>FR989962.1:12500-2990973 GCA_905404175.1 Anthocharis cardamines
CTGGAGTCGTTCCAAATTCGTTCAAATCACGTTAAAACCAAGGTCCCTTGGTGGAATGATAACTTGGAAACGCTTAAAAACCGGTGCAAGCACCTCCACCGTAAACTGCACTGTTTCACCAGAGGCAATCGCACCCCCCCACCCGAACTTGTAAACGAACACCGCCAGGCTAAGACCACCTATGACTCTGCAATGCACCAAACCTCAACAGACAGCTTTAAGGCTTTCTGTGAAGCCCAGGGCAAGGAAGATGTGTGGTCAATCACAAACAAAATATTCAAAAACACTTCTACCAACATACAACTCGGCACACTCATGATCGGCAACATATACACCACCACTGAACAAGAGACAGCACAAGCACTATTAAACCATTTCTACTCGCTAGACACACAAGATACAGAACCCAGGCACTTTGCACTCAGAGATAACTCCTCAACTTCCCCGACACAGACAACGGAGCCCCCTTTCACTTTTCAGGAGATCCTAGAGGTTATTAACTCTTTCAGCCATACCAAGGCCCCCGGTCATGACCACCTGACCAGCGATATTTGTCTAGTTGTCACACAGGCCTACCCTGAACTAATCACCAAACTGCTGAACCGATGCCTAGTAATCGCGCACTTTCCAACTCCCTGGAAAATAGCGACAATCAAAATTATACCTAAACCTAGCAAAATCGACTACACACAGCTCAGCTCATACCGTCCCATAGGACTTGTTTCCGTGTTCGGCAAGGTGCTTGAGAAGCTATTCACCAAACGACTCACCTACAATGCGCACAAGCACAAATTACTCAACAGAATGCAATTCGGCTTTACTGAACAGACCAGCACCACACAAGCAATCCACAATGCACTTAACATAGTCCAGACAGCTAAAACACGCAAACAGCAGGTTATTGCCATTTCCCTAGACATCAAGGCGGCCTTTGACAACGCCTGATGGCCCGCCATATACGAAGGATTCCGCCAAATTAAATGCCCCCATAACATCTTCAACATAATTAAAAGCTACTTAGCCGATAGGAAGGTAATCCTCCACTTCGGAAACACCACCATCACACGTAACACGGAAAAGGGTTGCATCCAAGGATCAGCCTGTGGCCCGATCCTCTGGAATATTATCGTGAATGATCTGCTGAAGAACACTACACTACCTTCCGGCTGTAACATCCAAGCCTACGCAGACGACATACTACTCATAATCTCAGCCAAAGACACATCCACACTAGAACTGATTACTGACACAGCACTTGAATCCATTCGGCAGTGGGGCATTTCATTCACACAACCATCCACCCTCGCACAGATTCATTCATGGTCTTCAAAATTTTATATTGTTTCATTTTCATAGCTTATCTTTCCACGGCCCCGGGGCGATAGTCGCCGGGGATGTAGGCTTATTAGGAAAACAATTTTAAAAAAAAAACCTATCTACCTACCTACCTACCTACAAATTCTAAGGATCTCTCTTTTTTTCTAGTTATAAATATAGCCTATGTTACTCAGCGATAATGTAGCTTTCTATTGGTGGAAGAATTTTTGATATCGGTCCAGTAGTTTTTAAGTTTATTCAATACATAAAAAAATACAAATCTTTCCTCTTTATAATATTAGTATAGATTAAGTATTACATAAGAAATATTTATTTGTAAAGAACAGGGTGCAATTTCTATATATTTTGTTGCATATGTAAAAAATAATTATAGGCACACTGCGTCGTCCATCTTATTTGTTGTCTACCAGTGTGCTGTGGAGAAAAATGTTTGCGAAGCATGTCTGGCAGGTTGCGTCAATAAGTGTTCAAATATGTTTTCAAAGCTTTGCAAAGTCTCCAAATAAGTGTTCAAATAAGTGAAACTATATCTGGCGCCGGGGTTACATTAGTCAATGTTTACTTTTTAGTGCAATTTTCTACATACTATATGTAGGTATAGTTTTGAAGTCGGTTTTTGTTTTTTTTAAATAATTTTTGGTAAGGGCACATTTGACCGTGGACTCGAAGTCCGTTGAATTACGTCATTGATATAATTATGTATAGGAATTGTTAAAAAAAAACAAATATTGTAAACAATCGATTTATTTCGTGTCTATCAAAAGAAATTCGACTTATATTCGATCACGTTATTTCGTCGTATAAACTATAGTCATAATATAATTTTATTTACAATGAACATAATTCAGTTATAGTGTGTGACAGTCGTGCGGCTAGTAGTATACTAGCGAGACTGCGGTTCGGCAGTGACGCGCCTCGGCGTGGCACGATCCGGCGTGGCCCGGTCCGGCGTGGCACGGCCGGGCGTGGCACGGTCCAGCACGGCTCTAGCGCGGCGGCAGGGGCCGCGGCTTGGCGGCGGTGTATGCGATCTCGGAGAGGCGTACGTCGATGGGCGCGCGCTCATCGTAGAGCGTAGGCGCCTGCAGGATGATGCCAGCCGACCCCACCAGCACGGCCAGCGTGAAGATCCAAAGGAACAGCCGGTCCAGCACCATCGCCACGTACTTCCAATCCTCCTTCACCTGAACAACGTTCACATTCTAAATATATTTTATCCTATTTTATTTCACGGACATAATGTTGAATCACTAACCAAACACTGTTGGGGTTCGGTGAAACTGTATTTTTTTTTTTTTTAAATAAATACTTGTATTTGATCATGAGTGACCTTGATAATTTAGCAGTAACGTATCGTAGCCTTCAAAATGTTAACAAGTTCGAGTGCACAGCCAGTTAAAATGATGTCTCACTCTCGTGGACTCCTCCTCCTTGCGAGTCTGGTCCGCGATGTAGTTGATGCCGTCGATGGCCTTGTGTATCTCCGGGCAGCGGTGCCAGCGGCGCAGCGCGTCGCACAGCGCGGGCGCGTCGTGCAGGCGGCAGCCGGACGGCGAGGGCGACGCGCGCAGGTCCCGCGCGCTGCCCCCGCCCGCCCCGCACATCCCCCCGCCCGCCCCGCCCGCCCCGCACAGCGCCCCGCCGCCCGGCACCGGGCCCACCGCCAGCGCTGGGGACCAACCCTCGCCGCTGATGATCCCTGCACTTCAACATCAAACACAGTTCTATTATTGAATTGATACGTAAAATACGGCATTATCCTATTTATATGAAAGTCTGGCTATATATCCGAGTTTATGTAATCACATTTATATCTTCTAGGTATAGCATACATTGACCTTAGATCTCAGCAAAAGGAGTCGTTTAGCCACAGGAATTATTTTTCGCTTTTAACGATAATAACATGATGTTTGTTCTGAGATGCTTACATTGATATTTTTTATGTGCAACATTGTCATTTTGTATTAAAATGGTGTAAATTTTACACTGTAAAACACTGCTACTATTTTAACGTATTTAATAATTGTGTATGAAAGAAGGGGTCTTATTCTCAGTAATTTAGATATTTACTTTATTATTATATTGAACTATAACAATATTTCACGGGTAACGTCAGCGCCATGTGTAGCGGGTTCGAATTTCAACCTGGATCAATAACTGTAATGGTTCTGATGTACGGGGGCAGTGGAGGGGTTGGACTCACAAGCGGCTACGGTGGGGGTCGAGCCGGTAGTGGGGGCGGCGCATGACGAGCAGGCGCGGCAGCACGTGGATGAAGACGCGGCGCACCCACGGCGCCATCGTGTGCGTCTGCGGCGACCGGAAGTGCACGTTCAGCACGACCACCGTCACGCAGATACTGCAACCACACGGCGCCGGTCAGTGAGCGCGCTCGGGAGCGCTGTCGGCGGCAGTCGGGGCGCCCTACCTGAACGTGTCCAGGATCATAGTGAACAGGACGAACTTCCCGAGCAGCGGCACCACGAGCGACGTCGGCGGGATGATCTCGGCGAGCAGCAGGAAGAACACGGTGAGCGACAGCAGGATGGATATGGAGAGCGAGACCTTCTCGCCGCTGTCCGAGGGCAGGTAGAACACGAGCACCGTCAGGAACGAGATGCCCATGCACGGGATGATCAGGTTGACGGTGTAGAAGAGCGTCTTGCGCCGCATCGTGATGTTGAACGTGATGTCCAGGTACGGCTCGTCGCAGCACGTGTAGAACTTCTCGTTCCTGGACACACGTGCAGCGCTCTTATTGCGAACACCGAAGTAGTCAGATCCACAAACAATAATAATTGTTAACGAACTAGTTCAATTAATATATTTTGTTAATTTATAAAATAACTTATCTCAGCATGCTGAGTCTTTATAAATAAATAAATGATTACCTGACCGCCGGGACTTCAAGAATATCCCACTCGACGGATGTATAAAATTCACTTAGATCGACACCTAATTCGACAACGTTTGTGCCCTTCACTTCATCGATATGTCGTAGATCCACCTGTGAAGAAAATTTGTACTTTATATTTAATCAATAATCACATAAATACACATTTTTTGTAATTTATTTACAATCGTTACTTAAGACTAGACCTCATGCGATAAATCATCATTCAAACAAAGTGTGTATATACATACATGCGTTATTAATATTTACAAGGGGGTATCAAACTTTTTAATCGTGTATTTCGACGAAATTGATATATGTATGTAAGGTACATATGTTCAGGAGGCCTATTAGTAACGGGCTAATAATATTTTCCTCTAACGCGCCTTTGTTTACAAGTGAGGTGTAAATAAAGTGTAGTATTCTAGTGATTATGATGAATACACTATCAAACAAAAATTAACGTTTTTTTTTCTTTCATTATTATGATATTTTGCTATGTTTTTTACATTGTACAATGTACAATGCTTGTACAATGTCATAATGATGTCTATTGATAATACTTATGATAATTCAATTAGAATTTTTTTAAATTTGAACATTTAAGAATTTTAGAATTTTGGTAAGTAATACATATTTAAGATACATTTAAAGCTATTAAAAAAAGATAAATAAACATGTAAACTTGGATAATAATAAAATTATTATTATATGAGATCCCTATGATTGACTATTCACAATGTAATCAACTCGCTTTTTGAAAGTATGCACATTACAGTCAATACGTGTCAACACAAATATTCACTGTAAAAACCTCAGCCTCGCCGAAAGAAATCTATGCCTCGCGTTGTTGGTGCTCTATCGATATTGAGGAAGTATGTTTAGGACGTGAAGACGTGAAGAAGCGAAGACGAAACCATTATTTTCATTTTGAATCATGTCTATTTAGTGCCAGAATAAAAAATTAAGTACTTGAATTGAGTCTTGTTCTCATAGTCTGTAACATATTTATTAAAATAATTATACTGCTTGTGCCGAGAGGGTGTCTACGGTACGACTAGCAGCAGTCACCTGAAAGCCGTCATAGGTCCAGGAGCCGAACTTCATGACGCAGGTCTGCTGGTCGAAGGGGAAGTACTCCACGTCGATCTCGCAGGACGACTTGTAGATGGCGGGCGGCCGCCACTCCACGCGCCCCGTGTAGTTCAGCGTCGCCTTCGTCGCCAGCGTCACCTCGAAGTTGCCGTCCGCACTGTCGACACAAGCACACGGTCACATTCAGTCTCGCCGGTGGGGCGGTGCGGGGGCCGGGCGGCGGGCGAGGCGGACTCACTTGTTGTAGAGCACGATGTCCGGGCGCCAGATGTGGTCGGACGGCACGTGCAGCATCTCCACGCCGCCGTACTCGCGGGGCTCCCACGACAACTTGTAGTCGTACCAACTCTGGAATTTAACACAGCATACAGATCAGTAAGCGGTAAACTGAAGATACACTAAGGTGGCATTATTGCTCAAAGTAATTTCTTCCAGGCAACCTGAAAAGAAAACAATTGAATTTGATCGATGCCTGAGATAGAAAGCGATTAATATAATAAGGTATTGTTGATTAGGGCATTGATTTTTTTTCTTTTCAGGCCATTTTTTTAAACGATCACAATACACAACTAATATTAGGTACTGTCTTTTTTTAATTCTGGAAACTTCGAACCAAAATTTAAATTGAACTGCGTTTTTAGTTTATTATATCCGTCCCTGAGTATTGTTTCCAATGTCATACCTCGCGGTTTCTCAATACTGCCACCGCGGCGCTGGCGTCGTCGGTGTGAGCGATATCATAAGCGATCCAGTCCGCAACTCACAAAAGTCTGCGTGGTGCGATATTTATAAATTATTTGGCCTATAGTTCAGACTAGAGGCGTAACAGACTATAATATTAATTGTTTTTTTTTTTCACAAATGGTTATATACCCATATTGAGTTTTCATATTATTATCGAAAACTGATTTTAAATATCGACATCAGTATCGTTTGTAAAGTATACATATTATCGGGTGCTAGTTGATGTTTTGACTCAAAAGATTTTTTATCCGTTAATTTAAAGCGATATGGTATATAATGTAACACATATCCGTTATAAGGTTGTATTTCACCAACTAAGAATACCCCTTAATTTGAATTCTGAGCGCCACCGGCGTCGTGCCTTTGACGTTTCCCTTCAAAACGGTTTGAACTTTGTGAATAAGTTTTGAAGAGTACTTTGCATTTTTTCTGGGCTCGTGTTCTTCTTGTTAGAATTTAAAGATGTATTGTTCAGCTTCAAAAACAATGTCCTGAATTTAGAATTGCATCAACCAACTAAATAATAGAATTATTTATTAACCATTTCTTTTTCGTGTACAGTATTAAATGTAGTCATTGTCATTGCACGTGTTTTGTTACAGTGGTGATTACATGTCGACACTAATGACGTGTTCGAAACATAATTTGTGTAAGTTTTAATAACTAAACTCTACTTATACTTCCGCCTGGTACCTACAATATGACCATAATGACCATGTTAACGATATAATAAACAATAAACCAAGTGGAGGAAAAAAACAGCTCTTATATACGTTTTACATATTGTTTTATTTAATTACGAATATAATATTATTAAAAAAGCTATTTACCTGTTCGACCCATAAATTCGTAGTCATAATCTGATTCTTCAAGTTCTGAAACAAAAGCGAAGACGTGTATGAGCTTGATGTGTGCGGTGTGTGGGCGGGGTGTGGGCAGTGTGTGGGTGCGGAGAGGAACGCGCGCTCACCACGTCGATGAGCTGGCTGAGCTTGAGCTTGATGCGCACGGTGAGAGCGTCGCTCACGTTGAGCACGGGGCGCACCAGCTTGTTGTAGTTGCTGAGCAGGTCGTCATAGAGGCGCTTGGCGTCCGGGTTGCCGGCGCAGGCCGCGCACGCCGCGAGCAGCAGCGCCGCCAGCAGCAGGCGCATCCCGCCGCGCGCATGGCGTCAGCGCATCGCCGACCGCGCCGCGCCCGCGAGCTACACACACACGCTACACATGCATATATACACAACATTCTTCAGACAAATTGTTAATAAATGAACCTTAAAATTAGTGCGGATTATTTAAATGCGTGTGAGACTTTATACTAATTTAATATAATAATATGGTATATGACAGAACAAAGGCCGTCGAGATGTTTTTAAATACTATGAGGACACTATTTTCATTTGCAGATTCCGTATTCATCTTTCACTTTAAAAAAACAGTAGATAATCTTCTACCTCCTTAATTATCAATAACTCCAGACGTCCGCGCGGTCCGACGGTTCGTACATGCAGTGTTGCTGCTTAACAAAACTAAAATACGTTATATTCTTGCGAATATCTGGCTTCTAAAATGCACTAGTTTCAGCTAAACGATTTGTAAACATAAAAATAAGTAGGTAGGTATATAAAATCTATAAAATAAAGAAGTTTTCATATAATATTTAAATATATATTAGTTAAAATCATCTAAACTAAACATTTCTACTTCATCGCCCCCAGATGCTGATGATGATCCTGTACCAGCTACTGTCCCCTTTTATACATCTAATATGGGTATAAGCCTTCTTCCTCGGTGGTACCTCCATTTATTTTTAACATTTAATTTATTTTAACGTTTTACTTTCCATGAAGCAAAACAAAAATAACTACGATGAAACTCCAAAGGAAGAAATACCAGTTCTTCTCGGTTACGCTAAGATAATATTGAAGAGAACAGCTGCTACGTACTATAATGAAAAAGAGTGATGAAACAATAAACGCATCAGCAACATTTTGGTCGGTAATACCCAAACAAAATCGACTAGCTACTTTTATTTCTCCATGGTTTTAGGCGTCCGAAACACTATCAATAATATTAATGCGCAATTCATTTTAATTGCTAACTAATACCTAGATTTGCGCCAAAAATTCAAAATTCAAATTCAAAAATCATTTATTCATTTAGGTAACACAATGTACACTTATTAACGTCAATAAAAATAAATATAAAATGCTTCTAATTTTACATTTACTGCCAGTTCTCAAATCAAGGGCGTAGAGCGGACGAGAAGAACTGGCAAGAAACTCGCCGCCACTCTTTTTAATCGCCAAGTTTTTGTTTTACAAATGTTTTGTAAGGAGCTGCAACCATTACACCATGTTCCACATGACATCTTTCCAAAAATTCAATAGATATTTTTTAGCGCGTAGTGATGAGAACTAAAGCGCTAAATACTTTTTTTCACTAGATCTAGCGACAAATCCGCTAAAACGGCAACACTGATCATCTCATGTTCATTCCACGAAAGCAAAAAAATCGACTCAGGCCGTACGAGCGGTCAAACGTCTCTGAATAAAATACTCAACACTGAAATGCACTGAGCTCTTGTTGAATTCGAACCCCAGTGAGAGCTCGATTTCTCACGAAGTACCGACGATGAATCGGTCATCCCTCTCTAATGTGCATCTTTTTCTAGCGCTTCTTATCGCTAGCTACTTCTTCACTTGCTGTGTCCATTTTCAAGTAATGTTCTTGTTTGTTTATAAGGGTGATGTATACCAGTTGACATTTGGTGACTAATTGAGGAGGGTAGTTCAGGTAAATGACCTTTTATAGGACCTAACAACCCGTAATTAGTGTAATTGTAAACAAGTGCAAATAAAGTCGTTACAAATAACAACATATATCTGGGACAAATTAATAATTAAGATAACGTTGTTTACGTTATATTGATCCTAACATGAAACTATAAGATAAATTAATCTATGCATAAGTTTTTTTAGAGGCGTTTGACCACAAGCGAACGGACTGAGTTGATTTTTTGGCTCACAAGTGTATTATATACTAACTTTAGGCTCGCTCGAACTTAATAATTTTCTTTATTATTGTAATTTGGGGCCGTAAAATGGATTCTCTTATAACTCTAAATATTGTAATTTGCGAATGTTTTCACGCCTATATACATATACAATAAAATAAATTCAAGAATAAAACTATACTAAATAAAACCTACTCGTATTTCAAATACGAACTAAGTGTATTTAGAAGAGAAACAAAAATGAGATGAGAATGAATTACATGTGCAAATAACAGTATTTTTGCTAGTTCCTTGCATAAACACAGAAATAAGTCCGTTAAGATAGAGTGTTTTACAAAGTCATTCACAAAGTTAAATGTATTCATACAAAGTGGGTGCGGCAATCACATAAGAATTATCCCCCGAATAGCCCGCCATTTTGTAAATGTGATTTGTAATTTTCATGAAAATATACCTAAAACGATCATTGATTTATTGTAATACTAGCGATTTAAATGTGTTAGTTAGCTTAAGGATTTCATACACATTATTATACTCTTTTACACCGTCTTATTTGAATGAATATCGTAGGAGCTATCGCTAAAAACGCGCAGGATTGCGACCCTACGACCGATAAAACATGTAAAAATAGTACATAGTAAAAAACTGTGCCAAGCCGGGGCGGATCGCTAGTTAATAATAATAACTAATGAAACACTTTAGGATATATTAATAGAAGATACTATTTAGAAATTGAGGGTAGTTATCGGAAAAAGAAGGAATTTGAAATAATGCACAGCTGCAATATCTTGAGATAATACTATACAGATTGAATAACAACAGTTTCAACCGGAACGTAGCGCTGACGACGGGCGTCGCTACAACCTACAGCTCTCGGGTCTTGCAATCCATCGCGTTCTTATAAATATGTACATCGATTATTTTGAGATCTGTAGAACGCTCTGATTGGTTTTTATTATATTTTTGAAATCATACCTACATTTGGCCTCATCTTTTATGTTAGTTATCACAGACGAGCATGATGTTTGTTCGATGGTAGGTGATACCTCAACCACATAATATCAGTCAATGATGCGCTCTCGACCTACTTTTTACTTACTCGGAAATCCATAGACTGAAACCTAAACGCGTAATATGCACTTCACGGTTTGTCCATCTATGAACGGTGGTGGACCCGATCTAATTTCGATATTACCTCCCACCCTTCCAATGTCCGTAGTTACCAGGTGTGGGGAAGATATGCTAACAGAAAATTATAAACATGTCGTCCCGGTGGGTTTCGAACCCATGACCCATCGATATGCACAGCAGGTGTTCTACCGAACGCGCCAACGAGCCCTTTAGAAAAAACACATTAGCTGCCAACAATTTTAAAATAAAAATATTTTTAGATTTTCATTGTACATTCATTCTGTTGTTCAGGTACGTTTTTTTATGTTATACAGTGTTTTTGTAATTTTATTTCAGCGCCATTTATACTCTACGTAAAGATACTTCCGCCATTTTTGTCAGTACTTTTTTTGATGGTAAATAAATCACTGAACTAAGTATACATTATGTAAATTAACATTGAACCAGGATTAGGTATTTTGATGTTATTCTTAAAGATAAAAATCAGTGTCAGATTGCGTATAACCTTTAAGGAGTCCTACAGTCCTCGCATTCTATTGAACGATATACGGCGGTAGTTACCGTGCGTTTGCCTGAAGACACTTTTTCCTCCATACAATCATTATTAACCTATATTTTTAATTGAGGAAAATGAAGAAGCGCTCTCCACACGCGGTGAGAGCGCGCACGGCAGGCTCCAGCCGCCCGCTGAGCGCTCGCAGGCGGCTGGGAGAGTAGCTCGTTGCAGCTTATTTAGTACGTTTTACTTCGTGCATTCAATTGTCTAAGAAATAAAAACTAGACAACTAAAGTTATTTCTTCTGATGTTTAGTTCCGGTTTTACATATTTCTGAGAAATTATTTCTTTTAACTGGGAAATAATATGAGTATACAATGGTTTACCATTGTATAGTCAATTTATATTTGTGTATTATTCCAAAGGCATTGTTGGAACTTGGAATAGTGATTTACTTGGGTGAATTATTGAACCAAACCTAAGCAGCATATCAGTTGGACAGTTAGGATGATTGGAGGAGATTTATTAAGTATATTTATAAACTTTATAAATTAAAGTAATTCTCTTTATGTTTTATTTATATCTTCTTTGTTCGACTTTGAAGAATAGTCTACTATTAGTGCTCGGTATTAAATGGTTGATAAATAGTTTGATATACAAATATTTAATAATGCTGTCAGAAAATATAGGTACTCAGAAGAGAGGCTTATGTGGCGTATAATATTAAGTATTATTAGTACGTATGGCACGTAATATTGGTAGTGGTGATACAGGCTGGGTTCGGTGAGCTTGTGGAGTGGTGCAAGATCCCATCACTAACCCTGATATCGCGTGGAGTCGAACGGCGAAGTCACAGAAGCACCATAATCCCAATATGCTAGTCACTGAGTCACAGGTCACTGAGCGGCCGGTGTGCTGTGTCGCGTGTCAGTGCATGATAGCGGCGCGAGACGGGACACACGGCCGTCACGTAGCTCGCTCCGGGGCGACTGCCGCCGCCCGCCTATCGCCGCCGCCCCCGCCTGCCCCGCCCGCCCTGTAGCGCACCGCGCAGTGCACAGCCTCGCACGCCGCACTCACTTCGCACTTTTCACAGAGCGAAGGTAACACACGATCAGTCACTTTGCCGCGACTCTCGACGATCGCTCGCTGAAGGCTAACGTCAAAAATTAAACTCCACTGCACGAAGACATTTATGTACCTACATAAAACATTTTTATAATACGCTTAAATATACACTTTTTTGTATGTTACATTTAAACTGATTAATGTTTTTTATTACTGTAAAAATACGTAGAGCCTGAGTTGGTCGAAAATTTAGAAAGAAGCCGTTTAACGTTTTTCGAGATTGTCGCTAATAATTAATAAACGCTTAAAAACACCTCGTGTTTGCAGTTCACAAGTATTTATTTTGAATATACGGAGTGCTTTAGGATTGTCTAGTTGTAGAGCGAGCGTAGCGCAATACCTAGTGGAGACGCCGAGGCGTTACGTTACAGGAAGACAGGAAGTCAACGGTCAGATCGTCTGTTTCATTTCCTTTCGGGGAAGATTCAATTAAAACTTGAAGTTTATTGCGAACGCTAAAATCGAATGTTAGCTTTTTTATCAATATATTTCTGTAGCTAAATTGTTTATTCGAAGGATATACAGCTGCAATTTATTCAAAATGTAACCTTGAATTTATACAAAAATTAAAATGTTTGTTTTTGTAGGTTGTGGTAACGATATTCAAGCGATGAAGTGTCAATATTTTTGTTTGATAAAGAAATAAAAAAAAAGTCTTTTGATCTATCACAAGACGATCTATTTTGTACATTTTTCATAATATGCCACTGCATATAATATTTCAAGGAAAAGTTTCTAATTCTAGCAGACTGATGCGAAGTAATGAAATTTACATCAAATTGAAGTGAACACAATTAGAGGGTAAGAACGTCAATCATTTATCTGGAGGCAACGTTAAAGGAATGCGATTATTCCGTAGAAGATGATATGTCCGGTGTCGGGCGACCTCTGCCTGGGAAGACGGCCCTTGCCGGCGGAGTTCAGTCGCAGTGGTCGCTGTCCGTACAATGAATTCATTCCGGTTCATTAGAGAATGCCTTCGCTGAGTGTTATGCACTCGCAGATTGGAATTCTCTTCGCTTTACTGAGCGATTCAATAAGCACAAAATGATTGATCCGTCGACCGGCAGTGATCGAGCCGGTATTGAGCCGCGATCGAACCGCGGTTGAGCCGCGATCTTCTGCTTAACTGAGCGCCGCTGTTTGTGTCACTCACTCGTACGCATGAAACTCTAGAATTTACATACATCATTAATTACAAAGATGTTATTCAAAAAGTTCCACAATCATTATTAGTTAGTCATTAATGGATTCCGGGCTCCCGACTGCGTAGGCGCGGCGTAGCGGTGTAGCGAGAGTTGCTACGAGGTATAATATATTATATATCGCATTCAAAGCAATTTTATACGTAGATGCTCCATCTGAGAGTATCCTTAGATTAAAATTTCATTTAAGTGCAACTAAATTATAATATTATTTATTATTTTCGAGTAACTTACAACAAGCTCGGTCACAGGCAAATAGCAAACTTTATTAAAAAAACAAAGTTGTAAATTTTATTGGTCTATTTAAATATACTTTAATACCGATTGGTTAAATTAATTATGAAAACTGTGTGTGTTTAGCACTGCACGTAATTCACTTACATAGATATACACCTCCCGACTTCCATGCGCTCTGTACTCTCATCTACTATTTTTCCAACTTCTATCGACTCGTCTGTAGCAGTTTACATACGAGTATATGTATAATAGAGCGACTGCCGAACTACTGCTGAAGCTACCCTAAATATATTACAAAATCGATACTCATTTTTGACCAAACTTGGCTTAAATATACCTACAATTATTTCAGTTTACACATAACTTGTAACACTTGACTTAAATTAGATCACTTGTACATATATAAAACTTGGCACACATATTCTGTGTAGATTTATAGAATAGCTGTTCAAGAATATGACAATTATTAAAAGCTCTATAAAATATGATAGTTTTCTAAGACCCGCTCTCTTATCTATACATATATACATACATTCATATAATAAAAGAGTAGGATCGAAATTACGCTTCACTAAATATTTTGACCAGAAATTAAGAGGGGTGATAAAAGAAGGGTAGTAGAATGCAAAAATGTAAATGTAATGTAAATGTCTTTGTGAGCTAAACCATTATTGAAAAGAGTGTCCATGGAGTTTCTTGCCGGTTCTTCTCCATGAGACCCACTTTTTGGAACCGTGCAACTAGACGTTTCATAAGAGCCTGCAAAGGCCTATTTGAAATAAAAAACTTTTGATTTTGATTTTGAAATGCAATTTTTAAGATTCTTATCTGTCTGTCTGTCCTTCTGTATGTCTGATTGTTCACGCTGATCTCCGAAGATACTGAACCGATTATCATGCAATTTACACAAATATATTAAGTAATGCCCGGGGCTTTGTTTCATCGAAATCGGTTCTCGGAAAAAAAAGTTATCATCATTTAAATATTATTTTAAAGGCACAATTTCACCAAATTGCAATGCAAACTGACTCGCGTTGAACTTTTTCGAATTGTCAGATGTCAATCACAGTTTGATATGAAAATGAAATAGTTTGATTATTTCGCCATTTTCGATATGTATTATACTGGATATGCGGTCCCACTGCGTAACTCCCGATGCGAGTTCGAAATTTTTTTTTTGAAAGTATTATATTATAACTATAGGTAATGTACTGTTACGGGCGTAATATTTCATACATTTTAGGGCATCCGCGCAAACACGGCGCTCGATAGGCCGCCACCGAGCTTCTAGCCACCGGTGCCCGCCACAACGTGCGGGCGTGATATTTCATACATTTTACAGTGGCTGAAACGCGGCTACCGGTGGCTGCGTCTAGACGCCGCTTCTAGTGGCGGCCACCGGTGGCTCTAGTATGCACGTAGGCTAATAGCTCTTTCCCTCAAGAAATCATCAAGTACAGAGGATGTAGGATATATCATATGAAGAAAGCTTGCTCAAAAGCTCAGCTTATGTACGAACGAAGTCGCGGGGGCTATCAGCTAGTTCCAAATGAAATTGCTGTCGCAAAAGCTTTGGTATGTATACAATATACAAATGCGCGTGTGTGAGTGCAGAAATGTTGACCGCGCCGGAAGGAAGCGGGGAGACCCGGCTGTGATTCAGTGCTCTGACTGGTTTGAATGATTGTTTGTTGATCGAGGTATGTCATTTGTTTACATTAAAATTTTGTGATAGTATGAAAAATATCTCATCCAAAGAAGCAAGCAGGTGGCACTACGATACGACCCTTATAATTATTGCACAGACGATGCGACCTGATCACCGAAAATAATAACTTTAAAAAAAAATACTGATTTCAAATACAAGATAAGCTTTAGGTATATATAATTCGTGCATGTATGCTTTACTGAATTTTAACTGCGATTCTTACACACAATTCACTGAAAGTTTTGCTATTCCTCATATGATTCGTTAGATTTATGCTATTGTGTGGAGCTAACCGCTTGACACGGGTCGAGCTGTTTTGTGCTTCTTTTGATCCGCATTACAAATGATTTACGTTGAACTGTGCGAGTTCGCCCAAACTTCTCAGTGAAGGAGCATTTGTTTGAGACAAAAATAATGTGTGTTCACCGTCGCAGTCTCTCTACTGGCGAACTGTAAAAGTACTGCACAAGCTAGTGTTAGAAATATGTACTACTGAATTCTATTGAGGATGTTGCTAACTTTTGTCTCAAGTAAGGTGACGCTTCTTCGCCAGTAGGAAGACGGAGAGCGTCTCACGCTGGGCGGGCGCGGTGGGGGGTGGCCTAGCCCTGAGCCCCTGACCCAGTTCGGCGATCGTTCACGGGTTGACACTCGCCGACCCCCGCCCCGCCCCGCGCCCCGCCCCGCCCGCGTGCAACACACGCACGAGGCCGGATCGTCGCCGCACGAACCCGCAAGATCCCGACCCACTGTTAAGGCGAGACGCACTAATAACACTCAATTACCTTCAGATATTAAAGATAATAAAGAACAATGCTAGATATGTATAATCAAAATAATATATGATGGCTCAAAAAAGAAAACATTCTGCAGGTAATTGTTGGTAAATCATGAATGCCATCAAAAACATAAATTGTAAAAAAAACTCTTGCAACTCAGTTCTTCTATCGTAAAAAGTTGTGAGATGCATATAATACCAAGTCGGTCAATTTATTCAGTCTCTACTGAAGGATCCTTTTGTCTTAAGTTATTACGTAGTTAGCTTACCAAACAACATCTTATAGTGACCATATCAATATCACTATTAAAAATCTTTGATGTTTAAAATAAATAGATTGACTCGGAGATCGCATGAAAATACAATACATATATCTTTTTTATTATTATGTTTTTATTAAAAACACAATCGTACAAGTTATACATATTAAATGAGATTGCTTAGTGCGATTGCCAAGTATTAATTACACAAATTTTTATTAATTCTCAAAACCGGAATAGCGTATCTGAACCATATTCTATATTTGGTCATAATAAAAATATTATTATGTCATAACTTCATACTATCTGACAATACATAGTGGACTTTATTGGATTTCACTGATACGTGTGTGCAAAAAAGGCATTGCGAAGTTGGTTGATAGTGGGTGGGTGAGGAAGAATTTGGGAGGGAGGGGGGAGGTTCGGTCACTCAGGAATCTGTCAAATTAGCAGCCAGCCTCCCGTCCTAGGTGCTTCAATTGTAATTTTTAATCGATCTCTGATCGAGATCTAGTGATTATTGAATAAACACGCGATACGTTGAATTGGAGACCCGTGACGCACATCGAGACAACAAGAATAATGAGAAATAACTTCCACCATCGCGACCATTTGTGTAAGGTATTGCTTCTACTTTGAACCTATGTTAATTGAAAAACCAATGGTATTTTTTTTAATCTTATCATAGTAGCTAACTTTATCTGTGTAGCCAAAATATCGATGTTAAGAAATCAATTTTGTTTGTTCCTTAGGCGTGCATTATCGGGATAAATGTTAGATTTTACGTAATTTAAAACATCAATATTGTAATATTTATAATAATAATAAGATCAGTGCGCCCGCCCCTCACCCGAGTGACTCTCGGCGCGGGACATTAGGCGCTGTCACTCCGCACTCCAGTCATTAACGTCACCCCAATTTGTCCGCTTTTTGATCAACGGACAGATTTTAATATCAGCTGCGACTCGGGGCTCCTCCACTCCGTGACCGCTTATGATAATCTATAATTAACTAGTTACCAGAAAGCTCTTAAAATTCATCAGAAGGGTACAACTGTTCCTTTAAGAGTATAAAATTTAACAATACAAGACTGCCGATTGTAATAGCAAAATGTAACGAATGTAATATTATAGGATCTATATTGTATATTTAAGTTTAAAATATACAAGAGTATTTAAATGTTATATTAAAAAACAATAACAAACACATGTGATAGTAATAGATACACAGAATCGTAATAAATATACTCTTCATAATAATAAAAATCGATAAAAATTTCAAATAAGATTTGTTTCTTGATGCGCACTGCGCAGCCCACCAGTCTGCAGGTTTATACTATCCCTTATCTAATTCTCTTAAAGTCCGTTAAAACTTAAATCTCATCATACATCAGAGCACCTCCGCCCCCCCCCCCCCCTCCACCACACCGTCACCACCCCCGGCACCCGTCTGTAACCGCAACAGAGGATAAGGGAAACGTGCCGAATTGGAAGTTAGTTAATTGGGTCTGGGGCGGGGACGACAACCGGAAGGCACGTACTCGCTACTGCCGCTGCTCGAGCCGCCACCACTAAGCCACCCTCACCTCACACGTAACATTTGAGATACAGAAATTATTTATAAAACTAATCGCAATTCAACGATATAGGAGTAGTCGTCGGAATCTGTTTTCCAGATTACAACTAGCTGAAGCGACGAACTATGTCTAATTGAAGAAATACACTTCATGAAGCCATACAATTGCGGATGATTGCCGTGCGTCGTGAGGTAGGTACCGGACCGGAGCGGTCGCGACACCGGCAATGCTGTATCAAAATATATCCAATTAAGAGAACTATTCCTAGTCTGCAGACAGTTATAAACACAGTGCAATCTCAGACGCGGGTAACAATAGAAAGTAAAATACATATAACATTCTACACTTCTTCTTAACTTCAATATTAAAGCGCTCTTTGCAGTCGCCTGTGGATATATGTAATTGCATAACTGAACAGTATATATATATATATGTCAAATTCAAAAATCATTTATTCATTTAGGTAACACAATGTACACTTATGAATGTCAATAAAAAGTACATATTAAATGCTTCTAATTTTACATTTACTGCCAGTTCTCAAATCAAGGGCGTAGAGCGGACGAGAAGAACTGGCAAGAAACTCGCCGCCACTCTTTTTAATCGCCAAGTTTTTGTTTTACAATGTTTTGTAAGGAGCTGCAACCATTACACCATGTTCCACATGACATCTTTAAGTAATTAACTATAATAATCAAAAATATATACCTATAAACGAAAAAAATAAAAAAACAAAGATTTGTCCTCTATCAGCAGTAACTATGGTGAAATAGGAGCACTCACTTACATTCTCGTGGGAACAACACGCAAACACATAGACGAAATAACTAATATCACCGCATACACGAATTCAAGTTCGACCTGTCACCACAAGTAGCACCCGTTCACGAGCATGACGCATGGCCAGCCATCGGCCCCCTCGTCATATTTTAGGGAGAGAGACAACCCGACGCATGGACGCCGCCACAAGCAATGACATTTAAGCGAGCATGACGATCCTTGAAATGTGAACTTGGCTACATAAGAAAATGATAATAATATTCATTATTCTGAAATAAATTAATACTACATGGATCACGGTTTGCTCCCACTTTACATCAAAAAAGTCGTGGATGTTGACGATCGCCCCCGAGTCTGGAATTGCAGCCGAGAGATTCATTCGCGTTACACAGAGGTATACTGGAGCAAATCATATCCAAGCACTAGGATCGTTCAAATATTCATTTATGTTATAATCGGCCTTAGCAAGTAGTTTTACTTTAACGTACGATTTAAATTTGTTTATTGACAACACTTGTATCTCACTAGGGATTTTGTTGAAAAAACGTATACAATTCCCTTGGAAAGAACTACTCGTTTTATGCAGCCTTGTGGTTGGTGCACTAATTTTGTATTTATTACGAGTACTATAATTGTGGAAGCTACTATTATTATTAGGGTGGCCCAAAAAAACCGACTATTTTTTTTTGAGTCTCGAGTGAAGAAAAGGTTAGTTTTTGATGTTTTAATAACCCTCTCCAAAGGACAGCTCGAAAAAAAAAATTAAGAGGTCGCTCCAAATTTTTTGAAATTTCAAAAATCGTCAGAAATCGATTTTTTTTTCTCGTTATGATATAATTTTATAGACCAAAAAAAATGAGATTCTGAAAATTTCAGATTAAAATTTGAAGGAGAATGCCCATACCCCGTACCATATTGCGTCTGATGTACATTAACACCAAAAATATTATTTTATTTATGTGTATAATGTACTGACTTTTTACCGTCTTTCTTAACCGCATTAAAAAGATATCAAAAAAAGGATAATACATTATTAACAATTATCTACTTCCGCAAAAAATGTCATATCCGTAAAACAAACGATTTTTCGTTCCGATTACAACTTTCGTAAACTGATAATGAACATACAAATCTTCTTCATCTATTATTTTAGATATTTAATATTAGAAAATAAATAAAATACATACTAAAATTAAATTATAACAGATCATTTTATTTAATCTCACCATTTTATCAAATAATCATTGCGTATTTTAGAAATTCAAAACATTGTGTTTTTGGAACATTTCGGAACATACTGAAAGATCGGAATGAATGTTGTTAAATATAATTATTAATGTTATTTTTTTTTCTATGTTTTATTCAAATTTTATTTTTACATTGTAATTTTAGTAGTGTAATTGGTTTTGCCGTTCTACTGAATAAATAAATAAATAAATAAATAAATACTTGTAGCATTATAGACAACTGTCAGTGTCATGTCAATTTGCTTATGGAGTTTTGTTGATGTTTGTTTGTGTACTTTGTATTGATCGATGTTTTTTGCTGCGTGTGAGTAATTCTGGTAGTTTTATTGAATAATTAATTCACTACGTCACAGACAGAGTTGATATTATAGTGGCTCTGAAGTGCTGTTTAGGTATTGATAACTTGTGAAAAATATTATATAATCAGGCATTTTATTTTTTGAATATTTCAAAAATGTGGTTAAATATTGACAAAATCTTGTCGGTAGTGACAAGATAAATAAAAACTAGACTCTGGAGAGTAATTTTGGTTAGAAGCAAGTTGGTACGGATCCCCATACAAAAATGGGCATTCTCCTGTGAAAGGTCGCTCATAATTTTTTAGTCAATTTATTAGTGCATTAGTTTAGATTTTTTCGAGCGACCTTTTAGTATTGAAATTAAAATTCCATCCATTTTTTTTATTATTCAGTACAATAATCAATAAAAATACGTCACGAGATCAACTGAAAATCAAGCACAATTTAGAAAACATAATTTTTTTTTAATTTAAAATTTTTATCAATCAACTACATTTGAATCACAAGCTGGTCTTAGAAATCAGCTTGGTTGAGATTTGACTCTTGCTGTGTAAGTTAAGATTTTTACAAACCAAAAAGACCCCAACGTACCATTCCCAACAGTTTAAGTCGGCGATATGACTAATTAAAGAAAAAGAAAAAAATTATGAGCGACCTTTCAAAATTTAAATTTTGAACTGAAACTTTCTGAAACTTATTTTTTTTTGGTCTATAAAATTATACCGTAACGAGAAACAAATTTTGAAAAAAAAAAAAAACTCTTAGCTCTTAGCTCTTAAAACATCAAAAACTAACATTTTTTCAATCGAGACTCAAAAAAAAAATAGTCGGTTTTTTTGGGCCACCCTAATATGTATATTGGGTGTATGTATATGCGATGACGAAATTAGCAATTATTGAAATAATAAAAGTGAAAGTTTAAATATATTCTCGAAGCAACGAGTACACGTAATATTTATAGGTTACCTTTTGTGGGTAAGACTAAAAGAACAATAGGACGGGAATAAAGACAACAATGCCTCTCGAAGGTGAAGAGCCCTCGACCGCCCGCCCCCCGCTCGCCGCTCCCCGCTCCCCGCCCGTCCGCCGCCCGCCCTTCACCGGCCATCGAGCGCGGACCGCGGACATGCAGCCGTGTAAGTAAGCCCGGCGCATCATCACTAATGTTATCGTACTCTAAAGATGATCTTTACATCAGCTAGTTTATAGCAGCCCACACACACACACACAGTGTGAGCGGTCGCCAATAAATTACAGCTGCGCGTCCCTCGGTATCTTATTTATTGCCAATATTACAAATGTGATCGTCGTTGAGAAGCAGGCCGCAGCGCGGGGCGATGTGTGTGCCAACCTCTCAGTTATTTGTTACTCGTAGATACGTCGTAGGCACTCCATGTAGGTATATGACCCAAGTTGGTAAAAGGTCCTTAGAGACGCACACACTCTATTTATAGCTGTACTACTAAATCTTATGAACAAGTGTTACAAACTACATACCAGCACGATATATTAAAAATACCTAAATATATTTCACGAGTTTCACTCCTTTGTTCTTGTTAACTTTAATATTAACTTAAATCCCATCCCCCCCCCCCCGCACCCCCCCGCCGCTGTCCGGTGAGCTTAACGAGCCCGCGAAATGAGAAATTTCACGCTTTAATAAAACAGCGAAAAGTCGTGTTCATCTGTTACACGGTCGAGATTCGCCTCGCGGGCCGCCAGTACCTACACTGAGATACACTGAGGTGGACAGGCGGACAGGCGGACAGACGGACAGGCGGACAGACGGACAGGCGGACAGACGGGAGCGGCCTGTTGAGTCTCTCGGAACAGAACGTTAGCATTTTATTAATAATTTAAATTCCCGCGTTGCCGTTACGACGCTTTCAAAGGTGATGCTAATATGTTGTTCACATTCAGTAACAATAGACACTACAGATAGAAGTCTATTAAAATTACATTATTTAAAAGTAAAATTGCCAAAGAAATCAAAGTTAATTCTCAATAAAGGCTTCAGTCGATATAATAATGAGCTTAAAGTAAGGGTGGGAGGAATATCGATATTCCGACCTGGTAACGAACCACCGTTCATAGATGACAAAACCGTGAAGCGCACATTGCGATTTCCAAGTAAGAAAAAGTAGGTCAACAGCGCATCATTGACTGATTTTCTGTAGCTGAGGTGATACCTACCATCAAGGGATCCTCATGCTCGTCTGTCAATATCTTCTATATATATATATATATAAGCAACTTTTTTTTCTTTGTTATCGATAAACTTGAAAACTACTGGACCGATCGGCATGATACCATTCGACGCGGAATTAATTGTAGAAGGTTTTAGGCTATTCATTTTTTGAATTCCATCAACCCTTTACCATTTTTTTTCAAATTTATGTGGATAGTTGATATTCGTCTATCCTTTACAATTCGCTCAGCGAAGCGGGCGGGCGGGGACGGCTATCTAACATAAAAAAGCTAATAAGCCAAAAGTACTGTTAACGTGACAGCATGACAGTCTCGCACACGACAGTAAACACATCAATTATTAACTTGTATAACTTCAATAGTCTGATATAATTATCTTCTTAGAGTTTCTTTGAAGTGTCATTGAAAATTTAATAAAATTAGTCTGACAGTATCATGTGTCACGAAATACAGGAGCGGTGCGAGAGAGCTTTTTGGTGCGAGGTAAATATACTATTAATTATGGCAATTGCCGATCGGTTTTGGGTATGTCCCAAATTACAATATATATGTATCAAACAAATAAGATGACCTTATCTACTGTAACCGCGGACTAATTCGATATCAGCCTCAACATCAAAAGCATGAAAGTTTAAGTGAGAATCGTTCAATTTGAATGTGCAAATGTGGAATTTGATCTATAAAATCAGAGATCTATAAAAAGTCACATACACACACCCAGTAACAAGACCGCACGTATCTGTATTAAAAATAACCCGCAGTAATCATTTTGTGTTTAAAAATTAATCAGTTCTTTAAAAAAGCAATTTGGCCGACATACTTGTAAGTAGATTAATCAATCTCAATTTAGAATTTAGCTTTCGAAGGTTTCGACCCTAGACGATTGGCGCTTATTTTTAAGTCAATGACACAAACAATTATTATAAATCCTTAACGCCTGGTGGGTTAATAATCTCTTTCGCCGCTTAAGGGCAATTAAAAGTGTTTTGACGCGGGCCGGGGGTTGCGTGTCGGGGCAGGGCGCGAGGGGTGTGCCGGGGTGTTGCGGAGTGTGGTGGGGTGTGGCGGGGGCGGCGGGGAGCACACGGATGCGCGTAATGTGCGACATGTTATTGCGGCGATGATCGAGTGCCGGCAAATGAGTCGACAGGCTCAGCGGTGCGAGCTGCGACACCGGTCTCGCGACTGTCGGCGCAACGGGACTAGCACAGTACTGCAACTGTAGAGACACCTGCACTATGTGCACACAAATCGATGCATCAGGCCAGAATTCGCACTTCCGATCACTGTGAATACATCTTCTCAGAGTCAACCACCGGGGCCGCACGGCCGGCCCGTCCAGGCTAGTGGACGATCCTTCCGTTAAACCGGAGGGTCACATTCCTTCGTTAAATTAACGACACAAAATATTAAGATTCTTGTAAAATGTGAAAGTTATTCTGAGTTCCATCAGATACGACACGACGTAATTTTGGAAATAAAGTCCTTTATAAATGGGTTGTTTCGGATGACTTTCAACGTATTTACGCCGCGGCTCTGAAACGAATTTTAATGGCAGGCTTAGTGCAAATGATAAATAACTGCGGAGCTCAAACATTAGTAGCGGAGTATTTATCAAAAATATTTGTTGCCTTCCTCTTAAAATTATTTTTAAGATTGTTTGATGATTAGGTTTATCGTTAGCAGATCAATTTATTATACAAAACATACATAATTCGGACTCCTTGGCTCAAGGCTTCCGAGGGCCGTCATATGTTTAAAGTCTCCTCCGAGAATTAATACGAGATCAGTATAAATTATGTAAAATGATGATCGATGTGGACATAAATATTCTCAGCTCATAAAAAGCTAAATAGCTTATAAAACAACTTTATGAGACCGTTACGACTAATAAACTGCCGTGTGCCCCTCTCGCTAAAAACAGCCCTTTCGTGCCCCTTTGAGTGACGCTTTGGGTGACCGCCACCCGCCGAGCTGCCACCCGTGAAGCCGCCGCCCGTCAAGCTGCAACCTGCTGAACGGCAACCACCACAAAACTCTATGATAAACCATCTCTATTCACCGAATTATTTAAAAATTCTATCGATCTTCATTAGCGGGAATACAGTTTCGCTAAGAGGCGCGGGCCCTACTCAGAGAATGACCAATTACTGTCGTCATAACAGTATCCGCGTAATTGGGCTGGCAGAATTAACAGCGTTGTGGCGTGTGGTGAAAGTGTCACAGCATATATGCTGAGCCTGTGACTTGACTGTACTAGCATAGATTTAGTTATAGTTAGTTTAAGCTGAGTCACGCATTTGTACTGTGCTTTGTGAATAAACGGTTCATCTATCTATCTATATAATTGTGTGTTACATTGTGAAATACTTCTTTCTAACTTCGGTGTTGTAATGTGCACTCCCAGGCTTGCAGTCGCTCTATCGCGGTCGCCGCGTCTGTTGTATGTGGGTATGTATTTCGAATTGTATAGAATAAGTAATAAGAATTGAAATACCTAAATACTTCACAGAAAAGTGAAGTCAGCGTGTCTGTGTGTGTGTGTGTACGTGTGTGAGGCCTTGCTCCCAGCGAGTCCGATCAAACATTGTGATATTCTAATGGATTAACGTTTCTAACGCACACATATTGAAAATTTCGAGCCGGAAAATGATAAAATGTCGGAAAAGAAAAGCCAGCGAGAGGCTCGTAAAACAAATTTACTTCTTTTTATGAAGCACATTTAAATAAAACCGACCCTTCTCCGAACCGGGACTCGTCTTTAATCACAAATGTTCAGTTTAAGCTCTTTTGACCGTTTCTGCCGGCACTCTCTCCACTTCATATCCCGATTCACATTCATTGCCAACAAACGTATCCCATTTTATTTAATGTTTATATTATTGATTTATCAAAGTCATATTTTAATGTTAAAAGTATGTAAAAAGTTTATTTAATACTGTATAATATGAAAAACAGATCGAATGATGTTAAGTAATTAATTATTGTCAATTTAATTTTAGTCTCTCACAGTTTAGTTTGATTTACTTGTTTCCACATACACTGTGGAAGTCGAGGAAAGCTATAAATGGAGACTGTGAAGGCGGCGCGTATCGACGGTTGTGTCCCGAACGGGAAGACACCCGGCGACCCTCATTATCAGAGCGAGTCTGTGATTTATCGCGCTTCCTGTCTTTCCCCCGCGCTCAGAATGTACGAAGATAAGCTCTCACTTGGAGGAGGACCTGTGACACATTGTATGAATTGTCTGTGGAGAGGATTATTATAGGTATTTACCTATGAAATTTCAAATCAAAATTATTTTTGTTTGACTAAGAATTCTAATTCCAAATTAATTTTATTTTAAAAACATGGAATTATTTTTCCAAAATTAGTTATTTGGTTATTGATAAGCGTTATGTTGTCACCTATGAATCGTTTTCATTATCATGGATACGTTAATAATTCGAGTAGTTATGGAATACGAGTACCGTCCGCGTTGTGGCGGCTCGCGACTTTAAGGTTGCACAAGTCGCGGGCTCGAACTCACTGGTGGGCGAGGCCAACAAGCATGCTATTCTCTCGCACCGCACTGGGGCAATCATTTAAAGATGCACGATAATTCATAGTAAAAGGGGCGTGTAAAAAATACGAAAAAGCCTTTGGAAAATCGAGTTATATGAAAAAACCACTGCATCAATCAATTACAAATAAAAGTTATTGTATTCCTCGATAATCGTGCTTTGTCGGTACCTACTTTGTTTTCAAAATTTGATACTTCTTTTATTACTAATTTAAGCCCAAAGTTGTGTTAAAAATGGCAATAAAAACGAATCTTTGGTAGCTCGTAACTTTTTAATGGTTTTTTATTTTACTATTCTGTTTCCGCACAGACAAAATTAATAATGAGACAAAACGATATGATGTTTAACTTTGCATGTAAAGTGCTAAATAGTGGAGTAATACCCCCCCAATTTTCTATGAAAAAAATGTCGACTTAATGAAGCGCATCAATAAACTGCCACTGCATTTAGAAAGATGCATTGATTGCATGGGTGATTACTTTGATTAATAGAAAAAAGAGAGAAAATAAATACTTTAACTTATTTAATAAAAAACGGTAACATCATAGGTGAACGAATATTTTTATCTTATGTCGAGCAGAAGATATACTAGATGTATGGTGCTGTTAAGTGGGGATGTCACAGAGAATCGGATAGGAAAGTTAATCGTCATCGACTCCAGTGATCGACAAGCATAAATTGTAGCCGACGTGTAACTCGTGTGTGTAACTAAACATAGTGAAATAAGTAAAAAGTCGCGTTTGTAAAAAAAATACACGAATATTTTGCGGAAACATAAACAACGCAAACATTTGGGTACGTTACGTTACGTATCGTTAACAAGCATAAAGATAACCGCTCGCGAAGCGTTATCTCAGCGGTGTCGCAGCACGGCGCTGCTCGCCGCTGTATCTCAGCGACAAATGAGCTCGCTCGCTATCGTCACTGGCATCACCTGACATGTTGTCACCCTAATAACATTTTCATTTGTCGATAAAGTATAACATTTAGGAGAACGTTCTCGCTATCTCGATCGTTTGGGTTCAGTAAAAACGTAGTAGTACAACGATATTATCTGAATATCGTTCTCATGACACGATTTAACTCTCAGTTCATTTAAAGTTCAGTTAAAGTTCTCAGTTACAACGATTCGATCAAATTATATATTTTTGCTTATTAATTACAATGGATGACTGATAATAGATCTACTATACTAAAGAAAAACTAACGTGACACTTTTACTCTTATCTATCGTTAAACTACTCAATAAAATCTACCTCTAGTATCTACTTGCAGATGAACCAATGAATTTTCATTTAGATATATTAATATTGTCTTTTATTAACGCGAGTATCACACATTTAAATAAAATACTGTATACCGGATTAAAACGCGATTTATTATTTATATTGTTTAAATTAATTATTTATCCCGACATTTCGGATGCTTTTATCTCCCCGAGACCACGGTTGCTGAAAAGCATCCAAAACGTCGGAATAAAAAATTTAAACAATATAAATAATAAATCGCGTTTTAATCCGGTATACAGTATTTTATTTAAATATATTAATATTTCAAATGTGAAGTAACATCTATACATATATGTAATTAGATACACCTGGTTATGCCCGGCTGCGTGCGGCTGCGTGTGACTTCGTGCGGCCGACGCTTGCCACTCGTTTTTATTTTAACATCGAGCCTCGCCAATGCGATATAAATCTCAAATCCTTTCACTGTTTCATTACTTTTAATTAAAACTGCCTTTTTTATTTCGTGCCTTTCACTGTGAGAATTCCCGCCGACTCGTGGCTAGAGGCACGTCAGACGGAGTGCTTTATTGTGTTTCCTCTGTAAATACTTCACTACTATTTTTTCAAAAGTCGGCCGCTCGCACCATGTCTCCCATGATAACTTAGGTTTTACTATACAGAACTCCTCATGCATATAACAGGAGAGAGTCGACAAGACGCCGGGAGACCTTACACTGTTGACTTCCCCAAAATCCGAACAAACCGATTCTCTTCGTTATTCTTAATGCATAATCTATACTAATAATATAAAGAGGAACGATTTGTATTTTTGAATTTTTTTTATTTTTGTATGTTATGAATAAACTCAAAAACTACTGGACCGATTTTAAAAATAACTTAGGCTATTGTTTGAGTAAGGTAACATCTATATTGCACCCGTGTGAAGCTGGGGCGCGTTGCTAGTAAGTAATAAGTAAGGATTGGAATGCTCTGGCAGCCTCTGTCTTCCCCATGAGGTATGATCTGGATCTATTCACGTTATCACTTAAGACCTGGTCCTACTTTGGTCAAACGCTGATCTAATTTCAAGTTAAAATAAACTAGAAATCAAAATCATCCAAATTCTTAGAGATTATTTATGACAATAAATAGTCTATTTGATAAAATTCAAGAGTATTCATTATAAGTACATACAAATTGTAACAGTTTTATAGAAGAAGATTGCAGTTGAAATAAAATACTTTATACCGGATTAAATGACGATTTATTATTTATATTGTTTAAATTTCGCGTTTTAATCCGGTATAATGTATTTTATTTAAATGTGTGATCTTGCGTTAATAAATGTCAATATTAGATTGCAGTTTGTTTGTTGTAATAGTTGCCATAACTGCATCCAAACAGCAGTGTATAAGGGGCCTTAAGGGCAGGCTGAGCTGTTTACTCATCGGATTTAATTAAATAAATGCAAATAATTGATTATTTATTGTGTAACAGCTATGCGTTTTGTAGTGACAGCTACGGCGTAGTCGCGTAGCAGCTACGGCGTAGTCGCGTAGCAGCTACTCATTACACATACGGAGCGTTACTAGAAAGTCGTGTCACTTAGCTTATTGATATAGTATTAGTTAGTTAGTTTTTAGTTATTCCCATTCTAGTAATCTTAAAATTAATAAAAAAATAATTATAATAAGGTAATCGATATTTCAAAACGATGAACCAAGTGCTATAAATTATTTTCAAATTAGTTAAAAAGTATTCACTAATTTATTTATTAATTTCACTATACAGGGGACACTATAGGGGCACGTCACTAGATAGTATTATTTTACATCACCTTGCGATTTTATAAAATATTTGTGATTCCATTTGGCATCGAAGTGTTCGGAAAATCGGTCAAGGACCGATTAAATAACGTAACGTAGCCATAACGATAATATCATATCAAATAAACCGAAAATTTTCTTAGGACTGTATCAGAGATAGAAAAATAAATCGATGAAGCATATTACGAAATCATTACATAAAACAAATAATATCTAATAGCTTTTAAAAGTTAGTCTAGTTAGCATGATGAGTGATGATGACTCAGCACGTGCTGTACCAACACACACACCCTGCTGGCCTGGGGCAGAACCTCCCCAACATTCGAGCGTCAGTCCAAAATGACTTGTGGTTTTATATTACACTAGCAACACGCCCCAGCTTCTCACGGGTGCAATTTAGATGTACAAAAAGATATTTTTAAAATCAATCGAGTACTTAATATTGTCTTTTATTAACGCGAGTATCACACATTTAAATAAAATACTGTATACCGGATTAAAACGCGATTTATTATTTATATTGTTTAAATTAATTATCCCGACCCCTCCCCGCGACCACGGTTGCTGAAAAGCATCCGAAATAAATAATTTAAACAATATAAATAATAAATCGCGTTTTAATCCGGTATACAGTATTTTATTTAAATCAATCGAGTACTTTTTGAGTTAAATCGTAACAAACAAACAAATTTTTCCTATTTATAATATTAGTTAAGATTATTTATATTATAAAAACTATACAAATAATAACATCATACTTTCTTATAGATCTTTTTAAATATTTTATGGAATAAATAAAGACTGCATTTCAAATGGTTACTGAGACATAATCCAAATAAATATCACTAATATTATCAATATGTGAACTTGGCATAAAACTAAATTGCAAGGCAAAATGTTGAAAAACAACAATGTTCAATAGAGTTAATGTTTTATGACTCTTCAACTCCTGGAAACCAGTAATTAAAAGCGGAATACGCCACGACAACACCAGACAAGACGCATTCGGTCATAGTCACAGTCAGTCTGAGTGAATATGAGACTGGGAGTCGCGCACTGAGCTAGGGTTTGTGCGTTTTAAATAGCGAGGTCATTCAGTTGGCACAATAAATGCAATTTTGTGAAGTATCCATTTGTATTACGTATCACATTGTACCATTACCACACAACGTGATAAATACCGGAAAGGTTCCACGCAGCGCGGAGGCTTCGCGCGGCGCCGGAGCGAGTAAACTCTTAATAAGGTTGCGTTCGTTTCGCGGCCGCTAATTACACTTTATCCGAGGCCGCCAGCGCCGGCCGCGGAGGCGGATTCACTTACGTCTGCGAGAGTTTTAACGGATCGACGCTTATCTCACTAACAGATTAAGTTTATTATACGTTCATATTATTACTAAATATATTACAGTAAGGCAATAAAGTAATTACAGCGCGGAAATTATATCTTTACTCCATTTTATGTTGTCGTAATGTTTTCATCGATGATTACAATTTTTTAAGGTTTCGTAGATGTTCGGTTGTGCTTGAGACTGGATGCTTTCCGGTTCATTAATTATGCAGTGGGATGCTGATGTATGCAGCGCAGCGCACAGTGACCGCAAGCCGGGGCGTGCGGGCGGCCGCGGCGCTACCCCGGCCTGCCTCGCGCTCAGCAGTCGCAACGCCTACGCACTGACCTCATTACAATCACCTTACATTATATACGTACACGACACGACACTTGAAAGTCATGTCTCTATCTTATAGTCGTGTCCGGTAGACAACAACGTGCTGAACGCTTATCCCGCTTAGTTCTTCTACCAACTTCAAAACGCCTCGGACCAGCTCGCCAAGCGGCGCAAGCTGGCAAGCTACGAGATGTACAATGTTCATTATTTTTACTTAACATCCGCATCACAAGCGAAACTTTATTTCTATGTTGCGAACCGAATTAATTCGCCAATCTCGGTAAATCACTTTATTTTGGTTACCTAATTAATACCTTGGTTTGTTGAATTACGAAGTTAGAAACTTCTCATAAAATATAAATATGATTAGTTTAGAGATAAATACTTACGGTTTCAGAATGAAAAGTAAAAATCCACTATTACAATAAACGAATGTTATCAATGCTTGAAAGCGCGTCTCGAAACTAGCTGTTAAACATAATTAAATATAAAAATAGTTATAGTGTGATATCGTCATCGTTTTTGTAAAGATTATTGGAATACTTTATCATCGTTTTCAAAGGTATCATCGAGAAATATCACTAGAAAACATATCGCATGAGACTATTATTACATTTAACTGCTTATATACGTATATGATCTCTATCTGTGATACAGCTTAGCCTGAAGGCTACTGCGCTATTATTATTATTTAAATTTTATTTATTTATTAATTTGAAAATCTCTCGAATTAAAAGTTATAATATTGTGAAATACTTAGTGGTTATGGTACGTGCATCGCAACGAGGGCGGAGCGCAGTCAGCGCAGTCAGCGCAGTAATTGGCGCACCTGGCTGTGCGATATGGAAAGAATTACAGGCTTCGCTCAGAGCCCTCATTAAATCAAAACTGATTTAAAATTCATCAAGAACAAACACATTGCAGAATGCACCGCGCCGAATTAACTTTCATCTCGAGCTATTTGAGAGCAGAATAGCTAAGTGCGGCGTTCTTCAGCGCCGATATCTCGCCCGCCCCAGCCGCCCCCACAAATAATATCATATTATGGATAAGTATATAGCGAATTTGATTTTAACCATCCATGTGCCGAAGATTTAACACAGCCAACTCCGAAACTAAGAGGAATAGTGGACAGTACTGGAGCCTCGAGGCCGATATTGATTATAACTAAAACTGCATCTTTGGATTTTTTGATCATCATGAACATTTTTTATTATTTTATTTTTTTATGTAAAATAACGCCAAAACGAGTAGGTACATATTGTTTGCACAGTAAAAAAATTATAAGATCTTATGGAGAGCCGAGCTCTTAAATTTTCTACAAACCCCACACCTCAGTCAAAATGTGTGTCTTGGCCGTATCGTTATAGCTTTATATAGATTAAATATTTTTAGGAACAGGTCAATAGCTCCAAAGATTACTTCCTACAAACCAACAGTTTCTAACACTTTAATATGAAAAAAAAATGTATTTTAAAATCTGATATAATTAAATTCATAACATAGCTGGTTTACGTCGGGTGGCGAGTGAACTATTATCCTAAGCGGACCCACCGCGCTCTCAAATGAACAATTTGCAAGAGGACCCCAGAGGTCTCGCGGGATGTGGCGCTCCACCCTCCCTTACCGCGAGGGTAAAGGGCTGTCGTGTTGCTGACGAGAATTCACTTAATCAATTACAAGCCGCAGAAAATAAGGTTAAGATATTTTCTTAAAAGTATGAAAATAAAGCAAAATAATGTACTTGTTTAAAAAGTATAATTGTGTAAATACAACTTAAGAAATTAGCAAAGTCATTTTGCAAACGGCAGCAATGTGTCGTTCGAGGCAATGTTCGTACAATGCGTCTGTCATACATACGTGAATTAGCGACAGAATGTGAAGTATGGTAATGAACAATGTTTGCGAACATATTTATAATACGAGCAGATTTAACTTGTAGTAAGTAATAGTAATAATCCAAACACACACACACTCGCAAATTCCCACACTTACACCCAATATCAATATAATATAAAAAAAGTAAAAATGACTTAAAAATTATGTCAGTAAGTCTGTGACTAATTATTGAGAGATTAAACTCATCAGTCCACTGTCTCACTAATGTTCAGATAATTATCGATCAAACGACAAATAAATAACATCTCTAGAAATACTTTTTGATAGCGACTAATATCAGCGACAGTCTCCAAAGTTGAATGAAAAACTATTTCCATTCAATTCGATAACGTCTGTCGGCTTCTCAAATCGGAGAGGAAATTCAACGGCAGCTTTTTAAAAATATTCTCTTTTAACATCGTCTCGAGTATTGAAAGTGTTGAAATATGCTCGCTAGATATTTGCTTAGAGATTAGGCTTCCTCCGGCATTGCCCGCCGCCCGCCGCCCGCCGCCCGCCTTCCCGGGCCGTTCGCCGCGCGGGCCGTTGACAATATCGTAACATCCTCGATAATGACGTGTACAAAAGGACCGCGACACAGAGTTGCCGATAGCGGGTAACCGAGGTGTGTTCGGCGGGAGTTTCTCAAACAGAACGAACGCAGCGACATTTACGAGCTTTTATCAGGATTTATTCCGTTTATTATATTTATTAATGAGCCGTTCTAATTTCACAACTGTGTACAGCGAAGTACTTAATCCATAAATCACCAAAGTTCATTTTATACAACATGTTTTTTTTTTAATTTAAAGTAGTAATGTTCATTCAGATTCAGTTTCAGCAAACCCAAAACATATGTATATAAACTCACCTTTTTACTACTTCGTACATATATATCATTTAGATTCATAAATATGTTATAAAATCATCGACATTGGTCGTTAATAGTAGGTATGGGTCAGGCCGTAGTTTTTGCCACATTTTTATACCCTAACTCTCCGCTACTTTTTTTTAAAACAAAAAGACTTAATATACATTTTCCAATCACGACATTGTATTTGCTATGAAATGGAGAGCCACGGCCACTAAATATATTTGTCTTAGTTTATAAACATGGAAAGTTATACGATATTTTTCTACAAAAAATGACGATTTTTGTATGAAAAATGGGAATCCGCTTCGCTATGGGTACACTTTGCGTATCGGTAAAATTAAAAATTAACAATCTTTTTTATATTCTATTTGATTTGTTGTTTTGAAATAATAGTTAGCTAGCCACCTTTTTAATATCGTTACGTGTTTCCTCAGAAAAAACATTAAATTTCATACATTTTTTAAAAACTACACAAAATATATTTTTTGCCCTATTTTTGTTGCGCAACCTATGTTTCTGCCCATTTTTTGACAAAAACATTAGCAGGATTTGTATTTAAGTAGTGGCAACACCTAAGTAACTAAGTGTATGGTCAATATGACGGTAGCGGCAAATTTCTATCAGTTGGATGTCAACTTCGTTGCGGAGTGGAATGTGTCACAGTTATCACGGAGTGCATTTTTTGTGATTTAAAGGTAAGTTTTCAATTAATATCAGTTATTGTTATTGTGCACTATTTAGTAAGATTTGTGTGATCTTTCAAGCCTATATTCAATTAAAATAAGAGATTATTTATCGAGTTATTATCAATTTTCTTTACGTCACGGTTGCGCAAAAATGACATTATGCTACTTTGCGTTACCAGTAGCATAGAATTTTCGTCACTTTTTTTGCGTTATCGAATAAAGGTGCATACACATATAAATTTGCGCTTATTTAATTTCAGATGCCTCTAAGTCAAGCAGAAAAATCAAGGAGATACAGGGAAAAACTACACAAAAGGTGTGTTTTTTAAAAAACGTTTTCAATAAGCTAGTTTAAACTGTTTCGATTTTAATAAGCCAAAGTTTTAATATTTTTATATTTTGTTAAAGAGTTTTTTGATGAGTAGATACCTACTATTTTATCTTTCTTTAATGTCTTAGAGAGTAATAAGAAAAAAAAGCAAATATAGGTAAGAGTTTGTATAAAATAAGAGTAATATAAATATAAGTGAGAGTTATATTTGAGACGTTACTACTTACTTGAGCCTACGCTCTATTTGTTGCAGTTGTTTTATCTCACGAATGCGGACTTATCTTAGTTGTGAGATATAGGTGCACATATATATAATGTTTTTTGTGCCTTTTTACGCATACACTATAATTACCTTAAACTTCTCCTCATTCGTAAGATAAAAGAGTAAAAATCTGTATTCAGTTATTTGTGATTCTTTGTCTTATGTGTTTGTTTGTACTCAGCCATCATCAGATTTATATAACTTAAAATCTAAGACAAAAATCAAAATTTAGACGATAAAATTGTCCTCCAATCTAATATAATAATAGAAGTATTAAATAAAATAATAACATATATTTGTAAATTTTAAGATCTGCCTTAAACGTAATGTTACTATTGTCAAATGTGGGAAGGAACTGACTTCCCTAACACAGGTATACCCTAGCTGGGAGGTCAGGGCCGATCATTAGTTTTATGATAAAAAATGTTTAAGTTCAGAATAAAGATTATGATTATGATTATGATATATTTTGTAGACAGATTGCAACATCTACTAAACGAAAAATGGTAACTAAATTATGTTAAGTCGATTTCGAAAAGATTGTACAATATAAAAACGTATTGTTTAATAATCTTATCTTCCCAGAGAACAATTTTATCGTCTTAGACCGTATATTTTTGTCTAAGATGTTAAGTGACGAAATAAATGAAAATCCAATGGTGGGGATAACGGCAAACGGTCAGCGTACCTTTAATTTTTGTTTTTATTTGTGATTAAAATTTTAATATTTGAGACATTATTGTGGGCCTTTGCGCGTCTTTTTCTGCTGTGATTGATTAAAAATTATAAGAATAGTATATCATACCAAAATCGTGTTTTATTTATTTGTACCTTATTATGACGCAAATCCTGAAGCTTACTAGTACTGTCCAAAAATGTTTGAAAATAATATTTATGTGTCCCAGACTCCAGTCAAAACATTTAAAAATTACAATATAATGTAGGGGCACCTTTACTATTTTGCGTTACCCTTTTGCGTCACTCCACGCCACCTACTTGCAGAAAATTGTATGTCACCTTTGCGCTATTTGTGGCAAAATCTACGGCCTGACCCGTATACGAAATAAAAAATATGTAATATTCGTTTTTATTGTATTCTTGGAAATCAGAAGCCGAGGTTCTTAAAAATAAACAAATCTTACATGTGTGTCATTTATTAATTCCCATTTCAAACAATTATGAATAACAAATGCAATCTCACCAAAATCAGAGGATCACAATCAATGTACAACTGACACCTAATTACAACTTATAAACACTACACGACAACCGATGTGCACACTTCCAACGCTTGGAAGTGAATGGTCCCGCTAGACAGCGCGTTGCACCTTTTATAGGTGGCGGAGTGGGGAGGTTCTGTCACCCATAGAGGGGATTGCTTATACGGCCTCTCCTGACAAAGTGTCGTCCTCGACACGAGCTTCATAGGTGATAAGCCAGTGTTGTCTGCTTGGATGTCCATGTCTGCATCCAGTAGAGGCATCGATGGTCCGATCAAGCCACTGGGACCAGCATCGTCAGATGTTCCGAAGTCTGGGTCTGCATCCAAAGAAGGCATGGCACCCAAAGGTGGCTCATTTTCACACGTGTTATTATCTGAAAACAATATCAGGTTAATAGTAATCTAGTCAAGCCTAGATTTAACACATTCAGCCTCGCAAACCAATTTTCCATCACCTCTCAATCAATTCAAACTTGTCCTATCACAAATCCTTGTAAACACATACATCCATCACTCTCTAAATAGTAGAGACGTCTCATAAATTTATATCAAACCAAGCTAGCTAATATAGGCCTTTTATGATTCCACAGCTTCTTCTGGTGCCTGTAGCGTCGCCTGGTAGACTCACGCGTGCTGGACTGCTTGAGTACGTCGCACGGTGTCCTTATGTTATTCAACTGACGCCAAGATCATATGTCTGTAGTTCAAAGAACGCCAAGATCATATGTCTGTAGTCCAACGAACGCCAGGGCATTTCGCCCGAAGTTCTACGAACGCCAGGGCATTTCGCCCGAAGTTCCACGAACGCCAAGACAACATGTCTGTAGTTCAATGAACGCCTAGATCATGTGTCTGTAGTTCAACTGACGCCAAGATCATATATCTGTAGTTCAAAGAACGCCAAGATCATATGTCTGTAGTCCAACGAACGCCAGGGCATTTCGCCCGAAGTTCTACGAACGCCAGGGCATTTCGCCCGAAGTTCTACGAACGCCAGGGCATTTCGCCCGAAGTTCAACGAACGCCAAGACAACATGTCTGTAGTTCAACGAACGCCAGGGCATTTCGCCCGAAGTTCACGAACGCCAGGGCATTTCGCCCGAAGTTCCACGAACGCCAGGGCATTTTGCCCGAAGTTCAATGATTAACGCCAAGGCTAAGCAAGCCCGTAGTCTGGATGACATAACTGCGCTCCAGACACCACTCGCCGCGCCAAGGCACCGTGTGCTGTGCCGCTGCTTGTGTGGTCTTCCCATAGCTGCCAATGATCCACTTCAGCTCATATCGGCCATTCGATCTTCGCATCCCTGGATCAAGCTTCCTCGTCAACTGGGAGTACTTGATCACAAACACCATGTCTCCAATCTGAAACATACGAGAGGGACACCACCCTGGTTAGCATAGGCACCTTGACGGACTTGATTTCAACTCAGTAGCTCAAATGCTCTGGTACGGTACATTTCACTCTATGCCGCTTTATCTGGCCGCGCAGTCTCAGTAGCCACATCGCGGACTAGACTTTTGTTAACGGTAGCCGCAGTATCAATGCTTACTTAAAGGTTTAGAGGAGACACCTACGTAGTCCTTCGCTCGGTCGCGTTCAAGACCAACCCCCCTGAGTATCTGACCACGATGTCCTCGCCTATTCCATAAACAAATCAGATAGTTGGCCACATACGTGGCTACGAACCAACATAGGCTCGGGAATAAGTAGGTCTAAAGTCTTTTCGGCACCTATGTGTTCGTGTTCATCATCTAAGACCCACAGCAAACTAAACCCGGCGACTTTTGGGTATAAAACACAACAACCGCGCCCCCTCCTTCACTGATGAGAAGTAGCAGTAGAGCGTATCATATTTATGCACATACCGACGAGAGTCCAGCCGTCCTGCCTGCAACCACTCGACGAGGTGCTGAGTTTCTCGGTCTGCGGCCCGCGACATCTGGGGCCAGTTGCATAGCCTGGTGATATTGTTGACCTCCGCTGTTAGGTTGCGGCCAAGATAGATTGTGGCTTTGAGACATCGCTCTCAGCCAGCCATGATCATATTGATGCCATGAAGTGTCGAACGGCTCTAACAACTACCAGCGTCTCCAGCTCGTAAAAGCGGGACTTGCTCTGTGCACCCTGGGTGGCCTTGCCAAAATAGGTCACCACATGCTTCTAACTGTCATTGTGGGTCCGCACCGCACCATGCCGATATTGTTGGCATCAGTTTGTACCTCCGCTGGCAGCTCAGGATCGAAGACTTTCAACACGTGCTTGACGATGAGTTGCTGAATGATGTTCCGACGTACCTTCTCTTGCCGTCCAGACAGCGTACCCCTTAATGTAGCGTCGGAAGTACCCAGCTTGACTAACCTGCTTGACGTTCTCAGGGGGTAAAGACTTGACATTATTTCGACCTTGTGAAGACTCGGCCTCACCCGACCCTGATTCACGACTCGCCAAATATATTCAACGGTAGCACAGGTATTACCAGGATCACAACGCACTATTGTTTTACTACCACGACACGACCAATCACGACGCGACATTTACGAGACGCGCACGACGAAACGGGAACGACGCCACGATCGATGATCCTGCGTTGATGTTCTGGGACGACTATGTTAGTGATATCGCGACCTATTACTTGAACGACTGTGAGAACGGCGTCGCGACTAATCCCCGTCACGACTGGATCCGCCAGCCATGACCACAAACACACAACCACTAAACTGTGCACAAGATTCTGATCCTCTGTCTTTGTGGGCCAAAGGTTTTATTATCCCACTTCTGATCTTGGAAATCAGAAGCCGAGGTTCTTAAAAATAAACAAATCTTACATGTGTGTCATTTATTAATTCCCATTTCAAACAATTATGAATAACAAATGCAATCTCACCAAAATCAGAGGATCACAATCAATGTACAACTGACACCTAATTACAACTTATAAACACTACACGACAACCGATGTGCACACTTCCAACGCTTGGAAGTGAATGGTCCCGCTAGACAGCGCGTTGCACCTTTTATAGGTGGCGGAGTGGGGAGGTTCTGTCACCCATAGAGGGGATTGCTTATAGTATATATTCAATTACATTGTACAGCATTATAAATGTTGACGAACGTTTATGTCTATCCCGCCTTAAGTTTTTGTGCTAAACTCATTTCGAGAAACATGGAAAAACCTTTTATCCATTACGCACGGCATCCTGTGTATGTTGCGAAGGGATTAAAACCATTTGTTGGGACACAGAGGCAGGTGAAGCGCATGAGGGACGGGAGACGAGCGGATCGCGGGGGGGGGGGGGGGGAGGTCGTCATGTTGACACAATTATTAAAACGTCCCGTGCGAGCACTGATGAGTCGTATGACACGCGATTACTGGCTCAGTACGCGGGGAAAGGAAAAACATTGTATTCCAAAAACAAGACGATATTATTATAATAAACTAGCTGACCCGGCAAACGTTGATTTGCCATGTAAATAATTTCTAAAAAGCAGGGGTTGGTGATAAAAAAGTAAAAATTTTAATGCCACATTATAAAAAAATAAAAACAAAAAATTTCGTCCAAAAATTAAAAAAAAAAATTAGGGGTGGATTACCCTTAACATTTAGGGGGATGAAAATTAGATGTTGGCCTATTCTCATAGATACCGGATAAGCACAAAAAAAATCATCAAAATCGGTCAAGCCGTTTCGGAGGAGTATGGCAACGAAAACTGTGATACGAGAATTTTATATATTAGATTTAGCGCACAACAATCCTCATTCATCCGGGTGGAGTACCTCAGTGGCAGCTTGTAGACACCGGTTACAATAACGTTTTACTGAGGTACATGAAACATTATTTTGTTATTCAAATTAAAGATGCGCTCTCGAGTTGTCAATACTTGTCATTACAATATTATAATATCTTTCATTAATCAATGGGTAAGTCGACAACTCATAAATTAATTAACGACAGTCGTTATGAAGAATACCCGAAGTGTTCGTTAAGTCTCTGATAATGAGGTGTTAAGATTGGAGCTTAAAGTTTGCGAAATTTGCTTATATTGTATTAATGAGATGACGTCATCGACCCGACCCCTCACCAGCTCACCGTATTATATCTATGAGTTGTTCAGTGTTGTATGATGGAGAGGTCGATGTGGGCAGATATAGATAATATCCGATATTATACGAACAGTGAAGAGCCTTTTTAGAACGCTCATGGAGAGTTCACTTCATTACTTATGCAACAGCGAGCTTTGGCCTCGTTTTGTCTAACATTTTGTCTTTTAATGCCATTTTCTATTTTCTAGGTAACTAGAGCGCTCGTAGAAGAATCTCGGTAATCTTCAAAATGAATTTTAAACAAAAGCTTTGTGTTTTTTCCGTTTTTTGGAACATTCAATCTAATTCACTGCTGATTCGGATATAGTATGCTCTTCAAAGCTATTGTGTGTGTGTGCAAGTTTGGGAGCTCGCTCGCCGAGAAGTGCTCTTCTATACCTGCACTGGAACCTATTAAGTTTCGGGTCTAACTATTGCTTTGTTTATAGTTTTCACGATTGCGGCTCGGGGGCGGGTTCTAGTGTGCGGCGCGAACTGGCGCGCTGTTTACAGGCACTGCGTTCGCTTCAAACATCGTAATTTTCCGAACTACAAAGAGAGTAGTTCACAAGGTTTCGAAGAAATTCCACTGTATAATTTTGTGATTTGTGACCGTGACGCGGCGCGGGCGTTCTGCCAAAATATAGATTCCGACCCGCAGTAGGTATTGTGGTATAATTACTGAAAAAGGCAAGGTTTCGAGAAGTACATATTTCATGGGAAAGACTGGTCGAAGAAACGCCGACTCCCGAATAGAATACGAGGCTCTACGGTCGGTGACGACTTTAATTTTCATTTGGATGCGATAGCAGGATGTCGTTTATAACACTTTATTAATATCATTGACGAGTCAACGGTTTCTGCGTCAATTTCATGTTCTAATATGACACTAAAACATTTATAACTATTAACTTGACTATGACTTAATGTACATTCAGAAGAGAGTTTTGCTAATTGTGAGGAGCCGAGGAGCGGCATATCGCAGTGTCGCACGTTTATGTCGTGAACAACCTAAGTACAAATACATAATACAGTTTGAGCGTTGATTTTCAAAAGTTATATAGCTAGTACCACTGTGTAGGCGCCGGGATTTCGGCTGCAGAAGAAGGATATGATTCAGTTGTTTCAGCCAAAGCATCGATTGAATATAATATTATGTTTTGTTATTCAAAGTTAAAAGCAGGGACTGAAACCGGTTAAATTTTATTTTTCCAAAATTATAGAATAATACATACTTGACTTACCACAGTAATTTTTTTCAGTAAATATGAATAAAAACAAAAGAATATTAACAAAAACCTTTATTATACCGGTATAACTCCCATAGTAAATTAACCGGTATTCAGTCCTTGGTTAAAAGGCACACATCATAATTTTTCACCGTTACCTCAAAATTCCTTTAAGGCGAGGCCAAACGCTATTTTTTTACTGTAAGCTAATAGAAAAAATATTTATTATATAATATTAAATATAATAATATATATATACAGTTTCATAGCGTATGTGGTGTGAACATAAAAAGGTATGTATTAAGTAACACTCCCCCCGTGGTCTACCGCCGCCGTCTCCCGCAATACACAACGCCGGGCGTTGTACAATATTGTGTTAGCTTAAATCAGATCGCAAGGTAATAGCAACCTGCTGTGGACAGATCCAATCTAGAGTGCGCGGCGAGTGCGGCGAGCGGTCACCTCCCGCGCGGGGTTGCGGGGAGGTGGTGGTTGGATATGATGTTCACTGGTATTCATATCCGCTGCATCTACATATTTTTTAGAAAATAAATCTTGAAAATTTCAAATAAATAGAAAACAATATTGAGCCTATCACGCACTCTTACTTGCCATTCCACTATCAATTTTAAAGAATTGAACAGTGTCACATGCATGAGTAGGATGTTACTTTTTTATACAGCTGTAGGAGATACTCGAAAATTGGTTCCTTATATAGACAATTCCGTGCCCGACCGGAGGGAATCTTCCGAATGATAGCGATGGCGATATCAGCTAGCTGTAATATATATACTGGATATTAGCTGCGCTGCGAGCGGCCCGACCGAAGCCGTGCGCTGTGCTCGAGCCAAACATCTTCCCTTGTGACAGCGACAAAATCGGCGATACTTAACTGATGGATTATGCCCGCCCCCACCTTCCACCCCCTCCCCGCACTTCCATCACTCGCTCCTCGCGCTCCTAATGACATCTATCACTTGAAGATGTACGAAAATGTTGGGACTATCGATTCTTACTTGTGTAAAATAGAACGTGACTCATCCACCACGTTGAGGAAGTGTAAACTATGGCATGACCAAATGTCAACTTGATATCGAGAGAAAGATGACACTTTTGTATCGTTTCCTTTAAATGAATATTTACGTTAAAAGGATTGGAAACGATTGCGTTATTTGTTTTAGTGCTTGTCGATGAAGAATCTGACATCAAGAGTGGAGCTTTGTTTCGAAATGAGATACGAAAAATGTTAACAAAGAGTCTCCGCTCCGACAGCAGGACAGCGCGAGCGACTCCACGAAGATTACGCGTCAACTAATTCAGCTGTGACAAAACTCAACTGGACACCATTACTGCCAGACTGCAAATATAAACTACCACATATTATGTAAATCAAATAGCTCAGCGTCTAAAACTATTACACGTATTTTTATATCACCATACGAGTATTTTTTTAATTAATCGTACAAGCAACGTTTGTGTTTATACGAACACTATTAACTATTTTTATTTAAAAATGTTGTTGTTCTCAGAGTTGTATGTTCTCTCAGTTATACTATAGTAATATCAGTACGATTTTGCTCGCTTCGTGTGCCCCCTGCGAGCGCTACTGAGCGCTACTGGGCGCTACTAGGCGCTACTGGGGAAAGCACACTCTATCTTCCATCACAATCACTAGAAGCTGACGCAAATTATATTTTCCAATACTTCCCTGAGGACTTAAAATCACATCTAGCTAAACTAAAGAGAAATAAATAATTTATAAAGTGCCTGGTTCTTTCGCTACGTAGTCATCGTGAGGCTCAATCTGACGATGTCATCGCCAGAGCAGTTTTTGTGGATCCCTCGCGCCCCCCCCCCCCCTTCCGCCCCACCCCCACGCGATGTTATTTTGAATAATACAGAATATCTTATGGTAAATCCGCACATTTGCTAAAACCTTCTGAGCATATCGTTGACTAACGAACCCCTACGTTTTGCATTTTACTATTTCATTATTTACATTTCTTCGCTTTGACAGAATAATAAATAAAAACAAATGTGATGTTTTTGGCACAGAGAGTGAGTTTGTGTGTCGTTTTGTACAGGAATAATATACCTAATAATACTACATATCGAACGAAGTCGCAGGCGTACACTAGATTGATTACAATAATAACAGATTACAGACGCACTAGTCGTTCGAGTTCGAGTAACACTCGTGTACACACCACACGGTGTCGGTCGTGTTAACATAATAATTAAAACTTATACCAAAATATGTAAATGGCGGCGAGTTCGGTTTAATTAATGTCGTTAACTTCTCAAAGTTAGCAAATACTTGACCAATGTGGAAGTCGCCGGCTCGGAAATGTTAATTAAAGCGCTCCGATTGCAATTAATTTTTAATTCTGAAATTTTTCAGTCTATTCGGGGTTCCCGATTCTAGCAATTGTTATGAGCAGCTACTGCAGTGCAAAGTTATAAACATAACCTTAATATTGACTACGACTTATTAGCCATTAATTATTATTTAACTATGTGAGCGACAGACTATTAATGAGTTTAAAAATTAAGATCTTAAGGTCCTCTGTCTATTAATGTCGCTTGCTCTTATTAGTAACTTTTTATTGTCTTTTATTAACGCGAGTATCACACATTTAAATAAAATACTGTATACCGGATTAAAACGCGATTTATTATATATATTGTTTAAATTATTTATCCCGACGTTTCGGATGCTTTTCAGCAACCGTGGTCGCGGGGAGACAGGACCTGTCTCGTGAAACGTCGGGATAAATAATTTAAACAATATAAATAATAAATCGCGTTTTAATCCGGTATACAGTATAGTAACTTTTTTATCATATACCTAATAATTTGATACTTTATACTATAAATATACCTATTTTAGTATGAAATAAAAGGGGAATATTTGATTGAAATTCCTATGTAAGTGAAGCGGTGCATTAATAACTATGAAACTCTCAGAGACATCACGAGTGTCAGTGAAGATAGCCCTTCAAGCGATTGCTTGTGCCGAGTGTCGGAGTGTCGGAGTGTCCGAGTGTGGGTGTGTCCAGGGGCTTTAGACATGTTGCTTTCGCTTCGGAGCGATTCTATTTCTACAATAGTCATCGCTTTAACAATAGCGAAGTTGGATTGGTAGCCAAAGCAACATACGTTTATCGTTCGCTTAGGCGAATCATTTGTTCGATAAAAGTCAAGTTTAGTCTATGATCTATCTACAATTGTACTGTCAAGTGTCAATTGTCATCAAACGTTAAATTATTAATTAAATACGCGTAATGTTTTGAACGTTTTAAAATGTATATTTTATTATTTTTTGCTGTTGTTGTGACCTCTATTAACTAAAATTTTGTAAAGTCATTAAATTTTTCAAATTGTGTATGTAGATTTATATTTATTTTCGTCTTTGTCAAAAAGCAAATAAAGTTTTTTTTGTAGTAATGGAATCAAGAGCACAAGCTAGTGGATAGCAATTTGCTTCTCTTTTGGAGTTTATTGAAAGGTAAAATATCAATATTAATCATTAATTGTAATCAGAGATTTTCCTTTAATTATCATAGTAGCTTATAAGCTTCAATGTTATTGCTTCAAATGTATGTAATTTAAAAATTCTTTATAATATCCAGCATATATAAAGTTTTTTCTTTCTCTAAATTCCAGGAATGGTGATCTTGCCAAGTCTTAGTCTGGTGCTCAAGGATCTGTTGGTGAGGAAGACTGACCAATTGTGACAGGAACTAACAAATTCATTAAATGCAATTGGTGGTGGTATAAATCAGCAGAAGCAGAAAAGGTTAAATTATTTATGTGTTGATTAACTTATAATAACCATGATTTAACCATAATAATATAATTATAAAATATAATATACAATATAACGTAACAAAGATGTTAGGTAATGAAACTCTTATGTTCAAACAAAAATAGACATTTGAATTAAAATTTTGTTTTGCAGATATACTACCAATTCAGACCCACCAATGCCAGAGATTGGAGTCCCTGTACAAACATATTCAACAACAGCTCAATCAACCATCCCTCAACTGATAAGACTGAAATTGTGTTTTTGTTTGTTTTAAATTATGTAATTTTAATAAAAGATGATTATTTTTAAGGTTGTTTAATGCATGTTGACTGTTACAAGTTTACTATTTATACCTGTATCTGATATAGTTTATAAGTTGATTACACATTTTATTTAAAGAAATGTTTTAATGTATGAGGAAACTAGCTGTTAAGAATAGGTTATAATTGAATGTACCTACTTATTGTTTTTGTAGGTATATCAAAGTTTGTAAATCTTAATTAAATATGAAATTACTATATGTATTGTAATAAAATAATGAAGTGTATTAATGAATACCCTGTAATTTTAAAATATATGAATATAGTTTATAATGTACAAGAATATTCAATTCTGTTTATCTAACATTCACTTTAACTTGCTTAGGAATAGATCAGTGTGTTTTTATTTTTTACATTAGTATTGTTTTGGCTCGCTTGTGCCAGCGCGCCCTTCCACTGGACTTCTGTCCCAACTTATACTGAGTGGTCTTCTGCTTCAAGCATCACTTGTTTTTTTTTTACTTTTTACAACGTTAATGTTTTGTATTTCATATTGTGTATACTTTCAGAACTGTTTTATATATTATTTGTAATATTGTTTTATAATGTAATACCTACAAGTAATAGTTTTAAGTGGTTACCTGAATAAACTTTTTCTATTTCCATTCTATTATTTACTATTTAAGTAAGTCTAAAGGTTTATTAAGTAATATTATAGAAAGTAAATGTAAATTGTAAGATGTCTAATACCAAATATTAAATAATATGTAAAAAGCTGATTACAAATATTATGCAAAGTTGTCTCAAGTAACAAATCAAATGATAAAAAAATAATAATATGAACTAGCAAGTAGTCAATACACCACTCATTACTGTATAGAGCTATTGTTAAAAGCAGTGAAGCAAAGATAAAAAAAGGATAATTTAAATGAAAGCATTTATATTGTTATTTGAGCAGTTTTATACAATCCAAACATCCTATTATATATTCAAATTGTATTTCCCTTGAAATACCAAGTATTATATTTATGTAAAAAGCTGATTACAAATATGCAGTTATCTCAAGTAACAAGGAATCACAAATGAAAATGATAATAATAACTTTATTGTCACAAGTAGTTGATACACTAAATTAAAATAATAGGTTTAAACAATTGGCTGTGACATCAGCATAAAGCACTTAACAGCAGTTTTGTAACCAGTTTGCACAGTGCTGATTTTCAACCAGCCCTTCTACCAGATTTTTTTATATACTTATTAATGCATAGATACTGTTAGAAGCAAGGCAGCAAATATAAAAATAAATGATGATTTCAACTAAAATGAAAGATATAAATTATTTTATGTAATCCAAACTATCTCTTATGCTATTCAAATTGTATATCCTTTGCAATACCAAATATTATATTTATGTAAAAAGTTGATTACAAATATGCAAAGTTGTCTCAAGTAAGTAAGTAAGGAATCACAAATGAAAATGATATTAATAATAATACAAACTTTATTATCACAAGTAGTCAATACACTAAATCCAAACAAAATAATATGCTTAAACAATTGGCTGTGACAATATCAGCATAAAGCTGTTAAACAGCACAGTTTTCTGACCAGTCTGCACTCATTTCACCACAGTTTTTTAAATTACCGCATAGCTATTGTTAAAAGCAGTGCAACAAAGATAAATCGTTTTACTGTATGGAATCCAAACATCCTATTATTCTATTCAAGTTGTATTTCCTTTGATACCTGTAAAAAAGCACGAATAGTGGTTATACAAATAAAAGCAGAATCTATCCTAAATAAACATAGAATTTTCTTTGATATCTCAATAATCTTGAAAATATTCACTTACTCTTCTTTAATTTGTGATCGTTCTTATGATGTTTTCGTTTACTGCTAACTAAATTGAGTGCAACCTCTCCAATACAACGCCTTGTTGTTCTTTTAGTTAGGTGTTCATAATATTTACAATTATTTCGTAAGACCCTGTTGCCGAAAGCATCTAAAAAGACTATGATGACGCTTTCCAATTATTGTCCGCGCACAGTATCTTTGTTGTTTAAGTCAAACACTTTCATTATGCGACGAAGGGTATGCATTTTAAATCAAATTAAACACTCAAAGCACAATACACTCTACAATACAACATATGCAACCACCATTTTGATTCGTTTTCTACAGGGTTTTAGTATTCGCTAAACTTTCTATCAAACGAATCGATACCAAGCGAAAGCGCTTGTCAAAAGTGTCATTTGGCTAGCTATTTCTATGAAACTAAGCGATCGGCGCTATCGATTCGCTGATGGAATCGAATGTTATTAACGTTGGCTACCTAATTTCTATTCGTTTACGACAGACCACGTGACATTTCTATAGCAGCTGTCAATCCCATACATTTTTGGAGTTATCGACTAGCGAATTCGACAATAGAATGTCTCGATGTCTAGGCCCCCAGATCTCAGTTCGAGGACATCGGTACACTCGACACTCGCGCTGGGTCGGACGCACTCGAACAGCTCACAATCACAATTAAATTATAACGACAAACAGAAGCCCGTTATTTCTATGTAACGGTCGTTAGGCTTTGCCTTTCGAATAGTATTAGTCTAAACTAGTTATAACTCGATGTTGTGGTAAGATACGAATAAAAAAATGAGTGATGATTTAATTCTGAAATGAATATGTACAATGTACATAATTACCTTTGAATATTTACATATTGACAGGTAAATAGTCAAAGATATTTACATAGATGAGAAAAAAAATTAGTTAACATTTTTTTTAAATTCTCAAACTATAACATATCATGTTATACAGTATAAATGTTATCTACATATAACTTTTAACTATTAATGATTACTCAGTACCTCCAGCCTCCAACACCGACGTACGTCACCAATCTCAAAGATACTTTACTTCTTATGTTATTATGTGAACAGGAGGAGGAGACTTGTCGGTAATTAAATATTTTTAAGCTATTGTGTAAAACTCATACGTGGATTGAGGTAACTATGTTAATATGACACTACAGTGATTCACATAATAAAAAATAATAATTTGTTTAATAGTTATTTTTGTTTTAAGAATTGTTGTGATTTTATGATGTATGTTTGTAATAATTTGTTATATATTTTAACATTTTAATGACGGTCAAAAATGTTGAAATTTATTTAAAGATTGTTTTTTATATATTTATTTTATCGTGGATATTTATGTTACAGGTAATTTTTAAAATAAGTAGGTCTAATTTGTATTTTTTTTTTCAGCTAATTTTTGAGTTGTTTTCGAAAGTCTTAGTGCACGTTTGTGAGTTTATTATAATTAATGTTATTTGCGAATTAATTTATCTTGAAATAAATTATTTGTTGGTGTGATAAAATTTAAATTAAAGAGGGTTATAATCAGTTTATTTTGGATTTTCATATTAGTGTAATTAACTCAGCTAAAATGTAGTTAGATATTCATTGTGCTCATTTTGAGTAAACATGAATGAACTCTTGTGAGAGAGCGGCGCCAGGAGTCAGGACGCGGCTCTCGGCTCGTCGCTCCCATCGCTCTCCTCGCTCCCATTGCTCTCATCATCGCTCGAGAGCTCTTCACTTGTTTATTTTAGACTTTTATTTTATTAATTTCGCTCCGTTACGTTATATAATCGGTATCGCACTGTATGAGCACTTCTCGCCCCTCTTTTAAATTTTACGATTGCCCTTTCATAAGAAACACATTTAAAATACAGGTGGAAGGGATTATATAAGGATAACGAATACACGCCTACTAATTCATTTTATATATCGGCGGTTGGTTCAGGACAGGACGGCGCGGTCTTTCGAGTACCACCGAGCCGGGGAGAGGGCAAATGGAAGAATTTGAGACAGTACGCATTTGTCATCGGTCCCACAGCCAGCTCGCAACGACCCCGTGCAACACTCCAAGTTGTCATAATAACGCTTTGATATATAGACTTCAGCAAACTCTGAGCCAGGCTCTGAATGTGTCGTCGGAATGCACGCGTCCGTGTTTTATAGCCGACACCCCGCCGAAAGTGGAAGGAAGTGTCTATGGAAATGTCTATGGGAGTGTCAATGAGAGTATGCCTTCAGCTAACAGTAACTTAATTTATTCAAAATATATTCTCGTTCTCTGGCCAACATCTTACGTGCAATAACTTTGTCTCTTTAATTTTGGCTCGAGGCTTGATGTTCATTTAATTCATATTTTAATTACAAAACGCTTAAGAAAAAATAACGACTGAAAACTTATGTTCCACGCTACGTTATTGCTTTGTTGTTGCCAACGAGCAGTGTAGTTTCCTTTACAAGTTGCATGTGAAGGACGACACATATTCACTGAAATCTGTTTACCCCGACCACATAATATACACAAAATGAAAAAAACGAACGTAACGTGCATCCGCACAACTCGCCATCCCTCGTGCCAACTCTCTTGAGACAAGCTGCGCGGTACAGAATACATATTTTATTGACAAACCACTAAAATGAGCTTCAGAACTTGCCTATTTGATAACGTAAACATATCACAGCTATGATGATCAATACAAGTGCAGAAATATAAAATGTTAATACAGGTCTAACGTAAGCATGTAAAGGTAAAGAGCCCATATTATTTACCTTTCTATTATAGCCAATGTCTACTGCCGTAGGGCTACGCTCGCTGGTTACGCCGCGGTCGCGATCTGTAGCGCGGAGCTACGCAGCGGAAGTCTACGCAGCAGGTGTTTACTTCGGCGAACCACACGGCTGCTTTCAATTGATTCCTAAAAAGCTAATATAATGTTCCATAATATGGCAACAATTAAAAATAAAAGTATAAAGGTTTTTTTGTGATGTAGTCTATAAAACAAAATTTCACTCTAATGTAATTTTTAACTCCTGTTTCTTTTTATTAATATCCATAAACGAGTATTACAAAGGCTCCCTCCGTGGTATACGTATTTAGTATTTATAAGCAAGCATACAGAACGATTAATTCTGAAGGGTATTAAGACAGATGCTCGTGTATAGTGTGTAGTGTAGACGTGTACACTCGACAGTGTATACATAAACCCGGCGCTCGCAGTAATGTAGGTAGTGTAGGAGATATTTATTGTTGTGTGCTCGTGGATGTAGGGCTCAGAAGTGGACTCCATGAAGATGTTTTCGCCCACTGTCGTGTATCGTGGTTAGAAACACTGAAAATTTACCGGTATTTTTTTTTCAAAATAGCTTTATTTTCGACATTTGCAACAAAACTTTTCTCAGGTTTCAACAGGTTTATCAGTCAGTGTAAATTTAGATATTTCTATTAATTCTTGGTTGAACAGATCCAGAGTGCATCTCTGATGCCGGGCAAGCGCGGTCTAGCAGCTCTATATTTGTAGTTAGGGAGATTTTGTATCAATTATATGTAATAACAGTAAGTTGTCGCTAGCTCAGCAGTTCACATTTACTTAAGCGCAGTAAACAGTATAAGTGGTTCGGGTAAAAGTTAGCACAAAGCGAGAGAGCGTGTATTGTTTGCGACACAGCGCTTGCCGATTTTGAGCGAGTGCGCTATACAATAGCTCACAATGGCCGCGGGTGTAATTGCCAGTTTACATTGCGCCGGCCGCGGCCAACGTTCTACAACAATTATACCATTGTAACTGTTACAATAAATACATGTTCAATTATTTATATAAAACTAGGGAAAATGAACTGATTATAAATGGACGTTTACTAAAAGAATATCTCCTGTGTTTTTCTAAAAAAAAAAATTTATATTTTTTTTGTATAGTACATCTACATTGCACCTGTGCGAAGAATCGCCCTTCTGTTAAGTTGCGATTTTGCAGTTTGCATTATGCACTTGCATTTTGCACTTAAGAAGTTCCGAAGCAGTAAGAGAGTAGCGGTATATCAGCATTCATTCCATTCAATCGCCAACACAAGAGAAAACGCCAGTACTCGTTTGAAAGAAACTATCAAAATTGTCTTCGTTTACCTGCACTATGTCAATTCCACGGACTTCAAAACCCAACATTTTCACCTCAAATTTTGAAAAGTATTTTACCTAAATATTAGTGACTTATTGGACTACATACAAACTATTACCTCTACATTACCCCTTCAGAAATAGGAATTCAATAACAGCATAGTTACTGGCCGCCTCACGACGACTGCACTCGCGTGTCCAAGCCCGTGGCTTATGTATGCAATCTCGTTCGGGGGCTACAACGTGCTGTGGATACACTATTGCATTGCACGACAATATTTTGACTTTGATTAAACTCAACTTGAGATAACGTTTACTATTAAAGTAAATGTGAACTCGCTACTACATTGGCGCTACAGACGGGGCGCAGGCAACACCCGAGTACATTACTAAATGCAGAGATCGTGACACTTTCCATTGTCTTGTTACCGCACCTTATCATCCGACCACTTCTGCTCTCGTAGTCTCAAAAACCTTTTATAATATTAAAAAGGAATTGTTTGTTTAACGCCACAGTCCCCTCCACCTCCCTCCGCTCCCACCCCGGTGTCGTCCTGCACGTCGTTAATAGTTAATATTCTATTACGAGTCCTGCCCACGCTTACAATACATATGTATTATATGCCGTAAACACAAGTCACAGGGATGTGCTAACACTGTTCACAATGTGAAACTACTACCAGCTGTCTCTCTAGGTAGTTGGCTAGCGTTGTCTATGGAATGCTTCTGAACTGTATATCACTAACAGTGTTATCTAAAGTGAAATATTTGATGCTAATCTTTATTGAAGAACTAATATTCCATATCTATGTATTACAGAAAATGAATATAAAACTGGTGAAAATATATTGAGCTCTGTTTAGAAGTGTAGATACATCCCTAGAGATGTGTAGAGGCATCCCTAGCGCAGAAGGATTCGAACAAGTGAGTGTGAATTATTCACTGAGCCAGTGAGAGTCGTATTATCCGCACAAAGCAGCTCTGTGTGTATACTGAGCTGAGACGTCGCTGTTCGTAGTGTTGGTTGGATGCTAATTATATCGTACCGCCGGCCGCATCGTACAATAAATAATCATATCATATCATACATATGTAGCTTACGAGACAGCTATGTTAAGATACTGTAGTTTGCTCATTTTTTAAAGCCGGTGACGTTGTTGTTTTATATCTATCGGCACACACTAGTATAATACTTAGGAAACCATAATCACACATACACACTATTATACCCTAGAACAATTGCGTTATTTTTCAAAGTGAAGGATTTCTAAAGAATTACTCGTAGAAAAACAAATATTTTAAAGAAAACTCTCCCGGCTCTCGGCGAACGAACGATATCATTACGAAACTATTTAATTATTTACGTAACCAAAAGGAGCGACTATTGCTGATGCTGTGTTGGCTATGACTATACTAGCGATTTAGTTTGCAGAAGCGAAAGAACTTGAAAACAAGCAAGCAAAATATTTGAAATCCATATCCAATAAGGTGTATCAGTTCTAGGAATCACGCGGATGCAAAATGCCGGTAGCTGCTATACGAGGCGATGCCAGCTATACAATGCGAGCAGGTAGCCAGTTCCGGTCATCCGGTCGCATCAGGAGGACACGATTAACTTCATTTAATTTCAATTAAATGTACAAAATCCTTGAAAAAGAAACGTAAACTACGTTTACCTGGATGACAAAGTTTCAGTTCAATATATTATCATAAATTCGTATGATTTTGTTCGTATCTTCTTATGCATACCATATAGTATGTATGTACATATACATACATTGGAAATTAACAGTTTTGAAACCTGTCAAATGTCTTCTAATGGATATGTCTCTATTCATTTCGAATTTTTATATGTTATATATAAAATCTTACCTATATATATGTAAGCGTTTGAGTATGATCTCATCTGATGGAAGAGACAATGTAGCGTAAGCTATCTTTAAATTTGTCAAATTTTTAAATAACTATGCGATACAGTAAATAAAGTAAGGGATCTTAATCCTGGTGTGGGCGCAGCAGCTGAGTTGCGTGTAGCTAATGATATATATTGGGGCGAGAATAACTAACGGCAGCGAACTGGCTGAGGCAAGAAGTCGCGTTTGCGACCTGCTCGTTACTACTTATTCTGTTATCCTCTCAAACATTTATAAAGATTATTTAACTAAAGAAACTGTCCTACAGTGAAATAGTTATGTTTATGTATGTACTTTTCAAACCTCTGTAGTCTCACTCAAGTTCAAGGCATATGACATGAATTCTCAAAGCGAGATCTTTGCATGAATTTAATAAACACGAAATAATTATTCGAATGAACGAATCTTGTCTATATGTATATTGTATATACATCCATATATTTCACGTTTCTTACTCAGTGGAGTAGGCAGAGAATACTGAACTGTAGACTCAATCAGTTTTAATTGAACCAAGAATAGTGTCACACAGTTACGTTCGAGTTCAATCAAAAGCATAGAGCTATTGTTTTTACTTATGATTTAAATATTTATGTTATTCGGCGTACATCTATTTATATTAATTATTTTTATTCTCATTTTACTTTTTTTTGTAGTTAAACTTTTCATTTTCCTTGTAGATAAAAAATATGTTTGTGCACGCTGAATACAGGTGATATCATATAGATGAGTCCAGGTCTTGGTAGCCGCAGTGTGGGAAAACCACCTGCCCGCTGGAGCGACTACCTGGGAAAAGTGACGGGAAGACAATGGATGCGAAAGCAGAGGAAAATGGCGCGCTTAAGGGGAGGCCTACGTCCAGCAGTGGATCACAACTACAGGCTGAAGAAGAAAAAAGAAGAAGACTGCGCATGTTACATCGGTATTACTTTTATTATGTAATGTCTAGTGTATGAATTTAGTCTATATTGTATTTCAATATTACATTAGACGCGAAGTTGTACATTGATAATAATAATACTTCGTTTTTCAAAACTATTCAAGAGTGCAAATACCCTAAAAGTTTTTTTATAATAGTGTTGTTTGGAGTCCGCAAAATAGAAAAGGTCCAAAACAAATTCCTTAAATCTATAAATTACTTTACCAGGGATAATTTTATTGATTATAAGTGTAGTGCTAACAGACACACAGGTTATTTAGATGCAATATTTCTGTATAAAATCATGTTGAAACTGTCTTCTTGTAAAATTTGATTTCTTATTCCACGCTTCTCCTCGCTTTCTGAACATACTTCTTCGATATCGGTAGACCATTCCAACAACGGGAAGCATAGGTTTTTTCTAAAGTTCTACAAACGTTCTACTTCTGGTTGCACTGTCCACCGTCCCTCATGTTATGTTTCTGTGATGACTGTGGCAGTCTGCAGCGCACTGCGCAGTATTCTGTAAGTACAAATCATTGTACAAGTACATGATGCCGCTGTACTCATACCCTTTAATTGATATATGTATAAAGCGCTTCACAGAGTATCTCTATGACGTATTTGTTAATTGTCTAAAACCCCTTAGGGGTTAGCTCTTCAACTAATCACCAGTTTACCAGAACTTTGTTCTGTCGGGGGTGTGCGTTGTCTAGGTGTGTTTTATCTTCATACAGTATATCATAGTCACCAGACTACGCTAATAGTTGCCACCGCAGGTCTAACAGCTTTACAGACTTGAGAAACATGAGTGGCGGAGGGTTTGCTCCATAGGGACTTAACTCGACGTGGACAGCGGACAGTGGACAGCGGACAGTGGACAGCGGACAGCGGACAGCGGGCTGCGGACAGCGGACACTGTCGCGCGCCGAGTAAGCCGCAACTTACGAGAAAACTTGCTATAAATAAGGAAACTTGCGACCGTTACAATCGTACCCCCCCCCCTCCGCCTACCTCTCCCAGCTTCCTTCTTCCGCTTTTTGTTTCAACCGTTGCTCGTTTCGTTACACCGCCTACTAAGAGACGACCACTGAGGTGTTCAACTACAACAATCGAATATAAACAATAAAAAATAATACTCAAAAACAATTGAATTATAAATAAAAATCATTACATATATTTTTATTATTACAATATGTAATAAAAAAGCTATCTTTTAAACTGTAACTGAATCAGTTTCCGTGCCTCCCCTCCGCCGGAAACTCTAATACGGTTGTAATACCTCCTTCCTACTTTAATTTTGGTTTGACATTAAAATATACCCAACGATACAGGTACAACACAGACAGTCGACCGTGGGCCGAAACAACTTCTAACTATTCGCATTTCTCTCAAATACATCAACAATATTACTTTTTCCCAGTACAATGCCAGACTTGTTTTTCAACTGGCTGCGATTATTTTTAAACGCAGTTTATAGCAGAATTAATAGTAAAGCTTTCAGAGGCGACACCTAGACAACGCTAACTGGCTCATAACAATGGTCAGCATTTTTTTCTAGAGCGCGGGCCATTGTGCGCGCCTCGACACAATGAACTACAAACAGCGTGGAATGAGCAAATAAAGCGGCAGTCGAACGCGGCCGGCGCGAGCTGAGCGGAAACCATTGCGCACGTCCGCGTCGTCCTCAACAAATAAACACACTAGGTCACAGAGGTCATGTATTGTAAACAAACTTAGGGACTCATCCCTTTTATATTTATTGAGTCTTCGAAACAAATTTGATCAATATCAAAGCTGTTTAATATGACCAACGTGTGTGTTTGTGTGTGTGGGGTGTGGGTGGGGGAGCGTGAGCAATGGGCTCCTCGCACGCTCGTGTGTGAGAAGCCTAAAGCGTCTGCTTTTAAAGGTTTCCAGAAAATGTAGGATAGATCGAGCTTATGGAGAGAAAGATAAAAGTATTTTTGTGGGAACTGTTGCGGTTTACTGCGCTCCGCGGCGTCACTGCGCTAAATGTGTTCGCTCTCTTGCCGCTTCTACTTGCTTTATTTAAATGTTTTAATCAAATATTTTAGTTATGGAATTTTGTAATTATTTTAATGATTTTATAAATATAATATATAAAGGAATTGTTTATTTTTAATGTTGAGATTCGAACGTGAGATTCACTCGATGGAAGATAATAGATACTCCAGCCACAGAACGTCAGTCAATGATGCGCTGTCGATATATTTTGTTTTACTTCGAGCATTGAGAAATCCATAAACTGAAACTGAATCACGAAATATGCATATCACGGTTTTTCCATCTATAAACGGTAGTTCGTTTCGTTTCCCGGTCGGAATGTCAATATTTGGCCGAAGTGACCGGACGTAGGAAAACAAGTTTACAGAGTTTGACCCATTAGAATGCAAAGTATACCCAAAGTCATCGAGCCCGTCAAACTATTGATCAGTTCACGTTTGCGTACAACAAGTTCTGTGATACCCATTAATGCGTCGCTATTTTAATCAATGTAATTGTAAAGCTAATAAATATTTTGCTAAATAGCGATACAGATTGCCATCTTCCCTATTCTCTGATATATTCCGAATTCGAACTTGAAGTACTCGTATCTAACGCCGCGTGTAGCGGGGACAGTTATCGGTCGGTATCGTCAGTATCTTGCGCTATCGTAATGGGATCGTGTTCGCCACACGATCGGATACGATCACTCGATAATGACGTCATTAATGTTATTTAACGTTTAAACAGAGGAGACCGCTGTAGGAACGGTTCACTGCTGTTATTAGCTCCTCGTATCAGAATTACGATCGGAATACGATTTAAATTTATAGTCACGACCCATATATTAGTGGAGCTCGGTATAATAATATGGAGTACCAACAGCAATAAATTGTATAAACATCAAATACAACACAAATCCACAAATACACGATCATACGATATGATGGTAACCTCAAGAAACGTCCTTGAATATCGTCGAATGGTCGCGCTAGTCTGTGCCCCTTTTTTTCAGGTTACACTTCGGTTAGAGTGCGTCTAAATTACACGATGTTATTCCTGCAGCTCCTTTTCACTATCGGATGGCCAGATACAGAGTGAGATTTCATCCATAAATGATCCATGTGTCTTATATTCTTACGAAAGCCTGTTATTTGCTTATTGGACCCCACTTTAATAAAGAGCTCATTATTTCCATAAAACGCACGCAACGCACCTGCTAGCACTCTGGTGTTGCAGACAACTATGGGCAGCGCTGACCTTCAAGTCAGTCACCTGCCCGTTTGTCCCCTATTCTATAAAATAAAAGCTGCCATAGTTTGGCTGGCCGTAGCCACTTGCCAGCGCTCAGATCCGTTCGGCTTGTTCGTACGTAGACTTGTAGATATCTCGTGGAGGCTACGAGATATCTACAAGTCTACGTACGGTCTACGATTCGAGTCGATCAAAATAATTATTATATACTTTAATAATTTCCCTACTTCGTACTTCCATTTCTGTTCTTTTCGACTGCAAACAATAAGCAATTAATTAACTGTTTTAATTAAAAATAATAGGTCCATTTTACAATATATTACCGCGAGTAAAATACGAATATCAGCTATGATTAATATCATTTACAATGGGGCCGCATCGCCGCTGCAGCCCCAGGTTCTCACAGCCACTCAGGGCCTCACTGCCGTTCAGGGCCTCACAGCCGCAGGGCCTCACTGCCGTTCAGGGCCTCATAACCGCTCAGGGCCTCACTGTCGCTACCACGTCACACCACTTCAGGTTAATTGAAATTTAATAAAAGTTTTGTTTAAGAAATTCACCAATTTTTCAATTGTTAGTATGATATTATCGACTTTTAAAACATAAATATGTGTGATTTAAATTAGAATATCATATTTATTTAACTATTTCCTTAAGAAAATTATACAAAAAAAAACATCAAAGCAGGTAAATATTTAAGTATCTAATACAACTATTTTAACTGAATGAACACATATTATAGCAATATAAATATAATATTTATAAAAGAATTTTATTAACCGCCATCTTGATTTAACTTGATCAGTTAAGATATATTTATAACGACTCTTTCAAATGTGTGTTTTTCAAATATTGTAAATTATAACTGCGTACCGGTACGATTTGAATGTTTAATTTTTTAAGTTTGATATCGACAGACGAGTATACAACAATCGTAGTCGTTAGTCAACGATGCGCTGTCGACCTACTTTTTACTTCGAGCATTCGGAAATTCATAGATTGAGACCGAAACGCGTTGTGATAAATTGAATGTAACGTGATCTCGTGAGCAGACAGACACAGAGAATTGTTATACGTAGTTGTGTGTGTGATATATTTAACACGCACACACACATACCCGTAAGAATTACGACATTTCATTGCTTCCGCTCGACAAATTACTTGTTCAACAGTATCCGCTCCGAAAGAGGTTATTTCCTAACTCAATATGTGTAATAATAACGGTCCGGTGACCGGCGTTTTACCATTATACGAGTATATTATGTCCTATACATGCTGCATATACATCTTATAGAAAGCTTTTTAAATATTCTGCAATTAGAACTGATAACAAAATCAAAGTGAATACCTAAAATCCAATACCCTTCTGAATTCAAAGCGGCAGCCGGAGCCGTGCAAGTTGCGAAGGCTGCGGGCCTGCGGAGCGGAGGCGCGGCGGAGCGGAGGCGCGGCGGAGCGGAGGCACGGCGGAGCGGAGGCGCGGCGGAGCGGAGGCGCGGCGGAGTGGCGGAGCGGCGGAGGAGCCTTCGCTCGCAAAGTTCCCACGAAGCAGCTTCAATTAAGCCCATTGTCTGCGCCGCGCTGATTAATGAGTTAATGACAGTCACGTCTCACTTCCGACCATCGATATACACCCGCTGTTTACTTCATATTGCCACTTCATTATCTAACAATGCCTATATTATTTACCCAGATAATGTAACGTAAATGTAATTTATTAATGCTCCCATGACTCGGTTGTGTCGGAACTCTAAATTGTTGATACTGTGTAGAGATTCCTTTGTAGTTTCAGATAATAATCTATGTATAAGTCGCAGTTTCGAGTTTAAAATGAAATTTCATGTTAAGTGTTTCAGTTTCAGAAGAGTCTATATACTTCCGAATGCTCTTAGAATAAGATCGGTTGGACAGCACATCATTGATTGATGTCCTTTGATGGAGACATCAAGAAAGTCCCACGTTCGTGCATCGATATATTAAAATATAATTAATTTCTCCAAGTATTCACAGCTGAGCTGTGTGCAATTCGAGTTAACGGACACAAATGATCGATGGGACGGCTCGCTGTATCCGAGCGGCATTTCATTCATTTATTCAGATTTTTTAAAATTCCTGTCTTTGTTTGCGAGATTTATCCCATCAGGTTAAGCTTGATATATCGTGTAGTTTTATTTATATTTCACGGGAGATTGAAGAGAGAGTGACATGGCGGTTGCAGTTGCAATGAAGGCGACAACCTCGCGAATAGTACTAATTGATCACAAGTTGCACTTTATATTACGTCAATATTAAAATTTAACAAAGTTTTTTGTTATTCACATAGATTGTAGTTGTAAGCGAAGCCACACGGTGGTTGTACTATTCTCCCTCGTTCGGTCATCGGTGTGAGATAGTACTGTCAATTGCCAAGTATAAAACACAAAGTTGTGAATATACTGTATAGTGTATATATGTATAGTTGCTCTTTTGATTCTTATTGAGTAAAATTTAAAGAACACTATTCCACGGAGTTAAGTCGCAATTCCTATCGACGTTACTAAACGGTTATTGGGAATTATGCTATTTATATTGATAGCAGTAATAATCCTGTTTGTCGAGTGCTGTGAGTCGCAGCGCACTCCGCACTCCGCACTCCGCACTCCGCATTCCGCACTCCGCACTCCGCCCGCGCGCCACGCGCCAACAAACTCAATTACACTTTTACTCGATTCAACATTTCATTTACATTTTTTATTAGAGTAACGGCAGTTTGTAAGGAATAAGTCTAGAAGTGCAAACTACGTGTTAATTTAATTACTCGAAATTTCAAAGTAAGCCTTTTTAGAGACGCGTTAAACTCGCTTGTGTCGACTATTTACAATTTACTTTCGTATTCATAAAATATGTAAATTTAATGACATTAACGCATATGTAAACAAACATAATATATTTGTACGGTCATGTCTTAAGGGCATGAATATTATTCGTTGATTAAGACAAACTTAATTTTTCTCCACAGTAGATCTTGATGAACTCAACTGGTTCGAATTGAAAGATTCTTTTTATGTAGGATAGTCCAATTATCGAGGAAAGCTTTAGGCTATATAACATCACGCTGCGACCAATAGGAGCGAAGCATCAGTGATAAATGTTGCAAAAACGGGGAAAGAATCCATATAAAACTACTCGACCGATTTTATTATCATGATCTGATACATTGCACCTGTGCGAAGCCGGGTCGGATTGCTAGTAAGTTATAATGTTCTTATTTTTTAAGTTTTTTATTGGCAATAAATCATTTTATTATTATTATTAAAACTAATGGAATTTCGAAAGTATTTTGAAAATATAATTTATGTTTAGAAATATCAAGAAAAAGCCGGAAGCTCACACAAACCAGACCAATGTTGTGTGTCACAGTTGTAACTTGTAACATTAATAATATCAAAACCACGACGGTCGCGGTGTCCGATCCCAGCCGCGGCCCGCAGCGAAATTTGACAACTTATGCAATTCACAAATGTACTCTGAATAGTTATTTGTTAGTATTTTCATATAAAATTGTGATTGTGATATGATGGTGATGAACATAATATAATTACTATAGTTTTATAATAAAACGATTTAACTGAAATTGTGGTTTTAAATCATCTACCGCGTTATGGATAACGAAAACGAAGGGATTAATATTTAAGACTTTAAGAGGGTGTTTAAGAAATATTTGCTTGCGACGAAGGAACGTTCCCACAAGCTCTACCTCCGCTTCCTCCAGGGGTCGTGTCCTCGCATACCTGCGATCGTCTCGTATCATTTCTTATTTGCCTCTTTACTCTTCAACTTAACAAACAGAGAGCGGCCGACCTGTGCGGAGCGCAGTGATCGTCCCGCGAAGCCGGAACCCGGCCTCGTAGCGCGCCCGAACATTTTATTCAGCTTTTCATATTTAAAAGCCGTTTTGGCTCTATTTTAGAAGAGAGTTTAAAAAGCCTCCCTTTTAAACGGAATCGTTTTGGGAGATAAATATTTAACGCTTTTCGAATGCCGTTTTAATCAATTTCCTTATAAATGATAATTCGTTCCTTACACAGATTACTAAGAAGACTAATTTTCTTTGTTCATCGATCTGTTCGCTCGAACGACATTATTTCGTATAAAATAACCTCTAACTGGCTCATAAATAAAAACTCAATTTATTTTCTTCTTTCAAATGAATTGAACATATTTAGATTGCAGAATACCGCTAAATTAGGAATCAGCTCTCAAAATTCCTCCACAATAGATACTGATTAGCTCAACTAATGGAATTCTGAAAGTGCCAGAAAAGGAATTAGAAATGTTTGCGAGATGATTGTCGCTTGTTCGGACACCATTCACATTCACCGTTCGTGAACGAGATTCAGTCGTGATCAGACTATCGAACGACTTATAAATTAGTCTATTTCGAAGAAATGACTGGAATTGATAAAGTTCTTTTGTCGATAGCGCAGATATTCGCCGCTTGTGGTTATACTACTCTAGCTCCTACTAATTCTTAGTAGATTTTTAGGGAATGGTGGTGTGATTAGGACTAGAAATGCGTTACACAGTAGCACGTTTTTTTATGTCTAATAATCATTCATGTACTATTGACCTATCTTATAACAAGTCAAGCATTCCTCAATCTAATCTTAAGCTAATTTTAAGTAAATTGTATTGTAATTAAATCTCGTACAGGGGAACGAGAGGCGGCTGCAAGCTTAATATTATAACTATCTCTGACTCATACTTTAAAGTGGTTTAAGAGCGCCATAAAAAATCTCAATAATCTTAATATGCTTCGAGTCTGTTTTGGCAAGGGGAAGACGATCGGCCGCACGGCCCCCGGCCCCCGGCTCCCGCGGTCGCTCCGTCATGGCAACGTTCTTAGACTTGGCTGTCGCTACTTCGCAACATACAAGTAGGCAGCCATTATTTACAAATGAATGAGCATTGTCAATTTATAAACCCTTGAGTGTTATCAGTTAACAAATTGATAATGTAATACTTAGAGAATCAAATGTTCATACACAGGCTGAGCGGTCGCGGCCGCAATGAGAAGTTTCAATGTCATTGAATAGTATTGTGTGCGAGGGTCCTCTCCCGCACAAACATCGCTCGAGAGGGCTCCAGTCCCTCTCAGACTTCACTAGCCGTCGTGCCGTCCGACTTATACTTCTTGTATGTCCATAATTTGATATTTATTTCTTTATTTTTTATACTTATTATTTATATTATATGCATATTAATACTATGTCTATATTTTTCCATAAATAAGTTTTTCTCTACTTTTTGCTACTTCAAGCATTAAAAAAGGTCGACAGCGCATTGTTGACTGTCATTGATGTCCATGAAAAAAGTTCAGGCTTACTTCATACCTAACATCAGTAAACCTGAACTTTCTTTAAGTTTTATTCATAAAAGCTACTAGAATACGGAATTGTACCGTGTAGTATTAACAGCGGTGTTCATGACGAGATCTCTCTTGTCTCTTAATTTATTCAGGTATTCACCGCGACGCAATAATTACAGCTCGGTGCTGCAGGGAGCCCGGTGCGCTCGGTGCGCCCGGTGCGCTGTGGGGCCGCCCACCGCGGAACAAAGCTAAGACACCAGCAATAAACCCTCACCTATATCCGCTTTAGCCGCTCTATATGGTTAAGGCTTTGTTTAAGTACTCGTCTCTACTAGGTTATTTAAACTAAGAATTATTGTTATATGACGTTTCATTAAACTGAAAACTAATAAAAAAAACCTCGTAGCGTAGTTGTTACTCATGTTATACACACTGAATAACATCGTTTAAAGTAATAAGTTCTCATCAAAGAATGTGACTTGAGCGGGGAAAGCAAGCGGTACTGTTCTCGTCCGGAGGGACATAAACACAAACATATGTTAGCATTTATATTCAGTGACGTCTGAAAGCTCTGGGACACATCGACCACTCGCATTATTTCCTCAAAAGATATCTACATATGTATATTCAATGTTATTTTTATAACTTTACTTATTTTTATTCCCAATTTTGCCAAGCATTCAAATTCAATAAAGAAGTTTTATTTCAGCTACACGCACTTCGCACACATTGGCAGAACAGCATTGTCTATGTATTCCGTGGAATTGTTTTGGCTAATTCTGGCTGCTTCGTTCCACCACTGCACGAACAAAAATAACTGAAAAATCCACTCATACAATGTCGCTGGGTAGAAGACTACTACTGTACGATATACATACAACGTCGATAGCTGGAAGTCCACTATTGTGCGTTATACACGAAATTCCCGGAGGGATGCATGGATGTAAATCACTAACATGGAAACGTCTAGCAAGCGTCGTACTTCCGAACAGATACGATTTTAAGAAGCGAACCATTTTGGATGCTCTCTGCTCCATAAGGCGAAACAGGATCAAAAGTGGGAGTACCCAGTAGTTCGGCAACACACTAGTGACTCCTGAGAATGATTAGGCAGGTGCGTTTATTTGATTATTTAAAAAAAAAATCAATATTATGAAATAATTATTTAAGAAATATAATGTTATTATTATATCAAAAGGATAGATGAAAATAAAGCTTTTATATTATTCCAGAATAAGCTTAATTTGCCTGTGAAAAAATTGAGCACAAAAAATTATTTCAGTAGTTTCTGAGTTTAGTGTGAGCAAAATAAAGGATTCAAGAGTCGTTGATTCTTCTGTTTTATTATATACTAGCGATCCGCCCGGCTTCTCATGGTCGCAATGTAAATGTACTATACACAAAAAACAAAGAATTTTATAATCAGTTGAGTAGTTTTTGAATTAAATCGTAACAAACAAATTTTTCCTCTTTATATTATTATATTATACATAATATATAGATAAAGTCATACGTACCGATAACTTAAAACTAAACCCCAAACAAGTAAAATGATAATCTATACCATATCAATATTAATCAAGTAATAATCAAAATAAAAAGAAGAAAATATTTCATATTATCAGTTAGATGAATGAAACTTTAAACTTCATCCAATAAATATTAATATTCACATAAAATTTCTGCACTAATGAACTCAATTAATATTATTGTATTATGCTGCAATTGAATTGATGTGATCCACAGTTAAACAACATGGCGTCACAGCGCGCGAGCCGGCCGCGGACAAAGTCAGCTTCGATTTAATTTCAGTGCTAATATCGAGCAGAGTACATTGAAAACTTTATTAATTACCGTGTGTTTGTTGGATAAGTGACGCGAGCGGTGAAAGCCTCCCGTCGGAGTCTCTCCACATAACTATAAATAAAATTATTGTAATTATGAGACGTTTGTGTTTTAACGTTTATTTAAGTCGTTTCATTTAGCACGCCGCGTTAACGTGCTCCTTGTCAGAAAACTTCTCAAGCATGTAAATAAAAAATACACACTAGTTCGTTGGAAGGTAATTCTAAAATATAATATAAACAGGACCTTATATAGTAATTTAATGTTGTTATTATATCTATTCCCAATATGGTTTTCCTCTACACCTAGGATCGTAACTTGCCAGACAAATTAATTACCCTTGTCTGTATGTGCAGTGAGGTTTGAGTTGTGCGAGCGGCGGCGTCGCTCACTGACAAACGAAACTTTGTTCCCGTATATTGAAATGTATCCGCAGACCGACAGATTTGGGTGAACAAGCGATATCCGTTCTACTTGTATACTGTACAATATAGACTGATGAGAAATTGTGTATTTGTGTAAATAAAATTGGGTTCTCATAATATAAGAACAAATACTAATTTCCTGTTCTTCACCAATACATTCGTCAAAAATACTTTTGGAATGGCCACTCCCCTTTATGCAAAAGCTATTATATTTCGATAAAACAAAATGAACAGTGGCACCAACCTAGTCTATGTTGCGTAGCGTAGATAGTGTGTGGGTAGTGCGTAGCGTGTAGTATGTAGCGTGAAGCGTGTAGTGGGTAGCGTGTAGTGTGTATGCGGCGCAAGATATAGAGCTAATTATGGCTTCAATTTGAAGCTAGTGCTCTGTTACGATTATTACAAGATATAAAAGATAACCATAAAGTGAAGATTAAACGCAATTAAGTTCACACAGCAGTTAAGAGATTAAGTTAGTCGTTACACACGGCTCGTTCTGTGGGAATGGGTCCAGAACTGGGATATTATTAGAAACTATAGTGTACACATTAACTAATTAGTTTGTTGAATTGGATTTTTATATAAAGGCTGGCGGATATTTATTTAGAACGAATATCAAAATTAAAAAAAAAAACTGTGAAATTTCTCTTATGTTTACCTGAAACAAAAAAATGTATATCATGAGAAACATAGACTCTAAACTACATTAACGAAAAATAAATATCGAATTAACGAAGGACAAATAAAATGCGAAAAAATAACTTAAAAAAATATTCCTAATTTCCTTTACAAAGTAAAACTTTCCTTTCCTCTTCATAACTTAAGTTTCTAAATTAAATTTTCACGGCTGCTTCCCCTTGGAGTTCAAGGCACGTGAGTGTTCGAGTCATAACTCAGACGAGTGTGTCAGTGACGAGGCGCAATAAAGTTCTCGGAAACGTACGAGCCCACAGTCCACCAAGCACGCCGCCACACGAGTCGAACGAACGATCGACTACGATACATTGCAAACTATGTTTTAGTGGCTTTTATTACTTCAATTGCTTTTATTTTATTGATGATGCCATTGTGACATCATTTGTCATCTTCTAAACTATTTAACGTGTCTATTAATAATATCAGCAGCATGTGTGTAGGTTGCCGAGTTAATGGTGTAAGCATAAATACCTTCAGATGATATGGTTGACTCCGATAGCAAGGGCGATTAGAGAGTGCTACGCGTGGTGCTACGTGTGTGTAAGTTAAAACTTCATACACCTAATATATGATATGACTCATTGAAATAGCTGATTGATGAGGTTAGGTTAATTTAATGATTAGAAGTAAAATTTAGTTTTAACAAAGGCGTTCAGTATAAACCAGTATGAACTAGTAAAAACGAGTTCTAAATAAACATGGGGTTTTACTGTAACATATATAAATAGCGATGCCATATTGCGTAGTTACCGGGAGCACGCTGTCTGGCAAACTGTCGTCCTGCGGTACGCCCCTGACCCCATGGCAGTGCCCCGGGCCCCGGGCCCCTTGCATCTCTACACACACTTAAACAGTGTGTGTGCAACATGCATGTAGGTCCATAAAAGCTGTATGCACATTTATCAGAGAACATGCCGAAAAAAAAGAGATATAAAACACACATTGATAAGAGATACAAAAATAAATTATATTATCCGACATGTAGAATAAATGTTGCAAGTAAGAGTAGTATATTTATGGCGATCAAAATATATAATAAAGTTGCTGATGACATCCAGAAATTACCAACACATCTATTTTTAAGAAGGGTGGCGAAATGGTTGATGACAAACCAATTTTATAATAATAATGTTAATTTTGCACGCCCAATCTATAGGCAGAATGTTAAATGAACCCAAAGCTGCTGCTGAATCCAAGTATGTACATCTGTAGCCACTACATTCTTGCAAATAAAAATTTTGAATTTGAAAAATTTTAATGCATCTCTAGAGCTACTACAACTCCGATCGATCATCGAGGTACCGTTTCGAGCGCATCACGCGGATGACACAATTGCTCTCTGTATTCGCTTTTAATTACACGAACCTACTCCTTATCGAGTGCCATTTTATTAACACAGAATGTTTGTTTTCAGGAAGCTTTTCACCGATAGTTAATCAAATAATTTACAGATTTTTATTTGTCGAAAATGTTATTCCAATATGTAATTTATGTAGAGCACACAGTCGCAGTCATAACTTGCCACAGTGGCGTCATTACCCATCATGATCCAGCTCAAACTACGAATAAACGAGAATCACAGGAATAGGTAATATTAAATTCTGTTTGAAGCGGTCTTTATAGTTTGTGCAGATGACGGTTGAAATGTCCGTCCAATCTGTCACGAGAGGCCTCGTCTTGCGATCTGAATCTCAAACAGGGCTCAATTATCTTCTGACGGCTCGCACCGGGCGGCTCCCTCAGCCGGACGCTGATAGCTGTGCCACTATTGTTCTTCACTAAATACACTTGGGATATGACCTGGGAATTATTTTTGTAATGAACAACGCTTTAAATCCGAACAGATTCACTTCACAATGATCTCTGAGGTACCTACAAGTAGCTCCGTGCAGCTCCGTTCTACACTTTCTCATAAATTCGTCAATTTTGTTGATGAATTCTGTTCAAATTCAAATTCAAAAATCATTTATTCATTTAGGTAACACAATGTACACTTATGAACGTCAATAAAAAATACATATTAAATGCTTCTAGTTTTACATTTACTGCCAGTTCACAAATCAAGGGCGTAGAGCGGACGAGAAGAACTGGCAAGAAACTCGCCGCCACTCTTTTTTAATCGCCAAGTTTTTGTTTTACAAATGTTTTGTAAGGAGCTGCAACCATTACACCATGTTCCACATGACATCTTTAAGTAATTAACTATAATAATCGAAAAAATATACGAGTATATATAAACGAAAAAAATAAAAATAAATAAAAACAAAGATTTGTCCTCTATCAGCAGAATGTATGGTGAAGTAGGAGCACTCACTTACATCCTCGTGGGAACAACACGCAAATACATAGACGAAATAACTAATATCACCGCATACACGAATTCAAGTTCGACCAGTCACCACAAGTAGCACCCGTTCACGAGTATGACGCATGGCCAGCCATCGACCCCCTCGCCATATTTTAGGGAGAGAGACAACCCGACGCATGGACGCCGCCACAAGCAATGACATTTAAGCGAGCATGACGATCCTTGAAATGTGAACTTGGCTACATAAGAAAACAATAATAATATTAATTATTCTGAAATAAATTAGTACTACATGGATCACGGTTTGCTCCCACTTTACATTAAAAAAGTCGTGGATGTTGACGATCGCCCCCGAGTCTGGAATTGCAGCCGAGAGATTCAGTCGCGTTACCTCTATACTGGAGCAAATCATATCCAAGCACTAGGATCGTTTAAATATTCATTTATGTTATAATAGGCCTTAGCAAGTAGTTTTACTTTAACGTACGATTTAAATTTATTTATTGACAACACTTGTATCTCACTAGGGATTTTGTTGAAAAAACGTATACAATTGCCTTGGAAAGAATTACTCGTTTTATGCAGCCTTGTGGTTGGTGCACTAATTTTGTCTTTATTACGAGTACTATAATTGTGGAAGCTACTATTCTTTTGAAAGATATCTATATTTTTCCGCACATATAAAATATTCTCATAAATGTATTGACTTGCCAAAGTCAAAATATTTAATTCTTTAAACTTGCTTCGAACTGACTCCCGTGGGGATAATCCGCAGATCGCTCTTATAGCCCGCTTTTGCACTACAAATATCGATTTAATATCAGCTGCATTACCCCACAAAATAACACCATATGACATAATACTATGAAAATAGCTGAAATAAACGAGCTTTGCTGTATTCTCGTCAGTAAGATCACGTATCTTTTTCACTGCGAACGCTGCAGAACTTAGCCTATTCGAAAGACCTTCTATGTGTGGGCCCCACTGGAGTTTACTATCTAAAGTAATTCCCAAGAACACTGTATTATCAACAAAGTCTATTTCCTCATTTTTAATTATTATTTGACCATTGCTACTTTTTACATTTGTAGTTACAAATTTAATACATTTTGTCTTCTTTTCGTTTAGCTTAAGATTATTTGTATTAAACCAGTGAACTACACTGGAGATGGCACTGTTTACATTCTCAAGTAATGGATCTCGTCGTTTCACTTTAAATAAAAGCGAAGTGTCATCAGCAAACAGTACTATCTCGTGAAGCTCTTTTACAAGAAATGGTAGGTCATTTATATAGATGAGGAATAAGAAAGGTCCAAGTATGGAGCCTTGCGGTACACCCATAGTAACAGACGATCCCATTGAGGTTGTTCCATTTATATTTACCTTTTGAATTCTACCGCTCAGGTATGAATCCATTAGTTTTAGCGCTTTTTCGCCAATGCCATAGTGTTGAAGTTTTTTGATAAGGATTTCGTGATGGACACAGTCAAAAGCCTTTGATAAATCGCAAAAAACTCCAATGGCATCATGAGCATTTTCCCACGCATTTAAAATCTCGGAAATTAATTTAATACCAGCATCGGCTGTGGAGCGACCTTTTGTAAAACCATACTGTTGGCTATGCATAAGTTTATTATTATTGAAATGTATCATTAATTGATCAAGAATCAATTTTTCAAAAATTTTACTCAATGCAGGCAGCACAGATACGGGTCTAAAATTTGTGGGGTCAGAAGTGCTGCCCGTTTTGAACAACGGTGTGATTTTACTTAGTTTCATCTGGTCAGGAAAGACTCCACAATCTATACATTCATTAAATATTATAGCTAACTCTGAACTGATAACATCGATTACTGATTGTAAAACGAATACAGATACACCCCAAAGATCTTTAGTTTTTTTTAATTTGAGTTGTTTAAATGTTTTTATAATATCATTGTAGCTAATGCGGCTAAATATAAACTTATGATTGCATACAGGAACATTCTTTTGCAATAATAAAAGGGCGGCTGATGGTGAAGAATTTAGAACGCTAGTTGTATTCATTGGAATGTTAGTAAAAAACTCTTCAAATGCAGAGGCTACTTCGAGGTCGGAACTAATTACTCTGCCGTTTATGTTAACCTTATATTCAGTATCCTTTCTAGAGGTTCTTCCAGTCTCCTCGTTTATAATTTTCCAAGTAGCCTTTATCTTATCAGAGCTATTTTTTATTTTAAAACTTAAGTGTTGCGCCTTAGCGATTCTACACTCTTGCCTAAAACTTTTTGAGAATATCCTAACATGCGTTTTAAAATTAAATGCTGTGCCTCCTATGAGTGATTTATTTCGAGTTTTTGTGATTTTTACATCTAAATAACTGTTTTTTTTTAGATTATCTTTTGTCTTACTCACGTTTTTTTTATTTTGAGCAGAGTGATATAAATGACAGCTTTTTGTAAAAATGTCGTGATGTACCTATATTTCAAGTTGTAACATCTATAAGTGACAATTGCTGCACACGTTATTTTTCGTTCTTCGTGGTGTAAGTTCGATTAGATTAATTACCACAGTATATTTTCCCGTACGTTTATCGTATAATCAGAGTTTTAAGCTTTAAACCGATAAAATTCAGCTAAATTATAAAAATAGGGGACCGATTAGTAAAAAAAACTTATCTTTGGGGTAGTATTTTTATCATTTATTTTAGCAGTAGTGCGCTAGAACCATATTCTAATGAGTTATCCGATATTTTTACTTCATATACATATATCAATTAATACGAAGATAACTTATAGATGCAACATAATTTACGGTACTTGTATCATTTATCAAGTAGTTTTAGCATGTATTAAAAATAAAAACTTGTCAAAGACTTGTATTTTTTACTTGTATCACTTATCAGAAGGCATATAATTAGATTAGTAACGGCCGAATTCTCGAACGCTAATCAACATTGAGGTGTACTTAAAAGTATCTTTCATTACGAAGGTAAAATGAAAGACAGAAACATTTTAAGAAGCCCTCAAATTTTGATTATCTTTTCAGTATTCCGCGGTTAATGTCATAATATTAATAACGTACTTTATAAAAAGCAGAGTTTTTATAAAAGTTTGTTTGGTCGGGTGGGAGGCTTGTGAGGGGCCTGGAAAGACGTTTACACAAAATTCCTCTTCGCGTAAGCTTTCCGTTTCCCGTGAGAATTTAAAGACAGAGATCTCGCTAAGGTTTTCTTATAAAATACGAGTGAAGCGATAGATTTTCAAAACCTTTCTATATTGTATGAATTAAGTTGTTATCCGCATGTATTTTTTTGTCGGTTTAATTTTTTAAAACTACGCAATGATTTTGAAACTATTTTCAATATAATTACTATATTCATACCGAAATTCTTCCGGGTTATTGTAAAATGTTACTTTATTAACACATATTCTTTATATTTTTTTCGGAAATGATAGTTTGTGAAAAAACCATAGCAGTTACATTTATATGCTATAACACCTATATCCAATAGGATAATAAGATATATAAGGAACGATAATTAATGAATCCATTGCGAACTTATACAATGTGTAGCGATCCCTCGCGCCACCTTTAATCACCCACTACTCTCCTATTATTGTTATTACTTCGAAATACATTTCTATACATGAAATTAATACGTTGATATATTTTATAGACATTCTGCAAAGTAATTATTTCATTGGATGTATCTTATACGCATGTTATACGCATCGCATATTTAGGAATCGCGTGACATTTGTGCTTGCAATGAGGAAGTTGAATCAATCGATCTATGCTATGCAGCGGATATCTTGTCCATGAAAAAATACATTACATGCCAGTCCAATGCCGTTGGAGTATAGTGATTTCATATAAACCAATATCCATTTTTATATAAACAGATATGCACCGGCCGTTCGCTGTCAGTAGGTAGTTTTATTAAAGCCATAATGGCGTGTATGTAAGGTTAAAATGTAACTGACTATTGTGGGGAATGTGAAGAATAGTAGAGTAGAAGAAAGTTACATCTACCATTTAGAATATTTATTAGTTTGATAAATCAGTGATTAAGGAGAGATAAAGTGGATTAAGTTCGCGCCGGAAGGACATTCAGAGCCTACTTCCGGTCCACTCAGCTCCCCGCACCCTCGCAACTGACAACCCATCCCTCACGTCGCACTTTACCGCTCTTTATTTACGTTGATATTACACGTTGCGGAGACCACCACTTAATACCTAGAAACAAATTATGACAGAAGGGGTTACGCCACCTAGGTGTTCGGAAATAAGGTATAAAAAACCCTTTTTATGCAACCAATTAAATATTATTAAATAATCACTATAAAACACACATACATAGTAATATTATGAATAATCTGCAATGTTAAAAATTTAACAAAAAAAACTGCGGACTAGTCTTTGAGAAGAATCAATGATTAATATTTATATAGTAGGAGTATACCAATTATGAATCCATATGAATGCAATCGCTATGTATATAATTATAGCAAAAAGATAACGATATTCATAATGCAAAAACTTGCACAACAATTGAATATGATATATTCGTACATATGTGTACTGTTTGTATGTAACTCTCAGTGAGATGGTGCGTATCCGTCGTGAATACAGAGAGTTGATCTTGTTTCGGGTTGCTGGGCTTCGGGCGACTTACGACTCATACGAGACGTGCGCGGGGTGCGAACGACGGTTATAATGGAGGCTAAGGCGCTGTACGCGAGGCAATTTGAGGCGCGGTCACGTCTCCGACTCAATATCGCACCGCGTGAATATATTACCGCGTGCACGCTCTACTCGTACAGTCTACGCCCTCGGCCGGGACACAGCGCCACAACGGCACCTACCTTTGCTCTCAGAGAGAAGTGAAACTCTTCTACTTCTACTCTTCTAATTCCTGCAATCAGCCTTGCTTCTACTCACAAGGTGCGTTGCGTATGGTGTCAGTAGGTACCCCGTGCGGCCACCGCGTGCCGTCATTTGTGTGAGATACTGTCACCTGGGTGTAACACTGACACTTACAGTGTAATGAATATAGATACAGCGGTAAGATAGTGCCGAGATTAGTATCTTTGATGTGTTAGTTTAGTTTTTAATATATCCCCTAGTGGGGCATGGGCCATCCATGGGGCAAAGTAACTTTTATTGAAAGAAAAACCACTTGAAAACCTTGCATATCGTGCCCGCGTTACATGTTCGCTAAATCTTCCTCTATCAGGCGACAAATTTTTCAACTAACAGTAAATAATTGTCCATAGTTGTTATTTTTGTATATGCGTGTGTTTGCTGTGAATAAATGTATTGATATACAAAAAAAACAAAAGCAATAGTTAATTACTTATTGAATATTATGCGAGTGTGAGGGTTTGCGGGTGTGTGGGTGTGAGGGGGCGGGGGGAGGACGGACAGGAGCGGCGGCCGGGGCCGGGGGTCGCAATCGATATCAGATCTAAATAAGGCAAGTATTCACACGATTAGTTCAGTATCTGTGGGTTTGTGGCGCTCTCCGCTCTTCGCTCTCCACTCTCCGCTATCCGCTCTCAGCTTTCATCTCTCCGCCGCCGATGCATGTGATATAGTGGACCACACTTTACCACACTTGACCGCACAGAACATCGCAGAGCCACAAGTAGTGACCGCAACATACTACTTGCTTACAAGTTAACAGCTACACTACAGGGATAGAAAACTAGGGCTTACGTTAGCGTGACATGTGATGCTCCTACCTACCTATTTCGATATTTCGAGAGCATTTTCAAAGTGTCACGGATGGAAGAGTTTTGGATGACAAACAACCACCCATACAGAGACACGCCGCGGCACAACGGCTTATTTTATTATTGTTTATATTGGTTTAGTAGTTTATACAGTAGTATAAACTACTAAATGGAATTCAGTTTTCACTAATTGATAGAGTGATTGTAAATTCGTTGAAATATAACGATAATTCTTGAAAGTGTCGGAAAAAGTCAAGCCGCTTGGGAGCTTTCATCGAATACGCTTTCTTATCCCTTTGAGATATAACAAAACAATGTATGGTGGGATATTTCTCTGTTATACATCTACAAAAAAGTCCGTGATGCCATATATCTATCATTTAAGTACAGCTTATTGTACCCATTCTATATTCTAAGAAATGGTAACGTACTGTGCGTTAATTGGAAAGCTATTTAGACGGACACAGTATTAATCCTTATCAACTTAAATACGTTAGTTAGCTTAATCATTTCATGCACATTATTATAATTCTTTACGCCATATAATTTACGATGCGACCCTACGACAGATAAGACGCTATACTACCCATGCGAAGTCGGGGCAGGTCGCTATAAGTTTACAGCACTAGTTAACCTAAACTCACGAATATTAGACCTGATAATTTGACAAAAAATATAAAAATTTCATACATCTCTATATAATAACTATATATAACGAGATTATTAGTGCAATAGGTAGAATTTTTAAACAAGCAGGTGGCAAGTAAACGATTTTTTTTAAATATCGTTTTCCGGAAATTCGAACCCTAGACCTCTGGTACTTAAGCAACTTACTGAGCCACTACGGTGGACGGTGCACTGCAACGGAGCACAAACTATAAAGACGCCAGCAGTTGCGAGTGCAAACTGAATATTCCCAAGTGTGGGAAGACAAAGCAGTCATAATAAATGTAACTCGAAGCGAATATCACATGAATATGCCAATAGCTATCGTAACTTATGATCGGATAAGTGATACCGGCTAACTTGGCTCACTTGGCCATCAGGGCCCTCTTGGCCAACTTGGTAACGAGCTGTCGATCGCTAGTGTGCCGACTTAGTGCTATGCTGCATACATTTACATCGTTAAACACTTTTGGCGTTCGGAAATATCATTAATCATGTAAATTAAAGTCCGAGGTAATTGAAGCACAAAACTGTCTCGTTGCTCAAGCGATCTGTTACGTTTGAGTTCATTTAAAAACACTTAAAAACTTTTAGGTAAAAGATTTCATTAACTTATAATACCACTTTTAAAGTGCCGGTGATTTAACTCTGTGTACCACGAGATATAAAAGTGAAAATTTTCAAAAAATAAGTAAGTATTATAATTATAGCAAAATAATTTGCTGATCGACGATATTATTGCAGTTCGTACATCTATCTATTACATACATGTTTATTTAATTTATAATATTATATAAAATTAAGCCATTAGCATTTGATTTATTTTGAAAAAAACAAAACAGAAGCTTCCTCAAAAGATCACTTTTCGTATTGGAACAGTCTTAAAGTTCGGGAAGCATTATCTTAAATTAAAATTTGTATGGACTCAAAAGCGGGACTTTTCCACTCAGAAATATTATTCTTTTGTCCGCCGCAGCCGGCTCTAGTTTGTCTGTACCGCCGGGACGCAGCGCCAGCGCCGAAACTTCATTATTTATTTAAACTTAAACAGAAACTTTTTTAAATTAAAACGAACCTCATACTTCTCCAAAAAATTTGAATAATGACTCTTTCGTGTGCGGCGAGAAAGGGTTCCGTTCGTTAAAATGATTGAAGATTACTGTAGTTACCTATTGTAGGGATCGGCGAAGGCGAGACGCCACGAACGAGAATTGAGAACGGAAATACTTTCGCAACAAATTCTCGCGGCCGCGGCGGGCTGAGTGCAGTCAGATTAGTCTAAAACAACTTTTAACATAAAATTAACTCTCGTAAACTTCTAAGCGTTTAAAAAATGTTCGTAACAGAAATAAAACCACCCGTTTCAAAGTAAAAGTGAAAAAACAAATTCCCTGATGTCACAAAACTCTTACATTTGGTATTTATTCGAATCCCTTTATAAATCAAATAGGAATATGACTAAGCCGCAGGATCGTTTTCGCGGAAATCTAGTTATAATCTCAGCGGGTGTCGTCTCGGAGCCTTCCGCTCACCCACACACCCACACCGAAACCCGCACACACGCAATACAAGCGCAGTTCAAGCAGTTATGAAAACCATCGGTTGGGCAGTCTGATGAAATGAAGGAATACCACAAGCATATACTGCAATTTAGATATGGCCAATCTGATGTATTAAATTATGGTTAACAATTCCAAGATTTGCCAACGTCCGACACGTTGTCCTTCTGGATGGAAAAAATTCAATAAACTATACGAGTAGGTATACGAGCTATTGCCGTTCACCGATTTGAAAATTCTCTTTGTGGGTCTAACATTATGTGATGCACACTGTGTGCAATCTTACATTGGTTCCGGCATTGGCGGGGAAGGAGCGGGGGGAGGTCGGATATTAAGATTAGCTCGATCCTTTCCTGGCATTTTCTAATAAATTGTTCAGAGCCCCGAGCGCGAACGACTTGCGAGAAAGTATTCGCATCGTCAGTCTGACAGTTGCTTGAGAAATTATTTGAAATTGCCTGAATCTGGCCTATTTCGGAGAGTATTCTATCTCTCCGAAATAGGCCAGATTAGGAAATAGTACAATTGAAATATGAATATACTTAAAAGTCCAAGTATAATTTTTTATTAACAAATTCAAATTCATTTATTCATTTAGGTAACATAATGTACACTTATGAACGTCAATAAAAAAAATACATATTAAATGCTTCTAATTTTACATTTACTGCCAGTTCTCAAATCAAGGGCGTAGAACGGACGAGAAGAACTTGCAATAAACTCGCCGCCACTCTTTTTAATCGCCAAGTTTTTCGTTTCACAATTTTTTTGTAAGGAGCTAACCATTACACCATGTTCCCCATGACATCTTTAAGTAATTAACTATAATAATTAAATATATATACATATATAAACGAAAAAATAAAATAAAAAACAAATATTTGTCCTCAAGTAGCACCCGTTCACGAGCATGACGCATGGCCAGCCATCGGCCCCCTCACCATATTTTAGGGAGAGAGACAACCCGACGCATGGACGCCGCCACAAGCAATGACATTTAAGCGAGCATGACGATCCTTGAAATGTGAACTTGGCTACATAAGAAAATAATAATAATACTAATTATTCTGAAATAATATCGTACCTCATGGATCACGGTTTGCTCCCACTTTACATTCAGTCGTGGATGTTGACGATCGCCCCCGAGTCTGGAAATGTAGCCGAGAGATTCAGTCGCGTTACTTCTTTACACTGGAGCAAATCATATCCAAGCACTAGGATCGTTTAAATATTCCTGTACTCTGCCCGACCACATTAATATAATCTAAAGAATATTAAGTATATAAATTATAAATTCTTAGAGTTCTTTCGTTTCAGTTCAGGTAGCCATTTTTGGTTTTTTGAAAAAAAAATGGATTTATTTTGTGAGAACATAATGTCCCAAGAGGAAAAAAACAATTTAGATTCGGAAGTTGATGCTCTCTTTCCAGTCACGATTATAGTGAAAAAATTAAACCTAAAATTAAATAAACGTTTGGCGCTTCGGGTGCGTCGCTTTGTACCAGAAAATATCCCTTAAAAGTTATAACTATTAATGAATGTAAGCGCCACTAGTTGGTGCGATTCTAGCGAGCGCGACTGTTGACCGCTAACGAAGTTCGCCGCCCGCCGCCCGCCGCCCGCCGCCCGCCGCAGCCGCTCTCCAATAATAATAATCTGCTCTTTGAACAAACTTCTTTACTTACCGCACTGTCGTTGAGTCTAGCTAACTCACAATAGCCAGATATTACAACAAACTTTTAGTAAGAACCAGACACAATTATTATTTCTCTAAATTTATTAGAATATTTTATAAAAAATTGAATCACTTGTCTCATGCAATGTATACACTATACAATGTCACTGCGAGAATTCAACTGGGTGTTGGTCGAATAAAATAATATAGTACATAACTTAACATATTAGATGATACATAAATAAGAAAATCCTCGAAAAAACAATATTTTACCCAAATTCAACATATAATATCATTCTTAGATGTTTTTTTAAGATGCTATATATTTATAAGCAAGAAGCGTGACCAAACAGACGAACTAGAACTAGAACAGGCGCTGTTACGTTACCGGTACTTATTCCCACAAGGTTTTTCGTTAAAGACGAGCCTCACTCGAGAGCGGCTCGGCTCAGCGACTTTTAATAAAGTTCAAAACCCCTGTCTTGCAGTTTTTTTTCACTGCACTCGCCCAGTTTATTGCATCTTATCTATTTTGAGATTTTTTTTAATTTTCACCTCTTCATTCATAGTAAATATAATAAGGTCTATTGACATTTGACATTAATGTTGCAGCTCCATAGCTAGGTTCTTTATTTGCTGAGCTACAAAGAAACATTAATTGTATTCATGTTATACTTTACAAACTTATTTAATTAGAGGCACACTAGCTTCGTGGCAGTTCATAATATCGTTATGTACGGGTTATTAACGTCGGTTACAGAACTAAGCTCATTACAGGGTGTAAGGAATTTCATTAAGTCTTATTTGAGCTCAGATCACTCGGCCCCGTATCCTTGTCAGGTCGGCACGCTGGCACGTTGGCACGCTGGCACGTTGGCACGCTGGCACGCTGCTGGCACGCTAGTCGGCAGACCGTGACTTCAACATTGGCAATCTTACTCACAACTCCTCACAACAACATTCCTCTTACTATTGTCAAGTCCTCAATGATGTATGAACTATGTATGTATATATAATAATATTGTCATTAGTTAGATAGTGCATTCCGTACGAATGTATCGGTTCAACATAGAAATTCGATACTAATAGTATATGTTTTTTTCAGTTTGCGTGCATCAACATAATGACTCATTTGACTGTTAAAACTTATTTTAACTTTTTGATAATATTCGATACAGTTTGACATTCGATAACGAGTTATTATTATTATACGTATAATAAAGAGGTCCCATAAATATTTAACAAAATGATGTTACAATGACGTCAGGCGTGAAGCTTATTTCTGTTTTAATAAAGAACCAAGAGTTCGCGTATACTAGTTAAACTACAAAATCTAAATAATGCGATAAATGTACACTTGATTTTTTTCTGAAAACCATTCAATCGATTTTTATTCAGTTTGATACGAAACAAATTTGAATGAAAGAACTTCCTGAGTAGAAAATCGTAATCATAAGATTGAGTTTACAGGTGGACGGACAATTAAATCGATAATATAATATTTGAAATAAAAAAAGTATATTTAAAACAAATTACTTCAAGGTCCACACAAAAACTTACATACTTAACAAATTATAAAATAACACAACTGAATAAAAAGAGAAAAGAAAACTAATTTATTAAGAGAAGTGCGGATCTTAAAAAAATATAATAATAAAAAAATACAATATATAAATTTATACTACATCTATTTTATATACATACTAATAAATAGAAAATCTGCCATATAATAAATAACTGTAACTGTAATAAACTGTAAATCGTAGCATATTAAAACATTCAATTATAAATGTTATATATGCGGACCTCTCAATGCGCACTAAGGCTGGTGGTGCTGTAATTGCTGATGTGTGGCTGTCATTATGTATTTTCTGTAGTTTAAGCGAAAAATTCCAACCGAGCTTGAACAACGTAATGGCGGTGGTAAATTATAACAGCACTTAGTGGCATTGTATGTGAAGCTTTCTCGAAAATTTTATTTCCTATTTTTTATTATTTAGACATATTTACAATAATAATAATTCTCTTTAAAACTTTACAAACAACGCGTGTGGTTGTGGAAGTGGCTCAAACAATTTCAATACTTTTGTATTTATCCCTAGTTTTTTACAAACTTGTTCTCGTCTTAGCCTGGTGAGGGAACAATACTGAATACCTCCTGTTAGGGTATATCGGCCATATCTCACAACATTTGGCTGCAACCTCTCCTCGGGGCTCGGAGCATTGAAAGGGTTTCGGGCCGTACCTACGTAACTTGATGAAAGCTAATTTTATTAAATATTTAGTCGGGTTATACCGCAGAATAAGGAATAAGCTATATTTTAAGCCGACATCGTATTATTCATGATACGCTCGGAAAACTTGTAAATGGAACTAAGTTTGCTGAAAAACGTATTACGTTTAAAGTTTCTAGTCTTCTACGCTCATCGCGCTGTCGGGGCCTCGAGCGTTCTATTATTATATTCACACGTCTACCTCTACTTGCACTTATATTCTAAATGCTAGTGCGTGTGCGTTCTGAGTAAACGCAATGGTGCAATCGTTTATAGGATTCATGAAACAATCCTAAAGATGAAACCCAGATCTAACTTGCATTCAATTCACTTTATATTTTGGCTATTTTTCGCTGCAATCTGATTAAATCGAAAGTATTATTATTAATAATAATTAATTAACAATATACTCGTACATTCAGATCTTTAACAAAACATCAAACATACTGATAATATTTCCTTGGATCCATCAGTAAATAAATCGCATTCGGGATATTTATTCAAGGGGGCATTAATTCTTAAATTCCAGTAAACTCAATTTCATTCACAACTTTGGATTTCGATAACCATCTCCAACAATACATAAACACATGATTTCTAGTCATTATATATAAAATACTGTTTAACTTTACTGTTTTTACAAACTACAGTTATCACATAATCACAAACATCAAGAGCGATTTAAATTACAAGCGGTTAGGGCTAAGGTAAGCAACCCCCCCCCCCCCCCCCCCCCCCCCCCCATCGCCGCCACCACCCGCGAGTCGCGACAAGCCGCGGGCGGGAACAAACAAAGCGTCTACTTTTTATTGGGAACACCTGAGAAGTAATTTTTCACGAGTGTCAGGTCGATGGGAGCGATTTATGGCGATAAATCCCATCGAACAATCGCTTTTTGAAGTTTCCTTATCTCTAAAGAACTGGTGAAGCGTGAGTCGTATTCGAGGAAACTGTTCCGTGTTGACGAGTATCCACCAAGCGTAGTTGCGCACCTCGCGATATTCACACTAAATGAGGGATGAATTATGGGGTAGCATGTATTAAAGGCCAGATGTTTGTGAAGAACTATACGTTAACACATTCATCTATATCTATACTAATATTATAAATAGGAAATATTTGTTTGTTTAACTCAAAAACTACTCGACCGTTTTTTAACAATGTCCAATAGAATGCTATATTACCTGCGAGTAACATAGGCTATTTTTTTGCGTATAGTACATCTATATTGCATCCGAAGCCGGGGCGGATCGCTAGTTTTAAATAATTTTATAAAGTTAACGATATTGTGTTTTCTCATCAGCATTTCTACCCAGTAGAACTACTGGTACCAATAAAAGGAACCTAAACACATGGCCGAGCGGTTATTGACTTTTTGACCGTCACAAACAGACATTCAGATGATTTGTCAGTTTCAATTCTCTTTATTGTTTGAATATAAGATGGTGAAGTGGAACAAATCGTTTGGTCAGTACAATAAATCAATATATTTATGATGAATGAAAGTAAACATTACGTTTAACAATTTTACAGTAAATGTATATTCGAGGATACACGCAGGCAGTATGAATAGACAAGCCTTCAAAAGCATTTTATACAAATTTTAAAAATCCCTCCATCAAGTTCCCGTCCACGTGACACGGGTGACAGCGACTATCAATCGCATATTGTTAATGAATGAGAACGCAGCCATTATATTATTTATGTTGGCTATACTATCAATTGTAACTTATAGTTGGTATCTCTGGGAATTTTTCCTTTCTCTTTGGAATCTACTGTGTTAATGACCGCTTGTCTCAACTCTCAAGAATTAAATATATATTAATACAGTTTTATTGTTTCACAAGCCAAAAAATCAACACATATTGTTTTTAAATCAAGGGCTAACAAATAAAGAATGTAATAATTCACAGCGGAAACCCAATGAGTAGGTCCTCGTTTATTCATGGCTCCGCGCGGACCTCGCTATTCAATTTACATTTGCTCACAGTGAGACGAGCCGTCTTTATGAGATTGTATTAAACGTATTTGTGAAGTAAGTGCTTTATATTGCTGTCCATTTAACTGAAGGCAAAGTACTTATCAAAATATAATAGCCTTAGAATTTATGGCCCAGATGGGTTGCGAATCGTTTTGTTACACAATAATAAATAATTTATGAACTCGGCATATCTGAAAGCTATTTAAAACTATAGAATACAATAATAAAACTCTAGGGCGTAATTACATCGGTGAAACCCAATAGTTAACGGAAAGTTGTTTAGATTTCTGTGCCACTCTGAATTTATTGTCCTGGACTTGGCTCCCTTTTATATCCACAGTTTTGATAGAATATAATTAATATGTTTAAAGAATCAATTAGTCACACAAAGATTATTGTTTTAAAATATTTACTTACTATATTAAAATCTTATTGAATACATTAATTAATGTAAAGAGTAACACTCATCTCTCTATTTTAGAAGTAAGAAACGTTAACCATAACTTAATGAATATTTAAATTACATTAGAGTCCGCCGGCCTCCACAGGTGGGGGGGTGAGAAGGGCTGGGAGAGGGGAGGGAGGTCAGGCAGTCACCGAAAATTATTTCAAAATGAATATAAAATGACCAAGCGCGGTACATTGTATGAAGCCCTTGATGACTGATATTATTGTTTATATTCATATTTCTAAGGTTAAATTTGTATTTAACCTAATAATAATTAGTAATTGCTGTTTTTTTTTATATAACGTTAATATTTTTTATTACTACATATTATATTTTGTTGTTTTCGAATTTCACAGCAGAGAAAACCCGTAGCACCGTAGCGCGATGCTACGTCGTAGATGTGCGAAAGTAAAATAATTTGCTTCCCGCAATTTGCAGCTGTACGTGGGTGTGTTGGGGCGTGTGTGTGTGTTCGGGCGTGTGTGAGTGTGTGGGTGTGAGCCTGAGTTGTTTCGCTCGGGCGGAACGCGCTCCGCACAAACGTTATTTAAATCGACTCGGGCTTCAACTGAAACTATTCATAAAATTCTCGTGCAAAAAGAAATTTCTATAAAAATACACAGTTGAAAATATGTTCGGTTTGAAGTTTTTCATATGCGGATTTGCGGGAGGTTGAGTTATGTCACTTCGTTTATAATTTGATTCTCACTACACTACTGACAATATCGTAACTGCAGGTGTCATATGACAAAGGTGACGGCTCATTGTCTTCGATCTTACGGTAATCCAGTATTATTACAAACAAATACAATTTACAAATATAATCTCCATTAAGTTGATAGTTATTTATCATTATTAATACATAAATGAGTCGCCAAATTAAATACTAAATACTTTTCGTTTTGTAAATATAATATTACTAGCTTCTGCCCGCGGCTTCGTCTGCGTAGAATTAGTACTACGGGTAGTTTATTTATTATCCGAGCAATTTTTTCATCAATCTTACTATTTTAATATTCTGATCGCGGCTATTTAATATATCATTTACATATTAATCTCTCAGTGGTGGTAGAGTTAGGTATTAGACAGTAAATACGGTATATGGTATACGGTGATGGTTCTTAAATTAATTTAAATAAAAAAAATCTAAAATAAATGAAATCACCTCTAATTAATCTGATTGGTCGAAAATGCAGAAACACATCACTGACACTCATCGTTATAATTTGGCCAATTTTCTAGCATAAATATTATTCTGATGAATAAAAAATAATACTGTAAAGTTTCATCAAAATCCGTTCAGAAGTTTTTGCGTGAAAGATTAACAAACATACATACATTCTCACAAATTTTCACATTTATAATATTATATTATTTTTTAGGATGCTTACTTTGCAAATACACATACAAACTGCTGTGATTAACTGTAAATTGTTTATTTTAATAAATTTTTATAAACTACGTTTTGTTGTTTCTAAAATTACCACCATCCCTCTCATGATGCCCTGGTTACTTTGATATCTTTGATTGTACGGCATTTTACTAATCATATGTATAAATGATTCCAATAAATATACGTATAGTAAATATATTAATAGTTTTGGTTGGACTTCCCTGCGAACTTTCATCCCCTATTTCATCCCCACATAGGTCCAAATTTCAAAAACGCAAGAACAAATGTTTATTTACGAGTATATCTTATCAAGTGCCAGACAGACAGAGTTACTTTAGCATTTATAATATTATAATATAATATATAATAATATATAGTAGGGAAGTAGGGATTTAAATCTTAGCAATTTAGAATTTAAAAAAATACATTTTGTACTTATAGTATAGTAAATCTATAAGGATGGTATTGAAACTGAAGTATAAAGTAAAAATATGTATATTTTACATATAAAAAGAGACAATTCCGTTAGCTTTATGTACACTGTTTTTAAGTTGGCGATGGATGCTTTATTAGTTTAAATACCTATACTATATATTTCTAAATCCCAAATCTAATATATCAAAATTGCCTTTATAGTAATTAGGTAATTTTAGTTAAAAGTTAAAACAATAATGTGATATTAAAAGGTATACAGCTTATATAAAAACACCCAAGCTATGTTCTTATAGAGTGATTTTGTAAGTCAGATAACGAGAGTGAGGTTCACTTGATGTTAGGTGAAACTAACCACTGAAGCAATCGCAAATATGAACCTACATATACCCAAATTGAAACGCGCTATCCTAATCTTCACGGCTTTATTATTTGATTTTCCATTATAGTTTAATATGTATAATTATTGAATGATATCAAAATTACTGAACAGAGCTTTATATTCGTACTGTGATTCTTTCTGCAAGTCTAGTTCACCTCCATTTAGGCTTATCATTTGATTGATAGTTATATTGATACTTCTACCTTATACTACCGATATCGATAAGGTAAGTCCTTAGACTTCACCAATAGAAAGCTGTAGTATCAGCGAGTAACATTTTTTTATTTTTTTTATGTAAATTACATCTACATTGCACCCATGCGAATCCGGGACATGTAACTTGTATAATGTAAATAAACACAGATATTGTAGATATAAGAGAACGGTACTAATTAAGTGTGAACGCAACTCGATCGTTCTGTTCTGGGATATCGCGCGCTCGGCTCACTGATACTAAAATACAGAATATTTTACCTTCAAACTGTTTAAGTGATACTTTAAGCGCGACGATGTTACGTGAAAATTTCTAAAACTCTTGAATAAAATAAACAAATATAATATGTACTGTTTGTGAGTAGGTAGTATAAGTATATCCAAATTGAAAAAAAACACTAATTTCTTCTGTTCTAATACTTTTATTACAAATGAAATTACAAATACAAATGTTCGTGTAAAAAGCTCTATATAACGGTATCAGTCTGTCTTCGTTTTATTGTACAATTTCGTAGCTAAGGAGAACTTTATTCTCCAAGCGAAGATAATTTTTAAAACGGCACAAAGTATCTCGCTGCGAGCGGTTACTTTGTAATATCGTTCTTGTAATACAAAGCAAATGTTTAGCTCCAACAATTACCACCAAGCAACTGACGATCTGCTTTTAGAGAAAGAACAATTATTTTCCTTTTAAAGCTATGGTCCTTTGTTCGGAGTCGCGAGTCCTGTATTAATATTCATGAAACTCATGTGCGCCTATAAATACTGTGTACTGAAACTTTTGCAATTTAGTTAACGTTTCTAGCATGAAGTTATAAACAATAGTTATTTTAATACTTGCGATAAAAGGTATATTTTAAGATAATTAATAATTTATGTACATGTTTTAATAAATAGGGAACACGGATTATGTAATAACAGCATACATTAGTTTTGTGACCTCAACCATATTGGATTAAACTGTGAACAATAAAGACGAATAAATAAAAAATAGTTACCGTGGCGAGGCGATGTTTTTGAAAAAAACAGAACTCGAGTGCTATAAAGTTTCCAAATACAGATGGTTAATGCAAATACAATGTGTTTTTGAAGCTTTTTTCTGTGGCGTGATAAACTCCCTTAGCGGTAGTATCGTCGAGTGGGGGAAGTAGTGGGTGGAGGGGGGGAGGAGTGCGGGAAGGTTGGGGTTCGAGATTCGCTGAGTCACCGGTCGCATTGATTACGTTCTGTAGGTTTGATAATGACACAAAGCTCTACACTTAAGATACTCCAACTTATTGTAAACGATCCGTTCCTCGCGACATCAACTGTTTTCCATGGAAACGTGGAACTGAATTAAAATTGCCATTTTATATAAATAAAAAATATATAAAACATACATATATGTTAATATATAAAATTCGTAGGCGTTAAGGTAAGACAGATATATGCTACCATCACTCAGTTACTTACTTACCTTACGAATTTATATAATTATTTATTTTCTGTTTTTATCTATAGCCAAAATATAACAACATTATATTGAATTGCAGCAGAAGAAATATTTTATAGGTTTCTTCATTTATTGCTACGATCGGTGTAGGTCGTAGCTGGTAACTCACAGTTCGTAGCTCGTAGCCGGAGGGCGGCCGGGTGAGGCGCACCGCGCAACGCAAGGTACACTTTCTGCGACAAATGTTGAGTAATTCTCCCTTTGTATCTGCACACACTGTTTCGCTGAGTGTATGATACGTGAAAGCTTTTTTCATTCTCGGTATGAATTACTTAAGTCTGTTTTGTGTGCGTGCAATAATTATATTCAAAACATTTTGCATACATTTATTAATATTATTATATATTGAACATTATACGTTAAACAATTATTATTATTAAGGAGTCACAAGATATACTAATTGATTAAAGATTATATTGCATAAAATTAATATCTTATTCTAATATAAAGAATTCCATTGTTTGATTAGAAGTAGCTGATCTATTCTCTTTTTTCTGTCCTATTTATACACTTTAATTCAAATAATTTATTCATTTAGGTAACACAATGTACACTTATGAAAGTCTTTATGTGAAAAAAAATGTTTCTAATTTTACATTTACTGCCAGTGCTCAAATCAAGGACGTAGAACCCACGAGATGAACTAGCAATAAACTCTCCGCCACTCTTTTTAATCGTCAAGTTTTTTGTTTTACAAAATATTTGAAAGGAGCCACCATGCTCCACATGACATCTTGAAGTAATTAATTATAATAATAAAAAATAAACAAGTAAAAAACGAAGGTTTATGCTCTATCAGCAGTAGGCATGGTATATTACTACATATGCAAAAAGTGATTTTTTTTGTGTATATTATAAATGGAGCTCTATAATAATGGATGATACACCGTGAATAGTATACAGTGTGATACAACCCGGTTAAATCATCAATTTGTATGTAATGTTCGTTTAATTATGATCTGTTAATTCCTGGGCAGCAGTTAATTACATCGAGCGACAGTAAAGCGGTGTGTGATCAGCTTTACGAGTCCACTCCACTCCTCTGGGTCAACTTCCGCTAACACACACGCTACGTAGTGTGTACACACTGCCGCGCGCACGAGCGGCTGTGTCGCCGCGTTTATCCATATGGTCGTTCGCATAAACTATAATCTAAATATATCAATAATTATAACTATTATCAAAGAAATCATAATTCCTGTAATTTTATAGATAATCAAGTGAAGTTGGCTACCCCAAGTAGACCCTTCGAACTATAACTGAGAGTGGGTAGAACTCGGTCTATAGTCTAAATGTTTCAAATTTAGCTTATGGCGTTGGGGTCCATTGGACCCCAGGTGTAGGAGAAGGGTTAACAGTGTTAAACATGACGTTAAAAAAAGATAGAAAATAATTCATAATTATTCTGCCGATTATGGTCGGTTCTGATTGTAAACTTGGTTATTTCCATAAAACACATCACGACAGACATATGACTTACAAAAACTAGAACTTAGGATGCGTTAACTGTAGCACGACTGCAGTCAGAACGCCCCCAATCTGCTGCTATACTCAACAGATAGATATTAGTCAATAGACTTTCGCGACATTGAATGACAGAATCATTGACATACTCGTAGTATGACATAATGAATGAACACTCTACTGGAGACACGACTCAAGATGGTCGGTTTAATGAACACGGAGAGAGCCGGTTGCGCTTCAACTGAGCCTCAGTAGCGATCGAGATCATACATTTACACGCGACTTCACCTAATAGAAATTATATATAAAATCTCAATAACTATAAATCCATGTTGTTTCACCGCTAATCAATGTGTACTCGCCAAAACATTTGACTACAGAAGGTTTTAATATCATTTTCTTATATAAGTTTTGCAAACAGCGGTAAACAGTTAGTTTAACTGACCAAATCTATGAGGAATTGTAACAAACTTCATGAACGTGAAATGTGCAAGGAAATGTTATTGAAGGTAACATCGGAGTGAGCCGAAGCCGGACATTATACTGCCTGTCGTCGGGAGGTCAATCCCGCCTTACATTTATCTTACAAACCAGGGACTGAAACCGGTAAATTTTTATTTTCCAAAATACGTAACACTAAACTTAAATAACCACAGTATTTTTTTTTCAATAAATATGATTAAAAACGAAAGAATATTAACAAAAACCTTTATTATATATAACTCCCATAGTAAATTAACCGATATTCAGTCCCTGTTACAAACATATTCTTTATAAATCACACCGGCAAATAACTACTTAGATAGTTTTATAACACGGACTGAAAGTTTGATAAATAACCGTTTTGACGTTCTTGTATGCCAATGGATGTCGGGTTGGAATCCCGCCGGGTCTACCATGTCATAATTTTCTACAAACATGTTTTGATTATTCCGATTTACACGGAGGAAGGGCTCCCACTTAAATCTGTTCACTATGTTTACTATAATAGAGAACACGAAAATTTACAAAAAAATAAATGTCAATATATTTATTTGAACAGTTTTGTTCGCAGCTTACCATCGACCGAGCTCATACGGAACAAGATAATCGTTACGGAAGTAATTGTAAAGGGAATAAGTTCTCTCAATATCTCAGGATATTAAAACCGACTCAGGCAACAACAATTCCCCAATATTTCGTTTCTCGATAGTTTTTCAACAGAAACTATCGGGCGACGAATATATTATAAGAGTATTTTAGATAAATCACTAAATTGTCTAAAATATATTTTGTTTTTGCGCTGTCGAGCACCCATACCCTCCATCTGCTATCCTCGACTAAATTACTCTGAAGATCACCGTATAAGCGTTATAACTTGTTGATAACTAATTCGATATATTGAAAGGAATCGCTAAGAGTTTTATTGAATGTGCTGAATAATGTATATCTATACGAGATCGATATCCAACAACAGACTCGCTCAGGAAACTCGCACCAACTCTCCAATATGTTTCTTGAGAACGATTCGCGATTGTACTAGAGCTAATAACACGACGGATTGGTTTTGTTAGAGATCTCCATAAGATTATACATAAAATGTTTTGATGATAATTAAATTTGGTACACAACCTTTCAATACTTTACGCGATTTTAATTCAAAGTACTTCCTATCTATATTCAAATTTGAGATGAAACAAAAATTGTGCCCTCGTGGTGATGTGGGGGGCGTGGAGGGGGGCGAGAGGGGGGGGATCTTGTCAAATAAATGGCGCATCGGCAATTCATTGTATCGGGCTTTCAGCAACTTCAAAGCGAATCATGTCTCGTAGCGTCTGCCATTGTGCTCCGGAGCGCCCGTCCCTTGCGGTTTGACGATAAATTACAACGTTTCTGCTCTAACTCGATTCAAAATTATATCTGTCGACTCCGCATAAACCGCGTATTGTTCGAAATATGTTATCATTTTATTTTTATTCTATAAATAATCGCACATCATTAGTTTACACATAAATAAATATCGATCACACTAATCGATTGATAAATCATCACAAAAACATAGCATGTGGGACAGTGAACAGTGCACGAGTTATATTGTATAGTATATATATATATACTGATATAGAATAAGCAACTTGTTTATTTTTACATAGAAAATGATAATAACAGTTATTAAAGATCATAAATTATTATATTCGTACGAGTAAAGTAAACACAGTTACACAGCAATGCATTGCGTTGATGCGGAAGACAAAAGATATCATCACGCATCATCCGTCATGTTTATTGTCGTTTCCGTCGCAGCCGAGCGATATTGTCGTGTATATTTGAATACATCCTTTCGTATGTATGTATATTATATATGTATGTACATAGCGACGTCGGCGGCGCGCGCCGTGCTCGGGCGCGCACGTTTCGCGTGTTTGTTTAACTCCTGCCAAAATACATTTCACTTTACCCACAACAAGTCTCATTTTTGCTGCAATGCGGTTACACTTCTGTAAACATTCCTACGGGTATCCTTATAAACTTCACGTGAGCCTTTCTTGAACGGAATTAGCGAATCAAAATCAATATTATTCCAGTGCGTACGAAATGTTTTAAAAACCACATAGATAAATATTATTAGGTATATGAATTTCGTGCATAAAACATGTGATTTAGTGAAAAGATAATATTCATTTGAGAATATGAATAGAAGATGAATACGAAACATGCTAAACAGATGTAGGTATGTATATTTAAATATTTCCTAAAGCATAGTGTACACTAATGCGCCGTGCGCTGTATAGAGTGCACACTGCACATAAAACAATAATGATTTATACAGAAGCAGGTGGAGCACAGCCGGCCACTAACGTACCACTAACGTACCACTAACGTACCACTAACGTACCACAAAAAAACACTCTTGCTTTACATATAAAATGTATTTAATTTGACTTTCTTCATGAATTATTTTTTTACTTCTATGTATTATGCAGCACTTCTATGACTTTTTGCTGGCCGTTATAGAAATATCGACTTTTTGATTAAATTTTTATAATAATTGTTAATTACAAAGGGGTAACGTAAAATAAATATAAACACTTAAACTACTTACTTAACAGAACAGAGATGTTAATTTAAAAATTCTATTCAATTTATATGAATTTTTAAAGAGGCACCAATGCAATTATACAAAATCCGTTTAAATAACACCCGGCATAATCGCATTTTTCAAGCTTAAGCTTACGCTTATTTTCAATTTTACGTCACGGCACGGCGCGGCGCGGCGCGGTACTCACGGCACGGCACGGGATGCTGGGGAGACGGGCAAAATGTTTTCATTATATTCTCCACTCATTATTGCAGGAATTTACTTTGCGAATTTTATATGCCACAATTCTGCATCAAATTGCCCATATTTTATTTAATAAAATTAAAACCTTTGCACATAGCCTTGTTTTATGATGATATAATATGTGTGTGTTTTGAAACAATATGGTGTCAGTCAAACGTTAGAATATGTTATATGTTTAATTTGAACGAAAGGCAGACGTCTATTAAAAATATAATTATTTTTTATTTATTTAAATTCCCGAGTCCATAGTGGGGCACGGAGCAGACCTGTGTCTGTTTCATTGATATTTTTTTCTTTACAGACAAGTAGTTGACCAGGCTTTTATGCCCAGCCGGACCTTGTTTCTCCAGGATTTGATCCCCGGACCTCTGGTGCTAAACTCAACGCGCTTACCACTGAGCCACGGAGGCGGACAAAAATATAATTAATATATTAATATCACAGAACAGGTCTTCTGTTCTGTGATTAATATCATCAATAATAGGAAGTAATTTTGAACAACATTTATTTATACCTTGAATTTATTAAAGCATTCGGAGTTCCCTGAGTGAGTGCCAAGCGGTAGCCAGTAGGTGTTCGGTTCACAAGTTAGTAGCCATGAGTTTTCCAACTTTATTATATTCAACATGAATTTCTGATCCCCATTGCCGTCTCCTGCAAGCCAGCGAGGTCAGCTCTACCGCGTCAACCCTCAACGTAGTAAGATAATTGAATCCGAACGTAAACTAATTTATTGTGAGCCAACTCATTTTTTCGCAATTTTCCTTAAAAATGAATTTAGCCGAGGCAATAGCAGCCAGAGCTCCTCGCTCGTAGTGTCTGCGAATAACAAATTTAATATCGTTTTGTTCTTCTTCTATATGCTCCACACCTCGGACCGCCCGCTGGGAACATTCACTGAAGGATTTTCATTGACAATGGGTTTTGGAACGGTTTATATTCGCAACTCTTTGCAACAGTCATCTGAATTCTAACAATTGTATTGTGTTTATTACCTTGCGATGTACTCATAATTTTTTCAAAAACTATATTTAATATTATAAAGAGGAAAGATTAGTTTGTTTATATATTAGTTTGTTTGTTTGTTACAATTTAACTCAAAAACTACTAGACTGATTTTAAAATTTCTTTCACCAATAGAAAATTAGACAGCTACATTATCAGCGAGTAACATAGGGTTTTAGGTATTGTACATCTACATACATTTCACCCGTGCGAAGCCGGGGCGGATTGCTAGTCCAAATATAAAAACGGTTCGTATTTTCTTCGCATTTTCCTTATGAATACCTTAATTTTGTCATAATATTGTTATCAAAAGAGAGATTGCAATCGCTCTGTTTTATAAACGTCAGCAAAAAATTAATCGTCCTAAGGGCGGCTCAAACACTCATTACCCGGGCACGTATCGGAGCCGTGCGGTGAGGTGGGGCGGGGGCGGGGGTGGGGTTGAGGTGGTGGTGGGTGGCGGCAGCGGGACAGCGGGGGGGGAGGGGGGAGGCGGTCGTCAATCAAACCGGACGATTACAGGATAACGTGCATTGTACATACGAAGAAATCGTGTAACTGATGAGCTGCTCGCCCGCCGTTAGTAGACAACTCGTGACGCGCCCAGTGATCGTGACTTGAGATTTTTCATTTCCCTCTTAAATATAAGACTTGTCGATATATGTATGTAGTTTAATCGATAGTCAGTTCATACGTGCATTATTATTTATAGGTTAGTTTGACTGGAGGTAAACTGCGTAAAGTGTAGTTAAGTACATAATTCAAATCCATTTACCTACTTTTTGTATAAACATTCGTATAGCTAGATTAGAAAGTATACTCATTTCAAATACGGAATAAAAGCAAACGTTTTCCGGATAATGACTTCTCCTTAACCAAGCACGAGTGCTTGCGCTTAATCCGGGTTTATGCCGGCTTCGAGAGAGCCGCTCGTGTTATATTGCCGGTGTAATTACTGGGTGCGTGTAATCACACCGTAACATTTGTGAGGTATCGCGAGGTGGCGAGTAAGCCCGCCCGCTGCCACGGACACCTCACGATAGAACTTTTTACTTTAACAAGTCTTGTTGCGGTGAATATGAGAAGTTTTTGAATCAACTTTTTAACAATTTTATTGGTCGGTTTGGTAATGGATTGCCAACGCTAACGTGAAGCCAGCGCATTCGCACATATAACAATTGAATAGTGCGCGGTCAAGTGTAGCGCCCGGGGCGAGCATGTGGGCCTGTGTAAGTAGCAATGTATTAAGCGCCCTAGTTCTTTTTGGGCCGCTGCATTGCGGTGTTAATCACGAGAACGCTCTCAATGCGATCATTTGTTCTGCTTTTTACTGCAATTCAGCTTTATGGAGGTACAAAGGTTGTTACAAGCCCTGGAGGTAATAATTACTTTTCGTAGCACACTTGTCTTTTTAATTAACTGTTCGTTTGTTATTTAGATAAGAAACAGAAGTAAATATTTACAGTATGACTGTAAACTCAAAATAAGATATTTGATTTTGAGTTTGTTTTCTCTCTCTATTGAAAGTTAATCGTTAAGCTATGGACAATTTATGAGGAGAGATGAAATACATATACATATCTAAAAAGGTTTTAAATATGAAAGTGGAGGGGCTCTACCCAAAAAAAGGAGGAAAGAGGGAGGCCAAAAAAACATGGATTGACTGTGTGAAGAATGATATGTGTTTCAGAGGTGTGACTGATGATATGGCGAGTGAAAGAAGAGAATGGAAAAAGAGAACATACTGCGCCGACCCCAAATAAAAAAAGAGACAGGGCAGGAAGAAGAAGATCGAAACTCTATATTTATTTCGATTGATGTGCGAGAGAGACCGCGTGGGATCACTAATGTTCTGTACTAGAGTAGGATCCACTGTTCTTGTACCAGAAGGTACCAGAAGTGTTGCGTCAGTAAAGTCGATGCGGCAGAGTCGGGACGTGAGATGTTATCGCGTGTGAAGTGTGAACGGTGTCGCTACTCGCTAATGCCGCTCACTGAGATCTAAAGACGCGGCCTGATCAGCCCCGTTTTTATATTAATTTTCTATAAGTATGTCTTCCCCACGTCTGGTCACTTGGGATAATAAACCGGTGGGAGAGTAACCATGAAGTGCACATTTCATGTTTCGGTCTTAATCTATGAATTTCCGAAAGCCCGAAGCAAAAAGTAAGTCGACAGCGCATCATAGACTGATTTTATGTGACTGGGATATCACCTACTATAAAGTGAACGTCATGCTCGTCTGTCGATGTCTAACATAAAAAAAATAAAAATAAAAGAAAGCGCTCTAACCAGTAGATCATGAATTCGTTATGCTCTACTGTGAGTATTCACTACATATACTCGTATATGTACATCAATATTGATATCTATGTGTATATAGTATGAGCGTTTAATATGTCAGTTTTATAATTTGAATGGAGCTTGATGGCATAGATATTACTGTACATAACTATGAACTTGATGGTCAACATCTTAATATCCAAAGTATTTATATCATTTCGAACTCAAACGGTGTCCTCTATGATACACTAAGGTTACAAAATTTTAGATATTTCGAAGTGAGAAACACCAACATTTAAATATATGAAAGGTTTATAAACAATCAGTAAAAAGCATGAATTACTCAAAAGCGGTCTAGGAGACGAGTATCGAGTAAGTCAAAAATTCCCTAGGGATAAAAAGTGATTTGAATTTGGAATATGGATATTGTTAGTAAATATTTTAATCACCAAAGAGATCGATCAGGATCACATTGTATAAAAACGCGAGCTGACCAAATTAAAAGTTTCTGTAAAAGTGAAAACACATTATTCAAATTCGAATTTAAGATGTTTCATAATTGTTCAAATATAAGTAAACATTAGCATCTAATTATTTCTGTTTCTTATTGTTCGTACTGTATGTACATAAAAACATAACGTAATTCTATTTCATGAGTTGCATTTATTTATTTTCTCATAGAGGTAGATTCAATTAGAGTGTTCACCTCGGGAGCGACACTATTTTAAACACTTGTGACGTACTTTGAATCCCTCGCTCGACTCGATTAAAAAAACACTCTCGCCCTAAAAAAAATGGTTTGGTAAACTTGGTAAACAATCTACTATTATGCAATATATTATAATATTTAAAAAAAAAATTGCCGTTTATGGTTATTGGGTGCACAATTATTGCTCGTCTAGTAATATATATATATATATTTATCTATCTGTTTTAATTGTCTTACATCACTCAGCAAGCAATCCGTGAAATCTAATTTAAAGAATAACATACTTTTTTTTAATATATAATTTTTTTATATATATTTATATTTTTACACTATCGCCACATACTCGTTTGTCAAAGTTTATATTATTTTTTGTTTAATCAACTTTAATTTCAAATTCAGCTTGTTTTAACAATAGTCACATTTTTATTATTTTGTGGGACCTCCGCTCCGTAGCATATTCAACTGCGTCTGGCGCTGAACACCGCACCACATTGCTGCACTGTCTTTTTTCTTTCATTTTTTTAATGATATGCGGTAAAAATTGATTTTAAAAATGTGGAATAAGGACTGGCTGAAATTCAGCGCTGTACAGACCCCGGTTTGTCAGCTTTATGCTGAGCCTGCTGCCTTTTGTCACGAGTCTAGTATTTAGTATTTAAGCTTATTATTCTTATAAATAGCACACTATGTATGTACTTGTGAGTTGTGACAATAAAGATCATATTATAATTATTATTATCCTTATATGCGTAATACTCGTATTTTAATAATTTATAACATAAAAGTGAATATAAATAAAACAAAGCCTTGTTAACGCCGCAAGTTTCATACAATAAATTATAAATTTAACACAGTAATGGTTCCAGTAGAGAGCTCGTGGATGTGGACGTGGCCAGCTCCGGCTGCAACTCCGTCCCGCGAGGCCACACTCGGCTGGCAACTCCGGCCCCCGAGACCACACTCGGCTGGCAACTCCGTCCCGCGAGGGCCACACTTTGAAGCACTTTGAATCATAAGTTATGGCTTCCTTACTATTATTAACTACCACTCGGTTTGGTCGCGGCTTCGACCGCGGAGTTCTTGTACGTAATGATTTTCTCGTAAGAGAACGTAGCCTTTGTCAATGTTTAGACATGCGACTATGTGCATAATATTATGTATATCTTTTATGTCGTGGAAAAAGGAAATAGCAACACGTAGAAAATATCGCAGCTTAAAATCATTAAACGGTCAAATTATTAACTTAAATCTTAGATTATTGTTCGTCTTCAAAATGCAAAGACACAACTTTATGCCGCTAAATTTCTGTGTCACTATCCCATTATTAGGGACTCGTACACGTTATATCTAATATATAAAATTCTCGTGTCACAGTTTTCGTTGCCATACTCCTCCGAAACGGCTCGACCGATTCTTACCAAATTTTATATGCGTATTCAGTAGATCTGAGAATCGGCTACTATCTATTTTTCATACCCCTAAGTGATAAGGGTTGTTCTCCCTTAAATTTTTATTTTTTATTTTTGGACGATTTTTTTTGTTTTTATTTTTTTATTATGTGGCATTAAAAAATACATACAACCCCTGCTTTTTTGTCAAAAAAATCTAGACCCGTGCGAAGCCGGGGCGGGTCGCTAGTATACATATACTATCAAAGGTTCAGCAAAGTTCCTGCGAGTGCTGAGAATCAATCCCGCGTTAATTCAGTACAGTCTGCAGTTCAATATATATACATATATATATTTACGTATATATACATATGTTTAGGTAACGAACCCCTCTAACTAAGGAACGAGAGCAGCTGAAAGCAATCATAGAGTTCTTTTAACGCATTAAAACTTACCGCAGCGAGCTAAGAGGCTCTCGGCGCTCGAGCTCGTCCGGTCGCCATTCCCAACTTGATTACTTTCTGTAATACCACAGATCTACATATCTATTAACACGCGTTTCTAATTTCGACTTAAAAACACTGGGAAATATTTTTTTCTTTTAAATCGTAAGCTTAATGTATTAGTGATTATTTGCAGGTCATAAATAACTAATTAATTTGCGAGTTCCGTGTTTATGTCATTGGGTATATAGGTATATTATTACATTAAGGTCATGGATCCGTCTGTATTTATTTTAATTGTGTCCCACAACTTCATTCCCATTTTTTAAAATTACATTAAAATCCGTCCAGTATTACGTGATAATGGCGATTATAAAATACGTTTATATACGTCGACTTTTTACCTAAATACCAAGAGAAACGAGATAAGAGACAACAGTTAAACTCGTGAGCCATAAACCGCTATCGAGGGAGTGGCTGGAGCCGAGCTTCACATTATGTTTTATGCAAATCTCGTAAAGATGATATATTGCCGAGTTTAGTGCGCTCATTATGGCCGATCCGGCGACCGTTTAAGGTAGTGAGTTTCAGAGCTTACTCGAGACTGCAGACTTAAACATAGCTACGATATTCAACATAGCTACGAGCACTGGGCTAAATATATTAACTAATCTTAGAGTAACGTTGAGTTAAGCTCATTTTCAAATTGTTTAGTGCAATTAGATTTTTCTAAGAACATATAAAGATTGTCTATTCGAGATACAAGAACAACACCGTTTACCACTCGCGTGTGCCGGGGTCAAGGAATCCACAAACGACATTATGTTCTTTATATTTGGATACAATACATATTCTCTGAACCCGACCATCATTTATTAATTAAATTACGATAGCCATTAACGGAACAGGTTCCATCACATAAATAAATATCTTCATTTTATAATGCTACAATAGTTTATTGCGTTTAATTAACAGCTGCAATATATTTAAATATTTCCGCTTATTTTGTAATTGATTGAGATTACTCCGGTACTTATTGTACCTTACTGTTAATAAAAAAGAGAATAAAAGAAGGAAAGATGATATCAAAGATGGCATATTAACCGAATGGTATAACTGCTAAATAATAGAGAGCCCTCGCTGCGTTAGTATTCAGAGCGACGAGATATAATCTCACCCTTGTCCTTGCACGTCCCGAACTAAAGTAGGTACACGGTTTCGGAGAAAATAAGCGAACAAAGCCCTCATAAGCGATACAATTACGTAGCAAATTACTTGTGAATCAAACAAAAGCAATACTGGGTTACGCAATGCGGATGTTTGCGAGCTTTAGGTATTAGATAGATCGCACCCGGCACCCAGCACCCGGCACCCGGCACCCGGCACCCGGCAGCCGGCACCCGGCACCCGGCAGCCGGGACCACCATAGTGTGTCTATGGTGTGGTCAGTTAACCGTGACCAGATGACATGTCACCAACTTGTGTGACGGCTCTAGCCGGTCATGCTAGCTCATGCTGGTCGAGTCGTTAGTGAGAATCAGTAGACACCAGCGGCGGGAACACCAAACAAACCCAAAAGGCCGGCTTGCCGACTTTAACGGAAGTTCGGACGGTACATCTATATTCTATACTAATACTAGCTCACCCGCCCCGGCTTCGCACGGGTCTATATTTTTTGACAAAAAAAAGCAGGGGTTGTATGTATTTTTTAATGCCACATTATAAAAAAATAAAAACAAAAAATTCCGTCCAAAAATTAAGAAAAAAAGTTTAAGGGTGAACAACCCTTATCACTTAGGGGGATGAAAAATAGATGTTCTCAGACCTACCCAGTATGCACACAAAAATTCATGAGAATCGGGAAAGCCGTTTCGGAGGAGTTTAACCACAAACACCGCGACACGAGAATTTTATATATTAGATTATAAAGAGGAAAGATTTGTATTGTTGTGTGTTATGGATAAACTCAAAAACTACTGGACCGATTTTAAAAATTCTTTCGCCAATAGAAAGCTACATTATCAGCGAGTAACATAATGTGTATAGTACATCTACATTGCACCCGTGTGAAGCCGGGGCGTGTTGCTAGTAATTTATATAATAACAGAATCATATAAGTTATATATATCTTACATAATTAGGTTAATGACATTTTTTTTAATGTTTGCTTAAAATGTTAATACTTTTTGGGCTTGCAGTCCCGCCACTGTTAGACACTAATAATTCAGTTAATCTTCATCGTTTTATAATAAAATATGTTTATTTGCTATTTTAATAACTTATCAGTTTACGTATTTCGCTACCGTGCACGCAGAGATATTTAGAGGGTCGGTTGACGTATATATTGATCATGCGGGAAAACACCTCATTACTTCTATGTGAGTGAAACCGCAGAAGGAAACTCGTAATTTGTATTAAATAATGCATTAAGTAAATTTAAAGTACACACTTTTGTAGTGACTAGTGAGCCACGCAGTAACACATGTTGTGAGTCGCTATTCGCTAACTTAGTACTCCGGTAAACGCAAGTTGCGAAGTCACTCGATCATCAGAACATCTACTGTACTCAAAGTTTCACTCCACTTATAGCATACCGTAAACTATAGTTCGAATTACATACTATATTTATTTGGATAGATAGGCTTGGATTCATCATTGTTTAAAATCGGTTAACTACCACTGGACGTCTGGTAAAGCTCGTCTGTTTCTCACTCGTCAACGTCTACTTGTGGAGGACATGCAAAAATACTATAAAATAAAACAAGTACATTGTATAATACGTTAAACACAAAAGGCATATTCGCTCGTAGTGGAGGCTCGATACGGAATAAGCTAAAATACAATTGGGGTAAACGGCATAGTGTAATCTAAATGAGCCTCTATTGGACCGCAATAGCGTCGGCAGTCGCGTGTCGCGTGTCGCTCGCAGTATTTACAGTGACGACGAGGCGCTAGTGATATTTACTTATGAGAATTCCGCGCGAACACCGCCGCTCTGCTCTATTGCGTTGCGCCAACGTGTAGCGGAGGTACTGACGCGACGTGATGACACTTCAAAACAATACATTTATTAAATTGTGAGTATCACAATGTCAAATTATATTGTATTATTATATCTATTATATTATTCCAATAATTACTTTTATTTATCACATTATTGACGAGAATTTTATTAATGATTTTAAAAGATATATGCTACGATGTAGCTCTTCTACGATTCTGTAGCAGCCTTATTTCTCCTATATATAATAAAAAAATCTTTATATTTCTATATAATATAAAATGTTACAAAACACATTGTATAGTATACTGTAGGCAGAAAATCAGTCGACACACGACACACAAAATGTTAATCCAATCAAGAATGATTGAACAAAATCAATGTTGACACGCACGCGACAGGATCGATACGAGCGCTAATAACCAACTGGTTTAATTAAAATTAGAAAGGTATGGAGTTCTCTATTCCGCTCTCCGCTCCTCCCCGCCCGCTCTCCGCTCCTCCCCGCCCGCTCTCCGCTGACGATCCAATATATCCTCCAAACGCGCTGCCGCCAATTTGCAAGTTTTAACGAATGTAGAGGGTTTCACAGTTTTTCACATTCGCCGTATCGGTGCCGCCGGGTGAGCCCCAGTTATGACAGATTATGACACATCGCGAGCAATTCTTTACGATGTTATTTTGTGAATATTTGCTTTTGATACATTTATAAAAGAGTTTATCGGAATAAACGATTACGTACTCTTAATTTTGTTATATTGAAGTAAAAGTTGAGATAAACCCCAATCACTATCCAGTAATAGTACAGTATAGTGTATAAAATATGTGGATTACTCAATTAAGTGTTATAACACGCAACTGACCTCATCCTTCTAAAGTGGACTGCGTGTAACTCACAACTTACAAGATGGTAAGAAGAACTTTGAATTAAATCTGAACCCAACAAAAAACATTTTCATGTTAAGCAACGCCAATACGAGTAGGCATATAGTTTGCACTGTAAAAAAGTTATCAGAGTTTCATACGAATATCATTAAAAATTACAGTTTAAGACTCAAAACATTTATTTGGAAGAGATGAACTCTATCGATGCCGAGCGACGATCGTTATGCACAAAATTGATGAGTAAAAAGTGCTTAGTGGAAAAGGAGGTCATAATGAAGTCTTTATTTATTTTATTTATTTTATTTTAAACTCTTTATTGCACAAAAAGTAGTGTACAAAAGGCGAACTTAATGCCTAAAGGCATTTTCTGCCAGTTAACCTTGGCTTTGTGGAGAGGTGTGTAGGCAGTGCAATAGTAAATAAAAGAAGAAAATGGAAAAAAAAAAAAAAAATTAAAAACTATTTTATTAACTAAACAGAAACAAATAAGAAAATTGTGAAAAATGGAACAATTAGCAGGTTAATAATTTAAGATAGTACTCTTCGACCCTCTTCCTGAAGACGTTTATAGACGGTGCGTCGTGAATGTTTCGTGGTAAATTATTCCATAGAGATATGGCGGTGACCGTAAAAGAATCAGAATAATGAGAAGACTTATGGACTGGAAAGGAGAGAGTTTTATTACTCATTGAGCGCAGGGTACCGCTGTGTGCACTCAAGTACACAAAACGTTGTTTGAGGTAAGAGGGAGTAGAAGGATTGTGAAGAATGCCATAGAGAGAAGTAAGTATGTGAAGATTGCGGCGGAAGCGGATGTCTAGCCATTTCATTTTAGTGCGAAATTGGGTGATATGGTCAAATTTACGTAATCCGAAAATATAACGTATGCACAAGTTGAGAAGACGGTCTAGCTTATTTAAGAGATCCTCAGTCAGGTCAGGGTAAACTACATCTGCATAATCTAGGATAGGGAGCAACATTGAATTTACCAAAGTAATTCTTGTTGTTTGAGGAATAAAGTTTTGGTAACGCTTGAGGCCATGCATTGCTCCAAACATACGCTTACGCATCTCGTTCACTTGGGCCACCCAACCAAGATCATCAGAAATAAGCAGTCCAAGATTCTTAACTTGACGCGCATACTTTAGTTTTGTACCATTAAGATGGACGTTGGGTAGTTGTTGAAGATTTAAGCGGCACGTGATTTTGGTACCTCCTATAATGATAACCTGTGTCTTAGCGGGGTTAAGTACAAGTCCGTGATTTGCGGCCCATTGCTGTACAGCAGCCAGGTCGGAGTTCATCCTCATAATGCAAGAGTTTAAATCCTCTACATTACAGTGTTGATACAATTGGACATCATCCGCATATAGATGGTACTCACTAAAGTTTATTACAGAGACAAGAGAATTTATGAAGACAGAGAAGAGCAAAGGGGATAGAACACCTCCTTGTGGAACACCATTTGAAATAGTGCACCAATCAGAGAAATTGTCGTCAACGCGAACACGTTGGCGGCGATTTCCTAGATAAGAAGTGAACCAATGAATGACAGATGGTGCGAGGTTGAAAGATTTGAGTATTTCCAGTAATATCTCATGGTCCACACAATTAAATGCACTAGTAAAATCAAGTAGAACAAGAAGAGTAATTTGTCTGTTATCCATCGCATAGCGTATATCGTCAGTGATTTTGATTAATGCAGTAGAAGTACTATGCGATGGACGGAAGCCAGATTGGAACGGATTAAACATATTATTCTGGTTGAAAAAGTTGGTAATTTGAAAGTTGACCACCTTCTCAAGAATTTTTGAGAGATAAGGAAGGATGGATATCGGTCTGAAATGGCTAAAATCCGTAGGAGACGAATTTTTTGGAACAGGAACTATAAATGCCTCTTTCCAGAGTAATGGAAAATTGCCAGAGGAAAGGGAGAAATTAATTAGGTGCGTGATGTGGGGAACCAAGATATCTACTACTGGTAATATCATCTCCCGTCCAATGCCATCTGGTCCAACAGCTTTAGTATTAGTTGAGTTGATAATTTTCTTGATATCACCTTCAGTTGAAGGCGTAAAAGAGAAAGAGTTGCTGCAAGGTGATACGATAGTCGAGATACTATTGATAGTAGAAGTTTTAACTGGAGTTACTAATACAGAGGGGGGTGAGGAAAAGTGGCGGTTTAGTGCGGAGATGTCTAAAGAAGCGCTGATGTTATGTGTATTTTTCCCAAAGCCAAGCGTACGTAGAAACTTCCAGACGTTTTGTGATGAGCTAGTTTCAATAGACTTATGGATGTGTTTACGCTTAGCGTTACGTATTGCCTGGTTGCACCGATTTCTGGCCTTCTTAAAAGCAACCCAGTTTTCTGCAGTAGAATGTTTATTGTACCTTTTTTTGAGCCGGTTACGCCGCGCCATCAATGTTCGAATTTTTTCAGTAAGCCAAGGAGCTGGAGGTCTTTTCATTTTGACAGGCTTAAGAGGGGCAACTTTGTCATACGCGGAGATTATGATTCTGTTAAGGATTAAAACCTTGTCATCCATGTTATCACTATTATAAAAGGCTGACCAATCGGCACTACAAATTTCCATTCGGAGAACTTCGCTACTCACGCGAAGAAGATTACGTTGTAGAATGATCTTGGATTTCATTTTGGGAGGTTTCAATGCATATGATGCAAAAATAAGATCATGATGAGAAAACCCTGGTGCAACAAACTGTCCATGTATTGAAATACGACTGGACTGAGGAAAAAGTATTAAATCCAGTAAAGAGTGCGCATCATTACAATGATAGGTCGGCTCAAGGTCAGCGATGTTAATATGACTGGATGCACAAATGTTCTTAAGCTTAACAGACCGCGCGTCGTTGCGTAACAAACATGTATTGAAATCTCCCATGAATAGACAGTGATTATAGTTCAAAATATGCCGCTCTAGCAATTCTTCCAGTGCAACAAAGTAATTAACTGTAGGAGGTGCATAAATTGTGCCCAAAAGGAAGGGAGTGTTCCGTACCAGTATTTCAATTAAGATAAACTCTATAGATTTAGAGTAAGAGCCAGGAGATTGCTCCACAACCTTGTACGGTATATCAGCACGAAGGTAAATAGCCACTCCACCGCCTCCTTTTCCGAGACGGTCATTCCTAATAAGAATAAATCCAGGAAGATCAAAATAGGTAGAAGGTAGGCTAGGTTTCAAAAACGATTCAGAAACAAGAATCGCATGCATATGGCTGTTAACAAAGGTTATAAGAAGTTCGGAATGATGAGCTGGAATACTCTGAGCATTGATATGGCAGACATTCAGATTTCTTTGATATGGGTCTAGGGTACTGTTCAGTAGGTCACCGAGGAGAGGTTCGGGAGAGCCAGAACAGGACTGAAATGAGTGTGTGCTGATCGACTGAAAAAGATCGGAGTCCATAGAACTATCAACCATGCTATATTATATTAAACTAATACACAAAAAGAAAAAAAAGAAAATAATTAAAATATTAAAGAATAATAATAATAATGTGTAAATACTAAAAAACTACTTTTTTGTTTTAGTTGCTATATCCACAAACCACAACTACCACCGGTTAACTAGCATAACATCAATATGCCGGCTGCGAAACTATTTTTATTAAACTTATAAATACGTGCTCATATAATATCAATGACAATATTAGTTCCAAACAAAGTCTACATTGCAAGTTATAACTACAATATTATCTATAATTTTTACTCTGTAGAGATGTTATTGACGTTTTGACATTGGTTTAATGACAATATACAAATCATTGCTCTGAGACAATATTTAAACATCAATGAACCTGTCAATTGTCAAATATGGACATGATAGCTTACAAATTATAATTATACCTATATATTATAAACAATAATTACAAAAATTATAGAAAAATTACAGGGATCAAAATTTATCACTATAACAATGCAGATTGAAGTGAAAATCAAATATTGAGCACATTAGGTAAGCACATTTTGTCAATTTTAAATTACAAAGAATATAAAGTTTTCTTAATGACATGGAACTAAAAACTTCTCACTTCTTTGCAGGTCTAGCACGCAGTTTGGGAGGACTGGTTTTGGCAGATGTTTCAACCTGGGTGGGGGGATATTGAGCCAATTGTTCTATTGAGGAAAGACGTACCTTATCACCGTTATTGGTCTTCAAGTAAATATTACCATCCTGGGTCCAGCACTTGCGCATATAGTCTTTGATTGGGGTGAGCGTCTTTGACCTGATTTCAGACGGTCCCTTTCATGTCAGTACTACACCTTCCCTTAGGGGTCAACTCTTATGCTCCTCCAAATTAGCTAAACCTCTTTTCGAACCAAATTCATTTAAATAGCTACGGGCTTTGTTGCATCTATATGATTACAGACTATTAAAGATATTCAAACAAAAATATTGTGCAGTCTTCTTTGAAATTCATTGTAAAAGCTGTCGTTGCAAAGTCGATAGAAAACAGAAACTCAATCAATCGCGGTGTCGAGTTCTCGACCTGAAACTTTTTGATTGCATTTTAAAGAATTCGATTAAATCGCAGCGGAAACAGATTAAAACGTTACTAACAAACCTTTGTTTTAAATAACCTTTTCAATGTTATCGGAAATTGAATCGAATGAAAAATCTATAATAAAAGTAGTTAGTAATTTATACCTACATATACATATATTCTTAGTTAAAACTGTATTAAAATTACATTGATGACATGAAATATACTAAAAAATTCACGGAATAGGTTGTCACGCTTGGTCAGCCTAATAGTGTTTTAAGTAAACGCGTTAATAAATTCATTTTTAATACGACTTCTACATATTATGATTATGATAGCAATTTTCTATTATATTAGCTATTTATATTGTTTTCTAGCCAAAATTAAAAAAAAAACACATATTTTAGACGATAACAGTCGATTTAATAATAGTCGTAATTTATCTTAATTTATCTTAATTACGACTATTATTAAATCGACTGTTATCTTGTTTTATTATCATCTATACTAATACTAATAATGTTATAAAGAAGAAAGATTTGTATTTTTGTATGTTAAAAATAAACTCAAAAACTACTGGACAGATTTTATTTTACATTATATTATTTCATATGATATTAGATTTAATTCTTTCACCAATAGAAAGCTACATTATAAGCGAGTAACATAGGCTATTTTTTGTGTATAGTACATCTACATTGTATCCGTGAGAAGCCGGGGAGTGTTGCTAGTTCTTTATAATCTGTATGTCTGTTCTTATTTTTAAGTTTAATTTAGTAGTAGTTTTTTAATATATGTATAATCGTATTAGGTGAGGCATCACCCTTGAGATCGTTGTCAACAGGGGGCCACAGAAGATCTGCGTTGCAACACATATGTGTTGGAACACAATATGCTGAGTGGCTCTCTTTTTTAGACATCACACATAATTATATTCTTATTTTTTGTTGATTTGTTTTTATTTTTGTTATTTGTATGTGTATTTAATAAATGTTTTTTTTTCGAATAGCGATTGCGAATATTTAATACGCGGTTATTTTTTCCATTACTGATTACGAGTAGCGTCCACATCGGAGTAGTGAATACGCCAGAGTTATGTGTAATCCGTAACGGCGGCGGCGCGCGTAGCTACCCTGATGGTTGCACTCGTTTAATCGTAAAATATAATGAATATAATGAAATAACCGTTTTTACTATTTGGTTTCAATAGTAGAATTTGCTTCTGAATATTGATAAATGTTAATAAAATAAAACTCTATTCGACCAGCGCCACAGTTCGCGCGCGAGTGTCCACAATAATAAAATAGTTGTGTTCAATTTAAAGCAATTGAAAAGCGAGGCAAAATGTAAAAAATATAGTGTGTGATACTCGCGTTAATTAAATATCATATTATTGTAATTGTTCAATTAGTTTAAAGAATTAGTAATAAACAATAGTAGTTGGTATCTATCGTAGACATTTTTATTTTTACACAATATATGTACATTCAACCTTATTGCGAAGAACATATGAGAACAAGTTGCAATAATCTGTTCCTACCAACTATACACAAGTAATTGAAGAATTAATATTTAAATTACCTTTTAATAGTGATATTATATAGATAGGTTGTGGATTAAATTATACACTTGTAATTCAGCTTAGAAAATTACGTCCATATTTTAACATAGAGCAAACATACATAATATCGCACCTTGAAAACCAAACTGGCACTAAACGAAAAATTGTGTTTTAGGGACTCGTAACTTGTACGAGTTCCTAATAATGACATAGTGACACTTACGCCATCTAGCGGCATATAGTTGACCTTTTGAAGTTGTGTATTTGCATTTTAAAGACGAACAATAATCTCACTAGATAGCGTTCATAGTTGAAAATCGTCAGTTTTTGTTTAGTAACGGTTTGATTTTCAAGGTGCGATATGTTATCGCTCATTTTTAAACTTCAGTATAGAACACTGACATTGCGGTGAAGAAGAACCGATCGTCACTTGACTGAAATAAATCAGAGTTAAACAAGAGTCTTTAAATCGGTCAATGTATTGATTCAACCACGACTATGTTTAATATTAATCCGTCGCTAAGCCGTGACTCGAGAGTTGTACTCGAGACGTTCCGCCCGCCCTCAGAGGTTACTACTTGTTAGCTCCTGCCAAGTCGGAAACTCGGCCAGAGCAGTGTGCAGTCAACAGCCGTGCTTGAGTTATGACAACTCGACTGTGGCTTACAATACAAAGCTTACAGCTGATTAACAATAGCAAAATACATAACTGTTTGGTTTAGTTCGTCAAATAAGTAAAGTTTATGGGTCTCGTAGGAACTTACATCTTATTGTTGCTGGTTCGTCGTTCGTCTTATTAGTTAATAAAAGCTCGCGCTTTAGGGGAACATGTTGGCAGTAGCTTCTATACTTCTATACTTCGGCCCTCAAACGAGTGGTAGATATCAAAAATTCATTAATCACTTATCATAGGTTACCTACTGAGTGTGACTTATGAATTTCGCCATTAGTCTATCAAGATCCGAACGCTCATAGTAAAAAATAGATAGATAGAGTATAATTGACAGCTCATTTGTTTGGTAACGAAAATCTATAATCAACTGAGCTCTGTTATTGATATCAAACATTTTATTTCATAGCGGAAGCGAACAAACTGATTTTTATGGCGAAATGAGTGCCAATGATTATTACTAACATGATTACGACATATCTCTAACGTTTAATGCGATTGATGATTACCTAAAACCAGAAAATTATTTTCGAAAATCAAGGCTTTCTTATATAATTGTAAGAGCGCTGAGCATGAGATGCATTACAGGTTTGTCCTAAAGAAAGTGCCCAAGTCGTAGCATGCCAAAAGCTGGGCATCCGTTACATTTTAATTATCTTTGAGTCAGTAGCTACATCTACGATTGAAAATCCAAGCTGGCAACTTGCCTTTTTCATTAGAAATCATAGTATAGTAGGTATACCGGCGTGATATTATAACAAGTTTTAAAGAATAAGGCAATAAAATATACAATATTTTTGACTGTTCTTCGCAACTACATGAGTACGATTGCCAGGTAAAATGGCGATCTATCTTTGCTACCACCATGTCACACTCGCTTAATATAATGAACGAAAATAAATTTGATGTTCACCGCAACTGAGTAATTCATTCAAAATAATAGTTTTTATACAGTGCGCTCAGCGTGTAACAATCGCTTGTGTATACTATGTATGTATATCGGTGTCAGCGCCAGCGGGAGGGGTGTGCAGGGTGCGGAGGGGTCGGGGGGAGTTCACGGAGCGGACGATACAAATCGTTTAGTTCGCGAGTGCGATGTCGTATTATTTCCGTATTCAGCTAAATGTGTCGCTAAATTGCAAGATCAATAACCGTGTCCCGCTCGACTCCTGAGAGAGCGAATTTAACCTAGCCATGCTACTCAGGAATCGTGTGATAAGAGGCTTATCTTTAAAAATGAGGTATCAATTACCATCAAATGAGATTAAGGATTTTTAGTTACGATTTAGAACAAAAAACAAGCGTAAACTATTCTTTGAATTCTGATAATGCAATATAACAAAAACGAATCGTAAAAGTGCCTTCTCCTGATTTGGGCAGGGCAGGGCGAGGTCAGCTATTGCATAATAGTTATAAGTTGCATATTTATATAATATTATGTAGGATGCATTTGTTCAACCTAAAGTAAATTTTTAAAGATGCTATCATCTCTATGAAACAAATTTAATGAATTTGATGAAAAACACTGCGAAGTTACTTATTGGCTGTAAATATGTGTAAATGGGTCAAAGCTGCGTGCAACAGTGAGCAGGTAGTGAACAATCGTAGTAACTTGGCAGCGGGCGGCGGCGGCGGCGGCGGCGCGGGCAACGCCGACCCTGACACAGTGCCACGCTGTCTCACTGCTACACGAATACGTGCCACCTATAGATTTAGGGAAAACTTTAAATTAGACCTCGCTCTAACGTAGAGGAGCAAATCTTTCAATGAATGTTATATTTCCTTATGTTACGAGCGAAAGTCAAATCATTCGCCTGATTACCAGCCGTGAAACGATGGCCGCCATCTTGTCCCGCCAGAACAAATTGTTTAGTGTATAAAGCAGTCTTTTTAATTATTCTGGTGACGACTGAACTTATTGAATCAGTACCTTATTATTTCAACTAAGAACAATGCGAACTTCAAATAATTTTTCATTATTTTTAGTCACTTTTTTAATTATATGTATGTATATTTAATTTTTAAAGAGAAGGTATACAAAATACTCACTCTACAAGACTCTTGATTAAAGCTCATTTTAGTATTCTAGTTACATATAGTTACTAATTAGATGTACCAGTTGAAAGATTAACTTATTTTTATTTAAACTTCATTTAAACTACACAATGCATTATTAATATGTTTTAAATTAATTCCAGAAGTTTTATATATTTATAAAGTAAACTTAGTCCCACCAAAAACATAAAGATGAAAATGGTTGCCAAGGTTAATTTTATAATATGGTGTGAGTCACCGACAAAAGAATTGAGATTTAAATGGGTGCCAAGTTCTGTAGGCAATCCCGACATTTATTTATAAGATCGTGTGTAACATCTATTGAACCTCAACATTGACTTGGCTAGTTGGAGCTGGTCGCGGGGAGATATTCCGTGTCTCCCCGCGACCACGGTTGCTGAAAAGCATCCGAAACGTCGGGATAAATAATTTAAACAATATAAAAAATAAATCGCGTTTTAATCCGGTATACAGTATTTTATTTAAATGTGTGATACTCGCGTTAATAAAAGACTTATTGGCTAGTTTGTACCAGCAAATCAAATATTAAGAAGAATAGAGACCTCTCAATATAAATACAATAACTCGCGCATAACATAAAGTTGATTAGGCAAATATAAGATGACTAGTATGTGAACAAGAACTAGTTTACGCTTTCCGAGCCGACATACGAAAATAATTAAAAGTTTCCTCATAACTGAGTTCCGCACACCTCACGTGGAACGGTGGAAGTTGGGGTCGGAGTCGGCGAGTGTTACGAGTTGCAGCATACAAGCACTGTGCTTCAGATGAAAACGAATTACTTTACGAACATTTCGGAATTTAATTGTGTTCGACGTGAAACTGCGGTATTTAATTTTCATAATATTTCGCACGTAAAATAATAATTTAAAATAAAATTGTTGGCATTGGAGCCGAGTTTCCCAGTTCGCGGTTCAATTATAAATTATGAATCTGTACTCTTGTTATATGAAAGACACGCAGTCTCTCATGACGCTATTTATTTTATGTTTTAGTATTGTGGTAGGACGTCACTTTAACGTTAACTCACCCGCTAAAGCGCTAAAGTAGCGCACACTGGAAGAGCGCATTTCCGACTTTATTTACAAACATTTAATTCCATACTGAATGTGAAATATTATCACAACGAAATACACACTAGTCGGAGATATTGTAGATTTCGCCGGATTATTGGACGTGTCGGTTTATTGAAGCGCCGCGGCCGGTGAGATTCTTCTGTATTTTTACAACAACGGATATCACAAAAATCTTTATCGAGTTACGAAACCTAACTAGCACCTGAGAACATAACGCGAACTTCGCAAACGATATGGAATATCAGTTTGATATCCACTACCCGTCTCTCTAATTATATAATATTTCACTGGTATAAAAGATATGAAGCGAATATGGCCTAACTTGGGCCAAAACATTTGAATGGTTATGGCCGATGGTGTCAATTTGCAAAACTGTACTATTGATATCGATATTTAAATAGGGTTTTCCATATCGGTTTTAAAACTATAGGTATATCGATTACATAACTGTTTGTGAAAAAAAAACACGAAAACGCCCTTATCGATCAAACTCCACGGCGGGGTATCCAAAAATGATGTGGAGGCATACTGTAGGTAGGTATTATTAATAATATAATATTATGTTAGTCATAGTTAAACCTTTCACAAAGTTTATGGAGGTATTTTCCTACCCTTTTCTTATCGAAGTTTATAACATAAAGTTCCGTTAAGTAACACAAAAGCAGTGACCTTGAAGGTCTCATGCCGCCCTTCGTATCGATTGTCACTTCCTAAAGAACCAACCAAGCCATTGCTCCTTTTCTTTTTAGTACAATATTTGTTTTTGCTTTAATACATTTTAATATTTTAAATATTTTCGTGAATAAAGTTGTAGGTACAAATAATTCTTAATTCTCAAAATGTGCTTATAGCCGTCTAATTAATGTTTGATTTAATACCTGTTCCTTTCCTCAGGACTAGTTATGACGTCGACAGCGGAATCAAAATACATTTAGAAATGTATTGAATAGTTTTTGTTTTGTTCTGCGGAAACTTTCTAAAGATATGTACGTCGGTATGTTATTACATTATGATGAAACCAAATCGGTCATCAAGTTGTCATTAGATTCGAATGGATTTCAACAATTGTCCTGCGATATCAGATACCTTCTCGCAATTTATTCGTGCGACCTTTAGCTGCCAACAGAGTGCCGAAACATCTAGTAGTTTTAAAAGTTTACAACCAGCCCATTCACGGAGTAATAAAATCTTGATGTTCAGGATTTTTTTGCAATGTTTGTATTAAATCCATTCGTTAGCCCACAGCATAGCCATCGGTGGCCGCCACAAGCTACGGGCGTAACATTTCATACATTTTAGGGCACCCACGCAAACACGGCGCTTGAGAGGCCGCCATCGAGCTTCTAGCCACTGGTGGCCGCCACAACGTGCGGGCGCGATATTTCATGAATTTTACAGTGGCTGAAACGCGGCCACCGGTGGCCGCGTCTAGAGGCCGCTTCTAGTGGCGGCCACCGGTGGCTCTAGTCTGCGCGTAGGCTTAATCGCAAAAACCTGAAACAATTTGTAAAGTTACAGCGACACGCGGAGTTTATGTCGACTCGACCGAGTTGCGATGATTACGAGACTAACAAGTTCGTAATTATTTTCTCCCAACTTTTAGTTTCCTCAGCAGACGCACTCGTTACGAAGTCGAGCGAGTCGCAGCGGCCGGCCTTCGGATGTAACGCGAGTTCCCTTCTGACTTAGTTTTGTTAATAACTTCGTTACAAGATAAGTTTGCGACTTTGTTACGAACACCGCTTACAGCATGATCGTACCATATACGTATACTAGTTTTAGGTATTTGTGCTTTAGAACTCTTTTTTGTCTTTTTCGTTTCAATGTAATCAGATTTGACTAGCCAAGAACTACTGAAACATCGCCTGTCAACTTGAGTAAATCCCCGAAGCGGGATTTTTGACAAAAAATTGGGATGTAACGCCAAAAAAAACTTAGGCTGACTGAATAAATTTAAAATTCGCCTTAAAACATATTCTACACAGGCATTTAAAACAATCAATTATTATTTACTCTATACATAAATTTAGATACATCTAAAACAATGTAGAGTTTTGTTTTTTCATATTTTATGTTGTTTTAAACGTAAATAAACAAACTAGTATAAATAAATCGGTTATTATCGGTCGCTGCACAGGTGCGAGCGCCATAGCAAGAATATCATCATACTTTTCTTAAAATAAATATTTCAAAAATCAACTTATACATAATTTAGAGTTCGAATTCTATAACATGACCATCGGCTCGCAATATATGATGTTATTTTCAACGTAAGCTTTTTAATTTTCTCAATTCGTTACGGTTGCGTTCTCGAATTTAGTTGATTATGAAACGAGTTAAATTCGTAAACGTCGTTGACGGAGACTACTAGTTGATTCATAAACTGTTAAATCATAAATGTTTAATACGTTGACGGTTGAAAGTAGATCAACGTTGATTCAATGAGTTCGTTGATTCAACGCTCATCGCTATCAGTTTTCCCGATTTGGCATTTTTAATGCTAAATTTGGCATTTTTTAAAGCCTGTTAGCATGAAATATTTGGCCTTAGCATATTGCATATTTTAGCATTTTTATGTACTAGTGATGGCAGTTGTTGCTATGGTATTGACAAATTATTCCCACCTCCGTCCTCAGAGCAATTTTAGTCACTGCTCTGAGCCTCCGTCATATATTATGGAAAAGATTGAACTAAAACCATATACAATACAATATTTTTTAAATAATTAGTTACAGTATAATGGTAACTATTATGAATAAGGGACTTTCCCGAAAAGTGAGAGAAATAGTTTAGTTTTACAAGTAAACAATTTATCATGTTTTGTTTCATTCAGACTATTGCAGTAAGTGCGTGCCGAATTGATTAAATTTACTTAAATATAGCTCTGCATTATTAATTTCACTACCTTCTTACAATTATTTTCATTTATGAATCATTTAAACAAGACTTAGCTGTTGGCATTTTTTTTAGCATATTAAAGTGTGACCTATAGTCTGATTTTTTATTCCGTAGAATTCTGACATTTCATAAGTGTTGCTACTGAAAAAGCTCTCCACCGAGATAGGGACAAATTTGACCCATTTGTGGGCAATAAAAAAATAAATGCTAGGTATTTTTTTTATTTTACCTAGAAAAAGATAGATCTAAATATTTATGTACTCAAGTGAACTAATACAAAAATAACAAACATTTCAATATCACGTTCAATATGTCGAATTAATTTTAATGACTTTATTTTATTCTTTAGCTGGCATCACTTTCAGGTATATTAAACCTTTTTAAAGCTTATTCTGTCTTATATTTATTATCTTGTTATATTTGTTAAGTTTATGTTATTCTGTTAAGTTTTTTCTTGTTGACTTTTCGTGTTGCGATCGTTTGTTTATTTTTAAAAACGTTATGGAGCCACAACCGGGCCCTTCCCGGGAAGCAGCACCAACTGACAGACCACAAGAATCAGACTTTCTTTCTCCCAGAAAGAAGCGTCCTCGTGGTGCTTTTACGCCCAACGAAAAGACCATAATTTTGATTTTGTGCTTAGACTGCCCCCATATCATTGTGAGTTCAACCCGATTGAATTGGTGTGGGCTCAAGCGTAGGGGCATGTCGCAAGACACAATAGAAGTTTTAAAATGGCGGACGTTAAAAAACTATTACTGGAAGGTATAAGTAATGTTACTCCTGATAAATGGCAAGAATGTATCAGCCGTACAATCAAAGAAGAAGATAAGATGTGCACTCTCGACGATTTGATTGACACAGTCGCAGACTCTTTTATAATTCATGTCGGCGATGATGACAATGACGATAAAGATAGTGATATTAGTATTAATGATGATTAAAGGTTTTAATAAAAATATGTTTTCTATACTTGTACTTTTTTTTTACTGTTTGTGATGAAATGTTTGTGACTTGCCGTAAATCCCCTTCTAATTTGGAGTGCCGCACTTAATAAAACGGATACATCAGGGATACATTTACTAACAAATAACATGTATAGACTCAGATGCTCAACTCGTATTAAAATTGAAAAATGTGCCCGGCCAAAAAGGTTTGTAATCCCTGACTTTTATTTTATTTTTTAATCCCTGACATGTCAAAAAAGACAGCTGTCAGAATTCTACGGAATTAAAAATCAGACTTTAGCACTTTTTTAGCATTACCGTCGTTCAAATCTATCTTATCTATTTCCATATACAAAACGGCAACACTGATCGATATAATACACTTGGTGGGGTACAGCGGGGTTAGAACGCAAGACGATTCGACTGATCGTCTCGCTTCATTGTGATTGGTGTAGAGATCATTGTGATTGGTGTAGAGAGTCTCTAGAGAGTCTCTACACCAATCACAATGAGCGAGACGATCAGTCGAATCGTTTTGCGACTTGCGTTCTAACCCCCCAGAGGTGGGTCTTTGACGGTTTTTGTGTTAACGAAATTAAACTGCTAATTACAAACCGATAACCTGTTAAAAAAGCAGCTAATTTTATTAGCAGTGGCAGTTAGCGACTACGCATTGAATGTTCGTTGAGTTACTCAGCGCGTTGCGTTCGGAAATCGTTGAATGAAACAGTTAATATATTTAGCGGCTTTTGTACTAAACGAAAAGCAACTAATTCGTTAACATTAGAAAAGCATCTAAAAAAAGCTGCTTGTTGAATTAACGCCCACTCCTAGTATGTAAGTCAGCTGTCAAGTGTCAAATCGCACGCATTGCTTATAAACTATTTCTATTATGGCTTTAACTTTGTTATTTTATTAAATAAAGTCGTAAATCAAAATGAGGAAATAAGGGTAATTATCTCAGTAAAATAACAGTTATTGTAATGGGTGGAGACCGTGAACGCAGTCGACATCGAAGCTCAGAAAGAAAACGTAGCCGCAGCAGAGAACGGCGGAGAAGTCAAGAAAGAGATCGCAGTAGGGAAAGACGAGCAAATAGTAGAGAGAGGCAGGACAAGAAATACAAGGAAGGCAGGGAACGGGAGAGAAGTAGAGACAGACGAGCTAATAGCAGAGATAGGCAGGACAAGAAACACAATGAATTCCGGGCACGGGAGAGAAGTGGAGAGCGTGAAAGACATGATCGCGATAGAGGTCGTAGCTCTTTTAGACCGTATAATGGAGGTGGCCTTGGTGGTGGTATGTTGATATTTTCTTTTATCAGTAGTAACAACTGTGGTTAATTCCCTATTAACCTTTATAAATCAATATGTAAACAGTTATTGTATTTATCAGTTACGATCTCATGACTCATTCTCCTATTTCCTTTTGTATATTTTTATTTATCAGTGTGATGTTTTGAGTTGTTGAGTTTAAACGGTAAAGTAATTAGTTCCGACCTCGAAGTAGCCTCTGCATTTGAAGAGTTTTTTACAAACATTCCAATGAATACGACCAACGTTCTAAATTCTTCACCATCAGCTGCCATTTTACTATTGCAAAAGCATATTCCTGTGTGCAATCATAAGTTTATATTTAGCTACATTAGCGGTAGTGATATCATAAAAACATTTAAACAACTTAAATTAAAGAAAACTAAAGATCTTTGGGGTGTATCTGTATTAATTTTACAATCAGTAATTAATGTTATCAGCTCAGAGTTAGCTATAATATTTAATGAATGTATAAATTATGGAGTCTTTCCAGACCAGATGAAATTAAGTAAAATCACACCAATATTCAAAACGGGCAGCACTTCTGACCTCACAAATTTTAGACCCATTTCTGTGCTGCCTGCACTGAGTAAAATTTTTGAAAAAATTATTCTTGATCAATTAATGATACACTTCACTAATAATAAACTTATGCATGACCAGCAGTATGGTTTTACAAGAGGTCGCTCCACAACCGATGCTGGTATTAAATTAATTTCCGAGATTTTAAATGCTTGGGAAAACTGTCATGATGCCATTGGAGTTTTTTGCGATTTATCAAAGGCTTTTGACTGTGTCCATCACGAAATCCTAACCAAAAAACTTCAACACTACGGCATTGGAGAAAAAGCGCTTAAACTAATGGATTCATACCTGAGCGGTAGAATTCAAAAGGTAAATGTAAATGTATTTGCGTGTTGTTCCCACTAGAATGTGAGTGCTCCTATTTCACCATACATACTGCTGATAGAGGACAAATCTTTGTTTTACTTTTTTTTATTTTTTCGTTTATATATATATATTTTTTTTTTTTTTGATAATTATAGTTAATTGTGTGATGTCATGTGGAACATGGTGTAATGGTTGCAGCCCCTTATAAAACATTTGTAAAACAAAAACTTGGCGATTAAAAAGAGTGGCGGCGAGTTTCTTGCCAGTTCTTCTCGTCCGCTCTACGCCCTTGATTTGTGAACTGGCAGTAAATGTAATATTAGAAGCATTTAATATGTATTTTTTATTGACGTTCATAAGTGTACATTGTGTTACCTAAATGAATAAATGATTTTTGAATTGAATTTTTGAATTAAAGATGATATATTATCTGATATCATGACTCCACACATCCATCATCTTTGCTAACATTCAGAACCATACATTAATAATTTAGTTTTTAAGGCATACTCACTGCAATGTGTAATATAAAATTTTAATATTATATATTAATTATACAGGTCTAGGTAGTGGTGGAGGCACAGCCCCAAGGGGACGATACAAACCTCAAGAAGAAGAATTTTTTGATGCTCGAAGAGAAGAGCGGGAGAGGATTGGTGAAATTGGGGTTGCCTCTGTTTGGGGAAAATCACCAGTGAGACCTGAGTGAGTACAACATGATCTAATAAGATAATAATAATAATCTGTATAAGCAAGAAAATTAATAATTGTATTATAATATTTCTGAGATGGTTTATTAAACCAAATTTTAACCTATATAAATAGTAGAGCATTGCACATACTTCTTCTAGTTGTTATAATAAGGAACCACAAAAAAGAAAGACAATTCTGTTAACTATTTTATCTTTAACAGTTCTGAGGAAGAACCAGAGTCCAATACATTTGAAAAAGGTAAGGACAAGAAAAAAAGTAAGAAGTCTAAACAATCTAAAGAAGGAACTAAGGACAAGTTAAAGAAGTTAAAAAAGAAATTGAAAAAAATAAAGAAAGCTCGAAAGAAAGCAAAGAAGAAGTCTAAAAGTTCAAGCGATAACTCAAGCAGCAGTGAGGAAGAAGTGTGGGTGGAAAAAGGAAGTAAGTTCATATTCTGTTTGCATGCAACTATTAAAATTATTTAAATTCTACTCCATGGCCATAAATCAAATATTTTTTTATTTAAAAGTTCCTTTTGTGTGAGAGCGATTTGAAGTTTTCAAATCAGTATATTTCGATTTTTATATATTTGGTTAAACTCGCCTACTTATTTTTTTAACTTACTGTATTGGTAATGTTTTTGTTCACTTCATAACTTTCTCCTTTTTTGCCAATGGGAAAAAATAGAAATTCTACAGACTGGAACATAATAATACTTTTATACACAAAAAATATATAGTAATAAGAAATAAATATTATCAAATGTACTTATTTAAGTTTATTTAAATATTTTACTTAAATTAGAAGAATCAATGCTTATGATTGTATTTATAATAAATTTTGAATGACAGAGGAGCATGAAGTGGAAGCAGTGATAAAACCTAAAAGCAAAGAAGAGGAGTCGGCTGGGGAGGTGATCGGCCCCGTCCCGCGCGTGGGCCCGCAGCTGGGGCATAAGGACTTCGGGCGCGCGCTGCTGCCGGGCGAGGGCGCCGCCATGGCCGCCTACGTGGCCGAGGGCAAGCGCATCCCGCGCCGCGGGGAGATCGGCCTCACCTCGGACGAGATCGCGACTTATGAGGCTGTGGGATACGTCATGAGTGGAAGCAGGTACGTCGTGGAAACAGATATTGCTCTCTTTACAAAAATAAACCTTATGTCACCACTACGAAATTGTATCAGTTTTTTGCCATGAAAGATAACCAATAATACTATAAAACTTTTGTAACTTTAACAGACACCGGAGAATGGAAGCTGTCCGTATCCGTAAAGAGAACCAGATCTACTCGGCGGACGAGAAGCGCGCGCTCGCCGCCTTCAGCAAAGAGGAGCGCTCCAAGCGCGAGAACGTCATCCTGTCGCAGTTCCGCGAGGTGCTGCAGGCCAGACAGCGCACTCACCACAACTAGGCTTCACCGCGATAGCCCTGCTCCCGTCTACTGCGCAAGGAGGATCGCTCCGAGCGCGAGAACGTCATCCTGTCGCAGTTCCGCGAGGTGCTGCAGGCCAGACAGCGCACTCACCACAGCTAGGCTTCACCGCGATAGCCCTGCTCCCGTCTACTGCGCAAGGAGGATCGCTCCGAGCGCGAGAACGTCATCCTGTCGCAGTTCCGCGAGGTGCTGCAGGCCAGACAGCGCACTCACCACAACTAGGCTTCACCGCGATAGCCCTGCTCCCGTCTACTGCGCAAGGAGGATCGCTCCGAGCGCGAGAACGTCATCCTGTCGCAGTTCCGCGAGGTGCTGCAGGCCAGACAGCGCACTCACCACAACTAGGCTTCACCGCGATAGCCCTGCTCCCGTCTACTGCGCAAGGAGGATCGCTCCGAGCGCGAGAACGTCATCCTGTCGCAGTTCCGCGAGGTGCTGCAGGCCAGACAGCGCACTCACCACAACTAGGCTTCACCGCGATAGCCCTGCTCCCGTCTACTGCGCAAGGAGGATCGCTCCGAGCGCGAGAACGTCATCCTGTCGCAGTTCCGCGAGGTGCTGCAGGCCAGACAGCGCACTCACCACAACTAGGCTTCACCGCGATAGCCCTGCTCCCGTCTACTGCGCAAGGAGGATCGCTCCGAGCGCGAGAACGTCATCCTGTCGCAGTTCCGCGAGGTGCTGCAGGCCAGACAGCGCACTCACCACAACTAGGCTTCACCGCGATAGCCCTGCTCCCGTCTACTGCGCAAGGAGGATCGCTCCGAGCGCGAGAACGTCATCCTGTCGCAGTTCCGCGAGGTGCTGCAGGCCAGACAGCGCACTCACCACAACTAGGCTTCACCGCGATAGCCCTGCTCCCGTCTACTGCGCAAGGAGGATCGCTCCGAGCGCGAGAACGTCATCCTGTCGCAGTTCCGCGAGGTGCTGCAGGCCAGACAGCGCACTCACCACAACTAGGCTTCACCGCGATAGCCCTGCTCCCGTCTACTGCGCAAGGAGGATCGCTCCGAGCGCGAGAACGTCATCCTGTCGCAGTTCCGCGAGGTGCTGCAGGCCAGACAGCGCACTCACCACAACTAGGCTTCACCGCGATAGCCCTGCTCCCGTCTACTGCGCAAGGAGGATCGCAACTCTTAGACGTCTCTTGTGCTAGGGATAGTTTCGCAAACAATAAACAAAGAAGCACGGGACCAGAATTGTTAACGTCTAAAAAACAAACACTTATTTCTTTAAGGGGCACACCTAGTGTGACAGCGTAAAAAAAAGGCATTTTTTGGGATCAAAAAAAAAAACTAGTCAATCAATCCTTTTAAAATTTTGAGGGTATATTTATACATGTTTTAAGAGTACACAAAAAATTTTTTGAAAGAAAATATTAAATATTTTTGAAATGACAAGCGATCTCCGGCGGCGCCAAAAAAAGTTCCTCCACTGCTGCCATGACTGCAGCCTTCTCGGTTGATAAAACCTAAAAAAAAAATTCTCGTTAAACTAAAACATATTGTCTGTACGATGACCCTCGGGTTAATAAAAAAATTAAAAATTGACAAAAAGGCGGCATGTTGAAAAAAAAAAGTTAAATTCCACCCAAAATTATGGTCGTTTTTGGCCTGCCAAAATTCTATTTTTGATTAGATCAAAAAACTGGAGGGTCATCGTATGGAGAACTATATAGAGAAGATGCAAAAAAAATTTGATAGCGATCGGATCATTTGTCTCCGAGTAATCACTCCAGCAAATTCGAAAAATGCTGTTTCGAGAAAAACGAGTTTAAAGATAAAATGATTGTTTTCACCGTTATAAATAGATTAAAATCATACTTACAGCTAATCTGCTATTTCAGGCCCATATAATTCACCTTCCTCTTCCTCAAAAAGTGCTTGTTCAGCTGAATAAGCTCTTATTCGATTTTTTGAAAATTTCACACTAGTGTGCCCCTTAAACAGTGGTTTGAGTTAATGTAACTCTGAGAACTGTAAATATTTATTGTAAATGAAGTGAAATAATAAACATTCATGATTTCTTATGTTATTTATCAACTTTACTTTGACATAACAAAATAAAAATTATGCTTGTTTACAAATATTTTCAAGATTTTCCACTATGGTCTAGGCAAAGTAAGAGTCATATAAATAATCTTAAAAAAATATTAAAAACTTTTTAATATAACGCCATTTTTATTTTAGTTTTTTACTGTTGTTATACTACACTAGTCAGAAATTTTAATGGATATAGAAAAAAAATCTAATTTTTGGATGATTCAACTGGCTAAGTAACTGAACGTTTTTACGACAAAAATAATAACATGACTTTTAAGGTATTCTGTACCAAAAATGGAACCGAAGGTCCTATAAACCTTCGCCCTGTCTGTCAAGACCCTTTTTCTCATGAACGCGTTGAAATTAATATCAAATACTTAGGTCTGCAATCCCTTGCAGCTCAAAAAATCAAACTAAGTCGACACAATCAAAAGATACGGCCTTTTATGTTCCATTTATGCCGCATATTTTGACACTCGCAAGGGAATCCACACCGGTAGGGTACTTCCCGTAAACCGTAAGTTTTGTAGTTTTTTTGAAGTTATACTTCTTTTGGCGCGTTTGGATGAGAGTGAATTCATGACCTGCGCGCGCACGATGTCCCAATAAAACGACATGATGAAGTTGGCTACAGAATAGAATTTGATTGATTTTAACATTTTTCTTCGATATTTACTGCAGTTTTGTTTTTTAAAATTTTTCTTCAGACGCGTGTATTTTATTAGAAAAATCTTAAGCAGTTTTATTTTCTTATATCCCTTAATTTTTATGACTAGTATAATTACAAGTTTCTTTTTCTAGTTAAATTCAACTACTTGATCGTTTGTACAAGTAATAATATTAAACCGTAACAACTTCGCACGGGATCTCATCGCTTTCTTTTTTTTTTTATTTATTAAAACAACAGATAATATTAATATATAACAAATAGCCAGCTCCCGCCGCGCGCGCATCGCGCTAGGTGTCCCCGAGGCGCGCGAGCCGCTGGTGCGCGGCGGCGAGCTGTGCGCGCAGCGCGGCCACGGTGGCGCGCGCGGCCGCCAGCTCGCGCCGCGCTAGGTGTCCCCGAGGCGCGCGAGCCGCTGGTGCGCGGCGGCGAGCTGTGCGCGCAGCGCGGCCACGGTGGCGCGCGCGGCCGCCAGCTCGCGCCGCGCTAGGTGTCCCCGAGGCGCGCGAGCCGCTGGTGCGCGGCGGCGAGCTGTGCGCGCAGCGCGGCCACGGTGGCGCGCGCGGCCGCCAGCTCGCGCCGCGCTAGGTGTCCCCGAGGCGCGCGAGCCGCTGGTGCGCGGCGGCGAGCTGTGCGCGCAGCGCGGCCACGGTGGCGCGCGCGGCCGCCAGCTCCTGCCGCGCCGTACACTGCCCGCCGCAGCCGCCCTCCGCCGCCGCCGGGGACGCGTCCTTCTCCTACACAATTTATTATTATAATTAACAATTAAATACGATACGAAATAATTAGAAAAACAAAAATAATTTGGTTTAAAATGGCTAGTACTGCAGAAATGGCTGCTGGAAATTTGATAGGTATAGACATATTATTTGTGTATCGTGTAAGTAATGTTACCTTGGGTTCGTCGGCGAGCCGCGCCGGGGGCTTGCCGGAGACGGCCACGAGCTTACTGAAGTTGTCTCTGTTGAGCACGATCTTGACGGGCGGCCGCTTGCCCCCCCCCCGCCGCCGCCGCCGCCGCGCCCCCCACCGCGCCCCCCGCCGCCGCCGCGCCCCCCGCCCCTGCCGCCAGCTGCACCAGCTTCACCGGCTGCAAGCGGAGACACAGTTAGCACATTGCGGTGAGAGTATAGTAAACGACCAATATTTAACCAAACCTTAGATTAATAACCCATAAAATGCAGTTACTAACGGTTAATTATCCGACTTTTATCTACAAAGTTGATATTGTATTTGTGCTTTGTACACGACTGCCTCAAAAAATGAATTTCATATTTTTAACGTACATACATACATACATATACATCACGCCTCTTTCCCATTGGGGTAGGCAGAGATCACGGAATTCCATATGCTCCGATCCTTACATACCACTTTCGCTTCTTCTACTTTCATCAATGCTTTCATACACACTCGACGGTTACGAGTACTTTTGATCTGGCCCTTTTGCAGAACGTCCCCGATCTGATCGAGGTACGGTAAGGTAATGTATGTATATTGTATATATATAAATGTTAATTGTTTTAAACATATTGATGTTTAAAGAAATTAACATATATCGAGGCCGATATAAGCGAGGCCGGTCATTGGACCGGCCTCGAACCTATGGGTGAGACGCGGGCGCGGTACCTGGTAGTGCGCGCCCTCGCTGACGGCGAGCAGCCTGTTGTTGAGCGCGAGCACCTTGACCCCGCCGGCCCGCGCGCGCCCGCGCCCCGCCCCCGCCGTGTTGCTCTCTTGTAGCATCAGCTTGCCGGCGTCTGCGCGTACATATTTGTTATTAATACAAGATAAATAACGAGTATAGTATTCTGCCAAAAACGAGCTTGAGAGGAACAATATTAATAATAATAATAATCTTTATTAATTACCGCAATTTTTACATAAAATAATTTAAACCCAGACTCCTGAAATAGTCAAAACTGTGTTACTATTAAATTTGTAACTTCGGGCATTGATCGGGTGGGAAGAATATCTAAATTCCGACCGGATAATGAACCACCGTTCATAGATGGAAAAACCGTGAAGTGCATATTGCGCGTTTCGGTTTCAGTCTATGGATTTCCGAATGCTCGAAGTAAAAATTAGGTCGACAGCGCATGATTGACTGATGTTCTGTGGCTGAGGTATCACCTCCCATCAAGTGAACCTCATGCTCGCCTGTCGATATCTGACATAAAAAAAAGGTGGACTGGACTCGGAAGGTGTGAGGTGAGCATAAGGGCCGTAGTCGGGCCAGCACCGGAGAGCGCCACGGTGCGGCCGCTCTGCAGCGCGCTCAGCACGGTGCTGCCGTGGTCCGCCGGCAGCAGCGTGATGCCGTGCCGCTGCAGCAGCTGCGCCGCCTGCCCGCCCGCGCCGCCGTCCGCCGTCGCGCCGCCGTCCGCCGTCGCGCCGCCGCCCGCCGCCGCCGCCCACTGCCGACGGTCGATGATTACTGCCGTGCACTACTCTGCGCTCCCCACCCCCCCTAATGGGGCATGGGGCAGACACATCCGTCCGTTGCACTAATTATTTTCCTCTACCAGCAAATAGGCCATCTTTCTATGCCTTGTCTGAACGAAACGATTCTTTTTTGACATCGTTTCCCCAGGATTGGAACCCAGTCCTGCAAGTCTAGCGCACATGCCACTACGTGTTGCGTTCGAGAGCGAACTCGTATTCCTACCACAGCTGTAGGGAACGGAATAGAATTATAAAAAAATATATTGTTACGGAGACAGGCTGAAGAGAGTTCGAGAACCGTCTTTGGACTGGTTATAGCCCCCGAACATTCTAAACGATGTGTAACAGGGACGACATGCCGTGTGCGACAGAGATAGAAGATCGAACATTCAAACGATGTGTGACAAGGACGGCATACGGTGTGCGACAGAGATACTCGCGTTCTGAATGGCGTGCGACAGGGACGGAATATTGTGCGCAAAAGAGAGAATAGATGTTTCTAGGAAATATACATCAAAGCCGGATACGCCATGAAACTTCCAGAAAGGCGCGCGCGAATAGCGCGGGAGTATTCATTGCCTAGAAACTTCCAGTAAACTTTGCGTAAGCGTATAACCGCGTGTATTTTCGAGAATATTAGAGACGCAATACGAGCGTGTTATATAAGCGGGAACAATCGTAACGTGAGTCAGTTTTGGAAGCGATACCAAGAGATCAACAGCGATTTACGAGAGATTAAAGTGCGATAGTTCGAGAGCCAGTAGAGTATAAGAGTCAGTGTTTTGTGTGCGGTTTACTGTTTTCTTTTAGTTCAATATTTCTATTAGTGAAGTTTTAGTTTATTATTTTTTTAATTAAATTTCATTTCTTTATTGTTGTTATAAATAAATCCTCAGTGTAAAAGAGCGGTGTTTATTTATCCCGAACCCCTATAGCTCGCAACAATATATTGTAGGAGAGGGAAAGAGAAGAGTGGGGGGGAGTTTTGTTATTTTATTTCGAGATAGATTTTTGTTTTAGTTTTGTAAAAGTTCAAATTATTTCATATTGATTTATATTTGAATGCGTTTTCTTTGTAAGAGTTATAAAAATTGTTTTTAAAATGTCCTGGTTTAAATCATAAAAATCGTTCGAGCCATTTTGGAGGAGTGCGACCACATACACCGTGACACGAGATTTTTATATACATTTAAAGATTTGACATTTCACTGATCATAATATTGTCTTCTATAATTGAATACCTATATACTTGGAACCTAGCTACCCCTGCTTCCATCAGTCGTAGTATCATTAGTTTATTAGTTTATCATTTTTTGTTTATTTTAAATCATATTTTACTTGAATTCACGTTTCCATTTAAGTTTCAATTTATTATATTCTTCCTAATCCTATATCCTCTCTTAGTGCACGTTCTCCTTCATAATTATAACCCTTGCAGCCACACCTCTCAGTACAAGGTCCTGACAGAATAACAGCGTTGCAGCTACGACAAAATGCTGAGTCAGTTACCCTTTTCCTGAGGGTGAATACAGATATAAAAAAAACTATCTCAAATATATTTGATTGTTATTGTATTTTTTATCGTGTGTTATTTTTGTATTGTGTTTACCCTGAGAAATAAATGTTTTCTATTTCTATTTCTAAAATATGATTGATGGAATGGAGAGAGTTGGCAAGTGTTAGTGGAAATCAACATTGAAGTTCCCACCAGTATGGGTTATCTTCATAAACACTGTATGGCCAAGTGTACCATCCCCTCCCCGAACTACTACAATGTCTAGAGAAGCCAATGAGTTATTAACCTCCTTCTCTATAGTGAATTTAATGTAACTATGGTAGGGTTAAGGTACGCTAGAGATGCAGATTGTAAAGCCTCATTTTTCTCCTTTCCTCATGGCTCTCACTGGGGCCAGAGCCTCCTCGAAGTACTCCATAAAAATCACGATTTTAATTTGGTAAAATTTATTTAAATTTCACTGCTTGTCTCTAGTTCAATTCTTTTTACTGATGAGCGAGCAGTTTTCGATGCCTTTTCATTGTTACGCTTCGGGTGGGGTGCTGCCTTATAACAAAACTATATTCAGTTTATAACAATAAATATAAAAATTAACAAAATTGCCTACCTTAACATTTGTTTCTATCCTGATTGTCTTCTCTTCTGTCTGTTTTGGGGAATCTTCTTGTAGTCCTGAATAATGAAATCAAATGTATAACATCTACGCTGAATATTCGGCATTAAAGAAGCGCTACAGTCAAACTCACTATTGCAGGCGTTATGAACAATAAACATAAAATATTACTTTGTGTCGCTGGGATCTCCTCCTCCTGTGACTGTTTTTCTTCTTGGATCAAGTGTTCTGCAACAAACAACATGCCGCGTGTTATGCCGGCTGCACACACCCGCCGACACCGGGACACCCCGAGACAGGCCGAGAGCGAGTGTACAGGGTGCTCTCGTCCGGCCTCGCTCGGTCTCGGTTGACTGTCGGTTTTCTGGGCCCATTCAATTAATTTCTCGCTGACTGTGTTTGTGTGAAGACGTGTTTCGCTATGTGGTCTAACGAGCGTGACATACAGTTTTTGGAGTACTATCTAATGGAAAGGTGGGACTCGAAGCATGTAAGACACAAGGACAAACAATTTATCCGCGATGCTTGGGTGCGAGTGTTTTGAAATTTCTATAGCAGGGTTAAAAAAAAGAGAGATTCGCTAATGGCTAAACAAAATAAAGATTATTGCGTATGAATCAGTTTATAAGCCGATGTGGTTCGCATTCGATTTTATGGACTCATTCCTAAATTCATCTATAATTATAATACACACAAAGACAAACAGCAGGAGCAATTTTTACGTCCGGTACTGCGGGAATCTTCAGGGGGCCTAGCACGAACGACTATCGACAAAGTATTCGAATCGTCAAACTGTCAGTTGTATGAAAAAGCATTTGAAATTTGATACAAATGACAGATGGACGATACGAATACTCTTTCGATACTTGTTCGCGGGCGATGGGGGCGGCTCACCCGTGGCGGCGCGCAGCTCGGCCCGCTGCAGCAGCGCCACGAGCGCGGGCCGGGCGTGCCGCTGCGCCAGGTCGCGCGGCCGCTGCCGGAACTTGCAGCGCGCGGCGGGGTCCGCGCCGGCCCGCAGCAGCGCGCGCGCCGCCCGCTCGTGCCCGCGCGCCGCCGCCCAGTGCAGCGCCGTCATCTGCAGCATGTCCCTGCCGCGCTTCGTGTTAATGGTAGACGTCGACAGACGAGCCTGAGGTTCGCTTGTCGGTCAGTGATACCTCAGCCCCAGAACATCAGTCGATAATGTTCTCGACCTACTTTTTCACTTCGAAAGCAAATTGCGAAAGCAAATATCTCAGTTTTCAAAGCTTTCAGATAACGGTGCTTGTACGACCACTTTTAAAATCAGCATACCAATGAATAATAGTATATTTGCCGGGTGCATAATGCTTATCAAGCCACTGAACTGGCTTCAGCCTTCAACAGTATTTTTTCCTTCCTACGTCTTGAAAATAAGAATACTGGGGTCCCAAAAACGACTGCAACTTCTAAACTAACAGTCAGAATGCTATGAAATTTTTAACACATACTGTTTAAACGTTAGTACTACCTGAAAACAACTGGGTCGCTCAACAATATTGTCATATATGTATAATGACCCCCCACTTATTGGAGATATGTGATAGCTATAATAACTAGGTTGACATTAAACTATATGACTTATAACTGAGGTCCCTGTTTATGTTATAAACTACATATATATTTTTAAATACATTGAGTTTGACTGAACATAAATATAATTCCTCGCACCAACATGCAGGCTATACTGACCGGCAATCTGCACTGGCTCCGTGAGAGAGAAGCAAGGATATGACATCAGCGTGCCCCGCATGAGCGGCCAAGTGCAGGGGAGTGCGCTCCACCTTAGTGCGCGCGTCCCGGCTCACGCCCGCGCGCAGCAGCACCGAGCAGGTCTCCACGTGGTTGTTTGCTGCTGCCAGGTGCAGCGGGGACGTACCCAGCCAGTCTGTTGTGAATGGTGCTCCTATAATAAAAAGTAGTGAAACAAGAGTAAAACAACAAATAATGACAATCATTTGGTATTCATTCTAACTAACTTCAGAGATTGTATAATAAAGAATGGATACTGAACCTTTGGCCATCAGCTCCAGTACAGCAGCTGTATCCCCGGCCCGGGCAGCTAGCAACAATCTGCGACCGAGCTCCACCCCTGCTGTCGAGTTGTGCGCACGGTTTGTGCTTGTACTTGCATTTGAGTAGCATGTTGAATCAGACTAAAGCAATGAAATAACTTATGACTAAATTCTTCTCACACTATTATCTAAGTCAATACAAGTATAACAGTCTATATGATACAACAAATAAATTGCATTTTAACCTGTTAAAATCTTTCATTTAAAGTACTACAATACAATAGTTACCTAAAACCTAAATCACTATTTTAATAATTGAATACTTACAGTGAAGACTTGTGGTGATGTTAGTTGGACCACCACATCTTCTGAACAATGGTCGGAATTCATCCTGAATTCCTGACCTGTAATTCGCGCTGAACGGCTGAAGTACATCCCAACAATGTAAAACAGTTATTTAAATAATAATAAATTCTCAGATGCTTTCATTAGGAACACAAATAAAAAATAAATATTTGAAGCATATCAACTATTTCTTGCAAATTAATACAGTATAAAGAATATTTTGCGTTGAAGATTGTTCGATTTATAAGCAATATCATTTTGTAGTAAACGTTTATACTTTAATTAGACTTTCAAGTTAACTTCTTTTTGACACTCACTTCGTAGTTCGTACCTAAAACAGGATGTGGATATAGATGTTAAGTAAAGACCACTAAAACAATACTTCCTTTTCCTGTCCTGTCGTCGATAGGAATTTTAATGGTTTTTATACTGTTTTTAAGCCTTTATGTATATTATTATAATGAGTAACAATCATAAACTTACATTAGACACTAATTATTAATTTTCCATAAAGCCGTAAAATTCATAACATTACAAAGTACAAAAAAAAAACATAATTGTACAAACATAATTAAATGTCAAAATATTTTAAATCATTTAGTGATTATGATATGTCTGCCCATTTGACTTATTATAATGGCGCGAAAGTTTAAGATATTATAAAGCTTAATACCATTAATTCTTTAAATAGTAATAGTATATATTATAACTTTAATTGAATTTTATTTGATAATGTCTCAAAATAATAATTAACTTTTATTTAAATTAAGTTATAATAATTTCATTTATAGCGATATAGGTTAAACGGAGTCGGGTTTGCCGGAGATACTGTTTATCGTAATTCGACGATTGAATAATATTGGAACTTGAAAGAGGATCTGTTACAAAAAATATTAAGCTATGCGGGGAGAAAGGGAGGCGTCCTCTTCCTCCAACCTAAAGGGAGGATCCTCAACCAGTCGAATCACTGATCGGCCCTAAGGCCCCAGATTGTTGATGTCGCTACCTTACATTAAATATTTAATTTGAGGTCGCTACAAAATATATTGTACTAGCGACCCGCCCCGGCTTCGCACGGGTGCAATGCTGATACTAAATACACTGCAGAAAAACTGTTATTACTATACATATAAACCTTCCTCTTCAATCACTCTATTAAAAAAAACCGCATCAAAATCCGTTGCGTAGTTTTAAAGATTTAAGCATACATAGGGACAGAGAAAGCGACTTTGTTTTATACTATGTAGTGATTTGTGAAATACTAAACTTAATATTGGTATTTCTTAGGACATAACAAAGGCTTTATGCCATCGGGTGTGGCACAAGACTCTTCTTTCGAGGTCTCCTTCCTACGGGCTCCTCAATACTAGCTCCTTCCTTTCTTCTATTCTAGTATCAAACGACGGGTTAGACGGGTAGCGATTTTTTTGGAACAACGATACCGTCCAAAGAAATAACAAATTGATACTAACCGTTCACTTCGAGTCGCTGTCGATGTTTAAACGGTATGGTAGACAAAAATATAATAGAATAGAGAAAATAGAATAATCTAATTTTTATAGCTTTTTTACTGTCTGAACATTCGAAACGTATTGTTTTAAATTAATTTAAAAAAAATTCAAACAAAACATTGTAGGGTTATTTATCTATCCATAGTTGCAATACAAGTTATTTCATCGAAAGCACTCATTTTTTTATAAATAATTATTTCTCTTTCACGTTTACGTTCGCCTCTGTGTAGAAATATTATAGCATCATAAATATGTCTGTATGTTTGTAGTAAAAAACAAACTAACTGAAAAAAAACTCAACGAAAACAAAAATCCCAACAATTTTAACAATAAAATCGAAAAACGCGTTGCTATCCGTACTAACCGGAAGACGTTTGAGGAACGGTATTAGGAAGCAGGATGGGAGGTAACGGCGTTCTTGAAATGAACGGGTCAAACACAATCATTTACCTATTTTTAATCCAAATATATACCGATTTTCTTGGTTTTCAACCATTACGCTCAGTAACATAAAACACGCCACGTGATCACACGCACCCCCACGCGATAAATCTATAGCGCCTACGTAAGTCGTCAATACTCTTTCGCCTGTCGCAAAGCTTTCACTGGCAAAGCCTGTAGTAACGTCGTGTGGCGTGTTGTATATTGGCACAATTCGCATCGGGTGTCGACGCGTCACATCGCGTAGCGTTTTTAATAGTATGGTTCCGCCATTATACTCTTTGCCAAAGACTCTAGAGTAATTGCTCTGGCAATACTGCAGCTAAGTAGCAAGTTGTTTCTTGACTCTTTACCAAGGAACATTTTTACTCTAGGGAGCTCTTTACTCTTGTCACTGACTCACTGAGCAAAAATTGCAATGTTTGTTAGAGTTTGTATTTCATATTAATTCGTAAAATTATTTGTATAGAAAGGAGAGTAAAATAAATTCGTAATTTACTGCAAATTTTATATATCTGAGAAAATGAAAGTGACAGTGCCAAGATATTCGATATGCTTGGTGTTTCAAATGCTATTTATGTGTTGCGATTTATTATTCAACTGCTGGAGTCTTTTCCCGAAGAGCCGTGGCGGCCTGCTCCTTCTGTTTTTGTAAGATTTTTCGAAGAATTTCATGAATATTACTATAATAGTTGTTATATGATAACAATTTTCCTATCAGCTTTCAGGATTTGTGCCTTGTCCTGGCAATAACTTCAATACTAATATCATTCTTCTCAACATATCTATTTCAAGTAAGTGTGCATAGTTCCTATAACATATAATATATTACTGATTATTGATTTTCAACTAACTTTATTTAAACCTTGCTTTGTATGTATACATTATAATATAATTGGTCAGAGTATAGGAAGTGGGCGCTAAGGCGACGAAGGACCTTTTCATGTTTGTTTTTATTATTAAGAGTTGTTTTCATCACCTTAGCAAGATAGGTGAACCCTTTGAGCAAGACATTATTTTCCTTTGTACTTAACTTTCCGTCAACCCTTTATAAGAATAAGAATTATTTATTTGTCAAGAACATGGTACAATGGTTGGTCAAATTAAAATATAGTGTGGTGATTGCATGTTTTGCCAGTAAAAGGCATACAACATTTTTTGATTTTAAACTTACTAATACAACAATTACATTACCCCAGTATTGGAGTGTGTCTAAAAGCTTAATAATGGTAACTAGTCATCTTTTATGATATAACGCAGTTTTGCAATAAGGTATAGTAAATAGGTAATATCTCTTAATAGAATACAATAGATACCTCTGGTTTTTGTAAAGAAGTATGGATATTTTTTATAAAAACACAGCCCTACAAGATAAACATTGAGGTAAAAGTCAATACATTTAGACATTTAAATAAAGGTTGCCAGCTTTCTAATGGTTCAGCTCCACATATGGCTCTGATGCATTTTTTAACTTATATATGTATCTGTTTATGCCAGTAGAACCTCACAATATTAGTCCATACTACAATAATTATGAACATACATGACCATGGTAGGCTCTATGAGTAGTTCATTTGTTACTTGTGTTTCTTAGTTGATATAATGCAAAAAGAATCTATTTATTTTTGCACATAAGTTATGAATGTGTATCTTAAAATTGCAATTATGATCTAAGTCTATTCCTAAGAAATTTATGGAGCTTACTTCATTTATTAAAATATTTTTATATTATTTATATATATAAGGTAATATCAAACAAGAAGTTGAACATTTTAAACTAGTTATCACACTTCCCTCGGCTTAGATTACATGAGTAAAACATGTTTAAATTCACTGATACCATTTTCTATTAAGGCAAATGAAAGAGTTAACTATTTTTTATTGACAATGGGGGTTGTTTTTTTTTCAGATGGGCTAGATTCTATCACATTTCCCATTTAAGATTGCATAAACCAATCTATTAGAATATTTTCTATGAAATAGCCACAAGCCAGTACTTTAAAAAAAATATGTGACATTGAAGGTGTCACCATAATAATTTCCTATATTCTGACTTGACTTTATTTATGTGATTCAGCAATCTATTATCACGGTTTTGGTGAAAAAAATAATATATATCCTTATAGGCTGGGTTAATGGAAGTGTTGATACGTAAGTTCCGAGTGGCTGCAGCAGTGACCCTGGCCTACTTCCTGCTGTCTATTGCCCTGCAATCTGTTTGGATCATAGAGAAGTGGGAGGAGTCTGAATCCATTTCTAAACCTCTTGTTATGGTGCTGTTTACACTTCAACGATGCAGTAAGTTATGTATTAGATATAATTATATTGTATTTGTTCTTAGTGTATCATATCAAATTTTCTGTAAATGTTAAGAACTTTTGACTAAACTTGAATTCAAAGGAGAATGCCCAATTTTGTATGGGGATCCATACTGACTTGCGTCAAACCAAAATTATTCTCCAGAGTCTAGTTTTAATTTATATTTTCACTACCAACAAGATTTTGTCAATGTTTAAACACATTTTTGAAATATTGCCTTGCCTTATTTTGCACAAGTTATCAATAACTAAACAAACCTAAATGGCACTCCAGGGCCACTAACTCAACACTGTCAATAGTTATTATAGACGTAGTGAATTAATTATTCAATAAAACTACCAGAATGACTCACACACAGCAAAAAACATTGATCAGTACAAACTAACAATAAACAAACATCAACAAAACTCCATAAGCAAATTGACACGACACTGACAGTTCTATAATACTATGAGCATATGAGTATGTTCCGAAATGTCTTGTGTTTTGAATTTCTAAAATACGCAATAATTATTTCATAAAATGGTGAGATAAAATAAAATGATCTGATACAATTTCTTTTTAGTATGTATTTTAATTATTTTCTAATATTAAATATCGTTTACCAAGACAGCAGCTAAAGCTAACTAGGAGAAGAAGAGTTTTATGTTCATTGTCAGTTTACAAAACGATGGAACGGAAAGGAACGAAAAAAACATTTGTTTTACGTATCTGCTAATTTTTATTTATTATCCTTTTTTTATTTTTTTTAATGCGGTTAGAAAAGACGGTTAAAAATCAGTACATTATACACATAAATAAAACATTATTTTTGGTGTTAATGTACCTGAGACACAATATGATACGGGGTATGAGCATTCTCCTTTAAAATAAACATCTAGGAAGTACTGAATTAACCGAATAATTTTTTTTATCAATAATTAATTTTATAAATCAATTTAATTTAAATACGTGAACATAATTAATTTCTCAGTCATTTACCGATGAATTTCAATGTTTCTCCCTGATGTAATTCTATTAAATTCAATAACATAGTATCAACCACAGAACAGGAAAAATAAGTGGAAGTGTGAAGAAGTTGTGATTTAGCTGGTTTTGAGATCAATAAAAACAACAAATCGAAAATAAATTGTCGATCCGGTACAAATTATGACACATCGCACTTCTACTTACTTCTTCTGTTCTGTGATATCAACATCATCATGAAACTTCTCCATATGTTTGTGAGTCAATGTCAAGCGTGTTCCAGTGGCCCCCGGCTACTACTTCTTCTACAAGCGAGCCTCCCTGCTGGTGAGCGACCCGCGCTTCTACGAGGACATAGACTGGATCAACCGGAACGTGGCCGCACGCTAGACACCCACACCCACACCGACACCGACACCCACACTGACACCCACACCGACACAACTTGGAGATATTAGTGGCTTTACTCATCACAATGTGTCCTAAGTTAAATCTGTGTGAATAGCTTGACACTAGCAATGAAATAGTTATGGTCAGATCTGTCCCAGTATAATCATTCCTTAAAATAATGTCTGAATTGATGTATTATTTTAATTTCATAAAGAAAAATTTAAGTATTATTTGCGGTGCCGTTGTAAAACAGTCTCCTAGGTGATATGCGACATTCGTCGGTCGTTACATTTTCCATTAGACAGTTATGTATAAGCTCATTCGTCCATTCGAGTCTCTAAATTTATAGATTAACCACTGAAATGATTTATAATTTTCCCAATATAATTTTTTTAATACTCCTTAAAGATATTGAAGTGAAAATCCGAGGAAAATGTGTAAATAAAATGTCAATAGAGGGAGACTTCGGCTGAGGCGAGCGGAGTGACATGAAGACTGCTATACCGGTTAGGCTTGAGAGTTAATATTATATACATATTGTAGCTTAGAATATTGTATTTTGTGATCACTTGTCTTTATACCTACTTCTTAAGATGTCGAAGGGGTCCCCCGGGGGGGGGGGGGGGGGACCGATATACTGATCTCATTGGTATTAGTCGTTTATATTTCCTATTTACTGCGGGTGAAAATGTCGCCCAACTTATATTGTAGAGGTGAAACTTAGCAGAGACAAAAAGTAAAAAAAAAATATTTTAGTAATGTGGGTATAAAATATTTAAATAAAATAACTTTTACTAGATTTAAACGCGATGTATTAATTTAATTATTTATTCCGATGATTCAAATGCTATTCAGCAGGCGCGGTGTGTGGACACCTCGGGTTGGACGAGCCATGCACGGCGTTATTATGGCGACTTTGTGAAAACTCAAATCAGCGGCTGTTCCGTTTGCTGGAGAGCATTTCAAATGTCGGGATATATAATAGTATAAATAAATAATCCGGTCAAAGTTATTTTATTTAAAAGCTCTAATCATTAAGATAATTTGAAATCTTAGTAAAATTATGAAATACGAATTGGTCTCACTGAGCTACGTCGACGGCTGCTAAGTTGACACTAGTCTTATATACGAGTATTTTGTAGCAGAGGTGAATATTTCTTGATATTATTATTATGTAATCTAGTCGAGGAACACTGTAGTACAGTTTTTATACTAAATAACTGGATCTCTATTATGGCATTTACGATTTGATCTGTGTAGCTGTAAGTACTATAATTTGTATTAACTACTGTATTTGATCGTATAAATAAATGTATGCAAATGCAAAGACTATTTATTTGTTACTCCCTTTTAGCCGCGACTCCGCGGTTGGCGGTTCGGGAAAGTTGCCATTGAAAAAAACTACCGCATCTCTTTTAACATGTCACCTCCGCATTTTTAAAATAAATTGTGCAAGGGGCGACCTTATCGCCTGGTTATATTATAAACATGGATAGGGAAGAATAACGTCAATAATAAAATTAACAGAAATACAAGAAAAATAAAGTACAGTAAAGTGTCAGCCTGATGTTAGTGGCAATGGGTAAAAAATCTGTAAACTCCTCAACATAGCTGCAACAAAATCTTTCTACTAACTTCATTCAATATAGGAGGTAATTTACAACAGGCCACTCTAGACATAAGGTAAGAACTGTCAATAATTAGATAGGTAATAGGTATATTTGCATGGGTTTTAATTAGATTAATTTTTAACCCATATGAATGAGCCAATTCAACCAGGTACTGATGACTTAACTGCGTCGCACGTTCATCCGTAACAGCACAGTCCCGGGTTCGATTCCCGGGTTGGTCATTAAGTGTTTCTCGCTTTTAAAAGTGTGGAAATGGTTGATGATCAGAGTTTGAGAACTTGAGGGATGTTGACGCCCGGAAGGGTTAATACAAAAATAACCTGTGCAGAGGGCACGTAAGGCGGAAAACTAACACTAGTGGTGAGTCAACAAGTTTGAATAAAAATTCGTCCCGCGGACTCCTCCCATGTCGGCCCCATTATGGCGGCTTGAGGGGTGAGGGGATTTGTTTTTAGGGGTACTGATGACTTAAAGTTAACATAAGGAAACTTTGAAAAGATTTTATTTTGTTTTAATACCTATCTAAAAACCCTATTTATTACCTAACCTTAATTTTGTAGATATTTATTAAAACGCATATATTTGAATGATTCATTTATTCACTACGAAAAAAAATATTGAAAAAAAAAAACAAAATACCCGACAAGGTGAAAATTGTAAACTTAAAATTACCCAAATAATAAAAAAAATATAAGTGAATTGAAAAGATAGAAACAAATTGAAAAATAATACATTAATTTTAGTTTAAATGATCATGGTTGAGAGTGTTCAGTGTTCACAACCGCAGTCGGGGGGGACTAACTCATTGTTCACGTCAGAGCGTGAGTGAGATATCCACTGCGGCGAGACTGCGAGCGCTGGGCGACTGACGGCGAGCGCTGGGCGACTGACGGCGAGCACTGGGCGACTGACGGCGAGCACTGGGCGACTGACGGCGAGCGCTGGGCGACTGACGGCAGCCGTTGAGCCGATCCGTATTAATTATACCCCACTTAGCCGCAAAACATTGAAGGAATTTTGCGCCATTTAACTATAACCATTGACTTCACCCTGGGTCAATTTAATTATATTCATAATATTGTCTTTTATTAACGAGAGTATCACACATTTAAATAAAATACTGTATACCGGATTTAAACGCTGAAAGCATCCGAAACGTCGGGATAAATAATTTAAACAATATAAATAATAAATCGCGTTTTAATCCGGTATACAGTATTTTATTTACATTAATTATATTCAGTTTTTTTACAAAGTATTTAATTTATAATAATATTTACATGTATGTAACATTATCACTACAGTGTAAGTAATTTTTTGTACCAAAAAATAATGTTATGTCTCTTCTTAGCAGTCGCGTTGAATACAGAGACAAGCTAGCGGCGCGGCGCTAGAACACGGTGCGGCGCGGCGCTAGAACACGGTGCGGCGCGGCGCTAGAACACGGTGCGGCGCGGCGCTAGAACACGGTGCGGCGCGGCGCTAGAACACGGTGCGGCGCGGCGCTAGAACACGGTGCGGCGCGGCGCTAGAACACGGTGCGGCGCGGCGCTAGAACACGGTGCGGCGCGGCGCTAGAACACGGTGCGGCGCGGCGCTAGAACACGGTGCGGCGCGGCGCTAGAACACGGTGCGGCGCGGCGCTAGAACACGGTGCGGCGCGGCGCTAGAACACGGTGCGGCGCGGCGCTAGAACACGGTGCGGCGCGGCGCTAGAACACGGTGCGGCGCGGCGCTAGAACACGGTGCGGCGCGGCGCTAGAACACGGTGCGGCGCGGCGCTAGAACACGGTGCGGCGCGGCGCTAGAACACGGTGCGGCGCGGCGCTAGAACACGGTGCGGCGCGGCGCTAGAACACGGTGCGGCACAGCGGGCAGTTCGACTTCTTGCTCGTCTTGAACCATTTGCGCTGGAAAAGATAAACAACATGGTTTATTAAATAGACTCAACATTCCATGTGTCATATAAATATGGCAGGTGTAGCAGGGCACGTCGGGCAGCTCGCCGGTGGAGGGGTGCGGGCGGCGGGCGGCGGGCGGCAGGGGCAGGGGCGGGTACTCACGAGGCAGTGCGAGTGGAAGCGGTTGTTGCAGGTGTAGCAGGGCACGTTGGGCAGCTTGCCGGTGGAGGGGTGCAGGCGGCAGTAGCAGATGTAGCACTGCGCGGCGGCCTGCACGCGGCTGCGCACCATCTCCGTCCACATCTTCAGCGCGGTCACCACCCATCCGTTCTGACAAAACAATGTGAAATGTTAAATGCCGTTTTTTTTATATTCAGGAGCTCCTCGCTGGTTTCTGTACGAAACATGAAACGTTCCGAACCGGTGGCAGATTCAAAAACTATCAAAAGTGTTTTACAAATGTAAGCTTTTATTTGTTGACCAGCCGGGCTAGCATGACCGCCACGAGATATATCTCGCGCGAGAGAAGACAAACTAAGATGTTAAATATCTCGATATATTATATCTCGACATCGACAATTTTGATAGAAAAGATATCTCGATCGACAAATGTATCTATTTTTAATATTAAAAGTCGAGTTTTAAGTGTAATTGTCATGTTAGACCCGAAAGAAATAAAGCGATAGTCGATTGAAACACGAGAAAACGGTAGACAAAATTTTATCGCGCTTGTCATGCTAGGCCGGATGGACACTAGTGTATAACTTGACTAGTGTAGACTATTATAAAAGTGTGCCGATTTTTAGCCACGCTTCATGTCAAGTTGAGCGAAGAGAACAAAAGAAAAGAGTGGAGTTGAAATATGATTTTAATTTCCTCTGTGGTTTCAAGTTTGCTATTTAAAAAAGGTGTAAATTATCATTTATCTTGTAGTTTTAAATTACCCGTAAATATAACACCAAAAATATTTTCATATAAAGTAACGCCAAGATGAGTAGGCGCATATTGCTTGCACTGTACAATTACGGTTTAAGGGTAAAAAACGGTTTATCTCGTTTTCCGGCAAAACTACAAGTCCTATGGAAAAAAGTCAAATGGCAAAGTTGTAGGTAATAAAACTTTTGTATTTACACTTTTTTCACATAACCTCAAAATTTATGTGAAAAATTCCAAAAACCAAGTTTTTGGTTTTTTATTTTTATCTTTTACAAAAAAAAAATCTACGAAATTTGGTGAAAATTTACCTTATTATGTCCCAAATACACTGTAATTTATTTGATTTATTTTTTCGCCTTATTTTAACTTAATATCAAAAAAGCACCCTAATTTTCAATCGAAAATTCTGACGTCAAAATATCAGCTTTTTTCAAAAAGTTTGGGGGCTTTTTGTTCGTTGAAATATCTACTTTCTGATGGTGTAAAAAAATATATAATAAATAGATTTAATGATAAACAATAACTAATGTTAGGCCAGATCCATTCTGCAATGTACACAAGTTCACTAGTACTATTTATGCTTTTATTTGCATAATTTGGGTTAAGTTGAAATAACTCTAAAATACCTGGTAGGCGAGGTAGACGCGTATCCAGTGCAGCTGCGCGGCGGGCGCGGCGGGCGCGGCGGGCGGCGGCAGCGCGCGCGGCGGGTCCAGCGGGTGCGCCTCGCCCAGCTGCACCGCCAGCCGCGCCGCGCGCTCCTCCAGCCGCGCCGCGCACTCCACGCGGCACCCGCCCGCAGAGCCCCGCCCGCCCCGCGACACCCGCACCTGGGTCAATCAGAGATCAAATAACCTCTCCACTCGATAGATTTTGTGTATTGACCTCAGTGATATTTGTAAAAAAATAAGTGACTAAGTATTAAGTGTTTTTTATTTATAAATAAGAAAAGTTTACGTTAAAAATGGGATAAGACATATTCGACTCTGAAGAACTGGCGGTATAATCAGGTATTCCAAACGCCATTTTTATTTCATATGCCTGCATTTTTTCCCTTCGAGTGAAAGTTGGGAGCGAGGGTCGGGTGTATCACCTCGGCGTCCTCGAGGTCGGCGGCGTGGTCGTGCAGGTGCCGCAGCTGCTCGTCGATGAGCGGCGGCGCCACGGCCAGCACCACCAGCCGCCGCAGCTGCGCGGCGCCGCGCGCGCTCAGCGAGCTCCAGTACGAGCGCGCCGCGCCGCCCGCCGCCCGCACCGCGCGGAACGCCACGCGGCACGCCGCCGCGCCCACCTCGCGCACCTCGCCCGCCGCGCCCGCCGCTACACAGGTGACACATAATATATTTACCAAACATTTTGTGAAAGAAATTGCCATTTTCAACATTGTTTATTTTCGATCTAAATGGACAAAGGGCTCGAGGCCTCCAGCTACCTGGCGCTCCGGGCGGCGGGTCCGCGGTGAACAGCGCCAGCGTCTCGCGGGGCAGCGCGGCGGGCGCGTCCCCGGCGGCCGCGCGCCGCACGCCGGCGGGCAGCAGCCGCAGCGCCGCGCGCAGCACGCCCGGCACCAGCTCGCTCTCCCTGCGGCGGACAGTTAAGGTCATAGCGCACTTAAACGACTCTGCTCCAACACCGCCCTAAACTAAGACGACTGCTCACAGTCCACGCGGTGACAGCTAGCAGACGGCCAGCTATCCACCCGCCGACCGCTCTCGCTTTTCGCGATAGCCACAGTTCGCGATCGGTTTCCATTAAAGCAACTCGTATTTTTTACTATGTCCCGATTCACAACGCACGAACTATAGTCCGCGCGGAAGTGCTAGTCTCCGCCTGCGGTATGTGAGCGGTGAGACGGGGGAGGGCGCGTATTTTCAAGACACACACGAGACATATGAGAACAGATAAATCTCCGGATAGCTATGTTAGAAACTGTCTTAATTAATGTTACGGGTAAATTATAAAATTATATTTTCTATTTCCGGGCTAAGCAAAACACATAGCTAAAAGTGTTAATTAAATTTTATTATTAATGGTACAAAACAGTAATAAAAACAAATTAACATTTTTCAATAAGTATTCAGGTTTCCGTGAAGATGAAAATTTTGTAATTTCCGATGTTTGCAGACTCGAATTTAATTTTCTAAATAACATTTTGCACTTTTCGTGGTATTGGCGGACCCATCTTAGGATACTTAACCCATGTGTGTTTGGAATAAACTGACGCGAACAAATAAGTCGTGTAACCGTCGCGGTGGTCGACGGCCGCCCTCCCTGTACGGACTAGCACTTGCGCGTACACTATAGCAATAATTGCTATTGCACTTGGCGAATATTTTGGGTGCATAAAATGCTGAAAGCAAGACATGCAGAAGGCGCGGCGCGGCGTCAACTACCGAGCAGTCTGACGGCGGTAAGCTCGCTGACAGCGAGCTGTCTGCTAATTTATGATGCTTATGTAAAATATATCTAAAGAGCAATATTTAAAGCCCATATTTTAATTATACTCTGATTGCCGGGTGGGAGCAGCTCCTTTAAGCTTCAGTCACACGAATACTCGCTGCGAGTGTCGCTGTGTGTGTCGAGCAGGCAGAGAGTCGTACACGAGAATTTCAACAGTCTGTTGGCGCGCAAGAAGGCGACTTCCTTGTATTTTTCTTTTAAACTTTTTTTCGACGTAACTCAATATAGACCTATATCCAAATTATGTGTCTTTGGGAAATTATTCGAAAAACTAGTTACAACGCAGTTGACGTCTCTCGCTCGCAATCATATATCTACCGAACAACACGGCTTTTTCCCGGGACGTAGTGTTAACTCTAACCTTATCACGTATACTGACTTTTTGCTCAGCGCTCTGGACTCAGGTTTTCAGGTGGATTCTGTGTATGCCGACTTCTCAAAGGCTTTTGATAAAATCAATCACTCAATCCTTGTCAAAAGGCTCGAGGAGTTCGGCATACATGGTGATCTATTGAGATGGATTACATCTTACATAACTAATCGTAGTCAAGCTGTAGCACTCAAGGGGTACTGTTCTAGATTTCTAAAAATACCTTCAGGTATTCCCCAAGGTTCCCATTTGGGACCTTTTTTATTTACTTTATACATAAATGATATTAAATCTTGCTTTAAAAGTTCATGTCACTTGCTATATGCAGATGACATTAAAATTTTCAAAATTATTAGATCTGTAAATGATTGCCTTGAACTTCAGCGAGACTTACAGAGGTTTGAAGAATACTGTACACTCAATCAGCTTTACCTAAACCATGAAAAGTGCCATACAATAACTTTCACTCGCAAGCATAAACCGGTTGTTTATAATTATAGTTTAAATAGTCATATTATACAGCGTGTCTCCAACATAAAGGATTTAGGTATAACTTTAGATTCGAAGTTACACTTCAATCTACACATTGATAATATTATTACGAAATCATTTAAAAAGCTTGGCATGATACTTCGATATTCAAAACCTTTCAAAAATTCAAATACCCTCAAAATACCATACAACACGTATGTACGTAGTATTATTGAGTTTGGAAGTGTAGTTTGGAGTCCGCAATATGTAGTGCATATCGACGGAATTGAAAAAATTCAAAACAAATTTCTTAAATCTATGGACTACTTCACCGGGGATACTTTTATAGACTATGAGAGTAGTGCTAACAGACACAGAATACAGTCACTGCAAAAAAGACGTTTGTACTTTGATGCTTTATTCTTGTATAAGATCATACATAACCATATTGATTCAAACATTCTTCTTGAAAAAGTTAATTTTTTAATACCACGCATGTCCTCACGTTCGAAACATACCTTTTCAGTATCAACTAATCATTCAAACTACGCGAAACATCGATTCTTTCGGCGTGCCTGTGATTTTTATAATGAAAATTTAAATAGTATTGATTTATTTAACTGCAGATTGCATACTTTTAAAAAGCAAATTAATTGTTTTTTGAATAGAATGTGATACTTATAAATTAATTGTTATTACTATTTTCTAAGTATTTATAAGTTATTATCATCATCTTCTGTATGTAACTCGTGCATTGTCCACTGTCCCGCATGCTTTGTTTGTTTTTAATTAATCAATCAATTAGGCCTAGCATTAAGTTATGATTGTTAATATATGTGTATAAGGCTATATGATTGTATACTAAATAAATAAATAAAATAAAATAAAAAATTGCTGTTACTTGTCACATCCCCTCGTATTTTTATGCACACTGTTCGGGGTTGGGATAAATTATAAAGATATTTAGAGATAATTATTTATTTATTTTTAAACTGCAATGGACTAAACTAATGGGGGTGAGATGAGATTGAGATTAGATTGTCGCGCCCGGGACGACGTCTGAATGCGAACTAACTTACACCAGCAAATCGTTTACATTGAAATACCTGTACGGTTGTAAAACGTACACACACTCAAGAAACGAATTATTATATCGTTATTATAGAACTTAAGAGAATCTTTTTTGGTTGATTTGTCATAATTATATACTCGTATCTATGAAGCGACGAAACGACTCGTAGCACAGATGTGTAGCCTAGAGCGACGCGCTGAGCGGAAAAGCTATTCGCACCGGCAGCGAGTACCCGTCACACACGGCGAGTGCGCCTTGTGTACCGTACCCGATACCGTGATACAGTACCCGAGGCAGCTGATGTAGTGGTGCACGAGGTCGCCGCGCGCCAGGTCGGCCTGCCGCAGCGCCGCCAGCGCCGTCAGCAGCGCGCCCAGCGCCGCCGCGCGCAGCGCCGCGCTCGCCGACAGCACCTCCTCCGTCTCGCTACGAGACATTATATACTCAACTTATTATAATAATCATTCATTTCAAAGCTACAAGGTCACAAATGTTAACAGAAAAAAAAAACTTAAGATTATATTAGTAATAATATAAATAACACATAATCATTAAAATTATATGGATACTACTGTGTCAACTCCGAAGACCAGTGGAGATGTCACAGCGCCCTATCTGAGCTATAAAATAAATTTTACTCTTAACGTATGTGCTCTTTATTCTAAACTATAAATTGCAGCATATTGAGTGTAAAGTATAAAAAAATATTATTGTATGCTGAATCAAACGACATTGACGAGACGAATTATAGGTTCTCACCGACCAAACTAAAGTATCTTTAGTCCAATCTTGTACAACTGAATACATTATATATAATACTTCAGTTGTACAATATAATATACTTCAGTTGTACCTGTCTTCCGGCAAGAGCTCGTCGAGCGCCGCCAGCTGCCGGCGCAGCGCGTCGTAGTGCAGCGTGAGCGACAGCCGCACGCGCTCCTCCTCGCCCTCCGCGTCCCCCTCCACCCCCTCGCGCTCCCGCCGCGCGCTCAGCCGGCCGAGCTGCTCCGCTGGAACGATAGGGGTCGTCGGCGCTTTTGGGATATTTCCATGAAATAGGGCGAACAAAAAAAACAAAAAAGATATCGTCTTATGCTCTACCATAGTGTTTGTTCTGTGGTCCCCGAACCACCCCCCCTTTTTTTACCCGGAAATTTTATTTGAATGAAAACATGATCGTTTTTCACATTTTTTTAAAAAACTTCCAACAATAATTGTAGCCAATAAAAAGATTGAATTTTTATGTTCAATACATTATTTTTCTAAGATTATTATTTTCTGAAAAAGATGCGATAATGAGAAAAAATTAAAACTCAAGTCATCGCAGGCGCCGCCCACTCACCGTCGTCCAGCACGAGCGGCTTGGCGAGCAGGCCGAGCGCGCTGCAGGCCAGGCGGAGCAGCGCGGGCGGCGCGGGCGGCGCGGCGGACAGCGCGGCCAGCGCCAGCGCGGCCAGGCGCGCGGCGGGCGGCGCGGCGCCGGGCGGCCACTCGGCCAGCGCGGCCGCCTCCGCCAGCGGCTCCGCGGTGGCCGCGCGGCACACCGACATCGGGGCCCCGTCGGCGGCGCTCTCTGACGACATGTTACACTTTATATATTTATTACGAAACTTTACGTGGACGACACACCCCAAGAACATTCTTCGATAAGTTTATTTATTTATTTAATAGATGCACCAACAACACATTTACAATACATATTACAACAACAATATTATAAAGATTTAGGTCCGGTATATGCGTCAATAATAGGTGCACACAGCATTATTAATTAATTTCTCTGAGGACACTTATGTAACACGACGGACTTAGGTAAGTGCTGAAGTTATAAAATGAAAATAAAAAAATTGTAGTACATATTTAACAAAGATATTGAAGCTCAAGAGAAAAAAAAATGAATAATAATAATATAGGAAGGTTATGAACGCAGTATTAGCAGTAGAAGTTAAATTACACGATTTCGCTGATCAGCAATTATCTTATGTTCTTCACATCTTACAAACAAAACTTCTTCTTCTGGCGTGCGAGTGACGTTGAGACCATGCAATAATGTATTGCTGCAATTGAATTGTATGCAACAAACGAGAGACTCGCATCGCGCTTACAAATGTAAGATTCGTATGTAATTTGGGAAGTATATCGGTGAGCGCACGCACCGAGCACGCGCGCCAGCAGCGTGACGAGCGGCGCGAAGGCGGCGGGCGCGAACACGTCGCGCCACTCGGCGGGCAGCGCGGCCACGTGCGGGCTGGGCTCGAGCCGCGCGCTGGCCCCGCGCACGCCGCGCACGAACCGCGCCACGCTGGCGCACAGCCGCAGCGCCGGCCGCGACACCGCCGCCGTCTGCAGGCGAGATGTTGGGTTTATTGAACATTTGAACGAAATGAAGAGAATCTTGATCGAATTAACTGTTGATAATCAGGAGCATATCCAATAAATTATTGTAAAAAAAACAGGTCAGTAATAGCTATTGCTTTAAACCATCAATAGATTGCGATGATTTTTTTTCCGTGGTGTTTTTATTGTTACGAGATTGATAAAACGAGTTGAGATAGTACACGAATCAATAGCCGCGTCCAGACCGGCTGAGCGCGGCTCGCGAGTGTCGTTACGTCCGTCCACACCGGGCGAGCAGCTCAGACTGAGCCGCCTTTGAGCATCGGCAAAAACCGACAACGCATGGCTCGGGCCAACGTGTGCCCGAGGAAGCCCGAGCGCCGTCCACACCGGCCGAATTATTGGCTTGCGAGCGGGACTCGCGAGTCGCGCTCAGCCGGTCCGGACGCGGCTATTGATACACGTTTTGAGTCGAATAATACTGCGGGTCGAGCCACCTTAGTGCAGGCCCAGTCCGGCGTGGCGGCCAGCGAGCCCAGCACGGAGCACAGCACGATGTTGACGAAGTCCCACGTGTCGGCGTCCAGCTCCCAGCCGCGCGCGTCCACCGCCGTGCGCAGGAAGCGCAGCACTGCGCCGTGGCAGCTGACCATATTCCAACTTTCCTTCGCGTAGTCCCTGAGCCAATTTACAACAACGATTACAATATTAACAGGATATATTCTATTTTTTTGTTGAATATTGAGTTAAATTTAGGAGATAAATTGATTTCTAAGTGTCCACTGGGCTGAAATATTCACATGTCCCGGTCGAAGGAGGTCGTAGTGTAGTAGTTAAATTAATTTTGCCGGGAAACTCCAATTAGATAAATATTTAACCGCTATTTGAATGTCCTCGTATGTACACTACGAGCACTCATCGAGTTGATAATCGAAAACATTTATTTTCAAGAAAATTATTTTCTGTAGTTCGGTCGCGGGTGAAATTATGTCGCAGTTTGGATTAATGAATAAACAGAACCTGTCATTGAACATGCCATCGCAGTGGCCGTAGTAGTCGTCCATGACGGCGGCCAGGCTGCAGCCGGCCAGCCCCGCGGCCGCCCGGCGCGCGAACTGCTCGCGGCGGGCGGGCGCGGCGCCGCCCAGCGCGTGCGCCGCGTACCAGGCGCGCACCGCCGCCAGGTACCGCGCCCGCAGCCGGCGCGCGTCGCCCCCGCCGCCCTCACCGCCCCGGGCGCCCTCGCCGCCGCCGCCCCGGGCGCGCGCCTGCGCAGCCTCACTCATTTGGATTCATTCTCATTATTATTATATAGTAGATTAAGACCCCATTTCCAAATATTCAACCTGAGCCATTCCTCGGAACACGAGCCTTGATCAAAATATTTTTTTTTATTCATAACTTGTTTTTTTTGGAATTATCAAAATAAAAAAAAACAAATTTATGGCGCTAATAAAGATTACGTATATCATGTAATAATTAATGTCTTAATTAATTTTCTTGTTGTTTATGAAATGTGAATGTCCTGAATATTAGGGTGAAAGGTAAAGTTTAGACATTAGTAAAAAAACATTACTTGTATTTCGAAGAAAGATCATATTATCTACTTAGATTAGTTCATTACTAAATATGTTTTGTCCCTGTCTATTTCACCTTGTATTAATCAATCCGAAAGTAATCCGTAATAAGACGTGGACAGTGAAGCGTACCTCCTGGGTGTGGAAGAAGCCGCTGCAGCCCACCACCCGGTCCAGCGCGAGCGCGTCCGCCGGCGGGGGGGGGGGCCGCGCCGTCGTCGGCTCCCCCCACATCGCCGCCCCCACTCGCAGGCAGCTCCGCCGGGTCCACTGCTTCGGTGTGGTTGTCGGCACTCGACGTCGACGCAATCTTGGTTTCGAACGTACTGTAGGCGAAGGCCCAGTGGTAGCCGACGCGGTGGGCCCGCGCCGCCAGCGCGGCCGCCGCCTCCCTCTTGTCGGCGTCACTCATCGACGTAATTATATCGTCTATTACATTATCCAAGTAGTGTTTGCATCGCTCGAGCACTTCATAGAAAGATGCCTGAAATAGTACATTACGATACTTGTGACTTAAGTTGTTAAGCGAGCTCGGACCGACTTTGTTCGTGTTTGTATGTTACATAGAAGGAATTGCTATTACCCGGACGCGCCTCAGCACGGGGACATGGATACATGGAAATTTTACGAGTTATACTGTAAAACACTTCTTACCGAGCTTTTATAAGCCGGTATATTTATATCTTGAGAAGAACGTGTCACGATATAAAACTGAGAGCATTCATTTAATTTTTTTTTATTTAGTGAGGCATCGCATAGACATATTTGTCATTCAAAAAAAGGGTAGTACTAACAAAACCGTATCCGTCGCACAGCGAGTCGACGACCGCGGCGTCGTGCAGCACCTCCCCGAGCAGGTCGCGCTCGCCGGCCGCCCCCGCCCGCTCGCCCGCCCCCGCGCCCGCCCGCAGCAGCGCCGCGCGGAAGGCCAGCGCGCGCGCGAACTGCGCCGCGTCGCGCGCCTCCAGCTCGCGCTCGCCGCCGCCGTCGGCCAGCCGCAGCACGCCGCGCGCGCTCTCGCCGCCGTCGCCCGCGCCGCACTGCCCCCCGCCGGCCGCGCCCCCGCCGCCACCCGCACCCCCGCCCCCGCCGCCCCCCGCGCCGCCCTCCAGCACGCCGAGCCGGCCGCGCACGCACTCCCAGCGCAGCGCGAAGGTGCGGGCGGCGCGCTCGGCCCGCTCGGCGCGCAGCTCGAGCAGCTCGCGCGGGGCGGCGCCGCCGGCCGCGAGCGGCTCGCACACGGCCGCCAGGTGCTCTACGACCTCTATGTCCAAACCCTCTTCGCTGAAATTGACATGACGAATTTAATTTACTATCCGACAGCTTTACGTATTATATAGTACAAAGGAAATTTAAAAAGAATTATTTTTTAAGTTAACTTTGTTTAAAAGGATTACAGAATGGTAAAAATCCACAGTATAAATACAACTACTGTATGGACTGAGACAAATTCCACATTCATTGATGATACCTGATAAACTGGCCTTATAGCCTGAGTGGCGACGCACTCGGCACGATGTCGCATCTCGCTATTGTACAAATGTGAAATAGTCAGTCTGGGCGTTGAAATTTTACACAAAAATACACGTGAACATAACGGTTTGTTTCTAAACAACCAATTTTCAATTCGGTTTTTTTTTGTCTGCGTCAGTACTGACCGTATGGTGAGCTCGGAGACAGCATTTATTTTCTGTTACCAACTTCTCTAAGTACTTTATTGTTTTTGAATATAAGTGATGTGACACTGCGCCTTCACCCAACGATACACTCAATGCGGGAAATATAATAATCACTGACTCATTGAGCAGCTTGTCGCGCAGCGCCCGCGCGGCGTGCTGCAGCAGCGCGGGGCCCAGCGCGCCGCGCCACGCCCGCGCCAGCTCGCGCCAGCCGCGCGCCCCGCCCTCCTCCTCGGGCTGCAGACAGTTTCACACATACACACTATGTACAGTTACGTGACATTATAATTAAGCTATTATTGCACGGTTTTTTCGACGGTGTAACGACGCAATATGTAACTATATCAAGGAAGTTCCTTAAAAAAAAATACGACGCGACTTAGGGAATTTGGACATTTCTTCCGTTCGCAAAAAGCTCAAAATATTCACTCGGGTCACTAAGCGGCTCATACGGACCCTGGGTACATAATATTGCACTTATTTATTTTAGGAGAACCTCCAGCTGACATATGGAGTTATCCGTTAAGTACGTCACACAAATTTCATGTATTTTTGACTCCTCCCCGGTCTTTGTCATATTTGTGAGACCTCTCCCTCCCTAGTGTGACGTCACATATTTTGTAATTTTACATACAATGTGCAAACAGGTAGATTTGAAAATATTTTTAATTTTTTCGTTAATTTGGCATTTTAACATTTAATGTGATGTCACGAAAATTAGGACCCCTCCCACCACTTAAGGTGTGACGTACTTAATGGATGGTCCCTAAGAGATAAGGTACTCAATCAAACATTGATGTAATACATATATATCGAATGTGTCGGTAGCGAGCGACGCCTCTCACCAGGTGGTCCTGCGGCGGGTCGAGCTGCAGGTCCAGTAGCTGCAGCAGCAGCGGCTGCGCGAGCGGCGCGTGCGGCGACTGCGCCAGCGCCAGGCACACGGCGGCCGCCAGCTCGCGGGCCGCGACCGCCGGCGGGCCCTGCAGCGCGACCGCCGGCGGGCCCTGCAGCGCGACCGCCGGCGGGCCCTGCAGCGCGACCGCCGGCGGGCCCTGCAGCGCGTCCGCCAGCGCCGCCAGCACGGCCCGCACGGCGCGCTCGCCCGCCGCCGGCTCTGCGCGGCGCGATCACAACACGTGATATGTACATGAACGCACATAAGTCGAGACGCCGACGGGCCGCGGTCGGGCCTCAGACCGAACACGATACAATGACGTCACAGGACACTCAGTCTTATAAATACCTAGCTTCCATCCGCGACTTCGTCCGCGCACACTCATCGATTATTATCTGTTTTTGGGCCTTTCCACTTACATTCATATGCCACCATATACTTATATTTTCGTGTAACTCTAACGGTTTATGCACCGCACGCCGAAGTAGCTCTCATCGTTATTATTTGACCCATTAACTCCTACGAGTATATGCCATTCTGATGTATAAACGATAATACTTTAGTTTCATTTCAGTAATTTTGCGGGAAAGGGTAACAAACATACATACTCGCAAAATTTCCCATTTATAATTTTAGTAAGAAAATAGGATTTCACTAAAACTAACTAACTTTACTAAAATACACTGAGCGGCACGGAATCTTGGCCACTTACGAATTTTGTAATAGTTTACGTTTTTATGACTTTTTGATTAATTTAAAGGGTAGATTAACTAAAGTTTAACATTGTTTATGAGTCAAAACGATTTTAATGGGTTTAAACACTAACAGAACTTCTCAATATCAGTTTTTTTAAAATTAATCGTTAATGAAGAATTTTAACAGTAGTTTTGATTGAGCCAAAAACTGAAATACCATATTTTTTTTAAAACTTTCACTTGTTTTAATAGAGGGAATTTCCTCCTCTAGCCCTGATGACTACCTGCACCCGGTCTGGCATACTTTGGATTATGTTTTTGGCGTCAATTTACGGCATTGCTTCCCAAGCGCTCTGTGCTCCATTACGGAGCTCGTTCAGAGTTTGTGGTGGATTAGGACCGGACCATATCTTTCTTTTGAGCATGTCCCAGATGTGCTCTATCAGGTTTAAGTCCGGGCTACGAGCTGGCTATTGCAAAATCTGAATGACAGGCTCTTGCAGATACGCTCATACACTCCGAGTGACGTGGGGACTGCGTAATCTTGCTTTAAAAGAAAATCATTCAACCAAATAAAACACGAGTAGAGCATAAGTTGGTCCTGAAGGATCGCATCAATGTACCGTGTGGCATTTAGCCGATTATCGACGACCACTAACTCCGTATGAGAGTCGGAACTGATTCCTCTCTAAAACATGATAGAGCTGCTGTGAAAACTCAATTTGTGTAGTGATTATGTGTAGGTACCGCTTTCCACTTCTTCTCTACACCCTTTTGCGACCGTATGGAGCTCGTAAAGCGATTCGGCACCCATTAATAAAAATCACTCTAGCCCATTGCTCGTGTGTAAAGTTCGCATCCTCTCGAGCGAATCGAAGACGAGGTACACGGTGCTCTCTGAGGAGTAATGGGCCTCGTGCTGGTCTACGATATCTGTTATTTGTCTCCTCCATTCCTCTTCTTATCGTACGCTCGCTTACATTTATGTCTTTAATGTTTTGGAGACGTTGCCGTATCTCAACGGATGTAAAAAAGAGGTTTCACAATATCTCCATGACAATTAACCGGTCGTCTCGAGTCGAAGTGCAGCTTATGCCTCCACTACCTGGTCTGCAAGTGTAGCTTCCAGTCTCCTGATACCGTTTCAAGGTATACTGCATAAATTAACGTGGTAAATTTAAAACCATAGCCACTTACCTTTGTGTCAAGCCTTGGTTACCCAATACAACAGTTTGAGCGACCTATTCTGCTGTTAATGGCATTATTTTTTATTCTAGAGGACGTTTAAGAGATCAGAAACAACCACAATACCTCAAAAATGAATTAACTTTGAACCGAATTTTTCAAAACACACAACGTTTGAAACCGTATAAGTCGCATAAATGACCCGTTTAGACTAAACATCCATAAGTGGTGTGAAGGGGCACTCAGTCGTTATGAATTACCCTTTAGAACAAAAATAAATATATTTTGATCTACTCTCTATAAACATCAGTCATTAGAAACACTTGAATTTTTTGTTATCGCAAATTAAGAGCTTGGCCAAGATTCCGTGCCGCTGAGTGTATAATATATCTGAACGGCCCTTATATTTATTTTATTCTTTTTAAACTTTTAAAAATTATAAGTTATTAACAAGTGTGGTGATGCTGCTGCAGCTGTCGTACCTCCGTGGTGCGCGGACAGGCAGTCCAGCAGCAGGTCCCGCTCGCCGCGCCGCGCCAGCGCCGCCAGCGCGCGCGCCACCGCCGCGCCGCGCAGCCAGCGCGCGCCCGCCGCCCGCCGCCCGCGCTGCAGCTCCAGCCGGATGCACCGCTGCACCGCCTCCTCGGGCAGCTGCCGACACCGAACTTTAATTGAGGCCACGAGAGCCAGAGTGGCCTAACTGTATTTTTTTAATTCTGATTTTATTTAATAAAACTACTGAAAACGATTAATTCGTAGCGCCAAAATACTAAATAGCCTTAAATTTGTGCAAGTAAAATAAATAATTATTATTTTTCATAAAAGTTAAAATTATTTGAAATTATGTCCTCTTTTTTCCTTATTACTTTAAACTTTTGTTTAATTTGTTAGACCGCTCTGGCCGTCGTGGCCTCAATTGTATCCGTACCCAGGCGTGAATAGGTTGATAAGTCGACTCTCCTAATATGTCCGACTCGTATGAAATATGAAACGACATATTATCAGGAAATTATTTTATTATTACTGTCGGGTGAAATAGGAGACCGGCGCTACCTGATCGAAGGAGGAGTACATGAGCTCGAGCTGGTCGTCGGTGAAGTGCTCGCTCATGAGGAACAGCAGGCGCGCGGCGGCGGGCTCGCGCGGCAGGCGGCGGCGCAGCGCGCGCTCGGCCAGCGCGTGCCCCGAGCGCAGCCCGCGCCGCCGCGCCAGCGCCCGGTACAGCTCCTCGCTGCCGCAGTCCTCGCAGACGCCCAGCAGCGCGTCCAGCCCGGCCGCCCCCGTCTCCGTCTTCTCCACGTATTCCAAGTACGCGCTGCAGCTCTCGCTTATAAATTCTCTTAAGCTGTGCTCGTATCTGTCTCCGGTCGTTTCGTTCTCTTCGACGACGACTTCCGAAGCTTCGACGATCGGCTCGTCCTCGAATCTGAGGAGCTTTTTCGTTTTACTTTGGGAGTGTAAGGATTTGAACAGGATCCTGTGCGTGCGGGCGAGGGTCGCGACGTCGCCCTCGGCCCTCGCAACGTTTTCTATCTGCGCCACGACCGTCACGCCTAAGTTTTGCCAAAAGTTTCTCGTCAATTTATCGTAGACGTCATCCGGCGTCTCAGCGGTTCGTTTGATCCAATATTTGACTATCGAAGCCATTTTGCTGGCCGAACAGGTGATCGTATGAATCTTAGTGGCGTCGTCTTCTACAGCGAATATTTTCTCGAGCCATGTTCTATGAACGAACGACACGACTTCTACGACGAAGTCGTGTTTCTGCACCGACAGGTACCGCAAACAATCCGCTATATTTGTAATCCACGTCGTTCGCTCGCTTTTTGAATTTAATATGCTCTTCAACCCTAAACTGAAATAAAGAGATTTCATTACACTATTTTATCGTTTGTAATATGAACCTAATACAATAAAATAAAATTTATTTATTATATTACAATAAAACACATTATTTAGTGAAACGTCACTTGCCTTTAGAATGCGACAGGCGAATTATATGTTTTTTTAAATACTACTACAATAACAAACTACTAAACATACTAATATAAAATAAAAGGAAAATCTTAGCCAAAATATATGTTATTTAATCTATTGTTCAAATTAATTATATGATAGAATAAATAAAACGAGCCTTGCGAGCTCACAAATTAATTCATAGGCATATCATTTGACCTATATTTTCTGAATCAACTACGCATAGCTGTCGCTTAGCGGCATCGATCCAACTGCAAAGTTGGGTCGATGTCGGGTGACGACGACAGGGCACCTCGAATAATAAGGCGGTAATTCAGAAGCAAATTGGTTGTAATCGTGAGCGGCATGTCCGGGCCGAGTGATGACATGGAAATGGAGAAGATGGCAGAAGACGAGCTGGCCAAGCTGCGGAGGCAGTTCCGCGTGATGGAGGCGGACCGCGGCGCCGCGGCGGCCGGCGCGCGGCCCGCCCGGCGCTCGCAGCGGGCCGCCGCGCGCGCGCTCGCCGCCGAGCTGGGCGGCGTGGCGCTGCGGCTGCGGCTGGCCCGCGGCGCCGCCGACGTGGCCCACAGCGCCCAAACCCGAGAGAAGCTCTCGACGCTCCTTAAAGATCATGAGAAGTATTCTTCGGAAGTGAAGGAGTATCGTTCGAACATCGGTGAACTCGACTTTCTTCTTAAACAAGTTCAAAAGGAGATCGAGAAGTTACGATCGAAAGGCCCGGGATTGGAGAACGTCTCCGATGCGTTCAACGATCGGACGATCATCGGCCAATTGGAAAACAGGTTGAACACCGCGATGACCAAGTTCAACTCTGTGAACAGCGAGAACTACAACGTGCGGCTTCAGATCGATCGTCTCCTTCGCGACCGACAGTTCTTCAACAGAGTTTGGAAGGGGCAGGTCGGGCGGCTGATGGAAGGCAAGGCGCGGATCCTGGAGCTCGTGGAGCGCGCCATCGGGACGTACGACCAGCGCGAGGAATGGAGCGCGAAGCTGGACGCGCTGAAGGAGAAGGCCGCCGTGGACTACAGGAAGCACTGTTTGGAAGTGCGAGAACTACAACGTCAACTGGATCACAGTATGAAGTTGGAAGAATTTTTGCGCACCAAGGGCACCGTGAGACTGACTGCGGCGGATGCCAAGGCGGAAGCGAAGAGACACGAGCGACGGGAGATGGAGATGCGCACTTACAGCAATCACGTCAACATTCTGGACGCTCTCAAGGAATACACGGGAGAGGACGACGTCGACAGACTGATGCAAGAGTTCACTCGACGAGAGGAGGAGAATTACGCGTTATTCAACTACATAAACGAAGTTAACACCGAGCTGAAGAACTTGAGCGACAACGTCGAGGCCCTGAAAGCCAACATCGCGGAGGAGCACGCGGCGCACCAGGCGCGGCTCAGCCAGCAGCGGGACAGCGCCGGGGCGCTCCGGGCGGTGCTGGCGGAGGCGCGGGCCGCCCGGCAAGGCGCGGGGAGCACGCGCGCCGGGACGGAGCGGGCGTTGGAGGGTCTCTTGGGACAGATCCGGAAGCTGGCGGTTTCGTCACAATGCGATTCTCTACCTCTGCTGAAGTTGCTCGGGCAGTCTCTGGACGTGAACGTGACGAACGCGCGGCTGTACATCGAGAGCCTGGAGAGAAAGATAGTGGAGACGGTGGACGTCATCAAAGCGGACGAGAAGCTGGCGGAGGCCCGCGCGCGCACGCCGCCCGCCCGGCGGCGCCGCCGCGCGCCGCCCTCTCCGCGCCCGCCCTGACCCGCCCCGACCCCGACCCCGCTCCGACCCCGCGCACGCAGACCCCCTACGCCTCACGATAAAAACTTTTTAATGATCGCTCAGGAAGTGTTTTTAATCAATAACCCGAGTACAGCGACCGACCTATGTATGTGTAACACACTAACACGTAATTGATTAACTGTTCACATCCAACAATTTAAGAAATCTAATGGTTTGCGAGGGTAGCTTTTTCTAGTGTAGACCTAGATCTATATGTATAATAAGGTAGTCGAGTTACTAATTAGTTAATTTGACATTGTTTCTTTAATCCTGTAATATATGGATTAACTTACCCAGTAAATAAGGCGTTGAATAGGTTATAATAGAAATCTTTCGTCAACAAGTCTTCGGGTAAGTTGGCCAGCAGCGGCAGCAGCACGGCGGCGGGCAGGCTGGCGTCGCCCCAGCCGCCTGGGGGGGGACACACACTTACACTTCACTAGGAACTGGGGGGAAATTGCGATGTTTTCCGTATAAAAAGTACACTGTACAAACGAGTCAATCGACTCCACATTTTTGCGTGAAACAAGGTGTTTAATCCATATTATATTACCGCTAGGACAGGATACAATTCCATTCATATTACACTAAATTAAATTCAGATTAAACATACCATTTTCCAAAGTATCGATCAATCGCTTGACGAGTAGGTCCTTTTTCTTCAGCCAGAGATGCCACTCCTGCAACACGAGAGAGCGTCAGTTTGGGAGGTCGTTCATACAATGCACTTTTTATGGTATTATATTATTTATTTATCACACAACCTGCCTCTGTTAGCATTATACGTTATAGCTCACAACACAAGTAAACTAGATTTTATAGCAGAAACCTGCTATGATATTTCCGAAGCGTTTGGTGCGCTGCTTCCTAATTCGGCCGAATTGCGGACGCCTCTCCCACGTTACCTGCACGCGCAGCAGCAGCAGCAGCGCGGCCCAGCGGGCGGCGGCCACGTCCGCGCGCCCCTCCCACGTTACCTGCACGCGCAGCAGCAGCAGCAGCGCGGCCCAGCGGCCACGTCTGCGCGCCGCTCCCACGTTACCTGCACGCGCAGCAGCAGCAGCAGCGCGGCCCAGCGGGCGGCGGCCACGTCCGCGCGCCGCTCCGGCTGGGCCACGAGCGCGGCGGCCACCCTCGCGCCCAGCTGCGCGCCCAGCCGCGGGTGGTGGTGCTCCACGACGCTCCCGATCGCGTCGAACCAGGCCGCCCTGTGGACAACCGTTGTATTGTCAAGCGCGTCTCCGGGCAGCTGACATGTCTCTGTCGGCGGCGCACACCCGGCCGCGCAGTCCTTGCGCCCACGATATACCTTCTATGTTCCCCATTCCGAGACCAACGTTAAAAATTCATTCCTTCAGCGTGCTTGCGACATCTATCCATACTAATAGAGGTAACGAGGTAATTCTTTGTGTGAGTTACGTCGGTATACTGCACACACGCGCACATTTCTGTCTAACTACAGTAGAGCTCTTAAGTGTTAATTATAAATTATTTTGTTATTTTTTCGTTAAGTTTTTATTGTTGTTCAATGTTTAGTTTCATCTGTTATTCGGTCTGTATATAAAAATGATAGAGACTAAGAAGACAAATTTGATTCAAGCCAAGAAAAGAGGTGGAAGTTCTATCGAAGGAATATAAGTTTTACAATAAATAATAGTTTGTATATCTCTTAAAATGTTTTTTTTGCATCCTAAATAATTTTGGACTCGACTATACCCGCGCGCACTCGTAGTCGCTACTAATTTCCGAGCCGCCCTAAAGTTAGCATGGGACTGTACCTGACGTGGGGCGAGTCGTGCACCGGCAGCCGCCAGAAGGCGGCGTGCGCCAGCAGCGCGCGCAGCCGCTCCCACAGCCAGTCGGCGTGCGGCCGCAGCGGGCCCGCCAGCCGCGCCAGCGCGCGCAGGCTGCCGGCCAGCACGCGCGCCGCCTGCACTCGGCGCTCATCCGGGTCCTCCGTCCTGTGCGAACCGTTTCAATGTATCATTGCGTACAACAGAAATGATCTCCACACAAGAAAATCAAACATTTATCAGATGCTGTACGGCTCTTGGCGTGAGATAACTTTACGATTTGGACATATTTTAGGAATGTATAAAACTAACAAAAAAAATAACACAAATCGTCATACTAAATTTAAATTAAGAGGATATGTTGAGAAAAATGCGGTTTTTCTATTACGTGTAACTCGTTCAGGCTGTGGATTATTGATATGAAATTTTGGAATTAGTTTTTTGACTATATTTCGCAGTTTCGCTCAAAAGGAAAACACGTTTCAATGAAATTTTCTCGATAGCAAATAAATGTGAAGTTATTTTTACACTTTTTTGGATCCCAAGGCATAACGGCAAAGAGTTATTTAATTTAATTTATTTTAAAGGGTGTAGAATAAATGTCTTTAAGATTCCTCAAAACCGTTTTTTAATCAAATAAAGTATTATAAAGTTATGAAATGAATTAGTTTTGGCACATACGTTATTTTATTCCGAGCGCGTTCAAGCTACAGCTATCTCTTTTTTTTACATGTCTCAAGTAAATATTTCAATCTCGCTCGCTCACATTCAATAGAGCGATTTGTCGGCCTGCGAGCCTCATCGACATAGGCCCTTAAGTTAGAAATATTAAGAAGGTATCTACATTATAGCACATACTACAATATAATATTTCATTATATTTATAAACATATTAAGTCGTTAGAATTAATGAACACTGTAAGTAGGAGGTGAAATTTGATATTGTTTATTTTTATTTATGTTCTTCTTAGTTTTTAATTTAGGAATTATTATCATATTTTAGTTTCATTTGTTCAAGTTTAAATTAGTTATGTGACATGTTATACTTAATATATATTATGCAGTGCTCACTAATATTAGAATTACACCGAGCATGGTAGTTTTTAAGTTATACCAAAGTTTAGTAATTAAAACTAGTGTATATTCCGAGGAGTGAACCAAATAAACTAAAAAAAGTCGTTTATCCAGTATCCACACATCGGCGATGCAAGTCCTGGAGGTTGTAATTTTTATAATTCCAGGGAAAAAGCTATCAATTCTTCATTTGTTTTGTTTTACCGATATTACTCACTTTTTATTCAAAATGGCTTCAGCGTTCCCGGTGAGGTTGTCCACGATGAGAGTCATTATTTCCGATTTGCAGAATATTATCGCTTCAGCCAACTTGTGTTCAGGAAATATTATCTGTAAACAAAACTAACTTAGTACTATTGTTGCGAGATATGGGGGTTCGGGATAAAAAATGCCTTTCTTCTACACTTAAGATTTATTAATAAACAAAAACACAAAAGAAATTGAATTAAATAAAAATAATGAATTAAAATTACACTCCACACAAAACACTGACTCATACTCTACAGTTCTACACAGTAGAAGCACTAGAACTCCGCCTCTGTATCGCACTTGACACTCTCCTTCTTTCTCCAGCCTGTCTCCGTAACACTATGAACTGCCAGCTAAATACACTATTAAGAATGGGTCGCTACCATGTTTAAAAATAGCTTGTAGTCGTTTAGACGTAGACAAGTAGAAATAAAGTACTGACAACAGGAAAATAATACTTGTTCTTCTTTCAACATACAATTACTTTGATAACAGACAATCGACATTTGACGCATCTGTCGATTTAAAGACTTCTGGAGTTAATATAAACTGATTTATTAACGTTAACTACTAATAGTAAGTTTTGACGGGCTCGTTGGCGCGTTCGGTAGAACACCTGCCGACATGTTTAAAAAAATATTTTAAACATGTCGGCACGTCTGGTAACTTCGGGCATCGAACGGGTGAGAGGAATATCAAAATTCCGACTGGGTTTGATAGATGGAAAATTCCTTAAGTGCATATTGCGCGTTTCGATTACAGTCTATTAATTTCTGAATACTTAATGAAAAAAGTATCATTGACTGATGTTCTGTGGCTGAGGTATCACCTTCGATCAACTGAACCTCAAGCTCGTTTGTTGATATCTAACATTTAAAACAAATGTTACACGCCGGCTCGTCGCGGTAGAAGCAACATTGCGAGCCGGTGTTAATTAAAATAAAACCCTATATAGACTAAGTATAGTTAAATAATTTCCTATAGATATATAGCACCTTCAGACTGGAGGCGGCGGCGAGGCGCGCGGGGGCGTGGTCGTCGTGCTCGGCCAGCAGCCAGGCCGGCAGCAGCCGCCGCAGCTGCGGGGCCGCGCGCCGCCCGCAGCGCGCCACCATCGCGCCGTGACACACCTGCGCACACACACACTCGCCCATCGAGAGATATCTACTCAATGACGTAGCATTCAATGAACACCATTCCAATATTTCACCATGCCTACTACTAATAGAGGACAAATTTTTTTAATAGGATCGACAAACATAACATGTAGATAATGCCGTATTGTATTGTGAAAACTTCTAAAAGCTATTCAAGTAAAGTAAGAAATGAGTATATTTTCAGTAAGTAAAAATTTTTCTATAATATATAAACATTATTTAGTTTAAAATAATATCATCATTATTTTATCAAAATATTAATTTTCTGTAAATACAAAATCATATAAATAGCCTAAATCAACAATAAGTCTATCTATTCTATTTTGGTGCAAGAAAACATAAATCATGTTTTTACAGCAAAATTGAGCTCTGTTTTAATCATTTAAGATGTGAATTAAAGTATCTACTATTGCATAATGACCATTTCATTTCATATGTCAATATAATGTCTACTAGATACATTCATTAATTAATTATTAGTCTCATCACCTTTGAAGGTGGACATTAGTATGTACATAAACCTCTATTGAATAAAGGTGAACAGTAAAACTCGCCACTAACTTAGTTTCTTCTAGAGTGTATTTGATTTTGCACAGAATTCAATATATTTGCTTATACATACTTTGTAATACTATTGTAAATGTCTTATATTACATGACTAACCTGTGTGGCCTCCCGCACCCTGTGGTCATTATCAATGGTGAGCATCAAGTAGACGAGTGCCCAATTGGGGAGCGCCGCCTCCACTTCTTCTAGCTCACGGCTATTGACCAGCTCCAAGAGCTCCTGCAGAGCCTGTTACAATATAAGAATATGACAGAAATGTTCAGATAATGTTGAGGTTTATTTGAACTAAATGACACAGTGCACAGTGATCCCGTCATATTATGTCATAGGGCTGAATTGGTGATGGTCAAATAATGACTTCATTTATTTTTACAAGGTACATAAATAACCCCAGATATAAAAGAAATTGCAATAACAAACAGGGAACATTTAATTTTGGTAATGATTCACATTATCTTTCATACATACGTAAAAATTTGTTTATTATTTATTTTAAAAATTTTAAAAAAGTAAAAAAGTATAGTCATTAGATCCACATTTAAAATCCACATTTAGAACTAAAATGGTTAAAAAAATATTTCTTTATTTTTAATCCAACCCGCAACGCTATTTATTTATTTATTTATTTATTACAATTTGTAAACTATATATTAACAGCTATTAGCCAAATCATATACAGTTATTAATTTTTAAAACTACATATTCTCTAAATAGGAAAAACACATTTTGATAAAAATATCGGCCGTTATACCAAATATTGACCTTCTTAGGAACCGGGACCACTGTGCAGTGGCATGTTTATTGTGTTCCAGGTAAATAATATAAACAATTGTTTTTATTAAAAGATCAGAAATATGTATGTCCCTATGATAAAATACTAGACAATTAACTTTTTTATTTTATTATTTATTGTATTAAAAATTTGATTTCAATAAACCTAAATGAATGGACAGAAACAAAAAAATGTTCTCAATAATGGCATCCAATGATATAATACAACAACCGGTGATGTTTTTGAGGTACAAAGTACAGCCGGGACCATTGATTTTGGTCAATATAACTCGTATTTTGTTCTTAATGATGTCGTCTTAAAAGGTTTTAACTGTAGTAATAACAAAACAACTAATTCTATGTTAGTTCCAATTGCGTATGAAACCAAGATAATATCTATAGTGTTTATACCTTGGTTCGTGTAATGGGATCTTTCTTATTAAGTTTTTTGAAGGCCAATGTGAATTCATTAGTCATAGCATGTTCAGGACTTATGGGTGCCATTGTGGGAAACAGAGCTGGCAAAACTTTCCCTGTGCCAAGTGCTCCAAAAACAGCATCTGTTTTGATAACATTGTTGAGCAGTTCTGCACTACGACCACTGCTTGATGGCTGAAAGCAAGTATTTTTAAAGTATTTATAAAGCTATAAACTGATAAAACATGAAGTGTAAAACACCAAACCGCAGAAAGATTAATTATAACCAAAAACTTTAATTGTACTAATAGAAAATATGTATACATATAACAGGATTAAATATTTCGAAAAATTAACCATTATTTTAAAATTTCTATTCTCTTTTAAAAGGCACAATGTAACAATATTATGTAATAAATACAAATTTTTAGAGCATTTTAAGATTAAACTTACTCTGGCATTATTTTTGGTTCTTTGACTTTGTTTTGATTTTCCACCCATGATTTAAATTTAATAATATCAATGATATACGGTTCTCTTAAATTTAGTAATGAGTTGTTTTTGGTAATTAATATATTATATTATACTTAAATAAGCATAAGAATTGATAATCAAATAACTTTGGCTCCGTAAATTATGTTTTTTTTATACTAAAAGGTTTAAGAAATTTTGTTATGACACGTTGTTATGACACGCCTCTTGTCAATTGTCAATGTCAGTAGAGGAGTGTAACTCTTTACTGACTCACTGAGTCGTTTCATTCAAGTTTTCAACTGATTCGAATCAGTAACACAGATAAAAGTGTATCATTTGCATCAATTGCATCTCGAACTTAATCGGCACGCTTTGCTTGCGGATACAAATGAGATAGTGATTCGTCGGAGCGAATGATCGGATTGTTTAGAGCGTTTCGGACAAAGTCGGGTCGCGTTCGTTCAGTCGTGTTACGCCAGAGAAAAGCCATGTTTTGTCTTTTATTAACGCGAGTATCACACATTTAAATAAAATACTGTATACCGGATTAAAACGCGATTTATTATTTATATTGTTTAAATTATTTATCCCGACGTTTCGGATGCTTTACAGCAACCGTGGTCGCGGGGAGACAGCAAATAAATAATTTAAACAATATAAATAATAAATCGCGTTTTAATCCGGTATACAGTATTTTATTTAAAAACCATGTTTGTTTATTTCCTTTTTTTGTTGACTATTACACTGTACATAGAATCGATTTTTAAATAAATAATATATCATAAAACTTCTAATTGTCAGTCCTTAGCCTCAAAAGAAAGTATGAAGGGAAATCTATTTCTATTAACACAACTTATGTTTTAAGTAGTACATGTGTTGATAGGGTATTTGCATTGTTTTATCATGGGGTTTAGTTATTAAAGCAAGATCAATAAAACGATTTAACTAACGATTTAATCGCGCAAATATCTGGAGTATATCTGTGAATCACTGATGCTAAAGATGCAAATGAAGCGTTTCACTGATTCGAATCATTGGGCTGATTCAGATACAAAAGATACAATCTCAACAAAGATATGTTTTTGCCACCTTTTTGCGGCTTCAGGCTTGCATTCCTTCTTTCCTCCATCCTACATCCACGCCCTCTATGCGGCGGAAGTTAAAACAACTCTTCGTACAACGTGTGCGCAACCGACGCATCAGTCTTTTAAAACTAATTAAAACTTAATAAAACAATCAAGGCATTGTGTGTTGTGTGCTTGGATTTTATAAGTGAGTTCTCCAGTGCAATTGAAAAAGATTTAAATGTTCCATGTATAAAAATCAACCAGTCAACTTTCCAGGCCACAGACACCAGTAATACTCGAATAATCTATGACTCTGCCTATATAACTACATTCAACCTGGGTAATTTTAGAAAGATTTGAAGATACTATGCATTTACTTTATCTTATCTTACTTCTTATCTTATCTTACTTCTTTCTTACTAATATTATAAATGCGAAAGTTTGTGAGGATGGATGGATGGAGGTTTGTTACTCTTTCACACAAAAACTACCGAACGGATTTTGATGAAACTTTACAGTAATATAGCTTATATATCAGAATAACACATAGGCTACAATTTATAAACAGTTTTTCTATATAGGCCATAATATAACGATAACTCGGGAATAAGAAAAATTCCTGCTTTCTGAGGGCTATCTTGGCGTGCGCTGCCTAAACGGTTGGAGTTACAAGAATATAATATATCATGGGATTGTTTGTTTTAAATAGTTCTAAATAAAAGTCAGCGATAGCATATGTCTACCTTTTATGTGGAAGCCAATATACCCTAAACTATGAGCCATAAATATATTTAAATTTGATGAATTTTAGAGAATTTAGCTAATTCTTATCAAAATTGATACATTTTTCGCTTTCAGTATTTAATATGGATGAACTTTGTCTTTTACACTAAGTAATTTGGACGAACGGTTTAAAAAATATCACGATATTATTGACTTGAGTGCAGCGCCATAAAGCGGAGATTGATGAAAAAACAGCTCGGTTCAAAAAGACAAAAATAAGCTACCCTTAGTACTAATTCTACGCAGACGAAGTCGCGGGCAGAAGCTAGTCTAATATATAAAATTCTCGTGTCACAATGTTCGTTCCCATACTCCTCCGAATTGTTCCCATGCTCGACCGATTCTTATGATTTTTTTAATGCATATTCAGTAAGTCTGAGAATCGGCTACTATCTATTTTTCATATCCCTGAGTGATAAGGGTTGTTCACCCTTAAATTATTTTTTTAATTTTTGGACGACATTTTTAGTTTTTATTTTTTTATAATGTGGCATTAAAAAATACATACAACCCTAAATTTTTACTTTTTTACCACCAACCCCTGCTTTTTAGAAATTATTTACATGGCAAATCAACGTTTGCCGGGTCAGCTAGTTGTTTTATAAGTTAGTGTTTTTGGTGGGATACTAACTACCTCAGTAAATCTAAATTTACATATTATTATTTTAAAAAATACCTAAGGGAACTTATTTTTTTTGTGTGAGTGCATAAATTGATTATAGTGACATAGAATGGAATGATGACAGTGATACAGAAATGAGTGATTTCGATGACCACGGTTGCTGAAAAGCATCTGAACCGTAGGGAAAAATAATAAACCGCATTTCGGTCCGGTATAAAGTATTTTTTTTAATTTATTTCTATAAAGATGTATTGTAATAAGCCATCAAAAACATAAATTGTAAAAAAAAAGTAAGTCTCTCAACTCAGTCCTTCTATCGTAAAAAGTTGTGAGATCCATATAATACCAAGTCGGTCAATTTATTCAGTCTCTACTGAAGGATCCTTCTGTCTTAAGTTATTACGTAATTAGCTAAGCTAACAACATCTTATAGTGACCATATCAATATCAATATTAATAATCTATTATGTTTTAAATAAATAGATTGACTTGGCCATCTGATTCATTCACTGCAAATTATTATATATATAATTCTAATTTTATATGGGATTACAAAGTGATTTATGCAGTTGGTGTATCTACATGTATCTACATATAGCTGGTTCAAATTGAATTAAATTTGAAAAATACCGAGTTTATAAAATGCCTGTTTGGTTACTGAAAATTCAGTTTCTTCTAGTTTTATCCACAACGAAGTTATAGGGGGGGTCGAATATGGCCTGAACTACTTCGAGAAGAGGATCGTACGACAGTGCCGCTTGTTGCTCGACTTGGCAGATATGAACCCATAGGACGTCTGTGGATATGAAATAAATAAAAATACCCTTTGCGTTGAATTGTCAATATATATAATATAATATTTTTAATATTCATAAATTCAATATACATTATAATATCAAGTAAAATGAATCACTATAATTTTTATAGGCAATATTTTAACACATATTAATCTATGGGTAAGTTTAACAATCTACATTACAACTTGTTGTAACAAGTGTCACTCCGATGGCGCGCGGGCGCGGGCGTCGGGGCTGCCAGGCTTACGCAACTATCACGCAACAAACACATTATGGCATTAGGAATTCACATTTTAACGTTAGCGTTTAAACTATACAATAGAAATATTCTTCTGCAATATTATATTGCAATTTATAATAGTACATAATGCCTCATCATAAAAATAAAAACGTTCTCTTATCATTAATTATTTCGTACTAAACTATAACGAACGATGACGGTTTTATGTACAACTATCCGTATCGTAAATATTATAATTGTATCTTTGGTTTATCTAGCCCACCGGTCAATTTCGACATATGGCTTAGCATAATATAAAATATAGGTACTTAATTACATCTTTTTTTTTATAATAAATTATTTTTAATAGGACTGCTATTAATACATAGGTAATACTTTTGAATTTTATTTGAAGTTTTATAATAACATTTTATTTACAATTAATATACAATACCACAGCTGCCGTCGTTCATCCAATTTAACTTAATATCTTTGATTATTTATATGTCTATAATATTTTCCTCAAGGTCCCTTTTCTTAAGTGTTCATTATCTCTGTTACTTACGGTCATTTTTAGTTGTAATTTAATTAAAGAAAATGTATAGTGTTATAATATTGTCTTTTATTAACGCGAGTATCACACATTTAAATAAAATACTGTATACCGGATTAAAACGCGATTTATTATTTAAATTCCCCTCCAGTCTCCCGCGACCACGGTTGCTGAAAAGCATCCGAAACGTCGGGATAAATAATTTAAATAATAAATCGCGTTTTAATCCGGTATACAGTATTTTATTTAAATGTATAGTGTTATTTAATACATTGTGACGTTTTATATGTGCGTGGGACATACAATTTGGTAGCCGTCTTGTAATAAAAATGAACGGCCCGCTAGCGTAAACATAGGTACTGACCAATTGTGGTTGGAGGCAATCATAAAAGGTCTTAAAATATTTATAAAATTTATAGTAAAAAAAAATCGAATATATTTAAGACAAAATGTTAAAAATAAGTAAGTCGTACAAAAATACCATCCATTTTTACTACTGATTTTACTTGTCTTTGCACATTTATTTAGCCAATCAAGTAAATTGAGGGTAATTTCATAGATATATGGAAAACGTTTCAATGTATATTACGAACAAACTCGTGTTTCTAATAATAATATACATACATAGTTTTTTGAGTATGGGTTACGCATTACTGAAGTAAGTAGTTATCTAATGCAGCTGTGCCTTTGTTATTTAATCTGAGTGTGGTGTATACAATGTTTTTCATTTCACTTCGAATATAATTAGTTTTAATATTGCAATTTATTTCAGGTTCAAATCATAAGATATGCAATTATAATGATCAAAAGTTGGTATTGATTATCTGTGATGTACTATAACTATAAAATATTTATGTAGATATATCTAATACATAGTTACAATTTAAGTAATATTGCTTGAAAAACAATACATAATTCGTTGCATAGAAACCTTTCACGAAATCAATTTTACGTGCTTATACTAATTAATTTTATAAAATTACGTTTTAATACGCCCTAATGTAGGTACATACTTAATTTGCTTAGGAACTTTCTGTTCTAATTGGGTATAGAAAAAAACATTTATTGAGACACTTTCAAAATTTAAAATTCATGAGCGACGTATACATCGTAAGTACCTAGGTTCATTGATCACGTGTAATAGGTACCTAAATTAGCTTACATGAAATAAAAATGATTCTGATATTAATTAAACTACTGCATTATTTCCTCATAGCGGCACGAGGCAATTTATAATAATATTAATAATCTTAGAGAAATTATGAGTGAAAACATGGACATATTAACACGAGCTTTACTATAAGATATCCTAACTCTATTAACGATATCATTCAATAAACAGTTGTTGATTATTGTCATAATATTCATTGTTTTTGTGTCGGCACAGCAAGAGCGCTTACGCAGTAAAACATACCTTAGATAATTCCGATTTTTAAGCCACCATATTTACATAAAATCACTATGTTATTATATACAATAGTTTTATATCTATTTACATATATACCTAAACGCTCTAAATTTTGGACTACGAAGGAGTTTTTCGAAAACAGTAGAGATCCCATACGAGTACCTATTATGGAATGTTTTTGACTTAGTTATGATAAAAACTAGTTAAACACTTAACATTATCAATTTTTATGAAGTACACAAAATAAACTTTAAATAACTTAAAGTGCCCAAGAGTCAAGAAACAGATATTTGAATAACCCGTTGTAAGTAATACCATTATCGATATTGAGTTCCATTTTCAGTAAGCCTGCATAATTTATTAACTTACAGTTTAACACATCACTCTTTAAATTAAATCGTAACCAACTATTTAAATTAGTTTTGAAAGTACTATATTCTAATATTAACAGTCAAGTTAAAATGAATGAGTATTATGTTACAGGTACTGGTTTTGGTTTCAGTACAAATACTTATTAGGTAGGTAATTAATTAGCGAACATGATCCATATTTGGCGCGTGAATAATTAAATTATATAGAAAAATATGACATTGAGCAGTCTTAATGTACACCCAACGTGTTCTAATACCGAGCAACAAATACTATCTCTATACTTTCTTAAAATATCTACACATTTTTAGCAACTTAAATAAATTTTAAAGTATTCCTAACTACACTGTCTATGGCACTTCTTTGCAACTTTGGATTACCTCTTTGGCACAATTTTATTTTTTATTTCTTTGGCACATTATTTCTTAATCCTAACCTAGATGCTGATGTTTAACCAACGTTGATATCTCATTAGTTGGAATGTGTTATAGGACCTACTAATAGAAAACCATTTAAAACTATTAAAAGCATAAGATAACGATTGAATACTCGACTGCGAACTAAACTATTTTTTTTGACATAATATATTGTGGTTTTTAAAATTCAAATTGGTACTAAGTTTGAGAAATTGCATCTGCTGCATATCACATTAACTCTTCGATATATCGACATATTTTGGAAAAATTAAATACATATGTTTAGTGGAGAAAAAACGCGTGACTAAAGCAAAGTAGGTTTTCTAATAAACAAAATTGTTTAAAAACATATTTTAGTTTTTTTTTTAAAGTTGAGAAGAATTCTCTTGCTTTAAATTTAATGTCGTATAGATAAAACTGAGGCAGTAATCTAATCGAATGCTTAGTTATAAGTTTTTCATATATGATCTTCATATCATGCACCTAAATATTGTTGATTCATTATTTTCGAGACATAAAAAAGTTAGAACACAACATTTGATTAGTTGTTCAATCTCTATAGGGCTTGCAGATAGCGAACCTATGGTTCATGTGCTGGCTGTAGGAGCCGGAGTGGGAGAACTTCTTGAGACATTTGCAGCACTGGAAAGGCTTCTCTCCAGTGTGCAGGCGCTTATGCTCTGTCAGGTGGTGCTTGTGCTTGAATGCTTTGGGACACTCCAGACATTTGTATGGTCGTTGTCCTGGAAGAAAATGGAATATATCGTTTATTTTATTTTATTTTGAAGGATGTTTTATATTCAAAAGTTAATCAATAAGTGAGTAAAATGTTATCATCTGTAGGTAAGTTATTTTCATAATAAGTTTGAAATATTTACCAGAGTGTTCGTATTTATGCCGCGCCAAAGAACTTTGCTTTACAAAGGTCTTATCGCACTGATCGCACACGAATTGCCCTTCTCCTTCTTTAATATCGTTTCCTTTCAACTTGCTCTTCTTAAGTATTGTGGTATCATCATCGAAGTCATGTTGGGGTTGTACTTCGTCATTCCAAGCAGATCGCTCGTATAATGGGCTCGATGTTTGCCTGTTGTCAGCCATGATGTGCATGTTGAGAATAGGGGATCTTCCATTGGCAATGTCATGGTATTGTAGTAGCTTGTCCATAGGTATCAAAGGATTTACTGCCATCTTTTGTAATGATCGTTTTTGCCCACTAATGGTTTCACCCGGCGATGGTGAATGTCGGAAATCTGTGAGAGAAGAGGAGGAGCAGTTAGAATGTGGATAAGGATTGATGTAGCCAGTGCGGTACGGTGTTGTACTCCGCGATGATTTTTGGCTTAAATTCACGGCTTCTTCAGAGTCAGAATGTGTCACCGAAATGCTGCAGGGTGGAGAAGGAGATGGACTCGAAGTGACAGATACATTAGATCTTTTTGTTGATAAGTCAAGTGGTTGATCTGATGGAGTTGTCGTCTGACTCATTCGCCGCTCTCTTGCTCGAAAGTTTTGAAACCAAACTTGGACCACTCTGTTATCGAGGCCAACTTTTTGAGCAATTTTTTTGCATTGTTCTCTATTCGGTCGCTTGTTAAATGCGTAATGCGCTCTTAAAATAACTTGTTGTTCTTCATTCAAAGCAGTTCGTACTCTTATTTTTCTGTCACTATCGTGAACAGACGACTTATCATCGTGGTCATCCTTCCCAAACTCTTCGTCTTCACTAGCACTTACGCCACTTTGAATTGATGTTCTCATTTCCGCTTCCAACCTATTTAATGCTACGGTTTCGGCGACTTGGGCTGCTAATCCCTCGTGTTTTCGAAAAACATTACCACATATTAACTTCTCATGCTCTAATAAGTCAATTTTGTTATTGAAACTAACATTACATTTGGAACATCTATGATTGTCATTAGGTTCATCTTTAATAATAACATGAGACGTGGGTGGGGAACCTATACTTGGACAAATGTTTCCGGAAACTGGTGATAATGTTTCAATATTCGGTCGAAACAAGTGGTTATTTACAGAAGTATTCACTGACTCTACTATAGAAGTGAAACTTCTATGAATATCACTTTCATTTCCATTGTTATTTAATGGGACAGAGTCATAATTATGAAATGATGACCTAAGGTCATTCTCGTCATTCTCATCTTCTTTTTTTACTGTCACAGTTTCATCCTCTTCGATGTCCATTACGAGCTCCGCGCTTCCCTCAGAATGTTTGTCATCCTCTTCTGGCACTTCTTCTATAAGATCTTCTGGGTTTGAAGAAGCATGATTTGTATGTTTGGGACTGAAACTTTCCATTTTTCTTTGCTGATACTGTTGTGTAGCTAATTGCTGAAAAAGTTGGCTCAAGGATGATGGGAAACTGTACGGTGTTATTCCAGTTTCGGGGCTGATCGGCATTCCAGGAGGCATATAAAACGGATTAAGTCCTGGCTGACCAAGTGGTGGCCGGTGATAGTTAGGGTCCTGTGAGGACATCGAGGCAAAAAAGGCCTCACTGTATTTTGGCAAAATTGGTAAAAACCCGTTAGGCGCCATATTATGCTTTAACTGGGAAGCGACCATCGCATTTGTACGTTTCCTTGACGGACTTCGGTCTGGATTCAATGCAGGGTTATTCGGTTTTATTCTACCCATTTTCAGGTTCATAACAAGACACTTCTTAGAAGTCATGTGTGAAGAGTAAGATCCGGAATGCGAGAACTTCTTGCCGCAGTTAGCACATTCGAAGGGTTTCTCTCCACTATGTATTCTCAAATGTTCTTTTAGGTGATGTTTAAATTTGAACGCTTTGTCGCAGTCGTTGCATTTAAATTTCCGCAGGTTTGCGCTCTCGTCGTGGCTTAACATGTGTCGCTGGAGTCGATACACATTCGCGAAACTCTTGTGGCATATCTTGCAAGTCTGTAATCAAAACGAAAAAGGAATTACTTCAAATGGAAGTGTTCTGTATTTAGGACACGTTTTAATAATTATCTTTATAGTTGTTATTATCAATTATAGAGTTATAAGAATCGTCATTAATAATTATTGTGGCAATTATAACCAGGAGATATTTTTGCTCATGAAACTTTAGTAGGCAACTCGATATACACCATATTATAATATCATACGACGGTAATTAATTGTATAAATATTGTATTAAGTAATAACTTTCAGATTATAATTATTGCCAAGTTCAAATTGTATCGAGTATTATGATTATTTAAAATACAAATTAAAATACATAGGTATTTTTCTAATAAGAATTATAATTCTGAACCTACCATTTAAAAAAATAATATAGTTGAAATGTCTGGCAGGTTATTTAATATTAATTTTTTCATGTATAGGAAATGTAAAACTTTTATTCAATATTATTTTTCTAAGTAAAATCTAGTTAGCACTATCTGCTAGTCAGCCGCTGTCCGCTGACTTCTGGCGTGGTTAGATAAGTACTTTTTTGTTAGTTTTGGTCGTTCAGTGTAGGGACTCGTCACAAATAAAAGTACTCTTTGCATCATTCAAGTAACTATATTTTAAAATATTTATAAATTCGATATATCATAATTATTATGTCGGTACGATATAAAGTTATAAAATAAAACGAGTTATTATAATAATATACCTACGGCATATTTTTAACATACGATTACAACCGAATTACATCAGGGATTGTGCAAATAATATTTTAAATTTTCACGAAATTTAAATCAATATAAAATGGATGGTAATTTGATACATCCTTTAAACTCTCTTGATACATTTAAGTTTAGTAAAAGGGGTCTGATTTTGGACTTAGCTCACCCCTGATGTAGTCCTGGCTGACTACAAGTTAACATTATGGCAACTGGAATTCACTAGCGTTGGAAGCGTTATAAAGTATACAAAATGAAACTACTTCTCAACAATATGTACTTACAAAACTATAGATATATACCTAAATCTTATTTACAGTAAGGACTCGCTCGCGCTGATTCAAATTAAACACCGTATTTCTTTGTAATGGTTATATTGTGTTCGATTTCCTCCTGGTTCGTCGTGTTTACTTCTGTATCCAGCTTTGGGGGAAAGGAAAGGATAGGGAAGACTATTGGTTACAGAACCACCGATAAAATTTGGAACAGAGAAATACAGATTGTAAAGTTTGTCTATAGTCTATATTTACTATAAAGTTCCGAAAAGCTGAAGTAAAAACAGTCCGAGGGAGGATTATTGTTCACCATTAAGGTCCCACGGTGGTCGTCATTATCATCTATACCTACAGATTGTATCATCGACGCACACGATATTGTGTGATATAAACAAGTACGTAATGCCTCACAATTACATATATCTACTAATTAAAACTAACGATATCGGTTCTATTTACAATTTCCGTATCGTATATACATTAATTAATCTTTGGTTTACCTAGCCCACCATTTTGGTACTCCTTAATTTGTAATTAATCACAATTAAAATAAAAATAAAATATGTCTCTATTAAGTATTATAAATATACAGTTGCGCATACATAATAAGTGAAATATTATATTATCAACATATTATGTATAACATAGTAACAATATAAATGATTTGGAAAACATAATATAAAATACTGATATATTAAATTACTAAAATGTATGTATATTAAATAATTATGTTGAGCTCTAACATACTTTCACAGAGAATTTGTCTTTAATTCAATGATCTTATATTGGTAGTAACTAGTAAGTACCTACTATTTGAAAAATATCGATTAATTTGCTATCGATCGAATAATTCATAAATATTTTAGTCCTTATAGTTTTATAATTATATTGGCACTTTTTAATGTACAGAGTAAGTAAATTGTTCAAATAAGTACGTCAAATGTTAATGCCATTGATTTTTGCACAATTTTCAATGCGTGATTTTTTTTTAAGTAATTAACAATAAATTGGTTAAAACTTATATAACATATTATATCAGTTTGACTAAGATGGAGATTTTTAAACATCGGAGTTCCCATAAAAGTATAATATGATTATGGAATGCTTTCATTTAAGTTAAACTAAATGCTTAATAAGTAAGATTAGATACATTGTACAAGTAAAAAAAACTGGAAATAATTCAGAGTATGAAAATACATATATTTAAGTTGTTGGATGATTTTTCAAAAATACTGACGAATATGCTATGTAGATTTGCTTATGTTTATGGATAATACTATGAATATAATTTACTAAAATACAGGAATATTATTAAATAAATAAATATCAAGACATAGGTTGACAATAATAATGTGTCACGTATACTTGGGGGAAGGTTTGAAACAAGTATTGAGCTTCAACTAAAATATTGTATGAATTAATTGACATACTTTATAAAATGTCAATACATATATATGTACAATGTACATATATGAACTGCTATTCGAAAGAAAAACATATTAAACAAAACAATATTTGGTTATAATCTCTAGGAGGGAACTAATAGGGATGTTGACTATTTTTTGGAATTGCTTTTATTTTATAGATACATCCTTTATAAACACGAAAAAAAAATCTTATCAAAAAATATTACATATTTCAATAAAAAATACGTAAATAAAAATACTTTTCAAAAATTCCCGCTAAAACGCTCCAAACTGTCACGTGACGTCACAGACCGAATTTATTCGTGAGAAGTGAAAAGATTTGTTAAGATCTAACTTTGATCGAACGCGAGCGAGATTGTTTATCGGTCTGTGACGTCACGTGACGTTTTGAGCGTTTTAGCGGGAATCTTTGAAAAATATTTTTATTTACGTATTTTTTATTAAAATATGCATTAAATATGTAATATTTTTTTATAAGATTTTTTTTTTCGTGTTTAGAAAGGATGTATCTATAAAATAAAAGCAATTCCAAAAAATAGTCAACATCCCCATTATTATTATTGAGCAATATAAATACCGAGCGACAAATACTTTTTTTATTAACTATAGGTACCTGGTACATATTAAAATTTTGTAAAATAAATTAACCTACTATTTACAATATATTTACAGTTTTGGCACTTTTCTTTGGTCCATGTGATTTGTTACTCAAAGATCTCGAGAACATCAAAGTTTTTCGAATAGACCCGAGTTTAATACGCTTCAGTCTCTATAGGGCTTGCAGATAGCGAACCTATGGTTCATGTGCTGGCTGTAGGAGCCGGAGTGGGAGAACTTCTTGAGACATTTGCAGCACTGGAAAGGCTTCTCTCCAGTGTGCAGGCGCTTATGCTCTGTCAGGTGGTGCTTGTGCTTGAACGCTTTGGGACACTCCAGACATTTGTACGGTCGCTGACCTGGAAGAGCAATAATTTGAGGTATGATTTCATTTATTATGATGAGGTCATGGTTTCTTATATTTTTAATGAGTTATAACATGACAATTTTAAACAAAATAATTACCTGAATGTTCATATTTATGTCTGACTAATGAGCCTTGTTTTACAAAGGTTTTATCGCACTGATCGCACGCAAATAGTCTCTCTCCATCATTTCCTTTCAACTTGCTTTTATTATGAACTGATACATCGTCGTCAGTACCGATTTGAATCGGAAATTCGTCCCTGCAGACAGGTCGGTCGTGTGATGGACTCCATGTTCGTCTATTATTATCAGATATATTATCCTGTATCCGAAGAACTGGACTCCGGCCGTTGGCTAAGTCATTGTATTGAAGCAGCTTATCCATTGGCATCGAAGGATTTACTGACATTTTTCGTTTTCGCTTTTGGCCATTAATAGATTCATTAGGAGATGGCGATAATCGGAAATCCGTTATAGATGAAGATGAGCAGTTGGAATGTGGATAAGTATTAACGTAGTTGGTGCGATACGGTGTTGTACTACGTGACGATTTTTGGCTTAAATTCACCGCTTCATCGGAGTCGGAATGTATCATCGAAATATTAAAAGAAGGAGACGGTGACGGACTTGATGTCGGAAATTCATTTATTTTTTTCGTTGATAAGTCAAGAGGCTGATCTAATTGCCCAATTGTTTGACTTGTTCGACGTTCTCTTGCTCTGTTATTCTGGAACCAAACCTGCACTACTCTATTATCCAGACCAATTTGTTGAGCAATTTTCTTAAATTGTTCTCTATTTGGTCGGGGATCAAAAGCATAGTATTCTTTTAAAACTGTTTGTTGTTCATCGGTTAAAGCTGTTCTGGCTCTAATTTTTCTATCTGCTTCGTATTGAGTTTTTTCATCATGAGATTCCTTTCCAATGTCCTCGTCTTCACTAGCGCTTAATGCATTTTGAATTGATGATACTTTAGTTTCCAAATTGTTTAATGCAGCATGTAATTTTTCATGTTGTATTAAAGTCTTCTCATTGTTAAATGTCAAGTTGCACTTCTGACATCTGTAAAATTCAACAGGTTCATTCTTTACTAAAATGTGCGGTGTTTTAACGCTTGATGGAGTTTCATCAGAAATTGACGTAAGGTTTTCTGCGCTGATTTTTAAGAAATGTGTATTTACAGATTTGCTAACTGACTGGAAAAGAGATTTGAAAGTGCTATTGTAATGGTTTGCGTTCAGGATAGGCTCAAAACTATTTGATGATTTAAAGTCATTTTCTGGTTCTTTTCTAGCTATATCATTCTCGTCTTCTTCTATATCCATCACAAGTTCTGCGCTTTCTTCAGATCGTTTATCATATTCATCTGTTACTTCTTCAATCAGATCTTCTGGGTCAACTGAAGACTTGTTATTTTTTTTATCAAAAGGACTTTCCCCATGTCTAAGTCGTTGTTCCTGATAAGTTAATTGATGCAAATAACTTAAAGAAGCCGATATATCGTACGGTAGGTAGGTACTATTTTGATTAATAGGCATTTCAAAAGGAGCATAACGTGAATTCACTATTTGGTCTGGTAGCGTCGGCTGACAATTGCCATTTTGACTAAACATTGATGCAAAAAACGCTGTCGCTTCTTTATATTTGGATAGTATCGGCAGAATGGTACCATTTTTCAATGGGTATTTATTACTATTCAGTAATTGTAAAGCATCTTTCCTTTCTTGCTTTAGCATTGGCCTTGTGTCTGAGTTGTGTACTCGGTTATTAGTCTTAATTCTTCCCATTTTGAGGTTCATGGCTAGACACTTTTTAGAGGTCATGTGTGACGAGTAGGACCCCGAATGAGAGAATCTTTTACCGCAGTTTAAACATTCAAATGGTTTTTCTCCACTGTGTATCCTTAAGTGTTCTTTAAGGTGGTGATTGTGTTTGAATGCCTTATCGCAGTTGTTGCACTTATATTTACGAAGATCAGGATTTTCGTTATGACTTAATGCATGTCGTTGCAGTTGATTCATTTTGGGGAACGTCTTGTGGCAGATGTTGCAAGTCTGTAAAAAAATTATTTAACTCACTTTATAAAACAGTACTACTTCTATAACTGCGCTTTGTTCTAATTACTACAACTACTTCTACTAGCTCATTCAAATTCATTATAAGCAAGCAACCAAAACTACTTAAAATCTTGGTTATCTTTGCATACCTTGTAACTTATGTGTATGTGAAAACCTTTTTTCATTTTTACAGCATTTTTTGGAATATTTACTCCTTTTAAATTGTCAAGTTTAATGTTTTGTCCTAGCTGTGCCCACACCCCGTGAAGTGAAGAAAGTTAATCTTCGTCTAAGCCATATAAATGACTTTTTTTTCATAAAAAGATAGGTATGACAATAAATGATAAAGACAAAAAAAAGGTAGATAAACGTTTACATAGATAAATAGAAAAATCAACAGAAGAACAGAGATGAAATAGATAAACAGGAAGTCCATTCATATTCACTGAACATGAGTTCACAGTAATTTTCAAGTCGATGGACGTAAGCAGGACGTTATCAACGGCACAGGATAAGGTACCGTTGTATATGAAAACTGGTGTGCTAAAAATATATGCATTCGGCTCCATGTTTTGTGTTGAATCAGAATAAATCGTAGAAAATGGTCATTTGACTTTAAAATAATGAATAATTTGAACGGTTCCTGCTCGAGACAGTCACCCGCACTCCTGTATCTAGTAGTAAGTAAGCTGTTTAACAATGTACACTGACATATTTGACGGTATCCACCTGAGTGCTCGGCGAGTGCAGCGTCTCGTGCTTCTCCAGCTGCTCGCGGGTGGGGTAGGCGCCGCGGCACTGGGTGCAGCTGAAGGGACCTCCGGGCCCGAGGGGTGAGCTGCCTCTCTCGTCCTCCTCCTCAGGCTTGCCCTCGGGTCCTCCGCCCGCCAGGGGACGGACTGCAACAAACAAATTCCATTGTAAATTTATTTTACAAAATTAAACAGTTTACTATCCAAGAATTTTAAAGTGTGTGATAGATGTATGAACGAAAGCGCATAGCGTGCATACCGTTTGTCTTTGCAAGTTTGTACTCCAGTCAAGAACATATCCTACGTTATATAAAATATCAATAAACATATATGGTAAAATACCGTTCGCGTTAGTGGTAACTGGTAAGTAACAACTCAATACAATATATTTAACAATAATGATAGAGTTAAAAGGTACGTTGTAAGTTATTCTGGTAATGGTTTATCGTTTTTAAAAATAGTTCCCCGTAGAAGCGTACGATGGCGGGCGTGTGTAAATCAAATATAATAATACAATGGCGTATTCATTAGCGCTGTACGAACGAGGTGCATACGTGCTATCTGATTAAGGGTTTGGTTACACCACACTGAATGCATATAAAACTATGGAACCATTAACTTTTGAAGGTGTTTTGTAGCCAAGCATAATCAGGGGGTCTTAACCTTATTTCTAATATTTATTACTAATTTTATCTTATTATTAATACGATTAAATTATTTGCTGACCAAATAATTAATAATTATGTTGAGGTGATGTAATAATCGATAAATGCCTACACTTATTGTTTTATTTACAAGCTTGATTGCAATATTTATGGTGAATAGATTGGCCCATTTAAAGGGCACTTTAGGTCACGGTCCATACGTCAGTTCATAGTAAACTACTGTACTTGCTTGGGAATTCAATTCAATTTTTTTGTGTGTGAAATACTTAAAATTTTATAGTATTATATATATGAGACTGAAAAAAAATTGATAGATTCAGTATCGTATTACCTAGTGCTCAAATACAATCCAGTAAATGTGACAGAGCCTTAGGCAGGTTTTGTGCAACTGCAGGCAGTGACTGGTATTGAATTTTAGAAATTACGGCCTCGTAAACAGCGCACCGGCCATTCCGCCCGCCCCACGCCGCCCTAGTGCATCGTGCGATACGGCAGGACTATCATTGTCATTCCTATCATCTATGTTTGCAATTATGCGGGAATATAAATCACCTTCAACCTTCAAATTCAAATTTAATAATATCACCTTCAACCTTCTACGAGACCGAAAAAACACAGGAATGGACTTTAGTATATCTCAGTTGTTTTATTAGACTAACACTAGTTTCTTGCCTCTATTTCATTGCCTATCTGAAATTCTCGGATATGGTGTTGCCTCCTAACCTTATTGCAATACCACGATCAGTAATGACCTCTATTACGTGTTTGTATAGTTACAACGAAATCAAAATTAATAATTGTCAGTCTCCTCTTGTTCATAGCCTCAAGTACATAAATACGGTAAATAATTTAAAAAAAGTTATAAAATTATTACAACACCATAATAAATTAAATTTAATAAATAATATAATATATTAATATTAATTTTAGTTAACGGGCAGTCTGTTTGTCCTCGCCCACCGCGCCTGAACATCACTCTAAATTTTAATATTATGATATCTCTGTTTAATATGATAAAAGTTTTATTGTTTTATAATATTTTTCTCACAAAATCTTATCTAGATATATGTTCTATAAATAATAATAATTCAGATAAATTAATAAAATTTCTTAATAAAATTGTTATTTGTTTCGTCTACTCGTTAGCAGATGGCGCCACTAGTAGCACACTGGCACCATACACCAGACAAGCTTTTGTAGTTTGGGTGTTTTCATTGATTTCGCGTAATATATTAAGTATTTTGTGTTTAAAACAGTGAAAGCTACGTTGTTACGTTAAAGTTAGTATTAACAAAATTAAAAATAAATTTAGTTTTGTTGTGAAATGTTTATAATATTTTCACACAAGTTTGATCATTATAAAAATAACTTATTTATTTATAATCGAAACAAAATAAAAGTCGCAGTCGTTAAGATAATGTCAATAACATGTTTCTTTCGTTTGTAAAGATATAAATAAGAAACGTCTTTGTTCCATTTGATAACTTAATTCTAACGAAATAAACTTACACGTTTGTTACAATATGAACGTTTCTTGAACTTTGTATTAATTATTCATCACAACGAGTGCACAGAGCAACATAATAGCTATCAGTTAGGTGGAACGGACGAAACACCTACACGAGCCAGTAATCTGCGCACGGGCAGCGTCCGTTAACCGACGATAAAAACTCACACACATGACACTCGCTTCCTATTGCACTACATAAACAATTATCGCACGCACACAGAACCGGGACAGATAACGAGCTGGAGCCGATGGTCGCACGCCAGCGTCGCTCTGATTGGTCGCACCTGTGGGCGCCGCGACCTCACGACTCCTGCGTCCATCGACCATACATACAGTAACATACAGTAATTGTGTGCTGAAAGAATTACTCAAATTGTCACGCTATTCGTTCAATTGAAACGCGGTCGAGTATCTTGGAGCCTGTTGACTTTCGTCTAGAATATTTTCCTTGTCCGCATACCGAGTACTCGAGCGGTCAGGAGTATTTTTATAAGGTGATTCATAATATGTTTATGTAGGTAATAAAAATATTAAACTGAACATTTATGAATATATACGCAGTTAGCGTTTGATTTCGCAGTTAACTGCTTACAATTATTGAAAAGAATTTTTCGATGTGTCTCAAATAAAACAACTCGACCGGTATGATTATTATGATACACGTCGCTTTTTGTAGCACTTGTATCATAATCAGACCGATCCGATTTGTAAGGCTAAATTGACCTAAATAATTTACAAGTAAAATCAACATTTTAAAATCAAATACAAAATGTTTTTGAAAATAATAATCGAATAAATTTTTATCAGGTCATTTCTCCAATAAGATCGCGTGTAAAATAGAGAATTATGCAGAAATAATTTAGTTCCACGGATTGGTCAAACTTTCGTAACAAATTATTAGCGATATATTAAATTCCTAATTGTTTTATTACTTTCGATTATTATTGAGAACGCAATAGTACAATGCGTTTCTCAAGCCACCCGCTAAATTGATAAAAATAAATTAAGTTTATACCTAAATATTGAATATTATTCTAAATGATCAATCATCCACGTACAAGTGAGGACAACTCAACCGCAAGCGGACCGGGGCGCGGACAACACCTAGTTATAATTAATTGACCTTCTTCTCATTAATTCAATGTTTTAAGGAAATCAATATTGTGACTTGATGTTAACTAGGTAAGAACCAATATAGCTTTGGTTAAAGGAAAATAACTGTAAGAACATTAAAAATAGGTCTCCGCTCTCAATCTAAAACTAAATATTTATTATATTTATAAGTAGAGACGAGTGATGTTTAATTTATTTACTAATTAATAACAAAATATATAAAACAATTAAATGATAACAAAATTTTAATAAACTTGAAATCTTATTTTTACTTTATACTGCATATTTTTATTATTTATTTGAAGCTAGGTAGGGATACTTGAAGCACAGGTATTTTAGAAAATTGGCACTCGATTGTTTATATTAGCTTTGCCACATGGTAAATATGTCTGTAAATATGAATATTAATCTACCCATATACCTAGTTTTTCAATAAATTACCAACAAATATTAAAAATGCTAAATCTTTTGGTATGTTTAAGACTAAGCTAGCCAAGCATATTTTACGATTATTCCTTATTAAAATAGTTAGTGTCTATCAAAATATTGTTTCCTCTTCTTCTTATATTTTGTGGTACAAAAGTTTTGTGTTAATCTATTTGTATATGTACATTCGTGCATGCATAGTTGTAAGAGCTTTATTGTATATTCAGGTCGCCGTAGACCATTACATAGTTATTGAATATGTAAGTGACTGTATTAGTCTTAATGAAAAATAAATTCTTTAAACATAAACCTATATCGACTGTTTAATAACTTGCAATATATTTATAGAGTAAAATTTCATGAAAAATAGTAATTATTACAAAATATAATCTCTCTTGAATATTCACTATAACCACACACATTATTTTAATAGTCTCATATCATCATATGAATCATATAGTTGAAGAGAATATTGATGAAAACTGTGTTGTAGGATCGCTGTAGAGTTGTTTAAGTTTGTTTACGGAGCGATTATAGAGGCTTGTTAATGAGTCTGTTAATTTGTGAGTCTGTCTTCAGCAAACAAGTGATTAGGAGACGCTAAGCTTCAACTGGCAACTTGCTATTTGGTCTCGATACAGACAAAAATGTCAACAATTTTGTTTTTAATTACCAGAATTACTTTGAGACAAACAAAATAAAACGTGATTAATAGTTATGACATACAATTATTATTATTATTTAAATTACTTATAACTTTCTGCAATTGCGTTTCAAATATTTTTTTATGCGAGTATTTCACTAAGAATAAATAAAAATTGGTTTGTTAGGTTATATTTACGCATGCCGTAAGTCTAGGAGGGATATCTAAGTATATAACTTGTTAGATCTGAGCAAAAATAAATTCTTTGCCAAATTTAAGAAATCCATTTTTATTTAATTCTATAAACATTTTAATCAGTTTAAGCCATTTTATTATTTATTGTGTATAAACTTTATATTGCTCTAAGCTTTCAGTAGAGTTGCAGTGACTTTATACGGCGTGCTTCATAAATAACCATTAATTTGTGTATAATAAAAATACTAGTGACTATACGAATCGCGTTATCTTAGAAGATAGCAATAAATCTATATTTGTTATTCATTCGGTTTCAGAAAATAAATTGTAGCCGAATGATAAATAACAATAACTTATTTATTCTCGCCTAACTTTGAAACCGGCCGAACATATCGAACGTCCCTACATTATCCACTTCAGACAGGCGGCGCTCAAAGAATAAAGTAAAAAGTAAAAGAGAAAAAGCAAATGAATTAAAACAACATAATCATTTACGATTTAAGACGTTGAAAGAGATCGGGGTTCCCCTCGACAAACGAAACTTTCTTTTAAGTCTGTGTATACCTGTTCCCGACTCTCAAGTGGATGAATTATATCCCAAGGGAGCGAGGGAAGAACACCGAGTTATTTCTAATGAAGACGTGCTCGAGTTTTATTTTTAATGTGTCAGAGGTGATAGTGTTTTCACCTGTTTCGTCCTCATTGTTGTCGAGGGAAACATTAGAGTAACTTTTAAATGGTGTAAATATAAAAAAAAAGGATTTCTAGTTTTCGTTAACAAGCACATCGAAATATGAAATTTTTCACTTTGTTCCAATGATGTGGGGATTTAACAACTATGATAATTAATTTTTGATCTTTAATTATTATATCAGAAAAAGTTACAAAATAAGTGAATATCTTCGGTAATATGAACAGGGGTGATAGATTTTTTTGAAAAACAAAACAAAAAAATGACCAGCAAATAAAATTAAAAGAAAAGAAGCTTACTTAAGGCAGCGAGCCGCCTGGCCGAGGTGGTCGAAGTGGGGACCTTCTTACTCCTCATGTCCGCAAGCCAACCGGCCGCAAAGCTTTCGTACCAACCGCCAACTCCCATAAGCGAGCTGTGCACTTTCATCGGGCGACACGTTTCACCACACACTCGCGGTCTACGAACTACGCGGCGTACTCACAGCGGCAACCCCACACGTTGGCCAGACTCCACAGGCGATACGAGTAGCTGTCACCATAACACCCGAACATCTCATCGGTTCTCGCGACCATGGCCCGCGCTCGCGGTACGTCTCGCCGGCTTCGTGGCGCGCGGCGGAATGAGCCGGACCGCCTCCGACCCGCCCTGCGCCGCCCGCCCCCCCTCCGCGCGCCGCCCGCCCCACCCCACCTATACTTAATTAGTGTAGCGGCCAGCGGTGATCCGGTGAGCGGCGACTTCGCGATACCTCGTAGCCGTTTGCCGTCACCTCCTCTGCACTCTCGGGTCTCGCGACGCTCACTAATCACGTTCTGAACACTTATTTTTATTAAACAAGTTTGACAAAAGAATAAAAGACATAGTAGATATGTCTAATATCCAAACACCTTGATTTATTTTCAATTAATGAACAGATGGCAAAGACCCTCAATAAAACTGCAATCTCTCAACCTAAATTATTCTAACTTTTGTATTAAAACGCTACTGATTAACTTTTAAAATAGGTGTAGCAATGTTTTAAATAATGTATTATTTAATTATTTCAATTTATTAGAAGTGTGAAGAGTCTTAACAAACATGCACAATATCGCTCTACTTTACTCCGCTCTACGTAGAGCTATTTTGTAAAGGTGTTTTTATTATTACGCTCCACCTTCTTCTACCTGTCTTTTTCTAACACATCTGTTACGATAGCGATTATTGTTTCTATCTTATATGTAATCCACAATTATGAGTCGAATCAGTGTGTAGTAGACTTAAATACGGAACCCCTTAATGTTGATTAGGCTCTACCAATTTATAATTATAACGAACCAATTTATATTGATATTATTTTGGTAAAAAATAAGTAAATTATTGTGTATGATTCAGAATTTAAATGTTTATTATTCGAAACTAATTATCATCTTAACTAGGGCGATAATAAGTTTCATGCTTTTGTATGATAAATAAACTACGTCGTACGCTTTACGAGCCGCGTAGAACTTTAGTGTCGCTTTCTGTCGCTGGATGGCGCCAGGTGGTTCAACAACGTCTAATAGGAATCATAAAATTCTACTATGAATATGATTGTTAGTGATCTTTATAAAAACACTTTGTGGTAAGATGAGAAAAATAATAACAGATGCATTCTTTTCTATATAATTAAAATACACTTACTAGTTTGTGAGTTAATATAAATAAATCAACTAGTAATTAGTTAGTTTATAATGAAACTCGCCTTCCACGAGATGGATTGCCAAGATCCTTCGTCGTAACGCAAAAAAACTCTGTAAGACAATTAACGGAATTGTAAAGCGACGTGTATTTTGTATTAATATAGAACAATACCTTGGCGCGGCCGAGTGTCACACGTGTCACACGTGCAGGCCCATTGTTTATGGAATTCGCTTGCATCTTTTAATTATTATATAGGATAAAATGAGTAAGGAAATTTATTTCCAAATGCTATAGAAAGTGCAGTAGCGACCACAGCACTTACAGACCTAGCGTTGAATATAAGGATACGTTCACGTCACTATCCTACTACTCAATTATCCCTATGCTTTTCGTCAAAGGAGAACAAACAAAAACACTTTCGCATTTTTTATATAAGTGGGTTTTTTTTATTACCTCTGAAATTATTTTTTAATTTGTAAAAAACGTGGTGCCACAAGAAGCTACGCAAGTTAGAGATTTTATTGAAATTAACCTAATTAATAATTTATTTCAGTTTATAGAAATAAATTATTGTTTATATTTGTGAAATGTGGAGATTGTTTTTATAGGTAGTATTATTCATCAGTAGGTGTTATTCAGTCATCATTTTGTTCTGGCAATATATGTTTGTTATAAGTTAAATACTTTATTTTACCTAGCCGTCCATCATTATACAATACAATCTCATATTATGTCTCCTCTTGGTGGTTTATGAAGCACGTGAGCGTTGTTAGTAAAGAGCAGCCAATATGTTTATATAATTAATTCACTCTGATATAAAGTGATGTTTAACCTGAATAAATCTCATCGTTTTGGTTAAAGCTAGCATAATGATGACGTGAAAGGTTTGCAATAACTTTTGGGGGCAAATTGTAAAAACAAGGGCCACCCGCGTTTGAATGTACCCACACGTGTCACTGTTGTTCTTTGTGAGCTAAAACTTGTAACCGCTTACCGTCTGATATGAGCTAAAATATATATATCGACTCAACTTTACGTAGTTTTGCGATCAAAGATAGATTCAGCGGTAGCATATTTGAATTTGACTCTGGGAATTATAAGGAGAGTTTATCAACACTATTAGAAATGTTTTCCTATACGTTATCGTAAAACTCTGCAGATTATCTTCCGAGGCAAAATAATCTGTGTATTTTCGTCACCAAATCGATTGAAATATTTTGTTAAATGTTGTATTAGATATGTAGTAAAATACGGCAGTTATCATGAATTTTAATAATTATAATACAATGACTCGCCTTTCGTTACGGTATACTATCCATTCCTATGTTGTAATAAAACATTTTAATTTGATTCAAATTAAATTTCGTCTTCTCCATAAAAATAATATTTATAATTATGAGCAATAAAATAATTTCACACGTAATAAAGGTGTAGGTACTGTATTGTCAGTTATAATAGTTGAGGGAGATATTGAGATTTACCTGCTTTTTGTTTTTATTTGTAACCAGATGTTTCGGTTTTTATTGTGTCGTGAGAAAAGCAATTCCGTTACGCTGGGTGCGTTGTCACGAGAACTCAGATTGAGTTATCAGAATATACCAGTAGTTATTTAATAATTACTAGAGAGCAACAGCAGTTAAAGCAATAACATGTATTCACATTGTCAGAGATGGATTTTTTTATTTTTTAAAGTAGGTAATTAGCGTTTATGGAATTCTTTGCCTGTGAACATCAGAAAGGCACAAACCGTTGCTAGCTTCGATTCTCTTGTGAAAACGTATTATCTGTCACTTTTAATTGCCTTTTTCTTATTATTATTTCATTTTTTTAATATGTTACGCTGATATTTTTTGACATTCATTAATATAATTTTTAATATTTATTTTAATGTTCTCTTTATTTGTATTGCACCACCTTATTGTGTCTATTTATTCAGCATTTCCTCCTTCACGGGTTGTCTGGAAGAAGTAGCTGTCATAGCTATAAGACCGCCTTCTGTACACATATCTAATGCTGATTATTCTATGTTTACTTTTTTCGTCTACTTTTATTATTTTAAGTTTTTTTACTGTATTTTTGTGTGCAATAAAGTATTTACTTACTTACTTAATATACTATGTATCCTCATATAACTATTTGTAATATTAATGTAGATTGATGATGATGATGTCGTACCTCCTGACCAATATCTTAACGGAAATCTTAATGGCTTTTTTTAATTTTATGCGATTTATTTTTGGGACAACAGAGAAACATGTCCTTTTATATTTTTTAAAATAGGAGGTAGTAGATACATGTCCAAATATATATATTTATGAATTCACTTTTTCCTGTGACTATAAAATATCCCTCGCGGTATACGTTTTCAAAAATCCCAAAATAGGTATTTCTTGACGTTGTTTTAATTTCAACCCAAACTAACTGCATAAAAAAGTATTTTCAGAATAAGAGGAGTTTCGTACAAACTTCCATCCCCTTTTAGCTCTCATTACTGGATGCAGTATAAAAGTTACTATGTATCTTGTTTTTTATGTCAGATATCGACAGACGAGCATGAAGTTCACTTTCTTGATGGTAGGTGATACCTCAGCCACAGAACATCAGTCAATGATGCGCTATCGACCTAATTTTTACTTCGGGCATTCGGAGTATGTTTTTAATATTATAGTTTCAGCCGCCGTTTGAAAATTCAGTTAATTTCTGGTATTTTAAATACAGAAGAATAACCTTAACAACTCAGACTGAAACTTAGAGATTTAACTTACCCTAGAAGTTTAACAATGCTATAAGTGTCTCGACCCCATGTAAAACGATACAGGAGCGACAGGGAACGGTAATGAGTCGGTGTCTGCGATACACAGTGACCCGCATGAAGTAATTCTTTAGAATATCGATAGTGCGGGAATTCCAAAAAAATTGATTGATTGGAACTTTTCAATACATCGATATTAAGGTATAGGGGTATTTAATAACGCTGGAGGTAGGATTACGCACTCATATTGGGACAATATTATTTTTATTGAAAGCGAGTGAGAATCTGTACTTATTAGTGGCATATATGGGTGGCATATTTCTGAGTGGTTTCACTTTAAAATTATATATTTATATACAATCAATTATCCTTAATTAACACTATAAAATTAATAATTTCCGTGCTATGAGCTTACTACTCACTATGTACAAGATAGTTTTATTTGTTTAACGTACGACTCGTATTGCGTGGCTGTGAGTGTAATTGTTGTTTATTATTACTATATACATTACGTTTAAGTGATGAAATGAGCGCGGTTATCGGGGGAAATGTACGTAGGACACGTTCGTTATCGGAGACAGATAAGTGTGGAGAGTAAAACTAAAACTGTAATCAGTAGTGGCCCTTCGGGTTATCGCCGCCCGCGCCGCCGACAGCCATCAACAACGAATATTTTTTTCCTACTCTACATATAATAAATAATAATATATATAGACAAGGAAAACATAAAAGTACCTATAATAAATATAAAACTTACAAAATAAAAGCTATTTGTTATTTCTACACCTGATACCGACAGGCCCGAGTATTTGATGGTCAAGTCAGATCGTATTAATCAATGCTTAGTCGGCCTACTTTATTTTAACCTTGTATTCGAAAAATATATAAATAAAGCGAAAATGAAGCGTGACATTTGATTAAATAGATATCTATTACCCTGGAATATAAACTTCGATAATCTTTAGGATCTTAATTTGTATCTACTGTTATAAATTCCTGTACATTATTAAGGTATAGGAATATATAGTAACAAATATACACAATATGTAAAGGAATTAGGAACTGTAAAAGGTTAACAGACACATTTTTAACGTTTGATCTGTGTTTTTATAGATCTGATAATTTTCATTAAGCAAATTGTCACGGTAAAGTATTATCTAATATTGGGTCCCTACTTTTAAGCATATTAGCAAATTGTTTGTGAAAAACATCTCAATTATCTAAAACCCGTGACTTCCTGTCCGCGAGCCGCCCACGTTCCGTCCACATGTATCACCTCTCGATAGCACCATTGTTCTTCGCTATCTGCAAACAAGGGAATTAGTGAGTATCTGTGACAAGTGAAGTACAAAGACCGTTGCATTGACGAGTCGGATGTAGACCATCTGGCACCAGCCTGGGACACCTCGGCGACGGCCGGGGTAAACTCGACTCTATTGTGTGAGAGATAAGGTACAGGTGAGTAATGAGGTCTCGAACAATTAGCATTTGTTCTCAGGTCCCCAGGAATGGCTGCCACATGGCCGCTCGGACAAAGACACTTATGCCAATGAGATTTCTTTGAGCTTAATTAATATTTTGTTAAACCTTCTCACTAATATTGTCAAAGTAACAAACTATTGAAGTTGTAAAATAGTAAAAAAATCTTCATTTATTTTTTTAACATGAGCGAAGATGAGGTTTTATTGCTGTAGTATTAGCTAGCTTTGGAGAGCGATTGAGCGGATACAATATACACAGGTAAACTTTAGCAAAATGTGAAAACGCAGTATGTTATATGTGTAACAATGTAGGTGTCCAAAAACTACATAATTATAAAAATAATAATTTTCTAAATTTTTTTGCGATTTGTAAAATAAACTATTCATACATGTGATCAAATTAATTCAATTCATGCTTAGTTAGTTTTATATTTCACTTCAATAATTTTGTGATGTAAAAAGGTGTTGTTATATCGACAATAATCTAACCTACTTTTGGAAATTACAATAATTTTGGTACCAATCGAAATATGATTGAATTTGAAAACCACGTTGCAAAAGCTCAAAGCGCCTAAGTAGCTATGGAATCCTTTGGAATCGTTATTTATTTGAAACTATCCACCGTGATCAGTATGAATGGTCGCTAGCCAATTTCCTGATAACATTAGAAGATGCCAAAAGGTTTATAAGTCGTAATCGGAAACGTGTAAAAGCTGCGTAGGTGTCAATACTAAATGGTGTACCGCGTCTGTCAGTTGAGCGGCTGCCAGCCCGCGCACGGACTAATCGCTTCCTAATTATAAGGCACTAGCAACGCGCTCCGGATTCACACAGGTGCAATCTAGATGTACTATACACAAAAAATATACCTATGTTACTCGCTGATAATGTAGCTTTCCATTAGTGAAAGAATTTTTAAAATCGGTCCAGTAGTTTTTGAGGTTATTCATGACATACAAAAATACAAAAATTTCGCAATACAAATCTTTTGTCTTTATATATAGTTAAATAGTAATTATATAGTAACATAGAATAGACTCGGTTTACTCGCGGCGTTGCCTGCGTGGTCGTCTATGTTTTTATTTATCCTGGAATAAAATAAACTCCTTCCGTTTTTCTGTGACTCGCAAACATTGAAATAGAAAATAAGTAAGTATTATCTCAGTTATGTAACCAAGAGTTAAAATATTCATAAAGTTCAGCAAATACTGAGTTAAAAGCAAAAAAAGTACACAGTCATAATATTGTGTGAATAAATTAGCTATTCACTCTCTATTATTTTCGGGAAAACATTCCCAGTGTTAACGTCACTTATTATTAATTTCACTTTCCTAGTGACCTTAGCATGATGTGACAGATTTAAAGTCGATATTTTGTACAATAGAAGTAGGGACAAGAAAAGGGGAAGGAATTATTAAAATTTCCTCTCAAAACTTGTTTCCAATATTTGTTTGTGCACAAAAATAAATAAATAAATTGGTTACAAGATTCAAAATTTACAACAACCATTGGAATTTAATTAGATGACTGTTGAAAAAGAGACCTTATAATAACAGATTATGTAAATATAGTAAAAAATCTGTCGACCTTCAAAGTAAACAAGTTTTTAGTTATTAAAAATACTAAAACCAATATAAACTAATTACTTTCTTGAGTGGCGCGTGAGGCCGGTGCAATAAAAACATGTTTTGAGACGAGTCGTTCAACAACCAGTAATTAAAAAATATAAGCCCCGTAACAAACAAATTTAACATCAAGAGAACGCCCGTCTCTCACACCTACTCTCTTTTTATTTCAATAATTGTATATTTCGTATTTTTTTTTGAATCTATGAGTTGTGCCTCAATACCTTCAAGATATCGTGATCAGCACATACAATAGTTGTGGTAGGTTCGGAACGCCCAGTTATGAGTTCCCAATATATAATGTCTACTGACGATCAAAACAATTGAGACATCGAGAAGGCGTGGCTTCCATTCACGAAGACATTAATAAACTAATAATATACTGTGGAGAGACGCATTGCACATTATTTTGAAATAAAACAAGTTCCGTGGGCGAACTTCAACGGAACTACTGTCTAAAATAATCGATTTAATAAATAAATATCTATTTAAATTTTTTATACTATATGTATTTATTATACAGTATATTTGCTCTTGTGCACAACAATATCTATCCACAATCCACTGTTGGACCACTTCCTCTCATTTTCAACCCTCTTTGCGATGTTATTTCTAAAAATTCTAAAAATATTTCTTACTAAATAAACACTAATTGTTGTCGTAATATTTAATATAAACTAAGAACTATAATCTTTCATACTACTTTTTATTTTATTTTTACTTCTCTTGAATGGTATTAAACAGGTAAGGTACGTTAACTACAGTAATATTTTAGAAAAACATCTTTTAAAACGTGTGGGCTGTCAATGGATTACTCCAGTTATTAATTTTACTATAAAATAGATATGATTAAAATAGGTATTCTGTTCTTTAACTCAATATTCGTTATCACGTAACTAAAGTAATATAAGTAGTACAAAAATGCATGTTCTTTCACAAACACTTACAACAAAATTCAAATTCAAAATCATTTATTCATTTAGGTAACATTATGTACACTTATGAACGTCAGTAAAAATACATATTAAATGCTTCTAATTGTACATTTACCGCAAATCAAGGGCGTAGAACGGAAGAGAAGAACTGGTAATAAACTCTTCGTTACTCTTTTTAATCGCCAAATTTTTGTTTTACAAAATATTTGTAAGGCGCTGCAACCATAACACCATTTTCCACATGACATCTTTAAGGAATTAACTATATATATATAGTACGTAGTTGTCAAATTATAAAGTTTATTTTTTTATTTTTTATGTTAGACATCAATACCTCAGCTAAAGAACATCAATCAATGTTGCGATGTGATTTTTACTTTGAGCATTTTGGAAATCCACAGACTGAAACCAAAACGCGCAATATGCACTTCACGGTTTTTCCATCTATAAACGGTGGTTCGTTACCGATATTCCTCCCACTCGTTCAATGCCCGAAGTTACCAGGGAAGACATGCTTACAGAAAATTATAACTATGTCGTCCCGATAGGATTCCAACCTATGAACCATTGATGCACGTCAGGTGTTCTACCGAACGTGCCAACGAGGCCATCATGAAGTTCGAAGTAGGTATCTATAACATGAAGGTATCATGTTGTTTATATTAAGTGGTATTGTACAGGACTGGACAGTGACCCACCTGCACTCCTGCGGTCTGCGGTCAGTGTTTAATTACATCACTCGCTATATTTTATTCACCACATGTTTTAATATAACTTCTAACCGACCAAAATAACTGGAAAATGAGTAACCCATCTGAATTCATAGAGCAGGCCGAGAATTTGAACTGGCGTGTTAACTTTGTTTTAAATAATTTTAATCATAAAAATAAATCATTGAAAGCTTGCCTTTTACGAAGTAGAGATGCGTGTGAGTGTAGGGACATAGATAAAGTAGAGCTACGTGTGAGCGGACATAGATAAAGATATTACAGATATAACGCAAGATCTTGTTTATATTACACAAACTACTATTAACTCGTAATTTACCTAGTTATCAATACTAATATCACTATTAAATTACCTATTATGTTTAGTAACTCTCTCATAGAAAATCAAAATATCTGTTAGCTTTTTGATTTTCTGTGAGATTAATGTATACGTATATGTAATAGGTTGGTAATGATTATTGATTATCTCTAAGTCTTTTCTTACTGCCACAGAAAAAGGAGTCGTGATAGTAAAACTTTGAACTTATAAATTTTACTTCAAAAAAAAATGCTTTTTTAAGATTCTACCTGAGAAATAGATACCTAGTTAAGGAAAGATTTCAATTGTATATAATGTAATGAAGTCCACTTGTATTTAAATGATCTCTATTTTTTATATAGGGGGCAAATGGTGTGAAAACCATTCAGATCTGATTGAAAGCGAAGAAACCTTCAGATGCGTTGCCCGGCTACCTATATCATAGAGAAAGACTAATTTATTCCCGTAATAGGCAAATATTAAAAAAATTGTGTAATGTTTGAAATGTTTCAAGCTCACCTGTCCGCCCGTGAGCCGTGAGCCGTGAGCCGTGCCTGCTGGCGCGCTGCCAGCCCGACTCACACACTAACCTATATTTTTATACACAGCATTTCCTTTCGACTAATGCGAGCTTTTACTTCATCAGTGCTAAGTCATCAGCGATTGCACCGATTAGCGAAAGTTGTAGTAAGCAAACTTGATAAGAACGTTTATGATATATCATAAAAACTTTATATACATAGTCCATATAAGTACATTGAATGAAATACAATTAGGGATATAACGGAAGTGGTTTTATCGGAACCGAATTCGGAATCGGAGTTTTTAAATTTAGTTTGTCGGAACCGAAATCGGAACCGGAACCGGAATCGGAACCGGAACGAGAATCGGAGGCAGAAGCAAAAGAGAGATGTGTAATAGAATAAACCAGTTTCATTCATATCAGTTCAAAAAATAAAACACCTTCCTAGTTGTTGAAAATAAAAATAAACGAATTGACTTAAATTTTATACCGTAGTAAATTAAATCAAATGGCACTGATCGTGACCGCCACCTCCGCTGTGCTTCGACCTCCGATTATAACCTCTGATTGAAATTTATCGGAACCGAAATCGGAATCGGATGTGTAAAATCAATCGGAAGTTCCGACCTTTCGGAACCGGAATCGAAGCTCCGTAACATCCCTAAAATACATATATTAAAGTATGTGCTGTTGGACAAAAAATTCAATGGTTTTATTGTTGTGTAAATGTTTAATTTTTTTTTTTTAATTTCTACAAATTTGAAAATATTATTAATCATCGAATGATAATTATATTTTTGACAATAAATTAAAACATAAATGTGACATTTAATATGTATTTATACTCGTAAAATCCAATTATTTTATAATACCTAACTATATTTAAAAGCAACGCACACAGATCCATTTATATAAAGAAGAAAATCCTTTGTTTGGTAAAAAATAAAATTAAGTTAAATGTACACTAGATAAAATAATTGTGTTAGCAGTTTGTTTATTTTGAATGTAGTGGGGACGAGAGAATACTCTTAATTCAGCGGCGAGCCGAGCCAAATTGTGCACGCATTCGTTTCAGTGCGCCGGAACTGAGCGAGAAGTATTGCTAAGAAATATGCAAGGCTTTAACTGCACTCTTCTTAGATTTCATACTGTGTTACACTTGCGGAGGTTTATTTGATTACGACTGAGCACTATACTGCGTTGCACTGAACAATACATACAATATGAATAAACATATTATACAATCTATGATATAATTTTACAAGTTGCAAATTGAAAATATGTTTTTTGAAAGTCAAATCAAGACAATATATCTGAATATTGAAATAATGTAGATAATGACTTAATTGTTTCATTTATTATTTTAAATATTTTAAGTAATTAAATATGCATATTTATAGTTAGAACACTTTATACTTTTAGTGCTATAGGTAGAGTACCATTTTATTTATTTTTAATATATAAAAGGTTTTTTGTATTCAATAGATACTAAAGTTTCTATTTATAAAGGTGTATCAATACGTATATATTATATGTGAAGATAAGTGTTATTTATTTGACAATATTAGACCAGGATAAATAGGTTTAAATGGAAAATAATGTGGATGAGCCTTTATAAAGAGCAATAAATAAGCTATGTAAAGCGGAGAGCGGTGTCACGGCGCATGGCAAGTGTCGCGAGTGTCGCGGCGTCATTACCGTCAGCTCTCGCTAGAGCGGAAGTACGCTCTACGAAGGTTTGCGCCGACGCGTTGTTTTTTAAATTTTAATGTCAACCGGAAGTGAGGTCGCGCCAACAACCTTCATAATGTTATGTCTTGCGAAGTGTTGAATGGGCTGTGAACGTTATTACAATTTTTTTATGGCGTTATATGATTTTTGGCTTAACATTTACAAGTCATTGTAAATTTCGCAATGACGCCATTATTTATTTAATAATTTGCATCACTATCATCTTACGATAATATATTAAACCTTTATTCAATTAGTCTTAAACATCCACTTTTCACTTGATTAAAGTTGTTTAGATGAACGCTTCTAACGAGTAGAGCCAGTAACTTGACAGTTTACCCTAATTAATGCCATATTAACTTAACTTCAAAGACATTGATCATGAATACAAAACATGAAGAGAATTTTGAATATTATAAGAAATACTATAATTAAGTATACTCTTGTTGACACAGAGTTGAAGTACTCCAAGCGATTTTATCTTTTAGATATTCATTGATTGATTGTAAGTTTTTCCAATAAAATATCTTAGCCGCAACCTTGAATTAAGTGCTAGTAGGTAATGATAGACACGATATTAATATAGTAGCGTTTTCTCAATCCCTCTTCAATGGGGTAAGGGATATATTTTATGAATGTTAGACTGATCAGTTTTCTGCCTTTCTTACAGCAAGGCAGGTGATCAGTCTTCTGTGTGATCGGAACAATGTTCGGATCGAACCTAGAATCTCCAACGATAAGCGAAACACGCATACGTTTGGGTTACGGAGGCGGTCTATGATAGTATTCCTACTATATTATATACTGTGTTTCAAAAATAGCGAAGCATACATAAAATAAATATAATTTCCTGTTAAAACTAGAGCAGCTGCAGGTAGCCGCTAACAAAGAGCTATCAATCAGATAGAGTTCCGAGAAACCGAGGGACACGTGAAGCGATCCTTCACCTCTGGCCCCAGATAGCGCGCAAATAACTAGCTATTGACGTCATCCTCGCTTACCGCTTGCCGCTTGGCGCTCACCGCTTACGTCCACACCACAACATCACTTAGGTCTCTGTGTGGGAGCGGTCAGGAGTGAGCTGACCACTTAATGGACCTTAAAGCCTAGCTAATGTTAAAACAGGACTGAGAATATAAAAAATATATTAAATAATTCTACTTCATTATATTATTCAAACTGACATTTTGAATTCTTTTTAGTAAGCGTGATTACCTACAGACTTCCCTGCGAACAGTTATTTTGCTATAGAGAGTGAAATTTTGAGGTCTCGGCTGACAGGTTGTAAGGAGTAAAACGTAACGTTTTAAACGCTCGTGTATTTCAACCAATAAGTCCAATTCCGCAGTGATAGCGCTAGGTGCACCTCTGAGTAGCCCCGTCCTCATTCTGCTCCGAACGACGCAATTATCTCTCAACAATAACACACAATAACCTTCCTTCTTATACTCTCTATATTCCAATTATTACCATGTGAAAAGCTATAAAGAGAAACTGCATGTATGAATATAGACCAAAATAAGTCTTTGGAGATGCGGCAAAATGCAGCGTAGTTATACCTTATAAAATAAGAAATAATGATTATATAATAATAATAATTATTGACAATATTGTCTCAGATTGGTTCGTGTACCCTCGTTTAACTGCAGACTTTTACTGAATATTTTGGTAAATAATTATGGCATGAACTCAACTTTGTTTAATGTGTTTTATATATTTTTTAAAGGATTTTAAACGAAAAGTTTTTATATTTTTAAATAAGTAAGATTAGATTGTAATATTGTCTTTTATTAACGCGAGTATCACACATTTAAATAAAATACTGTATACCGGATTAAAACTAAATAATTTAAACAATATAAATAATAAATCGCGTTTTAATCCGGTATACAGTATTTTATTTAAAAGATTAGATTGTTCGTTTAGAGTGAACTAGAACTGAGAATTAGTAAAGTTGTGGCTATAGCCTATAGGCTATAAGTAGTTATCAGTATTAATATTAAATAAGGAGTACGTCAAGTTATGTATCTAATTATTGGTAAGCCTCTAAGGGATCTTGTTGGTAACATTGTGGTCGGCCACAGACCTGTGTAATTTATATGAAGACGAATGTTTTTTTTAGTCCCGGTAGCGCAACTAGCATGTCACTTCACTGGCTTTCTTTAAATATTACAAACATGTCCACGACTTTGCATGTCGATGGCAAGGTGACGCATTTTAGCTTCAGTCTATGAAATACTGGCAGTAGTCAGCAGTCAGTAGCTAGGCAGAGGATCCTTGATCACGTGCACTTCACCAAACGCACTTTTGTGACAAAAATAAGTTTTCAGGTTATTTTAGTCGTATTTTTTAATCGTGACAGAAGTGTGAATATGCTGAAGAATATCCCGCACCAGCTCTCTACCAGCATGCAGTTGACCAGACGAAGACCAGAGGCCGGGGAGGTGACCTTCACTCAATTGATGTCCCAAAAATTCTTACGAGACGTACCGGTTTTTAGGATCGGATCTCTCTAATGAGAACCGGTCTGGACAGACATTCTCTTCCGGATCTTGTTGCCCGTAGGTGACTTTAATAAGTTTTAATATAAAGGTTTTAAATACACATGCTTCAATTTAGATTACAGATAAAACGGGAGTACCTACTGACGATTTTTGTTAGTTTTTTGTTGGGTTTTTGTTCCCCGCATTTTCCGGAAATATGTATAAGAGATTTAAAAAACTTATCAGCGGATCTTAGAGAAAACTGATCTTGTTTTAGTTATTATCACTGATTTCGTGTCAAAGGTTTACGCGAAATAGCAGCTGACGTAGGAACTAGCTCTTCACTACATCTCAGATACCACGATACGAGGGTGTGTGGGTGTGACTACGGTGACCTGCGGCTTTCGCTCTTTATTTTATCATTATGACAATTTTATCAATATAGCCTCAAATTTAAGCTGAGTGTTATTCTTATTAATCTGGAAGAGTGAATCGTAAATCTTTGCGTAACCTAAAGTAACTTTGAAATTTGAAAAAATATATACTTATTTATAATCAATAATATTGACAACAAAGGTCTGGGTGAAATTTGTTTTTAAATAATTAGATATTTACCCCATTCTTTATACAAATGTTTTAGATACTTGTAATTTTATGTGAAGTAAATGATTTTTTATTTCGTTTTATGATATGATATGTGATAACTATGACTTACTGTTTCCGTTGTGAACCGCCATATTCAGCTCAGTATAGGTAGGTATAACTTAATATAAGGAAAAAATAAAATAAATTAATTTTATCACCGTGTCTGGGGAATTTTACGGGGTGTATATAAATTAATTAGCTTTGATACAGAGATCAATTTGTAAACAGATGATTATAGATTTCATAATATTTAGCCATTACCGACACTGTAGTGAACAAAACAAACACTTAAGTAATGAGTTTGTAAAAATTAAACAAGTATACAAAAACAATAACAATAAATCATGTTTTAAACCAATTAAATTGGATTAAATAGTAATAACAATGTTTAAAAAATGTAATTTGTCTAGACGAAGGTACCCAAACTTTTCTTTTTTCTTTTTTTCTGTTGTCTTGTCTTCTCTTCTGGTATTATAATTATATTTTTTTGCAAATTCATCAATATCAAAGTAGGTAGGTATATGAGACTACTGATATAGAGCTTCTTACTTAGAATGATTTAAATTTCTTAGTTTTTTATTATGTCAGATTTCGACAGACGAGCATGAGGTTCACTTAATGTTAGGTGATACTTCTTCTTTTTATTTCGAGCATTCGGAAATCCATAGACTGAAACCGAAACGCGCAATATGTACTTCACGGTTTTTCCATCTATGAACGGTGAACTAACCACCGTTTGGAATTTCGATATTCCTCCTACCCGTTCAATGCCCGAAGTTACCAGACCTAGGGAAAACATGATTACAGAAAATGATAAACATGTCGTCCCAGTGGGAATCGAACCCACGAAACATCGATGCGCACGGCAGGTGTTCTACCGAACGCGATCCCGTGTAGTGTATTTTTGCAGACCTCTGGAGGTCGATATAGACTTTTGGACTTTGGTCTATAAATATTTTTAAAATTCCTCTTAAAATAAAAATAATTCATTCATTCGTCTAACCAACACAGTCACGGATGTGTTGCCATCGTTAAATAAGTGTATTAATTTCTTGATGGTCCAAATACCGGAGCAGACACATCTCACAAGTCGTGTTAGCGAGGTGTCGAGTGTGCGGCGTCGGCCCGAATAATTAGCGACCTGCGCGGGCGCCGGCGGCTGACGTACGGTTGCCAAATTGATCTGTGCGCTAATATTAGATCTTAGACCTAGAACTGATGAACAATACACTACAGAAAATTAGATTATTTTAATAGATTAATTGGATGTCTTCATATGTGTAGATTGTTTATAAATATTGTTAAATTGTGAAAAACATTATCTTACAGTTACATAAATATTTAAGAAAACCTACAATACAAAAGTTTTACAATACAAAATAATAATAAAGAGATTCGGCGGTTTCTTAAAATAACTCAGTATATTTCCTCAAGTAGATATTATTTGAATTATTCACCTCGAGGTGTATCATACACACACACACACACACACACACTAACGTTATCTTAATACGTCATTCACGCCGCCATCTTTTAACGATGTCAATGTAACTATACAATTGTCAACACAGTAGCAAAATAACTGAGTGAGATTGCTGCAATTAATTAGTAGTTAACTATACTGAAAATATTTTATAAAAATGCGTTTTTATCATTTAAATCTGATACCGTAATTGTGGAGAAACGCCTACAAATTCTGGTAATTTAGCGTCTATCTACATATAAAAGAATATAAATCCTCAGTTCTCATTGACTGATTCGACACTAAGCCAAGGCCACAGAAGCTAATATCTCAAATTACAGGGATTTTGTATCTCAAATTGTGAAATTATAGTAACTATGTATGTATCGATGTGATGGTTCAAAGATAATACTCACTGTCATTTGAAATAATAATTAATTTGCGTACATCTACGATAAGAACTAAGCACTGATTACGTATTGTGATCCACATCAAAACTATAAAACGCAATACGCACTTAGTGATTTGTTCTAATCGTGGATTGAATGTATTAACGCTGAAAAGGGACGCTTAAAATAAGCAATAGTGGCTAAAAAATTTTTATTCAAAATTACGTTTAGTGAGACCTAATTTAAGACAATTAAGTTTCCCTAAAAACTACACTATGAGAAACCTTAAACGACTCGTGCAAACCTGATCAGGTTAGTGATGTTATAAAATAAGGTCAGATCGCAGTAGTTACTAGAACATAGCTCCAGTAATTACAAACACAACGTCATGTACCTTCACACATACGCGACGGAGTCAAAGATCAAGGCGTACCTCAGCCTCGTGTGCGATAGCTTATCTGCGAACCTCAATACTTTACCTCGGTTTCAACCTACGTTGGAGGAGATTGTGCTTCGTGATACTTTTAAAAGTGGTATTTAATTTAAAATAATGCTTAATAATAATTCAAACAATCTTCTGTTTAATTTATGGTATTTAAATTAACTTTTAATTATAGTAGTTTAGTTTTCAAATAAAATACTGTATACCGGATTAAAACGCGATTTATTACTTAAATTATTTATCCCGACGTTTCGGATGCTTTTCAGCAACCGTGGTCGCGGGAGACTGAAAGATGACAGTTGTCTTATATTTGAAATGTCACAAAGTTGCCATATTTAATTCAATTAAATTAAAAAAAAAAAAAAAAATATAATCTATTAATTTAGGTAACACAATGTACACCTATGAACGTGAATAAAAAATAATACATATTAAATTACTAATATTACTAATATTAAATGCTTCTAATTTTACATTTACTACCAGTTCACAAATCAAGGGCGTAGAGCGTACGAGAAGAACTGGCAAGAAACTCACCGCCACTCTTTTTAATCGCCAAGTTTTTGTTTTACAATCATTACATATTAACGCCATCTATTCCTACGGAGTTGACTGTTGTTGTGTGTGAATATAAGACAACTGTCATCTTTCAGTCTCCCGCGACCACGGTTGCTGAAAAGCATCCGAAACGTCGGGATAAATAATTTAAGTAATAAATCGAGTTTAGTTTTCGTTTTAATATTATAGCGTCAGTTTGTAAAATCTCAAACAACAGTTACTTACCTATGAAAATAAAACAACATTCATTTTTTTAAAATAAGTTTCGTTTTATGACAACTCTTGTTGTAGATATTTACCGGCTGGTTGTCATTAAAAAATAAAATATATTCATTATAACAGTTCTTATTTATTTATATATTTATATCTCATCTTCTTCTTCTTCCTGCCCTGTTCCCTTTTTTATTTTTATATATTTATATCTATCTATATAAAACAAAGTCGTGTTAGGTACACCATTTATAATTCAAGAACGGCTCCACCGATTTTAATGATATCTTATTTGTTGAATTTGTCTATGTCCCGAATAACAGAACAACTATTAAACTATAAGAAAAAAATTAAGAAAAAGATATGTGCAGAAAATTAATTTTAAAATAAATTTAGTTCGGAACTCCGCCATCTTCCGCACTTGACAGCTCGTCGCAAGATTATAGCTTTTTTGTAATAATTTATGTATGTCCACTGCAACTCTATATAAAAGAAGTGGGAAAATTTGCATATTATCCAAATCTAGATTCTTTTTTTTATTTTTGAACCCAGTAATTTTATAAAATTATGTTATTAATACTCTACAATTTGTATGAGGTATCTAGATTACGCAGTTGCGCCTGTGTGTGTTGTGTTGTGAATGAACGTCGTACACACAAGCGACGCCGCGGCCGCGCTGATTACACGCGATCACTACAGTTCGATACAAACGTATCGTTTAAACTGTGCGATACACACCACTGCATTTCTAGTTCTCAACGCAGAGGCTTTGATAGTAATATTATTTATGATAATAAAAATACTTTACAATATTTACTAGAAAAGTAATTATGAAGCCAATATTGAAAATAATATCGTTAAAAAAGAATGTTTATCGTAGTTTTGAGTAAATTTCCTTGGGTTTGTATTATTTTTAGGGATAAGTACAATACACAACATAGTGTTTCAATACTTAATATTTATCAAGTAATACTTTTTTGTTTCAGTTATTAGAAAGTCTGTTTCGATACGTATTTGAGCTGAAAATCTGGTAGTTAAGTGGGATTGCTGTGCAATTATTCATTAACAATGATTTATGTATATGATATTTAAGTCGGTTTAATGTGTGTAAATTTTCAATGAAAGCTCAGTGAAAATACAAGGCAACCTCATCGAATAAGGTATCAAATTGACAGAGATATGAAACTTATGTCTAAGAATTTATTTAATTATTTAAAAAAGATATAAGCGAATATGATCGAATAAGAAAAATCATCCCGTGTGACCGCGCGGAAAGAGCGGCGTATTCTTCCAATCTGCGTAATGTCTGCTGATTCGCGTTCCACTTATTATCGTACAGCGGCATTTGCATAAGAATAACAAGGAGGATTATTGATGTCTCCCCCCTCCCCCTCGGGGTTCCCTCTGCCCGCACCCAGCACCCACTGGAACTCCTTTGCAATGCGGCGTGCACCTACACGAGTGATGCGTAGAATATTGTAAAACAATAAATTTTATTCTGTTATATTATTTCTTGAGAGGAAGAAACAATATTTTATTATTGTGTTTTTTTTTATTAACTCTAGAATAACCATGTTACACTAAATAATTTCATTTTAATACTTGGAAATGATAAGAAATAATTAAAAAAAAATCCGTTTAGTTACTAAATAATTTCCTTTTTCAGATTATTCACTTACATTTTCCAGCTTAAAATAAAGCATAGTCACTTTTAAGTATACACTTTATTGAAAAAACTCATGCGCAAATACATCACCAAGTAACATGAGGTGAGGGTTCTGCATTTAGGTAATAATTTATCTAAAAATATCATTTTGACGGGCTTGTTGGCGCGTTTGGTAGAACACTTGTCTTGCGAATCGATTGGTCGTGGGTTCTGCGAATCTGCGAATTTCTGTAAGTATGTTTCCCCCACGTCTGGTAACTTCGGGCATTGAATGGGTGGGAGGACTATCGAAATTCCGGTAACGAACCACCGTTCATAGGTGGAAAAACCGTGAAGTGCATATTGCGCATTTCGGTTTCAGTCTATGGATTTCGATGTTGTGTGGCTGGGGTATCACCTACCATCAAGTGAACCTAATGCTCGTCTGCCGATATCTGACATACAAAAAAATCTAATTAAATGCCAATTCGCAAGGATCTACTTATTAATTTCTAATAATTTGTAATTTTTATTGAAAGTTAATAACAATTAATATTACTTTTTTGCAAAAACAACCAAATGAATTTTGCTACCATTTATTTATAATTATAATAAAATGTTTTCTTAAATAATGGTAAAGTTATTATTAAGTTAATTTTGAAAATATCTCACGATTAAATGAATATAGATGAACAATTTGTGTAATGGAAACGCGGAGGGTCAACTAGAAGTTATATGAGAGTTATCTAAGTGGAAAGTTAGCGAAGTTAAGCACCTTTCATCGGCCGCTCTAACGCAATTAACAACCTTCGTAGCACGTGCCGTAGCCGCGTAGCTCGGTTACGTTTCGCTACAGATGCTACGAAACTTTTTCCTTTTAAACTTTAAAAATTGTAGTGATACAAATACATTAATGAAAATAAATAAAGTGAATGTAATTTAAATAATCTTAAGATGATGTGACTCGATAGTTATATTAAATGAAAATGACTAACCTTTTCAAATAAAATTCAGCTAATTTAGGCTAAACCTAAAACAAAAATGTTAGTTAATGAAGCGTGGTAGAAGTTATGTCTCAATTGACCGTAACACTAACCGAAATTAACCTTAAATAAACCATCGGCAGTCGTCAGTTCTCACGATTAAAATTCGTAAATTGCGGCCGTTTTCCGTTTTTCGGGGTTGCCCAGTGTGCGGGCTCACAAAGGCCGTGATTTAGGTGCAGGACTTACTTAATTCAATCATGATAACTGCGGTCCCGGCCTGCAAGAAATAAATTGACCAATGACCGCCCCACTGGAGGCGCAGGGCTACCAACTAATCAGTTCTATTTATATATGATTCAGAGGTCTGAAAAATAATAAAGTGATTTTATAAATCTGTAGTATTCAACAAATGCATTAAAATAATCACTTATTTCGGACTACCCATAATCCATAGATGACATTTTTAAAATAATCACAAATTAAATAACAATAATAAGTAAAAAACTATATTCATAAGTAACTTAAGATTTTCTATGCATATAATATACAATGATAAATTAATGAAAGAATAATTTTTTTTATTCCATTACATTATGTTTATTTCATGCGAGGTTAGTATACTAAGAGAGCTAAAATAACTATTGCTAGTGATTTATTAATAATGAAAATTTATATGAAATTAAAATATGATATACGATAATGTTATTGGTTTTTTATATACCTATATACAATGAAACAAATATTCAATAAAATAAATAGAAATAGAACTTCATTTACTAAGGTAAAGCCGTAAAGGGTAAATAAGAAAAATACCCTTCTCTGATGATGAAAACGATGAATTAATTGACTTGAAAACATTAACTTTATTCACCATCAATCAAAATAACTAAAAATTAATAAAAACATGAAATAAGTTTATTGTGCCAACCCTATGTTGAAAGAAAGGGCTGTATCTCTAGTACCTGGCCGGCACTCGGCGACCTTGCACCGGCAGATAACAATAGAGAGGCGCTCGCCGCAAATTCAATATCCCGAGGTGTCGCCATTACTGACACCCCCCCCCCCCCCACACGGCCGCCCCCACCCGGCCTGTGTCCAGCCTGCTTACCCTAGCACCTTGTGTTTAGTGTCCATTCTACCCTCCTCTGTAAAGGGGATATAACCACTTAACGGCAAGTCCTATGTTTAATTCAATTTGAGTACCTCCTGTCGCCTGTACAATATAATTGAACAGTAGTTTGTCTCGTATTTAGATTGAATTCGGCACTAAAAATCTGAATTTGAACGAGATGAGCTAATATTAAACCTTAATTTTTCTTGGTATTTCATTTACGGATCAAAAAAATAGTTTTATAAAAGACTACACTGACTCGACCAGGCCTGATTCTGATCTTTTGCATTTGGGCCATTAACAAGATCTAAGAATTCAAACAGATCGACAGAACGTCGCTATCTCAATATATTATGAAGATTTTTGTATACAATTATATATGTTTGCTGTAAATAACATGAAATGCGATCCTAAACTCGGTTTCAATCCACAAGTACGAGTAGAACCCGTGACCGTGTCGCGCCGAACTCAACTTATCTCCTTCGCTCTAATTGTTGTTTACAACTTTCACCGCCACAAGGTAATATTTTATCGTGTCCACATTTAAATGTAAATGCGAAAACTTCCTGACTTTTGATCACTACCCGCGTCATAATTCTCTGAGTTTCCTCGACATTTAAATTTTAATCAACATTCGGAGTATACGATCGAAATCCTACAATAGGTAGTTTTAATAGCTATTCAAAACGTGAGTGGAGTTCGGGTCAAGCCGGGCTCACGGGGCAAGGAAGGGTATAAACAAGAGGCGGTCGGGCCAATTAATAAGGCCTGAAGTAGTGCAATTAATTCAGTGCCTTCGTAGATTTTAATAGTTCACATAAATCAGCGCTAGCCGGTGGGTTAATCGCCGTTTAATATGCCGGACCCTATCGCCGTCCGGCATCTTCGCAGGATATATGTCCGTGATAGAGAACGATACGTGATCCGGAAGCCTCCATTTGGAGGGATTTTCTTACAACTTTCCTTTTGTGTAATATTCGTGTTACCCGTAATTTTGGCGCCCAACGTGGGGAGCGTTATGTTATCTTATAGCTTACTCTATACACGCGCGGTATCTTCTTATTTACCAAAGTTACTAGCATAGTTTTACCTTATAGTGTTTTTGATTCTATATTGCATTGTTATGAAGAAAAGGAAAAAATAATAACTATATTTAAGCATGCAGCATTAGTACTTTCATAATGTAGATGTTATTCATATATTTATAAATAGTGACATATGAATTGACTCAATAGTGATTGTAACTTTTAGATAGGATTGGTGTGTGAAATCGAAAGTTTTGTTGGATCTACGGCTAACTAAATTAATAGGAAAGCTTTATGAATACGATTTGTCACATCCCAATGTGATTTGAATACATTGGTAGTGATGTGGTGAGCGGGGTTGAGCGGGGTCGAGCGGGTGGACTGCGTGCGGAGTGGATGAGTTAGTCCACACCTGCGCTCGGCGGTTTGCCTGCATTTATCTTACCCGCGCCCTTTACCATGATTTATATCGTGTTTAGTATGAGCGGACAAGTGTGAACTACTTTCTATACACACAAAATAGACGATTGGGTCCAATGGTTTTATATATGTACGTACATACATATATGATAGAGGCCTACTAGATGGAATGCTGCGTTTGGGATTCGAACGAATTAGAATCTAGTCTTGACCTAAGATATATCTAAACAAATAATTTCATTAAATGAAATTATTTCAGCAATTCTAAATCTCTAGGACCTTTTAACATTATATTTTGTAAAAAATATAATTTTTTCTTCTATGAAGACTCATTTATATTTTACATATATATATATAGAGGAGGAGCCTCTCTCTATGATGGACATACTGAACCGTGATTTCAATTTATAACAATATAATGCATGTTCTATGTTATGCGTGCTATGTTTCTCTAAGTTCACAGCGTCATTTCCCCGGAGCGCGCTGCGTCGCGGACCCTTCAGAACGTATCTCGGTTTTTATGAAGGTCCTTTTATAGTTTCGTTTCTGGGCTGCCCCGGCGAGGTAAGGTAGCTGATAAGTTTTATTATCGACCATGTAGTAAGCGTTGGAGATAAACAAAGCTTTTTTTTATATTTGAAAATTTCTAAATGTCGCGGTTCTTCCACGGTTTATATCGTAAGTCGATAGAATATGTTAAGGTTTACTTGAAAATAGGTAATTCAGTAACAGAATTGTTGTCTAAACTACAACTCATACGATGAACCTAAAATATCAAATGGTATTATATATAATATTGTATAATTCAGCTGTCAGTAAATCTTAATAGCCTTTTATCTAGAAAAATATGAGGATTAAATATGTAAATAAAATACAATGTGCGCAGTTTTATGAATGATAAGTGATAAGAGTACGGCGTGTCGGGGTCAATAAACATGTTTATCCGGCGCAACACGCGACTTGCGCCAGCGCAGAATACACAAATGTACCTACTTATGTTCCGCTTCATGATACATCACTTCAACTTAAATGCATAGAATTGTCATTTATACTGTTTAATTTGAATTTACGATGAAATGTCTCAGTAAGAAAACGATACTAATGAAGCATTGTCGTAAACAGAGTTGTAACTATTTATTAGGTAAAAATATCCGAACTGTTTTCTTGTTTTACCAAGGTTCCTACTTACTGATCTACTACTTCGACCGTTATATTATTTTCTACTAAGATGTACAGATGGCGGCGTGAAGTGTGAATACGCGTTTAGGGTTTATTAATGTCCAAACGAAAAGTAGAAATATGGACTAATAGGATATGATTGATGGTTTATGATTGAAGTAAAGGTAGATACATATAGTAGTATTTGTGAATTTATAAACATATCATAATCTATAGAAAATTAACCAAATTGTTGCAGTAGTCAACCCAAAATGGATTGATTTTATTGGAATATAATTCATATTATTTTGATTATATGTTAGTTATAATTAACGTCACAAAAATTAACCCCACCTCGGAACAATCAGAGCGGTACGCTAGTATCTTTATTTTATTAATACAATTTGGTCAGATTACATAGTTAAGAGCATAATATAGTTTTAAATTAACTACTTTTTTACCTAATTTTTTTGAAAATTAAAAAAAAACTTCCACGTCCATAGATTCATATAATGGAATTCAATGTTGATTCGTTCCCAAGACGTCACTTATTAGACAGTTCTAGTGATATGACTTCCAATATCAAGATGATCATTTAATAAACGACTGTACTATCAAGTGATATGTTTTGAGTGTTATCATGAAGACGTTCAAACGTCGAACGCAGCAAGTCCGCTGCCCCCGCCCGCCCGCGCCCGCCCCCGCCCGCCCCAGCTGTCTGCGGCTGATGCCCCGCGGCTACCACTTATCTTATCAGCTCATATCGTTTTACGAGCCATACCTGAATTCGACGCTTTTTACTATAATCGAAGATGACAATCTTCTACGATGAGTTACGTATTTACATTACCCTGTTCCAACACTCCCTCCTCAGTATCTAGAGAATATAAATATGTAAATATTATAAAATTATGTAATCAAGATGCTAAACGAGTAGTTAGAATAAGAAATAAAAACTAAAATTCTATATTTATGTGGATATACTTCAATGTCAATTTTTATATGAAATTCACCTGAAGCTAGGTTAAATTTAGGTATATTGATAAATGTTAAATTTAGGTATGACAATTTTTTTTGAAGTGAAATAAAATTTACAGAAACATTAATAGAATTATAACTATCTTATCCTACCTTATTTGTAAAAACCCAAGCGTATGAAAGCCCGAGTCCACTCCAGCAAATATTCATATCCAAACGCCAACTTTCCAGCGTCTCTAAAAATACACGAAGCGACCATAATTACATTCAAAGAGACACGAGTTTGCAAATTAAATATTATTTTTTCCGCAGAAACTTGTGTTTAAAGCTAACTATAGAGCCTTTAATATTCGCAGTGCACAATTAACGCTCCAACAATTTCATAACTCCGTCTTTGAGAGCCCACAATTTAAAAAAACAACGTCGATACAAAGACGGACGTAATTAGATTAGCTCGGATCGCCCCCCGGCCTCGTCCGCCTTCTAACGTTGACCGAGCAAGACATGAATCGATTCTGAATCTTATTTGACAAAATCTGTTGTTAAAACAGAACAATCAACATATATTTCTTAGAGCAATTAAACATATCGCACCTGAATTCCTATTGTCTTTTTAATGCAGCAATAACTTAAGTAATACCAAATACAAACAGCATATTTGTTGGTTTTGATCAAATAACATATACATCAAAATGATCGAACAAACGATCACCGAATAATAAACTTTAGTATTCTTTAACAAAGTAGTGAGATTGACTTTTAATAAGATACTGCATAAAATATTACATAAAGGTTTGGTGAAATCTGGAGAGAATACACCTTACATTTCTCTATAAAACTAATAGATTTAATCTGATGATTGAGAAAAATGCAAGGATAGAAGTTTCGGCAAAGTTCAATCTCATAATACTAGCGATATCGCGTCCCCACGGCCGCGTACCGCCCGCCCTCAGCCAGCTCATCGCCCGGGGCGACGTCATTTCGACGAAAATCGTCGCTTCGAGCTGAAACACGCAAGGTACGATAAAACATATAGCATTTTTTGGATTTAGTAATGGAACTGATAAAGTGTCCGATTCAAAATGGTTGGAACAATCAAGTGAAGATTGCTCTTAGAAACCGAAGGGAAGCTGCTTGATAATATGTATAAACGAAAGAACGAGAGTAATAAATAAATCATTCAATATGTAGATACCATATTATCACTACTTTTTTATATCTATAGAGCAGCGTAAGTAAAGTAATTTTAATATAATTTAGCGAAATATACACAAATAACGTCAGGTACGTTAGCAATTTGTAGTATAATATCTATGCTAGACGTAATAGTATATTTCACCTGATAATTAATAGGAGAGAGCAACATCTGAACAGGCTACAGTGCGAAGGACCGTCCACCGTCCGACAAACGGAACAATTCGTCCGCACGGATCCTCCACGTCGCACTATCACACAGATTTTTCCTGCTAAATTTACTGTGGTACATGTCATAAATGATTCATCTTATTACTTGTCTATTCTATAAGTTTTTTTATGTTATAGGTTCGAAATCATAATGACATAGTAAGAACAAATTAAAAAATCTCTTGAGTCAAAATATTTTGTCAATAATGCAAGAAAATTTAAATTATATAGTTTTGGTATCTATAAAAAAAAAACAATAGATTACAGGTGGAATTACTAGAAGCAAATGATAGTCCATGAGAAATGTTCAGTTTACATATCGACAGTTCATAAGCATAATTCATTGTTAAAATACACGAAATTATCTCATTTAATTACGGATGAAGACATACTCCTTATGAGAAACATTTGTTAAGTCTTTTGCTGCGTTTGTTAATATTAAATATTTTTTTAAAGATTGTTTACAATTTACATTATAAATATTGAAATTAGCTAAAGCACGTGCACATCGTATCGTTTGACTTGGACCAAGTCACAATATTTCTGAGTCAGAGCAATTACTCGCCGAACTCAAATCATTGCCCTCCACTAATTAATTCCTCCCGCTTTTAATGTTCAAAAATCGCGGTCTCTAATTAGGTTTTAATTCGTTTTATTGGGCCCAGTAATGAAATAATGGCGGCTGGCTCTCAGCTCCCGGCGCAGACCTGTTTTATCGCAGGCCTCTCCGTTACCTCTCCCTCACAGCTTCGGCATCGCCGTAACTTCAAGTTTCAGGATCGCTTGACCCTGAAGTTCGGATTGAGTGTTATTTGATATTAGCTCTTTCTTACGGAATAATTCAACATCGATTATTCCCGACTCTCTGATTTATTGTATTCATTGTATTATGTGTAATTGAATAGTCAGAAGTGAGTGGCGTAAATAGCCTATTTGGGCACCGATGCAAAAAAATGTGGATGCTTTGCCTATTAAGAAAACGAACGTAATCAAGCGTATGACGAAAGACCCGGCAATAGACACCTGAAAGCTTGGTTGTTTAATTTTGTAGTTTTTTTGTAGTTGTAGTTACACAATACAATTATAGGGCATGTGGTAATATTAGAATTTAGGACATTACAATTTTTCCTTGCAGTTTCAGCGGGCGATCGCATTGGCTGCATGTGCATGGCTACACTGGTAAGAAATTTAATTTTGTTCATACAGTGATGTTATAAACATGATACGAGTACCCCAAAGTCAATATAAACATGTTACACATACCTAAAGGATTTAAATTTCAAAACATTTTCTGTGTATGTAGGTATGTTTCCATTCCATAATTTACAGTTACAATTTTGCAAACCACGATTCTTCATTACGTAACGTACGACATATCTTCAATTTTATTTCTTAATATCCGACCTCCATTCTTGTGAAGTCGGTATTCTCCTTCAGTTTTTTCTAGTGATTGGTAATCGTTCGAGTCATTAGGCGACGCTTTGTTTTTTATTGTCAGAGTAATGGCGCGAAAACTGTCGCGGTCGTTACTGCTCTCAACGGTCATGCAGGTGGAGTTACAGTTATTAAGAGATTTTTGGCGTAAAATTATAAATTATAATAAAATAATGTTTTTTTAATATAAAATGTAACAAAAAACCGATGATGTAGGAAGGGAAACAAAAGAGGGAGTGTTCTTTTGTTAAATCGCAGTTGTCTGCAATTATTTTATTCGACACGACTTTGGTGGCCTTTGGTGATTATAATATGTAAACCAATTAGTAATAAATCGGTCTGAAATAATTACAGCATTCAATTTAAAAAAGGAAAATTACATGAATTCTAAATAGTTTTATAGGAAATGCAAATAAGTTAAGCACAAGGAATTAGTTCGTAGACTATCGCGCGGCACGGCAAGTCGTCCATAAATTCGGCTATTAATTCATTAATAAACGAAATCAACTTCCCTCCATTATCGTCCTTTCATAAACACCTTAATTCTAATTAAGGGCCGGTCATTTGGAGCCAAACAACTTAGCAATAAGGAGTCCTACACACGAGCGTGTTAGTTGTTACCGTTATAATGTCCTAACAGTACGACAATGGCTGCTAGTGAGTCGTTGCAATTCCTAACCAATATCCCAATCTGTCAATAGTAAATGAAATACACATAGACTGACTCATTAAACTATATAAAGTATGTTAATAAGGAAAAATAGGGTATAAAAGATAGAAAATACAAATTTAAAAACAATAATAATTTTAAATACACTGAAAATAGGGTATAACTAAAAAAACTACAGTATTAACCCTTATCGCTGCGGACATAAAATATATATGTAAAGTCACGAGTGGATGTGTACTATATGTATGGTCATTACTGAAATTACTGAAAAACGCAAGGTGGTTAAAGCCCTTCGATGTCAGGGTAATTGTTCCAAGTTGGACGGCTTCGATGAAATGTCGCGAGATTTTTGATAATTAACTGAACGCAATCGGCAACCCTTTGGGGGACGGAATTTATTTCAGTTATTAAAAAGTTTACACCTCCCGACATTAAAGGAGATTTATTTCTCCTGTTATTACTAGTTGAAGTAATTGTGTATTCTGTGAAGTAATTCGGATAAATTCTTTTTTTTAATAATTTCGAAAACCAAGTGACGCCTCAGCAGAGTAAAAAATAATTATAAAATATTTAATTTTTTAAAAACATATTTATTTACTTCAAAAATTATCGAACTGAATACTAATGATTACATATCCGATTGCCTACTATACCTACATTATAAACAAATTATTTTTAATTATGCCTACATTTCTCAAAAGAGTAAATTTATTAAGGCCAGGAATAAGTTTTATGAATATTTGTAATTATATTAAAAAATATGTACCTGTCTTTTTTAAAGTAACGATTATGTCGGGAAAATGGAGAGCCGTTTAGACTTATCTCAGAACGGTATTACCATTAAAGGTTGTAAGCACTTTGGAACGGAGTGTAGCATTACCCCTTATTCCCAGCGTGATTCCGCGAAGGCTTCACCTAATTCCGGCCAAAATCAAACTGCGCCATTTCACAAATTAGTTTTTCATATTTAAATTACCGCCGCCGCGGCCGTCGCTCGGCCGTCTCTCGGTACCCGTTCACACGTCACGATTTTGTTAATCAGTTTTAAAATAAGTTAAAATAAGTTTCACTACTTCTGGTTTAATCTGACTGAGAAATGATAGTTTGGTCATCTAAGTTATTACGAATGAAGAGGAAATTCGGAACTGTAAAAGTAATAAAATCGGAAATGTAAAGAAAATAAAAAATATTAAATAGGGTCACGGTTAGTTACAATTAATGAATAATTTTAGTATTTAGTATTAATCTCAACTCCCTCATATATTATACCTACATAATATATCAATATTATAACTTGTTGCAGTATTTTTAAAATATATTTATTTTAGAACGCATGTGCATTTAGCTCTAACAAAGACACGACATCGGATCGCAAAGTTAAAACTCCTGTCCAGGTTCGGTTCAAAGATTGATTTCTCTTTCTTAGTTCTTCCTGACCTTCCAGCTCATCCCCCCCCCCCCCCCCCCCAACGCCGCACCTCCCCACCCCCTCGATCGAGTTCGTTTGATCGCGTTATTTCAAGAGATAAGTCCGTTAATTGGCCGTGAAGCAGGTTGATCATTCAACATTAATCTTAAAACTTGCAGGTTTTCAGGGAGATTTGCGCTTTAGAATGCAGTAATTAAATAACACGAAGAAGTAGAAAAATATTGTTTTATTTCAAAAGTAGAGGATACGATATGATAAGGAAAAGAGGAGTTTTTAAGGTAGTTACGAATGATTTTGGACCATAATTCACTACTTAAGGTATAATCATCAACGATGTTGTCATCATAAAATAATAATAGACGCCTGGAATGAAAAAAAAAATCTATTCATTCTTCAATTTTTCGCGTATATTATGAACATAAAATTAAAATAATAAGAAGAATTTGTACCTATTGATAAGAAATACGTATGTTTCCTAATAACGCGCATGTTGCCTGTGGAATGTGCATTGCCGTTATTTCTTGATACAAACGAACTTTTATATTTATGTGGTAAACTTGCAATTTATAAGGCGTTCGTTAAATACATAATACATTGTATCTTGCTTCAGGTTGGTGGAGAAGAATAAAAGTCGGGAAAGTTGTCCATTGTCGCTGGAACAAAGAGAAAGAATGCTCTATGGAAACTTAAGACACGTTTTAAATACATGAGTATTTATTTTAAACCATTGTCTGTCTTGAATCCATCTTGCATTCTCTTTGATGTCTTTTATAGAGATTTTAGCTATGTTATAGTGTACAATTGAAAATATGCATTCATTTGTTCATAAATGTCTTAGATTTTATTTGTAGAGAACATAATTTAAAAGTGATTTTATTAGTAGATGTTTCGCGCAACAGATGTCTCCAATGAAACTTCTGTTTTTATACAGATTATTTTTTAATTGAACTAAAAAGAAAGAAATAGAAAGTACGTATTTAGTTCGCCTAACCCTTTGAGAATGTTGAAATTTTTTCTTCTAATTGCTATGCTGATCCAATAATCCAGTTATTGTTTAAGGTTTTATTGAATTTTAAATCGACATTCTCCAACCCTCTTTTCAACGCCGATTCCTTTGATTACTCCAGTGTATTTAATTAAATTACAAATTCCTTTAGAAAAATTAAAACAAAGTTATTGAGGGTAAATTATTATTTATATTTACTATTATATTTGTAGTAGGTATTACGTGCGCACAAATGAGTTGGACAAGTCATTATTACAATCAATACATATTATCATAACTATTGGGTGTCAAGCTCCCATACAGATATAGGTATTGTTATGTTCATAATGCCTGTAATATTTTGTTCGATCATATTTTACTATTGTACCATGTAAGCAAAGCAAAAATGTCTCCTGTCAGGAAATAAAATCTTTGTGGAGCCATACATTCCTTCTTGTTATATTTTTAATTAAGATTCGTAAATCTATAATTTTGTATATTAAAAAACAACAATTAGTATTAGCAGTTTGTTACCTAAAGTTAGCAGACGCACCTCAAGCTATATTTAATACCGAGCAGACGACCATCTGGCGACCGGGGTCTGTTGGGCCGCTCGGAGCCGCTCGGAGCACCTCAACCCTTCCAAAAATTATATAACAATAAAAGACTAATTACTCGAGAAATTCCGCCAATAAAGCCAAGGCGGCGCTCGAAAAATAATAAAATTAATTTAATAAAAACAACTCGGCGAGTTTAAAACTCTCCCTGCGGAGGGATGCATTTGATTTCAAGATGAACGGTGTTTGGGAATAATACCGCGAGACATCGCCGAACGATAACGAGGAAACTTTTCCAATTTTCACACAATAGAGATGGCGCTAGAAGCGAATTTAATATTAATGCACTTAACTGAAGTTATTATACGGTTTAACCGGACTTCATTACGGTGAGGAGCGGCTCGGAACAGTTAACTAGTGGCAACTACTCGCTTCTTACATAGTACTGGTAATCATAGCTTTAAGAACGAAATATAAAGCATCGAAGGTTTATACATTATACATCCATTAGGTGTCATGGTGTAGTTATACTTCGCTTCTTCGTAGTTTAAAACAGACAAACACTTCGATAAAACAGACAAACAGCGTTGAAAAAGTAAACATTATCAAAATAAAATAATATTGTAATATTGCGAATTAAGTTTATGGTTCCAGAGATAAGATATTTATTCCGCTAAATCCGTTACATTAAATCATTTAACAGAAAACTCTACGGATACGGAGTAATATTGTTATGCTTAATATTAACAGTTGTACACAAAAGTGTCAATAATTCAAATAATTCTTTATTTAAGTATTGTAGATGACTAGAAATAGAACCAAAAAAATAATAATGACTCAACTTTTGTGGCTTACGGGATCGTTTAGCACGCATCAGTGGCACTGGCGCTTTATGCTATCCACCTTCATAGTGCTATAGTCTTCCAACATCCATCAATTTCTCAAACTCTGATCGATAAATGCTCTAGAAATTGAAAAACACTTAACCTGGGACTCATGGGTTAGCGGAACAAATAAAAACTAAAACCTAAGTATTGATAGATACCTACTAACGTTAAAATGAATTATAATATAAAATGAACAATCATAAAAACCCCAAAGTTTTAAAACAATCCACTTCTAAGTAGGTGGATTAGAGACACGAAGTGTGTGACGATGTCATTACGGTAATGACTTGTTGGTTAGTTCTAATTAGGTCTTGTTTGTTGACGTCTGCCGTTCGAGTCGAGATCTGCTCAGCTCGATAGTTCCGAATCTCATTACGATGATACACAATGGAACCTTCCATTAGGATTTTAGCTTAACAAGATGTCATTTATTTACTTTTCACACACAGATTGTTATCTGTAGCGTAAAACGTATTTTTCATAAATAAATTGAGCCAATATTTGTTTGTTTAAAACTTGTTGAGTATCATTTATCTTTAAACTTAATCTATATTTTACTCTTTGTTAATATGTTGTTTAAATTAAAATATACGCCGTTGGGACAAGTCGCTAGTTATTAATGATCGTAAACAGTTTTAAATAAATCATTTGACTATAATTATTCTGAAGCTAATTTCAAATAAAAAATAACAGACTTACAAGAAATTGTTAATATAACGTATAAGTAAATAAATCTGAGACGATTTTCCTTATCCATTAAAAAGTATAGGTAGCGACGCGATGGGCGTGTCCAGGTGCGGCAGGTGCAGGTAGCGCCGCCCCCGGGCAGGTGGGCGGCGCTACCTGTCGCGAGCTCTACCTGCCGCGTCTCTACATACTACTGTGAACCCACCTACCTGCGCGTCACAGGTGGGCTGTGTATTTATTAGCTATGACTGACTCTACATACGACTCTATGTACAGAATTATTGATATTTTATTTTAAATAAATAATTTAACATTCTGTTACTGCCACATATTGAATACAACAAATACAAGAATCATATATGTACCTACCTATAAAATGAAAAACAAAATAAGACTGTTCACTTGATATTAAATCTTTTTATTTAAAAAACAATTATCAATAAGAAAAAGTACTTAAACCTGAATCTACCGATTTACAAGTAGCATCCCAGGTTTCAATCCCCACTTTCAAATGATGTGAACTGTCTGTGGAAACCAAACGTGCGTTATTTATGTCTATGTGTAACCCCCCGCTACTTTGTCTATGATATTTTTTGCACACTTAACCCTAACACGGAAGGGGAGGTACCGTCTTCGCGACCGCTGAAGGGTTTACCTCTTTTATACTGACCTTTTATAGGACAAGTCTTTCACATGTTCGACATAAAATTTTGTTTTATTAAAAAGCCTATTTTTATTGGAATCTTTAATAATATAGTAACATTTAAATATTTTTTATATTGTTTTGAATATTATTTTTTGCTATTCGCAAATGTGAAATTTTGATCATCTATTTATTTAGGCAGCTGCTTATTGAAGCATCTGAAACTTAATAGATCAAATTCTTTTTCATTTTTATATGAATTCGGTAGTGCATCCCACATATGTACCTATTACTCAACCAAGACATAAATTCTTACTTATCACTGCGCCTCTATCATCATTTCCAAACTGTAACAAAATTCCAAAGTAGAATATGGAGGAGACCTCCGCTCCGTATGTTTTGTATCGCGTGAGGTTTTGCCGACGCCTTTATTCAATGAGATACGTTTTTATATCCGACCTTCGGACCTTCCGATATCATTTGTAAATATATTTTGTAAAAAACCTTGACTTTTGCCGAAATTTTCGAGAGTAGAGAGTGTATGCGTTTATGTATATAGGTATTATATCCGTTATAGCGTTTCAACGACGTAAAAGACAACTGAAATCTAAACGTCTGCAAGTGTTCTATTCTAGTGTTGTAGTCTATGGGCGGTGGTAATCACTTACTATCAGATGAGCAACCTGGTCGTTTACCTCTATTCTATAAAAAACGATACCGCCAAACGTCAAACCGTCTACACAGAAGCATCCCCGGTAGACAATACTTCGGCTCGATTTAGCTCTGAAGATATTTATGTTATTTTTTCCAAACAATATCACGACCCCCGCCGCGCCTTTATCACTTTACAACGATGTTTATAATTCTCCGCGCCTCGCCAGCTCGCCCGCAAACAACACTATAAACAAACACCTTCATATTTCGCGAACTCACCAACACAACAGTGCCGAGGGTGAAAACGTTAAATTATTTGTTGATATCACGCGGTCACAATAAAACAATATACATTTTCCTCGAAATAGTTTTAAATCCACAATCGATACAAACTTTTCTATAGCGCCAGTCTAACAGGAGGTTTTGTGATTTCAAAACATGGGTTTATTCTTTAATTACCTAATTCATGAGTTTTATTTATTTATTAACGAACTAGCGGACTAGCGGAAAGTTTTTTCATTTAAAATGTCGTAAGAGATCCCGAGGTCACTAGAATGTGACGGATATCGCAGGCTTATGAAGTGGTCTAATGCGACGAGCGTTGGATTAAAAACAATCGCACCGCGTCGACCGCACCGCCCTTCCGATAGACCAAGAGATTCATTCAAATAAAACTGTCGTGCACTTACTAAATTTATTTATAACTTTATAAAATCAATATGACGTGATCTTTGGAGCCTTTATTCAGCACCGGTATTGGCCAACGAAACATTTTAAAATTGTTGCAAAGACCAAAATTATATCAATATTGATTCTATTAACACCCATGTATTTATATTTAAATAAAATAAAATGCTGTTATGAATCTTATAAAAAGAGTCCGATTGAAATAAATAGACTGTTAAGTAGCCTAATTTTAGTAGAAACCTTAATAAAACAGCAAACCTCTTTTTAACACATTCGGTAAAATGGAATGTGGCATGAGGTATTTTTATCCTGGAAAAATTATGATATACAAAATACAAGTAGTGGTTATTACGTTTTTAATTACTATTCAGCTCTTTGTCTACAGGTTCAGACCACGCGGGATGAATTAAAAGTTGAATTCTAGGTGGTGAGAGGAAGGGGGGAGGAAGGGGGGGGGAGGAATAGGAGAGGATTAAAAAACCGTGTTGACCGTGTCCTTAGAAACTGGGATGTGCTTAATGTATGAAGGTTTTTGACATTGACACGATAATATCAATGATTGAGTATTATTTCTAAAAGGCTAACCAAGATTACAATAAAAAGTAAATTATTCTTAAGAGCCTCAGTGGTACTTCAAGCACCAGTCCTGAATTCGATTCCCGGTATTAGTACTCAAAAACAAAATGCCTCATTTGTCACAGAAGATTCAGAAACGAATCTGCCACACTCCTCAAAGGAAATGGAGATCACTTGACCATCGTTAGGTGAGTTTCCATAAAGTGTTACCTAATTAGATACTGCTCATAAATCTGTCATATTGTTTAATCTCTTAGGATTATTTTCTAAAGTATACAGTGCATTTTGATGCACCTATCATTTAAAATATCCACTAGTTAAATAAAATGGTTTAGTTAAAGTGTTTTTTAAGCATAACTCGTAATTAAATACCTACCCATTTAACCCTTAGTTGATGATATATTGTAATTCTACATAATAATATATCAATTTCTTTTCATATTTCATCAAATCAAAGCATTGAATAATGCCGTGAGAACAGATTGATCGAATATAATAAACGCGAGGGGGCGGGCGGTGTTGAGGTGTGGGGAGGGGAGGCATGAGAAAATACCAATATTTGACGAAGCGTAATAAAATCATACGTACCTGCCAGCTGTAGAGTGTAGAGCAGCCCGCGGGTGTTGTATATAAATTAAATAAAAAAAACTTTAAGCAGAGAATATTGTGAGAGATTTTTCTACAATACTAAGTAAATCTATCACAAACAAACGAGTCGTTAAATCCTTTTCCCGAGTAGGACTAGAGGCCGAGAGAGACTACAATGAAAGGAAAAATGAATAAATATGAAATAATTAATTTTATATTTGTTTCGTTTAAAAATATTGCAAAAGGAGTGATGTTTTAATAAGTTCCTTTTTCGTAATATCGATATTCTAGCTTGTACAAAGATAGATCAGCTCGTTTCTTCCTTCATATAATATACAGACGATAATATATTTAATCTCTGCATGCTAATGGTACATATTATGTAGGTACATATAAAATTAAACACTCTTTCTTTATCGATACCAATACTTACATATATTTTTGTTTGTATATGTTCCTTTTAAGCTTATGTTAGGTGGTTATGCTCTTCCAGTAACAACAATTACAAATTATTACATATAATATATATCTAATATATAAAATTCTCGTGTCACAGTTTTCGTTGCCATACTCCTCCGAAACGGCTCGACCAATTCTTACCAAATTTTATATGCGTATTCAGTAGGTCTGAGAATCGGCTACTATCTATTTTTCATACCCCTAAGTGATAAGGGTTGTTCACCCTTAAATTTTTTATTTTTATTTTTGGACGATTTTTTTTGTTTTTATTTTTTTATTATGTGGCATTAAAAATACACACAACCCCTGCTTTTTTGTCAAAAAAATCTAGACCCGTACGAAGCCGGGGCGGGTCGCTAGTAATATAATATAATTGTTGACTCACAAATAACATATCTCCGTGTATAGCGCGCGGGTACGCTGGCGCCTCTACGCCACGCCACAGCGCGGAATAATTTGATTCCCTTCAAAGAAGCTCTTGTTTACCGAGGTACAAATTTCAATCAAACACGTCTTATTGTCGGGAAAAATCGCCGGCAGGCAAGCGACCTGGATTGAAGTGCAAATGGAGTAATTTCCACGAAGACGCGAGGGTGTGGGCGGGCGGGGGACGAGGTACGTCTTGAATCACAAACATAAATTTGATTAGGGCAGGTTCCGACGCCGCACGTGGGTGATGCTTGATTGAAGCTCAATGGCTTCTGTTGTTTTGTTTTTGAGTGAATAACGATGGAATTATATATTTGAGTGAAATTAGTTGCATAGAATTCCTCAAATACATTCGAGTATCAGCGGTTTACGATTAGAATCGGATGTTTTTAATTTAAAAAAAAGGCCCTCTGCCCCTCTAGAAGATACCGGGTTTAACAAAAAAAACATAGAAAAATGTACTTGTACTATTATTATTTGATAGAAATGAGGCCTTTTTAGATGATTTTTTTTAAAGTCAAAACCTCGTATCTAAATGTGATGTAGATGTACTATACACAAAACATAGCTTATATTACTCGCTGATAATGTAGCTTTCTATTGGTGAAAGAATTTCCAAATCGGTCAGTAGTTTTTGAGTTTATTCATAACATACAAAAATACAAATCTTTCCTCTTTATAATATTACTAGTGGACCCCGCAGACGTTGTTCTGCCACAATTTTGGCTTCGAAATTATATAATTATTCTTAAATTTGAATATGCCCATTTACCCACTATAATTGTCTAATATGTCACTGATTTGCAGTGGACATCTGTTATTTCAAAAAAGCTAAGAATGCATGACGTGAGCTGTGAAGATGGCGGGGTTTCGAATCTAATTTATTTTATAATAAATTTTATGCATATATTTTTTTCCTGATTTTTTTCCAATATTTTAATAGCCTATATCTTATTCCCGACATAGAGGAATCCAACAAATAAGATATCGTTAAAATCGGTGCAGGCGTTCTTGAGTTATAAGTGGTGTAACTAACACAACTTTCTTTTATATATATATTAATTATATTATTATTATATAAGTATAGATTCTTTTCACGCTTATATTATATTCTTACACTTATATTATATTATTTATAATATAATACTTTATTCTTTCCTTACCGGGAATATATCACCGTTCATCGGTGGAAAAGCCGTGAATTTTCCATATAACAAAACAAATTAGAAATGTAATTTACCAAGCTGCACAATATTTTTGTTTGTTCCTGTCCACACTCTTACCTACTGCGCACCTGTTCAATTAAAATTTCAATTATGGGAAGAAGGGAGCGAAACGCCGACTTGTCAGTAAACACATTTCCTCGTGTTTGTTTGTTTGTTTTACATTCTGACTGTATGTGATCGAGACACTAATGTATCCAGAAATGTTTTACTCTTCTGGGTTCGTCTGAATTCGACATTTCTTGTTTAATGAATTATGAACTACATATATGTTTCACACCGAGAGCAACAGTAGGTACATGTAGGTTTTATAATTGTATAACAAAGTAATATGTGCTTCTTTGAAAATAATAAACTCTTTGTTCGAGAAATATGTGATATGAAATTTCACGTCAAAGAAATTTGTAGCATTTAGAGTCAAAGTTAAGGAACTGCGAACAAAGTCGCATCAAGAACTATGTATGTCACATAAAGCTTCACTCAACCAAAGTATGTGTTTGTTTAGTGAAAACTGATCCACCTGACTATACATTTACCCCATCATTACACACTGCACTATAATTCAAAAACATAAGACACGCACTAAATGAACAAATACATGATCTGCTCATTTCGCGTTATTATTTCAGTATATCAATGAACTAACGACAGAACACGCAATGTAAAGCATATCAGCGTTATAAACATCTACTCGATCGTAACGAACTGTGTGTAATGCAAGTAAATATCAGGGTATAAGTAACAGGCGCCAGTAAGTCGATGTATTGTGAGGTGTAATTAACGGCTCTGAGGTAAATATAGACTAAATGTTATCTAAATTAATGGGCTGATGTTTACGTATTAATTTTATTTAATGAACGCCTCATGATACTGAAAACTGATGAGACAGAATCGATATAAGTAGATAGGTACGAGATAGAAAGCCGTCCAGGAGAAATCTTTTTGCAATAAGATTGAGATATTAAAAAATTATCACTTAGTTATGTAGATACATTATTTTTTAGAAAATTGTTCTACTACTCAAAAAAATAAAATTTGCAACATAGCGGTTGTGACTAAAATTAAAAAAAAATTCACAGTATACCGTATATCGTAGTACAGTAGGTACATATAATATTTGCAGACAGTAATCATTAAAAATATTAGATCGACTAGATATATCTGACTTGAGTTCCAGATTTGATCACAACCGTATTGGTATGTACACGGGTAATGGCAAATAGTGAATATAAAGCTCATGTAATAAATATGCACATGATACCGTTATTACCCAATATTTTTCACAATTACACCGGTTAAATGTAAACAATAATTACTTTTGATACATTGAACAGTTCCCAGTTAGATAGTGCGACTTTATCACAATAATTGCGCCATAGGTAGCGGGTAGCGGGTAGCTCTTGTTGAATTAACCTTTAACACCATCGATATCGGCTCCAGCGAAATAGTTAACGTAGATAAGCGTCCACGTGTAAACACATCGGCTAATTAACACCGCGGTACGACGCTTCATTATAATTGTATTTACTGTGCTACACGAGTAACTCGCTTGATAGTGTCAGATAGTAAGTGAATTGTAAAAAGATACGTATGAAATAATTTAGTCTCATCTAAAGTAGTTATTTCATACGTATATTTTTACGAGGTCTCCCTCAGGCTTAAAATGCTGGCATTCACTAGTGGAATAGAAAATTAAAGATAATTAATTTTTAATTTAACTTGAATTTTATAGGTAAACTAGCAATTGCCCCCGCAACCCCCCTTGTGGGTTGAATTTAGTAAAATCCGTTCTTAGCTGACCTCTACTCGGCGAAAGGAATATTCCTACCATATTTCAAGTCGCTACGCCTTATGGTTCCAGAGATATTGTGATGAGTGACTATATAGGTGGAAATCTCTTTTATATATATAGAAGAGAAGATGAATCGAAACGTCCACGCTGACATATCATCACTTTTCTAAACGGTATTTATTTACTACTGCTTACTTCGCTACTTTTAAATTTTAATACATATTTATTAAAAAAATAATCGGTGACTCTAATGGAATTTAGAATAAATGTTAAGAATGTTAATAACTTGTAGTTATGATGGACATCACTGAGGTGTTGCTGAAGAATATCGCGTAATGGCGTCTGTTTTTTTTAAATTTTTCTGCTGTTATTGAAAGACGAGTGTGAGATCGACAACAAATCAAAGATAGTAAATGATGCCGCTGTCAACTAATTTCTTACTTTGAGAATTCGGAAATCCATATATTGAAACAGAAATGTGCAATATGCACTTAACGGTTTTTGCTTCTTTGAATTAATTAATAACTTAAACAACATAAAGGCTATTCGTTAATGACTGAGCCAGCAACAACTGTGAGTTTAGCGTCAATTGAACTAATTGGCGACCTCTCGACTGGCTACAGCAACTTGGACACAACTTGGACACGAGTTGTGCAAGCAGAGGACAAACTTCGCCTACACTCGACCGCTCGTCTCTACATAGGATGCCTCTATGTACCTCTATCTATGTTTATACATTATTTAAGGCTTAAAAAGCCCTCTGTGGAAGTTCTAACACTATTGTGTGGAACTCGTGTACAAATTAATGTATAACCTAATATTATAAAGAGGAAAGAATTGAATTTTTGTATTTTTGTATGTTATGAATAAACTCAAAAACTACTGGACCGATTTTAAAAATTCTTTCACCAACAAAAAGCTAAATTATCAGTGAGTAACGTAGGCTTTTGTGTATAGTACATCTATATTGACCCCGCGGCCGTGTGGAGCGTGTTGCTAGTGTATAAATAAATGAGTGGTGTCAAATGTTATGAAATGTCGTCAAAATGATTTGTAGACCGAACTAAAAATTGTCTGGCAAAGTGAGGCAATATGCTAGATAGTAACTATGTAGTTCCTGTGATAGAAATCGGCATCTTCTATTTAATCACTTTCTAAAATCAAAAAAGGCATACTTTTAATCTAACAATTTTCACATACACATATAAAAACATAATCAACAAAAGCATTTATTTCAAAACTCAATAATAAAAATTCCTGACAAGCAATTGCAAACAAAGGTCCCATATGGTTATTTAAATAAAAAAAATTACTTACTCCAGACAATTTTGGTATTGAATATTGTTTATGTACCCAACTATGTAAAAAATGATATATGAACTCGCTGCATATATATGACGTACAATTTCCATATTAAATAACAATTACTATGTGTCTAGTTACCAGTAGGTCGGCGAGGAGTTGGGAGTGCAATCAAAGTTAGCTCATTCATATGTATTTCCGGACACTGATTTAAATTAACATGCAGCACATAATTATACCTTCATTCAATATAGTTATAACACTTTTGTTTAAAAGCTGACGTGGTAAAGACCTAAAAAATTACATTAACATCTCAATAAATTTTCTGAAAAAATTATAATTAAAGCTTCAATTCACGTTTTCTTAAAACTTACTGATGTGATACTGCAGTAGTTAAAATGTTCAATTGTTGTAAGAACTACTGAAAAGTAACAGCGCATCATTGACCTAGCATCAAGCGAGCCTATCACAAAAAAAGGAGGATCTGTATTTATTTCTATGATTTTATTTTATTTCAACCAAATATATTTAATTAGGCATACGACAATGTTTGTGAGTACATCAGTAATACTGAAAGACGTAATCTCAGAGAGTCGTTCACAAGAGGCAGCTTCGCATGTTAATGATAATATTATTCACAGTACAAGATACAAATAACATGAGATATGAGGGCTATGAGATTTTTTTATAGTTATTTTGCTGGACGCCATAGAACATACATTAAGGCTCGCTACACGCGAACTGTCAAGTAGAATCGAAAGGATAATCTAATAGAATACTGGCGTCAATAACAGGATTCCAGGAACCTAAGTGTTTCTAATTCATGAATTTTGCGTCATTGTTATAACTTTAACTATATTTTTACAATATATTGTATATTCCACACGATATGACAAACCATTCAAACTCAAAGCCATTTGTGGAATAAAACAATATTTCCTCTCCATTCAGTTGCTTGAAGAGACCGTTGAATAGGTTTACCTTTTCTGTATAATTTTATGTGTTAAAAATTGAGTGTGAAAATAAAGAGTATTCTAACTATACTTCGAATTCGAATAGGATTAAAAATATATCAATTTTGTGAACTCGATTTTGCTAGTAATCTATCTAATAATTGTAAAAATTGGATGTATCATGATTTCTATATATTTTCCGTAATAGATAAATAAATTATAAGTGCGTTCATTTAACCAGCTGCTACACTTGTCCTGTGCAGACAGCCTAAGATATAGTTGATATGCATGAGAAATGTAACCGCCAGTTACGTCGCCTTAACATACAACTGGCCATACTCAAATATGTTTTTTGCAAATATGATTGTCTTTTTTATTTACTTAAGTGTATGTGACCCTTGATTGGAGGCCTACATTTACAGAGCTGTTGTTTAAGTATAGCCCTCTAAATAAATTTGCCTACAGTACTGTTAGTATAATAAAATATTTAGTTTATTTTAAGTTCTGAAATAAAATGATGTTAACTAGTCGCTCCATCTCCGTGGCTCAGTGGTCCCGGGTTCGTATCCCAAAGCCAACAAACGGGGAACAAAATATTACAGATTCTTCGCCAACATTCCTCTTCATGTTCACATAAAAAAAAATTCAACAGTTTGGTCGTAATTTGTGACAGCCAAAAGTACTATCGCTTCATTATGTATGGAGAGTATAAACATAGGTATGCTTATTTATAATAGGTACTAAACAAGGTAGGTTACCTTTTTTTTAAAGAGGGGAATGCATTTGCGTACTTGGTACCCTGCGAGATGTTATGTGGGGGGAGTGTGGAACTAGAGCTCACCCGGTGATGCTCTGCTAGTCAGAAAGCCGGGCGAGTAATACCCACTAAACCCCTCTTGACCCTCAGGTCTGCCAATATGAGGTTTCTGCTGCCAGAAACAAGGTAGGTTACCTACCCAAGTAGCGTTTGCAATAACTTAATATTGTGATGCAGGTAAGTTATTTCGTATCTCATACAAATTTACTAACGTTATCTCCAAAATAAAATAAATAAATAAAATAATAAATTACTGGATGAAAGTAGGGAAACGAAAAAGATTTATGAAACTGGTGTGAGTGGGAGAGTCGGGAGTGGTCGACCTAGGCGAACGTACCTCGATCAGATCGGGGACGTTCTGCAAAAGGGCCAGATCAAAAGTACTCGTAACCGTCGAGTATGTATGAAAGCATTGATGAAAGTAGAAGAAGCGAAAGTGGTATGTAAGGATCGGAGCATATGGAATTCCGTGATCTCTGCCTACCCCAATGGGAAAGAGGCGTGATGTATATGTATGTATGTATGTTATCTCCAAGATACAATACGTTTATTGTAATCTATAAAAGAAAGCAACTTCCGGGTTTTTTGAGGTAAAGATTGGTTTAAAGAAAGAACCACTTCTCACTTGAGAGCCTGGTGTGTTTGTAGTGAGTCTAAAGGCAAGTAAAACATGAAATCAAATTAAAGATCACATAAATATCTGCAATAAGACGTCTCCGGCATATTGGATTGTTCAATGAGTCAAATTCAATGCTCACTACAGCTCGGCTGGATCACTCGCAATCAGGTGCTCTTTTATTATCAGCCTCCAGTGTGTGTGTGTGTGTGTGACACCCTCGTGTGTAATGGCACGCTTATATGAGGCTACGAACTTAGCGAGTCGTAAGTTTAAAACTGAATGAATTATTATTTTATTTTATCGTCTCGAAGTTGTATTAATAACGACTAGGTTTGATTCCAGGGTGGACAATTTTTCGGAGGCGTTAAAAGCATTTTAGTAAATCTTGTGAAGAAATAGTAAGTCTAGTCTAGTCCAGTCTTAAATCTAAAATGATGTTTTTGTAGAAACTTTTGCTCTAAATCTGGCTTTTAGGGTTTTGAGTAAAGAAGTTGTTACTTTAATTGAAGTAAATACTAAATAGTATAGTGTAGTATCTTCTTAAAATTTTCACTAATACTAGGGTAGATTCAATAATTATGTTTCTATTATTCCTATAATATTACCTTACAAGGATGTATTAGCATTTGAAGACAAATTTCGCATTTGCATTTCATTACTTTTAGCTCCGCATACCCGCGTGTTCCCCGGCCATACATAGATCGGGGCCCGCGTCACGCGCCATTCCGTCAGCAATACTGTCTAAAGCAATTTGTATGTAAATCAATTGTTCTTAATTCTATTTATGCCGATGGTTATTGAGCATTACTATTTACTTTCTCCAGACAAAACATTCAACCGACTCTCACTCTAATAACTCTACCAAAAGGGAATACATTTGCGTGTAAATTTTGAGGTCTTAACAAAAAACATAAGAAGAAGACGTGATGATAGGGAATTGTTAATAAGGGATTGGCTCACATGTAGAGAGGTTATAAATTTTATTGTATTATAAATAAGGGATTTAGTTGCGCGGTTAAATGCTCTTAAAAGTTATTGCTACTGGGACGTGTGCTCTTAACATTCTACTGCTTCCCACTAACTCGTAACTCAACTAAGTATGTTCTCAACATTGACATAGTACACTTTTATGCTAGATATCGACAGACGAGTGATGCTCATTTGATGGTCAACCTATTTTTTACTTCGATCATTTGGAAACCCATAGATTGTCTTTTTATAACTAAGATCGGTGTTTCGTTATTCAGTTGGAATTTTATATTTTGAAGTGGCCAGCCGCTTTATGTCCGAAGTGAAGGTAAAATTAACTAACTAATTTAGTGTAACCATCCTGAAATCACGCAATTATTATTAAGTAAAACACATGGGACATGAATAGTGAATAGTGTTGATATATTTCACGCCTCTTTCCGATTGGAGTAGGCTGAAATCACGAATGTCCATATGCTCCGATCATACACACATAGCATAATATGACTTTTTTTATATTGGATTGAGGTAGGTAAATAAGTAAATTTGCAATATTGTAGATGTTTTTGTTTAATAATGAACTAAGTGACGCTTTTTAAGCAACTGTTAATAAACGCAGAGCGATATCAAGAGGCTTAATTTGGTCGGACAAAGGCGGGTTAAGTAAAGTAAATAAGTAAATGAAACAACAAATCACGCAGATCCGATCGCCCCATAAGATATTTATGTGCGCTGACTTGGCGACACACCTTCCTACTAACCATGGATACGGCAATTATCTTCTTCACTAATTTTATAGAGAATATGGTATTAGATACTTGGATGTAGTATAGAATATCATGACCGCCACGAGATATGTCGCGGACGAGAGAAGATAAACTAAGATGTCAGATATCTCGATATATTATATCTCGACATCGATAATTTTGATAGAAAAGATATCTCGATCGACTAATATATATCTATTTTTGATATTAAAAGTCGAGTTTTAAGTGTAATTGTAATGTTAGACCCGGAAGAAATAGAGCGATAATTAATCGATTAACACACGAGAAAACGGTCGACAAAATTTTTTCGCGGTTGTCATGCTAGGCCAGCTGTTTTAGTTGTAATTAAGATTTAATTCACACGATTTTACTCAGATCTGCGGCGACGAAAACCATAAAAGAAAAAGCTTCCTTTTTTGCCTCCTATTTTGTACCCTGAAATATTTTGTCATGTATATCATTATAAATGTCTTGGCTTATCAAATGTTTCGTAGCTCACGTCGCGCTGGTATCGGCGCGCGGCGTCTCGCGCGGTATCGTCACCGCGGACGTATCCGATACAGCCTTAATTAGCCAGCAGCTCCCGTAGTACTCGTCCCACGTAGATCTCTTTTTTATAGACATGACTATTAAATTACGAACTACTTTTTATGTAAATATGGGTACACGATAACAAAAACCAGAAAAAGATCACTTGGGCAAATGAGACAGTTGAATTAAAATAGCGCAACATTGAATGATGTTTATCACTGGCGTTCCTGGGTTCCCGGGGAAACAAAATAAATAAACATATTTCAGCCTGGCTCGATAAAAACAATCAGTAAAGCAGAAACAGAAGTGTGTCTGCCGCATGTCCTACTGAGGGTAGGGAATTACATATATTTGTAAGGCCATTTCTAATTATTTGTAAGTCTTTAATGTATTCTCAATAAGGTTGTCGTGTTGCGTGTGGCTATAAATCGGCTCGCGGCCATCTTGCGGCCGCCTCCAGACTTGCGGCATACTCACAATCTCGGCTTCATTTATCTCTGAATATAACTGATATAAGTTTTTCTATTACCACTTGCTTATCAAATAATGTAGAAAGATACATGAAACAAGAGGACACTGTTAGTCAATATTGCCTCAATATGACAAATTACAGTAAATAATAGCGTTAATATGGCAACTTTGTTATATTTTAAATCAGACAGCTCCGTTGCTGGAAAGCATCCGAAACGATTATCCCGAATTAATAATATATCGCGTTTTAATCCATTATCAAGTATTTTATATAAATAAAATATAATATAGATAAATAATGGCTGAAATAAATACACAAATAAAATATATGTTTTAATGTATCTACCTAGATAAATATAAATAAATAAATAATAAACGAATTAAAATTTACCAACTACATATTATTACTCCTATGAAATAAATAATTGCTTAAAGACTTTGAGGTCAAAATATCTGGATATTTTAGTATGGGCATTTTCAAAAATATAATATACTACCCCGTTGCACGGCGATTTTGTTAGTTAATCGACTACTTACTATTAAAATTCTTATAAGAAACTAATAATTATTCACAACAAATGCAATAAGAAGTAGGTTTTATCGCTTAGATCTCATAACGGTGGAGTTTATGACGTCATAACAGTCGACGTGTAACCTCGCCGTTAGTTAACGGCTGACACGTGATCGTTTTGCTTTTGAATTTTAATAGACTCTTTGTAGTTATTAGTGTTTGTTTGAAATTCACTTTAAAATTAAATAAAAACGTTTCTATGTAAATAGATAACTGTTTTTTTAAGAAAATTTATGTTACATACATAATAGTAAAAATAAATAAGGTTGCAATTGCATTATTGTTGTACAAACTTGTCGTGTGAATAACCGATTTCATCATTTTGGTTCGGACCGAATGTTATAAATTACCTGCACTAGGCTCACCTAGTCGTAAAGCATCGTTTAATCAGAATATTTTTACTTTTCATCGCCAAATCTTCATAATTCCATGCAAGGTGACTGCGATTGAAGCAGATAAATCAGCATAACACTAATATAAAATAAGCATGTATTAAACCTAAGAAGTGGTAGAGTATAACTGAAGGCTAATAGAATCGCCTCGCAGATAATAGAAAGTCTCAGCGCTCCGCCGGCCGCCACATGTCGCTCGCGATCAGTCGGTAAATCATCCGACACCGAGATATGAGATCTTCACGTGGAAGCTAGGCTTGTGGTACAAGGGGCGTAGCAGAAGAACTATGGCTCCTAATGTTTTACAAAAGCTGGAGGTCATAAAGTAATTTATTGTGGTTATTAGGTACCTACTATCACAACTTGAGGTGCGTAACATTATAAATATATAATAAAATAAATACCTATATAACATGCGCAGTGTTACCCTTGATATTAGTGGGCACTGCTATATGAACAGACATGATTTTTTTTGAATATTGGTTTCAGAAAGTAAAAGTTAGACTAACGATTATTTTAGATGCAAATTTAAAAAATATAATAATTATACTTGTATCAGTTTGTATATAGATAAATTAATTTCAATGGCAATCACATCGTTAAATAAATTCGTAATTCAATTTTTCTTTAATAAATTTAAAACCCATTAATATTTAAGTGTGATGCTATTGATGCTATCCGTTAAACTAGAACAATATAATATTATGTACATTAAAGTTGACTTACTCTATTAAAGTAGATTTTTTGAATAAGAGTACTTTTGATAATTCAATTTGAATTTAATCTATATTTTGTGTGTATTGTGTAAATACCTATTGTGCCACTAGCCTTACTGAAGTTCGCAGCGTGGTTAGTGCGAAATGACGGCAACTGTATCTGCAACGACGTCTTAACACGGCCGTTAGCTGCACTCCCGCCGCGGCCGTCACGTGATCCGTCTTACGTCTCACTCTGGACGCAGCACTTTTAAAATTGAACTGCGTACTTTATAGTCTTAGCGAAGATTATTTAATTGACATTGATTTTTTTTGGTAAAACAATTCGTAAGGCTCAGAAATTATATTATATCCTTTGATATTAGATAGTTTGCCAAATACTATTAAAACTTAATACACCAAGCACATAACTAGTGCTCGATGTTCTGGAGACACCAGACTACATTGCGATGTACATTAATCACCAAGCCTACCTACTGCTTACCTACAGTAAGAGCAATAGCGAATATTTTCTTTTTTTTAACTTAAGAATTAGATCAGCGTTTGACAATTGTTTCACCTGATCTTAAGTGACAACGTGGTCTACGATGGAGCACGCTGATCTAAAAAGAGCCTTTTCACTTTCCTCTTCATCTATTCCATTCTAAATTTAATTTAAGCATTGAAAAATAATAAAATACATTCATAATTTGTGTATCTACAGTTTTCACAAAAAATCTACAAAGGGTAGCACACAGTTAAGCAAACATACATTTAGGTACATAGCAGTAGTAACAATATAAGCAAGCATAAACTTTAACAACAAAGATAGTTTTGCCCTTCGGAAGTAAAATCTACACATAAAATGGTGTAATTACTGAAGCAGAATTCCCGAGTAGCGCTTGATTTGCTGACCGTATCCATCAAGAGTGGTCAGGTGAAATCGTTCGGCGCCGGCTCGCCGGAGGGGGGCGGGGGGTGACGAGTGGGGGCCGGGGGCAGAGATTAATTACTGTTTGATCCGACAACTGGACCCTAGGTACCGTCACGTCGACATTACTGTGCTGATTTAGTACTGCCAGGTAGGCAACTAGTGAGCCCTCTAGTGACTCTTGCCCCACCTTCAATTTACTGCGTTGCATTTAGAGACAGATGCCCATTTAAATAAAAAAAAGTATCTAAATATCAAGTAGTAAATAATATTTAAATCTACACTAATCTTAATATTACTAATTACTAATATTACTAATTCTAATAATAACATAAAGAGGAAATATTTGTATTTTTGGATTTTTGTGTGTTATGAATTAACTCAAAACCTACTTGACCGATTTTACCAATACCGTTTACTGATTTTTTTAAATTAATTCACCAATAGAAAGCTACATTAAAAGCGAGTAACATAGTGTGTATAGTACATCTACTTTCCACCCGTGTGAAGCCGGGGCGTGTTGCTAGTAAAACATATAAATTGTCCACTGTATAAGTTTTTAACACGTCGCGAGGTTGCACGGCTTACAGTTTTCTATCAGTTCCACTACAGTGAATGCTCATCAGAGCTACATAATCTCGTCCCTTCGTCTCCATTCCACTCTCTTACATCCAGACGATCGGCAGGACACCAGCCATTTGTTGTGGACATTCCCCCAACCCGCACAGCTCGCCTCGCGTCATCTTTGGAACTGGAATGGAGGAATGGAATTCCCTACCGTCTTTTATCGTTCCAGATCACTATAACTTGGACATCTTTAAGGCCAGGATGAATTGACTTCTCTATACTGACGTGCCCCTTTGATTGCAAACAGTGAAATGTATGTCTATTTTGGATAAATTAAAAAAAATATCTCTGTATTTAAGTATATATATCTGTATTTATTATGTATGACAATAACTTAACATATAAATAATTTGTAGTTTCTTGAAATTTGGTTAATTTCCCTTAAAAAACTTACAAATTTACAAGTTTCGATTTTATTTCACTTTTATAAAACGCTTAAAGAAGACGTTACAATATGAAGATTATTATAAATAGAACAAACATTGATGGAAGATTTCAAACACGGAATCATTATCTCAGTTGTTTTACATGCATTTATATTAAATAAATCAGTTGAACATGAATTTTTCCTCATCATGCTGTCAGTAAAGCTAAAACCAAAACAGCCTCACCCGGGAAAGGTTAAAAATGAATAAACGGGCTTCCCACGAGCTCGTCCCGGGAGAGGGTAACACGTGGGTATTAATTGCTATAAGTAATGACCCTTGTTCGTTTGACAGCTTGACACCTGATGCGATACTTTACTGGAAGCATCTAATATTGTTATTAATTTACATACTTATGGGCAAAGTATACATAAGTCAGTAAGTCTTTATAATAAAATCCATGAAAACCTATGGCGATTTGATTTGTCTTTAGTGTAGCCGTAAAAAATCTTTCGGATAAGGCTTATTGCACAGTAAATAGAGTACGTGGTGGATAAAAATGCATAGATTACTTTGTCTTAGCGGGACACATCCACATACAAGAGACAATAGTTAAAATTGTTTGTATTTGTTTTACACAACTGTGAAATTTTGATTTTTTAAAAGAGGAACTACCGAGTTAATCTGAAAATATACTTGTAAAATGTTGTTGATACTTGATAATGCTGGCCTGTATACTTTATTGAAGTACACTTCTGGCAGACGTATTTATGTCGTGTACCTCCGAAGAACCAGATTTTGGCTCGAAGGTGGATAATTAAACTAAAAAATTCACACATTCAACAATTTTTTTCTGCGATTAAACTTAACACTGTTTTATTTCAGATTTTCGAGACAATCAAACACCCTTCTTCCAACTTTTAAACAGTGTGACATAACATATTATAATATGCCAGTACGAGTATGTTGCCAATTGTGTGTATTCTGTGTTTTTGTGTTTTTAATTGTGAAATAAGGCTTTAAATAAATTAAATATATATGCCTTTTTCGTAGTAAACTTAGTTCTTATACGTTTTTAGATAGTGTAGACATAGGAATCACTCTAGTTATTTTTTGGCGGTATACTTTGGCGTTTGATGGAGACGAAAAGTGTGATGGAGATGACTGTGTTTTCAATATGTAAAACGAGACTACGATAAGAGAAGCGTTTGGGTCACATTCAATGTAACGTGTCTCTGTCTCAACATGAATAGCTACTTCTTCTATGATACTAAGCATTTAATTTCTATTCTACCTCAGCATAATTGATCCAAAACTTACCCTTTAAGAGTAACTGCAGATCACGTGAAATAATAATAAAATAGTGATGATCATTTAATGTGCAGAAAGTAATATCGGTAAGCATCTGTAACACATCCAGCAAGTTGTATGACGGCCATTAGTGGGATATGAAAGAACAGGTCAGCTCGGCCCTAATCGACGCCGCAATCCATCACTCACGTGAATAGGTGAGACGGTACGGTCGGCAAAGCAAATCCCATCGAAAAAAAATACATAATTGTAAATTATTGAAAGTGTTTATGAGAAGAAGATTGTTTTATTTAGGATGTTTTATGCTTACTTTGTTTACCTGAAAAATGCTTGTATTTTATATAATTCAGTATGTGTCACTCTATTATGAGTAATATTACTTATAAGTGAGTGGCACATTCTTCGATATCTACAAAATTAAGTATTTTGTCGTCTTTAAATTTTTTTGTCCTATTTATTGAAGATTCTCGAATTACCGGTTGGAATACTCTGATAACAGCTACTGTTGGCTTTGCCTTCTAAGGAAAATGGGAATATTGTTTACAAAATGTCTCCGGGATGAGTTGCAAATACCAAAGTGTTTGAAACTTAGCTTACTTTTGTAATAGTCAAACTTGTAATGATAACATTAAAAAGTGTTCATTTTATTGGAATTTAGAACTGACTTTCTTAAGCAAATATAAATATGATAAACTTTTAATAAAGGTACTTAATAATCTTAAGACATATCAAATGTATTTTAAAATAAGTGAATTGTAAAAGTTTTATGAAATAATCTTATTTAAACTCAATGTATCAATCTTATACTTAAGATTTAATACATCTATGTAAAGTTATTTACTATGTGATAATGAGTTTATTTGCGGACGATACGGGGAGAGATGTGTCGTGCAATTTGAGTGCGGGCGCACGTGCCGCTTGTAATGTCGCCGCGCCGCGATGTCGCCGCTCCTAAGCGATCATTACTGATGTCGAAACGCCTCCTACCTGATGTTTGATTTGCTTGTGGATTGACACGAAATATAGGTATAGGTTTTTTCTATCAACAATTAAAGAAATTGCTACGTCTTTCAGTATAACTTAAGTCTTAAACCAATTAATGGACTATGAAGTACATACATATATAGCGCTACGGTGATCCTATGTATACCTCTGGAATTAACGAGACATAATATTTTTTTAAATAATTTATGTAGGTTGTATACCAGATAGATGATAATTAATTGACTTCGGTTCAGAAATATACAAATAATTTATTTGGGGATAAGATTTCGTAGCAATTACCTACTATCGTAGCGCGGAGCTACGAACGTTTTTTGGGAACTTCAATCAGCATATTAATCTTCGTGCTCATTTAGTGTTCGTGGGAGATCTAGTCTTACTGAAGTCATCGGTATATCTATATATAAATAAAAATTTATGTGAGTATGTAGAACACAATCGTATTTGTGTATTTGTATAATCACATATATGATTTTGTTCTTGGGATCCGTCGATTTGTAAGTTTCATCAGATTATTGGGTAACATAGATATTTATTAACGCGAATATCATACACATAAAATGAAAAAATCTTATTGATTAATTATATTTTTTATTAAGGCCAATGAATTTTTTTTAAAATTAATTAACGTCATTTATAAGAGACTAATATTTATAATCCTAAAACCATTTTGCGGCTAATAGGTTAGTAATATTTTGTCCAAAAATATCAAAGTCATATTCTACCACAAGTACCTACAGAGGTAGCCTTTTATCTCTTTGTATTTCGTCTACGAATCTCTGACCTCTTCTGTACATAGAGTAAACCAGATAAATGCCAATAATAAGACTGTAATTGTAAAACGCACCGTACACCGTGCAGCGCGTATCGCGTATCGCGTATCGCGTATCGCGTATCGCGTTACACATAACTACATCACATTTCCATTTGCCATTAGAGCTGCATCTGGTGGATCTGATTGCTCGCGAGGTGGCTCGCCTCATCTGCTAATCCATTACCTCGTCCCATATTTAATTCCAACCTTGCACCACAGAGTGAGAGAGGACAGTAGCGATGAGAGTTTTGAGAATGCGACTCAGTAGCGATGTTGATCATGACGATTTTAAAAGAGTTTGATGCTTATCTTGATGTGAGGCATCATTAAATAAGCCATATTTTAGTGTGATCACACATTAAGATATTCCCTATACTTTGATTTTAAAAAAAGATTTTTCGAACTACATTTTTTTGGGAACTTTGACAGAAAATGTCGGCAACGTACTATCAAGCTAGTACTGTAGAGTGTAAATGTCTACTATCGGCGGTGATCACTGACCATCACTTGAGTCACCTTCCCGTTTACCGTATAAATTATAAAAATAAAAAAGAAGATTCTTCAAGATATTCACTCGTGTCGATGTAGCGATTCTAAAATATTGCAGAAAAACGTACTGCTGTTAAACAGTAGGTACCGATGGTGGTTAATTAAAGGCGGAGGAGATGTGTTCCTACTGCCAATATCTATTCTGTGCCAGCACCCTCCGCACCGAGCAATTGTCCGCGCCATCCGTGCACATGTCGCTGCCCTTCACTTATAAAATTTGATAAATTGCACCGCCAACATGTGAACTACCCTCTTGGCTTAAACGGTGAGCTCTCGGTCCTAACAACTAACAAAACTGAACTTTAGCTATATGTATTAGAGTCTAAATTAGATCGTTAACTGGAGATAAATTTTCGTTTCATAAGAAGGTAAGGTGATGATGTAATATAAGCTCTAAGTGAAACGGATTAAGGTTTATTTCTGTAGGTTGTAGTGGCAAATGCACTTGGAATGGCCGTGCACGTGATAGCGAGGGACGCAAGGTAAGATAATGCAGATGTTTGCGAGGGAAGGTTCCCTCTGATATTGATGATCGCAACAATTTCGCTTAACGTTTTCAATTAATATAAATGCTGGATGGATTCTATTATAGAAGTTGAAAGTGTATGAGTATTTGGATCGGACTTGATGATATATAGGTATCTACGATGAAATTAAACGTTTAATTCCTGGCTTAGAAATGCTTTAAATAATAATATATAAGCAACTTTTTTATTTAATTAACTACTTTTTTTTCAAAGAATGAATAAATTGTGCTGCTCTTTGCCGTCTAAAGTTATGTTAAATGATGTGTGTACTGACTACACTCACTTGTCTGAAAATTATAAAAGTGAACTATTTATTTGACACACTCAAAATTAAAGCAGATTTTGCTAAAACTCACTTCATAAACTTCTTTTAGGTTACATAAGACTATATTACAATATATGTACGTACATATATAGCTTAACTTAAGTCTATATTATTATTTATCCTGACGTTGCGGATGCTTTCGGCACACGCGACTGCCCGTGACCACGGTTGCTGAAAAGCATCCGAAACATCGGGATAAATAATAAATCGCGTTTTAATCCGGTATAAAGTATTTTATTTAAATTAATTATTTTTTGAAGCAGGTTCTGTTATTGCAATCATATTAGCCCACAGTAGTAATCAGAAATGGAACTGAAACAAGTTGTTACTGTTGTTTTTACAATCGAAGTATTAAATTACGCGAGCCGCAAACCGTTGTTCATAAAAAATTGAATTGCGAAGTTCGCAGTTGGAATCGAATAAAAACGATCCATCAATTCTGAATCCCGGTGAAAGTTTCACCGTCAGCGCGAAATCGATATGAAATTAGCTAATGGAAACTTGATAGCCGACAAAAAACTGAATCCCCTCAAGCCCCGTGAACACATTCGCGACAATAAATCTCTGTATTGTCCTCACGACAGATGGCGCATTAAACCACCCTCCGAGCACAGGTAACTTTATATCTGCGCACTTGCAGCGCTGCTTATTTTAGGGTCTAACAGGATGGTTTAATATACAGCGACGTAAGCGCTGGCCAGGTAACTGCATGAGACACGTACAATAGAATATTCAATTATGTTAATGCGCACGTTCGAGCCATGTGGGCGATTGTCCGCCATTTTTGTTCAGTCGCGTGCACAATGAGAATGGATTATGACGCCTGTTCGATTGTAACGGTCGAATTTATCGCGTCTATTTAAATGTTATTTTAACAGTATTATGGCAAATTAAATATATTTCAGTGGTTACGGCGTCTCACTTTCTCTCTATCTATCTGTTTATAGACAATAGGGGAGGACAGTTCTAAACATTTTTTTTCGAATGAGTGCAGTCTTAGGAAGTCTTACTTATCTATTCTAATATCCTTATTTTTTCTTATAGGGTTAAGTTCGGCTACACTTATGACTGTTTATATTAGATTCAGTTTACAATGGTTATTAATTATTATGTACGATACTAAAAATATAGATGTGCCTCTTTATTCTTTATAAATCAGAAGTAGTTACTAAGAAAGCATAGTAAAGTTTCGTGCTTTTTTTAAAAAAATCTATATTTATTTTGTACATATATTGACCCAATTTTCACCGTTGCTTGTACATAGGTAATACTAACAGTACAATTAATTTTCTTTCAAAGCACACACTTTCGTCCCTTCTGCGGAATCATTTTTTTTAATACACAAAATTTATACAAATTAAACTATAACCTCTGGATAATAGATACACTTACGTATGAGTAGGTATAAGTCGACTGATGTCCTGTGGCTGACGATATCCAATGTAAAAAAAACATAAAAATTGGGTTGTTGATGAAATTCTAATCTTTTAGATATCAGTTAAATATTGCAGTATATTGCTACTTGATTCAGAACATAAATGTGGTAGAAATCATAGTCTGAACGAGGCAAGTGTTATAAAGCAATTAACATCAACCGAAATTACACATGGGATTGTTTCGCTACAAGTTTTTCTTATTTTAATTAAGGCCATGTCGCGAGATGGCGGCAGATCAAATTTCAATTTAAACTTTTCACATTAACTCTCGGTACGCAGCCTTAAAAATACGCGTTCGGGGAGTAATCGGGCAATATTCTAATGATACTTAAGCTCCGAAAGTAAACCGCGGATTAGTTTACCGCGGCGAGCCGGGCCGGTGCCCGCACTCGCAGCGGTTTAACAGTTTTCAAAATTAACACTCAAGCGTTTTATATATTTTTTCACCATCTGGGTTGGATTGAAAACGTCAATTCAAAAATAAAATGTCCTATACTTAATATTTATTCTGAAGTTTTTCTAATTTTTTTTAATGTTAGATGTCGACAGACGAGCATGAGGTTCACTTGATGGTAGCTGATACCTCAGCCACTGAACATCAGTCTATGATGCGCTGTCGACCTACTTTTTACTTCGAGCATTCGGAAATCTATAGACTGAAACCGAAACGCGCAATGCGCACTTCATGGTTTTTCCATATATGAACGGTGGTTCGTTACTCGGTCGGAATTTCGTCCGGAAGTTACCAGACGTGGGGAAAAGATGCTTACAGAAAATTATAAGCATGTGCTCCCGGTGGGATTCGAACCCACGACCCATCGATGCGCCCGTCATAAATTGAGTTTTGTTTGAAGTTCCTGCCATTGGATATACTCAACCTGTATTAACAAACTGGTGGATTTTCATAGAAAAAAACGCTCGGCGAGAAACTAGACCATCTTCAAACTGAAAAAAATAAATAACAATAACCATATTTATATACTTACCAGATATCTTTTGAGGCTTATTAATAAGACCTTGGATGGCAATATGAGAAGCTCGCTGTCTCTCAGATCGGTGCTGAAGTTGTGATATCATCACACCGCGCGCTGACAGCACGCGTAATTACACGAGGGTTCAACTGAATTGTACTTTTACGAGCAGACTGCTTTAAGCATTTATTGTCCTTCGCATTGTTGCGTGATGAATTGACACCAAATTACACCTTAACCAAATTATTTTTATTTTTATTGCAAAGAAGAGCGTAATAAGAATGTTCATGGGGTGTAGTCCGCGTAGGAAGCTGACGCAATGTTTGTTAAAAAAATTAGACGTGAAAAGAAAAATAGTTCAAATCATATCCCTGATTGAAGTCCGGTATTTTTTAGCTGTTGGCGGTTGGCGAAATAATTTTTAATAATAGTTATGGTATTAAACCAATATTTTATTAAAAAAAATATATAAATTGTCAAAATATTAGTATTAAGTAGATTATTTCAACTAGTCTAGCCATAATTTCACTATTGTGGCTGAGCCAGCAAATATTATCGAAACCTTAAACTCGTCTGTCAAAACATACGTATATATAAAAAAGCAAAAGCCGTATAGCCAGCAGGTATTTCGTTACCACCAAAGCACCATATGTATAACTCCGTGCATCAATTGAAAATGTAACTTCAAAACTATTTTGCTGGTATATTTTATATCTAATCAATGATTTCTAAGAGAAGATCTACAACTAATAAGTAATTTGTGATTAGCGCTCGTTTGTAGCGGAGAGTGGCGAGCGCGGGCGGTACGTGCGGCGCGCGCTTCTCCACAGATAATAATAAATCCATAGATAATAAACAGCACAGATTAAACAGCTTCAGATATTTGTGGTCAAGATAAATATATTTGTGTAGAGATTAACGATAATTGTTTCAGGTTCACCTAATTCTTTTTATTGTGTCTAAGATTAGATGGCGATATTTAATTGTATACTTACTGATATTATTTTAGTTTGTATATTTTCAAATCTTTTTAAAAAATAAATAACAATCGTGGCATACTTTATAAATGAGAACTATTAACTTACAAAACATTTATAAATCTACAAAAAGATATGTTATGGCCCATGAGGGGATCGAACCCGCGACCTTCGCGTTATTAGCACGACGCTCTAACCAACTGAGCTAATGGGCCGTCGACGATGTTTGTGAAATATTCTTATCTAAAATAAGCAATGGGTTTCTCCACATAAATAATAGCTGATTTCATAATTTTCGATCAACAATGCTACTATTGTTTCATTTTTATCATTTTCACTTATAATGGATTAATTCAAGTAAAAACTTGGTAGACCATCCAGCACTTACAAGCTGAAATGAACTAAGTACTCAACAATGCGACGTTTAATTTAGCTGTATTATTGGAGCAGAGATTAGTTCTCAGGTGAATAGTGCCAGTGCTTGTGTCAGCGTTTAGGTGCAATAAATCAATCAGTTTTGCAGTGGGGTGGAGTGGGACGGATTTAGAAGCTCGCAGTTTAGCCCGTATGGAGAGCTCCACGCAAAACTACTGATAGACTGGATAACATAAAAACCATAGAGTCGAGGAGACTATCATTTTAATGTGTCAAAGTAATAAAAGTCGAAATGAGTTTATGTTATGATTAACATTTTCTTGTATTTAGAAGAGAATATTGAGTAGGTACATAAAATGTATATTATTTATTTCTGCCCATATTTTTGTACTGGCCAGTGGTATTTTAGCTTATTAGTAGCAGACTATCGTAAAAAACTGTTATTTATTCTATAGATATATAAATGAACCGCATTTTGTACATTCATCGAATTTTGTTCCTTAATATGATTTATACAATACGTATAATTTTAAAATCCAGTGAATTTCGCATTCAGATCAAAAGATCATGGTACAGTTTTTGCTCGCTATGAATTTATTCCAATAAATCTAGAAGCGACTCTATGCATTTTCAAGTCTAACGACGAGTGCGTGTTTCCACAATGGTGCGGCCGCAGTGTCACGTTGACATGGATTGTTGTCAGCCGACTGCGGCGTGACGTCACACCAACATTACGATAAGCGTTCTGTGCTTACCTACGTCTTGTATAAATATAATTTATCCCAGTACAAAAACCTGTCTTCTTTAGACCTCATTTAATGGCAGTGTGCGGAGAAGTATGAGCTTGGAAGTTGGAAGCGGAGCTGACGAACTAACTCATATTAAGAGACAAATTATTGAAATGTCTCTAAATAGTGTTATGTGATATATTAATTGCATCTGCCTTTTTAACACGGTATACAACCAATGATTATATTAATAAAATTTTATCAACGCGAGTATCACACATTAATATGAAAGAGCTTTTAGCGGATAAAAAATTCATTATATTAAGTATTATTAATAATCCGTATGTCTCAAGTGCATGTAGTCGCGGGAAGACTGTAAATAATAATACTGAATTAATAAATTGCGTTTTAATCCGGTTAAAGTTCATCATTTAAACCAATCCTGTAAGTAAAGTATGTCAAATATGTAATCTTTAAAGTCCAAACTCTACACTTTTTGACTATTTCATCAGGCCAAAAAGGCCAAAGAATCCGCGTAATTTGATTGATCGAAGTAAAGTCACAGTTAATATTGTCTTTTATTCACGCGAGTATCACACATTTAAATAAAATACTGTATACCGGATTAAAACGCGATTTATTATTTATATTGTTTAAATTATTTGTCCCGACGTTTCGGATGCTTTTCAGCAATAGCACGGGCCCGAGACCACGGGACAAATAATTTAAACAATATAAATAATAAATCGCGTTTTAATCCGGTATACAGTATTATATTTAAAAGTCTCAGTTACCAACTGACTAGTGCAATTACAAGCATCATCATCAAAATATTTTTTTGTGATTTAAAGATGAGAAAAAGTAGTCATGGTAAGATATATTTGTACATTTAGACTAATACATAATATAATAAATATATTTTGATGCTTGTACATAATACGAGAGTGTCCAGTTAAAGTTTTGCAAAATATTCAAGATTAAAAAAAACAATTTATGTAAAGCAAACGTCTGCTAAACTTCTTATAAACAAATGACGAATTCTTATTGGCTAAAATATAAAGCGCACACGAACATATCGCCGCATACAAACAGATCCGAGACGACTAGCAATAATCCGTTTACTTTTATCTTCAACCCTTGTCCCAGACACTGGAACCACTTGCAGCCAACATGAGACTTATTACCATCGAATAGAGTTTACATTCCTGCAGCCAGGACTAAGACGTTTGTGGCGGTGTCCATCAAAGAGGTTATTACCTGAAGGACATAAAGTCCGAAGCTCGAAGCGAAATGCAAATAGAGGAATGTAGAGATGGGATCGTTCTGAGATATAATCAGTTGCACGAATATCTATTGCATGAATATGTTGTTGGGAAGCCGGCTACAATCGACACTGAGTTTTATCAGAATTGGCTAAAATAAAAAAATATTAAGCTTATACGATCCGGATATATTGAAAGGATTGAAGGACTGAATTTCATTCTTAACATTAATGTGCTAGTTATGATGGTCTACCTCGATGATGGTCAACTAATGCATGAATCTAATGGACCTTTCTGCCTCGTACGTGATTGAAAAAAACCAGTCAGTATATCTATCTATACTAATACATATTATAAATAGGAAATATTTGATTATTTGTTATGATTTAACTGAAAAACTACTCGACCGATTTTAAAAATTCTAGCCCAATAGCTACATTACTAGTGAGTAACATAAGCTTTTTTATGTGTACAGTACATCTACATTGCACCCGTGCGAAGCCGGGGCGTGATGTCTTATATAAATATCTTGAAGTACATATTTACTTCAGAATCGAGGTTTTCTCACCAGTTCGAAAGGATGAAGTGTTCATACTGAGCTAATAGTTATCTTGTTTGTATAAATACAACGTAAAAACATCGCTGTATATTGATTATCGTAACCGAGGTCCATCACTAGTTAAAAAATCGCTGACTAGTCGCGTCTTGTCGGTCCGTTTACGAGGGCTGTTGTAAAATGTAAAAAGTGCAAAGTGTTTGTTTATCGCGGGGCGGGCCGATTGAAAGCCACCAGCGCCAATAAACAGACCTTTTTAGAACCTTCGATTCGATACTATTTACAGCGCAAATGAAATTGAAGAAATTCTCGAGTTAGTATGTATCAAATCTGAGTCTAGAGTTTTAAAGTGGTATTTTAATATGTTCACGGGCTTGATTAAGCACTATCAACGACACAAGTCTACGTTTATGATAACCAAAGTGACTCCCCGGTGTTTATGAAGATATATTGTAGTTAGAAATTTAAATATTTCTAAGTGAAAAACACTATACCACCTGATTAATATACATTTGAAATTGATAAATTTGCAATAAATATATATGAGGTACCTAATCAGTGGGGTTAACTGAAAAGTGAAAATAAGGGCAAAGCAAAAAAAAGGGATAAGAGTTTGAAGATCGGTCTACGTCTTTTGTGTCTCAAGCTTATATGCTAACTACCAAATAAATTGTATATAGTCTGCGAAGCACTATATTAGCAACATTAATATAAAATAAGTTTTACAATTTACAACAAATACTACTAAGTTCAGTATATTTTCACTTATGTAAGATTAAAAACACTTCACTCTACCTCTGAGAGTCTAGTTAATAAAAGTGATTCAGATAATTACCGAAGGACGGCGGCCATTCCGCCGTACATCGCCCTGACTGATAACTGTCTTTAACTGTCCACAAGTGCAAGCCATAAGCGGAGCGATATTGCTTCTCATTTATTGTAAATAAGTGTCATATAACAATATTGTGAGTAAATCGAAATTCTGTGTATAATATTTGGACGTTATAGTGCCAATTATAAACAGAAAGATGCAGTTTAGAAAAACGAAAAGAGTTGAAAGTTTTAGAATCATGAGTTGTATTGTATTTACACAATTGCTAAACCATTGTTGAAAAGAGTGTCCATGGAGTTTCTTGCCGGTTCTTCTCCATGACACCCACTTTTTTGAACCGTGCAACTAGACATTTCATAAGAGCCTGCAAAGGCCTATTTGAAATAAAAAACTTTTGATTTTTGATTTTGATCACTTAGGTACAAGAGGTGATGACAGTCGTTAGAAGACGCAAATAATCTCTTGTTGAACACATTTTCAGTATAGCTAATCCCAAGCAATAATGTAACGTTGGCAGTCCAATACCGTTGAAATATTATTTCTCTCAGTTTATGTAAATTTCCGCTAGAACTTATCGCTTGGCCCCTAAAATTAGACGAAGGGTCTACAGAAAAAGGCCCATCTTACCTTCTACTAAAACTAGTAAATAGCGGGATTAACGGCTGGCATAAATCACGTGCTCTCGCGTTCAGCGCTGATAACAATTTCCGATAGAACCTGTTTACTTTCCAACTTCGATAACTTATATGTTGATTGAAGGCCGGCTTATCTTATGTATGAGGGATGAGATATGAGTTTAGGTGTGTACTGAATACAAATATCCTGGGCCGAAGTACGATACAAAACACCAGAGCCTTGAATATGTTGATATTATTATTTCATATCATATTAATAATACAGTTGAAAAAAACATTTATTGTGATAAGAATCTAATTTTAAAACAGTAGATAATAATAAACGAGAAATAACTCACAGAGATCACAGGATGGTACTTTAATCGTCGGTCAGACGGAAAACTTATTTGCAAATTAATATTTCTTCTTATTATTTTGATTGAAATCATTACAATTAGTTATATAGTCACCTCTATTAAATTAATTCGATTGATGTAATTTTTCATAAAACCGTATAATCTAAACAAAGAGCGCTTTTATAACAAGTCCCTCGACAATGACGGGCAGATCGCTTCCCATCTAAGAAGGTGATTCTTATTATTTTTCCCGCTTCCCCGGGAGGCCTCGTTAATTGGAGGAGTATTTTATTAAGGCCAATTTGTTCGGAATACCTGCCAGATTGCCTGAGCCTCGGATTTGTTTGAATTTTTCTTAAATTGAAGCGCTTAAGGTCCGACGCCGTTTTCCTTGATTGATGTAATTGCATGGTTTTGAATTCTGTTTGAAGGAATTCTTTAGTATTCTGTGATGTTTGATAATATTGAAAGGCGTATATTTTATGGATGTAATTTCTGTGAAGACAATCACAGTTCAATTCCGCTTTATGAACTTGACATATCGTTCGTTTTATCTTTTAAGGATTAACCGCAATTAATCACGGTGGATATCTAAAATAAAGAGATGCTTGATCTTCTAAAAATATCGGAATTCGCTCATAGATTTGGTTTTTCTGTCATAAAATAATATTAGTCCCAATTGGCAGTGTAGCCAATAATTACTAATAAAATAATCAATAAATTCGAAACGTCCGCGTCGGGATAAATAATATAAATAATAAATCGCGTTTTAATCCGGTATACAGTATTTTATTTAAATGTGTGATACTAGCGTTAAAAAAAGATAATAAGTATTAAACAAATTCAATTCTATATACTTTATTTTTATTTAAATCTGTTATATTGTTATTGTTTACAAGAAAGGGACATACCTACATGTTCATATATTTCTGACTCATCATACATACATATTACATGATGTGTCCTACTACAGTAGGAACTACACTAATACACACGCGTTGTATACAGCGAGTATAAAGTGGCGGCTAATGATACAGCGTGTTCTTGATTGAAGTGAGTCACTGTTGTGAGACGCACCGCACTGCGTGACTGCTTATTGGCAGAACTGGACGTCCATAGAGTAGATGTTATGGGATACGTGCTATAGGGGTCAGTAGTCTGAAGGCTAAAACAGGAGACTTCTATCCATTACGATCCATATTATTATATAATGCTATGAAATTGCATGATTTTCATCCGATAACAAATGTAGTAAGAGAAGTTGTCGTTTTATGATTGAATGTACGCAGAAAATCGTTGGCTTTATCTCCAAAAATCTGAGAAAAAATAACACATACACATATTACATATTTACTTACTTTAGCACCTATACACATCTCTGATTACTTATTCGATTATAACTTTGAATACAAATCCTCGCTGATGACACAAATACGTTTTATTTATGTACTCTGTAACGTTTGATCACCTATTTGCTTTAATGAAACTGAATAACAAATTATCAGTCCCATCATTCGGATTTCACAAAATATACATTTCGTACGTAAATAATATAACATGGTGCTTGGTAATATATTTTTAAGAGCTTTTACAACTTTCTTTCGACTCCATCCCGTGAAGTGTCCAGTTAGGTGGGCACAATTAACAGTGGCTAAGGTCAACGCGGCAACGACGCTCAATTCGGACAATTGCTCGACGTGGGAACAGAACCCGCTCACCTCCGACATCCACTAATCGACGGTAACGACTTGCATTGCGCTATAAAAGTTATGTTTGATCGAGTAATTGGGAAAGCCGCCAGCGGCCAGGCTCGTACAAGCATACATATAATGAACTGATTACAACATGCGTAGTCTTGTATCTAAATGATACATAACAAATTTGTTTTACGTATATTTTTGTTCGCTTACTTCACCGAAACTGCTTGCAATTTGATGGAATTTTTAATATATTTGATTATTTATTCTTATATTCTTACTTCATATTTGGTTAAACAGCCAGTAATACAACAAGGGCTAAACGCATTCCTTAATTTGATCATTCAAATAAATTATATTACGACTTGCACAAACTCTTCCTTTAGAGAGGCAGTTCTTATACTATATATTATAAAATAATAATAACATATATGTAGGTAAAATATATCATACAGATATGTGTTTTATTTTAAATAAATAAAACAAAGTTGGGTTAGATACGCCACTTATAACTCATAAACAGCCGTTTTAATTTTATCTCTTATTGCAAAATAGCTATTAAAATGTTGGAAATTTATTTTTGTTTATCCATAAACTTATCATTAAGGACATAAATATATTTTGACAAGTTCACTTTAATGAAAGTAAATAATTCTCATAATTTTCATTTCGCTAGAAAATCATTAACTTAATAAAAGCCACATCTCCATTTCCGATAGTCTTATGAAACAGCTATTGAAAGACACTTGACGCGTCGTTTATCGTGGAATGTTGTTATGAGAGCAGTTCTGTCCAAATCATATTTTAACCCGTGTCCAATTAATGCAAGTAATGTGCATGTCATATGCACTTCGTCAATGAGGTGATCCTAGTGAGAGTATGTTTCAATAGATTTTGGTATACTTTGGGAACTTGCTTGAAATGCTTTGTATAATGATATCGGAACCATGCTTAATAAGCCCTTATTCCAAGACGTTACTCAAGTCAAAATATAAAATGTTTGCGAATTTTCAAACAGATTGCAAAATTACAACAAGATAATAATTAATGATTTGACAATGAGTATTAAATGTAGATTCAAGCCATTCTGAGCCACATTTTGGAATTCGGATCTTCGTATCCTAGTTCCATGTAACATTAGAGGAACAAAGAGAAAAATGTTTGGCTTCCGGGACTTTCTCATACTGAACGTAACTTATTAAGTCGTGATGTTGATTTTAACATTCATAACATATTTTCTGTCTGGCAGAAATTATAAAAAAATATACAAGTTGTCGAAATTGCAGTCAGTCCGATAATTAGTAAACGCTTGGAGTCTCTAAATGCGCGTGCGTCGGTCGTTCACTCCTCAATTACTTAGAGTGGGTTCAAGTGCCTGTCGTGAGGTATCTCTCACATTCATTTGAACGTGGACTCAATTTCACTAGATATTAAACTAAAGGCGACACTTGTGAGTAATGAATGCCAGTCGCCATAGTACCTACTGATGTATTAAAACATCGTGTAAGATCTTGTTATTGGAGTTATTTAGTCTTAATCAAAAGAATATTAAACACTTGTTTACTCTAGTGATTCTATATCTAAAAATTTATTGTTGTAATCGTAACGCCTATATAGTATCAGTAATGCTTTGTCAACCAATTTTAAACGAAACACACGGGTTTTCCATTTAAGGAAAATAGCGATAGTTCGTTGCGTTCGTTGTCTTTTACTAACGCGATCGAGAATCACACATTTAAATAAAATACTGTATATCGGATTAAACGCGATTTATTATTTACATTGTTTAAATTATTTATCCCGACGTTTCGGATGCTTTTCAGCAACCGTGGTCGCGGGAGACTGAAAGATGACAGTTGTCTGATTTTTGAAATATCACAAAGTTGCCATATTAACGCCATCTATTCCTACGGAGTTGATATTTACTGTAATTTTCTATATTATGACAATATTGGCTAACGGTGTCCTCTTGTTTTTTAGTATGTTTGATTTTTAAACGTACACCTTCGCTATTTATTTAATTCAGTAAACAGTGCTCCAGTAATTGGATATTTCGATAAAAGCTGAACCGTGAGAGGAATTAATGAAACGACCAGATGTGGTATGATTAGTTATCCAACACCTACCGGAGGAGTGCGGTGTGATGTGATTCACAGACACACATGCGACCTCGATACACCGCGATCTCTCGCCACAGACTATACTTATGTAGATGTGCTAACGGCTTTCTATTTTGAAGGGTTCATGAAGTTTTCCACAGTTGTACTTCATTTAATTCAACTGATATATTTGCTGTAATTACTAGAGAACAAATTTATCAAATGTTTGGGATTACAGTTTTATTATTAGTATTTCATAGAATCTACAGTTTACGAATAAAGGGAAAAGTTAGCAAGTAAAATAAATGAAATTGTTACAAAGATTTTCAGAACTAAAGCCAACTTTGAAACCTAATATTGGCAACTGGAGTTTCAAAAATACTATTTATATAATTAAATATATCGTGAATTATCTAACTCTGCCAATTGCCTGGACTCTAAAATTATTTATTTAATCGACTTTTAATTAACACTCCTCTCCATACACAAATCCTGCACCGCGCTATCGAAGTTATTTCAACATATAAAAATCAATACAAGTTGTATAGTATAGAAGGAAATCAGTGCTTCATACGAGGTCTTGTGCAGTATGGGTTGTACTGTACGAGACTTTAAGAGAGAAACTGACAGCGCGGCTTCTTCAGTGAATTACCTACATCTTTTTTCGTTTTGTTTTGTTTCGTTTTCATCAAAATACATACATATTGTCAGGTCTACTTGAATAGTCTGTGGCTATTTACGTTCGCTAGGTACATCGTGAGAACAGCTCGCATGTGTCGTGTACACACTTGTTGTTTTATTGGCGTAACGCATACTTTTTAATTACATCGCACTCGCTGCGCCTCCAGTGAAATGTCGACATCGCTGATGTACGTCTCCGCTGCATTCTTTGTGTAATGATCAACAATCCTGACGTCATTTGAAATAACTTAGGGTTTTTTAATTTATTTGGTCCACAACTTGGGACTCATCTTAACCTACATTTAAAAAATAAAAAGATTTAATAAAAAGTTACATGTACTGTTATCAGTGGTCACTGCTCGCTTAGTTATGTAAAGAAAACAAAGAATGGGGAGAAATATTACGCTACTCTTTTCTTTTGTATTTACAATAGGACTGAAACAATTTATTTTCTCTTAAGATTCCATAAATGTTAATGTAAGTCTATAGTAATGACTACGTCACCTTTTACTATGGATAGCCAAAGTGGTCGAGAATATCGACTCCACCCAGGGGTCTACAACGATACACTACAATTAGAAATTTTAATATTTCTAAGTGAGAAGCACAATCTATATCAGTTGAATATTTGACTTTAATTAATTTTCAAATAAATAAATAAGTGGGGTTACCTTAAATATTAAAAACAGCAATATCACACAATAGACTTTATTTGAATTAAAAACCTAAATCAAATTGACAGACTTATCATTCGAATTCCCTATATGTCGGTTAAAATGCGGTTGAGTCTATTTATAGACATTTACTAAGTGGCGTGGTGACATCACGCGTGTGGTCTCCGCACAAAGGCACGCTGTGTCCTGGCGCCAGAGCTTCAGTCTCGACCTGTCAGCGCTGATTTTAATGACTTACTTAGCTTTGACACCATCGCTCGGAACTATTAATAGGCAACCAAGAGTTTTGTTACGTATGACTAAGTATGATCAAAGAACATAGATGTACATAGAAGAACAGGCCTTATAGGCGCGCTTGGCACGCCTTTCTCTGGAGTAAGAGTAGTTCTTACCCCAGCCACCGCGGCACTGCTAGTATGCGTGTAAATGCACACTCTGACGCTGGAGTCATATCGCGCACTCTCTCGCACCCAGCCGCTTTTAGAACATTATTGGCGTTATAAGAGCAAGCGAGACAACGCGAAGAGAGGAGTCAGCGAACTGCTCAGATGTGTGTGTCACATCGATACATTGCCGTGCGCTCTACAGTTCAAAAATAAAATTACTTTTTCTGTGTGAAGGCCTGTTCTTCTATGTACATCTATTTTTTTGGTGTGACTACTGTGAAGAAAGAAGGATGTCCTTCTCCAACAAATTAAAAGCAGGATCCTCGACCAGTCGAAACATTAACCAGTGGTGATACATTATGATAGTGTGATTTAGGATTATTGACGTCTTGGTACTGCTTGTATCCGCAAATTGTAGATGTTGCTACACCAGCATGCGTGCCTCGATTCCTAGAGAACACATATTTTTTGTAAGATTGTGCCAACGTTAGGTTGGCAAGTAGAACGAATAACAAGAATATATCCTTGAAGAGACGTCCTTGTATCTTATATTGAATATGTTATCAAATACAAATATCATAATTTTACTTAAAAATTGTTAATTCTGAATAAAGATAAACAACAGATGTTGTAAACACCTTTTCTATAATAGACACAGTTCAATGCTACAGTGATTTAACAATAAAATAGCACATTATTTAATAGACAGGTAAGTTACGACTTCCGTCGCCCACAGAGCACCTCGCCGCGGCCTGTGGGTGCTGCGGCCGCGGCCGTTCCTGCCGTAAGAAGGAAATCGTAATATTGTAAGGAATTATATTATATGATATACTAGAGATCCGCCCCCGCTTCGCACGGGTGCAATGTAAATGAACATAAAAAGTCTACGTTACTCACTGATAATGCAGATTTCTATTGGTGAGAGAATTTTTAAAATCGAGGAAGTCGAGTTTTTGTGTTAAATCGTAACAAAAAACACATACACAAATTTTTGCTCTTTATTATATTAGAATAGATCTACCAGATTTATTTTTCTATTTGGTCCACACCTTGGAATAAACACTATTTAGTATTTACTATTAGGTACTAACATTAATTTTATCTTGAAATATTAATTTTTATGAAATCAAATACGAGTATATTGAAGCCCGTATTTGGTTGTCAGTTTATACATATACGCGATATTTTCACAATAGAATAAATTTATTGTTTAAGAATTTTGCGCTAACTTTGTGCACGTGTAGAGCAGAAGAGTCTGTAGTAAGGGTCAGAGTGTATGTGCATATTAAGCTCTGAATGCCACGTTTCCGGAGCGACCAATCAAAGTTTCAGATCTTTCTCCTTAATCAATTACAGCGTCTTGTAAGCCAAGCAGTGTGGGGTAGTGGCCCCAGTTGCTGTATACACACCTAGAATGTTGCAAGGTGACTTGTATACTCAAAGGTTCTATTCTCGAATTTTTCATTAGTGCGATAGGTTTCGCTTAATTTGCTAGTCACTAGTAGTGCTAGTTTGTCGATTACAGGTTCTCATACCGGTTTCATATGTATATTTTCTACAAACATATATCTACATACATATGGTTACTTTTGAGGATTATACGGATAGGAAAAATATATAAATTCCGCCCGGGTAACGAAACGTTCGTAGATGAAAAAGCTGCAGGGAAATGAAAATAAAAATTAGTTTACGGCTGAACTGTACTTACTATACTGTTAATGTATAAGTAAGATGTTTGTTCTATAGAATGTCGTATGCGCCTGTAATTGGGGTGACACTCGGCGTGTGTGTTATGTTTATGTATTATTGTCTACTTTATTGGTGCAACAAATAAATAAATAAAATGAAATCATGGGTGAGCTTCTATTTATACTAATATTATAAAGAAGAAATATTTGTATTTTTGAATTTTTGTTTTTTTGGATGTTATGAAAAAACTCAAAAATCACTGGACCGATTTTAAATAATCTTTTACTAACAGAAAGCTACATTATCAGTGAGTAATATAGGCATAGTATTGCACATCTAGATTGAACCTGTGTGAAGCCGGGGCGCGTGACTTGTATATGATATGAAAACTTCAAGATATAGAATAAATTTATTTAGTTATACATAAGTAAAGCGCCGAACAAAGGAGCACTTACCCCACGCCAGTGCAAGGTGGCCGCAGCATCTGAGAGCGCTCGACCGTCGCTAACGCCAACTATTCACCAGATTAATTAAATTCTGAGCTCTCAACTGGAGCCGTTACGTTAACTTAACCTGCCTGAGAATTGCTTACAGCAGTCCCTGCCTCCCGATAGTTTGTGTTTGATTAAGCCGATTGCTTCTCTTCAGTAACTCGATTGATCATTTTAAGTTCAGAGCCCCGATTGATTAACTAAGTACCCATTAAGCTAGGATGATTAGAAATTGTATTAAAATTCACTCGAAAAGACAGCGAAAATGTTTAATTAAACATTTATTCAGCAGTATATCAATTTATATTTGAATTTGCAATGTTATATTTAGTTTATTTTTTGTATGTATATCTAGATATGTAGCAGTACTGAGTACTTACCAAAACATACTTTTCTTATTTTTTTTTCATACAAAATTAATAGCCATGTTTATTTGAAAATTGTATTTGATAGATTTTATGGTGCGACGAATGAAATAATTTATTTTATAAAAACTTTTAATTGTAATTTATTTGATACTAACGATCTGCCCCGGCTCCACACGGGTGTAATGTATGTAGATGTACTATACTTATAAAAAATATGTTACTCGCTGATAATGTGGATTTCTATTGGTGAAAGAATTTTTAAAATCGGTCGAGTAGTTTTTGAGTTATATCGTAACAAGCAAACAAACAAATCTTTCCTCTTTATAATATTAGTATAGATTAGATATTATGTTTTTATTATTATGTTGCTATTAATTTTAAATAAAAATGATCGATATTACTTGTCTTGTAAATTGAAGACGTAATTTTTTTTTAATTTGGGCGGAACTAAGGTCCGCTCGGAATTCGTTTTGAATATTTTGTAGTCTCTTCTTTAAGTATACTAGAATACTATGACTCCTGGAGATGAAATTCTTCTTAATGTCTATTAATTTACTATATATTTGGAGCTATAATGTCTCCATTCACGGTACATTACAAATCCAAATATAGGATCGACAAGTTAGGGGTAGAGCACACGAGTAGCTCACCGCAGCGCTGCCCGGACTTTACAACTTCCACAAGAGATCTATTTGCGTTCCGAAGTACGCTAATCCGATTTCAGCCAATAAACTACGCTCTGAATTCTTCATGAGTCTGATATGGGGCATTTACCTTACATTTTGAGCGTCACTGACCTATAAACCAGCGTGGCATTAGATTGTTTTAAAGTCATATCGCTGTTTACAAAATAATTAAGACGCGTAGTGCTATTGTCTAAGCAACTTGACCTCCAGCTTGGCGATGTGGCAGTGATGAGATACAGGTAATGTTCAATTGTTGGTCAGTCCTTATATATTATAAAAAAAATAGTATTCTCAAAATAAAATAAATTTAACGACCGCCTCGTTCGACTTCGAAAGCGCTGCCGAGGCTAGCAAGAATCATTAGGGATCAGTATACTTGTTGTTTGTAGCTTGTATCTAATCGAATCTGAAATAGCTTACTCAGCTTCCATTATTCATTTTGAATTCGTGTTTCGACAACACATATTTAACATTGTGACACCCGTCAATAAAGTGTTACCTACCCCTGATTATTTCAGGGGCTACAAAATTTCAATTATATAAACTTTACTCAAACATTGCAAGACATGGTAGGAATAACATTTGGTCGTTATGTCCACTTATAAGGGGAGGTAGGGGCGAGTTTACGTTCGCTAAGACGCGAGGTTTAAACACCTCGTCCAGTTCGCCCGATTCTCCCCTCGTATCGTTGCTTTTACTTTCTGTAATTAGTATACAGTATGTTATAGAAACTCAACATGATTAATAAATATCTTTGCTCGCTTGGGTAGAATGAGATATTTCATTACAACTGATTTTGCTCTTTAGACCTGAAATAATCTCTGACCAAAATTAATTTTACTACTTTTAATTATAACAGACGAACGAACAACTGTCACTAATAAATAAAATAATATTGGTTAAGAAAAATAACAAAATGAGACCTTTCGTACAATAAAAATGTAAATGTATGAAGAATAAATTTAATATCCTCTTAACATAAAGCTGTACAACTACTGTTAACTGTTATTTTCAATTAAAATATTTGGAATCATCATGTATACAATCAACAGTCAAGTTAAGGGGGGTGAAAGTTTAAGCAAATAACCCTCGCCCAAGGTCCGAGCAACAATTTCTTAATGGTCCATAACTAGACTCGCCGTGCTTGCCGTTAATGACAACTTAACACTATTGGATCTCAACATACACACACCCGCACGCACCCACACACACTCGCACACACCCACACATCTTAATACACTTGGAGTGGTGTGTGATTTTTTTTTGGAAATTATTTATTACTTTTTCGCGTGGAGATCTTATCAAACTATTGTTCTTAACAAAATTATCATAAGAATTTTTCTGTTTTTAAAATATTTTGTACTAGCAACGCGCCCCGGCTTCACACGGGTGCAATGTAGATATACACAAAACATAGCCTATGTTACTCGCTGATAATGTAGCTTTCTATTGGTGAAATAATTTTCAAAATCGGTCCAGTAGTTTTTGAGTTTATTCATAACATACAAAAATACAAATCTTTCCTCTTTATAATGTTAGTATAGATTATTTGTTATTTTTACAATTGTATGTGTATTCATGCATCAATAAGGTTTTTAAAGAGTTTTCTACCAGCTTTTCTCGGTAGAAGCAACATTAAAGCTTAAAAATATATATTCAAAAGTGCTTTTAAAAGTTTGTTTCAATCAAGGTATATTTTATTGATATCACTCGAAGAGAATAAATATTATTTGCCTATTGATTGAGTACCAATTCAATAGAAAAGACAATCGTATAAAAATATATAGTTTTTTAAAAGAAGCAACGAAAGCAAGAAAGTATTTTTTATTGTAGATCACAAAACAAACATTCAGATAACAGCCAGTGTTACATATAATGTATTATAATATAAACCCAAAGGTACATATATTTCTTAGCGTTTCAAAGCCTCCAGACACAAATGCAACTTCCGCTGTGTCGTCATAACCCCCGCGTGCCGGGCAGTTTGTCAAAGTGGCGGAAACGGTCACTGAGGCCCATGGACTTGTGTCACGCGACAGGTATCCCCCTGAACAAGAGATAATATTTATTACATAGGTTCCTATAAATAAACATGTTTTCTGGTTTATTGAGATTTTATGTTTGTATATTTTTGAAAGTATTTCGGTAGGTACACATATTTGCATATAAAACAATTGTATTAGTTACACCATTTATAACTCAAGAACGGCTGCACCGATTACAATGATATATTATTTGTTGGATTGTTCTATGTCCCGAATAACAAAATAACAATTAATATATCGCAAATATTTAGGAAAAAATACATATATGCAGAAAATTAATTTTAAAATAAATTAGGTTCTAACTCCACCATCAACCACAATTGACAGCTCACGTCATGCACGCTTATAGCTTTTTGTAATAATTGATGTTCAATGAGTCAGTGCCATACAAGATATTATAGAATAGAAGTGGGAAAATAGCATATTATTTAAATCTAGAAATAATTTATTTTTGAAGCCATTCTTGCAACAACGTCCGTCGGGTCCACTTGTTATTTATATTATATTATATTTTTACAAAATGATTTTAGATTATGGTAATATAATTAATTTATTGAACCTTATACTATGTCATATAATACATATAAAGTAAATATTTCATATATCACTCTTAATTCTTTTATTTACTAACAAAATTTACTAATATTACTCTTATAGAGTAATCTGTTATGTTTTCTCTATACAGTCTACCTAACAAAACTTAATTCCGCTTACCAAAATAATTTAACTCCTTTAATCTATACTGAAGTGTGAATTTGACTAACAAATGCACACACGAAGACGTCCTCTGGCTATCGTTAATTGCTGTCACCGAAAACTGCTCTTAGACGATTTCCTTTGCAAGAGGACAGCATGTAGGCTTCAAACTCCTTTCCAACTGAAACAGGCAAATGTGCACTTTATTGCAATGTAACAGACACTCTGATACATGAATGTTCATGGCTCAGGCTTTATTGTTTAGGCTGTGTATAGCCAAGAAACTTATTCGCGGCGATTGTTATTAAAATCTGATTGGCTTGCTAGCCAATTTGCTAGATGTGCTCATCTTATGTGTATTTATTTATAGTAATTATTGTAGCAATTTCTAGCGCACCTACATAGAGAAATAAAGATGTCATGATTTCTTAAAAAGGTTATTAATGAAGATTCGTCGACGACTGAATACATTTTAATATAATATAACATGTGACATCTCGCTCTATTACATCAGTTCAGTAAAAACCGGCCGGCTAGAGGAAGAGTACACTATTCTTCCTCCAAACATAATTGTTTAATGCATTTTATTGTTTAAAACATTATGTTTGTTAATTCATAATCCATCATGTATCATTTAATATTATCTAGTATTTGAGAAATAATAGACAGAATATTATGATAAAAAAGATCAGTCAAAAATATACGACTTATGGACGTTAAATGTTTGTATTTTTGACTGTAGAATAGTTTGCCCGCTATCTCACCTAATGGAAACTGCAGATGTGGGCTATGATATGAAATCACGCTTGCCTAGGAGATGCCGGACTTAAAAAAGTGCAAAACGCACCATATATACTGTAAACGCTAGCGTACATTCAGCTTTAATGTTAGTAATTAGTCCGGGGCTCGTCGCTCGCAGGTCAAAGGGCCGGAAGCTGACCGCGCGGCGTGCGCACTTCCGCGCGTGTCAGAGCAATGTCTTGTGTCGGAAGGACCCGACTTTTGAGGGTTAGCTTGAGAGAACTTCTGCACTTTGTTTACGGTTTGGATGTGCCTACAGCACTATTGATTATGTTTGCATCTGATATTTACCAGCTTATGTTGAGAATATTAAAGATTATAACATTATTAGACTTATTTCACATAATATGCAAGCCACTGTAGGAAACTCATGACTGCGTGATTAAACTACCCTTAAAATTGGTGTTTAACGTTACTGCTCTTCTAAGCTGAACACAAACAGCACTTGCATACTACATTTAAGAGCTCAGATAAGTCGTAAGTAGACAATCACTACATAGTATAAAACAAAGTCGCTTTCTCTGTCCCTTTGTATGCTTAAATCTTTGAAACTACGCAACGGATTTTGATGCGGTTTTTTTAAATAGATAGAGTGATTGACTGTATCAAAGTATTATCGCTATATTTAAAAAAACAAATCCTCGACAAGGAGCGAATGCCACTTGCCAAAGCATCGTGCTTAGGTACAAATAAGTATAATATGATGATGGAGTGGTATCTCTTCAAAAGAGATCTACCATTAAGAGAAGTTACTATCAAATATGTATAATTATAAAATAAAAAATGATCCTGATAGTATTTACCTTTGCTGAAAACATAACTGTATTCTAGCTATAAAAGAAAAGATATAAAAAAATCTCGAGAAGTATATTTGACATTTCATCATGAAAGCGAGTCCCAAAGCATCAAATTTATAACCGCTTGCTTGAGCAGTGAAGAGTCTTGAAACTCTCCGTGAAAAGTGCGGTTACTTTGACGGCTAATAAAATATTATTAAAATAAAGGAGTGCTCCAGGTGAGGGCTCACGCGCGACTGAGCGAGACATCAAAGGAAACCTTCAATTAGCCGGCTAATTGGCTTGACCGTGATGCCGGCTATGAGCAGCTAATATGACGCTTGACTACAAGATAGCAGGAACATGACTGATGGATATAATTAGATTTCTTGCTAGAGTTAAGACATATGACAGCAGATAATTATAGTGGAGGTAATAATGCAAACTAGAGGTGGGTCGTTGACGGTTTTTACGAAATGAAAATGTTAATTACAAACTGATAACCTGTTAAAAAGCAGCTAATTTTATTAATAGTTAATAATACACAAGCTGCTTCGTATGATGTTAGCGACTACGCGTTGAATGTTCGTTGAGCTAATCTGGCTAATATATTTAACGGTTTTTTCGGTAAACGAAAAGCAGCTAATTCGTTAACATTAGAAAAGCGGTTTAAAAAAGCTGCTCATTGAATTAACGCCCACTCCTAATGCAAACATTTGTCTCCAGATATAGGTTAAGGTGATTAATAAATCGTGTGTATAGTTCTTTATGTCTATCTGTATAAAAGTCATTTAGATAAGAAAAAGCACTTTAATATGTTATCTAAATCGTGTAGGTCTTACTGTGAGAGTGTCGCGCGTGGTCATGACTTTGCAAGTTTTAAGTTCTTAGTAGAGCGCCATTTTATCGCTTAAAGCAAATAAACACACGTTTAAATATTGAAATTAGTTACGCTATTAAAATAAAAGTTCTTTAGTTTGTGTACAAGTAAGGATTCTGCGAGTTATGATGACAAATACTTGAATTAATTATTTGACTTAAAAAACAAAAAATATGTGGAGTGCATGTCGGCTTTCAGAATACTGGTAGTAGAAATGAAATAGTCGTCATACTTAATTGAAATCTTGAATGAAGCCACAATTCAGACTAGAATTATGAGATTTCGTAAGATGAATCTTAGAAATGATTGGAAAAGACTTGTGAAAATACTATAATTTATTTTTGAGACCATGCCATTATATAAACCTTTATATTAATTTAATTTAAATTATATCTTAACACTTAATTTTTATTTCGTTTTTATCAATATAATTTAAAAATGTTTAGTGTCGCTTATAGATAATTACATATAATACGACCGCGCTCAACAAAGTCAATTTAAGTTGTGCTTAAAGCTGTTTTTCTGTGTTAATTATCTAATTTAAGAAAGAGATGTAAGTAATAATAAAAAAAAATATTGTTGTTTATCAAATTATAGATTACTGTGAGTAGGTACTACAAAGCCAAACTACTGCTGTACTGCTAGTAATATCTCCATATCCCTCTGGATCCAACACATTTAATATTTAGTGTAAAGGATAGAGGAATTAGAACGGTAACGGATCCATAGCAAAGTGGTGTCACGGTGTGCGCCTTCCTTAGCACATACTGTGCAGTTCAAAAGGACTGTGCACCACTGAAAAAGCGAAACTAGAGGATTTTCGTCACGCAAAACGCGCATTGTAACACAGTAAAGTAACCTGGAAGAGAAATAAAGGCGAAGACTGCTGAGTGAATACTGCATATATATTGTCACTATTCATTCCTATAAATATTTGTTAAAAGAATTAATGTACACAACGCGGCGCTGGTATTATAGGGGTCACAGTTCTAATTGCATATAAAATTCTTAAATAGAAGTGCAGTAGAGTTGTTGAAAGATAGCTTATAGATTAGCATTATATGAAAATTGTAAAAATATTCAAATTCAATTCAAAATCATTTATTCATTTAGGTAACATAATGTACGCTTATGAACGTCAATAGAAAATACATATTAAATGCTTCTAATTTTACATTTACTGGGGCGTAATATACATATCAAGGGCGTAAAACGGACGAGAAGAACTGGCAATAAACTCGCCGTCACTCTTTTTAATCGCCAAGTTTTTTGTTTTACAAAATTGTAAGGAACTGCAACCATTACACCATGTTCCACATGACATCTTTAAGTAATTAACTATATAATAATATCATAGATTCAAATAAAAAACATCTTGTTTGTTGGAATTCTCGAGTACCAAATAGGGCATGCGACAGGCATATTTCTGTGTCTGTTTCACTGATCATTTTGTTTACAGGCAAGTAGGTCAGCCTACTGTGCTCTGCCCGAGCGAACCGAAACGAATCTTTTTAAACTTGTTATCGGTGAATTCGCACCACGCACCACGGTGAATCTTCAGTGCTCAACACAACGCGCACATCCCTGAGTTACGGAGGCGGATAGATAGAGAGATAGATCTTATATTTATTTGAAATATAATATTTTAATTTATTAATGACTTTTACTGTCATACATAAATATTATTCTGTTTTTTTTTTGATATTAAAATTACACAGCGGATGTACCGCGATTTCTTAGAGCAGTATTAAAAAAAAATAAAAAAAAACATAACATTTTTGTGAACGATATATTTATATCTTGTAGTGGAGAAGGCTCCTTAAGAACGGCCAAGGGACAGCAAAGGGTGGTCGGATTAATCTCGGGTCGGATTTTAGTGAAGACAAATATGTCCGCTTAGTAAATGGCGGGAAATTATTGAATTAGCGGACCTCTTACGGTTTGTCTTGCAGCGGGCTGTATTCATACATGTATCGAAAACCTTATTATGTATGCTAATATTATAAAGAGGAAAGATCTGTTTGTTGTAATGATTTAACTCAAAAACTACTAGACCATTTTTAAAAATAGAATATATTTTAAAAATAAATATTCACCAGTAGAAAGCTACATTATCAGCGAGTAACACAGGCTATTTTTTTCGTGTTCATCTACATTCTACATTGCACCCGTGCGAAGCCGGGGTGGATCGCTAGTGCAATAATAATAATTAATCATCATTATGCATATATATAATTTTACTAAAAAGCATGATGGGTCTGACTTGTGACATTTAAATAAAATAACTATTACCAGTTTTAAACGCAGTTTATTAATTAAACGGGCAGACAGTCTACCTATGACAAGGCGCACGTTTGCTGAAAAGGATTTGAAACGTAATGATAAATCATATAATTAAAAAAATCGCGTTTGTATCCGGTAAATTTAAAACGCAATTTTATTTAAATGTGTGATAGAATATAATACTTTATTTATGATTTGTTAAATACATTACGAAGTATATAAGGTATAATAAATATTATCTGTTAGATAATACTATAAAATAAACAAGAACGGCTGCACCGATTATAATGATCTCTTATTTGTTGGATTGTTCTAAGTATGTCCCGAATAATCTTTAAATATCGGAAAATTTCAGGAAGAAAATTAATTTTAAAATAAAATAGATTCGAAACTTTTTTGTAATAATTATTAATGCCCACTGCAGATCAGTGATATACTAGATATAATATGTTATAAATAACTACTAAACTACTAAAGTATAGAAGTGGGAAAATAGCATATTATTCAAATCTAGATTTTCTTAAATTTTTTTTGAAGCCAAAATTCTGATAGAACAACGTCTGTCGGCTAATAACTTCGATCAACAATACTATGTCAATGGATAATAATGAATAATTTTATTGAAATTATATGACGTATTAACAACTAGACACGGCCACAAACACGCACAGACATACCTACTTGACACGCAAACTCAATCTCGACCATGTCATGTTCTTGTATCAATACTTTCACTTATTATTTCACTCATATTTCTAATTCTTTTTAACGTAAAGCGTCTATAGTTTCCGTGGTGTAGCGGTTATCACATCTGCCTAACACGCAGAAGGCCCCCGGTTCGATCCCGGGCGGAAACAATTTGTTTTCAATCTTTATAGAAAAAGAAATGGTATTTTTTGGATGAGTCATTAACTAGAGACAAGCCTAATAAAAGATACGAAAGATTGTCTGTCTGTCTATTCGATTCCGATGTTGAACGAAGAACTACGGAGATTACTTTCATTATAACCATAAATCCATGAACTGACCTCGTCAGGTGTAGCTTTACCACTGCACTCGAGGTGAAAGTATTTGTATTTGTGTATTTTACAATTTTTTATTAACCTTGATCTATTTCGGTGTCAGTCTGTAATCGAGTTCAATTCGATAAACTTCCCGGTGTTTTATGAAACTGAAATTTTACTACTATGCTGGTCTGATGAAGGAGCTCAAATAATAAGAACTCATTATTTTTTTATTGTTGAAATAGGAAAGCGTTTGTTTGCGATCTCACCTAATCTTAAGTGTTGATGCTGATAAATCACGCTTGCCTATGAAAAGCCTATTTACTTGAAGAGCCCAATATTATAGGTTTCTGGAAAGACAGACGACGGTAGGGAATTCCAACCCTTGACTGTTCGCACTATAAAAGAGGAGGCAAAGCGTCCTGAACGAGCTTTCGGTACATCGACCAAGTAAGGATGTATGGCGTTGTAATTTGGTGACGTCGTGGGCAAAACGTAGAGTTTAGCTAAAGTTTCTGAACAAGAGTAAAGTAGAAAGAAACACGCGGTCAAATTAAAGATCTCCGAGGAGCAAGTCGGCTAAACAGAGGTCGAATCCCAACAACAAAGCGTAAATTCCCAAACAAACATAAAGGCAAGACGTTAGACAATTTACATGTTGTAATTTTAATTAGGATTCCGCAACGGTCAACAGTTGGACAATGGGCCGAAAGACCCGATGGGGGGAGGGCGGAGGGGGGAGTCGCTTGTTGGGGGCACCTAATGTTAATTTAATCCGGCTTCAAGGAGTACAAGCCTAAAAGTTGTGACTTCGCGTCTTGTGTTATTCTTGGCACTGTTCGTATTGAGACACCCTTTGTTATTAATTCAGCTGATTTTTTTTACTGAGTATTCTTGCTATTGAGATAAACTATTTTAATGAATAATATCGAAATATAACCTGAGTTTAACTGGAAATAATTTCAAAAGTATTTCACTGTATCGGAATTCGGAACCCATTTTGAAGAAAATTAAAGTTATAGCAATGTTTTTTAAAGACGTGAGAGATGTTTGTTTAATTCTCTAAGACACTTCCGATAATTTTCCAATTTCCTTCAAAAGTAAACCAGCAGATGTGTCCATTTGACACTATAGTATCCAGTCTCCTACTGTGAACGCGCCTCACCCACGTGTTAAGTTTGTTGCGTATAATTAAGGGGAATAATTCAAGCTTGGACCCTTGAGGTCAAGTCAGTCGATCCAACCTGTCGCCGCCTTAGCGTTGTCAACGAGTTTGAGATTAAATTCTATTGAATAAGACTTCAATTCAGATTTATCTCCATATTTAGCGTAAGATTGATTATATTTCTTATAAGCATAATACAACGTACACAAATGTTATAAATGTGACAGAACTTTTTTTAGTTTTGGCATTAATGTTTACCGTTGACTGTCTCAGAAACAATTAGAGAACTCAGCTTCCACATCAAACAGACAAACAGCACCATCCCAAACTCTTGTATTAATATTTCATTACATAAACTCTATTTATAACACTCCAGTTTTCAATATTCTAAAAAGGATGACTTTCAATGAAAATTTATTTTCAACAGAAACGTCTCTACAATTAGATAATGTGGCCAGATGTCTCTCCCAAAACATATTTGAGGAAAAGATCACGATTTAGGCGAATTTAAAAACGACAAGACACAAGAAATATGTTTATAAGGAACAACGTGGCCTGATTTATAACGATCCCGAGGACACCGCGTAATACGCTCGTGAGCGGCGCAAGCCACAGGATAATGTTACGCAGTTTGAGACTTGAGACACGAGTGATGAACATCGTTGATATCTTGTTAAATGTCGAGTATTTCTATTGAGAATTTCTCAAATCGGAATCTATTTTATATGAATTCCTGTAAAATATACCTATAATGGTTTAATTAAAGTGATAAGTAAAATATATTGACAAATTCTAGATACCTACTATTTAGAAGCGTGAAAACATCGCGTGGGTATATTAAAATATCAGACTATTTTATGAATTCTATTAAGAAATAGTTTAAATTTTATTTCTTAATGTCTCCACTAAATACGTGACGTACATGAAAACTCTAGTTCCCCTTTGAACGTTACAACTTTGCATTTTTTCGCAATTTTATTAACTTACGTACAATGCTAACGCCTTAAATGTTTTACTAAATCTTGAAACGCGATCGCTTGTAACTTGAAATTATAAACTGTGAGATGTATTTCTAAAGCAGGCTTCGAACTAATAATGAAAGGACTCGTGGGATTCCATACTCTCTTGTTTTTACGCATTTGTAACACGGATGGTGTTATGGAAGAAATATCATACATGACGATAAGAAGTCGGTATAGTACGTTTATACTGGCATACTAGTTTTAATGAACAGATTTAAAGCACACAATATAAATAAGCTAACTACTATTTTAATGTTTTGTAACTACAGTACTATGAACATCCAAAATAATATACTAATTTTGAATAATGTAAAATGTGTTAAGAAAGCTCTTGCATTCCCAAATCACATAGCTACATTTAAGATTACTGAATCTTACAACATATACCCGAAAAGAAAATTAATTTCTTATCGAGTGAAAGATAGATCTAAACAGACTGATATTTCCAGGACAGAAAAACGTGATAGTTATGGAAATTCATCAGAAAAAAATCAAAAGGATTTCCTGTCTCTAGATATAAGTATGTAGATAATATTATGTTTCTACATTGGCAGTAAATATTTAGCATATATTTAAAGTGTCTTGGAAACGCTTTGGGCGTGACTCCGTTTACCTTTTATTTATCGTTCGCTTCTGTTTCTGACGAGAAACCCAGGGGATGTAATCTAATAGGGAAATTATTTTGTTGCATTTATCAATCCTTTTTATATTTAATATTAAACATCACTAATTAATTACACTATATCTAGTTTGTAAATTACAAAAAATGTTTATTTCTACTTTAGACCCAAAAACAGTTTAAACTTAGCCTTTATGTAAAACTTACAAAAATATCCCAGTAAATAGTTATATTTTTATTTATGATATTTTATACTAGTCTGGGTGGCGAAGGTCAGCAAGATCAGCATATGTTGACAGTGAGATGACTGTAGCGCTGATTTTCAGCCTTTTCCCTTACTACATTATACTAAAGTCAAAGGCTCCCTTATTAAAATGTCATAAGACCTCACCGTTGGTGACCCCCATTTTTCTACTTATTTTATTTTATATTTTTTGTGAATAAAGAGAGTGATATTCAATTCTCTTAATATATTGATCTCAATGTACACTTCAGTGCACGGTAACAGCAACAGCTCTCCGTGAAAAATGTGTTAAATTAAATTTTGTTGTTCTATCAAAATCTCTAAATTGCACGTCACTGTAGTCGTAACAAAGTGCAAGAAAAATGAACTGAAGTCGTGTAAATACACGCCGAGACCATAAAAACGTAATACTTGTCAAATATACATTATTTAATACGCAATAAACTTGAATAATACGTATTAAAGAATTAAAAAATCGGGCGGTCGGCCAATTTCGTGTATAAATACTGAAATTAAGACTTCTTTAAATAGAGTACGAAGCTTAGTTTAATCATATGACTCTTTATATATATTTTTTTAATTTCATAAAGATCCAAAGTATATTATTAAGAACTATGACAGAAAATTTCAAATTATTTTGTATGAAAGCTCGATGTCTAAACAAAATAAGGTCAGCAGCGCATCATTGTAATGAAAGGCTAAGGAGTTTCCACCATTAACTAAGCACTTAGGTAAGTTATCAAGATTTGTAAAAAAATAATACATAAAATGCAGCCTCCAATATTATAATAAAAATGTGTTTTTTTTTAGAATTATAGACATAATATTGTCTTTTATTAACGCGAGTATCACACATTTAAATAAAATACTGTATACCGGATTAAAACGCGATTTTAGAGAAATAGAGTTTTTTTCTTTTTTCACTTTTTTCTTTTTGAGCGACTTGAGAACAGGGACTGAAACCGTCATTCTCATCCGTCATTTTAATTTTACAAAATACCTGTCTGACAGTAATACACACGTAACTTACCACAGTAACTTTTTCAGTAAATATGAATAAAAACGAAAGAATATTAACAAAAACCTTTATTATACCGGTATAACTCCCATAGTAAATTAACCGGTATTCAGTCCCTGTTTGAGAATTTTTGAAGGAATATAACAAAGCTCACTTAATACTTAATAGAATTTAATGGACCACGTGCATTCATATATTTTGTGTGGCTTACACGGTGCTTCATTTATTGTACGACTCTATCGGATGAGAAAACTACGCCGTTAAAGCCTTCAGGTCAATAAACTCCTCGTATTTTCCAAACAGTCCACTTGTATGCAAATGTGTTTCTTCTGAAACATTATTTGTTAAAATTAAAAACATGAACCGAACCGTGGCGGAGGCAGACGATTGTAATGCAAATCACCACCTTCTGAAAAAAGGGAGTGCGAAAAATTGACGCTGTTTAGACCGAGAGATGATTGCTTTTTTATTTAATAATTAATCTCATCAAGAAATAAAGTTATTACGATACTAGCCTATGGACTTTTAATTTAAAACTTTTTAACTATGATGCAGAATTAAACGTAATTTTCTTTGATTTAACAATTTTTTTTTTGTCGGGGAATGGGAAAGATAGTTTGTTCTTTTGGTGCAACTTTTACTATATTTTATGAAATATATGTATATATTTTTTATGTTATTACTAATAATTAAAATTTCTTAAGAGGTAACCAATTCGCAAGAGATTTAATTTTATCAACAAAACTAAAAAAAATCAACAACGCATACGTAACGTAATACATTGTTTTATTGAATTTCAAAGAAGTGTACATTTATATAAAACAATATCTATTGAGTACAAGTATATGAAGTATTCTTTACTATCTTTGCCGCCGCATTGTTTGATATTAATTTACCGGGGATTTAATGACATTTGACTCCTAGACTATAACACAGGAATTTATAATATACTTTTTTATTGTAAGTTAAGTGTTGTGCGGCTGTTAAGGGCAGAAGCAAATGACGCAATATCTCGGCGAAGCGGTGTCGGCTGAGAAACGAGGTTATTATTTATGTTAATTCTAACGCTAAGTGACGTCTTACCTTCGCGAGCACGCAGGGCTGACACTCATTACTTATTATTTATTGTGCGGAATGGCAGGGGTGCAGTGCGCATGGTTTAATGGCTTCTCTATGTCGAATTGTCAAGGGTTGAATTTAAATTTTAAAAAATACTGACTCTTTTTATCGATAATGTGCAATTTCGTTACCATGACGAAATTAATTAAACTGTACGATTATTTAAAAATATCTGTTTGTTAATTACGGTTTAGATGTAAATAGCGAAATTGAAAAATTAATGTAATTGTACACAGTCAAACTCTGCAATTTAATCCGGTACTTTTTTGAAACATATCTCTTACGCGAGTGAGAAGTTTTGACTTTGATAACATTAACTATACAACTCTAATTCTAATGCAAGTAGTAGATATAAGTACCATCATAAATGAAAAGTGTTATTGTGATCAGAGGCAACTGCAACAAATGGCATATACGAGTAAGCTAGTAGAATTGAAAAGTAAAAGTATGATTTTGACATGAGCCTGCAATGTAATTTGATTTCCTTAAACGCACTTGAACGGATTGAAACTTTAACGACACTGTGCCACATGTCTAAGCCCGCTAAGGCTGGCAACCCTACGTATAAAAGCGCGAATTTTTCTCAAGTCACCAGCATAATTGTGGCACTTTACATAATGTCTATTTTAGTGGCGCAAACATTTTTCAAGGCGCTCTAATGAGTCGCGAACGATGTTTCGTAATGTAAGGTAAGTCGTCGGGCACAGATTTATAGCGAGGCTAAGTGGAGTCGATCGACTGTGGCTCGCTTGCGATCGATGATACCATTTTATGTCAAAGTCACTGCTAAGTTACTGCTGCGTTGTTCGAATAAGAAAGAAAGATTTACTTAATTCCAAAAATATATAGAGCTCACTTAATAACTAATAATAAATTTTCAATACTCCATCTCTTAGCTTATGCTGACCATGAGGTAGTGCTGCCATTTTGATAACAGGAAATAAAAAAATAATATCATATATTTCATATAAAATTTAAATATAACAATACTATACTTAAGGAATTTAATACGAAATTATATGCATGTGATAGAAACATTAATAATATTTTGTGAACGTCTAAATTTAGAGACTTATTTAAGAATGCTCTTAGAAGGCTAAGAAACTAAACTGGATTACATATTTTCCCATCATGCTTACAATGGTTTATGTATATATGTGGCAATTCTATCTTTGTGCTGAATAATGCCCATACAATAGGTACCTCCTACTGAATCAGTTTCACTAGTTTCCTTTATTTCTTTGACAGAAAATACTATTAAAACTACTATAAGATGAAACCTGTGATAGTCTCCGTTAATATGGATAAAACCTGTCAAAGAATAAAATTGTATCAAGTCGTGGTAGGAATGAAGGAGCAGTGTTCAGGCTCGCGACGTCCGAACCATAAATATCAGTTACCGCCGCGTATGAGACGAATTGTAAATGCGCAATTTGCCAACTTTCCACTTCAATCCACCGCCGGATTTATCGTCTTTTTCAAATCCCTCTTAACACCTTGCTCTAGCCAACTTTGAATGAGATCATTCTGTATTTACATGATTTGAGAAAAGCTTGTTATAATTTCTCCAGAATATTTCTTATGAAGATCAATTTTTATTTATTTTTACTCTTCTCCGACGAAGCAGCATTGCGAACCGTGGTGGCTTTAATATAAAAAATATTGACGAATCAAATATTCTTGTAAAAGTTTTATTTGAATTGTGGAGGTATGCTCGTTTTATGGCGACCGTTCATTATTATTATCACGAAAACGTGTTTTATTAATAAATAATAATAAATATTCTTTTTCACCCTCTTTTTATTTATACTTAATGAAGTAAGACTCTAATAATAATTATTTTATAAAATAAAACAAAGTATAGAAACTCTTTCTTTTCAAAGTTTAATAAGAGATAGATCAAAGGATTTGGATAATTAATAATTATACAATAGTTACTTCATAATATGAAAAAATACCTTCCTCAACTACACAACAACAAAAACTAAAGTAAACAAGTAGAAAGGTCGTATATTTAGAAATTATCTTCTATTAAAAATCTTATTTATAAATTGTGTATTTTCAATATTTGAATATGTTTTTAAACAATCTATGGCCTATATTTGTTTTGTGGATTTTACATTTACATTGTTGTATATTTTTCTACCGTGTCTACGTCGCTGTGTATATATTTATATAATAACATAACCCGTCCGCATGTAAGCAACATCACAGGCTGTTTACTCGGCCATAAACCGCGCGCGGGCAGCCGGTTCCGCCCGCCCGGCTGCGCGCACCTGCCGCAGATAATATCGCCGGTAAATACCATAAAGTATAAACCATCATCTCGAGTTTAATGGCCGCTTTGCGAATGTTACGTCTTTCATCTAGTTGAAACTAAATAGAGGAGCTTTGTATTATTGTACTTAATTTTGAAATACTGATTTTGTTCCGCGAAACCTCTCGTTTAACACTGCATCATAAACTGAATCCCAAGTGTGAACTACTTGCGAGAAAGTATTTGTGCACGACAATAGTTATAAAATGAAATGAAAATGAAGAAAATAAAATTTAATTGATTAAAAATAAAAGTAAAATGTAAATTCAGTTTCGTTAATATACGTATGAATCGAGTGGCTGTGAACAATGCTCGGCTCAAGCGATAAAACCAGTTTCGTTTAGTGTCGGCGTGGGCACTCGCAGAATTGAAGGAAGGAGGACGGACGTATCGCTTGAACTGATCGCTGTGCACAGCCACATCGATATTTAACAGAATCGTCGTTTTAATTACAGTCCACTTAATAAATAGAGAGAATAGAATAGAAAAAGAAGGAACATTTTTTGGTCTTCGGCCGGAACTGTGTTTAGTGTAAATTGTGAAAAATCGTTAATTTATCGTGTCGTATTTAATACCTATCGTGTGTGATTTTTTCTGATTCGTGTCATATAATATTAGTGCAATTTATGTGTTTAGTGATTTGTGTAGTTAAAATAAAACATTATTCCAAAGCTGAAGGAGCAAAGTGCATTTTTTCTATTCCACGCGCATACCACGCATCTGGCATATTGAAAGCGCGTGATCGCATATCGATGTCGCAGAAGGCGAATAAGGTTGTTCATGAAAATTCTTATTTAAATTAAATAATTATTATTTTTGTTAAAGTTTAATTTTGTTAATAAGTGTGGAGTGTTGTGTGATATTTGAAACGTGTTTTTTTTGTATGTTTGTTTATTAGAAGTGATAAATGGTGTAGTGTTATACATACTTATAAATATATATTGGTGTAGTGCGTGCATATATAGAAGTGTGTTTCATTGAGGTGCTAGTGTGATTTATTATTTGATATAAATAAATATTTACGATGCCAATTACACGATCTGTGAGGCGACAGGCAGTGAAGGGTGAGTTTGTACCCGAAGAATCTGTTCCCGTGCCTGCACCAGTTACAGCACCTGCATCGCTAGAGCCACGGCCCGGGCCGTCATCTAAGCGCCAATCAGCTTCATCGAAGAAAAGCGTGCAGCGCGCAGAAGCTTTCGAAAAACTAGCCAAAGCTCGATTAGATGAGGCGCGAGCGGCCACTGCTCTTGCGGAAGCTGAGCTCAGTAGAATAGAGGCTGAGGATACTGAAGGCGATGATCAGGACAGCGCAGTGGGCGATACAGATATGGAAAGGGATGGATTGGTTAGAAACTGGTTAGAAAATAAGACTATTGCCCCCAACGTACAGATAAACACACCAATGCAAAGAGTGCAAACAGAATTGAAGACTCAGGGCGTGACGCCTCAGGTTATAGATGTTTCCTCACTTACTGCCGCACTGACAGAGGCCGCTCGAGCGATGCATGCACCAAGATATTTAGTGGAATTACCGAATTTCAGTGGTGCTAGTGGAGAATGGCTGGCATTCAGAGCTGCCTATCGAGATACACACAGTCACTTCACAAAAGCCGAGAATCTGGCACGCCTTAGGAAATGTTTGAAAGGATTGGCTAGAGAAGCCACGATGGCACTATTTGTAGCAGAAACAGACCCAGATGATGTTCTGGCACTTTTAGAGATGCGATTTGGTCGTCCAGATACCCTCGTCATTTCTGAAATGGAAAGGTTGCGAGCACTTCCTCGCCTAACTGACAACCCACGTGACATATGCATTTTCGCCAGCAAGGTTATTAATATAGTGGGAGTCGTTAAGGCGCTCAAAAGGGATTATTATCTTTATAATCCTGAGACCATTAGAGCCCTCGTAGATAAAATGACACCAGCGATAAGATATAGATGGTACGATTTCGCTGCAGAAAGACCTGAAGATGAAGCTGATCTCATTAAACTATCAGCGTTTCTTTCTAGACAGGCAGATTTATGTAGTCGATATGCACAGGCAGAAGTTGTTAGAGATCATTCACCATCGCCACATTACCAGAGAAAATCTCATCGAACCTACTTAATTGCTCCGTCTGTCTCTGCTGAAAGTCGACCAGCACAAAGTTTATCAACTTCATCAGATAGTCCACAGTGCATTGTATGCGACAATCGACATGCAATACAAGATTGCGATCAATTCAAAGCCTTGATCGTCTCTGAAAGGTGGGAGAAGGCTAAAGAGATCAATGCCTGCTTTAGATGTTTGAAGAAGAGAAGCTTTCGTCATAGATGTCGTTACCGAGCCTGTGGAATCGAAGAATGCAAAGGATCTCATCACCCTCTGCTCCACGCTCCTAGAGATACTCCTGCTGAACCGGTGACGGTAGCTTCAGCTCGACAACATGTCAGCAATAAGGCTTTACTCAAGATAGTCCCAGTCAGAGTGAAAGGACCCTCTGGAACAATAGACACGTTCGCACTCCTGGACGAGGGGTCTACTATCACTCTAATTGAAGAAGAGACAGCTCGAGCAGTCGGGGCTACAGGTCCCATAGAACCGTTTGCCATCAAAGGAATCGCAGGAGCACGCGTGAACGCAAACACGTCCAGACGTGTTAATTTTTACATCGGCCGTCGTCATTCTGAAAAAGAACACATGTTAGAAGCACGCACAATTGATCGACTTCATCTCTCTTGTCAAAGCGTAGACAAAACCACCATCGAAGACTGTGAACATTTATTAGATATCACCGATGAACTCGTGTATGACTGTGGTACGCCAACTCTTCTCATAGGCCAGGATAATTGGCATATGATCGTATCGAAATCGATTAAGAGTGGTGTGCGAGGAACACCAGTAGCATCATTGACAGAACTCGGTTGGGTGTTACACGGCCCTAGTCGAAACAGCGCACGAGTCCATTTCGTCACAAAGCTCACAGTAAGAGAGGAAGACGAAGAAGTGGAAGAGAGATTAGAAGATCTGTTGAAGAAATTCATCGACATCGATTCACTCGGAGTTGAACCAAAGCGCCCTAAAAATGATCCAGATGTACGCGCTTTGACATTACTGGAGAAGCATAGTCACCGCCTTCCCGATGGACGTTTCGAGACTGGGCTGTTATGGCGCAGTGAAGAACTGGAACTTCCTGAAAACAAAGATTATGCTATGAGAAGATTAATAGGAATAGAAAATAAATTAGATAAAGATCCTTACCTGAAGCATCAATACAATGACCAGATCACTCACCTGTTAGATAGTGGTTTTGCCGAGGTGGCCCCTTCATCGTCTCGTTCTGGCCGCACTTGGTACTTACCACACTTCGCCGTGGTGAATCCCTCGAAACCGAAACCTCGTATCGTTCTCGATGCGGCTGCTAAAACCTGTGGAGTATCATTAAATGATATGTTACTTACCGGTCCAGATCTTCTGCAGTCGCTGCCTGGAGTTTTGATGCGCTTTCGTCAAAGATCTGTCGCCGTCTCAGGAGATATAAAGGAGATGTTTCTCCAAATAAGTATACGCTCAGAAGACAGAGATGCCTTACGTTTTCTATGGAGAGCTGACAAGCGCGAGGAAGACCCTACAGAGTATCGGATGAAAAGTGTTATTTTTGGCGCGGCGTCATCTCCTTGTACTGCAATATATATTAAAAATCGAAATGCTGAAGAGTATCGCCATGAATACCCTGATGCAGCAGATGCAATATCCAAAAATCATTATATGGATGATTATTTACAGAGTTTTGACTCTAAAGAAGACGCCATACGTATAGCGAAGGAGGTTAGCCATGTCCACCAGCAGGCAAAGTTCCACCTACAGAAATGGGCAAGTAACTTACCTGAAGTCGTAGATGCAATCGAACCGCAGCAGAAGACTCGAAGTGAGGAGGTATTGCTCCAAGATAATCCATTACCTGCATTAGAGAAGACCCTGGGTCTCGTATGGAAAACTACTGAGGACCAACTTACCTTCAATCTTGACCTAAAAAGAGTAAACCCAGATGTAATAGACGGGTCAAAGCGACCAACAAAACGGGAATTCCTTCGTGTCATAATGTCTCTTTTCGATCCGCTGGGCCTCATCACTCCGGTTTCTTTACCAGCGCGTGGCTTGCTTCAGGACACATGGCGATTGGGAGTCCATTGGGACGAATGTCTACCAGATTATCTCTACAGAAAGTGGCTTGAATGGTTAGGGCACATGAAGAATCTTAGGAGTCTCTTCATTCCTCGGTGTTACCTCCACTGTTCCACCGCCAAACGCCTAGAAATGCATATTTTCGTGGACGCAAGCGAAACATCCTTTGTCGCCACAGTTTACTGGCGCGCCACAACACCAGATGACGCTATCCGGGTATCATTAATCATGGCCAAAGGGAGAGTTGCGCCTTTGAAATTACAATCCATTCCCCGATTGGAGCTGCAGGCTGCTGTTCTGGGCTGTCGTCTAGCTCGTACTGTCGAGGCAGAGCACGACTTCAAACCAGCCCGCAGGATATTCTGGACAGATTCGCGCACCGTGCTTGCTTGGTTGAGGTCTGGTCCACGAGTTTTCAAACCATTTGTTGCGCATAGGGTGGCAGAGATAGAGGAAGAGTCGAAAGTGAGTGAATGGCGTTGGGTCCCCACTTCTCAAAACGTCGCTGATGATGCCACTCGTGGAGTACCTGCCAATTTTAAAAATGATCATCGTTGGTTTTGTGGGCCAAACTTTCTCTATCATCCAGAGAAAACTTGGCCACAGGAGCCTCAAGCAGCAGACATACCAATCACTGGAGAGGAGCGTGTGTCGGCAGTTACAGGCAGTTCGTTTCGCATCCATGACTCGCTGCCCGACGCTTCCAGATTCTCTTCCTGGTTGCGCCTTGTGAGAACGACGGGCAGAGTTCTCCAATTCATCGATCTATGTCGTGTGAAACACACTACCACTGCAGTCACCTTTAAACGAACGCGTCGATCAAATGAAGACACAACTTGGAAACCGACAATATCCAGAAGTACAGTTGCAAAATCGAACAAAATACCGTCCCCAGCGAAGAATAGGAATGAATTTATTACACTGGAACCTCATTACTTGAAAAGAGCAGAAACACTTTGGTGGAGAGCGACTCAACAAGACAATTTCGAGGACGAGATAGTCCAGTTAGAGCGAAGCCTTCCTGTCAAACGTGACAGTCGACTGCGGACGCTAAGTGTTACGCTAGATCCAGAAGGAATACTTCGATTGAAATCTCGTATTGACTCCGCTCCCCATCTTCCAGAAGACCAGCGAAGTCCCCCTATTTTAGACGGTAGAAACACATACACTCGCCTGTATATCGCCTGGATTCACAAACAAAATCACCATGCTGGACCTGAAACAGTGATTAATGAAGTTCGTACGCGCTTGTGGGTAATACGTTTAAGGCCAGTTACCCGTAGGATTTTGAAAAGCTGCATTAGGTGTAGAATCCTGCGTGCGAAGCCATCATCGCCTGCCACGGGAGATCATCCTAGCGGTAGACTGGCGCATCACCAGCGCCCTTTTACGTTCGTCGGACTTGACTATTTTGGCCCTTATAATGTCACAGTAGGCCGCCACCACGAAAAAAGGTACGTTGCCCTCTTTACTTGCCTTACAACTCGAGCAGTCCATTTGGAGCTTGCTGGCTCTTTAAGCACAGACAGTGCCATCATGGCTCTGCGTCGTATGATGGCGAGAAGAGGATGTCCATCGGAGGTGCACAGTGACAATGGAACCAACCTACGTGGTGCTGATGCAGAGTTGAGAAGGGCAGCGTACCAGGTAACGAAGGAAGAGGCAGCAGTGCGATCAATTCGTTGGCGCTTTATTCCTCCAGGTGCTCCTTTCATGGGGGGAGTATGGGAGCGAATGGTTCAGTCTATAAAACGAGCATTGGCCGCTACCCTTAATACACGTAATCCATCGGAGGAGGTGCTATTTACACTTCTTTTAGAGGCAGAATATACCGTGAACAATCGACCGTTGACACCGGTATCGACTTCTCCAGACGACTTTGAGTCGCTCACGCCAATTCATTTCATCCTCGGAGGCCCGGCCAGAGTCCCACAGCCAGGAAGTTTTGAAGACTCAGATCTAAGTGCTAGGCAGCGGTGGCGGCAGACGCAACGGCTCGCTGACATGTTTTGGTCTCGCTGGCTTAAAGAATATATTTCTATTTTACCGTACCGGCGGGATCCACGAAGTCGCGGGGAGCCGCCACAGCTCGGAGACCTAGTGCTGATAATTGATGAAAACTTACCCAGAAACTCCTGGCCCAAAGGAAGAATAGTTTCAACTTACCCGGGGAAGGATGGCGTCATTCGAGTGGTGGAGGTGCGGACCAAAGCTGGTAACGTCAAGAGACCTGTGAAGAAAATAGTCGTGCTCGCCTGTGGGAGTGCACATGATGCACTGGGGGGAGAATGTGCACGACAATAGTTATAAAATGAAATGAAAATGAAGAAAATAAAATTTAATTGATTAAAAATAAAAGTAAAATGTAAATTCAGTTTCGTTAATATACGTATGAATCGAGTGGCTGTGAACAATGCTCGGCTCAAGCGATAAAACCAGTTTCGTTTAGTGTCGGCGTGGGCACTCGCAGAATTGAAGGAAGGAGGACGGACGTATCGCTTGAACTGATCGCTGTGCACAGCCACATCGATATTTAACAGAATCGTCGTTTTAATTACAGTCCACTTAATAAATAGAGAGAATAGAATAGAAAAAGAAGGAACAGTATTTATATTGTTAATCTGTCAGTTGTTACTTTTATAAATAATATTATAATATGTATACTAAAACTAATTAACACATGAGGGAATAATAAATCAGCTGACTGTCAGTCTCGGTAAAAACAAAATGTACGAGAGTTTATAACGGAAATAGAGAATAATAATTATTAATTAATATTTTTTTTTATTAATTAATATTATGAAACGGCTTTCGGTTATACAAGGAATGGAAGGAAGAGATTCGCCATTAAGTGTTCAGACAGCTGTCCATAGATTCTACTATTTTGTAGTATTAATGACGTTCATGACGGGCTCAGTAATTCAATTTACCTTGCGTAACGATGGATCGTGGGATCGAATCTTGCCGATACAATTTTTTTATGTCGTTTACTTACGTTAATTTTCTGTGATTATGTCTATCCCACGTTTGTATATTTCTTGTTATTCGAGCATGGCGGAAGGAATATAAATATTCCGCCTGGGTAGCTGAAAACATAGGTCACGTTGTCGATTTTTGATGATTGACTCACATAAGGAGGCTATGGGTGTTACCATGAAATCTCACACTTGATTGTCTGTCTAACATAAGAAAAAAATAAGTAGTGACACAACATAGAAACCGAAAATAGGAGCTCAAAATGTATTTTTTTCATAGAATAGAATTACCATTTATAGGAAAACATAGCATTATAAGTTTCCCTGTTTCGCGAATATCACTTAACCACCTGCAACAACAGTCGTTACATAAATAATGTCGACAAAACACCGTGTTTACTGGCGACGACGAGCGGGCGGGCGGGCGCGGGCAGATACGGGGATGTCGCATTATTCATATTACGACACATACAACGGCTGAAGATTTCTGAACTAACATTATATATATTAATTATGGTGGATTTTTTTATTGAAATGGCGAAGTATTTGTATTCTATTAGTATTATGTACTATTAAATAATGTATGAGATGGAAATAAGATTGCTATTTTGGCGACTCTACAGTTTTTTTTTTATGTCATGAGCATGAGGTTCATTTGATACCTCAGCCTCAGAACATCAGTCAATGATGTATTTATTTATAGAGTATTCGAAAATCCATAGACTGAAACCGAAACGCGCAATATACACTTCACGATTTTCCATCTATGAACGGTGGTTCATTAGCCGGTCCGAATTTAGAAATTGTTCCCACCCGATCAATACCCAAAAAAAATATTAAGACGTGAAGACAAAGATTTACGCAAAAGTAACTCAATCTGTCCTTTCTAAAATAAAAAAAGAAGTAGAATTCAGTATATAAAATATTTCTTGGGATCGTTCGTTGTCAAACTTGACAAGTTACTAATTTCCTATTTTTTCCTCAATCTGGCTACTTGAATCTGGTCTAAAATTGGTGGGCGGAATATAGACGTCCGGAACAAATATTCGATTTATAGTCATACCGTGAAGTGCTGATTTCGCGTTTTGGTTTCGGTCATTCTATTTCAAAATTAAACTTATTTCTCATATTCCTTGGTGGAGAAGGTAGCAGTTACATTTGTGGCCTTATCACTGCATTTTTTTATTCAGCATTATGCGGAACTAATCTCCGAGGCCATTTCAGAATGCACTCAGTAATTATAATACATATATTTCTTAAGCCTCATACTCTTCTGATAAGATTTAACATAAAAAAATAATACAAATGGTATTGTTTCGAAACACAAGTAGAACACTCTGCAATGTGGCGTTAGTCAGGTGCAGTGTTTCCACTCGCAAGATTCAAGTCCGAAGTATCGGAGCTTGACTCAAGTAATGACACAAATAAACAGAGTCAAGGTAGAGCTTTAATGGTGCGTATAATTCCATCAAATAATTCTATTGCGAAAGAAATAAGAACGGTTTTCCGGTGAGCGGGAGACGCGGCACGATCGCGGCCACTCGGGTAAATATTTATGAAGAGTGTTTGCTCAACTTTGCCTTTTTCCTAAAAAACTTGTCTCCTGACATCAGTGGGTTACGAAAATAAACAATTTTAGGAAAATGATTTTTTTGATCTACGAGATTTGGGTTTCTATGAAATACATAAACAAAAATACTTACTAGCTAACTCTTGTCCTAAGACGTGAGGCGTTACATTATATTAGACTACGGACGTTTTAAATACAGTGAGTTATTTCAATAAGTTCCATTAGAATGTAATAATGAAAATATTTTCTTAATACTAAAAGATGCATACGTGTATGCGATGAGAAAGATTCCAAGAAAATCACATCAGTTCTAATTCCTGTGCAAGTATGTTAAATATTTTTAATCAATATAAATTATGTATCGGCGATACTGCCCGCGGCGCCGAGGGGATCATCGAGTGCACACTGCACAGTGGGCGCTCTCACTCGTAACTCTGGCATAAATTGTACTTTCTTATGATAGATATTGACAGACGAGCACGAGTGCTTTAGCAAGTAGTATTTCACATAAAAGTTTTATATTATTTATTTATTGACACAACAACAACCATACGTAACATTACATAGTTTAAAACCTTATATTACAAATTTTGATTGCGCTGTCAAATGATAAAATCTTAAAATGTATGATTATAATTACAGTTTTAAATATACATATTATTAAAACAAAAATCTTCCGAACTTAGTATAGATGTAAGTTAGGTATCACTCATTGCTGTAACATACCCGTCAAATAAAACGTATTTGGAGTATTGCCTTATCATAAAAATGTACACATAATTATTAAAACCATGCAAATGTAAATATTTTAAGTACTAAACTAGTTTTGCCAAATACTAACAAATCAAACGATAGTATTGTTTCCCATCTATAATATTCTGTTCCACCTGCTTAGGCCATTATGCTAAAACAAGTGACCACTGTGCAATATACATACGCTATCGGATCTCTTGATCCCGGGATGTTAGGATAAAGTTAGTTAACTCAAGATATTGATTCATCTAACTCCCCCCCCCTCCACCTCCCCCCAGCCCCCGGTCTCAGGTAAGTAATCCCAAGAATGTGTGCTGGCTATTTCGGAAGCAGGCTGAATGTGGATTGTTTAAAATTGATTATCGAATACTTTTGAGTTTTATATCGTATAATAGGAGTGCTGGAATTACTATGTAGGGTGTTTTAGTTAGGTGTTTTTAATTATTAAAATTCAAGAGTTCAAGACATATTCATAGTAAGTTTATTTGTATCGTTCGTATATTTAGTAATTAAAATAATGTTGATACATGTTAATTATCTTTTCTCTTGCCTCGTATTGTTTATTGGGAAGTATTTTTAATTAATTTGAATTTGAATTTAAATTGTATAATACTCAATCAAATCACGAACACACATTAGGATACACAAAAAATTAAATGATTTTTGTTTTGCCCTATTTAATTCATAATCATCGCCTTACGATTGATAACTAATATAAACCATAGATATTACTGCAGATTTTGCGTCAGATCTTTATAATATGTTGCAATTTCACGTTAACTAAACTGTGTTTAGCTCAACCCGATACAATCGCCTAGCGCCAAGTAACGCAATTCCTTTCTAATTCATCTACAAATATTAAATTTCAAACTAAAAACTGAATATTATCGAAACAAAATATAGGCTATGATAAACCAATTTTTATAACTTTCTATTAGTGAATTACTATGCATGTAAATTCAACCTTACATTATTATGAAATGAATAGGTGTACATCAAACAGATTATAATGGATTGTTAGAATGTGTCCTATGTTTCTGTATTTCAACACTATATTCGTGAAACGCAACCACATTCGTAGGCAATGGCTAAATGGCCGAGCTGGAATAAAAAGACATAAAACTTGCCGCGGTTTTCGCTACACGTTCCAAGCTTTTTAACTGTCCAACTCTCCGTGTAACTGGTTAAACTGTCCTGGACTTCGATTTCTATCTATTTAATAGAAAATAGTTTTATGTTTCATTTAATTTTGGAACATTTTTTAATTTAACTAATAATAAATTTAAAATAATAAAGCGCATTCTTTAATATGAGTTTAGTTTTGGAACAAATATATGAGATCTTATACAAAATTAATATTTGAGTGTACCTACCTCATTTATTTAAGTTATATTTTTTTTATGTCAGATATTGATAGACGAGCATGAGGTTCACTTGATGGTAGGTGATACCTCAGCCACAGAACATCAATCAATTATGCGCTGTTGACCTACTTTTTTACTTCATGCATTCGGAAATCCATAAACTGAAACCTAAACGCGCAATATGCTCTTCACGGTTTTTCCATCTATGAACGGTGGTTCGTTACCCGTTAAAATAATTTTTGTTTGTTTTTAAAAACTGTCGATAGATGATTTATCAGCTATAGGTTATTACAGAAAATTTCACATTTAAAACCTGAAATTGATACCTCATTACCCGCACTGACTTTGTATATTCATTTCAACTGCTTAATTTTCCAAGCGACCAGAGATTTGAAAAACACTTGGTTAAAGAAAAAAGTGAAGGATATAGAGAACCCGGTCAGAACAGGACAGATCTAAACCACAATAAAGTCTTTGGAAAAATGTCGTTGAAATCTGAATAAAACTTATCATTCAATACTTTTAGATAGAAAATAATCTTGGATAATTACACAATCATATACTTAGGATTTAAGTGTTTTATTGATATTTTCTTTGTTTTCGTACTTCGTGTCCAAACTACTTGTGAACTAAAAACTTTAACTAATCTTCGTAACAGAAACAGGAACGCCTCGGGTGTACACAGTCCTTAACTTAAATCAAAACCTTAAGGCACACACACATCTACCAACGACCACAGATAAACTAATCCTCAACTATGTAGCGATCTCCTCCAGTAGTATGCTAGGGGTCTATATGAGAATATTCTACTCTATGACCCTAAGTGCACATTTATGTTAGCAGCAAGAAACGCTCACTCTAATCGCTGGTCACAGACAAAGCAAGTCTCTCACTTTGCAGGTACTATTTCGGCAGCAAGTTTAGTGTATCCTTTAGGACAGCCAAGTGTGCTGTGGATGTGAGTGCATATGTGTGTTAGATTGTTACATCAGAGTCCAGCACTGAGTGTCCCAGCCTCGGGCATTTGTAGAAGTTATACAGAGCTAAGAAGATCAAGATATTAATATTTTGCTTCGATTAAAATAAATTCATAAATAATAATATTTATGTAATGTCAGCGTCACTATCACTTCATTTGTGTGGTCAGTGGTCACCTCATTTCAAGAAATAATACTTTAGATATATGCTGCTTATAAAGAGATATGTGCTAATAATTATATATTATATTTAATGTTAAGGCACATAGATGGAATCATCATGATCTACCAATGTATCGAAAATTCTAGCTACCGTGATCAAAGTTTTGTTTAACAAATCGATATCGTGCATGAAAACCAAATAATACGTGTAATAAATACATAACTAATATTGCAACCAGAATGGTTCACTTTCCACGTGAAGTGATGTTCGAACAATCTAAGACTATTTAACCACTCATTTATGAGGAGAAAAGGAACAGTGACTATCACAAAATAAGTTTTCTTTATGGTCAATGCTCATGCTTTTCAAAAAATTACCATTAATTCATGTTCGGACGTTAAATTCTATCGGTAGTAAGTCTAACTCTTAATCACTGAGCACACTCGTTGATTGCCGGAAGAGTTTCACTCACTCTGTGCATAATGATGTTATTGAACAGATTGGATTCACTTGTACTTTAAGTAATTTGGATAATTTATATAATTAATAACATCTTTGGATTACGTTAGTATCATGATTAAATTATTTATGTAGGTTTCAGATGGTAAAACATATTTAAAACGTTTATGAATTTTAAATAAAAATCGTAGTCGTTTGATTTCATAACTCTTGTATCGATAACTACAGGAATATTTACGATATTCTTTTACAATTGAGTTGAATTTAGCGAACTTTGAAACCAATGAGAGCTATAACTTAAAAAAATTCTTTTGATTTTTGTATGTCAATGTACAATTATTTCAGATAATATTTTAAGACAAGTATAGTGTAATTTAATCTGTTATTACATTAAAAATTAGGAAAGATAATTAAATAATTTGGCACTTCAATCTCTTATTGGAACTGGGACTTCGAAATTGCTTGTAAATTTTTAAAATGTCGTTATAAAGCATCTACTTTTATAATATATTTATTCAGTTGATAATATTGTATACCATATAGAAGTGGATCCACAAGCTATCTCTAAAATTGTATAAACAACTGTACTTCACAATTGTATTATAATGACACTTATACTTCAATATATTATTAAATATTTACAATTTGTTTTTAATTTTGAGTAAAACCTACACATTATAATATAACTTGTAATTCAGAGATAAATAAATATACCTATTATTCATTAGAAAAGTGTGATTTTCTATATCATATTAAGATAACCATTTTCTTTTTTTAATATTGAGAGAAAAGCCGAGCTGGTGGGTTATCTGATGGTAATGAACTCCGCCCTTGGATACCCGCGACTTAAATGTCTTAGATAAAACAAATCCTTAAAGCCCTTTATCTTTATGAGGAGAGAAACATGTTCACAATTTAAAAAATGAGTCGTCTTAAAGATAGATTTCTGATATCAAAAACATTTGAATAACGTCTCAACTAAGAGTTACCAGCCCCTCATAATTTGACATGAAAGTTGGCGATCATTTGTGCGTACTTACATTATTGGAGACTATTGTCTCCCTCAGCCACAACTCGGCTAATAAATTCGTTGGTTGGGGCGAAAGGTACCAGTCATTATGATACTTCCCGCAACGTCATTATAACTTCACTGTGGCTTTGTGCGCTTGTTTTGCTCTTAGGTAACTTAGTTTTTATGTGTGAGACTTTATTCTATTGGATTATCATTAATTTGTCTGCGGTAGACTGCTCGTCTCCACCATGGCAACCCAGTGTCAGTTATTTCGATACTCAGAAGCTAAATATTTAATTCTAAAACACAGAAGACTGAACACATACTCCTTCTGCATTTAAACATATTATGTAAATACTAGCTTCTGCCCGCGACTTCGTCTACGTAGAATTAGTACTACGGGTAGCTTATTTATTATCCGAACTAATTTTTCATCAATCTCCTTACTATTGTAATATTCTGATCGCGGCTATATTATATATAGTAGGGATTGAATTTTACCAAAAATATATCTACTACTGAAGCAGACACAGAAGTATTCCCTATACTACAAATAAGTATATATATTTACGTATATTTTCAACCTCGACGCAAAAGTTCATTCTCGAACTGTGAAGATTTATCAGATTCTTCTTGAATGCACCTTCATTGTTCACCTACATTGCACCCGTGTGAAGCCGGCGCGGTTCGCTAGTCATTATATCATAAAAAAAGAACAAAAACAAAAATTTTAAATGGGAAAACCATTCAAATCGGTCCAAATCGCTCCGGATCATTAATGATTAGAATATGGTAAAATATCAAAAAAATACGCAAAAGTAGCAAAATACAGTGTCCGCTAGCGTCAGCCCGAATAGTGACCGAGTAAACAGAGCTATGATAATGGCTATCAGTGGATAATGGCTCTGCTTCGTAGTTCGAGTTGGAACGGTACGCTAACGTGTAACTTAGACAATAACCGGGAGATTAGCTCCCGACCCGGATGTGAGGTGTATTACATACTCAACCTATTATTTTTATTCGTACTCTACACGGTATTCAGCTGGCGGTATACAAACGCAAATAGGCTAAGAGCCATGTTCCATTATGCGCCTTCATTCGCAATCTTGTTTTGTTATTGTAAAGGGTACTTCGTACCTATACAATGTTTTCAGAAATAAAATTTTGTTTTTTCTAAGACTTTATTGTGATATTTTATTCTAAATCTAGGTATAAATATAAAAGATTTTTCTTCAAGTAACCGAATAATGAACATTTTTGGTACTCGTACATATAGTGAAAACTGTAATAGTATTACAAAAGCGTATTTTATTTACCGTACCTATAACATTTTGAAAGACGGTTTTAAATTATGTTACACTAAGATATTATTTAAGTCGGTGTATTATGGACAAGACCGGGTAAGGTAACACAACAAACATTATATCAGATAGGAATTGAATATTAAGACGTGGGGTCTCACCGCGCCTCGTAAATACTTGCACATCTACAACTTACCAAATGTTTGTTTCACTATGATTTATCGTCTTGAACTTGCTACCTTAGGCAAGTCTCAGCTTCCGGGTTGGAGACAACGGTTCATACTAATATTACAAGTGTTTAATGTTGTGCAATGTATAGTGTTACTCTTCATGCCCCGGTTAATAACTATTGGCTTGTCTTATTCTTCACTAGCTAATGCCCGCGAATTCATTCGCGTGTCCTATGAAGCCCATGATGACTTTTCTTTTCGACATCCGATTTCGATGAAACAAAGCCTATATGTTGGGAACCGTATAGACATATAAGATGTTGACCGGGGATATTAGTTACCACCTTGCAAAATTTCATGTAAATCGGTCCACCAGTTTCAGAGATTAGCCCGTACTAACAGACAAAACAGATAAACAAAAAATTTGAAAAAAAAAATCGGGATTTGTTCTATTTCTCTTTTAAAATCTCCCTGACTCGGTTTTTAAGCATTTTTTTCTATGTAGTGACATTCGAACTTTACAGTTTTATTATATGTATAGATTTAGATTACTTTTTATAACATCTTTAAAAAAATGATACTTCATTATATAGCGTGCTAAGTTTTCACTCAAACTAAATAATTATATTATATTATATTATGTCGCTATATCAGCAACACTGGAATTCATTTACTTACCTGTGCACCCGAAAAATACCCGCTCCTTCTTGCAATTCATAAGTGCAAGCGTCTTACTGAATTTCTATACACCGTACTTCCGACAAATGACCTCTTGGTGAGGCGTTCTTTGCTTAGGTACAGATAAAATTTTAAATTGTAAATAATTTAAAAAAAACACGAGCTTAAAAAAATTAAGTATCTCCAAACGTGAAAAATTAAAGCAACACCTTGTATATATTATTATATTCTTACCATAAATAATTGCTTTTAGTAATTTTGAACTACATATGTATATATTGTATTGATTTACAAGTATAGGTATGTATATCTTTGTGTTCTACAGTGTCTGTTGTTCTCAAATAAAAATACACGCGTAAATTAATTAATACAAATGATAAATGATTAACTTAATGATACTTTGCGATTAGCCAATAAGAACGAAGGGTAATTTTTTGTTTCTATTTGTTTCTTGTTTGCGGCGAATTATTCATCCCTAATCCTTTGCTTATCCGAGGGATTAACACAACAAGGGAGGTGTTTTCTCTGGCATTTTTCAAGAAACGATATCGGGAGCAATGATTGGGGACACCATGAATTTGAAATAACCTAGGTTATTACATAGGAAATATGACGATATCGTGCTTTATCTATTATAGACATCCAATAGTTATTATATATATGGAGTTATTATGTTCTGTTTTGCCTTAATCTTAACATAAATAAATTAACCTGAATTAAAATTCTGAATGTAATTCCTTAAGTCTATTATATACAGATATAGAATGGCTTCCGATGTAGATGATTAAATATATACAATATAGGAGTAAACACACATGCACCTAATATAATTACAATAAGAATAAGAACTAAACATACAATACATAATCTAGGTACGATATTCCAAAAGAGATATAGTGATATTTCAACAATAAAGTTCAAAAAATTACCATTGGTCTTATATTGAAATTTGTCCCACGATTCGGAAACGCGTAGAGTCCCTACAGTAGAGGCAATATTTCAAGTGGTTGCAATAAAAGAAGAAGCAATTAGTAATGTTTTGTTTACGACGAGTTGTGTCACGATATAATTTCTCACAGATAATCTCCTCCGCTAATCGTTCACAGCCATTGTCGTCAAAACTTTTGCGCTCGCAAAAAATTAAGAAGAATGCCCAAATATTTCATTGTTTTTTAGATGAATTGATAAAACCGTTCAGTTGTGATAAGCTCGGTACACTTGAGCTGCGAATGGCCTTAATATTTTATTATATATATAAAAAAAAGGAATACAATAAAAAAATATATAATCGGATGTGTCACTACTCTTCGGCGTTGCAGGCAATCGGAAAGATAGCATATTCTTTAGCAAACTTCATTTTATTTTATCTTTTACTGAAATCTGATTAGATAAAGCAATGTACTAATGTAATATTGCTCTGAAGTTAATGTATAATGCAGTTCCAAAATATAATCCTGCGAAAAGTGGTGGGAAAGTAGTTGAAAAACCGGGGGCCAGAGAAAAATGGCAACCTTTGCGACTACGGCCAGCAGTGGATAGACACAAGCTTAAGAAGAAGAAGAGGTATGTGGTAAATATATCAGAACCGGTGGGAAACTAATTTGCTACCTATTTAATAGAAAATAGCAGCACTTATTGCACCTACGAGCTTGTCAAAGAGTTTTTATTATTTTAATAGATAAAATGTCAAAAGATTTAAAAAAATATACATAGAAATACTGTTGATATTTCATAAGAAATACTGTGAAACCTAACTCATCAATTGCATAAAACTTAACTGCCCTGTAAAATAGCAATTAACTTAATTTACTTAAATAGCAACTCTATTTCTTTAAGAGTAAGAATCAGTTTGAACCTTACAAAGTATGTTCAAATAATCGCGTTTTACAATCTTAGGTAATTATCAGGTTTTAAAATTATTTGTGACTTTCGGAAATCACTGAAAGCTGTATCAATACCAAGTTTTTTCAGACCACACACTCGCAGGCAATGTGTTGTGAAAAACAATTTTATGTATAAGTTAAAACTTAATTTTAGTAGCTTAGTTTATAGGACACGTTTAATTTTGTTGGAATATTTTGAACTTTTGAGGGTTGTTTTTAGGGTCCCATATAACAATAAAACGATAGAATACTTGTAATGTAACTTATCACTTGCGTGTCTATTTTCCGTCACAGTCCTTACTCTGAAACTATTGGACTTTAAGAGTATGGAATACTTTATCATAATTAAGGTATGTATTCGATGATCCAATCACCAGTGTATAATTTAAATTGTAATTAAAATGAATAATATGAGTTTTCTTCAGAGCATTGTTCAAAAACAGTAATAAACTTAATTAATTTTCTGATTATGATAAAATAATATATTTTTATAATATAAAAGTAATTATATATCATAAGGTAATACTAAATAAACCTACATTATCTTCTGAAATTTAAAAAATCCCCCGACACCCGAAAAAGTGATTACGATTGGCTATGGCTATTCTTTAAATTTGAAATTTGAAAACGATCTCCAATAAATTTCGTTTGGCGTTTAAAGACTGAAATACAAACACATTCACATGATATTAGGTCAAGATATTTAAGTTAAGTTAAGTAGGTTTCGATTTTACTTTTGAACCTGAAAAAATATTTGAATTTACTATTTAAGCAATGATTTATAACAGAAACTCAATTTTAATCCTCTATTTCAATCGAAACGGAGTGTTTAAAATTTCTAAATTCCAAATTTGCTCTATATTTCACCTTAATAGATAAAAAAATCAAACAGTTTTAATCTGCGTCCATTATTTTTTCATTCACTTAAAACGGCCTGCGTCTCATCGCTTTTGACATATTACGGCGGTCGGATAGCCGCTGATTTATACGGTTTACAATTAAATTTTACTACATTTTTAATTACTTCCTCCTCGATTGGTCGTAAAATGTCACAGCAGTTGTTTGAGAGTGAATCTGACGGGTTTGTATGAATCGATGAGTATCTCGGAGTATCTCGGAGTTACAGTGTAAACAAACCATTAAATTCTACGTTAGAGTTACTTTCCTTTTTTGTTTATAATAAATAATGATGCAACGCAAACTATAATAAACATACATTGGACATGCATTCCGGCGCGATGTCGCTATCTTCAATATAAAGAACTCGACTATTTTAAAGACTTAGGTACTGTTACATAGCACTGTTGTTTACATTACTAACTTTTACACCATTTAGTCAAACGCCGATGAAGCTCCCAACAGCGCACTTTTTCAGATTTCATTTATAAATATTTAAATTCCGAACAAAACTAAATATACTCAAAATATTATAAATAAAATTCTATATTAGAATTAATGTACTATTATATTAATTACTAGCAACAGGCCCCAGCTTCGTAGGGTGCAAACACAAAAAATAGCCTATGCTACTCGCTGATAATGTATATAGAATTTTTTTAAATCGGATCAAAAGTTCCAGAGATTACCTCCTACAGCCCCAAAAACTCACAAACTTTACCTCTTTATACGTAAAATACATATATTATAAGTATCAATAATATTGTTCAATTCGTTTTTCCAGTTAGTTTTTGATGTTCTTCCGAATTCCGTTTACTGAACTTTGCCAACACTTAAGCAAGTATTTACCAAAAATCTGTCCAAAGCCCCGCCATAAAGCAAGGTGGGCCAAAGTTTTTAATCTTCAAGGAAATCGAGTGCGGTTGCTCGGGGGGGATCATCTCACCACATTTAACTTAACTCCATTATTGCTTCCAATTTCACTTCCTGAACTTACTCTGTATTTTATTAATTTTCTTAAGATTTAATTATTTGGTTTAATGTTTCATTCGTTATTATCATTCTTTATATGTAGAAGAGCAGGAAGGGTTCCTGTCGCTAATATTTGCATTTTTAACCCCTCTTTGGTTTTAAAAAAATTTTGTTCATACTTTTTAAAATTTCTTTCTTAATAATAGTAATATATGTATATGACTATATGTATATGAACACTATATTATGTAATTTAAATGCTCTTATATTCAGTTAAAACAAAGGGTTATTAAGAATAATAAATAAAAATACCAAAATCAAGAGTGTATATTTGACAGCTGGTAGAGTGCTGAACTCTAAAAAACCTTTAAATTTCTAACCGTAGTGTATCTTTATCGAATCCTGGAGATATCGAACACTTGGATATTATTAAAACTTGATAATGTCCTTGCTTTGCTAAAGTATCAATCTTATCTGTCACAAGACAATTAATATGTTTTTGCTATTACTTTAGATAATTTTCTAACATTCAATTACCTGAGATTGGGCATTTAAATATTAATTTTATCATATTAGGAACCCTTCTCAATGATATAAAATATATATATTTTTTTCAAATATACTATTTAAAATAACTTTACTATAATTTTATAATAGTAGATAATCTGAGAAGTTGTAATTATATTTTTACTCAATAACCAAATCATTCTTGATTCTGTAACAACTGAAGTCTTGATGTTTTAATAAAATAAACCAAAATTTAAGCAAACCAAAAGGATTCCGATTAAAGCGTCCCTAAGGATCACACTGAGTAAACATTTCCCGAGGACTCCGAAAGATAACCATAGTCAAAAACTCTGAAATTTAAGTTTAATCGAGGCACGAGTATCGCGATCGCTGGCTGGATTATCAGGCCGTGGTTGGCGTTAATTAAACATGAAATTCAATTAATAGAGGACGAGCGAGTTATCGCGTAAGGAATAAAGGGCTCCCTCCTCCTAATTAAAATGTATTGCCTTATTTTACTCATTTTCTACTTACAATGACATCGCGCGACCGACTCCAACTTTTTAATCTGTTCGCCGTCTTACTTCGTCTTCAGAAGTGGGATTGCGCCAAACTGAAATAAACCCTAACTTAATATAGATAAGGTTAAAGTTTAGTTGTGTTTTGTGCCAAGTAAGAAACTGTAGAGGCAGGTTTGAGACAAGAGCCGAGCGTTCGAAGCCACAAAGAGGTATTTGTGGACTTAAGGCTGAACATTAGTTTTTAAGGGTCTTATTTTGTTGCGCGCTATTAAAACGGAACTCTCTTTGATAGAATTAGCTGAGGCAATAAAATTAATCGGTTCCCCGCAGCTCTAATGCGCGGGTTTATTATGTTCCATGCTGAAAGTTCAATAAATTGCTTTTCTAAATATTTCAAAGCGATTATATCCTGCTTCTCGGTAATGAGACTTTTTTAAACTTGAACTTCGCAGTGTTAGTAAACTATCACATTTCTCTCTCTGCTTCCTACATAGCCAAATATTATGTATATTGGCTAATGCCAGCTTCTGCTTTCTATGATACTGGGGGATAGTTTGTTTGTTTTTAATTATCATTTTATCAAAGTAAAACGGTAATACCAATTATATTACTTATATTATGGTAACTAGAAATACTATTATTATTCCAATAAAAGCGTTGCATTGAAAACCTCTTCCATAAATGGGAAACAATATTTTAAAACTTTATTACCGTCTTTAATATGGGCGACTCTAATATAACACAGTTCTGTGGACGTTAAAACTACCTTGAAAAGAACTTTTAAGTAAAATACATGAGCTTTTAAGAGATTTCTTCAAACACAAAGCGTCTGATTCATATCTACAATGTTAAACACAATAATAGACGCATTAACAGTCACCATGGAAGAAAACTAAATTACCCGTGCCGACCTCACTCGACCACCATTATAGCCGGGCCTATCGGCTCCTGTACCGCGTGAGGAAGGCCGGCTCAAGCTGCAGTGGTATGGGGGTTGGGGTGGCAGTAACAATTATAAATAAGTAGGTTGCAGCAATAACGCCGCGACGTGCATTATATCAAGCAAACTGCCTGCGATGCACCACCTAAGAGACACTTCATATAGATTAAATATGTTGCAGACGTGCCACGAGGACTCCTAGACTCTTATTGTACTAGTGCAGTAAAAACAGCTTAAGATATAGACGCAATTTATTTTAAGTAAAAGCTCGAGTTCTTTGTTGGTTTCTAAGAGCTTAGACGTAGCGTTTTTTTCCACCAAGTAGTTAAATTTCTTCTTGGGAATGTAGGCATTATACCGTCCATATAATAAATACAAATGTCATACATGTTTTGAAGTCTTATGTGAATATACATTCCAAAATTATTTGCAAACAAACTTAACATTTTTCCAGAATAGTACGCGACGTATTGAGATTAAAAAACACCCAAACTTCAAAAGAGGAGATAGTTTAAGACTCCATGATGGTCCAGCATGTCATGAGCTTCAGTAATATAAGTACATATATGAATTTATCAATATATTTCCCAATAATTCAGTAAACATGCGAGATCCCGGGTTCAAGGCCCGGTTTTAAGTTTACATATACTTAAAAAATGTGATTGTCATCGAAACAGACAGAAATTAATCTGTACCCTCACAAATTGTATTTTCTTATAAATATTTTCTCGACCATTTAAATAATTGAAACAAAACCTGCTTCTCTCAGTAAAATGAAAAACAGCTTCTGCATATATCGCTTTTAGTCTTTGCGCACTAGTTCATAGGCAATTCATAATTCGGTACAAGCAGACGTTTTTATTTGTCTACAACGACAACATAAAAACAACACTGAAATCTGAAATAAACATCGTTTTAAAGCGTAGTGCGGCCCGCATTAGGTAGTTAAATTTACATTTGATATTTTCAAAGTGTAGTACGGATTTATAGCCGTCACAGCGCGCTCTGACGCCTCTTTGTTGCGTGTGAGTGTATTTATTGCTTTATCCATTGCGCTAAATTAATGAGTTTCATTATAATTGTCGTTTACTGGACTTACATATACGTATGTGTCACTTGGAAAATTACGGAGATTTTAAAAATTACACCGTTATTTTTCATTAGACCTTATGTAGGTTAACCTTGTTATTGTATATTCGAGTAATTTGTTCGATTTGGTAGATAGTTGTTTAAAATTTAAAATTTTAATACTTTAATTAATAAGTTTTATGGTCCGTGTTAAGAAAGGAAAGAAGTAAATGCTACACTGTGAGTAACCAATATCGTTGAAGTTAAATTCATCTCCAAAACAAGCACTTAATTCGTCTGTATATATGTAATGGTTTTGTGTATTTTTAATAAATAAAATATATAAAATACATATTTTTTAGCTTTAAAACAGAGCTAGCACCTAGAGTCCTAGAGTTTCATCACGGGCTAACGGGCTGTTAGCTCTAGGTGAAACCGCTAAAAACCAGTGTTGCGTTCTATTTCTAAGGCGCAACTATAGGCACTAAGCGGCCTCCTTTTCTGACGCAAGTAGGTGTTTTGATATTTAAGTTATGAGTTATGTGTATTACTTCTATTAGAATAAAGTTTTTATCATTCATTCGTTCATTCATATAAAATTTTGCTTAAAGCTATATGTTACTATTTATTATTGAATATAACTAAAATTAATTATCTTAGCTTATGCCTATTATATAAAGCAGCATATAGTTTTTGTTCTTAATTAATCTTGTATTAAGTTAACTGTATCTCTATATAGACCCCCGGTCTGAGTGACCGAGACGCAAATTGTGTGTGCGATTTGATCAGTGATTTATTGGAACACGGCCCGAGTGTGATACTGCCATCTTGAAACGAGCGATGAATAGAGGAATGTATGGAGATAAATGAAACTTTAAATAGACAACACATGTCAAGGTGAAGGAGTCAAATATACAGGCAGGGACTATAAAATGAGTTAGTGACACATAAGCATTTTCTATCATCATAATAAATTACATTAGAACAAAAAAATATATTTAAAAATAATAAACTAAAACTATGTATATTCGTACATAAGTAAACTGTGAAAAAATCATAACAAAAAAAAATCCCATACGTGTTAATATGGCCCGATCTTATTCCTCAGAGCTTCAGTAATCTGAGCGCACTCCACAATTGCCTGTATCCTAACATTGCGCTCTAAGAAAGTGTCCTCTTGGGGGCAATATCGCCCGCGGCAAGGGCGACCACTCCTTTATCAGTCATCCGATCCGATAGTGACCACACGGGACGCGCAATTTTGCGTACAATCTATTATAAATTGCGATCTATCGGAGCCCGTCTCTAATTAACCGTTAACTAGTCAGTTTTACTGCCGCAATTTAGGGTTATCGTAACTGAACTTTGAATTGACCACCACATGGCCACAGTTTAGAATTACGTGTCATGACATACGATTTATTGTTGCAATTTCAAAATAGTTAATTCAGAACGATCTTGTTTTATTTTTATTGCACCATTTTATTAACTTCTAGCTTCTAGAATAAATATAAACAAACCGTGATGTTAAATCGGCAGACATTATTAAAATATTACTAAAACCCATTGGACCGTGAATGAAGTAAATTCATGCAAATCGACTTATTTACGGAGGAAGCCGTTGGCGTTAATAACAGCTTTATAATAAAAAGAAAAAGATTATTTTCTCCCTTCCAAGAGGTACAGAGGTATTTTCCTCTTAATTTAATCAAAACGTGGACTCGTGTATTTTTCTAAGTCATTTATTTTTAATTTTGCTCGATCGTTGAGGAGCTTTGAACGGTATACAAACGCATTATGGAGTATTAATAAACGTGACCGTTTTTGTTTTTAAGGAATTTATTCTGATATATACCATTGTGCACACATTCAAGATTGTGATTTCTACACGGTGACCGTCTAGCGCCAACATAAGGCAATTTTATACACTCACTAATTCGACTGTTAAATATTTTGGAGCTCTAAGATTTTGATTATAAATATTTTTTAATGGGGATAAATATTTGACCGCATCTGGAAACACACAGGCTAAAACTGGAAAAGTACGTCTTGGATTTCATATAACTGATTGTGTTTAATCCATATTATATTGCTTTGAGGCTCATCGCTAGGTATAATATCTACAAGATTTTGATAATCTGTAATTATGTCATTTTTATCGATATACTGTGCTCATTAGAAATTAAAATTATATCGTCCCTTTTTGTTCGAACTTCGACAAGGCGACACACGTTTTTTTATATCATAACCTATTGAACAGATTGGTTCATCCTATGAACGGTATTCCTCACACCCTGGTTTGTGGTGGCCGAAATGATCAGACGGGGGGAGTACATGCTTATAGAAAATTATAAACATATCGACACGCCAACTAGCCCGTTAAAGTATTGTAGTGTTTGAGAATAATTGTATTTAAACTTAAACCAGTGATATTTTTCACGTACACACTACGTCTCCTTCGAATAAGCTTATTCCTTTTGACCTTTAAGATGCCCTAGTATTGAATATAATGAGAAATACAAATCACACAACGATGTATAATATTAACATAAATTACAGTAAAAATATTCATTGAAGTTTGAGAAGCGTTTTAATTCATCTCAACGCCACTTTAATAAAATTAATGTTAAAAAATATGTAACTAAATTCAAATATCTCATTAACTGTGACAATAATATTCCTAATATGATTTTCACTTAATCAGATAAGCGAGCGGAGTCGTACGTCATCATTAGAGCACCTCCCCGTGCGATAGCAGTTAATTGGTCCTAACGACCGACCTGCAGCTTGATGCTCGTTTTATGATGTGCCAAGATGAGGGTTAAGGTTCCAAGAAGTTGACGTCACGTTATGAAGTAATGGGGTTGATCTATACATTTGATTTAGGCTAGGCATAAGGCGATTTTAACACGTGGCTTTATGTTTGTAATGTTGTATGTGCAAGTATGTACGAGTATGTTTTTTAATTGTTGGTTGAAGCGGAATCTCGCCCGAACGACATGTTTATTTCTGTAAACATGTAGTGTATCTGCTCTACTTATTACTATTTTTTTTATGTTAGATATCGACAGACAAGCATTTGGTTCACTTGATGATAGGTAATACCTCAACCACAGAACATCAGTAAATGATGCGCTGTCAACGTATTTTTTACTTCGAGCATTCGGAAATCCATAGACCGAAGCCGAAACGCGGAATGTGCACTTCACTATTTTTCTATCAATGATCGGTGGTTCGTTACCCGGTCGGAATTTCGATATTTCTCCCACCTGATCAATGCCCGAAGTTACCAAATATGGAGGAAACATTCTTGCAGAAAATTATAAACATGTCGTCCGGGTGGGATTCGAACCCACGACCCATCAATGCGCACGGCAGGAGTTCTACCGAACGCGCCAATGAGCCCGTCAAATTAATACGGGAATTTAAATTATTATGTACGAAATTTTACTAGTAAGCTATATAATTTATTACATCCAGATAAAAACAAGATCTCATTACCGTTTATTTATTATTAATTATTATATTAATTATCAATTATTACTTATCCGTAAACACTGACAGTTACTATGTCAATGGCCGCAAACTACTTTCACTTAATTCTAGAGCAAGTTTTTAACTCGTGAATTACTTTTTAAGTGTATCATGTATGGTTTCCGTGGTGTAGCGGTTATCACATCTGCCTAACACGCAGAAGGCCCCCGGTTCGATCCCGGGCGGAAACATACTTTTTTTCACTGTTTTAAAGAAAGAGTATTAATCATTTATATTTAATACTAGCGACCCGCCCCGGCTTCGCACGGGTCTAGATTTTTTGACAGAAAAAAACAGGTGTTGGTCATAGAAGAGTGAAAATATAGGGTTGTATGTATTTTTTAATGCCACATAATAAAAAAATAAAAACAAAAAAAAATCGTCCAAAAATAAAAAAAAAATTTTAAGGGTGAACAACCCTTATCACTTAGGGGTATGAAAAATAGATAGTAGCCGATTCTCAGACCTACTGAATATGCATATAAAATTTGGTAAGAATCGGTCAAGCCGTTTCGGAGGAGTATGGCAACGAAAACTGTGACACGAGAATTTTATATATTAGACTAGCGACCCGCCCCGGCTTCGCACGGGTCTAATTTTTTTTGACAAAAAAAGCAGGGGTTGTATGTATATTTTAATGCCACATTATAAAAAAATAAAAATAAAAAAATCATCCAAAAATTAAAAAAAAAAATTTAAGGGTGAACAACCCTTATCACTTAGGGGGTTGAAAAATAGATGTTGGCCGATTCTCAGCCTTACTGAATAAGCATAAAAAATTTCATAAGAATCGGTCGAGCCATTTCGGAGGAGTATGGCAACGAAAACTGTGACACGAGAATTTTATATATTAGATTATATTTAATTTCAAAACTATTTCCACTCTTATGTTACATGAGATTACTTTTCATTATATCCTTAATAGTAGTCATACATTATGAAACTACAATGGTAACAGCGATGTTGCGAGCAGTACGCTAATTTAGCATTTCAGATAAATGGCCGGGTTAGACGTTTCTAAAGTTATTATAATCAATGTCCCAGCTCTGGGCCATTTCAGGTGGAGAGGCGCGTAATATATCAAAGTTTGCAACTTATCCGACTGCGAGGTGCGAGGGTATGAGTTATGCCAACCGCATACTCGTTGCGGCTTCCGATTAAGTCATGAGAGACTAGCGATATTTAAACTCTACTAAAACTAATATACATGTAAAACTTAAGATTCGGTAAAATATTCTTGATGTAATCTGTCAAAATTCTGCAACAAATTATTATTTTTTAATTAGTTAGCCCTATGTCAGTCGTGGACTACAATAACTGGTTGTATACGATTTAATTCAAAGAAGTTCTTCCAATTATTTTATAAAATAGTTTGTACTTTATGAGATGATTTTGCACAGTGATCATTAAATAAATTATTATTTCCCAAAGAATATCATTAGGTATACTGTAACAGAGCTATATTTGAGTTTCAGAATCAAGGTTTTGGCTTTATTGTGGCCAACGCAACCCAAAGATATATATACCAAAAGACATGATACCTTGATAGGAACTGATGTATCTTGTCTTCATAATATGACAAGTTAGTTTTATTTAGGCACAAACATACATTCTTTTATTTTAAGTCACCATTTTTTAGATTCTTTATTTGAAATTTACTTCATATTAATTTGTATTATGTATGAGTGTACACTAAATAAATGTGTTTGTAGCTACATCTACAATCTGCGCTAAGAAACAATACGAAGACGTCTAATCCTGAATCGCTCTATACAAATATTTCCGAGCGCTGAGTATAACATCTCGACTACAACCACTGGGGCCTTAGGGCCGGCCAGTCAGTGGTTCGACTGGTCGAGGATCCTCCCTTTAGGTTGGAGGAAGACCACACCTCCCTTCCTCCACAGTGTTTTATTCTTCTTCTTAAATCTTATAACTCGGGACACACATGTAGCTAAAACGCATTTATCGCGGGGCAGAGCTGTCGCCGGTAATTGAGTTAGCTCGCTAAGAAACAACGGCTCGCTGGAGACGTGGGTTTTGTTCTTACACCTTCGCGACTAGCGGGTGTATGTATGTATGTATGTCGCAGCTCGAACGTGTCGTGCGACATATTAAAGGTGACCGCAAACGAGCGAGATGGCGAACGACAGTTTGCAGAAACACTCGGAAATTTCTATTTGTCCAATTAAAAATACTTTTTTTGCTTAAATATTTAAAGTAGTATTTATTATATGAATCACTAGTAACACGCCTCGACTTCACATGGGTGCAATGTAATATTATTCAGCGATTAATTTTTTTTTATTTTTTTTTTATGTAAGCTTTCGACAATCGTGCATGAGGTTCATTTGATGATCGGTGATATCTCAGCCACAAAATATCAGTTAATGATGCGCTGTCGACCTATTTTTATTTCGAGCATTCGGAAATCCATAGACTGAAATCGAAACGCGCGATGTGCACTTCACGGTTTTTCCATCTATGAACGGTGGTTCATTACCCGTTGATTGTGTAAATACATCTTGCATACATATTGCGTCCGTGCGATGCCGGGGCGTATCGCTAGTAGTGTAGTAACATGGTCTGCCACACCAGAGCTTTTTGAAGATTCCCAAGTCCAATCAGTTCGGAAAAATCACTGGCGACAATATATTCCACAAAACGTTGTGCGTGGAAGAAAACTACGTCTAATCTAAACTACAATGATTTATTAGCTAGAGACACAACACAGTGTCTTATTGTACGGACTGTATATATATTTAAGTTCTAGTTAACTGGAACAGGTGACGGGAAACGTGTAAATAAATGACCGCAAATACAATGTGAATAATTTGTCTTTATGCTAGTAGAATCTAAAATAAATATTATTGGTTTCTTTTTCTTCTAGCTTTGGAGCTTTCTACATCTGGATCAAAATTTTATAATTACAGTACAAAAATATGACCGACATTAAACATTATATAAAAAAATAGGTAAAAAAACTTTTTAAGTTAAACGGTTTTATGTTAAACATACATTGCAATGTTTAAGATAAATGTACTAAAAACCAAAAAATAATAAAATAGATACAGTCGTGGGAATTATAAACATATGCATAGACTAGACTAAAATAAAACCGTGGGGCACGTCAATTGTCTACAATCGTTGATTAAAACGTTTGTTTTGTAATGTTACACTATAATTAGGCAGTTGTTCAACCGACAACGATGGACGTGTGATAAGTAGGGCTAGAATGTGGAAACAAGCTAGCAAGCTCGATTATAAGCGAGTTTTAGGGTTTCATAGTGGTGAGCGAGTAGTACTTTTATCATAATATGTTTTGTCGATTAAAGACAAACTACGAGCAGTGAAACGATTCCTCGCCAGCCAGCAGTGTGAATGTCCAACGATAAACTAGTTGAAACATCTCTTTTATTTACATGGAGTGTATAACTATTGGAATTTCCATGAGCAAGAAAATAGTAAGTAATTTCCTCACCGTCTGCGGGCCAACTGCCTATTTTAACGACGAATTAAACGATTCTTCTATCGCACATTAAGTCGATAATTTGTAGACAATTGACGTGCCCCACGGTTTTATTTTAGTCTAGTCTATGCATATGTTTATAATTCCCACGACTGTATCTATTTTATTATTTTTTGGTTTTTAGTACATTTGTCTTAAACATTGCAATGTATGTTTAACATAAAACCGTTTAACTTAAAAAGTTTTTTTACCTATTTTTATTTTCTAGTTTTTAGTTTTTATTTCGCATTCTGTTTAATTCATTTCGTGCTTCATTATTGGGATTGATAAAACCTAAGTTATCCGCCATTTTGTAGAGGCCGCCATCTTCGATTTTAATTTTATATAGTACATTGTATTATACTGGTTGAGCACTTTCATTTGATACCCATATTGATGGGATCGATAAAACCTACGTTATCCGCCATTTTGTAGCGGCGGCCATCTTGAATTTATAATGATAATGAATAAACATAATTGTATTGTCACCAAAATCCAAAGTGTATACAAAATTTCAGATTAATCGGTTGACAGGAAGAGGGTGAAATTTGAATTACTAAATTTGACCCAAGAATAAAGAATAAATAAAACAAACGGGGTGAGCTAAATAAAACCGTTTAAAAAATCATTTAAAACTGCGATTCGTTAGATGCCTTCTGATTCGGACACCTACTTCTTTAATCGAACCGATACGACTTTCCCAAGTTCCCAAGACCTTCAAGAGATGAGCCTACAAATTCTTTAAAGGTCGGCAACACAACTCCTTCATATATCGTGCCGGCCTAGCATGACCGCCACGATATATCTCGCGAACGAGAGAAGACAAACTGAGATGTAAGATTATATCCTTACATAGACAATTTTGATAGAAAAGATATCTCGATCGACAAATATATCTATTTTTGATATTAAAAGTCGAGTTTTAAGTGTAATTGTCTTGTGAGACCCGAAAGTAATAGAGCGATAATCGATTAGAAAACGGTCGACAAAATTTTGTCGCGGTTGTCATGCTAGGCCGGCTGCTGATGCAGATGTCTATGGGCGGCGCTGATCTATTACTATCAAGCAGGGACTGAATGCCGGTTAATTAACTATGGGAGTTTAACCGAAATAATAAAGGTTTTTATTAATATTCTTTGGCTTTTATTAATATTCACTTAAAAAATTACTGTGGTAAGTTAAGTCTGTATTACTCTTTAAAACTGGTGTCGTGGTATCTCAGTCAGACACGTATTTTGGAAAATAAAATTTTACTGGTTTCAGTCCCTGCTATCAAGTGCCCGTTTGCATCCCTCTCTATAAAATAAAACATAAATATCACCTGAATGAGAAGCACGACTGAAGTTTTCTAACAATTTGGATATCTTACATAATAATATCACTCGCTGAGAGAACAAATAAAAGGTAGTTGATATTGCCCCCCGCGCGGCCGGAAGCCGTGACAAACGTACGGACACGATGGTTATCAATACAGCTTATCCTGGATTACCTCGTGTAGTTTCAGGGGCTGCCCTAAAAAACTGGACGTGATGTGGCATTTCGATGTGTTTACCGCCTATTGACCGCGGCCGTTCGCGTTACAACCAATGTCGATAGACATAACATCTCGATTTGCTACATTTAACACTGATTTAGTCGAGTGAATACCCTGTCTGTTACTTTTAAATTAATTATCTTAAAAACCTTTTATTATCTCTTATTTCAGTACTGTAAAAAAAAGACGATAGGAACTTTTTAAAAACATACTTAATGATATTGTTGATGAAGAACATGACCTCAAAATATAAATGTCATAATTAAGAATTTTACAGTTACATGATCTTAATATCAATTAACCGATATTATTCAGGAACAATATACTTATATTTTCACAGATATAGATACAAGAAACAACAAAATATGCCACTTTAAATAACAATTACCTCAGTGTCATATACTTCCTATTGGTGTAGAATTAGATGACATTAATTGAATATCGTATTAGAGTCTAAACAATATTTTCAAGTTCAAAATCGACAATCGTATAATATACAATGAATAAAATACTGTATACCGGATTAAAACGCGATTTATTATTTATATAGTTTAAATTATTTATCCCGACGTTTCGGATGCTTTACAGCAACCGTGGTCGCGGGGAGACAGAAAGATGACAGTTGTCTGATATTTGAAATGTCACAAAGTTGCCATATTTAATTCAATTAAATTTAGGTAACAATGTACATCTATGAACGTCAATAAAAAATAATACATATTAAATGCTTCTAATTTTACATTTACTACCAGTTCACAAATCAAGGGCGTAGAGCGGACGAGAAGAACTGGCAAGAAACTCGCCGCCACTCTTTTTAATCGCTAAGATTTTGTTTTACAAATGTTTTTGTTTTACAACCATGAACCAATACATATTAACGCCATCTATTCCTACGGAGTTGATATTTACTGTAATTTTCTATATTATGACAATATTGACTAACGGTGTCCTCTTGTTTTTTTAGTATGTTTGATTTGGGGTTTTAGATTTTTAATTACTGGATCCTAAAAAGTATATATTTATATATTCAAGTATTTACAATATAAAATCTAAGACAATATCTACAATTATAATATAAGAATATATAATTATACCTAACTAACTTTACAAATACCTTAAACAATTTATAATAAAAATTAAAAATATAACTACATAGAACTAATATTATAGAAATACATAGGGATATACGTTTATTACTATCGTTAGGTATCACATAAACAACTTTAATTATTTTATTTACATTATTATACATATAATGTAACTTCTTGTTTAACGATGGTTAAATGATACAATTTGCACGAATGTCCCGGACTCCTGATATAGTGTAGGCACATTGTTTTCAGGAGCATTATAGTCCACTGTTTTGCATGACCATATATAATTGCAATCAAATGACCTCCTCACATAATAAACTATTAGGCCCTTCCACTTCGAAAGGCCAAAACGCATTAAAAGTAGCAGTTAAACTGACGCCGGTCAGTCGCACTCACGCGAGTTATGTCGCAGTAATTAATGATTAGATGGCCAGCTCCACGCGGGCTCGTTTATCGGACATAATCTCAGACCCGATGATCTATTATCTATTTCCACTTAACTAATCTGAGTGAAATTGCTTCACTTAAATTCAAGGCAAACTAAAGAACACGTTGATTACAAGAGTATAGAGAAGAACGAGTCAAAAACATCATCAAAAACGTCATCAAAGGAATCCTAATTAAACAAGCGTATTATAAAATCCAAGACTATGTTGACGATAAAGATGTATGGCGCTAATTCATCTCTGCATGTGCGGCTTCCCTGGCAACTTGCGCTGTGCAAGTGTGTGTATCTCATTTTACACTAATAGTAAAAACTCAATTTTCTTTTGCATTGTATAGAATCTCTGTATACCTTGCATTATATAAACTTCTCAGCCGATTATTACTATTGTAACCGAGTCTTTTGAATTTGATTTTTTGATTTTGAGTTAGTTGGAAAATCTGCATGGTGCAGCGATGAACTGCGAAAAGTAACGTAAAATTTTTTTCAAAGAAAATAGTCAGTTCTCATTTATGATCAGCAACGCATCTGGAATTCGAACCAACACTTATTCTCTCAATAGTTTCTCTCATAGGTTAATATATTAAGTAACGCGAACAGATCACTATTACCATCGCAACTCGTAAACAAACACCTTACCCCGAGAAGTCGTTACAAGTTGGCGATTCGTTTTACGACGTCATTAATCGCACCGTTTCCATAAATGGACCAATCATATCTCGAGCCATCGGGGACTATTGATTGATACGTGGAGACATTTTGTTTATTATAATGTTATATTTTTTGTACAGCGAAAAAGGTAAAGTTTTTATGAATCTTATGTAGAAGCCGAAGCACTTACCTTGATGACACCATTTGTGCAATAGTATAATACAGTAATTTTTGACGTTACAAAAATCAAGTGTCTCCATCCAGAATGTTTTTGACGAGGGTCAGTGACCTAAGAGCTGAAACAAGGACTATATTTACTGAAGGTTGACAAAATCTGACCTTAAACTCACTACGTTCAGCCGGCCTAGCATGACAACCGCTACTAAATTTTGTCGACCGTTTTTTCGTCTTTTAATCGATTATCTCTTTATTTCTTCCAGGTCTAACATGACAATTATACTTAAAACTCGACTTTTAATATCAAAAATTGTCGATGTCGAGATATAATATATCGAGATATTTTACATCTTAGTTTGTCTTCTTTCGTCCGCGAGATATCTCGTGGCGGTCATGCTAGGCCGGCAGATTAGGTAAATTATTCGTCGCTTCCAACAAACTGGTGTAATATAAAAATCAGTGAATCAGTCAAAGACTACAATACTTTGTATGTTACGACCACTGTTTGCTATAATTTCTCTTGTATAAAGGATAATGATAAAGATATAATAATTTATTCAGACTTAACAATTTCATATACAAAATGAAGACATTTGATTATAAAAGCAGATATGAAAAGATCTATAAAAGCCACAATGAAATGGCAAAGAAAGAAACACAATGCAGCCGCTCCCGCAGTAAGATCATGAACAAGCATAACGACATCTGAATAGCACTCAACTCATTACTCGCCGATATCTTTCCACAACCTTCCAACCGACTCGAGACCACTCGAGCAAAAATATACCGTTTGCCAAACACTCAAAGCTCATAATCATTTGCTGAGGCGATCTACGACAAATATTTAATGAGCATACCTTGGTCTGACTTCGAACGGTCGTAAGGAAAAGCAACTAGGTCGAAATTTCCGTGCTACCTCGCAAGCTGTCAGGAATGTATTGGTACATTGTGGTCGAGATTGTACAAGGGTAATTAGTCATTAGCGATGTGGGCAGATTGATCGGAGAAGCTGATTGGTTTATGGTGATCGTTGTAACACATAGCGCTTACAGGTGTTTATGCTAAATGCGAGGAGACAGATTTATGTACTTGGGCAAGTGATGTGATTACTGCGATAAGTTCAATATATAAATATACCTGTTTGTAATTAACTACAGGCTTGAGTTGTTTTTGGTATATTGTCGATATATTTTTAGATGGAACGAAATATTTTATTTTATTAATATTTAATATACAACTTCAGAACTTCAATTGTTCACTAAAAACTAACTTAGCAACAACTTAAAACTAAAATGCTTTAAATATTACTAAAAGTCAATATTTTGCTTCAAATAGTTGAAATCTAACCTAAAGCTATTTATTTCTATGTATATATTTTTCAAATGGCACTTGAAATTCTGAAAACAATGATAAAAATTGAAAAAAAAACATAATTAAGTTGGCTCTTCTCTTTAGAAACAACATTACGAATTAATGGTAGCTTAAAAAAATTATTATCAAGTGCTTGAAAAAGTTTCCTGAATAAAGTTCCTTATTTCTAAATTTAAACTCACTTTTGATTTTTGCTTAGAAAAATACAAAATACCGTTCCTACAGTTTCTTCTGTACAGTCAGAAAAACCTCTCCACCAAAGCTATTAAAAAAATAATAAGTAAAAGTAAAATATAATTTATAAAAGAGTTATCTCGACTACCTCCAATATATCGAGCGACACGACATTTACGACGCGTGCAGCCATATCACGCTTTTATCGACAATAATTATTTTACATGTCTTCCTTCATTGCCACTCTGTAGACACGTATGAATCTATTGGCAATATTCACATTTTATTAGCATTCAAATTTCAAATGGTATTTTATTTTCATAACATTTTATCCTATATCGTTCATATGAATCAAATTTCTTTGATTCATATGAACGATATAGGATAAAACATTTCTGTTTTTTACCATTTACGAACGATTTACATCGGGCTAAATGGGAGTCGCGCATAGTGAATATAAATTTATAATGATTTTAGGGAATAGTTACAGAAATAATTCAGTATTTATATGACTATTTTTGTGACGGGCTTGTTGGCGCGTTCGGTAGAACGCCTGCCGTGCGCATCGCATGGGTCGTGGGTTCGAATCCCACCGGGATGACATGTTTATAATTTTCTGTAGGCATGTCTTCCCCACGTTCATAGATGGAAAAACCGTGAAATGCATATTGCGCGTTTCGGTTTCAGTCTATGGATTTCTAGTCGACAGCGCATCATTGACGGATATTCTGTGGCGGGTATCACCTATCATCAAGTGAACCTCATGCTCGCTTGTCGATATGTAACATAAAAAAAAGTTTTTATATGACGATTTTGTTATTATAATTGTAACAACATTCTTGACTTGCACCTCGGATATGGTGTGTGTACTGTGTAGTGACCCTTTTTTTGTAATAATTATGTTTATATTTTTATCTAAACTTTCGTGTGTATTTTATTCTATATTACATTTAGGTATTTGTGGAAACTTATAAATGGCCTGCTATATATACTTTTTAACTTAATATTTTCTGTGTAGCTGTAAGTTTTCTAAACATTTACTTTATAAAAAAATAAATAATTTTAATTGATTAATAAAGTAAATGATGCAATAAAGAAAAGTAGATATGTAACATATAAGTGCATATCGCGTAGTATTTATGGTCAATCTATCCCCAGAATTAGCCCCGAGGGTTTGGTTTTATGAACAATCGTTACCATCTTAATATTCAATTAGTCGTAATTGAGATGAGGAGTGATAGGCAGATTAACAGTGCTACATAATTCATGGTAATGTCGCCGGAATGGACGATAACTTTTTTAGAGCGAATTCAACTTTATGTGGGGGAACTGAATTAGATTGCTTCGTGCAATGTTTTATTTTATACCTCCTTCATTATGACTATAGTTATTATTTAGTGGTCTGTAAGAGGTTTTTAGAAATTAAAACTATATTTTTCTCCAATTTTTGGATACCATATAAATCTAAAAATTCATTGTCATCATCGAAAAATATCTCCTTTTTTTGGAACTGAAATTTCTACAGAATATTATGCAAACAATTCTAATTGGCGTTGCAATACTATATTGCACACGATCAAAATATAAAAAAAAACTAATAGTTTTAGCTAAACCACCACGTTTTGATGATGACAATAATCACAAGAATCATCATCAACAAGAATGTTATGTTTAGTGAAAATACGTTATCACGTAACCCTATTTCTTTTATTTTACACTATTAATTAATATCGTTGCCATAATTTGTAGTAAATTGATTATATGAGTAAGCCTGAAAGCTGTGGTTATCTATGAAACTTCGGTTAAGCCAAACTAGGCGTTGCTAACTCGATCATATCGCAATCTATACGAACAACTCGCCTCTCACTAACTCACTTTACGGACGAAACCTGCCTAATGATATTATGGCATCATCTTAGATCTATTGAGAGAGGTGCGAGTTTCGAGTGCCTAAGAAATAGAGTTCAATATTACTGATTATTTTACAAAGAGTGGTCAAAGTGGCAGACATGACGGAAGCCTAAACTTTGGCCGTAAAGTAGTTTTTCAGTTCTTTATCAGCTATATTTCGGAATTTATCTTTTGGAATTCAAACACTCAATTTCACCATCTCCACAGCAGCGGGATCCTATTTTTACCTGATGCATACCACAAGTAGAACAGGTAAACTATTATTAGTACCAGACTCTTTCCAGCATTGTGTTACAGCAAGCCATAACATATGCCGATAAACATAGCCGAAACAGAGCCTTTTTAAAATGCGAAATAGGCATGGAATATAATTGTTTCTTATTTTAAAAGGTGTCGTCTGTATATTACTAATACGAATTCTTGATTTACGTAGGTATCTGTCTACGAAATTGAAATGTGCGAATAAGAAGTTACTAATGCATAAAAAAAGATCATATCAGACCGATATAATGAAAATTTTAAAGTAAAAAATTTAAATGGAGTATTATGTAAAGTCATAAAAGCATATTAAAGTTTTGGTCTTTAATATGTCACCATAGCCAAAGATTGTATCTTTTTTGTATAGTGTATTTCTAAAAGAAGGTTTAAAGGATACCTACAGTAGAACATCACCTTTGATGCTCTAAGCCCTACGGTGGGCACTATTGCAGTACCGGACAGGAAGTGCTTTGTCAATTTGAGTGAAAATATACATCGTTCCTTTCATCACATAATATGGTAGATTATTATCAGATTAGTAGTACATGTAGCATTAAGACAGTTTTACTAGAAAAGTAGCGTCAAATCTCTTCTATTAGGGTTCATTTCATAATAAGATCATTGAAAACGAGATCACGTAGAAAAAATTTGTATACTCTAGATACTTTTATTGCGGCCTTTAAGGTGGATGAATATAAAGTGGATTTATAAGGATTATGCGGAGATGGTCTTCGGAGGGGGCCGGGGGGAGGGATGGAGTGGGAGGGGAGGATATTGGCACAGTACATGGAACTTCGAGTAGTCAATCTGGAGTTTGTCTTGTGCTATATTATATATAATTATACTAATTAGAGATTTTTACAGTCTGAATTCACCATATTCATTAATTAAATTTTTAATAAAAATAATACCTAAGATGTTGTAAATATCGTTAATTTTCTCGATTTATTTTCTAAAGTCTCTCCAAAACTTTAAGCCTATATTTCTAGAAAATTTAACTTGCGATGCATGACAAAATATAATCTTGAGATTTTTTTTATACATATCTAGATAAAAGAACCTGACAATGTTGACTACTGTGCGTGTGAAGTAGACTGTGGCAGCCTTAATCCCTGCGAACGCGGTGCGCTGAAATTGAATTGGTTCTTGTATGTAAATTGTCGCGTGTTAGTAAATAAATATACGAATCCCTGATTTAAAAGTGCCATTCGGACGGATATACGCGATACCTTTAAAAAATTGCTTTCTTTACGTCACTTCTTTCCGTTACGAAATCCTCGAATTATGGGATTCAGCCAAGTTTATTTACTCTAGCTTTATTGTAAATATATTTGAACATTTTCATTAAAAACATTTTGACAATATTTGAAAAAGTCTGTCAAAGTCTGTCTGTCTGTCATTTCTAAATGTTTTCCAGAATTACCAAATTAAATTCGTGGATTCTATCCATCAAATGACCCCTACCTCCCATTCGCTAAATAAAATAATATTCGCCTTTCGGAAGACTTCTTCCCCTCGTAACTTCCACAATATATCGCCAGTAGACAGATACAATGACTATTATCACAGATTCGCTCAATTTTAATCTAAACTTAGCTGCAATAGCCCGTTGTCTTTAGGGGAATGGCGCGGCCATGCCAAGCGGTATAACTCGCCAAGACCATATTAAATCTTAAAACGTATTCTATGTCAAGGATTCTTTTCGTGCGCAATTAAGATCATAAAGGGTTTATACACATCTATGCGAACACTCGCTTGCAAACATTGCTTGCTGGCCATTCTGCTCTATGGTACTCGATATATATTTTTATGTACTATATTAATTTCTATAGTTTACATATGACAAATATTTCCCTCTATAGGTTTAGGGTAGAATACCAGCGTTATAGCTAGACCACGACATAAATTCTAAGCCCCAACCTTTTCATCAGCTTATCTTTTAAAATGTATTAGTCACTGTTATTCAATTTTGACGAATAAAAGTATACTATAATAGATAGATTTATCAATCTTAAATAGAGCATTAATCGGTATAATATATAAATACAATTAATATGGTGCATGTTTAAGTTGAATATATTGACATCCTAAAGCACGTCCCATAGGCTGGTCGTTACAGTATTATGGGCATAGTCCCTAAGGTCGGAGCATGTTGGCGCAGCACTGGTTACCTCAGTGTAATGGTGACTCTTGGCAGCCGAAACAAACACATCGACAATGAAAAGCTTTTATGGTGCTTAAAGTTTCAACTGCTTTTGTTTTTATAATGTTCAGACGTAATCACTATTTTTTGTTAACCTAATGCCTACTTCCTTCAATGAGTTCTTATTGGTTGAGCCAGTGTGTAGCCAACTCCCCCCCATGGATCCAAGCCTTGTCGTTGCGGGGGGGCTTAGTATCCGGCGTGCAAGCCAGTACCCTGGTGAAGCAAATTGGACCGAGTGGGGCCGCTTCCAGTACCCTTCTTTCTTAAGAAGGGACGTCGGAATCCCATCCACTTTCATATTCAAAACTTTTTTAGAGACATGACATAACTCATTGACTTCATGAGTGATATTGGTCTACTTTTCTTGTGTTTCGATTGGTTCCGAGTTCGATTACTGCCGGGTACAGTCCCGGTCCTTTCCTTAAAATGAGCAATTAAAAATTTAATATGTTGAACAAATGAACAATGTTATGTAAGAAGTTGGAACAAATAGAGATGTAGCGGGCACAAAGGTTCCTCGGTAAATATGTCCGTAACATTACGAGCTAAGCCCTCGGGACGGTAAATACCTTGGCAAAAGTTAATATCAAGAAGCCCTGTTGGGCCATGAGATGTTAAATATCATATTATATGTCTCAAGACTAGAAAATAGATATGTTACTTACTTTCATTTAAAAATGCCGTTATATCTTTTATTTGTAAATCGTCTAGAGACGTTTCTTGGCATATAGGTATAGTATTTTATTGTTATTATATTTAATGTATTAATTTTAACTGAAAAGCTCATTTTTTTTACTTAAGCTCCTAATATTTTTTTTATTATATGTATATTATTATAAATTATTAAATATATTTTTTTATTATATTATATATGGCCGTTTTGATTATTATTAGTAATCATATTATTTCACTGAGCAATTATTTTTTATTCCTGTCGTTGTTTGACGCGACATATGGAAGCTACTGAAATATGATTAACGTTTGAGAATGTCTTCTCAATAATGGAATGATTGTAAATAAATAACATCCTAGTACAAAGTTTCTTGTTGTAGCTAGCCTTAATTGACTAATTACCTCAAACTAAGGAACATTTACCAAACTCCTGAGTCTGATTATTCCATAGCCATAGCGGTAAAGCGATAGCCGTCCGTCTCGCGGCCCCACACGACTCAAGACGCTCAATTCGCATAGTTCGTGAAAGATCCAAGTGTTTAATTGCTCGACCTTCAGCGAACTTGCACCGTTATGCGATCCTACATTCTTTAACTATTCAATTGTGTTAACGCATGTACCTTTATAGTGGACCCTTGTCTTGAAACATTTCATTGTCGCAAAACCTTGTATTTATTTGTATTCTTATGTTTTACGTAGAATTTTGACGAGGACAATGGCACGTTGGGTAGGAGATACACCCTGCATTTTGGTGTGTTATTTGTAATCGAAAATTCTATAATTTTCTATAAACACGTTTCCTGCTATATCTAGCCAATTGGCCTTTTAAGCACGTGGAAGCAATCGGATAATAGACCACCGTTCAAATATGGAAAAAACCGTAAATATCAGATTACGTGTTATATATATATATATCTGTCTATGGATTTGTGAATAGAAAAAAGTAAGTTCACCATAATATGGTGATTGCGTTGTGAGCATGACATATAATGAGCCCTACTGTCTGTCTGTCTGACTGTCATAAAAAAGTCGTTAATAAAATATTCTCTAGGCAAAATCATATTGACTAACTTTAACATCTTTTATTTAAATTATCTAAAACCTCGCTCACACTAAAATTAAACATTTAGTTTAATAAATGTCCAGATTAGAGAAAAATAATCCATATAAATTCGTACAAATACTTTATCGATTTATCATATAAATATTCAAATCCTTCTATACAAACGAGAATTACCTACAATACTTCACTAATATGTTAAGTTATGCTCAAAGCGAGCTTGTAGCTGACAGTTCACCTAAGGCACTAAGGCAGCTCTCGTGTCATCGAGGTGAACTTTAATGAGATGCTTAGCGAACTCTCGCGACATCCGCGTCTGTCATGCGACCCTGGTACTTGTTATTATGAAAATTGTCTATTTATTGAACCAGGAGGATCATGGGTTAGATGATCATCTGGAATTCTTTTCAAAATTAGCTATGTTACGTTGCAAATACATATAAGTTAAAAAAGGACTTATCTTTATGGCTCAGCGCTTAACGTATTCATAAATGAATAAATCGCGTCTGAATACATAAAAAGTATCAAATCATTTAAATGTGTGATACTTCTAATATAGGTTGGAAAACACTTTTAAAAACAATAACTCTATATAATGTATTATTAAGAGAGACCTATAACATACAACCTATAACTATACAATATAATGTCGCAATTTGGACGACACGAGTGACTGACTGACTGACTGGATGACTCGCAGCTCGCAACAATAAACACGTCACGGAGGTCGTTAATCAATGACGCACCTTCGGGGGCCAGTTTCACAAAGCCTCATTGAACCGCTGTTTTAATAAAATACCAAATATTTTTAGATGTTTTATAAAATATTTTATCTAAATAGAACTAAACAATGCCTTAACCTATTTTTCTTTGCTTTTATAAACTATACGATAAATATTTATGTAATGTTGTACCTCTGTATTCATAATTAAGATCTTTTTTATTTAGTCTGAGATTCAGTACTACAACATTAGTTATTATAACATGTAGAATCACTTTATATGGGCATTTAGAGACGTTTATTTTTAGATTTTTATAGAACTCAGTTTTCCATGATAAACAAGTATTATTGAAAACCACTTGAAATTCAAGTATACCTATATTTTCCAGTAAATAAAGCGTCGTTTAAACGCAGAGTTAAGCAATTGTTACTGATCCGTTTACGACAGCCCAAAACAATACGCTACCTTGACATGACACAAGGTAGAGGGTGGTTTTGGGGGGAGCTGGGGGTGATAATTAATTACCGTTGGAGTGGCAGGTGCACAATGACTAGAGGTTGCTGACGAAGCAGGTTTTTTATCTGGCGAAGTTGTTCAGAATTTGAAAATTCCTACCTCTGAATTTCCTGCCTATTTTGCTGATGCCTAGCTGTGAGTTGGATGCTTTCTAGTGTAAAGAGTACGTATTTTTAATTTGATAGTCGTTGATTTTGTTTGGATTGTCTGGAACAGTTGACATTCTTCCTGACATGGTAAAAGGCTTTTTTTTTTTCTTGAGGTTCTAAATTTCGCAAGAAATTTTATTGAAAATAATTCTATGGTTTAGCAGTGAAAACATAACAGACTAACAAATAAATACTTTCGCATATATCATTGTAGTATACAAATCTATATGTTCAGAATAGAACATTATTAATAAAAATACAATGTTGAGGGTAGTATAATTTAACTGCGATATACTCTTGACAGTCGAGCCGAGTTTGACATCGTTGTATATTTTTCCTAACCTGGTTGGATTTAGGTGTTCTCGTGTGTTCTAATAATTGTGAAAAGCGCTTCTTATGGAAGTTTCGATCGCTTAATAATTAGTTTTCACGCCGCGATATACATAAATGTTTAATATTGTTATTTAATAATCGTGTGATAATGCGTGTAATGGACTTATATTCGTATATGGAGAAGAATGTTCTGGTTGCTGCTGTGGTGACGTACTTATTTCTATTTCCCTTTTTATAGTTATTTATCTTTAAGTTGTAATCATTTAAATTATCCTCTTAAGGGCGCCCTTCCTTTATTATAATAATACTGACTGACACACCACAAGGACGCATACATTCGCCGAACATTTGAAGTATGTACTTAGGCATTTTGTACCTAATTATTGTTATAGAAAGTGTGAATGGACGCCCACCGATTCTTCCTTTGTCATACATATTTTTTTGGTAGCAGAGCGTATATACAAGAAAAGAAATAGATACAGCAACTCTCACTTGATTCAGCTGGTTGGGTGAGAGAGCAATTACTCTTATTCGAATTTCGTGTATGTGATGTACACATTTTTGGATATCATTTAATTACCTGAAAACCTTCAGTAATTCGCATCCGGCCGAGTGCCTCTGGACATAAACAATATCAAAATACGATTATTGAACACCTGAATTCAAGCTAAATTATTTCTTATATATTAGCAATTCAGTTTAATATCAAACATCAGCGCTTAAAATATTGAATTATCAGCAATGTAACATATTGTTGTAAATTATACTCTATAACAAGACATTATGACTGCTATTTGTATGTTTTTTATTAGTTTGATGGAGCTAGTAAATACTGCCCAGTCACATCATTGTTTTGTAAATGGAATATAATTCAAATTGTCACCTGAAGTATACCGACAATGATAATTAAACTTTATGAGATTGCAATAAAATTGTTTTCGCTTTGTCATTTTAATCAGCTTTGAAACAAATGCAAGGGTATTGCTTTGGTATTTTAAGTCTTATTTGTTTGTGTAAGAGTTGTATTTAAGTTGCGCGAGGCGGTATAGGATAATGAGTGGACAGAGGCAGCAGTGCGGAAGGCTCGACAAGCGATTCCGTGCATATGGCGACTTCCCGTCCGATTACGTGGTTTCGACGTGTGTTAAGTGATAACTGGATTTAACCGGATTCATTTAATACCTGCCTCTGAATGTAGCTTTTAATCTTTTAACTATTAATTCAAAACAGACTGAAATTACTTCACTGTTTTAAAACGGCCTAAATCTTACAACGATTAAGATTGCGGAATAGAGGTAGATCGATTCTCATAAATTTTACTCAAATATACAACTCATACTCATTTAACAATTTGCCGAGTGTTTATTTGAGTGATGGAAAGGAGTATATTTTATAGCATTTGAACAAAATTAAATTTAAAATCAGAACTATTTTGTGATCAGAACCGTGACCGTGGATTACCACGGTCACGTTCATAAATCATTAGATTTTAATGCGATTTTCACATATTTTTAGAGAATTTATTACGGAGGCTATTAAATCGATTCGAAACCAAGTCTTGTAGAAATCTAAATAATTAATAAACAACAACAATAAATTTCCAAGATACAAATAATTCACAGTCACATAAGCAATAACTCAATTATAATATTATCATCTGAATGCTTTAAGTATACTATACGATATAATGCATCGCAGCAAAAAATACGAAGTGCGTAGTTCACAGCGGGACAGCGGAAGGAAGACGACGTTAGTCACTTCAATACCCCGCAGGACCGCGGCGTGTGGCACGTGGCCTTCTGGTCAGCTGACTATAGTCAGTTTGATGGACTCGTTGAAACAATAAAAGACGGGCTCATTGGCGCGTTCGGTAGAACACCTGCCGTGCGCATCGACGGGTCGTGGGTTCGAATCCCACCGGGAGCACATGCTTATAATTTTCTGTAAGCATGTTTTCCCCACGTCTGGTAACTTCGGGCATTGATCGGGTGGGAGGAATATCTGAATTCCGACCGGGTAACGAACCACCGCCGTTCACAGGTGGAAAAACCGTGAAGTGCATATTGCGCGTTTTGGTTTCAGTCTATGGATTTCCGAATGCTCGAAGTAAAATGTAGGTCGACAGCGGATCATCGACTGATGTTTTGTGGCTGAGGTATCACCTACCATCAAGTGAACCTCATGCTCGTCTGTCGATATCTGACATAAAAAAAAATTAAATAAAACACTTTATAACGGATTAAAACGCGGTTTATTTTTTATGCCGACTTTTCGGATGCTTTTCAGCAATCGTGGTCGCGGTACACTGAAAGATATTGAGCGTTTTAATCCGGTATACAGTATTTTATTTAAATGTGTGACACTCGCGTTAATAAAAGACAATATTACAATCAATAATTTTAAATCAAATATTTGTCGGCGCAATGGCGACTAAAAAATTATTTTTTTAAAAATACATATAAAGCGGTAACTTCGAATACCTACTGCAGTTGGCGGTACAGATTTTTCTCGGCTTTTTATCAAGGAAATATGTAATTGTATGCAAAAGATAACGTTTAATATCTCAAACATGGTTACTTTTATTTTAGAATTTCCGCCTTTATCGCGAACGAACCATGAATCACAGTCAAAACCGCGTCCTTTTGATACCTCAATATAACTTTTAATAGTATTTTTAAGATTAGATTTGCAGCGATTAATTAAAAACAAACGTAACTAATTAAAGTGTCTGGAACTTCAATGAAATGATCGCATGTTGGTCCGGGGACGACAACATCAACCGCTCATCACTTGAAAAATATGCCGGAGTTTTATTTTGTTAAATCAGCTGTGTGTCTATGTCGGACTCATTGGTGCATTAGTCGCGGTCCATAGGGTTGTGGGTTCAAATTCTGCCAGACCTAAAAAAATCAAAATTTTCTATAAACAATATTTTCCCCTAGACCACATCGGGCATTAAAACATTTGGGAGGAATAACGAAAGTAAAACCGGGTAACGAACCACCATTTAAATAAACCTATGAAACCTACGTGCAGACAAATTAATATGTCTGTTTCACTGATAAATTTTTACAAGCAAATTATGGGTGATCAGTCTCCTGTAACCAGCTTGAACGATACGATTATTTTTAAAACTTGTTTCCACGAGGTCGGAATCAAGGCCAGAGAGTTTGATGAAAGTTGGAGGCTGCTGTGCTGTTTTTTATTATGATCTATCGAAAATCCATAGGCTGAAGCAGAAACGCGCAATCGTTTTTCGCGCACATTGATAGTACGCGCGGTGGTTCCCAGGAATTTCGTTATTTCCGTCAATATAATTTTAAAAAGTAAGTATGTTTCTACATCATATAAGAGTATAAGCGTCTATTAGTTAACGATACGAGTAAGTGGCACTTTGTAAGGTTATGACGTGTGCAGTGACTGAAAAAATCACTTTCACCCCACTGCAGTGACATCCCATCCCCTATTTTATTTGACAATGACATTACCCTCGAAATCTCCGCATCCATCTATGTTATGGATTGTGCTAAAATGTATTAAGATATTGATAGGGCAGAAAGAAGTCAAAATATATCTTATAATTTAATAAAATCACGTGTAGTTTCACTTCAGGCGATATTTTCTGTTTTGTGAAGTTAAGACTTGAAGTTAAATGTACAAAAAGCTGCTCCTACTCTGTTCTTGTGTTTTATGTGTTTTTCATTAGTTATTTATTGTTACATATTTAAATTTTTGATATCGTTTTATATTTTATATAAAAATATTTAGTTCCAGGTCTTTCAAATTGAATTAGTTTATATAGCTTTTATTATTATGATATTGTATTTGTTTTACTATCTTCCACTACTGTCTTCTGCCACACTGGGGACTACTGAAAATCAGCGTCAGAGATTATGCTCTGACATAATTATGCTGAGTGCCTCCCCTTTTCGTGACGTCACTTCTTGCTATATTTATTAATTGTTAATTTATATTTTTAATTATGTATTTGTACTTACTTTTGTCCCGTCCCGAATAAATGTATGTCATTTCATTTCATATACAATAGTCGCGTCCATATGCCCATCTCACTTAGATAAAATCATACAAGATAACTCGTCCCGCCCAAAAATAATGACCGACAAGAAATATTATGACAATAAAAAATATTACATATTCTCAGTTAATTCTTGATAATGTACAAAAAACATGGCTTATTAACCGCATTTGGCAAGGCTAGGGCCTCGAGAAGTTAGATTAGAAACGATGCATGGGTTTGCGTAGGTTTGAGTAATCGCTCTGAGGGTTCCGTAGTTTTTAACAATTTGACTTGATCGTAGTCGTTACCTTAGTGGTGCAGTAATACACTGTAGGCCTATTTATTATTCCGAGAATTCGGAAATTCATAGACTGGAACTGAAACACGTAACATAGGTTTGAAGAGCTTTTAGATGCTATTTTATTTACATTTTTAGATAGCGGTGCCAAACTTAAATTCTTTTCTTCTTTTCTACTGGTTTTATAATATAATAATAAATTCTAGGTATGGAATAGCCATTAGTTTCAGACTATGAAACATTGAAGTAAAGAGTAGGTGGAGAGGACATAACATTTTTATCATCGATGACCTATTTCTGTGGTATATCCTAAAATTCTGGCTTTGTCACTGCAAATGTGAACTAAAATTTCAACATTTTGTATAATTTTTTTTTGTTTCGATTTTGTTCTGAGTTACGGACCCCTAATTAGGCGCCGACATATTTTAATCTGATTAGCATATTATATATCTCTATTCATCCCATAGCGAACTCTGCGTGACCAGCTTACTAGTGACGTCTTATTAGGAACATTCTAATACAATAACCGAATTTATAGGCGCGAATACTATTACTGTTGAAAGTATTATATCTAGCTATAAAAAATAAGCTAGGCACTTTGTGTTTTATCGCCATTTTTCATGTTCAGCGACAAATGTAAAGATATTTAGCAAATCAAGTAATGAAAGTCTGAGTATGAAGAAAATGAGAAAGTGTGAATAAAATGAAAAAGGAAAGTATTTTAAATATGAATAAATCATTATATGTATATGTGCAATGATAATAAATAAAATAACACCGATCGATAGGTAAATATATAGAAACATATTTATCGTCATTACTCTCAGCTAACACGTAGTAAAGTTAGGGATGCAACTAGGTTGAAACAACTACGAGGGTGAATCAAAAAATTCTTGGAATCAATATTAAAAAATGCAAAGATTTAAATAATAATATTTTATTTTTCTACATAATCTCCCTCCAATGCAATGCATTTAGAATAACGCGTTTCTAACTTCCTTATTCCTTGTGAAAAAAAAATATTTTCTTGACTCTCGAAAAAGTCCTCTACGGCAGCTATAACCGCGTCATTATCGTGAAATTTTGTTCCACGAATTTCCTCTTTTAATTTTGGAAATAAGTGAAAATCACTTGGGGCTAAGTCCGGAGAATATGGTGGGTGGTCAAGGAGATTGAAGCCAGCACAGCGGATTGCGTTGAGCGCAACTTCCGATCGATGAGCAGGAGCGTTATCTTGAAGGAACAACACGCCCAACGACAGTTTTCCACGACGTTTTTCTTTAATCGCTTCACGCACTTTCGGGATTAAATTTGCATAATAGGGTCCAGTAATCGTCTGGCCTTTTGGCATGTAATCAATAAAAAGGATTCCTTCACTATCCCAGAACACAGAGGCCATAACTTTGCCAGCGGTAGGAGCAACTCGAAATTTCTTGATGGATGGAGAGGATGGTCGTTTCCAAGACATGCTTTGTCTTTTAGTTTCAGGATCAAAATGGTGGACCCACGTTTCATCCATGGTGACAAGACGACGGCAAAAATTATCCGAATCACGCTGGAACATTTCGAGATTACGCTTGGAAATTTCCAAACGTCGCTTTTTGTTTTCGTCGGTTAACATTCGTGGCACCCATCTTGCAGACACTTTTTTGAACCCCAGTGAATCAATTAAAATGGATTGAACGCTACCAAAAGATATCTTTAGGATCTCAGCTATATGTTTTATAGTCATTCTTCTGTCTTCCAAAACCAGATTCTCAACCTTTTTGACATTTTCTTCTGTAACGGAGGTTGAAGGCCGCCCAGAACGCGGGTCATCTTTACAGCTTGATCTACCTCTTTTAAATTCAGCCACCCAGTACGCAACCGTAGAATAGGGTACAGCATCACCCCCTAATGTCTGCTGAATGTCCAAAAAAATTTCCTTCGTAGACATTTTTTTCAAACTGAGATATTTTATCACCGCACGTAACTCACTTTTATCCATAATTTTGACTTTTCAGCAACTCGTTGCACAAAAATATTTATTACATGCGAACGAACTGACAAAAACAAGTGACAGTCTGCATAAATATAGTGTGATAGACACTCTTTAATTTGAATATCGAACTTGATCCAAAAAGGTTTCATATATATGCACTTCTAAGAACTTTTTGATTTACCCTGGTACATTCCGGACATCACACAGTTGTCCGAAACACCTACATCCGGCCACGCTGAAAGTCTGCTGTTGACACGAACCGGACTGCGCCCGACCGGACACTGTGCACGACTAATTCAGCAGATATACAAGTCAATTTAATTAGTTTAAAAACACAAGTACCCTCCAACTTTATTTTTCACATGGTATTTTACAGGATTAAATAAAGTAAAAATTAACAGCAACTTATTTTTATTATAAAAATATAAAGATATTAAGCTATTAATATATGTACAATCAGTTTTTTTTAAATCTTCCAATAAGGAATTAGTACGTCCTTTACTCGACTATTTTATGTATATATATATGTATGTTTAATTTTATGTAGACACTATACAGCAGAATACACGCCTGAGGTCCTCTAGAGCTCGCATTTTATTCGGAAATGTATTCTTGGGACCTATTTAAATGTTTAATTTCACTAACTAACGCTAAGAGTACGGGCTTAGATGTCTTTATTTGCCTTTGTATCAAAACATACGATAAAATAATTTATAAAAACCACCAAAACCAACTTACCAATGGGCCACTAAGTATTATGTATATACTTACTTTTATCTTAAACAATTGCATTAAGACTTACTTCTTTGTGACCAATGTAATTCATGGAATTTCTTTTTCCATTATAAATCTGCAAACGAACCCAAATACTGAAGGTATGTGCTTCACCTCGCAATCAAAAGCCATGATTCCTGTTATTCGGAACGGACTCAGACATCTATATGCAAATGGTGACAAACAGCCGCCTACGTTTACAAACGCACAATATATTTTTATGGTTCAGGAAAAGCCGAATCTTAGCCACGATATTATATCATAAATTTTAGGAAATTCGGCTTTATCACAATGGGGTAAGGTCGAAGGCGGTCGTACGCAACTTTTGTAGGTGCATTGCCGTCGAGATATTGTTTCATGTGCTTTATGAGGTGGTTCGGGATTTCACGGGGACTTGTCGAGGCATTTTTGAGTGTTTTCCGTGAGGGTGCTTCGATTGCTTGTAATTCATGCCCGTTGGGAATATATTCATGTTTATACAATGTTTATAGCTGCTTCATTATGTTTTTTAGAAGATTACAGATTTTACTAAGGTCGAGTATACATAATTTTGGGTTATGAGTGCAATAAAATCTTAAAAGAGTGTTATTTTAAGTCGAAAAAAGGGTCACGTATATAACTCATTATATTTGAGATGCCTATCTAAATACATATATATATTTTTTTTTTTTTTTTATGTCAGATATCGACAGACGAGCATGAGGTTCACTTGATGGTAGGTGATACCTCAGCCACAGAACATCAGTCAATGATGCGCTGCCGACCTAATTTTTTACTTCGAGCATTCGGAAATCCATAGACTGAAACCGAAACGCGCAATATGCACTTCACGGCTTTTCCATCTATGAACGGTGGTTCGTTACCCGGTCGGAATTTAGATATTCCTCCCACCCGATCAATGCCCGAAGTTACCAGACGTGGGGAAAGCATGCTTACAGAAAATTATAAGCATGTGCTCCCGGTGGGAATCGAACCCACGACCCATCGATGCGCACGGCAGGTGTTCTACCGAACGCGCCAACGAGCCCGTCAAAATATGGAATAAACATGCTACTGGTCAACAAGATAGTTATTTAAATTACTAATTAAAATTTAATCGATTATTGTAATCATATTTAAAGTTTAAGTAAATATAACTAATACTCACTTACATGGGCTTAATTTAAAAACTTGAGTGTTCGTCGTTTATTTATCGTTCAAATATGGTTTTCACACTACATGAAGGAGGATTTACCTTCACTCTTATTAAAACTATAAGAGTCATTGAAGTCATAGTTATTAAACATGTACTGACACATATGGAATGTTATTAAGTAGTAACATTTTGTTAGATAAATAATAACATTTGCAAGTGTATGTTAAGTAAGAGCGATGTCAGTTTGTTTATATTGACAACATTGTCCAGCGTAGGGCAGCGTAGGGTGATGTAGCGCAGAGTAGAGCGGTTTAGGGCGGGCGGCGCCCAACGAGAACTCACTCATATTTCTTATTTGAAAAACACGCCACTGGTTTCCAAAGTAGTATGGTTAAAAGGATTCTAATATAAATAAATTATGTAATTTTCGACTGTGTCCATTTTTAAAAGCATAGTTAAAAGATAGCAATAGGGATCAACTAGTTCCAATCTCCGAGTAAACAACGAAATATACGCCTATATTATTTACGATACGTATAATTTCTCCCACGTTGTTCGAGCGCCTCTGATACTTGATACCTGCTCACAATTGAGTATCGTTCGTATGTTAATCTGACATAAAAATGTCTCTATAAAACTTAATTATATAAATAAATAATACAGGTTTGTGGTGATAATAAGCAATTTATTAGACCATTGTCTGTTGTATATTTTAACGAATTATAATAATTTCTTAAAGTAAAATTATCGAATGTTTAAACCAAACATTATATATATGTATCATGTATAATGTATATATGTTGCAGTTAATAATATAATGTTACGGTCATCTATGGAATAAGTTTTTTTATATACTTCTCCGACCCCCAAAATTCACCCCTAGACTACGGAAAAAATTGTATGGCATAGTACCTACTTGAAATCTTAAAATAAATACTCATTTTTTTTAAATTAACAATCTTTAAACAAATTGCGGTATGAAATGTCTGTTCACACATACGAGTATGCTTTAAGTTTGAGAAGCGCTACCAATATTCTTAGCCCGTCGCAAATTTCCCTAGCAAGGCATAACGCAAAATAAACAAAGTGTTATTGTAGCTTATTTTCATAAGTTAATAGTGGACGGACTACCCTCCAGAGTCCAGACGTTACGACTCTTTTTATTATAACTCATGTAAATAGACAAACTGATAGTATGCGTGTTATTGCTTTGATTTGCTGGAATAAATTAAGGATGATAGATACATCTTGTATGAATATTTAAGAAGATTTAACATATTATTAATTTTTTATATTTATAACGACTAGCGTGAGGTAGAAAATCTTCAGCCCAGTAAATAAATGTTGCGGAAATATGTTTACACGATATATTCACGATTTTAGTATTCTGAAGCCTTGAACACTTAACAGGTTATCCATCAATAGACGATGTTTCGTAACTCAAACGTCGACGTATGACGGGCTCGTTGGTGTGTTGGGTAGAACAGCTGCCGTGCGCATCGATGGGTCGTGGGTTCGAATCCCACCGGGACGACATGTTTATTATTTTCTGTAAGCATGTTTTCCCCATGTCTGGTAACTTCGGGCATTGATCGGGTGGGAGGAATATCTAAATTCCGACCGGGTCCGAACTACCGTCCATAGATGGAAAATCCGTGAAGTGCACATTGCGCGTTTCGATTTCAGTCTATAGATTTCTGAATGCTCGAAGTAAAAATTCGACAAGGTCGACAGCGCATCATTGACTGACGTTCTGTGGCTGAGGTTTCACCTACCATCAAGTGAACCTCATGCTCGTCTGTCGATATCTGACATAAAAAAATTGGGTCCAGGTAATATAACAATAGCACCCCTTGAGCTTCTCAAAGAGTATGAGCTTAGTTTGTGTCTGTCTCCAAGTTATATCTTTACTGACAAGATTAAGTCACTGCCCCAGCTTAGCATATTACTAGAGGTTAGCGTATCTCGGGCTACAGCCAACAATAAATGTAATAAAGAGATGAAGTGGAGTCGTGCGCCACACACGTATGAATACAAACTGCGAATTATTGCGACCTACGAATATCAAGGATTCTGTACAACTATTTTATCCAGCCGCAATGTATTGCTCCTTTTAAAGGATGGTACGATTTGGGAATCGTATGTATGCAGTAATGTAACTCGTTATAAGGAGAAATATCAACTCGGTTTGAATACTTCGTATCTGTGGATGTTAAGACTGTGCTGTCTATAATACCTTAAGTGCTTCAACAAACTCAAGAAGAGACCCAGTAGTGATCTTTATTTCTAGTATAAGACTACCCGACCCAACAGACGCTGTCCTGCCGAAACGTTGGCTTAAGAAATAAAAATAATCATTCCTATTTAGGTCTAATTTTGAATCTTACTCAAATACAGATGAAAATATTAATCAAAGCTGATCCAGTGATTTAGGGCTACCCCTAAACACTGTCACACATGCAAAAAAAATTAAGCATTATATATGTAAAGAAGATTATCAAATCTTGTTATATCATGCTTATTTAATAAAGTAAATTTAAAATAAATTCTATAGCTCCATTGTTCTATAACATTTGTAGTTACTGATGAACTACAGTGCAGCTCGGATGTATATAATATTAAGTAGGGCTTTGTGTGTGCTCCATTGATTGAGCGCGCTCCTCCGAGATGTCTTGCACGTGTAGGTGGAGAAAACGGTGCTATTCTGGAGCGAAAAGCGATATCGTTATGATAACGCGATCTATTTGTTCCTCTTTGACATTGATTAACAGATGATTTGAGTCTTTGTAAATTATACTCATAAGCTGAGGATATACTTGGATATTTAATGTTTAAGTGAAAATTGGAATCTAAAGATTGCATCACGTTAAGCATAAGTTCATCCTTTTCTTGCCTTTACGTAAAAAAAATGATGTGTGCTTCCTCAACGTCAAGTCAAATGAAAGAAAACACAATTATTCGATGTACAGTCGTGACTTATACATATCATATATCCAGTTATTTTAAATCTCACAGGCAATGTACCATATTTTTCATCACTGTTTTTTATATGTAGGTACGTTTGTTATTATTTCAATTGAATAGCTTTAAAATGTGAGTAAAAAGTAATTTTGCCTCAATATTCGACTGAGAGCTGTCAGAATAGGCACTGACATGAATGTTACAAGGGCAGAACCCTTTCACTGCACATTCAATTAACTGAGAGACGCGAGATGGGAAAAATCACACCGTTCCGATATAATAGTTCTGTGGCTTCTCATCGAATCAATCATTGGCGCGAGGGAATTATTTATGGCGTTATTTAGGGAACATTCATTTTATTTATTGATATTTCTATTGACTATTAGTTTATTCAATAATTTACCTATTACCAAAAGAGTGACCATTTTTATTCTTATGTGACTCATATTAGTATCAATGATATTTTAGTTTGTCATTTTTATTCGTAACACGCCCCGGCTTCACACGGGTGCAATGTAGATGTACTATACACAAAAATAGCTTAATATGTTACTCGCCCATAATGTAGCTTTCTACTGGTGAAATAATTTTTGAAATCGGACCAGTAGTTTTTGAGTTTATTCGTTAGAAACATACAAAAAAAAACTTTTCTCTTTATAATATTAATCTCGGTTGTGCTGATAGAAAGTAGGTAGTTATATTTATTACTGTCTCTGATTTGTGCCTACATTACTAGATAATTTTCCCGTATTTTAGTATGTATGTAAAATGCAAGTAAACCCGTAGGCAAAAAGTCCTAAAAATATTAATATTATGATACTTATCTAGCGATAGAGATTTTTGTATCATGTATGATGTATAACTTGTGACAGTCAATTAACTTTCCAGATATGACTATTTTCCGCTTTTAATTGACGAGTAGTACAACATAATATCGGATCGTTTTAATATGGGAACGCGAAGCATCGATCCTTTACGTTAAAGGTAATAATAGCTACCTCTTATGTCAATATACTTCTATTAATCTGAACAAGACAATGAAAACATCTTCCACATTAATTTAATCCTTAAGTACGTAACGATAGAGGTGAATTTACGTTGTATGCGGAAGGATAGTCTGGAGGGGTTCATAATAATTTGAATGTATTGTTTGAAGTGCAAACACTTTGGATACATCGCTTGGCCCCTCAGGTGAAACTAATAACTTTAACCACATACTATACACGCCTCGTGGGTTTGTCTGCTTTGAAACCATAGACAAGAAAATGCGGTCCTAATTCTGAATAGTATTATAATAGAAAATCGAGAAGATTTTTTGGACTAATATACACATAACACATAACGTACATTGTGAGGTTTGGGGATATGGGAAAAGTATTTAAATATGGAACTGCATATTCTAGCTGTATCGAGCTTTTACAACACTTATGGAGTGTCAGGACTTAATAAAAATAAAAATTAAATGCGGTCAGCATTGCTTCTTATTCCAGGAGAGTTCATTTACTGATAAGTATAATTATTTGAATTATTTTTAACACCTTCTTGCCGATAAATTTGAGTTTTTATAATGTTAGATATCGACAAACGAGCATGAGGTTCACTTGATGGTGGGTGACACCCCAACCTCAAAACATCAGTCAATGATGCGCTGTCGACCTATTTTTTACTTCGAGCGTAAGTAAGATATTGTATATGAAGTAACTATTGAATTATTTTTCAAGTTTTATTTTCTGTTCTGAGTTATCTCTTATCCCGAGGAATAGATGCTATTAATATGGCAACTTTGTGATATTTCAAATCAGACGGTTTGTTGACGGGCTCGTTGGCGCGTTCGGTAGAACACCTGCCGTGCGCATCGATGGGTCGTGGGTTCGGGTTCTGTAAGCATGTTTTCCCCACGTGTGGTAACTTCGGGCATTGATCGGGTGGGAGGAATATCTAAATTCCGACTGGGTAACGAACCACCGTTCATAGATGGAAAAGCCGTGAAGTGCATATTGCGCGTTTCGGTTTCAGTCTATGGATTTCCGAATGCTCGAAGTAAAAATTAGGTCGACAGCGCATCATTGACTGATGTTCTGTGGCTGAGGTATCACCTACCATCAAGTGAACCTCATGGTCGTCTGTCGATATCTGACATAAAAAAAAAAAAAAGACAGCTACCTTTCAGCCCGTGACCACGGTGGCTGAAAAGCATCAGAAACATTAATAATATAAACAATAAATCGTTTTTTTAATCCGGTGTAAAGTTATATATTATAATACGCGTTAATAAAAGACAACAATTGATATTTAAAAATTGAAATTATGATTAAGACAAAGATATAAAATTAAGCAAAACGGCAATCAAAATCTAGCTACTGTACTGAGTACAACAGGAAATCCTTTTAACCCTTTAACGGCGGATCACGTACGGCTTAACCCAAAATTACCTACACAACGACGTGTGCAAACAATTTTGAGGATGGCAAGTTATTAAAACATCGACATGATGTTAATTACTTAAGCCCGGCTCGCCTGTTTACGAGGTACACGGGGCCAGATTAATAAATTTTCAATTGTTTGAGTTTGAGGTATATTATGGGTAAACGATTACAGAGTAATTATTGTGGTCGCTTTTATAATGTTATATTTGTGTAAAGAATAATGTTATGTACATATATTTGAGTTTACATATTTTTCTTTTACATCCTTTTTTGTAGGTTTTCGATATTTTGTTGCCGATTTATTTCTTCCATTTTTTGAGAAAAGGTTTAGAATAGATTTAGGTACTAACATTAGAATTAAGCTCTTACTAACAACTTATGGATCTTTTGTAATCTGATATTTAATTAAATAATAATTATAATAATAAAAGCGGGCCATCGCCTCCTTTTTCTCCCTTTTGCTATTCTCTTGGAAAATTAACAGCCATCAAAATAAAAAAAGTGTTTAAAAGTAAAAAAAATCCGAAGGTTCAAGGCTGTACTACTATTACTCTTATTACTGTAATGTGTGTAATATTAGCTCAATGGCTGAAGACAATTTAAAAATATCTTTTTTTTTTGATGTTTTAGTAAGACGGATCAGTATTTACCTACCTATGGGTATGGGGAAGGCTCATTATTGTGTCTGTTTTATTGATTGATGTTGTTCAATTATTTAAATTATTAATCTACTTATGAGTCCTCATATTATACTTAATGTGATGACACTTATGTAGTAGAAGGACTATTAAATTAAGACAAAATATTGTAGGTATATGGAAAGGGTATCGAACCCATGATCTCGACTCGTTTAATTTGTTTACCACTAAACTACGTAACCTACGCGCTACAATATAATGGTATTAAATTATTCTGATATCAAAACGCGGATGTTTAGTTACAAATATACAGACGAACATATTATTAATTGAACCTGCGACCCATGCTTGCAAGAATAGGGTAATAATTTGCAATCAAAGCTACTCATACACTAATTAGAAACTATATAACTTTGTTTCTAAACCTAGGTAGGTAAGTAGGTAATGTTTTTGATTCTATATACAGTAAGAAGATAAACGGTGCAAAATGATCAAGAACTCACGTGCAGGGTTAAGTATCGGGACACCTGGAGCGAGCGCTTTGTGTGCCCCGGGTATAAAGTTACCCGCGTGCTGCATCATACGGGTTAACTTAAATTACTATTGTTTCACATGTTTTCATTTTGCGAGTGAACGCTCGATACAAGCCAGCTTTTCAAGTTACACACAAACTTGGAAACATTTTACTAAAATCAAAACTAGCTAATCCCCGGACAATAAGGTACTCGATATTTTATTTCGTGGTACGATACATTCATACTATAACTTTAACAAAATGTATAGCCATTTTGGCTTGATATATCGTAACATTCGTATTTATGTTACATGCGTTTCTATCAGAAGTGAATATATAGACTTCTCTATAGGCGTGTAATGCGCAACGGAAACGTAATCTAATATATAAAATTCTCGTGTCACAGTTTTCGTTGCCATACTCCTCCGAAACGGCTTGACCGATTTTGATGATTTTTTTTGTGCTTATCCGGTATCTATGAGAATCGGCCATCCCCCTAAATGTTAGTAGTAGTCCACCCCTAATTTTTTTTTTTTAATTTTTGGACGAAATTTTTTAATTTTTTGGTTTTTATTTTTTTATAATGTGGCATTAAAAAATACATACAACCCCTGCTTTTTTTGTCAAAAAATCTTGACCCGTGCGAAGCCGGGGCGGGTCGCTAGTTTTTCTATAATATTATATAGCCTGTAGCCGTCAAAGATAGTCTTACTTTTTATTGGTGAAATAATTATCTCAATCAAATCAGTACTTGATTCTCTCAACGATACGACCTCCCGCTTGATGCTGCGACAGCGACTACATACATACATGTCATATTTTCCAACTTTGCTCGCAGCCCACCAGCGCCAAGATAATTACCAAAAATTGAATAGTTTGAAAGTCTTGCCACTTGTCTAAGCAGCATGCATCCTTTACCTCTTTTTGATAATGTAATGTGTATTTGGATCAATATTAAAGTATTCCCCGTATTCCCGAGGTCAGTCTGTCCTAATTCTTATCAGTGAATCGCAGTTCGCCCGCAGATCCCAGTAAGCTGGGTTCCACGAAGCCCGCATCAGACGGTGCCTGTCGCGGTGCCAATTGAAGTCAATCAACGCGCACGCCAACCAATAACGCGCTCCGACCGGCCCAGTCTGCGTAACGACTGCGTCATAGTTTATTGAGAGTGTTTAAGAAAGTAGTCAACTGTATCTGAATCCGTGAAATAAATGTTAATCAAAACGTCTCTAGGTATCACTTAAGTAGATATTATACATTGGATTTTCTGTCGCTTAGGAATGAATTTAGTTTTATCCGTAAGGCTCATTTACATGATGCCTTTTTCTTGTATACACAATAGCAATAATTGACATCCAATTGCAACTGTTTACACGCGGAGTGCTGCCGACCTGGCATGACAACCGCGACAAAATGTCGACCGTTTTCTCGTGTTTTAATCGATTATCTCTTTATTTATTTCGGGTCTAACATGACAATTACACTTAAAACTCGACTTTTAATATCAAAAATAGATATATTTGTCGATCGAGATATCTTTTCTATCAAAATGGCCGATTTCGAGACATAATATATCGAGATATCTTACATCTTAGTATGTCTTCTCTCGTCCGCGACATATCTCGTGGCGGTCATGCTAGGCCGGCTGTTTACACAAAACCTGTTCTACAGTATTACGTGTTGTGTAGACCTTGCAAAGCATTTATTGCTTCAATTTAATTGTATGCAACAGGCAAGAAACTTGCATCGTGTAAATGACACCATTAGTTTAATTTAGTGTAATCTGTAATACTATACACATGTGTGGCATAAAATTAAAATTATTTTACATAAGAGAAATAAAAGTTTAGAATTTTATTTTACGAATGCAAAAGTTACTCTCTAGTTGTCTGTTTCATTTTCCAAGGGCTGAAGCGATTTTGCTTAAATAATGTATGGCAAATGGATGTTGAACGAATTGAATTGAATGATGTTTTTAAATTAAATAATTCTCGGATTTGTAAGTTTCTTTGTTATTCCTTTCCAGAAATCCATCAATCTTGACATTATTATTCTCCGTTCTAGATTTCGAACATGAGACTTTCCAGTCGTATGCTTCTTATAGAATATCATCTTAGTCACTACCACATACCGTCATCTGCGAGACCTTTAATAAAAATAATGGCCTCCTGTGTACATCTATCGAGTAGAGTATCCAATTGAGTTGAGGTGATCGGCCGCCAGGTGGCCGTTGACTCAGCCGTCACTCGACAATTTAGTTAATAAATATCACGTGAGAACAGAAATGCCGTGGAGTGTTTGTGGTATTTATTAAAATGTTCAAGTACGATTAGTCAAAAATGAATACTTATAAATAGGATTAATTTATGAAAATTGTAACCAATCAGCATCTAATTCTTTTAATATTAATATTGTATAAATATAGTCCAAAGAAAATGGACTTTTGGCGATTTTATCGGTCTGCACTGAATATTTGGTTGAGTTTTGAATAAGTAATTTATAACAATAATGCTTGTAGGTCCAAATCTGTAACGCAGTCTAATTGTTAAAACTGAACCTTCCAAAACGGAAAGGAAAAGGGTGTGACGTCGCATTATTTTGCTATATTACTTGTTTGCATAAAAACTTACAGCGTATTTATGTTTCAAGAAATTTATAAAACCAAATCTGCAGCTGCAGGCATATCTGTATTAATATATTTTTTAAATGTATTCTACTATTAGTATCGAAATACTATAATATTGTCTTTTATTAACGCGAGTATCACACATTTAAATAAAATACTGTATACCGGATTAAAACGCGATTTATTATTTAAATTACAGTCCCGCGACCACGGTTGCTGAAAAGCATATAAGGACGAGACAAATGATGCACACGAGTGTTGGTTTAATACTGATTTATTTGGCTACAATTATTGGATATATGTACTTAAAGCTAAGCGTACATTTTATGAACTAGATATATACTACACCTTCCTTCTCACAGAAAAAAAAAAAAAGAAATGTACATAATATTTCTTTTTTTTTTTTATACGTACATTTATCAATAAACAAATGTTCATAATATATCTATTATTAAAGTATAACAAATTCTTAATGTATAACATGTAAATAATGATAAAGTGTATAGAAATAATAATTAATTATTAAAAAATAAAACCTTATGTAAATACGACATGGCATTAAACTAATACAATTTAAGTTCATACATAAAAATATACTCATACGTATTAGTAAAGGAAAAAAAAAAAAAAAATACATAAAATTTCTATTATTTAACAAAACTATATTCTTAATACATTTGAAATTCCTTAATGATAACAATTTATTAACGAAAAATAAGCTATAAATTAATTTTACGGATAATATAATTTTGTTCGATTTTTGTGAACAATATCACTTTTACCATCTTTTAATATTTCAACATTTGGTGAGCAATCTTTAATTACTAAATATGGACCAGAGTAAATTGCAGTGAGTTTATTTCCAGTTTCTTCTTTGACTAAAATTAAATCATTAACTTTATAAGTTATAGGATTTATTTTAGAATCATATTTAGATTTTCTACTTATTTTGCTATTTATTAAATTTTCTCTTGCTTCTTTTTGAGAAGTTTGCAATCGATATTTTAATTCTAACGGATAATTTTCATAATTATAGAGGGGTTCTACGCTTTTATTTAAATTACTGGGTAAATTACATTTCTTACCATAAACTAACTCGAATGGGGTATATTTGGTTTCACGATGAACAGAAGTATTATATGAAAAGCACCAAAACGGAAGCCAAGTACTCCAATTATCCGGATGATTGTCAGTCTGTATACGTAAAAATGCTCCTAAGTTTTTATGTGAATTTTCAAGAGCGCCAATACTTTCGTGATGATAAGCTGTAGAATTTAATTTATTAATTTTTAGCAAAGAACATACCTCTTTCATTACTGTAGACATAAACTCTGTACCTCGATCTGTTGCTATCTCCTTCGGTATTCCATGCCGAAGAATGAAATTGTTCACGAAAGCCTGTGCTACTTCAACAGAAGTCTTAGACACTAATGGATAAGCCTCTACATATTTAGATAGTTCACACTGTAGACTTAATATATATGAATAATTATTGTTATCTCTATCTAGAGGTCCTACTATGTCTAAAAAAATTTTTTCAAAGGGACTTTTAGCTGTCGACGTGACAGTCATAGGTTCCCTAATTGCATTAGAATGCTTCTGCTTCTGACATTTGTCACAACGTCTTACAAATGCTGTTATGTCTCGCTCAATTCCTGGCCAAAAGTAATATTTTTTAATGTTATTCAACATCCTCTTAATTCCCGCGTGGCCACTAGTGGGGAGGAGATGAAAATCATTTAATATTACTCTTTGGTCATCTTTATTATTAATTCTTTTAATTTCTTTTAAAATAATAATTCTTGGTCCGGACCAGTCCTTAATATTTTTAATTTCATTTATAACTTGCTCTATAAAATTATTATTTTCTTTACATTTTATGAAGTATACTTCGTTTATATTTATTTTCTTACAAAAATCAGACAGCTCCCTCACAAATTCGTCTCGCGATAGTTGTGATCGAATAGCTGGATTTATATAAATAGTCATTTTCTTTAAAACATAAACAAACGTTCTAGATTCGCATGCGATTTCATTGTTTTTCCTTAATTTATCTAAGTCATTTTTGTCTATAAATCGTAATTCTATTGATATCTTTGGTTTGCTATGTACCTCTACGACTCTTGGGTGATCAAGCCAATCGTCGGTATTCACATTATCAACCAAAGAATCACCGTCACTCTCTGTCACACTACATCTCTCTTCCATCCTTTTTTTCTGAGCTCTCGTTATAACATTTACATTACACTCACTCATATCTTTCAAATCTTTCGATGTTATGCGTATTCTAGATAAAGCATCTGCCACAGCGTTTTCACTTCCTCTCACATACTCTACTACATAGTCATACTCTTCCAGTGCAAGTCTGAATTTTATTAACCTACTTGAAGGATCTCTCATATTGAAAAGATAAACAAGGGGTTTGTGGTCTGTGTAAATTTTAAAAGAACGGCCGTATAGGTAAGGTCTGAAATATTTAACAGCCCATACGATCGCTAATAACTCTTTTTCAATGGTCGGGTAGTTCTTTTCTGCTTTATTTAGCGTTCGGCTGGCATATGCTATAGGTTTACCGTTTTTATTGGATAATACAGCTCCAATAGCATAACCAGAAGCATCAGTTTGAAGTACAAATTGATTATTTTCAGAAAAATCTGGATACTGAAGTAATGGGGGGGACGTCATACTTTGCTTTAAAGAATCAAATGAACATTGACATTCATCATTCCAATGGAATTGTACATTTTTACGGCATAATCTATTTAAATGAAAGGCTTTCTCTGCAAAATTAGGAATAAATTTACGATAAAAGTTTGCAAAGGCTACAAAGCGTTTCACCTCATCTGTACTAGTAGGAATAGGATAATTTTCTAAAACTCTAATTTTTTCAGGATCCGGTAAAACACCATCACCAGATACTACATGACCCAAATACAATAATTCCTTCTTTAAAAATGTACATTTATCAGGATTTAATTTCAAATTTACTTTTTTCAACCTTTCAAACACTTCAGTCAAATTTTTATTATGGTCAACGAGATTTCTACCAAAAATTATTACGTCATCTAGGTAAATAAAGCATTTTTCATAGGTTAAGCCTGCCATCGCTAAATTCATCATCCTAGAGAATGAGTTTGGACTAGTTTTGAGACCCATAGGCATTCTGGTCATCTGGTATTGGCCAGAACAAAATGCTGTGTACTTACGACTTTCTGGTTCTAATTCCACATTATAAAATCCTTGACTTAAATCTAAATGTGTATAGTAAATACAACCCGAAAGAGAATCAAGTATTTCTGTGATATTTGTCAAAGGAAATTTATCATCTACTATTGAATTATTTAATTTACGATAGTCTATTACTAATCTCCATTTCTTGTTATTATTTTCTGATTTTTTAGGTACTAAAAGTATAGGGCTTGACCATTCACTCTTACAAGGCTCAATGATTCCCTCCTTTAACATACAATCTAATTGCTTTTTAATTTCAGTATTTTGTGAATAAGGTAATCTATATGGTTTTACATAGACTGGTTTCACGTTAGGCTTTAGAGTAATTGTATGCTTATAAATATCCGTCGTAGTTAAACTGTCTCCCGGTAAATTAAATATATCACAATATTTTGCACATATGTTTTCAATTGAAATCTGTTCTTCTTTGTTTAGGTACTCGTGTAATTTTAAAATAGAAAATAATTTCTTTACGCGTTCTGCATTTTTGTTCGACTTATTAAACATGCATACATAGTAGTCACTCGCTACATTAATGTTAGGGCTAACATCACTCAAATAAAAATCTCTGTCAGTTGTATTTATTATTCGAATAGGTATTTTTCCTCTAACTGGTGTCACTAATGTACTTGCCATGTAAACACCTTCCGATATCTCTTTCGAACATACCACACAATCATCTTTCAAACTTGTCTTAATAAAATGTATAGATTCCGTTCGTGATGGAATATGTAAAAAATCATTATTAGTATTGCTAAACGTAGGTAAGTAAATACGTTCACTTCCAGCAGTGACGTTAATCAACGAAAAGCAATTATTCTCATAATCAATTATTGCAGAAAACTTTTCGCAAAAATCATCACCAATTATAGCAGTAGCTTTAATAGGTAAGGTATCAAATACAAAGAATTTATGTTTAAATGATTCCTGAGGGACTTCCAAATTAAGAAACACATATCCAATTGCTTCAACACTGCCACCAATTCCGTCAAACACGCATTTCTCCTTATGGAATGGAATGTTGTAAGTATAAACATGTTTATATTCTAGAGCAGAAATTGATGCGCCGGTGTCAATTAACCAGTGCAAAGTACAACAATTATTAAAAGTGAATTCTACTAAACGAGAATTATTATTGCATGTAAAAATATGATCTTTAGGTACGAAAAAACTGAATATTATTATCATTATCCGGGGTGGGTTGGTTCTCGGAATTATTTTGACCAATGAGATTGACATAATTATGGTTTCTATTATTTCTCATACCTCTGTTCCGATATACGCGGAATGTTCCACGAGATAGCCTACCCCTGTGGTTGCTACGCCACGTTGGTTGTTGTTGCTGTGGGGCTCTGCTTGCTCCGCCGCCGCGTCGTGGGTGGGCTCCATATGACGTACGATATTGACCACGATAATTATTACGCCTGGAATTCCGGAAACGGGAATTATTTTGATTAATGGTCATTACATTGGAATTATTAGTGTTTGAAACCTCTTCTTCTAGTGCTGTTTGTATGGCATCTTTCAAATAGTTAACATTACGCGCTGTAATAATGGTTCCGGTTCTACGATTTCGTAAACCGTCAGCGAAACGTTTTATTGCTAGCTTTTCATTAAGGGGCTTAAGAACTTTGTAAGTTTCTGGGTTATTGTCTGCTTGTGAGATAGTCAAGTCAACAAACATTTCAGTAATTTGCTTACCGTATTCCTCGATGGTGAGCTCGTTCTGTTTTATGCTCAGCAACCGTGATTGAATTGCAGTTGCCGATTTTATAGGCAATAGTTCCTTTTTCATGTCAATAATTAATTCTGAAATACTAGAATAGCTAGGTTGTAATTTCAATTTAGCCATTTGAGATAATCGGTTTTTTAGAACAAAATTTATTAATTGGGGTTTAGAATCGGTGCTAAGGGTGGTTTCATAATACTCTATAGAATCAATTAATTGTTTAGTCAATGATTCTTCATCATTCATAGATGGTAACAAACTCAACGCAACTTTTAAGTCAAATTTATCCATATTTGATGTTAAAATAACCTGATGTAAAGTATTTGAACTGTCAGTTTTCTCGGAACTGCTCGGAGAATATTGAACAATATCGTTATATATCGAAACAAATTTTTGTTTAAGTTCAACTATTAACTCACTATCACTCAAACTAATATTACCCGAGCTTATTTCCTTTTGTAAATATAAATTTAAAGAAAAATACTTTACACAATGTTTCTAATTCATCCGCCATTAAGTAGGTACATATATTTAGGAAAACATAATATATGTCTTTAAAATTCATAATAATTAACAATAACCAATAAGAAAGACGAATAATACAATATTAAAATATAACTTATGCATGGTAAATGTTTTTATGTTCCAAAGTCCACTCGATCACTCGATCCATATAAGGACACTCTGTACATTCCGGAGTCGGGTTGCGCGCGTCGCGACACTAGTTACCGAACACTTTTCAATCTTTTATACGAACACTTTATTTAAAAATTGTTTTCTATTCACTGTGTTTTTTACCAACTTATATGTGATCTTCATTTCCAACAGCTGTAGTAGACGGTAAAGTGGGCCGCTGCCGTCTAAAGGAACCCCGAAGAATATATTCGTGTATTCCTTGTTGTACCCATCGGTGGTGCATTTTTCTATATACACGCCAAATTAAAAAAATCACAAATACGGCGATGCACAATAATATTACTAATAACATTATATTAATTAGTAATTGTAGATCTGCCAATGATGCTGTATTTTCCGCAGCCGCATTTTGGTTAATAAAAATGTCCTCCTTTTCCACCTTCGAATTACACATATTTAATTATTTATCATCCCGGTTCTCGCGTTACCAATGCGTCCGCGCAAGGCATGGCAGGGTCGCCAATAAGGACGAGACAAATGATGCACACGAGTGTTGGTTTAATACTGATTTATTTGGCTACAATTATTGGATATATGTACTTAAAGCTAAGCGTACATTTTATGAACTAGATATATACTACAGCATCCGAAACGTCGGGATAAATAATTTAAATAATAAATCGCGTTTTAATCCGGTATACAGTATTTTATTTAAATCGAAATACTATGCATAAAACCCACTTGTTTATTTTATATACTTTGCAGTATTCATTTTATTATAAAGTTAATATAAAATATTTGTTTATGTTCTACTCTACTCATGGCTCTGTGCGACTGACCCACATGCTCAGTAATTGAGTAGTTTAGGAGATAGCCCAGGTATGGTTCCAATTGACGTAACTACCTTTAATTTCAGTTCATTTATACTGATGTTTATAGAAAGAGAATATTATGGGGTGATTTAAATTGGAGGTCATTGGCTATCATGTTATATTAATATTTGACATCGACAGTGCAGTGAGGCATATTTGACTTGATAACCACAGGATATAAAATTAATTCTTCAATAATTTTTCAATAAAAAAAAAAAAAATGTATGAAACGAACCACCGTTCATAAATCGAAAAGCCGTCAAGTACCTGATTGCTCATTTCGATTCCAGTCTATGGATTTTTGCATGCTTGAACGAAAAGAAAAAGACAACAGAACACAGCTGGTTTTTGAGTCAGCTTCAAGCTGTCTGTCGAATATGATATAAAAAAAGTAGTTAGTTAAAAACAATATAAACTTATTAAACATTTTAGATGTATTCCGATATCAAACAGAACCCGTAAGCATGCGGGCAACAGTATCGTGTGAGCGGTTACCTTTACAAAGGGCTTTTATTTAATTTTCCAGCGTTTTACCCGTGTTGGACCTTTGTTCGTAATAAGGTTATCTTGGTTTTAGTGCGGTTCAACTATTAACTACTTCAAAAAGGAGTACTTTTGGTTCTGTGGTACCCCCATAGTTTTGAATTGTCTAACTGCAGAGTGTACATTGAGATAAGAGTTTTTTACGGAAATATAGGAAAATAGATTTAATTTTTGTGAAAAGAAGGCAATTGATTAAACTTAGCTCACGTAAGCGAAGTAACATAGTATACGTATGAGGCTCAGAGACTGTAAGTGGCAGATGAAAAAATGTAGATTGAATGCACAATGCAGAATGCTTATTTAACACTAGCTGATGCCCGCGACTTCGTTCGCGTGGGGTTCACTTTAAGCTTAGCTTTTGAGCAAGCTTTCTTCAAATGACATATCCTCCATCCTCTGTACTTGGTGATTTCTTTTGGGAAAGAGCTATCACATTAGTCATTGACGGTTGCTTTTGCATCATATTATTGACACGTTTAATGGTGGTTGAGATTGGGGTTCGAAGTATGATTTGAAATTCAATAGAAATATCATTGTTGAAAAAATGAACCTGATTTTAAATAAAATTACTTATTTTTTTATAAATTTAATTAGTGGTGAAGATACTGTATCCACCTCGATATTTATTTCATTTAATTGATCATTTTCATTTTGAGATTTTTTTTTAAAATACCCTTTTCCCGGGATTCCTACTCGGGTTTCCGGTGCTAAATGCGGAAACCTCTAAGATACGAAGACAGTCCTTAAGAAGCAATAAAAGCAATGTCAAATAATCGTAATTCTGTAGGGAAAGGATGGATGAAAAGGTGAAATAAACGATCTCATAAGAAATACTTTTTCATATAATATTTCAATAATACATTTTCTATTGTTATAATATAGTTCTTTAAAAAAATAAATAAATAAATACAAAAAAAAATATTTCCGTTCAACTTCAGATTCGAACTCGCATCTGAAGTTACGCAATGGGCCTGCATATCCACTATTCTACGATTACATATCGGAAATGGCGAAATAATCAAACTATTTCATTTAGATATCAAACTGTGATTGACATCTGACAATTCGAAAAAGTTCAACGCGAGTCAGTTTGCATTGCAATTTGGTGATATGGTGCCTTTAAAATTATTTTTAAATGATGATAACTTTTCTTTCTAAGAACCGATTTCGATGAAACAAAGCCTATATGTTGCCCCGGGCTTTACTTAATATATTTGTGTAAATTGCATGAAAATCCGTTCAGTATCTTCGGAGATTAGCGTGAACAAACAGACAGACAGACAGACAGACAGACATTCTGCTACCCTTCTTTTATCACCCCTCTTAATTTCTGGTAAAAATATTTAGTGAAGCGTAATTTCGATCCTACTCTTTTATTATATGTATAGATTTACGTTAGGGCATGCCATTATCCAACAATGATCCAACAACAAAGTCAAAGGCCAAGATCAATTTCGATTGCTAGGACTGAGGGCCTAGCAGGAACGACTATCGAGAAAGTATTCGAACAGTCCATCTATCAGTTGTACGAGAAATCATTTGAAATTTCATACAAATGACAGCTCGACGATACGAATACTTTTTCGCTAGTTCTTCGATTCGAGCCGCTCCTCGGAGAATAAGGTAAAATAGAAGTAGCTGCATAGTAGTAGCATGAAGGAACTGGTAAAATGTAATGATTAATGATAAAGAGTGGCAGGGATTGGACATATTTATTAGTACTTCAATGGCTCAATTAAACAACATAACAGTGGTGAAGATGCGAGAATATAACTTTTCTTTTAAAATATCATCGTGTCAGGTATGATATATAAATTTACATTATTATATTTGAATGAAATGAATGAAATATAACTTGATTGAATATAAATAATATAAAAAGCAATAGGCGGCCTTATCGCTTAAAAGCGATTTCTTCCAGGCAACCTGTACTGGCTAAGCTGAGATAAATTTAGATGATAAGCTAACAGTAGGTGTATTATTATTGTTGTAGAACTGTAACTGAAAACTTCATTTATTTTTATCTGTTGCAAGTTGCAACGCATAGATCACAAGCTAAGCCTTTATGTGGATACAATTTTGAAGATATCTTTGTATTTTTTATAATTAAGTATATAATATCCTACCAGTATATAGAAATGTATTAATATAAATAAAATAGTGAGATACTGCTTTTGTAGATAACGTTTCGGATGCTTTTCAGCAAAACGGGCCAGCAGTAGCTTGTTTAGTTTTCCATCGTTAGTGGCGTAACGTACACTATATTATGTATTCTTTACCAATAAACCGAACACAGAAAATGTGGACGAAGTCGCGTGCAACAACAAGTAAATGTATTCCCAAAGGGAGCTATTAATACAACACATGAGTGTAATATGAGACAGAGCCAGTAAACAATAATTACTTTAAAAAATCGTTATTCACAACAAGGGCTGTGATTCAATTACTTTTCAATTCTATAAAATGGATATGTATCCTTAGTATTAATCAGTGTAGGGTAACAAGATTTCCGACACGTAATGGGACGGTCTCAGCGGGACACTGGGCACTTTATTAGATTGTCGCCCTAACCTGCGCGATGTAGATGAAAAATAAACGAAAGAGTTACCATGAGAACCATTATAATAATAGTACTATTGGCGGTGCAGTCGTGTGATTATTTATGACCTAGCTAAGCTCTTATAATGAGTACTAAATTGATAAATTGAAAAGCAAAGGAAGTATAAATAAAAGCATATGCGTATGTCCAAAACCGAACACTATTTTTGAATCTTAATCTTTTTATAAAACTCTTAAGTATTTCTAAGTTTGACTTCTAGGATTTGGGATATTTCTCAGTTTATGATATTTCTCGAAGATATAGATAATAAAGTCAAAAAATTTTACAGCAACTACAAACACATGGTGATCATATATTTATTATATTTAGGTGTCAGATCAGTAAAAATAATATAAATTATATAAGAACATAATCAATGAAATGTATTAAAACAAAAACAAAATGAACACGATCGCCGCTCAATGTTCCGTAAAAAGTCACGATAAATCTGACATAACTATTATCAGTCAAACGTTTGACGCGTTTGCCGTGGGGCGACAACAAAGCGCACTTTGACCGGAATCCGGCCGTTACACTAACAAAAACTTACCCTCACCTTGCCTCACCCCCGCTTCTATAACTCATTTCACAATGATTTTTAGTCCGTGCGACATATTCGTGTGATTTATAGCGCTCGCAAACAATGTGAGTCGGTACGGTTATGAAACCCTCACGGCTGTAACTGGGAGCTTTTTGTTTCGCCTAGTAATTATTGCTGACGCATATGGCACGTTACTTTTGTTACGGCGTAAAGAGTGTTATTGTGTCATTGGCCATTGACCTATTGTTCCTTAATGAATAGTTTTTTTAGGTATATACAGTCTTAACTATGCTAGATAATAAATAAATATATTATATATTCTGCAATTTTACTAGAACACTGAACTTTGACACAATGCCTTTAACTAACTTACCTTTTTATTTCTTCTTTATTAGGTAGCTTTTTTGTTTCTCTCTCAAAAGCAATTTGGAAGTATTTTTGGCAATTTTTATGTTCACCATAATTGTTATATATTTTAGAACACCAAATTGTAACTTATTGTAGAAATGTAGTAAATTGTATTTGTATGTTTTTTTATGTGTCAGATATCGACAGACGAGCATGAGGTTCACTTGATGTTAGGTAATACCTCAGTCACAGAACATCAGTCAATGATGAGCTGTCTACCTAATTTTTACTTCGAGCATTCGGAAATCCATAGCCTGAAATCGAAACTAGCAATGTTCACTTTACGGTTTTTTCATCTATGACATCACACATCTATTCATTACCCGGTTGGAATTCATTATATATTCTTCCCACCCGATCAATGCTCGAAATTACTAGACGTGAGGAAAACATGCTTAGAGAAAATTATTAACATGTCGTCCCGTTGGGATTCGATCCCACGTTCCATCCAATAAATAAAAACTAAGGATTAGAATATTCTTAAAAAAATTTTAGCTACGGGTTAAGGTATGAATACAGGAGTATGATATCGATAACTCAATTTTATCTCAGGAAAATAAAAGGGAATCTGAATACTTGTCATTACTTTCGCGACATTGACTGCTCAGCACGCTCGCCAATAAAAACACGTCGGGACCTCCTGCGAGGATGTTTATTTTGTCACACGGCTCCCTAAAGCACCCCTTGCCAAGGTATTATAATTAAGCTCATTTGTTATTTCTGCTCACAGACGGTTGCGGCGCGCAGGCGCGATAAGCCCTCCTGTATAGGTGCGTCATTAAAGCGAGTTTTTTGATGCGCACGCGACTCGGGCCCGCATTATCTTTTTATCGTTGCAACCCCAGCACGGATTAAGAATGATAGCTGTGTACAACCTTTTTATTTTTTTTTCTTGTACACTCAAAATTGTAAGGAAATAAAATAAAGAATACAATTCCCATTATAATATTCATCATATTATTATAAAAATAGAATTACATAAATGTTTGTATGTTCATATTTACCGTAATTGTTATTTAATTTTTGATATAATTATTTTGAAAATAATAGGTGACATAGAGAGTGACGTAGACTTTTTAACTCAAAGGTATTTAAATAAAGACGGTATTATACCTATCACCATCGTTAGTTAGCATATCTTTTATTTATATTTTGTTGAGACATTTTGTAACAATTTAATCATTAATGACAGTGCTCTAGCGCGAATGTAAAGAAAATGTTGTAAGGATGTTTAATATAAGAAAAACAGCTAAATTATGTAGGTGTTTTGCCTAAAAAAATAAATAATAACTACCCAGTCTCAAACATTATTATAAAATTGATTTGTTGTCAGCATCAACGGTTTGTAACCTCTGTCTAGGTGAACAATGAGACTAGCGCGTGTCACCCGTGCGTCGTCGAACAAATATTGCATTACCTTCCCCCCTGGTGCCACGTGTGACGTCACCGTCCATTGTTGTCCCCTACACATGGTCACCCCAAGCGATAATCGCAATGAAATCGTGCAATAAGTAGCATTGATTTTTTTTCGAAGCTTTTTAATGTAGGCGACCGTTGGTGAACTCTGTGACCTTAATATTTTTTAATAATAGAAATAAAGAATTCATTTTATGTAACTCATTAGATGAGAGGTTTTTAATTTAATTGAATTTAATATGGCAACTTTGTGACATTTCAAATATCAGACAACTGTCATCTTTCTGTCTCCCCGCGACCACGGTTGCTGTAAAGCATCCGAAACGTCGGGATAAATAATTTAAACAATATAAATAATAAATCGCGTTTTAATCCGGTATACAGTATTTTATTTAAATATCATGTATATTACTACAACGCATAAAATAAAGTTTCATAGGCAAGCGTCATTTACCACCTTAGTTTGTATCAACACTTAAGATAAGGTGTGATCGCAAACAAAAGCTTTCTTATTTTTTTCAATAAACAGGCTTTGTGAAAGGAGTAAGTTCCAATAACCATACCATACCTATATATACGTATAATACAATAGTAAGGATGTTTCTGAGTAAGTTAGAGAAAACTGTAGTCTGGACTTATTCAAAGCCAGAATGAATATACTGCTCCTATATAATGCATGATAATGAAAAGACCTCATTTTTAATAGTCTATGCAAATAAAATGCTCGAAGTAAAAATTAGGTCGACAGCGCATCACTGACTGATGTTCTGCGGCTGAGGTATCACTTACCATCAAGTGAACATCATGCTCGTCTGTCGATATCTGACATAAAAAAAAATCAAAAGCTTAAAAAATAACCATGGTGGCCATTATTATTTATTTATTTATTTTATTGTTTTGTGAAATACATATACTGTTTAGATCCAAAAACAGAAAGTAATAGTAATATTAATTTGATATAAAAATAATAAAATTGGATACATCTTCCTTCTGCGGATAGTTCGGCGCTTTCTAGTGTAATACTTCCAAAACCTAAGAGCATTTTTTCTCACTGAGTAATCAAAAAACAGATAAAGAATGACTTTACGATTTTAATAACTGACCCTTCCACCCACATCACTCGCACCTCAGGGTCCCGGTCGGCGCAAGGTATTAATGGACCAAATTATTAATTTCCTTCGCGCCCGCATCCCCGATCCTGCGATAGCCCTTTTGTGTTTAATTGACGACCATTTTACACTAATTCATAGGTTTCAACATTTCCGTGCAATGACGTGTCATTTTTAATTTGTTGATTATTTATGACTCAATAGGTAGGCAAAAAATGTTTGATCAACTACTTGTTTAGGTGACTTAAGTGAATGTATGTATGTATCAGTGGCGAAGCCACCATACAAGCCCAAAAGCCCGGCTTGCTGACTTTAACGTTTATGGTTTTATTGATTTAGGGCAAGCCGGCCTTTTGGGCTTGTATGGTGGTCCCACTACCGGTATGTATATTTTTAAAAGTAAATATTAATTATATAGGTATTCTAGTTAGTAAAATACCTATTTTTATAATATACTAGCAAAACGCCCCGGCTTCGCACGGGTGCATTGTTGCTAAAATATTATTTTTACCCTCCGTATTTTTATAAATAAAAAGCATCCTATGTCCTTTCTAATACCTCAAAAATATGAGTACACAATTTCATGATTATTGTTTGAGAAGTTTTGGCGTGAAGGCGTAACAAACAAACTTACTCACATTTATAATATTAGTAGGGATGTATGTGAAGAAATCATATACGAACGCTTTACTCTGCCGTGTGATCGCCGAAGATTCCTTTTAAAAGTTAAGTAGGTGCTAAAACCATAAAAATCATTTAAGTCAATAACGTTAAGTTCTTATGGCGTTATTTAATAACAAGATATAAAAAGGAGGATAGTCTAATACGCCGACCGTTGGTGCTGGGTGCAAGTAACAAGGGAGTCTTTCATCAACTATTTCTGGTGATCTGCATCAAGTTTATGTCCGCTACAATGTCGCGCGATGTGCGCCGGCACTCACCTAGCTAAACTACTCATTTGAATAAGTAGTGGTGGTCAACTTTATCGATAAATACCTTGTAATTTTTTAAATTAGATTCTTAGTTGAGGTATCTGTTTCCTTAAAGTTTCACAGTAGTAAAGTCGATAAATACCTTGTAATTGTTAAAACTAGATTCTTAATTGAGGTATCTGTTTCCTTAAAGTTTCACAGTAGTAGGTATATAATCGATAAATATAATAATACATCTTGGGTTATATTGTATGTACGTTGAGTTAAACAGGGGAGGTCCTATTTGATACCGACCAAAACATTATTGCTTTCGTGTACCTAAACAAAATAATCAGTGCAAGATTTAGACACAGAAATATATCTTTTAATTTATTTTTTATTTTATTTAAGTATTTTTGAATCATCTATCTTTCGGAATATTTTTATGATAATACCGAAGGCTTATAGGATATTAGGTACTTAATATTTTTACTCCATGAATGGAAATTATACTTGATACTAGTAACAAAATGTAATAGTAAGTATGTACCTATGTATGTTTGTTTATAGTTCAAAGTAAATTTAATGCGTTTTGAATCGATGAGGTTGAAATCCACAAAACATGTCCTACACAAAACATGACATACAAGCTTTAAAGAAAAATACTATATTGACACAGTCACTCAGAATATGTTATAAGCACAATTATAAAATTGAACTGATTCGATATGATCGTCACGGTACATCACTAGAATAGTAAAGGAGTACGTCAGACGCAGATCGGTGGGTTTTGCATAAAATCCCCATTTGTCACAGCACTAATGTCCGTGCCAGATCACTCGCGTTATGAACACACGGCTGCTGTAATATGTAGGATACACAAGTACTGTGACGTCACTGCTCTTCTTTGTTTAGAATTTCATTTAGCTAAATACGTTAGTGTTCGGTATTTGAAATAATTCCAGCCTGCTTAATACTGAGCTGTAGTTTTGTTGCAAATATTAATTAAAATATATCTGAACTATAAATCAAATTAGCAGGAATTATATTTAGAAACGAGTCATACTTTCCATAAAGGCCAGCAACGCACCGGCAAGCCCTCTGCTGTTGTTAGATATCGACAGACGAGCACTTGATGGTAGGTGACACCTCAGCCACAGAACATCACTCAATTATGCGCTGTCGACCTATTTTTTACTTCGAGCATTCGGAAATCCACAAACTGAAACCGAAACGCGTAATATGCACTTCACGGTTTTTCCATCTATGATGTCTACGGGCGGCGATGATAACTTACCTGTTAGCCTGCCTGCCGTCTTGCCCGCAAAATGCTATTCTATAAAAAAATTAGAAGCCAGGCAACTCGACTAGTATTCAATGAAATAAGTGAATCCAGTCTCTGTTTATAACACAATTACTCTCATCTGAAAGCACAAGGTAGATAAAGGCGCTAACACACTTAGCGGAGCATTCATACCCTTCCTTCGAGAGCGAACAGAATTAACGATCTCCAAATGATAGATTCGTCTCGATTTGATTCTGAATGTTTATGTTAATTTAATATTCGGGGGTCGCGGAACACCCCACGTGGGGTGGACTGTTGTTTTGTGAAATATCGAAGTCTCTAGATATATTTGGCCACATCATATCCGGCTTAAAAGGAAATAAGTAGATATACCATTCGATACTGCGGTTTTTGACGTAAAAAGTAGATAATTTTAAATGTGTAACTGATGCTTGCTTGCCCATACTATATACTTTTCGTAAACTCTTATAATACGAATTCTTGGGTGGTAGTGCACTGGAGAGCTAAACTTGTTTCTTATGTAGCGACTACTAGAATCCATACGAAGACATCTTATCCTGAATCGCGCTATCTAAGTGTTTCTGAGCGCTGAGTTGGTACAACATCTCGACATCAACCTGGGGCCTTAAGGCCGGCCAGTCAGTGGTTCGACCGGTCGAGGATCCTCCCTTTCGGTTGGAGGAAGACCACACCTCCCATTTTCCACACTTATAAATATTATTTACCCTCGACTACCTAATAATTATAGAAACCTATAATTTTCACATTACTATAAATAGTTGGATTTTTGTTTTTATAATTGTTCAAAAATCATCCGACTCTAAAATACCTCGTATAATGTTAAGGGCTGATAAGGGGTAGTTGTCAAAGTTTTTATAGCGATAATCAAATACAAACCATAAATCTCAATTATCTTTCGATGTATTCTTAACGGTACATAAAGTACACGTTGGAGAACTTTCATTATTTTAACTGCGGTTTAGAAGGGTGGGCGTCATGGAGTATATAATCAAAATATGTTTGGCAACTTAGGTAGAAATTCATTTTTTTATGCTGAAGAGGCACGCGCTTAACCACGATTCCACCTGTACTGAAGTGAGATACGATCAAAGAAAATTACGTCTGTTTTGAAGAAGGCCAATCACCCTGGGCTGGAAGAAACCCTATACCCTCCAACGAAATACGTTGAAGCCGGAAGAGAGTTCTATTCACCTATAATTTTGTATGACGCTACTCCATACTACTCCAGACGTGTGTTGGATACACACGTCTGGAACGAATCCCTGATCATTTCAAAAAATCTATTTTATCGTAATAATAATGTATCCACTGTTAATTTGTTTCGAAACTCTTTGGGTTTTAGTACGTGAACATATCCTACGTGAACAGGGTTTCGATAGGTCGCGGACAACCAACAGTGATAATGTTTTAGAGGTCTGTCTGAGGACCGAGATCTTACTGAATCCCTGAGCGTCTTCTACCGTATTTATAATGGGGAGTGTTATAGTGAATTTTCGACATCATCCCAGCTGCCGACTTCCATCATCGCACCACACGTCACAAACAGTCCTTTTACCCGCATCATCTCGATGAATGGAAGTCGAGCGCGGTAAGATTCACGCGCAACTTCATTCCACGCACTACCAAACCATGGAATGAATTACCACCTTCAGTGTTTCCATCCGACTACGACCTCGTTGGTTTTAAAAAGCGAGCTTATACATTTTTAAAAGGCCGACAGCGCATCTGAGACTTAAGTCACGGATGTCCATGGGCGGTGGTGATTATTTACCATCAGGTAACCCACCTGCTCAGTTGTCCGCTCTGTTATATAAAAAAAATGAGTACACGAAATACGCGTAGAATTGTTCCTTTTTTGTAGTCGGACAGAAAGATAATGAGAATATTTATAAATTAGAATAATGGATGTTTGGATGCTTGTTACTCAATCCCTGCTGAACGGAATTTGATGACAAATATCCCGTTAATGTTTAGTTGGGAAATAAGTTCGTTTGTTTTACCAGCGATATGGAGTATGTAAGCGAAATTACATTTAAATGTGTATTAAGAGGCCCTTTATTGCTGTAGAATGTCCGAATATGTCCAAGTAGTTACCTATTATATACGAGTATTTGACATAAAACTACAGACTAACAACTATTTAAGAGCAAATGAAGAATTATTATTAGAACAGCATCCCCTCCGCGGGACCCTCCGTCTGACACACGACCGTTGAGGTGACCGATTCAAAGCTGGTGTGTTCCCCTAGGGACCTTGAATTATTTCTAATTACGTTAAAAAATATTTCAAGTTATTTTATGTATGGTAAATATTAAATATTGAATTATTTGATGTAATTCATTTTTATCGATTAAATTGTGAATAGGTGTACAGATAACACATAAAACAATATTCAAATTAAACTAAACATTAAAATGGAACTAAAAACGCAAAACAAAATACATAAGTTTCTTTTTACCATGAAGAACAGATGATGCATTTTAGCGGCTTCATATACATTTTCGTATCAATGTGAAATAAACAAGTCAATCATTGTTTATTTTTGACTTTCTGTGACAGGCAGGTATCAAAAGTCACACTCACGCTTATTTTTCATTAACAGTGTGAGATGAAATTAAAAATAAATACTAAGTATTTATTATACAACTCAACTAGTCTTGTATAACCTAACGTACATTATTGTTTGGGAACTATAAGAATATTTAAATGGAACTATCCCGCAGTGCAATAAGGAATGTAGCATTAATTTTACTTTTTAACGTGCGTGGCGCGGGGGACGCGGCTGAATCGATTATTTTAGTTTAAATAAAGGAGAAAGGGTGCATGATGTTAGATAAATGCACCACTTTAATACGATGAAGATAAAGCTAGTGGTTTAATTGTACTACACATAACATTACTTACACACGTTATTTTCATATGTTTACGCTACTCAGTACATACTAGAGGTGGGTCGTTGACGGTTTTTGTGTTAACGAAATGAAACTGTTAATTACAAACTGATAACCTGTTAAAAAAGCAGCTAATTTTATTAGCTGGTTTGCAGTTAGCGACTACGTATTGAATGTTCGTTGAGCTAATCCGCGCGTTGCGTTCGAAAATCGTTGAATGAAACAGTTAATATATTTAACGACTTTTGCGGTAAACGAAAAGCAGCTAATTCTAAATTCATACATACATACATATACATCACGCCTCTTTCCCATTGGGGTAGGCAGAGATCACGGAATTCCATATGGCCCGATCTTTACATACCACTTTCGCTTCTTCTACTTTCATCAATGCTTTCATACACACTCGACGGTTACGAGTACTTTTGATCTGGCCCTTTTGCAGAACGTCCCCGATCTGATCGAGGTACGTTCGCCTAGTAGTAGTTCTAAATTCAGCTGCTAAAAAAAGCTGCTTGTTGACTTCGGGCATTGATCGGGTGAGATGAATATCGAAATTCCGACCGGGTCGCTAACCACCGTTCATAGATGGAAGAACTGTGAAGTGCACATTGCGCGTTTCGGTTTTCTGAGTGCTCGAAGTAAAAAGTAGGTCGACAGCGCATCAGATGTTCTGTGGCTGAGGTATCACCTACCATCAAGTGAACCTCATGCTCGTCTGTCGATATCTGATATAAAAAGAACTCTTCTTTCGATATTCGACATAAAAAACAATAAGTATGTATGTATCTCACAATCTGCTTATTTTTATAGGATAGTAAAAAGTCTTATATGCTTGTCAGACAAAGATATTTTTTTATGTCTCTAATGGAAATCAAACTCATGACCTTGACTCTAACACTAGGACAGTGACGCAATACAAATAATGAATATAAATAACTTAAAATATACCAAAAACACAGAAAATTGAGCATTTAAATATAAAATTTACTTCTATAATCCGTATGATTTTAGTTATCACTGCGAAAATAAAGCCACAATAATACTAACGGTTTCAATAGTTATGACTACCCTCACCTCAGTGCTAGGGAGAGAACAAAGGTGAGGCGCACACGAGCGACGTGTGACCGATCGCACGCGACGAATCTCAGCGCTTTGTGTGCGCAGCGCACAGTGGGCTTGCTGACGCATACGTGGACTAAGTTAGTTTAACTTTGACGAATGAAGGAGGACATTTTCAATTTACATTTTGTAAAATTGTAAACTTTCTATTATATTTAAAATTACAATATTTGAGAAATTTCAAGTGCCAAAAATAATAATGATAGAGTTTTTACCTAAATATTAATACATACATGTCGTTTCCATTAGCATTTTTTTAATTTCCTATGACCTACATATACTGAACTATATTTGTTTACTTTATTCTGAATATAAAATAAAAAAGACACTTTCTTCAAATCACGTTCACAAATCTATATATTTTGAAATAAAAAATGAATGATTTCCTTATTATGCTATAAATATTATCTACGTGCTGTATGACATATGATTTTTGCGCGTGTGTAACATATGATTTTTGTTTTATTTTTTATTTTTTTTTATAGTTACAAAACCGCAAGACTGCTCTTCGTTACCACCTGAATCTAGACTATCACACGTCACTAAAAGGCAATACATATATTATTGGTATTTTTATCGAGAATGTAGTATGTCCAACTGTCGTAGGGCCAGCCCGCTGTGCGTCCTCTTGTCACCCTTACGTTCTTCACTAAGTATTATTATTAAGAGATTTATTGCACGGAAAATTGCACGTATTGTTGTAACGCGACGCATATTTCATATCATAAATAATTTTTATGTTAATTACCTCTATCGTTACTAGGGTCTAACGGTCGTTGGTTTATGGGAAGTTATTATTATTATTATTACCTATTTACGCCATAAAAGAGCTTGAACTCAATAGTGTGTTTTATTAATGCGAATTTGACACATTTAAATGAAATAACTTTTACTGAGTTAACGATGATTTGTTAATTATATTATTATTATTTATCCCGACGCGGACATTTTAAGTGGTTTTCAGCAAGTGGTCAAGAGATTAGCTTTAGAGGTCAAATTTGACCTGTCTACATATTAAACAGGACTATAGTTTGTCTCAAAATCGGTTTGAAGTTATAAAATAAAGCTAGATAAATAGACCCACAAGCATTTTCTATTTGGATCAAATTAGCTGAATATAAATATATAAGTTATAATATTTATCTACCTAATTTTGAACGTTCTACAGTGTAATAACTATTTAGCGAAAAGAGAGAGAGTGAGATACATATTACAGTTATTCACGGATTTTATTACCAGGGAAACATGATTTACAAATGCCTGTAAAGAAAAATTATCAGTGAAACAGACACAAAAATATGTCCGCCCCATGTCCCGCTAAGGGGCTTAGAAAATCACTTTCTATAATATTAGTTTGACTCTCACCTAGAAAATTCACCCAGTTCGTATCAAAACGATAAAGAGCTTAATCCATTTCATTTAATTCACCTTCCGTCCCCCAGTTCTCAAAAATAATCCGAAATGGCGAATCAGACGCGACGCTAGCGGCCCTCCGCGCGGAACAATGGCTAAGCTAATACCCGTAACAATGGTATCTGCCGTGTTCCGCACGCACGAGCTGGCCTGCACCGCCACCCCAGTCCTGGTGAGATTTACCGTGATGCGTGAACTATCAAAATGTTGCTGTTTTGTTTAATATTGTTTTAATTATTCTTTGTTGAGTCCATAGACTTCTTAGCCTCGGCCATTCGCATCGCTTTAAGTAAAGGTGTTAACGCCATCTATCGTCATCAAGACAACAAGCATAAACAAGAATTTTTTGTCTGTGACTCTACGGCTGCCGCCATCTTATTATTCAACATTCATTCGAAAATACGTTTAAACGGAAGAACACGTCTACAAAATCAAACAAGCCAGATTCAAAGTAATTCGTCATTTAATTAACGTCGTTCCTAAACAAAAGGGTTATCAATTTTTTATCCAAAATATGTATGTTATATGTCATAATATGTTTGTCACATTACACCATCTGGGTGATCAGTGGTATATACCGGGAACAAGATTATAATAAGATTTTTCGGTCAGGCAGGGCACAGAAGATAATCTACTTGTCAGGAAATAAAAATTATCGACGACACAGACTCAGAAAAATGTCTGCCCTGTGGTAATTTACCTTGTCACGGTATTCTCATTAACCTAATTCATATCCATTGGTTTATCTTGAATATCTATGAATTTCACAGGGCTAAGACAATTCTGTTACTAGAAAGATTTGGTAAAATAAGTAGGTATTTAAAAGGAAAATTCCATATTAATTTTGATCCCCCTTTATATTTACTTAATTATGTGTCTTTATAATGTCTTTTTATAAAAAATAAAAACAGCAGTTGCTAGTTTAAAATGTGATTAAAGAGGTGACTAGATCATCCCACCTTGCATGAACATCAAGAGATATCTCACGAACGAGCGAAGACAATCTAAGATATAAGATATCTCGATATATTATATCTCGACATCGACAACTTTGATAGAAAAGATATCTCGATCGACAAATATCTCTACTTTTGACATTAGAAGTCGAGGTTTAAGTGTGTCATGTTAGACCCAGAAGACATAAAGAGATAATCGATTAAAAGACGAAAAAATGGGTCGACAAAATTTTGTCGTGGTTGTCATGCTAGGCCGATAGTTCAACCTACCACCGCTACCATTTTATCGAATACCTGGTACATACTATGAAAAACAATAAAAATAAACAAATGTTTAATATAAACAGTGCAAAGGTATTTCGCTTTACACAAATGTATATAATGGTCAGCTCCCTGCAGAGGAGAGGCTAGAGGAGGGGGGGGGGAGGGAGAGGGGAGTGCACGGCGCCGTTAATCGTCTTTTGATCTTCACTATCACCGAATTATACACGCTTTTATTAATAAATCTGCCTTTCGCACATGACTTACTCGAAGTTTTATGAGATTTATCTTTTTATATGAAATAGGGGCTGATCATCCACCTTGGTAAGTTAACAGCAGTATAGACATCTGGAAGACAATCTGCAGGTGAATCTTCGGTATTTATTTTCTTGTTTCAACCCTTGAAGTTGAATCGTGTTTTTAATTGGTGTGATTAAACTTTAGGTTATTTTTATAATAATAGAGGAAGCAGTTGAAAACCAGTGTTGCGTCCGATTTCCGAGGCTCAACGTAAGCTGAGCGGCCTCCTTTTTCTTTTCAGAAGTGGTGTTTTTTTATATACATAAAAAAAAACAGTTAGTTTATTAGTTATTATTTGGTTATTTCGATATTTTTCGAATATATTTTAATTTTCACCAATCTATAATATATTTTTTTTACAATAATATAGACCTCGTGGGATTTAAACCCACAAACATGGCATCAAAAAAAATAGGTAAAAGGTAAATATATAGGCAGATATCTGTCCAAGTGTATTAAAGAGTAAAATATGGAAGTAATAAAACAGTAACAAACGAAAACTCCATGCCTCTTGGTGAATTTTCGCTATCATAAGAAAAAAATGCCACTAAAATTTATATCTGAACTCAATCTAAGATCTAGCCCACGTCAACCACAATGTCAAACAGTTTAAAACTCTCTCAATAACGGCAATTTAACGATATATAACTTGACAGAAAGTGTATAAGTTCCAAGTTCAATTCCCGAGCAATTACAGCGATAGTGTGCATCTGTCGTGCGACGGGAGATGACGTCACGATATAGTATCGGACGCGGGATCTTCTCATTAAGGTTATCTCAATCGACACGTGTTGATATACTACGATTTATTTATTATGAAAATGGTAGTGTAACATACGCATTCATATACGATCACGAAAGTAAATATTGGCCGTGTCTCGTAACTTATTAAAAAAGTATTTACCTAGGTAATGTAAAGGTTATTTATCTGTATTTATTTAAATCATACCTTTATATGGTTTGGCCATGAAACATTTCTTGTCTATTTCACTAATAATTTTTATTTTACAGGAAGGAGGTAATCATTCTTCTGTTTGTGTACAAAACAAAATTTTGTATCTTTTTTCAATTTTCGAACCAGATTTTTTTGGTTTTCTACATAATAATGTAGCTAAATAGTCTTATGTGGCCTGTCCAAACGAAACAATTATCATATTGTTTCCCCGGGATTTGAACCCAAGACCTCCATATTTAACACATACCTACTACGTCACGGAGGCAGATTTATATAAAAATAAAAAAAAGTATTAAAAATGAAACCTCTTTTAAAGTTGCAGTACTTCTTTTCGCGGAAACCGAAATTCCGAGACACTCTTGAACATTTTTCCCTATATTACGAATTGCCAGCCTCAATTTTCCCTATAACACTTTAAAATAATACCGCTCTCTCATTAACAATTAATAAGTTAACTGTAAATATTCACAAAGTTCTTAAAAATAATTATAAATGCTTTAAAAGGTAGTACAATAAACATTAATTATTTCTCACGGCCGAGAGGGTGAATGTGGGGATATCGAACAATTAGTTCAACCGAGAGACCCGAGTGGGCTCACTGTACCAAAGATTTTAATTTACGGTACACGTGCGTGCCGAATGACGCCGCGTGTCCCTGTGTACCGGGACCACAGGAGTGCCTGTATGTAGCACTAGTTTGAGCAACCTCAGCGAACAGCTTTTTTGTTAAAATATGTGTGTATCGTGATTTACTGAGACCCGAGTGGGGCATGGGGCATATTCATTTCTGTGCCTGGTTATTTTTTACGTAAGCTTATTAAAAATATGGTAATCGTGAGCGAATTTATGTACAAATGCTTGTTTATACACAACATTAGTAAAAATAAAAATATGGATGCGATATCTTCAAGAGAATATGGCAACAATTCTTGAAGATTGTAGTATCGTATTGTTTGGGAAATGTGGTCGTGCTTTCGCAAAGTAGTTACGGGAGACATTTTTCTAATTTTCTCTTAATATTTTTTTAATATTGTCTTTTATTAACGCGAGTATCACACATTTAAATAAAATACTGTATACCGGATTAAAACGGATTAAAATCAGCAGTATGTGAACACACTCTGGATAAACCAAACCACTACATACGTTTCGACCAACCGAAAATCCTTGCAAGAGAAAGTAGATTCTTTCCCAGACTAGTACGTGAGGCTATTGAAATTAAAAAACATCCTAACTTCAATAGAGAAGATGGTTTGAGACTTTCTAACACCTGGGATCCAGTAATTAAAAATCTAAAGCCCCAAATCAAACATACTAAAAAACAAGAGGACACCGTTAGTCAATATTGTCATAATATAGAAAATTACAGTAAATATCAACTCCGTAGGAATAGATGGCGTTAATATGTAATGATTGTAAAACAAAAACTTGGCGATTAAAAAGAGTGGCGGCGAGTTTCTTGCCAGTTCTTCTCGTACGCTCTACGCCCTTGATTTGTGAACTGGTAGTAAATGTAAAATTAGAAGCATTTAATATTAGTAATATTAGTAATTTAATATGTATTATTTTTTATTCACGTTCATAGGTGTACATTGTGTTACCTAAATTAATAGATTATATTTTTTTAATTTAATTGAATTAAATATGGCAACTTTGTGACATTTCAAATATAAGACAACTGTCATCTTTCAGTCTCCCGCGACCACGGTTGCTGAAAAGCATCCGAAACGTCGGAATAAATAATTTAAATAATAAATCGCGTTTTAATCCGGTATACAGTATTTTATTTAAATATTTTTTTATCTTTCGTTACGTACATAAATCTTATTTTTATCATTATAAAGAAATAGATTTAAGTTAAAGAAAAATCTTCATTATTTGGACATAATAGAGTTTCTCTGATAACAAAGTGAATAGTGGTCTGTGAACAACGCCCACTTGCGTTCAAAAAAAAACTAATCGATGTTTCAAAATAGTCAACAAACTGGTCAGTTGAGTTGACTCAAAGCTTTTTTACGCCAATAGAATCGCGTCCGGTGGCCGGACGTGGCTCGGACCGGAGAGCCGGCCCACAACAGGAGCGCTTACCTTACTTTTTTATTTGTAGGCTGATTTATAGTTGTTTTGAATTTGTTCGGACTGTGCCAAAATGCTTTCGACACTTGCAGGAAAACCAATTTTTTTGCTCTTTTGCCGGGGAAATGGTAGTTCGAAAATTTTCAGTTTGAATCGCGCAATTGAAGTGTAGTGGCGCATGTTCGTTGTGGAAGTTAGCCAATAAAAGGAACACTCGTATGGGTTTGTTTAACCTGATCCTGACTGACCATTCATTAGTATCTAGCTCATACATACTTATGTATTTGAGGTATACCAGCTTTATATGGTATGAGTTGAAAACAGCGAACTAATAGAAATACATCTGCCTTGCATACGGATATTTAACTCGGATTGTTATTGTTTATGATGATTTATTATTATTCATATTTATCTAGCAGGATAAAATTTATTCGCAGGTAAATATATCTTTTTTTCAATTTAATATTCAAAATTTAAGAGGCAGAAATGCAAATATATTTCCTCCTCACCTCACGTAAGAACCTGAACTCACTCTAATCGCTTGGATTATCAATATAAATCAATCAATTATGAATCTAAATAGACACTAATCACTTGGATATTTGGCAATCCACACCAACTTTTTCGGGGTGTTACCGATCTGATACACATTAATACAAAAGAAGAGCATATCCATTCAGTACATATCACACTGATAGATCACAGTAGGATTTAACTTACTGAAAATCTAGCCTTAGTCTAAAAAACAACGCAAATTAGTTTGGAGCACTACTTATCACTGACTCACTCGCCGGCTTGTCAGTGCTTTGCTTTTATTACTGAACTGAAGGAGGTTTGAGACTCAGGAAAAAATAAAAAAATATTTTGTTCGAAATTGGCAAATTTTTGTCATGGACCAGCTACAGCGTTGTTGATAAATGGCATTCTCGCCAAGTGAGCCTGACAGTACATAATATATGATATAATCTATATTTTATAAAAAAGAAAGATTTCTGTTTGTTACGATTTAACTGAAAAACTATTCGACCGATTTTAAAAATTATTTCACCAATATCAGCGAGTAAAATATATGTATGTGTATAGTAAATCTACATTGCAACCGTGCGAAGCCGGGGGGTGATGCTAGTATCACTATAATAACAAATAAATTCATAAATCAAATTTAATTAGTTTCGCCACACTAGTAAATATGTTTACTATTAGTCCAATACATACCTTTTGTGACTACAAACCCGTTCCCATTGAAGCGGTACAAAGCAACATTTTAAAAGAGAAAACAAAATATTTTTCATTAGAGCCACCGAACAATGACAATTGGATAGTACCTTCGGATTACGGACTTATTGCGCCTGCAATATCCCCTCTCTTTCTAAAGAATAATATGTCTTTATACCGGATCCCGCGGCTTTCCTTGCCTTACTTCTTACACATTTTTCAGTAAAATACGAGCTCTTATTTAGCTCCGATTGAAATAAAACAGGCAGTTTTGAACTCTATATATTTTATGTAAACTTTACTTTAGCTTGAATGGATACTTGAAGAATAGATTGCATTGTCTTCACACGTAAATCATAGTGAAATAAGACGGTATACTGCGTTCATTGTGAAATAGACTCTATTTTGAATGTTGTAAAACTTCATTTCGTTTTTTAGTTTGAGTCTCTTGGGACGTAAATGTTTAAAGTGGGTAGTTTCACGTGGTAAAAGGTCACTCTGTCCGTGACGGACGAATTAAATTTATAAAATGAAACTCCAAACAATAACTTAGACAGTTAACTGTCGCACAGTGTGTTTTTGGTTTTAATAATTTTTTCTAAACGGAATATTTTATACATACCTACATCATAATATTACAACATTATTTTCTTTTCTCTTATACCTTTCTCGTGTGCCTTTCAATAAGTTTAACAAAGAATTTATTACTTATTGTAACTAAAATCGCAGGCCTATACGTTCGATTCAACTATTTGTTTCTTCTTTCTCGCCATATTTGAAAAACTTAATTACGTAAGTATTCATAACGCAACGAGAGTTTCTTGTTATATCTACTACTAGCGGACCCGATAGACGTTGTCCTGTCTACACGTCTTTAATTTGAAAATTTCAAACTTTTTTGTGAATCTAAACTAAAGAAATTTTATTTGAGTCCAGGAACACCTTAATTCGATAAACATAATCTTTCATTTGGCTCCATCTTTACGATGTGATATCTTTCTCTTTCTCTCGTATAAGTTTATATATTTCTATCTCTTTCACGCAAAGGTGCGTTTCTTGAGTCGTCGGAGCCATTTTGATCAGTAATGATGATTGGTCCGCCTCACTAAATTGAAGGTGGCGTCGACACACGAATTCACTTAGGGCCGGCCACGTGTTATGGGACTAACGACTGGTATTAATCGTTGTGAATGGTCGTATGGGACTTTTTCTACTTGCTCTATATGACGGACTCGTTGGGTCGTTCGGTAGAACACCTGCCGTGCGCATTGATGGGTCGTGGGTTCGAATCCCACCGGGACGACATGTTTATAATATTCTGTAAGCATGTCTTTCCCACGTCTGGTGACTTCGGGCATTATTATTTACAACGGTAATAAGAGTGAATTTATGGTTTTTAAAGCAGGCTCTAAGACGCATACTTCTGCCCTGAATATCACTCTCAACGGATATTCTTTAAATAAAGTAAGCTGGTTTAAGTATTTGGGCCATTGGATCACGGAGACGCTCGCTGACGACGCTGATATGGAGAGGGAACGTAGAGCACTATCAGTCAGAGCGAATATGCTGGCCCGTAGATTCTCACGTTGCACAACGCAGGTTAAAACTACTTTGTTTAGAGCATACTGCCAGACATTTTATACGTGCAGCCTGTGGATTAAATACACACAAAAGTCTTATAGTGCTCTACGGGTCCAATATAACAATGGGTTCAGGGCTTTGATGGGGCTGCCCCGCTTCTGCAGCGCATCGGGGATGTTCGCGGAAGCTCGAGTTGATGGCTTTGTTGCCATACTGCGCAAACGAACAGCATCGCTGATGCGCAGGCTGCGGGACAGCTCCAACAAGTTCCTACAACTTATCGCTGATAGATATTGCTCCCCCTATATGAAGCATTGGACAAAACTGCAGTTCTCGGTGCAATCTTGATAGACGGCCTTATTCTTTTTATTTTTTATTCTCAAATGATTTTTAATTTATTTATTATTGTATGTCAGAATTTCATTTAATTTTTATTTTTAATTTTTAATTGTTATTAATGTTATTAAATTTAAGTATAATTTTCTTTGTGTTATATTTATAAATTTAATGTAATTGTGATGTATAATTATGGGCATTTTACCCGAAATAAACGATATATTTATTATTATTATATTATTATTAATCGGATGGGAGGAATATCGAAATTCCGAACGGGTAACGAACCACGGTTCAAAGATGGAAAAACCGTGAAGTGCACATTGCGCGTTTCGGTTTCAATCTATTGATCCAAATGCTCGAAGTAAAAATTAGGTCGACTGCGCATCATTGACTGATGTTCTATGGTATCCCTACCATCAAGTGAAACTCATGCTCGTCTGTCGATATCTGACATAAAAAAATGTCCCGTCAACTGATGGTCAAAAATCACATATGAGAGAGATAGAGAAGTTATTTTTTCAAACTATAAACAAAAGTTACTGATATCTGAACAAATATATCTTTTTCAGTAAAAAAGCGGTGTTTAGCCTCACAGCAATACTTGTAACGCTGTTTTCAGTCACACCAAGAACTCGTGGCCGTTTAAACAGAAACTTGAAAATAATTAAAACAAAAAAATGTACATATACTTTTATTTGTTTCACTGATACTAAATGTTTATGAAAAATATAAATTGTATTTATATTTTTTGAATTTATTAAATAATTTAATTTTGAATTTATATTTTTCGTAAAATTGTCTTGATTTGGGTCAAGGTATTTTAAGTTTAAATTTATAAAAGGTGACGATTTCATGCCATATACATACATACATATTATCTCAGACCTCTTTCCCATTGGGGTAGGCAGAGATCACGGAATTCCATATGCTCCGATCCTTGCATAACCTTCACTTCTTCCACTTTTATCAATGCTGTATGATAATACACACGTAATGTCACACCACCAAATCATTTTTTAAATTCTTACCATTCAAGATCCTCCAACGCATCATTAATTTAACAAGAAGCATACATTATAAATGTCTTAAATGAAATCAAAAAAATAACTATTCAAAAGCTAACGTAGTGTATCTAAGATGTTTGCGAATAAGATATTCAGCTTAACTTCTAAAATCAACATGTTTTTATTCTCTTTTATTTGATAGTAATTACTTACACCAACAGTTCTGACCCCATATCTAAGATAGAAAATTCTACATTTCTAACGGACCAAAATGGCAATTATAGATCTTCGTTGTCATTACGATCAATAGCTTCTAGTTATAATCCCGCGTCATTAGTTCCTTATGGATGTGTTTACGATACCCTCAATAGCTGAGATATTCACGGTATATTCTCTGAGTTATGCTACACAAGAAGCTAATGGCATGGGAAGATATATGCTAAAATGTATTGTTCAGGTTTGAATGTTAGAGAAATACAAATAGAGGTATTTTTTGAAGAAGTAGGTTAAGGCTTTATTTTTCATATGAAAAATAATAAAACTTGATATGAACTTATAAAAAGGTCGATGGAGAGTCTTAGGGCTGATTTTGACAAATATAATAAAATAAATACGTACAAAAGAATTTTAATAAACGTAATAATATGACTCTGAGGAAAGTTACCTCAGTTCATTGACATAGTATATTGTTGATCGAAGCCTCAGTTACATAAATTTTTCGAATACCTATTACTTGTTCAAACAGATTGACGGTAGGTACAATAGCAACACAAGATTTCAAAATTTTAATCTCATTCCGAGCTATTCGAGATTCAATTCAAAATCATTCGAACGTACTTCAAAGTTCAAACTCACGTTCATTTGTCACAGTTTCCGCTTAACTTGATGTGTGTGCTCATCCCAAATAATAATAATACACAACAGTAAACTAGACTTTAAATTCTATTGAATAAAGTTAAATCTTGCGTAATTAGAAATAGGGAGTTATGTTATTTTACGGATATATTGGCACACTGCTGCCACGTGCCGGCCGATCGTCACAATTAGTTTCATTCATGGCTCGTCTTTCGTGACGGAAGGACGCATGCTGCATCCGACGCACTTAACGTGATGGAAATGAATTGCACGAATTAATCGTCAGTAATGGTTATCTATTGTAAGAAAAATTCGGAAGTATATTCAGGGGACAATATTCCCATCAAAAGTTATGATGAATTTGATAAATACCTTTATTTATTGATTTTTTTTATTTTATATAGCTAAGGGCGTTGATTTGAACACATAATTATACTTAATGCTTATTGAAAGAGTTTTAAAAGTTAGTATACTACAACTGTTGAAGAAAATACTTGGAAATCAATATGGGAACATGTCGAATTTTATAATATTCTACAATATAACGGACCTTCAGTCTTATTACATATATCGAAACTAGCACCAACTTATAATAATATTAACGTAGCCGTGTGCCAGAAAGTAAGTACCATCTGTCAAGCGGTGTGTTTCATAATAGTCATTGTTGGTTGGCGTAATGACTAGAATAGGCAATACAGTATTGATGGATGTGTTGGCGAGTGGCCACACAGCGCCCTAATACGTATTATACGTTTGAGCATTTCATTACAGTTATGCTCTTTCAAATTTTGTTTATTACTTTTTCATATTGCTTTGTTTAAATTGAGTAGCTCGGTTTTGGATGGAATCCACATTCCAAATACCGTGCGTTTTGTGTATAAGGGTAGAATGGACCATGGCTGTCAAGGGTTAACGTGAAAATAGAGTTATAAACTCGAAGTCGACGACGTCTCTGCACGATTTTTTAAGTCCTCCAAAATTGTACTATATGTTTGATAACCACTTTATATTAAAAGAATATAGCAAATAATTTTGTCGTTCGTGCGTTGGTCATTGTGTATTTTTTATTAAATTATTTGATAAGGTTTTAAAGTTATAAAGGGTAAAGCATATAATGCTGGGAAGTATATAATGCTACTATTAATTACGAATAATACAACCTATTAGGTATTATTTAAAAAGAAAAAATCGAGTTGTGTCTTACGCTCTGTATTCATATTTTATTAATTTACCTGTACATAATGATCAAAACACGTCTACACAAGCAATCTACATTAAAAAAGGAGCTCCATCATATACTACCGATTAAGGATGCTAAAAATCACAGCAAGTTTCTTAAAACCAATTCTCTGCCCTTGTAATAAAGTTTAATTTACCTTACAGACCTAGTGGTCAGTTTTGGTATTGTAAAAACCAAATAAAATTGAATCTTAATACATTGAGGTAAGATCTAATTTTCACAGAAAATGAGAAGATATTAAAAGCATCAGGCAGCAAAATGAACTACGGAAGATGTATGAGCGCGTGGATTAAAAATATTTGTACGGACCATTATACATGGTGTAATGAAAGCCCTAAGCGAGCTTTATTAATACAGGATGTAACATTAATTGAAGCCTCAATACAAATTTGACGGAGGTCGGACATTTTAATTTTTGTTATTAAAGGCCGGTGTGAGATTAATGTTAGGTTTGGTCTAATGTTGGTCTTTTGATGTTGTATAAAAGTAAGGTGTCCCGGGGTATGATTAAATGTTATCTTAGTTTATTCTATTCAAATAATATACCAGTCCCGGACTTCGGCGAAGGAGGTAATTGGATAAAGAGTGAACTTGTTGTACAGGTCTAAGGCATCGTCCATTAATCACATAATGTTTGTAGCACCTTTTTAACCCCGTTTCCACCTTGGTGATGTCTAAGATTAATATATATCCTACCCAAAATCACGTGTAGTTTTTTGTAATTAAAAAAAAAGTATAAGGCGGCGGGCGGTTGTAGCGGTGGGCGGAGAAATCGTAGACTGACAACGGTGAGTAAAGGTCTCGCGCCGCTTTTTGTTTAGAAACCGTGCGTTCAACGAAAAATTAAATATATCTCGCTACACCTTGGTGATATTTTTTCTGAGCCTCCCTCCACCATAAAACTGATAATAAAATCTGATATAATTAACATTGGTTAAGATGTTGTATCATTGCTTGCTTTCATGTTTTCAATTTCTTTATTATTAAAAATATTTTATAACTTAGATTTAAATTAATATTAAATGTAAACGTGTTTTCAGTACATAGAAGAGACTAGCCACCCACAACAGGTATCCTAGTGTGGGGGACTAGTACCCGTTATTTATGTAAACTATTATTTTCGTTACTAAATAAATTTCATTTCATTAATAGATTTTTGATTTTAAATCTATATATATAAAAGAGATTCCCACCTATATAGATACTCATCACGATATCTCTGGAACCATAAGGCGTAGCAACTTGAAATATGGTAGGAATATTCCTTTCGCCGAGTAGAGGTCAGCTAAGAACGGATTTTACGAAATTCAACCCACAAGGGGGGTTGCGGGGGCAATTGCTAGTATACTATAATAATTATTAAATGTAGCTACAAAAACCCAAAAGCAGCCTCGCAAAATATATAACCTTTAGATAGAAATACATAACCTTTGCAAAATATGTATTACATTTTATAGACAAAAACATAGAGCCTTTTATCCAGTTCGTTTGATATGCAGGTTCGGTCCGTGCGGAGGCGTGCGCGGGCATTCATTACTGCGTGCTAATGAGTCGCGCTCGCCAATCTCACATAGACTGTACATTCAGATGCTTTCGAAACACAGATTATAGTAAAACCCACTCGTGAAATGAAGACTTTTGTGAAATTAGGAAAGTTGCTTTGAAAATTCTTCATTCTACAAGTTTTTATTCTTCTTTATCTCTCGCGCTCGCTGGCCGAATTCTCGAACGCTAATCAACATTGTGGTTTACTTAAAAGTATCTCTAACCCTTTCATTACGAAGGTAAAATGAAAGACGGAAACATTTTAAGAAACCATACAAATTTTGATTATCGTTTCAGTATTCCGCGGTTACTTTCCGTTGTTTAATTAAGCCAAAATTATGTCCATTTTCGTAAATAACATTCCAATAACAGTATATTAGTGGTAATATGGTGATGCGAAGCAGGTAAGCCATGGGGAGTAAGTAATAAATGTTAAACTTTAATATGTCTTCACAAATAAATTAATTTATTGTTAAAAAAATACAAATAAAATTTTAATTTTTTTTTAAGTTCAGAGGGCCATGGGTCGATTCTACCAAAAAGAGCTGACATTTAAATTAATGTTAACACTTTTTTATTACCTTATTATTATTACCTTATTATATTATTATTACTTTTTTATTATTTATACAACATTAAAACTAGTAAGGAGTTGCATCCATAACTTCGAACATCATCTTTGGAAATAACGTTTTATTCTAGTTATTAGTAAACAGTTGTTTTACAGATATATTTTCCAATTTCTAGCAAGCAAATTGTGTATGACGCATCTGTTGAATCTATTCTTTGAGATCATCCAGCACATTAGCACCTTTTAAGGCTTTAAAGGCACTCAGGGCTGCAATCACGCCCGCGGCCGCGAGCCGAGATTATGACACTCGCCTTTCTTGCGGATTGTTCTATAACATGCCTATTGTAGCTTTGTTTTAATTAGCTACATTCTTAGTCCGGCTAAACATCTGGTGACTCACGAGACGGCAAGTGATCACCGCCACCCATAGACAACTTTTTTATGCTAGATATTGACAGACTAGCATGAGGTTCACTTGATGGTAGGTGGCACCTCAGCGACAGAACATCAGTCAGTGATGCGCTGACGACCTACTTTTTATGCTCGACATTTGGAAATCCATAGAATGAAACCGAAGCGCGCAATATGCACTTCACGGTTTTTCCATCTATGAACGGTGGTTCGTTACCCGGTTGAAGTTTCGATATTCCTCTCACTCGCTCAATGCTCGAAGTTACGTTAAGTTACCAGACGTGGGACATGACATGGACATGACATGACGTGGAACATGTGGGTATAAGACATGCTTACAGAAAATTATAATCATGTCGTCCCGTTGGGATTCGAACCCACGACTCATCGATGCGCACGGCAGGTGTCAAAAATTCACGGAAATACTCTTGATTTAAATTGTTATTTATTTAAAATTAGTCGAGAGAAGAGTTCCTGTAAAATAATAATACTTTACCTTTTATATTACTTTTTAGTAATATGTTTTCAAAAGCTAAAAACAATATCGGACCGTATTCAAAAAGACCCCAACCGTATCGTTACGCAAAAAAGTTATAACGTCGAGAATAGAACCCAATCACCGCTCGCAAAAACTCCGACATATTGAACGCTGGGAATGTAATAAAGCCAAGGTACGACGAACCATTTTTTATTAACATCACCTATGAAATTAAATTCGTGAAGGAACGGAGTAAATGGACATCATTCTCATTACTTTTTCACAAACGATTTTTGAAATGGCAGAGAGAGAGAGAGATAGATATTATTTACTGACATTATTAAGTATGTTTATTGAAATTGAAAAAAGGACCACAGTCTCAGCATACTAAGGCAAGTTCTATGAGCTGAAACCAGTTTAAGAACTGGTTTTTAGTCACAGATTAGAGAGAGAAAGGCTAGACCGGTTATGGTTACTATGATTCTTTATATTTTTTAAACAAATCATAATAAAATGGGATGGCGCCCTTTGTTTGGTATCACAAATGGCGTGTTTGTCGCGACTTTATTTAAATGCCGTGATTCAAACGAGAGATTTGCAATGAATGAAGATAACGTATACGAGAAGATAATTAATATATACGCATTACTAAACAGATACATAGAAAGTTGTAGATAATAATGGCAAATACATAATCGAATTATGTACATGCACTAACATATATACAAAGTACGCACGGACTATATTATAATCTAATACTTTGGAAATAGGTACATAATGTTTTTCTTAAAATATTGTGTTTTCTTTTATAAATCAGACGTAAAACTACTCGTATGTTACCGGAGACTTTAATATTGCAAAATAATTTTATGCTGTATTCCTAATTAACATATTCTAAATGGTTACAAGGTTGATATAATAATTATAATTTAGTGCCAGTTTCCTCGGTACAATTTTCCACTTTCTTTGCGACGCTAGTAAAATATTGTGTCCGGTTCTTTGATGTGTATTCATAGGTGCGGAACAGACGTGGTATTATTGGGGTTCCCTAGTGAGATACAATAGTTCTCGTTGCAACAATTCCTAAAACAAAAACTTTAAGAATTTTGTTTTAGTTATAACAGATCTGAAAAATAGAATATAATCTCCTTTATTAGCTAGTAATTTTTAATTAACGTATTTTTATTATTATATTCAATTATGTGGTTTTGTTTATTTGTTTGATCTCTTAGATAAATCTGTAAAATGGAAAATCTTTCTCATCGGAAAGTTGATAGCCTAACAGGCCTTTTGATGATCTTTTAATAGCAAACCTTATAATCTAATAAATTGCACTCTGTAAAACCACTTGGAAACCAGCAGTTTTCCTTCAAAAACGGGAAACCTATTTTTATCTTAAAGTCATTCGGTGCTGCAAATGTCCATAGGTGAGGCACCTGTCTGTGTGTACACTCTTATTAAAAGAAAAAGGACCAGAACCCAAAAAAATCAAAAATATAGTCTGTCTTATCCACTAAAAATATTATTTATGCGATCTAATTCAGATAATTTGTTAGAGCGGTCGTAGTTAGTCGTGCCAGAGCTGCGTTGTTTACTGAAAGGTGCACTTATTTTTATTACTCGTCATTCCTTGCGCTAATAAATTAAATTCCCAACTAACTTTTTGATGTTGAACCTAATTCTTCTGGAGATGTGTCATAGTATAGAAAATGTTATACGTAAATGTTGGCTTCATTCATTTTGAAATATCACTGAAGTTTCTGTTCTGTTATTTCAAATTGACCTAGAAACTTTCATATTTTTTAAACCCACTTTCAAACTCAAATTTATAAAAAACAGATAAAACTATATTAAACTTAAAACTAAGTTCTTTTATCGTAGAGGACCACTAAACTTGTGCTATACCACGGTAGAGCGGTGCACCGCTAACTTCCAGTCTTCGATCAACAAATGTCAATGCTTCCAGTGGTCCCCTGGTATTTGATATCTAAAATGACAGAATAGTTATAAATATAAAAAAAAAACAAACTAGAATTTGCACGGTTTTGATCTCATGGAAATATTTTCCGGTATAGAAGCATATTCTTCTGCAACGCATAATATATCAATTGATTTTTTTCATTATCTTCACAGAAATTTGGCTGTAAAGAAGCAGCAGACAAACCAGTTTCCTTTCAAATCTATAATATAACTATGAATAAATAATATAGATTTTCATTCCCTTGTAGTTGACGCTGCCCAAGTATTCCATACTATCGCTATCTTATAGCAAGCGAGCTGTATGACAAAATACCTATTAGTGCCCTTCCCATACATATCTTGTATGTTCGTTTAATTTGCATATTTGTGATGTGTCCGTCTGTATTATATGTTAAGGGAGGACGCCCTTAAGAGTATGATTTTTCTATTTTTAAATGTGTTAATATTACTTTTGAAATGAGTACCTCTCGATAACATCTTGAGTCAATACGTTGAAGGTAATTTGCATAATGTATGTCTCTTAACGTGACGTGATTCTTCATAAATTTACTTATTTTAACAGCTAGCACTTTATTGAGACTAATTAACCTAAAGAAGCAATTACTATTTGAAGAGTTTTCGAGGAAGGTTTCAAGACAAATCAGTCTATGTACAGAGCAGCTGTAATTATCGTTGTGGTGTATAATAAACTCATAATGACACATTTTTCCGAGTGAACACTGCATTAATGTCGTATTAACCCAAGTTGTGGTGCTACTGTGAGCGTTTTATTTCATTAGCGCGTTTTAACCTTATTAATACATTTGTGTAAGCGGGTTTAATGAACTTTACTCGATTCAAGAAGTTTCTTTTATACCTTCTACTAGTCGAAGAGCAAAATAGAAGGTTATAGATGGCAGATGTCAATTTGTCATTGACATACTATGAAAAACCGATATAACTTATGATATATAAAAGCCATTTTATAACAACACTCATCGATCGTGTATTTTGTAATAAATAGTATTATTTTTTAAATGTAAATTGTTTTTGGAGTTGGTGAAGAAATTGTTAATTCTCATTTCTTTTCAGTTTATCCTAAAATAAGGTTTGCTAAATTAGAACTTCTTGAGATTAAATGTCTATACGAGTATACAGTATAGTGTTAGTCTTAGAAATAAATAGAGTCGAAATGTTAAGAATAAGTCGATTCTGAAGAATTTGGCAGTTCTCCGTTGTAACTCTACATAACAGACTCAACCTCACATTATGATAACAATCTTGACTCTGTTGTTGCAATTATTGTTTTTGCAACAATTTACAAGAGTAGGAGACTTGTTCAGTAAACTAGTATATTAAGGGGTTTCATGATTTACACCAAGAATTATTTTTTATACCTATATACGATTCTAGAATACAACTAGAAATGTATATTTAGGTAGTAGGTATCTATATAGATGCCAAAACAGTAATCTGTTATATTAAAAATACCTAGTGCATATGTGCATGGTTTCACGAAGGTGTCAATAGGTGTATAAAAACAATAGATTCGCAGTTTATCTTTATGAAATTTAAGGGTTTATCTGTGTGTGTAATGGACCTAACATCGGTGAATATGATCGATACTTAAAGTGGTCTGGAAGCAAACATTTTACCCGAACAAACAGAGCTGACCCAGTGGGTGACATCCATATACAATATACTGCACACCTGCAGTAATGAATGATTTGTAAGTTTTCTCTTCTCTTAATATTATATGGGCGCTTTGTAGCTGATAGTGTAAATCCATCGCTAATATCGCATAGGTATCTGAAAATTATTCTATTCGCCGAAAATTATAACTTGGGCGTCTTCAAGGTGTACCTTCTAGACAGGGTAGTTGTCAAAGAACTATCTGTCTGTGATTGGGTGATAACTGCTGCTCATATAACGTTTATTATATGCTTTAAACTGCAGTGCTATTGATAACCTAATAGGTCCCTTAGCATTATATGAGTTGATATAATTCTGTTTATGTCTTTTGATATACAGCACTATTAGAGACACATTTTGTATTGAATAATTAGAGCTTTTCGATATAATTCAGTTGACTTATGTTAATTTGGCAAAATAATGATTTTTTATATAGTTACACTAGATATTATTGCTTCTACATGAGAAGCCCAGATAAACTCGTTAAGATAGTAACTTTTGTCTCTTTTCAATGTGGCAAAGATTCGATTGTGTATTAATTTTGTCAAAAAAAAGAATATCAATATTTCATCTTGTATTTCACCGCAATCATGTCCAACGCAGTTCAAACATCAGGGACCCAGTGCAAACGGACAAACAAGGGTAAAAGTATTTAGCGTCAAGTGTTTGACAAACCGACCGGTAGAGTGTCGATATAGAAGAGACAAGTTAAGGCAGAGGTCACCTGTTATTGCTTATGTCTTGCAGTCACATGTTCATTCGCAAAAATGCGTCCCGGGTTCGATTCCCAGGTCAAGTGTTTTTCAATTTAAAGGAGCACTTGTCGATGAGAACTTGACGGATGTTTGACACTGTCAATATCTCCAAAGTCAATTTTATACATGTTAAAAGTATTAATTATTACAAGAAATAAATTTATCAATATAATGAAATTGCTTTGTCACCAACCATTTCGTTAACCTTCTTAAACACAGATGTGTTGGTAATTCCAGGTCATCTGTTTGGCATCACGATGCTGTTTCTTGATGCACTCATTGTTACTATAGTTTAAATACCAAAGCCACACATTGAAGTGAAATTTATTAGGATGTACTACTGCACATGGATGTACCAGTAGTTTCATTGTTAATATACTAAAACACCAGTTATTAACAAGTAAAATAAAACTCGTTTTATAAGTCGGAATCGACTGTAGGAATCACTTCAGCATTTCGATAAAAATAGCTTAAAATATGCTTCGGAATACATTGCTATGTAAAGGTAGAAGTGCTCGAAGCTATGCAACATTTACAGCTAGAAATAAGTTACAGTTGCTGCTGTGAGGCCGGAGCGGTGTTGATAAGCAGAGCGGATTGAGAGTTGTATAATATCATTTAAGATTAATAGAAATAGCAAATGGGGGATATATCTCCCAGGGATTATGATATTTCTCTAGATAATAAGGAATACTATTATAGTTATCACGTAACGTGAAAACTGGGGACGGAAAAGCAGTGGGGACAAAATACATAGGTTATATCGATTTCAACCGTTTTTTAATCATGATTTTTTACCCGATTAAGTTGGTGGACAATATTTAAAATAAAACATATGGCCAAACTGTTAAGTCTACGTTCGTTAAGTAATAACTCAAAAGGGTACATTAATACGAAAGGTTGTGGTACAAAATTGATCACTGGTAATTTTTTAAAGCAACATTTTTTTATTTAATTGTAACAAAACGAAAGCTTCATTAACTCGGAACATGTAGATTATTTAATGAAACCGGCGTCGCTCATCACCAAGCCCTCTCTCTTCAGGTTTTATGAAGCAGTGCGCAAACACCGCCAGCGAGGTGCAGTCGCGGTATTAAGTTGGCACCGCACTTTTATAGCACCTCACATGAACTGCAATTTTGTACTAGATTGATTCTTTATCACCCACAATAAGTTACTTTGAAACTAGATTTATTCTTGAACTCATAAGTAGTGAGGCGCAATTTCAACTGCAGTGAACCTATTACTACATTTCCTACTACTAGTGAATAGTAAGAATGTATTTTTTTATGTTAGACAGACAAGCGGATTAACTATACTTCAGTCACAGCTCATCAATTTAAGTATCCATGGCTCAATGGCAAACGCAATGCGGTCAGTACTGGATGTTCTGGGTTCCAATCCCGAGGTAGAACATTAAAACAAATTGTTTCCGTAAGGCTGATCACCTATAGGCCTGTTAAAAAATCATCAATTCAATCATTCAAATCACTGAAACAGTTACAGGTCTACCCCACTAAGGCACTCGGGAAATCACATATTCGCAGCTTCACATTGAGCATTCAGATGGAAACTGAAAAGCGCAACATCAGGTATTTACATTATCTATGAGGAATATACCTATCTTATTTCTTAATATATAAAACCACACTAGGTCCGCAATGGTTGATTAATCATATCGAGGGTATTATAAAATTACCTAAGACATATGTATTCAAATAATATCGCCGTATTTTGGGTAATTTAGTCCCTTAACTCAATCAATCTGAATTTACAACTTTTAAATTCATTCTTATTGGTTTTTAGCACTGTACTCTCGATATACCTACCTATAAGTAAGTATGTTATGAGGACATTTCTTAGCAATGTTTCTTTTAGATTAATAGGTGCACACTCGCTTTACTTCTACTCGTTTGTACCTATGTACAATCTTAAACTAAAAAGTAAAAAATAATATGTTAAATACTGCAAAGGATGATACCTACTTATATCTATTTAATATTTATTAACAGTTATTTTTGGAGTCGGCCAACCAATTTCCACCGCTCCGTTCGCTTCGAATGTTTGTTGCAAAGGCAGAATTTAACTATAATTTTTGATCTACCTCTGAAATATAACCAACCAAACAAAATAATCATCAAAATCCATGCATAATTGGCGGAGTCATCTCGTAATAAACATAACAAAAAAACAACATACAGTCGAATAGAGAACCTCCTCCTTTTATGAAGTCGGTTAAAAACGAAGTTATGTATGTGTATTGTGTAGGTATGTATTTTTGTATCACTGAATAATCACGAATCTCTTTATTAATTCTTATCTCTTTTGTGGAAAAAGGTCAAAGGTAATATGAATCGATTGCGGGAACTGATAAGGGTATCTGTGAAAGATATTAATAGATGAGACTGTCGTAGATTTGGTTAACTGTAGGTATAGATAACGTAGTTATTAGCTATGACATACACTTATAACGTACAAAAAAATATAAATAGTAATATAATAGTTAACAATAAGTTCATAGTTTTAATATTATATCCTACTAACTAATACTATACTACTAAATTTTATTATTTATTGACGGTCTTACATTCTTATGGTTTATGTCATTAAAAATTATTTTAGATTTATATTTTGTGAGTTTGTAGAGTAATAATAATAATCTCTGGATCCACTGAACCGAATTCTTTGACCCATAGAAAGCTACATTATCAGCAAGTAACATAGGCTATTTTTGTTCGTTTATAGTACCTACATCTACATTATAGCCGTGCGAAGACAGAGCATGTTGCTAGTTAAAAATAATTTTATTTATTGCTATATAGGTACATTATTTTAGTAATATTATTGACTCTTGCCTTAAGGAAAGTTTAAAAATCATGTCGTATTTCGTATATAAAACTTATATTATCCTTCTGACTTCTAAAGTTATAAAGTAGACGAGAATCGCTTTAAGCGTATTACAGCTTAGGTAAAACTAGGCACCTAATTACGAGCACTAAAATGTAGCTAGACTACCTAAACTTCTAGGTAATGAGGCGCGCTCAAAGGAAGGGAGGTGGGTTGTGAGTGGTGGGGGGTGGCGCCCACCGAACAGGGTCGAATCTTGTTCTATAAGCTTGTTGAAAGGCTTTTAAAGTATCTACCAATGAAGTACCTATCATTACAAAACGTTTGACAAAATGAATACCAGGAGAGAATCGATCAAATTTATCCATATAAATTCACTACTATACATACATACATATATACGGAATTCCATATGCTCGGATCCTTACATACCACTTTCGCTTCTTCTACTTTCATCAATGCTTTCATACACACTCGTCAGTTACGAGTACTTTTGACCTGGCCCTTTTGCAGAGATGCTGGACAGTGAAGAGGCATGGAGGGCAGCGGTCTCCTTCTGTGAGCGCATTATGCTGCAGAAGGAGATTGCTGATATGCGCACCTTCTCGTCCCCCCTCATAACGTCCGTCCTCAACCGCAAATACCTCTGGGACCCCTGGAGTTATGCTCTGCGAATCCAGGGATCCCGTAAAGGCGGAAAGTGGGCCGTGGTGTTTTTAGTGGGTAACCGAAAACCAATCTTGTCTCCGAGGCCCTTTTGCAGAACGTCCCCGATCTGATCGAGGTACGTTCGCCTAACCGACCACTCCCGACTCTACCACTCACACCAGTTTCATAAATCTTTTTCGTTTCCTTACTAGGTACTTACCTATATAATAGGTAATAATTTAAAAACCTGACGATGAGCTGGAGCGTTGTGTTCATTAGAGATGTAGTTGGGGAAGGATAAAGAAGGCACGAAGGAAGGGACAAGAGAGGAAGATTAGAAGGAATTTAAGAATTCATAAAATATAGGTACCTATCCTATTACGTAGCGGCTGTAAAGTCGAAATAAATAATAAATAATGAATCACATTTTAATTATATTTGAATATTTTCTATTTTTACCAAAGTTTAAAGGCCCCGAAGCACTGAGTCTCTGTAAGGCTGCCTCCATGTAATTATGAAAGAAAATTGAGTCGCACCATAATGTCACTGAGAGGTGAATTTTAAAGGCTTTCTGTTCAGAGCTTTGTTCAATATGCACACATTTTGTTGTCACTGAACGAGATTGATAATTATTATTAGCCTAGCGATATCATGTGGTGTTACTTCAGGCCAAATTAAAACTTTTATATTGACTTTAATATACAAGTACAATACAAGATAATATAATATTGTGTCTATCCTACAGAAGAAAGATTAAATATAGTGCATTCTTGTATGATTTTTTTTATTTACAAATATTATCATACGGTACTGAAAACGAATATTATTAAAATGAAATATAATATTTTGAAGACAGAAATAGTTTTTTGTTATCTTTATTAATGAAATACATTTTTAAATCATGTTGGTACTTCCAGAGACTGTATATACAAACTCTACATCTTACATCCTACACTAGCGTTATTTTTTTACTTGCAATTTGTAAAGGTTTCCTGATATAGGTACATATAGAGATAGTTTCCTTATCCTTATTATTAAATAAAACATGATGTATAATGTATACATACATACATAGATATTAAGGTACCCTAATGCTCAATTATTCGTCATACATTTTTCTTTTAAAATGACATATAATATCTACTTTAATAATTAAATAACATACATATCTGTGTATTTGATCTTCATTAGAGACTTTATCAATATGAAAAATGTTATCAAGCACGTACCTCAAGGTCGTTTGGGTGCGGCGTTCTAAATTTAGTTCACCTCAAGAAAACATCAATCGCACCAACACATGCGCACAAAAACCATTAGCGAACCACTGATAATCGCGTAATAAAACAAGCAGGTAGCCTGAGCACACGTCAGGTGGTCCCACCGGTTCCCGGATATATGTCAAATGCCAGGTGTATACTACCTGAGCTCACCTTTTAGCCAATCACCGCGCAGCTCACCTGCGCAGGTCAATAAAATGGGCGTGGCTTGGTGTCGTCGTACCTGCTACCTGTTCAGAACAGGTGAGAGCCGGTTGGTTGGTTGTCTTCCAATCCGCGGTTGGTTACCTGACAGGTGAGGCAGGTTGGCTATGTGTTAGCACCTGTTGGTACTTCCCACCAGACATGGAATTGGTTGAGTGATAACAGGATGATAATTATATTGTACTGTTTACTTATCAGTTATTGAAGTCATGTAATACTAATATAAGAAATCGTCACAAAATTTTATAACAGTAGTTGGTAAGTTATACCCACTATTTTTGTGCCTAGATTAAAAGTCTTGTTTATGTTAGGGTAGGTAATAATTTGCCTATTTTCATACCTTTTAGTAACTCAATATTACAATAATTATGTCTCAAATATAAAAAAAAATGAAGTCATACGAATATAGAAATCTTTAATTTGAATATGTATGCATGTTAATCATATATTTATTACGACTTAACTGCTGTATCGACTTTAATGAAGTTCTATATAGACTAAATCTGTGGATATCTCTACCAGACTTTGTCAACTATTCGCTTTAAAAAAATATTGATAAAGTATTTCAGTGGAAGGTACCTACCTACTATATATTGTTTAGTTGCAAACAGTGATCATAATATTTTGTTGTCATGAGAAGAACGCTCATTGTTTTAATATTTCAACATAAAAATAAGCTCACGGCGCAGCCTCCCAGGCACATCTACCTCCAACACCTAAGGTCGTATATACCGCAGGCTGATTACACTGGGTGGGTAGGGGGGAGCGAGGGGGGGGGGGGGGGGGCCGCTGGCTCACAAGTAAATGATTACGGTTTTACGATTATACCTAAAAGACGAGGTTTCTTTGAGCGTTCTGTGAGAGGCCGTAATCTCATAGTACTTACTGTAGCTGGTGTTTCACGGCTTTATCTGATTGCACTTGATACTTTAAAGCTTATTCAACTTTGCATGACTTACAGTAGGTACAGTAGCTAAATATATTTACGTTCTTATTATTCATAGGTTTCAGAAACAATAACTCTTCGAGTAGGTACTATATAGGCGCTCGTTGGCGCGTTTGGTAGAACACGTACTCACTACCTACATTGCTACGATGGGTCGTGGGTTCAAATGCCGTCGGGACATGATTATAATACTTACATATTACGTTTTTATAAGCATCTCTTCCACACGTCTGGTGACTTCGGGTATTAAACAGGTGGAAGGAATATCGAAATTCCGACCAGGTTACGAACCATCTCTCATAAATGGAAAAACCGTGAAGTGCATATTGCGCTTTTCAGTCTCAGTCTATGCATTTCCGAATGCTCGAAGTAAAAAGTCGGTCCACAGCGCATCATTGACTGATGTTCTGTGGCTGGGGTATCACCATCAAGTGAACAGGCCAGTCAACGTTTGAGTTGTTGAAAGAGTAGGTAGGTATAATATACTTATTTTAATCTATATATATAAAAGAGATTTCCACCTATATAGTCACTCATCACGATATCTCTGGAACCATAAGGCGTAGCGACTTGAAATATGGTAGGAATATTCCTTTCGCCGAGTAGAGGTCAGCTAAGAACGGATTTTACGAAATTCAACCCACATGGGGGGTTGCGGGGGCAATTGCTAGTATTATACAAATTCACAAATATCCCATATAGTATATATGGTAAAGGTCGTACATTATTCCAGCCCGCAATGTATTGTATAGGTATTTCAAGCAATTTAAAATTTCTCAACAAGAAAAGATGGAAGTTTTATATTCGCGTCGCTTGTTATAACTTCTACTTGTTTACCTATCAACTTATAAGTACGCCTGGATGCTTTTATAGTGAAATAATATTATATCAACATCCTGTTGATTTCAAATGAGGGAATTCATCGCATATGTTTATCTATTACATTTTTATTGGTTTCCAAACAACATACCTACATGTTAAACTTTACAAAATAACCTGACATGAGGTAGCTCATAATCGTCATCGTCAATTAAATGGATACACTTATGATGTCGTGATATATAACTAAAACAAATATAAAATCTTACTACAAAGAAATAGCAGGTTGTGTTATGTTACTATCACGGCTTGAGCAAAATATAAAATACATGTGATAACTAACTAAAAATATACAAAAATGAAAACACACATAAGAATTAAAAATATATCTTAAATATTACTACAAAAACTAATACATAAATTATAAGCACGTAAAGAGAACTAAAACTCTGCTAACTGACGCAGAGTGTTCAAAACTAGGTGACGAAAAAACAAAGACTTCATCGATATTTGCTAAATTATTATATGACCGAGATAATCTATTAACAGGTATGATGTGCACGGAAGAGAAAATATTTTTTTTTATTACTAGGATATAAAAACGATTTCATAATTTTATAATTTATAATCGGAGCATATGGAATTCCGTGATCTACCCCAATGGGAAAGAGGCGTGAAGTATATGTATGTATGTATGTAAAAACGATTTCAGTGATATAAGGCCGAATTCTCAACACCAATCATAATGGAGTTTAACTTAAAGGCATAGCTTTCACTTTTTAACATATTATGTATAATTAATAGACATAAACATTTTAAGTATATCTCAACTTTGATGGCCATCAGTATTCCGCTATAGTCAAATACTGTGTTGACAGGCATACCAGCTCCGATGGGTCACCGGTTCAAATCTCAGTCTATCTTTACTCTGACAATAATTTTCTGTTAACAGGTATTCCTCATGTATGTTATTTTGGACATTAAACGGGAAAGAAATGTTGAAATTCAAACCGAATTCAAACCAGTGGTTTTTGAAGGCTCGATAGAAAAAACAAGGTCATCAACGCATCACTGGCTGGTGTCCTTTACTGAGATTACACCTACCGTGAAGTGAGCCTCATGAAAAAAAACTATCTATTTAAGTAAGCTCTCCTAACACTCGACGAATTGTGTTATGCAAATCATCTCCGACGTGAAGACGCCAACACCTTACTTTATGTACTTAGCATCAGGGACGCATTTTTAATGTGAAAATGCATTTTTAATGCGAGTTTTTTATTATCTAAATCTTTATCAGCGCCAATAAATTCGTAGCAAAGACTGGCTCTGTGGTGCGTTGCGAACTGAAGAGTTTTCGATATCAAAATAAAAGTCACTTCACGAAGGCTCAATTCAAAGTAAAATGTGGATTACACGTGAAATATACATATCACTAATATCTCAGAGTGGGCAAAGTGCTATGAAATCGTTTCGGGCCGTTACCTACGTCATACTTTGATGACGTCACGCCGCGTTAACTCGCCATGAAAGCCTTCCTTCGTTACAATTACCTACGCAATTCTATCACGTTAAACTACTTTGATGTAAACAGTCTGCTAAATATTCATGAGTTTGAAGAGAATGTAGAACCATTCTATTTTCATAACTTATTGAGATTATCGTTAATCGGAAGCTTCTGAATTCCAGTTACTGATGAATGCTGTATGCATTTAAGATCAAAACTAACAAACAGGTCACTACAAACATGATGGCAAAATTGTTTATTCATTCAAAAATATATGTAATTAATATTAGGTAGGTTTTATTTAATTTATCCTACCTACCTACTATGTAGACCTACTAATTTCAAAGAAATATAATTTTATAAAAAAAATACAAACTTTACTAAATATATAAAATTAAGCTGACATAAATAATAATATAATAGTTGATGCCAAAATATTTTTTCTTAATGTTTTAGTCATGTATAATGATATTTTGTAACAACGATAAAATTAATATTACTTTATAACATGAAATCTGACCTTAAGGTAAATATTTTCAATAATATTGTCTTTTATTAACGCGAGTATCACACATTTAAATAAAATACTGTATACCGGATTAAAACGCGATTTATTATTTAAATTATTTATCCCGACGTTTCGGATGCTTTTCAGCAACCGTGGTCGCGGGAGACATTTAAATAATAAATCGCGTTTTAATCCGGTATACAGTATTTTATTTAAAAATATTTTCAATACAAAACTCGTAGGTATTAGCAACTTTCTCGCCAATATGTCCCGACTCTCGGCCCAAATTCATTTGTAACTGAAAAAGGCAACGTTTTTTCATTCGTTTGCGAGTGAATATGAAAACCGTAAAGTTAGCACCACAGTTCACTCATCACAAATAGTTGGGAAACTTGACGATCAAACATTTTATTTATTTAATTTACTGTTGCAGTATTTCATTAAGTAATTTCATACACTATTTATCTTCCCCTAGTGAGACATGTCTCATGAGGTAGAGGCATATTTATTTACAGATAAATTCACCTAGCCTGAATTAGATTTTTACGAAAAAGAAACACATAATATGTATGCACTTTATGGTTATTTCAGCTTTGAACATAATACTATCGATATACATCCAGAAGGTATTGTAAAAGTGGTTTATTTTGTAACGCATGAGAGTTTTGCCCACTGAACATTCCTATTCCAACATATAGGTAGGTACTGTGTCACAACTGTGACTGTGTAATCATCACGTAGGTGTTTGGAAAACCAAAGTTGAACGACTGAGCTTTTTGTAAAAAAAATGGCGGATCGTTTGAGAAAAAGATACATATACATACCTATGTATAATTTGAACAAATGAAATCCTCAGTCTGTGATTGGTCAAATTTTTTGACATAAAAACGCTATCAGTAGATAAAACTGACTACTAATGGAAACTGACACAGAAGCGATGCTCATGATCTAAATGGGGACGCGAGATTTCAATGTGAACACTTTAACCCACGTAATTTTTAACTTATGACCTTCAAATGAGTTAATTTACCAAGAGTTTATCAAGTTTTTAAATAGCCCCAATTTATCCTCTAAATAATGATTACTCACATAGGTACATTATAATATTAACTGGAGACTCTCTTTAACTTATTTTTTTTTTATTAAACCATAGAATATAATTTATTTATAGAAATTTGTCATTTTAGAAAATTTTCAAAGCTCTACAATGTATACACTATTTAAATCCATCTAATCTGCGAACTTGAAGATAAAATTTAATAAAATTATATTATTATACTACCTTTAAAGTAACCGCGAAAGTTCTCCAGCACACTGGGACGTTTCGCAGTCTAATTTTCCGGTTTGCTGCAGATCGCAGCGCTGCTCTCAACTTTAATATTTGAAAGTCTCTTTTAAAAATAGTCAGTGACGTAAATTAGGATATGACGCAGATTTACAACGATAAACCTATTCAAGCTCGTGATTAATATATATTAAAACATTTTGAATTAACTTTAAAAGTTCGCGAATGCGTTTAAATTTTGTAACCCTTTTACTATGGCATTGACGTTTGTACAGGTTTAAAGTAAGAAAAAATAAAGTTATGTTTTGCTTAACACGTTTTCTGCGCCATCATGTCCTTGAATTCAGCTTTAAGTAGGAAATATGTATATTTGTAAATATAACTCATATGATAATAAAACTAAGAATAACTTTATTGTTGTATATTTTATTTAATATTGTTTAAAAACAATGTTTGTCCTCCATATACTCCTAAACTATTTATCAAAATATGGTGAAACTCTGCGGAGTTTTTCTGAAAAAGTTCATGGCTCAAAACACCTTTTTTACCTTACGAGGTATTGCAAATCATGATTGGTAAATCAAGTCGTAATAAAATAACTTTGACTGGATTAGAACGCAATTCACTAATTATATTATTTAACCCGTCGTCTCGAACGCTTTTCAGCAAGCGTGGTCAGGGGCAGTCTGAAAGTTGACTTTCAATATCTTTAACGTATTCGTAAAATAGAACACTCATACTTGTTTATTAAAAAATACTATGAAGGTAAGGTTTAATATCGTTATAAATGAGTTTTCAATATTCGCTTTACGATATCCAACAATGTCAGTAATCGCGACTCCGCAGCAATAAAATAGAAAATAATACGAGAGAGCTGCGGATTGCAAAACTTAGTTCGTTTATGGCTTTCCAAGTTCCAGCGATTTGTCGTTACGTTACCTAGCGCAGTGGAAAACTTATATTACTAGTCAAATGTTATAGTCATAACTTAATAAAAAAAATATAAGCGATATAGGTACGATTTGAAACATGTAGTAGATACACACCCCTTCAATCATTTAAATATAGATATATATATAACATTTACAGGATTAAAAAGCATTGGTATGTTTATAACCTTTTCTTAATGTATTAATTTAAAGATTTAAAAGAATCCAGTGTTTTCAATACTTGGAACTTTAATACCTTATGCGTTGAAAGCCAGCAATAGCCTCTATGTTGTAGATTTGTATGTCTGTAACCATAAGGGTACCTGCGCTTTGCCTTGCGTCTAAAAACCTTGTCATCTGTCGGCTTCAAAAACCGAAGGTATTTAATATCAATTAAGCCGATACCTCGAGCAAACAAAATAAATAGTGGTGTACCGTGAGAGCCGGCGATGCAATAAGAAGTCCGAGGTATGGGCCGCACGTGTGTCCGCACAAAAAACACGCCTTAATAAAACGATGCCGGGGGGCTAGTGATGTGAGTGTATCGATATATCATGTAAGTTGCTGACAAATAAATCATAATGTAATAAAATATATATGTATATTGTATATGGATGATGATATGTGATCTGAAGTTTATAAATAGTATTTTATAATTAACGTATCTATTACATTATAAAGAGGAAAGATTTCTTTGTTTGTTACGATATAACTCAAAATATATGGACTGATTTTAAAAATTCTTTCACCAATACAAAGCTACATGCAAGTAACATGGGCTTTTTTTCTGTATGCTCCCGTGCAAGGTTGGAATGTGTTATCTATAATATAATAAACATTTCTGTTCTGTTAAGCAGCCTATACAGTTGAGGAACTTGAAGTTTGACTGTCGGTTTATTTAATAATATCTATGATCACCTCAATGGCTCAGTAGTTTACGTGTTACGTATAGCTCCGGACGTTATGGGTTCTAATCCCATGAACAACACATTAAAATATTTCTGTCAGGTAGAGCACCTGTAAAGAAAAAATATCAATTAAATAGGTATAGATATTGCTATATTTTTCTTATATTCATTAATATGTATGAAGTAATTATATATTCATTCAAAAGTTTTTAGACATCAAAATCACTATTTCCTTGTAGATAATTTTTTGTAACTAATATAATTTATCTAAACAGTATTTACAAGAACTATAAAGTATTGATATTTTCTCTCGATATAATAAGCCGATTATACAAAATTATTCAATTAATTATAACTATTGATATTTTATCGACATGTAGAGCATCACTATCGGCCTCGGGCGGGTTTAATTACACGTCGCGGGCGACAGGTTGTCGCGTGACGTCATCGCTGCATGTGTAGAGGTGCGTCACTTTACAAACACACAGATATTTCAAATTTCTGCTTTTAGCTCCTTATATACAAACGTGAGTCCGCTTATTTTATTATTCAATTAAAAAAGTTACAACGCTTTCTCTACCTCCTTGGCGACTCTTCTCGGTAGAAACAACTAGCTCGTTGGCGTGGGTTATGGGTTTGAATCCCACCGGGATGACATGTTTATAATTTTTGTAAGCATGTCTTCCCCGAGTCTGGTATCTTCCGGCGTTGAACGAGTGGGAGGAATATCGAAATTCCGACCGGGTAACAAACCACCATTCAGAGATGGAAGAAGTGCATATTGCGCGTTTCGGTTTCAGTCTATGGATTTCCGAATACTCGAAGTAAAAATTAGATTGACAGCGCATCATTGACTGATGTTCTGTGGCTGAGGTATCACCTACCTACCATCAAATAAACCTCATGCTCGTCTGTCGATATCTGATATAAAAAAACAACATTCCAAATCGGTGGTAACTTTAAAAACGGTGGTAAAACCAAAATACTTGTAAAAGTTTACTTAAAATGACTTGAACTCTCTTGCCACTGACCACAATCATATAAAACAAATATTATAAACTTTTTTCACATAACTTGGTGTCTGTTTTTGAATATACGATGATGAAATTAACCCAATGTGTTCAGATTGCATTTTGATCCGGTAAAAGTTATTTTATTTAAGATTACAGAAAAAGTATATACGAGTATATAGGAAGACATCAGTGTCTTCTATCATAATGTGTTATCATAACAAACATAAAATATTTAATTTTTAATATCCACCAAAATGTAAGTACCTTCCTCCACTCCCTTAGTTATCAGTAAGTTTTATCACTAAGGTCACGACCGGTACCTTACAAAAACAGGTTGATATTCTTTAGCCTCAATAAATTAACAATAGAGATAAAATAGTGACACATGGACAGATAAACGGACTGTTATTTATTTGTATATCGAAAGGTACAGTAAATGGTCACGTGTTGTACACAGAGCAGAAGACTATGTCATGTATTTATTTATCGACGGAACAATCAACAAATACCTATATAAAAAGGCTTTGAATATTCAAATTCAAAATCATCGTTGATTGCTGAAGAACCGTTTGTGTGATATTTTGTATGAAAATCATTGGTTAGAATTATATTTATTCTAAAAGTGTATTTACACTACGTTGCTTTACAAATAATATTTTTTTTTAGTTAAAAACATCCTTATAATTAGGTACCTTGGTACTAGTGTACTATAGTACCAAAAGAGTTTGTTACTGCAGTTTATCATGACGTGAGCTGTCAAGATGGCGGAGTTCCGAATCTAATTTATTTTATAATTAATTTTATGTATATATTTTTTCCTGATTTTTTCCAATATTTTAATAGCTTATATCTTATTCCGGACATAGAGGAATCCAACAAATAAGATATCGTTAAAATCGGTACAGCCGTTCTTGAGTTATAAACGGTGTAACTAACACAACTTTCTTTTATATATATAGATTGAATTCCATTTCAAATTCAAATTTAAAAATCATTTGTTCATTTAGGTAACACAATTTACACTTATGAACTTACATTGAATTCCAATAGCCAACTTCCAACTTCATCATCAATGACACATAAACCAGACCAACGTTAAAAACAACAATATTATTGAGTTGGGTCTATGTTGTGTGTTTAGAACGAGATATACATACATAAACAATATAGACGAAACCAGAACCTCCTCCTATATTATGTAGTATGAAATGCTTAGTTAATATAGACGACATCGCGGGTGATGACTAGTTCAAATCCAAAAACTCTACTTCTCTATGTAGGTACGTTGTCAGAGGAAGCCGGGGTTAAACAGGTCACCGCTTATCGCATGAGTAGGTGTTAATGGAATTTATTGGAATATTATTGTGTTTTGAATTGAATATACCTATTATATACCGTATGTAGGAAATTTGAAGTAAAAAAATCTAGGATATTTAATATAATCTCATTTTAAAGGCTCGCAACGCATCTCCAAAAATTATTTTAACATTTAATCTACATTATAACTTTGTATTCTATGACAGAACACCAACGCCTCGACATGGTTACGTACCTACTCGGTACTATTGTTTTGAAATGTATTTTTCGGCCAACTTCGCACCTGCAAGTTTTCCGACTGCTGATCTCCATATCTAGATATAATAATCCCAAGATACAGGCTTAGTCTAGTTTAGGTCCTAAATATTTTTTATTTATATTTTGGTTTTAATCAAATAAAGACTATTCTTATTATTATTAAACAAGCTAGAAGCCAATAGGTATAATTATTTTGCTATGACTTACTGAGCTCAATGATATTCATTTTAAAGCTGTTATATATAATAAGCTATTGTGTCATAATACATACTTTGTCTATGCGTACCATAAATATTAAAAGTAGCATACTTAATAGAATTTCAAAACCTATTCTAAGAGTCAGAACGTAACTTGAGATTGTACAAATATCGGAAATGTATTGTAAATAGCAACATAATGTGGAATCAACCATTTTGTATCCATATCCATTTACAAACGCCTTTACCTCCTCAGGTAACCGCGGCTGATAAAAGCAATCATCACTTTTAAAACAACCTTCATGATCTCTATTCCATTAAAATAAAGTTCAAAGTTGTCTAACTCGAACGAACAGAAAACTTTGTAAAACATTGACCAGATTACCGTGATTAGGAAAATGAGTTTAAAGACCGTTACAGAAGGGTTATTATTGCGTGTACGAAGATCAAGGTTATGTGGTTACCTCGAAATACAAATAATGTAAAAAGTCTTGTTCTGCCCATATGTGTTTCGAAGAATTTAATACCTTATTAATGATTGAGATGGGGAAAGACATGCCGCCAGCGAGGCCAACATACCAATCAGTTAGCGCGTTATAAAAATATTAACGATCGTTTTTGTATGTTTTAGTACAACGTCCAACAGTGAATGAAACAATGAATTTGTTTTACGGAGAAAAGGCCACAAACTAGCAGTTTTATTAAAAAACCGAAAAATCTGTCTGTAAAATCTAGTTGAATAGTACATAAATCATACTCTTGAACATAAATCAAGTCATTTAGGCCTTATGTCAAAAAAAAACAACATCCCAGGTTACTCATAAAATTTCATTGTAGAGCGAGTTTTGCATCAAACTTCTTTTTTATCTTCGCTTTTATTTTTCTCGTGTAAAAATTACTAGTAACAATTATATCAAACATCGAATTATTATTATAAATGCCAAACGGAATTTTGATGTTAACCTTTTAATACCGGTACGATTATGAACTTCTCATAAGCCTGCTAGCGCCATCTAGTGTGTAGTAGATGTACTAAACTATACAAATTTACAATTTGTCCCTCTTAGTCTGCAGCATTATTTGCAAATATTATTGATTTAAATATGCCGACCGGAAATAACTGATTATACTGAACGATATTCATAATTCGAAATCAATACCAACTTTTATCTAAACTTTAAAAGGCGATCTATAGATCCCCTTATAACAGATCAGCGGTCTTCCACAAGCTCTATTACCATCGTCCATAAAAAAGATTATATTACAACATAAGGAACCGTTCAGTTTAACACGACATAGATATCTATGTAGGTGAGTCTCGCTCAATCAGCGTCATATATCTGGGGCACGTCGATTTTGAGATTTCATCGAACCGGATGGGTCTGCTCTCGATTCATATATCTTATACTTGCTTAGTAATCGTCGCATATTCAATATTTGACTCAGTGTGTATTATATTGTATTAGTATTGTGTCATTGTTCAGATGTTAAGAAGAAAACCTTTGATATTCGAAAAAGGATACTTAACTGGACAAACTAATTAAAAATATATATGTTTTATAGTTCACAGCAAAGAATTACCTTCACAAAAATTGCAATGCAAAACATAACATTTATGGTGAATAACTACTTTGATAATAAAAAACGGTGAATATATATTTTTTCAACAGACTATTATATTTATAAAATATCTATCAAATTTTGAAATACAAACTTTACTATTTTGTCGTATGATGTAGTCATATCACCCATGACTATAATATATCACTGCTTACAGATGTGTCTGTTAGAATTGACTAAGCTATAACCTATGACTAGTATTTAGTTTTTCTACTCTCCTTTGTAGAAATTCAAACTTTTAACTGTTTCTATTCAAAACTTTTTTTATAAATGAAACTCCAAACTCCAACCATGACTTTAATAACTCTAAAGTGAATATCATTTATTTATTTAAAATTACTATTAATACTAGTTCCTTACTTTTTATATCAAATCTATATATGTGTATGTTATGAATATATTTATTATTAAAAGCCAATAAAAGCTTATATTTACATTTTTAGGATTATTATTGAGGTTAGTAAATAAATTTCAGCGAACTATTTTATAATCAACAATTTTTTTTTTTGAAAAATAAATGTCTGTTATATGTATGGACCGAAAGCAACGGTAAGAGCCTACTTCAAACCACATATACATAATATAGGTAGTACTCTAAAAAAACTATATTCGCCACTGAATTTTTGAAACTAAAAACACAATTACCGACTGTTTGCCCGCGTGCTTTCAGCAAGGTGTAAAACAATTGTTACACTCGGATTGTTGTCAGTCAGCCAAAAGAAAGTGTTCGAACTAAAATGATCGTTAATTGTCTAGACGTTTACTAGTAAAGAGATTAATTGCACGTAAACGTTCTAAATCCACTTTCTGTCGCGAAATAAATCTAATAGTTTTAAAGCCTGGATTAATTTAATTTATCATGAATATTAAGTTCTCGTGGAATTTTTACGATGTCAAATGTTTTAGGTCAATCAGGTATTCATGATGAAGGTATTAGAATATTTTATTAGACAGTTAACGCACTTGGAATTAATCTGTAAGCCTGAGTAACTAAGATATGTTAGCAAACAATGAATATCTTAGTTTTTACTTTTTGTGAATTATTTTAGTTAAAAAAATTGTATGTGTGTACCAGAGTACCTACACAGGTAAGAAGTGAAACTTCTTTACGACATATCATTTTTGTACTATTTGCAACTTCAGGAAAATGGGGTAGATAAGGCTTAAGCCTTAAGAAAAAAGATTTTATCACTTTCAAATTAATATATTGTTATTCTTATTTCAAACCAAACTTCAAAACTAATATATTGTTGTTATTATTATAATATATTACATTATATTCTTTACGTCACTATACTAAACTTTGATAAAAAAAGCAACATGGCGCGTAGCCGAAAAACGTGACGATACTGCTACAAAATTTCTCCCATACGTCGATAAAGAAGTTTCACTTCAAAAAACACTGTACCTACCTGTTCTTTTTGGTAATATTGGCTGTGTTATACGCGTTGTTCCTAACCTGTGCTATCACAGGATTTTTTTTATGTTAGATATCGACAGACGAGCATGAAGTTCACTTGATGGTAGGTGACACCTCAGCCACAGATCAGTCAATGATGCGCTATCGACCTATTTTTTACTTCGAGTAATTTTCTTTTGAGTCTCAGGTAACAACGTAAAAAATAACGTTTTTTCGAGCAGGGCATCAAATACTAATGAAATAAGAAAGAAAAATGGTCAGTGAAATGGTCGCAGAAGTTTTTGAAGTTTTTAAAAAATGTTTGAAATCTGGGAATTCAAGTATGTGAGTGGAATCTTGCAAATTCGTTTTTCAACCAAACTGAATTTTTTTTTTTCAAATTGAAAAATTCCTAATTAAAAGAAATTTATTTTTAGAAAATTACCTACCTATTTATATTAAATCTATAACTTATGAAAAAAATCAATGTATTAGAAAAATTGGTGGCTTCAACAAATATCATTGTTATGATAGAACATTGTGTGTACTATTTGCTCTTATGTTAGATTGTTTTTCCCCTTATGATAATCTGGTACCGAAAAAAATCTACACGATCTCATTGATAAAGCATTTCGTATTAACAGTAACCCGATCGCGAAGCTTGTATGACAGCGCGTCCGGCACGAGCGGATGTCGTATGAAAGGCTCTTTATACCGTCGTTAGAGAGATCATCGCGATTTTTAGCGTTTAAGGTGGTAAGGTTGTTGCACTTCCTGTTGTTTCTATAAACCAACATGCATATTTTAAATACAAATTATAAAACAATTTTTGATTGAAATCCAGTGTAATAAATGTTTATCAAATGAAGGGTTCCTTAGGCCATTGGATAGTACAACTGCCGTGCGCTCCGATGGGTTGCGAGTTCGAATCCCATCGGGGTGAAATAAAACTCCGGACTCCGGAATTAAATTTTATTATTAGCAATGTACCTATTATTGTCGTCGTCACTACATTTTCATATATTTTAACAACATCATTATTAGTGGAAAATAAAAACCACGTTCACGGTCAATATAAAATGGTATTTTACTAGTATTAGACGTAAACAAATTATAATGACAGAATTTGGCGCCAAAAACATTTAAAACGCAGAGACGTCGTTAATCAAACTAAACGGAGTGTTTACTAATAAAATATTTTGCAATCAGTTTTTCAGCATTATTTATAGATTTAGAGAGGAATTATCATTGCGGATCATTCCAATACTTTCATAGTCTAGTACAGAAAAGAATGTTTGGAACCTCCAAACATTTTTTTCTGTAAGGAATAATTTAATAATTTATAAACGCATACCCTAAATCTGGATTTGAGGTATTTTCAAACGGAAATAATTATATTTTCAACCTTCCCCTCTCTATGGCAATAAGATGGTAGTTTTGAAAGCTAAAAGAACAAGACCGCGGATTTTTTTAATTGTTAAATACATTAAACCATATATCACGTCAATTATCATAAATAACTGTTAGTTAAGCAAGTTAACGTCTTAATTATGGACTGTTCTAAATACTTACTGGATATCGCCTATTAATTTGAAGTATTCATATTTGATTTCCGAGAAGCCGCGTTAACCGGCAAGGTAAAATGAATGAACACACATTAGTCTGCCGCGGTAGCTCTATTAGTCATATTATTATTTTGCATTTGTCAAACTAGATGCTTGCGTATATTTAGATTACCTGGAATCGCGTATTGCATTCCCTTAGGACAGCGTTTCTTAAACTTTTCCAGTCCACGGACAAATCAAGCACAAATTCAAGCATCCCCTTAATAAAAAAAGGAATAATTTTCGGACCATTTATTACAGTACTATAAACACAATAACAATACTTTTTCATAAAAATAAGTCTATGTGAAGGTTGGTGCGTCTTTTGCCGCCTGGCGCTTGATCGCCGTGGTAACTAAAATAACGCCGTTATTTTTGGTGGCATTTATTTAACTACTATAATATTAAGTGGTCTAATGAACCTCGTTCTTTATATATACTCGCGGACTCCCAGTGGTCCGTGGACCACAAGTTGAGAAACACCTTAGGACATCATAAATCACATTACGTACTAATAAGAAATATTCAAAGACATAATGAACAGAAAAATTATTGTTATCAATATAGTATCTTTAACTATACGTACAGTATACTCCAAATTGATATTGAGTATAAAGTAGTTGAAGCGATGTTATCACTTCAAAGGTTTGACTATTAAGCGCATGGTGAAATCTCACTAAGTCTGGAAATGCACAACCAATTGAAGAATTAGAGGCAGTTTTACTTCTCAGGTATATGCATATGTATACATATTGTGGAACCAGTATTGCTATTCTGTAAGTCGACCTCCTGCAGTGAAAAATTACACATAAGCTAAATAGCAAAATCAGTCAGTCAACCGCCTCGCTCAAAGTCTAGTTACTATAATAATAAAGCTCTATTTAACCCTTACCAATTACTACTTAAACTTTCTGTACTTTCTATCTTAAATTATATGTGTTTTTTATTAAATTTAATTTATTCTATTCTGTAAGATATATTATATTCTATTCTGTCTCTTGGACATTATTATGAAGTCGAGTACTTTTATATTACATTGCCTAGTTACTATAATCATACATAAATAACGGCGTTGAAATAAAGATAGAGTTACTACTTTCTTGACTAAATAAGTGCCAATTAGAGACCGTTTAAATCTTCTTTAAAATTATTTCTTTTTCGCCTTTTATTTATAATTCACAATCCACAATCAAGTTGGGCCGGATTCCAATAAGGCACTTACAATTTATTATCATTTCTTTTCTATAGCTCATTCTATTAAGCAGATTGTTGCCCAAATTCTGTTTGATTTACGATCTTTGAGCATTTTTTCACACTAGCTCGAGCAATAAGTTTAAGTATCGCTGATAAATAACTCAGCTAATAAACGCTAAGAAACAATATATCACAATGATAACTACGCGGGCCGCAGTCTAGTTGAATCAGCATAGAATTTTGGGATAGAAATATGACATATTTTTAAAGAGAATATCTCTTATAGATTTTAGTTTTTGTTATTTTTTCAATATTTTTATGTAAATATATAAGTCTCAGAAAGATAAAATATGTAGGTACCTTAGAAATATACAAATTAGTGGATTGCTAAACTATTTGTTATTAAATTAAAATCCAGTCATAATGTTATATGATAGCAACAACTCGACTTTAGAATATCCTCTGATATGTAGAGCTTTATAACCAACATGCACAGTTGTACTATGTTCCCTTTGAAAGTTGGTAATATTCAGTTAAGAAGGCTGGCGAAAACATTCGAATAAATATAAGGACAGCAAATTTCAGACGAAGTTGGTTTTTCAATACACTCACTCTATTATTTATTTCACTCATATCACTAATTAGCGACTTTCTTATTTTTATGAATCTTACTTCAAAATGACTGACCAGAATACTTCCATTCACTATTTTTAAAAATTATCTAGCATTAAATTTTGAAATTTGTATTCGAAATAAGATTACAGATTATATATAACCTAGAAACTATAGGTATTTTCTCTAATAAATTTAGTCTGTGGCTTGGATCGCGTAAAAATATAGTGAGGCCCAGAGGCAAATAGATTTACATGTGTGAAATATAGTGAATATGTGAATTATAGTCGTTCGGAATATGGCGTAACGTTCGGCTAATAAGTGAGGCGCTTGCGCTCGCTGTGCGCTATAAATCTCACCGCCATCATGCCTGGGAATTACTTAACTTACTTTTCTACATCCATAATAATAAATAAGTCAAACCATAGAGTATGTGTAACCCGTTAAAAATATAATATATCTTCGTTTGTAGTGCTTTTATAGTATACCTATACTCAAAATGCTGTCAAATATAGGTATGCTAAACTTTGTTCAAATCAAAAAGTTTAGTATCAAGTTTTTATCAAACACTCCGTAATTCATAATGGATTTTAGAATAAATCTTGACAAATTATTTGAGTCAATAAGCTAGGTTCTAAACCAAGCGTTGAATGTTTTCTTATAGTACCTAATAATTATAAGGAGATATTAAAGGTCAAATAAATTTAAAACAAAGAAAGTTTTTATTAAAATACTAAGTAGATGAACAGATACAGATTTAAATAAAATACTGTATACCGGATTAAAACGCGATTTATTATTTAAATTATTTATCCCGACGTTTCGTATGCTTTTCAGCAACCTTCAGCAGCTTTTTTTAAAAAGAGTGGCGGCGAGTTTCTTGCCAGTTCTTCTCGTCCGCTCTACGCCCTTGATTTGTGAACTGGTAGTAAATGTAAAATTAGAAGCATTTAATACTAGTAATATTAGTAATTTAATATGTATTATTTTTTATTCACGTTCATAGGTGTACATTGTGTTACCTAAATTAATAGTTTTTTTTTTTTATTTAATTGAATTAAATATGGCAACTTTGTGACATTTCAAATATAAGACAACTGTAATCTTTCAGTCTCCCGCGACCACGGTTGCTGAAAAGCATCCGAAACGTCGGGATAAATAATTTAAATAATAAATCGCGTTTTAATCCGGTATACAGTATTTTATTTAAATGTGTGATACTCGCGTTAATAAAAGACAATATTAGATACAGATGTAATAAAAAAAAGTATAAAAAATTGTTATTGTATTTCTATCACACGTCAAGTACACCTAATTCATCACTAACTGCCTACTCTTTCACTCGTTTTATTAAATTGAATAAAAAGATCGTGTGTATATGAGTGGCAACAAGTAGATGATGACGCTAACTGCGCGCGATGACGGGTTAATGATCACCGCTGACTGCCCGCCGCGTGTTTACCTAGAGCACAGAGCAATGAGCACACAGATATGACTGGAGAAATCACTGTAAACTAATATTGGTAATTTTAATTTTAACAGCAAGATAATAAAAAAATGCTAAAATATAAAATTTACAGATAAAATCAGCAATAAATTTGTTACATGCTAAAAAAATTAAATAGTTTAATACAATATTGAGAAAAAATATATTTACACTTAAATAAGTTAATCCGTTTAAAAGTAAAACGGTACTTATTTATGCTTGGTCCATACTCTTCCGCTCTTGACTATTTTAAGACAGATGTACGCAGGGGTTGCTCATCGCAAAAGTCCTCCCTCTTTTGGTTTTGATTTTACCACGAACATTGTTATATATTTCAAACTATTCCAGATATTTATGTAAAATATTTTAGTGTTGCGAAATAATCTGTAATATAATGCCCCTTATTCACATGGTCATATTTACATTGATAGATACTCATATTTACATATTTTGATAGATTTATATATACAATTTAACAACAGCATTAGCTTATTAAAAGTGAAAAATATTTTTAAGTTTTGTTTCTTGGTGATTTGATTTTTATTTTGAAGTAAAACTGCCTACGTTATAAATACTTTTAAAAAATGACATTGTTATCATTATAATTTATTTTAATATTTTGTGTTAGTTATACTTTTATTTATCAGTGATAGTTTTTTATTTTCTTTCGTATCTATATAACATGTTTTATACGTTTATCAAATAATTAATTCTTATTCTAAATCCATAAATAAAACAAAAACTATTGTGACATATGCTCATAACAATTTATAAGGACCAAAGTATGTGTACAAACATTACTCTGTACTCACCTCATACTAGTTCAAGGGGAAAAAGTATGTTTACACCACGATCAAAGTTATCAATACGGCTGTCTCGGAGCGATTTTTGAGTGATCCACTCAGTTTTGATTAACGCAACGTGACCTGGCACTCAGCCAATTTGCTCTCAATCGATGGAAATTTTAATACACGTCTCATAAAAATAACTAAACAGTAGAAAAAATAAAATAAAAAAGAAATTACAAGACTGTCGTAGCTGGTCCTTATGGTTCAGTGTTCGAACGATAATGTTACTATCATGAGGCCACGTGTTTAATATCTACCTACAGGTAACGTAAATTTCACAGTTTTGATATATTAATTATTATTACCTCACCTGTCAGTGAAAACAACCAATTGATGTTTTTTTTTTGTATTTGTGAGGCTGAATTGAGTTAACTAGTAAAATCAACATTTAAAAAATACAATGTTTTCGAACTAGCGGACGAATTATGGTTCTTTCATTTCTCTGAAGAACAAGGTACAATTATGTATAACTTTTTTATACGGATTGATCACTAAAACCAGACACAGAAGTGTGTCTCCACATGCCCGCTGGTAAATCTTAGTATCAAAATTTAAACTGTGTGAACTGAAAGTAAAATATGATATTTATAAACAGAATTCATCACGTTAAGATTTTTCAGAAACAAATATAAAAAATCCATTTGACGCTGACTAATACTGCTCTTACGGTCGACAGCGATACACCTGTCGCGTGCTGACTGCTGACCAAATATACACGCATACATCAAGCTCTTGTTTTTTATTTGGATACGTGAGGTGTAAGATCGTATTTATAGCTTGGGTATTTTAAAGTGGGACTACTCATATACTTTTTATATAGAGCAAGGGTTTACGCTCACATAGAAACATTGGGATGTCTTATGAGGATATTAAATATAACCTATTTATATTTCTTAAGATAAAAAATACTTCCAAATGATTCCCGAGATTTAGCTGTGAAAATGAAATAGAGTAGTGTGAATCTTCAAGGAAAGACTATGCCTACCTTAAAGGCATTCCTGCCCCCCTCATCTGCGGAAATTCTAGTTTTGTAGATGTTCATGTGTCTTAATTGGCAGTCCTTGAACGTCTACAAAATCATATCAGAGTAGAATCGTTTACAGAACCAATTCTTTGTATCCAGTGCTCTATGTAACTTTTATATTATATTTAATTCTACTAATATAGTAAATGTGAAAGTTTGTGAGGATGTATGGATGGATGTTTTTGTACAGACTCTTTCAGGGATAAATAGATTTTTTTAAACTTTACATTATTTTTGTTTATGTACATCAGAATAAGTTATAATTTATAACAATATTGTGCCTTTCCTTTTCTGGTCTTTCAGTAGGTTCCTACGAGTATTGAGTAATGTTTTTTTAAGGAACTATATACCTACATATATATAATGAATAGTTGGTGGCAATTATTTTCACAGTGGTTGAGGTAAAATTCCGTTCCGTTGTTATTTAGGATTTTCAGTCATACCCGTGGTAGATTTTCTTTAGTGTCTCATCAAGTTTCTATAATGTCTCTAACAGAACTTCATATTTTTCTCAATTACATTTCCATACTGTCTTTCACTTAAGTGACGATTACAATAACACAAATAGATTTCACCGTGGGATATATTGAGATTATCTCTTCCACCCTTATATCCAAGGTGTAAGGATCATAATTCTGTGTAATTAGTTTCAGGTTTTGTTTTAATAGTTTAAATGTATGAAGGGTCTGTGATCAAAGGGGAGTATCGACTAGAGTGCATAGTTCTCACGTTAACATCTTGTCTTGATTATTGATGGATGTATGGGAAGGGGGCCTTGACAGATAAAGGTGTTAATTTCATCTGTTAATACTTTTATCGTACGACGATTTTCTGATGTTAAAAGTTCCAAGCGAAAAGACTGGGGTCACTTGATAAAATAATTTTAACATTTAACATTATTAAACAACTCTCTCTGGTGCGTGGTGGGACGGTAAGAGTGGTAAATCACATCACGACTGCCTTACTTAAGATCCTATATCCCCTCAATGGGGCAGAGGACATCCAGAGTGTTCCACCAGTTCTGTCTTGAGCAACCCTTTTCATTTCGCTCCAAGTCGTCCCAATGGACTTCGCATCTGCAATGACAGTCCGTCGCCAACTACTGCCTTAGGTTAATATTAAATATGTTAAACTTTTTTTTCTGGATAGAACTTAAATTGAGTTTAAAATCAAATAGTCGAAATTCGCTCCAAATAATAGAGAAATGAAATAAAAAACTTCACAAATTCAAATACTTTCAACATTGTTAAAGTTGATAGTCCATTTGCGAGAAAACCGACCAATAAACGTTTATTATATCGCAACTGAAAACAGTTTCATTAAAATTGTTCCACGTTTAAAAGGCATCCCTTTTCCCCTCATATCACCGAACATCTTAGTTCGCCCTAAACGTATGCAAATTTTATTTTAAAAAAATGCAAGTGGCTGCCCACATGTCGCGCGGACGGTCCGCTTTTTATTGCTTTTATTGGATTGTCCATTTTGGCTCACCTTCCTCGACGGTTTAAAATTGGATCTCATTTTGCCTTTATGATACGGTTTATGGTAAATATTTTTGGAATAATAAGGCGCGGAATTTTGTTTTCATAATATTTAACATATTGAGATATTTTGTTTGGATAAAAGAATACTAAATAAAAGCTAGTTTTGTTCAAAGCGAGTAGTCAATGATATAATAGGTATTTTCCAAGGATGGTCTAAAGTTTGACTCATGTAACAAGACTTTTCGTTCTGAAATTGCAAGTGTATAAACAAAGACGATGAAAATAGTCGTACAGTTTCACAAACTGTACGACTATTTTTATTTCTTTGTTTGTAAATAAATACAAAATATTTTTTATTTTATTTTCATATTAACTTTTTTTAAATGCATTTTCATGGTTTTGGTTTTTTGGGAATTATTATTTTTATATTTTAAAAATAATAAAAATTACTACTATTCTTAGTTATATGGAAGTATGAGGAGTGTATAAAGCGGTGAAAGATGTTGAAGAAGGGATAATGAAAGCGTTTGAAAAACCATTATTTTTTCTTGACTAGATTGGATCACTTTTCCCTGGAAATCCACAATAATAATGCGCCAACATTTGGTCTCCTTCTCCTACAATTTTAATTAGTGAGCCCAATTAATACGACCACAAGTTTACATAAAGGATTATTTCATTTCAGATGCCTTATGAAATGTATTTGGCTTATAGCTAGGGAGGCGAGGTAGCTAAATGGCGTAATTCAACGGCGCCGTCGAGACCTATCAAAATCGAAAGATAAAATAATTTCGAAAAGAAAAGTTCGTATGGTAAAAACCATTTTAGCGGTGGGTTTGGCGGTTTTTCAAAAATGTTAAAAAAAATAGTTACTTCGGCATTCTCGAGCGCGTCAGATATTCATACTACGTATGCCCCAAGTGCCTCTGATAACAGCGGTATACTAATCTGCCGGTTTGCGTGGTGGGGGTAGGCATATAAAGTAGTCAAAAATGCAAAAAAAAAAAATTTACTCGAGCGCGTCAGATTTTCGGAAGGGGTGTTACGTAGGCCCCAAGGAAGCTCCCTTTAAAAAAACTGACGATTTAGGCGTGACGATAAGTTACGATGAATTTTTGAAAATGCAAAAAAAAAAGTATTTTTGAAATACTCGAGCGCGTCAGATTTTTATAGGGAAGGTTTATCTCGGTATCCTGAAAGCATATTTTCTTAATCTGACAAAAATGTTGGTGGGTTCTCTTAATCTGACCGAAAAAGGTTTCTTTTCCTTCTCTTCCTTTCTTTCTCCTTGATAAAACGGGGAATTTAAGAATGACAATAATATATATATATAGCGATAGATACAACCAACGTAAATGTAGATGAAATGTAGTACGAATTGTATTATTTATTGTATAAAAAAATGAAATGATATAAAAATTGTATTATAATTGTATTGTTATGCTCAATACAATTCATTTACATTTTTGCTCAATACAATTCATCTTCTTCTTCTTTACTGGAACTCTCATATTGTGGCTCCTCATCCACATCACTTCTTTCCTCACCATCAATGTTGCGAAATAATTAAGGAAAAATACTGGTAGGACGGCATATTTCCACGAAGCGCTCAGTCTGTATTACATGTTTATGGCAAATTCCTGTTTTTTGCTTCAATTCTTCACTTCGTTTTGCTTACGGTACGTCCAAAAAACAATTTGAGGATCAACAGGCTATTGAATTAATATACATACATGAAACTGTACATGTTAATAATACTTTTGTATACAGATACGCGTAACTTTTTCCGAGTCCACGAAATTGTCGAGAATCTTTAGAAAAAAAATTGAGATATAATAAAAGTCACATAATTTAATCATCGTTATTTCATATCAATTTTTTTTAACACCCTCAGTTTTCGAGACATACTCAAAAAACCGGGAGTTTGAGTTTTTATGATGCTTCTAGTCAAAAAGTTTTAACTTTGGACAAAAATGTAAAGAGACCTTTTTTGTGTAAAATAAAATTACCTTTATTGTTTATTTAAACTTTATTTTTGTAAAATGTATCGTTCGCGACTTATATGCCGCAACGCGTTTTTCGGAAGACGAAATGGCTCCTCCACACTTCCGGTCATGCGGAAACCGGCAGATTTTGTATTTTTAGTAAGTTTTAGATTATATTCTTCAAAATAAAAAATAAAAAAATCGCGCTCGAGAATGCCGGATTAACGTTTTTTTTTTACAAGTTTGCGACCCTATAACTCGGCGGCGTCAAGGACTTATCGTCAGATTAGTTCAATTTAGTCTTAAAACACTAAAATCAACCCCCAATATCTTAATCTGACGCGCTCGAGTATTTCAGACTATCGATTTTTTTTTACTAATCTGATCGTCTATCCTAGGCGCGCGTCACTACATATAGAGCTAAATACTTTACAAGGTTGTTCTATTAGGTCTAATAAATCTCTCATATCTTAAACTGCCACGCTCGAGTATTACCGAAAATTCACCTATTCGCCTCCTTAACCATTAATTAATAACTTAATCACTACTTGGTAAAGTAAACAAGTTTTACCTGTCTGAATAGTGGCCAAAACCTGGATTATATTAAAAAAAAATATATATGTTAAGAGCAGAAGCATAAGTGCGATTCTTTCGCAGATTTTGGACTCGACTCTCATTAGAGACATTACATTCAAACTAGTAGGTACGAATACATTTGATTTTACCAAATGAAAAAAAACCAGAAACAAAAAATAAATAATAATGGGAATTTTATATTATTATATTAAAAAAATATTTTCACTCAGAAGCTAGAAAATATTCTAAACTAGCTGATGCCCGCGACTTCGTTCGCGTGGGGTTTGCTTTTGAGCAAGCTTTCTTCAAATGACATATCCTCCATCCTCTGTACTTGGTGATTTCTTTTGGGAAAGAGCTATCAAATTAGTCACTGACGGTTGATTTTGCATCATATTATCGACACGTTTAATGGTGGTTGAGATTGGGGTTCGAAGTATGATTTGAAATTCAATAAAAATACCATTGTTGAAAAAATGAACCTGACTTTAAAGAAATTTACTTATTTTTTTTATAAATTTAATTAGTGGTGAAGATACTCCACCTCGATATTTATTTCATTTAATTGATCATTTTCATTTTGAGATTTTTTTTTTTAATTCCCTTTTCCCGGGATTCCTACTCGGGTTTCCGGTGCTAAATGCGGAAACGGAAGATACGAAGACAGTCCTTAAGAAGCAATAAAAGCAATGTCGAATAATCGTAATTCTGTAGAGAAAGGATGGATGAAAAGGTGAAATAAACAATCTCATAAGAAATAATTTTTCATATAATATTTCAATAATACATTTTCTATTTTTATAATATAGTTCTTTAAAAAAATAAATATAAATACAAAAAAAATATTTCCGTCCAACTCCAGATTCGAACTCGCATCTGAAGTTACGCAATGGGCCTGCATATCCACTATTCTACGATTACATATATCGGAAATGGCGAAATAATCAAAGTATTTCATTTACATATCAAACTGTGATTGACATCTGACAATTCGAAAAAGTTCAACGCGAGTCAGTTTGCATTGCAATTTGGTGATATGGTGCCTTTAAAGGTATTTTTAAATGATGATAACTTTTCTTTCCGAGAACCGATTTCGATAAAACAAAGCCTATATGTTGCCCCGGGCTTTACTTAATATATTTGTGTAAATTGCATGAAAATCCGTTCAGTATCTTCGGAGATTAGCGTGAACAAACAGACAGACAGACAGACAGACGGACAGACAGACAGACAGACAGACAAGAATCTTAAAAATTGCATTTATGCATTCTGCTACCCTTCTTTTATCACCCCTCTTAATTTCTGGTAAAAATATTTAGTGAAGCGTAATTTCGATCCTACTCTTTTATTATATGTATAGATGAGATATTGTACTTTCTTAAGGGAACTTAATATAATTTTGAAAGTGATACGTGTAGTACGGTAAGCGTGCAGATTATGATTACGACGGGATCTGCCATAAACCGGACACCCGCTGCAGTGAATGACGTCTTCAGGGTTACCTTTCGAGATGCTCCTCCCCGCACCTCCCCTCACCTCACCGCACCTCTCCTCGACTTTATTGAACGATAGACACCGAGGACTCTTGACCAAAACTTTATTAAAAATCAGAAGTCTCATGTACCTTTAAACGTGGATAGAATATTCAAAGATAGGTAGATACACATCAAGCCTTTTTCCCATTAGGGTAGGCAGAGGACGGAATTCCATATGCTCTGATCCTTGCATACATACCACTTTCGCTTCTTCCACTTTCATCAAAGGTTTTATAGATGCTCGTCGGTTTCGAGTATTTTTGCCTTTTGAAAAACGTTCCAGGATTTTAGAAATAAAACAATAATTAGTGTTCTGCCTTGAGACTTACCACACAATGACCAATACCAGACTGGGGCCTTATTTTTTTTTTTTATAACGAAATATATACCTCGTGATTTCCCTCTCAATACCTATTATAAGTTTTCGGTCACATTTTCGGTCTTAATATATTTTAGCACTAACACTATAAGGTTAGTTTCCTAAGACGACTTAAAACGGACTGCCCTTTACTTTTGTTTTTCAACGGGAATTCTCCCTTCACGAATTACTCCCACTTAATTCGCATAATACTATACCATTTGTTCCAATCTAAACGGGCCACCGTTGAATCGTTTCAAGGCAAATGACGATCTTTCATATTCTACAATTATTTTTAAAACGGCAATTTCCAGTCAGTCAGTCAAAAATCAAGTCGTCAAAATACAAACGGACGTTTATTCCTAAAACAATCCAATTTTTTTATAACAGATATCGACGACGAGCATGAGGTTCAATTGATGCTAGGTGATACCCCAGCCACAGAACATCAGTCAATGATACGCTGTCGACCTACTTTTTACTTCGAGCATTCGGAAATCCATAGACTGAAACCGAAATACGCAATGTGCACGTTGTGTTCATGGTTTTTCCATCTATGAACGGTGGTTCGTTACCCGGTCAGTTTAATGCCCGAGTAACCAGTCTTGGGGAAGACATGCTTAGATGAAAATTATAAACATGTTTTCCCAGTGAGATTCGAACCCACGACCAATCGATACTCACGCAATTTTCTTTGGAGTGGAGCAATTATTGAATATGTTTTATGTTAAATCGTTTTGTTTTAAAAGGTTAACCTTTTCTTGAAAAAATTGGAATAATAAATGCTGTGGGGCGGTGCGCGAAACATAAATATATAAGTTTGACCGCGGGTGGACAGTGATGCGACTTTACCTCGACTAGCGGTCGGCTTACATGCCTCCTATTTAAGATTATCTATACTAATATTATAAAGAGGAAAGATTTTGTTTATTAAATAAAATACTGTATACCGGATTAAAGCGTGATGTGTTATTTATATTGTTTGTTGTCTGCCCGTGACCACGGTTACTGAAAAGCATCCGAAACATCGGGATAAATAATTTAAACAATATAAATAATAAATCGCGTTTTAATCCGTATACCGTTTTTTATTTAAATGTGTGATGCTCGCGTTAATAAAAGACAATATTATTGTTCATAAGTTTGTTTGTTACGATTTAACTCAAAAACAACTTGACCGATTTTTTAAATTCTTTCACCAGTAGAAGGCTACATTATCAGCAAGTAACATAGGTTATAAAATAGTTTCTTTTGTGTTTAGTACCTACATCAACATTGCACCCGCCATGTAGCTTTCTATTGTAGAAAGAATTTAAAAAATCGGTCCAGTAGTTTTTGAGTTTATTCATAACATACAAAAATACAAAATTTCGAAAATACAAATATTTCCTCTTTATAATATTAGTATAGATTAGAATTAGTATACATATAGATATTTGTCCGTAAGTAACTTCTATATATATACACCATAGGAATATGGAGAAGGATTTTTGATCAACAAGAGATGGAAGTTCCATTATCCATACAGACAAAACCGTGAACAAATACTGGTAATCTTTATATTATCATAAATATACCGACATATAAACTAACCATAACCATAGCAATATTGTATCAAGTAGAAGTGTCCACGTGCAGACGTGTTTGTATGAAAAATATTCCAATAACCACCCCCCTTCCCGCCCTCCCTCGCCCCTTCCCGCGGAGCCGCAGCTCGAGGGGGTGGGGGTAAGGTGATCTCTACAAGATGGCTACTGAGGTCAGCCACTTCGCAAATTATATAGCTTGTATCATATTTGTGTATCAATGGCCAATAGGTTGGCGTTTTTTGAATGGGATATTTATTTTTTGGGGAAAGTAATATTGTTGGATAAGTATGGGTATTGAAGTAAATTAGGTATATGTTTTTTTGTTTGGGTTAGAATTGAGGTTTCAATAGTTACGTAGAAGATGAAGCTTATAAAATTAAGTTTGACAGTGATGTTGCTTCGTAGCATTAATGGAGTATTATGGGTTCGATTCTCAGCTATGCTAATGGTTACTATTATTCATAGATGGGAAAGTGCTGATGTCAAATATACTCAAAGTAAGGTATAGAAAAGTGAAATCCGGAGTCTCCTAGTGGGGCACGGGGTAGACCCATTTCTGTGTCTGTTTCACTGATCATTTTTTTTGTATAGGCTAGTTGATGATCAGCCTTCTGTGCCCTGCCTGACCGAAACAATGTTGTTTCCCCGGGATTCGAACCCGGATCATCCGGTGCTAAACGCATCGGTGGTCAAGGTAAAAAGGGGAATAATAAGACAGCACTAAAATTGATATTCTGTGACTTGTGTGTTGACGTATTATCATCTTCCGTTACTAGAAAGCTTCGTATTTCTTAATCTATATTCGAAAAAAAGCATCAGGATCCGTACAGTGCAACACTGTTCCGTGACGAATTTAGATAACAATCGCTTACTCGGGTTTAGGGGTAAGGAAACAGGAAGTATGTTATAAAACGAAGCCAGTGAACTAAGTTTAGATTAGTTGACCTTAGTTTGTAACTTGGTGAAATATTTAAGTGTATCGTAAGCTAAATTAAGTACTAGATTATTTTGGCGCGGTTGTAGCTTGCTATATGACACTGTTAAACAGAACTTAGCATTGGTAAATTGTGATAATGGCTTTGTATGTGTGGCAGAGAGATGAACCTCATCCATTAAGATATAGCTATAGGCTGATAAGTTGTTGGCCTATCAAAATCGGCACGCACCTGCATGCTGTAAGTGCCATGGCGTTACGTCCACACTATTGCTCAGTTATCATTAAGCCTTCGGCCTTCTTTCTGGTAAAATGATTTAGACAGTAATCTTAGACTGTTTTTTAATGTTCAAAATATTATGTCTTCATCGGACGTATGACTCAGCTCTATTTAATTTAAAAATATAAACATACACCTACAGGAAAATTTTACCTTGTAAGGTTACTCTCAACCCGGATAAACACGTTCCATCCAGGATAAAAGTGGATATCGTAAGATCTGGCCGTGACCGGAAATTAAGACACGAGCGCCTCCCGGCGACGCCCTTCCACTTCCGTTTGGACATCACCTCGCTATTATCATATTTCAGATGATATCTGCTTTGTTTATTTAATATAGATGTATAATAAAGTAATAGGTATAGTGACTCTATAGCTCTCTGTAAACATCTGAATTGTAAAAAGCATGTAAGGTCTTAGGAAGCAGAGATCTCACCAACTGGAATTGATTAAGGTTTTTACAATATAGGTTTTGTAATTTTGCAATTAAAGTTCAAATTTTAAAGATAAGCTCCATTAACAGATATATTATTATAGATAGAGTCTGCTCCGTTTTGATCCGTAACGTGAAACTGACCGACTCAATTGTGTCTTATTATATCAAACTAGCGATCCGCCCCTGCTTGGCACGGGTGCAATGTAGATGTACCTATATACAAAAAGAAAAAAAAAATATCCGTCGAGTAGTTTTTGAGTTAAACGTAACAAACAAACAAATCTTTCCTCTTTATACTATCAATATATAATATATAGATATTGAGGTTCACTTGATGGAAGGTGATATCAAACACACATCAATTAATAAAGCACTGTTGACTTATGATTATTCAGAAATATATAGACTCAAGTGGGAACTTCAGCGAGAAGCTTGTACTCACAAACTTTCCAAAATCTGTCCACCCCTCCCATGCAATTTCTCTTGTTTCTATCATCACGAAATATCGAGACTTAAAAAAAACCATTACCAAATCATACTAACAGAATATCTTCTTATGGGAATTATAGTTCTGAAAATAAAATAAGAAGAATAGAGTTGTCAAGAAGTTGAATCGTTGATAACATTGCTTGTGAGAAAATTTTGCTGTGACATAAATTTCCAGTAGTATCTAATTAATACTTTAATAGCCAATAAAACGCACCTAGACCATGGTTAAACACTGCAATGCCTGGGCCACTCAAGAAATGCATTCAGCCATAAAACGTGTTGTCTAAATTGATAGACGCATACAGTAATTACTGAATATTGCTTGCGTTTCCACTCTGCCTTTCAACTTTGAACTATAACTTAAAGCTCTATAGTACTTTTAAGAATGTATGCCTTGTGTGGTAATATCTGCTTCTGCATTTTAAACGTTATGTCTTTGAATTAGGGATTGTTTTGTAGTGTATATGTTGGGTGGTAGGCCGTTTGGCGAGTAAAAGTCAATTGCGGCGCGGATGGCAACCGGACACCGGGAGATGAAAGCGACAATAAAAGGTGGTTTGTTGATTGGTACAGTCGCGAGGAAAATTCCACTGCGCTAAAAAAAGTATTTATCAAGTAGAGCTAACAAAATAATGATATTACTTGGTAAATAAATTGAAATTTCACGGAATCAAAAATTCGTCTTATACTTAAATATATAAATAGAGTCTACTGTAGAATATACCTTTTATTCATATAGTATTGGATATTAAACGCTGGAAATTCAAAGTTTTACTAAAAATTCCAGACTTACGTCGCGTTACTTCATTGGAACTTCCGAGATGCAACATTTCAGATAAAAACTATTCATTGTTAATACATTACTCATACTACATATATGATAATAGACGCGAAAAAAAAATGATTTTCCTTATCTTTAAGGATCGTTTAACAATTCAATATGACCATCGCTTAGTGGTATACGTGTTGCATTACTGAGGTCCTGGGTTCGGATCCTGGGAATAAAAAAAACTAAAATTAGCATACTCACACTGAAAATTAATCAAGGTCTACTTACCTATAAATAAAAATTGTCAAAGAAATCGACAAAGAAATGTGTCTGTCCTTTGCCCCACTAGTCGGAAATTCAGTTAACAATTCAATAGAGATCAATATCCCACGCTACAGATGCATTATATCAATAAGAAGTTCAAGGCGGGTCGCGAGGTAAATGCACCTTTATTGAGCAATTGATAACATCCGGCCGCAGGTCACTGAACCCCCAGGAATAAAGGTGTATCATATGGGCGTATGACAATCCAGCATTATGCTTACAGAAAGTTAAAACAACTATTCCATTATACGCAATTATCTTGCACAATTCTCTTTTGATTGCAAATATCGTTTCACAAATGTTAAGTTAGGCTATACAATTAACCTCTAATACCCATTGATCAAGAAAAAAAGCCCTTTTTGAAATAAATAAACAAGATATCTTAATTATTTCGGTATTTTAAAGCATCTATGTAGCAGTGGCGGGACTAACATACAAGCCCAAAAGCCCGTCTTGCCGACTTTAACATAATACGTGTTTATATTATATATTTATATAATTACGTAATCGTATAACGTTAAATATGAATAATGACATTATTATATTTCTTTTTAATGTTTTAATAAGGAAAAACAGGTGTTTGGGCTTGGTGGTCCCGCCACTGCTTTGTAGTACCTATATATAGGTACTTTGTATTAGGGTGTTTTAATATGTTGAACTTATCTTAAGGTAGGTATAACATTATAGAGTATGCACAATGCGCAGACCCATTACAAAAAGTATACCTCGGCCGGTGCGCGCGCGCATCATTGCCACAATTGATAGCAATCAGCGTCAATTTACTACCACCCCCCTCCTCCCACTCGGGTAACTTTCACTTCTCACCGGTACAGGCGAGTAGACAATCCGAACAATATATGTCACAGTTATAATAATGAATACAATATTACAGAAATGTGGTAAACGTTTGTTTAGAGAAAATTAAAAAAAAAATTTTTTACATAGTTACAAAATAAGCCCGCATTTGTTTTTTTTTCTGAAAGTTTACTACAAACACTTGGTCCAATCGTTTTTAGAGAAACGACCCACGTGATCGAAAACCTATACTACGGCACATGAATATCCATAACACCTGATAGATCTGCGACTAGAATTAATATGTACGAAGACGTCTAATCCTGAATCGCGCTTACTTAGTGTTTCTGAGCGTTGAGTACAACGTCTCGGCACCACCGTGGCCTTAGGGCCGGCCAGTCATTGGTTCGACTGGTCGAGGATCTTCCCTTTAAGTTGGAGGAAGAGCACAATCTCCTTCCTCCACAAGGTCTCCAAGTCATATGAGTCCGAAAAATCCCAGGCGACAAAAAATACGTTGTACACAGTAACAGTAAATAATATATTTATTTTGTTTAATCCAAAAATTATATGTATCTTCTATATTTTACTTACGCTAGCACATATTATATATCAGTAGTATATTTGACTAACTAAAACTTAACTTAACTAAAAAATATATGTAGCTTCGCACGGGTGCAATATACTCGTATGTAGAATGTAGATGTATAATATACACACCTATGTTACTCGCTATCTATTCGTGAAAGAATTTTTAAAATCGATTTAGTACTTTTTGATTTAAATCGTAACAAACAAAAAATTCCTCTTACTACTACATACTTGCAAAACGCCCCGGCTTCGCACGAGTGCATTGTTGATAAAATATTTTTTATCCTCCGTAAAAAATATTTTCTTTTAATAAAATTTATGTCCTTTCTAATACCTCTAAGGATACGTGTACAAATTTTCATGATAATCGGTTGAGTAATTTTGGCGTGAAAGCGTAACAAACAAACTTATATTCACATTTATATAATATTAGTAGGGATAAGTAAGTATAGATTATAGCAAGTAGAAATAGATTGGGTAAGTCAAGCAACTTTGTTAACATTCAAATCAGACAGCTGTCACCTTTCTGTCTGTCCGTGACCACTCTTACTGATAAGCACTCGAAACGTCGAGATAAATAATAGCGTGAATTAATCATGTATTAATCCGGTAAGAGTTATTTTACTAACATATTCAAAAGAAACTACGTTGAATATATCCATGTTTAAGGAAGTTGATTAAAAATGTCGAAATGTAAGAATTTGAATGTATGTATTAGCGCAGCGCGGTGTAGTTATGTTAAGACACTTTAATATGTTCAGATAACATTAGCCCAGTTTCAAATTAATTACGTAGATTTAGCGTGAACACGTGGCAAATAAAAATTTTGTTGAAACAACAAACACGCGCAACCGTTTGTTTATTATTAGTATTAAATTATATCCTAATATAAGCGAGGTTGAGTTGAGGCTCGTATGTGAGTGGTTCCGTGCGACGCGAAACTAAAAGAATTATTTTCAAGTTAGGAAACGTAGCAGATCTGGAAGTATTCCCGAAAATATATCGATGTCCTTTCAGGGTTCAAATTACTTTCATACCCATCGAAACCATTTTAATTGCCCTAGACAATTGAACAGGCAGAAAATGTATGCACACTTACTTACTCCTATGGCTCAGTCCAAAATGAGTCTTGGCCTCCAAAACGACAGAATTTTGATTTAATAACCATTTACCTTAATTCTAAATAATTAATTATTCACTATGCATTTGAAGGGTTAGGAAGTATCTACATCTACCATACGTTCCGATGCATAGTGATATATCTTTTCAAAACCAGTTTTCATATTATTTAAAGAATAACCATGAAGTTTTATTGAAAATTTTCCATTTTAAAAACATGTCCTGAGGAACTCCAATCGGACATGGCCGCTTCACAGATTACAGCATTCATTTCTAGCAAAATGATTACACTGAATACATATTACCTTAGCTTTACTTCAGAAAAAATAAATCATAGACCAACTAGTAATAACAAATCTCTGTTTTCACTACATTATTTAATACGAGTATACCGTAGTAAAGAAGTAGAGGAATATAAATATAATAAGTCTCAGTTCTATTAAATGTTTTAGTAACAGTTAATTATAATATTAAAAATTATAGATAGAGCCACAAGCCATACCGGTTCGAACATAATATTCTATTTGTAAATCTATTTAGTTAGACGAAAATGCGTTACCTATTTGTTAAGCTATGTCTATACGGTATTATTTAATTTTGAATTTGAATACTCCTTACAAAAATTTTGTAAAACGAAAAACTTGGCGATTAAAAAGTGTGACGGCGAGTTTATTGCCAGTTCTTCTCGTCCGATCTACGCCCTTGATTTGAGAACTGGCAGTGAATGTAAAATTAGAAGCATTTAATATGTATTTTTTTATTGACGTTCATAAGTGTACATTGTGTTACCTAAACGAATAAATAATTTTGAATTTGAATTTGAATAATTTTGTGAAGACACAAATTCTTGAAACCTTACTGTAGATCCGGCAGTGTGGATTTACAAAAGTATGGAAGTAATAAATATATTCTAATTTATTATTTATTTAATACAATATCTTGCTTTAATTTGGGCGCGAGTGCCGAGTGACACTGAACTGATTTCCTAGTTTATTATACTACTAGTGGACCTCGCAGACGTTGTTCTGCCACAATTTTGGCTTCGAAATTATATAATTATTCTTAAATTAATACCCCCGCACTCTTATGAAGAAAGGGATTTCTTAAGATTTTTCAAAAATTTTTTTACATACAAACCTTCTCCTAAAAATTCTGAAGACAACAAAAAAAAAAGCTCAATCGGTCCAGCCGTTCTCAAGTGATGCGAGTACATACATGTGGCATTTTATTTTTATTTATATAGATTACTATTTTTGATCTCGATTTTTTTAACTTACGTTTCAATTTATTGTTTTTTTAAATATTATCTAATAAGTAGTTGCTTTGAAATACATAGGACAAAACATGAAAAGTTTTTCAAAAATTAATAAAAAAAACATAAGGAATAAAAAATATCATTTCCAGAGTTGAGTAATGGTAATAAGGGCTTTAAATTCACACTGCGAGGCTTAGGGATAAATCGGCATATTAAAACGACGCTATTGTCCGCAGTAAGGTATGTTTCATCCGCGCCACTACCTTTTGGAGGCGCCTCGACCCGTCATAGATTATGTATTATAATAAAATTAATATATTATATGTATTTAATAAACTTACATTAAACAAAGGTTACAGGAAATGTAAAAAGGTGGGACATGACTTATATAATAAATAATATTTTATATTAAGCCGTTGTCTGTCAGTCAGTTTTCCTGATAAATACAAAATGATTGTGAGAAAGTACCTTTGTAGATAATTATAAATGATATGAAAATATTGTGGCAAGTCCAGTATATATCAAAAAAACAATATTACAAAAAAAATATGAGACTTCCAAAAAATTTCTTTTTATTTTTCCAAAGCCTTCTTTTTATTTTTAAGCGTTTGGTGGGCTCTTACCAACCCCTAAACCTAAAAAATGTGTATATACACGATATTATTACAACATTTATTGCTGGTCGCTATGTGTCACAAATGTTTGATGTTGATGAATTTAAAAAACTTTTACATTTAAACTGAAATTGAAAAACAGGGCAAAGTGTCTACAATCGTAAAAGCTAAGGCATTACTGCTTTTTCTCCACTTATTTGAAGCATATCTGTGAAATAATCTTTGATGATATTTTCTCAACAAAGCGTCCGGTTGTTTCGAGCACCCGTATTGTCCGTTCCCACTGTTCTATTGTTATTCTGACAGGCTCCGTCACACCGACACTGCGCTACTGCGGACTGCGGTTCAGGTTTGATTCGGAGATCTTTGAGCTGCAAGATATTATGATTTCATTTTCGTTTGTCTGTGTGCGTTGCTATTGTGTGGGAAAAATATTGGTTTGCTCGGGGATAGAGGGAGGTTTATGTATGTCTGCTTAATACATTCAGTACCGGAAGTAGATTTGAAAACTACGAATCAAAAGTTCTTTTAAATTTATGCTTATTTGAATGAATATATTTTTGAGTTTCAGTTGATAAATCCTTTTTTTTTTCTTCGGACGGTTGCATTTACAGTGCAAAAGCAGTGTTCAATCGAGTATCAAACATAATATTAACCGGATCTAGAAATGTACAAGTACTCATCTATACTAATATTATAAAGAGGAAAGATTTGTATTTTTGTATGTATTGAATAAACTTAAAAACTACTGGACCGATTTCAAAAATTCTTTCACCAATAGAAAGCTACATTATCGCTGAGTAACATAGGCTATATTTATTACTAGAAAAAATAGAGATCCTTAGAATTTCCTACTAAAACCAACCCGAGGTGTAAAAATAATTGCCAAAAAATGTTGTTCGTCGCATGCGCTGCGAAAAGTATTGATGATAGAACAAAATAAAGTTCTACAATATTATAGAACATATAAATATCTACAAAAAACTTCGCGAGACCATATGTCTAACTATTGTAGTTATGTTACTATAACTACTTTTGTACATTTTAAAAGTTGATAGAAATGCCGATCAAAATCAGACCCTGCTATCTATACCTCTGTATTAATTCTTATCCAAATAAATTGTTTCATATTTAAGACTGTTTCAATACCTGTTGATTACTTTTTGAAATATTGAAATCGGACATTCCATTCAAAAGATATTACGAAATTAAAAATATCAATGTAAACAAAAAATACACGCCGTCCCGCGCTGTGGCTCCACGCAGGCCATCGAGGAATACGGCAAGGGGTAGTACTATGTCATTTTGTGGGGTTTTGTTACGATTTAACTCAAAAACTACTCAACCGATTTTAAAAATTTTTTCACTAATAGAAAGCTATATTATCAGCGAGTAATCATAGGCTTTGCTTTTTTTTCATCTATTTGCACCCGTGCGAAGCCGGGGCGTTTTGCTAGTAAAAAATATGGTAAGTATTATCACTGAATTAACATAGCTTCACAATAAAGCTAATATTTAAAAAAAAAGGGGCGACTTTAAGTCAACCTTAGGAAATAGGTAGTATGTATATCTATGCTATCGTGGACTTTTCGCTAGGCGTTTTGAAGAACTAAAATTAATTTGGATAATTTGGATTCTAGCTTAAGCTTTAGCCAAAGTAAGTCATGTTTTAGTCTATCTGTGTTCTACAGGTTGCACTTCGGTGAGAACGCGGCTGAATTACACGAACTTATCCCTGCAGCTACTCCCTTTCACCATCGGACGGCCAGACACAGAGTGGGATTTCATCCTTATATGGTTGATTTATATTATATTCGTACGAAACGGTACGCCTCGTCTGGAATTCTCAACCTGGGTCTGTGTTTCCCGATTCCTACAATATTGACGTGTTCAAAGCCAGAGTGAAAAGGCTAAGGAAGCATACTCCCATTTAGATCGCATCCGCGCTTACCATCAGGCAGGATTGCGGTCAAATGCTTACTTATTCTTCATAAAAAAATGTAATTTCTGTAGCTAAATGTTTTAAAGTTTATTTAACCATATTTATATTTTATATAAATAGATTACTAGTGTAATAATAAATGAAGTATCCAAAGGATTAGTCGATGAGAGACCAATAACTCGACATGTCCAGGCTTCCTGTCGCTACGTCGTAAACCCAATTCCTTTGATACTTTGTAACGACTTTATTAGTGCATAATAACATTATTGATTGCTATTCTATAAATTTTATATTCTATGACCTTGTTGAACATGTCGTTTGAAAGCAAACTTTATGGGTTTATTAAATTATAGTATTAATTATATTTAAAGTATGATTTTATATTAAGATGTACCCTTTTATATTTTTATGAGTTCAGTGCGCCGCTATTTTCTGTTAGGAAGTATTATTAAGGGCCGATCAGAGTACCCTATAGTAGTGTCAAAAAATTTACCTATATTAATGATTGTAAACCAATTTATAAGAAGGACCGTAACCGCAATCTCTTAGAGCAGTTTGATTACTTCAGAAGAGAATGATACATCGAGTATAGCTATTTCTTCTTTTATAATCAGAGAAGCCTTTTTAGTTTTGTGATTTTTATATGGCGGTACGTTAGTTATTGAACTAAGTATTGTATGAAGTAATGTGCAAGAGTCTATTAACATTAATGCTTCAGTATATTATGTGAAACATATAACAGTACTCTGTTATATGTTTCACGTTTGTATTCTTGGAACTGTTCAGATTAGTATCTGAACAGTTCCAAGAGTTCTTCCTTGCAAACACATAAAGCAAAATAAAAATCAATATACTTATCTAATGTGCGCTCTTGCACAATTTTTAAAATATGCGCTCTTTTTACAGAAGATTTTCAATTGTTATTTCTGTAATATTTAAAGGCCTGCAACGCGTCTGCAAGTCCTCTGATGTTGCAGATGTTCATGGGCGGTGTTCACTTTCCATCAGATGAGCCGCAAGCTCGTTTGCCCCCACACTAGAAAAAAAAATATATTCCCAACTAATATGTATAAAGTATCAAACACATTTGGTCGCCGGCAGGTGGTATGCAATCTGCTGAGCGCTGTCGTTGAGTCTTGTTTAGGACGACAGGTGATCAAAGATCGCTCTATTTATGTACAACACTGTATGTAAAATGGTTTTATTATCAAGGTGCATTCAAGTTGCTATTACGAATGAGAGGATTAGAGTTAGAATTTGGTTATATTAGATATACATACAGGATGTCCTCATTGATTGAATTTACTTTATCTACCAAATACGAGTATCAATACAAGGTATTCAAGAGAAATACTTCTTCTTCTTCCTGCCCTGTTCCCTTTTTTTATTTGGGGTCGGCGCAGTATGTTCTCTTTTTACATTCTCTCCTTTCACTCGCCATATCATCAGTCACACCTTTCAAATACATATCATTCTTCACACAGTCAATCCATGTTCTTTTGGCCTCCCTCTTCCCCTATACTCATCCACCTTCATATTCAAAACTTTTTTAGATACATGCCCTTCATCTCTCCTCATAACATGCCCTTACCAAGCCAAACGATTACCTTTTAATCAAGACGGGTATTATCACGGTCTTATAGATTTTTCCCTTACGTTTTAGGAAAGACGACTTTTAGTAAGAAGTCTTCCAGATCAGTTATAAATTGGGAATCCCTTCAGAAGACTTAAAAACACCTTGGTTTTTAGGGCTTAGACAAAATATGTATTATCTCAATAATAGAAAAGTGAATTTATAGGTTCGATATAAGCTTAGATTTGGAACATGTAATTCGTTTGTTACGATTTAACTCAAAAAACCCGTGCAAAGTCGGGCGTGTTGCTATTAATTACATCCCTTTAAAAGAAAGGAAAACTATTTTCCTTTCGCCCACTTTTTACATAAAAATCTGTCTGTCTTTTGAATGGGAATAATCCCACGTCACGTAACACCCTAAATATTCAGTAGTTTATGAATAGAACACATAAACATTTTAAAAGCATTTAGAGGAATTAAATCGCACGTCTCTCATCAGGTGCGCAAGAGTGCATTATCGCAACAAAGTAGTCAAATATACGAACCCTTTGATCTTGTGCACTGACTAATTATCCGATACTAAACTATCCCAGCTAATATCTGGGGATATATTTAACTGAAGTTGATTTAGTTAATTCAGTCGTCTATGTTGCTTTTAAAGGTCTTTGTCAGCTTTTAAGGCTTTATTGCACGAGAACTGTTAAAAAAAAGTTTTGGATTTCGAGTAGGTATAGCTATATCGTATAGATTAGAGAAAATATGTATTTGGTATGTAATAGATGAGAAGAAGAAGGAAAAAATATATTATGCCGACTCAAAATAAAAGCGAAGCAGGAAGACGAAGAAAGTTTAGTAGTATTATCACATACATACATATATATTTAAAAAAAAGTATCAGTATAATCGACTTAACACTGTTAATGGGCCATTTGTGACACAAAAAATAATACTCAGGTATCAGTTGAAAATATAGGTATTATTTATTCAATAAAAAAGCATATACATTAAATTGCCTACATTGATTAAAAAACCACAATAATTGCTTACCATCACTATAAGATCATAATATAAAATATACATTAAAATGTTAGAAATAAAATAAATCCAAATACTATATTAATAATTATTTACGGCTAAATTAAGCCGTAAATAAAAAAATACATGATATAGATTTTATTTTAGGATTTCATATTGATTTTATAGCTTCAGTTTAATGATTGAATTTATTAGATCAAAACAGTAAAATTCTGTTAAAATTATTAGGTTACAGTTAAATGGCCATAAATTCCTAATATTAAGAGCACACTGCGATTCAGTGATAATTCACGAACTGGGTTACTTCATACTCGAGCGACGCAGCGCAATAATTTAATTTCACGTTTTACGAGTGGCTCTAATTAGCCGCAAATATATAAATGGCAGACATATTACCTGGCCGTGTATCACGCAGCTCGGAATCGTTCCGCTAAATCTGAGCTAATAAGGACTCGTGTTCGGGGATACCGGGCTGCCTTCGTCCTGATGGTGAACTTTTTTATATCAGATTTACATAAACACAGCCCTTGAAAGTCACTTTTATTTTTAAATAGTAGAGGAGGCAAACAGCCAGGCGAATGTGAATAGGCACTTGCTATGGAGTGATCAAGCTCCATTCTACACTCCGTTGTCAGTTGTACTATCGGATGGAACGTAGTCCAATCGTTGTTATTTTTACATTAAAATCCGGCCAAGTTCGAGTTGGACTCGCGCATGAAGGGTTCCGTACCCTATATTTATCTATAGAAACGGCAAAAACAATCAATATTTGTTTTATTTTAATTTAATTAATTATTTTTAAGGTGAATATACCTTACTAAATATTCTGTGAATATTTCAAGCGTCACCTGCTGCGTTTTTCAATATCGAGCAAATATTTATTTTATTCTTTTTTTAGTATTTATTGTTATAGCGCCATAGAAATACATCATCTGTAAAAATGTTTAGTGTCTGTCTATCACGGTTCATGAGATACAGTCTGGTGACAGATAGACGAATGGACAGCGTAGTAATAGGGTCTCGTTTTAACCTTTGGGTACGGAATCCTAAAAAAGGCGGCTCTACAACACCAATCAGTTCGGAAAACGAGAATCGAAAGTGCCTGAGCTATCACACAGTTGTATATTGCCATTGACATCGAGGTGGTAAGGGTGAAATTTCAAGTATTTACGCAATGTACGATATTGAAATTTACAGCCGGGATTAATCTAAACAATTGCTCAAAATACTCCCTCGTAATATATTAGATAAAAGATGCATTCTTGATGATGGGTCATATCTTAGACACAATTCGCACCCTTAATAATAAACCGGTTTATCTCAAAATTTAGGGAATCTGAGTTTAACTTAAAAAATGGGCTATCTCTAATAACACTACCAGGTCTCTGTCTTACAACGGCCAAAATCGCGTGAAATAAAGAGATAGCTTGAGTTACCCCTATTCACTTTTAAACACTTACCTACTTTAGATTAATCATTAAACGGCAGCCTTCAGTGTTATTACTACCGTGCTCAAGGAACTATCTAGCTTTCGTGTGAGAATTTGAGTTAGATCTATTTACAATTAAAAATAACGTAAGTTTATTCAAATACTTTTTGTAAAAGAAAAGCATAATTAGAGTTATTTCATTTTATACTAAAACAAAATGAAATGTCAAATGATATAACTATGTTTATATCGTTTCACTTTTGAACTATTGTGAATTATTATTGTATTATTCCAACACGCACCATTTTAGTATTGCGGATCGTCGGTTTTTACCTGATCTATTTATAGATTAATTTGTTTTATTACCCACATTTTTGTAAATAATTTGTAACATTACGATTTTTGTCTTTTTTGTAGTAATAATGTGTTTCTATTTTCTGGGTTATCTGACTTTCAGTGGTTTTATTACTTTATGGTACGCGCATCTTAAGTTTTATTTACATTTTTTTTAGCATGAAAGGCAAAGAAAGAATAAAAAAATTAATGAAACTTGCTGGAGCTGCTATTATAGAAGATGCTTCTGAGGCTGAGGTAACAACTTATCCGAAATTTCCTTGTTTTTTACTTGCCATAATTGCTATAAAAAATTTGTATTGTGTATCAGGTGGCAGTGGTTAATGAGCCAAGGATTAAAATCACTCAAGATTTTGAGAAAAATCCTATTCATCAAATGGAGGAAATTGATGTTATTGAGAATTCTTCTACAAATCAAATGAAGTTTCGAGAATCAAATAATAATTTTACTCTAGAAAAGGATTCTGAGGTAAAAAAAACTTTAATAAACGAATAAATTCTTAAATTTTTACTTTTTTTGTTACTTTCCATACGTGATGTAAAAATTTGGTATTGTATCAGAACATTTTTTAAAAATACCTTGGATATTACTAATAGAATGATTGAAACAACAAAATCGAAATATGATGAAAATGGTATTGTACAAGAAGATTACAGAGGAAGACACGAAAATCATAAAAAAAATATCTACAGAATTGGTCAATGATATCAAAAATCATATAAACTCCATACCAAGAATCGAATCACATTACTTAAGAGCTACCTCATCAAGGGAATATATAAATGGAGCAAAAACTATCGCTGATTTATTTAAGGATTTTAAAGATCAACAAACTGAAAGGGGAAAGGATTCTGGAAAGTATTGTACCTACTATAAAATTTTTACAACTGAGTTTAATTTGGGTTTTTATACACCTAAAAAGGACCAGTGTGATTTATGCATGTCATTTGCAAATGCTACATCTGAACAGAAAGAACAATTAAAAAATCAAGTTGAGGTTCATCTTAAAGAAAAACAACTGTCTCGGATTGAAAAAGATGCCGATCGCCAGAAGGTATCGACAACCAACAAGGTTGTCGTGTATGACTTACAAGCAGTTATGCAGTGCCCCAATGGAGATTTATCGTCTTTTTATTACAAGTCTAAATTGAATTGTCTCAATTTTACTATTACCGAACTAGGTATAAAGGATTCCAATGCACAAAATCGTCAGAGAAGCAACGAGTATGCATCATATGACAAGGTAAATTGCTATTTCTGGACTGAGATCGATGGTAAGCGAGGAGCAAATGAAATTGGTTCCTGTGTCTTCAACTACCTCGAGAATACATGCAAAGATGTTGAAGATAATATTAATGTTGTTTTTTACTCGGATAACTGTTGCGGACAGAATAAAAATAAATACATCACCACTCTGTATTTATATGCAGTATATTATTTGGCAAATTTGGAGTCAATTACACACAAATTTCTTATCAAAGGTCACAGCCAAAATGAAGCCGATAACGTGCACAGTTTGATCGAGAGAGAAATTAAAAAAAATCTCAAGTCTGGTCCAATTTATTGTCCACATCAGTATATTCCGTTGATAAAAAATGCAAAAAAACATAAGAACCCTTTCACTGTTCATGAACTTACCTATGATTTCTTCAAAGATCTGAAATTATTGCAAGATCAATGGGGTTATAACTATAATGTAAATGATAAAGGTGAAAATGTCTTATGGAATGAAATTCACAAAGGAAGATCCTTTTGTATTCTATTATAAGATTTCATATGATCAAGAAGAATTTTGCAAAATATCTGTACGAAACAAAAGAAAAAGAATGCCCTGTGTATCAGATATTTCTTTGAACACGTTGTATACAGAAAAACAGAAGTAAAGTGAAAATAAAAGAAAGGATTTGCGTGATTTAATATCAAAGAAATTAATTCCGAGCTACTATGCCGATTTTTATAATACAATTTTGTAAATTATTTTGGTCTGACAAGGTTTTTGATTACTTATAATTTTTTTTTATTTCAATATTATTTAGGGATGAAGTTAGAGTTATGTTTGTTAAAATTATTAAAACTGATTTATTTTTATTTTGAAGACTGAATAAAGGTCATAGACTTAATAAGCTAAGAGATTATTATAAGATAAGGAGATTATATTTTGTTAAAATGTTTCGGCTCAAAATTATTTATGTACGTTGTATAATAATAATCACTTTTTTGTTAAAAATTGATGAAACTAATTTGTTGTACTATTTATTAAAACTAAATTTAATAAAGAAGATTTTTGTGATAACTAGTAGCCTTTTTCTTATTTACACCATCGTTTGTTAACCTATTTTTACTTAAAAAATGTAATATCTCGTATTATATTGACTTAAATTACACTGCATTTAATTATAATCTGAACTATGTCTAATTGTTTGCATGTGGTGTTAACTAGGTTTTGTAAAAAAAAGAACATTTGGACTTATCCCTGCACAAAAACAAAAATAAAAGTATTGTTTTTGTAATAAAGTGATCTATCTTGGCATCCCAACTTTTAATTTAATAAATAAAATACTACGTTAATTTATTTATTTTACATTTTATCCAAAAATATAACTACACCGTTTAAGTAATGCAAAGAAAGTGAAAGCAATATTTTAAGTTAATTAATCATGACAATATCCAGATGTAAACCTGAGGAAGCTATTTACGAAAACTTTGAACTCCATTTGCCACAAATACACATTTTTGAGTTAACACGGTTTATTATTAGGGGTGCGAATTATTTACCAATGCTATCGAATCATTTTATTCTTATTTAGATAAACCAATAGAACTAATAGAAACACACAATCCACGTTTCACCAATGCGATATTTCTTTACTCGGTTAACTTGAAGTATCCAGACAAAGGGTAATTTTTTTATAGATAATTGATTTTGAAAATAAGCCTGGCCATTAAAAAACATATAGAAAATTACATAAAGCATCGCAACTCATGTGTCTAGTAATAATTCAAACTAGAAGGTCAAATACGATTTTATAACAAATATGTATTTTATTATTGCAATTATATACATAATCCTAGGCGTGTTTAATATGCACATTGCATATCAAAATTTTAAATGACACTCAGTCTTACAAAAACAAAAGCTCATTTCGAAGCTTGTAAACTTTTCATAATGATAATGATTAATTATCGAATAATTCTCGTTATGTATTCTAAGGACGAACTCCGCACACTTTTCATAACAAAAGAGTTATAGCGAACTATGGACTGGACCTATTAGTCAGCTGTCAGCGTGCACCTTAATTACTTGTCCTTTCTGGCCCCATCTCCCCTTCGCGTGGCACCTTGATTAAACGCCCGGCTATTTATATTTCTACTCAGAACTTGGTTATTTTGATTTGACGGGTTTTGGTCAGTAACTTGCTACACAATTAAAAGCAACACACTCGCAATTCTGGATGCTTATGGGCAGCAGTAATGAATCGCAGGGTAGTTTACTTTACTATATAAAAATTAAAAGTATGAAACTGAATTTTAAAATATTTTTTATAATTTAAAGACTTTATGTATGTATATCTTATCAAGTGAATTGCTAACGCTATTGCCATTGACATAGTATTAATATGTCAATGGCTGCTGCCATTAAACTAATCAGGATTAATCGGTGATTACATATTATGTTATGTTATTAGTATGGATTTCTCTAACGGTATTTTGTTTTAATTTTTCTGTATATTATACCGTTATACGGTTCTCGTCCGACTTCCAACCTATATAATATGTTATGTATGTAATAATAAAACTTTCCATGGGTTCCCAGTTATTGATAGTTTATAAGGTATTTTTTTGTGCACTCTTTGGTATAACAGTACGTACAATGATAAATTATGAAACAAAAACTGTGTAATTTCATCGATATGCCGATTTTGCTCGGTTTTTGCACTACCATCATTGAAATAGTAACTATGTCAATGGTCTACCATTGTGAATTAATTCCAGCAGAGATTTGGTAAGTTACACTGGGTTGCAATTAAAATCACAAATATTAGCGAATCTCGCTTAGATACATATTCAGTGGCAAAAAGAGTCGATAAGTGTGATCTAGGAGGTAGGTATAGCGAGTAACAGGCGTGCGACAGTAAATCATTTAGACGCTCAATGTGCCGTCAGGGCGCCTCTGTCGTTTTACATTCATTTATACCTGTATTATATTAGTGTGTACAGTCAGGTGATAAAGTGGTTTACGTAAATACAAGTATTAGACTTTTTTTAACTTTACTATAATAAATCAGCAAGTCTCATTATGATACTACATCCAACTCTGGTTCATGATATCGAATGAAAATATTATAAACAAATACTAAATTAATAAAAAGCTTGTTTTCTATCTTCTTTGATTAATTAATACCTCAATATTTCAATTTAAAAAATCATGGTTTTTATTGCTAAATAAGTAATAGATAATAATATTGAAGTCTCCACTGCCCTAACATATCAAGCTCAACCGGATCAAACGAAGTCAGGTAATAGAAGACCTTAATACCCATCTAAAGAACTTCTCTCTAAATAGTATAGTTTTCGAGACCTATTTTTTTTCATTCTCGTCGTTTGCCTAATTCGTCCATCAAAATTACAATATATATTGTAATACAATAAATGGGGATTGACAGTAATAAGTAGTAACTATAAATGTGTGTGTCTAAATGAAAACACATTTTCGTTTCAAGTGTATTCGACTAGGAAGCTGTTTGTCAATGTAACAAATTGTTGGAGCTATCGCACTCAACGCTTTTAATATTTTAACGAATATTCTATTATTTTTATTGCACTATTAAATATATTATTATCTAATAAGGACAAGTGATTTATTATCGAAAGCATAATTGTAAATCATAGTACATAAACTTACACTTAGGCCCATATTCCAAGACGTGTCTCAGTTTTGAATCTAGTTTTGAGACTTGTCAAAACATTTTTTCTCTATAGAAATTTGACATATTGACAGTTCTCAAGAATAGATTACGACTTAAGTAACGTCTTGGAATACGGGCCTTAGTTTTTCCATTTCCCTTCGTCACATACCTACTATTTGTCTACATTCCTCTAACCACAAACGCATCCATAACTTGTATATTGTCTCGTAATATATGATTTTTTTCCAATGTAATTTGTCAAAGTTAAATAAATCTTTATACAGACAAATCTTTTCGACGGGCTCGTTGGCGCGTTCGGGTAGAACACCTGCCGTGAACATCGATGGGTCGTGGGTTCGAATCCCACCGGGTAGACATGTTTATAATTTTCTGTTAGCATGTTTTCCCCACGTCTGGTATTGATCGGGTGGGAGGAATATTGAAATTCCGACCGGGTAACGAACCACCGTTCATAAATGGAAATATCGTGAAGTGCATATTGCGCGTTTCGGTTTCAGTGTATGGATTTCCGAATGATCGAAGTAAAAAGTAGGTCGATAGCGCATCATTGATCGATGTTCTGTGGCTGAGGTATCACCTAACATCAAGTGAACCTCATGCTCGTCTGTCGATATATGATATTTAAAAAAATACAAGTTTCTGAATGTTTCAAAGCTTTGTAGACCTAAAATATGTTTCTATTGGTCAAAAAAGCATCTTAGATCAAACTATTGTCAAGAAAGTCCGAATTAACAGCTGTGGCTACACTATCAACCTATTTCGACACTCAATAAAGGTGTTAATATATGAGTTCAGTTTCAAAACACGAAGATTTAAAATGTTTACGTGATGTTATGGGGTTTACTTCCCGACTCATAAACTTTGCCTAAATAAGCTTAATGCGGATTTGTGCTCCAGATTTTTATAGCGAATCGATTATTGAGATTAAGATAAGAGGATCTTGCGTAATTCTCTGCTCTAATTGGAGATGTGGCAATATTGAGTGGGGATTATGAGAAGTGCTGGTGCAGTGGTATTCAGAAGCAATCAGTACTTCTTGTTTTATCCTGTTTTGTGGCTTTTTTACTATAAGTTCAGTTCCCAACGGTAAAGTATACCTACTAGATTTTTTTTGTCAATTATTTAGTTAGTTGAAAATTATAGGAATATAGTTGCTTAATATTTTAATTTATATAACAATTTTAATGAAGGTTTATCAATGCATGCATTATGAAATTTAAGGAAAATTAATTTAAAAATATGTAAAGCTTTATTATCGCAGGCTAGTATTTTAAAACAAATCTTTTAATGTTAATAAAGAGAAAATATATTACCAACAACGCGTCATTTAAATGTCGTGTGAAATAAAAATATCAAGATGAATCGTAACAGAAAAACAATATAGTGGATTTAAATAACGCTTTTAGCCGCGCAATAAAATTCCAAAAATCCATATTAATCTATCAAAATACCTGTGCCAAAGTATGTGACCTGGATGCCCCGTATCGAGATCTTTTCATAGCGCTCGAAAAATAGAATCACCTTGCGATGTCACATTCTTTTGTGCAGGTGATTTTTATTGAACTGTGCGCGACTGTACCACTTTGAACTTCTCTCTTTTACTTGTACGTAAATCATTTCGCGTCAGTAAAATTTTCAAATACACATTCATATTGAGATAAAATTGTTAGGTTTCTAGGAGCTTAGTAAAAATACTCTTGAAATTATGCTACAAAGTATTTTTGATTCACAAGTTATGCAACTTGAATTCTCCCCAAAATGATTGAACATAAACTTTACGTATTAAAGTAGGTATAATAATATAGTGTCTAACAATTACTGTATTTTAAATATACTTTAATATATTCTCAACATAGTTTTTGATTGATGTTTGAATGATTTTTGTATTTCTTTATCCGCGGCGAAACGTAGGTATTAAACGTATTAAACGATTATTTGTGTGTTAACACTAAAAGTTAATAAATAAGGTATTCAAAAGTTAATAAATACTGTTTAACCTCATTTCCTTAGTTCGATTAATGAGAAACCTGTTCCGATTGTCCCGTTTCTCAACGTAAATTGATGTCTCAACCCAAGAAATCTTTTATGAAAGCTTAATTTAAATATATAATATCTCAATGTTTTGCCAAGACCCTTCCAAGACAAAGAACGTGATAACTTAAATAATTTACAATCGTTTTAACAACCTGACGCTATTTTGATTGTGTTGACAGGACAGCACTGAAATAACACTGTAAATATTGAATTAGGCGGGTTAGACACGAGCTTGGCAATCGTAACGACTCACCTGACTGAATAACTCGGATTGATTCATATATTGCAATTTAACTCAAAAGTTTAACCAATATCTGGAAATATTCAACTTTCTGCCTCAGACCAGCTAGGGGTCCTCCATAAAGTACGTTAGAAACAAAAATGATATACAATATATTATATTATACAATTTAAGTAAGAGTCCAATTTACTTAATGTTTCCATATACTTCCATATTATAAATCCAAAAGTGAGTGTGTTGGTTTTCAACACATAAACGAATCAATTGACTGACTTTACAAACGAGGAAACCCAAGTAAAGCATAAGGTGTGAATGTACTAAATCATAATTAGAAGGATAATAGGCGTTTTAACGCTAGTGTACATCCGAACTTACCACACCTGCTTCATATTATGACTGTGATGCGACAAGTATAAATGTCGTAACATGTCGACATTTTTTCAAAATATTCGAAGAAGCGTTTAGTCTTGACTTAAATACAATAAATCATACGTGTATATTACTAAAGACGTATTTGCTCCATGTAAATAGAAAAGCCAGTGAAAGATAAGGGATTGGGATGGTATCAACTACCTTGTACAACTATCATGTACCTATAGCTTTATTGAAGCGACTTAACAGCGTGAGAATAGGAGAAGTACGGAGGCGGTCTACCTACAAATTTTGTTCATCATACTATCCGTTAATAATACCTTCTCATATATCCCTCTCCATTAATATTATACTAGAAAATACTGCACTGCACTGAAGTACAAGCATATTCACTGCAATTTTCCAAATAACAACAGTTTGACCAATTTTACTATTAATTAAGATATTTAAGATAAAAATATTTTAAAACTATAAATGTCATATGGAATCATCTAACTTCAGAGATTATTCCAACCCGATAAGAACTGTTAACTTTTAAGAGTGCGTTCTCCCACCTGAAAAGCCGGCAACATACTCGCGATTCCTGAGGTTCCAGGTGTTTATAAACAGCGGTAATCACTAAATATCCGGTCAGCCGCAGTCTCGTTTACCTTCCTATACTATAAAAAAAATGATAATATCAAAACGAAACAAAAAGCATTCTGTTTAATCCAACCAAAAGTAAATGTAAGTACATATAAATAATTCTTACACTATGTAAAATCTATCTAAAAACACGTGGTATGTCTCACTGTCTACAAGACACACATGTGAACAATAATGAAACTATTTTTATTTTAAAGTATTATCGTACACACCTCCTGCAAAGATAATTGTTTCGTCTCAATTCAAAGAGGACAGATGTTTTTTATTGCATTGTTTTGAGCTAAAGGTAGAGTTTAATGTTATTTTCAAGTGTTTATTGCAATTATGTATTCGTGAAGTTTTTATGGATTTTAAATGAGTTTTTTTTTTCTAAATAACGCATTGTTAGTGTTTCGATATTGCACATTCAAGTAGGTATAACAGCTTTTATTTGATCAAAATGCGATCTAATATTAGGTATTTATCGTTTCGGGTGGACAGCAAACGTGGTCACGGGCAGATTGATTCCGATAAAAGATTTTTTAATTGAGGTAATTTAATTTTTTTAATTTTTAATGTGTGAAGAATGATGTGTTTGAGAGATGTGACTGATGATATGGCGAGTGAAAGATGAGAATGGAAAAAGAAAACATACTGCGCCGACCCCAAATAAAAAAACTTGACTAAAATGTTTGACTTGAGGTTTTAGTTTTTTAATTATTGGATTCAAGGTGTTGGAAAGTCTCAAACCAGCCTCGCGTACTAGTCTGGGAAAGAATCTACTTTCTCATGCAAGGATTTTCGGTTGGTCGAAACGTATGTAGTGGTTTGGCTTGTCTAAAGTGTAAAGCTTTACAGTTTTTATGTAGACATTTATGTTGTTATCGCGTATGATGATGATTATTGTAATTATTTATGACGCTAAGGGTGACACTGAAAATCAGCGTCATAAGTTTCCTAACGGACACACATGCTGAGCCTGCTGATGCCTGCCCTGATTTTACCCTATTTTACCCTATTTGTTACCCTATTTTATTTTTCTGTTGTTTTAAGTTTTAGAATTAAGAAAGTTTAGACGTTGTATATAATACCTACATACTTATTTTTTAGACATTTTTACTTTGCATGTAACAAATAAATAGCTGTCTCTTATATAATTAAAGTTCTTTCGTACAATAAAATTGCCAATTACACTGTATACACGGTAAGCACGTGTCAATCAAGGAGTCTGGGGTGAGCCCCTCCGTCTTGAACAGTGCACAGATCAGATATGGACAGAGACAGTATTTGTTGTACATTTTTAGGTCTGTAGGTATCTTTGAGGAGTGTCAACTTGTCTTTAGCTGAAATAACGGGCTTCGACAAAACCTCATTAATTTTCTTAAGTTTATGTAGACACAAAAAGTTTCTGTTGCTTGCGTATGCAGATTTGCTCACAAATACAAATGCCTTTTGAGTCACTCGAGTCACTTTGAGTAGCAATATATTCTTATTGGCAAGTAGTTTTTACCAGCAAATGACTTCCTCAACAGTAAGAAAAATAAAAGTAAGAGATCTAGAATTTTTCAGATAGATTTAAAAAAAAAACGAGCAATATAAATATTTGTCTCTGAACATTCCCTACTCTACAATTCCGAGATACCGTGAAGCGTACGTTTAATGGCATACCGATTGAGTTTTTATTTACGTACGGACCGCAAGTGGCACATTTATATGTTAATCAAGCGTCGCCGCGGGAGGAGCTTATAGGTGCTTTTAATGAATTAGAGATTAGCTGAGGCTTTTAAAAGCTTTTTTTAAAGTAACTGTTTATTTTACCTAGAGCTTCAATATTTGAGTTCGCTGTCGTACATAGGCTATTACTTTTTATTAGGTATAATACTTTTTTTAAATTACAAAGCCGTCAACCGAGTATCGTGGTGGTAAGTAATCACTACCTTATGCACATTCGTGACTCAAAAGTCTTCGATGCGTTGTCGGCCTTTTGAAAATGAAAAAACAAAGTTGAAAGGCCAACAACGCGTATTAGACGCTTGAGTCACGGATGTGCATGGGTGGTGAAGACCGTCAGGTAACCCACCTGCTCAGTTATCCGCTATGAAATAAAAAAAAAATGAGCTCGTTTCTTGAAACCAACGTAGTTGAAACACTAAAAGTGGTAATTGATCCCACCATAGTCATAGTAATTATTATATGACTATGCAAATATACATAATTTATAATATAATGCCGTTACTTTTAAAAAAAATGTAATTTATTTAATATTTTAAAAGTGTGTATTACCGTTTGATTATAACTTGGCGTTTAATAAGAATATAATTATTATGTCGTTTCATAATTTATTCATGAGGTATTTTCGTCTATTTCAAATTGATTATATTCCAAAATAATATCAATATCATTGCATATCCAATAGACAATGTATTTCATCAGTCTTCTCATCGCCCCTGTGGCCTAATGGATAAGGCATCGGCCTCCTAAGCCGGGGATTGTGGGTTCGAGTCCCACCAGGGGTAAACCAACATTTTTTTTGAAAATCAATTATGTAGTTTTGTTTGTAGTTATAGTATAATATTTTTATAATAATTGAAATATTTTTTTATATTAGTAGCGATATTCATAGCTTCTTACGCTAGCAATTTGTGTAACTAGCATGTTTATGTTGAATTTATCGAAGGAATTAGAAAATACTTAGTACTACAATTACCTATCCTAATTTTTTATTTAATCTTTTAAAGGTAATTCATATTATTACTGTGAATCAAATTTATTTATGTACTTACATAGATGATTATGTATATACCATCGTGGATTTCTTTTGTTAAGCTTTAACCAGCGTAAGCCAAAAAAGGCGCTTACATGTAAGCGCCCCTAAATAGATTTTTTGACAACTTGGTCACCAAAAAATTACTGCAAAAAACTCAATTAAAATGTGTTGGACATTTCGTAAGAAAGTATCAGTGAAAACCGTATCAAAATCCTTTCAATGGTTTGGAGGAATTACTCGGCGAAACGGACAAATGTTAAGTCGCTACACTAGGTAATCTATTTACAGATATTCAATAATAATTTCATAATTGTCATTCGAAATTTTATTATCTTGTCGCAGATTCCACGAATAATCCGAATGCGAACTCTAAAACGAATGTTTAGTATCATATAAAATATCACTTCAAAGTCAGGTTATGGGGCATTAAATATAGCGAAGACAAAAACATCAGATGTATTTTACAGTCGGATAAATTAAACTCAGGTGGCCCACTTACACGATACATTGAAACGGTCTTAATGGTTTTGAGTGGCATTTCTGTTATTTAGTAAAAAAAAATTAAATTAGTTTCTTTAATGAAATACTATATAGAGGTTTCGCGTCAAAACTCAAAAGCCGTAGTCGACAACGCGGACATACATCTGTACGTGTGGAGTGGGGCAAGATTGAAGGAGGTTTAGATGCTGAATGAGAAAGGGATTGCATGGGGAAAAGTGGAAGGAAGCTTGACTATATACCACCTTAAGGTCTATACCACCTTAGATAGACATAGATAACTTTATTGCAAACTACCCCACATACAACATATTTAAGACGTTCTCTTAATTGTGGTGAATTAGTAAATTAACATAGGTCTAGGGTTCAATTCCCGCTCGGAATCTCTATAGTACACGTTTTTCCTATATCTGTTTATGTCTAACATTAAAGGAGTTGGAAGGAATATTGTCATTCCGACCGGGCTTCGAACCACATTCGATGGATAGAAAAGCCCTGAGGTAAAACGAGATTCTTTATTTATTATATTATGTTTGTATATAGTTGGTAGATCATGTTAAAATATCCAAATGACTCAGACATTCGTACTACGGCCACTGATTTTCACCTCGAATTGAAATATAAAATATTATAATAACTTGACAATTTAAGATATAATTGAATAATTGATATATATTCTTGACTTAGCTATAAAATAAAGATATCTTTATTTATTTTCTCGTAGCCAACCTCCTTCCACTGATTCCTATAATAATAGAATAGAATAGAATAGACATTTATTCAACAGAAAGTTAATACAGAGCACAGTTTAAAGAAAAATATTAAATATATATACATACACTTCTGTTGAAAAGGCCACTGGACTCAGCATGGTGTGGTGAGGTTTTGACAAACTCACCACGCTGTTTTTCAGCCGTGGCCTAGTCACCTCACGGATGTTCACACGGTAATTAAATAAATTAAAAACACAAAAGGGAATTTATAATACCTACTCATGAAATTTCCGAAGAATTTAAAATAATTTAAGAACGTTACAAAGTACCTATATACATTTTAAAGCACAGCTATGCAATTGTCACTTGGCTATATCTTTCGTTAGCCAATTTAATGTAAATTATAAAACGTGAATCTAATTTTTCATTCGTCAAGTGCACTTGTTTTTTTCGGTAGAGCAATAAACACTTCATTGCGATGCCAATGAAGATTTTAAAGATTTTTATTACTATTATTTTATATACAAATATATATTTCTAAAAAGCACAAAATAACCTAAGATTGTGTTATCTGCTTAAAGTCGCATGATTTATTATCATCTATATCAAAATAAAAAAGAATAACGTTAAAATCAGTCATCAAAAGAAAATATTTTTATGCGTCAATTTTATACTAAGTACCTAACAAAAGTCGTAAATTTATGAAACTTTTTTTATGAAAATTCATATTTCCTTATATAAACGTTTTAAATTTTTAATATGTTAACGTTTTATTTATATTAAACATGAATATGACTCAGTAAAGACTTGAAGAGTGCTTTTAAATAAAATACTGTATACCGGATTAAAACGCGATTTATTATTTATATTGTTTAAATTATTTATCCCGACGTTTCGGATGCTTTTCAACAAAATGTGTGATACTCGCCTTGAAGAGTGCTTTTGTGAGAAAAACCTACTTCTGTGAGAAATTATATTTTTATCGGTCGAAATAATTAGGTAGTGCTGATTAATATATTTTTTTAAATAAATTACTTATGGTAAGTATTATAAGTATTAGAACACTATGAAATATACTTCTTATTATACAATATTTATGTGCATTGAGGTTTTATGATTCCGCGAAAACACCGGATCTGAATATTACAGATTTACTGTGTACAGAGAACATTAATATTTACTATATGTTATATTTGACAAGCGATACGTAACTGTAGAGAAATGTGAATAGAGTTGATAATTACTTGCACTATTTTACGAGTTAACTTTGAAATATATTAAAGAGTGGGTCAACCGGAAGAATGTGTTTTAAGTCTTATTTCAGTTTTCCGTTTCCGGTTCGTTAAGGTTCGTAAGCGATATGTTTTAATATTGAATTATTTATTGACCTAAATGTGATACTATTTTTTTAAATAAAAATATCTCTTCTAAATAAAATTTCAAAAAGTTTTACGAATATTTTTTTCCAAATAACATTAATTAGTTAAAAATCAAATGTTATCAGAACTTGCTGATATTGGCTTCCTGATTGTTAATTACCAGATAGCTGATTATAATCCGACAGCAAATAGCAATCGTCAAGCGAGGTCACACCCACACAGTCTTTCCATCAAAATATATGTCTATACCTAAAATAAAATCTAGATAATAATTGAGATCAAAACGTCTACATTTCGCATGTCTACGTGAAATGAGAAAGAATTTATGTCGGAAACAGCCGGTGTACAGTGTACCTACTGTTCAACGAATTGTTTTTAAAAAGACGACTCTGAGATACGACTGACAGATATTACGTTATTAACTTACACAAGAGACGATTTTAGATGGCATTTCTATTGGTAGCTATGTATTTTTCAAGTAGAGTGAAAAGCTATAGTTAAGTATAGGTATCTATAGAAAAGAAACAACTCGTAGGTATATTCTTTATTATTATAATCGCTGTATTCCGTTGTTGCATTTTCCGAAGAAAACAGTACAGAAATAGGAAGGGCAAGACCATCCCTTCCTAGAGATCAAGTCTGACAAAATATTATACAACAAAACGGAATTACAACAAATAAAACAAAATACATGGACTTCACACTGTCAAATCAAAGGTGAAAAGCAGCTCGTCTCGTGATTGGTTCAGATTGAAGACACCTGTCTCACCTCAAGTTTCTACCAATAGCAGACGTTTGCACCTGTCGGATCGATTGTAAGGCGGAGCATCTAACTACCTGTTATAAGGTAACTCGCTCTTAGGTAGAATTTTATTTTTAAATGATAAGATATATATTGGTGTGAAGTGTGAACATATGCACACGCTATATTTTTTTTTCGTATTTATGAAATGGTGAAACTTACAAAAAAACATAAACATACGTTACATAAATGGCATCACCATTGTATGAAATATGGATGGGTAATAAATATATCAAAATCAATTAGATTCAAAGTGTCCATACGAAAAAGTGAGGGTTAGGACTTCGACTTGACGCCCTATACGGGACCTACCTATATATAGTACAAAAACGTCATTTCATTCTGCAGTTGATCAATAATTCTCCTTCAGAGTGCCTAACATAAGAATCCCAAACATAAATATTAAATATCCTAAAATGTTACACAGATTTAAATTTTTAAATTTAAAAACAATACACACATAATTTTCATAGCTAAACTACATCACAATGGTCTAGCCTAAAACCATGTTACCATGCATAGTTCAAATAATGAAACCATGGAAATATTGCAAAAACCAATAAAACATGAAAAAGCAGGTGTATTCTGGTTTCGAGATGTCGACGGATAGAGCGATCTGTAAACCGTATTACACGGTATTTTAGCGCGACTGCCGGAAATCCTGTCCGTAACGACGTGTGGACACCTTACCTGCGACACTCATTAGTCACTAGTGATGGGAGGGTATCGATATACGATGAATTTCAAAGTAACCTAATAGGAAGAGTTGGGAAAATCGCCTCTGCATTACATAGTATAACAGTGATATAGATACGAACAGTAAATAAGAATTAATTTAGTGTGTATTGTGTTGTGTTACTATACATTATCGAGTATCGATATAATTTATGTTAGCTGAAATATTAATCAGTATAACTATTTTTTCTTTGTTGAAGTTATACTTCTTTAGGCGCGTTATGAAAAAATGATGAGAGTGAAATTTTAAGATGCGCGCGCATCTGTGACACAAAATTAACAGTATGAAGTTGTCTGCTTAACCACTCATTAAGTCTTTATACTTCTTTTGGCGCGTTTGGATGAGAGTGAATTGATGACCTGCGCGCGCACGATGTGAAGTTGGCTACAGAATAGAATTTGATTGATTTTAACATTTTTCTTCGATATTTACTGCAGTTTTGTTTTTAAAAAAAATTCTTCAGACGCCAAAGAAGTATAACTTCTAACGCGTATACATAAGTACACACATACCTTTTTTTTTATTTAAGAGTGGAATTGAACTTTTTTTTTATAAACCTTTCAAAAATCTACGAATTTGTCCATTCTTAAGAATTTATTTAAATTTTGGAAATTTAGAATTTACACTAAAAAGGGCTTTTTTCAAAAACCTTTGACTTATTTAAATATGTACAACTGTAAGAAGATTTGTTTATTTATTTTTTAAATATCGATAACAGCACTTGTTCCTACATCACTTTAGCGTTAACAGACATACAGTGCCAAAACAAATTCATTCCAAGTACCAAATAATCTGTCCAGTTGACAGTATTGCTGGGGAAGAGCTCAGTATTACTTAAGAACGGTATGAATACGATTAAATACGTTTTATGAACTATTAGCTATTGCCTACGATTTCGTCTGCGTAGAATTAGTACTACGGCTAGCTTATTTTTTATCCGAGCTATTTTGTTCATCAATCTCCTCACTATTTAAATATTAAAAAAATATTAGTGTTTTTGAAGTAAAAAGGAAAATAATGTGCGTATTAATATTATAGTAGACACTCAATGGCAACGGCTCTAGGCAATCTTATTCTTCTTTTTATGGTAGCATTATCAGGGCAAGCCGGGCTTTTAGTCTTATATGGTGGGGCCGCTACTGAAAACTAGCGTCTGAATTCCGGCCTTTGTCGTTTCGATTTTATTATATTTGATTATTTTTTGTTAAATAAAGTTATAGATCACACTGAAATGTTAAACTTGTTACACCTACCCGCAACGCGAACCCCGCTTGTAACCCACCTGTCCCTCGAGGGTAGTATTTTTTATTTACCCTCGATAGTACGCAAATTGCTACCCGATAGCCAAGTTTGGTAGCAATTAGATGTAGAGACACCGATGTAAAAAACGATGAGATACTTTTCAGTATCATTTAAACTTTGTTATTTAATTATTCTTTTGGTAAATAGGTACATAGTAAAGGTAGTTTGTTCATTAAAACCTATTGAGATTTTCTTCCATGTATAAGTGAATGTCCACTTCCTAGTTAAGAATAGGAAAGACATTTCTGAATTAATTACGGGAAAAAATTCAATAAATTACCGTCCAATATTGAAAGGGCTAAAATTTAACTATTTTTATATTCTTGCTTTCCTACATAATTTTATGAGCTTTAATATACATAGTCAGGTCGCCATAGACCATTAATTATTTAATAATTAAAAAAATCATGTGTGTTGTCTTTTATTAACGCGAGTATCACATATTTAAAGATCACAAGTCTGCCGTAACCACGGTTGCATCAAAACGTCGCATAAATAATAAATTGCTATTTAATTATATAAGTATTTTATTTAAATTTCATGTGAGTGACCTTACTGTCTTAGTGAAAAAAAAAAAAAATATATGGAAAAGGAGAACATACTGCGCCGACCCCAAATAAAAAAAGGGAACAGGGCAGGAAGAAGAAGAAGAAACCTTTATTTTCTTTTCAGGCCGAAAAAATATTGTAGATTTTCCTAGATTTTGTACCTTGGTTTTCCAATTCTTATACCACAATGCGCATACCTGAGCTAACAAGACAAAAATAAATGTATTATAAAAACGGCATGTGAATGAATCCAAGCGCCGTACGTGTCCGAGCCAAACATTTTTTGGCTCTGTCCCATGTTAAAAAGTAATTCTCAGGTAATCACCCGTGGAGGCAGCTGTGATCGTGTTATTTATTTACATTCGCGTGAACTCGTGGAAACGCTTGATACATTTTAGTTTTACAATATATTATCTTAAATCTAAAGCGTGGGTTAGCAATATGAACCAAATTCACTCATGTTTAATAGGCGTCAAAATCATGCGTTTGTTTCATCAAATGACACTTCGATACTTCTCAAACGGACTACCTACATCTCGTCCAATTTATGTTACATCACTTAAAATACTATATGTTGGAATATAGGTTAATAGAGACCTTCAGAATATACCTACTCAACATGATTATGAATAGCTCATCAAAATTGTATTGGAAGGTATACCTATAGCAAGGATAGGTTACTTCTAGTAATGGTTGCAATGTTGATGAAACTGATCGTATTAGATGAGTGAGAATAATATCCAAAAATGTTTGCTATTTGTATATTATCTCTATTTGTGTTGTAGAGCACCTTGAAGGCAAATTGTTTACTGTGTCAAATTGAACTGCTCAATACAAGCGTACGTGAATCTTGTTAAAATCTTCTTACACACAGGAAATATAAATTATATCCTAATTGACATCACGTAGAAGTATAATAAAATTTGACTCTGAGTTTTGGCTTCGTGGTCGCTTGGCAGTCGATCTAGGTTTATGGATCAAAAACGTATTTAAAAAAACATGTCTTCGTTTTAATGGATTTTCCGTTGTTATTTTTTTACCTTTAATTCGATTTTAGTAGTTTGGTTTAATACATTTATAATGTCAAGTAGGATGCGAAGTATAGTTTCGAGGCAGATACTTACATGATTATTATAGTTAGAAATTTATGTTCTTTCAAGGTAAATTGATTATTAGATATCGTATTCTATAGAGATTATTTTTTTAACATTTCTTATAAAAAACGTTCATTGAACCCATATTATATTGTTTGCAATCCATATATCTCTGGGAAGACTTAATTCAATTTAAAAACAAAATCAAAAATAAACATTATAACAAAAATTCAAATAGAAGAAATACAAAAAATATGTTCAGTTAATAAGTTTTTATTTCATAAACTACTAATTATTCCAAGAAAATATTATAATCTCATACGCGAGTAATGAGACTAAACTATTTAGGTCAGCGATGTAATATAATCAATTTATAGAGTATCGTATAGTTACTTCCGTATCGTACATTATGGAATAGAAAACTGCAAAGCTTTAATCTCAGGTGGAGGTGTCATGTCACCTGACGTCTGACACCTGTCATCCGGCGGCGTGACAGTTGACAGCTCGCGTGACAGATTGAGGCGGCCGCCGCCCGCGGTCCTCTATTGTTTCCGACTTTCCGAGCATTCTCGCCTGCCTTTTTGTCTGTTTTTAATCACGGTTTTTGATCCCGACTGTACGCGTGAATTTTGTCACCGTGTGCCTTTTGTTTTTAACAGCTATTCAGTGAGGTGCGGTTATTAAAATATTTGTACAGAACCGAATATAGGGATGTTTTTCTGCTGAAGTTAAATATTGTAATATACCCTACATTTCTTGTGGATCTGATAATAAGAGAATAGGTAGATATAGACAAACAAAGAGACAAGATATTTTTGAATTAGTCATACACAAAATCTCATCTTTAGTTCTATACTGTATAATTTTGAACACATGTGAAGAAAATATTATTACTGCTCTTAAATTCAGATCATTAATATTATTACCGTGTACAGATATAAGGAAGTGTTTGTTAGTGAATTGATGATTCCTTCATGTACGTATTGTATACATTATGCGACCACCGAAATCGTGGAACGTAAACTGTAATGTAGTACTAGTTTCCCGAGCCTCGCTAGCCAGCTATCTCGATGAAAATTAATATTATACTTTCAGTTTTATACCTAGAGGTATTCGTGAGACTTTATTTCATTTTAAATTGACGAGGGTTAGGCCTTGTAGGTGTCATACTGTCAAAGGAACGCTAGTTTTTAGCGAGCCTTTAATTACGATTTTTCTTTTTCTTACTGAAACATAATTTCTCTAGTCACTTTGATCATAAAATTGATGGATGCAATATCAACATTTTGTCCGGGTAACAAAACAAAACCTTTTTAATTCCCCTTAAACCTTTTAATTTGGAGTCATGGATAAGCGCGTTTTGTTTTCAGCTTATTAAATTTTTTTTCCGAATGCCTGAAGAAAACATAGTTAAATTCACCTTAAATGGCTGTAGGTATTCCCACCACTTAAAAAATAAAATTTATATCTCAGTCAATGAAGAGCTTTTGATTCTGTGATATTAATCAAAAATTTAAATTATACCTAATATAATACTAAAATTTAATTCTATGCTTTTTTACGCCTCCAAATAGAACTATTATAAAATCCTTTTCTCTCAAACGACATCCCAGAGGTACTCTGACGTATGAAGCCGGAAATTAGGTCGAAGGCTTTAGTTGGCCGTGGGCGGTATATTTCCGGTTCTGACGCAGACACACCTACTCGTGATAAGGGAATTAAAAAGGTTTTGAACTGAGTTGATATTGGCCATTATAAACATATTAATAATGTGAGGGTTTACTAATGACTGTTTTACTACTAAGAACAGATCTAGCTTACATCGCATTTGCCTGATTTTCCATCTATTTACTATAATTTATTTATCTGAAGGAATTTTCACATTGCACCAGTTTTGAAGAAAAAATATGTACTTATTTGGAATATATAAAAATGAAATTGAACTCACTGAACAATGAATGCATCCCAATTAGTCAACGAATAAATTTAAGTAAGTATAAAGTAATTTAAATTTTAGTTCAGTCATTATTATAGCGCTATTGAGCGGATTTTCGTAAATAATTGTCTAGAATATACCTAGTACCTAATGCAATATGAATCATGTAAATAAATACCACAAAAATTATTCAAAGATGATGGTATTTGGATTTTGCGGGTTGTGGATAATTATGATGTTTTTATGTAAATTAATAAAATTCCAAAATACCATTAGATACGCTGGTTGTGCTAAAGGTTCTATCTAAATAATACAATCGTGTCTCCAAAATGAGTCTTTTTTCTAGCGAACAAGCGCGGCGGGTAAATAAGAAGTCGATTTAAATGTCATTAAAACTAAAGTAGCTCAAGATTTAAAGATGCACACTCCCTGGAGTCTAAAGCTGTTAGTATGATAATGTGTACCTACCTAACCGGAATGTGCATATGCTTTTGTGTTACCTAACATATGTACCTATTCTTATTAGTCTCAAAATACAGTTCTTCTGTATTCTGAGTTTTTAGTATAGTGCACATTCTTCATCCTAAATAATATAACCCTTGCAGCATCGCCTCAGTAATAAGGTCCTAACAGAAAATCAGAATGCTGCAGTCAGTAATACCTTTCCTCTGATTATATACTAAAAAGCCAGGAAAATATACCAACCTCGTATAATATAATATGTCGTGAGTGTTATACATACTACATACCTACCAACAAAATAATCTTTTGATTGGACACAAAATGAGGGGGGGGATATATATTGTAATACTCTTTTGAAAGTTGAAAACCAGCAAAGCGTGCTCCTATTTCACCTGCTGATAGAGGACAAAGATTTGTCCTCTATCAGCAGTAGGCATTTTATTTTATTATTATAGTTAATTACTTAAAGATGTCATGTGGAACATGGTGTAATGGTTGCAGCTCCTTACAAACATTTTGTAAAACAAAAAACTTGGCGATTAAAAAGATTGGCGGCAGTTTATTGCCAGTTCTTCTCGTCCGTTCTACGCCCTTGATTTGAGAACTGGCACTAAATGTAAAATTAGAAGCATTTAATATGTATTTTTTTATTGAAGTTCATAAGTGTACTATATATTATGTTACCTAAATGAATAAACGATTTTGAATTTGAATTTGAAATTAACTATTTTGTTTCTCTTCAGTAATGATAGATAGATCCAGATAATAGAATCATAACATGACGTGGAAGATTCATTTGGGTATTAAATACTATCATTCATCTCCCAGTATAACCCAATGAGTAACGTCCGTTCAGCGGAAGTGTAACGTTTCAAACGCATTCCGTTACCTGTGCGTCCACTATAAATATACCAGCTTTGAGAACAGCCACGCCCATCTTGTTGCTTTGATCATTTAGGTGTTGCTTGCTATACTGTTACTGGAGCACATTAACTAACCTATATTTAACGGATATCCGTAAGTAGATTTCAATAGTACCGTTCTTTATCGTATGGTAATAACAAATACGGAAAATTTTGCTCATTTAGAAGAATCTTTCCAATATCACATACAAATTAACCTTTAGATAAGTAGTTTATTGTATTTTGACATTTGGATGAAGCTGCTATAGTGAGGACCGTTATAGCAGCTGGACATCCATTAACTAAACATTTCAACCTGTAATTATACTAAGGGAGTGAGGGAAATATTGAAGAGAGTGATAGCTGGTAATCAAGTGAATTGAGCATTATACTCTTTAATGAGCAGCTAAATGCTGTCATAAGAGTGCTCCAATGACTTACGGAAGTGAGTAATAGGTATGGTGGAACTAATATAAAGCGTGTAAAAAATATGAAAGTAATATAAGTAGTCAGTAGTAAAGTGGAGTTAGAGTAGATGTAGGTAGGGAAACGAAAAATATGTATTAATCTTATGTGAGTGAAAGAATCGGGTATGGTCCAATATATGATTTTAGATTAAAGATTCACAAATTACGATGGGAGTCAATGATAGGTCATCTCGTCAATTGATTTTAGGTTATACATCAGCCACAGAACATAGTGACTTTTGCGCTGTCAACCTGCCATTTATTTCGACTATTCGGAAATCCATAGTCTGAGAACGAAAAGCGCAATGTGCACTTTACGGTTTTCCCATATATGAACGGTGGTTTGTTACCAGGTCGGAATTTCAAATTCCTCTCACCCGTTCAATGTTTGAAGTGACCAGACGTGGAAAAGACATACTAACAGAAAATTATAAACATATCTTCCCAAAGGGCTTAGAACCCGCGACTCATCGGAGAGCAAGGTAGGTGTTCTATCAAACTTGCCAACGAACCCGTCAATAACTACTAATCTATCATGATACATATTTATCTTATTCTAAACTAAATTCGAGACTTGCGTCAAATAATTTCCCAATTTCTATGAACTCACTCACTTTATATTCTATTTTCCTGTTTAATAGAAAGTAAAGATAATGATAACAATTCTGTACGCAATCACACTTGCTGTAAATCGCGTATTAAAACTATAGTTCTTTACAAACCATTACCATTTAAATAATCCATTAGAAATAAAGTGAACCCAATAAATCTAACGACATACCTGACAAAGAACACTTGTATTTAAAATAAGACAGACTCGATCTTAAAATACCCAGGTTGCACATATCTCAGCAGACGTGAACCCACTAAATCTGTCACCTTGACTACACAAAGAAATCTGCTAACTGAAACAGGTCCATTAAAAAGACAAAGATTTCATACCTAACTCGTAAATACACCGTGATTCAGAGCGAAGGTACGAATTAGAGGTGTAAAAGTAACGAAAAAAAAACGTACCCGTATGTATTCGTTACTATACATTCAGTACTCGTTACTATCGTATCGTTACTCGTTACTCCTAATACCTCATAACATGCTATGTTATGCTAGAGTAACAAATTTACAGAACTAGTTTAAGTTGCGCGCGGGCGTGCGATTTAATTAATTGTTTGAAAATTAAGTTACAGTGAAAATTTTAGAATTTTATGAGAGACTTTCACTTTCGTTTATTTCATACGTATACATAAAATCTATGAAATTTTAGTGGCAAAATTTTATGAAAACACTTTTTCACCAGTATATACTTTTTTTTGCTGCATACTCTGTTAAAGAAAACTTTGTTTTGAATATTTGAAGTTACATTGCGTCATTGAAACAGCGTATGTAACCATGATACGAAACATGCGAGTAACGAAAAGTATTCGTGAGTAACGTTTCGTTACTCGGTACTAGATGGCGTACCCGTTACTCAGTAACGAATACATACGGTTTGCTACAGCTCTAGTACGAATGAACAGTTCAACATTTTAAACTTTCAGTTTAGATTCTTGGTACACGGGATTTTCAGCCTTCGCGTCGGAACAACAATAGTATATAATATAAATATCTATTTTTCCCATTAAATTATTTAATATTCACAGCTTCAAATGGCTTATTCTGCAAGTTGACATTTTTACATAAAAAGTATGAATTTCTAATTATGGGTTTTACACAAGGAACATAAACGTACGACGCGATGATGTGAAGGTTTTGAGACAGTGAGAAGTTCTAACAGTGGTAAATCATATCCCGATCCATACCAAATGTGTAAATTTTATGTTAAGCTGCCGAAGTAATTGTGACATTAGGTACAAACCTGACATAAAAAGGTACCGACAAACGAACATTCAAATTCAAATTCAAATTCAAATTCAAAAATCATTTATTCATTTAGGTAACACAATGTACACTTATGAACGTCAATAAAAAATACATATTAAATGCTTCTAGTTTTACATTTACTGCCAGTTCACAAATCAAGGGCGTAGAGCGGACGAGAAGAACTGGCAAGAAACTCGCCGCCACTCTTTTTTAATCGCCAAGTTTTTGTTTTACAAATGTTTTGTAAGGAGCTGCAACCATTACACCATGTTCCACATGACATCTTTAAGTAATTAACTATAATAATCGAAAAAATATACGAGTATATATAAACGAAAAAAATAAAAATAAATAAAAACAAAGATTTGTCCTCTATCAGCAGAATGTATGGTGAAGTAGGAGCACTCACTTACATTCTCGTGGGAACAACACGCAAATACATAGACGAAATAACTAATATCACCGCATACACGAATTCAAGTTCGACCAGTCACCACAAGTAGCACCCGTTCACGAGTATGACGCATGGCCAGCCATCGACCCCCTCGCCATATTTTAGGGAGAGAGACAACCCGACGCATGGACGAAATGATTAGATAGAAAGATATCGTGCAGATAAAGAAGCAGGTAACAGCAAAAATAAAGTTGATTGAATCAATATTTGCATCTTTGAAACTAAAACCGCTTGAAAATCTAACATACTTTGGTAAATATTCAACACAGCTAAATAACCTCATCCCTTCGTCTCCATTCCATTTTCACACATCCATACGATCGGCAGGACTCCATCCATTTGTTGTAAATATTTCAAAAATCCTCACAGTACGCGTTGCATGATTCCTGATTAAAACTGCGAAATAATGAAACGCCCTGCTGGCTTCAATCATTCCGGATCATTAAAGCTTTGGTCTTTATTAAGGCCCGGGCTTCTTAGATCCCATCCCCACTTCATATCTTATGGGACGATTGCCTCATTTTTGTATCTTTAAGTTCAGGGTGAATATTATTTTCCTACACAGACGAGCCTCTTCTTAGATCGCATCCCTACTTCACATCAGATGTCATTGTTTGTGTCATTTTCATAAAAAAAATGTACGTAAAATGAATTGTAAGATATTTCTTGTGACCCGATATAATATAGGGTCTCCAAAGCATTAAAATAAAAAATAGATTTTCAGTTAAGACGGGTCGTATGATTTAATATGTACCTACTATTTATTAATCAATAGTCAATACTTATAATTTCTCAACTGTTCAAAATAAACTGTGGGCACACGTGTATGCCACCTGGAAATTAAAAAGACAAAGACATATTTAGTTCTCTCACCGACTGAGACTGAGTCACTGAACGAGTTAAATTTATTTGTTCGTATGTTTTTTGCATTAAGTTTTTTAGTCATTGTAATTTTCTGAAAGTGACAATTCTTTCAGCTTGATTCTTTGCTTTCGCAATAATAATTAATTGTTATTTGGATTTGGTTTAGAATTCCAACCTTTGTTGATTCAGATCAACGTCAAATTCATTGAAATATATTTTTTGGATACATTTTTTATTATTACTTACTTGATACTTGAGGACATTAGTTTATTAGTTTGACTCTGAAAAATGTATCACACAATTTTCATTCCACGTGAAGGAGTTTTATACAAATCGTTTAGAAATGTCGGGGTGTGAACATAGCTTATTGGAATGTATGTATGTATAAAGATCGGGTAGACTTGATGTATTTGATCAAATCACACCTCTGTTGACACCAGTCGATATAGCTTGATTGTCTCACACTGTGGGCTCGGTACGATGTTGTCATGACGCATGTTTGTATATAAATAAATTCCCGAGTCCACTAGTAAGCCGACACATTTTTGTGTCCGATTTACTAATCATTTTACTTTGCTGATCAAGGTGGCCTCCGATCAATTTATTTTTTATTTTTGTTACGTTCAAGAGTTAGTTTAGTAGTAGGTATTATTTGTATAGCTTAAATAAAAAAAAAACTATTTAAAGCGTCAGAATTTGGATATTACTCCCACCCGATCAATGCCCAAAGTTACCAGACGTGGGGAAAACATGCTTACAGAAAATTATAAACATGGGACGGTGGGATTCGAACCCACGACCCATGCGCATGGCGGGTGTTTTACCAAACGCGCCAACGAGCCTATAAATATAGTGGAAATTACTTTAGTCCCTGAGTGCTTTTAGATGTAGATATTAATTATGTATATTGTTCTGTAGCAAAGAAAAGCAACACAAATGTCATATATTTAAGTGATATTATATTTGTAAAAATCTAGGAAGAATTGTTTATTAAATTCTGCTGGAGAGATTTTTAATAAAGGCACAGGAAGGAAAGGACAGTATTGAGTATTTTTCAATAAGACCCGTGAGGCCATGTTGCAGAACGTCAGTGATAACTGACAATTACAAAGAGTACATCAATTTAACCTTTTAACCAAATTGTAGAAACTCTCGGTATAAATATTGATTTAGATATTCTTAGATTTGCAAACTTTTTGAATAAATATAACTTAGTTATAATATTTTATAGGAAATAAAGATGATTCTGAACTATTTCTATCTTTGCAAGCACTCATTATAGATTTTTGTTAGAATATAATAACAATAATTCGAGATCGTTCAATAAAAATCACAAGACAACCAGATTATTTAAATAAAATACTTTATAACGGATTAAATTGTGATTTATTATTTATATTATTTATGCCGACGTTTCGGCTGCTTTTTAGCAACCGTGGTCGCGGCAGAGTGAATCGCGTTTAATCCGTTATAAAGTATTTTATTTAAATGTGTGATACTCGCATTGATAAAAGACAATATTACAACTAGAATGTATTTAAATAAAATACTGTATACCGGATTAAAATATATTAATTTAGGTTAAAAAGAGTGGCGGCGAGTTTCTTGCCAGTTCTTCTCGTCCGCTCTACGCCCTTGATTTGTGAACTGGTAGTAAATGTAAAATTAGAAGCATTTAATATTAGTAATAATTTAATATGTATTATTTTTTATTCACGTTCATAGGTGTACATTGTGTTACCTAAATTAATAGATTATTTTTGAATTTAATTGAATTAAATATGGCAACTTTGTGACATTTCAAATATCAGACAACTGTCATATTTCTGTCTCCCCGCCACCACGGTTGCTGAAAAGCATCCGAAACGTCGGGATAAATAATTTAAACAATATAAATAATCAATCGCGTTTTAATCCAGTATACAGTATTTTATTTAAATGTGTGATACTCGCGTTAATAAAAGACAAAACCAGAATGTAATTTACTCATAGAAGGAATCCAAAAATTAAAAATTACCTATATTTTTCTTGCTAGCGTTCTTGATTTTATTTCTAGTCATTTATTAATCTTACAGAATTTGTTGTTTCGCTGCAGCTATATAAAAACGAGACAGTCTGTTGTTTAGTCTTATTAAAATATTTCTCGACGACATACACTTGATTATTGTTTAAAATTGATTTTATAAACAAACTACATCCTTTTCATAAATATTAAATAGATATACATATAAGTATCAATAATAATGTTGCTGATTGTCCTTTAAGGCTCTTCAAAATACCTAATTAAAATATTATTTTTTTACTTTTTAGTTTAAGTTTGTACATAGGTACTATACGTGGTTATAGTTTTGAAGTAAGTTTTTGTTTTTTGTTTAAAAATAATTTTAGTAGTTAAAATTTTATAAGACTTTATGACAAAATAGGGTTATAAAGTTATTTTTACCTGTATGTCCTCACAACATTTGGTTCAGTAAATACCATAATAGTTCAAGTAAACCTTCATAAATATCTAGTAGTGGCCGCAAGATCACTCGATATCAAAGTGTTAGTTAAACGGACCGTAATGTACAACAATCATAAACAACATTACCTGTGAAATATAGTCTGTACAACCGGGCCGTTTTACGTACAGCGGGGACCATGATTTTTGTCTATTTTGGGATTTGCTGAAGTAATATAAAATTAATTAACGCATAATAGCTTTGTGCATGGCCTTGCAATAAATAATACGTCTAATGGGCACGTGAAAAAAACTTAATATCAAATACAAAAAAATTATTGGTATATAAATGTAAAGATTTTAAAACAACACTGCCCTATTAACTAATTCTAATATATCATTCTAATTGTTGTGTCGAAAATATAAAATACTTTAAAATTTCAATAATAATAAACTACACCTACTCTAACAGCCCACCAGTCTAACAGTCTAACAGTGACTTTTCCCGGTCACCATAAATTACTCTCATCAAATTAATCAAGTGACAGTTCACGTGTAATCTCCCAGCCCCATCCGCCTCCGTCTTCATGGTCACCCGACAATTTGGCAAGTACATTGGCGCGGTTCCAAGTTCCCGCTATTTGCTTATAATTCCGAATCAATATGCCAGCACACGTGCATCTGACTATTTCCCTCATAAACGTTGTAATCGACGCTGTAATTCACGCACAATTGCGATTTAGATCCACCATACAACGTGTTTAGCCTGCGATCTATATTGCCTTATTAAAGTATCTATTGTCATCGTAAAGGAATTATTACATTGGCTATATGTTGTTTCCTTATCCATACTTATGATAATAATAATAATAATAAAGCCTTTTATTCAGATCTTAATAAATAAAATTACATACAAAATTACAAGTGTTCAAAACAGAAACTGGACTCTTAAACTAATAAAATATTTACACTTATATGCAAATGAACAATAATTCTATTCTATTCTAATATTTGCTGTTTTGTAATCTTTCCTAGATCTTTTTGCCAATCGGCAAAGGCCTCCTCCAACCTTTTTCATTCAGATCTTTCTTGGGCCACTCTGTTACACGTGACTGCAGCCACTCGTCGTATGTCGTCATCCCACCTCATCGCCGGTCTCCCCCTCTACCTTTTCCCTTCTCTGGGATACCACTGAGTTATTCTTTTGCTCCATTTATCATGTCCTCTAACTACGTGTCCAGCCCATCTCCATTTTAACCGTCTTATTTTAGATGTCACGTCGATAGTCTTTGTTTTACATCTTATTATGGAGTTTTTCAATCTGTCAGACCTCTTGATGCTAAGCATACTCCTCTTCATTGCAAATTGGCAAGTAGCTAGTTTTTTTTACTTATGATACAAGGTAAAATTTGTTTATGTGACATCCACAGATAACTGTGTTTGGCTGTTATGAGTATGAACTGGCCGTGGCGCTAAAAACCCTTTCAATTAAAACACGAAACTATCCTATTGCATTCAATATTTACACATTGATTGAGCCATTAAGATATTAAATTTAGATTATTAAACATTTCGTATAAATTATTAATTATAATTAATATATCGCACCTTCAATAGAACAAGGGCATAACTGTAATCTTTGTTATTTTAAAAAAGAGCTATTTTACATTATATGTCGTATTATTCTGGTCATTGTTCTTTGCATGAAATAAGCCCTACTTTGCAGAAAATAATATGTATATTTTATATGAGATTTTTAAATATATTTTTTTTTTTTTTTTAATTTATTTACCATTTAAAAATACAAATTCAAAAGTTACATTAAGAATAGCATCAAAAAACCACTAGGGTTTAAACATGTGCTAAAATTAGTCTACGCCTTAACATTAAGTTTTGTAATTAATACAAACTAAACACATAATGTAGGAGCCAAGTAATTATAGGAAAAAAAAAATTAAAAATGAAAATGATTATTTAATTTAGTTTTAATATTATTATTTGTTAAGCTGTTTCGTAAATCTAGGGGTAAATTGTTGATAAGCCGAGGGACAAGATATTCAGTTGTGCGCTCGCCATAGACATTGTTGGCGGTCACTGTACGAAGATGATTTTTTGATATAGCTCGAGTATATACAGGATGTTCAATAGATTTTTTTAGTTCTTCATTAAAAAAGTTTTCTTTTAAAAGTGAGTGTTGAACTTGTCTCTGTACTGGTAAAATTCGACAATGTTTAAATAGACCAATGTCATCATTATGATATTGATTTCTTATTTTAGGTGAAACAATCGACTTAATAATTTTTAATTGTAATTTATAGATATCATCTAGGTAAGTTTTATAAGTTCGCCCATAACTGCTAAGACCGTAAAGTATGTAAGATTCTGCGAGTGCATGGTAAAGCATAATCTTGATCTTATACGGAATTCGATTTTTTAGAATTGTAATATTCGCAAGGAATTGTCTCAATTTAATACAAACACCCTCGATATGATGGCTCCAGTTGAATTTTTGATCTATTACTAAACCAAGGTAAGTTTGTTTATCAACAATATCTATGGGTGGGCAGTTACACGTCCTAAAAGCGGAATGTAGACAGTTGTGGTCGTGAATAATTAAGTTTGGGATGGGGGATTGCTTAATATGTGGAGATTTAATTATTAATAATTTAGTTTTACTAGTGTTGATTACTAAACCAGCATCATGACACCACTTTGTGAGGGCATCTAGGTCAAGTTGCAAGAGAGAAAGGGCAGTTAGTGGATTTTTTGCAGCAATAACAAGACAAGTGTCATCGGCAAACTGATAGCATGTGCATTTTGAAATGCAGTTCCTCATATCATTAACGTAAGTCAAAAAATGCAAGGGCCCGAGGACAGAACCTTGCGCCGTGCCTTCCGTTACCGATATTGGTTCACTGTGAGTATTATCAATCTTAACGGAGAAAGTTCGTTTACGTAGGTAATTATCGCACCAAGATAGCAGGGGGCCACGTATACCGCAGTTATCCAGCTTATCTAACAGCTGATTGTGCACCAAGGTATCGAAAGCTCGCGTGAAGTCAATAAAAAGAGCAAGTACATGCTTTTTCTCATTTAAGTATTTATTGACTTCATCAGTAAATTTTGACAAAATGCCGGCAGTACCTTTACCTGGTTGAAATCCAAATTGATGTTCACTTATAACGTTGTGTTTCCGATAAAATGCATGTATTTGCTCACAGACGTATTTTTCTACTATCTTATCAATCGAGGAAAGCAATGTAATAGGACGGTAGTTGGAAAAGTCATTACGTTTACCCTTTTTGTGTATAGGTCTAACACATCCTTTTTTGAGGTCATCGGGATATAGGCCGGTTTTAATGCTATGATTGATTAAATCAGCAATACTAGATGAAATAGTTTCTCCTATAATTTTTATATCGGACACTTTAATATTGTCAGGTCCAGGAGCTTTTCTGGAGCTAAGCTTACTTATAATTTTTTGAATAGAACTACCTGTAGCTTTTTGAAAACGAATGCTCGAATCTATAGGTTTACATGTATTGTGGGAATCGAATAACTTTATGTTACAGTTGGGCATGATAGCTTTGACGGATCTATCAAAACAGTTTGCAAACTTATCAGTTAGGTCCTTTGTTGAAAGCCCTTGAGCCTCAAATGCTTTATGTATAGCAGAATCGATAGATAATGTCACTCTTCCTAACATTTGGTTAATTATTTGGTATATTTTTTTTGTGTTTTTTAAATTATTATTAATTTGCTTAAGATAGTATGAGTTTCGCTTGTGTTCTAAAACTTTATGAATTTTATTTCGAATTTTATTGTATTCAAGTTTTAATTTAGCATCATTTGAACTTTTTTTCCAGTTACAAAATAATTTATCACGTTTTTCACAAAGTCGAGTGACATTTCTATCAATCCATGGTAAATTAAATTTAGGGTAACTTCGATTTACGGAGGTTTTATTTATAGTTGCAAGTTTATTAGCATTTTGTAGTGATTTACAGATAAAGTCATAGATAGCTCTAGAAGAATGCATTTCTTTTGTTCTAATCCATTGTATTTTTTTGAGTTCATTATAAAGAATATTGTAATCTATTATATGTTTATTGACACTCTGTATACGCTCGGGCGAAGCATACGCATCATCGATACAGGTAAGTATAATGCCGCGGTGGTCCGCTAGTACTACGTCGAGCACCGCTGAATACGGACGTAATGTGGGAAATCGCGCAAAAATGTGATCAATACAAGTTTTAGAAATATTGTTTTGCTTGGTTTGTATTCTGGTGTACTGTGATATTCCACACATTAGTCCGTACTCACTGAGTGTTCCTAGATATGCATTTTTGTACGATGAATTTGTTCTCAGGTCTATGTTTGTGTCACCAATGAGAAGGACGTTTTGTTTGGGTTCGAACTTAGAAATATAATTACTTAGCTCCTTAACAAACAGGTTCTTATTAGTAGACGGTGGCCTGTATACCGCACACAGAACTACGTCACGATTTGAACCTATTTTTATGATACCTGTAAGACTTTCAAACAATCTATTATTACATTGAATTTTTGTGAATTTTATGTGATTTCGTACATAAATAACAATTCCACCACCTTTTTGATTCGTACGTAGTTGTGCGAATAGATTATAGCCTGGTAAATTGAACAAGTGAATGATATTATTAGATACACCAACTTCAGTTAACACAATTACATCTAGAGGAAAAATACAGTTGTGAATAGTTTGCTGTAGTTTGGTAAAGTTTTTTACTAAAGATCTTATATTAAAATGTAAGCATGACAGACTTAAATGACTTTTGGGTGGTAAGTATTGGTAAAAATCGTTAGTAGAAGTACAGTTATAAATTTCTTTAATTTTTATATCCATGAAATGGGATTTAAGAAACAAAAAAAATAAAATAAAATTATATTAATTAATTATATAAACTAATGTATGTAAATAAAAGTATATAGCTAAGTTTTTACAGGGGGGTGGATGCCTTAGTTTTATTTACAGATTGGGTTGGGTACTGTTTTTCAATTAGGTTAATATCATGGATAGTACGAATGTAATGTATTTTACTAGTAGCTGTCTTCCTAGCAAACACCTTACCATTCTTGCACCACACATACAGACAGGATTTATTTAATAACCGTGATTTAGCATTGAAGAGTAAGGTTTTTTGATATTTAGTAAGGGCTTCCCTGATATAGACGCGACAGTCTGCCTTTTCCTTCGGTACATCCGATATCAACAGTCCCACGGTGAGACATTTTTGTTTACTAGCTTCTATCCACTGCTGCTGGAGTGACTTCGACTTTAGTTCAACAAGAATAGGTCCCGGTTTCTCCTTGGTTCCCGATAGGCGCTGCGATGATTTGATATCTTTCTCGTTCACTTGTAATTTTGATGCCACAGATTCCACTATGTTATTAACCTCATTGGATTGTATTTCTGGCAGTCCAGCAATTTCTAAAGAGGTCGTGAGCGCATTTTGTTCAAAATCTTGAAGCCCCCGTTCTAAAACTGTAACTCTAAGTTCCAGGTTCTTATTTTTATTATTAAGTTCTTGATTTTTGTTTTCCAGTTCTTTGATTTTGCTATCCTGTTTACTTAAAGAGTTTTCCATAGTCGTTAATTGTTCACTGAGATATTCGAGCGAACTTTCCAGACTTCTGAGCTCTTCGCGGAACGTTTTTTTGACTTCTCGACTAATATCCTGCACTAGCTTTTTGGCGTCGATAACTTGGGCATTCTCAGTGGATTCGTTGTTGCAGTCATCATCATCACCATCATCATCGGGAATGATAAAGGATGATCTACGAGAAATGTTTTTCAGGCAACCTTCACAACTCCATTCTATACCGGGCGAGTTCCGGAGGGTATTCAATTGTTTATTAGATAACTTTGAACACGTAGGATCGGCATGCACTATTTTATCACACCTACTACACTCCAATCCAGGCACTTTTTTAGTAATGTTTTTTTTGCATTTTGCACACTTTTTGATTACCATAATTACGTTAAATATATTTGATTAATAAAATGGCGCAACCTTTCACTTTGACATTAGGGCGATGACTGAATATTTATGCCGATGCGATATGACGATGCGATATGTAGTTCTTAGTATTATATTAGTCAATTCTGTAAGGGTTAAAATAATTAATTTTATTTTTAGAATGACAAACTTTCCTTTAAATGTTTCAATTTATTTAACTCAAATCTTTATTCATTACTAGATCTAAGTACATATATAACATTGTAAAGTTAAAAATTATAAAAAATCAATACATAAAAAGTCCGTATAGAGATAACATCGACGCTAACAGTTTTGTAAAACTTACATGAGCTATTTCGGTATCATCAACACCTGTCGTAGCGATACACGATAAACAGTAAGCTCACGTCACGATGTCACGATATTTATTCGGATTATATTAATACCAGTGATACGATTTGTGTGAAATAGTGGTTTCATTAATTCATTCGTAGTCGTAGGTCTGAGAACGCCATCATAACTTACTTTATGGAGTTTCTTGCCGGTGCTTCTTTTAAAAATTGACGATTCGAAAATACTAATTGTAAAAGTTTACTTAAATAAAGTTATATTTGAATTTACTTTAGGTACTGACAGGTACACTCGTTGCATTGAGAACATTTATCACTTTTTTATGTTTGATACGTCACGCTAAATGCCCACTTGATCATTGTCAGATTCGTTGTGGTTCTATTTGAGGGCGCGGCAGTGCTCCTGCCAAGGCGAGACGACACAAGAGCAGTGCACCACCTACCTTTTATCGAAGCGTCATATTTTTGTACCCTTATAGATTCGGTCTACTAAAGTACTAATAAGTCCAAATTCTCAGGATATGATTTCAATGGGGTACTGATTAAACATACCAAGTTTCAACACACAAAAAAACCTAGCCAACCATTTAAATTAGGATTCACTCAAAACATTATACGCTATTATGAGACAGAGTGTTAGGTGAGGGCGTGTAGAGCTAGGAGCTTGGCTCTCCATAAGATCTGATAACTTTTTTATAGTGAAAGTAATATGTACCTACCCGTCTTGGCGATACTTTACAGGGAAATATGTTTTCAGAAAATTATTAACATGCCATATTGACGATATCCGAACTAACGACCCTTCTGAATGCAACTCCTATGAGCCCGTTAAACTGTAAAGAGGTCCGTCTATATCTCGGTTTCATTAGCAGCTGTTAAGTATCTATTATCTTATTGAAACAATCCAATCTTTTTACGAAAACATAAACAGTTTACGTAATATCTTGCGTGAAACTATGAAAGTAAATACCGTGCTATAGAAATCAATTTCCGAACGTAAGCTTCACCCTAAATATGTATCTAATAACAATTTATAAAAAAAAACATGGCTTAATGTAAATTCTTCGTGTGTTAACTCACTTTAACACATTGGGATACGATACGATTGCAATAAATTGTAATATTCATAGCATAAATTTTTCAGAAATCTTGAAATAGTTTCCTAAAAGTTAACTATTTACTAGTGCTTGTACTTGTTCCGAATATTGCTTGTACCGGGAAAAGCTAGCAAGAAACTAGGTGGTTCTATTGTATATTTACAAAAAAACAAACAACCATTTTCCATAAATCAGCGATATCGTAATTTTATGTCACTAAAAGCGATGAGAGTTTATCATGCGACGAAACCTATACGACATTACAGTCGGAACGTATAAAAGTATCTAGGTGTGTATTAGTTGAAAAATTGCCAAAAGATTAGGGATCTACGCGTGGGCGATATTGATGCTTGAAAAACTTCGTGGCTTAACTATGTTGATTTATTGACATATAATAATTCTGAATTTGGATTACTGACTTCTTCTTTGTTACTATTACCTTTTAATTTTGGACATTCATATACACGTAAGTTAACCAATGTGGCATGAATTTAGTGTTTTTTTTTTTAGTAATACATTAGAATTTTTTAAATGATATTGAAATCCGCATTAAAATCTGTTATATAGTTGAGAAGTATTAAGAGATTGACACAGAAAGCGATTCTGTTTATTTTCTATGAGATTGTACCAAAAATATTTTTATCTATAGTGCTTGGTTTATTGCTTTTTTATTAGATGTCACGACCATTTAACCTATTATATAGAAAATATTTGACGCATTTATGTACAAATATCAAATAAAATAAATCAACAGTATCTACTACCTAACATACAACTGTTTATAACATTTAAAAAAAGTAGACATTTACATGCACCAAAAACTTTATGACAAAGTATTCTTGAAAATATTATGAAGAATGTCGACCGTGTGAATATATGTCTCTTTTAAAAATATATGTCGTTAATTAATTTTCACCTAATTTCGCGGTCACGAAGATAAAAATATCTTGCGTTGGAATCTGTCAGTCGTTTTATCTTTTAGATACTACATGCGATATAACATCTTTCTTCTCTTATTGATGACACAGTCATATAGATATTTGGTCGAAAATCGGGATTTTTATTTTGTCAAAAGCCGCAATGTGATTTTTATTTCTGATGATGCAGTTAAATTTTATGATGATCATCGCGAAGCGCTACTTGGGTCCACAAAGAAGGCGAGGAACTTAATAAATATTTATATTTTTATAGGAAACAACTCCTTCCATATTTCGCGCTCCTGAGATACAAATACTCATATCTCTAAGATCAAGACATTTAACTTCATACTCGTACCTATGGGTATATAAAATAATTGAGATATATTAACCCAAACAAATTGTTGTATATTTGTCCAAAACGATTTCAGTTTGAATAAAGCAAGGAATAAGCAATTAAGCTAAAATTAGGGCTGAGCAAAACGCGTTGTTGAATTAGAAACACAATCGTACACAAATTGGTCCCACAATGTGCCGAGAATAGAAGTCAGGTACCATACATAAATCAGGCGACGGCGGTGGTAACTCGCATTCCTAAATCCGACTATGTACTAAATATAAACGCAACGTAGATCTATAACTAGGAGGTAAAAAAATACTTCTTATCGCTTGAGTTCACCTTTTCATATTTGAAATAGTTCGATACCCACAGTAGATACATTTATGACATTCAGAAATTTGTCTTTTATTTTGAAAATAATCCTCTAGATTACCTACAGTGTATATTTTTTTTAAATGAGATTAAGTAAGTACTTGTTTGTATTATTTCGAGTCAGTTTGTGGTATTGTAACTCATTTTTGAATCAAAGCAATAAATTATCTATCGTATATGACTCATTTTATATACAGAACAAAAAATAAAAATAAAATATTATATAAATTTTATATAAATTTCTTGCTAATTTTTAAATCAAGACTATCTATCTATTATCTATCGTTCAAGAGTATTTCTTACCTATGGTATGATAATATGATCTAATGACTTCTTAAAGCTATTCTTCACTCTCCTCTCGAAGCCAGAGTACCTTTTACGATTTTGTTTTTCTTGGATTGCGTATGATATATCTTTTATGAAATATCAAATATATATCAGACCCAATGGAAATCACTTACGATCGTCGTATCATATTTATATCGTATATAAACGATTAAACGTTGTATTTTATTATAAAACCAAAGTAGTGTTCAAAGCGGCCCAATACGACGATAAAAATACATTTCCCGGTAGAAAACAACCGTTGTGAAGGAATAAAGTAATTTATCACGCTATAAAGAGTTAACTACACCTTCGCCACCTGGACCGTAAACCTAGTTTACATAATTTGAGGAATTACAAGCTGAACTGTTTCTGGGTAGTCTTACCAAAAATGAGGTATTATATGTTTCTATTATTTATTGATTGGTCTTCAAATGTTTTGTTTGTTCAAAACCAGCGATCTGCCCCATGTTACTCGCCGATAATTTAGCTTTCTATTGATGAAATAATTTTGAAAACCGGTCGAGTAGTTTTTGAGTTAAATCGTAACAAACAAACAAATCTTTCCTGTTTATAATATTAGTATAGAAGGTAATTTTTTTGAATAATGAAAGCTGTATATCCAATAGTCGCAAAGGGGCCTACTGAATATCAGTATTGTGACTTTGAAGCGCTACATCGTGTATTATACATGATCATTTTAGATATAATTTTTTTATTATAAATGTAATATTTATAAGATTTGAATTGTCTAATTGTTGTTGTTTTCTTGTTGTTGTTTTTGTCAAATAAATTCATTTCATTTCCAACAATATTTACGTTATTATACATTCCATTCCATTTCCTAAAAGTTAAGAAAAATATGAATACCTACATATATACAGGGTGTATTTGAAACGCTTCCGTTAACTTCGTGGTTATTTATATCACCTTTGAACTAACTGATTGCCGCTAATCATTTATTTTTAAACGGCTTTTTAAAAAAATGTTAAAATTTTCCACGCGCAATGTATTCACTACCGTAACTAAGCAAATATAGATGTAGAATGTAGATATAGATATAGCATGGCGACAAGCGGTCGGACACCGACCGGCAAGGCAAAGGTGCGATAACGCGCCCTTGCCGAGGCCTTCTCAGACCTACCTTATGCAATGAGATTAAAAAAGAAAAACATCTACCGTTCGCTCCGATGGGTCGTGAGTTCGAATCCCACCGGGACGACATTTTTAAAATTTGCTGTAAACATGTCACACGGGAGTCTGGTAATTTCGGGCATTGAACGGGTGAGAATATTGAAATTCCGATCGTTAACGAACCACCGTTCATAGTTGGAAAAACCGTGAAGTGCACATTGCGCTTTTCGGTTTCAGTGTATGGATTTCCGAATGCTCGAAGTAAAAAGTAGGTCGAAAGCGCATCATTGACTGATGTTGTGTGGCTGAGGTATCATCAACCATCAAGTGAACCTCATGCTCGTCTGTCGATATCTAACATAAAAAAAAACTTGTGTAGGACGATAAATTTCGATCGTAAAAAAACCAAGTCGGCTCGGTTAACAATGGAAATTCAACGTCTCACAACTCGGCAAAGGTTAAGAGTTACAAGAAAAAAATAATTAGACATAAAACGCTCGCTATAATAAAATGATAAAAATAGTGCATACCTACCTACTGAACGAAAATGAGAACTTGAAAACATTTTAAAATATCTTGATTTTAATGAATACTTTCGAAATAATCGATATAAACTTATACAAAATAATCAATAGTAACAAATACAAAAAACAATTCAAACAAGCTTTTATTTAGGAAAAGTTTATCTTCTTCTTTTTAGCGCATTTAAATAAAATCTTGTTATTAAAAAAGTATCTTTCTTTTAAATTCATTTTAAATTTTTAGTTTATTTATTCGTATTCTCAGCAAGTCCTTTCATTTGATACCCATATTATAGGAAAGCATAAAAAAAATCCGGCCATCTTTTGATGTCCACCATATTGTATTTAGAGTGATGTAACTTTATTTTTCGAATTTTTCTCAGCAAGCCCTTTAATTTGATACCCATATTGTAGGAGTGCATTAAAAATAACTGGTCTGCCATCTTGGGATTTAGAATGATGTCACACTATTCATAGTCATTCAAACTAAACGTGTATACAAAATTTCAGCTCAATCGATTGAAAATATCTGCTTCAAAATTGAGTTGCAAGATTCCCCTCAACAAACAAATTAGTTCCATACATTACATAGCAAGTTAAATAAAGAAGCTACACTAATGAACACTTTAAAAACGGCTTGGATTTTTCACATTAAAAGTAACAAAACAAAAATTTACAAAACCCAAGAACAGTTGTCTAAAATAAGAAAATACGTATGGCGTTTAGATTCAACTTAAAATTAATTTCAACAGAAGGATAAAATACTGACGGTGACTGACCTGACTAACTTCTTTCTATTCTGTAATAACATACAACTCGCGAGTAACTTCTTTTTTATTTCCTCGCCACTATCACATTCACGGTCAAATACTCATTCTTTTACATAACCCCACAGAAAAAAGTCCAGTCACAAAAAAAACTAAAATTTCACAACTAGATATTAAATTAAAAGTATTCACAAAACACTTCATTAAAGTAACTAAAGTATCGAAACTCGGATACGGAAGAATACGGCGAGAGTGCAGTGTCAACTGCAAGCGCGGCGATCAACTAAGGCACCGTGATGCCAACTACTATAAAATGTTCCCCATAGAACCAATTTCAAATACCCCTAAATATCTTAAAAACCCCTAAAGGTTTTGTTGTACACTCGATATGGGAGGTAATTTCAAATATGACTTAAATAAAATGCATTCAAGTAGCATAAAATAACTGCTGTATTTATGTGGGTGCATTTTAAACATTTACATACATTAATTGAACCGTTAACAATAAAATTCGAGGTTCGAGGCTTATAAACAGTATAAAATCGTGCGTTTTTTCTAAATAAATCGTGATTAAAGTACCTACCTCCTAAAAATCCCCCTAGACAAATGTTACCGCTAAAAACATCTATGGACATCTTGATTCTCCCTTGGGGGAAAACCTCCAAGTTGGCAACACTGCTAAGGCAACCGACCTTGATACATCACCTTTGTATTAAACCGACTTTGCACGTGCCAAATATTTTCAAACGAGGCGGTTTTTAGTCAAAGGATACCGCCTAGACACGAAGGAAGCCGCGAGCGGCGTTCACCGTACCACAGGGATGCGAAAGTATCTATCGATAGTTTTGGATATCGCTAAGTTATACTTTTGTTAAATACATTATCGAATTACATTAGTTACATAATAGGAACTGTATTGGTTGGTATCTATGTATCGAAATATGTTTTTAGTAATGAACAATAAAACATGTTTGCGCTCTCTTTAATAAAAACCACATTTACATATGAATTAAAGTTTAGTTTCATCATTCAATAAATAGTATTTAATATTTTTTGTTTTTAAAAATGTTTCTAAAATAAGTCTATTAAAAAAAAAGAACATTAATTAAAATGATAAATAAATATCCATACACACAAATTGTTGGTAAAGGCGAATTATTGTAAATCCTAATGAAACCTATCATACGGAAAAAACAATGTACTCAAACGTGGGTGGAGCCGGAGGCAAATGCTCGATAGTTTAATTTTACAAATCACAACACTATTATGGTCGGCGGCATTTTGTCCAGAAGTTATAGATATTCTATGTTATTGCCTATTGGTGTGCATGCGCTCCCGAGATGTGCACGCCTGACAAGATTCATAGTTTAATTATTATGAGGCAATCGCAGTGCCATACGCATTACGTAATAATACGGATGTGTTTTGTTATTTTTGAACTACGTAGTATCGTCTTTGTGCATTGTTTATGTGTATAACATATTTTGTAATATTATTTCGTGGTGATAGTTCAGTGTGGTGTCGTGGTGAAGTGATTTATGAGTAGAACGAACTTCAAAATAAGGTAGGTCTTTTAATTTGAACTGCTTGTTGGCTTTGATATCATGAAACTTCATTTCAACATGAAACTGTATTTTGAATATGAACCTACGATTGATACGGGAGATTTTGAAATTGTCATTTAGGTAGTTATTTGGTAGCTAATTAAACAGTTTATGTACATAGATACTTCTTTGTATTTTTCGTACGGATTAAATAATCAATAACAAACAGTAAGACTCAGATTAAACACAGTTTATTTAATCTTAGCAGTTAGATATCTAAATGAAAGTACATACGACAGATTGAGTCATTATTTTCAAGATATGCTGGGAATTAAGTAGTCAATTACGTTAGACATAAAGGCATGTTTTGTTATTATCAAAGAACCTGAAATAAATATTTTTGTTAGATAAGAATTATCTTTTCTAAGTATTTTTTAAAAATAACTTTTTGTCGATTATTTAAGTATACGAAAAAGTGTAGAAGACTAAAAATAAATCATAAAAAGAAGGAAAGGTTTGGTGGAACATGCGGTGGAACATCTAAGGGGTACCTGATATTTAGAATACCTAATACCTAGTAGGTACCTATTTACGTACATGCATAGCGTATGTACGTAAATAGGTATCTACCTTGTTGTATTCCTATTATTTTTAAATCAAGGATTCTCAAAATACATAACGGTTAGACGATTTAAAAGCAAGATTTATTAAATGATTATTTTGAGTTAGTAGGTACAATTTTGGAATTAGTTATTTACGTACTAACATGTGTTTAAGCACATTTTAATGGTGGTTTTTAAGCGGCATTGAATCTATGTCTATGTAATATCTTTGAGTTGGTATCTATGTAACCTCATCTTTAATCTTTAATAAATTATAAAGAGGAAAGATTTGTATTTTTGTATGTTATGAATAAACTCAAAAACTAATGGACCGATTTTAAAACTTCTTTCACTAATAGAAAGCTACATTATCAGCGAGTTACATAGGCTATCATATTTTTTGTGTATAGTACATCTACACTGCACCCGTGTGAAGCCGGGGTGCGTTGCTAGTCTTTGATAAATAGTCAACAAGATTTAAAGAGTTCTTTATAAAAGTCTTGTTTACTGTCAGGAGATGATTCATAATCATTAAGTGTGGTTGTAGATTTTCTTAGGGAGTTCGTGTACCTTTCTTAGATATTTAGATGAAAAAAATCTTTGACAACTTAGGTTAGGACGAGTACCCCGTATACTAAGCTTTTTTTATGTCAGATATCGACAGACGAGTATGAGGTTCACTTGATGATAGGTCCTACCTATCCTACCGATACCTCGGCTACAGAATATCAGTTCTAATGCGCTGTCGACCTAATCATTTTTTCTTAGAGAATTGGGAATGCCATAGACTGAAACCGAAACACGCAATATGCACTTCACGGTTTTTCCATCTTTGAATGGTGGTTCGTTAGCCGATCGGAATTTCGATATTCGTCCCAACCGTTCAATGCCCAAAGTTATCAGACGTAGGGAAGACATGCTTACGGAAAATTATAAACATGTCTTTCCGTTGGGATTCGAACACACGACCCATCGATACACACGGCAGTTGTTCTACCGAATGCGCCAACGAGTCCGTCAGAAAGTTCATGCGATGCGCGTTAGGTATAATTGAATTCAAACTATTTGGCGGCTGTGAACATCGTGCGTTTCGATGCGCAGAACGCTATAATAAGGTGTTAGCGGGACGTGGAAGTGACGCGCGGCGGAGGAATCGCCCTGCGCGCCCCCTCTTTTCCCCGCAGTCGCCTCATGCGTCTTAATTCTTTGTGTGAGTGACATCGGTATACTGCACACACGCGCACATTTCTATCTAACTACAGTCGAGCTCTTAAGAGTTAATTATTAATTATATTGTTATTGTTTCGTTTTTATTGTTATTGAATGTTTAGTTTCATCAGTTATTTATTTATGTTACATTTTTGTTGTGTTAGCTTGATTGATTAATAAAAAAGATAGAGAATAAGAAGACAAATTTGATTCAAGCCAAGAAAAAGAAGGAAGTTCTATGGAATGTATAAATATAATGAATACAATAATTAATAATAGTTTGTATATCTCATAAAATGATTTTTTTTTTGCATCCTTTGATTTAAGGACTATATTCATCTAATTCAGTATTTTAAACAATTCTTCAGATACGAATCTATTAGTAACACATTTGTAATAGTATTTCGTAATTTAATAGAAATTCAAATAGAGCTAAATAATTTTGGACTTGATTATACCTGCGCGCACTTGTACTTGCTACTAATTTCCAGCCGCCAATAAGTTTGCATCGGACTATACCGACGCGCGAGTCGATTGTTCATGGTTCAACGATCGCAGAGCGCGAGCGGGCGGGCCGGGCGGAGCGGGCGGTGGGAGGAGCGAGATGACGGAGTAAATAGATTGCGAGATGGAATAAAAAAAATAAAAAAATAGAATTTTGCTGAAATTTATAATGAAACTGGTTGTATTGACATATCTGAGTTCCAAAATTGAAAATCAGGGTTTTTTAAATTGGTGAAATGAACACTTTATTTTTTAAAAAGAAGCACTTTTCCGAAACGGGTATAGGTAGTATAATCATATCCCGAAGTTATCGGAAGTCCTATCCTTCCACCCGGTATACATTATACATACATACTCACTCAATCTTTTCAGAAATTAAAAGCTAATTCACGCTTTTACGCAAAATAGATTCGGAAGTCAGGTGTCATGTATGATCTGATTTGTACAGTTGCTTTAGATTACGTGAGCGTTTGTTCTATAATGACCGCAATGTTTTATTATTTTGGTATATGAATTTTTATTTTTATATAATTTTAATTTTAATTAAAATTTTATCTAACAAATTATGTATAAAAACAATATTAAGCATTTATAAATTTAAACATTTATTGTAGTACATTACATAAGTCATTATATTCGGTTATTAAAAGTGGTTAAGGAATCCCGAAGTTGTGTCCAGACAAGTTTATGATACCTTTGCGTTGTAATTAATCATTTTATGAATCCAGACCTTGACCTTGTTTCAGGCAGGGCACAGCAGGCTAATCACCTACTTGCCTGTAAATAAAAGTGATCAGTGAAACAGACACAGAAATGGGTCTGCCCCATGCCCCATTAGTCCATACATAATCTTAAAAAGTCACGGCCATTAAATATCAAAACTATATCGGCCTTCATAAATGGATTATTTTACTATTACTAGTTTTATTTGCAGTCATTATAGAGCGAACGGACACGGTACATCCGGTGGCAATAAAAACTGGACGTTTGAGTGACGGACGGGTGTTTACCTTCGCGACGGAAGGTGTAATCTTTGCGGACCGTGCTTGACGCAATGGAATCTACGCCAGTCTACTTCTGCTAATTATAACGGTTATTACTATCTTTTCAATTTACAAGAGAGTGAAAGTAGCTATTTATTTACTTTTGTGTTCAAGAAAAGTTACTTAAGAAATAAAAATATGTGTACCAGTACTCGTAAAAAAGCCGTAGATTCAGTATTATGTGTAAACTAATGGTATAAGCTTCTCAGCCATAGCTTTGACTTGTTTCTCATCCATTAGTTAGATATCAATTAACGGTGTGCAATTTGATTTTTTAAATTTATAAAAATGTCTTGGCAAGAGTCGAATTCGCGACCTCCTATCAGAACACCAGACAACAAGCCAACCAGCATCCGTAATTACTTATTGCTTATGCACAAGGATTAAATTATAGACGGTGTATCGCGCTGTTACTTTCAACTATTACGCACGCAAAGCAAAGTAGCAATAATATTGTTCTGAGAGATTGTGTTACAGCCAACGACATCCGGACAACGGACAAGATGTAGTAGGAAAGGAACGAATGAATGAATAAATTACCTACTGAACTAATAAATAAAAATTATCATATAGCAACATCTGATAAAACACAATTTATAACTGTAAAATGGATATACAATTTTTTTCGGATTTTTTAAAAGAAAAAAATCTTTTACTAATATACCAAAATTTTTAAATCTTCTATTTGATACACTAATCTCTAAAATGCTTTTGTCTCGCGGCCAAATCTAGAGATTTAAATTGAATAAGAAACCTGAAAACCGCAACAACACGATTGCACCGCTACAGAAACTAATAAATTCCGGTAAGCTCAGTTTATGATGACACTAAATGCCATAATATTGACGTGATTTAAATGGTTACTTTTATATTATGTAACATTTAGCTCACACTGAGTATACAATATATATTCAAACTTTAGTACAAGTGGTGCAATGGAGTAGGGCACCGAAACTCAGAGGCCCGGGGCTTTGGAAAGAGGGGAGCAACGACTTGTCGAAGCTCGCTAAGGGGTGGAAATATTTTCTCTATCGACTGGGGCCCTTTTTCACTTAGCTACGCCACAGTGCAGGCAGAAGAAATAAATACTTTCTGTTATCGTTACATAAAACTAAAAAAGGAGAAGGATTGTTAAGAGTAACGTTGAAATTACATGTACCAATTACATACTTCTCAAGTATTCAAAATTCAAGTAGGTCGACAGCGCATCATTGACTGATGTTCTGTGGCTAGGGTATCACCTACCATCTGTGACCCGTCGCTCCGCTCGTCTATCGCTATCTAATATTAAAAATAACATTAGACGTTTTGTTTAAATATTTAAATTAAGGTCTTAATGCATTAAAATGTTATATAATATAAAAAATTAGGTAATCTATGTACACTAATATTCAAAAGGAAAGATTTGTATATTAAATGTTTGTTACGAATAAAATGCGAAGCCGGGGCGGATCGTTAGTTTATATGTTATATTTATACAGTCGGGGAAAATAATCAGTGAAACAAACATACATATTAGTGCCCTCGGACACGGTAACACACTACTATATTGCCAGCTAACTCAGACAAAAATACCACTGAAGTAATTATTTTTTATAATGCTAATTAGCAGGTGACCTGCTAAAATGTTAAATTATATTTCGTAAAGAACTCTCGCTGATTGCCAAAATCATACATGATAGATCACTAAGTGGTTTATTTTCCGTTTGTTTCGTCTGCGCCGGCGCCGACCCGTAGTGTGGACAGCCGAGTGGGCCGACTTTGATCGTTGTTTACAATCAAGTATAGTATGGATTGATTCACCTTAATGGAGTATCTGAGGAAGATTTTCACTTAACAGAACCTGCATTGCAGCAACAATTACTGAGAAAGTAAAAGATTATTATTTGTTACATTGTTTATATCATAGTAAGACCTGTCTCTACGAATGTTAGAAAATCAGTTATGTGACTTTGATGCGTCACAACGTATGCTGAGTTCCTATTTGACAATCGTTTACTTAAAATAAATATACCTAGGTACATTTAATTTTAATTCCTAGTATAAGCTGATTTTATATTATTGTCAAATAATCCATCCATCCATATTTCAATAAAGTGGTTCAAAAAATACTTACGTCCAGGTATCAATAGTATACGTAGGTATATAATGTTTATATAATATTATATAGGTATATTTATTAAGTTATTAAACAGTGTAACAAGTTACAAGTGTACAACAGTTAAACATTATTCCTAATTGAAATTGATGACAGAATATAATGCGAAACTTATGAAAAACATTTGATAATATAACTCCTTTCTGTAGAAATTATAAGTAATTCACATAACGTTCTACAAACTCATTGTAACAGGACCGCAATATACCAAAGACGTCTTACATAAGCCCAAGCAAAACTAAAATCTAATAAAATGCACCTTAGTTTAATAAAATAGAACAATGGCGAACTTTTACGAGCATCCCTACTGTCCTATAAACCTATCGGGGTATCCTGACTTGGCTGGATATCCGGGTATATCAAATGTTTTCATACCGGTACTGGGTTTTTATATGATAAAACTGAATGAAAAAGTAAACTAATATTGTATTTTATTAACGCGAGTATCACACATTTAAATAAAATACTGTATACCCGATTAAAACGCGATTTATTATATTGTTTAAATTATTTATCCCGACGTTTCGTTTTCAAATGTTTCGACTAACTGAAAATTATTGCAAGAGAAAGTAGGTTCTTTCCCAGACTAGTACGCGAGGCTATTGAAATTAAAAAAACATCCTAACTTTAATAGAAAAGATGGTTTGAGACTTTCCAACACCTGGGATCCAGTAATTAAAAATCTTAAACCCCAAATCAAATATACTGAAAAATAAGAGGACACCGTTAGTCAATATTGTCATAATATAGAAAATTACAGTAAATATCAACTCCGTAGGAATAGATCGCATTAATATGGCAATTTTGTGACATTTAAAAAATCAGACAACTGTCATCTTACTGTCTGCCCGTGACCACGGTTGCTGAAAAGCTTACGAAACGTCGGGATAAATAATTTAAACAATATGAATAATAAATCGCGTTTTAATTCGGTATACAGTATTTTATTTAAAAGTAAACTAAAATAAATTGTAAGTGCTATTTGCAATTACTTATAATCAATAAATAAAATACTTATAGCATTTTCTGTATTAAATATATTTTGCGTCTCAGACATATTACTTAAAATATAAATTAAATTGTATTGGATCACTGTGTCGTACACTCAACCTTTTAGTCAGCGTAGGCTGATGAAGTCACCTAACAGTGTTATTTTTCTTGAATGAAATCTTGGCTAAGTTTACACAAGGCGAGTTCAAATCTCAGGAAAACATTTTTTTATGTCGGTCACATGGAATAATAATGATCAGTGAAACAGACACAGAAATGTATCTGCCCCACGCCCTCTAGGTAGGTAGAGAATAGGTATTTCATCAATTTACAAATATTAAGATTTATTTCAAAATGGATTATTATGAAAATAACGGAAAAATTTGTTGTTTTTTTTAATATTAAAGGAGGACTTGATGGTAAGCGACTGCCACTGACCCATCCACATCCGCAACACCAGAGGTCCTGAGGATGCGTTGTCGACCTTTAAAATGAGAGTTGGTTCGTATTAAAGGTTCCCAAGTCGTTTAACCCAGAATAGTGTAGCTGTTTACGAGTGAAAGAAAAAATATATTTTTTGATTCAATACTTTCATATAAAGGTTGTATATTTCTTAAAGAATAAAAACCACGACTTCACCGAAAGTTACATACGTTTCGCCAATAAACGTAAAAACTCAAAAATATCGTCAGACGTCACAAAAGGTACAATATTTTATAATTACATTAGAGGCAGTTCGCGAAACCGTGTCCAATTCACTCCGAGCTTAACTCGAGACTTGAGAGAGCGCAATTTGTAAAGATTACAGTCAACCGTACATTGTTCATTAAGGGAGATTTCACTTGTTACGACGGTTCTTTTACTTTAACTTATGAGACGTCACCTTCACCTTGTTAAATAAAATTAATTCCTAATTCAGAAAAGATCGGACTCATTTTTGTGTTTGTTTCACTCCTTGACAAACAAATACCTACGTGATCAGTTTTTATTATTTATTTATTTATTCATTATTTTACCAACCAGTTTATAGAGGCTAGGGCGGCAAAATTTTATACGCCAGTGATTTACATCCACCTCTGTATTTTACAATAAATATAAAAAATATATTTTGGCGCATTCGATAGAATACCTGCCGTGATCGTGGGTTCAAATCCCACCGGGATGATATGTTTTTAATTTTCTGGAAGCATGTCTTCCTCACGTCTGGTAACTTCGGCCTTTGATCGGGCGGGAGGAATATGGAAATTCCGACCGGGTAACGAACCACCGTTCATAGATGGAAAAAGCCGTGAAGTGTATATTGCGCGTTTCAGTTTTAGTCTACGGATTTCCGAATGTTCGAATTAAAAATTAGATCGACAGCGCATCATTGACTGATGTTCTGCGGCTGAGGTATCCATCAAGTGAACCTCATGCTCGTCTGTCGATGTCTAACATAGAAAAAGAACGATCAGCCATCACAACAGAATAGGCTTCTCCTAAGTAAGCACCCTCCCATTTAGACCGCATCCGCGCTTACCATCAGGAAGAATTGCGCTCAAATGCTTACATATTCTTTATTTAAAAAAAACATAATTTTGCATAAATACGAAATAATTTGTTTTGTACAATTTCAATAATGGTCAAATATTCTATAGAGAGGTATTAGATGTAAGTTGACCGCTGCGCTCATCGGGGGGCGAGCGACGCCGGAGGGCGCAGTAGGTGTCCACTACTTAATGGATAAGGGCTTTTTTAATAGCAAATCAATGCTTTAGAGCTGGCAAATTAAATCCAATTGGTACATGCTTCTAGTATACAATCCCACTAATAGATATTATAAATGTGAATGTAAGTTTGTTTGTTACGCTTTTACACCAAAACTACTCAATCGATTATCATGAAACTTTGTACACATATTCTTAGAGGTATTAGAAAGGACATAGGATAGGTTAAAAAAGAATTAAGGAGAGTAAAAAAAATATTTTAGCAAAGACGAATTCTACGCAGACGAAGTTGTGGGCAGAAGCTAGTACAGTTTATATGTTAAAAAATTATTAGTCCCGATTAGAATCAAACCCGAGATAGGTCTCGCCAGCGAACCTGAAATGGAAACCAGCTATCTGAATTTCAAAGTTACATTCTTTTGCACCACCGCACCTCGCGAAAACTAAAAGTTATAACTTGACGCTTGGAAATTGCAATTTTGTTCCACGCACTATGTTATTGTCGAATGAGTTGTTGCCAGAGATTATTCCGAACCGATACGACTTCAAAAAGATAGTGTTTTCCTACCTAAAAGGCTGGAAACGCATCTACAAATCCGGTATTGCGGAAGTTCTTGGGCGGCGGTTCACTTTCCATCAGATCATAGACCCCCCTATACTGTAAAAAATTCAAATGTTTTTTATTATAAAGAATGTCTTCCTGCTTCGTTAAGCTCATATGATCTCAACCTATTTTAAACAGCGTAAATTCTTGCGGTATATGTTTTTCGGAGCTTACCTCACCGTCTCCCACGTGTCAAAAGCTTTTAGTATTTAATCACACGAGAACGTCATAAATTTTATATCTCAGCTGAAAACATCACATTTTAAATCGTAAACTACAAAGCACTCAGGTGAATATTTGATGGACACAATTTATTTTCCATTTAAAAACCTATTTAAATTTACATCTTAATAGCGTCTATTTTTATATAAATAGAGTTGAATTTTCAATGTGTTTTAGTTTTATTAATTTTGTAGACAATGTGTGATTTGAAAATGAGAAAAAATGTCATTAATGATCCGTTATAAAAACATTTCAGAGCGAAATCAAATGTATTTAGTTCGGTGAAAATTATTTTATGTTGTCATAATGTTATAGTTACACCATTAAATGTTATTTTTCTATAAGAAACAATTTAACATTTTTATTTCACGTAAATACCGTGAGGATATTATGTCAGTTATGAAAGTTTAGCCCAGTTTTATTACCAAAATTGTGAATTATAATTTAATCGTTTAGTATCATTTAAATAAAATACTGTATACCGGATTAAAACGCGATTTATTATTTAAATTATTTATCCCGACGTTTCGGATGCTTTTCAGCAACCGTGGTCGCGGGAGACTGAAAGATGACAGTTGTCTTATATTTGAAATACCGCGACCACGGTTGCTGAAAAGCATCCGAAACGTCGGGATAAATAATTTAAATAATAAATCGCGTTTTAATCCGGTATACAGTATTTTATTTAAATGTGTGATACTCGCGTTAATAAAAGACAATATTACGTTTAGTATCAGCTTAAAGGAGTCTGCCCACTTAACTGTAACAGTGCAGTGAACGAAGAACGTATCAGTCACAGGACCGCATTAAGCGAAGGGGCTTCCACAAAAGAGGGGGCAACATAGGAGCCTTTGGAAAAAAAATCTTTCAGATTTGAATTTTCCTTTGATATTTTTTTCGCTGTCTTACCTTTACCTACAGTACTTTATACAAACATTATATTCTTAAAAAAATTGTTAATTTTATTTGGGAAATAATTTAAAACCAGAGGGCCTCTTTTGTTGCCCCAGGGCCTCCACAACTCTAAATCAACCCCTGATCAGGCACACAAAAAACTGCGCGGTCTAACTAGTACGTACACCAGCCGGCCTGGCATGACAACCACAACAAAATTTTGTCGCCCGTTTTCTTGTGTTCGATTATCTCTTTATGTCTTCCAGGTCTAACATGACACACTTAAAACACGACTACAAATTTCAAAAGTAGAGATATTTGTCGAAAGAGCAAAATTAATAATTAATAGCAAAATTAATTAATTAATTAGAACAATATTTTGTTTATCAACCTCTTGATGGTCATGCAAGGCCGGCAGCAATGACAAATTCTCCTCGAAAATTGTTAGCGCTCCTTGCATGGCATGCGACGATTCCGTGGGAATAGTCTCATACTTTTCAATACAAATAATTTATTTTTTTGCCGGACACGATCCTAGTACGATCACGGTATGATACGGTGTAGTGAGCAAACTCCTTTATTCTTAATAATCTCAACATATATCTTCACCTACTAATATTATAAAAAATGCAAGAGTGTGTTTGTTAGTTTGTCCTTACACAAAAATGGAGCGATTGACAAGATTGCAAAGGGTTTAGAGAAGAATCGTAAATTCTCTCTATTTTACTAGGTGATTAGTCAGTACACTTTTTTATCTTATTTTTAATCCCGCACATAACTGAACTACGGGGGCATTATAGGCTACATTGAATCTCAAGAAAGAGTCCCAATTTTCCCAAGCAAAACCTCGCGAATACCCCTTATCAAAGATATTCCATAAAACATCTAATTAAATAATTTAAATCCATCATGTAACTAATAAATCACCGGAATCCGGAAGATCCCCAAAAATCCTCGCAAACTCTTATTAAGAGGGTATTCGGGGAAAATTTTCATTAATTGATTCCGCCCTTGAGTCACCCTTAAGGGTTGATTGAGTTAACCTGTTAATGGTTTAATTAAATGAGGTATTCTTTTTTTCATAAAATAACCGTATTACAAAGTTAATGTTCTTACTAGATCTGAAAAATGAAACAAAATAGTTAAAAGTCTAGAAATAAGCACAAGTGTGACCAGTTTAGAATAAAAATCAGTGAAGCGAACAAAGGAGTGTCTGCAGAGAAAATTTACTAAAACTGAACAAAAAATAATTTCGTATAGGTTCGCGTATAAATGAGGCATTTCAGTGGCATACAAATATATTCCTATATATTATCTTTAGTAAGAGCAGTGTGTTTATCTGTGAGGGAACGTGTAGGAAGGTACGTGGAGGGCGCTGACTCTTTAACGCTAATGGCTTGATGTCATTTTAATATTAGGACAGAGATATGTGTGGAGTAGTAAATATATTATATTTTTTTTTATAGTTCTAATGGTTTAACGATGACCAATAGGATATATAAATAATATAATGAAGAAAACAAAAAAAATGCAGACCTAAAATAACAAGGCCTAAATGATGACAGAATTCTGGCAGATAACAAAAAAACTTTTTTTTTCTCTTTCTCAGTCCTACATTTATTACCCTTTGCCGATATTATTAGCCCTTTTTTGATAAATTGGAATCTATGTCTCAATAGATAATATTCGATATGTTAATTCAACACAACTTAATAAAAGCTAAAAAAATTAAGCATCCATTTAAATATAATTCTGATATCGACTCCATAGATAGCTCTGTCCCTCACCTACGGATATTAATTAGAGGTAAACAAGACTCCTTTGTAAGATTTTCATAAGTTCCCCATCACGTCACGTAACGAGTGCGCAACCTTGTTGGTTTCATTCAAAATCTATTTTTAATAAACAAGATTTTAAAATTCCAATAAGATAACAATCTCGTTATAATAGTCTACTATTATATGGTATAAAAATAATGTATAATACTAGCGACCCGCCCCGGCTTCGCACGGGTCTAGATTTTTAGACAAAAAAAGCAGGGGTTGAATGTATTTCTTAATGCCACATTATAAAAAAATAAAAACAAAAAATTTCGTCCAAAAAATAAAAAAAAATATTTAGGAGTGGACTACCCCTAACATTTAGGGGGATGAAAAATAGATGTTGGCCGATTCTCAGACCTACTGAATACGCATATAAAATTTGGTAAAAATCGGTCAAGCCGTTTCGGAGGAGTATGGCAACGAAAACTGTGACACGAGAATTTTATATATTAGATAATACCTATACTTATCTATACTAATATCATTAAGAGGAAAGATTTGTATGTAATGAATAAACTCAAAAACTACTGGACCGATTTTAAAAATTCTTTCGCCAATAGAAAGCTTCATTATCAGCGAGTAACATAGTGTGTATTATTAGTACATCTTCATTGAACCCATGTGAAGCATATAATGAAGTTATTTTTATTGAGTGACATTTTGTGTATTTCTACTAAATCTATTGTAATTATATGTTTATTTTTTTTGTTTTTCGAAAGTTTCTAACCAGTTAAACCAGTGTAAAGAAAATCCTTTTAAAGTTTCATCCGAATTTATACTTCTGAATCAAAATAAAATCTCTTCAAAAAGGCTAAAATCAATCAAATACATGTAACCACAATGTAATCACAAACTTAGATTTTTGTGTGTTTGTGTTTTTTGAAATTACCCTATATATACATTCAAATAAAAAACACGAAGATACATATTCTATTAGAATATTAGTTTTACTGCTATTTGAACATCAAAGAGGATAACCTTACAGTAAATTAACTTTACCTAGATTTGACATGTAACATCTTACTAACATTAGCTGGAAAACACACAAAACTAAACTTTATACCTAAATATATAATCACGAAAATCGGAAACTAAGTCAATAAACATAGGTAGCTTCATAGTTTACACAGTTTTGATCATTATCATTTTACAATACGGCTTATAATAGCACGTACAGTTAATATAATTGTAATAAACATACTAAACAGTATCGCGTACAGATTTTGTTATAATGCGAAAAAAGCGTACACGAATTTAGTCACTATTAATATAGAATACGGGTGAAAATATAATGATAGGATTTAGAATGGAGTTGTACGCGATTTGACATAGATAATCAATTAATATTCAGTCGCGGCAATTAGTCGCGTTTCACCTCGCTGGCTCTGATTAAGATGAATCTCTCTCGGCTATGGGAGGCTGACTCTCTGTTGATAGAGCGATTAACGTCTTTTAGGGCAGGTATTTTTGAATATAGGTTACTTTAGATTCGAAAGAAATCAACAAACGGGTCAGTTACTTAGTCGAAGGTTCTGAGGGTAGAAAATGCTTTGGAAATTGATATAAATGCTGTGCTTTATTTGTCGTCTTTTCTCAGTAGTTGCAATATTCCGAGGTGGTATAAATATTAATGATACAAAAATATCAGTAAGAATTTACTTGAATAAATTTTATATTTAAATTACCGCCTCACCGGTTCGGAATATTGCATCTACCGGGAAAAGCCGACAACTATATTTGTCCCTTTAAAAGTCAAATGTGTTGTAAGAAGCAATTGAAAATATCTATACTAATATTTTAAGAGGAAAGATTTGTATTTTTGTATGTCATAAATAAACTCAAAAACTACTGGACCGATTTTCGACATTTGACATTTGACAGATTCTTTCACCAATAGAAAGCCATATTATCAGCGAGTAACATAGGCTATGTTTTGTGTATAGTACATCTACATTGCACCCGTGTGAAGCCGGGGCGCGTTGCTAGTTTATAATAAAGTGTAAAAATTATTAATATACGGAACATAGGACTAAGCTACAGTCAAAACATATCATGCGTTTTAATATTCTAGGTAGGTAGGTATTAATAAGCCTTTCAAGTAATTACACTTATCATTTATGTATGTAGATTGTAGGTACATGAGTACTAATAACGAGTTTAATAGCGAAACAAAAATGAATTTATATATCACGATTTCTTCCCTGCTTCCTTTCAAATATTGCCTATTGTTACTGATTGCTGGCGAAATACTCTGGATGCCATATGCCCCATGTAGAACCTTAAAATATCACTGATATGGATTAACTATATACAGATACTAGATGCGTAGTGAAATGTTCTATAGATTTCACTTATAGCCGAGCTCAACACTTTATTTGTCCGCATTTGATATAAAAAATTATAAAAATGTTTTTATAAAATTAAATATTTATTGTTAAAACCTAATCAACAAGTTAGTAATCAATAAATACCTATAAATTTATTAAAACGCCGACCGCTCCCCAACTCGTGACAAATTTTTTTTTCCAGAACTTGAACTCATTCATGCTATATGAAACGCACATTAGGCCAATACTCCAAATTAATTCCCTCTCCCTTATTCATTAGCTAACTAACTAATTTAATCGATGTACTCGTCAATTTAAAATAAAAAACTCTATAAGTTTTTATAAAGTCGTTTTGAGTAAAAAGTAAAGTATTACAAAACAACATTCGAATTCCGTCAGTCGTTAATAACGCTAGCACAGACTGTTAATAATTGTCGGTGTTAAAAAATTCCGAGTAAAAAGGAAATCGGTGGATGTTGTAAATTAAAATACCTTGATGGAACAGCGCCAAGTGCGTTCATTGAGGCGCGGGGAGCGTGGGCGGCCGCCGCGAGCGCCACTAGCGGCGAGTAGCGGCAACTGAGGGGTTCGAATCTGAGTTGAAGTCATCTTCTGTATCTTGTAATCACCAATTTTTATGCAATAAATAAATCATAATGACAAAGTAAAATTGCTATAGATATTAACATTATCAAAGTTATAAAGTTAATAAAATGTTCATAATATTATAGAATTAATATATTATGTATTTTGATGATGTTATAAAAATGGATACAGTTTCCTATATTAGTTTATTATTCGCATAAAATATATTGCGAAATGCACAAGGGTGCAGTGTAGAAAAAATAGCCTATGTTACTCGCTGATAGTTGAAGCTGATGTAGCTTTCTATTGGTGAAAGAATTTTTAAAATCGGTCTAGTAGTTTTTGAGTTTATTTATTACATACAAAAATACAAATCTTTCCTCTTTATAATATCAGTATAGACTATAGAGCATAGATAGTATAAATCATTATATCATATTCAGTGGCAGGACTACCATAGAAGCTCAAAAGCCCGGCTTGCCGACTTCAACGTAAAACATGTTTATATATAACTTACATAATTACGTAATCATATAAGTTATATATAACATATAATTACTTAACATTAAACGTATTAGATTTTGAGTTATACAGGTTTCTTTAAAAGCTGAAGGTGAACAATTAAATAGAGACGTAAAAAGCAAAAACAGCTTCAATAATATTCAACCTATATACTTCATCAAAATTGGTTCTGCAGATAAAATGTAGCAACATAACTGACATACATCGTTTTGTTCCATTTTTAACATAAGTATGGATCCGGCTGCTGTATATAAACAGATATGTTCTATTTGTCCTTTTTACCTGGCTTTTAATAACGCTTTGAGTCATGTTATTATGCGGGGCACACCCTTTATAAAAACATCGCAATGTTGAATAAGTGTGTGATTGCGGCCCCGGGCCAGAATAAAAGCAAATGCGTTTCATTTGAAGGTGGACAAAGATTTGGAGGCGGGAAAGAGGAGGATTTGGGAAGTAACGGAAGACTGGTGTATCATTGTGAACCAAGTTTATTTAACTTGTTTGGGTCTTTCGATTCCAGTCTATGTCTACGAACTAAAGTACTTTGAGTGACATTTCTACATATACAGTTTATATATTAATTATTGTAATTTTGTGACACTGAATATTTTTCTCTCTATCTCTCCTAGAGAGCTTTTTCATATATACAAACATAATATGTAAAAAAAATCTTTTTTTTTGTAAAGTATATACTGATAGCTAAATCTTATTATTCAATAATGATTTAAACGCTTTAATATTAATTGCTCCAAAATATCATAATTAGAATTGATGCATAAGCAACCTTTGCTTCATATATTTTTTTACTTATATGAAAAAAAATATCATATATGCAGTTGTTTACAAAACTAACTTCCGAGTTACTTTCTGGCTTCATCTCGATAGATGTAACATTAAAATAAATTGAGGATTCAAAAGCATTTTATTTGAAGCTTATTAAAAATATATATTTTTGAGTTTTAGTTTGTAAGACTTATTCAATACTGGCCACCTGCGTTGAAGATTTCCATACAATAGCTAGGGAGGCGAGGTAGCTAAATTGCGTAATTCAACGGCGCCGTCGAGACCTATCAAAATCGAAAGATAAAATAATTTCGAAAAGAAAAGTTCGTATGGTAAAAACCATTTTAGCGGTGGGTTTGGCGTGTACGGTTTTTCAAAAATGTTAAAAAAAACAGTTACTTGGGCATTCTCGAGCGCGTCAGATATTCATACTACGTATGCCCCAAGTACCTCTGATAACAGCGGTATACTAATCTGCCGGTTTGCGTGGTGGGGGTAGGCATATAAAGTAGTCAAAAATGCAAAAAAAAAAAAATTACTCGAGCGCGTCAGATTTTCGGAAGGGGTGTTACGTAGGCCCCAAGGAAGCTCCCTTTAAAAAAACTGACGATTTAGGCGTGACGATAAGTTACGATGAATTTTTGAAAATGCAAAAAAAATAAGTATTTTTGAAATACTCGAGCGCGTCAGATTTTTATAGGGAATGTTTATCTCGGTATCCTGAAAGCATATTTTCTTAATCTGACAAAAATGTTGGTGGGTTCTCTTAATCTGACCGAAAAAGGGTCTTTTCCTTCTCTTCCTTTCTTTCTCCTTGATAAAACGGGGAATTTAAGAATGACAATAATATATATATAGCGATAGATACAACCAACGTAAATGTAGATGAAATGTAGTACGAATTGTATTATTTATTGTATAAAAAAATGAAATGATATAAAAATTGTATTATAATTGTATTGTTATGTATGACCTTTACATTTTTGCTCAATACAATTCATCTTCTTCTTCTTTACTGGAACTCTCATATTGTGGCTCCTCATCCACATCACTTCTTTCCTCACCATCAATGTTGCGAAATAATTAAGGAAAAATACTGGTAGGACAGCATATTTCCACGAAGCGCTCAGTCTGTATTACATGTTTATGGCAAATTCCTCTTTTTTGCTTCAATTCTTCATTATATTCTTTCATTACATATTGAGGATCAACAGGCTATTGAATTAATATACATACATGAAACTGTACATGTTAATAATACTTTTGTATACAGATACGCGTAACTTTTTCCGAGTCCACGAAATTGTCGAGAATCTTTAGAAAAAAAATTGAGATATAATAAAAGTCACATAATTTAATCATCGTTATTTCGTATCAATTTTTTTATCACCCTCAGTTTTCGAGACATACTCAAAAAAACCGGGAGTTTGAGTTTTTATGATGCTTCTAGTCAAAAAGTTTTAACTTTGAACAAAAATGTAAAGATACCTTTTTTGTGTAAAATAAAATTACCTTTATTGTTTATTTAAACTTTTTTTTTGTAAAATGTATCGTTCGCGACTTATATGCCGCAACGCGTTTTTCGGAAGACGAAATGGCTCCTCCACACTTCCGGTCATGCGGAAACCGGCAGATTTTGTATTTTTAGTAAGTTTTAGATTATATTCTTCAAAATAAACAATAAAAAAATCGCGCTCGAGAATGCCGGATTAACGTTTTTTTTTTACAAGTTCGCGACCCTATAACTCGGCGGCGTCAAGGACTTATCGTCAGATTAGTTAAATTTAGTCTTAAAACACTAAAATCAACCCCCAATATCTTAATCTGACGCGCTCGAGTATTTCAGACTATCGATTTCTTTTTACTAATCTGATCGTCTATCCTAGGCGCGCGTCACTACATATAGAGCTAAATACTTTACAAGGTTGTTCTATTAGGTCTAATGAATCTCTCATATCTTAAACTGCCACGCTCGAGTATTACCGAAAATTCACCTATTCGCCTCCTTAACCATTTCGGGTTGTATTTACTATACACATTTAGATTTAAGTCAAGGATTTTATAATGTGGAATTAGAACCAAAAAGTCGTAAGTACACAGCATTTTGTTCTGGCCAATACCAGATGACCAGAATGCCTATGGGTCTCAAAACTAGTCCAAACTCATTCTCTAGGATGATGAATTTAGCGATGGCAGGCTTAACCTATGAAAAATGCTTTATTTACCTAGATGACGTAATAATTTTTGGTAGAAATCTCGTTGACCATAATAAAAATTTGACTGAAGTTTTTGAAAGGTTGAAAAAAGTAAATTTGAAATTAAATCCTGATAAATGTAAATTTTTAAAGAAGGAATTATTGTATTTGGGTCATGTAGTATCTGGTGATGGTGTTTTACCGGATCCTGAAAAAATTAGAGTTTTAGAAAATTATCCTATTCCTACTAGTACAGATGAGGTGAAACGCTTTGTAGCCTTTGCAAACTTTTATCGTAAATTTATTCCTAATTTTGCAGAGAAAGCCTTTCATTTAAATAGATTATGCCGTAAAAATGTACAATTCCATTGGAATGATGAATGTCAATGTTCATTTGATTCATTAAAGCAAAGTATGACGTCCCCCCCATTACTTCAGTATCCAGATTTTTCTGAAAATAATCAATTTGTACTTCAAACTGATGCTCCTGGTTATGCTATTGGAGCTGTATTATCCAATAAAAACGGTAAACCTATAGCATATGCCAGCCGAACGCTAAATAAAGCAGAAAAGAACTACCCGACCATTGAAAAAGAGTTATTAGCGATCGTATGGGCTGTTAAATATTTCAGACCTTACCTATACGGCCGTTCTTTTAAAATTTACACAGACCACAAACCCCTTGTTTATCTTTTCAATATGAGAGATCCTTCAAGTAGGTTAATAAAATTCAGACTTGCACTGGAAGAGTATGACTATGTTGTAGAATATGTGAGAGGAAGCGAAAACGCTGTGGCAGATGCTTTATCTAGAATACGCATAACATCGAAAGATTTGAAAGATATGAGTGAGTGCAGTGTAAATGTTATAACGAGAGCTCAGAAAAAAAGGATGGAAGAGAGATGTAGTGTGACAGAGAGTGACGGTGATTCTTTGGTTGATAATGTGAATACCGACGATTGGCTTGATCACCCAAGAGTCGTAGAGGTACATAGCAAACCAAAGATATCAATAGAATTACGATTTATAGACAAAAATGACTTAGATAAATTAAGGAAAAACAATGAAATCGCATGCGAATCTAGAACGTTTGTTTATGTTTTAAAGAAAATGACTATTTATATAAATCCAGCTATTCGATCACAACTATCGCGAGACGAATTTGTGAGGGAGCTGTCTGATTTTTGTAAGAAAATAAATATAAACGAAGTATACTTCATAAAATGTAAAGAAAATAATAATTTTATAGAGCAAGTTATAAATGAAATTAAAAATATTAAGGACTGGTCCGGACCAAGAATTATTATTTTAAAAGAAATTAAAAGAATTAATAATAAAGATGACCAAAGAGTAATATTAAATGATTTTCATCTCCTCCCCACTAGTGGCCACGCGGGAATTAAGAGGATGTTAAATAACATTAAAAAATATTACTTTTGGCCAGGTATTGAGCGAGACATAACAGCATTTGTAAGACGTTGTGACAAATGTCAGAAGCAGAAGCATTCTAATGCAATTAGGGAACCTATGACTGTCACGTCGACAGCTCAAAGTCCCTTTGAAAAAATTTTTTTAGACATAGTAGGACCTCTAGATAGAGATAACTATAATTATTCATATATATTAAGTCTACAGTGTGAACTATCTAAATATGTAGAGGCTTATCCATTAGTGTCTAAGACTTCTGTTGAAGTAGCACAGGCTTTCGTGAACAATTTCATTCTTCGGCATGGAATACCGAAGGAGATAGCAACAGATCGAGGCACAGAGTTTATGTCTACAGTAATGAAAGAGGTATGTTCTTTGCTAAAAATTAATAAATTAAATTCTACAGCTTATCATCACGAAAGTATTGGCGCTCTTGAAAATTCACATAAAAACTTAGGAGCATTTTTACGTATACAGACTGACAATCATCCGGATAATTGGAGTACTTGGCTTCCATTTTGGTGCTTTTCATATAATACTTCTGTTCATCGTGAAACCAAATATACCCCATTCGAGTTAGTTTATGGTAAGAAATGTAATTTACCCAGTAATTTAAATAAAAGCGTAGAACCCCTCTATAATTATGAAAATTATCCGTTAGAATTAAAATATCGATTGCAAACTTCTCAAAAAGAAGCAAGAGAAAATTTAATAAATAGCAAAATAAGTAGAAAATCTAAATATGATTCTAAAATAAATCCTATAACTTATAAAGTTAATGATTTAATTTTAGTCAAAGAAGAAACTGGAAATAAACTCACTGCAATTTACTCTGGTCCATATTTAGTAATTAGAGATTGCTCACCAAATGTTGAAATATTAAAAGATGGTAAAAGTGATATTGTTCACAAAAATCGAACAAAAATATATTATCCGTAAAATTAATTTATAGCTTATTTTTCGTTAATAAATTGTTATCATTAAGGAATTTCAAATGTATTAAGAATATAGTTTTGTTAATTAATATAATTTTTATGTATTTTTTACACTCGTATATTATTATGTATGAACTTAAATTGTCTTAGTTTAATGCCATGTCGTATTTACATAAGTCAAGGTTTTATTTTTTTAATAATTAATTATTATTTCTATACACTTTATCATTATTTACATGTTATACTTTAATAATTAATAGATATATTATGAACATTTGTTTATTGATAAATGTACGTGTTAAAAAAAAAAAGAAATATTATGTACATTTCTTTTTTTTTTTTCTATGAGAAGGAAGGTGTAGTATATAACTAGTTCATAATATGTACGCTTAGCTTTAAGTATGTATATCCAATAATTGTAGCCAAATAAATCAGTATTAAACCAACACTCGTGTGCATCATTTGTCTCGTCCTTATAGTAAAATGTGGGAGATATTTTGCACAAAACAACTTTATTAAATTCAAAACAGCTTATTAATTGATGGTGTGATGTTATCTACCTTAGAAAGTTGTATGTTCTCTTATTGACCAATCAAAGAACTTTACCTGTGTGAAATGTTATTTCTATAATATATTCTGTAGGAATCAAAGAGGTCGTCCCAAGTCCCCTGGTACAAACATTGTACAAACATGGGACAAACATTTCTTTGTACTCTGTACATTATAGAACGGAAACATCTTTTCCCCGAGACTTGACACATTCTTAACGCCTTTTCATAAAAAAATCAAATATAAATAAAAACAAAAGAACAATAGTATTAAGACTGTGTGTTGTGATTCGTTAATTTAAAAGGCAAAATTGTATATTGTAATCAAATTTAGTATTAAAAATAGAAATAATTTATATTAATTATAATGAGTTTACATATTGTATCGATACTTCAAAGTGTATTTAATTCAGATGTTCAATTGTTATTATTGTGGAAGTAAATATCAGTCATTCAACAGTTCACTCATCACGTGTTCACTCATGTCATTCGTTCCTTTCAATCACTCAATATTGAGAAAGTATCGTCTAATGTCTAGCTGTTAAGCAAAATTATTAGAAAACGGGCATTCTGTCTACAGTCGTGCTCCAGTAAAGTCCTAGTTATACTGTTCGTAATCTCGTGATGTATTAACGTCTATACAAAGTGAATATCGATATTTTAAGAAATTGTACACGTGTTGGTAGTTGAATATATTCATGTCCGAGAAGTCAAATCTGTATTGAAGATGGAAATATACGTTTGGATACTGTACACTGGTGATTTTATTATATGTGGTATAAGATTTTCACTGGTGATTCGATATAGTGGACTGCATTTTTCTTTTCCTAGATGAAGGGGCGTCAATCGATTTTCTATCTGATAAGAAGGAAATCAGTAAACTAACCTTGATCCTCTTCCAGATTTTGCTTGAAGCCAGCACTTCAGCAAACGATGTGGGGCCCAGAAATCCCAGATTTTATATAGTCACGGATGTAGAAGTTAATAAATTAGAAGGTAAAGTTAACGTAGGTTTAAAATTTGCAAGTACAAGCTCCGAGCACTAAATTCACATGTTCACAGATTGATCATCTGACGCAGACTGCTAGGTGTGGTGCGGGGGCGAGCGGGGGCAGGCGTGCGGGTGGAAGGGCGGCGTAACTTCAGCAGCTCTATCCGCGCGAGAAATGAGGGTAGAAAGAATAATGAAAGTGGCGCCTAAATTCTACCTACATACGAGTAACACTTACATTGATTGAATACAAATCTTTCACAAAACATCAAACACATTTATTTGATTCAGTCCGTTCGCAAATAAATCACATTCAAACCCACTTACCAACTTACACATACAAGATGTAATATTGCCACAGCGCTTAACTATCAATTAAAAAATCATAGAATAGACCCATCGGAGCCCTCAAGAAAAATATAACGTAAGTTGTCAATGTTGAATGTCGTGAAGAGAGCATATATCACCGGAAGCTCTTCCTGGGGTAATATTTTTCAGTGTAAACATCGGGTTGCAGGCGTTATGACGCGTGGCCGAATAGTTTGTCTCTGACCGACTTCCGGGGTCAGCACAGTACTGCTGTGGAGACGCTTCCGCTTATATAACTAGGGATTCATGGAGCTGCTGTTGTTTAATTTTTTTTTTATATAAGAGGTTGCAAACAGATAGGCAAGCCTGATGGTAAACAATTATCGCCGCCCATAGACATCCGCAACACTTGAGGTCTACAAAATGCGTCGCCTTTAAGGTAATGTTTCATATCAATGACTAGTAACACGCCCCGGCTTCGCACGGCTGCGATGTAGATGTACTATACAAAAAAATACAAAAATAGCCTCGCTGATAATATAGCTTTCTATTGTTGAAAAATTTCTTACTATTCTTGAATTATTAAAATCGGTCCAATAGTTTTTGAGTTAAATCTTTACAAACAAACATGTAAACAAACAAATCTTTCCTCTTTACAATATTAGTATATACAAATGATACGAATACTTACTCGAAAGTTGTTTGGCCTTCAGTTTAGAGGTACATAATTTGCGCACAGCATTTCATCGCCTTTCAAGTGATTGACACCGAGGAAAACTGCTACTCTGACTTGAAGAGTAGAGAAACTGTCACCTCTTCGAGAAGAAGACACAAAGAGTAATTTCCCTTCCTCCAAAGAATATGTTCTTGATAGTGTTTTTTTTTGTATATTGCTAATCTCCCATTATTCTCATAACTGTTCATAATTACTTATATTATTCTTAATTAATTATAATATTATACCACATTTCTGTGAAATATTTCTTCTATAAAGACGTCCCATTACTTTTATAAAATATTAGTAGAAGTTGACCACAACTTTCCACACAAACATAAAAATCACAAAAGGTACATTTGGTGGGGTGTGTCCCCACGGGGGAATATTGAGAATATTATTATGTAAGAACATGCCCGGGCCTTTATGATCACCTCGTCTTTCACAAGCCGCGTAGGGTTGAACATAACATTTTTAAATTCCAAAACAAGTTATTTTGGGGCTAGAAAAATTAACCTAATTTTTTTTACATGTTTATGTATATTTAGTTTTTTCTATTATATTTCCCTAACAAGAAGTAACGATTATTTTAAATCAATTGTTTACCACTTCTGAGTGGTCGCTTAAACAAGGTAATATTATTACTATATTATATTGAAGATAATGCCGTAATGATTTAAGTTAGCGATGTTGTTGTTTGCAAATAAGCTATATTCTTACGAATAAATAAATATGCTGTGTTAAGCTACTGACATTCGTAATTGTATGTGACGGTTTATTTTTTACACGCAAGTTGGAAGTGGCAACCCTATATGCACGGAAGTGAAGTCCGCGGATTCTTTATATTTATATTCACCTTGTCGCAAGTCCGGCAGATTTATTCACTTCTTTAGAACGTGCGCACTGACCGTGTCTGCTGTCCCTTTTCTACACCGCACTTTACACACTGCACACAAACACGCGACGTTTATAAAATTGATAAATTTATAAATATTATAAGTTATCAAAAATATAACACGAAGTAATATTTTTATCTACAAATTCAATAACATTAGTAAACTTCTAATACCTACATTGTTTGCCTTTGATTAAGATTAATTCAAAATAATAACATTAAAACAAGTCTGGTTATTTTCCAAAGTATTTTTTATTTAATCTTGTAGGGGGGAGACAAATGAGCTTTCTGATTTCCTGTTCTTACCTCCTTACCTACTTTTCACCTACCTTACATTCTTACCTCCGCCGCCCTCAAAAAAATTACGACATCAAGAGAAACTTTCAAGTTGGATGCACCTTTAATTCTTTCATTATTTCACAAAAAACCTATAAGCATATTAAGTATATCATAATTCACTAAGGCGCTAGTGTTAAAGTACATTTAAAAATATGACTAAATCTAATTATTATTAGACTTACCCTTTATTTCCCCTATCACAAAAGCAAGGGAAGACAAAAGTCGTCGCGTTTCATTGTATATTGAGTAAAGCAGCCCAATCTCGTATGATATGTGTTGCGGAAAATTTTGTTTTTGGCCGAACCCGCGTTGACAAATGTAGTCGTAATGTAGTCTCTAGCATTTCGACCGTACGCTGTTTGCCTCACTTTATATTATAGTCAGTAGTTATATTGTGTTATATAAGATTTTATATTTTTAGTACAATTTGGATGATAAAAATAATGTTGTTCTTACTTTCAATTTTCAAACTCAAACTTATTTAATCAAAACTAACTACTATAAATAACAAAATAAACAAAACCTATGAATATGTGTACACTTATATTATATACATTATATCGATTATATAATTTATTTTTGATTACTTATTATTTTATCCCGTTAAGCATCGTTCCGTTCCGATCTTTATTATTGTGTCGACATTTTTTATATATATGTATATTTTTTATAGATGTTTTTTTGTAGAACAAGACTTTTTGGCCTGCGGGGGGGCTTTAACTTCTTCTTGGATAGATAAATTGGGAGGGCGCTTGAGGAGCCGTCTTCAAGACCGACCATGCTCTATCGTCAAATGATTGTTGCACATTAAAAAACATCTAAAGTAAAAAAAATGATCGAGATACTAGTAAAATATAATGTCAAATAGAAGTGAATTCCCGTGTCCTCTATTAGGGCCTGGGACAGATCCATTTCCATGTCTGTTTCACTGATCATTTTTCTTTACAGGCAAGTAGGTGGTGATCAGCCGTCTGCGCCCTTCCCGACCGAAACATTTTTTATGTTGTTCCCCGGGATTCAAACCGAATACCTTTGCTTAAATGCATTGCGCTTTCCATTGAGCCACGAAGGCGGTCAATAATATCAAATAAGGTTAAGTGAAAATAGAGTAAAAAACCTAGAGGCATTAGAATCTATACCGTCTCACTTGAATTCCGACGAATATTACAACGATCCATCATCTATAGTTTATCGTGCTAATACCCCATCACTCAGGAGGGCACAATCGACCCCTAAGTAGGGGTCTAATACCCTCGGCGTAACTGCATACGCGTAATCCTTATTATACCTGGACGTAACGGGATTTCGACTCGCTTTCGTTGAATTTGTGGATTCGTTGATTGATTTTGTAAGCCTTGATGTTGCTATAAACATTTTTTTTGACGGGCTCGTTGGCGCGTTTTGTAGAACACCTGCCGTGCGCTCCGTTGGATCGTGGGTTCGAATCCCATTTAATAAAAAGTAATTAATATAATTTTCTCTAAGCATGTCTTCCCCACGTCTGGTAACTTCGGGCATTGAACGGGTGGGAGGAATATCAAAATTCCGACCGAATGACGACACGTTCATAAATGGAAAAACCGTGAAACATGCAATGTGCACGTTTCGGTTTCAGTCTATGGATTTCCGAATACTCAAAGTAAATAGTAGGTCGACAGCGCATCATTGACTGATGTTTGAATTTGAACCTCATGCTCGTCGATATTAAACATAAAAAAAAACGATAGAGTTACTGCAGACCTGACACGAGAATATTTTTTTTAAAAATAGTGAAGTATCAAAAAGATAAGACTCCCTCCTTGGCTCAGTGGTAAGGGCTTAGGTTCGAATACTAGGGAAACGAGATTTAAAAATCATCGGTCAGGTAGAGTACAGAATATTGATCATATTGCCTTTAAATAAAAATGATCAATGAAATGGACCTATAAATGTGTCCACCCCAGTTGAGAATTTTTAAACATATGTTACTTAATTATGAAAAAATACAGATATAGCTAAGTATAACAAAACTATCTGAAGGTACAAAAATACTCAAATAAAAATGTATTATATGTAAAATTTATTTTATTAAATTCACTAATTACAAAACGAATAATGCATCGCATGTTCTACCCCAAGTTTGCACCCTTCCTAGCCCGCGGTCCAAACTATTTATTCCACTTGAAGTTTTAATTTCAAGCCCACCTTCGCTGTTTATTTTTCGGCTTCCATAAGTGTATAGAGGGCGCCCGCGGCGTAACGGCCATCCGGACATTATGAGGTCGTTTTTTATATTTTATTACTTATTGTATTGCTGCGGGATTACGGCAATATAGGTGATATAAGGGATATCTCGATTGTATAAGCTTATGAATTAATATGAGACTGTTTTGGAGTTTAATGGTTATTTGTTTTGATTTTGGTGACTTTTTCAATGTTGTCTCAACATTTTTGATTATCTTAATACCGTTAGTATTAATGTATTGATTTTGACGTACATTTGTATCCTACTATCCTTACAAGATGATAACTAATATAAGTTCATTGGAATAATAGTGATAGATATGAAAAGTTGTTTGTTAATGCGACATGTTTTTTTATTTATTTGAAATTTGAAATACAATACATTTTGAAATACATGTCATTGACTTATGTATGTCAAGTCATAAAACAGGTTTTCTTGAGATATAACGGTATTTAAATTTCTAAAAATAAATCGTGTTTATTATTAATTAAAGGATTCAGAGCCATTTGGAGTTTACCTATCAACTTACAGATTATCATTTTACCCGAAAACTCATTAGAGCGCGACAATCTTCATTATTTACCTCACTCTAATTAATTCCTTGTCATGGTTTTTGCGTTTGAATTATCATCAGTCGAAAACGAAACGGAAGATCGGTCGCCCAATGAGATAGAGGAAGACAGGTAGATGTCTCGACACCTGATTAACATCTTTTGGCAATTAGGAAAGCACACAAAACTCCACCCCTCCTCTGTTCCCCTGGTAGGTGATGCTTAATATTCGCTCGTAAATTACTTGAAAACTTACTGCCAAGGTGGCACTAGATCTAAACTTAAATGCTTGGTGGTTCTGATAACGGTGACTTTGTGTGGAAATTTATGCGCACTTTGTAGAATTGAGATTTTGGTATTTATATACACTTGAAAGTATTAATTTTACCATTTTGTATCAAATATTGATAGACGAGTGTGATTATGATACATTATGAATATAGCGTTGCTAATCTATTTAACATATCTCACCAGGCCAGATAAAGAGACATTTTGATTAAATAATACGCCATACGCCGCTTTGTTAATCTACAAACTTCAGTTACTAAAACCTGACTCAAAATGGCTTGATGTTAGGTACAGTAAACTTTATGGAAGGATTTTTGCACCGTGCACAGGAAAAGTCGCGGGAGTAATTATTCGGAGTAATTTGGTATAAATTGTCAGTGCATGTAATTGAAAGCACCCGAATCATTGAATACTTAAATTTTTAATTAAAACAATGTTAACCATTGGCGACCTTTTGATGAGACGTTAAAAAGCCGATTGAAAAAGGTTGGCAATATCGTGAATTCCTATGAAATTGACCGTGGTAGACACATTTAAAATTAAACTCAATATGTTTTCTGTTGAAAACCAATTCGCAGCCTCAGACTTTGCCACCTATAATAATAATTATTATTATTTATTTCACAGATGAGTCCATTTTTCTTAGCCTACGGTAGTAGGTACATATGTGATGATTTCGTCGTATTAGATTCCGAGGGTAAGTGATTTAATTTCACCGAGCATATTTTCTGTTAACATATTATGTATCCCTACACCTAGCTTTATATACAAAATTTCAGCTTAATTGAACACCGGAAATTCTGTTAAATTCAACTTGTAAAAATTCATTAAAATAAAATAATTTATTACCAGATTAAAGAGGAAATTGTTATGTATCCTGACATTTCGAGTGGTTTCCAGCAAGCGTGGTCATGGGCAGACTGGAAAGGTCAAGGACAGCTGTCTGATTTAAAATACCTTAAAGTTGCCATATTAACGCCATCTATTACTACGGAGTTGATATACATTGTTGTGTAAATAATAAATCGTTTCCGTTAAAAAGTTTTATTTAAATGTGTGATACTCGCGGTAATAAAAGAGAGATTGAGTAAAAGCTTGTAAAAAGTTAGTTTATATTCTATTGTTTTTATATGATTTAACATTATATTACAAATAATTTGTATTTTTCGTAGGAATAAAATAGATAAAGGTACTTTTTAACATTTGGTAATAAATGGCTTTCTCCACAAAAGCTCTCTAAAGTAAAATAACCCGTATTGATCTTCGAGCACACCTCTACTTGAAACATGGCCGTTTTGAAAAATTGGGGGAAATGCAGCGAACAATATAGCGATCATGGAGTTAGGAAAGACAACTTTTGTGAACGGTAACAATAAACGGCTATGCCTCCTTATTTATCTTTAATTTATTACGAATATTTTAAGTAAATAATAAATTGATAATGCATAACTGATTGATATATAACACAGATTAAGCCTTGCATTTGTCAGTTGAAAGCTGCCATAAAAATTATGTATTATTATCGTGACATTTTTTTAAAATTTCGATTGAAATAAATATGTTCAGTTTTTTTAATATCCAACATTTAATGTCTATTATTACACATTTACTGACAGATAAAGTATGAGAGAAAAAAACCACAGATTATTTCTTAAGCAATAGTTATTAAATTGCTCCTCATATTACTAACGATTCCTACTCCTATACTCTCTGTCGATAGCTGTTTCCTTGCCAATACCACATCCAACATTTATTAATCCAGTTTTTTACCTTTTTATCTCCAACAATGGCACTCGATATGATTGCCCCGGGCCGAGGGTAAATCGTTTAGAATCTGCCCCGGTTGTGCCCCGCGAGCGATTTGACCGACAGATGTACGGGTGCTATTTAAATAGTTTTTTGTTTGCAATTTCTAAATTATTTCGCCACTTGAGTTTTTAATCACGAGTAGATATGCTCGTACCGAACTCCGAAGTGTTTTTATTTTTTTATTTTATTAATTAACTGATCTAGTCAAAATGTTGAAGTAATTATTTAAAGCTGAAAAGTTTTAAAATGGAATTCCAGACATCCCTACTACTTCTTGAAATACCTATACTATCTTTGTACTACCTATCTTCTGAAATACATCTATACATTTTTAAATATACAATGTATATTTATTATACATACATATATTTTTTTTTGTTTACTAATTATTTGATTCCTATAAGCATGTTGAGATTTTATAAATTAGTTTTTAGTTTTAAGTGTGAAAATCCGTGAGGTGACTAGGACATAGATGGAAAACAGCATGATGAGTTTGCCGAAACGTCACCACATTATACTGAATCCGATGAACTTTTCATCAAGGGTATACAATATACATACATATTTAAAATATTTAGTTTTATATAGATGTAAAATATTAAAATAGTAAAACATAATTCTAATGAATAAACTTGTTAGTTCCTAACATCTGGTAACTTTAAGAAATGAATTGGGTAAGAGGAATATTGAAATTATGCCATGGATGAAAATATATTTAGAAAAATGAATTTGACGAATATTAAAAATATATTAGGATCTAAACAGGAAATATGCTATAAGGTACTAAGACAGGGATTTTTTTGAACAGAGACTATGAGATAATCATCTAATCAACGAAGAGTCCAAAAATATCCAATTTCCAAACGTCATTCAGAGAAAACTTAATTAAACTGTCAAACAACCCCAAGATTACTTTTCATACACCTGATCTCGAATTAGTAGGTAAAAGGTACGGACAGACAGTCGACAAACTAGATTATGTCACCTCCATCAAAGTCCGTCGTGATTGATGAGGTATTTGAGCAAATGAGACAAGGTTAGAAATGCTCGTACTTGCTGAAATAGACCTTAGACATATGGAAATAGAATGAGAACACCCGCAGAGTGATAAGGAGCTTTTTCTAGTTGCTAATCTGTTACTGAAGTACCGCGGGACGTGAGAGGTGAACGGTTTTGAAACGTATACCTACTATTTCTAATTATACGGGCGATTTCTAACTAAACTTATTACTATTTGCAAATTAGACATACATTTCATAATTAAAACATTTAGTACTTTTTAACAATAATTATTGAGAACGTAACGTACCTGTAAGTATGTGTGGTGTGACTCTGAAAGATAGATTAAGAAATGGCGAAATTCGAGAGCGTTGTGGAGTAAAAGACGATGTAGTGACGAGAATTGAGAAAGGTATGTTGAGGTGGTTTGGGCATGTAGAAAGGATGGATGAAAGTAGGGAAACGAAAAACATTTATGAAACTGGTGTGAGTGGGAGAGTCGGGAGTGGTCGACCTAAGCGAACGTACCTCGATCAGATCGGGGACGTTCTGCAAAAGGGCCAGATCAAAAGTACTCATAACCGTCGAGTGTGTATGAAAGCATTGATGAAAGTAGAAAAGCGAAAGTGGTATGTAAAGATCGGAGCATATGGAATTCCGTGATCTCTGCCTACCCCAATGGGAAAGAGGCGTGATATATATGTATGTATGTATGTATGTAACGTACCTACTGTGTAGGAGGTAGAATATCTTAAAATTTTATTTATAGCTAATTATTACTGAATCTAATAAATAAGGTGGAATTTAGAGCTTTCCTACTGACTGCAAACCGAATTAAACAATAACAATATACATATCTATTGAAGATCATTTGTTTTTTTTTATGTCAGAAATACATAGATAGACGAGCGTGAGTTTTACTTGATGGCAGGATGAGACCTCAGCCAGATCTATTCTTTTACTTCAAAAATTCGGAAATTTTCAATTTTTCCAGCACTATTGTTTGTTACCCGGATAGAATTGAAATATACCTCCCTGATTCGTTAATCTAAATGCAGTTACAATTATTATTCATTACATAAAATAAAACCATATAAAACATCGATAAATAAAAATAAATAAATAAATAAATAAATAAATAAAATAAATAAAAAATTAATCTAAGAAATTATTCTTCATAATAATAACACGCCCCGACTTCGCACAGGTGCAATGTAAACAAAAAATGTAGTTTCTATTGGTAAAATAAATTTAAAAATTCCTCTAAACAAAACGTTCCTCTTCATAAAATTACTATTCTTTATGAAATTTACAGTGTATGAGCTCTTTTTGTGGCGCTATTTGGTGATTCAACATTTAAAACTAGAAACGAGGACACGGTAAATTCATGTAATGTTTTTTGTGGCGTCTACATACTCCTGATGTTGCGACAGCACTGCATCATGTCGGTGGCGATCTTGTCCAGTAATTAGTGCGTCATTAATCACGCACAAGTGCTGCGCTCGCGGTTAATTAGCTCTCCTGGAATGCGCCAGCGTAATGTACGAGGAAGGTGCCTTTTGTCTGGTGCTTCTTAATTTTTTTTATATTTATACTGGCAACAATAATATACATATATGCAATATACTATGAAAAATAAAATATTTCATAAAACTACAGAACTGGAGTGCCCAAAAACACATAACAAAAAAGGAAAGAGATCTGCAAGTTGAAGGTTGTTACGAGCTTTGGCTAGATAAGTGCATTTCACCAGGGGATCAAGGTTTAATTCCTGAATTAGAAAATATTATGCCCTAATAATGCCCTATAAATGAACATTGAAATACATACAAAAGCGCGCTATGCCGCGATAGGATACATAGGAATTAACAGTTTCAATGTTTTTTTTAAAAAAACCTGTTAAACCAATGCCAAGCTTATATATTAGAAAACAGTCTTTATTTGAAAAACAGACTTTATAAACTGTATTGTGTATAATTTTTAATATTATAATTTTCTAATATTAGTAACTATCGCCTCACCATGTGATAATTTCAAATTCGTCAGTCAATTGGCGTTCAGACTTTTATAAATCTAAATTCCTAATATAATATAGACCTTAACATTATATATCTGTAGTTTTTGATCATATATTCAATGATTACTGAAAATAATATACAAAATTTTAACTTTTTAGATAACTAATTTATTGACTAATATCAAATATGCATATCAGAGTGTAGCCAGTAACTACGAAGTAATACATTACGTATGCTGAAACCATAAATTCATATCATCTGTGGCCGTGTAATGTATTTCTTCTAATTAAAGTAACAGATAGTTTATTATTTATAACTCAAGACAATGGCGAGGCGCGTGTTCTAAGAAACGCAAATATAGATCATCTATGTATCATCTCTCATTGTATTAATACATATTGCTATTAAGGAACTTAAAAAATTAACCAAAAAAAAAAATGAAATTCAAATTAGGTTTTTTAATTGAAAACGCATAGGTATAATAGACAAATTTAAAATAATGTTTAAACTAAGACATATAGTGGGAGTAGGCATCATGGATTTTACAATACCAGGCCATTCAGAAAGTTTGGGCAAAAACATTTTATGTAAGAAACCCTGACCGATTATATAATATTTAAAAAAATATGAATATTTAAAAGTAAAGTAAGTAAGTTCGAATTTCAAATTCGTCGGTCAAGCAAAGCAGAATCAACGCCGAATGGTATACTACGAAATGCCTGCTAGAAGTTTTTACTGCAACAAGCGACTGTACACCGGGCTACACCATGACAATGCGCCCGCGCACTTAGCGCTCAAATCGAGGGACTTCCTGTTCATCATACCGGTAAAAGTCTTGGGTCACCCTCCTTACAATCAATTCAAAATCAAAATCACGTGTTGTGTTTGTATTTTTTTATATAAACAAATAAGGTTTTAAATAGAGTTTCTGGCGAGCTTCTAGTTTCAAAAGAATGATGCTCCAACCAAGCTTCTAAAAGCCGAATTGATTGAAGTTTTTCTAATATAGCTGTCTCATAACTTTTAGTTGTTAAACGTATCTATATCTATTTGACTGTTATTTTTAAGGGACGTTTCCCTTATTTACAAACTAATTAATCCACCTCCGCGCAGTCACCGGAACGTCTAGACGCGTCTCAAACGAGCATCTCTCTCGATTACTACAATAATAACATTTAAATGTTAATACAACGACCACTTGCAGTCTCTTCGGGTATTAGACAATTATACCAGTATAAAAACTGTTTAATGCACTTCAAAACAATGCAATATGGACTTTGTTGCATGGAAATAGAGTGCGTTTAATTGAAAGTGATTTAAGTGATGTCGTAAACACAATGTTCTCAAGAATACCCACTGAGCGAGGCGATATCTAGATGGATTTTACATAACTTTACTTTTTAATGTCACAATTTCCTATTAAAAATAAAATACACTGGTGCTATAGATATTATTTGAAATAGAATCAATATGATCCAAATCACGTGCGCCTATTAAAAAGCGATATGAGAATACTGAACACGAAACTCAATATTGTCAATGGTTCAAATATTATGAATATGAATGAATTATGAATTTTTCCTATTTTTTGTACTTCATATTGCTTCGGTAAGTCATTGGTGATAGCTACCCGCCTAGCATGACCATCGAGAGATATCACGGACGAGTGAAGACAAACTAATATATAAGATATGTCGACATCGAACTTTGATAGACAAGATATCTCGATCGACAAATATCGCTACTTTTGACATTAGAAGTCGAGTTTTAACTATGTCATGTTAGACCCGGAATGACCCATGAAAATCGATTAAAACACGAGAAAATGGTCGATTTTTTTGTCGTGGTTATCATGCTAGGCCAGCTGGATAGCCAAACTCGCAAATTATCGTTATCGAAGGCGCAGTGAGTACACTAGTAACTACAACCGTTTTTGTTCTCGATAAAATCGCAATACACGACACCCCACCGATGATTAATGTATTATTTATTGGTCCGGGGTCCCTTATCGTCTGTATCGATGCTATAAGGGAAAGATTGAACTCGCTGACATTCAGAGAAGTTATAAATAATATCGTATTGATTAGTTTTTTTGGATTAACATGACTTTAAATAAAGTTTATGTTAAATTTTATAAAGTAAATTTGAAGTATTATCTTTGAATTAAAGTTCAGGCTGTTATGTTCTGTAAAACACGAAATATGGCGATTAATATCATACTGAATAAATCACTTTTTAATACATTAAACGTGTGATATTCACGTTAGTGAAAAATATTTTTATATTGTTTTCTATATCAGTGAACTTTTATATTTAAAAATCCTATTTATTTAATTATTATAAAAGATAAGTACCTATACTATTTACATTAGCATTTGAGAACATGAAGAGTATTAAAAAAAAAATCATTGTTTTCTGACGAATTTTCGTGAAAGCTTACATTAATTAGGGTTTCGACGAATCAAGAAACCCATACAATTTTCAACCAAATAATACAGGACTCTTCCACCTGACTAAAATACAAAAAGTACAATTATAAAACTCATTAATTACATAGGAATGAATCTACGTCCCATTTTCACGGTCACAGCGGCCGCATCAAAGACTTGGGGGATTCCCCTCCGTGGACACAACCCTTAATATCTAATGGTCGTTCGGCTAGCTTTGGTGCACCTTTTAGAAGAGCTATTGTGACATTTACACTCGTGCATCATGCGTTTCAAGGTTGATTCCAGTTTTAACAGTCAGTATACTTTTTTCTATGGACTAGTGGCGATTTTACAGTTGACAATTTTTTACTTGAGTCGTTGCTATTGGGTAGCATTTACATCCATCGTGCTAAGATTCTGGTGATTGCATTCGCATCCCATACTTTCGGAAATTTTAAAGAAATGCTTGCATGTTCAACTTAAATTTAAACGTAAGTTAAGTGTCAACGTAGAAGTTATTCAAATTATGTATTCAAGTGCTGAATATAAGTTCAATATATGAACTTTTTAAATAAAATTAATAATATTCGGATGAATAGGGTTTGCCACATATACATGTACATATATATAAATAAATAAATATTTTACATATTATAAATATTATATATTTTTTTACACAAGACAAATTAAATAACCTCACTAATTTTCAGTTTTATGGCATCATACCTCTACACGGCTGCAGTTTATATATTGAATATCCGAAACAACTAAAACTCGCACATTATTTGAGTGTATATTTATTATAAGGGCCGGTCCTCACAGCAGCATCGCGACTCGACACCTGAGTACACTGCGCTCCTGTGCACTGGGGATTAAGCGCAGTGCTGTGGAGATGGAGTTTTTTATTATTCTAATTAATCAAATCTACATATATCTATACTTCTATAGTCTATATCTATACTAATATTATAAAGAGGAAAGATTTGTATTTTTGAATTTTTGTATGTTATGAATAAACTCTAAAACTACTGTTTTAAAAATTCACCAATAGAAAGCTACATTATCAGCGAGTAACATAGGCTATCTTTTGTGTATAGTACGTACATATAGTAGTATTTAATATAAGCGACTCTATGACCCCATTTAAATGGTTATCTTAATGACCGATGATTCTTGTACTGTCTTTAGGTATATGAACATTAATTTAGAAAAAGTTCAACTACACGTAAGCCTTCTGGAACAATGCTATTTCACCACCTTATTATGTCTACACTAGTAACATACCCCGGCTTCACACGGGTGCAATGTAGATGTACTATACACAAAAAGAGCCTATGTTACTCGCTCATAATGTAGCTTTCTATCGGTGAAAGAATTTTCAAAATCAGTCGAGTAGATTTTGAGATAAATCGTAACAAACAAACAAGTTAGTATATATTACAAATTATAATTTATAAATAGGTATATTAAAGGCCAAATCGGAAGCCAGTAAAAGAGTACCTAATATTACTTATAAATAAATAGTATTTGTTGCGGCTTGCAATCCTTCTTTCCTCCAAATTTACCTTTTCCTACGTCCGCGCCCTCTATGCGGCGTAAGTTAAAACAACACTTCGTACAACGTGTGCGCAACCGACGCATCAGCCGTCTTGCAAACTAATTAAAACTTAATAAAACAATCAAGGCAGTGTGTGTTGTGTGCTTGGATTTTATAAGTGAGTTCTCCAGTGCAATTGAAGAAGATTTAAGTGTTCCGGCAGCGCTGTCGAGGGCATCCGCAGCACCTCATCATCCATCGTAAGTCCATATCATATTACTTTCCTTTCCCTTTTCCTGCAAGCCCAACAGGGGTTCTATCGTTTAGCCGGGATCAAAGGGGGGTCAAGGTAAAACGGGTACGGTCAGGGATCAACGTCCAGGTAGTTCCCTGCGTTTCCTAAGCTAAACCCAATAAAAATCAACCATTTTAATAGTGGTCCTTCGTAGCCAAATACAGTTTTCTAGGTAGTTATTACTATAACTACATAATATACAGTCCATTAATATCATATTTTAATTATTAGTTAAACTATTTAAAATAATATCATATTTTAATTAGTAATTTAGAATAAAAATAATAAGAAGGTAGGTAGGTATTTCAAATAAGTTTGTTCGATACGTGACGCACGGCGTTATAATATTGTTGTTCTCGGTTAACTAATATTATTTAACATGGCCGACAAAAATAGTTTAGAAAGACAATTAAAATTAGTTCGTTCTAAACGTGAATATGCTTTTAGGGATATGCAAATTTTATTTGATTTATCTAAGGACATACCTAAAAATAAATCTAATTTTTTCGCAAGATATAAAAAAATTGAAAGTCTTAGAAAGGAGTATTTAGAATATAACGATAAAATAAATGAGTTAAAATTAACTTTAAACCCTGAGGAGGATATTAATTTGAACTCAATTAGCGTATTCGATGAGTTATATTTTGAAGTTGAATCATCCGTACAAACGCAGCGCGACGCAGCTTCGATACTCAGCTTGCCCAGTTCGGCCGGCGCGAGCGTTACGTCACAGTATGACGCGAAGCAGCATACTCTCGCTCGCTTACCGAAAATTAACTTACCACATTTCGATGGAAATATTGAGAATTGGCAAACTTTTTATGACACATATTTATCACTTGTTCATGAGAAAAATAATATTACTTCTATAGAAAAATTTCATTATTTGTTATCTTGTCTCTCGGGGTCTGCCTTATCAGTTGTAAAAGGCGTTCCTGTCATTTCAGACAATTATTCGATTGTTTTCGACGCACTTGTCGATCGGTTTCAAAATAAAAGGATTTTAGCCGTTAATTATTTAGACAAAATTGCAAATTATCCACCGTTAAAAAATAAAAATTTTAAAGAATTACGCGAGTTAACTAATATTTTAAAAGAAACTGTTAACGCCTTAAAGGCTATGTCTATTTCAAATTTAGGCGAATTTATTTTATTTTATTTAGTTTCACGTATTTTGGATAGTGATACTCGGGAGCGTTTTGAAGCTCAGAATACGGAAGAAATACCCGGTTTCACTCATTTATCAAATTTTCTACAAAAATATATTAAAAAGTTAGAAGAAAGTCAGTCGGGAAGTTGTAATACTGCTTTTAATATAAAACAAATAAATTATAATCGTAAAAATAATAATAATATTAAATATAAATCGACGTCTTTGCCGTCCAACACAGTGATTAATTCTAAAGCTGCAAATATATCAGCTGATTGTCTGTGTTGCGGTCAGGCGCATGCACTTTTCAAATGTTCTAAGTTCTTATCACTTAGCATTCCTGAAAAATATAATTTAATTTCAAACAATAACGTTTGTTCAAACTGTTTACGTCAGTATCATACTGCAAATAAATGTTTTTCTAAAAGTACTTGTTCTTTTTGCGGAAAACGTCACCATAGCTCACTTCATGAGCACGCTTCCACCTCAACTACGGTTCCAGGTCACTCTTCGAATGTGCCTGACTGCAAGGGACAGGTGAGCGCGGCGACGAGCAGCACACATATAGGACAGCGGGATTCACTCGTGCTACTTGGTACGTGTTTGGTGCGTATAGGAGGTCAATTGGTTAGAGCGCTCATTGACAGCGGCGCACAAGATTGTTTTGTCACTTCTTCGTTGGCTCAGAGTTTAGGATTACCCATACGTCGTTGTAATTTAGTCGTAGCGGGTTTGGGTGAGAATGTTGTTCAGCACGTAAAGGGTGAAACATCTTGTACCGTATTGCCAGTTGAGTCTGAGAATCCTAGATTTTTAATTAACGCCATTGTAGTAAATTCAATTACGAGTAAGATTCCAAGCATGGAGGTTCCTTCATATGTTCGTGCGAATTTTAAACATTTAGTACTTGCAGATAAGCATTTTGATAAACCTTCTGAAATCAGTGTATTATTAGGAGCTGAGTTGTTTCATAAGATTTATGACGGCCAGAAGTTAGAAGTAGGCCCGGGTCTACCGGTCGCCTTACATAGTGTCTTCGGTTGGGTTATATCTGGAAAAGTTGATAATTTTTCATCTTGTTCAGCACCTATAGTTTCCTCTCTCGTGGCTTCCACTCGTTCTCTTGAAGATGTGGTCAAGCGTTTCTGGGAGATCGAGGAACCGCCTAAGGCAATAATATCCAAGTCTGAAGATATAAAATGTGAAAAAATGTATTCAAGTCTTGTATCTCGTAAACCAAACGGTCGTTATATCGTTCCTCTATTACTAAAAGATTCATGCAAAGATCTTGGTGATTCTTTTGATACAGCCAAGTCTCGTTTTTTAAAACTTGAAAAACGACTTGATCGTAATTCTATCTTGAAAGAAGAATATTCTAATTTTATGTCGGAATATTCTCAATTAGGTCATATGCAGCCTACTACACTTGGTTCGGGCAAATTTGTTATCCCGCATCATTGTGTTATTCGCCCTGAGAGTGTAAGTACAAAACTTCGTGTCGTATTTGACGCAGGAATGAAAACATCCAATGGAAAATCATTAAACGACATCGTATTTACAGGGCCCAAACTTCAAAATGATATCATAGATATTTTAACAAAATTTCGTCTTTCTTCTATTGTTTTTACTGCAGACATTTCTAAGATGTATCGAAACATCGATCTACGTGAAGAAGATAGATTGTGGCAACATGTACTGTGGAGAAACTCGCCTTCTGATCCCGTCCAAGAATATGAATTGAATACTGTCACTTATGGAGTAACTAGTTCTCCATATTTAGCAATTCGGACTTTACATCAGCTTGCGGTCGATCATGGTTCTGAATATCCACATGCAGCGGAAGTTATACGCCATGATACATTTATGGATGACATTTTAGGAGGAGCTTCTTCTCTTGACGAAGCACTCAAGCTTAAAGAAGAACTTATTCAGCTTCTTAACTGTGCTCAGTTCGATCTTCGTAAATGGAGTAGTAACTCGTTAGAGTTCCTCAATACATTACCTGACAAGCACTGTCAGCTGTCGAAATCATTTTGTGATGAAGGTCACCAGCACATTTTAAAAATACTAGGAGTTCAGTGGAATCCTGCAGAAGATATTTTTACTTACTCAACCTCAGAACTGAATTCAAGTTTAACTAAACGTTCTATGTTATCCAATATTGCTCGTCTATACGATCCGGTTGGTTGGATTTGTCCAGTGATTTTAGTTGGTAAACTCTTATTACAAGAATTATGGCGTCTTCAAATAGGCTGGGATGAAACTGTTCCTCCAGCAGTCTCTTCTCAATGGATAAATTTTCTCTCTGACTTGGAAAATATTAAAAACATAAAACTACTACGTAAAATTACGTATAGTGACGCTGAGACTTACCAATTGATAGGGTTTTCAGATGGATCGTCGAAGGCTTATGGATGTTGTGTATATTTGAGAAGTGAAAGTGGTAATAAAAGTAAGACTCACTTGCTAATTGCAAAATCTAAAGTGGCTCCAGTTAAGCCTTTGACTATAAATCGTTTAGAACTTTCTGGTGCAGTTCTTCTGGCTCGTATTCTTAAGCACATGTATAATTTGCTTCATGAAAAAATATCTGTTAGTAAAGTTATTGCCTTTACTGATAGTAGTACGGTTCTATCGTGGTTACATACAGAACCTTATAAATTAAAACCTTTTGTTTGTCATCGAGTAGTTCAGATTCTCGATGATGTTTCCTTAGAAAATTGGAAACATGTATCAACACATGACAATCCTGCAGATCATTGCAGTCGAGGTTTAAGTTGTTCTCAATTAGCTGCTTGTAGTACTTGGTGGACAGGACCAAGTTGGCTCTCACAAGATTCTGCTAGTTGGCCAATAAACACTAGTTGGGAATCCAACAATGATATACCTGAATTACGTTCAGTATGTCATGTGTCTCAAGTTGACACACAATCTGATAGAGATTTATTTAATCGATTGTTAGAACGGTATTCGTCATTATCTCGCATTCAACGCATTTTGGCTTGGTGTTTACGCGCCTCAGCTGCGTTCAAACACAACCAATCTAACTCAAAGCATACGTTGAGTGTTCAAGAGCTAGAACAATCAATTCTATTACTTGTAAAACACGAACAAAAGTTTTTCTTTTTGGAAGGAGTCTTAAACTCTAAACCGTTTAAAAAGCTTAATGCATTTGTTGACGAGTTAGGACTCGTGCGAGTGGGGGGACGCTTAAAACATTCTAACTTAAGCTATTCCTGTAAGCATCCCTTAGTTCTCCAAAAAACCTCTCGTTTATCTACATTGATCATAGATCATTTTCATGTTACTTATTTGCATTGCGGTCCTCGCACCCTGCAGTCTATAATTCAACGTAAATTTTGGATTCTTGGTATTCGTAATTTAATTCGATCGCGTTTATCTAAATGTGTCACGTGTTTTAAAACTAAACCCGTTCCTTTAAATCCTATAATGGGCGATCTGCCATCCCCTCGTGTTAGGTCAACTCGCTGTTTTCAAAATGTAGGCATAGATTTCGCAGGACCTTTTACGTTAAAGGAGAGCCGCAGACGAAATGCTCGTACCTATAAGGCATATGTTTGTGTATTTGTGTGCCTTGCCGTTAAAGCCATTCATCTCGAAGTAGTGACAGAACTGTCAACTTCAGCTTTTATAGCTGCTTTAGAGCGTTTTGTATCACGTCGCGGTCTTTGTACTTTTATAGTGTCCGATTGTGGCACAAACTTCATTGGCGCTAAACGCTATCTTAACGATCTTCAAACATTTGTTCAAAATAATCATGAAGTGTTAGAATCGAGTCTTGCAAAACAAGAAATTGTTTGGCGTTTAAATCCTCCATCAGGTAGTCATTTTGGTGGGATTTTTGAAAGTGGCGTTAAATCTATGAAATATCACTTAAAGCGGGTTATAGGTTTACAAGTTTTAACGTTCGAAGAGCTGATGACTGTACTAACGAAGGTCGAAGCAATACTTAATTCGCGACCTTTATGTAATATTTCCTCTGATCCTTGTGAGGTAGATGTCCTCACTCCAGGTCATTTTTTAACTAATGGTCCCCTGGTATCGTTACCAGAACCAGAACTCTTAAATGAATACATATCACCGTGTGCTCGCTGGCAAATGTTACAAAAACTTACACAATCTTTTTGGCGAACTTGGCAACTTGATTATTTGCATACGCTGCAGCAACGCAAAAAATGGTTAAAGAATCAAATAAATATTGAAATAGGACAGGTGGTTCTAATAGTAGATAATAATTTGCCACCTTTAGAATGGCGTAACGGTATTGTTACGAACTTACATCCAGGTTCTGACGGTGTTGTTCGCGTAGTGACACTGAGAACAACAAGTGGGCTCCTTAAGAGGCCAGTAACTAAACTGTGTCCTTTACCCATTAATTAGTATTTTCATTCTAGCTTAAGATAAATTTATCTATTTCTTTTTATTTTATTCTTATTCTACTTTACATATCGCGTAGTTAAATTTAAGTTTTCCAACTTTTTGTTTTCTAACATTATTTTTCTTTTATTTATTTTTTTTGAAATGATGGAATCATTTCAAGTGGGGGGAAATGTTGCGGCTTGCAATCCTTCTTTCCTCCAAATTTACCTTTTCCTACGTCCGCGCCCTCTATGCGGCGTAAGTTAAAACAACACTTCGTACAACGTGTGCGCAACCGACGCATCAGCCGTCTTGCAAACTAATTAAAACTTAATAAAACAATCAAGGCAGTGTGTGTTGTGTGCTTGGATTTTATAAGTGAGTTCTCCAGTGCAATTGAAGAAGATTTAAGTGTTCCGGCAGCGCTGTCGAGGGCATCCGCAGCACCTCATCATCCATCGTAAGTCCATATCATATTACTTTCCTTTCCCTTTTCCTGCAAGCCCAACAGGGGTTCTATCGTTTAGCCGGGATCAAAGGGGGGTCAAGGTAAAACGGGTACGGTCAGGGATCAACGTCCAGGTAGTTCCCTGCGTTTCCTAAGCTAAACCCAATAAAAATCAACCAGTATTATTAAATAGAATTCGAGAAAGGCCTTTCCTAGCTGCCATTTCGTTTACGTGTTCATTAAATAAATTGATAAACTAGATCAAATTACGTCGTTTTTGTATTTACTTTTTTTCTACTAGCGTATGTGCCACTTGTCTAGCATCAAAACCATCCATAAGATAGCGGACACACTAGCTGTTTAATCACTAAACAGTAGTGTTTTTTTTTGTCAGATAACGACAGACGAGCATGAAGTTCACTTGATGGTAGGTGATACCTCAGCCACAGAACACCTAATTTTTACATCGAGCAATATGCATTCCACGGTTTTTCCATCTATGAACAGGAGCGTCAATAATTTAGGCATAGCTGCTCCTGTTTATTAAATGTCAATACAAAAAGCCTTCTCCACATTCACTCAACTTATTTTAAGCAGATTCGATCACGGTGTAACAGAGGGGTGAGAAAAAAAATTGTGAGAGGAACAATTACGAGGCATCTGTCGTGTTGTGACGGTCACTGTAGTCGCACTTCGGTGACATAGACATCCAAATAGGTACTATTTTTTTTGGTATTTGTAATATAATATGTAGGTAGGTAATATTGATTATTTATGATGAGGCAAGTTAACAAAATTTTTCAGTGTACAAATTGTTTTTTTTTTTATGTTAGAATTCGCCAGACGAGCATGAGGTTCATTTGTAGGTGATACTTTAGCCACAGAACATCAGACAATGATTCGTTGTCGTCCTACTTTTTTTTATTTCGAGCATTCGGAATTCCATATACCTACTGAAACCGAAACGCGCAATATGCACTTCACGGTTTTTCCATCTATGAACGGTGGTTCGTTACCCGGTCGGAATTTCGATATTCCTCCCACCCTTTCAGTACCCGAAGTTACCTGATGTGGGGAATACATGCTTACAGAAAATTATAAACATGTCGTTCCGGTGGGATTCGGAGACACGACCCATCGATGCGCACGGTAAATGTTCTACCGAACGCGCCAAGGAGCCCGTCAAAATAAGACCTATTACACAATTAATTAGTATCTGGAGGATAAACACATAGACATTATTGAAATGTGTATAATAGATTGTGTAGTAAATATATTTATTTTATTGTTTGTATTTCAATTGTGTAATGTTAAATTGTATTGTATTTTTGTGTAGTATAAGAAATAATTAATGTAATTGGCACAATCAGCCGTTTTAATTATCAAATAAATAAATAAATAAAAATAGCGTAGGTACTGAAGCATAGCAAGACAACTCTTCTCAACTCTATTATTGTTATACAAATTAGTAATAAGGGTTCATTTTTGTATTTGTATTATACAATTGGTAAGCTTTTGATTTTTTAAAGAATAACTGCCGAGTTTTCTCTGTTAATCTGTACTCTGTTCGGTAGAAGCAACATTTCGAACCGGTATTAAACTTTTTCATTAAGAACTAGTAACACGCCCCGGATTCGCACGGGTGCAATGTAGATGTACTATACACAAAATCATATGTTACTCCGATGAACCGACTCTTGATACTACTCATTAATTCCCTAACTGAACTTTGGTGAAGTGAATTTAATTAAAATAATTTTGAAAGTTATCACGTGAATTGCAGTAGCGAAACCATTTCATACTTGACATGAAGCTTAAAGTTCATTAAAGGCGATAGAGGGGTGAGGTAGAGCCGATAGGAGGGAGGTGGAGGGTGGTCCTCTCTAACAGTACCACGGCCGGTGGACGGTTCAATTTATGTTGATTAGATTTACTGAGAACGGAATTAACTAGAGGACCACATGTGATCGTGAATCATATAAAACTAATTATTAAAATGTCTAAAATATTGAATTTTATTAACGCAGGTATTTATCGTAATCTAAACTAATATCATAAAGAGGATTTCTTGTTTGTTTGCTACGTTTAAGTCAAAAACTTCTCGACCGATTTTAAATATTCTTTCACCTATTTTTTTCAAGGCTTTGGATATGATATCATCATCAGCCTATTGATCTCAAATCTTAAAGACTGTGAAAGTGTAACGTCATAATAAGTTTATTAGGGTGGCAGGCCCATCGTGCCGACAACGTTGGATCCGCTTGCATTCATGAGCAATAATTGAATGCAATAATTTACATCCAAGAATTATAATCAACTGCTTACATGCGGATATTATGTGCTGTTTACACCAAGAAAAGTATTCAAACAAAACTTGTCGTACAGATCAATAAAAGTTACGTGTTATTTAGACCTTGCGAGTCAATTGTTGCTTCAATTTAATTGTATATAACATCGTGTAAATGGGCCTTTACAAACCAACTCTTTAAATAATTATTAGGTGTTTATGTAGAGTTCATCTCTGAAGAAAGATAGTAAAACGGACACAGAAATGGGTTCAAATAATGTAGTCATATAAATTACTATAATAGATTGACGGGCTCGTTGGCGCGTTCGGTAGAACACCTGCCGTGCGCATCGATGGGTCGTGGGTTCGAATCCCACCGGGACGACATGTTTATAATTTTCAGTAAGCATGTTTTCCCCACGTCTGGTAACTTTGAGCATTGATCGGGTGAGAGGAATATAGAAATTTCGACCGGGTAACGAACCACCGTTCATAGATGGAAAACCCATGATTGCGCGTTTCGGTTTCAGTGTATGGATTTCCGAATGCTAGAAGTAAAAAGTAGGTTGACAGCGCATCATCGACTGATATTCTGTGGCTGAGGTATCACCTACCATCAAGTGAACCTCATGCTCGTCTATCGATATCTGACTTAAAAAAATATATATATAATTGTATTTTGGGTACATTTTACTCCAGTCTCTCATAATTACTCGGACGATGTCCATTCACGTCTCTATCTCTAAAACTGACAACTTTTATTAGATACAATTGCAATACCTGCTCTGGCAGCCAGCCAGCCAATAAACCGATATAGCGTTACCCACAATGGAATTATTTTTATGAGGGTAGGTGAAAGTTCATAGATAGACCATGCGATATAACTTAATACATCCGATATTGTAAATTTCAACAGATTCTAGGAGTTTTATATTTTAAGACAATCTATAAATAGTTAGGATTAGAGTTTACAGATGTATGACCGACAGCATAAAAATTATTTGCTGAGATTAGAAGTATTCTTAGCGGACAAACAGACATAGGTACCTACTATTTAGAGATAGAAACAAGAAGTGATGCGTTTTATATTAAACTTATATGTATTCTTATAATTATAAGAAATACTTTAAAATATAGATATAAATACTTGGAAAATGCTAAAGTTAATAACACGTTCATAACATTTTCTAAATCATGGTGAACAGCATCAAAATAAATTGTATAATTTAGAAGTATACTTAGCATACAATCAGACATATGTACGTTTTTATAGATATGCATGTTATGTTTAAAGTTATATGTATTCTTATTATTATTTTACTCCCACTAGACAGTAAACTGAAACTGCTCATCCCATTAAATAATTAACGATGACGTATAATTCATGGCTGTCATAAATTAAGCGCGTAAAAATGGCGTAAATCAATGATTGTTTATGACAAAGCATATGTCACTTAGTCTTTAGTGGGGTCATAAAAGGTGTCACGCTGAAGGTAGTTTGCAATTCGGTTTCGTGAAACGAAAGCGTGGAATTCGTTCTTCAGTCCGTTTGTGATAAGTTATTAGGTTAGTTTAGTTAGAAGAAACATAGCATTAAAATCATGCAAAACAATGCATGCACCATGACAAAGTGAAACCGTTTGCTATATAATATGACAACTACTACTACTCCAAGTGATTTATGTGAATTGAAGCTCAGATAAGTCGAAAATACAGGAGACTATTGAAAAGAATTCATCTTCGTAGAACAATACTCAGTATTTCTATACTAATTCAGTCTGCATATGCGAAATTAATTATTTAGTCAATTTCGAGAAACATTTTTGAAAGGCCGACAACACAACTAAGTGTTTTGATTTGCAGATGTTCATGGGCGGTGGATATTCAAATTCAAATTCAAAAATCATTTATTCATTTAGGTAACACAATGTACACTTATGAACGTCAATAAAAAAATACATATTAAATGCTTCTAGTTTTACATTTACTGCCAGTTCTCAAATCAAGGGCGTAGAGCGGACGAGAAGAACTGGCAAGAAACTCGCCGCCACTCTTTTTTAATCGCCAAGTTTTTGTTTTACAAATGTTTTGTAAGGAGCTGCAACCATTACACCATGTTCCACATGACATCTTTAAGTAATTAACTATAATAATCGAAAAATATATATATAAACGAAAAAATAAAAATAAATAAAAACAAAGATTTGTCCTCTATCAGCAGAATGTATGGTGAAATAGGAGCACTCACTTACATTCTCGTGGGAACAACACGCAAATACATAGACGAAATAACTAATATCACCGCATACACGAATTCAAGTTCGGCCAGTCACCACAAGTAACCATAGATATAACCAGGGATGTTACGGAGGTTCGATTCTGGTTCCGAAAGGTCAGATTTTCCGATTGATTTTGCACCTCCGATTCCGATTTAGGTTCCGATAAATTTGAATCGGAGGTTATAATCGGAAATCGAATTTTGTTTATTAATTAAATCAATGGAACCATTTGATTTAACTAATAAGCTACTACATATTTAAAAATTTAAGAAAACTCGTTTATTTTTATTTTCAACACTCAGGATTGAATGAAAAAGTATTTTATTATACATCTCTCTTTTGCATCTGCCTCCGATTTCGGTTCCGATCAACCTTTAAAAACTCTGATTTCGAATTCGGTTCCGATAAAACCACCTCCGTAACATCCCTAGTTATCACTACTCAATGTGTACACATACAATCAAGTAACCCCCCTGTTTGGTTGTTGGCTCCATACTAAAAAATACTCCTGTTTATATCGATACATAACAGATTGATTTATTTTTCTAACAGAACGTTTATATTAGCAATATAAATTTTATAGGGCCTGTTATTCAGACATAAAGTTGAGATCAAGGTATTTGAGCCGATGTAGTGGTTATAAATCCGTTTTATAAACAATGAATGAACAACACGTAAAAACTGGTATCTTACGATCTTATAAATGAAATAAAATCCATAACCATTTCTATGAGAAAACTATTGAAACCAAGGTTTGATCTAAAAATAATGAATGCATGTATTTTGTTGGCAATAGTAATAAGTAGGATTATATTTCAAAAATGTTTATTTTATATGCTCCTTTTTTATGTATATATCATTATATGAGGGTTACATTATGATTAAATGATAATAGATATAACACAACTAAGCTGCAAATATTATCGTAATCGATAAAAAATTGGTATTTGTCATACTAAGTTTATTTCACAAACTTAAACAAAAAACACCCAGAAATAAAGAGAGAACTCTTTGAGAACTGAGAATCCTTTGTTTAGTAAAATTAACGAAATAAAACGAACTCAGTGAAAAGATAGAACTATTCGGCCTAAGAAAGATACGATGCAGTTTAATCGTAATGTGAACGACAGTACAATATTCTGTTTATTACATATTATGTATCTTCTTTTCCACAAAATTCTTTGAAGTAATTGGCTTTATCGAATTGCCTTAAAAGTACAGTCACTGACAAAAATAATATTAAAATCAGCGTAAAACAGCTGCGAGCCGACGCGACGTCCGGCTCCGCTTTGAAAGAAGTAAGTTGCGCAGGTTCCCGGTAAAAGTACCGGAATACACGGACAATATTTAGAAGCAATGCTCCGAAGTATATAACTAGAGTTGCTAAAACTTATCAGTATTGGAATTATATAAAATATTTATAATACAACTGAAGCATTAGTCTAAAGGCTGGTTTCTTTCTCATTAGATATTCTTTCTGAATTTTTTGTCGCATAATTACAAACTATTTTAATTTTAGACTTAAAACTAAAAAAAATATAATTATGTATGGTTATGTACAGTCTTTAAATAGGTTTCAATTTCTAATCGTATTTTACGAGTTGAAATAAGTAATAAATAGATATCACAAATTAACAAGTATACAGGTAACTGTAACTGGATTTCTATCCAGGAACTACTGACGTCTTTACCGATTTAATCCAGCTGTCTACCATTACTTTCCAAAGAATTAAACGTAAATTCTGTATCAACAACTCAATATGATTCCAAGTACAGTCGATATCAAAACTGCCACGTGTCGGAGGCGCCAGGTGCTCGAACCGCACGCTTCTAAATTTAACGTCTTTATTTGTATTCGACTGTACTCCATGTTTTTACTCGCAAAACTCTTCTAATTGGAAAGTGGCGATTCTAAAATAACAAGATTTATTTTCGGATTAATGCAGCTTTAACCTTTTACGATTCCCTGTGTTCCGGTGCTGTACCGCACCTGGCTTTTTGAAATTTTAAAATTAAATTGATGTTTGGTATAATTAGGAGAAGCAGCTTGTTTAAAATGGAACTATAACCGGTACAATATGATACGAATTTTAACCGTTTTTTTTTAGATTTTTCGAGCAATCTCATATTGCGTTATTACATCTCACAGAATCGAAGTACGTATGTATATAACCTTCAAGTAAACTACTATTTAGTACCGTTGATAAAGCTATAACTTGATTGTCTAGATTGGCTCTAGTTTGACAAATTACAATAGCTCTTACAAATTACAGTTGCTCATGCCCGTGATTATTTACCAAGAGGTACCTAATAGCATTTTCAAAAAAAAACAAACCAAAATGGCCTCGCCTAAATTCCAAAACTTCGCGGCAATTAAACAAGGCAAAAGATAGCGCATTAATATTTGATAACACAATTAATTCGCCAGAGGTTCCTCGTAAAATTTTCAATTTGCTCGGGCAAAAGTTTCACCTGATAAACGAGAGGGAGGGGGCAGGGGGGGGGAAGGATTCCTTTACAGATAAGACGGGAAGGTAATTACATTGGACCACTTAGAGGTACGTAATTGTAATTTTGTAAGTTTACTTTATTCAGCTTCAGATCTTTATTTTTTTAAACTTTTCAGTTTAAACTTTTTATTTGATGATATTATTATCTTAAAAATGCAATTAAAGAGGGTTAATTTAAAAAAATGAATAAATTTATGAATACCTAGGTTGAGATCGTAAACGAACAACTAAAAGGATTTAAAATAATTTAATAAATAAATCGTATTTTAATTTGATATTTTTAATAGTAGTAGTTATATTTGTATGCCTGGTTGAGGCAAAAATATAGGAATCTCTATATATTTATCTCATAATTTTACCTACATTTAAAGTAAATGAAGATTATATTATCTCCTTTTATTTTATAATATATTTGTCAGTATGAGCGATGCTATTTTCAGACATAGAGTTAAAGTAGTAAGGAGTCGAAAACAATACAGAAGGTATTCATAACACCGGTTCCAATTATAACCGAGCACAGAACGTGTGTGCCGTGTAAACATAAGCCACTGTACCTACTCTCTTTACAAAACTCCTTATTCCTATTCCCTAATAAGAGGATGTGATTTCACAGGTATTTTAGTCCTTGCATTGCGCATTGTTTGTTTAAACTGTATAAAATTATTTTCGAAATTCAAACGGAACCTAAGGAGAATGACAATTTGTTGAACGTATACATAACTTCATATTAGTTTTGCCAATTATATTTTATATACTAGTAACACGCCTGGCTTCGCACGGTTGCAATTTACCTACACAAAAAGATATATAGCCTATGTTACTCGCTGATAATGTAACTTTCTATTGGTGAAAGAATTACGGTAGTTTTTGAGTTAAATCGCAACAATCAAACAAATCTTTCCTCACATAAATCCATTTAAAATATACGTCAAACGAACAATAGCAACACAAAATAAGTAAATAACAAATTCATTTGTGCCGAACGAAACGTAATTAGACAGCAATCATTCGTACCTCGGCTAAATACGACAACGGAATAAAATGCGATCGGAATGCAATTCGGCGGCGCGGCCGCGGTGTAGACGCGCTTATATGAAGAGGGGACATTATTCCATGTGGAACGAACATGTAAATTCAAAATGTATACTTAATTAATTTTAATGAAAGAACACTTAACTCTAGAAACACTCCAGGACTCCAGAACACTAAACTCCAGAAACATTCCAGATTTCCGAACTCTATGAAAACATCTAAAGTAGACCTATACCTATAGGTCTACTTTACATTATTTTTTCTAAAAATAAGGATTAAATTTCCACCTTGGTTTCATATATTTAAAATATATGTACGGCATATTGCAGATATATAATCTGATCTCTAACGGAAAATAGCGGATTTCCGAACCTAATTTGTTTTAAAATTAGTTATCGATAAAAACATTTTATCGCTTGCGTAGAGTATAGAAGCCTTATTTGCTTGCCTATAAAGAAACCCGATCAGTGAAACAAAAAAACAAATTGGGTCCGAGCCATGCTCCACTAGGGGCTTATGTATAATAACTGGCCTCTCTTTACCTTTATTGTCTACATGGTACATGTATCAGGAATGCTATAACACACAGCGATCAACTCGCATCGACGATAGCAATGCGGTGACGATTTATCGCGCTAGGTGCCTTTCGAAAGGTGAGCCCTGAACTAAATCGCGATCCATTGACCAGCTTGATTTACGCATAGATTTATTTCTGATTGCTATAGATTTACTATTGTCTCCGCCTTCAAATTCTAGTTCAAGTAAGTTACTGATGACGGCATGACCTTTGTAACTCTTCATGCTGCGGAACCTTCGGATTCAGTAAGAAGAGCAATATACAAGATTTAAAAACCTTTGAGTAATACAAAATGTTGATGTAATAAGGCTTATTTTTAAGTGGACTGCAGATTGTTAAAATGAAACGCGTGTGCCTTCTTCTATAGTTTATTGCAACTGACTGAACATACCGCCCACCAAAAGGACTATTAAGTAGTTCTTTTCCTAATTACACAAACATTTATAAATACAACATAATCTAATCTCAAATTCATAATAAAGAAAAAGTATAACATTACAATTCATTGGTGGGTCTAAAAACGTTTGAAATATTAACAAATTAACAATTATCTTTAGTGTTTATAGGCATTGAACAAAGCTTAGTGACAGGTCTCTTAACTATATTATTACCACTTTTAACGCTATATACTCTAGTGATACCATCTTCTCCTTGATGTTTCTTTAATATCCGACCGTACATCCACTTTCCAGGTGGTAAACCATCAGTTTTAATCAATACTATGTCACCAACTTGGAATTCTTCAATTTTCTTCAACCAAACGGGACGTTGCTGAAGCCGTGACAAGTATTCCTGTTGCCACCTTTGCCAGAAATTGCCCAGTAATCGTTGAGTGTATTGCCATCGTGTAAGACTGTTGATTCCAACATCTCTGTAGTCTGGTGAAGGGACAACTATTGGAGTCTCTCCTATCAAGAAATGTCCAGGTGTTAGTGGCTCAATACAATCACTATCGGAGTCGTCTATGGGGCATAGAGGTCTGGAGTTGAGACAAGCCTCTATTTGACAAAGAACAGTGGTCATCTCTTCGTAAGTCAGATTCGTAGTTAATATTCGCTTCAGATGGTGTTTCACCGACTTCACCCCAGCCTCCCATAAACCACCAAAATGTGGTGAATAGGCTGGTATATAGTGCCACTGAGTTCCTTCTAGTGCCAGTGTATTCGATATTTCACCTTCAAAGACCAGATTAAATTCTTTAAATGCAGTTGCCAATTCCTTCTGCGCTCCAACAAAATTCCTGCCTTGGTCGCTCCAGATATCGCTACATCTTCCTCTTCTCGACACAAATCGTTTAAAGGCAGCAATAAAAGCCTCTGAAGTTAAGTCTCCCACTAATTCCAGGTGAATTGCTTTTGTTGACATACATACAAATAGCGAAATATATGCCTTCTGAGTCTTCATACCTCTTCCCTTCGACATCATTATCTGAAAGGGTCCAGCGAAATCTACTCCGCTGTGTAAAAAAGCCCTTGAAGTTCTCACTCTGGCCTTTGGTAAATCACCCATCATCTGTGACCTGGAAATAGCCCTATGCCTAGCGCATACTAGACATTTGTATATGCTGGATTTAATCAAACTCTTAGCCCTTATAATCCAGTATTTTGTACGTAAATAACACAACATTAATTGCACTCCTCCATGCAACGTGCGAGCGTGAGCATCAGCGACAATCAAGGTAACTAATTGATTTTTGTTTCCTAGAATTATAGGATGTTTTGCTTCTTCATCTAGATATGCATGCCGCAGACGACCGCCCACCCTGAGGACTCCGTGATCATCAAGGTAAGGATTTAGTGTTTTTATGTTACTATCACTTCTCATTGTTTTATTTTTCTTTATTCTGTCTATCTCATTCCCATATTCTTCCTGTTGTACTAATTTAATACATGTTATAAGAGAATTTTCTAATTCTTCCGTTGTAAAATTTTCATCTATTTTATCAGATCTTTTCTTTGAATTTAAAAATCTTCGACAGTAGCTAATAACCTTTATTAATTCTCTTAAATTATCAAATTGATCGAATTTTGACGTTAACCCTTTCGATTCTTCTTCATTGCTTTGAATTACTAAATTAGTGTTAATGTTTTTAATTTCTAAATCTGTTTCAGGAACTACAAACTTGTCTATTTTTAGATTAACTTCTCTCAACCATTCCGGTCCAGTCCACCAAACTTCGAGATCAGCTATATCGCATGCTTTAACACCTCTTGTAGCGATGTCTGCTGGGTTATCGGCAGATTGTACGTGGTTCCACTTACTACTTTCTACAAGACGAGTGATTTCTGCCACTCTGTTAGCAACAAACGTTCGCCATCTACTAGGTTGTGATTGTAACCACGATAAAACTATCATTGAGTCTGTCCAAGCAAAAACCTTATCACTTGGAATATTAAGAAGATCTACAACATCATTCATGAGTTCTGCGAGTAATGCAGCTGCACATAACTCTAATTTCGGAATCGATAATTGCTTTAATGGTGCAACCTTTGTTCTTGAAGCAATCATTGTAATATGAACATCATTATCATCAATCACCCTTAGGTAAGTTACAGCAGCGTAAGCTTGAGTGGATGCATCTGCAAAACCGTGTATTTGTACTTGCTTGTTATTTTTTTGTGTAATTCTCAACCATCGTGGTATACTCATGTTTTGCAAATGTGTCAGCTCCTGTCTATAGGTCATCCATTCTTCACTCAACTCCTGTGGTAATTCGTCATCCCATCCTAAATTGTTAAGCCACAATTTTTGGATTAATACCTTGGCAGTAATTATCACAGGCGCTAACCAACCAAACGGATCGAATAAGCGGGCAACATCCGAAAGGATTGACCTCTTCGTGGTAGGATTCATCTTATCAGGTAAGTTAACTATAATTTTGAATACATCTTCCTTTCTATCCCAAGTCAGTCCAAGAATTTTTATAACCTTATCCAATTTTATCTCCCTTATATGATATGTAGTTTCTTCGCCCTTTTGTAAAAATCTTAAAACTTCATCAGAATTACTAGACCATTTCTGCATTGAAAATCCTCCTTTATTAAGTACTGTTTCTACCTCTTTACATATCTCCTTCACTTCCTTTTCATTTTCCCCTCCATATACTAGATCATCCATGTAAAAATTATTTTTTATTACAGGTGCAGCAGTGGGGTGTTCTTGCATCTCATCATCAGCTAGTTGAACAAGAGTTCGAACCGCGAGATATGGAGCGGCAGCGGTACCAAAAGTAACAGTCGTCAAGTTGTAGCTCTCGAGGACTTCATCAGGTCTATCTCTCCAGACGATTCGTTGAAGATTTGTGTGTTCTTCTACCATGTTGACCATTCTGTACATTTTTACGATGTCTCCAGTTACAGCTATCTTATAGGTTCTCCAGGTTATAATTAAGCTACGTAGATCAGGCTGTAACACAGGACCAATCATCATTGTATCATTCAAGGAGTGGCCATTATACCCTTTTGCAGAAGCATCGAGTACCACACGCACCTTAGTTGTTTCTTTATCATTGCGTACTACTGCATGGTGTGGTAAGTAAATTGTTTTTTCATCTTCAGGTATGTTAGATTTTCTCATATGACCCATATCTATGTATTCATGTATAACCTTTGTGTATTCTATCTTCAACTTATTATCTTTTTCAAATCTTCTTTCTAAGTATTTAAACCTATTAACCGCTTGTTGGCGTGTATTTCCACATAATTTTACTGTTGCTTCTATAGATTGTTTTAATGGTAAACAAACTGTATATCTTCCAGTATTATCTCTTGTTGTTGTGTTTTTGTATATTTCTTCACAGTCTCTTTCTTCTTTTGTTAATAATTTCTTCTTTTTGTATAATTCTGTCTCTATCTCCCAGAACCTTCTTAATAAGTCATTGTCTTCTTTAACCATACTTGTGATGTGAAATGTTGTAACTCTATGTTCTTTCTCTTCTTGTTTCATATCTTCCTTCTGACCGGAAAGTATCCAGCCCAAAATTGTTTTCTGTGCCACTACACCATCCGACATCTTTACTAAACCATCTTCTATAACTTTGCAAAAGACGTCGGCGCCAAGTAGCATGTCAATTCTACCAGGCGTGTAGTATGTAGGGTCAGCCAATTGTATGGTTTCTAGTTCAGGCCAGTTTGTCGCGACATGTTTCGAGGGCAAGTTTGTAGATATTCCTTTTAAAATGTATGCTTGCACTTGAATAGCTTTATTGTTGAATCGCGAGGTAACTGTCAGATGAACTAAGTGTTTTATGGGTATCTTCATTGTTCCTTCTCCTACTCCAGAGACTACACCGTTGATATTGGTCTTCTTTAATCCCAACATTTGTACTAAATTTTCCGATACAAATGAAGCCTCTGAGCCTTGGTCAAGTAGTGCACGTATAATGTGAGTATCTCCATTATTTGATTTTACTTCAACTTGTGCTGTAGCCAATAATACATTTCGACCAGGTTGTGAGAAGTGTGCAGTTGTCATTGAATGTTCAGGTTCTGGTTGTTGTTGCAATTGTTCATGTCTCTCGTTATTTTTTAAGTGTAAGAGAGAATGGTGTTTTCTTCTGCAGACCCGGCATGTTGTTTTATGTTTACATTTAAAAACAGTGTGATTTGGAACTAGGCAATTGAAACATAAACTATTATTCTTTACAAATTCATGTCTCTTTTCTACAGGTAATCTTACAAACTCTTTGCAGCCAAAAATGTAATGATCTATAGACTTACAATAGCTGCACGATATCTGTTTATTATTGGCATGTGTTGTATGAATATTATCTGCTGAGGAATGATCAGAAGTAATGTGAAATGATCTCTTTTCTTTAAACGAACTTGTAGTTGGAGTAATTAATTCCAGGGTTCGGAACTTAGACTCAAGAAACTTTTTAAGTTCATTCCAAGTCGGCAAATTCATACAGTTCTCTTTGTAAGCATGTACCTCCCACTCCTTTAACGACTCTGAATCCAATTTCTGTCCTATCAGAAATATAATCACTGGATCCCAAGAATCTGTACTAATTTTTAAATTGTTTAAATTACTTAAACATTCTACAGTTGTGTCTAGTAAATTTTTTATTTGATTAGCAGACTGGTTAAGTATCTTCTTTTGTCCAAATAATCGTTTTAAGAGAGAACTTACTATCATTCTTGTATTGCCGAAACGCTCTTTAAGCAGCTCCCATGCCTGTGTATAATTCGTTCCTGTTATTTGTATGTGCCGTAATAACAATTCCGCTTCACCCGAAACACTTGTTTTTAAATAGTGCAACTTCTGTACATCACTAATAGACGAGTTGTGTACCAATGAAATGAATAAATCTTGATATGTCGGCCAATCTTCGTATTTACCAGAAAATGTCGGTAACTGAATCCTCGGCAATTTTGCAAAAGATAATTGATCTTGACCAGGATTAGAGGTATTCAAACTAATTTCTGTTGTTCTTTGATTTCGTAATATTCTTAACATGTCTGATAAATCGGCACTTAAACATAAATATAAATCTTCCACTGTGTAATATTGTTCATTAATAAAATATGATAAATCTTCTCTTTGTTCGCGTGACGTGCAGTTTATAAGACTTTGGTGTGTTTGTTTAAACGTCTCCCAGTACTCGTCAATTGCTTTAATTCTCGCTTGAATATATCCTTCCGTTAGCCTTTGTTTAGGACACTTCTTTAAATTTATTTGCGTCTTTTGTAATATATTAGCCACATCTTCCAGTGTAGATAAATAGTCAGATTGTTCTTTTCTAGGCGTAGACATTATTAATGAGTCCAATTTCAATAAATAACACACAGCGCAAACTATTTAAATAGACTTATTCACTTTGAAATAATATTCCGTATAAAAATCCACATTTGGCGTAAACAACTTCGTCTTATTGCTCAGGAATGCCAGTTCTTTTGTTCTCACGCGCGACCACTATTCATCGAACTTATTAATTCGGCTCGTTCTGGACCAAACTTTATGTTGATGTAATAAGGCTTATTTTTAAGTGGACTGCAGATTGTTAAAATGAAACGCGTGTGCCTTCTTCTATAGTTTATTGCAACTGACTGAACACAAAAGAAAAGCATTCTTTTTCAATATTATTAACTTATATATTTTTGTCAGTTATGGAGCATGAGTGTCATTTGATACCATAGCCACAGGTCATCAACGATGTGCAGTCGATCTATTTTTTATAATACTTCGAGCATTTGGAAATCCATAGACTGAAACCCTTCAATATATTTCCATCTAGGTAATGTACCTATTTCGAAATTCAAAATATCGAAATTTCTCCTATTCATTTACTTTTCGAAGTGCCCAGAGGTTATACGTACGAAAAACATAGTAAGAATAAATAAGAAACATGACCACCGGATGACGTGAACCATTGGAACGCAAACCTTATACCTAACTTGCCAACGGGTCCGTCAATATTTAATCAATGCCACATTTGTTTGAACTGCACTATATTCTGTTTCATTATGCCGAAGTTGAACAGAGTATAATTACCGTATTAGCAATACCAATAGTCTCAGAAGAATGGATTGTAATTGTTCTTCACACGATGTTATTTGCTAATACATAGTGGGAAAAATGGTTCAACTATAATTTAAATTTTATACTCGTAGTTTAAAACAAATTTCATAAAGCTGAAGAAGATTTAAACTCTACCAATCTAAACATTTACAATTACCATAAAAACCTGCTGAAAGACAAACTGACAAAACAATTTAACGGCCCAGGTGCGGACGTACGTTAATAGTTTAATAATAAAACGTAATCATCGTTCTTTCTGCGTAGAAAAATAAATATATTTAGAATAAAAACAAACACGGCTAGCTGTGAATTACCTGTTGGTTTTAGTTAAATGTTTGATGCGTTTGCGCTGGATTGAGGTGTACTGCGAATTAATTACCTTGATAGTAGAACAATTGAAATATGAACCTAATTTATCAAATTGGAAGGATTGTATAATTTGAAACTGGTGTGAGTGGTAGAATCGGGAGTGGTCGACCTAGGCGAACGTACCTCGATCAGATCGGGGACATTCTTCAAAAGGGCCAGGTCTAAAGTACTCGTAATCAACGAGTGTGTATGAAAGCATTGATGAAAGTAGAAGAAGCGAAAGTGGTATGTAAGGATCGAATTCCGTGATCTCTGCCTACCGCAATGGGAAAGAGACGTGATGTATATGTGTATGTATAATTTGAAGCCGTAATCAGAATATCACGGACGAAGATGGTCTGTTAAACGTATAGAATTTCGATATAGATGTTTATGATACATGAAAACGTAGGGCGAATTATGATAAAAGAAAAAAAATTAACACGCAAAATCCCAAAATAAATCTAAACTGTATGAAATTCGATCTGTATCAACTAATGGTATAGGAATGTTCAAGTTCTTCAAATTTATTTATTTACCATTGAAATTTGCCAAAATTACTTGTTTCCATTAGCTCCAAATGATGCATACTACTCTCATATCCTCTACTTTCATCGGTTACTTGCCGTTTCAGATCTGAACCTGGTCTCTAATCTGATCATCTCACGTTCGACATGTCTAGCTCAGTCATACTTTAGCAATGTCTAATATTCTGTTACCCTTGTTCATATACAAAATTTTTGTCAAAATATTTACTTTTATAAACGCGAATATCACACATTTAAATGATTTTTTTTCCGGATTAAAATCGAAAAATCCGTTTGAACTTGTGTCATTGAAATATATACATACCCACAAGTATCAACACTCGCTAGTCACTGTAACTAGGCCATGTGGCTCGTGTAGTATCTCCGCAGTAAGATCACCATTACCTGCGCGCGCGCACCTCCCATATTTTTATTCGATCTATTTCTATAGCGTTTAATGCGCGCTCATTGCGTTATCGGTTACTTTATGTTTTATTAGTTCTGCTTGCGTACGTACATTACAGATTTATAGCGATATGGTTTGTTAAAAATAGCAAATTAATGAAGATTCCTTGTCGATTTCATGATTTCGGCAGAGCGATAACAAAACAAGAGTGTTTGTTTATCCTATTTAGTATATTCATTAATGTTTGCGAATAATATCACAGGATGTACAAAAATAAACTGTTTGCAACAAATTTAATTTTAAGGGATTTTTTAAAATAGGAATTAATATTTAAAACCTAAAAACCTTTTTAAAATAATACCTGCTTTATACATGTTAAAGGAAAAATTCATTCCTATTCAAAAAATCAAAATCAAAAGTTTTTTATTTCAAATAGGCCTTTGCAGGCTCTTATGAAACGTCTAGTTGCACGGTTCCATATTTTGCGACATCTCCATAAAGGTTGGAAAGTTGAAAATTTAACACTACGAGTAGCAGTAGCAAGAAGTATTGCAACGTTCACCAACAAGAAAATAATGTAGGTACTTAAAATAATGTGTGTAGGTACTTCCGTTTAGCCCAAGCTATATTGGTATACCTATGTAGTTTGACCGCCTCCGTGGCTAAGGTGAGGTAAGGGTAAGCGTGATGCATCTAGCATCTGACGTCCTGGGTTCAATTCCCGGGGAATATTTAAAAAAATTGTTTCTGTCAGGCAGGGCATAGAAGGCTGATCACCTACTTGCCTGTAAAGATAAATGATCAGTGAAACAGACCCAGAAATGGGTCTGCCCCATGCCCCTCTAGGGGACTCGGGAATTCACTAATGTAGTTTGACCCGCTTATCAAGAATATGATATTGAAAATACCCGAATATTTCAGGGTTCAACCTTGAAAATAAAATTTTCGAAACGTGATTTCGTTTTTCACGTTTATTTAAAAAAGCATGATTGGATGGATGGATTTGATACCGACGTAATAAAAAATTTAATGTGCTAAATTTATTTTATTTTAATCTGTGATACGCAGGTAATAAAAGATAATATTAAAACAAAGATACCGAAATTAAATTTCACCTGGTTAATTCAAACAAGATTACACCTAATGTGAAGCACTTGAAGGAGACAGTTAAAACCCTTAAAACTTTAACGCGTTATTAGTGATGTAGCTACTTCTCTAGAATAACTAGCGATGTCATAGCTTTTTATAAATATTTAAAATTTTAAAATATACATAATAACTTTTACTGGATGAAAACGCAATTTATTATTTTTATATTATTTATCCCATAATAATATAATTAATAATTCTCTTTTCATCCGGTAAAAGCTATTTTATTGAAATGTGTGATACTCGTGGTTATAAAATATATTATTATTTGAATTTTGCCTTTATTCATATGGGATGTATTGAAAGAGTGATCACTATCATACTAACAGACAAAGTCACTTTTGCATATTAAATATTAAATATTAAGTTTGTAGTAACAAAATAAGATTCCAGTTTAAAAAATATATATATAATTGCTACAATAATTTGTACGTTAATTCTTAACCGCGCTGTTAAAGTGTCTTCGATTACTAAATGTAATTAACTTTTGATATCTAACAGTTATTGATTACACAGGTCTAACATATTTTTCTAACATACATATTGTAGAACCCTAATGAAACTAAATTTCACATAAACACAACACAATTTCAATACAACAAAAACTATCGATAAATATACAACAACACTAAACGCATTAAGGATGTCAGAAAATGAAATTATACAAAGATCCGCCTCCACACTTGCAATAATACACTGTTAATTTTCTTCAAACACTCGTTAAATCATGTTAAACGATATTAAACTTTATATCTCAAGCAATAAGTGCGTGTATCCGTTCCGTGTGTGGTAATATTCTGACAACCTGTTTCACGAGTCAGTAATCTCTTTTATCTTAAGGTGACAAGCTGCGGTGTATTATTTCTGCTGAGATATGTTTGTAATTCCCTTTGTCACAAAGCGTACGAAAATCTACATGTAGGTAATGTTATTTTTGGTATAATTACGTTGTATCTACGTCTTTAAATCTAATGCTTAGATGTCATATAATGTCATGACGTTATCAAATGTACTTTGAAAATATTATGTACTTATTTGCTTTGTTCAATTTTGGTAAAAAAATCAAAACATACAGTATTCCAGATTACCTGGAAGAAATTGCTTTGAGCAATAAAACGGCCTTATTTTACATTTAGAATTATTCTATAGGTTAAGTTTTGAATGTAAAAGTGTTAAATAAATACACTTGTAGTGCTAATTCCCCAAACAGACTTTTAAACTGTTTTTGACGTTTTACAAACTTCAATAGATAATATTGGGAAATTCACCTAAGAATTCCATAAAAATAAACATTACTGTAGAGTACTACTGTACACTGTACAGTACTGCACAACAAGTCTGTTGTCACCAACGGTACGTTTTACTAACCATACAGAAAAATCTAGTCTTTTCTTAAAGGTAAGTAACGCACTTGCGGGTTTTCTAGTGTTGCCGTTGTCCACCAGTGTGGTCGTCACTCAATATCAAATGATCCATGTTCCCATTCGACTTGCGTTCTGAATCTGTATTTCCATATATTTTGAGCTATAAAAAACCCTTGAAGAAGACAAAAGAAGCAAAGCCCTATCAAAGGCAGATCTAGTGATGTACCGAGACTGAAATATCGACACCGTCTTAGCGCAATGCGTTAACCTGTTGAATTAATAGTCGATTAGTCTTCATTAAGCTGGTTTAAGCCAGCTTCGCGCTAATAGTAACTAATAGTCATGTTATTACTGGCTTACGACTTGTCACTGTACAAATTAGTCAAACTATTGCGCGTTTGTACTCGGCGACGTGAACAGGTGCGGTGTTTGAATGTAATTATTTATAAATCGTTCGTCTGCTTTCTGATTTGTCACGAACGGTACATGGACATCCTTTCGTGGAAATAGATTTGATCTAAACTTTAAGAAACATTCAAACATAAAAAAACATCTTGTAAATTATATTTTTGCTCCTATATTCAATGTTTAGATACCGTTCTAGATAGATTATAAGATTTAAAGTAATTATAAAGCTCACTTGAGGAGCAATCACCTGTTTGTGGCAACGAGGGGAATATTCAGATTTTTTTCTATATTATGTAATAAAATAATTAGTTTATTGAACTCTTTGGTGCAATAGTTACGCTCTATAAGTTACCGAAAGCTCGAATATACAAAGCCAATCAGTAATACCATGTGTCTAAGCAATCATTTTACAACAACCTATGTACACATGCCAATTTTTTTTTAATTTATATAAAAAAATCAGAGAAGTCATTCTATTCAAAAATAAACCTTCTATTCAATTGAGCACAGTTTATTAATTTTAGTTGCTACCTTTTCCTCATACGCAAGCACAAGCGTAAATAAGGGCTATTATAATATAAAGTGGCAACACCTTTACGCACAGCGGTGGCGCCATTACGAACATTTGTGTTAACGATATAGCAACATTAAATGCAATGCCGTGTTGCTAGTGAGGAATATTTTTGTGCCATTATAAGCAGTAACTGTTCGTAAATAGAACGTTAGCAAGCATTCTGAGATGCAATCAAGATACTTACAGTTATATTGGATGATTTCGATCATTTTTAAGTTAGGTTTTGAGAAAATGGATCATTAGTTAGCGCGATGCGTTTAGCACCGGGTTCGAATTCCGGGGAAACAAAATTAGGTAAAAAATGTTTCCATTAGGCAGGGCACAGAAGGCGGATCACCTACTTGCCTGTAAAGAAAATGATCAATGAAACAGACACAGAAATGGGTCTGCCCCATGCCCCACTAGGACTCAGGATTACACTTTTTTTTGAGTAAAAACTGTACCACTACTGATCTTATTAGTTCTTTAATGTCAGAAATCGACAAACAAGCATGAGGATCACTTGATGAAAAAAGCGGACAAAACCGCTTTACGTCTATTTTTTGTTATTTTAAATTACATGACATGACAAAATTAGAATTATTTAAAAGGCTGTCTGAACTGGACTCAAATGGGCATATTTTTAGTTGCAATATTAAGAATCGATTGTTTGGTATTATTAAAGTGTCTATATCGCAATTATAGAAATAATATAAAAATTAATCTAATAAAATTTAATTAAATAATCAAAAAATTGTCTTGTCAAATTTTATAAAATTACAAAGAGCAATATTGCTAATATTGAGTTGTATCTTAGTGTTATTTACTACGTCAGTAAAAACAAACATTAAAATAAAATGTCATTCCATTTTTAATCTGTACATCAAAGCCACTTCCATATAATATATCTTAAGTCGACAATTATTAAATTTAGAATTCGCACCTAGGAAGTTCATTAGGAGACTATGTTGCTAATAGAGCGGTTTTCCACGCCTGCGCCGTGTGCTCCACGGTTTATGGTTTTGGCGGGAATTTTGACAGCTGCAAGATGGAGACGTTTTAAAATATACGGTGCTGTGTAAGTGAATTTTGTAAGATGTTCAGTGCTCAGGCTGTGAGTAATATTGTATTGTTATTTCAAAGTTCGGAACATTTTTATACAAGTTTATCAAATATACCCTGTATGACAAAGGACGAATCGGTGGGCGTCCATTCACACTTTCTATAACAATAATTAGGTACAAAATACCTAAGTACATACCTCAGATGTTCGGTGAATGTATGCGTCCTTGTGGTATGTCAGTCAGTATTATTATAATAAAGGAAGGGCGCCCTTAAGAGGATAATTTAAATGATTACAACTTAAAGATAAATAACTATAAAAAGGGAAACTAGAAATAAGTACTTACGTCACCACAGCAGCAACCAGAACATTCTTCTCCATATACGAATATGTCCATCACACGCACTATCACAAGATTATTAAATAACAATATTAAACATTTATATCGCGGCGTGAAAACTAATTATTAAGCGATCGAAACTTCCATAAGAAGCGCTTTTCACAATTATTAGAACACACGAGCACGCCTAAATCCAACCAGGTTAGGAAAAAATGGCCACGATGTCAAACTCGGCTCGACTGTCAAGAGTATATCGCGGTTATTTTATACTACCCTCAACTTTAGAATTTTATTAATAATGTTCTATTCCGAACATACCCATTATTGTTGGGATAAAAATATTTCAGACCTTCACAAATCCGTATATTCCTTACTCTTAATGGTAGATAATAATTATTCTAAAAATATTTGATAATACTTACGTATTTTACATAAGATAGGTGACCTTGTGTTCATATGGGTCGCAGATTCGAAACCTACTGGATCTGACATGTTTCGGTATACTTGTGCATTTGCTCGTTTTGGTCTTAAGTTTTCCGAACGTTTACAAAAAAAAGTCGACAACGCATGGGAGATTCCTCTGCCAGGGAACATCATCTGTCATCATCAAGTGACCCTTACCTACGCTACGCTTACGCCATTTCTAAAAAATAATTTCTTCTGGAAAGTATCCATGTAAAGCCGACCAGGATCTTTTATCTTACAAAAATTCTGAAATAAACTCCTAATTTTATACAGTAAATTTAGTTTAACAAATTGTGTAATGACATACAAACAGACACCACCTACAAATGAAGTCGTTAAGGCTGAATAATGGCGCATAATAAATTAATTTTACCAAATATTTTTGTCGCTAAGATTGTCTTTTGATCTCAAAACGTGATACATTATATTTTGACCACGATATTTTGATAAAATATATTTTAAAATATTATTATCCAAGAATAAATTGTGAATTTTACTTCTAACTATGTTGAGAATCGAATTCAGGTCTACCTTGGAAGATGAAACACTTTTTTTTATTAATATAATATGTTCATTTCGTTTGTATGCTATATGCTTGAATAATAATCTTTATAATATCTAGTTTTACTACTTTAATCAAACACAAGTCTAGTTTAGACGATCGTTTATTCCTTTGCAACTTTTACAAATACTTATACTTTTATGTCTATTTATGCTAGCACTGTTTAAACCGTATTCACTTGTTAATGCAACTGGTCGACTTCGAGGTTCCTTTCTCTCTGTCCCAACTCGCAACGTTTTAGTTTTCAAATCACCTCAAGCGGGAGAATTAGAGTTATTTGATTGGTTCAGATTGGCGTCAACGTCCGGCCAATCATATTTTTTGGCGGGAAATATTCTCGTGTTCTGATTGGCCAACGTAATTGTCAACAGTATCAATAGATCTATTCTTTTAAATAAGTTTTAAGTATAATAACCCTAAAACAATAGATTTATTATCTAAATATTTTCTTTAAAATTAATAACCCTAACAATCGACCATCCTGACATCGTGGGCGTCCCGCACACGACCGCCGGGGGCACCCTAACAATCGGATTTGACCAGTTGCATCAACCTTAGCTTAATTTATTAATTCACGTTTATATTTATATCAAATACAAGTAAATCGACATAACTAATGAGTTTATATAAAGAACACATTTTAAGAGACAATCTCAATAATCAGTATAAATAAAATATTACATAATTCGTCAAAAAAATCAAACGTTTTTTATTTCAATTAGGCCTTTGTGAAACGTCTAGTTGCACGGTTCCAAAAAGTGGGTCTCATGGAGAAGAACCGGCAAGAAACTCCATGGACACTCTTTTCAACAATGGTTTAGCTTACAAAGACTTAAATAATAACAATGAATTTATATAAAGAAAAGCCTTTAACGATAATTTCAACAATTTGTAGACTTATAACATTTTGTAAAAGTTTTAAACAAATAATTTTATAAACTTAACAATTTATTAACAACATCTATAATTTAATGAACTATTGCTTAAAAGAAGATTTTAAACAAAATCAGTGGAATAAAAATTCAGTTTAGATCTCGAAAAATCGATTCTGAGATAATATCCAAATTACAACTAATATAGTATGAACAGTGAACACGGAGATAACAATTACTATAATTAATTAAAGATTAGTAATATTCTTCCCCGATCAATTATAATGGAAGAAATTATTGAAAATCTGCTGACCTCAGATTATGAGGTAAAGGAAATATTTTCCCTTCGGTTATGGGACTTTTGACAAAACCAATACTTTATGTAACCCAGACTCAATTATGGGGCAATAGTAATTACTTCATTGTCCTCCAAGAGCTCGATGACTTGTGACCGCAGATAAGTAGATTGCCTCAAACACGAACCATTCATTTCTCGTGCCTTATCCCAAACTCGATTATGGGCAATAGTAAGTATTACAATATATTGGCCTTCAAAGACTCGATGACTTTTGGCCACAGATAAGTAGATTGCACCAAGCACGAACCAATCAATTCTCGTGCCTGATCCCAAACTCGATTATGGGGCAATCGTAAGCATTATCAATACATTGGCCTCCAAGATCTCGATGACTTGTGGCCGCAGATGATTGCATCAAGCACGAACCAATCAATTCTCGTGCCTGATCCCAAACTCGATTATGGGGCAATCGTAAGCATTATCAATACATTGGCCTCCAAGATCTCGATGACTTGTGGCCGCAGATGATTGCATCAAGCACGAACCAATCAATTCTCGTGCCTGATCCCAAACTCGATTATGGGGCAATCGTAAGCATTATCAATACATTGGCCTCCAAGATCTCGATGACTTGTGGCCGCAGATGATTGCATCAAGCACGAACCAATCAATTCTCGTGCCTGATCCCAAACTCGATTATGGGGCAATCGTAAGCATTATCAATACATTGGCCTCCAAGATCTCGATGACTTGTGGCCGCAGATGATTGCATCAAGCACGAACCAATCAATTCTCGTGCCTGATCCCAAACTCGATTATGGGGCAATCGTAAGCATTATCAGTACATTGGCCTCCAAGATCTCGATGACTTGTGGCCGCACATGATTGCATCAAGCACGAACCAATCAATTATCGTGCCTGATCTGGAACAAAGATAAAAAATCTGTAGCAATGTGCCTTTATTTTAAAATCGATTACGAGGTCTAGGGATCATACCCGCGATAGGGATTAGCTTATCATAGCATATGTATCTATTGTTACCTAACGATTTAGACTTTGTAAGGACCATCTTTTATTAAAACATATTTTAGTGAAAGTAACGAGATCTACGCTATACTGATGTGCTAGTTTCCGATTAATAGGTTTTTCAAGTAAGTGTTCAGATACTACTGTATACGGGACCTTAGTCTCCTACACCTTCAACGTTTAAAATAAGATGCACCCCTTTAAAAATGTCTGCGCATTATCTGTTTTTTTTTTTAATTGTTACTGACCACCAGAACTTGAATATCGAAATATTATTCATCACATATTGCAATAACTGATCATGATTAGAAAAACACAACACTAAGCCCCCAGGGCGTAGTGTTTTATCGCCAATGCCATGAATCAGATACTTAATCCACTGCACATTTTCCCACTTTGTCACACTGATTATATGATTAGGTAGCATATTCATTGGATCAATTTTAGGAGCAGCACGTACTTAGTAGACGAATGAGGTGATAGGTTACTCTTTAAATATACCTAGAAAATCGTTTTTAGTAATAAAAAGATTACGTGACCTTGAAAAGTGTTGGCCACCATAGCGCTGCTTGACTCGTCGATATGATCCTGGCTGGAAGTCACGTTCTCTCAGCAGCATTAGTCAGCGTTAGAGTGCGCCATCGCGCAGCAGACTTCTCTCTCTAAAAGGATTCCGATGGTCATCTTGGTGGTGGCTTTGGCTATGGGAGTCTGAATCGTGTATGGATTCACGCGTCAGTGTTTTCAGCCTCTGCGAACCGGAACGTTGGCTTCGTTGGTGGTCTAGAGACTCCTCCATGATCTGGGACTCACAAATAAAATTCATATGAGTGTAATGTTTTTTTCTTTTTTTTTAAATTATTATCGAAGAATGTAAAATATAACTAAGTATTTGCCAACGGTTAATAAACAAAATACTTTAAGCATTATGCAATTAAAATATCAATAAATTAATTAAAATAAAATTTCACTAAGGCATATTGAATCTAGTTATGAAAACAATAAATTAGCACAGATTTCAAATATTGTTTAAAACGAAATCTTTTGCACGAAGAAAAAGGTAGAAATTCAGTGAAATACATATTATTTATATATAAAATAACAAGTAATCTTATTATAGCAAGGGTATTAATAATTCTCATCATAACTACAAAGATAAATCTATAGTTAACATTTTAATCTCGCCTTAGAAAATGAGGGTATGCAGATAAACTATTTCTCTTTAAGCACAAAGATATCTGACAAGTTAAATGATGAAACCGAATCTAGATATCTAGATATGTACAATAGTTTTCCAAATACCCCAAGCTTTGAATTGAGACGACAATGTTAAATCGATTACGTTTTTTTTTTTAATCTGCCATCAAGTAATTCGTACTATAAATTTAAAAAAAAATCCAAAGAAAGAACAATAAGACAATATTACAAAGTATTGGGCGTGTACTTACGTTATTTTAACGATGTTCTGCGCACTTCTGAACTTTAATCAAACACAAGTCTAGTTTAGACGATCGTTTATTCCTTTGCAACTTTTACAAATACTTATACTTTTATGTCTATTTATGCTAGCACTGTTTAAACCGTATTCACTTGTTAATGCAACTGGTCGACTTCGAGGTTCCTTTCTCTCTGTCCCAACTCGCAACGTTTTAGTTTTCAAATCACCTCAAGCGGGAGAATTAGAGTTATTTGATTGGTTCAGATTGGCGTCAACGTCCGGCCAATCATATTTTTTGGCGGGAAATATTCTCGTGTTCTGATTGGCCAACGTAATTGTCAACAGTATCAATAGATCTATTCTTTTAAATAAGTTTTAAGTATAATAACCCTAAAACAATAGATTTATTATCTAAATATTTTCTTTAAAATTAATAACCCTAACACTACATTGACGTATATTGTTGATCGAAGTTTTACTAAGACTAATAGCTAATTCAAATCTAGTTCGATTTAAGTGAAAGTGAGTAGCCTAGGGCATGGGGCAGACCCATTTCTGTGTCTGTTTCTAATCAGCCTGCTGCCTTCTCAACCAATTTTTTTTCTTGTTTCCCCGGGATGCGAATCCGGGACAAACGGTGCTAAAAGCATCGCGCTTACCACTTAGCCTCGTAAGCGACCGCTTTTTTTTGTTACATATCGACAGACAAGCATGAAATTCACTTGATGGTAGATGATACCTCAGCCACAGAACATCAGTCAATGATGCGCTGTCAACCTAATAATACTTCGAGTATTCGGAAATCCATACACTGAAACTTGCACTGCACGGTTTTTCCACCTATGAATGGTGGTTCGTTATGTGGTTGGAATTTTGATATTCCTCCTACCCGATCAGTGCCCAAAGTTACCAGACGTGGGGAAAACATGCTTACAGAAAATTATAAACATGTCGTCCCGGTGGGATTCGAACGCGAACGACAGGTGTTCTACCGAACGCGCCAACGAGCTCGTCAATGTTAATATACAATATTTAACATAATATATAGTGTATTGAAGTATCCAATATATGAAAGGTGAAAAAAAATAATAATAATATTATATTCGATTGGGATATAAATCGTGTATCTATAAACAGCGTAGATATGGAGATATATGTAGAGTGCAGTTAGCAGTGATGGATAGTCACGGGCCAAGTGTAGTCGTATTTTATAATAATTTATGAATGGGCGGCCATTTTCTCGCAATATACTGATAATCTCCTCCGTTGATTTATTTCACATCTTTATTATGGCCTTGGATTTACTGTAAATACACCATTACCATAGGTATTTGTGATATTTATTGAGCCTGGAAAAGATCTCTAGCCATCTATGTACGTATATATATACATATATTCTATATATTCTATGATTAGTTCAACAAAAATACAATCGTATTTTTACGTTCATATATGCCTCTTTCTCATTAGAGTAGATGAAGATCACGAAATTGCATATACTCCTATTCTTGCATACTACCTATAACTAACAATTAAGTTATAGAAATATTCAGAAAAAAGCGAAATTATGAATCCCTAGTATTTTATTTTTAAATTAGACTCCCTCTAAATATTATCTAACGTCTCAGTGGTATGTACTGAAAAGTTAATACAGTAGAACCTCACTAATCCGGCCTTCAATAAACCGACACGTCCAATAATCTGGCACTCTCCGCCCGCACCTCCCGCGCCCCTCCCTATGGTGTGCACCAGGTATGCAACGCTCCGTATTTTTAAACAAGTTGCATAAAAAATACTTAAATTAAGGATTATTTTAAAACTATGTAATTAGTTAATTATCAGGTATGTTGCAGTTATAAGCAATACTTGTAGAACAAGAACTCAAATACGTTGTATTCCCTTTATGAAACGCTTTATTCATTTATTATTTTTTCTATTCAGTCCAGTAATTTGAACATTCCAATAATCCGGCACCTTCTGGATTAAATAGTGCCGGATTAATGAGATTCTACTGTATTAGAATTTCGAAGCTTAAAAATGATAAAATGCTGCAGAGTGCTACGGAATCATAAAGCAATTCAATACTGTTTTTTTTTCACTTACTACATAAAAGTTTTTATTTTTATAAATATTTTTGACAGTCCTATTAAATTCAAAGTGTTTATTTCGATCTAAATATATATCTGTAAATGTCACTTACCTACGTTTTATAAGATTTTTATCGCTATTTAAGAATACTATAAATAAAGTTAAAACTAGAAGCAATATAATAAAGACGTCAAGATTACAATTTATCGTTTTTGTGGAACGTTTCTATCGTTTATAAAGTAATAAAAACTAAAAACAAAATACTAAATATACTCGTTTATTACAATATTTTAATAATGTCACAAAATTATAGTTTCATAACGCAGAAGAAGCCTTTTTAGCACGCGTTAAATATATTCCGGAACTTTTCTATTGCAGCATCGAAAGAGGTGGAGGGGGAGGGGGGAGAGTTAATTTCATAAGAACACAATGTACTTAAACATACTTAAGGATATGTTTAATTAATAACAATTATTTCTTTCCGACTTGGCTCATATTTTATGTTAGTCTCGCAAACCTTATCTGTATAAAACAAAGTCGTATTAGTTACACAATTTATAACTCAAGAACGACCGCATGTTATGTAGTCCCTACTACCTACTATATTTCTGTATACTATATTTCTACTGTATTGTTTATCTTTATGTTTTCTATGTACTAATTACTATTTCTTTGTTGTGTACCATTTCTTTATATTAACGTAGTGATAAGATTAGTTAATGACATTGTTTGTTCCCTTAACGTATCCCTACTCCAATCCGACCCTTTAAATACCAAGTCCCGATCCTTTCTAACTAACTTCTATTTCTGATTCCATTACTAAACCATCTCTGCTATTTTGTATTATTATATAAGTTTACAAATAAAAGCCTTAAGTATTTTAAAAACCAAGTTTAAGTCACTGCCGCATAACAATTTTGGCGCAGTCGGTAGGATCTACTAGTGTAGAAAGACGGATAAAAACGTACAAAGGACAAACATCGCCTAGTACGGTAGCCTTAGGCTTTTAATAATATTCGCCGAATCATGCTCGTGTTCCTGATACTGTGGTAAGTGGCATTTTACTTGTGGCTCTAATTCCATTTTCCATTTTCATACTATTCCTGCTATTTCTTTGTGTTTATTTATATTTATAACATTCTATTCTATTTCAATATGTCTACACACGAACAAGTTAAAATTGAAAACACAACCGAAACATTACATATAACAACTCTCATTAACTTAATACCCAATTTCGATACAAGTAACCATGACGAAGTATACGGTTTTATTAGGTCCTGTGACACAGTTTTTAAATTATCTAACAAATGTTCTCACGTAACTTTATTAACTTGTGCTCTTAATAATATTAAAGGCATCGCAGCCTCAGAAGTCCGGTGCAAAACATATAGAACGTGGAATGAACTCAAAAGTTTCTTAATAGAAAGATTCGCGAATTCAAAAACGTTACAACATTTAAATATCGAATTACAATCAATGTTCCAAAGGCCTGACGAGTCCTTAACGCAATATTATCATAGGGTTGATCTGTGTCGTTGTAAAATCTTAGAAAAATTGCACACCGAAGTGAGTGATCTAACATTACACGGTCGCCTAGCCACAACCGAAGAGACCGCCTTATGCGTCTTCCTTAATGGACTGTTATCAGACATGGGGATAATGTTAAGAACGAAAGGTTTCGATACCTTAAGGGAAGCAGGTCGCTTTGCAATGCAAGAAGATCAGGTTAGGGCTATGAATAAAGTCCGACAGTCCCTATTTAGACCAACTATTAAACCTAACGGGTACCCAAATAATTACCAATCCATTCGCAATCCGAATATAACATTTCGAAATCCTAATCCTAGATTCACACCTAAAACATGTTCTTATTGCAAAAATATCGGTCATTCTATAAATGAGTGTCGCAAAAAAGCGTACAACGAACATAACAAGCGTACTCAACCTGTTAATGTTCGTCATTTAAACTACGAAGCGACCAACGAGATGAGCGACTCGCTGGAAATCGCTATGAACCCTTGCTCAACAAATTTCGAACAGTAGATTATATTTCTAGTTCTAATAAAGGTATAGGACAAAGTAGTGTGAATGCGTTACCATTACATAATAGATTACCAGCCTATCGGAGGCAATGTAAAGACGCGTCTACACAAACTGACCCATTACCTACTATAAAGACCTACAAACAGGGTAACCAGCCCCAAACCTTTGGTCAAAATACTAAATCCACTGAATCTTATCTCACTGAACCCACTGTATCTACTAAATCCACTGAATCTTATCTCTCTAAACCCACTGTATCTACTAAGTCCACTGAATCTTATTTCGCTGAATCCACTGTATCTAAAGAATCAAATCATATACAAAAAAATCCTAACTCTAAAAAATATACTAAATCAAAAGCAAGTACTAAATCAAAGTCTCGTTCTAAGAAAAATAAATCAAATAATACTAAATCGAAAATAAAATCTTTTGCTATTTCTGCTTTAAACGATGTGCCTCCTGAAAACTTATTACACGGAACATTTTCCATAGACGGAAAGCCCGTCACACTTTTGATTGATACCGGAGCAGGTATTTCTGTTATTCGAAAAGACAAAATAGGCTCAACGTCGATTAATGAATCGAATATAGTCTCAATTCAAGGTATTTCTAGTTCTCAATCTTTAACGCTAACTCTCGGTACGTCTAATATTTCGTTGGACGATTTACCCAAACATACATTTCATGTTGCTAATTTAAACATTAAAGCTGATGGTATCTTAGGTAACGATTTCATGACAGAATTCGATTGTAAAATTGAAGTGCAATCAAAAATATTAAGAATTGGTGTTAAAAGTTATAATCTTCATTATTTCCATGAAAAACCTATTATTTCAAATTCACAGAATAATGTTTGTTTAGATAAACAAATCATTAACAAGCGTTCGGAAACAGTAATTAGATGTTCAACAAACACTATCGATTCCGGGATAGCGATAGTTGAAAAACAAACATTAGATAATGGCATCGTTATCCCACACTCATTAATTACTGTTGTAAACAACTCATTTCTTATAACTTGTATTAACTTAGATAAACAAGATAAAATAATTACTTCTCCAAATATTAATGTTACTCCTTATAACCCTGATAAGCAAACTAACTACGAAATAAATAATTTCAACTTAATGTCTCAGACGGATCGTCAAAACAAAGTTTTATCTCTCATTAGACGCGATCACTTAAACAAAGAAGAATCCAGTTCCTTAAACAAAGTAATAAGTGAATACTCTGATATTTTCTATATGGAAGGCGATAAATTAACATTCACTAATCATACTAAACATAATATTCCTACAACTTCAGATTTACCAATTAATACCAAAACCTATAGATTTCCACATGTTCACCAACAAGAGGTAAAAACTCAAGTAGATAAAATGTTAAATGAAGATATCATACGTCCTAGTACATCACCATGGAGCAGTCCTATCTGGGTAGTTCCGAAGAAGGTAGACGCCTCAGGAAAACAAAAATGGCGTGTAGTTATCGACTATCGTAAACTTAACGATATTACCATAGGTGATAGTTATCCTTTACCAAACATTACTGACATACTCGACAAATTAGGACATTCAATATACTTTACTACTTTAGATCTAGCATCCGGATTCCATCAAATTGAACTCGACTCTAAAGATATTCCTAAGACCGCATTTAATACTCCTTACGGACACTATGAATTTCTACGAATGCCATTCGGTTTAAAGAATGCGCCCGCTACCTTTCAACGCGCTATGGATAGCGTACTTTATGGATTACAAGGTGAACGTTGCTTCGTATATTTAGATGATATAGTAGTATTTGCTTCTAGTCTCCAAGAACATGAACAAAAGTTAACCGAAGTCTTCAATCGACTTAGGCAAAATGGTTTAAAAGTTCAACCAGACAAGTGCGAATTCCTTAGAAAAGAAGTAGCATACCTAGGTCACGTAATATCTAGTGAAGGTGTAAAACCTAATCCCGAAAAAATTAAGGCAGTTGAAAACTTTCCAGTTCCTAAATCATGTAAAGACATTAAGTCATTTCTAGGTCTAGCCGGTTATTACCGTCGTTTCATTTCTAACTTTAGTAGTCTAACAAAACCTTTAACTAGCCTTCTCAAGAAAGATGTTCCTTTTATATGGGGCGAATCTCAACAATCAGCTTTCGAAAAATGTAAACAACTTCTTATTAGTCCTCCTATTTTACAATACCCTGATTTCACTAAAGAATTCGTTTTAACAACCGACGCATCAATACATGCTATCGGAGCAGTATTATCTCAGGGACAAATAGGTAAAGATTTGCCTATCGCATACGCTTCACGTACACTGAACAAAGCGGAATCTAACTATTCAACGATTGAACGCGAATTGTTAGCAATAGTTTGGGCTGTGAAACATTTCCGTCCCTATCTCTTTGGTAGAAAGTTTAAAATCGTTACCGATCACAAACCATTAACATGGCTTTTCTCTATAAAAGATCCAGGTAGTCGCTTAGTTCGTTGGCGTCTCAAACTCGAAGAATTCGAATACGAAGTCATATATAAAGCTGGTAAAAATAATACCAATGCTGACGCACTCTCTAGACCTCCGATTCTTTACACAAATACTATCGACTTGACTTGCGACAAGAGTACCGATAACACTGAGAACGAAATCAATTCCCACGATGATTATTTACAATTAAATTTTCAACACTTCACAGAAATTTCGAATTATAGTTTCGACACTCCAAACATTAATAAATCTCCTGACAGGCTCTTAGACGAACGACATAAAAACATATTTATTCCTATTTCTTACGACCTCTCTGATAAAAATAATCTTTACAACGAAGCCATTTCAATATGTTCTCAAGTGGAACCATTCTTAAACAAAACCAAAGCTCTTTACGAAACAGATTTATTGGTTTCAGACAAAAAACAAAATATATTATTTGCTTATTCTCGTCCTTCATACTTCGACTCTTGGGACTCTGAAAGTTATTTTAAATCATTACTTAACTGTTTACAGAAAAACGAACTTAAATCTCTTTACGTACCCGACTTGAAAAATGACAATACTTGCAAACTCGTAGGAAACGAACAGTTACGTATTACTGCTTACTTAGCAGATATTTATGAATGTAAAATAACTATTTGTGAAAATAACGTTAAGACTCCTAAACCTGAAGATATTCCTTCAATTCTTAAAACATTTCATGATGATCCACTATCCGGACATCGAGGTATTATTGAAACTACAAGAAAGATAAGATCAGAATACTTTTGGAAGGGTATGACTGATACTATAAAAGAATATATTGATAAATGCCAAATATGTCAACGAAGTAAAATTCAAAGAAAAACTTATAAAGCTCCAATGGTTATTACTTCATCCTCTACTGAACCATTCGAACGTGTTTCTATTGACTTAGTCTCTTATTCAGAAGTTACTCATGACTCTAATAAATATATTTTAACATTACAAGATGACTTGACTAGATTTGTACAAGCTTATCCTATTGTAGACAAGCAAGCAATTACAGTAGCAAAGACTCTCTTAGTTTTCTGTCAACATTACGGTGTTCCAAAACGATTCCATTCTGATCAAGGAACAGAATTTGTAAATAGCGTTATAAAACAATTAATGAAATTATTAGGTTCAACTCATACATTAAGCACAGCTTACCATCCTCAAAGCAACGGTTCTATAGAACGTTTCCATGCTACTCTCAGAGATCATATACGATTGTATCACAAGAGAAATAACTCCAATTGGGATCAAATAATTCCCTTCGCAGTTATATGTCATAATACAGCAGTTAATCAATCATTAGGTTTCACTCCTCATGAATTACTTTTCGGGTATAAACCTCGATCACTTTACTCCTTGAAAGAATTTAACGAATATACAACGTGCGATTATTTGAACGATCTTAACGAACGTCTCAAAGTCTCTCGCGACGTCGCTTTACGTAACTTACAAGCAATGAAGGAAAAAGCTAAAGAACGTTACGATAAAAATATTAGAAACATCGCGAAGTATAACGTAGGTGATTATGTAATGCTCAAAGTACCTAACCCTAATAACTTAGACTCTAAATGGGAAGGTCCTTATCTAATTATCAGAATAGGATTCAATGAAAACTATGTAATCAAAAAGAATGGAAGAAACCAAATAGTGCATGCAAATCGCTTAAGACCATTGCACGATTCATAAATCATTTAGAATAATCATTATAATTATTAGTAAGTTATATATATCTTATTTTATAAATCAATTTTAATTCTATTTCAGTTTACCAATTACTATGGCATTTCCTAATACTATATCAGACGGAGAAGAGAATACTAATTCTAATTATATACATTCATTTTATACACTAATGAATAATCCTTATTTTAGTTTTACTATGTGTTCTATAATTAAAATTTTATTTTACATTGCATTATACAAAACTTATGTAGTTATTAAGAAAATCTTTACAAATAGGTTTAATTCTAATTCTAAAGAAGTCATAGTCTAAATTTTAAAATATTTTCTATTTTTTTTAATATCATATTTTACAATATTCTACTAGTTCTTTTATTTTGTATTTTAAATATAAACTCAACTGTTTCAATACAAATTTTAGTACTCGTCACGTCTTTAGAAAAACAAATCGATAATTTTGTTACAAGCAATTTATTTTTTAAATCGGGAGCAGTTCATTCTTCGGTCATATCTTGAGATCTTTATAAATAATTATTAGCATCAAGTCATGCTAGAACCTCAGGTAACCTAGTAGCAACCGTGACTCTTCAAAACATTCATACAATTCCAAACTCTGCTACAATTACATCATACATTTACATGAACAAAATTATTTATATATTAAATTTTCCCTTAGTCAAAAACGACATATTTACATTATACCATTTAATATCAATTCCTATAAGACATCCTGAGTCCACCTTATATTCCACAATCCTACCTGAGCACATGTATCTTGCCATGAGCAAAAACAGTCAACGCTACCTGACGACGAACTCCATGGATAAGTGTAAAGAATTCTCTCCAAACACTCGTGTATGCAGTAAGGTCGCAGTCTACAATTCTAACGCACGACCGATCTGCGAGGTGTCCATCTTGCTGACGAATTCCAAAGATGTACCACAAAACTGCGAGGTATCTACATTCTCCGCGCACTTCAACACATTTCATCCACTGAAGAATAACAAATGGATTTTCATACTTTCGAAGAAAACTTCATATGCTGTGGAATGCAACGGAAAAACTACACATGGTGAAATATTTGGACATGGAATAATTCTACTACAACCTGCATGTAAATTTTATACACCAATGGTTACACTCATCGCTGAAGACTCCAAATCAAAAAACATAAGTCACCCCATTGTTACTGTCGACGTGGAAGACAATTGCATTGAAGGAACTCCAAATTTTTATAATCCAGAACTCATACCAATTCAAGTCAACGATGTTTCCTTAGATTCTCTCAATACCATTAAAGAAGAGATCAAACATCATTCTAAAATATTACAACAAGAAAAATATATAATTCAAGAACACCCATATCATTTAACTCTAATGAGTTTATTAATTGGCTCAGCTCTCCTTATTTTTATTTTTTTATAAGTTTTGCAATTTTTGCAACCCCTTTAAATACTTTTACCCAAGAAGAAATTCTCACGAACAAGGGTGCATACAAATATTCAACAATTGTTTCGACCGATCCCGAAGACAACAACAAATTGAGATTCCGATGTCTGCATTCAACACGACGACGACGACGGCTTGCATCAGCTCAGACGACGAGGAAGAAGACGCCCAACAACACTCCTCAAAAAGTTCACGCCAACAGGCGCAATCTTTATTTTAAGGGGGGAGGTGTTATGTAGTCCCTACTACCTACTATATTTCTGTATACTATATTTCTACTGTATTGTTTATCTTTATGTTTACTATGTACTAATTACTATTTCTTTGTTGTGTACCATTTCTTTATATTAACGTAGTGATAAGATTAGTTAATGACATTGTTTGTTCCCTTAACGTATCCCTACTCCAATCCGACCCTTTAAATACCAAGTCCCGATCCTTTCTAACTAACTTCTATTTCTGATTCCATTACTAAACCATCTCTGCTATTTTGTATTATTATATAAGTTTACAAATAAAAGCCTTAAGTATTTTAAAAACCAAGTTTAAGTCACTGCCGCATAACACGCACCGATTTCAATGATATCTTATTTGTTGGATTCGTGTCTCGATTAACAGAATAACTTTTAAAATATCGGAAAGTTACAGGAAAAGGAAATAACGTAATATTTTTAAATAAATTACGTTCGGAACACTGCCATCTTCCGCAATTGAGAGCTCACGTCGTCTCAGGCATTAGATATGTTTACAGAAAATTATAAAACATGTCATTCCGGTGGTTATCGAATCCGCGACCCTGCCAAAGAGCCTATCAAATTCGTATTTCAATCGTTCAGTAAAACAGTGCGAGGCACTACAATGGAAGCGATCACCTCTTGAACGTCGGAGGTTTAGAGAGATCTAATAGCGGCCGTTGAGTGGTTTCGCGTGTAACTTAGCCGCGGGGCGCTCGGCTCGCTCCTTTTACATTTTTTACGTTCTCCTCTAGGTGACACTGTATTGCTTTCATAGGATTTACGCATTTTTGAGGTGAAGACATTAAAACTTAGTTGTGCTGCTCTTAAAAGTTAACGAAGACATTGCGATCTAAGCAGATATTGAACTAGAAATAAATCCTAAAATGCAACTTTTTAAATTTTTAACTGAAGAATTTCTTAAGTGAATTTCCCGCAGCCCCATGCATCGGACAGATTCATTTCTATGTCTATTTCACTGATCATTTTTCTTTTCAGGCAAGTAGTTGATAAGTTTTCTGTACCCTGCCCGACCGACATATTATACTATATAATTGCATTATTTTATTTTAAAATGATATACATATCAATATACATTTTGTATTACAACTTTGGTTTAATATCAAACAAAATCAATTAATAGTTCTATTATTTTGTCTCTGCGAGATTATAAAATCCTTACATTATTATAATTTGCATATTGGCTAATGGCCTAATCTTCCTTAATACATTACATATTGTATATAACGACATAATTATATTAATTCTTGTAAATAATTATTTATTTAGCTATGAACGCCTGTATAATAGAGTTGAACCCGCAATGTATTGATATAACTAGTTGGTTAACGAATGGGATCGAATTAACAGTATATTGGCGGTGTATCAGAGGTAACAAGTGCTGGCAATTTGTTTGCGAGCCGATTAAATAATCTCGATGGTTAGCCACAGACTATGAAAATAGCAGGAAATAATTTAAAGTTCCAGCAAATCAAATGGAAAAATGAGTTTGTACATATCATGCACTTCATAAAGGCTTAGACGTGTATTTTCGTTCTAATTTTTGAGATAAGTCAGATAAGTTAAAGTTTTATCTAGACACTTGGTGCTACTTTACATTCTTATGGATCGCAAGTTCCAGTAGGGTTGCCATATTTAAGGCATAATATTGTCTTTTATTAACGCGAGTATCACACATTTAAATAAAATACTGTATGACTAGCAGTCTCCCGCGACCACGGTTGCTGAAAAGCATCCGAAACGTCGGGATAAATAATTTAAATAATAAATCGCGTTTTAATCCGGTATACAGTATTTTATTTAAATATTTAAGGCATTCAAACGAGTGGGAAGGATACCTATGTTCCGACCACCGTTTATAGTATAAAAAAAGGTAAAAATTGCACGTTTCGGTTCAGGTCTTAGATTTCGAAATTCTTAAAATAGAAAATAGTTTGACATATCACGATTGACTGAAAGGTTATGGCTGAGGTAGGTACCACCAGGTGAACATAATACATATGTTAGAAATTATAATAATTAATACGGAGTGTAGCGCGCACTTTCGGTCACCCGTACACCCCGCCAGGCCTGGAATTTTCCGTTATGCCGGCGCCGCCTGCGCGGCGCGAGTTCCTATAAAACAGTCGGCCGAGAGGCATCCAAGTGGTTAGACGCGTCGTAGTCTTCCCCGTGCGCCGAGCCGCGTATGCGCGTTACGTACAAAATTCGTAGTTTCCTTGTCACCCACGACCTTTTACCATCTCCACCTTAGGGACGCATAAGCGTCACCTTATATTGGCGCCCAGCTTAGTGGCCAGGGAAATCACAGTTCAATCACGTACGTATCGAGTATGCCGAGACGGTTACGCAAGGACGCGAAGACCGTTGACGACATGGAGAACGTCGAGAATAGCGACGTAGACACCGTTGACAGCGAAGATGACGTCACAGAAAAAAGACCAGCTCCTTCATCAACCCCCGCGACTTCTTACATCACTATGACGCAAGATCAACTCGAAAACGTTATCGCTACTATAACCAGGACACAGGCAGAAAGTAACCGTCTCCTGATCGAGGGCCTGATGAGCAGGAACCAGCCTGCACCAACCTCGCCGGCGAGTAGTGATGAGACCAACAGGATTACACCGGGAAGTTACTGTGAACCCAGATCTGGAAACTTTTCTAAGTGTACTGCACGCTTCGACGGCTTAACCCGAGATGCAGACCGACTAGAGGCTTTCATCGATGAAATTCAAACCTACAAGGAATGTGCGAACGTGACCGATGCACACGCACTGCGAGGTTTGCCGATGCTGCTAGTGGACGACGCTGGCGTGTGGTGGCGCAGCGTAAAGCACAGCGTTGCGACGTGGAACGAGGCCATACAACGCTTACGTGGCATGTACGGAGTGCCACGCCCACCATATAAAATATGGAGAGACATTTTTTCGTGCGAACAAAGTGAGACCGACCGTGCGGACGTTTTCGTTAATAAAATTTGTGCGCGTTTCGCGAAGTTACCGTATGTGATAGAAGAATGTATGAAACTCGACATAGTGTATGGTTTATTGCATAGAAAAATAAAAAAGCGCATATGTCGCGACACGGTACACGGGTTAGAACAACTACTTCTAAAAGTAAGGTTAGTGGAAGAGGCGCTGGCGGAGGTGAGTAGTTTTAATAATAACAACACTTCCAACTTAAGTAACCGCGTTGATACATCCTTTCCTTTAACTCATAAAAATGTTAACCCTTCAAATGCCGTATGGGGTCAGAGTAACACTCAGCGTCCCGCGACGGGGCAAGTTGGGACTATGTCTATTACTGAAGGGGGGCAAGTTGCACCATCGCATAAACTAGCTTCACAGCCAAGTTCGTATTCTAGCTCAAAGCGCACCCGTCCTAAATGCTCTTTTTGTAAAATGTTCGGTCACACCGCGAATGATTGTCGTAAACTAAAGAATAATGAAAGTAAAAAGGAGACGTCTGAGCTCCGTTGCTGCGGATGTGGTCAGTTGGGGGTGATTAGGGCTAAATGTCTAAACTGCAGGGAGATGTCAACTTCCTCAGAATTACACAGCGCGCGTATAGGTGATACGGAAACCCGCCCAATAGTGCGAATTATGATTAAGGGTCAACATAGAGTGGCGATTTTAGATACAGGTTCAACCCATTCTATAGCAAGCAGAGATCTATATAATCTTCTAATGGACATAGGCGTTGAGTTCACGGCAACACAGCGCGCCGTATCCCTCGCTGACGGTTCGCAAAAGGTAAGGACCGCACTATCGTGTACTACAGCTGTTAACTTGAATGGACGTCACTCACCTGTTTCCTTCTTAGTGTTTCCCAATGCTGACAGCCAGACGCTTCTTGGACAAGACTTCATAGCACGAGCAGGTATATTGCTCGATCTCCAACATGGGTGTTGGCATTTTTCTGACTTACCTGAGCAGAAGTTTTCTTTTGTACGCCCCTACAGCCTGACACAAACAGACGATACAGAGCTGATGCAGATGGACGTTACCAGCCTCTCACTCAGAGGAGACGAAGGATCGAAACTTACTCCGGCTCAGCGAATACAGTTAAACCAGTTCATAGTTGATAGAACTGAGCGCTTCGCCACTGAAGGTCCAGCTACAACTTATGCTAAACATTATATCAAGGTTGGCGAGAGGCAGGAGCCAACTGCTTCACCACCCTATAGGATGACACAAGGTAAGAGAGAATTACTGAACGGCGAGCTTGATAAACTTCTACGTACAGATATCATCGAAGAGTGCGAGTCACCTTGGGCTGCTAACGTGGTTTTGGTCTCGAAAAAAGACGGTGGAGTTCGTTTGTGTATAGACTACCGCAAACTTAACGCCGTGACCGAACCAGACCGGTACCCGCTCCCACGCATAGAAGATGTACTTCACGCGGCGAAAACGACAAACTACATGACGACACTCGACCTGCACTCAGGTTACTTTCAGGTAAGTGTTGCAGAAGAAGACCGTGACAAGACGGCCTTCATTACACCTTCTGGTACCTTTAGGTTTAAAAGGATGCCCATGGGCCTCCGAAACTCTGGAGCCACGTTTCAACGGCTAATCGATCGTTTCAAATCGAACTTATTCGTCCCAACGCCGTCTGGAACAGGAGCTATAGGTAACAATGAAGAGTTTGGTGCGAACACTCGAGGTAGTAGACCCGTTATCATCTTAGGCTACCTAGACGATATCATTATCTTATCGAAAAGCTATGATGAACACATGGAAGACCTGCAAGCTGTTTTCGATAGATTAGAGAAATTCAACCTTCGAATAAACCGGAAGAAAAGTTGCTTCGCGTGCGATAAGGTAAAGTTTTTAGGGCATATTATTGTTCCTGGTGGCCTTCAAGTAGACCCAGAGAAGACATCGGCCATTGCTGATATGCCTACCCCCAAGAACGAGAGACAGTTAAAAGGTTTCTTGGCGACGTCTAGTTGGTTCCGACGATTTGTGCCTAACTATGCTTCTGTTGCGAAACCGCTGACCGAACTTCTTAAGAAGAATAGCTCCTGGAGGTGGAACGAAGAACAGCAAACAGCTTTCGAACGTATAAAACGACTTCTAGTAAGTGCACCTATTCTTCGTCAAGCGGAAGAGTCAGAACCTTTCACGCTGAGAACAGATAGCAGTGGTTATTGTCTCGGAGCAGTCCTGATGCAGGGGGAGGGCCCTGACGAGAGACCAGTGGAGTACGCTAGCAGACTTCTTGCGCCCGCTGAGCGAAACTATACGACTACTGAGAGAGAAGCCCTTGCCGTCGTTTGGGCGGTTACTAAGTTTAGAGGATATATAGAAGGGTCAGAAGTGATCGTGAAGACCGATCATCAGCCTTTACGCTGGCTAATGAGCTTGAAATCACCAAGTGGGAGACTTGCGAGGTGGGCTCTGACTCTTCAAGCCTATAACCTACAAATCCAATACACACCAGGTAAGGTGAACGTCATTGCAGACTCGCTAAGTCGTCCCGCTTGCTGCGAAGGCGATGTAGGCAGCTGCGAGGTATGTCTGATCTCTGTCGACATACCACAGAGAACGCCCGTCGATGTACGCGAGAACCAACTCAAAGATCCCGAACTAAAGAACATCGTCGAGGGTTTGGAATCAGCCGACGATTCGTTCAGGGGGAGAGGTTGGTCAGACCGCGGATATTTGATCTGTGATGGAATTTTATATAGATGCATGCCCGAGTCGGATGAAGACTCCGCATGTCTCGTGGTACCAGCGCATGAGAGGAAGAGCATCCTAGAAGAGCTACATGACGCCCCAACAGCCGGACATCTCGGAGTAGAACGTACTCTAAGCCGTATCAGGTCAAGGTACTTTTGGCCTGGTATGAGATCATTCGTTACGGAATATATTAAAAATTGCGTAGCTTGCCAGAGATTTAAGGTAGATAACAGGAAACCTGCAGGATTATTACAGACGCCAGCAACGACAAGGAGGTTTGAAGTGTTATCCGTAGATCTGTTCGGACCCCTGCCAAAAACACCAGGAGGTAAGAAATGGATTCTTATAGCCGAGGATGTATGTTCACAGTGGATAGAACTCTTCGCCCTAGAAGCCGCTACCAGTAAGGAATGTGCCGAAGTATTGATTCGCGAGGTATTCTTGAGGTTCGGAGTCCCGCGCAGAATGATCAGTGATAACGGCGTGCAATTTGTCGCTGAAATTATGCAACAAGTCTGTCACGTCATGGGTATCAAACAGTCACTGACCCCATTGTACCATCCAGAGGCGAACCCCGTTGAACGGAAGAATCGAGACTTAAAGCCACAACTGTCGATACTTGTAGGTAAAGATCACGCATCCTGGGATATACATCTCGCAGCTATAAGGTTTGCAATGAATTCCGCCGTAACGGTAGGTACAGGTTTTTCGCCAGCGTATCTCACTTTCGGTCGAGAGCTCCGCGCACCTTCAGACGTTGTAAGAGATATGAAGAAAATCGTGGATAACGATAATTTCGTGGCTAATATCACACCTTACCTTCGTAAGTTAGCATCAGCGCTTGCAGACGCTCGAGACGTGCATGAGCACGCTCAGTTAGTGCAAAAGAAATACGCAGATGAAGGCCGACGCCCGGCACCAAGCTACAAGGTAGGAGACCTCGTGTTGGTTAAAACTCAAGGGCTGAACGATGTAGGGCGGGGTCAAACAGTAAAGTTTATACCCCGAAGAGATGGGCCTTACCCGATACACGCAATTATTAGTCCTACAAGTTACGAAGTGAGGATTGAGGAAGGGCAAGTGGCCCGTTATCACTCGTCCCAACTGACCCCATTCGTAGGTGAGTTGCAACCGCCAATTAGGGGTAAACGAGGAAGAGGTAGACCTAAAAAGTACTAACCCTCGTGCGGGGCGCTTTTGAGGGTTAGAGGGGGAGGATGTAGCGCGCACTTTCGGTCACCCGTACACCCCGCCAGGCCTGGAATTTTCCGTTATGCCGGCGCCGCCTGCGCGGCGCGAGTTACTATAAAACAGTCGGCCGAGAGGCATCCAAGTGGTTAGACGCGTCGTAGTCTTCCCCGTGCGCCGAGCCGCGTATGCGCGTTACGTACAAAATTCGTAGTTTCCTTGTCACCCACGACCTTTTACCATCTCCACCTTAGGGACGCATAAGCGTCACCTTATAGGAGTCTATTAAATCACAATATTATAATGGTTCCCCTTAATTGTATAGGTACAGGGTTATTTAAAAAACATTTAAATAAAAAAAGATTTCAACGGATTTATTAATAAAAACAACATTTCAAATGCTTTACAGTAAGTATGATCACAGAATGAAATAATAATTAACGTATTTTTTTGATAACGACCAAAGTCAATTAAAAAAATATATCCTCGATGTCATTAATCATCTTGTTTTGTGACTACAGTAGTTACTCTGTGGCTTATAACACCGATCAACATCGGATCAGACAGATTGCATCGGTGTTCATTTCTAGCTAATTACCGCACTGGACCGACAAATAACATCACGGCAATAGGTCATTACAGAGTTTGTACTCATTTGTATGCAATTTCATACAAAGTGAGTATTTATGAGATTTTACTCGAGTGGATCTCACAGCTTCCATCCTCTATTATACCCCTTTTTGGGATTCATTTTAGGAAATACTTTTTGAGCTAGATGCTGATAGTTTAATGATATTTATTGTTAATTTTAGAATAGAATAGAATAGAGTCTCAAGTCAAGTCTCTAATCCAATCTCAATCCGACTTAGACTGTGAGTTGATAGATTAGTCAGTCAGATACCTCAAAAAGACAGGCTTTTCGAAGTGCTTCTCAGGCCAAGTATTTGACGTTTAGGTCGGGTGGACTTCAGAACTTTTACCTTCCATTTTACCCTTTTAGGGGTTGAATTTTCTAAACTCCTTCCTTGGTGAATAGTTGCTATATAAAATATTATAGCTAATGTAAAATTTTCAAGTTTCTAACTTAAGAGATTTAAGCTGTGTGTTAATAGATAAGCATTTTTTTCTATTATTAGATAGGTATGTGTATGTGTAAAAGTAATTGTTTATTTAAATCATGTCATTTTAAAGTACATATTTTGTGTCTTACAGAAGGCAACAATACAAACCTCCTAAGAACTCAATCAATTCATAGCGGATTTTATCTATCTCTGAAACGATCCCTCATTCTTAATTAAAACATAATCATCTCCTACACATATTAACCCAATACCAGAATAAGACCCCGTCAATAATCGAATAATAGAAAACCCAATAAGTTATTCAGTGAAAATAACAAAACAAGCCACAGCGAACAATTCAAATAAATTAAATTGAAAAAACCGCACCTCATACAGAATCAGGAGTCGCTAAAAACCATTTCCGGTGAATAAAACCACAAACAGGTGCAATATCCTTTATCGCGAGTTTTTCCGAGTGGCAATTTAATCGAACCGGTCGGATGATGATTCCCCGTCCGCTCCGATAGCTTCGAACAAATAACCGCTTGATTTGATCGTTCACGTTCGGTTTAAACCGCGGAAAGTGCAATCGGGCCGTGTCAGTGTGAATATGAGTTGCCAGGGAATGCATGATTTCGTTAAGAAATCGCTTTTATATTTATTGTTTTTAACGGTTTCGATGTTGTTGGTAGTAAAACTGCCCAGCGCTAAGTCAATTCAAATATAATAAATTTTACATAAAATAAAATTAATACATATGAACCTAAATTCTTACATAACTCTTCATTCAAATAAATATATTTGATTTGATAGATAAGCATAGGATAATATTATTATAATTATTCAAATTCTGGCATAAAATATGGTTTTATACTAATAAAAAATCAAACACATGAATTAACGTAACGCAGAATTAATCACTTTTAGAAAACTGTTTTCTTTTAGTGTTGAGATCACGATAGAAAATGGAAAACACAAAAAATAAATGGCTTAAATCAGCAATAATTTATTTAACTTAAATAGCATATAAAATCTACCATGAATAAATAATTAACATATGCGCATGAGTTACAAAAATGCTCAATACACCGTACATCAGCACCGGCAGAATAACGTAACGCTCCGTGCATGTTACGCTACGGTGTTAGTCGGAACGGAACGGAACGGTAGGCATAGGCATAGTCTTACTTTTCAAAACAAATATTATCTTTTGTCTGAAACATTCCTAGTACGGTCCTGAGATGATACGGTGTAGTGGGCGGACTCCTTTTACGTTAAAATAGTGTTTTTTTTAACTCTTAAATCGCAAGAGTAGGTAATAATCGACTCTCATCAAGAAGCTGGCTTTTAATTTCTCATTTAAAATTATTTTTATAACATATGTATATAATTTTCGCTTTTAACCATTTATTGGTGATGCATCATTTTTTTCTGTTGTTGTGATGATGATGTAATTAATGCGTTAGATTAAAGGAAAAATATTTTAAAAAACATCTTAGTCTACATAAATAATATGAAATAAGTTAAAAAGTATGATGGAAATTACCATCATCATGCAAAGAATGGTTAAAATGGTAGCTAGTAGCTTTAAAAAAATTGACGATTATAAAGTTTATTTAAAAAAAGTTGTTTGGATTTTAATTTCCTCCTCTTTTCGAATGTTTTTCTTCTTTTATTTTATGGTTCTGCATGATGCATAATAAATTCTTCCTCCAAGATTTATGGATTTCCTTAACTCTATTGAACGGTATACATCAATAATATTATTGAGACTTGAAATTAAACAGTAGTAGACGAATTAGGGTCGTAAATGGCGGTAAGGGTGACGATATCCAAAGTGATACCTCGGCAGGCATTGGCATTTATTGTCGATACAAAACGCGTACTCCGAGCGGTAACAGAACCACTTGTAGTGCTTACACTCGTAGTGGATCAGGCATGTTTTGTCTGATAATTCACCTGAAAAGTATCAAAAAATTATTTTTACATACATACATATTTTCCCAATGACAGAAATCAGGCTTCATCAATGCTACGCGCTAGTAGATGCGCTGTCGACCTAATTTTTACTTCGAGCATTCAGTAATTCATAGACTGAAACCGAAACGCGCAATATATGCACTTTACGGTTTTTCCATTATTAACGGTGGTTCGTTACTCCTTCGGGATTTCGATATTTCTCCCATCCGTTCAATGCCCGAAGTAACCAGACGTGGGGAAGACATGCTTACAGAAAATTATAAACATGTCGTCCCGGTGGGATTCGAACCCACGACCCATCGATGCGCTCAGCAGGTGTTCTACCGAAAGCGCCAACGAACCCGTCAATAGGAGTTAGATTAAGTTTCCGGTTAAAAATATTACCTTACTTTACTTACTTACCTTGCTTTATGCAATATTTTTATTGCATTAAAGTAAATAAAAGTTTTTTAAACAGATAAAGATTAAATGAAAATAAAATACGAGAATTGACAGCTTCCACTTCTTAGTTATGCAATGCAAGCATAATAGGTCCCGGGTTTGAATACCAGATGAATTATAAACAAATATCGATCATTTTATAAGTTATGGTGTATATAATTAGTGGCGGTACCTCCAATCTCCATACAAGCCCAAAAGCCCGGCTTGCACTTTTAATGTAACCATACAAACAAAAATAATAACTACGAGTATATAACTTATATGATTACGTAATTATATCAGTTACATATAGACACGTATTAAATTAAAGTCGTTAAGCCGGGCTTTTGGGCTTGGTGGCCACAGTATATAACGTACCTCGTGCTGCTTGTGTGGTCTCACCGCCATTGTCTTGAGCAGTTACAGCGAAAGCTGCCACCAAGAGAAATACAACAAACACCTTCATGTTTCTTACTAATACTGTTTAGTATTAACAAATCCCTATTTTATATAGTGTTTGGTTATCGTTGTTATTCCAAGTCATTGTTTGTTTATCGGTTACCTTTCGCGCTGATTTCACTGTTACTTTGTTTAATTTTATGCTTATTGTTTGTTTTTGATTGTATTTGAATTTATGATTATGTCTAAACTTAATATCGGGTAAATTTGCAGTTTTGTACAAAAGAGTAAAGTTTTGTGGCTAAATTTTAAAAATAACCAGCCCGCATCAACAGATATCTCGTGAACGAGTGAAGACTAAATAAGATATAAGAACAAGATAGACAAGATATCTCGATCGAGAGATATATCTACTTTTGACAGTAGAAGTCGAGTTTTAAGTATGTCATGTTAGACCCGGAAGACATAAAGAGATAATCGATTAAAACACGAAAAAAGGAATGGAAGGCCAACTTTATAGGAAATCCCCTATCATTTAGCTTATTACATATTTAATGATACTGAAGGTTCTAGATCAGAAATGTATTAATAAAAAAAGCTGTGGCTCATTTATTTTAGTAAAAGTTTATAAAAATTGCCACTTTGAAAGTTTTATTGATAATAATAATAATCAATTATTGATAATATGTAATTCTAATAATAATTAATCAATAATAGCTATCAAGGATATCTTCACTCCTTCAGTGGCAAATGTTTGGAGTTTCTAGTAAAGACTAGTACATAATCTTTGAATGATAGTAATACGAAGATTGTCATCCAGTATTCTAAACACGTGTTTGTTTTAAAAGTATTTAAATATGATTTTAGTCGCTATCACAGGGTTAGTTTTTTATACAATTCTCTCTTTTCTATCTTACAATTCGCTTTACTATGAGTACATTGGACAGACGAATTCATTTTGATGGAATTTACGTTGGTAAGAATCATCGTACCTATAGTACCTAGTTTTTGATTTTGGTTGAAAAGATAATTATACAAATCATAAGCCAAAACACAAAATTTTGACTCTTTTGTTGAAAATTATAAAGTGTCATTAAATTGCATACATAGATATCAAAATAATATATCTCTTATCAGTTAAAAACCTTTCATGACTGTAGAGAAAATTATTAAGTGTAAATATAGTGTACATAATTTAAATAGCTAGTTAAAATACTAATTATAATGAACTATATTTTATTTTTATTAAAGAGTGATGGTAGCTACCATCACCCATCGAGATCCGTGACTCAGAAATCTTCGACAATGAATTGTTCGAAGACTACGAATTGTATGTATGTTAATAAGTTAAATTAATCATTAGTATGATAAAACTATATTGATAAAGGTATTTCACAACAATTGGCTTTATAATTACACTGTACAGAAACACTTTTTTTTGAAGCAAAGCAAGCCTTTGAACTGAGCACACGCGGCTGTACATGGGTAGAAACAGTCGCCATTTCTTTTACAGGCTTCCTCCTTTCCTGCAAATAACATCATGTGAATATCTAAACGAGGAAATAGAAGAACAGTCAATACGAGTATAACTGCCAACTCAAATTCAGATTCAATATCATTTATTCATTTAGGTAACACAATGTACACTTATGAACGTCTATAAAAAAAATCATATTTAATGCTTCTAATTTTAAATTTACTGCCAGTTCTCAAATCAAGGGCATAGAACCATTGACATAGTATTAAATAGACTTCAGGTCGCATACAAAATTCACGAAAAAAGTGTACCGATTATTTAAGCCTCGTTCCTTGTCAAATTTTGAAAAAATGACACTGCTCAATGGGAACAAAGAAAAGAGTGAAGTTGAAATATGATTTTATTAGTTACCAAAATATATATATATATATATATATATTTTGGTATATATATATATATATATATATATATATATATATATATACTATATACATATCTATGTATTATACATACACACTTGACTAACTTCGAAGACTTTGGTATTATTAGTATAGTTTATGAAACGCCAATGTGTAAATTATCATGTATCTAGTAGGGTACAAAAACTATAATATCTTTGATAAACAATAATATAATGTTTTATATAAATAGTAATTCGTATGTTAAATAATAATATCCGCAAAATGTTCCAAATATACAGATTGGAATATTTTCTTTTCCGTTTTAGCGTGAAACCGTAACAAACAAAAAAAATCACTTTCGCATTTATAATATTACTACGGATGCTTATCCTTAGATAGTAAGAATTATTTTAGTACTAATCTACTCCATGCATCCACTATTCTGTTACACAATAGTTTGCGCATGTGTTGGCCAAACATTTGTAGCGTTCATTTAAAACAGATAATTTTGTTCAAATTTTCAATTATTTGTTAGTTTGAAAGCTTAAAATATATCTTATTTTATATGTACTAACCAAAAATAAGACTCCGTCCGTAAAATTGTTTTTTCGGGAATTATTTTCGCAATTTTTGAAGACAAACTGTGTCATTGTGAAACGTCTTAATATTGGCCGTGCTTGAAGAGAACTAAACAAAATAGACTCTCACATTTCAAGTGAGCCGATATTTACCGGCACGGATTTTTTGCGTCGACCCGATATCTAGTATATTGTTGATCGAAGCATAGAACGGACGAGAAGAACAGGCAATAAACTCTCCGCCACTGTTAATCGCCAAGTTTATTGTTTTACAAAATCTTTATAAGGAGCTGCAACCATTACATCATCTTCTACATGACATCTTTAAGTATTTAACTGTAATAATAATAAAATATATATATATATAAACGAAAAAAAATAAAAACAAATATTTGTCCTCTATCAGCAGAAGCTTCGATCAACAATATACTATGTCAATGAGCAGAAGGCATGGTGAAATAGGAGCACGCAGTATTTTAATAAGAATTATAAGTGAAAGTCAGAGGAAATTTAAGCAGTTTATTATCCATCTTCAATTTGACAAACTTTATATGTTACATATTAAAATATATTACGGGGTGACCCCACAGAAACATGTATTCATGTAGCACATAGTATAGTAAATAGTACTGCATGATTGTTGACAAAGAGTTTTGCATTCTGCGTCGTATACGCAGCTATTAGATCCTGAAAACATTAATGAGAATTTTAAGGGATATAATATCAAAGTACCGATAAACCTGAACAGAGAGGTCAATTATAAGTCAAAAATCAAAATCAAAAGTTTTTTATTTCAAATAGGCCTTTGCAGGCTCTTATGAAACGTCTAGTTGCACGGTTCCAAAAAGTGGGTCTCATGGAGAAGAACCGGCAAGAAACTCCATGGACACTCTTTTCATGTATTTCTAGTAGTAGTTTTTATCAAGCACAGTAGGTAATAAATGCTTCAGTTGGAAACCCTCCGCACGCTTTTGTTTTCGTTGTATTTTTAAGATCAAAATATCGTTAGCCTGAATAAAGAATTGATGAAAACATATTTCTAAAATACCACTTTACTTCTTTTACTCTTGGTTTTTTTGTTTTTATTTTTTAATTTTTACTATAACATTTCCCTGAATTTTAAGTTTTAGAATCACAGAACTTTTAAACACAGAACCTGTGCTAAGTTACCTTTGGAGCCAAAACTGAACCAGCTAATTAATAATAATTATATTATATACGTAAAAATATTTATTTTTATTTATTTAGTATACAATCATACAGCCTTATACACATATATTAACAATCATAACTTAATGCTAGGCCTAATTGATTATTATAAAAACATTTATACTCATATAAGACAAGAAATTTATATAGAAATTGTATCAGAAATGTTATGAGCTTCCGAGATTTTTAATGTAATAGCATTTTTTTAATGTGAGATATCGGCAGACGAGCATGACGTTCACTTGATGGTAGATGATACCTCAGCCACGCAACATAAGTGAATGATGCGCTGTCGACCTCTATTACAAGCACACAACACACAATCAAATAGCACTTCACCCACTTCACTTAAAACCTGATATGTATTTCAATAGTCCTCCCAGTTTAATTCGCGAAGTGACCACACGTAGGGGTGACATGTTTACAAAAAAATATAAATATGTCCACCCGACGGTGTTCGAACCCACGATCTATCGGAACACAGGGTGTTCTACCCAATGCGCTAGCGAGCTCATCAAAAGATCTATTAAAAATTTGCGATATATAAATCTCCCGCTATAAAAATATATTATAGTGGGTTTAAACAAAAACGGATTAACTATTCTGAAAATACCCGCGACAGAAGCGTTGGAAGTTCGAAGGTATTCGTAAATAAAAATCTTTAAATTTAAATATGGCAAATTACTTACTAATATTTTCATGATCTCCAGCAGCATAAACGCTGGCTACAAGCGCCAAAATGAGAATTATCAAATGTAATTTCATCGTGGTATCGGAGTACTATGTTAGCGTTAGTTTTTAAAGTATATATATATATATACCATATAGGAATCCCAACCGATACTAATTTTCAAAATGAGTTTTACAATGTCACGCCTTAATGTGAGAATGGCAATTCATTATAACTTTACACCGTTTTCACCTCCTTATCGTAATTAAACTATAGCTTACATTAATGAATTGCATATGAATTTTGAGTAAATAGTTGTTATTAATAGAGACGTATATTAATTTTAAGGAACTTATCAAACTGAAGATTTTAGGAAAAATACCAAACTTACTTTTACGAATATACATACATATATAAAATATCTAGTAACTAAATAGCTTTATGATCTTTATGATCTTCATAAAACATTAGAAAGATTCTTACTCGCCTATCGACTATGACATATGTACCAGGGTGAATCAAAAAGTTCTTAGAAGTGCATATATATGAAACCTTTTTGGATCAAGTTCGATATTCAAATTAAAGAGTGTCTATCACACTATATTTATGCAGACTGTCACTTGTTTTTGTCAGTTCGTTCGCATGTAATAAATTTTTTTGTGCAACGAGTTGCTAAAAAGTCAAAATTATGGATAAAAGTGAGTTACGTGCGGTGATAAAATATCTCAGTTTGAAAAAAATGTCTACGAAGGAAATTTTTTTGGACATTCAGCAGACATTAGGGGGTGATGCTGTACCCTATTCTACGGTTGCGTACTGGGTGGCTGAATTTAAAAGAGGTAGATCAAGCTGTAAAGATGACCCGCGTTCTGGGCGGCCTTCAACCTCCGTTACAGAAGAAAATGTCAAAAAGGTTGAGAATCTGGTTTTGGAAGACAGAAGAATGACTATAAAACATATAGCTGAGATCCTAAAGATATCTTTTGGTAGCGTTCAATCCATTTTAATTGATTCACTGGGGTTCAAAAAAGTGTCTGCAAGATGGGTGCCACGAATGTTAACCGACGAAAACAAAAAGCGACGTTTGGAAATTTCCAAGCGTAATCTCGAAATGTTCCAGCGTGATTCGGATAATTTTTGCCGTCGTCTTGTCACCATGGATGAAACGTGGGTCCACCATTTTGATCCTGAAACTAAAAGACAAAGCATGTCTTGGAAACGACCATCCTCTCCATCCATCAAGAAATTTCGAGTTGCTCCTACCGCTGGCAAAGTTATGGCCTCTGTGTTCTGGGATAGTGAAGGAATCCTTTTTATTGATTACATGCCAAAAGGCCAGACGATTACTGGACCCTATTATGCAAATTTAATCCCGAAAGTGCGTGAAGCGATTAAAGAAAAACGTCGTGGAAAACTGTCGTTGGGCGTGTTGTTCCTTCAAGATAACGCTCCTGCTCATCGATCGGAAGTTGCGCTCAACGCAATCCGCTGTGCTGGCTTCAATCTCCTTGACCACCCACCATATTCTCCGGACTTAGCCCCAAGTGATTTTCACTTATTTCCAAAATTAAAAGAGGAAATTCGTGGAACAAAATTTCACGATAATGACGCGGTTATAGCTGCCGTAGAGGACTTTTTCGAGAGTCAAGAAAATAATTTTTTTTCACAAGGAATAAGGAAGTTAGAAACGCGTTATTCTAAATGCATTGCATTGGAGGGAGATTATGTAGAAAAATAAAATATTATTATTTAAATCTTTGCATTTTTTAATATTGATTCCAAGAATTTTTTGATTCACCCTCGTATATAATATGTTGTTTCTTTCTTCTTTAATATTCTTAAGTGTGGGATGCACTAAAATATAAGAAAATTAATAGCTGACGCACTTCACTAGATTAAGAAAAGCTATAATATATACATTATACATATATAATTTGATATATATATTGGCATAGTAAGGAAATACTTTATTGTACACAAAAAAAAACTTTAAAATTGTAGCTAAGACAGCTATTTCTTCCAGACAACCCGAGATGAAGGAAATGATGTATAAATAAAAAACATCAAGCTGACCTTTATTATTTACAGCTTTTATTATTAACTAGCTGATGCCCGCGACTTCGTTCGCGTGGGGTTTACTTTTGAGCAAGCTTTCTTCAAATGACATATCCTCCATCCTCTGTACTTGGTGATTTCTTTTGGGAAAGAGCTATCAAATTAGTCACTGACGGTTGATTTTGCATCATATTATCGACACGTTTAATGGTGGTTGAGATTGGGGTTCGAAGTATGATTTGAAATTCAATAGAAATACCATTGTTGAAAAAATGAACCTGACTTTTGAGAAGAAGAAGAAGAAATTTACTTATTTTTTTTATAAATTTAATTAGTGGTGAAGATACTGTATCCACCTCGATATTAATTTCATTTAATTGATCATTTTCATTTTGAGACATTTTTTTTAAATTCCCTTTTCCCGGGATTCCTACTCGGGTTTCCAGTGCTAAATGCGGAAACCTCTAAGATGCGAAGACAGTCCTTAAGAAGCATAAAAGCAATGTCGAATAATCGTAATTCTGTAGAGAAAGGGTGGATGAAAAGGTGAAATAAACGATCTCATAAGAAATAATTTTTCATATAATATTTCAATAATACATTTTCTATTTTTTATATAATATAGTTCTTTAAAAAAATAAATATAAATACAAAAAAAAATATTTCCGTCCAACTTCAGATTCGAACTCGCATCTGAAGTTACGCAATGGGCCTGCATATCCACTATTCTACGATTAACATATATCGGAAATGGCGAAATAATCAAAGTATTTCATTTACATATCAAACTGTGATTGACATCTGACAATTCGAAAAAGTTCAACGCGAGTTAGTTTGCATTGCAATTTGGTGATATGGTACCTTTAAAATTATTTTTAAATGATGATAACTTTTCTTTCCGAGAACCGATTTCGATAAAACAAAGCCTATATGTTGCCCCGGGCTTTACTTAATATATTTGAGTAAATTGCATGAAAATCCGTTCAGTATCTTCGGAGATTAGCGTGAACAAACAGACAGACAGACAGACGGACAGACAGACAGACAGACAAGAATCTTAAATATTGCATTTATGCATTCTGCTACCCTTCTTTTATCACCCCTCTTAATTTCTGGTAAAAATATTTAGTGAAGCGTAATTTCGATCCTACTCTTTTATTATATGTATAGATGTATAGATGATAAACATGACAAGATAATCTTAACTATGACTATATTCTCTTTGTATGCAGTTTACAAGTTAAACACGCTATTATATCCAGCCATGAAAAGCAATACAATCTAAATCATCTTAAAAAATAAATCACCCCATAAATTCACCACTCACACGCCCATAAAACTGACACCTACTTCATTCGTCATCTCTTTATCAGCAAAAAGGTTGGATACCTTCGAGAAATGAGTGTAGCCCGACCTCAAACCTCTAAGACAACTATTTATTGGGAAAAAAATGGGATATAAATCATGTTTTTCGTATCTGGCAATCTTTGAGGTGAAGGAAAATAGGGTGCAAGGTATGCGTTATCTTCTTATGGCGTCGCTTTAAATGTTTTATAGGGGGAGTAATTGATCTAGTGGAGATCGTATTTTATAGTCTTCTGTATTTTTTTTATAGTTGTAGTTGCAAGAGAAAGTAGATCCTTTCCCAGACTAGACGCGAGGCTATTGAAAGTAAAAAACACCCTTACTTCAATAGAGAATATGGTTTGAGACTTTCCAACACCTGGGATCCAGTAATAAAAAATCTAAAACCCCAAGTCAAACATATTAAAAAACCAGAGGACAATGTTAGTCAATATTACCATAATATAGAAAATTTCAACAAATATCAATTATGTAAGAATAATGGCTTTAATATGGTCACCCTTCAGTCTGCCCGTGACCACGGTTGCTGGAAAGCATTCGAAACGTCGGGATGATTAATTAAAAAAATAGAGTTTTATTTTGGTGAATTATTTTATTTAGATTATGTATCTCGCTATAAAGTTATTTGGTAAAGTAAGATGGCGATGATACCGCTTTAAGAGTTCGTGGTACCACAACATGCCATATACCATCCTCATTTCTACTGCCAACATCACCGAAATAATTTCAGCATAAATTTAGGTATACGTAATTTTTTTATGTTAGATATCAACAGACGATCATAAGGTTCACTTTATGGTAGGTGATACCTCGGCCACATCAGTCAATGATCCGCTGTCGACCTACTTTTTACTTCGAGCATTCGGAAATCCATACACTGAAAAAGAAACGCGCAATGTGCACTTCACGGTTTTTCCATCTAAGAACGGTGGTTCGTTATCTGGTTGGAATTTAGATATTCTTCCCACCCGATCAATGCCCGAAGTTACCAGACTGCTTTTGTTTTTTACAGAATATTATAAGCATATCATCCCGGTGGGATTCGAACCCACGATGCATTGATGCGCACGGCAGGTGTTCTACCGAACGTGCCAACGAGGTCTATACAAATAATACCATAATACTTTATCTATTTTCTCGTTATACTCCGTTATTATAATAATTCTATCTCACCTCATTACTTGAGTTTTGAGATAAACCCCAACTCATAGACAATTCACAAAAGCCACTTGATACCCGCAATTAAAATCTTACCATATAGGGTTCATAAACACCTCCGATAGGGATGGGACAAATGTTATCGATATTATATTAAATGAGTAATATGTTGGTTTATGACTGCGGTTTGGATTTTAGTCATAAAAATATGAGTAAATTAACTATACGCCTCGTAAATTAAGAATTTAATCAAATAAATGAATCTAGCTATTGATAAGAAAATACTATTAATTATTTATTATTGCACATATTTCTTTTTTTATATGTTAGCTATACAGACGAGCATGAGGTTCATTTGATGGTAGGTGAAACCTCAGCCCTTTGACATAAGTCAATGATGCGCTGTCGATCTATTTTTTACTTTGAGCATTCGGAAATCCATAGACTGTAGCCGAGACGCGCAATGTGCACTTCACGGTTTTTCCATCTATGAACGGTGGTTCGTTACCCGGTCGGAATTTCAATATGCTGGAAGTTACCAGACGTGAGGAAAACATGCTTACAGAAAATTATAAACATGTGGTCCCGGTGGGATTCGAACCCACGACCAGGTCGACGGCAGGTGTTCTACCGAACGCGCCAACGAGCCCGTCATCTATTTAATACTACATAGTAGTAAAGGATAAAAGTGCAGATGTTTTTTTTTTTTGCCAGGAACCTTCGCAGGCGTAAGCAGAGCAACTCACCAATGTTTCATCACAGAAGGATATGTACAAACATACTTATATTGGTTATTTATATAGATAATATTAAATAATATCGATAAGTAAGCAAATATCATGAACCCCTCAAAATGTCATTAAGAGAGAGGTACGTCTTGGAATTAAATTACACCTCGCTAACTCCAAACAATAATCTTTAACATTTCCATACCCGGCCCGTACAGACGGATCTTACTAAATAAGACTTGCCTTCATTTGTAGCGGAAACATTAAATATTGTTTTATTATAAAAGTAATCGGTACGTACTAAAGTAAATGTAAATGTAAAACTAGAAGCATTTAATATGTATTTTTTATTGACGTTCATAAGTGTACATTGTGTTACCTAAATGAATAAATGATTTTTGAATTTTGAATTTTGAAACGTAATCTAATATTTTTACTATAAACTTAATTCAGTAATCGGTTATAAAAGTAGGTAATGACTTCCAAACCTTAGTTAAAACATGAATGAAATTTTGAATATTTTAAAAAACGCCATTGAACTACATACCAAAATTTACTTTAAAATATTTTTTATGGACTTAAAATTCATAAATTCATAAAACGTTAATCAATATTTAAATTTACTGTTAGTACTATCAATTCGATTAACATACATCATATGAAAGATTTTAACAGACCTCCATTTTGAAGATCCGCTGTTAGTTTTATAGTTCTATAAAAAATACCAAGTTTTTCATTAAAAGTTTTTGTAATTTTAAAATTGTCAAAATTCATAAAAAATGTATAATTATATTCCATGACTCTACAAATTGTCTTAGATGTTTAACCAGTAAGTAGTACATTAATTATTTTTTACCCGCTAGTACTAATACCGCACTGTCATTATCAAGTGCCTATCGTAAGACGTGTTGCCAGCTGATAACTAAATGAGTCGGATTTCCCCGCGAAGGTGTTGTACTATCACAACTTACAAATATGTTATATGAAATGAGATATAAGTTACATATTATGTATTCTTGATAATGTTTATTCACAAGTAAATTTTTAGCTATTTTATATCTAAGCTCGCAGTCTAACAACAAGGTATAGTTCATCAGTTTGCCTAGAATAAATGACCTGTCTAACATTTTAATTTTCAGCAAATGTGGAAATATAATATACACGTTTAATTCAATTTTTAACACTTTCTTTTGGTACAAATACTATAATAAATAAACTAGATTTGAATTAAAATGTAACAGGTCCTAATTTTATTTTTTGTATATTTACCAGATTAAAGCTTATTTTGGGTAAAATATAATACCTAACGAATTTTATTTTACATTTAAGAGTACGAAATTTTTCATAATTTATATTGAACGACCAATATACAATAAAATGAAACAATAGGCTTAGAAATTGTCCCTTCTAAAATTACATCTTCATTGATATTCATTGAAAATTAAGTAGCGGGCTCATCCGAACAGAAATTACAATTACGGTACTATAACCCTTCAGGTAAATTTAATTTAGGGTTGGGATAATTGCGTCATACGTTGGCTTCTATTAACGCATCGTAAATTCAACCCGCAAGCACCTGCTAATAATGAAGATAGTTCGGTCTGTTTGGCCAATTTAACAATTCCTAGACCTTTGTCAAACGTTCTGTGAATTACCGGGGGTAATGTAAACAGCTTCTAGTAGCTGATGGATTTGTCAAAACGTTTTCACTAATTATCAAGCTGTATATACATGAAACACAGCATGTATATTGTTATCAATAATGGGACAGCCATACAAGCCCAAAAACCCGGCTTCCTCTATTAATGCAACTCAAAAACTACTCGACTGATTTCAAAAATTATTTCACCAGTAGAAAACTACTTTTTTAGTACATCTACATTCCATGTGAAGCCGGAGGGGATCGCTAGTTATTAATACACTAACATACCAGCAGACTTTAGGCTATTATTTGGATTTAGTATGAAGTCTCTCACTTTTAGTTAATTCTGTAACTTAACTCGTGCGTAACAGCACAAGTGAAGTGTAAGAAAGTAGATGATCTCCAGGAAGCTGAGCACACTGCAGCCCAGGAACAGCCCGGCCATCCCTCCCACTGCGACTAAAAACAGGAAACCAACTTGAATTTATTGTTCAAAGGAGTTAAAATAAAAGAAGAAATACTATATTAAAATTGCACACACTTAAGCGATATTTATTAATTTATAATAATATTTATCAAAATCCGTTCAGTTGTTTTTGGGTGAAAGAGTAACAAACATCTTCACAAACTTTCTTTTAAATATAATATTAGAGTATATAGAATCCAAAGTTATTAAATTAGGTAGTATTTTATGTAAATTATTGACATATAGGACAAATTATCGAAATTAATCAAAGTATATGGTAATGTGAAGTAGTGTAGATTTCTTCTGCAATCAAAAACTACTTTTATATATTATATTAGTGGAGATGTATGGGTTACTCACCTAATACATCAGTGAAACCGAAAATGATATCTCTGCGGTATCTCATGCGAGGGTAACTAACTATACCCCACTGTAGATTCGTACCTAAAAACCACTCCTGCACGTCCTACGATATACATAAGAAATTTTACAAGTTTTTTTTGGTGAGTTCACAACAAATTATTATTTAAAAAAATATAATATAACTGAAAATAATTATACGGTACAACCGATAATCTTAAGAACATAAACATGATTAATAAGAAGATATAATATCTCAATATAAACAGAAATAATAAACAGAAAATATTTTTCTTTAATTGTCTTTCTCGATTCTCCTCTTTCAACAAACAACAAAAATTCTTCACACAATTAAACCATAGTTTTTGGTCTTCCTTTTTCACATTCATGCTTTTCATCCCTCCTCATAACAAGCCCATGCCAAGCCAACCTTTAAATTTTTCATTCAGAAATTGAAATAATATTATCAAAAACTTGTGATATTACTAACGTTAGACTGAATGACATAATTGACATCTTCACATATCGGTAAACAGCCGCAGTTAATTTTTTTACCGTCTTTATCTCGCAGTTTGTAGAGTGCGTCTGCAACATTATAAACAGTATAATATTGAATGTATAAGTTTTAGGTCGTCATCGTATCTCTATAAAGGCGCTCTCTTGCGTTAAAAAAAAATAAAAACATGTTCTTCTTAATCATCATGACCCCTCTCGGATATAGGCCTCTTCCAATTTCCGCCATTTCTCTCGGTCTGATGCCACCTCTACCCATCCTCCACTCGTCATTTTGTTAAGATCATCCCAACGATCCACTGGCCTTCCTCTGGCCCTCCTCCCTTCAGATCCTTCCAACTTGTTACAGTGTAATATAATTTAGTATAAATTATAATATTATATAAATAGATTTTTAAATTATATGTTACCTTTATATTTCGACAAACAGTGTAGTCCTTCAACGTCACAAATTTTTTCACCGCCTGCGAAAATTTATTAGCAATTTGACTCTCAAGAGAAATTGATAAAATTTCATATAATAGTCTTGTGTAACCGATCAAATGTTTCGATGAAGAGTCATTTAACCCTAAAGAGAGCGTTCATTTAAGCACATAATTAGTAAGCTAATAAATATTAGAACATATAAACATTACTTGAAAATCAATATTATAATAATTTTGAAATAAAGAAGACAGTTGTCCAATTACCTACGGATAGGTACTCAATTTCACTTTGAAAAATACATTATAAACTGTTTTTATGATTTTCATCTCCCTTATAGATACACTATGTCACGTAAGAAATTAAAATGAATTTTACATTATCTGAGTTTCTCGCAAGAACTTAAGAAGAACCTAATTTGTTTTATTTCTGAATTGTACTTTCTACAATAGTAATTTTTATAAAATAATATAGTGAATATTTGTTTTTATAAAGTTAAAAAATCAATTAACACTATTACTATTAGTACTATTTATTTTTCTTAATTTCTATTGTTGTCTCCACTAAAAATGTAATTTCTTTAAGCACATTTTTGGGGCTGTTAGACGTTTGTAATTCTTTTTACGATTCTTCAGATCATAGCTATTTCTGACAAGTTCTTTAACACATAGTCTATGTTTACCGATTCTCCTGTAGAAGTAAGGTAAGCACTGACAGTACTTAAGACACAGCCGCGCTCGGCACTCCATCTGACAGTAGGTGTAGCTGTACACCGCAAAGTGCTTCAAGTCGTTCTCGTGGGTAAAGCGACATCGCCTCTGTCCGATTCTTAGACTGTAAAACGCATCGCACCTAAGTGTGTAACTACAGCAGCGTTATTTGCCAATACAATACAATTGCCGTATGTGCGATCTATCGGTGAAAGCTAGTTTACTACTTTTTTAACCTTCTAAATAAACATTTTGTACAATATGGCATTTTAGTAAGTTTTCCCTAAAAATCCGTCAATTTTAGAATTGAAATAGGGCAACTTGTCTGGAACAACACTGAATTACCGGGCTCGTTGGCGCGTCGGTAGAACACCTGCTGTGCACATCGATGGGTCGTGGGTTCGAATCCCACCGGGACGACAAGTTTATAATTTTCTGTAAGCATGGCTTCCTCACGTCTGATAATTTCGGGCATTGAACGTCTGGCAGGAATATCAAAATTCCGAGCGGGTAACGAACCACCGTTCATAGATAGAAAAACCGTGAAGTGCATATTGCGCGTTTCGGTTTCAGTCTATCAATTTCCGAATGCTCGAAGTAAAAAATAGGTCGACAGCGCTTCACTGACTGTGGCTGAGGTATTACCTATCATCAAGTGACCCCCATGCTCGTCTGTCGATATCTCACATAAAAAACAGAACCTACTTAATACTACACAATGACAGTACTCAGTATAATATAGTATAAACAAAGACCTAGCAGCCTGAGGGGAAGTGTAGACTGTGAAAGCGGTGACGTAGAGCTTCATGTAGAACCTTTCAGCTGAGTACTGGTACTTTGTAGATATATCCGGTACTTCCAGTGGTCCGTGAATATACACCTAACATATTAAAATCTATTAAAAACCTGAAAGTCATCTAGTAATGTACAGTCATCAATAGAAATAGGTTACTATTATTCAAAAAAAACTTTGTGATATTTGAAACTAGATGTTAAGAACTAGATGATAAGAGGAATGTTACATAATACGAGAATATAATCTGAAAGAGATAGCTTTCTTTATTTTAACAAATCTTATATATTTGTGGGGAACAATTTACTTTCTACTGGCCGATGTAATTTAATCATAAATAGAATGCAATACTGACATAATAGGAGGAAGATAAATTCATGACATGAGCAAATACTTCTCCGTCCAACGGATGAACAGTGAGAGACGCGTTTTGGTCGCGTATTATGTCCCATCTATTTGCTTTTAAGTATCTGAAAATACGTATAAATTAAATAAAGTACAATTATACTTATCTTAATAACGTTCTTCTTCTTCCTGCCCTGTTTTCTTTTTCCATTCTCTCCTTTCACTCGCCATATCATCAGTCACACCTTTCAAACACATATCATCACACAGTCAATCCATGTGTTTTTTGGCCTCCCTCTTTAGGTATAGGGATACCCATCCACTTTCATATTTAAAACTTTTTTAGATACATGCCTTTCATCTCTTCTTCTTTATCTTTATTAAGACATTAACAATCTTAATTTAAGATGAAAAACGAATTACTTACTCGGGAGAATTATACACCAAGACCTTCGAATTGATCGCATAGCACAAACCCATTTCTGTAATAGTCGGAGAAATTTCCAGGTCTCTGCCCAATGCTCCAATAGTAAGACTTGGCTTGAATCCAGTTGATACGTTCAGAAGTATGTCCAGATACTGGTCGGATGGAATCCCTTTATATATAGGAACCGTTTCGAAGCTTTTGTAGTTAGCATGTGCTAGGGCTATTATAAAAGCTCTTAATTCTTCTTTATTTTCATTTCTGTAGTTCCTGTTCATAGAATAAATTTAAATCTACTTCAATTGCTAATATAAACATTTTAATGGCTTGAGTTGAGCCAAGGTTTGGTTTCTTTGTCTTTAACGATTAGTCGTTTCAAATACCTGGTACAGTTTTTTCTAATTATTTTACTAGTTTATTTAATTATTGAGATTGCAGGAATCACATTGAAATAATTATTAAAATTATAGTATAATATGTACCTACTTCTATAACCTTAAAATCTATAAAGAAGCTTACCACGTTTTTTTTGTCACCTTTAATATCAAAATCAAATCATATATTTAGAGGTATTTATTTTCTATTTATATTTATTTGTATAAAACATTGCGTACATTCGATGTTAGATGTTATATGGTTCATAAAGTTAGTAATTATAGTTGATTAAATTAAAATGTTTTAATTTATTTGTAATTTTAATTTTATTTCGTGTTATTCGTTTCCTGATTATTTAAAAAAATTTCTATGGATTTCTAAGTATTCCGAAATAAATGATTTGATTGATTGATTGATATTTTGGGAAGTAGCATCTGAGAAGTAGAATTTGAATAAAGAAATATCTACTTACTTGATAAACTCTTCCAGCTTATCCAGATCCACTTTTCTATCATTACACACGGTCACGCACGGGAATGTGGTGTTCCAGGCGTACATGTCTCGGTCCATAGAGACTACTGTAGGTGAGGACTGGTACCGTGACCAGGTGGTCTGTGAGAGATAGATGGAGCCAAAAACGGATAGAATGACCACACTCAACCAGAGAAACCTGCAGAATTTATGTAACACTTCAATCAGGTGTGGCTGCTTGTTAAGCAGAGAGGATTCAGTTCAACGCTACCTCTAATTATATAATATTGTTAATATAATTCGTAGTACTATAAGCAAAGCTACAGCTCAAAAAAAATATAGGAGTCATTACGCTCATCATAGAGCTTTATTTCGGCAATAAAATTAACCTTGGATCACAAAATCTGAAGTTTAATTATCCCTGTTGAAAATAAAGTTAGTTAATCAGAATAAGTACAGGTACCAATCAAGGTTCGAATCTGCACATGTTAAATCTAAAATATACAGCTATGAGAAAAAAATATACAAAGGAGTCCGCTCAGTACCTATAGTGTGAAAATTACATTCAACTCTGATTTTCAGTGAATTCATACGACATTTAGAGCTGTTGTATGATTTCAATCGAAGATATAAATTGCCGTACTTTTAAATTGAGTGTCAGTTTTATCAGGTTATTACAGCTAATTAAAGTATAGATAATATAAATACTGCCTGTAACCAGTAAGTCGGGTACAGAAATGAGTATTGGCACATTCCAAGAAAACTTAAAATGCCTTATAGCGGGAAATCTAGTGAATGAAAACTCACACTTCACAGGGATGTCTCCGGGCAGCAACCAAATGATTCAGGCCATGTATAGAAGATGTTTCCAGGAATAAAACCAAATATTCCTTGCTTCTAACTCCGACGTTCCGCAAAAAATCTTTATTATTCTTGAGACGTTTCGGTTTGAGATCATGTTGAATAATTTGTGCTTGAATTGGTTTTGGAAACATATTTTATAAAAATGTATATTTATGAAATCACAAACGTTTTACTGATACGACTGATTTGCTTCATAAGTGGCGTAGTTTCAGAATTGACTATAATTTAACAAAACAAAAAAAATATATAATTAAGTACAATTTGAAGCATGAACTAATTTGTTATCTATCGCAACATAATGTCCTGTATCACGCGAAGTAATTTAATAGTTGTGAAAGTTATTACACGTTATTTTTGATAATAATCAAAGTGTTCTGTTATAACAGTTTGCATTTGTTTTCTCGGTTCTATTTGATACTATCCGTAGCCCGGTTTCACGCGTATGAGATAAGAATATTATGTTAAATTGTCATTTCACGCGTTTATAACATACTAGCGATCCGTCCCGGTTTCATACGTGTGATATGTTTTACTCGCCGATAAAGTAGCATTGTATTATTGAAAGAATTTTAAAAACTCGGTTGAATAGTTTTTGAGATAAATGGTAAAAAACAAACAAATATTTCCCCTTAATAATATTAACTGAAACTCAAACTTTATTAGTATGATATACATAAAGTAATCCTCATTGTCTTTTATTAACGCGACTATCACACATTGAAATAAAATAACTTTTACTGGAAGCAGTATAAAGGATAGTTTGCTGGAAAGCATTAAAATGTGGGGTTAAATAAAAAACCGCATCTTAATCCGGTAAGAAATATTTTATTTAGAAAAACACAATTTAAATAAAATACTGTATACCGGATTAAAACGCGATTTATTATTTATATTGTTTAAATTATCCCGACGGGGGCTGTCTCCCCGCGACCACGGTTGCTGAAAAGCATCCGAAACGTCGGGATAAATAATTTAAACAATATAAATAATAAATCGCGATTTAATCCGGTATACAGTATTTTATTTAAATGTGTGATACTCGCGTTAATAAAAAACACAATTTAATTTAATTTATATTTATGGTAATAATTCGAAATACTAAGATAGATTACCAAACAAAATAGCAGTAGCTAATAAAAGACTAAAAATAAAGTAAAAAGAATCCTCACTCTCAAAGAAAAAATATTCAACAAGAAAAATTGATACCTGTCATCGCTCTGACGTGAGCTAACAGAATTTTGAATGTTCTCCAAACAGTTTTTAAACATGTTTGAATACGTGTGAAGATGATGAATGATGACGATAATGCTGAAGTATTTTTAAGAAGAGTAAATAAAACTTTGTTTATATACTATTAAAGATGTGTCAAGTGATATAGAATAAACATATTTCGTGTTTTTCTACTGTTTTTATATATGATTCGTGTTTTGGTTTGAATTAGAACTGTGTTATATAAAAGGCTATAGATTAAAAAATTTAAAGTCAGAGCTCCTATAACACTTCTACGTAGTTTTTTTTACAACAACCTACTATATTTTATCAAAAAAGCTTATTTTTCATGTAAAAATCTCTTCTTTGTTGAAAATAATCTGTGATGTATATACAATATAAAAAAGATAACATTGTTAAGTAAACGATCCATATTAAATGAAGAAATTCTATATACTTGCACGTGCCCAGATTTTTAACAACAAACATACTTTACATAATTGAGCTAGGATTAATTCTTGTAAATTGTAAATTTCCTTGTCTCCCAGTAGAGCATGGCGTTGATGTATTTATGTGTCACTGATCATTATCCTTTTCAAGCAAGTCAGTTATATGATTTCTCTACCTTGTTTGAACGAAAGGTATCTATAACCTTTGATTTAATGGTAGAGTTAGGAGTCTACGAGATTTGAAGCCAGTGCTAAACGTAATTGTCGTAGTACACTTAGCAGGAAGATTGAATTAGGATTAATTATAAACAGTTCGAAAAATAAGTAAACAGAATTTTAAATAACGAAATTCTCTCACTTCAGACCTGTCAAAGGTAAATAGGAAACGTCACTAAAAGAAAACCGATTCAGAGTCTAATAATTTCCAAAGTGTCATGTCGCCGAGAAATAAATGAAGTGAAGAAAATAAATTTCATTTAAAAATCACGGCGGACCATTATTTTCCCCGGCTTCCCCTAATTAATTTCTTGTCACCGTCTGGATCGGCTATGCCAGTGACAGCGTCGGAGACAGAGAGAGACTTATGCGATCTCAGTGGAAGCGAAGGAGATAGATACAGAAAGGTGAGTACGCGCTTCATTACCATCTTTTAGTAGTTAGCGGAAGCAAGATACGAAGTTAGCTCCGGTCGACTTCTGCCCGCCTGGTACTTTTTATTAATGATCGTTGAAAATAATAAATAGGTTAATTAAAATTAACTTAAGAATTTTTATAATCTACGCTTTTTCTTATAAAACTTAGAGGAATGTGGATGACGCTCTTTATCATGCCAAGTCCAGGCTGTGAAGTTGAACATATTTTTATAGATTAGCTTTTGACCGGACGGGTATGTGAATTTAACATAATATTCATGACTAAAGGATAAGTTATTTATAATAATTAAATAAAGTTTATTACAGGATTATTGATAAAACTTGGTAAATCCTACATAGAATATATCATGTGCTGCCTTCGCGTCGTAAGAAAAAAATCGTTTAAACAGAAAAATTGAAACGGGAAAAAGGCTGGCAGTTTCATCATTTCTTACGGATTTTACGGAAATTCGAAAAAAAAACATCAGATACGTATTTTTTATGATGGCAATATAAGAATACTCATTAATATCATATTATATTATCAGTAATTAATACGGTTACGCGTCAATATTTCTAAATGTATTTAAATTTAATGATACTTTAGAAAGGCCTTCAAATTATTCTTACGAGTATTATATTTATCGGTGTAAAGTAAACTTCAGTAATGTGATGAATCAGTAATAAAACCTATGTGTTTCATGATTTTTGTGTGTTTAGACAAATCAAAAGTTTTAAGACAGTGATGAAGTTTGAATTCCCTTTATTACATGATTACGTATTGACTTCTTAATCTTATAAAATATTCATAAATTTCACTTATCTTTTCCCCTTGAGTAGAGAGATTTATAATGATTGTAATCAGCAGTCCTTCGTAGATATACATATGTAGCATCGGTTTTAAACAAAAGTAATTGATCAGCCGGGCTAGCATGACCGCCACGAGATATATCTCGCGCGAGAGAAGACAAACTAAGATGTTAAATATCTCGATATATTATATCTCGACATCGACAATTTTGATATAAAAGATATCTCGAGCGACAAATGTATCTATTTTTGATATTAAAAGTCGAGTTTTAAGTGTAATTGTCATGTTAGACCCGAAAGAAATAAAGCGATAGTCGATTGAAACACGAGAAAACGGTAGACAAAATTTTGTCGCGCTTGTCATGCTAGGCCGGCTGTAAAAAATATAAATAACTAGGGTTCGACCACCTATAAGAGAATAAGAATAAGAATAAGAATTATTTATTTGTCAAAAACATGGTACAATAGTTGGTAATATCTTCTAGCGATCACATGTTTTGCCAGTAATTAGGCATACAAATATTGATTTACACACAATATAATAATCAATTACATCACACCGGTCGCCGTATTGTAGTATGTCTGAAAAACTCTTTGAAGTCATAGAAGCTAAACAGAATTAGCCATTTTTTCAGTTGGCCTCTAAAAACATTGAGTGGCTTATCCCTTAAAGTCTTAGGCAAGTGGTTAAAAATCCTAATCATTGTCATCAATCCGCTTTTATAATATAACGCAGTTTTGCAACGAGGTATAGTAAGTAGGTTAGGATCTCTTAATGGAATACAACAGATATCTCCGGTTTTTGTAAAAAAGTAAGGGTATTTTTTTATAAAGACACAGCACTCGAAAATAAACATTGAAGTAAGAGTCAATACATTTAGACGTTTAAATAAAGGTCGACAGCTTTCTAATGGTTCAGCTCCACATATGGCTCTGATGCATTTTTTTTGACATATGATAGGTATTATACCATCTCCAAAATAAATTGTATCAAAGTTTGTTCAGCTATTTAGCCATAAAAGCGCATCAGGCAGGCAAACTTAATAACTTTCGAATTTATAATATTAGTATGGTTTAAAGAAATTCAGAGCGAACTAGTCCATTTTTTAGGGAATACTGCTCTTTGCAGAATCATTCTCTTTGTCTAGCCGGAACGTAGTCGCGCCCAAAACTTAGCTTGAAAGTAAACAAATCCAAAAGACAATAGCCAATCAAATAAATCACGAGGTCCGTCTTGCAAATTAAACATTATTCTTTCAATCGGCATTCCGAACGGGGACGTTTTATTGGAATTTTTGCGTATCCTACGTGCCAATAAATACCCGGTTGTTCCCGGTTAGCGCACGCACACGTGCAGACATCGTACACACACACACACCGACGTACATGCAAATCGGAAAGAACACGGTACCAACGTGTTTTCTATTTACTGTTGCTTCTATTGTGCGCTTGAACGTACTTGATACTTTAACTAGTGATTTGTGAATTTTTTCGCTGATTTTAGTGTTAACAGAGGATTTTATTACAGTATGCTGTTTAATTACTAGAGTAGGAGAGTAAGACTTTTACCCGGGATGAAGTCATAGTAGTATTTTTTCTGTGCAAATTTAATCAATTAAGGTACTCCATAAAGCATTAAACACGAATAAACCAATAATCTACTTTTACATTTTATTGGGGATTTACTTGGCTGAAAATAAATTTAATTCACAAAATAAATATTGGTATTTAAAATGATTTGGCATCATTTACCTTTCTCGTTCAATAAAACTTTTATCACTTATTCATAAGCGTATATTAAGTGATCACCAATACTGTTTACAGAGGCGAAGATTTAAATTTTTAAAATTAGAACAGGGTTAGATTATAGGATTTTTAGCATATAATTATTTATTACTCAAAAGATACATTTGCAAACCAAATTATATCTCTATAATCTTTTTCAACGGTAATTGTTATAACTGTGAGAAAAATGTAAGACTTAGATAAAAATAAAATCGCCTTTATAACTGATTTACAAATTGTTATGCTAAATAAATACATTATAAATTGTCATAAAATCTAAACTAAACACACACAAACACATAAAATAATTCTCAACAAACACATAAAATGCCTCTTGGCAAAAGCCTCCTCTTACTCTCTTCACTGAACTCTACTGCCTGTTACTTTTCTCCAATAGGATCCAGCTGTCACCCTATTGAAGAAGACTTAGTAAAGTATCAAAGTAATAGATCGCGGTGCATTAGCTAGATCCCGGAATGGTCCCTTTAACACGACACAGAGGCGTGTAACAAAATAGGATACAATATAAAAAGCGTAAAAGAGATCGTATTGATTTGCTGGAATTTTTATTAGTCAGTAGTCACCTCGCACACGATTTGCCTGCCTTATTGCTTCCGTGGGCTTGCTTTGTGTGAGACTAGCGATTTCCTCAGGCTTTGTTCGATACTTATCTTTATGTTAATTTTATTTAAATGAATATTTACAAATACTAAAACTACTATATTTTTATTTGAATGCATCGACTGAGGATGTTGCTTCTACTGATAAACTCGATATTTACAATTTAATTATATAAATCTGTAAATATAAGAAGATAATCGGAAATATTAACTTGACTAATAAACGCATCTAATCTTAAACCGTACGTACAATTCATTTTAATTATAATAATTTGATAGTTTGAAAACCGTTAATTGAAATGAACATCAACATCAGTTAAATCAAAAAAAAAAGAACTAGGACGTAGCCTTTGCTATTAAATCACCTCTAAATTTTTAATAATTATTGGATCCTAGTTTTTTGATAATGTAGCTTTCTATTGGTGCCAGAATTTTTAAAATAGATCGAGTAGTTTTTGAGTTATATCGTAACAAACAAACAAATATTTCCTTCCTATATTCGGATATTAAAGTTAAGGATTTATATTTTTTATTACGAACGTATATGAAAGTATACTTTGCGAAATAATGATAAAGTAGAATAATACATATGTTCCTAATATAGAAAACAAGAGAGATATCTAGTAAGGTACTTACGTGTTTTCCATACAATATACCCAAATCAGTGGAAACAGAGTTGCAGAAGTTTTCAATTAATAAAGACAAAAGATCAACGCAATTCGAAATTCAAATTGGCTTAATTTCAAATTCAAAATTAAAAGTACACGGAACCGAAATGAGCATTGTAAGGGCGTGTTTACACTAAATAAAGAGCAAAAGGTAGAGATTCGTAAGATGTAAATCAAACTGAATGTTTTATTAAACACTCTGTGCTAGATATTCAAATTAAGTGGCGGTGTCAAAGCTATCATACTGTGGAGGCGGTTTTTTATTGGTTAATTTAAATGTAGAGTTATTTTCCCTTCGAAAAATGTATACAAAAGTTTAACATCTGTGACAATAGAGGGCTTGCTTGGAGAAGTTTATCTAAGGTAAATAATACGCCATATGTACATTGTACATCTTACAGATTTGCTTGCAATGAGCCGGCTTCAAATACTATTACGAACCTGACATTGTACACCAAGCATTTGAGGAGTCAATTTTTTGACTAAAATTAGCAGATTCCACTTTTTTATTCAAGCAGAAAATCCTTTTATCTAATAGCCAGAATTATTTTTTGTTTCGCCTCTTATCAAATATAAACATTGCAGTAAGATACATATAGAAATTCTTAATTCTAGTTGAATTGTTTTATTTTTATAGTTTATTAGACAAAATTCCATCTCCACAGTTATAGAACCACGAAGATTTCTACCTCTCGCTGGCAATATTTACCCGTTACTTTCTGTAAATATTCGCGAAACACGCCGAGTATAACTCGTACAAGAAAATTAAGCTTGTTTAATTACTTTGTGTGTATCTACCCTCAGGGTAACGTGTGCTGACTTGGTTGCAGCTTATTCATTACTTTAATTATAATGTTTTATGACATATAGCAAAAATACTAGTAAAATATACTGACGTATCCGTAGAACAAAGTTGGATATGATTATGATACTAAGTCGCTTTTTTGTATTTGTAAAGGCTAAACTGACCTATATAATTTATGAGTTAAATCAGAATCTTAAAAAACACGATGTTTTCGAAGATAGCAGTCAAATAATGGTTCATGAAAATAATTTCCCCAAAGAATAAGGTCAAGTGTAAAGAAGAGCGTCATGCAGAAGTGACATAATTCTACGGACATATAAATATTATATTAATATTTTTAAATTAATGTATTTTTACAACTTCGGTCGCTTTTATCGCGAATGAAGATTAAATAATTATTTATTTAAACCTAATTCTCGAAATTTCAAAAGAAAGGGTTTCAAAGAGGTCTGATCAATGTCAAAATGACAAAGGAGATACTCTATTTCCGGCATAAAGGACATGATTAAGTACAACTATTAACAAAAACTAAACTACGTCAAGTAAATAAAGGTTTTTGTGGATTTAGCGGATTATTGCGGTTTCATGTCCGGACACACACACGCCACCTGTGGCCAGACGAGGGACTGACTTGACATACTACGACCAAACAGGGACTGAAACCGGTTAATTTTTATTTTCCAAAATACGTGTCTGACTGAGATACCATGATATTAGTTTTAAAGAGTAATACACACTAAACTTGCCGCAGTCATTTTTTTCAGTAAATATAAATAAAAACGAAAGAATATTAACAAAAACCTTTATTATACCGCTATAACTCATAGTAAATTAACCAGTATTCAGTCCCTGCGACCAATGATAAAACTACCAAAAACTATTTTAGTATTTTTTATAATATAGATAAAAGGCGATTCCTTAGACACTTTCCTCCCATCAGGACTTGTTAACCTTATAGAAATGAGGTTCTTATTACCTAAGAGTTCAGCAACGTACCTTCTGATATTGTAAATATATATGGGCGGAGATGATCATTATGCCCGTTTATATAAGGGATATAAAAAGCATCACCTCGTCTCATGTGATCACCGCCGTATATGTAGGTTGAAGGTGCTACTTTCATAATACTAATGTATATAGATGTATATACATTTATGCGCTTTTATATTTATAATGAATAATATAATAGATTGATAAATAAGAATGTTAATGAAAATGCTGAAAATCAGCACTGCATTATATACAGAGTGCCCATTTATTCGTCTTTAAGGCTACGAAAAGGGACAGGACAATGTGGAAAACACTCGAGGAAACCTTTGTCAAAATACAAGCTGTTTCACCGTTTGCCGATAAAGATTAAAATACATATAGATAATCATAATATATACAATAGATAGTAAATAATAAGATTATATAATAAATGGTTAAACTACGTAAGAAGCAGAAAATATAGGCTTATTTTATTTTTATTTTATAAGGCCACTTTGTTATTTATTTAATGAGAAGGAGAAATAACGAATAAGATTTGACAGTATATCAATAGACGAGCGTTACGTCTACCTGATATAAATCAGTCAATAATGTGTCGTAGACCCATTTAGGCTTTTTGTCGCACATTCATAGACTGAAACTCTTTGCTATAATATTATTAATAATATTATATCAAATGCTGTATTGTGGTGTGGTTTTTGTGTTTTTTTTACCGAGATAACTTTAACAAAATAACCAATAACACCTATTTGTTTTGTGATAACAATAATAATAAAATGTGCTATAAACAAACTCGGTGGCAAAAGCTGTATTTAAACATGGAGTGGTCAAATAACTGCGAACATAAAAACCGAGGGAGGTACCATGCACCGCTCACCTCAGCAAAATGCAATTAGATCTGTCTCCAGAGACAGACGAGACCGGTATTGTAGACCGAGAGCTGCCGATGTTATAACATGGTTAATTATTTATTAAGTTCAGTGAAGGCAGTTCTTACTTCTTACGTGAGATTTTTGGATGCTAATCGAGATTACTAACTAATATAGAAAATCACATCAACTTCATAGGATGACGTTAGTATGGCAATTATGTGAAAATTCAAATTAGACACCTGTCACCGTCCAGTCTGCCCGTGACTACGGTTGCTGGTAACGTTGCGATTTAATCCTGTAAAAGTTATTTTGTATAAAGATTTCTATATCTTTACAAAATGTAAGGATCTGTTACTAATTTTTCTCACAAAAGATAGATATATACACGAAGTAATTAAAACTTTTATCATAATAAACATTTGGGTACTTGCGGGCAAGGTTTTTTCATATAATCCTTTTTTCAACAGTTTTCACTATTTATGCGCATCATAACTAAAATTTGATATAAGAAAACATTATTTTTTAAATTAATTTTATTGTTAAACAATATTTAACATTCAGCTCCTTTTTTTTGCCTGGTGAAACCCTTTTGAAGCAGGCAGATGGTAAATTGACGCAAGTGGGGGTCGAGACTAGAAGAGTCCCCCTACCCACTAAAACACCAGGGCCCCTTTTTTTTCGCCGTAATGGGGTCCGCGGGATCACTCTCGCATACGTAACATTCAGCTCCTAGCCTATGTCGAGCACGGGTCCGATTTACATATAAATTGTAGCTAACTCCTGCGTCTCTTACTTTTAACTGCTGTAACCGCACCCGCGCGACCGTTCAACCTTTCACAATTTATACTCTAAATGAAGACTTTTTGTATTCGATCTGATATATAATTATATTTTATTTATTCAAGACTGTATGAATTGGAAGTCCATCGAGGAAGCCTAGTCCAGCATTGAAGGACAGACTGAAAAAATTTAGTTAGCACGAACAACTTGTGAAAAGTATCCATATCGTTAATCTATTTGTACAATTGTTTATTGTATTTTTTTTCTTATAACCGACAAATTGACGGTAATATTGCCTCTGACCATAAAGTATTTTACAATCAACTAGTGGACCCCGCAGTCGTTCTTCTGCCACAATTTTGGCTTCGAAATTATATAATAATTAAAAATTAATTAAAAAAACATTGTCCAGCGGACAAAATTGTGAATCTAAACCATTCCCAGATCCCCTTGAACACACACAAAAAATTTCATCAAAATCGGTCCAGTCGTTTGAGAGAAGTTCAGTGACATACACACTCACAGAAGAATTATATATATAAAGATTAAACATTTATTTTGGCTTTGTTTGCTTTTGCTAAAACTTTATTGTCTTACATTTTTATAATACAAATAAAATAAAATTTTATAATTGGTACTCTATTTTACAAATAAATACATATAAATTGGTATAAAGTGATTTCCCGAGTCCCCTAGTAGACCCATTTCTGTGTCTGTTTCACTGATCATTTTTCTTTATAGGCAAGTAGGTGATCAGCCTTCTATACCCTGCCTGACCGAAACATTTTTTTTTAAATGTTTCGGTCAGGAAGTTGCTTCCCCGGAATTGATACCCGAGAATCAAACAGTATATAATGTAGGGTTACACACGTTTATAATACAGGCAGTGTTTTATTCGATTTTTTACTAAGATTTCAAACTGAAAAAAAATTGTTAAATACTATAGCTGAATCAATTCAACATCATAATATCTCGTAATACATTTTCCCCAAGTGAGTTATGAATGAAAGCTTTTAACAAAAGCAAAGTCCACGTATCCATTTCACACAATGACGTCCGAAAAACATCAGAAAGAAAAAATATATCTCGAGTGTAATTCAATTTGGTGAATTAGATTTTCCACCGAGTTACCTGCGTCGCCCCCAATGTCTTCCAAAAGGCCAATGTTGGGCCAAATGTTGGTTCACTTTTGACGTTATATAACTACAATGGTATGTCTATTTATTTTATGTTAGACATCGACAGACGAGCATGAAGTTCACTTGATGGTAGGTGATACCTCAACCACAGAAAATCAGTCAATAATGCGCTGTCAACCTACTTTTTACTTATATTCGGAAATCCATAGACTGAAACTGTAACGCGCAATGTGCACTTCACGGTTTTTCCATCTATGAACGGTGGTTCCTTACCCGGTCGGAATTTCTATATTCCTCCCATCCGTTTAATGACCGATATGACGAGGTGTAGGAAAGACACGTTTACAGAAAATTATAATCCTATTTTTTTCATCGACAGATGAGCATGACATTCACTTGATGGTAGGTAATTGAGAACTGGTAGTAAATGTAAAATTAGAAGCATTTTATATGTATTTTTTATCGACGTTCATAAGTGTACATTATGTTACCTAAATGAATAAATGATTTTGAATTTGAATACCTCAGCCACAGAACATCTGTCAATGAGGCGCTGTCGACCCATTTTTTACTTCGCAGCATCTTCCCGGCAGGTTTCAAATCCACAACACATGGTAGATGTAATACCTAACACGCCAAAGACATTTAATCTTGTGGCAAAGTCACGCTTTTAAAAAATACTATTGATATGCCCAACTATTGCCATGTTTGGCCAACGTTTGTCCCCGGCTAAATTAGATTACAATAAGAGGGGTCGCAACGAGTGGACATGATATGGGGAAAGATATGACGTTATCAATTTTGTCGTCTTCCATAAACATTCGGTATTTTGAGAAGAATAAAGTAATAAGGGGCTGTTGAATCGTTTATATTTTATGGTTTATACGTATACAAGATATGACTTATGGCCGATACTCAAACGCTTGTCAAAATTGAGTTTTATTTAAAAATGTTGTTGTTTCTAATAAATAAATATACACACTACAGATACATTTTAAGAGTTAATACAAACGCGCGTTTGTATTTGTATAGACCTACGTTTGTATCGTTGTTGTATTGCAGACACATAACTCCACCAATGGAAAAGCACTTTAAATAAGCACTTAAAGTAAAATAATACAAATTAAGAAAATATATGTTTGACATTTAACGGTTTATTTATTTTTTTAGTTTTTGTATAGATTTATTTATAAATTTGTTTTCAAAATTCTAATAAATTGACAGATTCTATATATAAAAACAATAACAAACCATACCCACAAATAAATGAGGCATTCGTTCACACATCACTATATCCTTACACAAAAGACTAAATAAAATATAGAATCACAATACCTTGCCTAAATTTATTACTTCTCCATCCAAAAACCTCGCCCACGGCTAGACAAAATGCAATTTTCTGCAAAACCCATAATAAACGTGGAACATTTCGATTGTCATTAGAAATTAAGTTAAAAATTAAATTCTTTATATAATAGCCTCGAAGAAGCACCGGCTCTAACCTGAAAGGACGAGCAATAAATAAATGAAGCCATTTATAATACACGATATTTGAAATAAATATTATATTCTTGTAGTAGATGTAAGACTATAATATAATATTATTGTATTATTGTAAAATATGTAAGGTAACAATTATTATTATTAGCCATTATTAACCGCTCCTCTTTCACTCAAAACACATACGCATTACATGTTACATATTATATGTGTTTCTATGTCCAAAATTGTGTTGTTAGAGAACCTGTTTTTATAAATAAAACAGTAAAAATATATTGAATTTTATTTATATCTTATAAAAGTGATACAATCGGTCTCTTTTGGGTATTTCCACGAAACTTTACCCCGCCATGACAAAAATTCAAATTTGATATTTAACAAAACAAACACTATCTCTTAAGTCCTCAGTAATCATACTGTCGAAGTTATGTAAAATAAAAAATTTAGCCCTTATCCAAAATTATATACATCAATCTATTTTTACGTCAACTTCCTTTGTTCTACCACAGGTATTTTTTATTAAAGTTTGCATCACTATTACGTCTTCTTGTCATAGCTTGGGATTCCGTACATTAGTGTGGTGTGAAGTACAAGTTTTTGAGATTTCTGTGCAAGTAGTTTGGTAATTTCAAGTAAGTACAATTTTGAGTTTTCTATGTTTTTATCATTGAGGGTGATGATGTCGCACCCGTTACAAAAAATGTGCAAATAGTTTAATTGCGACGTAATTTATAACATCTATATCTTCGTACTTTGTAATAATAAGAAGTGAGCTTTAAGAATAAACACGGAGCAGTTTCAATACTTGGAAGGATGTACGAATATTTAATTTTCGATGATAAATATAAGTCACACCCGTTACAAAATTTTTTTTGTACAATTTATTGTTCGTTTTTTTTAGTCATCACTTGAAGTTTCTTTATTGTCAGATAGGGAAAACACCAACAGAATGCAAAAGTGTTGAATTTTTTTTTATAGAAAATAAAGAGTATTACGATGCACATTTAATAAAAGAATGAGAAAGAGATAAGAAACGAAGAGATGCAAAGAAGGCATCAGCGGATACATGGGAGATAGAAAAGCACCGAAACCGTGATCGGGAAAGACAAAGAACACTATTAAAGAAAAAGAATAAAATACTCCGTCTGCCAACTCCATCAATATCATCGCCTACTAATCTAAAGGAGATGCAGTTTTAAAAGAATTTCTGCTGTTTTAAATGCAAAGGATGGACCCACAAAATATTATTTTTTTATTAATAAATAGTTATAAATCGTTTTATGTTACTTCTGTTTAATATTTCTTTCAAAAGAATAAAATATCAGGGATGCTCAATACTTTAAGGCCAATGCTGTATTATTTTCAAGCTAATATTTCAAGTTAAGTGGGAGGACTACGCTATCGTCAAAGAGTAATTATTGAATTGAACCAGATTTCTTTTATATTTAACTGTTTATTTTTTCCCGAGTGATTTTTAATAAAGCAACGTATATCAGAACTATTTTTCTTTTCACCAAAAATCTTGAAAAATCATACAGTGTCGCGCCCGTTACGAAGACTTGTCGCACCCGTTACATTTTGAAAAAATTGCAGACAGTTAATATTAAAATATTTGTGCTTTAAAAATACGTAGTTGTTTGAGATAACTATTAAAGTCTTACATAAAAAATAATAACTATATACTTTCATCCAAAATTTTACAGAATCAACATTGTAAGATAACGGGGTCGCATTTGCCGATTTTCTAAGGTCGCACCCGTTACGCGATTCATGACATTGTGTAAGGTTTTTTATAATAGTTTTTATAGAGATTTTGTTTGAATTAAATATCTAATTTTTTATACTATTTTAATTATTAACTTAACTTAATATATTTTAACAAATACTTTATATTATCATGAAAAGAAGCAGTATCATTGTCGCATCCGTTACAATGGAAATACCCTTTTATCAAGAAAAAATCACAAAGGAAAACAACCAAAACTTAAAATTATTGTTTTCTCATACATTTATGACATTAAGTTAAAGCATCTGCAATCCTTTTTCTAATTCATCTATAATATTTGTTATTAATGATAATAATTGATGTGCGATGTTATCAATTGATATTACTTATTCCCACAATATTATATAAATTACTTTTGCACTGTTTTATATTTTTATACAAGTAATGTTTAAGTTTTGTACCCGTTTAAGGCTTTTTCCCGAAAAGGGGTCCATTACATTAAAATAATAATAAACATATTAATTATGTATAATTACAAAAGAAGATTTATTCTAATTAATTATATGTTAAATTTAATATCAGGTTAATATATTGTAATAAGTGTAATAATATAATAATAATCAATAAAGTTTTTTTATTTTATTTTAATGTTTAAATTTAATATCAATCCGATATTTATCGTATCGTATGCTATAAAGACGCTCACAGACCAGTGGCGCATTTCTAAATCAAAACACGGCCCGTTACCCCGGAGAGTGACTTGCGGAAAATTGGAAAACGAAACAAGGTGAAAAATATTATTAAGTGGAGCGCTCAGCATCGCGCCCGCGGGACTCCGCCCCGGAACTTGAGATCGACTCGGTTAACAATATAAATGAACACACGTTAATATACTAGTGTAAAATATTTGGTGAACATGAACTTAAATCTTAGATATCGTAGGACGACTAAACATGTAACTACATATTATATTACTAGCGACCCGCCCCGGCTTCGCAAGGGTCTAGATTTTTTGACAAAAAAAAGCAGGGGTTGGTATTAGAAGAGTGAAAATATAAGGGTTGTATGTACTTTTTAATGCCACATAATAAAAAAAATATTCAAATAAAAAATTATTTTGGGTTGGAAACCCCTTATAATTTAAGGATTTAAAACATAGATAGTAGCCGATTCTCAAACTTACTGAATATGCATAAAAAATTTCATAAGAATCGGTCGAGCCATTTCGGAGGAGTATGAGAACGAACATTGTGACACGAGAATTTTATATATTAGACTAGAAGACAAGATGGACTGTTCGATGTACCATTCCAAAAATGAACTGATATATTTTTTGAGTACTAAATAAGACTTTACTTGCGTCGTTCGTATAGGCATAATTAGCATATTTTTCAAGAATAAATGAATAAACAGATACACAATTTTACACCACTCCTCCTTACATATCGGAATATTTAAAATTCTTTCCATTTCAGCTTTAACTAAACAAACAAACCAATTATACATGTCCTGGAATAAATGCGTGCAAATTCTGTATGGGCCAAAAATATATCTATACAGGCTTAAGTTTCTCAAAAATAGATAAAAAAAAACGTTCTAAACTGTATTATATAAATAATATTTTGTACTAATCAGAGCTTAAAACAAAGAAAAAACAATATATAGGTCTTAACTTTGAGACAAGGCCTACGTCACGGCTACGTGCACCTCTACGAGCTACGCAGCCGTAACGGGAAAATGGCGTAGCAATTGAAACAAATTGCACATAAAATTGCTTTACCTAAGCATGCAGTACTTAGGTAGTAAGAAGTGTTAAATTGTTTGACAATCTGAATAATATTTATAGGTTTTTGTATCCTTGAAAAAATATTATGAATATTAATTATTAATGTCCTTTGATTAAATTCAATAGCCTCAGAGATGCTAATTAATTCTCATTAAGTCGATAAAAGTGAAATCTTAGAAGTTTCTCGAGCATTCAGAAATCCATAGACTAAACAATAAATGTTCGTTTAAATAATATACATTATTCTCTATCAGTATTTCATCACGAATTTTAACAAAAACGTTTGGTAACCAAATAGCAAGGAATAAGATTGATTTCCGCAAAACAAATAGCATTTGTCCCAAGCACCTGCCGTCTGTTTGCAAAGATAAAAGGTGGTGTCGAGTGACGGACTCGGTTTACTGCTGTGAGGTAAACAGGTTCAGTGTTTGTCTTATACTTCGATATTGAGTTACTGTTATACTGCAATATTATCTTTGTCTGATTCACGTATTATTTTCTGTCATGTGGACTCGACTAAAGGAACGCAAAATAAATTCTTTTGAAAAAAGATCTGACGTCTGTCAGGCTCGTTGGCGCGTTCGGTAGAATACCTGCCGTGTGCATCGATGGGTCGTGGTTTCGAATCCCACCGGGACAACATGTTTATAATTTTCTATAAGCTTGTTTTCTTCACGTCTGGTAACTTCGGGTATTGATTGGGTGGGAGGAATATCGAAATTCTGACCGGGTAAGGAACCATCGTTCATAGATGGAAAAACCGTGAAGTGCATATTGCGCGTTTCGGTTTCAGTCTATGGATTTCCGAATGCTCGAAGTAAAAATTAGGTGGACAGTGCATGATTGATTGTTGTTCTGTGGCTGAGGTATCACCTACCATCAAGTGAACCTCATGCTCGTCTGTCAATAAAAAAAAGATCTGTCAATAAAAGTTTGCATTCACAAATAGTATTTTGCAGATTTAAATAAAATACTGTATACCGGATTAAAACGCGATTTATTATTTAAATTATTTATCCCGACGTTTCAGCAACCGTGGTCGCGGGAGACCCTCCTGTGGTCTCCCGCGACCACGGTTGCTGAAAAGCATCCGAAACGTCGGGATAAATAATTTAAATAATAAATCGCGTTTTAATCCGGTATACAGTATTTTATTTAAATGTGTGATACTCGCGTTAATAAAAGACAGTATTTTGCAGTCCGTACAGCTACACATAATATTGTTTATTTTTTAAGTATTATTATCATATATTTAAATGAAAAAAGCTTTTAACGGATAACAGTACTGTGGTCATGGGCTATCGTGACCACACTTACTGTAAAGCACTTGAAGCGGAATAAATAATATTCTGAAGAAACCGCGTTTTAATTCTGTAAACGTTATTTCATTTAAATGTGTGATACTCACGTTAATTAAAGACAATATTAAGAAATAAGGTCCATGAAAAATCCCCGAATGAGGTAAGTAATAATATCATAAAATCAATTCGATCAATCAGCGCGTGACATTGATGGAGTTGAGCTTATATTCATTAGGTTTTTGTCTCTTTAGCTAATTAATTTAAGTATATAATTAAATGTTTTGGCTATTTCCTAAAACATAATATAATAATAAAATAGTTTTTTATATATGTAAAATCAATATAGATTACTTACTGATACGGAGATACCATCATTGATCAGATGATTATATTGAATAGATATGAAACAATATTTAATATTTCACTTTTATCTCGCTAAAGCCACTTGTAAATATAGGCTTTACGGAAAAACTACTCGACCGATTTTAAAAATTCTTTCACCTCTAGAAAACTACATTATCAACGAGTACCAGGCTATATTATGTGTACAGTGCATCTACATTACATCCGTGGAACACCGGCGCGAATAGCTAGTCTCTAAATAATCCTGCAAACAGCATCAAAAGCAAGTCTGTAGTTCGGAAGCTCTAAGTATTCAGAGTGACAGAAATATCGTAGATAATAAATTCAAAGGTCAGCAACGCACCTGCAAGCCTTCTGGTAATCACTTACTATCACGTGAGCCACCTGCCCGTTTGCCCCCTATACTATAAAAAAATAAACAGTTCGATAGAAAACACAAAACAGCTCTCCCCATACCTCGTAGCTGGAGCTGTAAGTAATGTGGACGAAAACTATCTCTGTAGGAAATGGACTAAGGTAGCAGGCTCAAAGTGCACCCGCTTTTATATTGGGAACGAACTTTGGATACATGTGGATAAGACATACTTTATCTTAGTTTGATTAGGAATAATAGGTTATTCAAAAATACCCATAAAATTCTTTACAGAACTAACAGTCTTTAACTCTTGTCCGTTATTCGTAATATGCACCTAATTTGAAAAAGAAACTTATTGTATTTTGATTATATTTATTTCAATATTATTACAGTAACATGTAAGATTTATTTATTTGAATTTCTTTGAAATATTTCTTTTAAACTCATAAGTATATTTTCAAACCGAACATACATATTTCTGTACTGAAATCAACTTCTCTTCATTAGAAAATGTCTTCAAAATGATTGAGATTTTTTTCTTCCTAAATATCGCGACAATCGGTTGCATTTGCATCAAAGAACTGAATACACAAAGCCTATTATAATATGAAAAAATCTCTGTGTTATTTTTTAATACTTATTAAAAATAGTTTAATAGATATTGATGGTAAAATAATAATATTATATCATACATTTTGTAACTTTAAAAGGAGTAGCAATTTATTTATTTATTTGTTTATCCAAAATAAATATTTAGAATTCGTATCACTATAATTCTTTCCCAGTCCGATAATGATTGGCCTATCAGCCGGTCGTACCGCTATAAAGAGCGGGCGAGGTGGGCCAAGACTTATAGACCGTGAAAGAACACCTACAGCACCCCAGCTGATACTGTAACTTAAATGATATTTGAAATGAAATCTAACTTAAAACTATTATAGTTTTGTTCTGACAATAAATATTAATATTGCCTTTAAATTGATTGAGTTGGTTTGAGCACGTAGAGTGAGTGAAAGAGTCAGGAGTGGCCGACTTAGGCGATCGTACCTAGATCAAATCGGTGATGTTCTTCAAAACGGCCAGGTCAAAAGTACTCAAAACCAACGAGCGTGTAGCATTGATGAATGTAGAAAAAGTGAAAGTGGTATGCAAGGATCAGAGCATATGGAATTCCGTGATCTCTCAATGGGAAAAATGCGTTATGTTACACCAAAATCACATAATTATTAATTATCATTGTTTTAAAATGAAAACATGCATTTTTTCTATAATAATATATAATTCATCAATTTTATAAGTTAATATAGAAACAAGGCAATCCAAGCCTCTTCGTAAATCCACAGCAAAATACTCAATTTTCCAAATCAGTCGAAGGTAAAACATATCCCTAAGAAATAGCACGGTTAATGCGGGGTCACCTTTCCTAAAAGGCTGTCGTTAAGCGGCCACCGAGCGATTTGTAGGCTCAATTGACTGTCAATGAATGGATGTACCTTATATACGGGGTTCATGCTCTGTCGAGAGTGAATTTTTACGCAGTTTCTTTAAGTGCGAATATACATTGATATTATTCGTTATACTTGTAGGAAAAAATACTACATACATATACTGCCATCGTACGTACTGAATGTTTTAGAGGAAAAAAGAAACGCTTTTATAGTTGGTAGATAATATAAAATTAAGTTATGTTATCAACATAAAGAAATATGTGTTTGTTAGGGCTAAGGGGCTATTCAATATAAGAACTTAACATTATTACCGTAAGAACTGTATCTATAAAAGGCACGGTGCCATAGTGCTTAATAGAAGTTGTAATTTGATGCAAATATTTTTATAATGTTAAATGTTTTATAATAAGTACTTTATTTATTAGTATATACTTTGGAAGTAGTAATAAATATTTTTATATAGTACCAGATACATTCAAATGAGCGTGGGGCTGGGGAGCCTAGGGACAGGTGACACGCCAGAATCACAAGACATCAATCAACGATGGTCTAATTGACATAATTTTACATTGAATCATAAGTATGCTTTCCATTTTCTTCATCTGTTCTGTCTCGGTAAATAATTGATATTCCTCCTACCCGTTTAATACTCTAAGCGAACACATGTAGGGAAAAATAAGTTTACTTATAATACTTAAAATATGTTGGATTCTACGGAAATTGAACTCGCTATCAGGTAGCGAGTTCAATTGATGATCGCAAGTTAGGTTAATTTATATTATAAGTTTATATGTTTTTAATTGTATATTTTCTGAGTATAAAACAACCTAATATTAATATTATATTACATTTCATTTTACAAATATAATACTAATAACTACTAAATTGCAGTGGCGAGGAGTCCTATCAAGCCGATTCTGCCGGCTTACCTCGGCACATTTGACCCAATATCTAATCTACAAACAAACTTAAAACAGTGAAGGTGATGGATACTCTTCGCACTGTATGGCAGTTCGAAATTTCGCAACATAATCTGTTTTTTTTTGGAACCGCTTACCTTCACCCTTATTTTCACCCTTCGCACTGGTACACTGACATATTTAAAGACAATGTATAAGTACAATAAGTAAGTAAGAACTTCTTACTCTTTTCTTCTTCTTCCTGCCCTGTTCCCTTTTTTTATTTGGGGTCGGCGCAGTATGTTCTCTTTTTCCATTGTCTTCCTTTCACTCGTCATATCATCAATCACACCTCTCAAAAACATATTATTCTTCACACAGTCAATCCATGTGTTTTTTAAAAACTTCTTACTCTATAACATTTAATTATAATCAAAAAATATAAACGTAAAATTAAACGTCGAAGACGTTCCAAGTCCATTCGGAAATTCCTTAAAAACAATTACAGACAGTCATAATATTCAAAAAGTTGTTCAATGCAGGTGACACTCTCTACATTTCGTTGAAATGAAACTAGACCTTATGCCTCACACTTAAGAGTCGCGTAAATTGGTCTACCTCCCCCTATTCCTGGTGGAAATATCTGACGGTTTGTGACGTTTAATCTTGCGTGGTGCGCGGTCGCGCGTAGGTATCACTCGAATGGTGGCTGTAGTGATGGATACCGGCATTTATAGTATCGATAAATAATAGCAGTAAAATTGAATTCATAGTACTTTTATAAAAATTAAAATTAAATTATTTTTGTAGAATAATATTTTTATGAAAGTACTGTCTGTCAATTGGAAGCAGAATTTCTGAATCAGAAAAATGCAACATGAGTCTTTTTGTTAATAATTTATTTATTTTATAGGTCTACTATTTATACATTACAAAATGTGTGTCTAAAAATATAAAAATACTACATCGATTGTAATAATTCTAAACACCAATAGATAGCTACATTATCAGTGAATAACATATATTTTTCTACATTACATACGTGAAAAGCCGGCTCGTTTTGTAAAGTATAAAAAAATGGAGAAAAATTGTCGATAGTCTTGACACACCACTAGGCACGCGTCTGCAGAAATTCAATTAACATTACCTCCAGTCGCGTGCACCTTTATTTCCGTTCGGAGTCACTTAGCCCCCGTCACCCCGGGTGGGGGCGAGTGGGGCTAAGACGCCCGTAATGAGGTCCGGTGACCATTTAGTTTGTTCGTAATAGCTTACGTGAGCGCGGAGTGTTTCGGTGAGAGCTTTGCCTCGTAAGCCGTTTATTTATTGATATTAATATACATGGCTAGATTAATTTTTATTTATTGTTTTTTTTATAACAGAGTGGACAACCGAGCAGGAGGGTATCTGATGGTAAATAATCACTGCCACCCATGGACATCCGCGACTTAAAAGTCTCAGATGCGTTATCGACTTTATAAAAACTTATAGGCTCGCTTTTTAAATTATTGTGTTTTCAAAATAAATCTTTTATCAAATCAACATACGAATATCAGTGACACGATGATATTCACTTTTATTTTTAACAGATATAATTTATTTTCCGCTATAAAGCTTTGGTACTCCTCACTTGTTATTATCAGACTGCCTCCTTCTTTAACTTCTTATAAGACTTTCTTACATAAACATAACTTTGCTATTTCCTATCTTTCTTCTTTACTATCCTATCTTGGTCATTTCAATAAAGTTTAAAATGCATAAATGTAATAATTAGTACTACCTGCACGAAGACTTCATTTCTTTTTATGATTTAGGGGTACCTGGAAGTGATCGCAAAAAGCGATATGACTACCTATTGCACTCGTTACATATAAGTTATTTTTTTTTTGTGCAATAAAGAGTTTACAAAACACGTACCAGATAAGTACAAATAGTAGCATGATATCTACTTCAATTAACTATAACTTATACTAGACGTGCTGTTAAGTTAAATATTGTATTATATTTTCTGTAATATTATGCAAAACTTTAGATTAAGGCCTCTGTATGATTATAATTCATACTCTCATATAAATTATCGATATCAATCTAAAATCATCGTTACTTGATAGAATTTGAAGTATCCCTACAATTCAGTACTCATTTCGTAAATATATTTTGTCGATTCTATTGTATACGTGATATAAGAACAACAAACAAACAAAATACTAAACAAAAGATTGGCAATTACCTCCCGAATCCTTTCTGTCTGATAAGCGTTCCACCTTAAGAAGGTCTCGTATCGCGCCGATTATCTCGCCGCCCATCTGTCTCCGTCAAGAAATTTTTGCAGTTTTCTCCCGAACGTGAACTAAATGATATTGGTCTGTTTTTCAAATATTCCAAGCTTCTTGACTATTGTCGTAAATTGAGTTTTGTAAACTTAACTTTAACTTGTATTAAAATATATTAATATCAACTGTCAGTAAATGTTTATGAGACTCATTTATTGTTCCACGTAAAATCCCTTTTTTGACCAGGAACCTTGGCGGACGTATGTAGAACAAATAACCAAAACTTCATCATTCATAATTTAGGAGTGAGATCCTATGAATGGTGTTATTTTATCCGGTCGTATTTGTTTGTCGGTTTTGTAACTATTTATTGACTATTAATGATTAATAGTTATGTCGTAAAGTTTCCAAATACAAAAATATATATGATTTTTTTTATCTCAACTCTTACTTAGTGAATATAATATGTATTAATGTTGAGAAATAAATTAACCTTAACCTTAGAAATGAAACAAAATACGCAACTTAATTTATTTCCCATGATAATTTCAAACTCGAAGCCAAAACGCCTTTGAATACAAATACACAATAAGTTATTTAAAGGATTTATTCAGGTGATTTCAGATCTATGAAGGCATTTTCAACAATTCATCTCTCACGGGACGCGCGCGGGACCTCTTTGTATTCCTGATTTCACGGTCGCTGATGTCAGTGATGTCATACAATTTATCGATAAACGAATTTAAGTACAACACAAAAAAATATTATCGCGAGTATCACATATTTAAAAAAATATTGTTTATTAATTTTAATAATTTAAATAATTTAAAATTAATTGGATTAAAACAGGATTTATTATTTGATGAAAATAACTCGTAGCGTTGGGATAATATAAATATTAAATCGCGTTTTATACATATTAATATACATTAAATAAAAAAGACATAGTTTGCACATTAATATAATATCGTATTCCAATAGTTTTACATTATCTTTATATTTGATTGAAGTATTACTAAGTTTATTAAGTTAAAAAAGTGCAATTATTAATAAAATCTAAACGTACAATCAGACAAAAATAACTCACTTAAAATAATATTATGTAAAAAATTTCAACTCGCTTTTATGTGTAGTTAGTTATTTGACTCTAATCTAGGAAGGTGTAAGCAGCTTTTAGTAATTTTGTCGACAACAGAAGCACATCACAACTCGCTCACAGGGGAAGTGACAAATGCCACGCAGTCACCGGACCCGGAGTAGCTTCAGTTTCTAAACACACAATTTCATTCCTATTTATACAATTTATTACTCGATTATTTTTATTGTTGTGAAAATCTTCGCTGTTTAAGAGTGATTTTAGATACACTCAGAAATTTTCATAGATTTTTCACAGGGAAATAGAATATCTTATATCAAAATATTCCTTAATTTCATATCAAAATTTAGGTATCCAACCACCGTTAAATAATTATACCTATAGCTATTCATAGCTACCCCGTAAAGAGCTTTAGATTTTTAATGCGACAAATTAAGAATAAAATAAGTCGGCAGCACATCATATTATTTGCCTTGTCTTTCAGATAACACCTACGATTATGCTCATCGTACTCATCCATCAACAAGTGAAAAAATATATGTATATAATAATATTATAATATTATACTGATTGACATAGTATTAAAATGAGTAGTCAATGGTTATAAATAAAAATCTAATTTGAATACTTCTGCACTTCTATGTAGAATTCTATTGTAGATAGGAAATGTAGATTGTAGATTTGTTGTAGCTCTACATAGAGCTCTCTACATAGAGAGTCTCTATCGGCGACTCTAATGGATCTTAAGAATTTGTAGTACTTGTGTAGGACATTAAAATTACGACAATTATAATATAATTATAATCTGTGCACAAGGAACGGAGTTAATTGAACTACTTTAAAATTAAAGCACTTATAAAGTTGGTGGAAAAATCGCATAATGAAACACCTTAATCTTTGCAAGATCTCATTGCAGTGAGATGAGATTCTGTTATATTAATTAGTAGTTAAGGCCACTCCACACCGAACTTTCAAAGTAATGCAAACAGGGAATCATACATAGCCTTTTTTATGTATTTACTTACTGTATAAATTATTAAATGCTTCCATCTATAATACGTATATATATTTTATCGTTTTTGAAATTGACGTTAGTACAGTTTAGTACACAATATTATGATATTTTTGATTTTTTTCTCATACTTAACTCAAATAAAATTTATTTAATGCTAGTAGTTTAGTACTATCAATTTATCAATCAATTTATTTGTAACTAGAATGCGGTTGCGTCTTCGCTATTTAAAAAAAAATGGTATATATGTTTACATATTCTCTACTTCTTAGTCTACTTTTTACAAGAAATAAGTACATCTTAAATCAAAGAATATTTTCATGCTAAAATACACTTTACTAAATGTAATACTATGTCTTTATAGACTTACGCAACCTCAGTGGTTTAAACAAGTTCTGTCTGAAACGCCTTAACTCCGTAGTTTTCTTCGTCAGCAGCAGATTTGAGAACGTCAGACTGCTCTTAATTAATTGGCTTGCATTCGTTAGCATGAATTACTCAGGTATTCACAAAAACCCCTTTTCGACCATTTTTCACCCTTTGTGATGCCGCAAATGGCTTAAATTAATCTAATAAGTAATAACATTGATGCGGTATTGTTTAAATTATTTAAAAAACGTTGTTTTACATAATTATACTCTAAAGTTTTAATTTGTAGTTAGTTAGATGTAACAACTTTTCATAATACATCTATACTAATATTATAAAGATGAAAGATTTGTTTGTGTGTTACGATTTAACTCAAAAACTACTCGACCGATTTTAAAAATTCTTTCACCATTAGAAAACTACATTATTAGCGAGTAATATAGGCTTTCGGCTCACCTGATGGTTAATAGTCACCCCCGCCCATTGTCCCTTTCAACCTTTATACCACTTTTGGTATCAAAGATTTAAGTTATTATCACATAATCGTCTAAAATTTATTAATACATTTTTGAAATGTGTGTAATCCATTATATAGGCTTCTGAAAATGTCTCATCTATAATTTTACGCTAGTTAATCATAGAGACAGCAATATTTTTAGTACACCTCTAAGATGTTATTTTTTCAAAAATCCAACAACATACATACATACATACGTATCTACAATGTATATATGTATATCGAACGATGCCTTGTATCCGCTTGTATCTATACAAACTCCCAACTCGCCCCTAAGCGCCGGGTGCAAGTTTAAGCCTGTGACAGGCGCGGCCGCAAGTCGCCGGGCGGATCAGGTGAGCCGGATTAAGCCGGTCCGGAGCGGATCGGATCGGATCAAACATGATTTTAGACTTACGCCGCAAGTACTGTTAATGGATAAAGTACGTAGTTGCTTAGATGTGCTTCGCTGTCGTGCTCGTGAGTGTCATCTAGTATTTGTAACTTGGTATACCTTCGTATAATGTTTTAAGATTAGCCCATGGCTTCGCTTTTTAATGGAAAAAAGTAACTTTCATAAAGAAAAGCCGTGGGCATTGAAGTCGGCAAAATATATAGTAAATAGTTTTATAATAATAAAACTGCCATCTTTATATAGTTTGTTGTGATAATTAGGAAGCGTACTTTGAGATAAAGATTACATAATTTTATGTTAATTTGTTTAAGTACCTTCACTGCCTTTTGTAGCGTTATGTAACTTATGAATTCCTCAAGATTAATAAATTCCCTCAAGATTAATAAATATTACTAAACGAAAATTTTATAATAAGGATTTTATCGAAGATATTTCAAAAAAAGAATTTCTGTGAATAAAATATTTTCACGGTGAAATTAAGGAACAAAATTTGATTGAATATTCCTTTCTTTCCTCGTGAACTTAGTGAATTCCAAACTCCTAGTAGTGTGGCATGGGGCAGACCATTTCTGTGTCTGTTTAACTAATCCCTTTTCTTTACAGGCAAGTAAGCCTTTTTTGTTCTACCCAATAGGATGTATAGAAACATAAGTAATCTTCGTTTTTTTTCATCGAAAGTACAGTATGTGTGTTCATTCCCATATTATATCTAACTGATCACTATTTTTACAGAAAAGGTGACCTACCAATCCATACGAATTTTTGACTTTTTTTTTTGTTTTCCCGCTAATCAAACCTAAATCTAAACTCTACGCTTACCACTCAGCCATGGGTAAAGCTTAAGTATAACTAGTAAAACTTAGAGTTAGACTTACGAATTCTTATTTCTACGTATTTCATACTTTTAAATAAAAAATGATAACATCAGAAATTACGTGTTACGGCGTCATCTGTCACCCGCGGGCGTCGCTGTCAAAAGTTGCGCAACTTGTTGCTGAACATTTCTCGATTAACACCTGTACCACCGTTGTTACCGTGTTGCTCAAACTTTGCAGACGAGAATATCCACGCCAGTTATGACAAAATATTACTTTAATATCAAATCCATGGTCTCTAAATAGTATAGTATACTTTATCTGTTTGTATGAATAATTATTCCAAACTACGTAATCGATTTTGATGCGATGTTCACCATAAATTAGGAAAATTCGCTTAAAATATGTTCGCACAAGCTAAGGAATAAAACCTACCTCCTAATTGTTAGGGAGCTGGCGAGCAAAGTTTCTATATGATCAGCACACGTGGCAGACGTTATTATTAGCGATAATGATACCATAAGGAATATCAAGGACCGCGTCTGCCACCATGGTAGCGCTGCGACTTCAAATAAAAGAGCTTCGAATTTGTTAAAAAAATGTGGGTCTGAAATAATTTATCATTTATTTATTTATTTGCACATGTCTCTGGGGCTGATGGTCACAATCATCCTGTAAACATAAAACATCGAAGAGGCAGTCATTCAGGGCTCTTACTTTTTTTGTAATTAATTTTTTAAGTTATTTTTATGATTTAAAAAAGTGTATTATATGAAGTGCACACTTGGCAGACCTGAATTGTTCGATTAAAAACAATGAGAAGGATCATAAATATCTTCTAGGTTCTTGCTTAAAATACCTTTTTATTAAAGCTAGGATTACCATGATTTTATATTTCAGATAACGAGTCATATTGAACTTAAATATAGTATATTTACTTTGAAAGTTATGCTATATATAGCTTTTTTGTATATCTTTCCATATCATAGTTACATATCCCTTAATTTTTTATTAAAGATCAAACCAAAGTTATTTTTTTAAATTTCAAATCCATCCTTTACAAAAAAATTCAAAGAATATATTATCTTCATAAACTCAAATTAAACTAGAATTACATGTAAAAATTCGAAAGAACCTTCACATTATAGTCTAAGAGGCAATATTACATTTTAATGGGTATTATTTTATTTTAAAAGAATAGACCTGCGGATCGCCTGATGGTCAGTGAACACCGCCGCCCATGAACATACGCAACACCAGAGGTATTGCAGATGCGTTGCCGGCTTTTAAAAAATAGGCACTCTTCTTGAAGACCCAGTCGTACCGGTTCGGAAAATTCGCTGGCGATAACTCATGATAACAATAGAGTAGTGCGTGGAAGAAAATTGCGCATATATTTCATTGTATATAATATCAACTAAAGTATTAAATAATATTGACTAGGTTTTATAAATATTCATTAGGGAAGCCAAATAAAAAGTTTTCAACACATTGGATGTTATATCATACTATGGAAATTAAATATTTTTGGTTAATTAAATGTTGGATCGGTAATTCTAGATATGTATTTCTTTTAACAATTTAAACTTTAATAAATACAAAAAATTATAATAAATAAAAAAAATTAAGATAAAAAAAAATGTCATATATTAGTTTTTTCAAGATTTTAAGCTGTATATGTAAAGGAATTAAGAGAGAACAATTTCATAAAGAGGTATCGCTATACACATACAGGTTTTTAAAACCTATTAATAAAATATCAAAACTATACCGACTCTTACACTCAACGTCGGAAAAGTTCGCGGGAGGACAAATTGAAATTATTTTTTCATTAAAATTTCCAACTTGTAAATTCAGGTGGAGTTCGTAAAGTGGCCAATTCTGATAACTTTTCTTAAATGAATCTTCGCAAAGTTCACGCACAGCGACCGGGGCGGGAAACTTCTGAATATCATTTCATTTGAAAATACATTCCTTATCCTAAAATTACATTTAAATAAATGAGACTTCATATAAACAATCGATGTCTGGCTATTTACAACTGCGTTATTCCATCCGGCCTACCATGACAACCACGACACAATTTTGTCGACCCTTTTTCTCGTGTTTAAATCTATTATCAATTTATATCTTCCGGGTCTAACATGAAACTTACACTTAGAACTGGACTTCTAATGTCAAAAGTAGTGATAATATTGTCGATCAAGATATCTTGCCATTCAAAGTTGTCGATGTCGAGATATATTATAGGTATCTTAGTTTGTCTTGATGGTCTTGCTTGGCGTGCTGAGCAATTTTTTGTCTCGCAAAACTACTATGCAGAACCAATATAATTTGAACATCATGCTCGTCTGTCGGTATCTAACATAAAAAAAAATAGTCCTAAAAATACGTATACATAGCTTTTAACTTACCTAACCCAATAAACTGATTTCGTATACGATATATGCCTAATAATATAATTCCCTTAAAGATCCTTGAAAAATACCTTAAAATCACAGCAAAAAAGAGCTCTTTTACTACTGTAGCACTTAAAATATCAAAACCAAAAAGCATAGACTAACTATCAGTGACATCTGTCAATGACAATGGACTAACTGATACATCATCAAGACAGATAGCCCGGGTCTTATCCCATAATCCCGGCTCACCTGAGGGCTCCCAGCCCGGTATCGTATGGGAGATTTTGAACAGGATAATATTAAACGAAAGACCTTTTGAACTATATACAGTTTTTAGACAGTTTGACATTTTATTTGCTTAAAATATAGATACAAAACTTCTAGAGATTACTTCTAACGAACATACAAACTGTACTTGTAGCTTAGGTAAGCCGGAGGAGGTCCTTAACCCTTAAGCACATGTTTTTTTTATTTAAAAAAATATGTAGGTTACAGATGACATATTTTTTAAAACAAAGGCGCATGAAATTCATTAATAGAATATTATATAGTCTGCATCCTACATTGTGAATTTTAGGGTTATATTTTTTATCTCACAAGCAAAGCCTTTGACCACTTTTTCGCTCTAGGGTAAGACCCCCGCTTTTAATACTGATTTTCAATCATTGAAAAGTAAAAAAAAAAGTTTTTAGAATATCAAAAAAAAAAGTCCACTATTGTATTTTAGTGTTTTTAAAACCTTTGAATTTAAAAATAATAAAGTTGATTTTTCGATTTCTTTAAATGTTTTAAATAAATTGAATTAAGAATAATGTAAAATAAAAGGTATTTTAAAATATCTTGCGTAATGTTAAATGTATAGATTTATTATTTTATTTTCACATAATATAATACCTATTTTAAATTTTACATTGTAAAGTTTTCCATTTTAATAGTCAAGGGGTCCGTTATATATTGTTCTTTTTTGGGATTAAATGGCTTTATTATTATAATCTTAAAAACAAATAGCAATTAATAAAAACAAAGTATTCTAAACTGGATACCAACGAAGTAGCTCAAGGGAGTCTAATTAAGAAACAGCCACTATTTACAATTTGCGAACTCGGTTGAGATTCAGTCCGCGAAGGGATGTAAATAATTGTCAATTCTGCCCCTACCTGCCTTAACGAGATATTATTTTTATCGTACATCCAGTATTCTTTGAATACAGCTTTTCGCAAAACAACGTCTACAGAAATGGATAAAAATTAATACAATGAGTAAATCTTGTTTTAATACGAGAAACGTTATTTTTTTTTTTACGTGTGATGTGTTAATTTTTATCTTTTTTGTCTTATGACAATATTATTTTTTATCAATTCAATTTATAGTAACGTATTTAATGATTTATTCATCAAACTTTAGTAGAAAAATATTATAAAAAATATCAATGAATTTCAACGGGATACAAACTGCTAAATTATTATATTTTCACAATTGGTCTTACATAATTATTAATATTAGAATACTAGGACATAACGTAAAAATAAAATGGTAATCTAAATTATGGCATTATTTACTTATTCTCAATGGGAACCTCTTTATCAGAATAATAGAAGAAATTTTATATTAATGATTTCAATTACACATATTTAAACAAACAACAAATCAAAGAATTTAAACAATGAAGGTGTTATTATGAGTTATAACCTGTAGAAACTCTATAAAAAACATAGCTTGTACGGTAATGAAGACACATTACGAAGGTGCCCGTCAAGAACATTTATCCCCAAGCCTAATCGACCACTCGCGTACATACCTTAGAAACCACTTAATAAAATTTCCTCACTAAATTAATTCTGCCCAAATCCGTCTCTTTGTGACAAAGAAAAATTGTAACGTGAGCCCCACAACCTGCTTAGTACTTTTGTATATATTGATACTCTAAAAAGAACTTTATTTATATGCACCCAAAGTTGGTTATTTAATGATTTATTGTTAATTACCTAATGGTGCAAACTATAGGCGATATGAATTAACAATTTTTTCTGTTCAAAACATCCGACATTCGAGAAAACAACGAACCAAATGTAATAATATAGTGCACTAGCAAAACGCCCCGGCTTCGCACGGGTGCAATTTAGATGAAAAAAAAGCAATAGCCTATGTTACTCGCTGATAATATAGCTTTCTATTGGTGAATGAAATTTTTGAAATCGGTCGAGTAGTTTTTGAGTTAAATCGTAACAAAATGAACAAAATGGCAAAGTACAATATTACCCCTCGTCGCATTGCTCGCTATTTTTGATTATATTGACATTTTTAATTTCGTAATCTTTAATCGTAAATCTTTTGAATGGAATTCCCGATTTCAATAATTCAAAAAGAAACCAACAGGTACAGAAACGTTGAATACGAAATTTATTTGGATAAGAATTAAAACAAAATTAACATGCGCTGACTTTGATGGGCATTTTTATCAAATTTTAAAATGTAAAAAAATAATTATAGTGACATAACTACAATAGTTAGATATATGGTCTTGCGAAGTTTATTGTAGATATTAATATGTTCTATAATATCTTAGAACTTTTTAATGTTCTAACATTAATACTTTCCGCAGTGCATGCGATGAAAGACATTTTATGGCTAATTTTTTATTTTTTACTTCGGTTGGTTTTAGTAGGGATTTCTAGGGATCCGTAATTTTTTCTAGTAATAAATATAGCCTATGTTACTCAGCGATAATGTAGGTTTCTATTGGTGAAATTATTTTTAAAATCAGTCCAGTAGTCTTTAAGTTTATTCGTTACAATACTAATCTATCCTCTTTATATTATATTATTTAATAAGTAGTAACACATAAGTTTAAAACTGAGATTGACAGTTGTAACAATAACATATGAAATACTTATTATATAATTTAACTAGCGACCCCCCCGGCTTCGCACGGGTCTAGATTTTTGGACAAAAAAACCAGGGCTAGGTAATATAAAAGTGAAAATATAAGGTTTTATGTATTTTTAATACCACATAATAATAAAAAAAAAAAAAAATCCAAAAAAATAAAAAATTATTATCTTGTCATTTAGGGGTTTGAAAGATAGATAGTAGCCAATTCTCAGACTTACTGAATATGAATAAAAAATTTCATAAGAATCGGTCGAGCCGTTTCGGAAGAGTATGGGAACGAACATTGTGTCAGGAGAATTTTATATATTAGAAGATAACATTGACGTATTTGTATTAAGATGAATTGTAAATATTTTAATTTTGTAAAATATATTTGCGTTTTTACAAAAATATCCAAGTATTTATTTTTTATTATATGTATTTACAAAATACGTAAAACGACATCTGGAATTTATTGTAATAATATAGATAACTAGCGACCCGCCCCGGCTTCGCACGGGGCCAGATTTTTTGACAAAAAAAGCAGGGATTGTATGTATTTTTTAGTGCCACATTATAAAAAAATAAAAACAAAAAATTTCGTCTAAAAAATAAAAAATAAAATTTAGGGGTGGATTACCCTTAACATTTAGGGGGATGAAAAATAGATGTTGTCCGATTCTCATATCTACCCAATATGCACACAAAATTTCATGAGAATCGGTCGAGCCGTTTCGGAGGAGTATGGCAACGAAAACTGTGACACGAGAATTTTATATATTAGAGAAATAATAATTATTAATTATAATATTTTATAATTATTATTACTATGTACTATATTATAGAGCCGGAATCATTAGTATTAAAGTCAATGGCCGGAATAGTGATTAAGATTGGGTTAATTTTTTTTTGTTAGGTATCGACAGACGAGCATGAGGTTCCCTTGACAATATGTGATACCTCAGCCACAGAACATCAGTCAATGATGCGCTGTCGACCTAATTTTTACTTCGAGCATTCGGAAATCCATACACTGAAACCGAAACGCGCAATATGCACTTCACGGTTTTCCATCAATAAACGGTGGTTCGTTACCCGGTAAGAATTTCGATATTCCTCCCACCCGTTCAATACCTGAAGTTACCAGATGTGAAGAAGACATGCTCAGAGAAATTTATAAACATGTCGTCCCGGTGGGATTCGAACCCACGATCCAACGATGCGCGCGGCAGGTGTTCTACCGAACGCGCCAACGAGCCTGTCAAACATTTTATGATTCGCTAACGCTTCAATAGATGTCACTGGTAGACATTTGAATCTCGCTAATGAAATTATTTACGAATTCATACATATACTTCGTAAAGTAAAAATCATCGTAGTGACCGTAGATAGGTCGCGAGTTCGAATCTTAAGTTATTTTTTGTAAGTGGTAAGCGTAAGTTAAAGTACGCGGATCGCTATTTACTTATTTATTCATTGAAAAGTTACAATTGTGGTTGCGTATGCGTAATGCGTTTTTTAGAGGACGCAATTTTATTTTTTGATGTGTAGGGGGGGTCATTGTAAAGCTAAAAACAAATTTGTGGGGTCGCCACTCGCCACCCTTGTCCCACGGCCGCCATCTTGAAAATAGTGGTTGAAATGGTTTTACGATATATCTCATAAACTATAAATTTGATAAAAAAAAATTGTAAACATTTTTTGTTGCAAATTAAATTTTCTACAACTTTAGTCCAGTAATTTTTTATCTTAGAACTATAAATAAAAAAATTATAAGCGAAAATGTTCAGAAATTCGAGATTTATATTTTTCGATATAACTTTTTTTTATCATTTTACGAAAAAATTATATCTGACCTTTTTTGTAGATCGTTTTTTGAGGAACAACTTTTATTCGCAACATTGTTTCATTAAGTCAATAGGTTTTACAGCGCTCCGAAGTGAGTACTATTTTTCAGTACCCTTAACTATATCTATATTATACGTGTGTTGTTGTTGTTACTAATAATGTGTTGTCAGTTATTATTAATTATTAATAATATTGCAAAATTTATAATTAAAAAAATATAATAACAAAATAAATAGAAAAAAGAATACGCGACAATTCAAATAATTAAAAATAAAATATGTTTTTATTAAATTAAATAACGCGAGGAAAAGTAAATATATTTGCATTTTTTAAAATACTTTTCTAAAAACTGTCATGTAGCCAATGTGAAAATTGTTTTTTTTTTATATTTTAATTTATTTCTTGACCGCTAATGACACATTTCTAGAAAAAATAAGTCACATACTTTCGCGTGTTACTGTCCGATAAAATGAAGTAATAATTACTCTTTTATGTCAAGGTTCTAAAATTCTAATAAATACATAAACACCGCTATACCCTTTCAATTGTACCATACACAAATAGGAAAAAGGTAAGTCAGGCAAGCTGGCTGTCATTAATACATCGGGATGAGTAATGGGGGTCGCGAGTTCGGTTCCTGTAAACGGTATAATTCGGTTGTTACTCCACTGAATGGATTCATCTCAACTGTTCAAACGTCTGGGGAACCATTGTGGGTGATGTTTATTGAGTACTTCAGGATGTGTTATTAATGATGTTTTTTAAATGGTAATACCATTATATTATAGGTGTTATTTTGCAAATAAGTATAAAAAGTTCACTACTTGACGAATATTTATAGGGACATCTGTTTTTACTAGAAATGTAAGTGTCTGAAAGAAATAATTGTATTTAGGTATATCAATACCTACTTGTAAAGTTGTAACACGCCCCGGCTCCGCGCGATCGCCAATATTAAAAGGTTCATTTCAGATCACTTCGTTCATCATATACAATTTAACTCTAAAACTACTCGACCGATTTCAAAAATTCTTTGACCAACAGAAAGCTACATTATCATATTTTTCTGTATATATTGTAGTAGATCTACATTACATCCGTGCGAAGCCGTTGCGTGTTACTAGTATTAATATAAATAGAATTATTTACTTTTATTTTTTTCAGACGCTTCCATAACTACCGGATAAAGAACAATGCAGAATAAAATGGGAACTGTACACAAATATTGAGAATATAACAGAAAGTTTCTTTGAACCTATGTCAAAAGACGGCCTAGATAATCTAATTTTATAAGTATAAATAAAAGAGTTTCAACAATTTTACGTTATAACCAAAAATAATATTTTAAGGTATTTTTATAAATATTTCAAAGGTACTTACAATGATTTCACTCGAATTATTTTTGGAGATAAAAAACAAGTATTTTGATAGTAGGTTACGATGAGGTCATTACATTATCAATGTCTAATCTTTCAACATGATCAACAAATTAAACACGGTGGGGATCAAACCCACAACAAATTGACCTCTAGGAAGGTGCATTATACCAAAGAGCCCTTCAAAATATATTCTATATAAGGCTTTAATGGCGTAATGTGAGAATTAATTGCCAACAAACTCAAAACACTACTGTATGCACGCGTGGAGCGAGCTAGCGGAAATTATTGTGACCATTGCATTTGCATTTTCGTGCAGTCCGTGTTTTATGGCGATGTTTAATTTTACTTGTTTATGGGAACCTCTGTCTAGCTGTCTACATTCTAAACCGCACATTTTCATATTCGGAGCTTATGGAAGCGAATTTCATTTAGTTGCAAAAGTATATTTAAATATGAGATATGTAAATCTTTACATTTTAGTAAAATAACTTTGATCATTGAAACACAAGTAAACCAAATTAGAAAACAAGAGAACACTTAGCAAATATTGCCATAATATAGAAAATTACAGTAAACTCTGTATCAACTCTGTAGAAATAGATGACGTTAGTATGGAAACATTAAGAAAATCCAAATCATACGTTGTCACCTTTCAATCTGCCAACTCTTGACCAAGCTTGCTGAAAAGCATTTGAAACGTCCGCGTCGGTGTGAAAAATATAATTAAAACTTATTTCACTTTAATATTATGTTTGGGCTCGACGGCACGTTTAGAAGTATCATCTAGTATGGATTTTGTGAGTTCGATATGTATATAATATTATTTCATGTTGTTAAAACCCTTTTCGTCTTTCGTACTATGTACCTATAAAATCTCTAATATTATTACACGTTTTCACTGTCAAAATCGTTGAAATCAAACTGATATTAGTTAGAGGGATCGCGAATGATGAACGAAGTGATCTGAAATGAATCTTTTAATATTGGCGAGCGAGTCGAGCTCAAATATTGGTAACACGTAACAAAAGGTCGAGGCTTTTATTGAAATCCACTGTTCGTGGCCCGATCATACCTAATAACGAACGGTTGATTATATGGAGATGGATTCTTGCTATTTAGTATCTATGGCATACATGATACAATATAAAATTTAAAAAAAAATTTTTGGATCGATCTTGGTTTTATATTTTATTATTTAATAGGGGGTACCCGGGCACTGGACTCACTATCAAGCGAACACCAAATGGACGTCTCTGACACCAGATGCGTTGCCGACCTATAAGTATTTCTCAACCGTTATTAAAACAAAAACTCACCTGATGAAAAGTAATGTCCGAATGATGATGTCCGTATCAAGCAGCCTGAAACAAATATAAATATTTACAAAATAAAGTACCCTTCTCCATACTTAGCTAACATGGATGTTAGAAAAAATATATGAGGAGCATCAGGATATGAAACAAAGGTAGGTGCCAGCAGCCGGTGCTCAGATTGCTCTCATGAATCTAACTACATGCGCCCCACGACTTCATTCGCATTTCATTTAACAGCACAGGCGCTTGATCGCTATACGCACCTTTTTCTCTTTGTTACTTATCAATATACGAGTCTTTTTAAACAATATATCTAATAAATATTGGATATCCTAACTATTAAACATTATCAAAATAATTTATGGAAGGAAAAAAAACAAAAATATAACGCCTACCAAAAAATAAAAAGCAAAACAATTTTATTAAAAATTGCTAAGTTACATAAATGTTATATATTTCTTAGTTTTATAATTAATATGGTTTACTCCACAAATAGAAAAATATAAAAACTTAATATTACTACATAATATATAATAAAATATGTAATTTAAGAAAAGTCCGAAATTCCTTTGTCAGTTCACAAATATTACAGATTCCTTAAATATCACAAAGACTAAAGACACCACGCTTATCTTACCTTCTAATTTTTCTTTTTTAAGTTTTTCATTTAATGTCATGTAATCTGTTATGTATTGTTATAATTTTCTACCAGTAAAACATCACCTTCCAGTGTAGTCAAGTAAATCTTAAACATAACTTTAGCTATAAAATAAAGCGTCCCTCGCTACGGGAGGTACCTGGAGCAAACTTGCTCAGTTTTAATGAATTCTTTATTCGATCTTCAAACTTTGTGAGATTCCATGATTTTTATATTGCGAAGTTTCAGCTTAACTTATGTATGAGACGTACCGCGCAGTTTTATTTAATTTTTAAAATTCCTGTTTTCTTTTTAATTTGTTTCAGACAATAATATTAATGAGACCCGCGAATTTATTATTAATATTCAGAAAATTATATATTTTAGTAAATATATGTTTCTCTGTAAACTTCTACTGCTCAACGGTAAGCGCGATGCGTTGAGCAGCAGTAGTCCTGGGTTTGAATCCCAAGGAACCAAGCTTAAGAAAATCGCCTACTGGTCTATAAAGAACAATGATTAATGAAACACACACAGAAATAAGTCTATCCCTTGCCTCACCATGAGAGTTGGAAATTCACTATAAACTTGCCATGACATAGTTTATATGTATATACTACTCTTTCTTAGTTTCATAGTAATAACACTTTACCGATGTGCAAATCTGCAAAAAATAAATAACTGTCATAGAAACAACCCACGATTTATTTTTAATTTTCTTTTAAACCAAAATTCACAGCGGTTTTCCAGCGGTCAAGAGTGTAACCGGAAGTCGTCTGGACGACAGGTGGAGGTCGGAAATAGCGCTTCCGGTTCACGTCGCCTTCGAGGCTTCGAGTGCCATTACAATCAAACGCTAGCGTTTATACTTGTGACCACTTCGGTTTTTAAGGATCTTTTAGAAAGGTGCCATGTTTTGTTTGCCATCTCTAAGCATTTGGACATTTAGAGCTTTTACTCTGTCATACATTACGCAAAGAATTTACGATATTCTTAAAGGATATATCTGATAACTATCCGCCCCGGCTATGCACGTGTGCAATGTAGATGTACAAAAAAGTTATGTAGTGTTGTGATTCGTTAATTTAAAAGGCAAAATTGTATATTGTAATCAAATTTAGTATTAAAAATAGAAATAATTTATATTAATTATAATGAGTTTACATATTGTATCGATACTTCAAAGTGTATTTAATTCAGATGCTCAATTGTTATTATTGTGGAAGTAATATCAGTCATTCAACAGTTCACTCATCACGTGTTCACTCATGTCATTCGTTCCTTTCAATCACTCAATATTGAGAAAGTATCGTCTAATGTCTAGCTGTTAAGCAAAATTATTAGAAAACGGGCATTCTGTCTACAGTCGTGCTCCAGTAAAGTCCTAGTTATACTGTTCGTAATCTCGTGATGTATTAACGTCTATACAAAGTGAATATCGATATTTTAAGAAATTGTACACGTGTTGGTAGTTGAATATATTCATGTCCGAGAAGTCAAATCTGTATTAAAGATGGAAATATACGTTTGGATACTGTACACTGGTGATTTTATTATAAATCAGAAGTGTAACGACCCGCGAGCCACGTCAAAGGACATTTTAGTAAGTACGAATTTGAGTTATATGGACAATATTAAAAAAAAAAAGTGTAAATTTGACTAGATCTAAGTAACCTGGTCCAGCCGTAAGTTCTGTTACAAATGAAAATGCATTTTTGTGAAGTAGTAATCTTATTAAAACTTATATTTATCGAAGTATTAGAAAATTATTCTACTCGAATTCGCCACTCTTGGCTTTGAATTTGGATTTATGCATAAACACATCGGAAATTTAGCCATTATGCCCCAGAGATTTCTTAAGATACTTAATGTTGGCGTGTCGTTTAGAGCAGACTATATTCTCTAAAAATGACCAGGTTTTGAACTGATCAGTAAGTAGGTGGAAAGTCCACAGTACATTTTTAGAAAAATATGATGACCACGTTATACCTTTTCAACCACTTATTGTAGTGCTCTTCAATCGTGAGAATTTTTTTCATCAGTATAGAAGATATTTAATTGACAATAATTAATTGATAAGATCAGTAGACCTGTGTATCGGGACAGAAGGCGTTTGATCGATCCACTCTTAATTGTAGGGATTGATTTAGAACATGTGCTGTATATCGATGATAAGAACTCAGCTTCAGGTTTTATTTTTGTTATAAATATGCGACAACAGGAATTTTCATTTCTCGCAATAAGATTTTTGTTTCCTAGTAGAGTTTTGGCTACTTAGAACTTGTATGTGCTATCTTCCCTTCTTAGTATATCTGTCGATAGTACGATATACAAACATACAGCTGATACTAAACTTTTCAAGTGTCTTGAATATGACCGACGCGGACGCAACGACTCGATACCCACTTCGTCCATTCTATTTTCGACATTCCATATTGTAATTAGATATGAATAATAAAAAAATAATGTATGTGAAATGGTGGGAAATCGAAATAAGTTTTTAACATAATAACAATTTAAAATAATTGAGTTGAAAAGAAAAAAATAATAGATTTTATGTAACAGTATTTATGGTCATGCTAGATATAGTAGTCATGAAAGTGAGCTATATCAGCCATGTATGTGTGCTGTAGAGATCAGCCATGTATGTGTGCTGTAGATATCAGCCATGTATGTGTGCTGTAGATATCAGCCATGTATGTGTGCTGTAGAGATCAGCCATGTATGTGTGCTGTAGATATCAGCCATGTACTATGTGTGCTGTAGATATCAGCCATGTATGTGTGCTGTAGATATCAGCCATGTATGTGTGCTGTTGAGATCAGCCATGTATGTGTGCTGTCGAGATCAGCCATGTAGGTGTGCTGTAGAGATCAGTAAAGATACAATAGCCATGTAGGTGTGCTATTATGATCAGCCATGTATGTGTGCTGTGGAGATCAGTAATGACACAATAGCCATGTAGGTGTGCTATTATCAGCCATGTAGGTGTGCTGTAAAAGTCACTGATGATACAATAGCCATGTAGGTGTGCTATTATGATCAGCCATGTAGGTGTGCTGTAGATATCAGTAATGACCCAATAGCCATGTAGGTGTGCTATTATGATCAGCCATGTAGGTGTGCTGTAAAGGTCACTGATGATACAATAGCCATGTAGGTGTGCTATTATGATCAGCCATGTAGGTGTGCTGTAGATATCAGTAATGACCCAATAGCCATGTAGTTGTGCTATTATGATCAGCCATGTAGGTGTGCTGTAAAGGTCACTGATGATACAATAGCCATGTAGGTGTGCTATTATGATCAGCCATGTAGGTGTGCTGAAGAGATCAGTAATGAAGCAATAGCCATGTAGGTGTGCTATTATGATCAGCCGTGTATGTGTGCTGTAGATATCAGTAATGACACAATAGCGATGTAGATATGCTATTATGATCAGCCATGTAGGTGTGCTGTAGAGACCAGAAATGACACAATAGCAGTGTAGTGTATGTAGATCAGCCATGTAGGTGTGCCTTAGAGATCAGTAATGACACAATAGCCGTGTAGGTGTGCTTTTATTATCAGCCATGTGTGGTGTTGATATCAATAATGATACAATAGCTATGTAGGTGTGCTATTATGATCAGCTATGTAGGTATGCTGTAAAGGTCAGTAATGATAAATTATAGCCATGTAGACGTATTATAATTTTATCAGCCATGTAGTTGTGCTGCAATAGTCACATAGTTGTGATAGGACAGACATGTAGGTGTGCTGCAAAAGCCATATAGTTGTGACGGAATAGCCATGTAGGCGTGCTGCAATAGTCATATATGTAGTTGTGATAGAATAGCCGTATAAACATACTGAAATAGTCATATAGTTGTAATGAAATAGCCATGAATATCCTTAAGTTATTAACAACCATGCAGGTGCATGCATGCATAGCTATGTAGTTGTGCTGTAACATCTATTTAAGTGTGTCATAGTTGCCATGACAAAGTTTATAAGTATCAGATACTTAAGTGTATGATTATAGTCATGTAGGTGTGCAATTGTCAATCAAAGTGTAGTAGTAATAATATAAAATTGCTGCTAGTATATTTTCTTAATGTGTGACATTATATTATCTACGTATAGATATATATATAGCTTTTATATGAATAACATAATAGTATTATGTATACAGTTTAAGACATGTATTGAATGAACAGAAATATTTGAAATTAGTTTCAAGATTAAAGCAGATGGCATAAAGTTTATAAAGTTTACTTACAGTGTATTGTAAGGTGGTAACACGGCAGTATAAAGTTTATAAGTTATTATAAAGTGATATAAAGCGTGTGAAAATATGTATTTCAGCCAACCAGAGAAGAATACGGTTTCACCCCGGAAGCTAAGTAAGCGAAGGACGCACTAGGACACAGAAGTACCAGATGTAACTAAGAGAATATCGGAAGGCTGGATACCTGCTAAAAATGATAGCGGCGTTAAGTGGTATACAACAAAACTATGGTATCTACGATTTATTTATTTGGGAAAGATTGGGATCAAAAGCTAAAAAAAAAAAGCCATTTACGGCTGATGAACATTTGGTAAATTTTAAGGGAATAATACTATGTAAAAGTAGTTTACTGCATTATTTATAGAATTATTTATAGTTCAATAGGTAATGGAGCAAAAGATCTTTAATTTAGCGAACCAAAAGATTTGTTAACATTTAGCTTCTCAGCAATTCTATCAAATTAGAGATAATTCTAGGATAAATACTACTACTAATAAATACTAATTATTTTAGAAAAACTCAATTTAAGGACTGGTTCTGTTATCATAGTTAATGTTTGCAAGTCAATACAATTAGAGGAATTTATTCTACATGTTTCAGTTATCAGGAATGTTGGCATATATATAATTATTATTGCCAAAAGCCAATTATTAAATGTAGTAAATGTGATAGAATAAGTCATAACCTTTATGACTGTACCAGAAACCTCTCTTCATGTGCATGAAAGTAATAGTACAAACGAATTGACAAAAGTTTTTAAGATATTTAATAGAGATATTAATTTCCGATATAAATTGTTTAAAAAAAAAATCCTTTAAAACGAATCAGAATTTGATAAAATAAAATATTTTTAATGTCTTAAGTAAAAGCACTCATAATTTCAGTAGCGATCGTAATATTCAATTATATTATCACTAGACTAATATTTATTTACTGACTTGAATACACTTCACAAGGATTTACCATAAATTGAATTATTTATGAAATATGATATATATTTATGAATATATACATATATTGTATATATTTTGATATATATATACCTATATGAAATTTTGTTATTATTGATAATCATTTTGTGGAATAAGACCTAGTGATAGTCAAGAAAGGATTTTAAAATAAAAAAAAAACCTTTTTTACCACAAACTAATCATTTACATAATATTTTACTGTTATAAAATTAGTTATAGAAAAGTATTTTATTTGTGTCTGCATTAATATTAATAGATAGTACATATATTAGAGTCAGGATTTTGTTAGTTAGTCAACTCTACTGAGAAAACAAATATGTGAATAAGAGTTACACATAATATTATAATGAATTGGCCATGATAATTGGTTATTCGAAATATTCAAGTTCATTGATAATTATTATTTAGACATTCGCGTAATGTGTTGATCAAATAAGAAGTCAATATTGGTTTCCTGAATTTCAATCACATTTAATAAAAACAAAGTAGCTTACTGGAGATTCCATGGAGCGATTAAACGAAGAATGTGTCTAAATAAACTTTTTGCAATTTACTAAGGTTTTGTCGAAGGATGAATTTTTATTTTACAAATTTATTTTATGAAATGTTTGTAAACTTTGGTAATTTTAAGTCTATGGGAAAATTATGTACGAGCTTTGTTTCTCTAACAGATTTTGCTAATTCTTCTTATTAAATGAATCATTAAAATGTTAGATTGAAAGTTATTGGTTTGACACACCAAAAATCAATTCAGTTTCTAAGGGGTTGCACAAGAAACAGAAAATTATCTTTAAAGTTCCTGTTTAGATTCTTCGTACACTCGATGAACATTTGCTTATTAAAAAGCGACAGATGTATTTAAAACCATATGGTAATAAAAAAAAATACAATTAAGTTGAAGAAGTGATGAATGCACATGAAACAGTAAAGTTTTAGCCTCAAATCAAGATCAAATATGTGGGGTCAATATTTTGTTGCTCAATACATTTTATTTTTGTTTCGATTTATTAATAGTAAAAAATATATATATATATATATATATATATATATGTTTATCATAACTCCGCTACAATATACCGTTGCGAATCGTTATGGCTAGGAATACAATTATGGCCAGTGTATTTAAAGATTTTTCTCAGTAATAATCAAAAAGTTGAGTGATTTTCACCCTATGAAATATCAGAATATTTAGGTTACGATTGATAATCAAGTTATTAAAACCAAACAAAACTCAAACAGGTTAGATAAGATGAGATCTTTGAAGACCTTGACATATATCTAAGCAATAATGTAAAACTAAACTAAATCTGGCCCTAGCTATACTTAATCTCGCATGGAAAAGTGAAAATAAAAAAAAAAACAGACCTTAACCATTCGGTTACAGACTGTAAATGCATAAGATAATAAATGTGTCGGCGCATGTTGCGCCATCTAGTTTAATTAAGAATCAATTGGTACCTTCAATTCGGAAGATCTTTAATACGCCCATTGCGCGATTACAAATGCATAAATAGAAATGCTCGAATGTTTAATGTAGCTATAAGTAGTACTGTAAAATTATTTATTTATCATATTATAATGTCATTATTAATAAATAATGTATTCCAAGTAATGTATTATAAGCCATTTTTGAAGTATCGACTAACTTTCTATGTTAAAATAATAAATAATTTTATGTAACAAAGTATCTTTGAGATTGATATTGTGAATATTAATTGTGTATTGATAATACTGATAGCGTTTGTATGTTCTAGTTTCCGAGTTAAAAAAAAAAAGAAGTTATTTAATTATTTTTGTTTTTCGTGTAAGTGAAAATGTATTCTTTTTGAGAGAAATAAATGTATTTAACCATTAGTAGATACTTATCTAGATTTCATTGTAATAATAGAGGATAAGATGGTAAATTGTATAAGATTTCATTTGCATTGTATAGAATCTCTGTATACCTTGCATTATATAAACTTCTCAGCCGATTCTTACTATTGTAACCGAGTCTCTGTAAGCTAAACCATTATTGAAAAGAGTATCCATGGAGTTTCTTGCCGGTTCTTCTCCATGAGACCCACTTTTTGGAACCGTGCAACTAGACGTTTCATAAGAGCCTGCAAAGGCCTATTTCAAATAAAAAACTTTTGATTTTGATAAAACGTGCTCAATGAGTGTTGTGATTTTGCGTGCTCCGGAGATAGCACGCTTGTGGATGGCCGAGTGTTGTGATTCGTTAATTTAAAAGGCAAAATTGTATATTGTAATCAAATTTAGTATTAAAAATAGAAATAATTTATATTAATTATAATGAGTTTACATATTGTATCGATACTTCAAAGTGTATTTAATTCAGATGCTCAATTGTTATTATTGTGGAAGTAATATCAGTCATTCAACAGTTCACTCATCACGTGTTCACTCATGTCATTCGTTCCTTTCAATCACTCAATATTGAGAAAGTATCGTCTAATGTCTAGCTGTTAAGCAAAATTATTAGAAAACGGGCATTCTGTCTACAGTCGTGCTCCAGTAAAGTCCTAGTTATACTGTTCGTAATCTCGTGATGTATTAACGTCTATACAAAGTGAATATCGATATTTTAAGAAATTGTACACGTGTTGGTAGTTGAATATATTCATGTCCGAGAAGTCAAATCTGTATTAAAGATGGAAATATACGTTTGGATACTGTACACTGGTGATTTTATTATAGTAGTTTTCTATTGGTGAAAAATTTTTAAAATCGGTCGAGTAGTTTTTGAGTTAAATCGTAACAAAAACATCGTAAAAAATAATCAAACAGTCATTGAAACATCAGGATAAATAATTTAAACAATATAAATAATTAATCGCGTTTTAATCCGGTATACAGTATTTTATTTAAAAGCTCGTAATTGCCACAGGACGAGAAGGTAAGCCTTTACTTGAAAAGTTTACCTAAATCGCCTCTTGATTCACAGAAGAATTCAACCCCAGCCCCGTCGATCTGCCACATCTAGCCCAATAAAAGAAGAGTAACAGAGTCTCCTACGCACTACCCTCCTCCTGGCCTCACAGTTCCCCTTAACTTTTCTGTACACCAATAATTTTCCGGTTTCACCCATAACATAATATAATGGAAATATAGTATTAAATATAGTGCAAACAACAAATTATTCTAAACAAAACATCAAACAATAAATTGTTTAGCACTAAAACTTTATCTAAATTGTTTTCACGTGTAGAACAATAAATAAAGATGGCGCGCGACTCGACTGAGACATAATCTAGACTACCTGACTCACTCACGAATACATTCACTTACGAATGTGTTGGTATTATTTTAAACTGTACGCAAAAGATTTTAATTAAAATTTCTTAGCTCTCCCCGAATAACTTATCAATAAAAACAATTTCTTAGCACACCTCGAATAAATAAATTTAAACTCTCCACATAAACTCAACAAATAAACATTTATATGATAGTTTCTTAGCTCTCTACGGATAGTAAATAATATATATAATAGATAAAGTTTTTGATAATTAAATAGCTCTACGCTTACGCAGATAAGAAAATTTCTTAGTTCTCGGAGGAAAATTAAGTTTTTGTTAGAAAATTTTTTACATATCTGTCTGTGACCAAGGAAACTTTTATCACAACAATTTTGGATCTCCAATGGACATTTGTGATAAAAAAAAACGAAATTTTTTACAAGTTACTTACTAATTTTTTTTAGCTCATCCAAAATTTCCTTGCTTGCCGTTCGATAATGGGTGGGCGGTTACTTCACCTTGTTGGAATGAACACAATACAATATGCCAAGTGTTTCTATAAATCTTCTGCATTCCAGCCCCTTCCGTTTTTATATCGATTCGGAGTCCATGCCAAGTGTTTGTTTTAAAATTTGAACAAATTTTATCAAAACTAGTTACCAGCTCCGAGTTTACGCGTTCCTAAAACCTCATTTTGATCATACATTAATTTAACTTCTAGCTTTAGTCCAAACAAATCAAAACTTCAACTGCTATAATAATTATGGGTATAGTACAATTTAAGCAGGCATACATATTGTGTATGTTTCACTGATCATTCGTTTAGTAAATATTTACAATAGCGTTCTAAATATTTTTTATTAATAAAAAATGGTCCCAAAAGTTATTTCGGAGGGGAAGGCAAAAAGAAAAAAGTTTTCCAAATGAAATGATTTAGTTTACGACATTAATTTTTTTATCAATATAAAAAAAATAGGAAATTTCAATATTTGATGGTCTAAAAAACATATAATTTTTTACTATTACACGATTTTGATACTATTAAAAAGTTTCGTGTAATTGTAATGTTTATAAAAAACATATTAATTGATTTTCACTTACTTTCAGTTGAACCTCCATTGTTAAAATAAATTAAAATTCCGGTAGTACAGAAATTTATGTGTCAGTTAATAACAGTTAAACAAAAATACATGGATTATCTATTAAATATTTATTTACCGTCCCGATATTACTGTTACCCAGACATTAAGCTATTACGCGAGGGTAAAGTTGTCTTTTTATGAAATTACGTTAAAATTTACGATGCTAAAATACAGATTCTTGTGTTATCTGCTGGCGGGACTCCAAATACCTGAGCGGTAAATAATACTATCTGACCCGTTATTAAAACTGCCCTTTTAGGAGTCACTTACGGGATTTATTTGTACCTATATTATAGGGTAGAGTGGCAGATTTCATGTGCTCCTCGGTTCTTAGGGCAATAGTTATTACGTATATCTTTCATACATATATCGTGAAAAATAAAATAAAAACTAAGATTATTAAAATACTAATACTGATGAAATTATTATTTACATTAAGTATTATTTCTAAAATAATGTATTTCTAAGGACTTCTCTTGGGGTATGGAATTCGATTAATATCAACATATAGCCAGTTCGAGTATTAAATAAATCATATTGATATTCCTTCCAGATAATGAATCAATGTTTATAGATGGAAAAGCCGTGAAATGCCTCTTAACTTTAGCCTATAGAAAACTGAATGCACGAACTAAAATTAAATTATGGTTGATATTTTAATTCGTAATTGACTTCCTACTGCTGAGGTATTATATTAAATCAACAATACCAAATCGCTAATCACTGAGTCACGGCGTTGTAACAGTATACCTGTTTACCAACAACCTGAGCGTAATAGTTGTGTGACGCTCCATTAACTCAGTCAAGTTACACAGTGTGATTGTACTATGTATGAGTGGAACAGTCATGTTAATGATTTGTTTTTATGTTAGATATCGACAGACGAGCATGAGGTTCGCTTGATGGTAGGTAATACCTCAGCCACAGAACATCAATTTAGGTATTCCTTTAACGCATTTAATGTAGATGCATTTTCTGCCCTGTTAACCTTGTCTGGGAGACAGTGACTTATAATACCGGGTTTTTATGATACATGCGCATCGATGGGTTCAAATCCCACCGAGACAACATACTAGTTATAATTTTCTGTAAGCGTGTTTTTCCGACCGGATAACAAACCACCGTTCATAGATGGAAATACCGTGAAGTACATAATATTGTGCGTGTCTGTTTCAGTCTATGGATTTCCGAATGCTCGAAGTAACTCGTCTGCTCGTCTGTCGATGTGTGACACAAAAAAAAACACGCTTCGCAACGACATATTGGAGTGGAATTAATCCGCTCTTTTCGCCCACTCCTCTCCAAAAATACTATGCGAACTTTATAGCATTCCAGAGAAAGAAGGATATATTTATTTTCTTCACGTAGAATGTCAGTGCTATTGCATGCAGCGATCCAGCCAGAACAAGCCTACAATGGCCGATAAAGATGCGGGCGAGCGAATAAACCGAGTCATGTTGTTTTTGTAAACAACACCGCCGCCCGCCCTCGCCCCGCCGCCGCCCGCCCTCGGTACCTTTGCGATAACCTGTCATGTTTATTTGTACTGATTTTTATTAGTAATTTTTTATTTACTTTATTGTACAAAAAGCGAGTTTATAAAAGTACGTAACAAAGACCGTATCGATAAGCAGCGATTTTTTTTCAGGCAAACCGCACAAGGAAAAACTAACATTTAGAAGGTAGATAATCTTGCAGTTCAATTCTTTTATTTACACGATACATACATACATACATGTTGTGCCCTACATAGTAGGATGAGGGCAAGAGAAAGGGAAAATTTTAAAATAAACGCATAATTTAAAAAGTCAAAATATTTCATAATAGTCTTTTGTTCAGCATACGTTTTAGGTTTACTTTAAAGTTATGGTCATTTTCGTGCAATTCTGAATCGGACCAACAATATATTTGACATAATATTATTTTTAAATTCTTACTGTATTTTTTTATATCATATCAAAAGATAAATGAGGCTCACTGGCTTAGGATATAAATCAATGATCTATTTTTAAGTCTACAAAATTTATTAACAAGCAGCCTACGGAATAGCAAGGCAGGTACAACGAGCCAACCAGCATGAAACTTTTTTATATCTAAACTAGAAAATATGAGTTCATTAAAAGACAAATTCAATGCACTTAACATGTCTGGCTAGTCCCTTAGGACAAGAGAAATTGAAAGGGATTCTGGGTGTAAATTAGATTTCATATGAACCACAGACTTATTTACTTTAGACATTTTTACATAGGCTTTTCATATGTATATGTATATGTAATGTAATCATATGTGTATGTATAGTACAAATATGTTGACAGTTTTATATAGTTTGACATCTATAGACGAGTGATTACTTTTAGCAAATTAATTGCTTTTGAAGTTTTTTTTTATAGAATAGAAAATTATAAACATGTCCCGATGGGATTCGAACCCACGACCCATCGATGCGCACGGCAGGTGTTCTACCGAACGCGCCAACAAGCCCGTCTCAATGGTACACTATTAAGACTTCGATACAACCTCTGAATTAAGATACGTATCTAAACATTAAACAAAAACGCTTATCTCATCAAGAAACTAATGAAAACAGCTCACTGGGGAGGTAATAGAAATAAAGCATGGCTTCCACTCAGCTTTATTTTTCCGTAGTTAATTATTTCCAGTTAACAAGGTGTTGTCTTTGTAATTTATTGCTCTGTGAGCGGTGAACGCGGGATTAAGCTTGTCGTTCACTACAAGACAGACTTACACATATTTTATTACTTATTTATAATAGAATCTTATATCAAAACAAGTAACCGCCTTGCAATCATTAGATAGCAAAATCTTGAGCCTGATCCCGATGTTAATTTTTTTTTTCTAACTTTTTTTTTTCTTAGATTAAGTTTAAGATTTACGTTTATTCTTAGTTTAGAAACTTTTTTAAAAAGTACCAACTTATCCATTATTTTACAATTAATGAACTTCTACTCCTAGCGATAACCATTCAAACGAGGACATGAGTGTCAATGGAAAATGCAGAGATTTTTTTTTTTTTAAATATTAAATGAGAATTTAAAGACGCAAACTATTTGTTCGATATTGATATGAATGGTGAGGCCCAATCATTTATATTTCATTATAATTGTAGCAAAAACAGTATAGTTTAAGTATAACGTGAAGAAAAGGCTAGATTCTTATATTACAAACATTTAGATGGAATATTTAATTTATGAGTAGCATTTTTGAAAAGTTGCGAGGTCTGACTTGTTTTTTTTTATGTTAGATATCGACAGACGAGCATGATGTTCACTTGATGGTAGGTGATACCTCACCCACAGTACATCAGTCAATGATGCGCTGTCGACCTTCTTTTAACTTCGAGCATTCGAAAATCCATAGACTTAAACCGAAATTCACGGTTTTTCCATCTATTAAACTTGTCTATAATTTTCTATAAACATATTTATTTATTTTTTATATTCTTTAAGTATCCGTCTATCATCATCTCATATAAAAAGACAAACATCCGGATAGAGGTATAAACAGTAATTCGCTAAAATACTCATAGCAACAACGAAGATAAACTTTTGATGTAGCAACGCCTTAATCATTGTTTTACTGAAAGTCGTTAGTCAAACAAGATACCTTTGTAAGATTTTAACAACAAAACGAATTTACTGAAAAATACATTGTTATTTTAAAACTAAATATGAAAACATTTCGTGTTGTTGTCCAAACGATTAATTATTTACATCTGGATTTGAGAATTATGTTTGTGAAACAGAAGCCCGAACAATTATTATTGATAAACAAAGATTTCATTTGAAGTTTTATAACTAACTAGCAACGCGCCCCGGATTCACACGGGTGCAATTCACACAAAATAGCCTATGTTACTCGCTGATAATGTAGCTTTCTATTGGTGAAAGAATTTTTAAAATAGTGTTTATGTGATATAAATATAAATTACTAAAAAAACTTTATATATAAAAATTAAATTCTAAATGAAATAGTGCTTAAAAATGAATGAACGCGTCACAATTGATATAGAACAGCAGTAATTCATCGCCCGGACCGCTACCTACATAACCTAACCTAACCTAACACTTACCTCCACTCACAAGGATGAAGAGATATCTTACTTGAAAGCTTCTGTCAGCACTGGATTCATTTTGGGCTCGTTGAAATGAAAAAGAAGAGTCTCTCAGTCTATATCTTGTTAGCTTTTACTCTGTGAAATACTCTAAGTAAAACTTCACCCGAATGTGTCAGTTTTTGTTCGCATCGCAGGTGGCTTTTATTAGTTCAGAACTTTTAGCGGGAAAAACTAACGTGCTCGAGAGTTTTGGGATTAGTTTTCGTATACCTATTGACATGTTTTTATTATGTAAAGGGCTTATGTGATGTGAAACTATATAGAAGTGACTATGTTGACGGGCTTCTTGGCGCGTTCGGTAGAACACCGTGCGCATCGATGGGTCGTGGGTTCAAATCCCACCGGAACGACATGTTTATAATTTTCTGTAAACATGTGTTCCCCAAGTATGGTAACTTCGGGCATTGACCAGGTGGAAGGAATATCGAAAAACCGACCGGGTAACGAACCACCGTTCATAGTTGGAAAAACCGTAAAGTACATAATATTGCGCGTTTCGGTTTCAGTCTATGCACTTCACAATTTTTCCATCTACGATCTAATCTAATTTAATCCAGTAGATAGTCAATATATTATATACTTATAAACAATCATGTAGAAAGAAGATTAAAGAAATAGCACAATCATGCGCACAATAGTATAGTTTCGTGTGTCAACAAACGGAATTCAATGGACGTTGTAGGGTTACCAAAAGTTATGCAAATTCTTTGGTTCAAACATGACATAATCATTTTAATAACGTTTATGCTTCAACCATACTTCAATAATAATTAAGAGGTATATAAAGTTAAGGAATATTTGCTAAAATTTTGCTCAACATTCAAATGTTACTCATACGTTTAAAATGCTAAAGACTCTCGCCTCAAATTGATACCTTAGCATAGTAATAATTTATGTTAGCATTTATAATAAACTACTATTATTTCAAGAGATAAAAAGTTGTCCCTTATTATTCAAGATATCTACATATCCAAACAAGATTGCTTTCGTCTTAAAGTTGTGGAATATTATTTTGAATTGTGATAACTTTAAAAATAATCGTAATGTATTTATATTAACCTATATAGTTATAATTATAACATATTATACATTATGGTTTGTCGCTTTAAAACGATTATTAGTGTCTATACAGTTGCGTTTTTAGTATATAAAAATTTTGCATTAACATAATGTACAACATGAAGACATTTTCTTCAGTTCTTACTAAACTACAAAATAGTTATATAGTTGCAACCACATGACGTAATTTTCGACTATCCACTAAATTCAAAAATCATGGTGTCATCGTCTTTGATGTTCGCGCGTGACTGCTACAAAGGCGGAGGCCTTTTTACATTCTCTGCAGATTGAGGCGCCTTTCGCTCTAACGACACCCCATCAGCTCTGTCACTACCAATTATACAGGTTGGATAACGTCAGTGCAATTTTGAGAAAGGTTTTTTTTATGTTAGAGGAGAAAAGGACAGGCAGTTCAATAAAGGTAAGAGAATGTCATCACCTATACACATCCGCAACACCAGAGGTCTTGAGGATGCGTTGCTGACCTTTAAGGTGAGAATAGGCTCGTTTCTTGCAGGTTCCCAAATCGTATCGGTTCGGAAAAACCGCCGGCGACAGCTGGTTCCTCAGAATAATTGTGCGAGGAAAAAATGCCTTAGGACATGCGTAGTTGTGGATCGCCAGACTTCGAGGTGGTGAGGGTGGAATTTCATGTTTTGAAGCGATGTCCTATGTTGAAAAGGTATTTTAAAAAGGAAATTTAAAAAATTAATATAACCAACAGGTTTACAACAAAAGTAAAATTTTAAATTAATTTTAATTTTTTTTATTTATTTCACTTTTACTTCAAGCCTTCTGAAATTTGACTAAGAATGAAATCTACAAACTGCATATAACGGCTTTATCTATGAATTTGGACAGACGAAATTTTAATATTCCTCCTGACTGACCCTGTTTTTAGAGCTTGACTTTTGATATTATGTTGACACCAAATATATCGACTTTCAATTTAATTCACATTATAGAAACATGAAGATGATTTTCCGGGAAAGCATGTTTAACAAGCAATGGTATTTTATTTTGAAAATCGGACTTATAAATAACGTCAACATTATATTAGTTAGTGGAAAGTTGACAATAGTTATATCTAAATTAAAAATCTATTTACAGACTAAATATTGCTACACTGAAATATGACAGGAATTCAATACTCGGATAGCCTGTATAATGGGAGCCAGTTCCTTCGCACAAGTTCAAAACATTTTTTGTTTGGTTTATAGGTATTGCTGTATTACAAAGAGTAAAGATTTGTTTGTTTTTAACGATTTATCTCAAAAACTACTCGACAGATTTTAAAAATTACCACCATCTAATGGTGCTACATTATCAACGAGTAACATAGGTTATTTTTTGTACAGTATCTACATCTAAATTGCACCCGTGCGAAGCTGGAGCGGATCGCTAATATTTTATACAAGACTATCGGAACCGACATATTATGTCCTGCCTGAACGTTGACTTTGAAAAAATAATCCTGGAATCACCAACTAGCGCAGCACCACATACGATCAATATTTTTCTCATACAATCAATGCAATCATCATCATCATCACAGGCAATGTCCTAATACGATAAAGGTACAATCATCAGATATACATACTACAAAATATTTCAAACTAAGTAGTAATGTATTTATAGCATAAAATCAACAATGTTGTTGTAACTTGGAATTCACAAGGATTCCAAGTCAGTACAACAGAATAGGCAACCATAGCAATTTTACTAAATGTGAATTTAAATTCTTTAGCCATCAACCTTAAGTCAAATAAACAACAAACAATTTCAACAAAATCGGTCCAGTGGTTTAGGAGGAATTCAATGACATTTACACTCATACGACATTATTGAAAAAACATCTATATCACAAAAAAATATAAACAATTAAGAAAAACAAGACGTATATCTACATCCGTTTCCATATTTAAAGTATTATAAAATATGTCCATTTATATAATCCAATAGCAAAAGATAAATCAGCTAGCATTCTTAACAGATCGTGAGAATGTGGTCGATGAGATCTGAATGTAATCATAAGAAACCGTGTGGAATTACCGACAAGTACAAATTACTCATGACTCTAGTCTCTACCTCAGTAGTTTTATGATGTATGAAGTATTTAAGATTACTTTAATGAAACAGACAAATAAATATAATGGCTCTGGTTCTTTCTCAATTACTTTCGCGATTTATTATACAAATAAAAAGCTCTTATTAATTATGTATATTTGTCATTGTATAAGGATGGAGCTGACTTGAGCAATACAGGATCTCCTAGCTAAGAATTTAATATTGTCTTTTATTAACGCGAGTATCACACATTAAAATAAAATACTTTATGCCTTGACCACGGTTGCTGAAAAGCATCCGAAACGTCGGCATAAATAATAAATCGTGTTTTAATCCATTATATAGTATTTTATATGCGTATAAACGTTGCGTATTTCAAATGTTCTTAGTTTGTAACCTAAAATCAATCATTAAATCGCTACTTCAAAGAAAATGGGAGTTTTTACTATCTTATGATTGCTTACAATTAAAAAAAAGTTGTAATAATTAAGTGGCGTAAGCATTGTCAGCTATAACTTTTATTCATATCTTGTTCAAATTTGAATTAAGTTAGTTTTAAATAAAATTAGTTATTGTAATTATTCAAATTTCTAGACTAACTAATGATTCAGCAATTGCTTTGAACGCGGTTATGAGTATTATCTTGTTCTTCTTCCTGCCCTGTTCCTTCTCGTTCTCTTTTTCTATTCTCTCCTTTCACTCGCCATATCATCAGTCACACCTCTCAAACACATATCATTCTTCACACAGTCAATCCATGTTGTTTTTGGCCTCCCTCTTTCCCTATACCCATCCACTTTCATATTCAAAACTTTTTTAGACAGGTGTCTTGAGGAGAGATGAAGGGCATGTGCCCTCATAACATGCCCATACCAGGCTAAGCGATTACCTTTCAATTTTTAATTCACTGGCGCTACTCTCAAACTTTCTCTTATATAGTAATTTCTTATCTTATCTAATCGTATATATAAATCATTTCAAAAATTGTAGGATTTTTTATAACATCTGTAGAGTTATAGCATCGTGCTACGTATTTAAGTGCTATTTTTATTAACTTTTAGGTACAGGACAAATTGTCTTTTAAATTAAATTATAGAAAATTTATTAATGTCAAAATATAATTTATTCATTCGAATCCCAGCAACATTTTGGGGCATAAGGTAAAGGCACCTAATTCCGCGGTATTTTCACCATAACTCAAAAGAACATTGAACATTAAGTATTATCTATATCTTTCTGTAGAATTGGCTATATTTATCAGAATTGTTATTTATCTGACTCTTGATATATACTCACAATTTGGCAATTAAAAATTTACTTATTTGTTAAATTATGTAAAAATATGAAAATGTCCGAAGCACCTTATTCCGATGTAAAAATCCTAATTCCGAGGCATTTGTATCCCAATTCCGAGTGTACAGAATACAAAGAAAAAGCCCCACCCCGTACATGATACATGATGTAAAAAAATTAAGTATATTTATTCATTTTTGCTGTTCAGTCAGTCTTACTATATAATATATAAAATGGCACCACAAAATATAATTTACTTAGATGGTCAATAATGTTATTTTAAATATAATATATGGAAAATAAAACATAGTTAATTAAACTTTTTAATTAAGTTATTTTTTTTTTCTTCATAGGAATTAAATAGATGTATTTAACTGTCAATAAAAGAAAGTTGCTGTTAGATAATTAATTTTTCTATTCATCAATTATTATTAACGTGGGTTCTGTTTTTTTAATAAGAAATAAATGATGTGACTTCCTTAAGAATTGTCAATTTTTCAGTATCATTTACAAGTAGCATTATAGTTACAATTATTTATATACGTAATAATTAGATAATGAATTTATCTTCTTTGTTGGTATAATCGAAACTGATATTGTGTAAAATTTGAGTCTCTATTAATGTTTTATTCACAAACGTATGTTACAAAATATCTAAGTTTATCGTTTTATGAAAGTTTTTTTTAAGGTCAAATAGGTTAATATATAACTTCCATTACTTAAATCATACTCTGCGCGAGATAATGAACACTATGTATTTTACTTGTATAAATACCATGAATTAAGGGACTTATAGAACATTATTCCGACTTACATACATCGGAATAGCGTTTTATAATACTAAATCACATTTTCTAATTCCGAGTATTAAAAAATAAAAGATTTTTGAATATTATATACATAAACTACTGCTTAATTGCGATATCTTCGAAATAATATATAAAACCCATTCAACATTATTTCGAAATACATTAATATCTTAATTTTTTGTACTTAGCTTTTCCATACAACAAATTAATGAAATACCTAAATAGATCATCTTTGATCTACTATAATTAGTAAATGCGACGCCAAAGTATACCACGGAAATAGATTTTCTTATGTATTGGCTTTTTAAGTGATTGACACCAAAACAATAAGTTCGTAATCATAAAACTGCCTTCAAAATTAAAAAGAAAGCTAATGTCTATGAAATTACAATTCCGTGGTATACATCGGTATTTAGGAACCAACTCAAATATTTGGCACCTAATGCCGCGGTATTTTTAATACTTATTTTCTCCTTAATTTGTGAAGAAAATCCACAAATGTTAAGTGTTTTCGATAAAAAATATAACCCTTTCACTGTTTCAATCTCATCAAAATCTCACTCAATATAAAAATAACATCTAAAACACTATTTAGAAAATCGTAGTTATCACGTGCAGAAGGTCCGAAATGTATGAAGCGTACGTTCGAGTCAGCTGCTAGCGTAAAACTCACAGATTATTTTAAAAAGTACACACGTTAAAGTACTGCTTTCCCCATATAAACACGAATAGATAAATTTCTAATTGAATAAAGTATCTTGCAGACACAAAGAATTTGTAAATTGCTAGAAATCGTTGATTTTCTAAATACCTCGGAATAAGGTGCCATTTTTAGAACCCCTCGGAATTAGGTGCCTTTACCTTAATTATCTATAGCACAGCTGTCGTATAGCTAGCACTGTGCAATATATTTATGCAAATAAAGTGATTAGCTTACAACCGATTTTACACGGTATGACACAATTGACTTTGTGAATTATTTTTAACCTTATAAGTGCATACTTATAATGTTAAGGTTTCTTTGGCTTTGTGTTGCGTAGGCCGAGTTAAATATTGACTGTCCGAATATTATATTAAGTAATACAAACGCAGTGCATAGAAATTTCAGTAGAGAATCAATCAGGTTTATCTATAACCTCCATGAATTTTTTGTCATATCTCTCTTTTACTTATTAGTAGAGTTCTTCACCTCACCCTCGTCTATTGACATACAAAAAAATATTCTCTATTTGTATTTTTGTAAATTTATAACGAATAAACTCAAAAACTACTGGACCGATTATAAAAATTCTTTCACCATTAACAGCGAGAAACATAGGCTATATTTTTATAGAACATCTGCATTGCATCCGATTGCGAAGTCGGGCGTGTTGCTAGTATTTAATAATTGCGTGGGAGTGGATATACCTACATTTATCGTTATAAATCTTAATATTATTTAAGAAGACTGTTTCGTCAACGCCAATTCAATACCACTAAATCTATTAAAATGGCATTTGGAGAGAAGGTTTATGGTAACATTTGTAACTTACTAAGATATAGTTTTATTGCTTGCTCAAAAATAAAATGAACAGTGAAACAAATACAGAAATATGTCAACCCCTTGCTTTACGCTCCCTCAATCCGTGTAAGGAAATATACATCTTTTTATAATCAAAACATTTTGTAACATTTGATGGACTTTAACATTTAAATTATTTATTTATCTAGTTTATAGTTTTAGAGAGTGGGTATGGCACGGTTGATGAAACTGTTTTGTAAATACATTAACATTTTTCAATTCTCTAAGCTAACTCAAATTTCATCATCTATTTACATATAATATAACAACAAAGTAGAATTAAACTTTCTTCATTTTTATAAAATAGAGGATAACCTCCAGGTGATGGTAAGTGATCACCGCCGCCCATAGACATCCGCAACACCAGAAGACTTGCAGGTGCGTTGCCAGCCTTTAATGAAAGTTTGAACGTTTTTGTCTTTCTGTTTATTTACGCTTATCTCTGAAGATACTGACCTGATTTTTATGTAATTTTACACATAGATTGACCTTAATCTAGGGTAAAATCAAAGCTTTCTTTCATCGAAACCGGATGCCGGGAAGAAAACTTGCTTAGCTTACGATGAAACTGACGCGAACGAAGTCGCGAGCACTAAATTGATACCTATGTAGGTATATGCCAAGACTGAAGAACTCTTAAAATTAAATAATGTGACTTACACAATAAATATGAGCACTTGACTGCCAGCAAACAATCGTGAACACCCAATTCCAGACTCGAATTTGCTATAGTCTTTGTTATATTTACGTATTGGTCGTTTTTAATCTTAAGATACAGAGGCATAAATCCATATTTTTATATATTTTAATGTGTTTTGTGAGTAGATTTGATACATAAGTTTGATGTACATTTGTTAAGCATATCACGGAAAAAAATAACATCAAACATGGAACTCAATCAGAGTACATTGAACATTCGTAACTAAGAGTTTATTTACATTTTCTGTTAGAAACAAACTAGCTAATACATAGCGACTAAAATTGCGGCTTGCTTGCGGAAAGCACCTAAAGTATGAAAAAAATCCTCTAACTTTTATAATATAAAAATCGATTACAACTTGATTGTCCAATTATAACTTTTAAAATTCTGAATCGCATACGATATTGCATCCACATAACCACAATTATTGAAATATTAACAATATGCATCTTTATTGTAATCTATATTACCGTCTGAAGATTAACTAATTTCATAAAATTTAAAGGTCAAAATTATAATATAAAATACACCTTCAACCCCCACGAGGAATAGAACTTGAATAAATATAACTAGGATATAACATTCCAAGCACAGGTGAACATCATCGCTAAATGTCAAATCGAAAATAACGCGGTTCCACTGTCTAACGGTATTCATTATTTTTATATAAAATACTGTATACCGGATTAAAACGCGATTTATTATTTATATTGTTTAAATTATTTATTCCGACGTTTCGGATGCTCTTCAGCAACCGTGGTCGCGGGGAGACAGAAAGATGACAGTTGTCTGATTTTTGAAATGTCACAAAGTTTCCATATTAACGCCATCTATTCCTACGGAGTTGATATTTACTGTAATTTTCTATATTATGACAATATTGACTAACGGTGTCCTCTTGTTTTTTAGTATGTTTGATTTGGGGTTTTAGATTTTTAATTACTGGATTTCAGGTGTTGGAAAGTCTAAAAACCATCTTCTCTATTGAAGTTAGGATGTTTTTTAATTTAATTTTAAAAGTTTTGTAATTTAATAGCCTCACGTACTAGTCTGGGAAAGAATTTACTTTCTCTTGCAAGGATTTTCGGTTGGTCGAAACGTATGTAGTTGTTTGGATTATCTAGAGTGTGTTTACATACTGCTATTGAAATTAAAAAAAAACATCCTAACTTCAATAGAGAAGATGGTTTGAGACTTTCCAACACCTGGGATAACTGACATAAAAACATAAAATAAAAAAACAACCTTTATTGTTCTTAAAATCGTGTAACGTGAATTTCCCGTACCGTCCGTAACGATGGCACCGTGAGCATGCAACCGGTGAATGGTCGGACGGCACGAGAGCGCTGATTCGAAGCCAGTTATAGTTTTTTTATTGCTCATCTCTAATTATGCCACATTCGCCGCGTGTCAAGGTGAACGGGCCGTAATGTGTCAAGTACGTACAATATACAACACCCTGAAGATAATATCTTACTGGTATTCCTTCTATATTTTTTTTCAATCAAATTACTATTGATAAATCAAGAAATCAATATAAAATTAAATTATTCTCTAAGTAGGTAGATTATTTTTACCCACAAGGTCAAAATAAATCGTTTTGTAGTTTATATCAAAATATAAAGCCTCATAAATAAATTTTGGTCGTTTTTTATATAGAAAAGGGGACAAACGGGCAGGTGTCTCACGTGATGGTAAAAGATGCCATTAATACCTGAAAAATATTTTTTTTGGTCGTTTTTGGTTACCTTACTTACCTGTTAACTTACCTGTTGTTCAAACTGTATTATTATTACTTATTATATAAAATTAATATATATAATTATAGTTATAAGCTGGATCCAGTAGGCTTAATGTCTGTGCCTAGATACTTCTATTCGCTTGGTAGCAATATAGATGTAAAAAAGGAGTGTAGTGTAGTTTTTGAGTTAAACCGTAACATACAAATATTTCCTCTCTATAATATTTATTTATTTATATATTAACATATAGATGGTAAATAATTTATACTTATAACAATATATCTAGAAAATAATATAAAGATTCGTAAAACCCATATTTGGCTAATTTCGTGCAAGTTATGAGAAACATAAATTATTTAAAAACATAAAAGCCTAAAAAGGCATAGATGTTTATTAAAATATAATAAATTTAAAAATATAGAGTTACAATATTTTACCTTGGATTAATACACTCGTATGTCCTTTGAATGCTAATAACTAACGTAAATGGCTAATATTTCACATAATGTGTTGTGATGTAATGTCAGTATTAACGATTGGACAACACAGAATAAAATACGGTATTATAATTTACTTGTAATATTATTTTCCTTAATTTTCCTATAAAATTAATTATCAAGACTAGTTCAAACAAACTGCAAACAGTTACAATATATACGTTGTAGCGACATCTATAATCCGCTACAAGAATCAATACAAAGACGTCTATTCCTGAATCGCGCTATCAAAGTTTCTGTGCGGGCTAAGTATATATACAACATCTCGACATCAACCACTGGGGCCTCTTCCAGTTATGCCGCCGCCTGACAAATACACCAGAACCAACAAGACCGCTACAGCACAGGGACGGATCCTTAAAGTATGCCGAAAAGGATAGGGCCGAGCTATTCGCCGACCACCTCGAGACACAGTTCTCGCCAAATCCCGCGGATTCCCCTGACCGTGTGGCTGAGGTAGAAGCCGCCGTCGAGAGGCATCTGGCGAACCCAATCCTGGCGGAAGAGGACCCCATATTCTTCGCACCGGGCCAGGTGCTCAAGCGCATCCGAACATTGAAGCTGAAGAAGGCCCCCGGTCCCGACGGAATCCCGAACACGGCGCTCCGTCACCTCCCGATGCGTTCCATAGTGACGTTAACGCGCCTGTTCACAGGGATTCTCCGTTACACACGATTTCCGACCGCCTGGAAGGAAGGTCGGGTAATCATGATTCCGAAGCCCGGCAAGAATCCACTCCAAGCATCGAGTTACCGGCCCATCACTTTACTCTCAACCCAATCCAAACTGTTTGAGTCGCTGCTACTGATCCACATCAACCGCTACATTGTGCCGCGACCCGAACAGTTTGGATTCAGATCCGAACATAGCACAACACTACAGCTCTCCAAGGTACTGTACACAATTACGGCGGCCCTGAACAAGAAGGAGGCGGGCGCCGCAGTATTCCTGGATATGGAGAAGGCTTTTGACCGCGTTTGGCATGCAGGCCTTCTCCAGAAGCTCAGCGAGACCCCACTCCCGCAACGCCTCCTGGCCGTGCTCCACTCCTTCCTAGATGATCGGCAATTTTTCGTCACTGTCGGAAAGGAAGAGTCGAGTTGTCGCCGCATCACAACAGGAGTCCCGCAGGGCAGCTGCCTCTCACCTGCCCTATATTCCGCCTACACAGACGACGTCCCCTGCGATACTGGCTCCACGGTGGCCCTGTACGCGGACGACACGGCGTACATAGCCACATCACTATCATCGCGACATGCCGCCGTGAAACTCCAGAGGCCACTAGACCTCCTCCCGGACTGGCTGCAGAAATGGCGATTGTCGGCCAACCCGGCCAAAACACAGGCCATTGTCTTCGGCCAGGCCAGGCTGCCACCTCCACTCACATTCATGACCCAATCGCTCCCATGGATGAGTGCGGTCACCTACCTCGGTGTCACCATTGACCGCCGACTCTCCATGCGGAGCCACGTAAACAAAGTTGCGGGACGAGCCAGGGCCGCAGTAGGCAAGCTGCGCCCCCTGCTCTCCTCGACGCTCCCACTCCGACAACGACTAGCTCTGTACAAATTATATATCCGGCCGCACATAACGTACGCCGCGCCTGCCTGGTTCGCGCTCACGGCTGAGTCGAACCGGCGGCGTCTCCGCGCCGTGCAAAACATCACGCTGCGACGTATCGTTTCGGCGCCACGTTATGTGCGTAACTCAACCATCGCCCGTGACCTCCGACTGGAAAGCATCGATGAGTTCATCGCACGGTTGGCGACGCGTATGTTTGAGCGAGCGGATGCCTCTCACCATCCGCATCTCCAGCGTATCGCCCCGTGGCACACCAGACCGCCCGACCAGAGAAGACCGTATCCGCGCGAGCTCGTTCGCGCGGATACCTCGACACCAATCTAGACACACAGGGCAAGAACCGCGACTCTGATCACTGGTCGCCTCGGTGGGCCTCCCCCGGGGTTTCCGGGGGTCTCACCCGGTTGGGCTCGACCGCGAGTCGTGAGTTTACCCTACTTTTTACCTGACGTGACACCACTAGATCGAGACAGCGGGGCTTGTAGGACACTTTACCCTCGCCCCGCCCACGAACCTTTACACCGGGCTGAGTGAGCGCTGAGCGACTCCACGCTCAGGCGCTACTCGCCCAACACCCCAAGGACTAGAGTCCGCCCCCGTACCGCCCTGTATCAGCAGGGCGCGACCATTTCTACTTCCTGCAGGACCGAAAGGCCGAACAGGACTACCCACACCCCCCAAGGGGAGTGTGATGCATGAACCACGCCAACCACTGGGGCCTAAGGGCCGGCCAGTCAGTGGTTCGACTGGTCGAGGATCCTCCCTTTAGGTTGGAGGAAGACCATACCTCTCTTTCTCCACATTGGTGACCCCGACGTGATTCAGCCACCTTCCTCCACAACGTAAACGTAATTTTTATCGAATAACTAAATAAACTTGTAATAACTATTTCAAATTCCGGGTATAATATGACAACAAAACTTACTGGACGAGCTATGTAGTATGTATATTTAATTATTTATTAGGGAAAACAAACAGCAATTTTCCAAGCCCAGTCGGTTTTCACAATTTACTGGTAAAAGGTTCAAAAAAATAAACATAAGTACTGACATTATATATAGATACTTAGTTATCGACTTTATCTTTACTAATATTATAAAGTAGAAAGATTTGTATTTTTGTATGTTATGAATAAAAAAATTTAAATGAATAAATGATTTTTGAATTTTGAAACTCGAAAACTACTGGACCGATTTTAAAAATTCTTTCACCTATAGAAGGTATATACATCTACATTGCACCCGTGCAACGGGGTGGATCGCTAGTAAATAATATAAACCAAACTCAATACAATTGCAATATAAAATATATATATATAAAAAAAAGAAAATGATCATTTAGTTGCCTTTAATGATAATTTTTTCCCGCCCGGATGATCATTAAGTTGCCTTTAATGATAATTTTTTCCCGCCCGGATGATCATTAAGTTGCCTTTAATGATATTTTTTCCCGCCCGGATGATCATTAAGTTGCCTTTAATGATAATTTTTTCCCGCCCGGATGATCATTAAGTTGCCTTTAATGATATTTTTTTCTGTGCCCGCCCCATGCCCCACTCAGATTTTCTAATAATCTTTGCAAAGCTACATCGTGTGGGAAAAAAGACAATGAATATTAATGTATATCTTTTTTGAAGACACTAAAAATTTACGTGTAGTTTAAAATGTAAACATAAGTTTTTATTGTTTTAAGTACATATTTGACCGCAATTATTTCTTATAGATATCAACAATCTTAATTTCATGCAAAATAAATAATTTAAATGCATGGCACCTTCTTAGTTGCAATGTGGCAAATAAAAGGCACTTTTACAACTGTAGGAAAATTAACTTATTTTTATGTCAGATATCGACAGACAAGCATGGGGTTCACTTGATGGTAGGTGATATTCGCTATCGACCTAATTTTTTTCTTCGAGCATCCGGAAATATATGGACTGAAACCGAAACGTGCAATATGCACTTAACGGTATTTCCATCTATGTGGTTCGATACCCGGTGGGAATTTCGATATTCCTCCCACCCATTCAAAGCCCGCATGGGGCAGACATGTTTACTGAAAATTGTAAACATGTCACCCCGGTGGGATTCGAACCCACGACCCATCGCAGCGCACGGAGGTATTCTACCAAAAGCGCACGCCAAACCCGTTTTGATAGGAGAGAGATTAGGCCGGCAACGCACCTGCAAGTCCTTTGTGGTTGCAGATGTCCATGGGCGCCGGTAATCACTTACCATCAGGTGAACCGACTGCCCGGTTGCCCCTTATTTCATAAAAAAAAAGAGAAAATGGAAAAGAATTGAAAGAATTGGTCGACCTAAACAATCTAACCTGAATTTGATTGAAGACTTTTCAATATGGTATAAAAGTTTCGATACAATCGAACAAGTGTGAAAAATGTGTTCAGCGAATTCTGAATGATGACCATCTATTTCAATAGGGAAGAAACGTAAAGAGATCAATTTATTGAAGAAAACAGCAATTTTGATACACACGGCGCAAAGCAGCCTCCGTCTTGACAGAAGTGTTATTTATTGTTTTGTGTTGTCTTTTTTATATAATTTAATTTATAAGTTACTAGCGACTCGCCCCGGCTTCGCACGGGTCAATATTTTTTGACAAAAAAAGCAGGGGTTGTATGTATTTTTTAATGCCACATTATAAAAAAATAAAAACAAAAAATTTCGTCGAAAAATTTACATTTAGGGGGATGAAAAATAGATGTTGTCCTATTCTCAGACCTACCCAATATGCACACAAAATTTCATGAGAATCGGGAAAGCCGTTTCGGAGGAGTATGGCAACGAAAACTGTGACACGAGAATTTTCTATATTAGATATTTGCAATATATTATTAGCTCTTTCAGCTTAAAAATCAAGGTTATATTGTGAATTTAAACTGTTCCGTGGTTTAGAAGGAGTTCAGTGACACACGTACTGAATAATTATACATATATACTATAAACATTTGAACACATGAGTCGACGCGTGAAAGCCTGACATTAGGTGTTCCAGCTAAATGCCACAACTATTACCAAAGCACTGTCGTAACGCGCCTTCATCAATACTTCTATACAAATATTATAAAGAGGTAAAGTTTGTGAGTTTGTAGGGGGTAATCTCTGGATCTAATGAACCGATTTCAAAAATAATTTCACCAATATGCACTTCACGGTTTTTCCATCTATGAACGGTGGCTGGTTACCCGGTCGGAATTTAGATATTCCTCACACCCGATCAATGCCCGAAGTTACCAGACGTGGGGAAAACATGCTTAGAGAAAGTTATAAGCATGTGCTCCCGGTGGGATTCGAACCCACGACGCATCGATGCGCACGGCAGGTGTTCTACCGAACGCGCCAACGAGCCCATCAACGTTTTTGTGACCACTGAGCCACGGTGGAGATCATTTACCACGAAGTTGCTTATTTGCATGAAACATCGAAGAAAAGGCCGGCAACATATCTAAGACATTTAAGTCACGGGGCATTTGTGCATGGGGTAACAAAAACAATTTCTTTAAAATTGTTCCTCCTTTGGATAATGAAGGATTAAGTAGACCTACTAATATTCGCTGCTTATTTAGCTTATTATAATATTGAAGACTAGCTGATGCCCGCGACTTCGTTCGCGTGGTGATCACTTTATGCTGAACTTTTGAGCAAGCTTTCTTCATATTATATATCCTCCATCCTCTGTACTTGGTGATTTCTTTTCGGAAAGAGCTATCAGAGTCATTGACGGTTGCTTTTGCATCATATTATCTACATGTTTAATGGTGGTTAAGGTTGGGGTTCAAATGATGATTTGAAATTCAAAAGAAATACCATAGTAATTGAAAAAATGAACCTGACTTTAAACAAATTTTACGTGACCAAAATGCAAATATGTGTCTTTTTTCCACTAATCAGAGTTCATTCGAAGATTGGAATCAATGCATTTTCCGTCTTAAATATATGCACGAAAATTGTACGGGGGTTTGAAAATACTTGCGACACATGGAAAAAACGCCAAGAAAATGTCTAAATAAGAATAAAATGAAGGTATGGAGAAATGCAAGGTAAAATGAATGAAAAAAATAGTATGGCAATGTTGGCCAATTACTTATTTTTTTATAAACTTAATTAGTGTGGAAGATACTATATCCACCTCGATATTTGTTTCATTTAATTGATCACTTTTAATTTCAGATATTTTTGTTTAATTCCCTTGGAAAGGAAAGGATTGATGAAAATGCGAAATAAACGATCTCATAAGAAATACATTTTTATATAATAGAATAGTTCACTAATATATTTCCTATTCTCAATATTAGTTCTTTTAAAAATATAAAAAAAATAAATACAAAAAAACATTTCCCTTAGGGATGATTCGAACTCGCATCTGAAGTTACGTAATTCGACCGTATATCCACTATGCCACGAACACATATCGAAAACGGCGAAATTATCAAACTATTTCATTTACATATCAAACTGTGATTGACATCTGACAATTCGAAAAAGTTCAACGCGATTCAGTTTTCATTGCAATTTGTTGAAATGGTGCCTTTAAAATAATATTTAAATGATGATAACTTTTTTTTCCGACAACCGATTTCGATGAAACAAAGCCTATATGTTGCCCTGGACTTTGCTTAATATATTTGTAGAAATTACGTGAAATTTGGTTCAGTATCTTCGGAGATTAGCGTGAACAAACAGACAGACAGACAGACAGACAGAAAGACAGACAGACAGACAGACAAGAATTTTAAAAATTGCATTTATGCATTCTGCTACCCTTCTTTTATCACCCCTCTTAATTTCTGGTAAAAATATTTAGTGAAGCGTAATTTCGATTCTACTCTTTTATTATATGTATAGATGTTATAAAAGTTACATTAGGAGCTCCTAGTAAACAAAATAAATATATCCGAACAGTTTCCTTGACGGCAAGTTGATCTTTAATTTGTAATCGAACTTGATTTGTGGTTTAATTTGAATTTTTTATTATGAATTATTAATTAAAAGACATATCTTTGCTAAAAGATGCTTCCTTGATTATATTTTTGATCAAAACTATGAGTTTTAATAAATTATAATAAACTGACATCACCTTTGACGGACTAACACTTAACATGCTTATAATTTTCTATAAACATGTCTTCCCCATGTTTTGGTCACTTGGGGCACTAAACGTGTGGGAGGAATATAGAAATTCCGACTGAAATTCATGGAGGACTATAGAAATTCCAACCGGGTAACACCATTCATAGGTGGAAAAACCGGCGTTTCGGTTTGTCTATGGATTTCCGAATGCTCGAAGTAAAGCATAGGTCGACAGCGCATAATTGACTGATGTTTTGTGACTGAGGGTACCTCAGGTAACCTACCATCAAGTAAATCTCATGCTCGTCTGTCAATATTTCATATAAAAAACCGCTCTCTATTGCAAAAGTCCATACTTTTGAGTAATAATATGCCTACCTGCCGTTTTTGCCATCTTATTCCCTATTTTCCTCAAAAAGGAACTCAAAACCAATCCATAAGATATGAATATAACGATACATTAATTGCTTAAATATATTATTTATACAAATTGAGCCGAAATCCTTTTAAACACGTGTGCTCGAAACTTGTAAAGATGGTAAACGGTCATTTTAAGCTAGACCAATAAATGAAAAACCAGCTTTCCACTACTAATGCTAAGCGTAACTTTTAGCCCTTTACATCTTTATCCGTAATTTTTTATGTTATTGATTAATTTTTTAAATAAAATTGCCTATAAATAGTCGCATATTGTAATAGATTTACCTAAGTGGTGTTTGTTCACTTACGCTTTATGACTATGTGGTAGGTGACAGAAAATTTAATTATATTTTTTCCGTCACTTTTTAATGTTTTCAACTTATTCAATAGTTATTACTATAAAATGACCACCTTGTAAAAATATATAATACTAGCTGATGCCCGCGACTTCGTTCGCGTGGGGTTCACTTTAAGCTTAGCTTTTGAGCAAGCTTTCTTCAAACGACATATCCTCCATCCTCTGTACTTGGTGATTTCTTTCGGGAAAGAGCTATCAAATTAGTCATTGACGGTTGCTCTTGCATCATACTATCGACACGTTTAATGGTGGTTGAGATTGGGGTTCGAAGTATGATTTGAAATTCAATAAAAATACCATTGTTGAAAAAACGAACCTGACTTTAAAGAAAATTACTTAATTTTTATAAATTAATTAGTGGTGAAGATACTGTATCCACCTCGATATTTATTTCATTTAATTGATCATTTTCATTTTGAGTAGGTAATTTTTTTTTAAATTCCCTTTTCCCGGGATTCCTACTCGGGTTTCCGGTGCTAAATGCGGAAACCTCTAAGATACGAAGACAGTCCTTAAGAAGCAATAAAAGCAATGTCGAATAATCGTAATTCTGTAGAGAAAGGATGGATGAAAAGGTGAAATAAACGATCTCATAAGAAATACTTTTTCATATAATATTTGAATAATAAATTTTCTATTGTGTTATAATATATTATTTAAAAAAAAATACAAAAAAAAAATATTTCCGTTCAACTTCAGATTCGAACTCGCATCTGAAGTTACGAAATGGGCCTGCCTGCATATCCACTATTCTACGATTACATATCGGAAATGGCGAAATAATCAAAGTATTTCATTTACATATCAAACTGTGATTGACATCTGACAATTCGAAAAAGTTCAACGCGAGTCAGTTTGCATTGCAATTTGGTGATATGGTGCCTTTAAAATTATTTTTAAATTATGATAACTTTTCTTTCTGAGAACCGATTTCGATGAAACAAAGCCTATATGTTGCCCCGGACTTTACTTAATATATTTGTGTAAATTGCATGAAAATCTGTTCAGTATCTTCGGAGATTAGCGTGAACAAACAGACAGACAGACAGACAGACGGACAGACAGACAGACAGACAAGAATCTTAAAAATTGCATTTATGCATTCTGCTACCCTTCTTTTATCACCCCTCTTAATTTCTGGTAAAAATATTTAGTGAAGCGTAATTTCGATCCTACTCTTTTATTATATGTATAGATGTATAGATTACAACTGTATCATATCAAAATATTAAGTCAATACTGTAATTGTATTTATTTTTTAAATTGCAAGTTAACCTCTAGTTTAAGTTTTAGTTAAGATTGTTTTTTTATTAATATTAGTTTTTACGTTATTGTAATCGTAAATCGATAATTATTTATTACCGTTACAAATGCACATAATTAAATACCAGCTTCTTCTTCAAAAGATGACATGCTATAGAACTACTGTATTATTATAAAATATATTATATCTCTAGCTGGAGAAACGTCCCAAACTCACCGAAAAAGGTCACTCAAGCAAGTTATCTTATAAGACTTTATAACTTTACTATAACATTATAATATTATAGCTATTAGTGTACAGGTTTATAGACGCGTCTGAGTTCCATCGCCGCCTCACAAACATCTGGAGGTCGAGCGGTTATTGTTATTCATAATGTGACTTAATTCATTCAATCAGACTAGAATACCGCCGAATACTGAAACGTTAATCAAAATTTGAGGGCTTCTTAAAATGTGTCTGTCTTTTATTTTACCTTCGTAATAAAAGAGTTAGAGATACTTTTAAGTACACCTCAATGATGATTAGCGTTCGAGAATTCGGCCATAAGTCTATCTAACCATTAGGATTAGGATTTTACAAAATTAAGAAACCCATTCTTTCAAAATTCACAAAATCCAAGTAATGTTGAAATTTCTTAAATATTAATAGTTTATGAAAAATTGGCAAAAAATGAAATACCATGTTTTTTTCATCTTATTTTGTTAATAACAATTGCAATTCTTTACCTGCACCAAAATCGTTCTGATCAAAATAGAGGTGATTCCGAATCGAATGAGCCATCTCTCATATTTTTAGGACCTTTATCTCTATTTTTCACGTTTTTGAACTTGTTGACTAGACTATAAAGAATATCGACAACCAAGTTCTTTCTTCTAAGTCCTTAATAATATAATCAATGATTAATTATTTTTACTATTGAGTCACTAGGCGTTGTCCTACTCGATAGTTGGCTTCAAAAAGTAAAAAAAAATTGCAGCGCCACCTACCTATTTAGTATTTACCTACCCATCCAGGGAACCACTGCGTGTGGAACACAAAAATTATAAAAATCGGTTTAGTGGTTAGAAGGAATTCAACGACATACATACAGACAAATTATGTATACATAAAAATATTTTTAAAAAATCTACATAAAATTTGAAATGTAAAAACTGATAGATGCGATTTTTTACTTATTCTGCATAGTAACGCCATTTCGAAAAAGGATATCAGAAACATCTTTTTTCTAGTTACGTTAATTATCGGGGCTAATTCTCGATATATCTCGATGCTCGTTTGTAAGAACGTGTTTTAGTTTCCTTTATTTAAAAAATAATTTGCATATTTTTTACATGTTATAGATATAATCCCGATACAATCAAGCGAAAATTTAAAAAAAATACGTTATATGATAAAGTAATAAATTTATATTAAAATTAGAAGATTTTGGGGAAATAAAATATAATTGCATTGTGTGTTTCCCCAAAACCTTGCTATAGCACAAAAAATTGATGATTCACAAATATTACTCAAAGTTACTTTTAAATTTCGCCATTGTTCTCGGTAGCCAACCGTTTAGGTGTTCTTACCAAATAATATTTTCTTAGGAACAAATACACAGTTCTTCTATAAATCTATACTTATATGATTGAGAGGTAAAGTTTGTGAGGTTGTAGAGTATAATCTGTGGATCTCCTGAACCGATTTTAAAAATTCTTTCACCAATAGAAAGCTTCATTATCAGCGAGTAATAAACAGCCTATAGTACATCTACATTGCACCCGTGCGAAGCCGGGGCGAGTTGCTAGTTCATTATAAAATTTAAAGACGATTTCTTAAAAGTTAACAAAACATACTAATTTTGAATAAAATTCTTAATTATTGACTAGACATTTATTTACCAAAAAAAAAGAAAAAAAACTCAATAAAAAAAGAGGAGTTATTATTAGCCCACACGTGTCTTAAATTAACAGTCCAACGCTCTATATTTATTCAATAGATATTATTATTAATCAATGAATTCAATTCTCTTCAACCACATTATCGTCCAGAAAAGGTCTCTATTCAGTATTTTAAAATAAAATACATTGTGAGTAAGGCTGCAAGTAAAATCGAAATATTAAATAACTAAAATTAAATTCTGATGGTGAATATCTTTAAGTTAATATTGTCTTTAATGGCCTATTTACACGATGCAAGATTCTTGCCTGTTGCATACAATTAAACTGAAGCAATAAATGGCTTCCATAGACTAAATAACATGTAACATTATTGATCTATTCTACAAGTTTTATTTCAATACTTTTCTTGGTGTGAACAGCAAATAATATCCGCGTGTAAACAGTTGCTTACAATTCTTGGATGTAATTTATTGCGATGACATTATTGCTATTGTATGTTCAAGTAAATGACCATGGACCATTAAAGACAATATTAACTTCAAGATATTGTCCATCAGAGTTTAATTTATAAACCCGAGTATCCGTGACCACGGTTGCTGGAAAGCATTCGAAATGACGGGATAAATAATATAAATAATAATTTAATTCCGTAAAAGTTATTTTATTTATGTTTTGAAGTTTTCATATGGGTGTACGAGTATTTACAGCTAATAAATGAATCTTCATAACGTTTGCATAATGTTCCGAAGGTTGTCCTGTTCACACCCACTGCGACGTTATGCTGTCCTGGTACATATGTTTTATATTTGTACGTTTATTCCATCGCTTTTATGCTGTCTAGCCCAAAGTTTTTATCATCTCGCTTCTTAAACAATATTTTATCAATTAATTTACAGTAATCCAACTATGCTACTTCACCTACAGTTTTTATATGCATCTATAAATATAATAAAAGAGTAGAAAATAAAAAAAATCAAATGCTATTTTAAGACGATTGAAGAAGTGGAACGGTATACATAAAAATCATTTTGAACATTTTTATCTGTCTATTCGTTCACCCTAATCTCCCAAGATACTGAACTGATTTTCATGTAGCGTTGAAGTGTCAATATTGTATGGAAGTGTCCATAGGTTGAGTTTAGTCTAGTCCAACTTCAAAACTTTGTTTCATCGAAATGGGATATCGGGCAGAAAATTGCTTAGAAGCTCAGCTTAAGATGAAAACCAAGTGAAAGAAGTCGCGGGCATCAGCTAGTAATACATAATATATTGATTAAATTATTTAATTTTTAAAGAATAATGTATACCATCGTTTTAAGGTCAATTCTAAACATAAAACGCTCAATAGAAAATAAACATTTCAAATATTTAGCCATATCAAACTTACCTATATATCACTCGATCACTAATTACTTGAATTAACTGCGTGTTGACATTGAACTTGTTTGGTAATCTTTGATTTTAACTGTTTAAGCAGCGTATACACTAGCGATTGATCACTCATATCACATAAAATAATAGGCCGAAATTATAGTTCTTTTTACCTTCTTAGTTCCCCCACAGAGAATACTCAAAGAAGAAATTTATTATTCAATGCCTTACATATATACTAATATTATAAAGAGGAAAGGTTTGTATTTTTGTATGTTTGTAACAAATAAACTCAAAAACGACAGGGCCGATTTTAATAATTACATTAGAAAGCTACATTGTCAGCAAGTAACATGTGTATTGTGTATATTACATAAATGTTTGAATCGTCATTCTTTTTTTAAATTTACAAACAGTTTGGAGAAAAAACCGGTAAGTAGCTACTTTTTTTAACGCCATAATTATACGTACATGTACGTTATATAAATGATAACAATATGTGTGGTATTGGTTGCATTTCATGAATTATGTAATCATGACATTTTGCAGCAATTCATTCCGAAACATCTAAGCCATACGTACTTCTTCTTCTTCCTCCATCGGACCTTCCTAAAACCCCATGTGGGTCTTGGCCTCCTCCAGTCTTCTTCCACTTGTCACGGTCCCTAACCTCTTTTTTCCATATAGTGTATTTTCCCATCTTTTTAGATCTTTTTCAACACAGACTTTCCACCTTTTTCTAGGCCTGCCTCGTGGCCTTTTCTGTTGCGGGTTCCAAACAGACAGTGCTCTGGTCGCTCTATAATCTGGCATTCTTTGTTCATGTCCAGCCCAACATAACCGCTGTGATTTACAAAACTTAGATAGTTAGTTACCTATTATTGCCATTAATTAAACTTTTCACTAACGTATCACAAAACAGAAAATCCCGTGATGACGTTTAAAACGCACATGTAACTATTTAAATAAGTTTGTCGCTTAACAGTGCTGTTTACATCCAAAATAAAGACGCAACGTTTAAACAAATAAGTGTACAAATGGCATAAATTAATTATTTGCAAGTCAACGTGGGCATCTCAACAATTCGAACCTTGAATAAAGCATTTTGACACGAGAAATTTTGCTAAAGTAATTTTCGTCCTTCTGTTCACTTATAAGGCCACATTCTTATGAAATGATAAAGCTCATACAAACATTAAAATATATAAAATTTGACAATGTGTCAATTTAAAAAAAGAACATTCAATAGTTCTATTAAAATAGGACACCACAGTGCCTAATAAAATTAGCGAGTAAGTGCAAAAAATACACGTATCATCGCAAGTCGAGCTGTTTAATCGTTTACCGTTTCGAGAAAATCACGGTATAATATTTGAAGCAATCATATTTTGATTAGAAATTACGTTAAGAAATTGTTTTTTTTTTAAGTAATATCGATGGGATAGCGTATTGCTCACTTGTACCCCAGTTAAAGAACATCAAACACTCATTCGCTGTTGACCTATTTTTAAATCGAGAATTTAGAAATTCAAAAACTAAAATTTAACAACGGTTAAAATTTCGATATTCCTTCTATCCGTTATGGTACGTATAACTGGTATATAGTGGTTTTTTGGGGTTGAACTCTTGAGTTTTAGAACCCCAAAAAATAAAAACCAAATGTATAAAACATTTTTTTACACAATAATTAGCAGGTCAGTACTAAAAATCTTGATGACTAACATCAACATTTTGTGAAGAGATAGATACGAGATATAATATAAGTAGATAGATAAGTGATAGAATATTAAAATTCACATTTTAGACCTAGCATTGTAGCCTATTCCTAACTCAAAGGTCGATTACGCATCTGCAGATACTCTGATGTTCGTGGGCTTGGCTAGGCTTGAAGTACGGTAGACTTATTGAATATCACCGTGATTTCCATATATGTAACACCAAGTTATTATAATGCCATCACAAATACCACTATTGCATTTACTATACCAACCTATTTTGAAATAAAAGCAGTTAAAGGGATTTATGATATTATATTATCTATGAATATTTAACGACTTTCTAACATAAGATGTAATGCAATGACACCATCTATTGTACCCTAAACCAGTTAGGTTGACCTCAGTGACATAATCACTCGGGCTTGTTCAAATATCATGCATTTATCATCACAATGACATATTATGTAATTAAATGTAATAGATCTGTATTCATAGTTGTTGGGCAGAAGATATATCGAAGACGCCTCCACCTATACGTAATATTGTATGTATGATGAGATTCCAAAAATTGCCAAGCATACTCGCGAAATTGATTTGACTTAGATTTTGTTTACAAATCAAATCAAAATCATTTTTGTTTTAAACATGATCTTATCATACTCCACAACCACTTTGAGTTATAAATCATAACAACGTCATAAATTAGCGAATGCGTTATTTCTGTCATCGATAACTTATATTTACTATGGTTAAATAGTTGTTTTGGTTTTGATGTTTAATTTTGATACTACAACTCGATTTAGTTATATATTGATATAGATTAATTATAATTGATAAGAATTGAGCACTTGGATATGTTTTGATAGACAAACATTTGATTTTCACGTTTTGATCATGCACAAATTGTGATCCCATTTGAATCGTACTCGATTGATTCAGAACTCGAATTTGGGTCGAAAATGTCAAAAATTCTGCCTATTTCAACAAAGACACTTACTCTAATGGACTGCCCAACAGATATTTTTTTCAGTATGATTTATAAAGTTAAAAATATATAATTAAGTCACATAGGACGCTGAGTCGCTATTCAAATATAAAATCTACACCTACAGGAACGTCTATTACGAAATAATAACGACATAATATGTTTTCAAATAACAATTTATCATTACAATGGTACCATTATATAACTAAAGTCTGATAGATTATGGTGCGATAATTTTACAAAGAACATACTTGGCAGGTGACAGTTGATACCTTAGACATTTCGAGTTACGTCATAACGGTACCCAGAAAAATTCTAAGTATCCAAATTTTGAGATCTGAAACTGAAGAGCTCTCTTCGATAGTGTCTCACATTTCAGAAGCTTATATCCAGACTATATCAGCGTTACTACCATTCATAGAGAAGCTTTAAAGTGCAAATTGCGCTTCAGTTTATGGATTAACGAATGCGCGAAAAAAAAGATCGTGAGGATTGTTTTTTATCTTTATTTCAGATCATAAATTAAACTCATATTAATAAATACAAACAAAATAAAGTATAGATAAATTTCTATTAAGTAGGTACATACTTCTTGTAAAAAAAAATATGTCGCCAGTTTAATGATAAAAGGTAATCAATATCATACAACACTTACGCGGGGTAATGCAAATAAAGGAATTAATTAAAACTAGCATCTTAAAACATTTCATTTTCAGTTCAGTTTTACTTTTCCATAAACATCCTTCATCGAACCGGACATACCACAAAGAACTTTAGCTCAAACGGATCGCTGACCGAAGATGCCGCTAAGTTCAAATGTCACAATGCGTCCTTGCTATGCAGCGTTAGTCAGTATAAAATGCCGCATCTTCATTGGGAGAGTATCAGTCGCTCGATTGCCTTGCATCACCACACACCGAAATCATCCAAAAATGAAATCTGTACGTTTGGGTAGCAGTTTCAAATTAGTCTCAGTGTCATAAATAATTCATTGAAAATGATCTTAAGCTTTAGTGATAACTTGATTGTAAAACATTGTAATTGGATCTGCCCTTATATGGTCTAAAGATTAATTTTGTTCTTCTTACAGTTCATCGTACTCGCTCTCTTCGTGGCTGCGGCCGTCGCTGCTCCCGCCAACCCTGATGCGGACGCACAAATCTTAAAATACAACAGCGAAAACATTGGTGTTGAAGGCTTCAACTACGAGTAAGTTTACAGTTAACACTCTTTGTTCATAATGATAGTAACATCTAATAACAGATTTATTTTCATGTTCTCAAATTAAATAACTTATTGTTCCTGTTCAGTATCTTGGATAATTACAAAAATAGTCCAACTTACCTCTCCACTTTGTATTCTTAAAAAAGTATTTACCTGACTTTATATGAATATTAATTAATCTTAATTAACAGCGTGGAGACATCCAACGGCATCAAGACTCAGGAAGAGGGCGTTCTCAAGAACGTCGGAACCGAAAACGAGGCTTTGGTAGTCCGCGGTCAGTTCTCCTACCCCGGTACCGATGGCGTTATCTACACAGTCACTTACGTCGCCGACGAGAACGGTTTCCAGGCCTCTGGAGCTCACCTTCCCCAACCCCCACAATAAGTTAGCATAAATTAGCTTTAATCTAGTCCAAAAATACTCAACTCCTGCCCTCCCATCCTTTGTTAAATCGTGCAAACGATTCTGTGATACCATCCTGATTTGTACATTGTTAATAAACAAAGTTATTTTAATTTACTACAGACTATTTATTTAAACCTCTGCCGCCGTAACTTGATTAAAGGTTAGAGCCGATACGGCCTGAACAAAACTACACGATGCTTTTTCAAGGTTTCTATAAAATTAGTATTCTGCTATACTACATTCGTGATATTTTGATATTTATTATCAATCAACTATAAATGTGATGTTTTGTTCGGGCAAAACGGGTATGTTAATTCGTGACCTTCCCATCTTCTATCGGCAATCTCATTATAATTTTAATGCTTCCATCCTTGGAATCCGAATTTTGTCACTCACTGGTTTTTAAGAATAAACTGCTTCTTACGCAATAGTTAAGTCATCGATATTTTAAAAGTCTAAACGGCTAGCTTTATCAGCGGTGGTTACAAGATCGGAATTGAAGCTTTCGTCTTCATTCTGATTATTACAACGATATGAGTAATTGAAATTTATCTTCGTATCGAACTTCTGGAATTCCAATTATTATTTTTGACTTATCAATTCGTGAAGTACATCTGAATACTCGGCCTTATTTGATAACGTTAAAATGGCCATCTTTTAATAAAAATAATATCGTGGCAAAATGATGGAAGTATAACATTCCTGACTATTGTATAAGTGTGAAAACTTGAAAGAGAAATATTGGGATATTTTTTTATGTCTGTTTTTATTTTTTTATCTTAGTAAGTTTCAAGGAGGGTGATTTCGATATCCAATAGGGTCGTATTAGTTACACCATTACTCTCCAGAACAGCTGCACCGATTTTAATGATATCTTATTTGATTATCCTAACGTTTCGGATGCTTTTCAGCAACCGTGGTCACGGGCAGACTGAATGGTGACAGATGTCTGATTTAAAGTATCACAAAGTTGCCATATTAACGCCATCTATTCCTACGGAGTTGATATTTACTGTAATTTTCTATATTATGGCAATCCTCCTCTTCCTCTTGATTTTTAGTATGTTTAATTTGAGGTTTTAGATTTTTAATAACTGGATCCCAGGAGTCACTCTAAGTCAGTGTGAACTCAATATGTGAACACACTTTAGACAAACCAAACCACTACATACGTTTCGACCAACCGAAAATCCTTGCAATACAAAGTAGATTATTCCCCAGACTAGTACGCTATTATATATATTAAAAAACACCCTAACTTCAATAGAGAAGATGATTTGAGATCCAACACCTGGGATCCAGTAATTAAAAACCTTAAACCCCAAATTAAACAGTATATTTTCTGTCTCCCCGTGACCAGGGTTGCTGAAAAGCATCCGAAACGTCGGTATAAATAATAGAAACAATAAATCGCGTTTTAATCCAGTATAAAGTATTTTATTTAAACCTTTAAAGAATGTTACTCCATTATTATATATAGTTTACAGTAATCTATAATTTTAGAAAAAATGCATCATCAATCATCGCTTAGGTATTATCGAAACCGAAAGCCTTTTCGCCGTCATAATCTTGGAACTTTTTCTGTACACTTGGCCATGACCTTGTTGTGTAATAACTACTAAATGATGTAAGGCTGCCGATACACGAACAGACGCGACTCATATATTAATGCCACGATAGTACTGTAGTTATGCTTATTTACAAAAAAGAATTGACATAAAAATAATACAGTATATTAATGATATAAACAATTAATTGGGACTACCCTATATGTAATAGTAAAACTGAATTCGTAATTTAGACTAATAAACTATAAATAACTCTACTAAGTATACAATATGCGTAAATTCACACTCACTCAATAGTGAATTGTAGAATGAAATATAAAAATTCCCTACTAATACTAAACAAATTAGTGTTTCTGTAGATTCAATATCATTTTTATCTAAAACGGATAGACGGACGCAATAAGTTGACTAGAATTTTGATTTTTTTTTTATATTGAGAGTTAGTGAATGAGGGCTATACTTATACAAAATAACATTCAACTTTATACCTCATAGGCTCTGGACAAACCTAAATCATAAATAAATAAAAAGCTGCATCAACCGACTTGTCGACGTCGCAGTCGCACGCCCTCAACCCGCTTAAAGAAGAGTGCAATGAGTCAGTGATGTAACTGCAATCGTAACATTATCATGTATACGATCAAATTGAGATAAACTTTGAATTATAAGTAATAATTTACAGCTTTGCAAATATTTGCCTAACTTGGCTTTGACATTTTCATTATTGTACCATTTCGTTGATTGAATACGCTTTTAATGGTTCAAAAGAGGTGATTACTCAGCTTAACAGAACGATTATAAATACAAATAAGGGGTCATCCATAAGCGTCACACTAATTTCGTGAATTTTTGACTTGTCACAGTTGGTCACATAAGTGAGCCCCCCCTCCCTAGTGTGACGTCACTTATTTGCAATTTTACATCTAGAAATCATTAAGTTAAAACAGCATTTCCGAAATTACTTTTATTTACATTTAAAAAGAGCTCAGGCGGCTAGCGCGTGACGCTAGTAGAGCGAGTATGAGTTGAAAATATTTTTAAGTTATTCTTTGATAGTTCAAACTTCAAATTTGGCTTTTTAACAATTATATGTATGATTTTGAAATGTGACGTCACGCAACTAAGGTCCTCCCCTTATCACACAATGTAACACTTCGTCGATTCCCTCCTCCCCTTAACGTGTGACGTACTTTATGGATGGTCCCTAACTAACACATAAAGGACAAAGTTACAAAATACATTCCAATTCCATACTTATATGTAATAATTTTACGGTTAAAACGATGAATCGATTTTGATGAGATCTGACTCAGGATAAGCTTGTACTCAAGCAAAAGACGTAGGCTTTTTTTATATCGATTTTTTCTGTGAGTGAACCCTGATAAAGTCCTTGACCCTGACCTCAATGGTAACTGTCAATGAGTTTTATTTATTAAACTTCAAAAGAATTTATTTATTATCGTATTAATTGTCTCTACAAATGTTTATTTTAATGATTACTTTTAGCGTTTAGCCAGAAGATTGTGGCTTAATAGCTTTTAAGCGAGGTTTCCGAAAAGGCTAACCCTGCTTCACACGGCTATACTAATGAAGAATTAGAATAGAAATAAATATAAAAATGTGGATAGGGACACCCTAATTACCTAGTGTTACGAAATATACGACCCATTCTGATACCTATCAAATATACATTAAAAAAATTATAAAAATTGGTCTACACGAGATTTATGTATATATAGAAGACAGAAGATTATATCTAAAGGGATATAATATTAAGATAGCTACAGCCTGTCTCTAACTGGGAATAACGATTAAATGTAATAAAATAATCAAGTTTGTCTAAGCCGGTTTGGCGGAAACATCTTTTATTGAATGTCAAGGCCGCGATTCCAATAAATTATTATAATTTTTATTTTTTAGCTAATATAAGGCATACAGAAAAATATAATACTTTTTTAACTATAGTCTTATAGTCGTGGGAGTCGTAATACACCGGAAGAACAAAGCATCTTATAACAAGCGCAGCTCTTCTACATAGTATCATATCAGAATCGAAAATATAACATATATTTTTTATGTTAGATATCGACAGACGAGCATGAGGTTCACTTGATGGAAGGTGATACCTCAGCCACAGAACATCAGTTAATGATGCAGTGTCCATCTAGTTTTTACTTCGAGCATTCGGGAATCCATAGACTGAAACCGAAACGCGCAATGTTCACTTCACGGTTTTTCCATCTATGAACGGTGGTTCGTTACCCGGTCGGAATTTCAATATTCCTCCCACCAGATCAATGCCTGAAGTTACGAGACGTGAGAAAAACATGCTTACAGAAAATTATAAACATGTCGTCCCGGTGGGATTCGAACCCACGACCCATCGATGCGCACGGCAGGTGTTCTACCGGCAGGTGTCCGTCAAAATATATTATAGTTTGACTTAAACCTTTTCCTTTAAATGTTAGTTATTTGTATTTATAATAATCGTTCCATTTACCTGAGAACCATTTTTTCAACCATTTAAAGCGTATTCAATGAATTCCTCCGGACACGAATCTGGGACCTCCGACACTAAACCTACATTCTATTGAATAATTGATGCTACTCTCGTCACTTTCTTCTATATTTTGCTGTCGCTTTGACCTTCATACTCCAGACATTACCCATTTACCTGACTCATAACTGACTAGCAACGCACCCCGGCGTTGCACGGGTGCAATGTAGATATACTATACACAAAAAATAGCCTTTGTTACTCGCTGATAATGTAGCTTTCTATTAGTGAAAGAATTTTTAAAATCGGTCCAGTAGTTTTTGAGTTGATTCATTATATATAAAAATACAAATATTTCCTCTTTATAATATTAGTTTAGATATAGATATATATTAGGGTTTAAGATCAGTATACTAATAATTTTGCTGTTAAATCTATACCATAGACATTGGAATTATTGTAATAATTATACCTTGTCATAAAATACCAGCATTGTAATCTAAATAATTGTTGTCAAACACCCCCAATTTTTAAACCATGAAAATAGACCATGCAAGTAATTTATTGCTTCAATGTAATTGTATGTAACAGGAAAGAAACTTGCAACTAGTATCGATAGATAAACCATAGATCGTATCGACTTCTGTCAATTACGAATAAAATCTGTAGTATTTTAAAAATAATAATGTACATTTTAATACACAGTAAAATTATATACATAATAATATATGAGACTCTAGCCTCCTAGGGTAAAACTTAAATAAACCTAGTAAACTTTTGTTTCATTTTATCTATGTAACAATATCAACAGAAAGTTACATTTAATAAAAATGGTTATTGCGTTACTATTTACAGCTGATTCGGAAATTATAATATTGTTTTTCTACTTATTAAACATATTTTTTGGCATCTTCCAGTTTAAAAATGAATGAGGCCAGGTTATGGTTGATATGATAATAAAAATTAGAATCAAGTTAACTACGAGAGACCGAAAATGTAAAACAAATAAAAATATTTAGTAACGCGAGTATCACACATTTAAATAAAATACTGTATACCGGATTAAAACGCTCCCGCTTTAACGTGGTCGCGTGGAGTCTCCCGCGACCACGGTTGCTGAAAAGCATCCGAAACGTCGGGATAAATAATTTAAACAATATAAATAATAAATCGCGTTTTAATCCGGTATACAGTATTTTATTTAAAAATATTTAGTACAATACACAATAAACATGATTCAATTGAACTTTTATAGGTGTAAATAAATGTTATATGTAATTTTTTTTAGATCATTCTAGGGAGACTGGTATCTTGTAACGAATTGGTTTTTATTTAGTACCAACACATGAAATACAATTTTAAAATTGCATATCTAAAATTGAAAACTTATTAATTAATGATTGAAATGAATGAAAAATACTTTATTGTACATCAGAAATTAAAAACAACAGAAATAAGAATGACAAAATGTTTATACAACAGGCTTAAACTTAATATGCCTTATAAAAACTTTTTAATTTACAATCTGTCTCGTTAGTTGTCCTGAATGTTTGATATAATTATTATATTATTTATCAAGACCTTTACAGCGAGTGTGGTCGCAAGTAGACTAGTGAAAACAATTAATATAATAATTATATTAATGACGCTTCACCGAGACGAACAAGCCCCGAACTCATAAATTTAAAAAAAAGCTTCAAAAAGTCATCAGTTAATATATCTTCAATAACATCAAGTAGCTCATCTATATACCAAACATCCCACACAATTTCTAATCTATTTAAAAGACTATTAAAATCGCCTTAAAATATTGTCAAAGCCGACGAAACCTGAATGCATCGCGCCGAAATTTAAACATATGCAAAGTGGGTTAGGTATATAAGGTGCGAAATTCTTATTCTAATCACAGTTATCATTCTATCCTCACGGACCACAAAGCCTCATCAAACAAAAATGAAATCCGTGAGTAGTGATATATATTCAGTGTTTCTTTATAATGTGCCTGCTATGAAAATATTCCCCGAATAATGTGTTATAATTTCGATAAAACTTTTGATAAAAATATTGTGAAGTTAATTGGTTACAATACTAATATAGTTTCTTTGTTTATACTTCAAACATTTAAAATAGAGTTTCATCATAAATTCGCTTTTCTAGAAAACTGATTGGAAACGTGTATCTAATTTTCTTTTTTAAATATCCTGAAGTAAATTGGCTAAAAATATAAAAAAATGATCTTTATTAAAAAGTTATTTTTTAAAAACTGATTGGAGACATGTATCTGATTCGTGTCCAAATTATCCCTAAATTTGGATACTTATACAAACAATAAGAGTATATACATATGTATATAACTAAATAGAACCGGAACCATCTTAAAACCTTAAAGTTGCTGGATATAGCAATACTATGTACGTTACACAACCGCTTCTATCACACTTCAGTTCTTATGAATCACATATTTTCACAATGTCTTTTTATATTTGACCTTTAGATATTGAAAAATGATGTAGGCCAAATGCTTTTGAAGAATATTTCCTAAGACATGATTGTTTAAACTTTAACGATTGGCAATTAGTAGAAATGGCAAACTAATTGACCCAGAGCTAGGTCAATGTGTTTTGCGGCTTAACTCTCAATAATGCTTTAAGTTACACCGTTTTGATTAATATCCTTTTGAGATAACAAACTACTCATAACTTATTTTTAATTATTATAATTAAAAAATAAGTGTATGAGGAAGGCTATTTATGAACATATGTATCCACAGTTCATCGTATTCGCTCTGTTCGTGGCCGCGGCCGTCGCTCTCCCAGTCGAGAACAAGGAAGCCACCATCCTCCGTTACGACAGTGACAACATCGGCGTTGGCGGATACAACTACGCGTAAGTGTTTTATCAGTAAGCTATTACTTGGAAGCTTAAGTATAGAAGACGATAGTTTCTTAACTTAAGAGCCCAGCGCCATATGTATGAACACCCCGTGCAGTAATAATAAAGGAGGACATTAAGACTCTGCACCTGTATTCTGGAATTCTGACTTATATTGTATTATCTTCTGTATCGATTGCCTAATAAATAAATAATGAGAGCCTGGTAAAAGGCTCTTTAAATGTTGAAGAAATCGATAATCTAAAATATGTGACTCCAAATGTCACAAAAACTTGAACAACAGTCTTTCCACCTTATTAATCACTGATTTTAAAATAAAAGTAAATCGCCTATTTTAAAATAAATGTAATTGGCATAATAACTATATACATTTGCCCAAATTGGAAAATATATAAAGTTAATAGTTAATAGCTTTTTAATATTTGAATTTTCATACAAATAATATGAACAGTAAAACCTTAAAACTAAAGGCTATAGCCACGCAATATTAGTCATGAAGCATATCCTGGATTTTCTATCTTTCAAATTTTAAGACAGGATTGAAGACTTGAGGGAAAGGGATAGAGAAAAATGGAAGCAAATACTCGACCAGGGCAAGGCCCAATGCTGTTGCACTTTATAATGATAATAAAAATATGGATGTCATGAACTCCACTAACTAATTTCCTCTCTCCACAGTGTTGAGACCTCAAACGGTATCAGGAGCGTAGAACAAGGTGAGGTCAAGAACGTCGGATCCGAAAACGAGGCTTTGGTAGTCCGTGGTGAGTTCTCCTACCCCGGTGACAACGGCGTCATCTACACTGTCACCTACGTCGCCGACGAGAACGGTTTCCAGGCCTCTGGAGCTCACCTTCCCCAGCCCCCACAATAAGCAAGACCAAGGCTAGTTATATAGACCACCAAGTTGTTACTGTTGACTGAAGTTATAATTTGTTGGACTATTCTGCATAGGATAGTGAATATATGTTTTTTTGATTCCACAAGCTTTTGTTTTATTTTTACGACTTATGATGTTTTGATCAATAATCGGACTAGTGGTTTAAGTGGAGTTCAGTGACATACACGCGTACAGCAGATTAAAATATAAAAAGATATGTTGCGATCAAATGGCAGTAGTTGCTTTTAAGGTATACGTCAAAATACTTATGTGCCTGATATTTCATCTCACAAGTTATTTACATAGATATGCTAGCCATATAGTAGGTAGGATACACACTTTAGCGAACACAACAGTACTTTCAATTGAAAAGAAAAACATATCATACGTAAACAAGGGGAATATTTAGTCCTATATATAGTAATATTCTCTTATATAATAATGTTTTCTGTATAATTTGCTTAATATCATTCTTTAAAACAACAAAATAATGACAATATTTGCACCTTACAAAAAAGTTTGAGCAAACATACTTAAAAAAGTAATTATCAAACCTAAAACTATCATCCTATTAAAAAACCCAAGAAATATAAACACTTTTGCTCTTAAAAGAAATATTGATCAGAATAAAAAAAGAAAAGAAATAAAGCTATTACCCCAATTACATACCATCGTCTAAGTAAAGCCTGATTTCGAGAAAGGCTTTCAGGTAGATAAGAGAACTCTTTCTAACAATCCATTAGTGTACTCACCTAGATCAAAGTTAATCAAACTGACGCGACAAAGAACCGAAAAGAGTCCCATCGTGGTAAATAGTGCTCCATACTGCGACTAAATGGAAAATACTCTACTTTGGTTACATTTTAACGAAAGTAGATTATTTTTTATTTGTCAGTTTGATTAACTTTGTCAGGTACTCTAATGGACTGTTAGAGGATCGTATCTCATTATAGTAACTGAACTGTTATAACCACAGAATAGAAGATTTTTCTTGTTCCGTGGTTATAACAGCACTTATTTGTACAGCTAACAGTTTAGTTTATAGCTTTTAATGATAAAAACACTAATTATTATTTATTATAACTAAACAGTTGAATCGCTTTGAATAATTACTTTCAATATAAATTAGAAAAACAATTATTTAAAAGTATGTGGTCAAAGAAGAAGGGAAACTTGACACTTGAATTAGAAAAGAGATACTGTTGACCCTTTTTTTGATTCGTGAAATCTTAAATAATGTTCTGTCCTTATAATATAATAAATCTATATATCTATACATATAATAAAAGAGTAGGATCGAAATTACGCTTCACTAAATATTTTTACCAGAAATTAAGAGGGGTGATAAAAGAAGGGTAGCAGAATGCATAAATGCAATTTTTAAGATTCTTGTCTGTCTGTCTGTCTGTCTGTCTGTCTGTCTGTTTGTTCACGCTAATCTCCGAAGATACTGAACTGATTATCATGCAATTTACACAAATATATTAAGGAAAGCCCGGGGCAACATATAGGCTTTGTTTTATCGAAATCGGTTATCGGAAAGAAAAGTTATCGTCATTTAAATATTATTTTAAAGGCACCATATCACCAAATTTCAATGCAAACTGACTCGCGTTGAACTTTTTCGAATTGTCAGATGTCAATCACAGTCTGATATGTAAATGAAATAGTTTGATTATTTCGCCATTTCCAATATGTATTCGTAGAATAGTGGATATTATGCAGTCCCATAGCGTAGCTTCTGATGCGAGTTCGAATCTGAAGTTGAAATGAAAGAAATATTTTTTTGTATTTATTTATTTATTTTTTGAAAGAACTATATTATAACAAAAATAGAAAATGTATTACTGAAATATTTTATGAAAAAGTATTTCTTATGAGATCATTTATTTCACCTTTTCATCAATCCTTTCTCTTAAACAGAATTACGATTATTCGACATTGCTTTTTTGCTTCCGTATCTTAGAGGTTTCCGCATTTAGCACCGGAAACCCGGGCAGGAATCCCGGGAATTTAAAAAATGTCCGAAAATGAAAATGACCAATTAAATGAGCGCACGCATCTATTTAAGACAGAAAATGCATTGAATCCAATCTTCGATTGAACTCTGATTAGTAGAAAAAATACACATATCTGGATTTCTCTCCCTAAAGTTTCTTTAAAGTCTATTGAATTTCAAATAATCCTTCGAACCCCAATCTCAACCACCATTAAACATGTCGATAACATGGTGCAAAAGCAACCGTCAATGACTAATTTGATAGCTCTTTCCCAAAAGAAATCACCAAGTACAGAGGATGGAGGATATGGCATTTGAAGAAAGCTTGCTCAAAAGCTCAGCTTAAAGTGAACCCCACGCGAACGAAGTCGCGGGCATCAGCTAGTTAGTAATAAAACCATGTTTTAAAGTTAATATTGTGATGATTAATTTTCACAAAGTTCATTCACATTTTAATCGCTCAAAATTCATATATAAGTTGTTTGTAATTTTTATATCTAAGACTATAAACTATAGGAGGTATAACGCCTTTAAAACAATTGGTAGAGCATCATTTCACATCGTCGCAGTAGCGAGATTACATCTTCAACATCAAAGACTCTTTGTCGGTAGGTGTTAATGCACGGTTATATTACTTACGTGCGCTCCGATAGGACATCTCTTTGTTGTCTACCAGTCTTTATTCCCTCAAGATACTCTCAAGAAAAAAATAAGAAGGATTCCTAGATACCGCAGTCCTAACAAGATATCAAATTAACCTTTATTCCTAATATTGCTTCAGGATATTCGTTGTGACAAGCTTTTCATCATAATATATGTATACGTATGTCCTGGTTCTGAGTTTTAATAAGTAGTATTTTTTTAGAGTAGTTTACTGACCGCTTCTTTGACGTTGCATTTAGCACCAGATGGGTTCGAATAACTATGCTATAAGACAAATATTTCGGTCGGGCAGAGCACAAAAAGTTGATGAATTACTTGCCTGTAAAGAGTAAACGTAAACAGACAAAAATGTATTTTCCCCACTCGGGGACTTGGAAATTCACACACGCGTTACTGTTAGGTTACTGTGTGCTCCTTGTTCTTATTCATTGAGTTGTAATATAGCTTATGTAAAATCTGGATGACTGTAGTGAGCAATCATGGAGGGGTTCCAAGCTGAAGTGCAAAAAATTCAAATTCAAACTCAAAAATTCAAAAATCATTTATTCGTTTAGGTAACACAATGTACACTTATGAACGTCAATAAAAAAATACAGATTAAATGCTTCTAATTTTACATTTACCGTCAGTTCTCAAATCAAGGGCGTAGAACAGAAGAGAAGAACTGTTAATAAACTCTCCGTCACTCTTTTTAATCGCCAAGTTTTTGTTTTACAAAATATTTGTAAGGTGCTGCAACCATTACACCATGTTCCACATGACATCTTTAAGTAATTAACTATAATAATAAAAAAAAATATAAACGAGAAAAAAAATATATAGCAATTCACAACCTTATATTTTATTTATATAATGAAAATAACTTCATTATTGCCATAGAACATCGTCTAACAACATTCTGTTATCATCACTTCGATATTTACCTGAATAATTGTTAAATTTCTCAGTAATGTCCGTGACAATTCGCCCCTCGCAATCTATTTTTGATTGCTTCGATTTTTTTCCCACTTTTCGTCGAACGCGTTAAGAGTGACTTAATGACAGGAAAATTGAAAGTTTGAGCCATTCCACGCAAAAAGTTCGGCTAAGTATCGTAAAAAACCAGTTGCGGAGATAACGCGAAAAAGATGTTGAGGTACGTGCAAATTGCTATGTATACCGATATATACCCGGCTTTTTTAAAACAAGATTTTGTATTTTTTTGTTTATTTTTTTTACTACTTTTAAGTATAATGAAAGTTTTGAACTGGAATATTCACAAAATCGAACTTTTGATAGATATTGACAAATACGCTCAAGGCTCTTTGGAAGGTAATTGATGACTTTAACACTGGATATATCAAAGCAATCATATAAATTGATATATGTATATGTACGTGTTTTTACACATCACATTGTAACGTATCCTATCATGTTTTAGTTTGTTGTGCTATTTCCTTTCACTCGACGCGACGTTGGAAATGGTTAGATATGGAAATATTATACATAGGTATCGGGGAAAAGATATAAAAGAATAAAGTAAAGAATATATGAATAAGAAATTCTTTATTATATGAGGAGTTTTTTTTAATATTCTTTAATATATTTAAAAAATACTCCTTATTTAATCCAAACCAAACTTTTTATCTTTATTATTTTATTAATTATCATGTACAGTTATATACAGAATGCTACAATTAGTAACTCAACACTAGAGATACTAAAGACGTGTACTGAAAATATCCATACATGTTCTTATTTTTAAGGCACAATATTAAAATGCGTAAATCACTATATCGACACACGTGTTAAGAGTTATTCTAACAAATATTTCGCGTGTTCTTTCCGCACGCTCCTTTGTTGTGATGTCTAGGTCAAGAGAGGTAGCGACTATTATAATGAAAGTTCTTTGAAAGTTGTACAATGTTTTTATGTTAAACTTATGCTAGTTAGAACTTTGCACTACTTCAAAACTTTAAGCCTCTCTTATGAAATTACCTTTTTATATACCTAATACGTATTTACAGTCAAACTGGGGTTTATTCGCTATTTTATCAGTTATATGGTGTTATAATCAAGATTGAAAAATCTATATATCAAACTAGCGATCCGCCCCGGCTTTGCACGGGTGCAATCTATGTAGAGGTACTATACAAAAAAATAACCTTGCTGATAATGTAGCTTTCTATTGGTGAAAGAATTTTTAAAATCGGTCTCGTAGTTTTTGAGTTAAATCGTAACAAACAAAGAAACAATCAAGAGGAAAATGTATTAAAAAACTAACAACGGGAGGGAAGTTTAGTTCATAGCAATAGCTTACCGTAAACTGGGAAGCCATTCACTTACAATGTGTTTTTCCTAATATTTTAACTCACACTTTCCACTCCACTAGTCTAATTAGTTTTACGATTAAAGGTATTTATGAGTAAATAATAATTCAACATTGTACAAACTTTACAGTGCTCTTAGACCTTTGAGTCAATTTCAGCACATTATGAATATTTTATTTAATATTCATAGATAATAAATATAACATTTATTTTCCAGCTTTAAAACACATCTCGAGTAATAAGTGAAGCTTACCAATTATTATTATCAGTCTGATTCTAACTTTTATTGAATGAATAAGTGAAGTAAGTAACATTTATATAGCGCGATTCAGGATTAGACGTCTTCGTATTGTTTCTTGGCGCAGGAGGTAGTGTAATGCGTCGGCTCCTTGAGTCAACTCAAAATTGCGCCACGACGCAACAAAATAGGACGCGCAAAGCGAGCAGTGAAAACTCCGAAACGCACGCAACGCCACGCTCATAGTTCACTCAGTGAGTGAGGTACTGTGCCTTGCGCCAACACATTATGAATGAGTGAGCTGACTCATCCTGCGCAGTGAAGCGTGCCGACGCAATTGCATGGCGCGGCCCGCTCGTCGCTCACACACTGGACCGGTCCACGTAGCGACAATAGATCACGGGCACCTGTAATATTAACGCTCGCTATCACTAGCACATGTCGGTCTGACAGACCAGCGTTGTTCATAATGCTAATATAACAAAAAAAATATTGTATTTCGATAAAATTTAGAGGTACAAAACGGTTTTATGGATTATCGTAGCAAAGGTTCCTTTGTCACTTTCGATACAACATAAATTCGAAATTTTATTAGGATGTTTGGCTGTTTTTTTATGTTAAACTAGCAACGCGCCCCGGCTTCACACGGGTGCAATGTGCCTATGTTACTCGATGATAATGTAGCTTTCTATTGGTGAAAGAATTTTCAAAATAGGTCCAGTAGTTTTTGAGTTTATTCATAACATATAAAAATACAAAAAATCAAAAAAACAAATCTTTGACCCAGTAATGTAAAAAGTACTAAACCAAATTATTTTGAAAAATTCTTGTACGCTCGTAGCGTTTTGGCAATTTCAGGAGACAAATGGTGTTGAGACTTTGTTAAATATACATTCGCCCCGGTACTTGCTGCAGATATCATATATAATAACTTGTCCGTCAACGTAACATAATAAAATAACACAAAATAGATAGAACTACTTCGAGCAAATTGAATAAGAAAATTTTATTTTTACCTTTTCGTCGAATAAACGAAAAAATAGAGAGGACCCTTTTATTATACCTCTATTAGGATAGGAATGGGCATAGAATTGGCTAATAACCGTTCTATCAGGTGAAAGGAATTTACTTTCCTACGCTTCTTTGTGTTTCTAGTGATGTGTTTGTTGTCGATGTTTGAATTTCATAATTTGCGTTTTTTTACTGAGGTGTATTTGGTTTGGTTATTAAAAATATACTTTGGTTTAGATTGATAGTTTTTAATAGTAGCCATTTAGCGATATTTTTAAGTTTTTACAGATAGCTCTTTTTTCTTCCTGTTCTTTTCCCTTTTTTTATTTGGGCTCGGTGCAGTATGTTCTCTTTTTCCATCACTGTCTTTCATTCGCCATATCAAAAAATAGTATATGTTTTTTACACATTGCATATCTTCTCTTCTATATATATAAAAGAGATTTCCACCTACTCATCATCACGATATCTCTGGAACCATAAGGCGTAGCGTGGCTTGAAATATGGTAGGAATATTCCTTTCGCCGAGTAGAGGTCAGCTAAGAACGGATTTTACGAAATTCAACCCACAAGGGGGGTTGCGGGGGCAATTGCTAGTTGTATATATAATATAAAATATTTTGTCAGTGAATTTTCAATTAAGCATTAAGATTTAAATTTTAAAAAATGCCAGTATTTATTAATATTATAGAAGTAATTTAATTATATGTTTTACATAATTAAATTACTCCAAAACGTAATAAGTAGAAGATCAATTTGTCTTTATACAAAAATATTTGCAATGTGCAAGTAATATCGATAATGATTAACCATCACTAATATTATCTCCAGTACGCACAAGTTAGTCCACCTTGATCGCAGTTTTAGTGTTTTCCACGCTGTTTGTCGACACTTGGACGCATTAGCACGATCCCGATGGAACTTTGAACGAATTCGTATTCTATTGATAGCGTTGATAGTCCTTGTCTGTAATTAAATATCAAACAATAGGTATCATTGTTCCTGTTGAATATTATTATCCTTAACTTAATGAGCCAGGCCTGAAAAACATCACTGTCGGGGCAGCGCGGTTTGAGGTGGTTTTCGTGGATATGACCGAATTAACCAGTTTCTTCTAGACTCATAGAAGAAAGATTCTGGTACAGTGAGTTTTACAAAACCAGCTACTTACAGCTGGCATGCGTAAATGCACACCGAGAAAAAAAGCTAGTGGACCCAGCAGACGTTGTTCTGCCACAATTTTGGCCTCGAAATTAAATAATTATTCTTAAAGAAATAGATTTTCCCACTTTTCTGTTGAAATTTTTCCTGAATTTTGGAGCCCGAGACCTTTCCAACGAATGCAAAACCGTGGAAATCGGTTCGTGCGTTCTGGAGTTATAGCGTCAGGAAGGAAAACCCGACTTATTTTTATATAGTAGATTTTTTTATTTTGCTTCTTGATTAATGATTGGAAATTGGAATACTCTCCGGATATAAAAAAAAAGGAATATTTAAAAAAAAAGAAAAATAGAAAGAGAGTAAAAAGGACTCAGTCTCTACATCAGCTGATTTTCCGCAGTCTCGTTGCTTTTAGACGTACCTCGTCTGCGATAAGATTCAGAGACATAATATCGACGTCATATTTAGATAATTTTGTAGAGTCAATCTATATCGTTCCAGATTTTCCTATAAACTGTACATTACAATGTAGAGTTTATACTTTATAGGGTTACAACCCCTAAGCCGTATACGAGCCCACCTGTACTGGTTAACAGCAATTTACATACAACATACCACTTTGGGCCTTCAGCGTTTCAATTCCATTTAGGTACAAATTGTAAACCACATTGTCGATGTTATAAGAATTCAATTCGAATTCAATATAGCGATTCAATAATATTTAGAAGATTTTATATACACGAATATTCTTTTTTTATTTTATCACAATAATATTTTTTTTCTGAATATGTTAAGTGATAAACAGTAACCGGGATTGAACCGTTGATTCAAATATATTTATTTATTGATTCAAACTATATACTCGTAGCGCCAGAAACCTGGACAGCATGCCGTGTAGATGTACTTATATGACTTCATTAGTTAGTTTAGTATATTTTTGTAATTTTTGTTACATATTTTTAATGGGTCGTGGGTTCGAATCCCGCCACGACAATATTTTTATAATTTTCAATAATTCTCCACGTCTGGTCACTTCGGGCATTAAACGGGTGGGAGGAATATCATAATTCCGACCGGGTAATGAACCACCGATCATAGATGGAATAAACGTGAAGTGCCCATTGCGCGTTTCGTTCTCAGTCTATGGATTTCCGAGTGTAGTTCCGTAGTAAAAAGTAGGTTGACAGCGCATCATTGATTGATGTTCTGTGGCTGAGCTTATCATCTACTATCAAGTGAACCTCATGCCCGTCTGTTTATATCTAACATCAAAAAAACATATTTTTTAACAATGAAATAAAACATAAGTACCTACCTTTATGTTAATGAAAATAAATAAATTAAATAATTTTTAAATCTTCACCAATAATAAATACAACTTATATTCTATCAAAGATTTATTAGTATTTTCTATTAAAATTTTTATTACAGAAAGTTTAAAATCTGTCAGTAATTACATAGAACATCCAGATGACCTATCTGAATGTTCAAATAATAAAGGGCAAACGCAATAAAGCGAGGCATACATCACCGGAGCCAGGTGAGTGATTGAGGAGACAAATGGCCAGCTGAAATATGGTAATGGGGGCCGCGGTTATATCGTATGGCCTAATTGACTGTATTTTACAGTGCTCTCCGACATTTAATGGACACAATTATGCTGAAATATGTACCTTTGTGTGGCGTCCGTTTGTTGCAATTAACCGGTTTGAATTGTTATTGAAGATTAACTAAAGAATTCGCGAATCCGAGTATTATTCGATACACGATGAGAAGATGTTTGTTTGGAAATACTGAATGAATTTTCATCATTCTGATTTTAACGAATGGTCTATATATTTGATTTAAACTAAATTTATATGCTTTTTATATACGTGTTTATCTTTAGTATTTTATTGATATAGACAGAAAATATTTTTTTACGTTTGCATATATTGCGCGTTTCGATTTCTAAATAATAGCAATCGACAGCGCATTATTGAATGATGATACCATCAAGTAAATTGTCACAACCTCACAAAGGTTTAAATAAATAATTGGATATAAAATGCTTGTTATTATATTAATGACTTTGTTTAATTCCTTATAAAAATCATTCATCACCGACCGCAATTTTTATATAATTTCAAATACTTGAAAAATAAAAACATATTTAAAATAAAATAGGAATATAATCGGAAAATAAAAACTCTGAATCATCATTGAGTTGGAGCCTGAAATATCAACATTTTAATCAGTCCCCTGTATTTCCTGCCGTAGAAGTGAGCTGTTATCTGTCTGCAATCAGTAAAGGGTGTTACAATTTATTCCACTAACATCTCGGCGAAGATTAAAAATGTTAATTTAGGAATTATTCGGAGCAATTTATCTCGAGTGTACCTTCAAGGTAGGGGAAATACAGAGTGCTTCATAAAATGTTGCACTACGTTACGAGAAGTTTTAATCCCTATTGTTTAGCATTTATAAAATGTTTCTCCTCATTTGTTAGTAGCTTTTAGTAGTGAATAAAAAATATTATTATTTATTATGTAAATATAATTCAATAGTTCCACTGAATAGTTTTTCTAAGTTTTTGTTATAGCGTTTAGCGATTGACATGGTTATTTCGGCATGGTTTTTCTTAATACAGAGCACACAACTGAGCAAGTGGGCTCTCTACAATTAATTAGTTTTATAATTGGAAAAAATAAGAATACTTTAGCACATTTTATTCTTATTTTCCTACATTGGTTTATAAATGAAACTCCTAGCTTAAACTTTTGGGAAACACCATGTATTTTAAAGTGGAGTAGCTGACTAAAGCGATATCTTCATTAATCTAAGGCAGATCCCGCTTAATTCATGCTAACTAATGCACCATTCGATTCTTCGGGACAACCCTTCACCTGCTGCGGGGGTACGACGCGTCTCACTAATTAAAATTTATATTCATTAATTTAAATTAAAGTATTTTTAATTAATCATATTATTGTTTTAAAACAATTGGGCATTTTGCTTCATAACGCCTGAAAAGATCTTAAACCTCTAAATAAATCTAAAGTCCATAAATATATATGTATATACATATATCTAATGCGAAAATCGAACTTGTAACACCCATTTAATAATTTTCATCGCTATAACACAAATTATAATATTGTAACACAAATTTACCGAATTCAATGTTTTTACGTTAATACGACAAAAAGAAAAATTAATGGGAAAACTTTACGTTCATGAAAACGTATATCCGAAAACACGTAAATTATTTACACGGCATCCAAAACAAGTCGGTCCTCGCCATAAAAACTCCGAACAGATCATCAATCACGGGAAAAATCAAAATAAAACCCGACAAACTATTCGTAAACATCAGGTGCACGAGGATATAGCCGGCCGTTGGGAATATTTTAATACAGTGCCGCGCGGACCCTTCGCAATCATTTTATTTTCATACCCGGCCCCGAAGGCCCCGAAGGTCTACCTCGTGATTTGCCATTCAAAGTGCGATACGTGACGACGCATCAGGTATTGGGATCGTTTTGGTCGAAGCCGTGTTTAGGGTTAAGATAATACTGTTGACGGATAGTGAAATACAAATCAATTTCTTTAGAATATTTTCTTTACAAACTTTATATTTAATACTGTGATAAACTATAATAAAAAAATAACGTAATTATAATTCTTATTGTTCATGTGTTTAAAACTTTTAATATTCGATTTCATATATTAATCTTCACTAATATTATAAAGAGGAAAGATTTGTGGTTTTAAATTTTTGTATTTTTGTATGATTGTAACGAATTAACTCAAAAACTACTAGACCAATTTTAAAAATTCTTCACCAATAGAAAGCTACATTATCATCGAGTAATATAGGCTATTGTTTGTGTATAGTACATCTGCATTGCACCCGTGTGAAGCCGGGGCACCTTGCTACAGGCTACTATTATATTATAATATTTATTTAATCAATAAAGCCAATTTATCAATAATTACAGACTGTTTGTTTAAAAATTTATACAGTGTATCTCTCTCGTTGACTTTTAAATCTATCATTTATTATAACAATTTGAGACGCTATTTTCGTATAAATATATAAATATCGAACTCTTTATAATTAGTAATTTAATAGAATAATAGATTATATTTCTAATAAGAGTTAGTAAAAGGGCAGAAGACTCAGCATATTGTGGTTATATTTTAAATAATATTTATCACGCTGATCAACGCTGCCTTAAAAATAGTCACGATTTGGAATGATCTAAACAAAAAAAATCATGACATAAAAAACAAAAAAAAACTATACTAGAGACAGGAGAAATATTAATATAGGTATACAAAACACGACAACAGTATTCATATTTAATGTCCCGTGGCTAAATTATTAAGACAAGCCAAGTGAGCCTGTTAAAAAAACCACGCGGTACAGGCAGAGATATTTATTATGGTTAACCAAAGAATATACATCATAGAAGAAAAACACAGTTATACCGCGATCAACCGTACTGTCAGCGCCATCTAGAAACAAAGTTGCTCAACAATAAAGAAAAAATAAAAGTATCTAATCATATCGCCCACCAAGGACTTCCCAAGTCCTTAACACCTAACAGTACCTAACAATGCTACGTACAAGCTAAAAAAAATAAAATAAACTACAAATTTAATAACTAAGCATATTAACAAAATAACAATAATATAAATAAACATAAGACCCCTTTTTATGTTTTCTCTCTTGTTTTTCCTTTTTTTTAATTACTTGTAGGCAAAATACACAATTTGGAAACAGGCCTTTTAATTTTACCATTTTTGCATCTTAGAGTAACTACACGAGTAATATTATCTGGACCAGGATGCTTCTGCTCAATAACACCTAATAGCCATTTGGATGGAGGAAGATCATCCTCTTTTACTAAAACCACATCCCCGCAACTAGGTTCTGGTGTGATCCTGGCCCATTTATGTCTCTGAAGCAAGGTTGTAAGATATTCTTGAGACCACCTGCGCCAAAAGTGCTGTACAAGCTTCTGCGTGAACTGCCACCTACGCAAACTGCATTCAGTGTTTTGTTCAAAATTAAAATCAGGAGCTGTCACAATAGCCTCACCGATTAAAAAATGACCAGGCGTTAAAGGAATTGCTTCATCATTATTAGAAGAAACCTGGTATAATGGTCTCGAATTTAGACAAGCTTCGATTTGTGTCAAAACTGTTGCGAGTTCTTCATAAGTGAGTGTTGTTCCATCTAGTATCCGACGCAAGTGGAATTTCGTCGACTTGACACCTGCTTCCCACAACCCTCCAAAATTTGGTGAATGGGGGGGAATGAAAGACCACTTGGTACCTGTATTTGCTAAACACTCAGCTACTTCATCCATGACACTTGAATTATCAGCTTGAAAAAGCCGCTTTAATTCTTTTGATGCACCCACAAAATTAGTGCCATTATCACTAAATACTTCTGAACAATGACCCCGACGTGCAACAAACCGCTTAAAAGCTGAAAGAAATCCTTCTGTGGTCATATCACTAACGACTTCTAAGTGGATGGCGCGAGTCGCCATGCAGATGAAAAGGCAAATGTAGCCTTTATATCGACACTCGATATGAATAACATCGTAACTGATATTTGGATGGTTTTCAGAGGAGCCATTTTAAGAAATTTATTATGTTATAATCAACTTTTCCACGAAAGTTTTAAGCCTATTTGAACAAACTAAGGATTTTGTTGTCTATTTTTATTCATTATTTAACGTGCTTAGGGTCTCGTTGTATTAAAACCAATAGAAGCCTGATTTTGCTATAGTTACAATGTATAGTTTTAATCTATCCATGAAATGAAAAACATTGTATTTGAAGTTACAATAGTTCGTGCTTTTAAAACACGTATATTTTTTAATGAATATCATCGTAATTCCTTTTACAGACTTAAGTTTTATACATATCAGTCTTTGTATATGATTAATTGAATTGTAAATCATTGTTAAAAAAAAAGAAAGTGAACCCGTAACCCCTATGTGTCTGCCCATGGAGCACACTCGTTTCTGTGCCTGTTTCACTGATAATTTTTTTTAAAGGCAAGTATGTGATCAGCCTTCTATGCCTACCAAACCGAAACATTCATTGGTTTCCCCATGATCAGAACCCAGGCACACGGGTAAACCATTAACCACTGATGTGGTTATAACATTAAAATATACTTTAATTTAGTTATACTTTACATTAAAATAGCTTCTGCTCGCGACTTCGACTACGTAGAATTAGTGCGTGCGTAGTAAAGTAGACGATACTCTATGTTATTGTAGTCTATGTGTTATTCTGATGTATAAGGTTATTACTGTAAAGTTTCATCAAAATATTGGCGTGAAAGAGCAACAAACATCCATCGATTCATCCATCAGTTCATCTTCACAAACTTTCGCATTTATAATGATTAGTAAGATTGTTGAAGTAAGTACAAAATAACAGTAAATAAAATGAAAAAAAAACAGAAGCAACGGAATTTATAATTATTTTTTTATATTCGTGAACGTTGACAATCAATTTTTAATTTTCTGTATCAGAGTATATACACTGACGGACTCATAAACTGCATCAAAGTAAAAAACAACTTTGAAATAAATATTTTAACCAAGTATGCAAACTTTCTACACAGATTTAAATTGAAACGTCTAGATTGGTTTGTTAACTTTAAAACAGCGTAGGATCATATCCTTAAGTTTAAGTTTGTGTACTGGAAAGGACCTTAAAACTTTTGAAGAGAAACAGAAATTTAAAGAAAATTGGTTTAATTAAAAAATTGGTTTTAACAATAGCTTTATGCAAGGGTTTTTTTTATGTTTTAATAAGGTGTATTACCTCCACGTGCCCTTATTATGGATTCTAATCGGTTCCGCATAGATTTGATTAGGGTTATTAAAACATCTAGCGGAATATTGTCTCATTCTTCTGAAAGTGCTGTTCTTAGTTGTGCCACTATCGTAGGCACAGGATTTCTCGCATATACAGCTCTTTTTAAATTGTCCCAAAGATGCTCAATGGGATTAAGATCCGGGCTGCGTGCTGGCCAATTCATTGTACGTATCCCAGCCTCTTCGCAATATTGTGGAACTTGTGCAGCAGCGTGCGGCCGGGCATAATCCTGCATTAAAGTAAAATTTTTGCCTATAAATCCCATGTAAGGCACCACGTGATCTTCTAAAATCTCTGTTATGTAGCGATGTGCAGTCAAACCCCCTCTACTACCATTTTGACGGACCATGTCAATGAACACAAGTTCTGTTCGCCCGTTCATCGATATGCCACCTCAGACCATGCAAGAACCGCCTCCAAAAGGAACACGTTCCTCAATGCAACTTTGAGCATATCGCTCCCCACGTCGACGATATACTCTTCTGCGACCATCTGCACCATATAAACATGTCCTACACTCGTCTATGAACAAAACGGAGGCCCATTGCTCATCTGTCCAATTTAGGTGATCACGCGTAAATCTTAAGCGAGCTTGTCTGTGAGCTACAGACAACTTTGGACAATTTGCTGGTCTAAAAGGAGTGATATCCGCTTCCTTTATTCTTCTTATTGTTCGTGCACTAACGTTTACTCCACGCACTTCATTAAGCTCTGTTTTGATGTTAACTGACGTGAGGAAACGATTTCGCAGGGAAGTTGTAACAATAAATCGGTCATCACGACCGGTGGTTGCTCGAGTTCTCCCTGTACCACGTCTCCTTTTGTAAGAACCTGTCTCCACAAACCTACTGTATATTCTAGAAACCGTAGACTGGTTTAAATTTAAATTTCTACCAATCGTTTGTTGATCCAAGCCCTCCCGCACCAATGCTACAATTTGAGCAGCTTGTTCGGATCCATATTATGGTTCCATATTATAATTACCTACCTACTATAGTTTTTTTTTATATTTAAGAAAAAAAATCGGCTCATAGATTAATGAGAGATAACATGCATTAGAAAGAGTTGCACAGTTACAATGCTGTTTATTGAGTTTTTTCTCACATTTTGTAATGAAAAATATTGTAAAAATATTTACTATTATTTAATGACTTAAAATGTTTTAGGATTTTATTTTATATTATCGTAAGCCAATTTACCATTTTGTTATTCATGAAATACATATTTTTTTGTTAGTTACAATTAAAAAAATTTTATGTAAAAATGAACCTAATGGTCATAGAAATATGGGAGTAAGTCCAAAATACGCTTCTTTGTTTTCTTAATTCATTGTCGAGATAATTAGATAATAGTGTAAAAATAGTTACAATGTTATTCATATCGAGTGTCGATATGATCGGCACCCCCTACCCTTAGATACCCTAACAGAAATAGGGCCCGCGTAATCCACACCACATCGGGAAAATGGACGGCTCCACCGTCACTCTAGGTTCAGGTAAATTACCCATAAATGGCTGCTTTGTAGCTGCACGATACTTTACACATGTCACGCATTTATGTATATGATTTTTGATCATACTTCTGACATTCAGTATCCAGTATTTAGAACGCACGTAATTCAACATCATCTGATATCCGCCATGAAGAGTTCTCTCGTGTGCCTCTGATATTAACAACACTGATATATGGTGACCGGATGGCAAAATAATAGGATGTTTGACGTCGTATGCTTCATTACTGTACTGAATTCGCCCTTTAACTCGTATAATACCATCAACATCTAGAAATGGACATAAAGAATTAAGTCGACTATTTTTGGATATTGTCTTAGATTTTTCCAGACATTCAACTTCATTTAAGAATGTAGACCGCTGACAATATCGCAAGCAGAGTTTTGTAGAACTCTGTATCTCATCTGCAGTTAAAAACTTCCTAAAACTACATGTTTTATTTCTTACTTTTAATAAAATCCTTCTACACCAAGCAAGAACTCGAACTAACTTTTTAAATGTTGAATATTTTGTCCAAACTGCAAGATCTGTTTGGCCATCTGTACGGCTATCCATAACAACATGAACTTTAATTAGCCTCTTTTCTAATTTAGTCTCTGGAATAATAGTATGTGATTGAGGATAATGAAGGTCATGCAACCAACTGGGACCTTGCAACCACAAATCATGCTCAATGAAATCACTAGGATTTAAACCACGCGATGCACAATCAGCTGGATTTTGAACGGATTCAATATGAGACCACTGTTCATTATCTAAAACTGTAAGAATTTTTGTCACTCTATTGGCGACAAAGGTCTTCCAGCGACTAGGTTCACCCTTCAACCAAGCTAAGACAATAGTGGAATCAGTCCAAGCTCGTAATTGTGATCGCGAGAAACCCATCACAGTAGCGATTTCTGAAAGCAGGTTAGCAAGAAGTTCTGCCCCGGATAATTCCAATTTTGGAATTGAAATCTGTTTCAAAGGAGCAACCTTTGTCCTCGCTGCTAATAAAGTTACATAAACTTCACCACAAGAGTCGACAACTCTAGTATATACAACAGCTGAATAAGCATCATTAGAAGCATCACAGAATCCGTGTACAGTTACATCAGTGACACTTTTATTCATGTGTGTCCAGCGCGGTAGAATGAATTGATTAAGAGCAGGTAAATCATCTCTAAAAGTGATCCATTCATGTAATAAGTTACCTTTTATCTCTTCATCCCACGAAACCCCAGCAAGCCAAAGCCTTTGCATGAAAATCTTTGCTCGAATAATAATTGGAGCAGTCCAACCAAGAGGATCAAAGAGACGAGCAATATCTGATAGAATTGATCTCTTCGTGATGGGCTGTTTCAAATCAGGTAAGTTGACTTTATATCTAAAAGCATCTTGATTGACCTCCCAACTTATACCAAGAATCTTGACTATATCATCTAATTTCATATCAAATCTTTTGTTTTTCGACTCACCTTCCACGATCCTCATAAGTTTATTACTATTGCTTGCCCATTTCTGTAACGTGAATCCACCTTTAGCCAGCAACTTAGTTACTTCTTTATATATCTCTACAGCTTCCGATTCATTTTCACAGCCAGACAAATAGTCATCCATATAGAAGTCACCCAATACACTGCTTGCTGCTAGCTCATACTCCTTACCTTCATCCTTAACTAACTGTTGTATACTCTTTACAGCTAAATATGGTGATGAAGAAACACCAAATGTAACTCTCGTCATCATGAATTCTTTAACTTCTTCTTCCTGGCTTAATCTCCATAAAAGACGCTGATATTTAAGAGAATCTTCTTCACCCACCATAACCTGCCTATACATTTGTATGATATCCGCAACAAAACATACTGGATGCGTACGCCATCTCAATAAAATGTGACGCAATTCAGGCTGCAACCTTGGTCCAACTAACAAATCGTCATTAAGGGATTTGCCATTCTTTCCTTTGCACGAAGCATCAAATACTACACGAACCTTGGTTGTAGTTTTGTCCTCACGGACAACTGCGTGGTGAGGTAGGTATACGCAATTGATTTGAGCCAACTTCAATGGGTCTTGAATTAATTCCATGTGACCCTGATTTAAATAATCCCTCATTGCCTTGTTGTACTCTTCCTTTAGGAGTGGATTATTATTTAATCTTTTTTCTAAAAGACTAAATCTACGCAGCGCTATATCCTTTAAATCTCCATATTGGCATTGAGGATCTTCGTCCCGAAAGGGCAATCTCACCACATATCGACCAGAGGAGTCTCTCCTAGTAGTCGTTTCATATATTTCTTCACACTTCTGTTCTTCTTGTGTCAAAATGGTGGTAGGCTGATCATTTTCTATCTCCCAAAATCTCCGAATTAAATCATTCACTGTATCTTCCACTTGCAAACTGATTATATTATTAGATATTCCACTTTGTGATTGAACTCGCCCAGATAGAATCCATCCAAGCTCCGTATTCTGCGCCATCAATTCACCTGATGGATTCCTGATCACCCCATTTGTAACAATTTGTGCATAAATTTCCGCCCCAAGCAAGAGATCAATCTTGTTCGGTATACCAAATCCAGAATCAGCTAGTTTCAAATCTGAAAATTCTGGCCAATTTTGAATGTCCACCTTCCTAATAGGCAAGTTTGACGATAGACGATTCAACACATAAGCCTGTACATCACACTCAAATAAACAAGCAGTGGACTGTATTTTAAAATGTACCGCGTACTTTATGGTTTGTGATTTTCCCCCACCCAAGCCTGTAACAACTCCGCTTACTAAAGATTTACGAAGGCCCAACAATTGGGCACAATGCTCCGTAATAAAAGAAGCTTGGGAGCCCTGGTCCAGTAATGCTCTAAGAAAAATACATTTATTTTTACTACTAATTACTTTAACAACAGCTGTAGCTAATATTACTTGACCAGGCACATAACAATGATTTGAAATCACTTCTATGTTCGATGTAGAAGATTCATCATTCCGTTGATGATGGGTTCCCGTTGGATAAGAAACTACATTAAGCGGTGAACCCGATTCTCCTGCAGGGTGCAACAAAGAATGATGACGTCGACCACATCTATTACATCTTGTATTGCGTTTGCAACGAAATACAGGATGGCTATCTCCAAAGCAATTAAAACAAAGTTTACGTTTTTGTACGAACTCATGACGATTTTGATAACTTTCTTTACAAAATTTTTTACATTGGTGCAATAAATGACCTTCTGAACAATAAGGACAAGATACAGTAGTGACATTTAAAACTCTAATTTTCTCTTTAGATTTAATTTCTTTTCGACTAGGTTCTAAATATTCTAAAGCCCTAAATCTAGATTCTAAAAATGTTTTAAATTCTACTAAGGTTGGAAATTTGTCTGTATATTCACTTATCTTCTGCTCCCATTGTTTTCTTGTCTCCGAATCTAATTTTAGAGATATTAGGTGTATAACCAAAACGTCCCATGTTGAAACATCTATTCCGATATTACTCAAAGCATTGAGACATTCACTTGTTGTATCCAAAATTACTTTTACGCCGTTAGATGATTCTCCTGCTAGTGCCTTTTGGCCAACTAATCTTGTCAGAATACAGTTTGCAATATGCCGCTTATTATTGTATCTTCCTTTTAGTTGATTCCAACACGACTCATAGTTGGCATCTGTTATTGCAATATGTCTTAAAAGCTGCTCTGCTTCTCCCGTTAAATGACCCTTTAAATAATGTAACTTCTGCACGTTAGCTAAAGAAGTGTTTTTATGTATCAGGGAGTCAAATAAATCGTGAAAACTCTGCCACTCGGTATACTGTCCTGAGAAATTAGGCAAAACAATTTTTGGCAGTTTTACAGCAGCAGACTCTGAATTAACAGCAGATAAACATAGACCATCAGCATTCTCTTGAAAAGTAGCTAAGGATTCTTTTAATTCTACTTTATAAAGTACGTAGGATTCTTCCACACAATCATAAATATTTAATTTAATATATGGTGTTTCTTCATTACTAGTATCTTTCATAACAATGTCATAATGATTTGCTTCAAATTGAGACCATTGTTTCTCCAATTGTTCTAATCTTGTTTCTATGTAAGATTTGGTTATACGAGACTTAGGAGATTTTTTAAAGTTAGAAAGTCCATTTGAAATTTTATTTTTAAGCTCTATTTGCACTTTTATTAAACTTTCCATTATGTAGTTTTTATTTTAAAACAGTTCGCACTAAACACTTTGTTTTATCTGAGTGAGTAGAAGTGAGAAAAGAAAAAAAATAATAAAAAAAATTTCTAAGTCCAAATAATGATAAATTTTTCTAAGTCTTTTTCACTAATATCTCACTAACAACTGACATGGATTCCCCGTCTCAACCAAATTCACTAAATTATTCTAAGTGTTAGGAATCCATGCAATTTTAACTAAGTCCAATTTAAATTCAAATTTACTTACAGTTTAGTCCACTTTTTACTTACTACTCACTCACACACTTCACTTTTTTTCACTTCACTTTATACACATCCGTCTCGTAAGGCCATGTTAAAAAAACCACGCGGTACAGGCAGAGATATTTATTATGGTTAACCAAAGAATATACATCATAGAAGAAAAACACAGTTATACCGCGATCAACCGTACTGTCAGCGCCATCTAGAAACAAAGTTGCTCAACAATAAAGAAAAAATAAAAGTATCTAATCAGAGCCTCAATAGTCTGTCGATATCGAAGAAATAGTTTTAGAAACGTTTCCAATTCATTAAATACAAATAAAAATACACCTAAACCACGCAGCACCTTCAAAAACAAAAGGCAGAACTACCATTTAAAACTTCCCCGATTTCAATATAGTTGGAGTGGTATAGAAAAACTTTATTTCAAAGGATACCGCTCAAATCTGGCCCTCCCGGACGTGTCTGGACTTTTGAGCGTACGGTTGTACCCTCAATAAATCGCGCTATTTTTTATATCACACCTTGTGACCGCCATGTTTATGCGACCTTTGTGCGTGGAATCCGGAAGATGTGATTGTTATATTATTGCTTATTAGGGATTTTGTTGGATGAAATGTAGTTAATATTAATCGATTTTCAAGGCTGTAGATTTTGGGTGCCATTCACAATTTTGAGCAAAACAGAACTGTTAGGAACTTTCCTTATTTATTTATTTTTTATATTAAATAACGACAGAGGACTATAAGGTTCAAATCTTTGATTATAATTAATATATGTACATGTAATCATCAAAGGTTCAAATGATGGTAGGTGATACCTCAGCCACAGAACATCAGTCATGATGCGCTGTCGACCTACGTTTTACTTATCATTCAGAAATCCATAGACCGAAACAGGCAATTTGCACTTTACATTTTTAATTTTTCTATATGCGAAAAGTGATTCGTTACCGGGTCGCAATTTTAATTTTTTTTCCATATACTCAGATCCTTGCATACCACTTCCGCTTCTTATTTTATATAATACCTACTTACTAAAATATTAAAGACATTAGGTATATTCAACGAAGTCATTAGTTATGATTGATAATAAGAAAAAAATAAAATGTACAATAAATATCTTACAAATAGAAGTGTCGTTTAATGTGAGATTGCTTAAATTAAAATAATTTATATGCTAAGGCAAAATATTTCAACCAAAAAAAAAACGAAATAAATTTTTAATCACCAATAAAACTAGATTGAACAATAAAATAAGATCAAAAACAAGATGCGGGACAAGCTTGTCATGTACAGTCGAGGAGAAAATCCAATACAATAAAGTGCTTATATTATTATAGTGCGTGCATCAGCAAACCCATAAAATTCGTCTAGACAAGTGATTTACGTTCACCTGAGCGGACGCGAAATGTCGACGAAAAATATTTTTTACCTTTAATTTATAGCGTGACTGTACTTTTGGGTTTAAATGGCAAATTTATTATATTTTAATATAATGTCGAAAATGTTTAAAATTAAAAATATTTAATATTAACCTATCGTGATAATATTTCTAAAACGATGTAAAGGGCATTTTATTATTTTCAAATAATATTGTATAATTTATTCTATTAGTATATCGTATTATCCACTCGATTGCTTTTATTAGCTTACTCGTACTTCTAAGCTTAGAGTCGACATTCAAATGGCCATTATTGAAGATAAAAATATCGTAATTTTTTAAACGCAAAAAAAGCGTTTCCTACCCGTAACCAAGCTTGCTATAAAGCAATCGAACCGTCAATGTTAATAATATAATAAACTAGCGATCCGCCCTGCTTCGCACGGATGCAATGTAGAAGAAAATAAATTTCCTATGTTACTCGCTGATAATGTAGCTTTCTATTGGTGATAGAATTTGTAAAAACAGTCGAGTAGATTTGAGTTAAATCGTAGCAAACAAACAAACATAATAAATAAACAAATACGTTATGTTTTTAATATTGTTTATTCAGATAATTTTGACTTTATCTTCATTCCTTCGATCTTATATATCTTACTAAACTATAAAATAATAGGATTTACAGACGACACTGTCCAATCGTTTCTATAATCAATCTATCGTATAAGGTGCCGATATGAGTATAAGGAAACGATCACTGAGGTGCGATCGACGGACGATCGTAAAGCGAGTCGGAGCAGGAAGATACCGGACCTTATACGGATATATTATGCCCAGGTAAGTGATACACTGGGGGCATTTAGGTAGATTTCTTAATAAGTTAGTTGGATATATTATAGATAAACGTAAACTCGTACTATTGTACAACTTAAACTCATGATTGGAGCCAGTTTTGATAGCTGTCCATTTTGTCCCACGGGTTACAACCCGCTACAAAATTTAGCACTACAGTTTTTTTTTTTCGAAGAACACTATTGTTTTTGGAACATATGGCCTTTGAAACTAACGCACTACAGTGCTATCATTAGCATAGTATTAAATTAAGTAATATGGGCGCCCGTTGTATTACTTTTCACCTTCTTGTTACATTTTACTTAAAGAAAGCCAAACTAAGAAAAACTGTGTTAAAATCCCTCTATTTAAACGCAGTCAACCAAAGAGTATGCCCACCAGTAGCGAGACCACCATACAATGCCAAAAGCCTGGCTTGCCTTATTAATGCAACCATTAAAAGAAAAATAATAAACCCATTAACTATATAAGTCCTATATAACTTATATTATTACGTAATTATATAAGTGATATACAAACACAAACATTAAAGTCGGCAAGCCGGGCTTTTGGGCTTGTATGGTGGTCCCGCCACTGACCTATATGCACGGTAAGAAATACAGCACTAGAACGTAGATACATCAGCACCGGCAAAATATTCTCACCTTCAATGGTTGATACTCCTTGATCTCCTTGATTGGTGTGGATCGGTCTCATACCTTTTTTACGAATATTTTTTTTTGCCTGACGCGTTCAAAGCGAGTGCATGGTATGATATACGTACAATGTAGTGAGCAAACTAGTTTAGTTATCGAATAAAAATAAAATAAAAAAATCACCCAGTGTGTCCCAATTTTTTCGCTACCTTATTTTATGGGGATTATACGATCAAGCTCCACCTTGTCAACGTTCTTCCACATACCCAGGTTTGGACAATGTATTTACAACGACACACCTGCATCTAACATAACCCTTAACACTCTTACAACAAGGTTGAGTTTCGTATGGCTCGCTGAACGAGATGATCTCCGTAGAGTGGGGAAAATTGACTTACCCTAGATAAGGACAGTAATAGGCGAGCGATGTTTTTTCTTCCCAAATTACGTTGAGACGTTAACCGTCCTCTTGTTTACCTTTATTTTAGGTTTTATGATATTGCCTATACGATATTTTCTTTTATCGAAGACATTTCGTTTGATATACGCAACGGTTTATGTATTTTCTCTTATATTCAATGAAACATTTCGGTATTTAACAATTAAGTTTGTAACATGGTTTTAAGGACAGTTTTTTTTTATGTTAGATATCGAAATACAACCATGAGGTTCACTTGATGGTAGGTGATCCTCAGCCACAGAACATCACTCATTCATACGCTTTCGATCTACTTTTTACTTCAAGGTTTCGGAAATTCATAGACTTGAACCGAAACGCGCATGCACTTCACGGTTTTTCCATCTATGAACAGTGATTCTTAAACAAATTTTGATCAAACATAGGGAAGACATGTTTACAGAAAATTCTACAAAAGGCTTTACAATTACATAAATTACGCGGATATATTCGTAGTTGTTATGCAAAAAAATGCGTTAATCGAACCCATCAGAAGTCCAACGGATGAAGTGACCTACCTACTTAGTAATTAATGTACTTGTTGAATTAATGAAAGAGATAATTTCATCAGTTTCATAACACAAAGAAATATTACGAAACTAAAAGCTCGTTACTATGCATCCATATTGTACAAAACTTGGCATGTTACAATAAAAAAATGGTATTATCCATACCTGTTGTGGAGTATTGAATGTGTCTGCCAAACGGCGAGCCGAGCCAAATTAGATCGTAAAGGTTAATGTCGCTCAGTTACTTCCTAATGGATTCTGTAGGCATTATTGTGGGAAAAACGGTCTAGACAAACTAAAATTATTATTTTTTATTTCCTTTCATATTACAAATCAACAATGATTTAAAAAAAGTAACTATTTTTATAACAATTGAAAGCCCAGTGCCCCAGCCTGGCCTAGATGAGGCATTATTTCGCACCAGCTTTTAATATAATACTATATACACATATATAACGAGACTGTAACTAGATCAGCTATTCCAGCCAAAACCACTGGAGGAAGTTTGTGTGAGTGTATTTATAATTAGTTTAGTAGTATATAAGTATATTATATACTTTTAAACAGAAATCATGAGCCTAGACACTCCCTAAAAGCTGGCATCACATCTACTAGTTCTAATGTTGCAGATTTTTTTTTACGTCAGATATCGACTGACGAGTATGGGGTTCACTTGATGGTAGGTGATACCTCAGCCACAGAACATCAGGAAATGATGCGATGTCGATCAAATTTTTACTTCGAACATTCGGAAATCCATAGATTGAAACCGAAACGCGCATTATGCACTTCACGGTTTTTCCGTCTATAAACGGTGGTTACCCGGTCGGAATTTCGATGGAGGTACATCGAAATTCCGACCGGGTAACACATTCGGGAAATCGAAATTCCACCCAATCAATGCCCGATGTTACCAGACGTGGGGAAAGCGTGCTTACTGAAAATTATAAACATGTCGTCCCGGTGAGATTCGAACCCACGACCTATCGATGCGTACGGCAGGTGTTCTACCGAACGCGCTAAAATGTCTAGAAAAATGAGATGTCTAGAAAAACGTTATGGAAATACATTTACCAGAATTGTCTATAATTTCACTCCTAAAAAAATAACTGCCAAATTCCGAAATCCACAAAAATAATTGTCACCTATAATTATTAAAGAGTGAGTCTAGATTATAATAAGTAGCAGTTTACTATTTAATTATTGTCTCTCTCAGAAGTAGGTACTAATCCACACATCGGCGTGAAGCCAAGTGCGATAACACACGTGAAGCGGCTAATGGCCACTTATAACAAGATACTCTCACCTACTCCATACAGACGCTATTTACTGCTTCATTTCATAGTTTAAATCTTTGTTGCGTCTTTTTAACCATTTAACTGACTATGGCTGAAAACTATATATTATAAGATTCAAACATAACTATTCCAGACAACTTTCACAAGTATTTTTGAATCGTGAATTTTTAAAGCTATGGAAAAACCGGTTCTGAATATTGCTTCTACCGAGAACAGACAAGAAAATCAGTAGTTAGCCTCCATTATAGCATGGTGTAATGGCGGCGAGTTTATTGCCAGTTCTTCTCGTCCGCTCTACGCCCTTGATTTGAGAACTGGCAGTAAATGTAAAATTAGAAGCATTTAATATGTATTTTTTCATTGACGTTCATAAGTGTAGGTACATTATGTTACCTAAATGAATAAATGATTTTGAATTTTGATTAGCTTAGTGGTAATCGCGATGCGTCTAGCTCCGGAGGTCTTGGGTTCGAATCCCAGGGAAACAAGTTGAAAATAAATCGTTTCGGCCAGGAAGGTTCACCTACTCGCCTGTAAACAAAAATGATCAGTGAAACAGACACAAAAATAGATCTTCCCCATAGCCCACTAAAAGAAAAGAGAATTTTACTTACTGTTTTGTTGATACACAGTTTAAAACAACAAATAGATGACGACATAACAACCACTAAGAGAATCTAGAAACCTGAAAATCCGCTAAAGGGATAAAATAGTCAAAATAAAGTTGCACGAAAGATGTCACGTACTTAAGTTACTTCATACAAGTTTTTTTTGCCTTCCCAGAACTAAACTAACTTAATATTTTAATCACTTTCCAACAAATATTTTAAACAAAAACAGTGAAAATGATCAAATAAAACCACTTTTATTCGCAACATATTTTTTTGGAACAGTTTACGAGACAATAATCCAAGAGTATAAATTTCCAAGTGAGATTTCTTTATTTGCGTTGCAAGACAGTGCGCTGTGGACCGGCGGCGCTTACATCCGCGAGCGAAGCGGATGCGATTTTATCGTTTAAGCAACTCAGTTATTAATATTGTCTTTTATTAACGCGAGTATCATACATTTAAATAAAATAACTTTTACCGATTTAAAACGCGATTTACCATGAACTTGCTGAAAAACATTCGAGTCGGGATAGATAATATAAATATAATAAATCGTGTTTTAATCTAGTCAAAATTATTTTATGTACACTCTATTATTTCTTAATATTAATTATAGGAGGAAAGAGAAAATATATAAGTAATTCTGGAGATAAATTTTAATATTAATAGTATGCTGTGCCTTATCGAAATGCAATTGGCCGAGAGCTTCTAGACTTAGAAGTAAATCTAGGTACTTTACAAAGCCTTAAGTAAGAATATTGAAATTCTGAATGGACAATGAACTACCGTTGATAGATGATCCTTACACAATAAAGTACATTAGGGAATTCAGTTTTAATCTATGAATGTTTGAAGTGACAATTTTAGTTCAGAAATAAATTCTGATTGCAAATGTTTTGGCAGGTAAACTTCACTCTCTCTCTCTCTCTCTTTCTCTGTTATAGCTCAATTTAGGTTTAAATATATTTCTCATAAGAACAAGATCACTCAAAACGAGTGACTGTTACTTATTCTACAAAATTAACATATTCTACCTCCTATCAACATGTCCTCTACACAACAGCGCACCTATCACGCCGCGGGAACATTGCCAAAGTAACCTGCATACATACATACAAACACGCTACAACTTAGATACACTTAGATTTATTCGCTCTACCAAATTTTATTTTACAACGCTAAAGGTTGACAGAAATTGTAATTCAGGCTTCGTTTTCTTGTTTATTTATATTACAGTGTGCCATGAAATATCTTTTTCCTTTGGTACTACGAGTATATTCGATAGGTTTAAACATTTTATTGCGCGTTGGGTATTAAACCAGTACTGACAAAATCCATGGTTTTCAGTATCTGGGTAACTGTTGAAGTGCCTAGAAAACACGAAATGAGATTTTAAAAAAAAAGAAACGATATTTATCTACCTATCTACAAAACTCCATTCAGGTCAAGATATTACATACAGTGCTTTGAACGAATATGATTATATTGTTAACATGAAAATAATTTGGGGCCGGCGGGCCCCAAATTTTGTTATGTTGCCCCAAGGCATCCACAAAATCCGGCCCTGAATATATAAGATCTTCCTTTAGTAATACGAAACCTAGACATAATCACAACTGTATATCGATACATAACAGAGCTGTTTACTTCATCAAACGAAAACATAAGCAAATAGGGAGGTAAGGAAAATTAGTGAAAAACATTTGCAAAAACTGTCAGAGTCAAGAAATAAGTTCGGCAACTAGCAGCTTTCCATTTATTTATGTGCACATTAGTTAGATTAGATAAATTGACCTTCAAGAAAATACAAACTTTACTTAAAGAAGATAAATACTACCTTATTTTTAAATGAACATTATATTTACTTATAGGTAATGCGTTCCAATAGTTCAGACCTTCAAATTCTGTCAGATATTAAATAAATATATTTTTAAATTTGCCCTATATTTTCTGCTACTAAATTACTATTAGTGGTTTAAACCCTTGCTTTATGCCCACAATTTTTATTATTACATAATACATTTTGTTTCAAACCGAGATATTATTTCTCCTAAAGATGCATGTACATATTCCCCTTATCGCATGTTTCCCGGGTAATCGAACCTCGGTCACTACTAATCACTTCACGTACACCACTGAGCCATAGCGGTCGATCTATTTTACGCGGAAGTTTGCCCCCCACCTGTCGTACCGTATCAGATAAATGAGCACGCCGAGCCACAAGTAACAGCATAAGCGTTTCTCCAAATTGGCTAAATTAAGCGGGGCCGTGCGCCCGGAATTTAATTTAAATGTCGCGTTAAAAATTGAAACGCTACCTGACGTGTCGCCCGTGACGCGACACGCTGACACGCTGTCTCGCACGTGACACGCCGTGTCGTAAAAAGCTGTCTTTAAGGGTGTTTCTTCGAAAGGCCGGCCTGACACGTTTTTCGCTGAAGAACTAATCAAAATGATTTGCAATTGGAACGTAATTTTTAGGTTTTATTAGAAAGGTTCTTGTCCATCGAGGCCTTATCATAAAATGTCAATAAATTAGTACAAATCTGAATAATATTTGCAGAAAACAGTAAAAACTAATTAGGCTGGCGCGTCCAAACGTCGAATTTTGTGGAATATCAGTTTTTTTCTGAGATAAATAACAAGAATAATTTAAATTTAATATATTGTAGTGATTTTCAAATGTATATTTCTCAATGTTTTATAGCCGAAATCCAAAAGCAAACATCAGTTTCGTAATTATAAAACATATAAAATTGTCCACGACTTACTTCATAATTTGTCTGGCACACTATGTTCATTGAATACATTCATCGATCTATCGAATATTCCGGAGTGATGTAGCGAATTGTGATTGGTCGCGTCAGTCTGCGTCGAGCCACCGTACAGTGAGGACGTGTCCACGCTAGTTTTCGCGACAAAATACGACGAAACGGTGTCGTCTGGCAATTGTAAGTTAAGTAGCATAATTAATATGCCTTAATTTGTGAACGCCGTATTTCTGATTAGTATTTATGACTTAATGTAAATCTTTTGTTAGTTTGTTTTATACTTTTTATGTTCATATTTGTACTATTATATTTAATAATTCGAGTACAGTATCACATTAACCACGAATTTCTCATTAGTCTGGTAATCATTCATCTGAATTCATCTGGCGTGGGTAGACCAGATGAATTTGAAATTGACAGTAAAATTAGGAATCAACAAATGCCCTGATGGCAAGCAGTGAGTTATTAAATTTTAAAACAAGTTCCGGATGCTCTAGACGATGTTAATGATTATTTTGTCTCCATTGGACAAGTCCTAGCTAAAAACATTTTAGGAAATATTAACAAAACAGAATTAGAACTCTCCCTTCAAGCCAAAGCTCCAATAGGTATTGCCAATTCTTTTATACTTTACGCAACAGATCCATATGAAGTTATGGCGACACTTTCATGCTTGAAAAGATCAAGCGCACCAGGCTTTGACAACATATTAACTTCTGTCTTGCAAGATCACCAACATCTTCTGGCCGAGCCTATTGCACATCTATGTAACCTGTGTTTTTCACATGGACTGTTTCCCGATATATTCAAAAGCGCTGTTGTTTCTCCCATTTATAAAGCAGGTGACAAGTCATTACCAACATATTATAGACCAATTGCACTTCTTAGTGTATTATCAAAAATAATAGAGAAACTAGCCAACAAAAGGCTTATAAAATATCTTGAGAACAACAACCTACTGGACCCTAAACAACATCATTAGTGACTTCGTTCTTGGACTGGGGCGAGAAATGCATTGGTGTATTTCTCGATATGCAAAAAGCCTTTGACACCGTCTCAATTCCAATATTATTAACGAGGCTTGAGAACCTGGGAATAAGAGGAATTGCACTTCAGTGGTTCCAGGATTACCTCACTAATCGAAGGCAAATAGTGAGAATTGACAACCAAACTAGCAACAGCAAAAATTGTCTATTTGGAGTACCGCAGGGCAGTACTCTGGGACCTACACTCTTTCTTATTTATGTGAACGATTTGTGCAAACTTTTTCTATCAAATGGAGAACTAACCATGTTCGCGGACGACACTGTGATACTATTTCACAATAATCATGGCAAAAGGTTTTAGAAATAGCTGAGTTGGGACTTCGATCGGTTAGTACTTGGATGGAAAACAATTTGCTCACACTCAATACAAGTAAAACTAACTTTATGTGCTTTAGCAAAACTGGCGATTCCCACCCTTCAGGAATTCCTTACGTAAAAATACACATTTTTCCGTGTAATAGATCCAGTACAACTTCTCGTATCTGCGATTGTCCTAACATCACAATGGCAACTAGCACAAAATATCTGGGCATAATCATCGATGATAAAATGAACTGGAAAGATCATATACAACACTTGACTACGAGACTCAGAAGACTTATTAAAGTCTTTAAGACTCTAAGGAATATCGGCAATCACCAGTTTGTAATACAGATATATCGATCATTAGCTGAATGCATTATTACCTATTGCATTACGTCGTGGGGTGGAGCAGCTAAGACGCATCTTATTATAGCGGAGCAAGCTCAGAGAGCTTTAATTAAAGCATCTCTAAACCTATCCCTTGACTACTCAACGACAGCACTTTTTAAAAAAGCACAGGTGTTTAGTCTACGAAAGCTATTCGTTTTCCAATGTATACGCCGCTACCATCGTAAGGAATTCCCTACTTTGCCTAACTCACACATATTTATTCTAACTCCTGCTCTCAAAACGAAATTTGCCCGACGGCACTATACGTTCTTGGCTCCTCATTTATATAGACAGCTTAATAAATCTATAAAAAACGTATATAAATTTAATAACTTTGTTGTAAAAAGGATATTCTGGGAGTAGCTTTAAGAGCTAGATTATGATTCTGTTGAAAATTTATTAAATTATCATTGTTAATATATTAGAATATTGTAAAACTGTTATAATTTTCTTATTATAATGCTATATATAGGTAAATTTTCAATAGTTGTATAATGATTTGATGTTTTTTTTTTCTCTTAATTATTTTTTTCTTGTATTTACATATATTTTTAATCAACTTTAAAATTGTAATTTTCTATAGACAATAATAATATAAATTTTATTTTTTGTAATTTATTAATTTATTGCTTTAGTTTAAAATGTGTTTCCGATTTTGTATTTTTATAGCATTTAAGAAGTTACTGATGAAATTGAGAAGGCACAGACTCCTGTAACACAGTTTTAAACTAGATCAGGAGTCTGGGTTTAAATTGTTTTATGTAAAAATAGCAGTACTTAATAAAGATGATTATTATTATTATTATTTTCTGGATGACGAATTAAGGCAGCAAGTGCAATCTTTTTGTACAGTCAGTGAGTGCTTGCGTCATGACATATCTGCGGTATGGGCTCACATTATTATTTAATTTTTTTATTATCATAAATAGTGCAACTAATCATCCAAAAAGCCAAAAACTAATAGTGTCAATGGTTATTGTTGAAAAATTGTTTAATTTTATAATAAAGTTTAGTGAAAATCTAATAATGTCTCATTTAACTGCATGGTACTAATTAATATGTTGAAATAATCTCATTATTCTGCCATAATCATAATTCATCTGACCTAGCAATTCATCAGCATCTTTCAAATCAAAAACCATTGCAAGTAAATCATGGCCTTCGATATATGTTCTTGTTCTGAGCGATCTAATACTATTTAATATATTATTTAGAATCAAATACAAAAAAACAAATGCGCCAGACCGATTAGCCAAAAACACTCACTATCGAAGAAACACCCCTAAACGCCCGTGTCGACCGGAATTGTAATTGCGGGCTGCGGTAAATTTGAATACGTGATATTGTTAAGTAATAAGGCTCCTATATAGAGTTTTTACGCGAAAGGGCTGTTCATTATTATAGGACTCAATTTCCAATCTAGTTAGTAATTTCTATAGTATTGTTTAAACGAAGAAGCTTGATAGCAGATATTATTATCTAAAGATAGATTAAACCAAATAACTATTGCTTAAAAAAATAGCATTAGCATTATTATCATGTAAAAAAATACCATTTTCTGTTCTTAGCAATAATTTACATGAAAAAATATAACCATGACCACACATACTGTAAAGCACTGTAAAACGTGATAAAAATATAATAAAATTCATATTTGAATCCGTTTTTTTAGTGAAATATAGAAAGTATGAAACTAACCCGTCGGAATGTAAGGTCAAAAACATTTAAACCTAACTCTTATAAACAGTGCTGTGATATGTTGATAACAATGTAATTGCCATCCAATATCCAACTTCATGCGACAACACACCCCATTGAATCCCTTATTTTTATAGCTTTCACCTTCAAGGAAGGACAAATTTATTACTATCTAGTTCACGCTTGACTAGCTCGCCGCTCGGCATCTGCTGGCCAGGTATGATTTAGGACACCTAGACTGTTATACGAAGGGTGGCAACCCTTTATGTGATTCTTAAGTTTTCATATAAAATGGCAATTTCATATAAAATTTTATTTAGGTACCCTTTTTTTAGAACTCTAATGTTCAGACGGATTATCAACGGTTAGTGATCATGTAGTGCAGAAACTCTGACTTTTTGCTACTTAAATATAGTAATTTATAAGTTGTTAAAAAGTGGTTTCTCAAATATAGGTAGGTATATTTGCACAAAAATAACGATATTATGATAACGAAAACAAACTAAGATAATGTCCAAAAAGAAACAAACGTGTGGTGAACCCCGCTAGGCACAGAGTTAGATACTAAATTAAAGTTACGAGTCGTAAATTGGAAAGGTCATATTTTTAATCTTTGTCATTGGTCCGTGAACCGCTGAAATCCTATTATGGAGCTGAATTTATGACACCTAGCTTTAAACTTCCTGCAAATCTGTGAAAACAATGACATCGCATCTTTTTAGATTATAATACTATTTAGTTCCATTCCATATAAGGTCAATTTACAGGATGCAAGTTTCTTGCCTATTGCATACAATGAAATTGAAGGAATAAATGACTTTCGTCGACTAGAAACAACACGTTTCTTGATTTGTTATACAAGTTTTCTTTCAATACATTTCTTAGTGTAAACAGAACATAATAACGTGTGTAAGCAGTTGCTTACAATTCTTTTTCCACTTTCAATTTTTAACCACTTACCTAAAACTTTAAGGGATAAGCCACTCAACGTTTTTAGAGGCCAACCGAAAAAATGGCTAATTCTATTAAGCTTCAACTTGAAAGAGTTTTTAGACGCATTACGATACAGGTGTGATATAATTATTGTATTGTGTAAAATCAATAACATTTTTATCACAAAACATGTAATCGTCAGAATATATTTCAAATTAACAACTAATTATTCTTCTTATTCTTGGATGACTATTATTGCGTTGAAAAAGTACAAGATAAAATTGTTTTTTTTTCTGGAGAATAATTATATCTCGTCGGGTATCTATAAATAATATTATTACGATTTTGAAAACTTTATTATCACATAGTAAATATCTGAAAATCTTCAATGATTTTCCTAAATTAAAACTCTATAATTACAGTGCCTACGCAAAATGTTGCAAGAGTGGGCTAATAAAATAAATTACCCTTTATATTGGTAGAGGAAGGGTGAACTGTTGGTCGGAGGCCAAATATCAGGTGCTAATCGAAAAAGTTTTATTGGCGGTTAGAGCCGCCAAACTATTCCACACAATCAATATCAGCGTTGTATAACACATTAGCTAAATACACGACATTACTAGGAAGAGTTCTTTTTTTTAAATAAACATGGCTGAGGAATAACAAAACTGGATAAAATGCGATTATCCTTGTACTTCAAGTGATTTTTGAGTGAGATCGAGTATAAAGTACCGTAAAGAGCTTGTATAAGTTTATTTGTATTAGTTAATTTTGATGCTAGTTGTAATTTTCTGGACTATGGTAAAAATAGAAAATTTTCCTCTTGTTTTTGGTTTTGTCCCCATTATTTGATTTTTAATTTACTGGGTCCTTTCTATCTTCTGACCGCCTCCGTGGCTTAATGGTGAACGCGATAAGTTTAGCACCGGAAGTCCTGGGTTCAAATCCCGGGGAAACAAGATTTAGAAAAAACGTTTCGATCGGGCAGGGCACAGAAGGCTGATCACCTACTTGTCTATGCTGAAAAATTATCAGTGAAACAGATACAGAAATGGGTCAATGGGTGATGCCGCATAAGGAGACTCGGGAATTCACTTTTTTTTTCTAGAGATTAAAAATCCTTGTAAGAGGAGACTCTTACAAGGATTTTAGTATTGGCCTAGTGCAAAGTGTGTTCACATTTTCATTTAAATATTTGATAGTCGCGCTAACAAAATGCAACATTCAGTCTAATTTTAGAAATCAGTAATACCGATAATGCTGTCAACCCCACGCCTCACTAGGGCACACGAGAAACAAGTTATATTTCAGGATTTGCTATTTTTCCTAAGAAAATAATTTATTTAAAATAAAAACTGTGAAGTGCAAGACGCAATTAGATCTAGTTAGTAGTCCAGACGCGGGTCGCGCTGTAGCGCCGCCGAGCGCATATTAATTCACCTCAGATATTTACCGAGTTACAAACAAATACGCGCTACACGAAGGTAAGAAAAAGTTGAAACTAATTAGAAATATCAACTTATACAATATCAGGTGCTATCAACGTATGTTGTCTTCGGGCTGCCAGGAAGCCGACTACGAGTTATATCGTCCCTTCATTACTTGCCATATTTGTACAGCTACAAAGAAACTCGTAGCATAACAGTGTAAATTTGAATAAATTAATATAACATGATAGCATCAAATTGGCTCTTTAGACCGGCATTGTGAAAAATCCACGTGTTAAATAAGCAGTAGATATTGACTATTGACTACAATTACACTTGGCCATAAAGTTCAAGTTCGTTTAGCTAGGTTTGAATCTATTACGTGTTGAGGACTTACATTACAATCTCATGTATTTTTATTTATTTACTACTTAACTTGTTTTTCTATCCAGCTACGAGTATTTCTTCCAGCTATCTGAAAGTTCTTTGAAGTTATGTGTTAAATTTTTGGATTAATTAATGCCAAGATAAAAAAGTAATACCTAGCTGAAATATAAAAGGATAAATTAAAAAAAGAACATCTTACATTTGTTATGTAAATGTCGTTGTTGCGTTTTAGCAAGAATAAAATATGTATTTATACTTAAATATCGAAATAAGTACCTAGTCTGATTGAGTATATTTTGTCTACGAGCGAAACATACTCGTAGGCGAGTGATAGTACAAAAAACACACCGGTCCAGTAAAACAAACTTAAGCTTCCATAACAATGACATTTGCTGTATATTTTTAATGAAATGAAATTAAAAAAAATTAAAAAAATATACAACAATATTTTGTCAACCAAAACAAAGTCATGATCGGTGTATAGACATCCGTCCATTTAAGAGACATTTCTTCTACTTACTCAAATGAGAAACATCACAAATAAAGCGACAATAAAATAGAGAAGATCAGTGGTAATAGCGTACTATCATTAACAGACAGACGACTAACCCGTCGCGGAGTCAATACCTCAATATTTACGAGTTCAGGGGTCTTATGGACCCCAGTGTTGGGTTAAACTTCATATCGATAATTATATTTAACCACATTGTGTGAATTTTTTTAAAAGTATATTTTAAAATCGAACTAACTAAAATTACCGACAATTTTATGAATAATTTTCACTAATTAATAGAAAATACTGCTAATTTCTAATCAATGTACGTATGAATAGGGAGTTATAGATCGCTTTTTAATAAAACTATTCATGATTATATTATAAATTATGAAAACTCTTTGACTTATAATAATAATTTATTTATTTCATCACTTTTATGTTTAATACATCTTAATAATTTCGTTTTTAAGCCATATTATGTCCACTTATCAGAGTCACCTTAACAACGACCTAAGAATGTTTTCTTTAGCCTAAGATTTCTTAAAGGGTCATAACTTAAATCAATTTCATAGATTTTAGTTTCTAAACTGTCAAAATGTCAATTTACTGAATCTGAGTCACGTCTTGATTAGGTGCTACATTGATCCAGACATTTCGTTTACAAAATGGGAATTACTCCAAAGTAAAATCATGGTATCGACAATACGTTGAACATCACTACACGCAATGGCTGTGAGATTTATGCGTTTAGACAAGTGCCCTCGGTCAGGTGCGCTGATTTATCGCCTCATCTGCTGCGTGGGTCCGGCCCTACACGACTATGTATTTGTAAATATCTCTTATTTTCCTTTTAACCTTTACAATTTTGTCGCTAGAAAAAATAAAAATAAACTTAATTCAGTTAACATCCTTGGTTAAAATCAATACATATATGGATGTGTCTCGAAATACATATAAATATTTATTTATTGTTACTAAACGTTCAAGAGTTTAATATAAAAAGGATTATATAGTACATATAGGTTTGTATTTTTGTATGTTTGTAACGAATAAACTCAAAAACGAATGAAATTTAAAAAAATATTTCACCAATAGAATACTATATCGATCACGGTTGCTGAAAAGCATCCTAAACGTCGGAATAAATATTAATACGCGTTTTAATCCGGTACAAAGTATTTTATTTAAAAGCGAAAAGTAAGTACACCTACGTACATTGCTGTAGTGTTGCTAGTATTACATATAATAGAAATCAGCATGATTTTACTTACTCAATAGTGCATTAGTACTCATGGGCCAAGGTATATTTTACCGTGCAAAGTAAAAAAAATAATTTAAAGATTTAGGTGTTAAAAACTTTACAAATAGGTTTGTGACAGAAACGTTATATTACTTAAATTATGTTTTATTCCATATTATGTTCTATATCTATGTAATTTACAAGTATACTTTTGATAATAACAAAAAATTAACACTACCTTCAGAATATTAATAGAAATTTTATTAATTGAAAGATTATTAGAATAAATATATAAATACACAGTAGTAATAAACCTAATTTATTTTTTTCTAAAAAAAGATTGGATTGGCATTGAGACGGTTATTCGACATATTATAACCATAATTTTATAAAATAACACATATCCATCAAAACTATATTAATAAAACGTATTTTAACAATAGTAAATTAAAGTCAATTCCACTTTTCAACTCAGAATTTACTTTCAATATGAATTTGAATATTTCGGAAAACTGTAAGCACCTAGAAATACGAGTAAAATAAATATTCGCCTTGAAGGTGAATGCAAACGTGCAAAGAGTGTAACAGTATTAGGCGGGCCCCGGGTGGTGGGGGGGGGGGTGTAATGAGCTCTATCTAATTATCGAGGTACGTGAGCCCCTTACAAACACCTGCATAATGTGCTCCATTGTCAGCGCTCCTCGATAGACGCTTAATAAACCACCTAATTTCTTCACCAATTATGCAATATATGCGGAGGTATTTACAGGAGTGGAGGCACTGGGGCAACAAAGTAGTGGAGACCCGGGCCCTAATTTATTTTCCAAATAAAATGAACATTTTTTTTAAGAATAATATAATCATGTTTGTACACAGTACAGTATCAAAGGAAAAGTTGTTTACCTACTAGTATTTACTCGTCGGAATTTGAAAGATTTTTTTCCGAAGTATTTATTGTCGGGGCCCCTCGTTTGTGGAGGCCCGGGCCCCGAGCAGTAGCCCTGATTGCCTTCCTCTAAATTCAGCCCTGAATATATGCCATTCTCTGCACCAATCGATTAACACTAGTTGAGGGGTTCGTTGGCGTGTTGGGTAGTAGGTTCATTCTTGAAAAGAGTGTCCATGGAGTTTCTTGCCGGTTCTTCTCCATGAGACCCACTTTTTGGAACCATGCAACTAGACGTTTCATAAGAGCTTGCAAAGGCCTATTTGAAATAAAAAACTTTTGATTTTGATTTTGAGGTACTCTGCGTTACGATGGGTCGTAGGTTTGAATCCCATAGGGATGACATGTTTATAATTTTATATAAACATACGTCAGGTCGCTTCGAGCTTGGATTGGAAAGAATATTGAAATTCCCGAATTCAGAAAGAAGAAAGATTTTTTTAAAATGGTTAATATTTGGCATAATATATATGCAGAACGACATCCCACGTACCAAATTACTCACATGACCGCTGTCTACTCTATTTCAAAAGCCACGTGAGATTTGAACATATTTTTAAATATACACCTAAAGTGAACCCTATTCCTTCGACATAAAGCTTACACATATGAAACGTCAATGTCTAGGACAATATTCACTATTACGTAACTCAAAGTAAAGTCGACTTTATTTCAATGTAACAAATAATATTTTAGAGTTTGTTATATATTAGTATCAGATGGAGCTTATTTGCATGAGACAGGAAAATTTGTACGAATGTCACCTCAATCGTATTTGTTATGTATGTTTTTGATAACTCGCTAGCTATGCCTTATTATGTTTTTCATACAAAAATTCAAGTCGATTCCTATAGAACTACTTCAAGAAAATATTTTTAAGCTGCCTATTACTTTCACGAAAACAAACTTTTTAAAAAGTGCGCATTAAAGGAAGTAATCCGTGCTTCGTCTCGATTAAAAAAATAGAATCAATATTTAAAGCGTAAAAACAAAATAACGAATATTAGAAAAGCCATCGAACGTAATTCGTCGTGAAATGTTAAAATTACTCGATAAAATTCCTCACTTTTAACACCTATCAACCGTTTTTCCGCTCGGTTAGTCGCGTCAAACAAATTGCCGCCACTCCCCTGCCTGCCCTTCTATTGAGTTACGTTATTTTCATTTTCCACCATTCATCAGGGCACGTCTCGTCACGTTGCGTGACAGGTAATGCATGTCTCCCATCCGGTCCTATCTCATCTAATTGCTATTAAAAAATACTTCGCAAAAAGTTCGTACATACTCTTAGTATACATATATAAGTTGATATCCAGATATAAGAGGAAATTTCCGTGTCTCTTAGTAGACTGTCTCACTTATCCCATAGGTGATAGGTGATCAGACATCTGTATCCTTTTCGATGGAAACAATTTTTAAAATCTTGTCTCCCCGAGATTCGAACCATAAACATTCGGAATACTACCAACGGAGCCCAAAGAACTCACTATTGAACCAAGGAAGAGATTAACAAAAAACGAGTTTGTATTACATAATATCATGAAATATTTGCTGGCGTAAGTATGTTTTTTGTATGTTGTATACAATATTATTCCCGAGATGTCTGAAGCTATAATTCACAGTGTTGACTAGTCATCGCTTATGTCCATAGAGCAACACGGGCCACCGGCGAACCGGAGGGGAGTAGCCATACGCAGGCGTTCCCCTCTGTCAAAGTACAAGTCCAAATGGTCCTAAGCGTATAATAAAACTAGTTGTAGCCGCACTTTTCACTAGACTAAATCCAGATGCGCGACTGAATCGACCTCCTAAAAAAATGCCGAATTGTTTGTGTTTCTTGTTGCCAAAAAATATCTGCCACGTCAAATTTACAAAAAGATAGCGTTACCTTTCATATGTAGGTATTTTTTAATCATATTATTACTATTTACTTCTTTAAAACTTAAAAAATTACAATATTATCGGTCGTGTTGTTTCGGATTTTTTTACCAACACAGTCGCTCGACAGATCCGCGTATTGTATGAGCCCTCATACAATACACGGATCTGTCGAGCGACTGATCCGAGTTTATTTCCGAGAAGTCGCTGTCACCGAGCGATAGTGTTGTTGTCGGATTGTTTTAAGTTATCGAAAAAAATGGCAAAGGAGTCTTCTATACAGAGACAGTTTTGAGATTAAATTTTCTGATTCAAATATTATATTGTGATAATATAGTTATATTGTTAAAATATAATATAATACTTACGCGCGTTAGCACATTTATTAAAATCACTTAGTGTAAACTTCAACCATAATGTTTTTTTTATTTCCTAAAAATCCAAAGGATATGGAAAACTGTGTAACCCAAATTTAATAATTGCGATATGATCTAGAAAAATTACATATTTTTAATCTTATAATATAAAAAATCAGCTCAATTCTCAATCTGGGAGATATGAGAAATATAGTTTTCCTGAGATTCTCGATTAATTGAATCGATTACACAATCACAAAAAAAAACCTTTGGACAAGGTAATTAACTCAAAAGTAATTAAATGCACTTTAAATACAATATATTGCATATAATTACTGTTATGTTTTTAAATAAAATATAAATTATTAATTAAAGAAAATTAATATACATAATTATCGATTTTTTATCGATTAAAATCGATCTTTTATTTTAGTCTGTCGTTGGCATGCCGCATGACAGTTGTTTACTCTGTGCTAATTCGTTTCGTGTTTTCTACGTTTTGAGTCTGAGTGCTTTCCCGATTGTCGTCATTTAGGAATTGTTACGATTTGACAACTACAAATATCATTGATCACAGATTTATGATATATATGTCAATTATTGATTGTAACATAACCTTACTTTTACAGTTTACTACTTAAAACTCTAATAACTCGGCTCTCAGATTGTCAAAACTAATAGAATTTTCAACGAAGGACTGTTAAGTCTCAATCTATTAATTCACACCAATTTCATATTGTTACATTGGGGGCCCAAAGTTGTTTGTAATCGTTAAGGGATACATGGAATAAACATATTTTGTAATTACGAAGTATTTTTCAAATTATTTCTAAGATTTTATTATACCTATACCAACTCATGGTCCACTCTCCGTGACCTGCTACGTGCGCATTACCCGACAAGTTCATTTGTATTATTGTAGTACGTAATAAATTAACTCCATCTTTAAAATAAATAAATTAAGTCGAACTTATAAACCTAATTTCCCTAACCCAGTTCTTGAAATTATCGATACTGCGTATCGACAGTTGTTGCAACTACGGCTAAAAGGACTTGTCAGTGTAGTTGCGCCATTTAATTATACTGTTATGACACGGAATGTTTAAATGTGTGTGTGAAATTGTTAGTGTATTTTTTAATTGTCACGGTGTGAGTTTCGTAGTGACAGACGATTGCTTGTGTGTGCGAACTTGAGTACGCACACATAGCGCAGGTTTCCCCCCGCAAAAAATGACAGATTGTTTGGTATCGGTAACGAACGCTATGGCTACTCCCCTCCGGTTCGCCGGTGGCCCGTGTTGCTCTATGCTTATGTCTGACACCTTCGACATTCACGGGACACCGACACGGACATCGTTGTGATATATTGTTTTCAAATACTATCTTATTTGACTGCGTGATTAGTAAAAATGACCCAATTTTTATGGTGCCATTGTTTATTGAAGAAAAGAATAGTCTTCTTCTTCTTCTTCCTGCCCTGTTCCCTTTTTTTATTTGGGGTCGGCGCAGTATGTTCTCTTTTTCCATTCTCTCCTTTCACCCGCCATATCATCAATCACACCTCTCAAACACATATCATTCTTCACACAGTCGATTCATGTTTTTTCCCTCTTCCCTCTTCCCCTCTACTCGTCCACTTTCATATTTAAAAAAATTTTTTGATACATGCCCTTCATCTCCCCTCATAAAATGCCCATATCAAGCCAAACCATTAAATTGCAATTTTTGAAGAGTAGAATAGTATGAACTATTATTTATCAGGTTTCATTAATAATATTATACATAACTACGAGTATATACAAAAATATAAACATAAACACACCTACTAATAAAAATGAAGCGCATCACCTCATCTCTCTCAACAAAACATCAAAGGTATATAGAATCTACAGATGGATCCGTAGACTGATCGACGCAACATTGCAATCCTGAAATATGACGCCCAAAGTAAGTTACTCGTAGGTGCGGTCCAGACAGACGCATTTTCATCTCGAGATATATGGGGATATTTACGTGATGACTGCGGCTCCTACGGTGTTCTGACGGCCAAGTAGCGTGTCATTGTGCACCTAGACATAGACAAACACGTTATACGTAATATTTATCATATTATATTATCCTTGTATGACGATTTAGTACCATATTTTTTAAAGGCATGATAAGTTCATAAATATTTTTTTTTTTTTGGTATATTAAAGAAAGCTTCTTGAAAATACTTTGCCAAGAACGCTCGTCTGTCGATATCTATACTAATATATTATAATTGATAAGAATTGTTTGTTACGATTTAACTCAAAAACTACTTGATCGATTTTAAAAATTCTTTCAGCAATAGAAAGCTACCAGCAAGTCACATAGGTTATTTGTTTTTTGTAAAGTACATCTACATTTCAACCGAGCGAAGCCGGGGCGGATCGCTAGTGTAACATACAAAAGGAACGCACCGATTTTCAAAGCCCTAATTTCCTATGATCTTTTTAGTCACATTTTACGACAAAAAGGTTATTATATCTACTGTATCTATTATCCTTAGAAACGAATGGACTTATTAAATAGTTTTTTTTTTGCTAGACATACTATGATATTATATATAATATTATTATTATTATTATATTTATACAATTTTTTTTTTATGTACACGTTTGACTGCCAAACGTATTTTTTTTGTTTTTATGTATTCGCTGTTAAATGTTTGTACGTTAATAAACTCCTCTATCTCTCTCAAATAAGTGGCAAGTTCTAAATATTGAGTAAAGCAATGTTAGACGTCAGTTAAATACGTATATCTCAACAGGTGGATAATTCCCGAAGAGAAAACATTTCAAAGTGCAGGAGAGGGTCAATTGTTCACCTTTCAACCTTAAACTTTTAAAGTTAAGTTTACTGAAAACTGTTTAGTTCATTGTTTTCATTGGAAAATCTCCTTATTATTTTTTATTCAAGATGAACATTATGACATACTATAATATAATATATATTTAACATTATATTATGTTGTTTTAATTTATCGTTTACATTTTACTTCATTCTGTGTGAATATTATTGAAGTAAAATTAAAACTAAATATAAAAAGATGGCTAAACAAATACAATTAAATATCAATATAATAAATTTTTAATTTTGTGATTAATGTAACTATCTTTCTCATACTCAAACAATTCTGCACTGGCACAATCTGTTCAAAAATAGACCTATCTCACAGCGTTTCATTATTTTAAGGGATAAGGGTTAACGACATTTATTAATCTCATAACGATATATGAAATGTTATTGCAATTCTAATATTATTTAACTTAAAATTATAGAACACTTAAAGTCTATTTGCTTGCACAGAGTGGCGGAACACTCTAGCTGCCCACTGTGCAGTCGGTCAACATCACTCGGTCTGTACCTAAACGTTATTTTATCAGATTATGTTACAATAATTCCTTCAGTCTAGCAGATTTTAGTCCGCTTCTATACGGAAACACAATATTTTCTATTTGTCGTGTTTTTTTCATGAATTTATTCTATATTTTCAAATGATATAAAAGAAAAAGAACACTACTCATTATTTATTTTCTTCACTAATTCTTTCAAATTTCAATTACTTCAAATAAAAAGATCAAAAATTTTAAAGGTATCAGAAAGCCTTAGTTACCATTTAATACATATTAAAATGAGTATCGAGTGGTCCATCTATATTTAAATGAAAATCAATGTAAGTGTGTTTGTCCTCTATGCTCTATAACGACTCTCAGAAGCGTAATTGTTATGTACTGTTTTAATCGTTAGGTCCTCATTACTAAGCGACAATTATCACTAACTTATTTGCCGCTTTTTGTGAAGAAAATCTCTCTCATAGTATCAGGTATCTACAGGCCACGAGTGCTACGTGCCAATTGACGTTGGTAATCGGTTTAGTTCGGCACTAAATCATGTGTAAGCTTTCATACCCGACCGGAATTTATACCCGATGCCATTTCAAAACGTCACTATTATACCTGGGAGCTTAAGATCTAATATAGAAATGGAATGTAGAAAATTTTCTTCGTCATTAGGTACTTAGTTCGTACCAAAATCTAGATCTCTTGTATACAGCCCGCCTTGCATGACCATCAAGATATCAATCAAGATAAGAGATATCTTGCGGACGAGTGAAGCCAAACTAAGATGTCAGATATATCGATATATCTCGAAATCGATAACTTTGAAAGACAAGATCTCTCGATCGACAAATATATCTAATATAGACATTAGAAGTCGAGTTTTAAGTGTGTCATGTCAGACCCGAAAAAATCGATTAAAGACAAACGATCGACAAAAATTGTCGTGGTTGTCATGCTAGGCTGGTCACAATCCAGTAGCCTACTCATGCCTTATATTGCTATTTATTAGACATAGTGAAGTCCCCTAGTAGGGTATGGGGCAGACCCATTTCTGTGTCTGTTTCTCTGATATTATTTTCTTTACAAGTAAGTAGGTGATCCTTCTGTGCCCTGCCCGACCGAAACAACTTTTTTTAAATCTCTTTTCCCGGGATTTGAAATTAAACCCTTCGGTGCTAAACGCATCGCGCTTACCACTGAGCTATTGAACATAGCGGTGATATAAATGAATTTATTTATATACTCTTCATTACCAAAAAAATAACAGGAACAAACTAAGTACATAAATCTTTCAAAAGTTGGCCTAATCTTTATAGGTAGTTACTACTATACTTACTATACTATATCTTGCATTTTCTTCTTATTAGGTCCATTTTATGAGAAAAGTCAGGCAAAATTTAGTGTTAAAATAGCCATATACCCTAAAACGGTGGGATCTATAGTATGTTTTTTCAGCAATAAATTAGTCCTGTACTGTAGTAGGGTTACAACTCTGCCCTAAAATCGAGCCCTTCAGAACTGGATCATGTCTTTTTATTAATTAGTACATAACGCTCGCGTAAAGTCCGGGAATGCCCCACTTCTCAATATATTAGAACGATTTCATTTTGCACATTGGCGTTTTTCAATTGATCAAAAGCGAGTACAAAAAGCTCAGTTGATCCGGATCAATCAGCCGCTGTAAAGGCAACCGCAATAAATTTCAGCGCTTCAGACCATTTTCCAGCTGTTTTCACCTCCATGCGTTTCCACTTCCATTTGTTCGAGGCTATTGACAAATGTGTTGAAATGCGCGCAAATAAAACCAATTTTACGGACTTAAATCATTGCTCTATAGTCGAGGTTATTCTGACAGGCACTCTTTTAGTATGAAGCATGTTCTAGCTATAGGGACTATGGCTAATAATATGCGGTTGTTTTCTCCATTGACTTATTGTGTCTTTTTCACCGTCCTAATCACCGCCATCTTTAATTTAAGTTATCCATTTATGAATACGATTATAAAATAGGTACATATTATAATAGGTTACGATCTACCATATGGAAAACGCTGATCTAGTGAGATACCATCAAGGTGGCATAATATGTTTAACCTTCAAACACCGAGCAGATGAGAAAGTCTGAAGCATATACCTAGGATATGTAGCATCTCATGTATTAACTAATAGTTAAAAAATCCCCCATATAAACACATCATCATCTATATACATTATTACAACATCTATGAAAAACTGGCGAGAATATATTCAATTAAGGGGTCTTTCTTAGACTTTCAGTTGTTTTTTATTCAACAATATATTAATCAAGCAAGATGTCATGGATTAGTATATGAATTACATTTCTATAAAACCTCAATCCCGTAACATTTTTTATTGTATAATATTATTACGGTTACAACATTACGATGTAAAGTAGAGTCAGAGTTTACTGTCACTTAAAGTTCTTCTTATGATTTTTCAACGTCATCCTGTTTTGACTTTCCTTTCTTTCCTTTGACTTACTGCGTGCATTCTAGCCACACACTCCAGCTTGCATTTCTTTTTAAAAAGATATGGTTTGTACATAAAAATCCCATACAATGAGACTATAAGAGTCATGAATAACAAACAGTAGCGCAGATCGGCTTCAATGATATTTATGGCATCAATAAGCGTCGCTCGGGAAGAGCTTTCAATTAGAGCTAAGCACGGCTTGACAAATGGTCTGCCCTGGCGACTGCAGCCTGGAGTTTTTTAATCTTTGTTGAGTATTTAGCCTCGCAGTGAAAGTTATAGGTGTCGATAGATGGCGACAAGATGATTAGATGCGTTGATTTTACGCGGATTCGCGTGTATTCTCGAGTTCCGAGTGGGGTATGAGTCAGATACATTTCTGTATATCAGGGACTGAAACCGGTTAATTTTTATTTGTCAAAATACATATCTGACTGATATACCATTATAATAGTTTTAAAGAGTAATACACACTAAACTTACCACAGTAATATTTTTCAGTAAATATGAATAAAAACGAAAGAATATTAAGAAAAACCTTTATTATACCGGTATAACTCCCATAGTAAATTAACCGGTATTCAGTCCCTGCTGTAGGTATATATCTCACTGGAAGAGGCCTATACCTGTTATTATTATTTTATCACCTTTTTTTTAAAGTGTAATTTCTTTCTTTTGTCATGTCTTACAGAGGCTTTATAAATAAATAAAATTAAAAATATATCTCACCGATAATTTTTCTCTAATGCCAAGTGCTCTATTTATTCTGTGCTCAGCTGGAAAGTATTTTTTTTTCGCCTTGTTACCGGTCTCATTGGTTCAAATCACGGATTTGAACCAATGACCTCGGGTACTAAAAGATTGTCTTTAACATTTTATGTTAAATAAATATGAAATAAATTAATAGATTTAAATCTTTATCTGTACTTAATATTATAAAGAGGAAAGATTTGTTTGTTACGATCTAACTCAAAAACAACTGGACCGATTTAAAAAAATATTTCACCAATAGAAAACTACATTATCAGCAAGTAACATAGGCAATATTGTTCTTTCTTTTTTGTGTATAGTACATCTACATTGCACCCGTGAGAAGCCGGGGCGTGTTACTAGTATTGTATATAGTTCTGAATATGAAAGTTGGCCATCTTACCTAATGTCCGTCCTTGAATATTTTCAAGCAGAAATGGTAAGTATGAGCCAAAACGCTCGAACTCTCGGGTATAGGATAAGCGTATAGGTTGACCTATTTAATTTTTTATTTCGTAAAGATCATTTTAAAAATATGTAAACTGAAACCGTTACGTGTTTTCTGTTTTTTCCATCATCAAATTACAAACGAAACTTTCATATAACAACATTTTTTATATGAAAGTTTCGTTTGTAATTTGATTTGATAACAGTTTGCTAAGTGAACATGGAAACTTATATGTTTATAGAAATATAATAAAAAACGTACCGTCAGGAATCGAACCCACTAGCACCAACAGGCTTAGATGATCGATCACTTAAAGATTTATCAAAGACTAGCTTCGATCAACAAAGTAGTGCTTAAATAGTTCAATAGTTATTGTCATCAAAATAGTAAATTGTTCTAAAGGGGGCACAACGATCATTTGTCTGGCACCTTCAAAAGCTATTCTCAACCATTACTCTTTTAAAAACCTCTAGACATTTCCTTCGTTTTTCAATCGCCGCCCGTCCGGAGATATCCCGATAAATGCTTCTGTTTTCGCGGTGGATCTCTTAGGAGCTGTTAATTCTACCAAAATTCAAGTTAAATTGTCGGCACTAAAAATAGTTAAGGTAATTTTAACATAATTAGAATAGAAAATAACATAAATAGAATATTTACTAATTCGGCACTAAAAATAGTTTTGGTAATTTTAACATAATTTGAATAGAAAATAACATAAATAGAATATTCCTAATTATTTTTTTGTTGCTCATTGTAGACTTGTAAAGAGAATATTGGGCCCTCGTTTTAATGTTATACCAGAATCTAATGAGAGTCCACTATAGAATATGATTGCTGTAATAAAAATTACATATATATGTATTATGTATGTAGAATATGACCGCATCGTCACTCATTTCTAGGCTTATTTATTTAGCATCAGAGGTGCCAGCTTCGAATCCCCGAGAAACAAAAAACAATTGCCAGCCAAAGAGACATGGGTTCCACGTATGCAGTAGGTACAGTAAAATAGGATTTGTCAATAGTTTGATTTGGAAATAGTCGTGATGTGCTCCGTGAATAAAAAGTATGTAACCAAGCTATACCAAATTTTATCGAAATCAGATTTGCTGCGATAACATTAAATTTAATTATCTATTGCTTTATTGCTTGCTTATCTCTGTGTTACGCTTAGCAAATTTTTTTTATAAATCACAACAGCTCTATATAGATATTTTTGGCATTCGCAAAATGTTGAGCCATTCGGACAGGTGAATAAATGTTTCTCCCCTTTCGTGAAGAACAATCAGTCACAAGTCCGCTCTGGATTAAAATAAATACTTCATTTTCTATTTCATTCACTTCTGTCGTTGCGATAGACTCTTGAAAAATTAATTTTACAATAAATATTCCCACCTACTTTACTAATATACTTGACGGGCACAATGGTGAAGTACAACAACCGTCCAAGGTACACAGGTTCGATTTCCACTTAGTCTGAACTAAATGTTAATACATACATTAAAATATAAAGATAAATTTCGATTCACTAATAATGCGCACAAAAATCTTCATTTTCAAAAAATCTAAAATATTTTTTAATTTATTTTGACAAAAACTTTTAAGTTTTTCTAATATTTGTTAAAGCAGTACTATCTGAAATCGGCAGTATTTATACAATAGTGCTTCAGTAAAAGCATTCTAGTCAAATAAAGCACTATACAAAAAAATGGATTAAAAATAATATAGGAAGGTGTCAGATGGCGTAACAAGAGTAAGAGAAATTTCTTTGCCTTCGTGTTCTTACACGCCTGAAATGCTAATTGATGTTTGTACAGACATAAAAAAAATGTATTTAATATAATGCAAAGAAATAACAATCTTTAAAACTATCGTAAAAGGGTTCACCTCAGTGAGGTGATGTTTTCTCAATTAATCGCTATTTTTTAATGTATTTTCAACGATTATTCGACTCGTAATATGGATTAATAGATTTTCCAATATGGGATGTTTTTCCAATATTATAGGGATGAAAATACTAGACGGAAACTTTAATATACCTACAATGTATTTTTATGGATTATAGAATATTTATAGCTTATTAATTAGTAGTAGTAAAAATTATTTAGTAGAAAAATAGTAAAATACGATGTTCATTTGTATAATAATTCGATCTATGTATGTATACCAAATTTCATCAAATTCAGCTTAAAAACTGAATTTTCTTTACGCTTAGATTACAACGTGAAACCAACGCTTTTCACGTTGTAATCTAAGCCCAAAGAAAATTGATAACTTAACTTTATGAAACATTATTGGACTGCTATCTACTAAAATGTAATATGGTTTACATACATTTTTTTAAAAAGCATTTATCACTGGAGGTCCGGGGTTCGAATCCCTGGGAAATAAGATTAAAAAAAAATAAATCGGTCAGGCAGGGCACAGAAGGCTGATCACCTACTTGCCTGTAAATAATAATGATCAGTGAAACAGACACAGAAATGTGTCTACCCCATGCCCCTCTACTCGAGATTTAACTTTAGCCTTACAAATACAAAACTTTTTACACGCTTTATTTAGTATCATAATCATATCCGACTTTTTTCTACGGAAAAGTCGTTTTATAGTATGAACGAGCAGTTACAGTAAACTCGTTAAGGTTTTTCGTTTTTATCCTCGTGTTTGGGTTTTGTTAATTAAAACTGTCTGCCACCGGCGGCCGGGACGACTTGCAGTTTACTTATACTCGTAGATAACATACAAAACCACTTCAAGGATGATAAAACATCTTGAATTAAAACCTGGCGAAAATATATCGTACATTTAAAATGATTTTTAAAAAAATATGTATGTTAGTTATCGACAGACGAGCATGAGGTTCACTTGATGGTAGGTGATACCTCCACAGAATATCAGTCAGTGATGCGCTGTTGACCTATTTTTTACTTCGAGGATTCGGAAATCCATTGACTGAAACCGAAACACGCAATATGCCCTTCACGGTTTTTCCATCTATGAACGGTGGTTAGTTACCCGGTAGGAATTTCGATATTCCTCCCACCCGTGGATTACCAGACATGGGTGGGAGGAATTATACATTATAAACATATCGTCCTGGTGGGATTCAACCCATCGATACTCACGGAAGGTGTTCTAACGAACGCGCCAACGAGCCCGTTAAAAACTTAAATCTAATTTAAAATTTAGGCAAAATTACTTTTCTTCTTAGAACACTTTGTAACCATAGAAACAATATCTGCCTTACATTAAATCATGTGACATGAACTATTTGGTTTAAAATTATAAGTAAAAGCGTAATAGGTACCCATAAATATCAAATGTTAACAGCATATTTCAAACGTTTACCAAAAAAACAAGATTTTTGTATTAGGTCACTTCAACTCTGGGTGCAATGAACCAGATAATCGTATCTACAAAAATCCTAAAAATAGTTTTTCTTCATTCGTAATTAAATAATTCTTAACTTTTTTAAATCTCTAATATTATGCTTTCTCTTATTTAGCCGTTTAGTTTGATATTGATAGATAGAATTCCTGTGACTGTTCTGGTCACGTATCATCAAGCTCGCTCATTTATAACTCAGATTAACATATATAAAAAACTACTGGACTGTTACAAAAAATTGTTTCACCAATGAAAAGCTAAATTATCAGCGAGTAACATAGGTATTTTTTGTGGAAAGTACATCTACATAGCAATCGTGCGAAGCCGGGCGTGTTACAAGTCAAATGTAAAACATAAAGTCCGTTGTAACAAGTAATCACGACCAATGAAGCGACTGATAGAAGGGTTGATCGTAAATTCGGTGCAGGTGCCCCGAAGTTCAGATCGAGTTATTGAATCTCTAATCCCCCTTTATTACTTCCCAATAAAAGCCTGTAATTGTTCTCACTCGAAACTCTGATAATAACCCTTAATCCGAGCCTTTTCTGTTACGGAATACCTTGATTTTGTAGGACCACTTTTTTGTTTGAGAACTTTTCGAGCCGGTTGGAATTTTTAAATAGCCTTGGATAAAATAGTCATGTTTGCGCTCCTTAATTGCGATTTTTTATATTTACAGATTTATAATAGAATATATTAATAGAAATCCCTCGCAATATTAGTAGCATCTTTCATTAAGAAATAGTACATACTACGAATTTAAATAATACGTCTTGCACGCGCTTTTGCTAACATGATATACTATGTACATAAATTCATATAATAGTTATCTGCATAAAAAAGTATTTTCAAAGATTTTTTCGATCACAAAATTTAAATAAAAATACATGTACAGTCAAAAATGTCCGAACAAAAAAAAATCTTTAACATTTATGTTTTTTTATTATTAGTTATAGATTATTTATTATCAAATAAAATGAGTACAAAATCCAAAACTCCAATTTATTTTATTTTTCTTCAAACTTGTGAAAATATAGATCAAATCTACCAATTTATGGGGAACTGAATCTTCCCAGACGCACCTAGGTCGCAGTCAGCTCAAATTGAAAGTCTAGATAGATCTAAGTTTTTAGTTTTCATTAGTTACCCCCGAGTCTCGACCGAGTCGCTGGAGCGTTCGAGATAAGTTTTATTGCCCAAAACTTTACTCAATTCTCATCCAAATACTTTTTGTTTTATTCCTTGTACCTTCTACTGTATTTGGGGCAATTTATTGAGAACCGAAGAATAGTTGTGGGACATATTTTAATTAAAAGAGTGCTTGCTATATGACAATTCTTTTATAAAAATAATATTATTAAATATTATATTTATTATTATTTTATAGTCACAGTGTACAAATAATAATCTAAGAGATTACCAAATAATGGACAACAATGTCACATTTTTAATTATACACTTAAATGTGTTATGCGATATAAGCACATTAGGGGGAAACTCCAACGTCTGATTTATTCCTTAGTAAAAGCAAAACAACTTACCTCTAGGTATATACGATGCCACGTTAAGGCTCTACACCTGCACAGCACAATATTTAAATATTAAATTCGACAACGATTTTTGAAACAAGTCTGAGCGGAGAGACATCTCAGGCGCAGCATCTCGCGTAGCACGCCGCGATTCACACAGCTTCGCCAATTAGCGGTCAGTAGGGCGGTGATCTTCTATTGTTGAACGCTTGCTAACCAAGGGATCAGACTATTGCGTAAGCAAAACCCCTCAGCCGATGTGTGATTCCAGCACATATTTATTGTATAAAATTCCGTCGACAACAAAATATTCTGACACTATTGTGGTACCGATGTAGAATTTTCAACGCAAGAGTGGCTTAGGCAACGGAAAGGATAAACCATGTCTATCCAAGCAAAATGTACGTAAACAAATACAATTAGCTCAACGAATGCGACCACAAAAAGTACAAATATGTCAAAACCATAATTTCGTACACAGAGAGAGCAAAAACGTCCATTTTTCCCCATGTCCGTCCGCACGTGAGTCGAATCGAATCATTTTTTCTTATTTGCACCGATTGATTGGGCTTCGCGGTTTTTCGCAAACAATGCAGGTAGCCTAAACGTTTTCCGATGTTTGAAATCAAAACATTGGGGTTTTTTTGGAAGAGAATTGGAATAGTTCAGTAAACATAGATCAAAATTACTGGAAGAAATAAAACTAAACCAACAAAATAAAAGTTTCGTTATCTTTCTTACTAATTGACGAGAATTAACTAGATAATTATGATAATATTTTTTAGTATGGAAGCAATAAAAAATAAAAATTCATAGAATATAATATTTAATATATTGAGTATAATAGACATAATATAACTAGATAAATTTACATTAAAATATTATCTCTGAAACTATCTGGACCCTAATTAAAATTTGATCCTTCTGATGCTATCTTCATCACTATTCCCGCAAGAATCTTCCGACTTTTTGTAAAGGAAAGTTTTATTACACTTTGACGTGAATTAAATGAACTTGATTATTCGTAGGTAATGGAAGGAAAGTTTTCAAAGAGGTACGTATCTGTTACATTAGATGCAATGGATAATATACTACGAACACTACCTAGCAGATATAGACTTTTGTTTGAACATGTAGAGGCTCCATTATCCAAATATGTGAAAATTCCTGAAGTCTAAGGGAACTTTTTGATACTCGTACAACACACAAAGAAATCCTGGAAAGAGATCAGAGATCTGCAAGCTAAAAGTAAAATATAAACTGCTTTCAATAGACAAAATGTTGTCTAATTTTATTTCTGAACTAATTTATTTTTTATAGTTAATTATGTATTTTTTTTTCATATATAAACGGTCGTTTACTGATCGGCACTTCGATATTCCTTGTTGGGAACATGTTTATAAACATATCCAACCCGACGGGAATTAAACCCTGTGAAATGGATACTACCAAGAGCGCCAACGAGCCCGTCAAATGAACATATTAGGTGATATATTATAGTGTGTGAAAAAAAGTACTTGATAAAATAAAGCCCGAAACGCACTGAGCGTGTAATAGTGCGTAACAGTGATTCCACCTGCGACGGACATCGGGGCGGGCGGAAATCGGAAACAAATCACTTGTTAGGCAGCGTATATACTGGGCGGATTGAACGCCTCGACCTTTCTTGTGTGGATCATAAAAATAAAAGCTTTAAAACCCTCTTTATTTTAATTAAAAGAAAATTTCAATATTAAATATTCGTCCTGACGCTAGATTTTCATTAGCTTGTTGGGGTTTAGAGCAGAGGTTGGTCTCAAATGAAAGGCGATTTGATAATGCTCTTATTTATTAGGATTTGATCTCATATTGCCGTTGAAATCACAGACGCAGTTGAATATGCTACGGAGCGGAGGTCCCACAAGCTTAGGTACATATTAGTATTATATATAAGAAAATAAAGTAAACATTTAATATTTGAGTTAGCCATGCACTTTGCCATGGTAATCTATCTACGATCAATTTATTAACCGGACATATGTGAGTATTTAATTTGATTCAGAACAAAGTCATGCTTAACCCTTGAGGTACCTTTTTCTGTACGAATAAATTTGGGAGAATTCGTATACATAACATGGTCCAATTCTTATACAACAATCGCGTCGTCTTCACGCGGCCTGCTTGTAAAAAGTCCTGTCACGTCGCATTCAGCGGAAGGTACGGCCAATAAAAATGTATAGAGGGATTTGTTGGAGGAATAAACTCCATATTCCGAGCAACCGTCCGCTCGAATCGACAATTAATGAATTATTACGTTATGTGAATAACAACGTGTGTATTTATTAATGTTTTCGATATTTTATTTTAATTTTACACAATAATAGAAGAGATTAATTAAAAAATATATTTAGTCTAATTCTTCGTTTAATCTCGATTATGTACATAGTAAAAAGTGAATTCCTGAGCCCGTAGAGGTAGGATCATTTTTTTATCCGATCCAATGATAATTTTTCTTTACAAGCAAGTTGGTGATCTGTCTTCTGTGTCTGCCGAACTCAAAACATACGTAATTTTATATACTATTTCCCCAGGATTCAAACCTTCGTTGACAAACGAGTCGCGCTACGGACGCGTCATTATAGTGTTCGGCACAAACAAAATACTCGTGATATACATTTTTTATTAAATGCGATGATATTCGCTATTTTGTTTTATAGAGATTATTGTAATTAGTGTAACTGTTATGATAGAGTTATCATAAATCTGAGATTTAATTTTATGGTAGACCGTGGCTTTCCTTGTGAAAAAATAATATCACTCCTTTCCTATGGAAAATAACTATAATATGTAGAACGTCTTGATTGGAAAGTGTTTTTACGCGAAAGTAAGATAAACAAATAAGGTAACAACACACACTTTTATATATAATACATTTTAAAGCAGGCTTGTGTGTACAGCTAAATATGTATACATATAAATACTATACACCACTTTAACAAATGTACCTTTTGCCTCTCACGAAGCTGTCAGATTATCGGTTTTTGTTCATTATTCCGGATCAAGGGTTAAGTCCGGTCAGGTGAAATGTCCAATTTAAGGGTTTATGCTTGATTCTGACCACGGCTTTAATGATGCATTTTTATGTTGATTTGATGATGAATTTTTTAAAGGAATTATTATTAATATACACAGACACATAAAAGGATTTTTTGTTCTGTTGCGTACATAACCTGAACTAATGTTTTTTTTTAGAATAGGAAGTGAACGGGCTGACGGCTTCCCTAACAGTAAATGATCATCGTCACCCATTGACATCTGTGACACCCGAGGGCTTGCAAGTGCGTTGTCGACCTTTTTTGATCGAAATTTTGCTCTATTATTATCACATCGTATGATAAAGAACAATACAGCAAAAAGCTGTGATTTCAGCTCATCCAATGCGGTAGTATAGCCCATATCCGCGTCAAAAGCGTTTCGATTATTCTCTTAAAGGTATTTTAAAAATCCAACTACTGTAAACTCATAACAGTGATGAGCGAACATTTAAAGTTTTAAAACAAATTTGCTCCTATATGACACAGTATTTATTTTATTTAGCGTTACCTAATACAATCATAAAAATTACTGTATTTAATAACATTATATTCTCTCATTTTAACTTGCTCTTTGGGATTTTCTTATCATTTCCGTGTAATATAGTATTTCATATAATTCAATTTCTAATAAATGATATAAAAGAAGACCTTACCTAATACCGAATTCTGTGAAAACGAATCAATCAAACTCTTATGAGATCTTTTATAAATCCCTTCAATGTCGAAGGTGTGGGAGAGTGTTATCATTTCTTTAATTTATGATTATTTTAAAAATAGGGAGAGACAAATATGTATTTTGTTCTACTTCTTAGAATAACAGAAATCTCTGTTTTAGGAGGGATGTTAAAAAATATCTTCTTTTGCTCATATTAAACAAAAATATTTTTTTTTTATTTCACTGGCCATAAGTAGCTTTTAGCTCAGACAAGATAGGCAGGTAATCTAAGTGGGTCGTCATAACGATTCAGATTCCTATTTTTTTTCTTAAAGAAAATAAACGCTATAACTAGTATAGCAACTTACACCAATATACAGTATAATTATAATGTATAATTATACTGTATATTGGTGTTTCGAATACTTTAGAGCACCCACCGCATATACCAACTAAAATGGACAAAGGGAAAGGGATTCCAACAGCAATCCACCTCTTAAACCGACAAAAATATAAATTCATTCAATAAAATAAGGAATTCATTCTATAAGACAGGACATATTTGTAAATAAAAAAGGAGTAATAGTCCTTTGAAAGTTTTTTCGTTTAAACACATGATACTCGCGTATTCATGGAAGACTCTCCTAATTTATTCATCGTAATAACTCGTAATTCTAACCAGGAATATTTGTAAATTGTGTCGTTTCGCGGTGGTTAATTCTTGCACGTTGTTTGTCCCTCAGTGAATTAATCAGATTATCGCAATGTTTCGCTCTTCGTTCAGACAACTTGGCTTTCCTTACTGAATTATTCATCACCTTGTAACTTCCTGAGGTACGCTGCATCTTTTAGTATTTGTATTTAGAACGGAGACGTCTCAGGTTTGTTTAGAAGTTCGGCCATCTCTTGCTACATACTTAAAAAGGCTATTTTATTTTGACTTCAAGCTCTCTTCTTCATTACCGATATATTATAAACATAACTTAGTTTTTCATTCTTTAGATAAATAACCTTAGTTTTCTATTTTGTAGTGTGGATTAATTTTGCATTTGAGACAAACATTGTTCTGTTACGTAAAGTTATTACTAAAATAAATCTACATTTAAATAATATCTGTGCTGTTCTAATTAAGAATTGTTCTCAACAATATCTTTAAGCATATATTTTATTATTGCTCATAATATTGTCTTTTATTAACGCGAGTATCACACATTTGAATAAAATACTGTATACCGGATTAAAACGCGATTTATTATTTATATTGTTTAAATTATTTATCCCGCGCGTTTAATCGCGTTTTAATCCGGTATACAGTATTTTATTCAAATTTATTATTGCTTCATTCACATTAGAAATCATTTCAAATCACCTCAAATAAAATAAATAATGCGAATCACGGATTCCTCGTCAAAGAAAAGGTATATTGTAATGGAATCGATCAGCTCAAGTGAAGAGTTTGCTCCTTGCGAGCCACAGACGAACTCGGCCAATATAAATGTAAATGTTCCAACACTGCCCATCTGGTCATAGATTAACTCTATAGTTTCAGTACTTATTATACCTCTTTAGGTAACCAGTAATATTTATTTGAGTAACCAGTTAATATATGACACATTTTGTGCTGAAAATCTGCCAGGAATACAATATTATTTGTCAGTTATATGTCTTTTAACCAAAAAACCAAACTAAAATGTAAAAACGAAGTATTTTATACTAGGTCAATGCTTTTTATATTGTGATTAGCTTGATGTTCATTTAACCTGAATGAAATCAAAACATTACTACTAATTAATACTGAAACGTGTTGAGTGAATTTCCGAGTTCCCTAGTAGGGCATGAGGCAAGTTTAGGTTATCAGCCTTCTGTGCCCTTCCCAACCGAAACAATCTTTTTAGATCTTGACTCCCCGGGATTTGAACCCAGGCCCTTCGATGCTAAACGCATCGCACTTACTACAGAGCAACGGAGGCGGCTGAATTGTGTAAGGTCTAAAATATTCACTCAAACATTTTGTAACATCCTATTCTATATGCCGCATCTATAATATATATTCTTTGTTCCCATAGACAGAAGACGTGCGTCCAGAATCATGTGAGCTCATGCATAAAGAAACCCGCCGCCACGCCACCTGCCGTCAATTTGTTGAATATTTTAACTATTTTACAATATGAATCCCTAGTTTCTTTACTGACGAAAATTCCCATTTGCCAAATCTGATTTATATGAATCGCCTAAAATTAAAATTAAATTTTGATTTGGTCATAAGTATGTAAAGTAGTACACCTTCCTTTAGTCTTATTTGAGTGATAATATTATATTTATAACCATCACTAAGGTTTAATATTATAAATGCAAAAATGTTATGCACGTAACCGAGAAACGAAATGTTTTTTTAGTTTAAAGCTAGGATAGCCTAGTTTTCAATGAAGTTATTTTCTTTTCGCCTACCAACAAACGAGTGAAAGAAATATTGAAATTGTGTCCGAGTAACGAAGCAGTTTTTATAAAAAAAACTGTGAAATCTGATTGCGTGTATCAACTTCTATTTCCTTGACCAAAACTAGAATTAGATTTTTACTGTAATAAAAGGAAGCACTTTTATTTCAGTAAAAATAACACAATTCAAACCGTTTCCAAAATTTAAAATACGGAGCATAATACAGTCATAAACAAACCTGGCGGAGAGCCAGGCTACATCGCAACTTACCTGTTAATTTTGTTGCTTTTTTACCGCATTTTACCATTTTTATGATACGAAAGTATACTATTGGCAAGCAACGGTACTATTGATTTACCATAATGTTACCAGAAATCTCATGCATATGTACGGAGCTCCAGCTTTTTGCACTGTGTTCTACCTTTTGGGATGGCTTTGCTGAATTGGCATGTCAAACTTAGTCATTTCAGAATACGGCGCTCTTTTAACACATAGTGAGCGTTGTATCAAAGGACATTAGCCAGTGAAACTCTGGTTAATCTATCGGTTAAATACCAATATTTTATGTTTTATTATATTAATCTATATTATACAAAAATTGTCTTCACGGTATATTTACAATAATAAAATAAATATGCGAAATAAAAATGATATCGACAGACGAGTATGTGATAAGTATATTTCGCCATTTTGAAATTTAAATATATTATCATCGTAACGTGATTTTTCTAAATTCCTATTTACCTATATTTATCAGCTAATATATTCAGTAGGAATGGAATTGCATAGAGCTCTCCTAGATGCTCTACAGAACTAAGCTAATCGCGGTACTATCACAGATATCTTGGCTGATCGTTCATACTTTTTATATAGAGTTGTCAGTTCAACATATTTATGTGACTGTTTTCCTTATTTTGCTTTATTGGGGCAAGTAGGTCGTCACTTTATTTGCATGTACTCGTAATAATCATAAGAGCTTCATTATTAAAACTGTCTCTCATACATGACCTTGAAATACAAAACTTTAAAAGACAGTATAGACCATTGACTTATATGTATAGACAAGCAACTTGGAACAATAATTGTGTCGCGATTTCGGATCGCGCGGGCGGGTAGAGAGGGGGAGCAAGCATGGCGAATATGCCTTGCAAACGCTCGCTCTCGCATATTTCTGGAAAATTATGATGGCAGTTGTGTATTTATATTTACGATAATTATTGTTTTAGACAAATACGAAATAAATTACTTAGGTACTTACTGAAATAGACTTCAAATCACCTGGGAAAACTACGCACATAAATTATAACAGTGTTTTATTGGTTACTATGAACAAAATCGGTGTTAGTTTGTCGAAAACAACGTTCACGGCTTACAAAACAGTGCACTGATCTTCTCGCTTGCTCGCAGTGGACTAAACGAGTTACGGAGAATTAACCGCAACTCAGTGGCCAATTATTTAAGGCCGCATAGCTTGTCTAGTAGTATACATATAAGTCAATGGTATAGACATAGATTATATTGTAGTGTTTTTTATTAAACTTAAAAAACTTTTGTTATTACTTTTTAGAATATTTCAACATTCAGTACTTTACACCAAGTATGATCACTTGATATAGTTTACACTATCGTTAAGTATCTGATTGATATTATTTCTACAAAATATCTGTGGCGATTCACTAGTTGTGTTAAAAGCTAAAACTAGCAGTTTCACGATGGTTTGCCGAGTGACAGCGTGTCACGGGCAGCAGGCCTGCAATATGCACGCGAGTGATTTGTTGATTTGTACACAGACTAACTTTGTCGTTGTGTAGTTTCACTAAATTGTGTTTCTCCTTTAACAGGCAAACTGCCCGTGAACACGTTTGCTGAAAAGTACTTGAAAAGTCAGGATAAATAATATATTTTGACGGGCGCCAATGAGATCGTCAAAATAACGTTTGGTACCTTCGATTTTAATACTATGTCAATGTTTGGTACAATAGCTATCTTGGGCTCCAATGGGTCACTGTTACAATGTCTTCTGGTCACTCCAGGTATTAAATGGGTGAGAGGGATATCTAAATTCCTACCGGGTAACGAACCATCATTCATAGATGGAAAAACCATGAAGTGCATATTATGTAAAAATAAGGCCGACAGCGTTACACTGACTGATGTCGTTATCACCTACTAATAATTAACCTAACATAAAAAAAATTGTTAAAAAACCGCGTTTTCATCCGGTAAATGTAATTTCTGTCTCTAGTTCATAATTGGTAGGTTTTGCTTTTACTTAATCGAAAGTCGAATTGATTTAGACGAATTGTTTTAGTCGAATTTTCCGTAGACGGAACATTCACTATGCAAATATGGTCGATAAAAGGTGATAAGCCTTTGCTTATCACTTTTTGTATACAGGTCATCAGCTCAGCTGTATTCGCGTTTGTTTCTTTACTACGAAAAATGTCTGTGATACACGAACAATCAGTCCAACAAAGTATAAAATTAAAATGTGGTAAGTTTGTTGGGTTTAATAATTAAACTGATTGCTCGAAGTAAAAATTAGGTCGACAAAACCACATTGACTGATGTTCTGTGGCTGCGGTGTCACCTACCATCAAGTGAACCTTATGCTCGTCTGTCGATATCTGACATAAAAAACACCCTAAAGTTTACATACATAATAACTCTAGATCTCAAATACCATAATCGAAAACATTACATATCGGCTTCGTAGAATTAAGTCTCTAACTCGTCTAAAAATTAAACATCACTTTATTTTAATTAATTTTTAAATGTTTTCGAACTCAACATACGAGTTGATAAATCATAGCGCATTATGACGACTGTCAGAACCAGACTATATTAGTTAGTACTGAAAACTATTGAAACAGTCTGAAATGAAATTAAGCGTGTTTATTTGTATTATTGAATTCACTAGAGCGAGGCATCAGCACACTTTCTTGTCGGTTGTACTACAATTTGTAATAGTATCCTTTGAAAATAAAAACTGATTAACATTCTACGTGTACATCTCTAAAATAAACGAAGATATAACAAAGCTACTATCGCATTGAAACTAATTACTAAATACTTCCTTTAGATTTGTAAAATACTTCAAAGGCAGTAAATAATATTATTGAGTGGTCGGGCTCTCGTCTAGACCGAGTTAATTTTCTGAATACCTGCGTACAAAGGGCGACTGGCGAGGGACATTTTTCTAAACCACAATGGGCACGAAGAAAAGGCGGTATTTCGGTTATTTCGTGCGGACAGGTGGAAAATCGCTTTGACAATTGTGAGATGACCTCGGAAGGTCTTCTTAAGGAAGTCCAGTGAAAGAATTTCTGATCTAATATAAAACCACCAAAACACCCGCAATAGCTTAGTAACTTTAAATTATAACGGCCTTAGTCATAAACGTATTATAAGCTTGATGATATAGTTAAAATATAATATTGTCTTTTATTAACGCGAGTATCACACATTTAAATAAAATACTGTATACCGGATTAAAACGCGATTTATTATTTACATTGTTTAAATTATTTATCCCGACGTTTCGGATGCTTTTCAGCAACCAAAATCGCGTTTTAATCCGGTATACAGTATTTTATTTAAATAGTTAAAATATGTTTTGTTTCTTTCGTTCTATAGTATTTTTATATTCAATTGAACATAAAACAAATTACGCATTTTAATCACATATTTTTGTTATACCCTATTTTTCCATTTATACATGTACAAGATAACATGTACAATAACAGAATAACAGATAACACAAAGTAAAGAAACGGATTAAACACGAAGGCACCGCAAACCAGCGCGGCTCCCACCTTCGGGCGGATTTAATTGTCCGAGTCGCTTAACGGCGTCTTAACTTTGCTTATACACTCGCTATCCAAACGTTGCAGGTTCCCATTGTAACACGGGATGAAAAATGTAGTAGCACTATATTTAGATAGAAATAAATAAGGAGGTAATAGCATGAAAAAATAAATTTGATTTTGTAGTTTACTAGTTGCTCAGCTGAGAGGGTTTATAAATAATTGGGCCAATGTGAAATATATGGTGTTGTTGGCAGTCTGTATTTTCAAACACGAATCCTAATTTCAATTATTAGAACACACAAACCACCTTTGTATTATACGTACAACTTCACGTCTCACTACAAATTGTGTAAATTTCCGAGTCCTCTAGCAGGCACGAGACAGATATACTTATATATTTATGTTGTTGCTCATTTTTAACAGGCTCATTGATTAGTGAAATTTCCTCAAAGAAACAATCGTTTTTCCTGGAGACCAGGGAACCATTCAAAAGCAAGAACAGGTAATTGTTTTTTACGTTAGATATCGACAGAAGAGCATGAGGTTCACTTGATAGTAGGTACCTTAGCCACAGAACATCAAGTCATCAGTCAATGATGCACCGTCGACCTAATTTTTACTTGGAGCATTCGGAAATCCATGGACTGAAACCGAAACGCGCAATGTTATCACGGGTTATCTATCTATGAACAGTGGTTTAACGTTTTAGTTTAGTTTTTGATTTCCAATATAAAACATAAGTGTCGCGGCTTCTCACGTCAACGTGGCAATTGACGTATTCGACGCGACGTTAAAAATTATACGTTATTTTTTTTCACATTCAAATTTGAGCCTGACCATCAGCGGTACACATTCTTCTATTACTGTAATTTTCACGAATTAAACTAAATCTAAACGGGCTCGTTGGCGCGTTCGGTAGAACACCTGCCGTGCGCATCGATGGGTCGTGGGTTCGAATCCCACCGGGAGCACATGCTTATAATTTTCTATAGGCATGTTTTCCCCACGTCTGGTAACTTCGGGCATTGATCGGGTGGGAGGAATATCTAAATTCCGACCGGGTAACGAACCACCGTTCATAGATGGAAAAGCCGTGAAGTGCATATTGCGCGTTTCGGTTTCAGTCTATGGATTTCCGAATGCTCGAAGTAAAAATTAGGTCGACAGCGCATCATTGACTGATGTTCTGTGGCTGAGGTATCACCTACCATCAAGTGAACCTCATGCTCGTCTGTCGATATCTGACATAAAAAAAAAAAAAAAAAAAAAATCTAAACGCAAAAGGCCATTTTTCTTCTGCAAGAACCAACAACAAGAAATCCCGTTCTCCATCAACTACAATAAGTATAGATATTTTTATATTTAATATTTTTTTAAATACTTCAAAGAGGATCCAACTACATTAATACACATTATAATAGTTTTCTCTTTAGCCATTTTGAAAAATATATTATTTTATCAATTTTACTAAATTCAGAAATACTATATGGGAATATATAAGTCAAATAAAAAATAACTACTGAGATACAAAGTTATTTTAATGCTTAAGCTTTTGGAAAAAGGAATTAATAATGAAAACGCGCGAAACCGTCAAGTCAGATCGGGTGTAAGACGCGCGAGGCTAATAAAGTCTTCTCATCGCTCCTCAGCGGCTAATCTGACTGCGCGTGTGCGCACACCTTCAACCGCCACTGCAAGTTATAAGCGAGTGGGCGATATCTTCTTATGTTGTGTATACAATAGGACAAACTGACTGAATTTCTCCCGCCTGATCCATCAACACACAGCGTAAACTTTTTATTCATTTTCCACCCTACCGGCATACACTATACACTATTTAGGTATACATATACATCCCTCTATACAGTATTTTACAAGTTGTACCTTTCTCTGAGTTCCAGTAGCCTCATCACTGTTGTAATACTTTTTTTATTAATAACACAAAAACAAATGAAATTATCTTAACGAGGTATCGTATAATATGTTTGTCCCTTCTGCTCCGTTCAACGTCACCTAACCATCTGAAGCTATGCCTTTGATTATTGAATCAAAGGCATAGCTTCAGATTGACCAAGGAAGAGTATTTGAACATTTTCAATATTTAGTGATAAAAGGGAAGTCTAATTACGAGGTTCATGCAGAAGAATTTGTGCTAAAGATATTTATTTCTCCAAAGATTTACAATTAATCACATACAAAGAAAAACAATGGCATATACCCATTGCAGCTTCTGTATACCTATATTATGTAAGTCATAAAACGAAACCGACTCCTGACATCTTCCAAATTTCTCATCAACTTTTATAAGCATTTATTATACAAGAGTAACGAAAGCGTGTAACTTGCATCCACCGCAGCGGATGAAGGTTAGCCAGACGGACGGCTTTAACTAATCTTATTATTGCGGAGATCGCTCAGAGCATTGTGCGGACTGCCAAGGGTCAGGTGATTGCGCTCCCCACTCGGATTAGATACAGTTAAACTTATTTACCTGGCTTTTGTGGGTAACAGGGGTAAACGAGCAGACGCCACTTTACGAGTGTCGATCTTCATAAGTATCAGCACAATATATAGAATTATATACGATGTTCTAAAAAGAAGACAGGATATTCAAGAGCTTAGTAATAAAAAAAGATTGATCTTAAAAGAGTTTTCAGTAACTGACCTATGAGGGCTGATTATTTTTTCATCTTCCGCATTTTAACTATGATATTGGATAAGTTTTATACAGGAAAAATCCAAATAAATTCGTAATTAATGACATTAAAAAATGACCCCGCATCTAAAAATGAACATCTGATCGACCACTTACCACTAAACATTTTGACATTCAAATTATGACTAATCATTATTGCCATATGATATTCGCCAATCGTTAAAATATTAGTAAAAATAGAATTAGAAATATAATTATTTCATAGAATAGCTAAGTCATTCTTGTAACGCTACGTAATCAAGGTATATCAACAGCTACGTGCGTAGTCCGCTACATCCGTAACCCCCGTAGTACCTACCGACTACGGATTCGTAATGTTACGCATTTGATGCCTACGGCAAGTGATATCAGGCAATAATTTCAAATCAAATAATTTATTTCCAACCAGATTATCGTTAGTTACTAATAAATTATACTATTAGTATTTTAAATATAATTTAAATTATAATTTAAGTATACTACATTTAAGGCTTTCAGTTCTGTTGGTGTTCTAACAGTGTGAATATCTTTAATTTAGTAGCCTTGACTGTGGTATATATTAGTGGATACAAGATAAGTCAGTAATAACAATTGTATATAGATATAAATACTCTTCAAAATACAAATATATTAACATGAGGTATCTTGTAATAAAATACCGCACCATAGTTTCATAAATATTAAAAATAATTGCAAATGTAGCCCGTTGTTTGTTCGAAAACACAGATATTCACTTAATATACTCGCACACATCGAGAATAATAGTGATAATAGCAATAATCTTGACTGATGATCATCACCTATCGCGCAGTGACGGTAATATATCACCGGCCGCGAGAGACGAACAGACAGATTTATTCGCTATCAATAGCGATTCAATGGAAATGTTACGTGAATTACGAGCTGCGATCATATTTGAAATTGTACGATAAAAAGGACGTTATACATATTTGGTATAATGGTTTGGTAATTATTTATTACAAAACAATAATAAATGTAATAAATAAAAGACGATCTTTCTTTATGTATATTAACCCAAATCATCAAGAAGCTGTAATTGATTTTTGAAGTAAAGCCTTGAGATTGGATAGTAAACTAGTGGAAGCGTGACGGGAGCGTTACGAAAAGTGTGATCGGCCGAGACGAACGAAAGTTGTTATTTCCTTTATTCATCTGATACGGCAATGTTTGTGGTAGCAATGTATATGTTTGTTGCAAAAGAAGTTTTACTTCAGTTGTGTGGTCTAAAATACACTCAAAGTAATTTTAAAGTTTTTTTTTATTCTAACGACTAAGACACATATAAGTATCAATATAATTTCATATTTATCCTGACTTTGTTCATTAGACTCCCACTTGGTTTAGCTGGTTGAGCATTTTATCATTATGTTGGAGCACAAACCAAGCATATTAAGCTCTTCTCAACACAACCTGACCTATTAATATGGATACGTTTTAGTACTTTAAAAATACACTTTTTATTGATATTAGGCAAGTTAATAATATAGTAGTAAAAAAACATTAAAAATCACTGTCCCATAACATAATATCCTTTAAAAAGATTACAAAAAGCTTGAATCCATAAATCGTGTGAACATTTCCCAGCGGTAGTCACATAAATAAAGCAACACTTGCCATAACCGTGCGTACCGTTTGCACAAAAATATTTGCATGTAAAGCAGAAAGGCAATCCACTTAGAGACTCTTACCTGCACGACGTTCCACTTAAATATCATGCTGTCGGTACTGAACAGAGGAGCTGAGGAGTCGAAATTGTTTATGAATATACTTTTCTTTTCTTATACCTACAATTTTATATTGATTATTAAAACTTGGTTATCAATGATAGCTAAACTTATGTTTTCCTGTATTTATAACATAAAAACTTATTTCAACTTAAAAGCGGACCAGTGAGCATATTGGTAAAGGTAAATAAATTAGGTTACAGTATTAATAAAGTGTAATATTTGCATAGTATTAAAGTCGCCAATTTTATTTGTTTGAATGTGTATTATATTTTAAATGGTTATGTTATAATTGGATATAGCTAGTTTACTTCAATATTGCTATTTGCGAGGAACTCTACAATAAGAAATTTTATAAATATATTAATAAAGTTAATTTTTAATTCTCGTTTCCTCTCTATTTCGAATTTTATTAATATTTTCGAACTATGTTAACTTTAAAAAAAGCTCTAGTTAATAAAAATAAAATAAATAACCTCTCTACATCTTTCGCAGGACACAATTTGTCGAGGACTTACCTCTTCATAAAGGGGGTTAGAATTTTTCTTTATTGTGCGGATTATTGAGCAGCCCTGAGAGGTTTATCTGAAGATGGCCGATTTTACGACATTATCAAACTTCGACGTTATTAAGTTATTGATATAAAAGCCCGGCCTCTAACCAGGATATAGGGATCGACTTTTAAAATTTGCTTTCCGGCTCTCTGTTTTATGAATGCCTATTAGCTTTTACTTGGCTTACAAGACTTATATGACGTTACAATTCATTATAAAATATTTTACGTATCAATTTCAATAAGAGTATTAACTGTAAATATTAAAATTATGATTTATTTATAGGTTACTACTTGGAAAATCCAACAAGAAAGAAGTGAAATCCCAATTCAATTATTAATTGAATATTTGTTATATGTATCTCTATAACAGAATTCAAAATGTCTGTAGATGACTTATTATAAGTAATAATAATAAATAGGAATATAATTTCTAAATAATTGCCATTACAGATTTATTTTACATTTCAAATCTTTTACAGCTAATTCATTTATGAAATTAGAATATTATATTTAATCTATAATATCATGCTATTATATTCTATTGTAGTCAGGCAAAGAACACTTGTTATTAACAAAATATTATTGAAAACTATTTATAAAGCATAATAATTTGATCATCCCAAAGAGCCATGTATTTCATTGGCAAGAATTTTCATTAAACAGTTGTCAAGTATAACAATATTAAACGTAGAAGAAAAACTATAGGTTTAGATCGAGTTGCATTCTCGAAGAGACTCCGCGATGGCGACGAAAGCAAATAAATTATCATTAGTGTGTACAGGCAGGATGCAACTTGCTGAACTATAAATCTCGGAATCTAACTGAAATATTTGAAATTCGTTTGTCTGTTTTTCATTGTGCAAGCAAGTGATATGTTTTTTTTTGCACAGAGTGAAAGTTATGTCTGCAATAGTTATAATAAATTCGTACTTAAAAGATGATAAAACGACGTTTTCATGAAACTTTAAATCTAGACAAAAACACTTGTGACCAAAAAAGAAGTAACAATTTTTGTTTTTTAATTAAATCGTATTTTAGAAAAATTAAATATCACGGCATAAACAGTTACTTTTAAAAAAATATACAAGACGATATTAAAAATATTTCTCTTTTTTTTATATTTTGTGTTTTTAATTTGATTTGGAATTAAGACCTAATGTTGCATTTTTGTATTTTTTTTAATAACCCTTTAATAAAAAGACAGCAAATACAACTTTTCCTTAAGGTTTCTTATAAATATCTACCTAGTATTAGTATAAATTATTCGTACGAAGTTAAATAAAATAATATTAAATACGTATAATGAAATATTATAAGAGTGTTTTACAGACTAAAAGCGAACTGTACGACGTACACGTCTGTCCTGATTGCGTCCATTGTCGCCTCTGGTTAGCTAACTTATTTTTAAAACTCCACCAAATTAACCGTACTTGTTTGCGGAAAAATATTTTTGCTTATGTAAAGAACCATAATATAGATTCTGATTTCAAATAAATATGATATTTACAGTGATAATTAAATATATTTTTTTTTGAGTTTTAGTCAGACGTTTCACCAAATTTCAATGATTTTTAACTGAAAACATAATTTAAAATATTTCGCCATTTGCTTAATATATACGTATTTCAAGTGATACCTATTAGTGTTCACTTTAAATTTCTGTGCGTACACAATTCTCTTCTCTTCTTACAACATTGATCAATGTTACCTATCCAACTATACGATCTTTGCAATAAACTCTGTCCAATTTAAATGAATCTTTCAAAACACGGATGTTCAGAGTTTGTTTCCTTTTATACTTGAGTTGTTTCGTAGATCCAATACAGTTACGTCTACACTTACGGTGGGAGTGCACAAATTGAAAGTCAGCCGACGGTAAAGCGGTGCGACGTTGATTTGTTGACCGTTTTTATACAATACAACTCTCCTCTCACTATTCATTCACTTAAACTTCTGGTAACTGCTCTTAATTTTATTGTATTTCTAATCTCCTTTAAAAAGTATTCCCAAAATCTCAATTTTTGTATTTTCACATATACATATAGAACGTAGAATAAAGTTGGATATAATTATGATTCCAAATCGATTTTGGTATTTGTAAGGCTATACTGACTTATTATGTAGTAAGATCAAAACATTATTTCGAAGATAGCGAAACCTATGTAACTATACAAATCCGGAAATGAAAAGCAGTTTTCAAATCCCGCCAAGACATGTTTATAATTTTCTGTAAGCATGACTGTCTAGTCACTTCGGGCATTAAATGGGTGGGAAAAATATCTAAATTCCGACCGGGTAACGAACCAACGTTCATAGACGGAAAACCTGTGAAGTACATACTGCGCGTTTCGATCTCAGTCTATGGATTTCCGAATTCTCGAAGTAAAAATTAGGTCGACAGCGCATTATTGTCTAATATTCTGTGGCTGAGGTATTACTTACCATCAAGTGAACCTCATGCTCGCCTGTCGATATCTAACAAAAATTTACATATTGAATCTTTCATTCTTAATTTTTTGCTATAATTTCTCTCAATTTCGTAGCGTAGAAAATAGTTTAAGGTTATATCGAATATAACCTTAAACTATTTTCCGTAATATAAGATGAAAATATAAATTATAATGATGCATTCAGTAGAAGCAGCCTTCCGAGCCGGTGGCGCCAAAGATATGTCTACAGATATATAAAGAAAAAAACATTAATCAAATCGTGAAAACGTCCATCATTCCCCAGTCATTAGTGAGTTGCAGGTGTTTTTTATCTGTAAGCCGAGAAGCAATCGACAGGAGAATTAATGTGGCGTCACTAACTTGGACCTTCGCTGCCACTTTTAAAAATCTCTCTTTTACTTAATTTTTACATCGTTGTAAGGTGTAACTGTTTTAGTGCTGTGCGTCGATATCGATGATTTTTATTACCTTTTTTTATTAAACGTTAAGGTTCATTTTATGTGGCCTATATATATCTTTCAGAAGGCTTGTCTTAAAATAATGGTGCTATCAAATTAATTGTCGCATCTAGTATTCAAAGATACAGACAGAAATAACGTTTAAAAAATTAATAAATAATCTCATCTATCACATACGTTTTTCTAATCAGTATTTTTATAAGTTAATTACAATTTCAAATTTGAATTTCGAAGAACAACTTTTCGATCACAAATCCTTCGTTAATTAAAATTTACTGTTTGAATTCATATTCATTCAGAATATAAGGTAAGTAATAAGTACATATTTTTATTAAAATAATAGCTTCTTTTATGTTGAATCCGATTGCTTGCTTTTTAATATTGATAAAGACTATACGTAAAAATATATTTTTTACGTTATTTACATTCAATATATAGGTATAATTTATTAACCCAATCAGACTCAGGCCCCATAAAAACCAGGTAAACTGCCGTAGCTTATGCCAAATGCCGTAGTCATGTCAAATAAAAAGTAAGATTATTTATTTCAACACTGCAAATAAAATTTTTCAAAGATGGCAAATGATAATAATTGTAGATGATAGCAGGAAGTTTGTTTTAAATTTTATCGACATATCCTACCACAACGCCCCATCCCTACAGCTCGTGAAACCTATTAATAACTCGCGGCTGTGAAAGTTTTAAAAGTGTTTTCCTCCACCTTGTCGGGAGGTGTTGGACGCGTTTCGACCATTAATTATTTGCTCCGATCCGCAAACCTGACGATATTGTTAAATTTTTTATTAAGAGGGGAGTGATATTGTATGGAAATGCGATTTGAAATTCGGGAATAATCTGTATGTTTATTCGTTTGCTGTTTTTTTATTCTTACTCTGTAACAATAAAGGGAAGGCTTGTATTTGGGCGGATATTTTGTTATTTAATTTATTTTGATTACAGTTTTAGAAATTTTGAAATTATTAAAACTGGCCAAGGCCAACTAGAAATATATATCATATCTATCTAGGATATAAGATTACAAATCTGCTGGTTCAGTTATTATTATTATAATAAAATATATATTTAAATTTACAAATTTCGATTAACCACAATACAGAATTAATCAAGTCCAGTTGTTTCTTTCTAGTGGCGAGTTTAGCATAGACTACAAATATGAAAAATACATTATGACTCAAAATTGGAATACGCATTTTTCTATGAAATTCATTAATCATTTTTAAAATAGTCATGTTCTATTATTTCTTTATATAATTTTTCTGATAACACATTTTTTAGCCAGTAATGTTGGATTCCATTCAAGAAAATTACAATTATCCTTGTTTCAGACCTTGTATAAAGTGACTTCAATTTCCTACAATGTCTTTTGGAAAGACGATTATGAATACGTTATATCCTTTACGATTGGCTGCCGTCTTAATATTTTTATTTGTTTAAGATATACGGAGAACTTCTAATAACCAAAGCGATAATAAGATCTGGGGGCACGGTAGTGCCCCCGCCAAGTCGAGCAATAACATTTTCATCCTCCATAAAAACAATTTTAATATTGAAAATTCCAAAACAGGTGTGACCATTATTTCCAAACATTTCCTTAACTTCCTCATTTACTTAATGTCACAAGCATTTCTTGGAAGCGAAAATTAAATATACTAAAACACATCGTAAGAAACATTTGGTTATCGTATTTTGAACTTTAATGGGTTGGGTTAAGGGTGTTAGAAGTAGAAGAGTGGGATTGTTAAAACGTTCTCAAGTAGGCTGTGATTGTGACAGGTTTGCGAGGTGGTGGTTAGGTGATGGTACTTGAAATTCTAAGAAACTCAACTGTTTTTGCGTATTGTTTAAGGTACATTGAAACGTTCTTATCCTCAAGATTATGTAATGTTTTGATGGGGCACTCTTGAAAATGAATCAAAAATACCAAAACGTTTAAAACTCAGTATAATATGACGATAAAACAAATATAACGAGAATTATGCCTTGTGAACATTTAAGTTTTTTATACAGGATATGGGGCAAACAGGCTTAGGTGATGGTAAGTGATCACGCTGATAGACGTCTGTAATATCAGAGGGTTCGCAGGTGCGTTGCCAACCTTTGAATAAAGATTAAACTCGTCTTCTTTTATGTTAGAAATCGATAGACGAGCATGAGGTTCACTTGAAGGTAGGTGAGACCTAATTTTTACTTCGAGCATTCGGAAATGCAAAAGACTGAAACCGAAACGCGCAATACGCACTTCACGGTTTTTCCATCTATGAATATCTATTATTATACTATCTCTAAAAACCGCGTTTTGAAGCCTGGTCCAAAAAACACCAATCATCCCACACAAAAATTACATAACAACTATCATCAATATTAAATACTTAAAACATGTGTTGACTAAAAATAGAGGGGTTTCAGTTATGTAGGTATATAACAAGAGCTACTTAGTGTTGTTCAAGTTATCGACATCGCAAGGTGTCGGCCGTTAAGGCGGGCGACGCTTGCCGCGGCACGTTCGGCTATCGACACCCGACAACGTGTTGTTTTAGGGGCGCTATTACGTCACCTGGATATCGATAATTTCATTCTTTGTTTACGGTTATTACTGGATTAAGTTACTTTACGATCTCGACAACTTTTCTTTAAGTATTTTCTTTAAACTCATTAAACATTTAGTTCTGTTTCATGTATATCTAAAATGTTTATCTTTAAACCGCAAGATAAAGGACCAAGAAAACATATTTTTAGCCGGATTAAAAATATATAATAGGTACATGGTATTAATTAATATTGTTAATTATACAGTAGGTGTTACAGATAACCGTGGGTTCGGATGATCACTTACTATCAGGTTAAAAGACTGCCGCTTGTTAAAAAATAAATCAATAAAAAAAGAAGATTTCGTATTTATTGCGAATCACATAAACTTTGTATCTCACAAATGTTAAAATTTATCGATATTTATTGAAATAACTAGAACATCTCTCCGTCTGACACCTTGTAGAATATATTACTTCGTGCTACCGAATCTAATCACGATCTGACGGATTAATATCTGCCGTGTGTTCCGCTAACCCGCCGGCCATTTTATAATTACTCACAATTTGCACCCAATCTCAGTTCTATTATCACGGTGTAAAGTTCAAATTGTCACAATTGTCTATTCTGTAAGTTTGTTTTGTGAAATATTGAGTTGGTCTGAAGCTCTTGTGAAGATTTATTATAATACCGGCCTTGTTCAATTGTTGTTTAATATAGGGATGGATTAGGTGAGCGCTGTTAAGAGTTTTGTTGTAATTAATATCGACGGTAGGACTAATTGTGCGTGGTAATGAATTTTAAATATTCTCTATAGATTTTCTTTACGACTTGAATATTTCATGTTAAAAAATCGTAATGTCACTCATTCAGAGAAAATGAATCAGATGTACTAGAAATTATTTATCAAACCAAGTTTTTATGTAATGAAAAATATGTCTTATAACACGGATTTAAACCATCGACAGTACCTAATAACGAAATTCAAAGTTCATCATAAGTCTCATCAAATGTTAAGAATCTTCAAAAGTCTTATATTTTTTTTCTTATGTAGTATGTACTTCAGTAAAATGAAGATAACTAATTTTTATTCATAGTAGTGTCACTGTCTCCTGAAAGAGCGACATGACCGTTTCACCACTCACCTCATTTGAACCCAAGACGCCTTTTTTTTTAATATTATTCAAGTTCAAAATTGATATCATCTCATTAATGAAAAGAGCAAACTCGAGCAAACCCTTTTATGATAAAAGAGGAGATTACCAAATACGACGGAACAAAGATAAAAGTTTCGCTACACGACGTCACGGCGACAGAACAAAACATAATTCCGAAACTTATAAAAAGATTTCCACTCCACAAAGGTGGAAATTTTTATCCGAGAAACAGGCACCTGCTTCGCTAAGTTTAAGAAACTTCGGGAAACTTCGCGCAGGATGTTGTTATCGGCCGGAAGCGCTTTAGGCGACTTCCTGTTTTGACGGACGGGAAAAAACCGGCATGCCTAATGTAGTTTATATGAAAAGTTCTTGAAGAAAGCTAACTGTCTTATTAGAGTTGGTGGATATGTACCCACTAACCTTACTTATAATCTTTGTTTGGACTTTGAACAAACTTTTTTTTTTCACTCTTCCCCTTCGACCTTCATCACACTAATAGGCACAGAAGAATACGTGTTGATTAGGAATATGCAACACAATACATTTGTTTAATTTATGAAGTAGTAAGCAAATAGACAGATGGCTCACTTGATGGTAAGTGATTACAACACAAGAGACATGCAGCCTGCAGGTGAGTTAAACCTTTAAAGAGTGAAGAGACTCGTTTCTTGAAGAAATAGATATAGGCATCGATTACACCCCACTCTATATCCATTAATTACTTATACATACGTTATACCCCTCACTTATTCTTCCCATGATTTAGAACAAATGGACACCGCCTTTTAATTACTTGCTCAAGCATCATCTCATGGGTAACTCTTTATTTTTATATGACTGGTAAGACCACTTTCCATGAAAAAGTACGCCCATTCGTTATCAAGGTAAGGGTAGAGTGCTCATACATTAAGTGCCGCTATGAGACACATAGGTTCAACAAGTTTATGGGCCCCTGGTGCGACTCGACTGAAAAATAGCCTCTTACACCGACCTGGCGACGCGAGAGATAACAGATTAAAATTATTTTACCTCTTTTACATTGTTCTGTAATTTTTTTAAACTAATATTCCACTCTAAAATAATAGTTGTTTTCTCCGTAGATATAACTTGAGTAATTCTTTTATTAGTATAAGTACTCGTAGTAAAAATGAGATTTTTGATTCCCAGGATAAAAATGTTAATCCTTATGCAAAAGTCAATTTAATAAGTTGCTGGGTTACTGCTGTATACTGCTTTTGTGTCCGTTACTGTTGTCATCATATAGAAGTATATTTCCCTCACAGAACACTTAATAAAAAAAATATTAGAGGTTTTGTGATTTCCCTACTAATCTAATTAGTAGGAATTATGACCAAATAATAAATATATGTATATTATGACGTTATATTGACGAATTAAAGAGTAGACTTTTATGAGCTCATTCATAGAGTTTTTCATTTAATTCTCTCCAGGCCGATCATTTACTAATATAAAAAGATTAGAAGAAGAAGAAGAAAATTCTCTCCTCTTTTTTATTTAAAAATAAATATTTATTATTATAACAATAATTTTAAAAAATCAGTGCGTATTTGTTTTATATCATCAGATCTAAACGAAGCAACGGATTGCCAGCAAAACCTCAATAACTCACGGGTGAATCCACAAAAAATCTAATCAAATATATTTTAATAACTTTAATGAGTAAGTAAGTCCTGAAAGCCTGTCAGGTCGCATCGAATCGTAATCGGCTCAGACAGGTGCTACGGGGGCTAAAGGGGGAAGGGAAATGTATTTTAATTTGCAACTAATTTCCAACGCTTAACAGTTAAAGCGGATTGCGAAGTTCATAATTACGCTGCCGAAGCTCGCCCGAAGCGACGTGGACAATTTTTGATCATTATTTCGCTGTAAGTTGGCAGGTGGTCTTGTAATTGGACACATATTTTCCATTAATAATGATGTGGCTTCTTATTTCTGGGTATCAAAATAGTTTTTGTAAATAACCCAATTTTTTATATAATAAAAATTATTACAGACATGTTTTAAATACATATTTTGACAGCATATCCATTTCTACGTCTGCTTGCCCTTTACTGGCAAAGATGATATTAATACAAGCCGCAAATTACTATTTACTTCACCTCAAAAGAGGGCTGTGGAGAGCACTTTGTGATCAAAGCTAAAATAGCAGGATTCACTCGCGACTAAAAGATTATACCTTACCGAGTAATGACAGAGTTTGATTGCAATACCTTTCATTTTATACAATGGCTCTGATTGAATTGCTCAGTTATTATTATAGTATTTGTAACTGATATAATCTGGTCTCACTTTTCATGAGCATATTATCCAACTGACAAAGGAATATTTCTCTCGATTAGGCTTCGTACTTCGGAATTTAAAAGACTTTCAAAATACATGTGCCTTAAAATTGGTATTTAAGGCTCTTGTGCGTAGCAAACTAGAAACCAGTGCATGTGTCTGGTCTCCGTATGAAAGTACATATATCCTGTTGCTTGAAAAGGTACAGAAAGCATTCTTGAGATACCTTTACAAGCGTGTTTATGGATATTATCCATTTTTGTATCCTTCTAAATATCTTTTAGGGTGCTTGGGCTACAACTCATTGGAAGTTAGGAGGAAAAACGATCAGGTCAGGACACTGTGCAAGATTTTTAGGAATTTCATTGTTGCTCCGGAGCTTCATTATGAAATTTTCCAAATATTTATCCCTGACAATTACTGTCGATCTAGAAAGCATAGGCTTTTCGCGGTACCCAGTTCCCGCACTGTTGCACGAGCTAACTCTCCTATCCCTCGGACTCTCACGGCGCTCAATGCCCTCTTGAATGAATACCCCGAATGCGATTTGTTTGCGGATGGATGGAAAGAACTATTGTCAGTATGTTTGATGTTTTGTGAAAGATCGGAATGAATGTTGTTAAATATTAATTAATAATGTTTTTTTGTTTATTTTTTTTTTCTGTTTTTTTCAAATTTTATTTTTACATTGTAATTTTAGTAGTGTAATTGGTTTTGCCGTTCTACTGAATAAATAAATAAATAAATAAATTATATAGTGATATTACAACGTCACGGAAAATACATTTTCATCAATGCACTAAGTACGGCTAGCCCAGAGTGTTTTGTCAGATTTTACACATCTTCGATTTATGTTCGCAGCTTCGCTGAAAAGCAGCACTAGGTTTATATTTTCATAAATTAGGTACTACACTAGGGTTATAAAAAGTAAGAAAACCATTTACATACATGCATTATTTCTAAATTACAACAGTAAACAACTGAAATTAGAAAATATGTATTTGCAAGCTCACCTACTCAGCCATAAGCTGGTACGTGACGCGCCCCAATGCTGATTTTCAGTAACTAGCTTATGTGCTGTCGTTTTGACGCCGAGCGTGTACAACAACTAAAACTAAAATTACAATACTATACCTGAAGGATATAGAAATGTATAATATTATAGCCATTTACTCCTACAACTGAACTGACTACAATATCTACAGGCAAGTCCTTATATCATATTATGATCATAATTATAAGGACATACAACGGAATGTTATTTATCTGATGAAAAATGCGTAGTAATTATAAAACCGCATTAAATTCAGCCATTACCACAGGTTCGTTTAATTCGCGTCATAAGAATTATTAAACGTCACTATATGATATAAAAAATATTTAAGCACAAATACAATCTCACCCCTTTAATACCGTGTAAAGTTGTAACACAATAAAAGCAGGAGGTCCCATGAGAGCGATGAGCCGAGTTCCGAGTAGCAGGTGAAGTATGTTACATTTATGTTGCTACTGGCTACACCACTCTGTAGATTCGAGGTTAATTCATAAACTTTTATGACAACGAAACAAATATTTTAGGTTAAATAAGTTTAAATTGCAGTACATTTTTGACTCATAGTAACATAATGATAAACTACCTGAAGTATACCATTCTCACGAAAAGCTAATTTATTAAGTCACAATCAGGTTGCAATCCCTTAATAAAATCGCATTATTATCTAAAGATTATTCAAAATTAGTTGGATTATGAATCCTATTTCAAAATATTGTCTTTTATTAACGCGAGTATCACACATTTAAATAAAATACTGTATACCGGATTAAAACGCGATTTATTGTTTAAATTATTTATCCCGACGTTTCGGGGTCATCTTTCAGTCTCCCGCGACCACGGTTGCTGAAAAGCATCCGAAACGTCGGGATAAATAATTTAAACAATAAATCGCGTTTTAATCCGGTATACAGTATTTTATTTAAATCCTATTTCAAATTCATAGTAAACTCTGGACTGACTTTACTTAAAAATCGAGCAAAGTATGAAGGGCAACTTGGACGGCGTTATGTATATTTGGTAGACGACAACCCGAATAGTTAGGTTAACAGAAAACATGTATTATTTTATAAAATGCTCAGAATCATTCGATCACGGCCGTCCCACTTGTTAAAGTTATAATATGATATTAACCTTATGATTATCATATTAAAATCAAGATACACTTATGCAACTCTTTAAAAAATTCAACCTTCTCATAACACTTGAATCGAGTGCTCTAACATCGTATTAAATAAATGTGAAGCCTCAACTATTAGTGATGTAAGGGTTTGTATCGACATAATATATGTCAAGAGCGAGCGAATTTCAAAGTTAAAGCTCAAAGCGACCGATAGAAAACCATTTAAGGCACAATCGGCCCGCTAAGCACCTGGACCACTTAACCCCTTTGCAAAGCGCTGACTGCCTACGGATGCTTTTACGTGAGAAACTCTAGTGTTGCTGCATCATTAACATCGATGTTTCGAGTTTATTTATTTTTTACTTTAGTTACATGGCTTTGCTCGCAACTTTCTTCACATTGGGGTGTTTTCCTAGGATTCAAGTTTTCTTTGTTCCGATTTTCATCACAATCGGGTCAGTGGTTTAGCCATAAAATTGTTGTACAACTGGCCGATGACGACCGATAGAGTGACAGATATTAATATTATGGATGTTATTGTTGTCAGATCAAAGTAATGTAACGTAGAAATATATTTGTCAAAGATAAGTACTTGTTAAAGGTAAAACTTAATGCCGAAAGCTTGAAAGGTGAACTTTTCAGGTGTAATAAATGATTTTTATCTATGATTCTGTAATAAGTACCTACTGATAGGTACTTGTATAGTTAAAAAGGTAAATTAGTTGTGTATTACAAGCTGCACAGACTATTTTGACCGGCCATATTAAACTAATATAATAATCAGTGATAACTCATAAAGGAAACAGATCATTGATCTATTACTTCATTTTCAACGTATAATTGCAAATAATATTTTCTATAGAAGAAGCATTACTAACTAGATCAACAACTTGCACTAATTTAATAAAATGATGTTATCGATAGCGTCACATCCCTATGTATCGAGCGCAAGTGGTCTTTGGGGCTGGATATATCGGCCATCGAGCACGCGCGCCCTCTCGGCACCTTCGCGCCAGCTCGGGTCACTGGGACAGGTGACAGCTTATACGAGCATTTCTATATTTTTTTGCCAAAATGCATATTTGCTTGTCCCACAAAGTAGACAGCTAACAACTTTCTTGTATATATGTTTTTTTATAACATTTGTTTTCCTGAAAAATAAGTATATAATTTTATTTCCTTATGACAAAGAATATACATATATTATTAATTGATTTTTTGTTAAAAATATATAAATGTAAAACACTTAAAACGCCAATGTATGAAAACGTACATGTCCCATACTAGAATTTATAAATTCAAACTCAGTTATTTCATATATTTATTAAGTAACAGTCCCAAGATTTTGCACTCAATATATTTTTGCATCGTAGGAGAATATGCAGCATGCATTAAATATATAAAAAAATTATCTATACTATAAAAAAAAACAATTTTAAACTTGTCCCAGTAAAAGTTCCACAAACAAATTTCCCTTTTTGTTATCAATTTTAAGTGTGTTTCAGCAAAATTATTACAATTTAGTATCGGTTTTTCTATATTGGAACTCATTACGTTTCATTTCGTGCCACCACTTTGAATAAATAATTTTAAGGTAGTAAAAACCTTTATCTCAATACAACTGTACAAAAGTAAATGTTACATTAACAACAACCATTTAATTATAAATTTTTAAAAATGTAGCAGCAGAATTGTTACCAAATCTTTTGTTACTTTATTAAGGAAACGTATAAGAGGAAAAAGCTTAGTAACAAAAAAGGAATTATAAGGTTCTGTTTATATTTGACAGCGCAAGAAAATGACAAAGACAGCATATTTTCATAAACGTTTAAAAAAATAAAAAAATTGATAGACCTCAAAGTTGTATCAGGCAGCTAGAAACAGCTAATGAAACTAAAAAAAAGGCTTACAGGCTGCAGAATAAGTTAATGAAAGAAATGAAGAAATTGGAAACTGGTTTATTAAAAGTTAAAGTTAGAAATGAAGTTTTAGAAGCATCATTGAAGTCAACTTACAGAGAATGTGAAAATAATAGAGGACGAGATGTAATAAAGAAGATAACAAGAAATATAGAAGTAATATATATATACTATAAACACGTGGAAACGCTGAGTTATTGTAATAGATGTTAATTCAGCATGGAAATTACTTTTTTACGCTTAATAAACCCTAAATTAAATAAAATCTTACTTTTTGTAACAACTGTCGCCTATATATGCGAATTATAGACACAACTTTATATTTTTATTTTGTTACCAATGCTTCCCTTTTTGATACTGTCCCAAAAAAAAATATTCTTATTTTCTCAATAAAAAATTATTTCAACGATAAAAAAATATATATTTCTGCTAGAAAGGCTCGACACAGTTCCAAATTTTATGATAAAAAAGCTTAAATGGTCAAATTGTTGATATTTTTAACACAATAAAAACTCTAGAATTATTTTTGGTCTAAAGTAACAAAATAAATAGAGTCAGGCTATTTTTAAAATAATTGTAGCACTTTCTTCAACTTTTTTTAATAATTATATAAAATCCGATCAATATATGTAGGTAATTAATAATTTTAGTACGGTTGCCTCAGATTGAAAGTTTTAATTTACACACTAAAAAGCAACAAAATAGGAACGTTCAGAATACCCTGCTGAGGTTTTTAATTTTTATAAAATCAATACAACAAATTTCAACGATTCTACTTTAAAAAAATAAAAGTTAGATAGATAAGCTATAATTATGGCATAAAGATTTTCGCAATATACGAAATTAATTTTTTTTAGCATGTTTTAAAAGAGTGGCAAAAAAATATAGAAATGCTCATACCACGATTATACTCTTCGCATACGTTTTACTGCTTTTGTTCTACGACCTAATTTTACGATCATAATAGATACAAAGAGTCGGCTCCATACAACGAGCGAAAAGAGGTTCACAAACACAAAAACACCCCGTGGCCGTGTGTTGCCGATTTTAATCTGTCCGTCTACTGCGAGTTACTATTGTTCACACCATAGTAATAACAACTATGTATCATATATGCACAGATTTAGGGGAGGGTATCCGAGGCTACTTCATCGGGGCTTCCACAAAAAAGGGCCACAATAGACTGCGGAAAAAATCTTTCAAATTCTGATATTTTGTGTATTAAAGTATCGAAAAGGTCTCTAAAAGGCATAAAGTTTTTTATAATTTCCATCGAAATGTTTTAATTAGATTTTTGGCAATTTTACCCGTGCATGAGCTATTGCTGCGTGGTTGAGATTCCTGTGCATCAGAAATGTCTAATTGTGAAACATTCCTACAAATTTTGTGATGAATTTCCATAATTTCAAAATAAATCTCATCGAATTCTTGACGTACACAAACAGCCTCGTCAAAACCGCCCGTATCCTTTCCATCTAAGAGAGTGTACAAATGACAGTTCGACGATACGAATACCTTTTCGATATTTGTTCGTGCTCACCCCCCTGAACGCGTTTACGATCCAGCCGCTATAGTAATGTACAACTACCGTGCGAATTCGCTGCGTGTTAGACGACGTCTAATTGTTCTTGGTTAAGTTATCAATATTACGAAATACTTAATTCGATTAATGTTATGTATTTTCAGAATATTCTCATAGGAATGAGGTACGAATATACAAATCCGCGATCGAATGGACCAAAAGAAATGTTTAAGTGGACTGTATTTTATTAGATGTTATTTGAAAGTATTAAATATATCTTAACTTAACCCAAATATGCTAGGCAGAGAAGACGGACATTATTAGTAGCGTAAGAAACCTACGGACTTACCGGGAAGCTTATTAATTCTCGCTCGTAGACCGGCGCCCGCGCCGTGCTTCAGAATATTGTTGTTCAGCATCAACCACAACACTCACTTAATTATTGATATAACTATATGACACAGCCTGGTGTCTGACTCCAGCTAGGGAGCCTCAAGGTTCACATAAAATGTAAATAGAAATAGAATCCACAAGCGTGTGTGGTGCGATCACTCGATTCGTTCTTCAGACAGCGCGAAGCATCAAGCAATGACAACCGGCGCAAGCGCTCCCGAAGGTAGGCACGCGAACTAATTGTCCATCGAGCCGCCTCGCATAGATAATAATTAATATTTATGACAATATTAAACACTAAACAGTCAGTATCACAGAACACTATAACGGAGAAGAACGCCAACTCCATACAAAAAATGTGGTATTAAAACAGGACTACTAGCGCCGCTGGTGTAACCCTTTGGTACTAAACATGGCGCGAAATTCGAAAGAACTCATTAGGTACTTATCAATATCAATAGAGCTTATTCTATAAAAGAATTTATATAATTAGCGAGTTTTCGATAATAATATAAGTCCTTTTTATTTAATAATATGAATTGGCAATTTTATAATTTACTTTTGTTTTTAAAATAGAATGAAATAAAACTAATTCGATAAGTATAAAACATTATTTATAAAGGATTAGTTACAAGTTAGTTAGCATTTGTATATTAAAAATGCATATTTATTGGTAAACAAAACAAGGAAAGTACTAAATAACAAAATAACTACAATATGATGTCATTTTTGCTTTGAATAATGAACACTTACAAAAACCACTCATAAGAAGCATCAAGCCAATTTTAATAAGCCAACCAGTCCTAAGACAGCTGTTGACCCCCCCTGGTCAGTATTGTATACGGCCGCGCATCATGCTGTGTGCGGTTTGATTAAAGTTGGATTAATGCTCGATTAGTTTAAAATTATTTAAAAAAAATTAGCGTATTGTGATAACACCATCGCTTATAGCAGCAGTACTTATTATTAAAATCGTTCTTGTAAAAAAAATAATTTGCTGCCCCATTTTACATTTGTTGAGTTGTACCATATTACATGATTCCTTATGGGTGGATATACTAGACTGAGTTAGACTGTGACGAATTTTTATGAGACTAGTGCTTCGGTCATAAGGAGTCGTATATCTTATACATATATTGGAGACGTACTTGACGATAGAATGAGACCAAATAGTTATGTTCTCTCATAAAGTATGACAATAATAAAATTCTAATTTCTTCTAAATCGTGGTATAATTCCCGGTGGATGTATTATGTGAGAAGACCACTGATTTTAAGGTCATTCAATAAATGCAGACTGGAGTTGTTTTGGGGTGTTTTCGAACATAATATATAGACAGAAGAAGCGTTAGACTTAATATTGACGGGGAATCAAATCAAAACTCCATGTGCTAGCTTACTGTGTAGAAATGGACGAATAATGAATCAATAAAAAAAATGCAACTACTCCATTAATGAATATAGTAGTTTAATTATAGGTTATAATATGCAGGGCCGGATTTACGAGAAACACAAAAGAGACTTCGAGAAAAACTTTCAAATTTCGAATAAAAAAAATTTCCTTTGATATTTTTTTCGCTATTTAATTATTTACTTATTTACTTATTGTACTTTGTACAAACATGATGCTATTGTACCTAAATATTTAAAAAAAAAAAACATTATTTAGAAAATAATTTGTTGCCCCAAGACCTCGGAAACGGGCTCTAATATGTGGTTGCGTGAATTTTCAATAATTTATCGTCTACTTATTAGTATGACTGAAGAAGTGAATTTGACTATCCTTTACTTTGGACCTTCATTAAGGACTGGCAACATCATTTGCTAAAAAAACGACATAATTTAAACTACTTATACCATAGAAAAAATCTAGGTAGAAAGGTAAAAGGTTATTTAGCTAAGAGCTAAACATAAATGAAACAACTGTGTACATTTGAGAATTTTATTTGTGATTTCGTAATAAAATAAAAATTCTAACTCGCTACTCTACGTGATCTCTGTGCCAGCTATAAGGCACCCGTACGTGACGTCATCTCCACTAACATCGAGCGTATCGAAGGTCATGTTTCCACCAAAAATAATAGAACTCTTATCGGTATATCTTTATCGTTAGGCCGATCGTAGATAATATTAATTAAAAAGAACTTTCAACGGATTTATACTCTTATTACATCTAATGGGACGATTATTATTTATCCCGTTTGGAAAGCTTTACAGTGGTTACGGGCATCCATCTAACTATATCGTAGAACTAAAAAACGGAATTAAATGTCACTTCTAAAACAAAATGAACAGTTTCTCACAGCAATGGTTACAAAACAATATGCCTCTGACATACTAGTTGTTTGTTTGGTACCCTTTCACGTCCAAACCACTAAATATATTTGGATAAAATTATCATGGCATGACCCAGTCGTTGGCATATTTTTATAACGGAAATACTGCAATTTTCCCGTGAGAAATAACTCTAGCAAGTAAAAAGCTCTATAAACTCTTATCATATAGTGATTATCAGTTTAATGTCGGTGGAGACAACGCCTCGGTAAACAAAGGCGCGGCTAAATGACGTCACCTTCGTATTTCATAATTATAAAAATACATTCTAATTATTGGTTAGTCTGTGCGAGCCATTCGTGGAAATACATTTGTACGATAGGTACGTCCTATTACTTAAAAATAATACCACAAAATTATACAAAGAAATACAAATTTATACAAAAAATATCGAGATTCAAATTAATATCGATTTTGATAATGGAATAAATTTCATGTTGACTATGAAATATTTTTTGAAATTTCCACCCTCATAGAAAGTTTGACTGAGACACTACAAAAATAAGTTAAAATAATCAATTATGCCATGAACATGGCCTATAAAATACAAATTTACTTTGAAAAACCGATCATTCTATGTCGCAGTTTCTAATCGTGGGAAATAGTAACCTTAGGAAGAAAAGATTTATATTATAAACAATAAGAGGGTGAAAATTTATCAGTCAATAAATATAATTTCAATACTAAGATATGTTTCTGTGTATGAAAATTAATCACGTTCACATATGACCAAAAATCACAAAAAACCATTAAGTATCGGACACGTTTTAACGTTTCTGGACGGAAAATAAAAAAAGCTCCAAAAATACATAAAACTAAAGAACTTAACTAAATACATCTAACCGCAGACGTGTCTACAGCTGTTTAAGGCTATAATTGTCATTCCGAAGGGTTTATAAAAAAAATATTACACTAGTTTATTACAAAATATATAAATAAGTAAAGATAATCTAAATTATTATATAATACTATAAAATATTTCAAAAATAATTCACTGTAAATGAAACTGAAATGTATAGACGTTAATTGTTATAAAAATAAAACGTAGCCGAATGGCACTTACTGGGAGACGTTCAGGAAATTATGTAGAAAAGTTACTAATAAATTATGACTATTTAGCCATTATTGTTTGAGATATTTGACTCCTTAAAGTCTGGAGGTGCTTTTCCATCAGTCCCGATTTAGTTGGACACGGATTTGAAGCCGATTTTTAATACCTATAGAGATGACAGTTAAGGTATTCAAAATAATGATATTTCTCTTGATACACACCGATTATGGAGCTAATGAAGCTAAGTATAGTGTGAAAACGTTAACACAGATATTATTGTGATAGGTCTCAAGAGACGATTCCATCTTGAGTGACGACTTAGAATATTCAGAAAAACAATGAATGTTAGATTTAAATTTGACGATCAACGCCAATTTTCCAGTATTAAAATCGCATTCGAAACGTCAAATAAAATTTAATTATCCAATAAAATATACCCCTGTCTGTCTACTTTATCTCATAAGCAAAGCAATGCGTGAATAAATTTAAAGTTTCTAAATATGGCATTTTTTTAATATAACATGAATTATGATGTGTGGTCTTTTTTTTAAATGGCGGAAATAAACACGTAGTTCCGCAACACTGATTTAATATAAGTAAAAAATTACATCATAATGATAATATAGTGCAAGAAATTAAAACAGTAGGCCAAAAGTCTGAGTTACTGTAACGATACTGATTAAGAATTTTGTTGTTCCTTTCATAAGAATGATACAACTGGTTGAACATGAGATTTCTAAATCATTCCAAATTTTCTTCAAGCATTGTACCAAATATGAGATTCTGTTAACAAAACTAATACCACTCACAAAAAAATCTAGATATATTTGCTGAAAAACTTAATTACTGATGACCAGGGCTCGGAACCGGTTAATTTTTATTTTCCAAAATACGTGTCTCACTGAGATACCATGATATTAGTTTTAAAGAGTAATGCATACTAAACTAACCACACTAAATTTTTCATTAAATATAACAAAAAACAAGAGAATATAAACAAAAACCGGTTTCCGAGCCTTAGTGGTGACAATACATTGCGATCGTTACCTACATCAATTCGAACATGCAAAACAATAAGTACTTTTTCTTTAGTTACAAGGCAGTGACTTATAGTGGGAATGTCGATATAAGTTGTGCTAACAAAACAGCTCGATGTAGACGCGAGCTCTATATTTTTTTTTTATGGAATAGGGGGCAAACGGGCAGTCGGTTCACCTGATGGTAAGTGATTACCGGCGCCCATGGACATCTGCAACACCAGAGGACTTGCAGCTGCGTTGCCGGCCTTTGAATGTCTATATGAAGAACTCCCGCCGCTTGGTGACCCGCGGCCCGGTGGCGGCGGCCAGCGCGGCCGAGTCGGGGTCGGCGGCTCCTTCCGCACCGCGCTCCTCCTGCACAGTACACGATTGAGGGGGCTGTCTAAGGTGAGGGCGATGATACCGTTGGCTGTTAATGATTCAGTATCAAAATCATTAGAATGTCGTCATTTTATTGGTCCTTCAAGCCAGATATATATTAGGCCATTAAATTAAACATTTCACTGACGGCCCGACTAGCCAAATATAAAGATAGTTAACAATCGAGAATTGTGTTTCAAGTAAGCAAATGCAATAAATTTCAAATATAACTACATACACTCCATAAAAAACTTTTTTATTGCCGTCACAGTAAAACCTTATGGACCAACGCGATTATTTGGATAGTTTGTAATAAAAGTGACAGACTACTACGTTATACCCTCAATGTCGCACACCCTCGGTCAGGCCAAGTCGCAAAGGTTTACATATTATATATTATTTATCGGTAAAATGTTAACAGTAGCAAATGACAATAAAACGAGGTCGTTGATAACTGAATTATTGTTCTTATAGTTCAGTCTTGTTCGAGCCGTCGGACCGTGCGGACCTCTCGAATTATCTCCAAATGAAGGAGTAAGAAGTGTTACGTACACCATTTTATTGAATTGAAAGATGAATACAGAACCAGCACAAAAAATAGTGATGTCACGTTTTTAAAAATACCTCTACTCTACGTTTAAGTATTTACCTGTGTAAGATATTCGCCCTTGTGCCGAGACAGCGCGCGCACCAACACTATCGCAACTATGATCAGCAGGAGGAAGATAAATGCCAGGACCGCTAAAATGGAAAAAAATATATTCGTCACTCAGTTTGTCTTTTCTTCCCGAATTATTTAGGTATTCTTATTCAATTAACTAATTAGCTAATAGTAGAATTAGCATGAATATGACCTTTCAATGATTCTAATAATTAAAGTCGATATTTTTGTACAAACTCACTCGCAAGTATAGCTTCATCAGTGCGATGCAAGTCGTCCGCATTCACGTCGACTAGCGGCGGCGGACGCGTTTCTATCGGCTCCGGCGGATGGGTCACAGGTTCGACGCCACAGAAGTCCTCGTGTAAGATGCCACCTGGTGGTAAATAGTGTGTTAGTCTAACTTAAAAAATCAAAAACGGCCGAAAATTTAGATAGTTAAAATAGAAGTGTTTTGAGCAAGATGACAAACTCTAAGTGGAAACCAGACAATGCCACACTTACATTGGTCCTTCGAGCCGGATTGAATTAGCGTTGTAAACATGGACGAAGATCATTTTCATTTGTAGAAAATTATTACTTAAAATGGGAGATGTTAAAGTCAGATGTCTGAAATTTTCCAAATTGGTCAAAAAACCATCCAGCTGATACGCACCGATAGTGCGCACGTTAGCGGGCGGGTCCTGCTGGAAGAGCAGCTTGAGCGGGTAGATGTCGTCGAACTCGACGCGGCTGACGCAGCCCACGAAGCCCTCGCCCATGCTCTCGTTGCGCCCGAGGTACATGTACTGGATGTTGTTGAACTGCGCGTCGGCGCTCTCGCGGATGTTGAAGTGGTACTCCTGCGTCTCGTAGTTGTCCACCTAAGGGAGTCGACGTTGTTAAAAAAAATTATAATTTCACTAAAAAAGGCCGGCTACTTTAAAAGTGAGCTACTTTATTAGCGTTATTACGTAAGTCGTTCAAAACAACTCACTTCGAATTAGTGGTACGTGGGCGCACGTCATCCTAAACAATTAATAAGTTCAATATCAAAAAAAAATAGAGTTGTCTTTATCTCTTAACATAGATTTATGATCGAATTCAGTCATCTTTGTAATTACGATATATTTGGTCGGGATTTTCGAATTTTTGCCCATAGTGCGAGGGTACAACTGGGCACCACTATACCGAGTCAAATGAGTTTTCGACTACATAATGTTTTTTTTTTATATTACTCCATTTTTTCACATAGAGGCACATTTTCATATTATATTTATTACAATCGGAATTTGGATTAAGTCTTCATATTATTTACAAATGTACACCACAACTTTTAGTAATTATAGAAAATCAGAATGGTCTAAAAGTTAACGAAGTATTAAGATTGATTTAGATGATTGTGTCTAATATATACCTGTAGAACCATAGTGGCGCCGCTGTTCTTCCGCGAGAGTCGCACATCGTGGTACTGGCCCAGCCCGAAGTGCTTGCCCTGGAATATTATCTCTTGCCGCTCGAAGCCGAAGTCGAACACAACACGCAAATGACCTATAATATTTGTAATTTTTAGAAAAAGGCACATTGAAATAAAAAGAAAAATAATCTACTGAAATCACCTTTTTGTGAAATAAAACGAAACATCAGTTATTAAAAATCTCGTATGATAAGCTGGTACACAACACTTAGTGAACACTCTTTTTTTTGTAAATATATTTCTCCCTATGTCAGGCCAATACAGTTCAGGCATTAAAAGGAAGAAGGAATGTCGAGATTCCAACGAAACACTATAAGGATTTCCGAATGCTCGAAGTAAAAATTAGGTCAACACCACATACTCGACTGATGTGCTGTACACCTTACGCTCGTCTGTCGTAAATAACATAAAAGCATGGTCGTGCGGCAACAGACAGTTAATTTTATAATAACGTATTGTTTTTATTTCAGATTAGATCTAAGTGAAAAATAGATGATAGACCACTGCGGGACCAACTAAAAACGGCGTTCCGTCAGCAAAAACACGTACTAAGTGGAATAAATGTTTTAGTTTGAAGACGAGCTCTTTTAACGGTCGACTCACCAGAGTTGGACACCATGAGCGTGAGGTACTCCGCGGAGATGTTGGAGTAGAAGCCGAGCAGGAAGCCCTTGGGGTTGGTGGTGGTGAAGCCCACGCGGATCTTCTCGCTGATGGTGGAGCGCCACGAGCCCAGGAAGTCGTACTTCACCATCGAGTTGGGCCGCAGGTTCACGCCGATTTCTGTCACATTAATACTTATTATATATTTTGACTACTTTAATTCTAATAAGGCCTTTCTATTTCTATATCATATAACGCAACTTTTATTAGATAACTTAGGTCATGACTGTATAGATGTTTTTTCTAAGCCTATGCGCAGACTAAAGCCACTGGTGACCGCCACTAGAAGCGGCCTCTAGACAGCCACTGGGGAAATGTATGAAACGTATGTGTGTTTACATCCGTAGGTTGTGGCGGCCACCGGTGGTTTTTATTATTTAATTGACGTATATGATAATCAAGATCTAACTTAAGTAACGTTATTTTGTGATGATACATGTATGTTGTTTAAAATGATTATCTTGATAAGCTAATATGTATTAGCAAAGAACATAGATATACATAGAAGCACAGGCCCATACAAACACTAAACAGTCCGCTGACTCCTCCCCTCGCGTTGTCTCGCTTGCTCTTACGAGTGAACGGCAATACGGCGAGAGAGTGCGCGCTATGATGGATATAAGCGAACCCATAAGGCCTGTTCTTCCATGTACATCTATGTTCTTTGTCATTAGTGAGAAATTTGTTCAAATGTATTAGGCTGTGTGTGTGTACATGTATACAGTACACAGTCCACGTACCGTCGGCACAGATGGGCCCCTTGAAGGCGGTCCAGCGGCAGTCGCAGGAGTACGTGTCGTACCGCTCCAGGCAGGTGCCGTTGTTGAGGCACGGGGACGACGAGCACTTGCCCACGCAGCCCTCCGACACTCCGTACAGACCTAATTATTGATGGATTTTAAATTAAAAGGTTCTGAAATTCAAATATGTAACAGATAATAAAGAAACGGTTTCAGTATTAATTCTTCAACTTCATATAATAACTAAAGTAAATATCGAAATTGTCCCCTCCCACGTAAATTGTCGTAACCAACAAAATTAATGTTTTCTGTTACGTTACGTTTTTTAACTAAGTCCGTTTCCATCTGTCTTTTTATAATGAAACAGCTTTAAACGTCTCGTAAATATATAATAAAGTCAAATATGTTCTAAATTTTTTATTCGGAACAAAGAAAATAAATAAAATCAGGCGGTATAGTTTAAAAAACGTAAAACACCAACTTTGTTGGTTACCACAACTTACGTGGGAGGTATCGATATCTCAGTTGTATAAAATATATTTGTAATTGCATAGAACTGAGAGGTACACTTTCTCATGAGTGGTTTGTCCTTCATTTTTTTATATAGTATAGGGGTCGACGGGCAACGGGCAGGTGATCACGTGATGGTAAGTGATCCCCGCCGCCCATAGAGCAGAGGGCTTGCAGGTTCCCAAGCGTTTCTAATAGCTCAATAATGTTGGTAATAATTCCTCATATAAAACGTGTTGCAATCTGAAGCCCACCTCTCCTGGCGTAGAACCTCAGGTCGACAGGCCTCCCGCTGAGCAGCAAGGCCCGCATGCAGCCCACGAATCCGTCCTTTCGCTCAATGGAGGCGCCCAGCACCAGCGCCGTGGTGAGGTGCAGGGCCCGCACCGGTTCTTTTGCGGTTCGAATCTCGTTCTTTAAAGCCCCGTCGACGACTACACGGGCTTCTTTCCTGTGAGAGAAATATCCTATTAGTTAAGACGGTTCGCAGGGTTGGGTTTCAATGTCTGTGTGCCTAGTGGGAGTTTTTTACTGATTCGATCGCGTTAACGTTGACTCTGTTTTCTATGGCATCGATACAGCGCCATCTAGTGTTTCATTTGTTTCCCTTTATTCCTACTAGATGGCGATGTGTCGATGTCATACAAAGCAGAGTTAACGTTAAATCAGTAAAAAATCAATAAAAAAAACTCCCACTGGGCACACTGAATATGGAACAAGCTTTTGTACTGACGTGAACTAAAAATTATTATATCATTACTACACAATACGAGGTTATACAATATTGAATTAAGATTATTTTAGATTATTATACACTTAAATATGCGTGTTAGTAATCATCTCATCATAGTAAACAATTTTAGAAATACACGCACCGGGCATAATAAAATTTTATAAAATATATTCTCGTATAAACGATTTATTTCATTATGAGAATAAAGAATCTTTAAACCGAATTATAATCTAGTCCAGTCCAACACGAATAAAATTAGTACAACTCTTTTTAACAAGTTATAAAGCGGATGTAAAATGATCATAAAATAGATGAAGATTTTGTTATCCTCTAGCTAATGTGGAATGTCAAATGTAGTTTCAAATAAAGAAAGAAGAAAGGGAGAAAAAAAGCTCACCTGTTCCTCTCAATAGAGACAGAGTGCCAGTGGTCGTCCGCCAGCCGCGAGCTGGTCTCCACGGACACCCCCAGCGGAGTGTCCCCCACTTGGAACTGGAACTGCAGCTGGTCTCCGCCGATGATGGACAGCTTTATATAATCTTGAGGACCCTGTACAGAGAATTAACTTTAAAAAAAACAACGCTATTTCAGGCTTAGACTTTAATTCAGTCACCTACTGCCTCAGAGCAGGGACTGAATACCGGTTAACTTACTATAGTAGGAGAGCCCGTGGGAGATCGTCCTTCACCGATCTGATAACCAGATGAGACGTATTTTTTATTAAATATTTTTTATAAACAAATATGCCTATAATTGCTTGCCTATCGAAAAGTGGTCATGGCTATTTTTAATTAAATTAACTTTTATCGATTTTTTTTTCTTCACCTTCATACTTTTGATAACCAAATGAAATTTATTTGACTGATAGTTTTTGATACACAGAATATGCCTAGGTATGCTTGCCTACTCATTTCAGTGTATAACTACCTGGCAAGCAGGTGTAAACAGGTAAGTCAAAATAATAAAATAAAAATTAAATAAATAAATAAATAAAAATAAAAAAAAATTAAAATTAAAAATAAAAAATTAAATTAAATTAAAAAAAATTAATTAATTATTATTTTTTTTTTATAAAAAATAGCCATGACCACTTTTCGATAGGCAAGCAATTATAGGCATATTTGTTTATAAAAAATATTTAATAAAAAATACGTCTCATCTGGTTATCAGATCGGTGAAGGACGATCTCCCACGGGCTCTTAGACCACTATGGGAGTTATACCGGTATAATAAAGGTTTTTGTTAATATTCTTTAATTTTTATTCATTTTTACTGAAAAAAATACTGTGGTAAGTTTATTGTAGTATTACTCTTTAAAACTAATAACATGGTATCTCAGTTTGACACGTATTTTGGAAAATAAAAATTAACCGGTTTCAGTCCCTGCCTCAGAGTCCGTAAGAGTTAATTATTTCTTGGAGAGGTTCTTACCTTGGCATGCAATAGAACAGCGTTCTCTTTAGTTGTCTTGAACTCGAAATAGATGTCGCCGCTGTGGCCCAGGTCAAAAGCCGGCAACATAACCACGGCGTCAGATATACGGAACGTTATCTCATTGTTGAACAGGTCTAGAAACATAATGATTATTTGTATTTAATATCAATATTATATTAATATAATTATAATATCAGTTATTGAGATAACCTCGAATTGAAATTTTAAACTATATTTCAGTGACTTCCTGGGCTTTTTTTAGTTCCATCAGATGTAAGATACAAGATTTTATGACAGATTGACAACGAGACAGATGAACTTAAGCAAGCCTTAGAAGTTACTTATTTAACTTACCATCTCCTTCACACAAGAGCGGTCCGAGTGTATATCTTCCCTCCTTCTCATCAAGATGGCTGCCGGTGTCACCGAATCTCAATTGTTTCACTGGTAAGTAATCTTTTTCCGTTATATCGCCTCCATCCATCTGAAATTCTGAAAAAATAAGATAGTATGTAGAAAACATTTGGGTGAAAATAAAAAAGACCTTAAAGCCATTGTTCGCGTCAATCGTTATATTTGGACACTCGATGATTGGCAACACTGTGCCATCGCACCGCCCTCCTACCAACATAAAAAAATTCTTACTGAGTGTGTGCAATTCGAAAGACCGACTATATACCGAATAAAAGTGAAACGTTGTCTCCCACAGGCTTCAAGGGACTACACAGAACAGTAAGTCCATTTTAAATTATTGACTAGAGTTCCTTTGTTGAATTGATTTACTGAACCAGCAACCAACTTGAAAATATCGTTATAAAATACTAGCCAGCCGCCCCCCGGCTTCGGACTCTCACTCTGTTAATCGAATCGACTGATAATGTAGCTTTCTATTGGTGTAAGAATTTTTCGAAATCGGTCCAGGGGTTTTTGAGTTAAATTGTAACAAACAAACAAATCTTTCCTCTTTATAATATTATTGGCGAAGCCCGAGCAGCCAGTATAATACTTACCATCCTTATCGCTGATCAGATGCTCGGCGTCGCAGTTGCACCACTTGCTGGGGTCCCGGCAGGCGCCCAGCACCCCGCAGGCGCACATGCGCGAGCCGGGCGGCGCGCCGGCCCAGTAGTCCATGCGCTGCCCGCTGCGCGACACCCACCACGCGAACGGGTGGAAGTTCGATTCCTCGCCTGCAAGACACGTATAATAAGAACAACGGCCTTATTCATTAACGTATTATAAGCTTGATATAGTTAAAATATGTTTTGTCTCGCTCTATCGAATATAAAACAACAGAACGAATGAAACAAAACATATTTTAACTAAGTCAAGCTTATAATACGTTTATGAATAAGGCCGTAAGTTTATTAGGTAGTAAGTATAAAGAAATACAATATCATTAAAATATATGAAAGACATATTAGTTTGCTTAGTGGTGATGTTTAAATGGTGATGTTACTCAGCTTGTGCTATGTCAACATTCCTGGCATAGTGCTGGTTTTTTGAACCTCACAAATGTTGATTCATCAGACAAAAAAGTAATAAGTAAAAAGTAAATAGAAAGATAAATTCTAGTAGATAGATAAAATATTAACACTCTCTCTGCGTCTGTCGTCCCCGAAAATTATAACTTTGGTCTCTTCAAAGCAAGAGTAAATAGGCATCTTCTAGACAGTTGTGATTTACCACCCTGACCGCATCACCACTTAACATCAGGTGAGATAGTGGTCAAACAACTGTCTATAGTAAGGTAAAAAATAAAACTGTCCACAAGAAATAATATATGCAGAGTCATGCATTTTTTTTTTTTTACACATATCTAATAATAAAAATTCAATCAGTGCACAACATACGGTCGCCGCCATCGCGTGATGCGATTGAAGAAGTATTATTTTCGTATAAACAGTTTATTTCAATTTACAATTTCCTGGTCCATCAAGCGGAATTTTTTAACTTTAACCGTTTGGTCGTATGTATTTTCTCAGCAACCCATACTTTTTTAACCGTTAATCTGACCAGCATTACTATTTTCATATAACTTTTTTTTTTATTCTTTTTTTCATAACTTCCGCACATGTCTAAGTCAGTTGGGTAACACAATTTGTGTTTTATAAGTGCTCATAAATAAATTACTTTTTTATAACCAAACAATCTAAGTTAACATTTTTAACACTAATTCAGCAACTAAAAAAAGGATGTATGTATTAAATGGTATTTAATGATAAATACTCACTAGGTGAATTCAAGAGTCTAGAATGTTTGCACATGTAGTCCAGGCGCTGCGAGCAGGAGCGCGAGCGGTTGAGCAGCGCCTCCAGCTGCGCGCGCGACGCGTCGTACTCGATGTCCTGCTTGAAGCTGCCCGGCTCCTGGTACCCGTCCACGGCGCTGCTGCCGGCCGCCGCGTGGTTCACCGCTGTTATTATACGACCGTCCGCTGGAAATTTACATTTATTAGTCAAAAGTCTTTTAAAGAAAACCAGTGATGACAACTCCTACAAAATGTTCCCCCTAGAACCACCGTCAAATATCCCTAAATATCGATTAAAAACCCCTAAATTTTTTGTTGTACACAAATATGAATAAAATAAAAATACATCCAAGTAGTACAAAATAGCTGTTTTAATTATGTGGGTAAATTTTACACACTAACATATATTAATTGAACCATTAACCACTAAATTCGACGTTCGAGGCTTAATATAAATTGTATAGAATCGTGGTTTTTCTAAAAAAAATCTTGAATAGGTACCCCCTAAAAACCCCCCTGGAAATCTTGATTCCCCCTAAATTTAGAGGGAAAACCCCCAACCGTTGGCATCACTGAGTAAAATGTACGGAAATACCAATAGAAATAGGCACTGTGGCGTAGCTATGCCAATGCAGCAACGCTGTCGCATGGGTCCCGCTGATTCAAGGAGGCCCCGGCAGCCACAGACAATACCTTCATTTCAAAATACATTTTCATTTGTTTTAAAAAAACCACAAGGAAAAAGTGCCTAAAGTGTCCTAAATTCTTATATTACCAAAGGCCCTATATTGTCATTGTGTTGTGTATAACTACAACTTGAAAATAAAATATAATTGCAAGTTCAAATTTAATTCACTTATTATACAACCCAGCTTTCAGGTGTCTACCGGGTAGCTTATTTTTTGTCCAACGCAACAAAACAACAAATATTTTTTTGTATTGGGGCGTAAAAAGGCTACTTAAGCCACTGAATAAGTTTAGATAAACAAAAACAATCTTATTAGAATAAAACAAAAAACTATATTACAATGTGTGGAGGAAGGAAGGTGTGGTCTTCTAAAGGAAGGATCCTCGACCAGTCGAACCACTGACTGGCCGGCCCTAAGGCCCCAGTGGTTGATGTCGAGATGTTGTATATATACTTAGCGCGCACAGAAACTATTCAGGATTAGACGTCTTTGAATTGATTCTTGTAGCTGATCATAGATGTCGCTACAAATGCATGCATACTCACAATAAGCATGGCAGGTGACCGGGAAGGCGGCCAGCGGCCCCGAGCCGTCCACGTCCACCTGGATGTCGGCGGAGCGCGTGAGGCCGGCCGCGTTCGCGTACGCCTGGCACGACAGCGGGTGGGTGGCTGCAAGTAATGGAATACCCTCTTATTGCCGACTTCCACATACCCAATTCGATCGTATATATAATAAGAGCAACGTGCCCGGCTTCATACGGGTTACTCGCTAATAATGTAGCTTTCTATTGGTGAAAGAATTTTGAAAATCGGTCCAGTAGTTTTTGTGTTTATTGTATAACATGCAAAAATTCAAAAATACAAATCATTCCTCTTTATAATATTAGTATAGAAGTATAGATTAGAAGGGCACACATCGATACCGCTGCTTTCAACTTAAAGGTTTTCCAATCTAAGAACAGTTACTAATCATATATGGGGAAGGTGATCTTTTTTCATCAACAAATAAATCATATCATTATTCATAAATGTTATCAAAGCTTGAGTGAATAAGCTTCTCCTAAGTGGGCCTACCTACCTCACCTACCACCTATTTAAATCGCACTAGTTTCGCACGGGTACAATGTATATGTTACTATTCCACAAAATGCCTATGATACTCGCTGATAATGTACCATTCTATTGATGAAATAATTTTTTAAATCGGTCCAGTAGTTTTTGAGTACATTCATTACAAACATACAAAAATTCAAATATAGTATAGGTAAAAAAAACAATAAGAGGTATCCAAGCGCAGACATACAAGTGTGGCAGACGGCGCCCGCGTAGCCGGTGCCGCTGCAGTCGCACGTGAACTCGTCCGCGCTCTGCGTGCACGCGCCGCCGTGCTCGCACGGGTTCGGGTTGCATCTACGATAGACGATAGTTATAATTTCACTTGCCATCAGATGATGAAACAGACCAAAACTTTGAGGTTTATACAATGTGAATTCAACACATAAATTACAATTCAAAAGTTGTTCTCAAGTACTTGCACTTAAAAAACATATTATTCTTAAGAATATTATTAAAAACAAAATCTTTAATCTATAACTTTTTTTAGCCCTGGAGCCCTAGTTAAAGAAACACATGTATACAATCCATTACTGTCTTCTGCTACACTGGAGGACTACTAAAAATCAGCGTCAGATATAGCTAAAATAGAAAAGAGAATATCTATTTGATATTTCCTAACATAATAGACAATAGCATTAAAATTAAATAGAAAAAATGGTAATTCCTGAAGTGGATAATCACTTCGTATATGTTGAGGCAAAACTTCAACACTGATCATGAGTGGCTTCGAAGAGGATGATGCAGGAGTTATTATACTTCTAAATTGTATTTGCGTATATTTTTATTATTGTACTTTTGTCGTGCTGCCCGTCTAGAGATATCTCGCGGACGAGTGAATACAAACTAAGATATAAGATATCTCGATATATTATAATTTGATAGACAAGATATCTCGATCGACAAATATCTCTACTTTTGACATCAGAAGTTGTTTTATGTGTAATTTTCATATTAGACCCGGAAGACATAAAGAGATAATCGAATAAAACATGAGAAAACGGTCGACAAAATTTTGTCATGCCAGGCCGGCTGTACCGAACATCCAATACCAACCTGTCGATCATGTGGCAGGCGTCGAACACGACCTCGTTGGGACAGCAGTACTCCTCGGGCTTCCAGTCGGTGGGCAGCCGGTAGTTACCGTCCACCGCGATGCGCCGCATGCAGCCCACGAACCCGCGCGGCCCCGACTTGCCGCCTGCGGGTAACGTACATATAGTAAAAGTGGGAGAGACGCCATACTTTTTGTTGAAATTATGAAAAAAATAAAAAAAAAACATTTTAAAACAACCATTTATTTTTTATTCGAAAGGTACATTAGTATTAAGTATTATAAATGTAATTAAGTTATTTTAGAATTAACATAAAAAGAAACAAAAAATAAAAATTGTAAGTACACAGCAGGCCGTCTCTCCCACAACATGCCATATAGTGTGGGATAGATGTCTTATATATTATTATTACTTTTTTTTGGAATCGGATTAGACTCTTCAAGAAGTTTTGTAGGGGTTTCTTTGTTAGTGGGTGTTTGTCTGGAAGTTGATGGTTTTTGTGGAGATAGATCTGACTGCACTGCTACACTTTCAAGAGGAACTGTTGGAGGAACTACTTTTCACTTTTTCCATGGCCAGAATTAAGTTTTCCTCAGTCCACTGCCCTCTGGCCACTGTATGCTTCCTCACGTATTTTCTTGGCATTCTATAACCAATAATAATAGGTAGTTAGTAAGAAAGAAAATATCCTTCACATACGCTTTTGCAAAAGTTGGCATCTCTCCTCATTTTATGGGAGAGATGCCATGTAGATATAAAATACGAAAGGTATTTAGTTACATGGCGAAATCTAATTAAAATAAGTAAATAATAAACAAAATAATACAATAAAACCAAATCTTACCTTACAGCGTCTTTTTTTCACATTTAACACTCATCAAAACCGCAGCGACTCAAAATTTTCGTCGAAAAATTCACGCGATGAAATAATATTTTCGTCAAACACACGTCACACTTAAGCGCAATCGAAAAAGAACTGACACGTCGCGAAGGAAGCGTTTATGGGTAATTAAAAATAGTGAGAAATATATCTATCCCTTTGTCACTCACTGAATTACCAAAGGTATGGCGTCTCACCTCACGTGGCGTCTCTCCCACTTTTACCCTACATACATATACATCACGCCTCTTTCCCATTGCGGTAGACAGTGATCACCGAATTCCATATGCTCCGATCCTTACATACCACTTTCGCCTCTTCTACTTTCATCAATGCTTTCATACACACGTCGGTTACGAGTACTTTTGACCTGGCCCTTTTGTAGAACGTCCCCGATTTGATCGAGGTACGTTCGCCTAGGTCGACTACGTTAACTTTAGTTAATAAGTCTATTATGTCAGATATCGACAGACGAGCATGAGGTTCACTTGATGGTAGGTGATACCTCAGCCACAGAACATCAGTCAATGATGCGCTGTCGCCTAGTTTTTACTTCGAAGTCCAACGCGCAATGTACACTTCACAATTTTTGTATCTATGAAAGGTCCGGTCAGAATTTTGATATTCTTCCCACACGTTCAGTGGCCGAAGTTATCAGACGTGGGGAAGACATGCTTACAGATAATTATAAACATGTCGTCCTGGTAGGATTCGAACCCACGACTGATCGGAGCGTGCGGCAGGTGTTCTGCCAAACGCGGCAACGATCCCGTTTATAGATCGATACCAGAATTTAGTCATTAGTGCAATGAACGTAATAAAACTTTTATAATAGGGGGAAGCTAAACTTTTATATATTTAAGGACGAACGACGAAAGCTTCATAACAATAAACCGAGTCATCTCTTGCCAAAACACCGCATTACAATAATTTGGTCCTTCGAGTCGGATGTAAAATACTGTCACTTACCAGCGATATAATAAGTGCTCCCAGTAAAGAACTTGAGTTTCTTAGTAGTCTTCACTGGTCTATAGTTAAGAGATAAGACCAAGGTATCCGGAGCCATGGTAAGCATGAGGGAATGCCAGCGGCCGTCGTTGAACAATTCATTGTAGTTATCTAACTTCACCTTCGGCGAGCCTTCCGTGAATAGCTCCACTTTCACTTGTCCTTCTTCTAAGAACACCTGTTGTTTACAAAAAAAATGAAATATCGTGTCTTCATAGATTAGTAGTTCTAACAATAAATACTTGAACTTTATAAAGGTATATAATACATGGAAAATGCTTAAAATAAACGGCTTGAATGCAATTTTTAGAAATTTGTTTGAAACTGCGACATTTTTCATCAGGTTCCTTGATGCTTTAGGTAGTACACTTCCATTGCGTTTCAATGGGTCGCGGGATGAAAATAAAAATAGCCAATATTTTCCTACATCCTTTAAGGAATATCAAAATCCCGACCGGATAACGAAACTTCGTTCATAGATGGATATGATTTATATCTCAAAACAGTTGATTGACTATCTCACCGGATCGTAAGTGGTGATGCGTTCAGGGTGGTGAATCACAACTGCTTAGAAAGTACCTGTTAACTCTAGCTATTGTCGTCTACACTAATATTATAAAGACGAAAAGTTTGTATTTTTCTATGTAACAAATAAATTGAAAAACTACTGGATCGATTTCAAAAATTCTTTCACCAATAGAAAGCTACTTTATCAGTGAGTAACATAGGCTTTTTGGGTAAAGTACATGTACATTGTGCACGTGTGAAGCCGGGGCTGCAAATATATGAGTATTGAGTCGTATAGAATCAAAAGCGGCTATATGACTTATGGCTGATTGTTAACAATTTAAAAAAGAAAACGTTTTTCTCCTTTATTTTTGTATTAGGTATCATTCATTGCATGTTTAAGGTATCTATTAATATTAACAATTAAAGATAAAACCAAATATATAAAAAAACATAACAGTCTAAACGACAAGAGCTTATTTTATTTTTGTAGATTGCCGGACCTAAAATGTCAGATAGCCGCCTTTGATTCTATACGACTCATAATATGTATATACAAAAAAAAATGACTCACCTTAACATATCCGTCAGTCTTGAACTTGTGGTATATGAGCAGGCCGTGCATCTCGTAGGTGCGGAACTCGAGCGACACGTTGAGCGCGTTGCTGCCCGAGTAGCCGCGCAGCTTGGCGTACGAGCCCGCCTTCAGGAACGTCACCGGCACGAGCGGCGGCTCCTGCCCGCACAAATACATACACGATATACGATATACATAATCAGTCAATGAAGCGCTGTCGACCTAATTTTTACTTCGAGCATTCGGAAATCCATAGACTGAAACCGAAACGCCGCAATATGCACTTCACGGTTTTTCCATCTATGAACATAAACACTTTAAAGACGTATTTCAAGTTAAAAAAGAGTGGCGGAGAGTTTATTGCCAGTTCTTCTCATCCGTTCTACGCCCTTGATTTGAAAACTGACAGTAAAAATTAAATTGGAAGCATTTAATATGATTTTTGAATTTGAATGTTCAAGCTGTGAAATCAACAAATTAGACTGGCTTGGACTACTAACACAAAAATTATTGATATTTCAATGAGATTCTATCTTTACGAGTACATTATGTTGCGGTGCCTGTTTTCAAGTACTTTTTAAGGACCCACTGTGAAAATATATATTTTTATTTGAAAGAAATGTCTCTCAATGTTGTTTCAAATCGTTAAATGTTTTCTTGTTAACTTGTCTAAATAATTATTATAAAAATACATATTACTATATGTTTAATAATATTAAAACACAATACATTAACTCACGGGACAACTATAGAGCGTGTTCACTTTCTGATACTTGAAGGCCTCTCCAGTGTCATACCCCTCTTTCAGCTGGTAGATAATGTTAGTTGCATTCAAATACATATTTTCCACACATCCTGTGAAGTTTTGGTTCACCACGAGACCTTCTTGGAAGTTCGGTACACCGCCAATATAAAACTACAAAAAAAAACATAATATTGTTTATAAAACACACAATAATTATTACATAAGAATTTTTTTCTGAATAAGTACTTAAAGTCATTTGTTGTGATGTGAAGGATTTTTCTAAACTAGCTAAACAAAAAAAATCTGATTAATGTTTATAATAACATTTATATAATCCTTTGAATGCTTTACAGAAAATTTATTAATTGAAATATATAAAAAATTATTGAATATATCATTTAAAGGTGTCATACACAAAGTTACAGAAGACAATGTTAATTTTTAACAAAATAATATTATTGAAAATAAGTGTTCATGGATACTGCATATTTTTATATAATTGCATTCGAAATTAAGGTCTTGAGGAATTGCTAGGAAAAAATATAAATAAATCACTCACCGCGCGGTTGAGATTAAGTCTAGAGAACTCCCCTCTTATGTGTCCCTGCACCACAACCCTGTCCACGGAGAAGATGATGTCTCTGCGGTTGCGAGATATCACCACATCGTGCCAAATGTTGTCATCCAGCAAGCTGCCCACGGATAGAGATGTTGCCGTGCCTGACCCTGGATATTACACTATTTACTAAATCTACTGTAATTGACTGATTGACTTTTTGCTGATGGATGGTAAGTGATCATCCGCATGACATAATTAAGCCTTTAACGTCACAAAGACACTTTTCAGAAGTCCTCTCTTCGATGTGATTTTTTAGCGTGAAAATTACATTCCTAAAGTACCTTGTTTAGTCTATTTTGAAGTAGAGCATCCTGGAAATTTTGAATACTCCAAAAAGGATGAAATTTTGTTAGTCTATCTGTTGTTATTTTGCATACTTCAAAAGTACAACTATCAAGGACACCTTTAGAGAATATTATTGGCTGAAAATAATCCGTTCGAAATGAAAAATAATGTCACTCAAAAATTTATGTCTTTTCAAATTATTTTGCAAAAATATGATATAAATATTTTTTTTTTATCGAAATTTAAGTTACGCCATTCGAAAGAGCACTCTTGGAAATAGTTGACAAGTTACTTTAGGATTTTTTTCGGTGATATTTTATGGTAAATAATCACGTCGAAAAGAGGACTCTTTATGACGTTAAAGGGTTAATGAACAATGATGCACCATCAACACATCATTTTATACACATATGTGATTTTTACCGCACAGTTTCGCCAACATTAAAGCAAGGTAGTAAATCGAAATGATTCCAAGTCTGAATATAAAATAGCTCTGTTTCGACAGATAATAATGGAAAAATGACAGCTGTAGCAAAGAACATTTTATTCCATTTAAAAACACCTAAATGTACTATATAACATCGCGGATTTCTTTAGATTAAGCTTTCTTATAAGAAAATCTACTACAGTACAGTATAAATCCTAATGCAAGCTGAGAAATAAGCCCAGTAGCGCTTTTTGTTTCGACTTTAAACAAATTAAACTAAAAACAATTTAAATCGGTTCAGATAGGGCGTTGGCGCTTGCAATCGAACAAAAATATATAAATCAATGCAGCATGTTTCCCTTGAGTCCGCTTAAATGCCAGGGGCAATCCCTGGCATTTTATGAATACACAGCACTTACCGAGATCGATATTAAGAACAAGTCGATTGTCCCTCAACTGCAGAGCAATATAGTCCCCCTGAGTGCCTCTGGAATACAACATCGCCCCGGAGGCAACACTAGTCTTGAAACGGAAGCGCACTGTCTCCCGAGACGCAGATATCGGGTCTCGGAGCAAGTCTACTTTAACGAGAGATGTGCCGTTGAAGTATAGCGTATCAGCCACTGAAAAAAAATGGTAACTCTTATAACAAATGAAATAAACTTATAATATGAAAAAAAACATATCGGAAAACGATAGGCAAGAGTACCTCAACCGCAAGACAACCGCACCGTCGTTTATTTCGAACTTGGCAAAAATGTCAATGCCCATTTACACGATACTTGCCTGTTACATACAAGTAAATTGAAACAATAAATGACTTGCATGGTCTAAACAACACGTAATATTCTTGATTTGTCATTCAAATTATGTTTCAATACTTTTTTTGGTATAAATAGCACATAACATCCGCGGGTAAACAGTTGCTTACATTTTTGGGATGTCAATTATTGCGTTGAAATGATTGCATTCAATTATTATTATTGTCAACAAGAAAATGGCGTCGTGTGAATGGGCCTTAAACATATGAATCATACATACTCGTACAAACACGCAATCTGTAATTTATTTCTCTTTACCCAGACGAACTAACTTTCTGAGTGTCTGTTAAGTTTCTGTGTCTCATATTCATTAAGGGTGTATACACTATACAGGCGAGTATCTAGAGTACAGTGATATAGCAAACAACATTACAGAATTAGTGCCTAAATATTAATAAGTGCTTTGATACAATCAAGTCAAAAAACCTAAAAAATATATTTTATAACTAAAAAAAATAAAGGAATAGAAAGAAGACATTTTTTTTAGTAGACATACCATAATCACATCCATACAACTCCACTCTCATGGAGATTTTGTCCCGCCATCTCATAGGATTAATCCTTATGTATTGAGCAATTATAGGCACTTCGAATTCGTTCTTTACAACAGTGTTGCCATCGTGGTTACCTTCAAACATCTACAAAAACAAATAATTATTTCATTAAATCGTTATATTTTTTTACTATCTAAGACAATTTATATAAACCATTAAAATGGTTTATATAAATTGTCTTAGGTTATAATGTGGTTAATAATGTGAAAAACCTCAATAAACAATAATTCTACAAAATATTGCAAGTGAACATATTAAATAGTATCTTATTATGTTCAATTTTAGTAGAAAAGTGTAATTTCATATGTTAGTATGTTAAAGTTGTGTTATAATTTAAGATTAATACATTCCTATTTATCTACACTATGCAAAAAGTCTATTCCACTTACAGAGTAATCAAATATTATTGTAAGTGTTTAATATGAAATGAATTAGTCCATTGGAAACACTGAGTTCATTGATCAATTACAAAATTCCTCATTCAGATTGCTTTTGTCATAGAAAGGACAAACAAATCCATTGTAGGAAGTTCATCTCGGTGATTTTACTTTATATTATAGAATTATGTGACATAAAATCATCCCCATATTGATCAGCGGCGGTACCAACATGTCTTAATGCAATTTTTTTTACCACCGCCGCCCATAGACATCCGCAACACCAGAGGGCTTCCATATGCGTTGACTACCTTTAAGGAAGATGTAGGCTCGCTTTTTGTGGGAACCTATCGGTTCGGAAAAACCGCCGCGGCCGGCTAAAACTGATTCCACAGAGTGGTTGTGCAAGACCGGAAGTGTCTCAGGATATTTCAGATATATTTAAAGATAGAATCAGACTGTTACCTTGTGTCGCAAAACAAGGTGTCAATCTGTGAGATCGTGGTGAAATTAATTGGTATCTCGCGTTCTAGTTGAGTACAAGACATGGTCCATAAGTAGTTAAAGAATTATTTTTATTTGAAGCCGTCAATAAAAATTCTCGTTAGAAATTTAAAGATTTCAAATGCACTTTTTATTCATTTTAGAAATAGATATTCCTTCCACCCAATTAAAGCTCTTTGTGACCAAAAGGCGGAAAAAATATAATTAAATAATATTATCTATGAATTTGAATAATATCTCCTGCCAACCACTCAATTATTTCCAATGATACATATACATATATAACCTGTGCATATCCCTCTGAGTCGGAAAAAACTCGCCAGCTCTCTCCATCATCTGAATACTGGAGCATATACTCCGAGACAAACTCGTCCGTCGCAAAGCGTCCCCTGGTGGCAACCGCACGTAACTCCTTGCGTTTTCGCAAGTTTACCGTCAAATGCTGGTAGTAGGAGCTCTCTTTCGCCGTCCAAGCTGAGGTTCCTTCACCGGTAATGTTAGTTAGTGCTATCTTTTTCCTTTAAGCCAGACCAAAAAAAAACCTCGCCATGTTGCGGAAAACCAATAAAACGATCTATAAATTATTCTTCTTGCGTGTAAATTATTTAACAAAACAAGGGCAAACAGGCTTTCTTCTGGTCAGACTTTAAGTTAAGTGCAGAAATTTAGTACAGGTTATGAAGTATCTGAATTACCATATACACTTCGAAAATACTATGTTAGTTAAAAATAAAAATCATTAATAAATTATGTGGAAGAAAATACTTTAAATAACATTTACTATCAGGTACTAGTCATGACAACTTTAGTTTGAATCGCAATTTAAAAACATTATCAGGACAATTGTTTTTTGATACAGAAAAGTAACAGTTATCAAGATTTGATTCCAACTTGAGTCATCTCATTGGACAATTAAAGTACATTAAGCAAATCTAAATTAAACAAAACCATCACCAAGCATAAAAAAAATATTCCTAAAATTACCCATTACCAACAAATAAAAATACACAAAAGAAGCGACTACACCATGCAAACAACCATCCTTTGTTAGACACATTTAGTTCAGTTTAGTTAGTTGCCGTAGTCATTACCTTGACTTCACCCCCAGCGGCTTTGTATCGCACATAATCGAGGCCATTGCTACCATAGCTTATATGGTATTCTTGGACAAATTCTTGCGAATGTGCTCGGCCTTGTGTTGCAATTCGCGTGACGTTCTTCACACTCCCCAAATCAATGATAAGTTGCTGATCAAAATCATTCTCGGACGCCGTCCACGCGTTCAAACCTTTTTTTTAATCATGTATTTTAATTTCAGCTGAATTATTGATTTTTAGTATTCAGACTATTAGATGAAATCAAATACAGAATTTTTGTAACATTTTATTTAATAAACCCATAGATTACACCATAAAAAAGCCTATTTCCTAATCTAATATACACTACAAGAAACACACACCAACACCAACAAACATTTTGAGATTTCAAGTATATTCTAATAAGGTTTTTCCTTTTTCCCTAGAAAATTGCAAACAAAACCAGGGTCAGGTTCACTCAATGGTTGAGCATCCTTTAAAAGATCTTCAATTCTTAACAATGTAAATGGAACTGTTTGTCTTTCATATGAATCACATATTTTTAAAGCCACAGCTACAATATAAGACTCATTTAACAGGGTCTCTTCAAATACAAAGTCTTTAACTACATTATTTTCATAGAGTTTTGTACTTGTTGTTATATGCCCTATTTTTAATTGCTCTTGAATTAAAAAACTAAGGGAATCCAGAGGGATTGACGCTACTCCTATTCCTATATTCTTCAAATAACTCTCTTTCAGACACCATATTCTATAGAAACATGCCAGTTTCTCTGGATCAGTTTTGTAACTTTGAATTTTCTTCCATTCCACTTCACTGAATTGTCTCTTCATAAGACGGAAGAATTCTGCTACATCTTTGTTAACTGGAGGCTCAGATTTCATGACATCAATGCCTATTTTCTGCTTAGTGTTACCAGCTAATACCACAAAATCTCCTTGGTGAGAGACATTGAAGTTTACTGATGAGTCACCAGCTGCTAATAAATATGGTTTGCCCAATTCATCCCGTCCTACCTTAATATTTTGATAGGGAATAGTAGTAGCAGTACTAAGATACTTTCTGATCATTAGTCTTCCAATTAATGTCGATTTAGCATCCTTCAGGAAGACAAATTTAGAGATTCGTTGCTTCTCTTCTGGTTGAATAAAGCTTGATATAGCCAAAACCTGATCTTTTGTAGGTTCCCAGAAGTTTGCATCAAAAGCCCATCTGGTATTTATGCATGCCATTTTTGAGTAATTTATTCGTAAAATCTTGAAATTTTTTGACCAGTTTAGTAAACAAAGGAATACAGATAGGTTTTTATACCATGTGTGAACCTGTTGACCAATTAATCCTGTTCAAGGTCTATTACACAGTTTTAAAGAATGGCCATAAAAATTTGCAAATAAACAAAACAAAATAATCAATGATATAAATGCATGCTATTTTAATAAAACAATACAAAAACAATCAAAATATTTCTATGGAATAGTAAAGCAGAATGTCACACATGAAGTAGTAAATTCAGCACAGAACTTACAAAGTGGAAAATGAATAAATATTTAATATTTAAGGGTGTATTGCGAACAGGTAATAATCTACCAGATATAAATATCTAGTAAAATTGAAGGGTAAGTAATACTAATGTACGCAAGTTGGGAGTTGGATTTAGCCTAAGAAAGCTCATTAGAGTACTTTTTTAAATATAAAATTCCACTTACCATATAATATAGCATTTTCTGGTCCTCTTTCCCTTAAACTTGAGGTAGCGGTTAATTTGGCATTCTCTAAAAGGGGTTCATTACATTCATAGTCGTAATAATAACGCACAGAATCTGAAAGTTCACATAATATATGAAAATCTTTGATAAAATTAATTATTCTTTAACTACATTGTAATGGTTTTCGAAATATAACGCATTTTAACGAATTCCGTAAGTTTACATTATACTAACCCGATTTCACACTTGTCAAGCTAAAACAGAGCACCGCAACAAAAGAATACACCGAGTTGATCATCATAACTTCATAGTTAACTTGTAGTAGCTCCGATATATAGGAATTACAAGTTTCTCACAAATTATATCAAAATTGTTTGATCATTACAAAATAATATCGGCGTTGTCACCTAAATTAACCAACTACGGACAACACCCCATCGCCTTATTGCCAGTTTCCAAATATATATGTAACTGTCAAAATTAAAAAAAAATTACTTACATGGCAAATCAAATAGTAAACAAAGATTAATATGTTATAGGTACCTACTCGTTAATTTCAAGATTGCCGTTACTATCCGCCCTGCTTCCTCATGGCTCATACGTCCACAATGAGTGCGGTCGTCAAATGGAACGGTTCAATGGGTGTTTTGGTTCATGGTTGAAATTCTTCGATTATGTCAATGTTGAAATTATCGCTGAGTGGAACACCCACAGATAATGCTCTCAAGTGTCATTTCGACGAAATTCATTTGTCAAAATTTAAATGACAAGTTTAATCTGATTATGATTTATGAATCTTATTTTCTGTGTAAACCTCTAAATAAATAATTCGATTTTTACTTGATTAATGTAATACAACAGTGTAGTCCGGAAATTATAATATTTAGTCTTAAATTTGTATATTTTATATTGATTAAAGCCGGTAAACTGGGTGAACGCCCTCATAGGTGAATACACCGTATTAGTTTTCTACTGCAATTTCACCGCATCTTCCCGTGACGTTAAATAGTGCCACGTTCGTGCTTTTTAGTATTGCAAAGGATGCAAGATTTCTTCTAAGAGATTTTACTAAAAGGTAAAAGTGCTATTACTTTTAGTGAGTCATACGAAATCTGTCAAACTCAATACTCTATAAAAATCAATACAAGGCAGTGTGTTATGTATTCAGTGTGCTTGTTGGTACTTATTATTTATATATTCTATAATATTAATCATAAACTAATTTGATGTATACAATATATTATAAATATAACCAACTTTCTGAATAAAATGCAGTATGAAAAAATATGAGTTTAAAAAAATATAACATAATGTACTTTAACTACAGTAAGTTAACTCCCTGCTCCTAGAGTAGGCAAGGAGCAGACACATTACTGTGTCCATTTCACTGATCATTTTTCTTTACAGGCAAGTTGGTGGTCACTCACCTGTAACGTGCCTGTCTGATATATTTTGTTTATAATTTGTTACCCTGGAATTTGAACCCACTTGTGCTAGATGCAAAGTCACGTCACACAAAACAAAAATTAAATAAATATATTTTAGCAGTGGCGTGACCACCATACAAGCAAAAACGCCTGTTTTGCCTTATTAATGCATTAAAAAGAAATATAATAATGTCGTTAGTCATATATGATAATTATATAAATATTTAAACATGTATTATGTTAAAGTTGGCAAGACGGGCTTTTGGGCTTGTATGGTAGTCCCATCACTGTATTTTAGTCAACAATATTTCAATGGCTTCTGAAGAATTTAAAAATTTCCAGAATAAACAATGTCAACTACAGACCGTAAGTTGGAGTTAGAACGCAAAAAGGCGAAGCTCCAAGCCTTGCGTGAAGAGAAAGATCGTCGTCGGAGAGAGAAAGAACAAAAAGATGCAGAAGAGGCATTGGTAAGTTACCGTTATTGTTAGTTAATTAAATTATCCAACAGCTTTACATATTATGTAGTACCAAGTAGTCAATACATGGACATAAGGAATACTTTTATATATTAAAAATTTAATATCTAGCCCTTAAATAAACCTCATATAGACTATATTTTTTAAAATACCAGGAAATGCTTTTTTTAAATGAAGTTCCAATATATATTAAAAAAACTTTCCAGCAAAGAGCATCCACAACCTCCAGCCTGGACAGTCGTCGCGATCTTGATGAGATGCTCTCTTCACTGGGTGTGGCACCAGTCAAGGATGTTCTATCATCACTTTCCTCTATGACATCACTGACCCCACCGCAGACGGCCTCCCCTGATGCTAGTCTGCCCCATACTGATAAAGCCAGCATTCCATCTCAAGGGTATGTTTTATTTGTCTTATTCTGGCTAACATAATAAATTCCTAAGTGCCTTTTGTTTGGCTGTATTTCATTGATTAATAAATCACAAATATATATTTTTTGGAGTTACTAGACAGTTTAGATATAATAATAATAAAAAATAAAGTCATTAATAACATGTTATTTTCATAATCAATAGTAAACCGCTTCTATATGCCTATTTGAGTGAATTATCAAATCTTATTGTCTGGAGTTTTAAAAAGTAGACATTTACATTTAAAGAATAGACCAGCACCAAAGTAATATGTTAAATTAAATATTGCAGTGTTCCCAAAAAACCAACACAACTGCAAGTAGTGTCTGTGCAGTCTACTGACATTCCTCCAAAAGAAAATGTCACGTATGCAAAACAGACACAAACTACTACATCAGGGGTTACTGAACTGCGAGATGGTAAGTTCTCTCACATTATTTATTTTGATGAAGTTTATTTAAATATGGTCAATTAAAATAAGGTCTTGTGATTTACTTCTTTAACCCTTTCAAACTGCCTGTAAACTGAAGCTTGAAGTCCCAGCCGGGGATAGTAAGCAAACAATATTCTCAAGTGTTGATTCAATGAGAGAGACTTACTAGTATTAGGTATGACATATTGTCAGCTAGCCCACAACATAGTGCTAGTCGTTTTTACCTACTTCACAAGGGACGGAAAACCTGACGGGACATATACGTCCCACCAGAGTTGAAAGGGTTAAACCCTAAAACATTTTTTAATAATGTGAATGCATTACCTTATTTTATTGTACTGTGAAACTATTAATTTGATTTGGAAATTTTTATTAGTTCAATATTTTCCCTCAGAAACTTTAATTTAAAGTTGTACAGTAATTTAAAAAAAAAATATAACTTATTGTTTGTACTCTTAATTTATCTAGCGGTTTAGACAAAATCCACTTTTTATGAAGATATATCTGAGGCCCAAGCATGAACAACTTGCAAGAAAGTATTTATTTGTAATTTCAGCTGATTTCTCATATCGAGGGTATAGTGCAAATAAAAATACTAAATACCAATATAAAATTTTAAGATTTCCATATTCTATTTTAAAAGCTTAGGGACAAATCTACTTAAGATATACAAAGAATATATCACATCACATTTGCATATATTTTTCTTTAGCTTAAAGGTAAAATATTTGAAAAAAACATTTATGCAATGCATTTAAACTACTGCCAGATAGTCTTATAAGAAGTGGACCTTGATTACACCTCTCTAGATGCATTTCTTTATTAAGGGCACTGTACAATGGCTTTAATCATCTAATGCGTTGTATTTTTTCATTTCCTAGACATATTGAACTAATTTTTAACATGGAAGAGTAAATTTAAAATGTGTGTATTCTAAGAATTATATGCCTCTGTCAGTCAAACGATGTTCTTTGACTTTCAAAGGCAAGAACAAATTCTCATTATTTTGACAATTGTAGTTTTCTTATCTTGTTCTTTGTAAATACATATTACATGTGTTGTACTTTAATTAATATAACTGAAATTTGAGAATTTGTCTGTGATGCTGATTGATTTAACTGTGATGTTTGGGTGTTGGTATTAACATCATCATTTGCAAATGCAACTTATTTTTTGTTTGTTTGTCACTAACAGAATGATTTTGTCATTAATCATTTAACTTTTATTTAAATTAAAGCATAGAATTCAATAATTCCACTACTATATTACCACCTTTAAATATTATTATAAAATTTAAAATATACTTTAATGCAAATTAATATGAAAATAAAAGTATCGAATTCAAAATTCAGAAATGCTTCAAAATTCATTGTTTTTATATTTGGGACTTCAAGTAGAAAAAATAGTGGAATTACTAAATTCTATGTACAGATTACATTAACATTTAATATATTTGTAACATTAAAAGTAAAATCAGTAGTTTATAGACATCATTTGCTTTAGAAATTTTGTCTATTGTGTAGTATTTGCAAATGAAATGACTTGTCGAGTGACCAACGACATTGTAGCGAAGCAGTATTTACTTTTCACACTTCTCGCCTCAGTCTGTAGTCTGAATTTATTTTATAAAAACACAGCCTAAGCGTGGTCGATTCATTGTTTTTGTTTTATTTTGCCTCGATAAATTCCGACTACAATAGTTCACGCAATTCTGAAAAGCTTTCGTGCCGTTCTGTTATTATATTGTATAGTAACTACACTATAATATCTATATTGTATATAGACGCAGTCATAGTTTTAGTCGAGTAGTGTGTAATGTTATTAAGTAGGTAATATATAACGTAAAGAGTCTCCTTGTATTTATACCAAAATTTAGTTTAAAGAAACTTACTTTTAAGCCCAAAGGCCTTAGCGCGAACGACTTAGTGTTTCTGAGCGCTGAGTATAACATCTCGACGACGACGACTTCGACTGGTCTAGGGTCCTTCCTTTTGGTTGGAGAAAGAGCAACACTTTCATTTCTCTACAATACAAATTTTTCGTGCTAGGGCCTTAGGGCTTTTACCCCTAACTTTTAGAGCAGTATTATATCTCCCTACTATATATTAGATAGTGTTTTCGTATCTTTTTTTCGTTAATTCATCAAGTACGTGTGCAATAATAAAAAAGTAGAATTCGGACCTATTACTCTTAATTATAGATCAAATCGTAGAAAATGCTTATAAAAAATATATTCGCTTGGTATGACTGCATTTATATATTTCGAAATTAGTCAGTAAAATAAACCCGTGGTAAATTCCAAGTTTACCGTAAAAGTAAATACTGTATGAGTGTCTGGTGCAATGTTTGTGTTTGTGCTACCATAAACAAGGCTCTTCCAATGCATCACCGCTTGCAGGATACATGGAGGACTGGTACCGGCCACGCAAAGGTAATATCGACTTTATTAACACATTCTATCATACAATAGTGTTTGGTTTTTGCTTGAAAGCGTCCACTTAGGAGGATGTTGTAATGTAAAATTCTAATTTCCTTTTTAGATTTTTTTCTTAAGCTCTTTTTATTAGTAAACTTTATGTTTTTAGAATACTACCTATATTTTTTTTTTTATTATAATTTGCAAGTCAAGACATTATTTTTATATTTTTTTAAACTTTGGCACTCAAGTATCCATTGTGTTACCAAAACAAAAATAGATAACGACGCAATAGCGGAATTCAAACTCTATAAATTTGTCATTATCCATGAATATCATACAATTACGTTACGGTAATAAAAAAAAATCATTGAAGTTCTACTAGCTCGTTGCTTAAGTCGTTGTTAAAGATATACGTACGATATTCATGGATGTTATTCACCTGTCTTTTGATAATATTAACTTTACCCGGAGTTTATTCTAAACTCCATTATTTCAATAATTTGTAACGATACTGCATGCCAGTCTATAAGTTTTCAATTTAATAAATAAATGGGATTTTTGTTTGAGGCATGTTCAATGTCGCATGGTTAAATAACACCGGAATATGTGAAAGTTAGATTAGGTAATGTTAGTCTTAAACAATCTGTAAGTCTTTACTGATTTTGATTGTCGTTTCTTTCCCATATAGCCCACACGACAGACTACTACGGTAAGTCATTATTCCTCCCGTAAGCTTCTATCATTATCGGTGAATAACATGGTGGCGGTAGGACCAGATCTCATTAGACGTGTAAATAGACCTTTCACGCTTTTAGAATCTTACTAACATTTCCTAAAAACATCGATGTATAACTATGGCTAACTACAGGGTTTTATAGATAATGATGTGGTAATTCAATCCATTCCAAGTGGCCTTCCAGAGTTCTCCACGTGGTCTCGGAACCACTGGGCCACAGTATATAGCACAGTATTATAATATTTGTATTATGGTGCCGGTATGGGGATCGCCATGTCATCTCACTCACACTTCCGACTCAACTAACAATACATTGCACAGGTTTTAACGCATACAGACCCATTTTATTAAACTTTCGGACTGATTGGTTTCGATATGTCCATACGCGCTGTGTTTTGCATTTCAAGAAGAATTGCGGTTTAAAAAGAAGAATTTATTTCCTGTACATATCAAATTATTTTGACAAACTCATGCAATTAATAATACATAAACTGTGTCTTCTTGAAATGCAAAGATTTAACAAAACAAAATTTTAAAAAACCGTCTCGGAGTTACATAAAATGGTGTCATAGGCCATGCTGTATATTACATAGCAACTGTTGTACTCCTTTGTTTATACGTATTTTATATTGTTAATCGAGATACTGACATGATTGTTTTTTTCCTCCCTTTTCAAGACGAGTACAATCTAAACCCGGGTTTAGAGTGGGAGGACGAGTTCACAGGTAGGTTTCAATTCCGAACCATAGAAAAACCGCCCTACGTAGAGCCTGTGCCACTGTCACTCAGCATGTATGTTCGTTACTTACCCCTCTTCATATATGTAACGCTATTTATCAGTAGTCGCTAATATAATATGGCATATATGTACTTCTTATTTGTGAATATATACAGGTGCAGCATGTTTCATTATTGTTTCTTGTATTGCAGTTGTTGTCTCAAATCTCTAGTCCGGGCTTAGATGGGAAAAAGGAAAAAAATATTTTATTGAATTTATAGTAATATAATGTTGATTAATAAATTCATGAATGAAATTCACAAGCCACTTGGCTTATTTTTTATGTTAGATATCGACAGACGAGCATGAGGTTCACTTGATGGTAGGTGATAACTCAGCCACAGAACATCAGTCAATGCGCGACCTACTTACCTACTTGGCTTGTTACAAAGGCCTACATTGTTTAAGTCAGATGCTATAAGTACAGGAATAAGAAATGCATTCATAGACTAAAAAAAAGGTATTGAATATTGTTTTTAGATAACGAAAGAATGAATGACGTTTAAATTAGGAAGAATTTCCACTCATAGTTGTGAAATTAAGTTATATACTAATTTAAATTTCATTCTTATCGCTTTACAAAAAACACAATCTTGCTAAATACAAATAACTAATTTACACAAAAGCTAAAACCTGTATATATTTACATTTGGCGTTGTTTCGATAATATCTATTACATTATTTATGTTTATGCATGTGACAGAAATAGTACTTATTTTATGCATGACATTATGTCATCGCCTCATGTAGGTATTTTCATATTTATTTATTATTATTTATGGTTATCTCTCAGTGGAGAGCTCGGGAAGTTGTTTTTTTTGCATTTAATATTAATAATTTTGAGCTTTCTGTCACGATTTGCTTTTTAAGTTCCGTGTGTGAAGTTGATTTTGTTTTATTTCAGTTTATCGAGTCATTTGCTTAAAAACCGTTTTAGTTAGACTAAATTTTCAATTTGATATTCCTTGCCAATAATAGATGTTGAAATAAATGATGAAGTTTAGTAAATTGTGATAAAAGGGGTAAAAAAACAAATGAAACTAATTAATATCAAAACGTGGCTATCTTTACTGACATATAACTTGATGCCACATGTTAATAAATAACTATAATAAAATAATTAAGCAATTAAATGTAAAGTAGCGCTTGTGCTAACAAAAATGCAAGGAAATCATTTAGATGTAGTGCTGGGTTCTCTCTCTCTCTCGCTCTTTCAGTTGAGATAGTTTTCTTGCTAGTGTTTCAAACAGTCTCATGTTAACTCAACTTTTTAAGGAAAATTTCAATTGGAATCCATTCCAAAGGAAAAAATCCTATCAAACTATTTTGCTCTGTTTATTTCTATTTAAGACATTTATGCTGTTTTTTTGTAATGGTTTTTTGTTTGAACTTTGGAATGGACAAAATAACTTAAGCAGTTTATCTTATTTTTACTTTTTACTTTGACTCTTATTAATAAACTTGGTGTAAGCTAAAAGTAGTAAACAGACTACTAATATTTTGGATTTTGTGTGTATAATAACGGCTGACTGATGAACCAAAACATACAGTTTTGTTAAGACAACAATTTGTTGCGTGAAATATATATGTTACTGAATAAAGAATCGCTAGACGTAGTTTTGAGTATCTTTATCTCAATAAGGTAAAAGAGGAACAGAAATTTAATAGTGAATATGGTCAGATTTTATAGTGTACACATTACTCGTAAATCTACTCGTAAGCAAAATTAGCTTTGAACGCCTTCTTGTGCACTTTGTTTCATTAGATAAGAATAATTTGCATAAAGTAGGTTCACGTATGAAAGTTAGAAAACATTCGAATATAATTTAGAGAACCAGCAACATAAACTTTAAATATTCTTATTTACATGTACCACCATGTTCTAAATAAGGTTTCCTTTGAAAAAGACTGCCTTTTCACAGAGCAAGTGTAAAGGTACGGAAGCCTTTCCAAAATCACCCTTAGATAAATTTCGATAGCTCAGAAGCGCTCAATGAACGGTATTTTTTTAGAAGTACGGTAAAATAAACTGCTTAAGATTTCTAAACTATCAATCTTTCATTTCGCTAGTAGTTAAAACGTAGAGCTATTTTACATTCGCATTCAACATAATTATTCACATCGTATACTATGTTTCATGATGTTTTTAAGCTCAGATAATTAACTCACCTATTAAAAGTAACCTAACTAAACCTGTAAAAAAACCAATTTTGGTAATTTTTACATCATGAATCATACATAACACACGGCTGACATACTCTCAAACTGTTGCATTCCAAAATTAAGGGCTGCAACTTGATTTAATTGAATATTGACGCGTCAACACATTTAGGGTTTTTATTTATAATATAAAATATAATGAAATTAAATAATAAAAGATATATAATAATGAGCTGACTCCAAACAAAAGAGAACAGACTTTTAAATCCTGATTACTTGAATAAAAATCCGGTACGAAGGACCACACAGTCTTTGATGATAAAAGGTAAATCTTTATAATAATTACTGTTAATTATTTTTGATAAAATATAAATGATAAACGATTTGCCTACACCAAGTGCCGAAACTATAAAAGCTATCGTAAACTGTTGACGTGGCGCTCGATGTAGCTTCGACAAAATGAATAAAAAGTAGAGAATTTAAAAAGTAAATAAAATTCGCGCTTTAGTTACTTAACGTTGAGGCAACTAAGCTATTGCCTAAAGAAAGTAAGTCAGTCGTATACGCATGTCCCACCGCGCGGCGCACAAGGGCCATTCTTATTCACCGTCCAGTGCTTACATTCGATGGGGATGGCGCGCGCCAAGGCGAGGATGAAGAGGCAGCTTTCCATGGCAAACTCCCGCCGGGTATCCTGCCGCACGGGCTGCCCACCGTCAAGGAGGTGCAGCCGGCCGTCACGGCCACGCCGCACGAGAAGAAAGAGGAGGAGAAGGAGAAGAAGAGTGAGTAGTCGTTCCGTCTTATTAGATTCGATAAGTGAACTTTATGCTTGTGGGTATTTGCTTGTGGGTCAAGCAATTTGCGATTTATAATTGACCTCAAGTCCTAAATCTTCACAAAAAATGAGCAATGAAATGAGTCATGTTGTCTCGTAAAGTAAGACTGAAATGCTCTCAGAGATCGTGGACATTTTTTTGAAAGAATGTGCAGTGAAACGGACACAAAAATGCGTTCTAACGCAAGATTGTCGAGTCCTCGAGTTGGGCATAGGTTAACCCTTTCATAGTCGTTTAATTGACTGCTAGTCCCTAAATACTATTTTACAGCCGTGGGACTAATAACACGTAAGCGTGTTTTTATAATAGCACCCAAGGAAAGTTACTTTACGACTATGCGGCAATACGTGTTAAGATTGGAACTCGCCAAATATGCTGCCTTACGCATCTGGTGTGGTTTCGATACGTTGTGTTTCAGCAGTCAAAGTGTTAATTCAAATACGCCACGCTGATCATTACTTAATTTAAGAAAGAGATAGATATAATGAATACTTAAGACTTTAAGATGAGCACTTGTTTCTGAGTGCGGCTGTAATGTATAGTAATATTGTTTAATTCGGCACAGTCCGCGAGCTGAGCAACGACGAGAAGCAGACGATAATGCTGTCGGCCGAGTTCCAGAAGTTCGTGAGCAAGGCGGGCCGCGTGATCGAGCGCGCGCTGGCGGAGGAGGTCGACATCTACACGGACTACACCGGCGGCGGGGACAACGAGAACGCTACGTAATAACCCCTAATACCTTTTTATTTTATTTCATTCTAACAAATATTTAATATACAATATATTTTCGTAAATAATAGTATATACTGTGATCGTAAATAGAATTGAAATTGTTTTCTTAATAAGTTTCTTCTTTCGTTTCGTTCCGTTCGTTGCGATCGATTTTGTGTAACTGTCTGCCAAAAGTGTCGCTAGGTAGCGACAGAATATCAGCGCTGTGTTGTATCGTCGGCAGCACAGCATATGCCATAGTCGCCGCCTGTTTAAGCTGCCACACAATTAGTTATTAAGTTAGTTTATTAGATATAAATCATAATACGTGGATCTTGAATAAAGATATTTTGTTTATAGAAATAGAAATAGAAATAGAAAAGTTTATTCAGAATCCCACTTAAAACTAATATTACATTTTAAGACTATATTACACACATATAAAACAGTTATAAAAGTATATAAAATACGAAATAAAATACAAAATATGTTGTAATTATTAGATAAAAAAAAAAACAAGTGGTGCCTGAAACGGAGGACCACTCAGTATAAGTTGGGACAGAAGTCCCAACACTGATTTTCAGTGGCTCCGGTGGGGCGCGCTGGCACGAGCGAGACAAAAACAATAATATTATTAATGTAAAAAACAAAAAAGCCACACAAAAATATTCTTAATAAAGCTGAAGTGAATGAAAAGAAAAAAAAAAACTTAAAAAGCTATATTGAAATATAAAAGAAAATATATCTATAAATTAAGAGGAAAAACAAACTACTAATTTTTTTTTTGCGAGTATTACGCAGTAATGGTTAATTTTTTTTTTTTTTTTTTTTGACTACAAGAACATTATGATGAACTTTCTATAGCACTACTACTAGTTTCAAAAACACCTTGTAAAGTTGTAACATATTTAGAAATTGACTTGCCATGGTTTACTATAATATCTTGATAATTATATTTTAAAAATAACAATTCAGCAATACATCGAGTTTAATTTATCACAAAACATAAAATTATATAGATTTGCAGCGGGATACAAAGCTTGAATACATTAAACTAAAAACATGAAATAGGTACCTACCATTATACAATAACCATTGATTTAAATCAAGAAACTTATACACAAAATCCTTACATTTCTATAGATATTAACTATGAACAGTTCATTATATAAATAAAAAAAAATAATTAAAATTAAAAAATATATCTATAAAATATATATATTAAGTACATCAAAATAACTATGAGATGAATATTTAATTGTAGGATCTTTGCAAATATGACTGAAACGCTTAACATTAAAATGTATTTTTTCTTAATGAAGACCGATTTCAGATCAGAACAGATGTTTTCAATAAAATGCAATATATATATAGTTTTTGTACAATTATTTTTACAATAATTATCACACAAAATTACGTTCCAATAGAGCTAACACAAAAAACCTTGTTCAAATCCTTCTCCGAATGAATGCAAATAAAAGGGGATTTCATATCCTTTCTTACATAGACGCGCCCTGACTTAGTCCATACGAAGCGCCAGTTTCGCGCTTTTACTTCCCTGCGAGCGAGATAAAATAGGTGCCGATTAGTACGCGTAAGTCTTTCGTTTACGTAAAATTTTCGGATTTCATTTCCTATACCAGCGCCAGACGTATCAGCACCACGCCGCAGCCTCGCCGCGCGCAGGAACTCGTCGCGCAGCTGCCGGCACGCTAGTCGCGCCACGATAGCGCGCGGTCGCGCGTCGACTCCGGTCGCGTCTCTAGTCGCGTCCGCGCCCCCGCCGCCACGACCATCCTCCAGCTCCCCGGACTTGCTGCGCTTGGCCCCCACCCGCCACGCACTCATTACATCCCGTTCTTCCAGCTGTACCCCTATTTTATTAGCTAATGTTATAACTATATGTGTCGGGTTTTCTCCAGTGCACTCGGGAACGCAGGTGAGCTCCACGTCATTTATCAGATTATCCTGCTCACATTCGTTTAATCGTTTTTCCAGCGTTTCTATTAGTTCAGTACTAGCAGCTTGTGACGATTTGTCAGTTTGTTGCTGTTCCAGTAGGGTTATTCTCTCGTCCATCCCAGCAAGCCTTACGTTGAAATCATTGATATAAGTAGAAAGACGCGCTACTTCATTACGAAATCCAGAAATATCCTCGCGCAACAGCCTGACTTCCTGTATAAGATCATTGCTCCACTGCTGGGAGTCTTGGACATTTTCAACAGTGGGAGAAGATCGCGGAATTTCAGATCTTGTGCCTTGGACTTTGCATTTCCTGCACATCCATCGTCGTGCATCGGAACAAGGTGAAGCGCAGTGTTTGTGGTAAATGCCATTACATTTAGAGCATTTAACGCCATCTATTGTGCTACAATATTTACTACAAGTCTCACATTTGTTGACCATTTTTTTGTAACAGTAATTTATCAATGATCTATTTCAATAAAGTTACGCCACTGTGTCCCTAGATGGCGGTGTAAAGCAAATATTGGTTGAAATATTTATTATGACACTTTTTTTATTTTATTTGCACATATATTCTTAAGAAAATCCACGATTATTAAAAACTCACAAATACAGACTATCCTTCAAGAAAAGATGGCAAGAATTCCTTAACTCGTACAAGTAAATGATTGCCCACACAAATACGGATGACGTCGACCAGCTGATGATTTGATGTTGGTATTTTCATATACTTCCACTGCTTTGTTTAGACTGATAACATTTCCACTTGCGATACGCACACTAAAAAACTTAAATACAATTCAATCACTGTATATAATTGCTTAAATAATTTTATTTCTGTTAAATTACATAGAGGAACTGTCTCTCCAATAAACAATTCTACTTATAGTTTGTTTTGTTTATTTTGGTAATGGACCTACTGGTACGGATATACATATACGTAGTGTTATGGTGTGTGGAGTTTTTTCTGCTCTGCTACTAGATAAAAATATAATATTTGAATATGTGTTCGGTACGTGTAGGGACGACAAGTCGGACGCGCGGCTGTCGCTGGTGCGCACGTTCCACGACGAGCGCTGGTCGCGCGGGCGCTGCGTGACGTGCGCGGACTGGTCGGCGGCGCACCCCGAGCTGCTGCTGGCCGCGTACCACAACAGCGACGACGCGCCGCACGACCCGGACGGCGTGTGCCTGCTGTGGAACACCAAGTTCAAGAAGGCCACGCCCGAGGACGTCTTCCACTGCCAGTCGCCGGTCATGAGCGCCACCTTCGCCAAGTGAGTTATGTTAAGCCGGGTCCAGACATGTATCATTTGCCCGATCCGATCACCGTATACATATCGTCGACGCGTATCATGATCGCATATGTGGACGGGTAATGATACGCGATCTCGATACGCCGTTATGATACGGCCCGTCCCATGTCGTGTCGGTTTTTGTCCGATCATCAAAGGTGAATTGTGATTGTGAAGTATTTGCTCGAGGCGTCCACAACTTGATACGGGGCTTGATACAATACGCAGATACGGTACGGTGATCGGATACGGTCATAGTCGGATAAGGATCGGGCAAATGATACATGTCTGAACCCGGCTTTAGATATCGACAGACGAGCATGAGGTTCGCTCGATGGTAGGTGATACCTCAGCCACAGAGCATCAGTCAGTAATGCGGCGTCGAACTACTTTTTACTTCGAGCATTCGGATATTCATAGACTGAAACCAAAACGCACAATGTGCACTTCACGGTTTTTCCATCTATGAACGGTGGTTCGTTATCCGGTCGGAATTTAGATATTCCTCCCACCCGATCAATGCCCGAAGTTACCAGACGTGGGGAAAACATGATTACATTTATATTATATGTCGTCCCGGTGAGATTCGAACCCACGACCCATCGATGCGCACGGCAGGTATTCTACCGAACGTGCCAACGAGCCCGTCAAAGTTAATTCCGAATGCTCGAAGAAATAGATCGACAGCGCATCATTGACTGATGTTCTGTGGCTGAGGTGTCACCTACCATCATGTGCACCTCATGCTTGTCTGTTACAATTTAAAAATAAAAAAATAACTCTACAACCTACAAAATCCTTTCGCAGAGGTGAGACCGGTGTATAATCAAATTTCCGTACCAGGCGTGAATGGATGGACAAGTCAACAATGTGAATTAACTTTGAACTAATAGTACTACGCTAGTACCTAATATTTTTTAAATTAGAAATTGACAGATGAGTGTGAGGTTCGCTCGATGGTAGGTGATACCCCACAGAACAACAGCAATGAAGCTCTGATCTTACTGTATATGTAAAAAGATAACATATTTTGTCTAGTGTATCTAAAAATGGATTATATTTCTGATTGTACCGAATCCTTAATGTTGTCTATTTCCATCAGGTTCCACCAGAACCTGATCCTCGGCGGCACGTATTCCGGTCAGATAGTGCTGTGGGACAACCGCGTGCAGAAGCGCACGCCCGTGCAGCGCTCGCCGCTGTCCTCGCTCGCGCACACGGTCAGTGACCCCGGATCCCTGGCTGATATGACATGACTGATGACAACATGTATGGACATATCGGGCACAAAAAAGCGTTTCTAAATTTCAGTATAGTATTGGCTTTTTCATATCAAACTAGTGGACCCCGCAGACGTTGTTCTGCCACAATGTTGACTTCGAAATTATACAATTATTCTTAGATTTGATTTGAATATGCCCATTTGCCCACTTTTTTATATAATTGTCTAATATGTCACTGATTTGTAGTGGACATCTGTTATATTAAAAAAGCTACTTGCATGCATGACGTGATCTGTCAAGATAGCGGAGTTCCGAATCTAATTTATTTTATAATTAATTTTATGCATATATATTTTTCCTGATTTTTTCCAATATTTTAATAGCTTATATCTTATTCCGGACATAGAGGAATCCAACAAATAAGATATCGTTAAAATCGGCCGTTCTTGAGTTATAAACCGTGTAACTAACACAACTTTCTTTTATATAGGTATATAGATATCAATTTCATCACCTCAAATAATGAACATTGATGTCGATTCATATTTCATATTTTCCTTTTCCATAGGAATTCCATAGGAATAGAATAGAATAGATTTATTAAGCACAAAACAAACAAACAATGAGAACAAATAAAAATATAAAATCAGTAAAACATAAAAAAGAAAAATTTGTTTGCCAGCTACCTAAATGGTGAGGTTACTCAGCTTGTGCTATGTCAATACTATTGGCATAGCGCTGGTTTTCAGAACCTCACCAATGTTGAGGCATCAGCCAAAAATAACAAAAGCTACAGTAAAACTTAACCTATTTCCTATGACAACAATTATTATTAAAAACATTAGATAAAAAATAAAAATAAAGAAAAAAAAAAAAAACATAATTTGCCCAAAATTAAACCAGTAAAGTGTGACTGCAGTGACTGTATGTGTAGTTGTGAGTGTGCATGTTGTGTGTGTGTGTGTATGTATATTTGATGTGTGGAGTTCACAGTGATAAGTAATAGTATTTTGTCTTACGGCCGCGAAGCAATCCGGAATTTAAATTATTTTTAATACATAAGAGAACGATTTTATTTTTTAATAATAGCTGTTTTTGACTTTTGTAAATAGTACCTAATTTTTAAACATACAAATTACTTTTAATAATAATTTCGACCATTCGTGATTTTATCGATAAAATATCTTCTTCGTTTCGTCTTGTTATATAGTTGATCAGCGAACATCTGTATGCAATTTACGTTTTTGTATTACCATCAGCATCCGGTATACTGCCTATCGGTGGTGGGCAGTCAGAACGCCCACAACCTGATCTCGGTGTCGACGGACGGGCGGATGTGTTCCTGGTCCTTGGACATGATGTCGCAGCCGCAGGAGACGCTGGAGCTGCAGCACCGGCAGAGCAAGGCGGTGGCCGTCACCTCCATGGGGTTCCCCCACGGGGACGTCAATAACTTCGTGCTGGGCAGCGAGGATGGCAACGTGTACACCGGTAAGGCTTATTACGGCAGTCCCCCTGTGTCACATCCGATATTTTAACTAATTTAGATTTCTTGTTTGGTGAACGTCAAAATAGATAAGGTTTTACTATGTATCCATGGAGGTAGGTTGAGCTCTTCATTTAACTTAAAGGGATCTTTCACATTTTCTTATTGTTTTTTTTTCGGATCCGATGATCGATCCGTCATTCGCAATAAGATCGCTGTCTGTTTTTCGTTTGACATTACTATGATTGTTATCATAATCGCAAATAGAATTGAAAATGTTTTTTTGATAAGTTGAATTACAAAGTTATTGGTTCTTTCATTTCGCTCGAAACGGCGGTCGATTTTAGTAATAGACCTCCAAGGCAAGTGGCATCCGGTAAGGCATCCCAAAACCCCCTAAGGCCTCGTGTAACATATGCCATAACCCGCAGGCTGCCGGCACGGGCAGCGCGCGGGCGTGGCGGAGTGCGTGGAGGCGCACGCCGGGCCCGTCACGGCCGTATCCTGCCACGCGGCGGCCGGCCCGCTCGACCTGTCGCACCTCTACCTCACCGCCTCCATGGACTGGAGCGTCAAGCTGTGGAGTCTCAAGGTACGGTGCAGTCTCTAGGTACTGTCCAGTCTCAGGGTACTGTCCAGTCTCAGGGTATTGTCCAGTCTCATGGTTCTGTTCACTGTCAATGTATTTTGCAGACTCAAGGTACTGTTCGATCTCATGTTCGTTAGGAGGAAAAATTTACATGATTTATAACAATTACCTACTAGACTATTTGATTCATACTCATCTATATATTTTGGGATTTACCAAAAAGTTTCGTTTAGTGTCTGTGAGGTTTTCACGGTACGATGTAGTAGAAAAATAAAATTTTTGTTTAAACTTAAACAACAACTTGTACAGGACCCGCCCGTCTCGTGTTTGTTGCAGGAGAACAAGGCGCTGTACTCGTTCGAGGACAGCGGCGACTACGTGTCGGACGCGCGCTGGTCGCCCGTGCACCCCGCGCTGTTCGCCGCCGTCGACGCGCACGGCCGCCTCGACCTCTGGAACCTCAACCGCGACACGGAGGTACCCGGCCCCCTGCCCGCCCCCTGTCCCGCCCCCGCACTCTGCCTCGTGCCCCGCCCCTCGCACTCCGCAGTGGCATAGCTATGCCAATGCAGCCGCATGGGACCGCAGCGGGCCACAGACGATACCTTTATTTCAAAATACTTTTTCGAGGCCTTACCTACCTTTTTACCTCATAAAAGTTTACAAAAACCGCAAGGAAAAAGTGCAATGTCCGAAATTCTAATATTACCAAATGCTTTATTGTCATTGTTGTGTGCTACAACTTGAACATAAAAATTTCAGTTTTAATTAACTTATTATACATACAACCCAGCTTTCAGGTATCTACAGCCAGGTAACAAACTTTTCGTCTAACGCTCGACAGTCCACGTTAATCTTCATTATAGGCAAATGGGTGTCTTAATTTTTTTTGCATTGGGGCCCGAAAAGGCTAGCTACGCTACTGACAGTCGGCAGTAGCTTATTAACAAAGAATTACACCACAGTGAATTATTTTTTAAATATAATAAAAAAATGTGAGAACTTTTAAAATGGACTGTACATGAATCTTCATTACATTCACATTTATAATATTACCAGTTACACGCCCCGGCTTAACAAGGGTCCAATGTAGATGTACTATACACCGAATAGCCTATGTTACTCGCTGATAATGTAGTTGATAGAAGAATTATTTAAATCGGTCCAGTAGTTTTTGAGTTTATTCATTACATACTACAAATCTTTCCTCTTTATAATATTAGTGTAGATTGATATCGCCAAGTTTGTGTAGGTGCCGATCGCATCCGTGACGGCTAAGGAAGGCGTGGCGTTCAACCGAGTGTCGTGGTCCCCCAACGGGGCCCTGCTGACGGCCGGGGACGACGCCGGCAAGATCTGGGTCTACGAGCTGGCTGAGGTGCGTACATACATACATACATATAGCGGCACGAGTTGTGGGCACGGATAAACCGTGGTGGGGATTGAGTCAGCGTAAGTACACTGTCGGGCAAAATTATTTGGCACCTTTATTATTTAAATAAAATACTTTATACCGGATTAAAACGCGATTTATTATTTAAATTATTTATCCCGACGTTTCGGATGCTTTTCAGCAACCGTGGTCGCGGGAGACTGTCGGTCGGGATAAATAATTTAAATAATAAATCGCGTTTTAATCCGGTATACAGTATTTTATTTAAATGTGTGATACTCGCGTTAATAAAAGACAATATTATGTGCACCTTTATTATTTCAATCGGTAATTGAAAATTACACGATTTAATTGATTAAATTGTATTAGCCGTCTCTGCAGTTTGTTTATAAAGGTTCGTAATACATATTTATTTCAAACTAATTAAAAAGTTGTCACTAAAATTGCACTCAAGTGTACGATAGTCGAATGATACGCGCGGACCCAATAGACGACGAGCATCGACTGTCGAACCAATCACGTAGAGGGTCAGTGTGGTTAACGTCATATCGACCAATGAAAAGTGTGCTCACGACTCGTGCCGCCAACTGTACATATACATCACACCTCTGTCCCATTGGGGTAGGCAGAGATCACGGAATTCCATATGCTCCGATCATTGTCGGGCTCGTTCAATAGAACACCAGCCGTGCGCATCGGTGGGAAAATGCAAAGACGCAACTTCAAAAAGTCATCTTTATGCCGCAGCTATTTTTTAACGGGATTTCCCAAAAAACACATTTTTCGTTTAGTTTGGTTTTCAAGGTGCATATAAAAATAAAATCCTTTAATATTTCCCCTGCAGCAAGTGTACCAGCCCCGGCACGACGAGTGGACGAAGCTGGTGTACACGCTGCAGGAGCTGCGCAACAACCAGATGGACGACGAGACGGACCGGCTCAGCGTGGCCAGCGGCCCGCCCTCGCTCGGCAGCCTCACCTCGCTCGCCAGCAACCCGCTCAGGTGACATCTTGTTATTATAATTATGTGTAACCTTCAGGTTTTTACGAGAGGAACACAAACTTGAAAATACTGTTATATAAAACGAACTTTGGGATCAAATGACGGATGGCCAAACCCAAATTACGAGTAATAGCAAAGAACATAGATGTACATAGAAGAACACAGCTTTAACAAGATTTGGCACAGAAAAAGTAGTTCTGCTTTTGACCTGTAGAGCGCGCGGCAATGTATCGGTGTGACACACATCTTAGTAGTCCGCTGACTACTCCCCTCGTGTTGTCTCGCTTGCTCTTACGAGCGAACGGCAATAACGTGCGAGAGAGTGCGCGCTGTGATGGACACTAGCAGCGCCGCGGTGGCTGGGGTGAGAATTACTCTTACCCCAGAGAAACCGTGACAAGCGCGCCTATAAGGCTTGTGCTTCTATGTACATCTAATTTCTTTAATAAAAGCAACCAATTCTCAAGAGTTTCATTGGATTTTTGACGATTGTATCCGTTGGTTTTGTAAAAAAAACACAAGCTGTATCTTAACCATTCGATTCGTGTTGGTATACAATTGGATCTAATAATGGAAAGTATATGTATAAAACACTATTATCGAAGAATTTGTTCATTGAATATATTTACCAGAAATATAGAGAGGACAATAAAGGAAGGGTAACTGAATACATAGTCATTTTTAACTTGTCTGTCTGTCTATCTCCGAAACTACTGAATTGATTTTGATAGACCAAGCTAACTTGGGTAACAAAAACTAGTTTCGTCAAAATCCGATGTTGGATACCTAGTAAATTTGTTATCATCATTTAATTTCGTGAAAACGTAAAAAAATATTATATTTTATTCATTTAGTGATCTGAAAATTCGAATTTTTAATAAATATTTATACTGTAGATAACTGATGCGCTGGGAGATTAGCTGTGGGTGGAAACTATGAAGAGCAGGAGTGACTGAATGACCGGTGATAAAACGAGTGATATGGAATGAGTGTTGTGTCAATCTTCTTCTAATAAAACAACTAAGTTTATTCTAAATAACTTACTTGGGCACAACTCGACACTATGTTAAGCTCAACAATGTAATATGTCAAGTATGAAAGTCTTTTTCAGTCAAGCTTAATTCTGTAATTTTAATAGCATTTCTAATTTAAGTTTTCAGCAGCTCATTTTAACATTTTAGTCTTTTTGGTGCATATATTTTTTTTAACTAGGTTTAATTATTTCCATTGTAAGTTTTTTACTGAAATAAATACTGTTGACGGGATGTTGGTATGAAGTTATGAAATTGTATCATTAGTTCATGCTATAAACGCTAACATGCCTGTTTCATTACTTTTCAAAGATACACAATATGATGTTTTAATAAATAATAAATTACTGATATTTTAGAAATATTTTAAAGAGAACTCATTTTATCCCTATCTCTAGTTGTTACTATCTCAAAAGTGTTAATTCTGCACCCTGTAATAGTCTTAAAAAAAACAGTTGGAAACATAGCAAAAACATATAAAATATGTAAGTATGCAACATTAACTGTATTAGTGATTAACTCGTAAGCATTCAAGTATCAGAAGTGATAACAGATTCTCATCTAATATTCCAATGTTTATAGAAGATGTAATTATTGTTATAAATTATATGATTAGGAAAAAAAATATTTATTTTGAACAGGTATTATAGATTTAGTTGTGATCAATTATAATTTTACTTTGATAGTACTTATATTTGCTGATAACAAAATAAATGTATTGCTTATGACTGTTATTTCATTTTAAAGTTAGTTTCAGTAAATAATGATATTCAGTAAAACATGAGTATCAGAAATACGATAGTGGATTCTAATGAACACAATTAATTCAGTTTTGCCTTCAAGCGGCTTGATCCCATACACACAAGATTCTCACTACTTTCCATAACTGGGTGTCATGAATATTAAAATATGATGGGTGGCATAGCAGGACCAAGTTAAATTTTAATGTTGAAATAAAAAAATATGTGCTGCATACAAATTTTTGGTTAAAATTCTTCCCAATAAAAAAAACCTGAGTTTGATATTAATTTCAACTTGATACATCCATGCATTCCTGAAGAAAAGGGTCTAAACATATGGACAACGAAGTGATCTAATAAGGGATCCCTTTTTGGTATGGAGTACAGAATCCTCAAAACACTTCTAGTTATTAATAAGTAGATTTCAGGGTAATGATAATTTTTTTTTTTGTTATAAATGCATAAGCTTAAGCCAATAATTTTTTTTTGTTCCACAATGAAAAAAATAAAACAAACACTAACTATTAACAACAAAAATTTATTCAAAATTATTCTGGATAGTATGGTATAGCAATCTTGCCTTTGCTCATGTTTACTTCGTCCCAACATGTACACAGTAAACTCTTCCGATCCATGATGTCTGTGTACAGCTTGCCATCCAAATGGTCCATTTCATGTTGTACTATCCGAGCTGGCCAACCATGGTGTTTTTGGGAGAATTGTTCTCCATTTGCATTATAGCCTGAAAGTATTTATTCATTTATAACAGACTAAGGTTGGAGTGATATTTGGTTTGAACCATATTATTGGCTAGAAAAAAACACTGCGCTCTTTTGTTTGCTAGTCGACAATATGCAGCTATTATTATACAAGAATATAAGATGCTTTATTACTCTAGCAATTTTATTAGCCATATAATTTTTCAATATAGGTGTAAAACTGAGTATAAATAAATACAGCATAATATTTTACTAAAAACCACAATACAAGCAATGAATTAAACTTACCAATCACTTCAACAGCTCTATATCTTGCTACATCTGCTTGAAACGATCTTACACTCTCACATCCTTCAGGAAAGACAATCTTTTGATAATCCACTATTTTTAATTTTGGATTAATAAAAACCTAAGAAAATGTTACAATAGTATCATAAGCTTCAAATTAGAATAGTTAAAAAAACCGTTTAAACATTTGTATTTTGAAGTTTATAATTTATATTCCTATTACTATATCAAAACCAGGCAATGCATCATGTTTTATAACATGTTCATGGGCAGCAGTGTTTTTTTTTAAATAAATAATACCTGTTCACCATAAACCAGGTGTGCCACATATTCATACAGTAAAATATAGAACATTTTAAAGATTATTTGTAAGGCTTTTCAAAAAACAATACACCATTATACTTACTCACAGTTAAAGGAACTTCATACATACATCTGCTTTTAAAAATTTCTGGCATTTCAGTCTTTATTTGTTTAACAGAATGTCTTATCACAAATATTCTCTTGTTGATGCCTATCTGAGGAGCAGACATTCCGACACTTTTGTACTTATTGAGCACATGTTCTAGAATTATAATAACTTTTTGTATTTCAGGTGATTTTATTTTATCGATAGCCACTTCTTCAGATATTTTACGTAACGTCGGATCTCCAATCTGTACGACATGTTCGTAAGGAGGTTTCAATCTGCCGCGGCTAGGGGACAATTTGGCGTACCAATTCAGCGTTTTTCTGAGAAACCCCATTGCTTTCTTAAGTATCTATTTATTTGAACTGGTAAAAAAACGAGATATTTGATTTTTATCGTAATTCGTATTTCGTACTAGATTCGTCTACAACTCTACAGCAAATGACAGTCACAGACTAGTAAGGGATACTACATGACAGTTAACAAAGAGCAAAGAGTATAATATGATATGACAGTTGAATAATGAATTCAAGGTTGCCAAACGCCAACTAAATAGCAACTCAGTGCCAGATTGCCGGGGATTTCCAAAAATAGTGCTATATTTATTGAATTTGAAATTAAATAGTTGTATGTATTACATAACATATTTTATTTATATCACATAAAAATAGTTGTTATAATTATTTTAAACTAAATTCAGTCATCTTAATTGTCACCTGTCTCCGCCGTTGAAGTGGGTGGTTGGTCGCTTAAACTTTCCTTCGACTTTTTCAATTTGTACAAATGTGTACATATCTTTCTTGCCTATTTGCTTAAGAATATGTTGGGGAATTTCATATGTGTGGCAAAGAAAGTGTTTTATTATTAGAGCCAAAAATGTTACAATTCTCCCGGTCCGATTTATGTTCACAGTAATAATATCACCCTCACACCTCGGCCGAATCGTTACAAGAGCGCTTTGAGTTTCATGAGTACTATTGGCGTGAAGCGGAACGCGTCCAGTCGGCATTCATTTATGAGAAATCCCCTGCGGTAGAGTAGCAAAGCTTAGAGTTTTTGTTTCTTCCCGCGTAGATACGTGCTAGATTTGACACTATTTTCATAAGTGTACTGAAATTTAACATATAGCACCTAGCACTTAATAACGATCATGCCGATTAATTTTCAATACCGCAGAATAAACGTAGCTACGTTTTAAATTTCAGTACTACACTAATTATGAAAATAGTGCCTCTAGCACCGAAAGTGCAAAGGCAACCCTGGTTTTTAATAGTGATACCCATAGATTATACACTTATACTGGTACCCTAAAATGGCTGGTATACACTTTGATTAGTCAAGTGTCAAGTGTTTAGTGTTTAGTATGTAGAGTGATTAGTGTTAAGTGATTAGTAATGTCCTATACTGTTTATTAGGCAGTGTTTAGTTCATTTAAAAAATAGACAATATTTTGCCTGTATACACACTGATACTAATAATTAACAAAAAAAAACCAGTGAATATGTATGAGCCCATTCGCAATGTAGTTAATGAAATATTGAATGTGCTTGCGTTACACATTCGAGAAGAAATTGAGTTGGAATTGAGGAGACCACCTCGATTATGGATAGCTAGGAGAGAAGGTGTAAGCCTCCTTCGCCCCAAAATTTTCTAAAAGCATTTCAGCAGCTATGGTTTGCAGAGCTGCGTCTCTGGCTTATTTATATAAAGATTTACATTATATAAACACGTATGTTGAACATATAACTCCACAAATTTGTGGGTTACGGATTCGATCCACCTAGTATTTCATTCACAACAACAGAAGAAACGAACACGACACTGTTGACTTAACAGGCACGCACGTCCCGACGTGTTTAGTTCGTGTTTAGTGCAAGCGAGGGGTGAAGGCGGGACGCGCGGGAGGAGCTACTCGCAGAAAAAATAGAACTCACTTGTAAATACTGTACTTCGCTAAACACTATACACTTAACACTTAACAGAAACTGTCCGAACGTGTTTTTTGCTAAACACTTAACACTAAACAAGCCACTCGCACTAATCACTAATCAAAGTGTATACCAGCCAAAACGGTGAGTGGTCACTAGACACCAAAGCTTATGTCATTAAATATGCTGTCATCAGCTGACATTGACAAATTCATACAAGCGATGGTTGATATTGATAACATTGGTTATGCTCTAATTTAATTTCAATGATTTATATTTTATAAGTGTAAGTAAGGACATACAGAAACGTTTGAAAAGTTTAAGAAGAGACTGGAATAAAAAATATCGGATATTATATTATTATTAAATTTATAATAAAACAATAACAACTAAACTTTCGAAAGAATCTCGTAGTTCTACCGTTTCTTCACCCCAAACAAAAACCTTTATTAATTACATTCAAGGTGAGTTACTCGTTTTTTTATTTGCATTTCAAACGTCGACCTTCAGTCCTTCATTTTAGGGTAAAGTCCAGTTTAAGGAGTATTTAATATTGTTATCAGACCATGAAAACATTAACTCGATTTACAAAACCAGTAGTGGTTAGTTTAAAAAAAAGTATTTGCACTTTTTGTTTGTTATTTTACTTAGAAAATAGTTTATATTACAGAACTAATAATCTTAATACTTTTAATATGATATTTCATGTTTTGATGTTATACATTAGGTAAACATTAAATAATAAAACTTCATAAGTTCAAAACTGACTGTTTTAGATGTTAAAGCTAAGGATAATAACGCGCGCAACAGAAATAATTAAACGAACAATGTCTACACAAGAGCAAGATGTATTATTTGAAAGTCTCAACAATGCTGGCATCATCAGTTTGAACCGACCTAAAGCACTCAACTCTCTCAATACTTCCATGGTGACTAAGCTTTTACAGCGATTACGAGAATGGGAGACTGAAAAGAGCCTCGTCATTATAAAAGGTGCTGGTGACAAAGCTTTCTGTGCTGGCGGAGATGTTAAATTAGCAATAGACAGAGTTGAAGGACCAAAATTCTTCCATGTTGAATACAATGTAAATTATTTAATTGGGAAGTATAAGATACCATATATTGCTTTTATCAATGGAGTTACTATGGGAGGTGGTATGGGATTATCTGTGCATGGTCGTTACAGAGTGGCTACTGAGAAGACAGTGATAGCCATGCCAGAGACAAAGATTGGACTGTTCCCAGATGTAGGAGGATCATACTTTCTGCCACGATTGCAGGTTAATTTAGGAATGTATTTGGGACTTACAGGTCAGTACATTGCTGCTGTTAAAGAGCTTATTTGTTCCTTAAAAGTTTCCCCATCAGGCAGGACCGGATTTAAAGGTGTGCAGGCCTCAGGCAACAAAAAGGTTGAGGCCCCCTGGCTCCAAATTATTTTCATGTTAACAATATGTTTGCACAAAGTTCAGTAGTTCAAGGTAAAACAGCAAAAAAAAATTAACACAAAGGAAAAGTTGTTTATTAGTTTTCTCTCGCCAGAATTTGAAAGATTTATTCTGATTCTCGCTGAAATCTCTATTGTGGAGGCCTGGGGCAGTAGCCCCGGATGCCCTCCTCTAAATCCGGCCCTGCCATCAGGTGAACATTAGTATGTTATTATATATTTCTCTGGGATTCAAGCCCGCTGAAAGAGCTAACTGATATGAATTTGTAGTGAGAGATGGATATTGTAGTGTTACATATATACTTTTTACCCCTCAAAACTATATGAATCTTTTAATTTTAATATTGTAGGAACATTAAACCCTATATTAAAACTATTGTGGTCTCTGGCAGAATGACCAGCGCTGTGGAACTCATCTGCTTCACAGCATAATGCTGAGCCAGGGCCAATTACAACCACAACACACACACATTTACATAATTTAAAAATTGTACCTTAATTTGATGTTTTTGTTATTATTTTGTGATTCTGTGTGTGTGTTTCGTTCGTAATAAATGCTATGTCTATGTCTATGTCTATGTCTATGTCTATATTTTATTTAGTTTTTAAATTCTCTTAAATATTAACATAAAATTTCAGATAATTATCTATTTGCATATTATTTATCTCTAGGTTAGAACCTTATCACTTGATGTTAAATGTGATGTAATTTGTTATCAATGCTCTTAAATAAACATTGGATATTTACTTCCATTCCGAAATTATTAAGATTACATGACACTATCTTTTTGTGTGTAATGCTGCAAATTATGTTCATTTTGTACTGTTTTTATTATCTATTTTATGATACTTTGGATATAATAAGAATGAGGCATGTTTTTGCCTATAAACTAAAATACATACATATATAGGTATTGAACAAAAAAGTTAATTTTGAATCTGAGGGCCTAGCACGAACAACTTGCGAAAAAATATTCATATCATCAAGTTGTCATTTATATGAAACTTCAAATGATTTTTCATACAACTGACAGATGGACGATTTGAATACTTTCTCGATAGTCGTTTGTGCTAGGCCTGATTAATTATCCTTTCCAGTATAATTTTAAATTACATTTTAACCCTTTCAATTTTAAAAGAATAACATATTTATGATATAAAAATTTTAGGAGACAGATTGAAAGGCAAAGATGTTGTGAAAGCTGGTATTGCAACACATTACGTGCCAAGCAAGCGACTCTATGAACTAGAAAAACTATTGTCTCGATGCGCCAATGATAATGAAGTCCAGTCCCTTTTGAGTAAATTCCATGAGCCTGCAGAGGAGTTCTCACTTGCTGACAATATAAAGCACATTAACTACTGCTTTGCTGCATCCACAGTGGAGGAGATTATTGAGCGACTTGAGAAAGTACAAAATGACTGGTCTGTTAAAACTATTGAGGTAAGAATTTCACCAATTTGTGAATGCCTGTGTTAGATAAATGTCTTCTTCTTCGATAGTAAAATAATATTGATTGAAGATGCTAAAATTTACGGGCTCGTTTGGTAGAACACCCGCCGCGCCGCACCGATGGGTCGCGGGTTCAAATCTCACCGGGGCGACATGTCTTCCCCATGTCTGTTCAGTTCGGGCATTGAACGGGTGGGAGCCATATCGAAATTACCGGGACACGACCCACCGTTCATGGATAGGATATGTTATCCGAATACTCGAACTAAAAAAGTAGGTCGACAGCTAATCATTGACAGATGTTCTGTGGCTGAGGTATCACCTACCATCAAGTGAACCTCATGCTCGTCTGTCGATATCTAACATTAAAAAATAAAAACTGAATCGGTACTTCACAGAATCTACAGCAGATGTGCCCTGGCTCTCTGAAGATAACTCTTCGAGCTCTGCAGCGCGGCGCCCAGCTGGAGCTGCCTCAGTGCCTTAAGATGGAGTACCGCCTCGCGTGCCGCGCTACTGAGAATCACGACTTCCCTGAAGGTAGGATCGTTAATATAGGCCGTCCTTCCTCCACCAGGGGGTCGCGAGGAGTTTATTAAAAGGGAATGTAATCTGTTCAAAAAATAAACCTTCAAAGTTCAAAAAAAATAAATTTTAATATGGCAAGGCATTTTATTTAAGTTTTTGGATTTTTTTGGGTTGCAACATAAAAATGGTTCAGAACACTGTTTCTCTAGGCGGTTAATGAATTCCGAGACGAATTCATGGCAAATTGTAAATATATTGATTACAACATTGTCATAAATTTATTATGAACATGAATAAGAGAAGCAATTAATTATAGGTTGTATTGCAACATTCATTCATGGTAGATACCTCTTTTCACAAGATGTTTTAGCTCGGGCCTCCAATATCTTAAGGTCTAAACTCTAACGACCTTATTAATAAATGTATTATAAGCTTGATAAAATATGCTTTGTCTCGCTCTATCGAATATAAAAAGACTACAGTAACTATATTATATATAAATGTAAATGTAAAAATAAATGAATAATATGTTTATGAATAAGGCCGTAAACCTATAGGTATTAACCACTAAGTAACCCCCCGTGACGTAACAATATCCTTTACTCAGGTGTCCGCGCGCTGCTCATAGACAAGGACAACAACCCCAAGTGGCAACACCGCTCGCTGGCGGACGTGGACGAGGAATACGTGGAGAACTACTTCAAGAAGCTCCCTCAGGAACGCGAGCTGCAGTTCTTTGACGCCAAGCTGTGACCACCAGGTACTATACTACTCATTACCGATAATGAACTATATACTCTACTAGGATGAGTGAAAGTGTTTTTTTTTAATATCTGTCTGGCAACATTATTGAAATTATGTTAAATCTTCTTATTCACAAATGATACCTTTTCCGGATTAAGTTGACTAGAGTCTGGCTAACGAAAGTTGAGCGTGGAAGTGCGCGAATAGTTTAAAATATATGGATTGCTATATCCATATCCTAAATTCAGATTTCATGAAATTAAATAATTTTGTACCACTTTTTAAATCAATTTTTGTGTCTTGTCAATAATGTCAAACGTCAGATTTAAATATATGACATTAAACAATCCTTGCCATATGAAGAAGAGTAATTAAAACAGGAATTAAATACATTCAATTCGAACAATCGAAAATTGTGTCTGTTTTGTATACATTTTTTTTTCTTCAAATTAATGTTATTATATGTTGGTATTTAGAATGACTATTTTCCACTTGAATGACACACATTTTTTCTTTTTTTATATCAATTGTATAAGTTTCCAAATACGTAGGCTAAGGTAGAATAGAAAGATCATGTTTAAAAAATCCACAAAATAATGTATTTTTTTTATATGCGTAATATAACTATTATTATATAGTGCTTTCACGACTTCTACTGATTGAGTAGTAAAAGTAAAATGATATAATTACACAAAATTAAATTGTAATGGCAGTGCTCAAAGCTGTTGAAACTTAACATACTATTTAAATTCAAATCATGTACTTTGGAGTCATAGTGTATCACAAAAGTGACTCTGCGATGATAGTCTATACTTATATGACATGATAATATGATTTTTGATACCGAATTTTTATATATAAACTTTTATTTTGAAAACTATTGCCCAAATCACAAGGGCATTATTAAGTAATAAGTATTTACTTTCTAATAAGATTATTTTATTACATTCAATATATTCAAGTTTCAAGATACTATAAGCAAAATAATTATTATCGATACATTGTATTTACATATATAAAATTTGAATATTGGCTGTGGTATGTGTATATATAACATGTATTACAGGATACAATTACTGCATTTATATTATAGTGATAATATTTTTTCTATGAATGTACATTTAGCCATCAGATGTTGAGACTGCAATGTTTATTAAATGTTTATTATTGAGACTGAGTTTTTTTAGCGGGTTATATATTAATACTATTGTTTAGACTTTTTGTTTGGAGTTTCTTGCCGGTTCTTCTCCATGAGACCCACTTTTTGGAACCGTGCAACTAGACGTTTCATAAGAGCCTGCAAAGGCCTATTTGAAATATTTTTTTTTTGATTTTGATATTGATTTTAAGTGGAAACATATAAGAAACAAGTAGGATAATCATTGTACATTTTGGGCAAATTAAACAAAACATAGTATATTTAATAAAAAAAGCTATTTGTTTTAAAGTATATGCTAAAAAGTTTAAGAAATGTTTTATTTTTCGAAAGTGTATAATTCGAAATAGTATCTATTTATGTATTTGTAACAAAGTATGTATACGTATTTACTTAAACATTGTGGCTTATTTAAATTAATAAAACACTGAGAATACGCTGTACGACGACTTCACAATCTGCAACATAAAATTATATTCTAAATATGTGGTTATTTATTGCTATACCATAATAATAATAATAAGTCAGTGTAAAGCTACCGTCACGTAAGATGTGTAGGACAGCTCGATTGTTCCAAGAGCTTTTATCGATATCCGTTCCTAAAACAATATAATACAGTATTACAAGCATCCCGCTTCTATTTCCTAAACTGGAAGCAGTGGCATAGCATGGGGGGGGGAGGCGCCCCGGGCGGCACTTTGACTAGGGCGGCATTTCACAGGTAACGGTAAAAGAATGACTTCCTTCAAAGTTCTTTTTTAAAAAAAAATTAACCTTAAAAATAGAGTTTCTTTTTAAGTCAGTGTATATTTGTATGTATAGTAGTATAGTATGTATAGTTAGTGTATTCAATAAGAGTTTGTTTTATAACCAATTGCAAAAATAAGGGGGCGGCAAATGGAAATGTCCAGTCGAGAAATCTCCATTCTGGGCGAAGGTTGGGAGGCTAAATGGGATAAAAAAATACTAAAAATTTTTGTGACCTCAAAATGACTTGCCGCCTTGAAAATGGTGAGTAGTTACAAAATATGAGGATATTATATAATAAACTCCTTTTTTTATTTTTGATAAATTTTGACCATTTGCATTTGGTAGAACACCTACCTTACGCACCAATGGATAGCGGGTTCAAATCCCAACGGCACGACATGTTTATAATTTTCTATAAATATGTCTTCCCCACGTCTGGTGACTTCGGCTTCCGCATTCCCCTGCATACTATTTTCTGGTGCAAACAGGGTTCCGTTTTTCCGCCCGCCGGAGGCAAGAAATACACGTTCCGTTTTTGGTGACTTCGGGTGGGAGGAATATCCTGGTAACGTACCACCGTTCATAGATGAAAAAACTGTGAAGCTCACTGAGACCGCTCAGTGCGCTCGACAGCGCATCATTGACTGATGTTCTGTGGCTGAGGTATCACCTACCATCAAGTGAAACTCATGCTCGTCTGTTGATATCTAACATAAAACAACGAATCCATCGGCTATCTTCACACAGGCAAATATCAGTTAGTACCTACCTGTCCTTGCATCAGGGCGAAACAGATGAGTTGCCTCACACGTCTCGAAGATCCCCGCGTACAGTTCTCCCAGCCGCTACTGTAGATCGCTGATGGCACTTTTCCAGCCTTTAAAAGTAATTATTTTATCATCTATAGGTTCTCTATTCGTTCTAGCCACGACCGCCTTCGTGGCTTAGTTTAGACCTGGAGATCCCAGGTTCGAATGCCAGGGTAACGGTCGGGAATGGCACAGAAGAATGATCACCTACTTGCCTGTAAAGAAAAATTATCAGTGAAACAGACACAGAAATGTATTAGTTCCTATCGGGGACTACGGAATTGGGGAATTCACTTTTTTAATAGTAAAGGGGGGGGGGGGCAAACGAGCCTTCAGTGCCTTTAATCACGTCATTTTTCGCATCATACCTATACTCGTATGTTGTGCCGAGTCGTGTATATCTTTGTTATAATGAGAGTGGGTATTAGGAGCAAAAGAAGTGAATTCCGTATCATCCAGTAATTGTTTATTTTTACTACAACTTTTACAGGCAGTTAGATATGTGAGATCAGTATGCACTGTATGTCATTTTATAGGGTACGCCTCTAATTATAATAAAGACCATGATTTCTTTCGATACAATATTAGAAAATTATATTTTGGAATTTTTCAAAAACATTCATCGACTTTTATTATTATTTACCTACTAGCGATCCGCCCCGGCTTCGCACGGGTGCAATATATATGTACTATACACAAAAAAAAAATTTTAATCGGTCCAGTAATTTTTGAGTTAAATCGAAACAAACAAATAAACAAATCTTTCCTGTTTATAATATTAGTATAGATATATGTAGTTAATAATTATATATATGGTGCAGAGAAGTCATGAAAATCTACAGTTTTAGATGATCACTGCAGTACCTCCACTGTGACGTCTCCCAAGTTCCACATGAAGAGACCGGTGCTTGTAAGGATAGCTGCGCCCATCACTCCGGTAGCTAGCAAGTTCGTCAGGGTGTGCTCTGACGTCTGTCGGATAAAAACTATCAATACCTGCTGTTTGGTAATGCTAAAGCATGTCATGAGTAGGGAGTAGGTACAAAAAAATCTTGTGCTCATCTTTTCCCCTTTTAGTGGCTTAAGCCTTCTTATTCCTATTATCTAGATTGTAAATTGTGACTACCTTTACTGTTCAGGTCAAAGTTTGGGTAGTTTTAGTATGCTCTAAGGCACCCATACTGAGTGTGCGCAGAGACCCTGAGCATCTGCAAGGTCTGGGAGCTTTCCATCGAAAGAATAACCAGACCTAACTTTTGCATATTTTAAGGCCCCGTCATCAGTGGCGGATTTATCAGCAGGCTGAGTAGGCTTCAGCCTAGGGCGGCAAATTAAAAATCAAGTCTAAAAATAAGACGGTTTTCTACATTGACATAGTATATTGTTGATCGAAGGTTTTTGAAGAAGACAAACCCTATCATTGTATTTTAGAAAATTTAGTAACACGCCTTTATAGAGGTTAGGGCGGCAAAATTTTAACAGCCTATTCGCCAGAAATGTGTAAATCCGCCACTGCCCGTCATATAAACCGTTTTAAAATGGTTTCGCTGTCAAAAAAGTTTAGTACTGTCGTAAATATATCAACGACGGAACGTTTGTGATATATTATGTTTAAGAATAATTTACCATGAAACGTATCATGACCAGGACGAGAGTCGAAATGTTAATACATATTTGCATGCTGAATACTATGTTGAATGACTGCTGACTTTCCTTGGTACATCTGTGGAAATATGCACCACATTGTTACATTTTAATTAACATATTATGATGGCAACAAGTGCAGGCCTAATACGATTATAACAAAAACGCTGGGATCACCGATGATAACTAGACGTCGTTATCGCGGGGGCACGAATCATTTATAGATTATGTAAACAGAGTGGTCAAACTAGAGATGTTATATTAGTATCAAATTTTCGTAATCCTATTACCGAATATAACGCTTTACAAATAATAGGATATCATACCTATTACTGGGTGATATTTTATTTAAAAAATACGCAATATTTGAATATTGCGTAAAATAAATAATAAATTACGTTTTAAAGTATTTTATTTAAAAGTCAATAGTTTATTCATTTTAAAGTTATTTTTGAAAAGAACACGACTTGCAAACATAAAGACTCTCAGAGGACGCGTAAAACGAGGTATTACATACTAATTGTCTATTCTAGATAGATATTCTTTGACATACAGTTCATTCGTGCCCGCGCGATTACGATGTCTAATAATAACCGAAGGTTTTCATTTTGATGTTAGGCTTGCTGCAGTGATATTGATTAAATCAGACAAAGGCTGGACTTGTTTCAGTCTTACCAAAACATCTTTAGAAAGATATGCACACACAGATGAGATATCTTGTCGGAATTATACTCTCTGGAATTGAAACTCAAAGTGTGGGTATTCAAGTGATTTTTATTCTAAAGAATTATAACGCCATTTTATTTTTCTATATTATGTCAGCGGAGTTGCACAATGATCGCGGGTACACTGTTAGATTTAAGATTAGAGACTCTTGGAAAATAACGTTGGGTGTTGATTTTGATGAGACTATATGAAAAACAGATAAAAAATCTGTTGTCATTTACTTGACCTATACGTATATAAATACCATAATATTGTCTTTTATTAACGCGAGTATCACACATTTAAATAAAATACTGTATACCGGATGCTTTACAGCAAACGTCGGGATAAATAATTTAAACAATATAAATAATAAATCGCGTTTTAATCCGGTATACAGTATTTTATTTAAATACTAGCAAAACGCCCCGGCTTCGCACGGGTGCAAATAGATGAAAAAATATGTTACTCGCTGATAATAGAGCTTTCTATTAGTGAAAGAATTTTTAAAATCGGTTGAGTAGTTTTTGAGTTAAATCGTAACAAAACCCCACAAATTGAACAAAATGACATAGTACTACCCCTCGCCGTATTGCTCGATGCCCTGCGTGGAGCCACAGCGGTGCGAAGCGGACGGCGTGTATTTTTTGTTTACATTGATATTTTTAATTTCGTAATATCTTTTGAATGGAATGTCCGATTTCAATATTTCAAAAAGTAATCAACAGGTATTGAAACAGTCTTAAATATGAAATTTATTTGGATAAGAATTAATACAGAGGTATGGATAGCAGGGTCTGATTTTGATCGGCATTTCTATCAACTTTTAAAATGTACAAAAGTAGTTATATTAACATAACTACAATAGTTAGACATATTATGGTCTCGCGAAGTTTTTTGTAGATATTTATATGTTCTATAATATTGTAGAACTTTATTTTGTTTATACTTTTCGCAGCGCATGCGACGAACAACATTTTTTGGCAATTTTTTTTACACCTCGGGTTGGTTTTAGTAGGAAATTCTAAGGATCTCTATTTTTTTTCTAGTAATAAATATAGCCTATGTTACTCAGCGATAATGTAGCTTTCTATTGGTGAAAGAATTTTTGAAATCGGTCCAGTAGTTTTTAAGTTTATTCAATACATACAAAAATACAAAAATACAAATCTTTCCTCTTTATAATATTAGTATAGATAAATACCACCTTAAAGTATCCATGTGTAGCTGAATACCAGCTTTCAATGCATGTTCGTATTTCTGCTCCTTATCTGACTGGCTCAAATCTTCCTGAAATATCTTCACAAGACTTAGAAAGTAGCTCTGCAAATTCTGGTACTGGTAGCTTAAGAAAATGGTTAAGATGACGACCACTAGGAAGAGGGCCATTAAGCGTACCACGAAGAACCACCAGAGCAGGTAGAATACGACTCGGGCTGTGTCGCCGAGGACTGACTCGTCATCGACGCTGGGCCAGGCCGTCACAACCGTTACGAATGTACCTTCTGAAATGTATGGTAAAATTGGCTATAATTAATACTTTTTTATGTCAGATATCGACAGACGAGCATGAGGTTCATTTGATGGTAGGTGATACCTCAGCCACAGAACATCAGTCAATGATGCGCTGTCGACCTAATTTACTTCGAGCATTCGGAAATCCATAGACTGAAACCGAAACGCGCAATATGCACTTCACGGTTTTTCCATCTACGAACGGTGGTTCGTTACCCGGTCGGAATTTAGATATTCCTCCCACCCGATCAATGCGCGAAGTTAGTTAGCGCGTAGGGAAAACATGCTTAAAGAAGATTATAAGGATGTGCATCCCGGTGTGAATCGAACCCACGACCCATCCATGCGCACGGCAACGAGCCCGTCGAAAATATTAGTATAGATACTACGATATCTATACTAATATTATAAAGAGGAAAGATTTGTATGTTATGAATAAACTCAAAAACTACTGGACCGATTTTAAAATTTTTTTCGCCAATAGAAAGCTACATTATCAGCGAGTAACATAGTGTGTATATTAGATTACACCCATTATCCTACATCTAAATTGTACCCATGTGAAGCCGGGGCGTGTTGCTAGTTATATTACCATATAATATTATATACTAATAAAGTAAATGAGTGTGTTTGCTTATTTTGCTTTGGAGTCAAGAGAGTCACTTAGGCTACTTCTATCCTAGTGCTAGTATCCTCCAGTGAGGATCGACATCCACTCTGACCACTGACTGACCGTCCATAAGGTCCCAGTGGGTGCTCGGAGATACTTTGTTAGTGCGATTTAGAATTCTTGACGTTTTCATTTTGAATAGTCAAATATTGTAGACTATATGAAATAACTATACGATCGTATAATTCGCCCAATAGTTATTCGTTTAGCCGCAGGCCAACTCTAGTTGACAGTCAAATTACGACTAGGTCTACTAACCACCATTTAAAACCAATACCAATGCCTCTAATCCATACGTGAAAACTGCTCCCGAACAGAAAGTTAGAAACAACAACGTGTATATTTTTGATGTCTTTATTGCTGCCTTTTCTACGTCCATGTCATTATGCACCTTCTTCAGAGATGTTGTGAGATCGTGGGCAATTTCTCTAACAGTAACCTGATTTCTGTACAAGCTCACGTAGTAGAAGCTGAAAATTACATGGGATATCCCCAATGTCATAAGGTCACTCCGCTGCTTTTCAGTGAGATTCTTTTGAGTAAAGAATGATGCATTTTCTATTATTACAAAAAATATTAGTATATAATTAATTAATTTAACATATATTGAATTATATCGGACTAGAAGGGGCGGTAAGTTGTTGTCTGTCTTCACGAAATTCGGTAAACCGCAAATGTATGAACATCTGTTAATCAAATAGAAGAATGCTGCTATTCGATTTATTTCTTGATTGTTGTTTATTTTTTCCATCTTAATCTCAATTGTACTGTAGATAATAGATATGGACTTATTAATTACTGTGCTATGAAATACCGAACTAACTTAACGATGCAGTCGTATTGAGTATTTATACAAGGTGTAATAAAAATGTTGCATTTTTATATCGTTCACTATTTGTTTGTGCAGGGACGAACTGTGTATTTTTGTTTAAAAGATTTATATTTAAAGTTATTTTTTTATGTTAGATATCGACAAACGAGCATGAGGTTCACTTGATGGTAGGTGATACCACAGTCACATTTTTTTGTCTTTATCAGCTCTTCATAGATAAAAATAGGAGTTGTATACTGCATTGGTTATGCTATATCATGTTAAAGTTTTATTACTGTAGCTTATAAAATATTAGAAGAGGCAATAAACGTTAATATCCACTTATCACCTACATAAGCGCGCTCTAACGATTACCTCCTACATTTGATATTTTTCCTTTGAACTGTCATTACTCATACTTACACATGCTATTTGACACATACTGAACTTCAGCGTGTTCGTGAGCTTATTTTGTTTATCACATCCCGCAAATGTGGAATTTCCGACATGTGGACAGAGCATGTGGTATTTCGTGGACCGTGACCCTGTGATAACAGTCAATCGTTAAACGTTCTCACGAACGTGACTGTGTTCGATCTAGCTCCTATGTTCGAGTCCTGCAGTAACGGAAACTCAAAGCGTCTAAGTCAACACCCCGGCAACATGATGATATGCAGGGGATTCTCCTGCATCGGGGTGCACAAAATTTCTGCTCAATAATGCTGGATTTTAGCTCAATTGAAACACTAGATATCAGTTTATTATTTTTATTAAAGAAAAAAAAACACTTATAACAAAGCATTATTACAAAACAACTTTTCATAGTAAACAACAGTTGGTAAAGTATACAAAGCAAGACAAGTTCTTAATACTATTCCTACATTCCATTTTATACTTTTATATAGTACCTACCGCATCCGGTACTGAATACAATATATTATGCTTGCATCGTTTGATTGTTCACAGCATTGAATGTATGAACCCAGCACTCTTTCAGGTTCAATTATGGCGATTCCTCCGGACAACCATGTAACGACAATACGTAACGTTTTCTTACACACCTCTTCCCACTCCTCGCCCCTCTACCGGCTACCGGCCGATATCGATATCTCGGGCTGTCACCGTGCATGCGCCGGTGGAAGTGGTCTTTACACACGCATGGCTATTTTGCAATTTTTTAAAAGTTGTCTTCGTTTTTTTTCTTAATTTTATAATTAAAACGTGAATTTAGTTTAAGACCCCTATTCTTGGGGTCCCAGTATTTTTTTAAAGAATTAAGACTGCGCCTACCTACATTTTACCCTGATTGGACTGTCGCTGTGGCTCTAAGGACATCCTGGGGTTACTGTTGGGAAACTTAGTAGCTTTTCAAGGGCAGTACAGATCTTTTATTATTTTTGGTGAATAGTAAAAAAGAATTGACGGCTGTTGAACCCCATTTAAATAAATGAAGTTTATATTGTATGCTAATAACTTGATTTTATTTTATTATTAAGTCATACAGCGCTTCAACCAATAGATCAGTTCTTCATCTGTAAGCTGAAATGAAATACAAAATTAAATGATTTCACTATCCACCACATTAGGTTCGGAATCTTGGCTAATTGCACAGAGTATTTACAGGTGGTAGAGGTTTACGCTGGGGTCCGCATGGGAGTATGAAGAGCTCACGTCTCTGAGATGTGACGGGTTCTACTTATTCGCCGACGAGCCTTTTTGCATTTGTTACAATTGGCATCTCTATCGGCGGAAGAGGGCACCTTGCTGAGGTGTTTCATCAGTCACAAACTTAAACGGTTTTTTGTCACGAGTTGTCGGATTAATGTACTTACTGCGTTCCTATCCGGAAATTTGGTATCACTGCATTTTCACGTCTCTGCGGTAGTGCGTTCTGGCTTGGCCTGCACCAGCGCCATTGCGAACATCACGATCATCAAAATCTTCATTGTGCTGGGTATTGTCTGATAGAGTATCTGAAAAAAAACAAATACAATATACATTTTAATAAGAAAACAACTTCTCCATATTTCTTGGTCTAACATAGGAGGCTGGTCTGAGGTGAGAATCTACAGAAAATCGTGGCACGGACTTTACTTACATTAAAAAAATCCAATAGCTGGTGTCCGAGTAGTTACGTGTTGCCGCTGTTGTTACTGCGGAGCGTGTGACATACGTACTACGTAGCGGGACGTCCGCGTCGGGTGTTTTATATATACAGATTATAGTAGTAGCTGATAAGAGTGGGTGCGTGGGCGTGATACGTGATACGTTGAATTTGTTACTAAAATAATGAGTGCACAAATTCTTATCTCCATAGCATCTTTGATGTTTCATAGTGTTATATCGTGAGGAACTCGTGTAGGCTCGAGTAGTCTGCCAACGGTCACAGGCTTGTGGAATATGAGGAGGCTGTGACAATGGGCCTGAGATTATTCGCTGCTCCAGCAAACGGTGTAGTGTGGATGCAATAGAAACATTGATTGTTGGTGCACGACAGGTGAAGCCATGCTGGACGATGATGAGTGCTCAACTTCTTATCTCCATAGCAGAATCGGTGCGATCGCAACGTACGTGACAAACTCCCAGTTAGGTTAGGGCTGCATGGAGCTGCAGGCACGGCGTCAACTCAGCACATTGGCAACAGATTCTCTGGTGTTCCAGAATGTAACCTGAAAGATGCAACCTTTTTGCATGTGTACCTACCTGCTACAGTGAATTTGTTTGTTCATGAATTATATGTAGGTATATAGTACGCAAACAATAGCATATGTGGAGCAACTTAAAAATAAATCGTGTTTTCGCCGTTGTTGTGTCCACACAATATATTTTTATTATTACATTAAAACGAATACGTACCTACTTATAATGATTTATTTAAACGTGTTGCTTATTTACTCTACTCGAATTATATTATAGTTGGAATAAGTAGCAATTAAATTAGCTCCAAAGTACTGACAAAACTCATTTTTCTAGTTAATTATTTACGCTTGTTGTACGATAATGAGTAGGTTTTGGTATGATTGTTTCGTTTTTATCGTGTATTTATTTTAACTCAATAATGCTTGAATGAATATTACAGAAACTATTTCTTTATAAATAACGTACCTATACCTACAGGTTTTTTTTAAAGTCATATTAAATTCTGATTTTGTTTTATATAAAGTACCGTTTGGCTTTTCTTATATTTCAGTGACCTTTGAACCGGGTCTTCATTGGAACGCACTGATGTTCCGAGGCATCATTAGATTATTCTTCATCAAGCAGCCACCGCGAGTGCTATCCTCCCACGTCGGTCGTCTTTGGATAGTACGTGGCCACAAATGGTTTATAGGCAGAGTATTCTGTATTCTTACAAGTTTCTCTTTCCTTAAAAAAATATGTGACATAAAAATTTAAAAATATATGGTTAATTAAACACACTTTTCAATTTACCGAAAAAAATTGTACCTATACAAATAAAATTATATATGTAGGTATATAAAATTACTACTAATGAATGAAATCCGATCCCTTAGCTATCAGAAGTTTAGTTCTATGATGCCAGAATACACAAAACAGCGCTTTATAACAAAAAAACTGCATCTACGGTAACGCTGACGGGTGGTCGACACTTAGGTACACGAATCTGACTAAAGGTTGGTTAATAATAAAGTAAGTTTTGTATTAACATTTTATACATTGTCAACATTTTATCCACGTTATTTCTAATGTTCTAGCATTCTTTAAAATATTCCTAAGTAGTTACGTAAATCTGATCTGCGCTTTGGATACGCGATACTTTTGACTCAAATTATTTAAAACTACGATTGGCCCATCCTTTGCACCCGTAATATTCTCCGAAGATAAAAGCCAATAGCTTAGAATTCAAACATAGAAAACAAAATATCTATCAAATTTGGTTCAGTAGTGTAACAGTGATTATGTAAATTAAAGGAATGTAATAATATTTTATTTGACTTTTTAATCTGTAATTAAAGAAGTTAATTTAAATAAAGAAAAGGAAAATGCTAAAATATTAAATTTGGTAGGTTATTTATTCAATGGTTAATTTGATCCGTAATTAAAGTTATCGAATAATTAAATCAGGAACTAATTGCAGGAGGGTCGTGCTCGGCAATTAGACGAATTAGTATGATTATTTTGTAAGCGTCCAATTAGATTAGGACAGAGCAGAATCGTCTAGTTGACATGGGTTTGTTACCTTAAATGAAACTTTCCCGTTGGGGTACACAGAGATCATGGAATTCCATATGCTCCGATCCTTATATGTCACTTTCGCTTCTTCCACTTTCATCAATGAAAATAATATATCATTTTCTAAGGTTTGAGGCGTCTCCATACCAAATTCTATCATACATAGTTCTGTTATTTGGGCGTGGAAAAGAGCAGATACAATATTTTTGTTAAAGCGAGTTCATATGAGTTAACCATTTTTTAAATGTTTGTGCATTTGTAATAATGTACTGTGTTCGTTATTTCTTAAAATGCACACTTGATTTGTTAAGTAGCGGAGGTCCTGAGTTCAATGCTGGAAAAACTAAATTTAAAAAGAATAACGTTATTCGATCTGAAAAAGAATAATATTATACAGCACTAATAATTATTTACTAGCACATATAAATTACCAGTGAAACACATAATTATGTCTGTCCACAGGACAAAATTAAAATGAATTTTTGATTCTTCTAAGTTCGACTCTGGCGAAATAATTCATTCAAATATTTATTTGAAAATTTTCAGTTAAATATAAGATCTTATGAATTACAATCGCACATATTTCTTAGCTGTGCCTCCGACAAAATGCCTCAATACACGAAAAACAAAACGTCTGAATTCATCGCAAAGTGGAGTAGACTACAGTTTATGTGTGGTCTATCCTACGTTTGGGTGGATGGTCAAAAACCAAGACTTTTTGTATATCTTAACAAAATAGCTACAGTTCTATTATTTGGGTTTATAATTTCCGAATATTTATCGTTTCTCACTCAGACTCAGAATTTGTCGGAGAAGCAGGCATCCGATCAAGTCCTTTTTGCAGTTTCCCATCCTATTATGTTCTCTTATTCTTGGAACTTTATATATTATAGAGAGGATGTTAAGAATTTGTTGTTCAAGCTATCCGTTAGTCTGAAAACCAAGTACAATGATCTAGGAATTGAGAAACAAATGATAAGCAAAGCTAAGTTGTACTCGATCGCTTATATCATCAGTTTCAGCGCTGCATTATTTTTTTATGCTTTTGATGGGGTCATGCAGGTAATTAAAACAGGTAAATACACTTTATGATATTATAATATACATTATCTATTAAGGGTTTTAAAACAACCTTTAATATAATTTATAATAATTATAGTACCTATTTGTGCGGACAAATCAAACGGAACAGAATTGAGTTTTGAAGCTTCCTATTGCAACAATTTACTTTTCTATTTATCCTGTTTTCAGATGGCACCTTCACTACAGTTATCATGGCGTGGCCCGACGTTAAAGAGAAAGGTTTATTAGCTGATGTAGTGAGAATCGCAGGTTACCTGGTGTGGTGGATATTTATGCTCAGAAGCTCTGCTGTGTACGTTCTTGTCATTACACTGACGATTGTATTAAGCCACCAATACAAAAACTTGCAGAGTTACTTTTATAACCTTGAAGAGATTTTTAAAAGAAGGAGCGGTTCAGTGGAAGCGAGGGAGAAGGAGTACGAAGATAGATTGAAAGTCGGTATATCATTACACGCGGAGACACTTTGGTAACTACGACTAATTAAATTTCGTATCAAATGTCGACCGTAACTGGTTTTAGTATCAAAATTTCCTACTAAATGATTTTAGTACTGGATACATTAATTAAACTCTTAAAACCTATGTCAAACTCATTAAAAATTACTATAATTCATAACTAAATTGCCAACTTCTAAGAATTTCCTTCCAATCTGCGCAGTGTAACGGTAACGACCCTTGCTAAAATGCACTCGAAACGTCCGGATAAATTCGATTGCTGACTACATACATAATATTATCTTTTAATAAATATTTTTTTCATTTATGTAATATTTCACTACTATTACGGCCCGACCTGGTTTCGCACGGCCATATCTAATGAAGAAAATGATACCAAATCTCCCCTTTACACTATTAATGAATGAAAACCAATCTCTAAATGTTTTTACATATTTTTCTATAGAGATGGTTAAACTCATATTTCACAATTCCGTATATTTTTTATATTTTCTTTTATACAAACCATGTTCTAGCAATTATAAATAAAACAAGAAAATAAGTATCCAATTTGGTGCAGTCATCCGGTAGTTATGCACACCCACATTTTGGGGACTTTGTTTTATACTATGATGATATGATGATATATTTTTAGGTGCGTAAAAGAATGTCAAAGGATATGCAGTTGGGTGTTTAGCGGTCAAATAACGATCAACTTCGCGGTGTTCTGCATGCTAATGTTGCAAATGGTGGTAAGTTTCACCAGGGCACTTCTTATCTTTACTCGGAAGATCGCTGATTTGTAGCAGTTTCAATATAACATATTGATACCTAGCTTTGCGACTTTTAAGAATCTTGAAGTTACAATTTAAATTTTTATGAAACATGAAAACGTACCTAAACATAATCCATCTAGTGCATTTTGCTCACAAATATAAGGAATTAAAAAGTATTGTGATCTAAATGATCCATCCCGTCCCTTTGTTATTGAAAAAATAATTGACTTTTTTATGTTAGATATCGACAGATGAGCATGAGAGGTTCGTCTTGATGGTAGATACCTTAGCAACAGAATATCTGTCAATGATGCGTTGTCGATCTAGATACTTTTTACTTCGAGCATTCGGAAATCCATAGACTGAAACCGAAACGTGCAATGTGCACTTCACGGTTTCTTCATCTATGAACGGTGGTTCGCTACCCGGAATGTCTTTATTCCTCCCACCCGTTCAATGTCCCTGATGACTTTAAAGTAAATATCATAACTAATTTTGCTTCTCGATAGAACCTAAGTGAGCACTATCTGTGAACATCTTGATATTAAAAGTATTATGATATAAACGGTTCCAAAAAAACTTTTATTTTTCTTTTTTTTAGTATTGGGGGCAAACAAGCCTGCGGTGGCGAAAGTGCACACCGCCGCCTATGATCATCCGCATCACTAGAGGATTTTCAGATGCGTTGCCGGCCTTTAAGTTCTATTTATTTACAGAATTCAGAGCGCACATTGATGAACGCCCTCACTATTGTGTCGACTAGTTTCGCTTTGCTGGTGAGCACTGGCTTCTTCATGTGCAACGCTGGAGATATTACTGTTGAGGTAAATTTCGTGTGACCATCGACGTTTCGTAGCCGGTCTGATTCAGAAGTTTTTGTCAATGGTGTCTCTCAGCGCGGATTCGCTTTTGCTACTTCTACATCGACATTAAATAAGATTTTTATGTTTTAAGGACTAAAATGTGCCTTATCAATTAGACACAAGATAAAATCTTTTTCAGGCAGCAGCACTACCAACAGCAATTTTTTTCTCGGGCTGGCAGCACTGCCGCGGCAGCTCCTCTAGACGTGTCAGGAAGCTGGTCACACTAGCTATTGCACAGAGTCAGGTTTGATAATGCTAGACTTGTTCTTACTCGGTCATTGAAAGGACCGCTCCGATCTAGTACAATCAATCTAATGTACGAGTACTAGTTCGGTCTTCTAGTACTATTAGTACATCGATCGATGCAAACATAGAATTTAAGCGCTGTAGGTACTAATTTGAGAACGGCGGATTCGCTACTGTAGTACTGTACTATAATGTATTAGATGAACGATGTGCTATAAGCTGAAGGAATAGTTCATTCTCATTATGTGACAGGAAAGTACTTAGTACATGAACTACACAAGTCTAGACAATGCCATCAATTGGTTTAAAAAAAAGCCAGTGATACGGGCTTGCACTATAATAATAATATGTTGATGGTTAACCTCATTACATTGATTACAATAATCAACGCTGTAATATAACCCTAGGTGGGTTACAACGCATGAATATATAGTATTGTAGGTAAATATCAAAAAATAGAAGATAGGACTACAAAATTATTAAGATCATTCTACTATATTTATGGTATATTCATCTGAGGTATATTCTTAATTAATCACTTCAATATATGTTGCAGTTTATATTTTTATTGTATGCCTTGATTTACTTTATGCGCTAATTAAACTACGCGGGATTGCTATTACAACATTTATCTTTGTTATTAAAGTTTATGTTGTACGGTTGCAGAAACCAGTCGTGATGCGCAGTTTCAACGTAATAGAACTGTCATATAAATCTTATGTTTCGGTAAGTAACAATAATTTAAAAAAAAAATTAAATTAGAAGGGAACCCAGTGGCGGCGTAAGGCGTGGGCGACGTGGGCCACCGCCTACGACCTCTCGACCCAAGGGGCCTCGCGCCCCGAAAATTTATACATTTCAAGGATATACATTTCAAGGATCGTCATGCTCGCTTAAATGTCGTCTGTGGTGGCGTCCATGCGTCGGGTTGTCTCTCTCCCTAAAATATGGCGAGGGGGCCGATGGCTGGCCATGCGTCATACTCGTGAACGGGTGCTACTTGTGGTGACAGGTCGGACTTGAATTCGTGTATGCGGTGATATTAGTTATTTCGACTATGTATTTGCGTGTTGTTCCCACGAGAATGTAAGTGCGTGCTCCTATTTCACCATGCCTACTGCTGATAGAGGACAAATCTTTGTTTTTTTTCTGGTTTATATTTTTTTATTATTATAGTCAATTACATAAAGATGTCATGTGGAATATGGTGTAATGGTTGCAGTGCCTTACAAATATTTTGTAAACCAAAAAATTGGCGATTAAAAAGAGTGACGAAGAGTTTCTTGCCAGTTCTTCTCTTCCGTTCTACGCCCTTGATTTGAGAACTGGAGGTAAATGTAAAATTAGAAGCATTTAATATGTACTTTTTACTGACGTTCATGTGTACTTACATTGTGTTACCTAAATGAATCAATGATTTTGAATTTGAAATTGAATATGCATTACTTAAAAGCCACGAACGCGCCAAAAAAAATGCAGGCAGAGGGCCCAATTAATCTTGCCCACATAAAAAATAGGTCTAACGCCGCCACTGAGGGAACCTATCAATATCGTACATTATTAAAATTCAATTAATTACTCAATATCGTGTAGTAAACTTGATGATGAACACCTTTACCTGAAGAAGTGTCGTTGCAACTAATTGAGAATATATAGACAACTAATCCGTTAAAATGAATGAACCTTTACCTACTGTATTTTGTATAAATTAAATGTGATTATATGATTGTTAAAATGAAAATAATTTAGCACCAGGGGGCCTCTACTCTTTTGTTTCCTCAAGGCTTCTACACCTCTAAATCCGACCCTGTACTTATCCATGATTAAAAAACATGTCTAGGTATCTAATCATTTTTTAAAATACCCATCTTCTATATTTTATTTAAAACAATTTCTTTTTTTCCAGATAGTGAAGTCGTCGTATTCAGTATTTTCGATTTTATATTAAACGAGTATAATAGTATTTTTCGCATATTAAATTCAATAAACATAGTATATACATATAATATATTGTTATTAAGACTACCTCTATTTTACAATAGAATAAGCAACACATATAAATACCAAACAATATAATAATTGTAGTAAGGTCAGTCGATGATGTGCTGCCGACCTACTTTTTACTTCGAGCATTCGGCAATTCATAGACTGAAACTGAATCGAGCAATGTGTACTTCATGGTTTTCCATTTATGAACGGTAGTTCGTTTAACCCGGTCGGAATTTCAATATTCCTTCCAGCCGTTTGATGCCCACAGTCCAACGTTACTAGACGTTGGTAAGAAATAATGAATATAACATTCCGCTTATTATTTTTAGTAGGGAAATAAATGTGACTAAAAAAAAAACGAATAATAATAATTATGTTATATATTTTCAGACTTTTTGTTGTTTAGTTGGTTACATTTTTAACATTAGAATCTTCGATCAACAATGATTAGAATAATTAAAAAAACATTATTGCACTCTACCACAGACTAAATAGAGAAGGTTACTCGACCAATGACAGACTACAACAATTAACGATTATCTTTTTTGACATTGACAAATGACAATGAAAATTATTTAAATTAAATAAAAGCAATAAAGTTAATCCAATGTCTGATTTTTTTGATTTTTCTATTTCGTCATTTATTATAACAAACTAATTGAATCGAAATAATTTAAAATTTTACAATGTGAACATCATTATAATAAGTTTTGGTTTTGAATTACTTTCTATGCCATTTTAACAACGGCAACGAACTAGGTTATGTTTTATTTCGTTTTATTAAACAATAACTTATAAGAGGATGCGAACATATTCACGAAGACCTCCAGAGCATCAACTCATCGAGGGTGTACTGGAGTTGTGTCGACTGTGTCTCCATAAAATCAACAAGCCTGTGGCAATATTTAAAGATGATGCCAATACTTATTGCAAGTTTTTGCCTATGAGGATAATGATATGTCTTGGTTTGGAGGTAAGAAGCTTATAAGTAATTTTGAGAACCATATTTCTAATTTGGGGACTAACTACACAGGGTGGAGGTGGGGGGAGACCTAACCAACAAACCGACAAATATCACAAATTGAAAACATTTTCAGATTACCAATGAAGAGTGTTTACCTAACATGATATGTTCACAGTGCTTCAGGGATTTAAATAGATATTATGATTTTAAAAAGAGATGTATGCTCTCATATCAAAAGCTAAAGTCACATTATTTAGCTGTTAAACAGAGAGAGGTTCAAAAAGTAGCCGTAGATGTAAAGTTGGAAAATGATTGTAATTTGAAATCTAATTTGCCAGAGATTGATGGGGAGGAGGGAGTGAATGAACTTGATGATGAAGACAATGAGATTATATTGTCGTTGACTGATGAGGATGCCCTTGAAGTTATTAGCATTTTTAATGAGACCACTGCTTCGGGCGGACACTTTCCTGAGGAAGAACAAGTAGGATATTAATATCTTCTTTGTTATAATTTTGCATTTATTTATTTAAAATATTTCCTTTGTTGCCATTTTAAAATTGGATTAGGCAGACATATTTGAGTCTGTTGGTACATTTTATTTACAGGCTAGTAGTTTATTAGTCTTCTCTGCTCCGCCTGACTGAAGAATTTTTTGTACATCTGGTGTAAAATGCACATTGCATGCATAACACAATGAATAAGTATAAAACATCAAAATTATTTTGGATGGTGCTTAATAAATCTATTTTATTTCTTAAATGGATGAATTATAAGGGTTCTGTTTTTTGCACAGAGTGCAGAACCTTAGAGTTGTTTAAATTTTTTGATTGACTAAGGAATGATTTTGAAATATATATAAGTATTTGATGTTATTTGAGTGTAAATTGTTTATTTTACTTGTAATCTATAATGATAGTAACAATATACAAAAATGTTTCAATTATCCTCAAATAGCCCTGTATAAACACTTCATGTTACACATAATAATAAGCCAAAGAATATAATATCAGCATATATTAAACATGAGTTCCAAAATATAACTTGAATATTAATTCAATTTGAAAATCAATTAATTTTTATAAATTAACTTCAGGTACAAAGTGTAACAACTTCATACAACATCAATGACAGTCTAGATTTTTTAAATACAACCACAGAGCCACCAATACCACCTGTCCCGGACGATGTAACCGGCTTCCTGTCAACAATTCTAGTTCAGTTGGGTGTGCTCATCAAAAATAATGAACGCATAACTGTTATTGATCAAACATTCAAAAATGTACAGTTGGAAACAAATGATGGTTCAGTAACATTAGAGCTTATTGAAGAGGATGAGGTTGAGGTTGAGGTAATGTATTAAAAATAATATTAATTGTGTAAGTATTGAAATAACATGATTTGTTACACTGCAATAGTAAAGTAAGTAAGCATTAATGAAAGTGGTATGCTAGGATCGGAGTATATGGAATTCTGTGATCTCTACCTATCTGATAGGAATGAGGCGGAATGTATATGTATGTATGTACAACAGTAAAGAGTTTTATACCTAATTATATTAAAAACATAAGTCTCTAAAATATTTGACAGTGAATAATTGGTATTATTTCTTAAAATTATGATCTATTTTATTTTAAGGAACCAAGTGTGCCTGAAATAGAAGCAGAGCCAGAGACGGAAATTATCAAGGACAGCTCAGTTGAATTTGTGTATAATGCTAATAAAGGAATACCCACGTAAGAGTTTCAAGATATACTATTTATATTGTAAACATGACATAATGACGTGGCCTTTTCTGTAAGTCATTATTGTTTTTAATTAAAATAACTTATGCATGATATGAATAAAAAAGGTTTTTATTAATTAAGAGGGTGTAAACATGACGATAGATATGACACTAGAAGACTTAAAAACCAGTAGTATTTTTTCAAAGGTCAAAATCTTTTTCACCTGAAAACCCTGGTTTTTCAAAGCAGTTCTATAAAGTGAAGAAGAAAATGAACCCTGACATCTTATGATGTGAGAACAAGAGAGGCGAACAAAAAGTTCTATCATATTTGGCAGTGTTAAAAGACAACTTTCGTCACACTACTTTTCAATAACTTGTCTCCGCAGTCCACTGACAAGTCTAAGAAAAGAAAATTAGTCTGTTTTTTTACAAACTGCTTCAATAAAACTATAAATTTTATTTAAGTATTATACAGCATTTTATACAGCACGCATGGAGCTATCACGTTCGTTCGTACAGTGAGAGTGCAAGTCCGTTAATATCCGAACGTATGTATGTCCGGCAGCGACAAGGCGATGTGCGGCACGTGCGGCAAGAAGTTCGCGACGCGGGGCGCCATGGTGCGGCACGAGAAGTCGCACTCCGGCGCGCGGCCCTTCGAGTGCGACACCTGCCACAAGACCTTCACCCAGCGCGAGGTGCTGCGCCGGCATATGCTCATACACCAACGTATGTATTTGTGAAATGCGGGTAGTCCGATATCTCGGATGGTGTACGGGTGCTCATCTATCCATCCATTGCAATTATCGTTTTTTTTTGTAACAGGTTGAAACAACAACTTTGCATTTAGTTTTTTTTTAATGTTATCCTCAATATATTCAGCTGGTCATTCTGACTACCACGACAAAATTTTGTCGACCATTTTCTCGTGTTTTAATCGAATATCTCCTTGTCTTCCGGGTCTAACATGACACTTACACATAAAATTCGACTTCTAATGTCAAAAGTAGAGATATTTTCTCTATCAAAGTAGTCGATGTCGAGATATAATATATCAAGATATTTAACATCTTAGTTTGTCTTCACTCGTCCGTGAGATATCTCTTGATGGTTTTTTTTTTTAAGGTATAGGTAAGGGGGCAAACGGGCAGTCGGTTCACCTGATGGTAAGTGATTACCGGCGCCCATGGACATCTGCAACACCAGAGGACTTGCAGCTGCGTTGCCGGCCTTTGAATGGTTATGCTAGACGGGCTGGAGTCGGTTCGGAACGCTTTATTTCGTTTGCTTCGTCTATATCGTGTTATCAAAGGCAATACATAATGTGTGTGCGCGCAGCGGACCGGCCCTTCAAGTGCGCGTCGTGCGAGAGGGGCTTCACGCAGCGCGCGGCGCTCCGCTCGCACGAGCTGGCGCAGCACGCGCCGAACCGCCCGCTCGCGCTGCACCGCTGCAAGCTCTGCCCCAAGGTGTTCCTGCACGCCTCCGGTCAGTGCCATTATTATCCTTCATCTCTTATATTTCCTTTAATATTATTAATAATAGCCACATTAAATAATTTATTAAATATGTCTCTTAAGGTGACACTCATCTCATGTCTCTTAAGGTCGACATTTTTTCCATACAAATTTTGGGGGGGTATTACTCCACTATTTAGCACTGTACATGCAAAGTTAAACATGATATCGTTTTGTCTCATTATTAATTTTGTCTGTGCGGAAACAGAATGGTAAAATAAAAAACCATTAAAAAGTTACGAGCTACCAAAGATTCGTTTTTATTGCCATTTTTAACACAACTTTGGGCTTAAATTAGTAACAAAAGAAGTATCAAATTTTCAAAACAAAGTCGGTACCGACAAAGCACGATTATCGAAGAATACAATAACTTTTATTTGTAATTGATTTATGCAGTGGTTTTTTCATAAAACTCGATTTTCCAAAGGCTTTTTCGTACCACCCTACGCCCACGAGTGAGTTCGAGCCCGCGACTTGTGTAACCTTAACACATTAATCGCCAAAGTACAGAAAAAAGATTTTTTTTTCAACTTTGTTCTTCCTGGCGTAGTTTAACAAGATATGCATAACTCATAAGAAAGTGTTTCATTTACGGTCCCCGAGGCTGTAGCGATCTGATGAAACTTCCTTGATTTTTAAAAACTTTTATAACACAGTACTGTGTTATATTGCACATTTTGTTTTTATAGTACTATAACATCAAATTTGTACGGACCTAGTGTTGAGCAGGACATACAAGAGGCGGTACATTTGTCCCCGACATGACGTCAAAATGTAAGAGCGGCTCGAAATTATAAAATGTACTACTTCAAATTTTATGTCGCGCTCGTATTTTCTCGATGTATTTAGGTCCTAAATCGTTGTAATATTTTAGAGTTAATCAAATAAAAAATATTATTATTTTTATTGTTTCATCACACACTTACAAAGTCAATGACTATATACAAAAATTAACATCAAATGTCCTATTAATACTCGCTAGTACAAATGACTGGCTTGTACTGGCTCAGAGTGAAAAAGAGGTTACTCTTACAAACTCTTTTTAAAGTCCTGTACTACCCAACACTACAAGGGATTGACTGAAAACCAGCGCTTTGTTTATCAGTTGAAGCTGAGTCACTGCCCTTTGAACGGCAAAAATTGTTCGTTATCTTGTGTGGAAGCCCAATCTTTCATAATAAAATAATGTCAATGTCAATGCCTGGCCCGCAGGCCTGAGCCGGCACCAGACGTGGCACACGGACCGCGTGTACGCGTGCAGCTCGTGCGCGCGGCCCTTCAAGGACAAGAGCTCCCTCTTGCGGCACTTCAAGACGTTCCGGCATAAGGCGGCTACCTAGCGGCGACACACCCGCACGCCGCCTCGCCGTGCCTATGTATTCTCAGTGTTAGTCGGAATCAAATGTAGCCTATGGATTCAAAGTTACTTATTTTTCGTCAAAATCGGTTCAGTGGCTTTTTATAGGCTTTCGCTGTGGCTGCGTCCGCGGGGAAGGTTAAAGTATTATTCCTGGATAAAAAGTCGTTTATTTTATTTTATTGGTGATTCCTGTTTACTATGGATTGTGTCAACTAGATTAAAATTAAGAGTTAAAAAGACATTTCAGCTATTTAAATTATAACATTAATATCGTAATGAAACGTGGATTCCTGCTCCGTATCGTCGCATTGTGAAGAATATATTGTTAATGTTTGTTATAAATAATTCCAATGAATTTAGGTCCATACTTTTTTTGAAAATGTGTCCTGCTTAAATGTACATATCTCTTATATACTTTGCAAGGTATTGATTGTTATTTAAAATAAATTGTACATCAGAATTATATGTTTAATATCTATGTAAATATAAAATACTATGTGTATATTGTAATAAATAGTGTTTTTGCCAGGTAACTTCCATATTTTATTAAAATGGATCGATATTGTTTTGATTTTTCTTAGCTCGCGCAGGGCCGAATTTAGAGGAGAAACAACTACAAAACACTAAGTAAACAACTTTTCCTTTGCTATTTTATTGTTGTTGTGCCTTTAACCTATTGTACTCTGTACAAACATTATTATATTTTTAAATTTAAAAAAACGCTTATTTTATTTGGAAAATAATTTGGGCCTCTACTTTGTTGTCCCAAGGGCCACATCTCTAAATCTGGCCCTGCAATTTTCAATCAGCGGAATATTTTCAGAACCAATGAAATTTTGTCACATTCAATATGAGCGTACTCTTAAAGGCTGGACCCATCTGGATAGCTATCGCAAGCAGAATATCTGACGCTGTAGATATTAAAAATAAATATACAGTAAATAAAATGGTACTTTTTTTTATTTAGAAAAATGTGCAATCTTGAATTTATAGATTCGTACCACGCAATACAAAGGACAAAGTTTAAAACCATAGAGCACAATTAACATTCAAACACTAAAAAGACTCGGGTCGCGACGACAAATAAAACACAATTAATTACTTAAACATTTTATTGGAAAAAAAGTTTCGTCCTAGACTGAAAGGCAACGACGTGGTTTTGTATAATTTAGTATCAAGAGTTCGATAAGCTCAGGTAGGCTCGGGAAGACGGAGTACGAGTCACTCAGTCGAATACGACAGCTTTCTCGGTTTATTTAGTTCAACGGAATCTAGAACTGTCAAATGCTCAAGGTTTTTCGGTTTTCGTACTCGGTCTCCGGAGAACTGACGTCATCGGATGGCACTTAATAACAAAATATTGCAAGTCTACATATTTTCAACGAATTTTCACAGTAAACGCCACCGCATTGCTACACATTGGAATGCCTTTTACTCACTTAAATTAAACATTATACACATCATATAAGCATACAAATTAAATACAGTATATCTTCACGAATTTTGTTCAAGAGTTAAGGAAATAGGCCGATTTGATACCAATATATACCGAACGAATATACAACACATACGACTATTGTATATAATATCAGAAACTCGGAACGATAATAATTACACTTGAAGCTAAACAACTCCTATATCTAAAATATAAATGATTATAAAAATAAATAAGAGACGTCGCTTCCCTTCCTCCCCCCTGCCCCTCCCCCATCTCGACAGCTCGCTCCACTTTTGAGCAATACAAACGTACAAATTTTAATATATCCACAAAAATAACGGTGTCTGACACATTACAAATTTTATATAAACATTGCAAATATAGTTCGATAGGAAAGTCCAATGCGCCGACACGCTCCCGGCCGCTGCGCTCGCCCGCCGCTAGCGCAGTCCGCGCCCGCTGCGCTGCGCTAGCGGCGGGCGAGCGCAGCGTTCTGACTCGCATCCCGTTAATAAAATCCAAATCGCTTAAGAATTAATTAATAATAATAAAAACAAAACTGTGTGCCTCGATCTCTATATAGTTATCGGCAGATATTCGGTTATTATAGCACATTATAGTCTAAAATAAAATTACTATTAAGTAATAATCAATATTTACAAGCCCCGAGGGCCGACGGCTTCGCACGAGCACCTTCTGTATTCCTCTCGCCTCTACGTGGACGGTCGGGGGACTACTGCCGGCCTAGCGTGACCGCCACGAGATATGTCGCGGACGAGTAAAGACAAACTAAAATATAAGATATTATATCTCGACATCGACAACTTTGATAGAAAATATATCTCAACCTCGACAAATAGAAGAGATATCTCAATCTCGACAAATATGTCTATTTTTGACATTAGAAGTCGAGTTTTATGTGTGTCATGTTAGACCCGAATGAAATAAAGCGATAATCGAAACGGTCGACAAAATTTTGTCGCGGTTGTCATGCTAGGCCGGCTGGTCGTGTATGGCTCGTCACGGCTCTCGAATGCGAGACGATAATACTCAATCGGAGGACCGTCTTTTTTAAAAGTTGGAAGAAAGCCAAATGTTACAAAATTACAGTGAAAATGAAGACGCAATGATCTGTGCGTTCATATAAAAGTTATGAAATCTAGAACGGTAACGGTGAGTACTGATTGAAAGAATAAGTTAAGTAGATATTTTAAGTACATAATTATCATGACGACTAGTATAAAGCGTGACGAGAAGTTCTCGGCCGTGACGAACCATACGCTGCAATAATCTCGGTTAAACACTGTTTTGGAAAATCGAACTTGTCACAGGCACCACCGTGACACAGGCACCACCTTGACACAGGCACTACCGTGACACAGGCACTACCGTGACACAGGCACATACACAGGCAATACTAATCCTACGACCACCGTCGAACTCGGCTCGGGCCGAACGCGCCGCTCTGCAGGTGAGAATTTTCATTTTTAACGTTTCGTCCTTTTAAACTTACACTTTCAATAAAATTACAGAAATTGAACAAGATACATTATATAACGGTTATATGACATAACAATAATTATTAAAATACATTTTATAAGACCGATTTTCAATGTTCACTTAAATAATCGTATTACATTGAAATCTAATCTAATACCTACATAAAATACTGTTCTAATCTCGAACAAAATTCCAATGATAACAACTTAACAATATCTGCCATATGATCAACTACTACACAATATTGAACAGAAAATGTGTTAAATGGTGAATAAACAATATTAATCTACACTATCATACAGGAAACTGTAGTGTAGCGACTATCATATAGTTAACTAAAGTGTAGTTACTATCTTATAGTATAGTGACTACCATACAGTAAACTATAGTGTAGTGACTACCATACAGTAAACTATAGAATAGTGACTACCATACAGGAAACTATAGTGTAGTGACTACCATACAGTAAACTATAGTATAGTGACTATCATACAGTAAACTATAGAATAGTGACTACCATACAGGAAACTATAGTGTAGTGACTACCATACAGTAAACTATAGTATAGTGACTGTCATACAATAAGCTATTGTGTAGTGACTACCATACGGTTAATAATAGTGTAGTAGTAATTACAATTCTGAATGAAATAAAATAGTGAATCATCTATAGACAAACGGACGTAAGGGCCGGTTCCCACCTGCGGAGCGCGCGAGAGCGGGTGTGGCCACACTACATGTTCTCGAACTGGTCGACGCGGCGCTTGGTGTTGCCCTTGCGGATCTCGCGCAGGGTCTTGTACTTGTCGCGGCCCTGGCGCACGTTCTCGCGGTGGATCTTGTCCATGGCCGTCTCTTTCGTCTCGTCCCGGGACTGAGCCAGGTCTTGCTTCAACGCCTGTTAATATTTTTAAAATATTCGTTTATATGTTGTTTAGTGATAAATATGTTTCAAAATTAATACTCTGAATGGTAAATCATTATCATTAACGAACGCCTGTCGAAAAAGTATTCGAATCGTCCATCTGTCAGTTGCATAAGAAATCATTTGAAATTTCATACAAATGACAGGTCGACGATGCGAATACATTCTCGATAGTCGTTCGTGCTAAGCCCTCAGATGTGTGTGTCACGCCGATACACGCCGCGCGCTCTATAGGTCAAAAGCAGAACTACTTTTTCTGTGCCAAAATTGAACATACCATGTCTTATATACATCTCTTCGATGTAAATAAGACATGGGTAAATCAACGAAATTCCTTGCGTTAACTCAGTAACTCAGGCGCAGTGTACTGCGTCGAATCTTTGAGCTATGACGCGTCAAAGTCGGACGCGCAAAGTGAGCAGGGAAACTTCCGAAACGCCACGCTCATAGTTCACTCAGTGAGTGAGTACTGCGCCGTGCGCCAACACATTATGAATGAGTGAGTTGACTCATCCTGCTCAATGAAGCGTGTTGACGCAATAGCGCGGCGCAGCGGAGTGTTACACGTCTAATGTAAATCTATCTTCCGCGGTACCGTACAGTACCTTGACAGTGTTGCCATTTGTACGGCAATTGCCGTTTCGTAAAGCAATCAGGCTCTTTTAAGACAAATTTTACGGCATACGGCAGAGTGGTCATTGCCGTACGCTAAAATACGGCAATCTTAGCATAAGGAAGTATTGGCAGTAAGATTTACCTTAAACGAAAACAAATGAATTTGCGTAAAAAATGAACGCATCTCTATATTATGGTATTGTCTTTGGTATTCGGGGAATTCCCTAACCCTTATCGGTATAGAGCAGTTACTATAATAACCTTAATTCATTTTTCTTTTCATTTTGTCTCTTAACATCTACTATAAATTCAACATTATTAGCCAAAGAGTGCATTTCCAGAAAACATTCGAATTGTACGAGGTTCAAGCCAACTCCCGAAATGATAGCGAAAATAAAAAAACCGTCTGATTATGAAAAGAATGCCTTATGCCACTGAAGATGTCTTATTAGATGAAGTTGTGGATTTGATGGGAGGAGAGGAGTGATCTGTAGTGCCTTTTTCTATTTCGAATCTATATATTCAGTGGCATCTTTTTCATAAACAGGTTTTTTATTTGTTTGACTTCGATGACTATATTTTCTTTTTCATGTAACTATTAAAATAAAACAATGTACGGCAATTTTTGTTTCAATACGGTAATTTCATCTTTTGCGTACGGTAACCCTGTAAATGACCAGCGGCAACACTGTACCTTGAGCTGGCTGTGCAGGCGCTCGTTCTTCTCGGCCAGCGTGCGCCGCTCGGCCAGCGGGTCCACCAGGTCGTCGGGCGCGCGGGTCAGCTCGCCCACGCCGGACTCGGAGCCGCCGTCCGAGCCGTCCCCGGAGCCGCCCTCGCCCTCCTCCCCCTCGCCGCCGCCGCCCTCGCGCCGCGCCTCCGACACGTGGTGGTGCTGCGGGGTGGTCGCCGCCAGCAGCATCGCCGCCGCCTCGTCCTGGAGTTACATACATACACGCGGATCGAGTTGAATAGTGGAACAGACTAATTTTATCGATAGAAAAAAATATAAAACTTTATTCAGCTACAATAAAAAAGTTATTTAACCATTTAAGTGCTTGGCTAAATATCAATTGCCGTGCCCCTAGCGCCCGACTACGAAAGTTGTGCTACGCAGTTCATAGGACAAAAATAGAACAAAAAATCATGTATGTTCTTTGTCAAAAGGTTACAAACAACACGCAATTTTCTTTCTTTTATTGGGCATCTTATATATTTTTTTCTTTTCTAGGCCTGTAGTTTTACGAAATATTTTGTTATTCATTGTATATCACTTTGTTTTCATGCTCTTAGTAATTTAAATGGTTAATTAATCTAATTATTACTATTACATTTTGACGACTTAATGTACATAATATGTACCTATTATGAAAAATAAATGAACGTATCAACACGCGACGGTGTTGCTCGGGCAGAGAACGGTCCAACTATCAATCTAAAGTACTCCAATACTTTTCAATCTGAACTAATATTATAAAGAGAAAAGATTCGTTTGTTTGTTACGATTTAACTCAAAAACTACTGGATCGATTTTAAAAATTCTTTCACCAATAGAAAGTTACATTGTCAGCGTAGCCGGGGCATGTTGCTAGTACAAATATTTTTAGCCTGATACGTTCCCAGCACGGTCATGGCACGGCACGGTACACACCTGCTTGCGGCGCGCCTCCTCGACCTCCTCCTGCAGGCGGCGCGTCTCCGTGTCCTTGAGCTCCACCTCCTCCTGGATGCGGGACACCTCCTCCTGCTTGGCGCGGATCTCGTCCTCCAACTTCTGTCGTTCAGCCGCTTCCATGTTCTGGAATTGTTAATCAACACTTACTGAGATGCTAGAAACTATTTAATAATTAGTTATTGCAATAATCAATGGTTTAGTTTATCTAAATTAAACCCTTTTCGTTCCCGTTGTACATTTTATAGATGATAGATTTTTATTATTTTTTTCCTAGCGTAAAATGACTATATTTTACTAGGATTCACTTATTATTGCGACAACTTGGATCTCCTTGCTATTGGTTTAGACAGTACTGTAGATGATTATTTTATGTTAGATATCGACAGACAGGCATTGGTTCACGTGATGGTAGGTAGACCTCAACCAAAGAACATCAGTCAATGATGCCCCATCGACCTACTTTATCTTTTCTATACAGTGCTAACTTCACGGAAATTATATTTTTTGTTGGTCTTTAAAAATTTTATGTATATAGTATATTAAAGTATGCCTATCTGAATTGGTGAACCGATTTTGATAAAATTTGAATGTTAGTAACAAATTTATTTTATTTTTCTGATGTCTTTTATAAGCTAAATAAACTATTTATGTCCTTTTTTGCCGCCTATCTCAAAAAAATATGTTTGCCACGATAAGGGTTAATACAAATGACACTGATTTGAACCAAATTACTTTGAGTTGACTATACGAGGACTATACAAGCTAGTGAACGTACCTTGGTCTCCTCGAGACGCTGCATCATGTTGTGCAGCTCGTTCTGGCGCTGCTCCAGCTCGTCCTTGGCGGCTTGCAGCTGCTTGAGCTGTTCTTCCAGCCGTCTGATCATCTCTTGAGCCTCGATCAGGTTTGCCTGGGGTAATATTACAACTTTACGTTATGGCAACACCAAAATAAATATATATTTTTTATCTAGATGAACATTAGTTTCTCTTTGTCACGATTGGATATGAATGGCGTTACTTGTACAGAATCATTGTGTTCAAGTTCGAAAATATATATAAAAGATTTCAAAACCATCAGCCATCACAGTACTGCTTACGAAGAGCTTTGACAATTATGTGATATAATAAAGTATAACATCTTTTTCCCTAATTTTATAAATAAGACAGATATTGGTTTATAATTTACATGACAAAGAGTGATTACTTTTTACTCTAAACAATCATTAAATTTTTCGAAACGAGTGAAAACTTGGGTTTTTGGGGACAAAAAAGAATCAAATAAATAAGAGCTATTTATAATTTCAGTGATCAGATGTTGAAGTTTTATTAACATCAAACCATCAAATAACAAGATTTAACTAAACAGGAAAGTATATTTAAAATTATTCACAATATATAACACGAAAAACCTTGAGATTCATTATATTGTAGTAATGATAAGAACGGTTACAACACAACGCCTAGTTTATGATCGTTATCGCGCACGGTACAGATTATCCTTTATAACACCAATCAAGAAATCATCATAGCTTATGATAATATATTAAATTGTAAGCGACCTATGACTGTACAAAAATAAAAATAATTCGATCTGTATACATATTTAGACGCTGTTAAGCAATACAGTGTCAACCCACAAGGTTGCCATTTTGAGAAAATTGAACTGAAATTGAAAAATAAATTTTCATTAGGTTTTATTAAATTTCTTTAAAAAAAAATAACAAAAATAATAGATATTTTAAAATTATTATTATTATGCTAAATGTATATTGTTTTCTTGGTAGCAATCAAAGTAATAGAGTTTAGTGCGTTATTGTTAAATATTCTAAACATGTTAGGGTTTTTTGCTATTAAAACGCACTTATAAGAAAGCAATTGTTATCAAAAATTAAATTTTTATCATTTAGTGGGTTGACACTGTATTGCTTAACACCGTCCATTTAACACTTGTTGCACCAATCAGACGGTCAAATACTTTCACTAAGGAAAGATACAACTACAAAAATATAAAACCTGTGAAATAGGCCTTTTTACTTGTTCTTCTCACTTTAACTAAGAAAAACCAACAGTTAATTCAATTCAAAAGTGCTAAAACACCGTAAGGTTATTAGGTTTGACACCACTATAGACTCTACCTACCACTCCTGCATTACTGAATATGCTCCAAACTTAAAAAAAACAAACAAATATCTATATATAAGCTCCATATATGATTTATATAAACTAACTAACTAATTGTCTGATTATTATACATCGTTATCGCGAGGGCACGAACGAACATGTCAAACAATATCTATCTAGAATAGACAATTAGTATGTAATACCTAGTTTTACGCGTCCTCTGAGAGTATTTATTTGTGCCAGTAGTGTTCTTTTCATAAAAGATATTACGTATTTTCGAATTAATAAAATACTGATATGTCGACTTAGACAATTTTTCAGATTAACCTGGTTTATTCTCTTAGAGTTATTTTTATGGCCTCCTCATATTGGTATTAAACCTCCTTGGCATTGTTACTAAAAGGATATGAATTGATGCAGAAACGCTGCAAAAAGTCCCAATGTAACCTAACCTAGGTACTCTCAAAAGACTATGTAATTTGTTGACTCTGTTTACATAATCTACAAATGATTCGTGCCCCCGCGATAACGATGTCTAGTGATTACTCATTACCTGCGAGCGCTCCATCTCCTCTTGCATCTGCCTCAGACGGTCCTCGTACTCTTGCTGTTTCTTCTCGGCTCTCTCGCGGGCCGCGATCTCCAGCTGAAGTTTCTCCCTGCAATCGTATATTTTGCTGAATTTCTAAATAGTTTTTTTAATAGGGAAGAGAATAACAGTGATTGATATTTTTGTTAGTATATAAGTGAAAAAATGACGACCCAGACACCTTCATTTATATTGTAATAGGAAAATCCCTGCGTAACGCCATTTTTTATCCTTTTATATTTTGGTCATAAATATTGATTAAGGAAAAACACATTATGGTGACGTTCTTATGCGACGATGCGTTGTTTTTTAATTCCATGTGACATTTATACAAGATATATAATCTTTTTAATAGTCATTATATATTTTTTCTTTGTTTAAAGGAGTCATGTTCTTTCCATCAAGATGTTAATGTTGGCTCATTGGCACGACCAGATAGATGATGTTTTAGAATACGACCGGAACGCCATTTTTATAAGTCACCCTGCGCCCGCACATCGTGCAATAAACGGGTAGGAGGAATATCGAAATTGTGACTGGATAACGAACCACCATTCACACATTTAAGTGGATATTGCACGTTTCGACGTACGAACGAACCACCATTCACACATTTAAGTGGATATTGCACGTTTCAAATACGACTATTCAAGTCCAATATTCAGAGGGCCTAGTACGAAAAACTTGCGAAAAATTATTCGTATCGAGCGGTCATTTGTATGAAATTTCAAATTATTTCTCATACAACCTGACAGATGGATGATTCAAATACTTTTTCTATAATCGTTCGTGCTAGGCCCTCTGAGGCTGCGCTATCACCTACTGCACTTCATACGCACGTCGATATCCGACATAAAAAATGTCAATGATATACCTGCTACGCCCACTCCCGCTACCACAGGATACCGGCAGAGTTGCCAGTAAAATAAAATTAATATAAAAAATAATGTAATTGGATGTATGTCCGTTTTAATTATATAGATATAATATATAATGTGCCCCTAAAGAATTTGTGTGTAAAAAAACTGTCAATGTTATATATCCTCGCTGCGCCTGACAAGTTCCATTTGTGATTTTTGTATAGTTTTGGGAAACAAAAAACGTATTATTGATTCACATACGGAGTTTTTCTTAACGGTCAAAACACATTTGGAATTAGTTAAACTCGTTCCCAGTTCGAATATCACAAAAAGGATTTTAGTAACACATAGAGAATAAAACGAAGATTATTTTTTGTGCAAAAACCAAAAATCAAAAAAATGCACATGTGGAATTTGGCAGGCGCAACGACGATATTATGTATTAAATTCTGTTTTGTGGACCATTAAATAAAATAACTACTAAATAAATAAAAAAAAAAAAAGAAAAAGTAGGAGTAAGTAGAGGCCTGACCTCTGCGCCTGCTTGGCGAGCTTCTCCTCGCGCGCCTGCGCCTTCATCTGCTGCACGTCGATGGTGTCGGGCTTGCGGCGCCGCATGTACAGCTCGTGGTTGCCCATGCACAGCGCCAGGATGCGCTTGTTGACGCGCACGCGCGGCGCGAAGAACACGAAGTCCGGCGCCTTCTTGTCGATCGGCTTGATGATGAACTTGCGGTCGTTGAACGAGATGTTGCGGATCTCCGACCACGGGAACCCGATCTTCGGCGTCAGTCTGCGGGCAAAGCGATCGGTCATGTCCGCTCCGTCCTACGTCCGACACCCGACGAACATCCCCCCCCTCCGCCCCGCAACCAAATGAAATGTCAAAACACTAAAACGTCTGTTTTGAGAAAATGTCATTTTGGAGAGACTGAAATTGATTAACTACACAAAAACATTTAACACTTTCCATTTTGATTTTGGAAGAACGTCGAAGTACATAACTTTACTTTTAATGGATTTTTCTGTATATTTGACAATATGGCTACCTAAACGGTGTAAACTAATTACAAATAATATTATGATAGATTTTTACAGTTGTAATTTAAGTTCCATATCTAATAATAGTTGCTTAACCACTAGATGGACGATAGACAAACTTCAATTCACAGACTACACGGCTCATAAAGTTTGATGAAAAATAGAACACCATATTATTGCGTGAACTAAGGGGACCTTCTATGAGCGAGGAGTTAGACATCGCTGGAGGGGTTTCTGATCGGATCTCACAGTATCTCAAGGGTGGGGACGGCTCACTCACTTGTCGTCCTTCTCGTAGATGTTGAGGCCGAGCGCGTCGACGCCGAGCCACAGCTCCGTGTTCTTCTTGTTGCGGATCTCGAAGTAGTTGACGCCGTACATCTCCAGGTCCTGCGCGATCTTCAGGTACTCCATCATGGCGTCCTCCCGCAGCATCCCGCGGTGCTCCTGCCACCAGTTCGTGATGCTCTGCTCCCACTCCTCGCGCGACATCTGCCCGGGGAGGTATAGTTTACAGTATTATGTTACTGGGTAATACCAGTGGCGGGACGTCCATACAAGCCCAAAAGCCCGGGCTGCCGACTTTAACGTAATACGCGTTTATATACAACTTATATAATTACGTAATCATGTAAGTTAAGACTTATATAAAATTATTATTTTTCTTTAGTATTGTTGCATTAATAGGACAAAACGGGCTTTTGGGGTTGTATGGTGGTCCCGCCACTGGGTAATACATGGAAAAGCTGTGAAATGATCACCATCATTGGTCATCATTGATCATCTAAAAATAAAAAATAGCTATTTAAATATATCTAGTTATTTAACGGCCGAATTCTCGAACGCTAATCAGCATTGAGGTGTACTTAAAAGTATCTCTAACCCTTTCATTACGAAGGTAAAATGAAAGACAGAAACATTTTAAGAAGTCCTCAAATTTTGATTATCGTTTCAGTATTCCATGGTAAGTCAATCAATTTTACACAAAAATAAGTGTTTATACATAACAATTTATGTTTAAAATTTCAAAATTATATTCAATGATAAAACTATTTTATGACTATTATAATGTCATTTTTCTTCATGGTAATTTAACACTCATCAGAGCGCGAGACGCTGAGCTTTGTTCTTGAACTATAGGCCTACTTCTCTTGACAATACACCTACCTTATGCTGGTCAGTTACACGCTGCGGTAGAAGACGGTCATTGGCGAGGAACCCGGGACCATGCATGGAGGGGTTGTGGTCTCCGTGCCTGGCCTGGACCGCGTACGAAGCCAACAGCACGGAGGTCTCCGGCGGACAGTATATCTCGTCTGAGAGTATTGCGTTCTTCACCTGAAGTAAAATCATATAAGCTGTTACTTCGACCCGTTAAGAATATTTTGTTCCACGCACAGTTATCGTCATTAAATAGTATAAACCACGTGTTCATGTACTTAGTCTTAATGTTTTTATAGAATTAGGGTGCAAACGGGCAAGTGGCTCGCCTGATGGTAAGTATTTCAAACCAAGTACTGAATACCGGTTAATTTTCTATGGGAGTTATACCGGTATAATAAAGGTTTTTGTTAATATTCTTTTTTATTCATATTTACTGAAAAAAATTACTGTGGTAAGTTTATGTGTATTATTCTTTATAACTAATATCATGGTATCTCAGTCATACACGTATTTTTGGAAAATAAAAATTAACCAGTTTCAGTCCCTGTTTCAAACAACCCATCTTCAGTTTCTGCTTATTATACTTTAATGCAATACTTTTTTATATGATAAACAATTTAACCTCCCTCAATTCCTCAATACCAGGGGTCTAGTGCCCTTCAAACCTAAACACAGCACTCAATACTTACATACCACCTGCTTTGTTATATACCTATCATCGAAGTTGTTATATTAAAATGCAATGTGAAATAGTGAGCTTCCACTGACCCATTTTATTTAATGTAAAGCGAACAATTATTGAGCATTATATATATACAATATACATATGTATTTATATATAATTGTCCTGGATAACAGTAAATTGAACCATTCACCTTAATTATATTTATATTAAAATCAAAGTTTTGAACCCACACATAATTTCTTCACTTCTAAGTAATAAATTAAATATGCATTTATTTATGGAGGCTCTACTCTCAAAAAGGAATTCTTATAAATCATGTCGGCCAATTTAGCAATTAGTTATTAAAGTAGAAATTCCTATACTGATTGGCTCGTAGGTTTTTAAATTAAATTAATATATAATTATATAATGAGTCGAATTGACTGACAAAAAGCAAATAACTTTATTAGCATAATATTATAATAATAATCCAACATTCACTCTGACAATAGCTTCTAGAACTTAGTCATTATTATATTAACAAGAAGTCATTGAGTACAAGTTACCTGAAGGTAGAAGAGCTTCAATGTGATCTCCTGGATGAGCTCGTCGGCGACATCCTCCGGGTAGAATTTAGCGCGGAACTTGAATTGGAGCGGATTCTCCTTCTTAACGTCCTGTTGCATCACCTGGAAACAAGCAATTTATTCTTACTCTCTATCTATAGTACATAGTTACTAATTGTACTTATTGTTAATATCAAAACTCACTAACAATAAGTGTAATTTTGAATAAAAATAAGTGTAGCTATATAAATATTTCGGAGCCCTGAGTATATATACAACATCTCGACATCAACCACTGGGGCCTTAGGTCCGGCCAGTCAGTGGTTCGACTGGTCGAGGATCCTCCCTTTAGGTTGGAGGAAGACCACGTCTCCCTTCCTCCATACGTACATTTACGATAAGAACAAATTAATAAGCGTAATTAGTTCTTCATTCTAACCGTATGTTTACTCTGAAATGAGTAATTGTAGCAAAATTTATTTTTATTCAAAATTTACTTTTGAACCAACTATATACATATATAAATATAACCGCCTAACCCATAACCCAGTGGTATGCTCGTTGTTTTTAACGCTAGGCGTACTTATAATAAGTTAAATATAAATAGCGAACATTTTTATCCCACCCAATTAAAACAGTTTTATATTGCTGAATTTGAGTTAGAAAAGTATTATCAAATTCTTTCACAATATTTCTTCTGATAAAAGAGCACTATTGGCTTTTTTTTTAATTTTCTTAAAATTTTTCGTATTGAGGATAATACGATGTCTATAACTTCCTAAGCTTAAGTCATGCCCATGTGTTATAAATTATAATCTATTTATGTTAAATATACTGGGAAAGCCAGCTGTGGAACAAACGCTTGAGTCATCGATGAATATACGATCTTCCTTAACTTCTATTATAACATTATAAAATAACTGACTGAAAGGCCCATATACACGATGCAAGTTTCTTGCCTGTTGCATACGACTAAATTGAAACAATAATTGTCTTGCATTATTAAACAACACGCAACATTCTTGATCGGTTATCTAAGTTTTGTTTCAATACTTGGTGTTAACAGCACATAATATCCTTTTGTAAACATATGCTTACATATCTTGGATGTCAATTATTGCGCTTAAATTGCATTCAATAATTGCTCTTATATGTACAAGAAATTAGCATAGTGTTAATCGGCCTTAATCTCACAGCGTTCATTTGAACCTCTTCCATTCGTAACCGTATTGTATGATATCATTTGCTACGTTGACTTATTACTATCCTTACCCATCTGGAGAACGGTAGCGACCCTGACTTCGTGGCGTGCCCGATGATCCAGGGTTAGCGTTAAAAGGGCAACAATTAATTACAATTCAGCGTCAGTTTACAACAGTTGCGTATAGACATGCCCGGTTTCTATATTCGCCTAGCTATTGTCTATACGTAGGTTACCATAGCAACAATTGTATTTATCAAAATACGGCATAGTGTTGCTGTGACAATCTACTTCGGGCTGCGAACACAGAAAACATTCGGTCGCCGACTTCGGGTCATCTCCTAGATAAAATAATGAAAACCTGGCGATAGACGCTAGCTGTTAAAGTTGCATATAAGCATGTTTATACTTAAAATAATTGTATTATATATTTTATATTGTTTTCGATCAATCGATGAAGTCCAGAACGAACTCAACGTTATACTCCGGTCTTCCATTTCTAAGATCATCTATATAGGTGTAATAATAGGATACATATTTAATCTCTTTTTAGTTCCATTTTAGATTAGATTATGACTGTGATTGTGACTTTCTGAATAAAGTATCTATTCTATTAGTATTACTATCTATTCTATTATTTCATTGAACTATTATTCAAGCTGCAGAACCATACATCACCTCAAAGGGACAAAAGTTTGTAGCACTCGATAATACTACTCAGGTTATTCTATTATGATTAGTATATTTACAATGAGACCTATAGCAATTATATGTTTTACTGTTTTAATAACTATTAATTATTAATATTTGAAGTCTGCATATTTATATAATAATACTAACTAATAAAATGAGGCAACATGTAAGAATTTTATCGGAACGGACTGTAATTAATAATCATGTGATAAAAATAGCATTTCATGATTTCATCGAAGTTTGATTGAACTGTTTTGCGTGAATCTTCATCTATTTCCCCTTGACTCTAATGGATGTGAATGAATGTGTAATTAATTACGATAATTTGTGAAATAAGGTGTCATGTAGCACAATCTACAATGTTTGACCAATCCGACAGGAACTGGGTAAATTAAGTTCTTATAGGTTTTTCATAGATTAGCACACTCCACGATGTTTGTCCACGATTTAAGGTCTTGAGATATTTTGGAACAAAATTTATATGTAACAAAACATCTAACCACAATCTAATACATGGCCTAGCCTAAGACCTTAAACCAGGCATGACTCATGAAAATGTGCATTCACTACATTCATGAACATATTGGCAATCACAATTTAGATTTCATTGAAGGCAATTAAATGTAAAAATTGTTATATTACATAAATAAATACTTAATGAATATAACTAGGTAGATGAATGATTGATTTTAGCGATTCTACAGTACGAAATCCGCTAGCATTCCTTATAATTTTCATTTCTTCATCTCGAAAAATGGGAATAATTCTTAGCGATTACGCCGCGCCTAGCTCGCTACCATTCCTTACCATATCGTCCGCTCTATCGTACGCGGCTTCCTCGTCATCCTCTTCAGTTGTTACCAACTTCTTCACAGCTGTGGTAACACACTTCACCGTCTTTTCCGCTATAGTTTCCGGCTTAGGACATTGTTGATGTTAAATAATCTCTATATTTTGGTTGTCTATTTCTAAATATTGTAAAAATAATAATAAATTTACTTCTTTATAATCGAAGTTGAGAATATACTCAACATTTGTAGAAGTTGTAAACCAAACCCAATAGGTGAAAACTGGCAATTTTACTATGGGTTCATTTTTCGAGTGCGAGCGATGGCTCATTAGATCCTAAATCTTCAGCCTCAGGGCAAAATGATGCCATGGTAGGGGTTTTTTTTTTCAATCATTTCAATAATTTGTACAGGACAATATTATAAACCGATATGCGCAATATGTAATTACGTATTTCCCATCTTCGAAGGTTCTTCGGAGGAATGTTAAGTTCGCGATATAGGATAGCCCTATCCTCCTATTCACGGCTATTGACGTAGAAAATTAATTAGCGAGTGTTAGTCCCAAGTACATTGAGCAACGTCGCAGCACCGCCTCGTGGGAGCGAAAGTGCGGTCAACGACCTCACGACCGCGATTGCTGCACAATCAGCTGTTCTTGTGCGAACATTCTTGTGATTCGTGCGTCTATCCATTGGGAATCATCAAAACAGACAATTGTATTGAAATCTAGGAGGCTATTTTCTGAACCGATAGGTTTTGATTGAACTATTGATTTTGATTTTAGCAAGAACCAGCTAAAATTGTCGTCTATAATTTGATACGGGAAAAATATGAATAATATTATCGCGTAACTAAATCTAATTATCTAAATAAATAGTACTATACCACTTATCATAATAGTATAATACAGCAGCTTGCTTCGTGACAAATACATATTTACTACGCTCTGTTACCCGTGTTATTATATTATGTATTAAGCTATGTTCGTGAATATTTTCTTGTGCTAAGCCATTCATTGACATAAAGTTACGTCGAGTGAAGAGAAAATTAAACACCAAATAATGTCGAAAGTTTGCAAAGGTGCGTAAATTCCAGTGCGTATGACAGAATCGAGAGAAACTCGCGAACGAGACATTTCTCATAAACGTTCGCACGCGCATAGCATCGGCTGTGATTGGCTGCAAGCGCGACCCAAACATCGCTGTATCTCGCTCCATAACCTAGTATCGCTACGAATCGATCGTATCACACCTGACACAGCAATAACCACAATTATGACTTCATTCATTACTCTCACAACAGGTGGGTTAAGGGGATTTTATTTTTCCATCATTGTATCATTATGAGTAAAGTTCTGAATGAGCGTGTCGGAGACGAGGTCGCGCACAATCACGCATCTCGTCGCCTGTCCATAGCCACCCCTTAACTATTACAGCATATTTGCGTTTTCACATTAACCTACTTTAGTTTTGAACGAAACCAACGTAAAATACAGCTGATGAGGTTATTTCAAAGTACTTTTAAAATTTGGAATAAACGATAAGAATAGATAAGCTGACGTGAAGGTGTGACGACAGAAGCCAATCGAAATTCACGTAACCTTCATATAACCTTTGGCGAATGTAACATTTTTATCGAGTCAGGTGAGTCAAGGACGCGGCTAATGTCGGTGGCTGGTGGCAGGTGGCAGGGGTCACCAGCGCCATCTGCTGGTGAGGAGTCGTGGGAACGGGGTCATGCGGACGCCGTGTCTCGCTTCGCTGACCGCACATCGTATATGATGATTTGAAGCCAAGTGAATGAGTCGTTCGTGAATACATGGACTTCAAGTAATTACTTTGGATGTTTAAACGTTTGCATTTATAATGAGTCTGCTAACCGGTTAGACGTTTTTATAAATGGCGATAGTGGATGCGCGTAACACAAAAACGACCGATATATTCTCCATCTTAACCTGTTGAATAATATGAAGAAACGTCTGAAGCTAGAGGTCGCCATCATCGTCCCTAAGGGAATTGAGGCCAATTCTCTCCTACAAGAACAATAAAACAATCAGTAAGGCGATAAAAAGCCACATTCCGTGAGCGACATCGCGTGCGAACGACATTTAATTCAATAAAGGCAAAGAGACTTTTATGAAATAAATCATATTAATATTGGTATGCTTTTATTTTAACGACAAATACAACTACTGCTTGAAAAATAAAACCTATTTAAAAAAAACAAAACGGGAAAGGTGTATTGATTGTTATTAGATAGGAACTATTATTTAAATAAACACCAAAGTATCGTAAAACAAACAGGCATACAAATCAGACCTAAACATTAAGAATGTGAAGTGCAAACTCCGAATATCTCGACAAGTTATTTGAATTTCAAACAAGTTTTAGTTACAACATTGGATCGGAATTGGAAAAGCCCAGTTTGAATGTGCGCTAGAAATTACTGCTTTATGCAAATGTGCAGACAGTATTATACATTCACAGCTAAATAATAAAAAGACAATTATGTCTTCAAATGTTTTTAAAATTCGAAATAGGCATGTAAAATGTCATCTCACTTGTAAAAATCCGAAGGTGTGTCAAAATTAACTCTTTGTCAAAATTAAATTAAGTTTTCAAAAAGCCAACGGGGCATAATAAAATCTATGTAATAAGGAGTTTAAGACGTGATCTCATCTTGTGCGTCAATTAGTCAACAAATGTTATAAATTTTGTCATCTATCTCATGATTCAACGAAATCGGAGGATACTGAATAAGAAGGTAAATGAAACATAATTTGTAAATGAGGTAATGGATGACCTACATAATGAAAATTAAATTAAAAGTTTGAAAATAAATTAAGATTACGAATTTAACGCACAAAATCATCTAAGGTGATTTTAAGCCAGTGTTAACGGCGATATACAGCATGTGGCATTTTTTATTAGAATATGTATAAGTGCTATGCATTTTATACATAAACCACAAATAAACTCATTAAATTCGCCGGAATTCCATATTACTTATTAAGCGCAAGCTATGCTGTGGTACAAGTCGCTTATCGATAACGTCATTATTTAGTCATTCCGGAACTATTCGGATGAATCAACCTTGTTTATATAAAATGTAATGAATTCAGAGAAGTACTACCGATTAATGCAATAATTCAACTCGACGCATATATCAATTTTAAAACTAAAAATTGAGAATTTAAAGTTTCTAACTGGTTGTTGTTCTGTCTTGCGTATGCGCAAAGATGTCTTAACCGACCGACAGGTTTTAACCGAGGAGGTAGCATAGCGTTAATTACGTAAGCGTGATATATTATTTTGCACTTCGCCTTTGCCAAAGGACACAAGTACATATTATAATTACTGTTCACCTAAACCGGCTTTCATTTTTTTTTTATGGAATAGGGGGGCAAGCGGCCAGTCGGTTCATTGGATTGTTGATTTCGTCCAGAAGATGAGCTGTTTAGGTATAATGTATTAACCTTTAACTACCCTCGGTCTCTTGGACACCCACCTTCTCTCCAGCATCCGTAGTGCCACACTTACGCTAATTGATTTCTTAAATAAGTTTTTTAAAGTGTTTCAATTTGTCGCTCTTTAACGTCTTTTTGAATTAGGTAGCTACGTGCCTAAAAAAGAGTTAATTAAATTACAAGTGATTCAACATTTTATAGGATCACAAGGACACATGGTTGTCATCACTTACTGTATGGTTCACCATAAAGCTAAGGAAGTGACGCCATTTAGACGCCATTCAACTACTGTATGACGTCAAGATTATAAATTGTTTAACGTCTTCAAATTTAAGCCCAATCTGAATTTGTTTCGCTCATGCACTATAGAAATTACCAAGATATTCTACAATTAAAAGTGAGAGTTTTTAAAATATTACTTAATTCAAATTCAAAAATCATTTATTCATTTAGGTAACACAATGTACACTTATGAACGTCAATAAAAAATACATATTAAATGCTTCTAATGTAACTTTTTTTGTTGAAAATTTGCATTACCAGAGTCTGATTCCTGTCAATATGATTTGAGATAAATATAACATTTAAATATGGTAATATAGAGAGGCTAAGAAACTGTAACAGAAGTTCATCATCATGACTGGCCTGATGGCATATTATTATGGGTAAAGTATTTTAAATATGTTTAAATCATGGAATGTTAAATATGTTAAGAGTGTGGCAAAAATTGTGAAATTGAAATAAATACGTTTAAAACATTTTAAAAAACCTTCCTCGCTCTACACTTGGTAGAGATATCGTCAAGTTTTCATTAAAGAATATATTATGTGCCATTTTCTTGTGCAATAATTGACATCCAAGAATTGTAAGCAAATGTTTATAGACAGATATTATGTACTGTTTTCATCAAGTATTGAAACAAAATTTGTATGACCAATAATGTTGTTTAGACCATGCAAGTAATTTAGTGCTTCAATTTTATTGTAAGCAACAGGCAAGAAACTTGCATCGTGTAAATGAGCCCGGTTGGAATATAGAATAGATATGATTTAATCACGTATATACAATAAAAGCGTGTCATCTATATGTTATACGAGGGACATACTCGCACGTCTGCGTTCACGTAATACGCCGGAGAGCCATTTACGGTGTCATATATCATAAGTCATGGTTACGTAATACAATATTATTTTGTCATTAAAGTCTTGCTATTTGCTAATTACTGTGTAGTGACTGCCGTGTTGGTTCGATTTTTGATATTTATGTATACTTGATTGACAAGTCAGAGAAGCGTAGTAGTCACAATATGGTTCAGAAATCATATATTATTATTCTTTCCACTGCTTCTTACTATTAATGCTGTAATGAAGGAGTTTAATATAGTGCTTTTTTACTATTTCTAATATATGCAAATTAATTTATACCTAATTATATTTTTTATTCGACAATAATAAGAAATGAAAGTATATAAAAAGTTTAAAATTAGCATTTACATAGATTTCTTAGCTAAGCAACCGTAAAATCAACCTTGGTACATGTCAGCCTCACCGCAGCATACTTCATAAATATGTAAACATTTTCAGAACACGCCATCTGTTACATTATAACATAAACAATATCTACAACAGTTTGCAAATAAATTTTATCAACCTCATGAATCTCCTTTGACTTCAAAAAATTATTTCCTATAGATAAAGTAAATATGTTTATAACTGTTAATATAAGGGATGTATTAGCGTCAACAAATTATTAATTTCAAACAGACATATCAAAAAAACTTCATATGAAAAACACAGAAGTGTCAAATGTATAACAACATAACACACATTCTTAAAATTTAAATCGCAACACTTTTTTTTATAAATAATGCAGCGATAAACGTTGAAGAAAGTTATAAACACTGCGCACATACATCAACTGTTGAGCGTTGAAATTTTCATGTACTCGCAAATCGGTTGGCGAAAACAGATTTAGTAACTGGGATTGTAACATATTAGCGGAGACTAGTAATAAAATTTGCCCGTTAAATTTTTGAATATGATTAACTCAGTTGAGAGTGATTAACAATCGGCATGTAGGCAACTCGTGACTCATGCCTTTATGCTCTACATTCTACAATATACAAATTGAACGGCACCATATTGGAATATTGATTCATGTCCAGAAGGATCTTGCATATTAAGGAAATATGCTTATATAAAAGTTATATGTATTAACAAAACGCTATATATAACTTTCTATGGATTTCCGAATGCTCGAAGTAAAAAAATTGGTGAACAGCCACCTATGCCACCTACTGTCGTTGTATGATATAAAAAACAGTCCAAAATTTATTTATTTATTTATTAGATCGCAGACGAATATTTCTAACTGCTATAGTTTTTGGAGCGAAAAGGCTGTTTTTCGTTGCGTTAAGAGTCAACAAAAGAATAATCCTCATAACTAAAGTTTGAAGAGGAAGATACAAGAACTCGAAACAGTTTTATCAATCATTCATAAAGTATTCATAACAGAAACAATCGTGCCAACATAACGTCAAAAAATCAAGTTCAGTAACGTTACACCTGTTCACCCATTCATTCATTCCATACTGGTGCTTATATAAAATCGTGCTAGACCTCTCAATACTTTCTCCTAAGTCCAATACATTTCTTTTATATATATTTATTGGGTATATTAATTATAGTATGCAAGTATCGGAGTAATTCAAAATCCGTCTACCTACCTTAATGGAAAATAGTAGCAAAATAAAAAATGTATGAAGGTATTATATGTATGGGAGCAGAACTGGTGTCTACCAACTATACGTCTGTTTAATATGCAGAAATTTGATTACTCAACCATTAGTTCTTATTGCTTTTGATATTTTTTCACGAAGACAGAGGTGATTAAAAAGTAGGTGTCCTCATTGCAAGAGGCCGTATGAGGGTAAATTAACTTTTGGTATCAACATGGCGACATTGGCTTAGCAGGTCAATGCCGGTAGATACGTAAAGAGAAAACAATTTTACAAATACTCCGGGCGAAAACAATCGATGGAACCATCATGAATTACAATTGAGTGGTTTATGACATTCTATTTACACGAGGCTCGAGGTGTTATTAAATGTTAGCAGCATTAATTTATGGAGTGGCGTTGTAATTGACATCACGATTCGAGGTCCTAATTTAGTTACGTAATAATTGAACGTCATGACAGCAGGACGTGCTTTGACTGTAAATACCAACGGAAATCCAATAATCAATCAAAGTATTGAGAAGAAAATAGGATACTACCTATCTATCATTTTAAAACGATTTGGCAATGTAACAAAAATCTTCATAATAATCTTAAAGTCTAGAGAACAACTGATCCTTGAACTTGATGTATTCTAATAAAAATAACTCGACAAGAATCACGTATGAATTTACCGCTGGCGCCTACATTTACTGGCTACGCTTTAGGAATGCATTATAATTTGAAAAAGAAAAACAAAATCAACAATTTTAAACAGCCTTGTTTACAAAGCGCAATAATCATAAAATTGAAATATGTGGTATTAATCAGCTTTTAGAAACGCTTAAGCCAAGGCATAAATCAAAACTATTATTGTACACTAAAGTAACCGTTGTAAACCCATTCACGTTGACCTTAATATTACAATTTTCCCCAGATTATGTTTTGAAAATAATGTACTAACCTTCTTGTACAGCTTGATCCATGTAAGATCGCCTTTGGAGTCGGTGTACTGGAGTCCAAAGAACCACACCTCTCGGAGACCGATGGTTTTGACCACCTGGTCGAAGAGCTGCTTCCCTGTGGTCGTCTGCTGGATCGCGAACTCCAGCTCCGCGTCCATCGTAGTCACCCGGACATTCATCTGTTAAACATAACGTTCGTTCATTAACGATCCTCAACAATTATTATTCATTCACATTCCAATTTGAATGACCTTCCAGGGGCCTGACCACCATCTCTTAAAGCAGTACTATTGCAGGAGTGCTTGACGAAAGAAAAAGAAAAGACAAATCTATACAAAATTTATCACGTAGTTACATCTGACGGGCTCGTTGACGCGTTCGGTAGAACACCTACCGTGCGTATCGATTGGTCGTGGGTTCGAATCCCACCGGGACGACAAATTATAAACAATTTTCTGTAAGCATGTTTTCCCCACGTCTGGTAACTTCGAGCATTGATCGGGTGGGAAAGTAAGTAAGATAGCAAAAATACTGCTCTCAGTGGTCGTGGTACAGCCCCAAGTCTTTTTTGTTGAGCTGTCGTGGTGGTATATTATTCGGGAAGTTAAATGACAATGAAGACTCTCGAGAAATATATTTTATGATGACCATAAAACGGGTCGTGAATGAATGTCTACGATTTTTGGGGCCAACATTATTAGCTACACTAAATAGGATTATAATTTGGAGTATATCAATTTTAACTGACTCTTCTGGCGCTACAGCTTTTATTTTAGCATTTCTAATAAGTATTTATTAATAATTTACAATCGGTAACAATGTCTTGCAAATAAGTGCTTTACTATCAACAAATATACGATTATTATATCTACGATTCATAATGTTGAGTGTGAACATGAAAATAGACTTAATATTTATAAGTATCTATACATAAATAATTGTGAATGTTGAATGCAAACAATAAATTTAGAAGTTACAAAATGGAAAGAACCGGAGGTAACCTAATTTACAATTTTGTCATTATTTGTTTAGTAAATAATTTTCATATAACACTGATGCATAATGTGCTTTTAAAGTCTAAAATTTTGGATGTAAGAATAAATTTAAAGATGTTCATTTTTAATTCAATATTTATATCTCTAGAGTCAAGTAGACTGCGATAAATAAGGGAACTTGCAATAAGGCTTTCTTAATTTTTCACTGCAATGCCTTATTTCAAACTGTGATTTATGTATGAAGTACAAGTTTATGCATCTTAAATTCTAACAAATAGAGCGTTATCGGTGAAGTCAGCAGTTGAGCAATACGAAGAAATATAATTCAGAGAAAATCAGAAAATATGTTTATGTAAGGACAAGTACGTTGTGCAAGGTTTATTTGCTATTGTTATCGTACAATATAAATATTCAAAGAGCCCGGCAACAGTATGCGCAGACTATTCCTCCACTTTAGATAATTCTAAGAGTACCGATAATGTAACATTTTAATATGCCAAATACTTATTTTGAATTGTGTAAGAATTGCATGCCACAACGTGATACAAAATGGCACTTATTATAATAGCGTGAAACTGAAGAACTTATGCGTCGGAGCAACACTAGTATGATTATGAAATAGCTCTCTGAATTTTTTTATCCCTTGAATTTATCAACCATATTTGTCATATTCTATTAATAGAACAGGCAATATGACATGTGGGAAGTAAACTTAATACAGAATAGAACAAGAGAAATAGTAATCGGCGTCTATTTTTAGATGTTGAGATCTTGCCAAGCGGATGTGATCTTCCGGAGGTGATTGTGTCATCGTTTAACAATAACACTGCATTTTTAATATCTAAGTGTTATTTTATATGCCTCATACATTCAATAACAGCTATAATTATAGGACTTCCAATTTGAAATTATTTAGTTTTTGATCTACCAAAAATGGAGATTTATAACAATCCCAATACGTTGAATGTGGATAATCCGATAACACCGGTTATTGGATTACACCTTGAACGCTTGTCTATTATTATCTAGTACTTTGAAATTATAGGTATTATTCACTATCAATTAAGCTTTAAAAATACTTACTAACAAATTGCCAAATTTAAAGAAATAATCAAGAGAAACTATGACGGCGCCTAACTAGATACAATTTTATCTTATCATGTATTTGGTAATTGCTTGCGTATTTCTTTCTAGACGTGTAATGTAATCGTTCACCTTGGCGGGAACTGCTGATAAGCCTCTACTACATTTCAATTGGAATTATTCAGTATCTTGAACAATTCCATCGTATTGTTTAAATATTATTACTTTCGACGTGGAATGAACAACCATTCCACTTGTTTTCATTTATCATCTGAAAAATCGTAAAAATCGAATGCCGATACCTGGCCGAATGCTATGTTTAAGGCAATGCCATCAGCATAACCTTAAAACATGGAATTCAACATCAACCAGTTAAAAAACGAGTCGGTGAACGTACCAGGATTCTTCAAATAAATAATAATGAAGTAGAAAACCATTATATAATATTCCCGTGTTTCGAATTCCAATACATCGAGGGATGAGTGCTAAAAATCCAATAAATATGAAATTAAAAGTTAAATCCAATTTTAAAAGGGACAAAATTACCAAAAATTTACAAAGAATATCGCCGTAATTAATATTTGTATATTAGTTGTTTGTGTATAATTTGGAGCTAGGAACTATGACCTACATATTCTTACAGGAAAACATTTCAACCCTATTTCAATTAATGTAAAATAGTGAACATGATTATTTCTAGCGATTCAAGCGATCGTAAAAGTAACAATAGTCTGTATGATATTATCTGTTGGCTGGCAACAATGCATACAAGTCCATTCATCGAATTCAATTCGAGGTCGACTCAGCCTTGATTCCTCTCATTATTCAACGCATAACTCAGTACCCGCATCTACATATCATTGAATACCTCATTTAATCAGGTCGCCTCTTCCAAAAGCACTTACTGAATTAGTAAATTACCTTCATAAATACTTCAAAACATTTCATTACTAAAATTATTAGTTTATAGAAATTAGTCAATCATTTTTTACAATTTACGAATTACGAATACTTCCCGAAAATAAGGGTGAACTAAATTAATAATTTATGATCGCCATTAAAACGCGAAAATTGATATTCACACTACACGGCACACGTAATATTGGAAAAGTAACATCAACAATCTAATATAGATCACAGACAAGAATCATAGACAATAGATAATTACGATATTGAAAGGCGATACTAAGAAACTCGTCGATGCGGCGTCAGATAATCTTGCACGCGATGAATCTCAGTGGCAGGGGCTGAAGCTGGTGAGACAGCGAGAACTCTAGACGAGATAGCAGGATAACCTAGCATTATCGCAGTAAACGACGGATGTTTGTGCGAGACTAGCAATTTACTGAATTGTACACGCAGAGTGTTTAGCAAAAATTGCTGCATAGTTAAAGCACACTGTTGTCTTAAGAAGTTAACATAAAGAGGTTTTTTAAGGTTCTTCAAAATGGCAATTCCCATATACGAAATGGTTAACAAGTGAAGCATAATATCAAACACAATTCCAATATTTTATAAGAGATGAGGGAAACTTGAATTATTATGAAACTAATTGAAAATTATAATATATTTAAAATAGAAGACATCATTGACGTTTTAAGGGATTACCTGAAGGTCGAGTCTTATGTAGACAATATTTTAAAATACCGCGCGATGTCACTCAAAAGTCGCACGCCCAAATTATAGCCTTTTTAGTGTTGGTAGCGATCACCAATTACGTAAAGACCCATAAGCGCATTTAAAATCACTAAATTTTCGAATTGAAAACTTAAAATAATCAAAATAATTTAATATAATCAAGAAATCATTGTTCTTGTTGGATATCCTGGGTCCACCCAGATGGAGATTTCAACAAGACAAATAAAATAATAATGTTATTGAAGTATTTCTACGAAGTATGAAGGCAAGTGGAAATGCAACGCACACAATGGTGTTGTCATTAAATTTCTTAGCTTATTTACAATTGAACTACCTCGCTGAAAACACTTGCGGAAGGAAAACGAAAAATTAATTGAGTCAGTTATATATTCAAACTGAATGTGCTAGGTGAAACCTTGGTAGTTTTATCATATCCTACTTTCATGACTCAATGACGATGGGCATAAATAATAAATTTACTGTATTAAAGAGCGGCAAACATCGTATGTTTGAGTGCATCTCAGCCTCAGCAAACATTAAAGATATGAGTATGACATCAGCGCACTAGCTTTAGCGATAAAATGCGATTTGTATCGTGTTTTGGATAAGCATGTAAGAATTCTGAAATATTACAGCATTCATCTTATGTCGTTGTTCATATTCAGACGATTTTTTTATGTTATATATCGACAGACGAGCATGAGGTTCACTTGATGGTAGGTGATACCTCAGCCACAGAACATCAGTCAATGACGCGCTGTCGACCTACTTTATACTTCGAGCATTCGGAAATCCATAGACTGAAACCGAAACGCGTCATGTGCACTTCACGGGTTTTCCATCTATGAACGGTGGTGAATTAATGAATTATACGTTTTAAAACAAAGTCAAACAAGATATTTGTCGATCGCGATATCTTGTCTATCAGTTTATATCATAGTTTGTCTCATACTCGTCCGCGAGATATCTCTTGATGATCATACTAGGCGGGCTGCACCGATGATATATAAAGGTGAAGAAGAAGCTATAAGTAGTTAGTTAAACATTGTTCTATCTCCTTTCGTTCAATATTTCAATAATCAATGCACAAAACAAGGCTTATAAAAATGGTAGTATGAAAAAGTCAGAGAATATTTGAGGCGCTGACATCAGGATAACGTGTTGTCCTTTATTTTTATACTCATTTATTTGAAATGTTGGGAAAGACAAAGAGCTATAGCATATTCCAAATTAATTATTATATATTGAGCCTAAAATGCCTTCACAAATATGGGTCGATATTATTTATAAAAATACGAGGTGGACGGTGAAAAAAAAAAACTGGCCAAGTGCGAGTCGGACTCGCGTACCGAGAGTCCCGTTCAAACTTTTAGTTAAGTAAAGATTTCTCAATAAAACCCCCTACAAAAAACGGATTTTTTTTCCTTTACTTTTGCTACATGACATTTCTTCTTGCCAAATTTCATGATTCTAGGTCAACGGGAAGTACCCTATAGGTTTTGATTCTCTTGCGAGTGTCAAAATATGCTGCATAAACGTAGCGTAAAAGGCCGTATCTTTTGATTGCTTCAACGTAGAAATTTGATTTTTACTGCTGCAAGGAATTGCAGAACTGATACCTACACGCGTTCTTGAGAAAAATGGTCTTGACAGACGAAGTGATGGGTTCCGTTTTTGATAAAGAGTACGGAACCCTCAAAACAAGTAAATAATCAAATAAGAGAGTCTATAAGTTATTATTATGTATTCGTCAGGATATGAGCCCTAGCTTGATGGATATCATTGGAGTTCTATAACTACCTTCCAGCTTCATAATCAGACTAGCTCGATGCATTGTCGCTTCAATATTTCAGCTCAACAGAACTTCCAGAAGATTCGCTCACAAACAGACATTACAAAATTTAACAGGGATGCCATAATCCACATTATTGTCCGAATATTTCTTTTCTTTGACCTTATTATTCTTACTGTAATAAAATATAATAATTATTATCATTCCACGCAACATTAATAACTTGGCGACCTTGAAATTGTATGTCAATTTTCCACAGGTATTGTTGAGATGACAGACCATGACTAACCGAGGAAGTAACTTATATACAAGGCAAGAATAATTAAAGTTATATACGACAACCACATATTGGTACCATACTATGCTATTGCTAATATCGCCTTAGCAACTATAACAAAGGACTGTTTAGACCAAACGATTGTGACACAACCTTTACTTTGCATGAATAATGAAAATCTTTTATTTAAGTACTGTTGTTGAAAGAAATGGACCAATCAATATACCAGATCCATAACAAGCAATTCCAATGAATTGTAAACGAAGAAAAACAGTGGAAAGCAAGGCACACCCTTGTGGAACAGAGAAACAGGAAAATAAGAGGTTCCTTAAAAGTTTCGGTTTCCAGATGAGTGGTAAGAAGAGGTCAACACAATGATTCGTTATATGCATATTAAAATAAAATAAGAATGTCAAAGGAAATGTACCTTCAATGCAATGTGCACCTTATTTCCCAGTTTGCCCTGGAATGGGCCGTTCGTCATTTTGTATATTATTAAATTACTTTCAAAGAACAGATCAATGTTATTATAAATCCTACCTCTTCAACTGTAAAGGCCTTTCAAACAGGATATGGAGCTTAAATATTTTTTTCAGCTCGTTAGTAAATTTTACTTGACCATAAAAATGCATATTTTCCCAGTTTGTTAAAAAACAAAAGGGATTAAAGTCTGAACACAAAGCTTTCATTATAAGGGGTAGGATTTAAACACAACCACCAGGACAGGTGCGTAAGAGCAGATGTTTGCGACACTTGTGTAATAGCGATTAGGGTCTTCCAAAACTATTTTTTATTCTTGTTCGTAATACTGGCAATGCGGGTTAGATATAATTTTCTGACTTAATTCTCATGCTATCAACAAAATTACGTACAGTTAAACATTGTTCTTGGTCGATTCTCAGCTATTTACGTAACTTACATCACCTTAGCAAAAAATAAAAACGTAAGAAGTCTTCGTTAGAAAAAGTTTTAGTATTGAGGAATGAATAAATTTTGTTTTGCCTTGACTCAATGTCCCTTTGGCATCGGTGTGTATGATGTAACTTCGTAATTGAGGATATTTATATATCTACAAAATTATAAAAAAATATTATGGGAATTTAACTCTATGTATAATAGACGGCCTTATTCAACATAGTACCTGTATATGTAAAGAGCAGATGGTAAACAAAAAGGAATAGGTACACATTTATTCAATGAATATTTTTCTAAATCGTATTTGGGTGTTCTTAATCCCTTAGTAGAAAATAGTAGAAAAAGTTGACCGATTGACAATATAACTGAACATCTATAAATGTACAAAATGAATACAGAAACGGCACCCAGCTAGGACTCGTCGTGTGTGAAACGAAATGAAACGACGCTTCGTGGTTATTGACCATAACGGCCGTCAAACTGAATTCAAGTTCAGCAATTAACTAAAATAATTGGATATAGCTGCTATCAAACGATATATGCATAGTTTATTGAGTCTAGGACATTCAACTTGGCTATCGCTATAGCTAAGTTTATCATGTCTGTGTTTACTCAATAACCGAGGGAAGATAAGTTTTCAGTTTACTGTAAAACATTAAGTCTAGAGGAGTTTGAATTGGTACTGGGAAAATGAATTTTTAGTTAATTCAGTCAGATTCCTCGTATAATACTGTGGATTCAGTTAATAATGTATGATCAAATTTTAAATAACTACATTACAAGACATAAATCTTATAAGAACCTTCGCTTTTTACACAAATTTCAAAGACTTTTTCTAAGCACCTTACGTAAAAATAAGGAAAGGCACCTTGTTTTATAATAATCACATGTATGACCGTGATGTCCTACAATGACATAACGCAAAGAGGAAAACAAGTATTGAGGTATTATTTCCGAGAAGACTCAGCGATTTATAGTTACCGAATAATACCACGTGATCCGGATTCCGGACTGATGCAATTAAAGTTAGCAAAAAAGTTCACCCACACGCCGATTGCTTAAATTATACTTACACTAAGATTTACTTATGTATGAGATACTGGAAGATGGAAATACATATAGATACATTAGTTCCTTAACAATATTAAATACTAGCAATTGCCCCCGCAACCCCCCTTGTGGGTTGAATTTCGTAAAATCCGTTCTTAGCTGACCTCTACTCGGCGAAAGGAATATTCCTACCATATTTCAAGTCGCTACGCCTTATGGTTCCAGAGATATCGTGATGAGTGACTATATAGGTGGGATCTCTTTTATATATATAGATTTAAACACAACAACTCTTTTTTCTCCTATAAGAAAAAGTTTCAATGTCAATATTAAATATGACACCAAATACGAAAAAAATAATTCCGAATTTCAATAAGCTGTAACACTTGGTAACCTTTGTACGAACGAGGAACATCCTTGAATTGTTACAAGTAATAATTATTTTAATAATATCTTTTATTTTTTGCTTGGAGGTCGTACGGAGACAACTTTTCTGGTCTCACCGCTGTCTCCTTGAGATATAAATCGACTCTACAGCAAATGCAACCTTCTTAAAGGCAGATTTAGCATGTTTGTGTCAGTAGCGATCAATTAAAGATTTACACATAATTAAGAAAGATAAGATAAGACATTTATCAATCGGTAGATCCTGTGATTATGCAACTGATTACAGTAGCAGGACGTGAAAAAGTAATTTCACTTTGCAAATTAAATTTTCGCTCCAGTGAGTAAACCAAAGAAAACGAGAGCGAGGGAACATTGGCGAAACAGGAAACTTCCGTCCTTTATTAGTCGATCGCTGCAGACAGGGACAGGGTACGAGGCGGTTAAAACCGTTTGCGATCAACAAAATAAATAAAAGCGAAGCAAGCGTCTCGACTCTTGGATAAGGCCCAAAGGCTGTGTTGATGATGTCATCGCAACTTATGAATTGTGTCTACATGTACGTTCATCACATCACCTGACGACTGTGGCTGTTGCTATGTTAAATTCAAAATCGTGAGTAGTAAAATTGATAAGGACGCCGGCAGTTGCAAATGGGTATTCAAATAAATCCGATATTATCGGTCTTTCAACAATACTTTTTTGTAACTTTAAATGGGTCTTGGTGGAGACAGATTCAGATATATATTAAAAATTAGGGGTCAAAGTGCATTAAACGATTGACATTGACTTTATTATATAAAATAATTATATACCTGTTTACCGCCTACGACCATCTTGTTAGCTTTTTTGGGTTACACTTGCAAATATCACGATCACAACCACTGGTATATAGTGGTAATTTTTATTATTAATAAGGGTGAGTCACAAAGCCGCGTCTGCCGGACGCGGCGGTAGATTTCAAACTGAACCGACAACTTTTGCGGGGATGCGTCCGCGTTTCGCCCCGAGGACGAAGCCTGCACAAGTTGAGGTGAAAACGATTCAATATTCAGCCGCTGTTTACATTAAACCTTACAATAGTAATGATAATGCAGTTGCCGAAGTAAGTCGTCAATGAAACGCGTCTCAATAAGATTACTTGTTTATAGACAACGCTTACTGCTTGTTCTTTTTTTGCTAGTTGGCATCGTTTTGGCATCATTATGTTAACCAGGCGCGGTTAAACAATTCTGTGAATCAATACAGTATCTTTATCGAATATTGTATTCTGAAAAGACTGCAAATTATCTTGAGTTTCTCGATGCAATTCGTGGTTGCTGTGAATTAAAGAAGTTCTAAATGACGGTAAGTTTTTGCTACAGCAAATCCTTTATATAATTACTTATAGTATACGTATTTCCAGCAGTCTTGACTGCTTTTTGTCTAGATTCAATTACAGAGCTCATGCTTCACAGTTTTAAAATCATATTGTATTACTAATTTCCAGATTATTTCAAACTATCAACTTAATACTTTAACTTTAGTTAGTTTATCATCATAGACTTGGTCTTATGAAGAAACTCTTAATAAAACCCTCGGAGTCTGACTCGATTGAAGAGATTTCAAAGAAATATTTTCTTAAAGTTTCTCAACATGCGACTTCTACTAAATCAATTAAATTCGAATCTAAGCAAGGTACATGGACTTATTCAAACTTAGTGTAATCTATCGTCGTTTATTTTAGCTTAGGCTATTAAAAGATTACGTTCTTGTCATGAAGTAATCGAAGATGGAGACACTTACATATGAACGGTCTTAAATCAGAATTAATAAGGCGGATAGTTTAGTGTTATTCGACCTTCGAAAACATTATATCAAAACAAGACCTCTCAGCATTTTATAAAAATACACTGCGCTGCATATTCTTCAGCTTCCTAGTTAAGATAGAAAGACGTGGTATTCAGAAACTCTTTAATTGGCTTTAATTTAGATGCTAACTAAAAGTGACTCATGTGAGTGAGCAGACACTTAATTAGTTACTTTTTTATATACGACAAACGAACCAGCCTCAGCCATAATACGTCAACGATGAACAATTATTGCATCGAAAATCTTTTATATTTTATTTCAGGAATTTGAAACTAACTAATATTATGGAGTTCTAAAGTAGGTACACTCTCCAAAATGTAGACGATAAAATACCGAAAGACATGAAATTCTGCGCCGGTGTTCTAAGCTCAATAGCCTAGATTCAACTAGTTCCGAGTCTCAAATGACTCAAGGACCCCAAGATTTGCATTTGGCAGCACCGGGCAAATATGACTGCAGTTTTCCTCACATAACCGAACTTGAGCTTGATAGAGGTTAAGAAGCTATTACTATGTATTGTATTACTTCAGCTCACCGAATTAAATCGAAAGAAAAACTGGTATTGCTATCCTTAACTGTTTTACTAACGTCAGTAGACAGACTATGACGTTATTGCGTCGGAAAACTGGGATGCACAATCTGATATATGATATATCTGACAGCTCAAAGTGATCTTTTCCTTGTTCACCGAGATATGCAATACCCCATATACCATGATAATAGAAATATATAAATTCTGGTCTGAAGGGCGGGAATAGAATTTGCGATCTAGCGATACAAGGTCGCCAATCATCAACCATTGCACAAATCTGGGAAACTAAATTCTAATATCATTTTCCTAACGAGAACGCGTGAGAAAGGTTATTTACATCCCAAAACTTTCAGCGCTCTAACAGGTACATCGTAAGTGGTACCTTAACTTATCAAGTACTTCTGATGGGTATAATAAATTATGTAGATAACATTATTTATTAAATTTCTTAAATTTTTTCGACCATATTTTCAAGTATATACTATTACTAGTATTTGTAGTTTTCTATGGTTTGTGTAAGACAAAAACACTATCTTGCGTGTATATTTATCTAGTATCGCTAGACAACATAGATTGTTGGGTGCAGTGTCCACTAAGTTGATAATGTGTGTCCTACTTTCGCGTTTCCTTCCTCTCTTATACGTACTCTCCGAAAGCCATTTCACATAAACTATGTATTACATAATTATTTATTAAATAAAGTTATCTTGGTTTTATAGATTCACCCTTTGTGATAAGGCTGGCTTGGTGAAATATATATGTTTAGTAAAAAATTGTTTGAGAAGAGTAAATCAAATAATCGTATCACATTAATTCAGAAAATATTAATCAATTGGAACATTCTAAATTGGTATGCTAATTATACAAGTAGTGATGTGACGGATCGTTAAAAATGTATATCCGCGGATACGGATCCGAGAACGGATATTTGGTGTCAACTTAACTTTTTTACTCAATCGGTATCAATGTGCGTGACCTTTAATATTTATTTATTTAGTTTGAGATATAAAGGTGGCAAATATTTGATTTTAAGAAATAAAAAATTAACTTAATGGAATTTATAGAATTTCATCTATGTATTAAAAACTAATAAGTTAAAATATCCGCCAAAAATGTAACTGATATGGATCTTGCTTTTCCCTTGGGTATCCGCATATACGGATATCTGAGACATCACTATATACAATTATTATAATAGTATATAACTATATTTTCCTGCTGAAGAGTAGTGTACGATTCAGCAGGAAAATATAGTTACTTATCTGTTACCTTAACCTTATTACAACAGACAAGTACTGAACATCTACATAATATTATATGAGACTAATATTATCAAGGACAATATTAAAGTTGAGATTGATGTCCTAATAAAACCATAAAGGCTGACGTTTTTTAACATAGTGATCATATGAAACATTCCATAACTATCATAACAAGATACTATGTAGGTGCCATAATTATCATCTTCAATTGAAATGTATCTCTCATTAGCATATTCAGTTATAGAATGTATACAGTACATAACTATCATATTACTGTTCATAAGATTATTAGCTATAAAAACCTATGAATGACGTCATTTTACTTGAAAACCACATAAGCAATACTAATATCCTTGATTAAAAAATTACTTAGGTGGCTATGGTTCACAATACAACTGTTTTACCGAGTTTCTTTTTATAATAGGGCTATGTGATGTAGATGAGATAAAAAATACTGAGTACATTAATGAAATGACAGTTTCTTTCATGGATCTAGTTTTCAAAACTAATACAGTCAAAATCTGTTATAACGACATTGAAGGGACTACTCATATTTGGTTGTAAAAACCGATAACCAGTGATGTTTTCGAGGTACAAAGTATAGTCAGGACCTTTGACTGGTTGATATAACTGGTATGTTGTTCTAATGTTGTCATAAACAGTTTTAACTGTTTGTTATTATATTCAAATGGCAAACACTAGTGAAACCTATCACTTTTTTAAGTGAAAAAAAGTTTTGAAGGATCACACATGATATTGAATCAAACTAAGAGATTATGTTTTAAAAGAAATATATTAAGATTATTGATATTCACATAATTTTTTTGTTTAGCTCTTTTAGCAAGATGGTATGATAAAATGAATGTAATAAATTGTTATTTGTAATAATCACAACTCAAAACACTAGCACAAAACTAAGTTAAACTAATGTTAGCAAACAAAAAATTGTGTTTTAGGAGAATTCAAAGGAAATGGGACACAAATAATCAAAACTCTTGGACTAACCAAGTGATTGTCACTGTTTGAACCTATTGCTTTATTTAGATACTCTAGAATCTGAAAAAACAAGAATATAAATAAAATTAAATATCAATAGTGCTTTCTATATGTGTAAAGGTAAATAACAATAGGTCTTATACAACTGTGATCTACTTGGTTTTCGTTTTGTAAAATGAATGAATGCTATCATTCAAAATTACAATAAAAAAAGACTTTTGCAAACTATCATTAAGAATACTCATAATGTATAATAAAATAAAATATATTTTATCAATAGCTTTATTCAATAACATATTATGTATATTTAGTTCAGTTATCTAAGTTTTATAGAATTAATGCAATAAGATTATTAAAATATCAAGATAAAATGTTATTTGATAAAATTCAAACAATTTAATTGTTATAGTTATATAGTAGCCAAGTATTTAAGATTGTAGATAAAGATAATATGAATTTACATAACATTATCTCACTTTCACACTTATAGTACTCTAGTATTACCTGTCTCCATTTAAAATGATCTACCAGAGTCATGAATCATTGCAGGCGGTGCCAATTTAATAGAAAAATATAAGTTTTAGGATGACAAAACAACTTATCTATATGTTCTATGATAAACCAAAGATATCGTTTTTATTTCAACATTTAAGTTAAGATATGATTTCCAATACTACTTCTTTTAAATCGATTTATTTCAAATTTCTTCGATTTGCTTGTACTTCCATGTTTGTTCAGTAATTAAACATTATCACATTGGGAAATCAGAAATACATAATACAAATACACATGTATTTAAATAATTTTACGTTTATGGCGGGTTTTTAATGAGTAGGTGAATGTTATAAAAAAGTGGCAAAACTTACCGATTTCGGCATGTTTGCGGTTTAGGATTGCAATCTGAAATAGAAAACATATATGTAAGATTCACATGCAAACAGATAAGATACATCGGAAGTTTTTGAGGGGAATAAATTTACATACTATAGGATTTCCACTATTTATGTAGTTTTTATTCATTTATAAACAGAGTTTGCAATTGAAATGCAGACGAAGATTCTATAAAACGTAGGTGGTCATTTACCGGCGGAGATCACGTAAAAAGTTTATCATGGCCGTGTTAGGTACGGATTTAAAATATGACATTATTATTACGTTTCTAATAAAACTTACCCGTTTAAAAAGAAGAATATCACCTAAAAATCCACATAAGTAGCACAACACACATGAAGAAAGCACACACCCAAAAGAGTCACAAAAATATCGCGATATGATGTGACAATTGCGTGACGTGGTACGCCGGGTTACCACATTAAAATAAAAAAGTTTCAAAATAAAATAAAAAAACTTGCGGATAGATAATAAAAATGTAAATTTGACTACAGATTATGATTCTATAATAAAATTAATAAAAGGTGTCACACATTACTCAATTTGGTAGGCATTGAATTGGATGACTTGGCTGACTAAAGACAGTCTCTAGAGTAGTGATGAGTAAATACCTACAAGAGGCGGTATTTTTGTCGGAATGTAAGAGCAGCCCGAAATTATAAAATACTAGCTTCTGCCCGCGACTTCGTCTGCGTAGAATTAGTACTAAGGGTAGCTTATTTTTGAACCGAGCTGTTTTTTCATCAATCTTCGCTTAATGGCGCTGCACTCAAGTCAATAATATCGTGATATTTTTTAAACCGTTCGTCCAAAATACTTAGTGTAAAAGACAAACTTCATCTACATTAAATACTGAAAGCGACAAATGTATTAATTTTAATAAGAATTAGCTAAATTCTATAAAATATGCATTGTAAAAAAATATTCAATTTCAATGTATTTATGATTTATAATTTCGGATATATTGCCTTCCACATAAAAGGTAGATATATGCTGTAGCGGACTTTTATTTAGAACTTTTTAAGATAAACAATGCCATCATACATTATCTTTGTGTAACTCCAACAGTTTAGGCAGCGCACGCCAAGATAGCCCTCAGAAGGCAGGATTTTTTCCGAGTTACTTGATAATTATTGTAATATTATGGCCAATATACAAAAAATATATATAAATTGTAGCCTATGTGTTATTCTGATATATAAGGTATATTACTGTAAAATTTCATCAATATCCGTTCGGTAGTTTTTGCGTGAAAGAGTAACAAACATCCATCCATCCATCCATCCTCACAAACTTTCGCATTTATAATATTAGTAGGATGTAGTTGTAGTTGTAATAATGTTTTAGTGTTAATCAAATAAAAATATTACTATTTTTCCTTTTTTGATAGTTAAATTCCAACGTGTTTGAAAATAATATAATTCGTAATGTAAATTTGATTTTTTATTGTTTCATCACACGGACAAAGTCAATATAGTCATTTAGTAAAAAAATAACTAGTTAGTATAAGTACAGATGAAGCTCGAGCTTCAACTTCATACTCCTCGCCTCATTTGAAGTGGAAGTGGACAAACTCTTTTTGAAGTCCTGTACTAACCAACACTACTCTAAAGTGAATAGACTTCTCCTAAATAAGTCAGTGTTGTCCCGAGTTAGGGGCAAAATAGGGGGAAATTAATTTGACGATTTTTTAGGGTAAACTTAAAAAAACACGCCAAATACAGTTTATTGCCATATATCACGTTCATGATGTATTGATGTTATTTTTTACTATCTTTAAATTACTTGAGCGCTGCAACTAGTCGAGATTCGAGATATTGAAGCACAAGTTTCAGCCATTTGAGATAATAATAGACTTTATATAAAGGTAAGAAGTAATTTATTGTTGTCTAAAACAAACGAAAGTTTTATTAAGATAACGTAAATTATGAATATAAATTCGCCAATAATTTCACAGACAGACTGAAGCTTTTTAATTCCGATTAGGCCCAAACTTCACGAGCTGTGAGTCTCTGATGTGGAATTTATATCGAAATTATTCTATAACCAAAAAATCTTCTGCATCAGATGTAAATAAACTTACACCTTTTAGTCCATTTTCCTTTAAAGATACTTTTCGTAATGCCTTTCATTACTCAACTTAACCGTCTCTTTTAAAAATTGCGGCATGCGCATGTACTTGGCGAGGCTAGTCTAGGGGATTTCTAGGGAAAAATAAAAGTATTCTAGGGGTACGTCGCCAAGACCATCGTCTCCCATTTAGACCGCATTCGCGACTATATACTAACAGGCACGCTTGCGGTCAAATGCTTACATATTTTTCATAAAAAAGGGGAAGCAAAAAACAGGGCAGATGCGAGCCTGTTGCATAACAGCGCAACCTTCCTATGGGCTTCCCGTGAAATTGTGCAACTGGATCACTAGCTTTTTGGCGGATCGAAGCATCAAGGTCGTCGTCGACGGTGCATGCTCGGATCTCAAATCTGTCAATGCTGGTGTTTCACAAGGCTGTGTGCTATCTCCAACTCTGTTTCTTCTGCACATCAATGATATGCTGCGTATCAGTAGTATTCTTTGCTATGCGGACGACAGCACCAGAGATGCCAACGAGGGCTGGAACAAACTTGTGTCTGAAGTTTAGTCTTTACTAACCAAAGTCTCGGAGTGGGGCCGACTAAACCTAGTCCAATTCAAACCTGAGAAGACACAAGTTTGCGCGTTTACCGCTAAGAAAACACCATTTATCTCCTCGCTTTAAGAACACTTCCCTGTATCGGAATACTTGTCGTCGACATATCGAGCGATGTTCAGTTTCGTGGTTATCTGGAAGGGAAAGCCAAATTGGCCTCTAAGAAGCTTAGTGTGCTCAATAAGGCGAAGCAATACTTCATGCCGGCCCATCGCCTGCAACTTTATAAGGCGCAAATTTGGACACACATGGAGTATTGTTCTCACCTTTGGACGGGGGCTTTCTAGTACCAGCTCCCTCCATTTAACTGCATTCAACGTAGAGCGGCTCAAATTGTCGATGATCAGGCTCTCTTCGAACGGCTTGACCCCTAAGCATTGCGTAGAGATGTTGGATCACACTGCATCTTCTATCGCATATATCATGGGGAGTGTTCCGAGGAATTGTTTGGTTTAATCCCGGCTGCTGAATTTCAACATCGGACATCGCGTCAAAACTTGAAATTCCACCCTCATCACCTCGATATCTGGCGATCCACAACTGCGCGCTTCCTAAGGCACTTTTTGCCACGCACAACCACTCTGTGGAATCAGCTCTCGCCGGCGGTTTTTCCGAACCGATACGACTTGTATTGGGAACCTTCAAGAAACTAGCAAAGCCTATTCTCATCTTAAAGGCCGGCAACGCATCCTCAAGACCTCTGGTGTTGCGGATGTCCATGGGCGGCGGTAGTCACTTACCATCAGGTGACTCACCTGTCCTTTTGCTCCCTCTAATCGAAAATAAGGTGTGATCTTTTTCCGACTTAAAAGGAGGATCCTCGGTCAGTTTCATTATTGCCTCTGGCAAGCAACAGGAAACTCTTCACCTATCATTAGGGTTATATTAAATGATTATTAAATTAAATTATGGTTACGTAAATAGAATATAATAAATATTTAATTTACAATAAATCATTAAAAATAAATTATTAACAGTCTGCGACTAGAAAACATTTTTGGTAAAAGTAATGACATCTGACATTTTTGTGCCAACTGCCGACATTAGACAACTGTCAATTGTGGATTGACAGTTGTCTATGTCGAGACTCGAGAATATTTTGAAATATTGATATTTACTTATTATAAAGAATGAGTAGAAATTATTTTAATATTCACTAATAATTTTTGCTATTAAGTATGAATATAAAACGATGTAATTGAGTTTATTGTAAGTTAAGTAATGAAGATTTATTTAGAATAAGATTGTATATACACAAACATGGCATCTCCTTTTAGACGATTATGCCATTGGGGTCCAATAGCGGTATTAGGTAAGTGTATATTATCGGATAATCGCTGATTATCCTTCAGTCATTTATTTTCCTAGTTACTTATAGCTTTCATTATTTAAATTAAGCTTTCAATAGCTATTTGCTGAGCTCATCAAATATCACCAAGCGATAAAAATAAGCAATTCTAACTTTAAGCAGCAAAAAAAAAGAGTGGCGGAGTTTATGGCGAACTGCGAAGAATATGCGAAACGGCTCCACACTTAACGACCGCGCCCTATCGCGGCTTTCGGGCACGATCTTCGGCATAAGTGTAGAGCGGGCTTTACCTAAATAAATAAATGCTAATTTGATTTGGTTGAACTGGTCTTGCATTGTCATCTACTATGACAAACCAGTTCTTCAAATAAAACTGATTGTAATGAATGAAAGTTTTAAAAGTATTTATTATTTTTATAGGTATAATAAAACTAATAACATGGGCAATGATACATTTAATCAGTATGTGGTGGCCACCACATGTATCGTTGGCAGCTGCCTTACATTCAATCATGTTTATCACCCTCGCAGCTCTTACACTGTATTATTTTCTACAGTCACTACTTGAAGGACCAGGTTTTGTGCCAAAAGGATGGAAACCCGTAAGTATACTATTTGTATAAGATAGTTGAGATATTATATATAGTTTTCTTAGAATTTCCACCATATATTACCCTGATGTATATAATTTTTATTTCTTAACAAAAGACCAAATATGGTAGTTTTATACAAACACCTATATAACTCCCTCAGGTGGAATTTTCAAAATACCTCTCTGAGCATAAAATGTTAACCTATTGAACAATTTTTTAACACCTCATTGTACCTTCCATATTAGTAAAAAGCTATATTATAGCTGAAGTAAAAGTTTTAATACACTAAGCTATACTGCAAACCCCAGCTGTGTGGAGATATTGTGGATTCATATTGTGATCTCCAATATTTTTATCTCTTCTTAATGTTATCAAGATCAATCAATCATATTTCAGGAAAATGAAGAAGATGTAGAATATTTACAATACTGTACGGTGTGTGAAGGATATAAAGCACCCAGATCACATCATTGTAAGAAATGTAAGTTGATGTTGTCTATGTTAGGTTGCTAATATTTTACAGATGGTAATTAAAAAGAAAAAGATCCAATTTCAGTATATAGTAAACTGTCAGACCTGAAAAGTCATCAAAGGAAAATATTCCTGGAATCCTATTGCAACACCACCTACTGTTTCCAATTATGAATCTGAATCATCCACAAACACACCCAAAACTTTCATCATAATGGCTACAGCATTTTGGGGAGAGTTCAGTGACATATATATATATATATATATATACCGTAGAATTATGTATAAAAAGATATCTGGTAGTGAACATGAGATAGATGATTTTAATATCCTGTGGTTGAATTAAAAATTGATCAAACTGATGCATTTATATCTATACCGAATTAAAGCGCGATTTATTATTTATCCCGACTTTTCTGATTTCAAATCAGACAGCTGTCACCTTTCAGGTTGTTACCATGGTTGCTGGAAAGCAGCCCAAAAAGTTGGGATAAATAACATCTTATCTTCTTACTATTTAATATTATAAATCGAAAGTTTGTGAGGATGGTTGGATGGATGTTTGTTACTCTTTCACGCAAAAACTACTGAACGGATTTTGATGAAACTTTACAGTAATATAGCTTATATATCAGAATAACACATAGGCTACAATTTATAAACAGTTTTTGTATATTGGCCATAATATAACGATAAGTATCAAGTAACTCGGAAAAATTCCTGCCTTCTGAAGGCTTTCTTGGCGTGCGCTGCCTAAACCGTTGGAGTTATAAGAATATAATGTATGGTGGGATTGTTTGTTTTAGATAGTTCTAAATAAAAGTCCGCGATAGCATATATCTACCTTTTATGTGGAAGCCAATATACCCTAAACTATGAGTCATAAATACATTTAAATTTGATAATTTTTTTCAATTGCAATTTTTAGAGTATTTAGCTAATTCTTATCAAAATGAATACATTTTTAGCCTTCGGTATTTAATATAGATAAACTTTGTCTTTTACACTAAGTAATTTGGACTAACGGTTTAAAAATTATCACGATATTATTGACTTGAGTGCAGCGCCATTAAGCGGAGACTGATGAAAAAACAGCTCGGTTCAAAAATAAGCTACCCTTAGTACTAATTCTACGCAGACGAAGTCGCGGGCAGCAGCTAGTAAACACTAAAGCGTGTTTTAATCCAGTATAAAGTATTTTATTTAAAATGGATGGAGTCAATTTTGTGCTGTGATTTTTCCACATTGGAAGAGCTACAGATAATAACACCATCAAGACAAACTATTTTCTTTGCAGGTGGCAGATGTGTCAAAAAGATGGATCATCACTGTCCATGGATCAACTGTTGTGTAGGCCATGCCAATCACGGGTACTTCACTACATTCCTTATGTTTGCTGTCTTAGGATGTTCACATGCTTCTATTGTGAGTTATTACTATATTTTTTTTTAAATAAAACTAACCTTAACAAACCCACGGAGTAATTTTCACCTGCACCCACTGCGGTGGCGGAGCAACTGTTTTATTTTTATGCTTACGAGACCGGAGTTTTGTGTGACTATGCAACAGTTTCTGTTGCGATTATTGACTGGAAACTCGGCGGGCGAATATCGCAAAATGGGTCTTTATTTACAATCGTAGATGTGTTCAGTAGTCGGTCAAGACAGGTGCAAGCACTAAAGTAATTATTATTTGACTGACTGACCCATTGTGTAATGTACATATGCCACACCAACCCGAAAACCAATGAGAAAATGGATTGGACCATTGCATGTAACACACAGCATATGTGCAGGTATCCGCATTTTTACTTACATTTCCACATGTTGGAATCACTCTGTGAGTTCCTAGACTTTATGTCTTGCTATTAGCTTCCGGTGCATGTGCTAGGACGTCATTTTACTAGCAAGTTTATCTATATATATAAAAGAGATTTCCCTCAGCCACTCATCACTCATCACGATATCTCTGGAACCATAAGGCGTAGCGACTTGAAATATGGTAGTAATATTCCTTTCGCCGAGTAGAGGTCAGCTAAGAACGGATTTTACGAAATTCAACCCACAAGGGGGGTTGCGGGGGCAATTGCTAGTAAAATTATAAAAATAAACAGGCTGATTCAAAAATCAGTATATATTTTTTAAATTTCTTTAAGTTGAATGAATTGAAAAATATTCCAATATTTTCAATGTTGGGGAAACAATGAGTTAACCAACTGCACTTGATGAGGTTAACTAAAAAAAACATGGATTATTGTGTGAAGAATGATATGTGTTTGAAAGGTGTGACTGATGATATGGCGAGTGAAAGGAGAGAATGGAAAAAGTAAACAGTGCGCCGACCCTAAATAAAAAAAGGGGACCGGGTAGGAAGAAGAAGAAGAAGACTTGAAGAGGTTAAATGCTTTTTGTAAGCCCGTACGCTCGGTACCCCAGGTGCTAGTGACGTGCCTGTACCACGCCATCAACCGCGTGTGGTACCTGTACAACGGCAGCGGGCAGGAGCCCATGATCTACCTCACGCTGACCACGCTGCTGCTCACGCTGCTGGCCACGGGCATGGCGGTCGGCGTCGTGCTCGCTGTGGGGGCACTGCTTTTCTTCCAGGTCAGACCGTTAGTTGAAGGCTAATTTACTAGGGGAATCAAAATCAAAATCAAAAGTTTTTTATTTCAAATAGGCCTTTGCAGGCTCTTATGAAATGTCTAGTTGCACGGTTCCAAAAAGTGGGTCTCATGGAGAAGAACCGGCAAGAAACTCCATGGACACTCTTTTCATATATTTTGTTTCCCCTAGTAATGCCTGCCCCCTGCTTTTCCAAATTCAAATTCAAATCATTTATTAATTTAGGTAACAATGTACACTTATGAACGAAAACAAAAAATTCAATGCTTTAAATTTTACATTTACTGTTAGTTCTCAAATCAAGGGCGTAGAATGGACTAGAAGAACTGGCAACTCCACCACTCTTTTTAATCGTCAAGTTTTTTGTTTTACAAAATGTTTATAAGGAGCTGCAACCATTACACCATATTCCACATGACATCTTGAAGTAATTAGCTATAATAATAAAAAATAAACAAAAAAATATAAAAACAAAGATTTGTCTTCTATCAGTAGTAGACATGCTTTTCATCATATTTTTATCGACTGCTCACAATCGGCGGATTGCTCACATTGTATCAGTCAATAATGCGATGTTGACCTATTTTATTTTTACTCAGCTCATGTTTTTCATGCACGATTCTTCCCCTATGGAGAATGGTATGAACAACGGATTTGGATGGAACCATGCAATGATGATGTGATGAGCCATCCACAAGGTTTAGCGATAACTTAACTGTGATCTAACATATTCTAGATCCGTGGTATCCTCAACAACCGCACAACAATTGAAGACTGGATCCTAGAAAAGGCGATAAGCAGACGAGAAGAGCAGGGTCTTCCCCCCTACGTGTACCCCTACGACCTGGGCTGGAGGCGGAACTGGGAGCTGGTGCGGGGCGGCGCGCGGGGGGACGGCCTGAGCTGGCCGGTAGCGGAGGGGTGTGGACAGTATGATCTTACTGTGAGTTTCCCTATGTATTTGAATGAAAAATGTTTCCACAGATTAATACGTAGTCTGACTATGAGGCAGTTTGCTATAACTTTGCCTTTTCGCTGTCAGTTGCTCACAAAAAAAAAAGGTATGTGTGTACTTATGTACACGCGTTAGAAGTTATACTTCTTTGGCGTCTGAAGAAATTTTTTTAAAAACAAAACTGCAGTAAATATCGAAGAAAAATGTTAAAATCAATCAAATTCTATTCTGTAGCCATCTTCACATCGTGCGCGCGCAGGTCATCAATTCACTCTCATCCAAACGCGCCAAAAGAAGTATAAAGAATTAAAGACTTAATGAGCGGTTAAGCAGACAACTTCATACTGTTAATTTTGTGTCACAGATGCGCGTGCATCTTAAAATTTCACTCTCATCATTTTTTCATAACGCGCCTAAAGAAGTATAACTTCAAAAAACTGTGTTGTTTATGAATAATTATATATTGTTATGTGTGACAGTGAATAAATGTTTTCTCTCTCTCTCTATTCAGAACACTATATTCACTAGTAACAGTAACAGTATAGATGTATTTACACAAAAGAAATGGTAGCCTATGTTACTCGCTGATAATGTAGCTTTGTAGGTACAATTATTTTTGAAATTTATTAGTTTCAAACTTTTCTTCTTAAAAATAGTATAGATTATATTATTTGTTTCGATGCGCGCTTCGAGTGATTTCCAGCAACTGTGGTCACGGGCAGATAGTGAAATGTGACAGCTGTCTGATTCGAAGGTGCAATACATAAATTTGTATAACTTGTGTTAATACAATTTTTGTAATAATTCTAATTTTTAATTCGAATTCTATAATGCTATGATTATGTAACATGAAATGTATATTTTGCTTGCAGATGGAACAAAAAGCTCAAAAGATAGAGAAGCAGCTCCGCTCCCGTCTCTTCTCAGCGGTATCCAGCTACTCGGGGCGCTGGGTACCCATGCTGTCGCGGCCGCGCGCGGCGCTGGCAGCCCCCTGCACGGACGAGGCCCGGCTGCCGCTGCAGCCCGGGGACATCGTGCGGGCCACGAGGCAGAGGAGGTATGCTATATACCCTGTATCCTCCTTATCTAGTTTTTTTTTTGTTTTTATGTTAGATATCGACAGACGAGCATTGAGTTCACTTGATGGTAGGTGATACCCCAGCCACAGAACATCAGTCAATGATGTGCTGTCGACCTAATTTTTACTTCGAGCATTCGGAAATCCATACACTGAAACCGAAACGCGCATTGTGCACTTCACGGTTTTTCCATCTATGAACGGTGGTTCGTTACCCGGTCGGAATTTCGATGTTCCTCCCACCCGATCAATGTCCGAAGTTACCAGACGTGGAGAAAACATGTTTACAGAAAACTATAAATATAATATGTTGTCCCGGGTGGGATTCGAACCCACGACCCATCGATGCGAACGGCAGGTGTTCTACCGAACGCGCCAACGAGCCCGTCTAGTTTTTTTATGTTAGATTTCGAGTTTTGACACATGGCATGAGGAAGTTTCGAGAGTTAGAAGAGCGATACCGGCATTTGAGTCGTACCAAATCTACCTTTGTCTTACAATAAACAAAATGTTATTCTTGGTATAGCCCTATCTCAACTAAAGGCCCTACCTCACTACTCAGGGCCCTACGTAGACTCATTCGTTCTTGTATCACACAGACAATGGCTCTTCGGTGAGAAGCAAGTGGGTGTGGGTGAGCCAGGCCGAGGGCCGCGGGGTTGGTTCCCGCGCGATGCAGTCGTGCCCGCTGACAAGATGAAGAAGAAACCCGACTAGCGATACGCTACCTGATAATGATCAATAGTGAACATCGCGAATAGGCAAAGTAACTGAATGTTAAGGATCTCTTAAGGCCCATTTACACGATGCAAGTTTCTTGCCTGTGTCATACAATTAAATAAATGACTTGCATGGTCTCAACAACACGTAACATTCTCGATCTGTCATACACGTTATGTTTCTATACTTTTCTTGGTGTAAACAGCGCAATATCCGCGTGTAAACAGTTGTATACAATTTTCGGGTGTTAATTATTACGCTTAAATTATTGTAATCAGAATCAGAACAGAAGAAAACAAGTCACTTTTTACAGAAAAGGCGTTTCTATTTTAATTTTACACAATGGAGTTTAACGAAGTTTTAATTTTGCCGAGAGATTTTATCTGGAAGGATATATCCACTAGTGTGAGTGGGTTGCTAGGTAAAAAAAACTCGATTGGATGTTGACATTTTAAGTTGATAAGGAAAAGTGTTTTATCGTGATAAGATAAAGTTCAAAATATTAATAGAGTAACACCATTTCATACAAATTCTTAACATACGGTCTGCCATAAGCAAGTCTATTATTTTCCTTTGAAATGATGAATTTATATTTTTTATTTCGAGTTAATGTTATTTACTTCAGTATTCCGTGTGCGTGTGTAACTGCAGGTGCAATACAAAAGGGTGCTTTTATATTTTTTATATGTTTTTTTTTCAATTTTTACTGTTTGCAATTTGCATATTACAGGGATACCTCAATTTTTAATCTGTGTTTTTATGTCTGTGTGCTTTTTACGTCCATTTTGAATTTGGCGGTTATAACTTAATTTATTTATGTATTCTTTTTCGATAATTGTTTTTTTATTAATACTGTATTTAAGAGGGTGTTTAAACGACCATAAAGGTGACAGTGTTTTTGAAATGTAACGGTTTTTTTTTGTTGCTACACTACCGCCATCTTAACTAATTCGATGGCGGCGAGCACGCTTGACCTGAAATATAAATCGCATTTTATTACGTTAAATTATTTATATATTAAAGTATTTTTTATAAAACACTGCATTTTTTATATTTTATACTAACATTGGCTCTTGTAACAGAACTTACTGGAGAAATGCCATTTTGTACTGTCTAATTACAATTATTATTGAATTAATTCCATTAATACATGTTTTTTATTATACATAATACCTATACATCATCAGTCAGTGGTGGGACAACCATACAAGCCAAAAAGCCCGACTTGCCGAATTTACCGTAATACGTGTTGATGTATAACTTATAGAATTACGTAATTATATTAGTTATATATGCTTTATATAATTACGTTAAGGACATTTTTATTTGTCTTTTTATGGTTGCAATAATAGAGCCAGCCGGACTTCTGGGCTTGTATGGTGGTTGCCACTGCATAATATATAATCTTTTAATTTACATTTTAATTATCAGTCATTGATAACAATGATAAAACAGTACCAAGTAATAATCTAATTTATAGTTACATTTTACCAATATCTTGTTTATAAAGATTTACACAGTTTATATTAATTTTGTTAACATTTTACAATGCAATAAAATTATACGAGTTGTTATTGTATGCATTTACTTAAAACTTATTGTGTGTATTGATTTTGTAAATAAAGTATGTATGTCTTATTTGTTGTTTTATTCCAAAATTGTGTTTTTTATTAATGATTAGTGAAACACAGAAATGGGTCTGCCCCATGCCCCACTAGGGGACTCGGGGTGTTCGGAATAGAACATTATTAATAAAAATATAATGTTGAGGGTAGTATTATATAACCGCGATATTCTCTTGACAGTCGAGCCGAGTTTGACACCGTGGTAATTTGCCTAACCTGGTTGAATTTAGGCGTGCTCGTGTGTTCTAATAATTGTGGAAAGCGCTTCTTATGGAAGATTTGGTCGCTTAATAATTAGTATTTACGCCGCGATATAAATGTTTAATATTGTTATTTAATAATCGTGTGATAGTGCGTGTAATGGACTTATATTCGTATATGGAGAAGAAGAATGTTCTGGTTGCTGCTGTGGTGACGTATTTCTAGTTTCCCTTTTTATATTTATCTTTAAGTTGTAATAATTAAAATTATCCTCTTAAAGGCGCCCTCTTTTTATTATAATAATACTGACTGACACACCACAAGGACGCATATATTCGCCGAACATCTGAGGTATGTACTTATGTAGGTATATTGTACCTAATTATTGTTATAGAAAGGAATGGACGCCCACCGATTCGTCCTTTGTCATACACGGGCTATCAATGTTTTATTGGTTTACACTTTCAAATTCTAATCTGTTATAAACCACCACTAATTCGACTTTATACATTACGTAAAACCTATTAATCCTACGTTTTGGCGCATTTAAAAATAACTTTAGTTCCTGCATATTATTTGCGTTTAGGTAATAATAAATGAAACAAAGTAAAGTGTAAAAACTTTATTGTGCACTAAATATAAATTAATATTGATACAATATCGTATTATGTTTTAAACTTCTAATAATTTCGCTCCAAAAAATATAAAAAGCTATAAGTATCTGATTATCACGATCTCTATATTAATAAATGCATAACGCAAATCATACAATGTTACAGTTGGACAAACTTTATATTTCAGTGGAAATTATATTTCAAAAGTTTGTACTGTTAATAAGCATTCATACAAGCACACGTTACCCTTATAACTATTTGTTATTTAGTAAAACATATTTTTAAAAAAATCTACCACTTTAGTAGTAATTCTATGAATGGTGGCAACACTATTGGATTTTATAGTAAAACTACGAAATGGAAGTTAAATTGACTAGTGATGTGCGATCACGTATCAATCCATTAAAATATCGAAACATACAAATGGCCAAAGAGAAAGCAGTCGAAAAAGGGAACCATATTATGAGGCTCCAAATAGTACCTAAGTACAACATATTTTTTTATTGATATGTATAAAGGACCACTCCAGTCATGTTGCCTGTCATGTCAAATGGCTTCTTAAGATCGTAAACATCTTTAATTCGATAGATTTCTATTTTTTTTTTAATCATGAAGATTATTTGGACGCTGGCAATACAGTGTCAACCCACATGGTTGCCATTTTGAGAAAATTGAGTTTGAAGTTTTAATGAGGTTTTACTAAATTTCTTTTAAAAAATAACAGAGATAATAGATTTTTTTGTATTATTATTACACTAAATGTGTATAGTTTTTCTTGGTAGCAATCAAAGTAATAGAATTTAGTGCATTACTATTAAATATTCTAAACATGTTAGGGTTTCGTGGCCACTATTTTTTTCAATATTTTTACTATTAAAACGATTTAAATGATATATATCTCTCATGAAATATATACTCCAGCTCATAAGGAAGCGATCCGTATCAACATTTTTATCATTTTGTGGCTTGACACTGTATCGCTTAACAGCGTCCATTTATAGAGTTCGCTATCGCACACCACTATTACAAAAGTCTGTAGTCTATAGATATGATCTAGTACTCGTTGTCCTCGTCCAGTTCTCCCTCAGTGGAGTCCACTCCAACTTCCTCGTAGTCTTTCTCGAGGGCAGCCAAGTCTTCGCGGGCTTCCGAGAACTCTCCTTCTTCCATACCTTCTCCCACGTACCAGTGGACGAAGGCACGCTTAGCGTACATGAGATCGAATTTGTGGTCGAGTCTGGAATACACAATATCATAACAGTTAATTTATGAGGCAGCGCTAGTTAGTGAAATATGGAAATTACCTATGATCGTTAAATATAATACAATGAAGTATCATTAATATAATAAATTATATATTTTTGTATATTGCAACCAAAATAATGAAGTTTCCTCGAAATCTTAAAGCCTACCAAGAATATTAAATCATGGTGATATATAAAGAAGGAATTAAATTATAAAAGGTACCTGGCCCAGGCTTCAGCTATGGCCGTGGTGTTGGACAACATGCAGACGGCTCGCTGTACTTTAGCTAGATCTCCGCCGGGCACCACGGTGGGCGGCTGGTAGTTGATGCCTACCTATTGATATGGATCATACATTGTTACTCATTACTGGGCGTTTAAACAACTTGATAGAATATGTCGTTATGATCGTAGAACAACGGCGGATCTGCAAAACGGCTACTTTAGGTTTTTAAGATTGAGAAGTCGTGTTCAAATTCGGCAATATTATAATGTTGAGTGTATTTTTTAATATTAACTTTAGACTATATGAAACTACTAATTATATGACAAGCATTTACACCATACACTATATATTAGGATATAATTAATACGAATTTATTTATCGGAAATCACTAAGTACTGTAAACTGTTACAGAAAATTATTTATTAAATTTTTTAAATATTAATGTTAAGATGAGTGCTTATTGCATATCAAGAAAGTTATCTTATTCTCACCTTGAAACCAGTGGGACACCAGTCCACAAATTGAATGGACCGTTTAGTTTTGATGGTAGCGATGGCCGCGTTCACGTCTTTTGGTACGACGTCACCTCTGAAAATGTCAATTATATAAAAGTTATTTTGGTAGATATATGCAAATGGAAATAAATCATTAGTAGATGCCGAGCATTGAATTTGAATTTAAATCATAAATAATAAAAAAACTAACCTGTATAACATGCAACACGCCATATATTTGCCATGACGTGGGTCGCATTTCACCATCTACGAAAACGAAAAGATAAGTATTTACTCTAAGTAAGTAAGTAAGAAAAAAAAATGTTTCGTTTATTTCATGGAATACTATTGCAAAATATTCAATTTCATGCCGTCAATGGTTTTGCTCATATCGAAATAAAGTGCATAGGTCTGGCCTGATTTTGTCATAGAGAATATGCCACTGTTAACTTTTTGTAACAATGTAAGTTAAAAATAATAACCATTTATTCCCCACGCTACATATTGATTTACTTAATAGCTTTGGTACTCGTAACTAAGATTTTTTATCACAAGCGCTACATCCTTTGAATAACTCAAATCCTTGCTATGCTAAACTTCTCGTATAATTTATTACACAGAATTTTCATAAAATTTCGCTATTACCAATTATAAAAATTGTATAATATTACCTGATTGGCTGGTTCGAAGCAGGCGTTAGTAATTTCTGAAACAGTAAGCTGTTCATGGTAGGCTTTCTCAGCGGAGATGACTGGCGCGTAGGTTGCCAGCGGGAAGTGTATACGCGGGTATGGCACTAAGTTAGTCTGGAACTCTGTCAGGTCCACGTTGAGGGCGCCGTCGAAGCGAAGAGACGCCGTGATTGACGACACGATCTGAGGATGTTTAAGGAGATTACATTGCTTTGCAATTTAGAGAACTATCTCCCGGTGATTCTCCTGGATAGAAATTCTGCTAGTGGCATTTGATCTGCAGGGCGGAGGGAAATAACATAGTCTGATATGTTTATAATTATTTGTATTTTATTCTCCATAGCTTGCCACTTGAGGCATTAAAAATGGTAATTAACTTCCATTTATAGACGGAATATCCGTGCAGATTTCGAATGTTGGTTTCTTTGAATGGGTTTCGAATGCTTGAAGTAAAAATAGGTTGAGGACTATTCACTGAGGTTACCATATGAGTTTCACGCTCGCCGTTATTTACATTATTTGACATTAAAACTGATTTGATTATAGACGTATAAAGGCAAAATTATCGAACTCTACCTGTCCAATAAGCCTGTTCAGATTGGTGTAGGTAGGTCGCTCGATGTCCAGGTTCCTCCTGCAAATGTCGTAGATGGCCTCGTTGTCGACCATGAACGCGCAGTCGGAGTGCTCCAGAGTGGTGTGCGTCGTCAGGATCGAGTTGTACGGCTCCACCACTGCTGTTGAAACCTTCAGGAGAAATGTTTTAAGTTTTAGTTATTACTTGAAACTCAGAATAATATATCGGAATGATGTGATATTGGAAATTAATCATTCAGTTATAAAATATCTAATATATTTGTTTATTTATTAATTTATTTTTATGTTGAATTTAAATCTATTCTAATATTATAAAGAGGAAAGATTTGTTTGTTACCTTTTAACTCAAAAACTAATGGACCGATACATAACGATAATTAACATAGACTTATATTTTATTTTTTGTGTATAGTGCATCTACATACATCCCTTGTAAAGCCGGGGTGGATCGCTAGTATAAAATAAATATAAAATAGGCATAGAGCGAGAAGAATGAAAATTATATTTCAAAAAAGTTATGACTACAAAATGGATGCTAAACAAAAAGAAATATAGTCACACACACATATAATATAACCTCGGTGGGTCAGTGGTACTGTGGTTGGTACATTGGTACCTTGTGTACGACTGACGGGGAAACAAAAATGTTGCGCTCTGACAGTACACAATTTCATTGATTGTCTCACAAGATTCTTGATAGTCCACAATTTGTATTTATTACGCTTGCTTGTAATGTGGAATGTACCTGAGGTGCTGGGTATATAGAGAACTCAAGCTTGGACTTCTTGCCGTAGTCGACGGAGAGCCGCTCCATCAATAGCGATGTGAAGCCCGAACCGGTGCCGCCGCCGAACGAGTGGAATACTAGGAAGCCCTGGCAATAAAAAACTTATGAAGACATTTAATTTACAATTAAATTAAAATATAGCGAATATATTAACAAATATATTAACAAGGATTTTTCGCTCGAAATTACAAGATCCATATTGAAGCGTTACAATTCGGTTGCAGTAGTAGAGTTGATTTCAATTCGTGTTTTTTTTCGCATAGAGCAAATGTAATATCAATTCTCCTCCTGTATACCAATGTAAGTGCGTGCTCCTACACTATGCCTACTGCTGATAGAGGACAAATCTTTGTTTATTTTATTTTTTTCGTTTATATATATATTTTTTATTAGTATTATAGTTAATTACTTAAAGATGTCATGTGGAACATGGTGTAATGGTTGCAGCTCCTAACAAACATTTTGTAAAACAAAAAAACTTGGCGATTAAAAAGAGTGGCGGAGAGTTTATTGCCAGTTCTTCTCGTCCGTTCTACGCCCTTGATTACAAGCATTTAATATGTATTTTTATTGACGTTCATAAGTGTACATTGTGTTACCTAAATGAATAAATTATTCTGAATTTGAATGATGTGGAGAGGAAAGCAATATTTATCGAGAGTTTAGTTATTATTAATAACTAGACAAAGAACGGCTCTGTAAAAACCCATCGAGGAGCCACGACCTTAAGTATTTCAATAGGCTGAAAACGAATTAAAAAAGGGAATACCTGGAGTCCAGTACATTGGTCAGCGAGTTTCCTGAGCCTGTCAAGCACAACATCTACGATCTCCTTGCCGATGGTGTAGTGCCCTCTCGCGTAGTTATTGGCTGCGTCTTCCTTCCCTGTGATCAGCTGTTCCGGATGGAAGAGCTGACGGTACGTGCCCGTGCGGACCTCATCTAGAAACGAAAGCATTTGTTTTTTGATTGCGTGTGATTTTGGAGTTTTTTTTTTGGATAGCAATGATCTGATTATCTACCAAAGACCACAAGCAAATTGATAGACAGTGATCTACAATTAAGTAAGTTTAACGTTCATCTCTTGATATCTGGCATAAATTAGGTATTGTTTATTTTATATTATTAATAGCAAAGATATTCACCAAATAGTAAGTGTTATTCTCTCTAAAGGCTCAATATTAGTCTACATTCTTAGTAGAAATATTTTGTATGAAACTTTTTCATTAGGTATATTTTTATCTGTTTTATATTATGTGCCTTTGCTCAATATTGGAAGTTAAGTGAATATACACTGTCAGAACTACTGTACATAAAAATACACTTGAAGATTTAAATTTATTTATTTGTCCAGACGCTTTTAATTATTATAGGTAAAATATTATCAGTTAAATCATTTGATGATGTTAACATAATAATTTAAGAATTCTAATTCACAATTATTCAAATGAATGCCAGAAATAACGAACACATAGTTGACATGAAAGAAACAAAACGTAGTGATTTCATTAGCGAAACTCAAGTGGCTAAATGAAGTGGAATGCTCTCTGCAGACTTTAATTGGATGTTCGGATGCTTTCATATTTTTATAGATTTTATTTACAAATGTGTGCCCGCGATCTGGTAGAATATTTTGATTTAGCTATCCAACATGAAACTGTGTAATCGTTATTAAATTTTTATATACCATAACCAATTCGTGGAGCTTTTTGTGATAGGACATACCTACATTCTAATACATATTTCAATGTAATGAATATCAATACCTATAATATATACAATTTTGATTTTTACAAAACCTTTAATGATTTTTTAATTTTTGAATATCTATTATTAGACCTAGTAAAGTCAGGCCGATGCAAACTTAATTTATATTTAATTAAATACGAGATTTAAAATAATATTGTATTAATCTAGACCTAAGTTAGACTTGTCTCTATACAAGAGAACTATCACATTTATTGCTTCGTTAAAAAAAAAAAGAAAAAAGTAAAAGTAAGTAAAAGTATTATAATCACGGAATAAATGTTACCAACAAAGCGACGTCTATGTTTGTTTCCAACCCTTATATAATAGTATGACGAGACTAGAATGAGGGCTGATTATTTTTTTCGTTTTGTACCAATCCCTCGAGACAGGAACATCATTTTTGTCGCCACTTCAGCTTCAAAGAGCCCTACGTTCATTAAAATAGAATTTTGATTTTTTTAAAGTAGTTCTTATATTTTTATACTAGCTGATGCCCGCGACTTCGTTCGCGTGGGGTTCACTTTAAATGTTATTTTTTTATAAATTTTATTAGTGGGGAAGATACTGTACCTTCCTCGATATTTATTTTATTTAATTGATCATTTTCATTTTCGGAATATTTTTTAAATTCCCTTTTCTCGGGATTCCTACCCGGCAGTCAGAAGCAATAAAAGCAATATCGAATAATCGTGTTTAAGAGAAAGGATTGATGAAAAGATAAAATAAACGTTCTCATTAGAAATACTTTTCAATAATACTTTTTCTATTGTTTTAATATAGTTTTGTAAAAAATAAATAAATAAATACAAAAAAATATTTCATAAAGTTTAACTTCAGGTTCGAACTCGCATCTTTAGTTACGCAATGGGACTGCATTTCCACTATTCTACGAATACATACCTATCGAAAATGGCGAAATAATCAAACTATTTCATTTACATATCAAACTGTGATTGGCATCTGACAATTCGAAAAAGTTCAACGCGAGTCAGTTTTCATTGCAATTTGTTGAAATGGTGCCTTTAAAATAATATTTAAATGATGATTACTTTTTATTCCGACAACCGATTTCGATGAAACAAAGCCTATATGTTGCCCCGGACTTTGCTTAATATATTTGTATAAATTACACAAAAATCGGTTCAGTATCTTCGGAGATTAGCGTGAACAAACAGACAGACAGACAGACAGACGGACAGACAGACAGACAGACAGACAAGAATCTTAAAAATTGCATTTATGCATTCTGCTACCCTTCTTTTATCACCCCTCTTAATTTCTGGTAAAAATATTTAGTGAAGCGTAATTTCGATCCTACTCTTTTATTATATGTATAGATGTATAGATTTTCCTCTGTTTATTCTCTACGGCTTAATTAACATAACAGTATAAATTCGTATCAAATATCTTTTATACACTGATTAATTGCTTCGATAGATGAAGCTTCGTTGATGTAATTGAAACCGACTAGACGTCGTCGTACAGAAATTTCTCAGAGATTCTAATATTACAATCCCTAGATATCCTATGTACTCCTAGTACTTACTCGCGACGTGCGTTAGCCGACTTACTAAAGATTTTTCCCCCTCTTCCTTAGCAAATATTGATGTCGTTCAAATTTAGTTTGAATTAACCCCTCTTCCACTTTCATTTGCCTGCATAAAAAGCTTATGCTCTATACACTATGGTTATGTTATATAACTTGCCGCGGCTTCGCACGGGTGCAATATAGATGTAGTATACACAAAAAATATTTATGTTAATGTAGCTGAAAAGTTGTTCTGAAAGAATTTTTAAAATCGGTCGAGTAGTAGGTATTTGAGTTAAATCGTAACAAACAAACAAAACTTTCATCTTTATAATATTCAAAAAATCAATCAAAAAATCAAAAGTTTTTTATTTCAAATAGGCCTTTGCAGGCTCTTATGAAACGTCTAGTTGCACGGTTCCAAAAAGTGGGTCTCATGGAGAAGAACCGGCAAGAAACTCCATGGACACTCTTTTCAACAATGGTTTAGCTTACAAAGACTCGGTTACAATAGTAATAATCGGCTGAGAAGTTTATATAATGCAAGGTATACAGAGATTCTATACAATGCAAAAGAAAATTGAGTTTTTACTATTAGTGTAAAATGAGATACACACACTTGCACAGCGCAAGTTGCCAGGGAAGCCGCACATGCAGAGATGAATTAGCGCCATACATCTTTATCGTCAACATAGTCTTGGATTTTATAATATATTAGTATAGATGTACTTGGTTTGCAATTCAATATTACCGTTCCTTTAAATAAAATACTGTATACCGGATTAAAACGCGATTTATTATTTAAATTATTTATCCCGACGTTTCGGATGCTTTTCAGCAACCGTGGTCGCGGGAGACTGAAAGATGTCAGTTGTCTTATATTTGAAATGTCACAAAGTTGCCATATTTAATTCAATTAAATTAAAAAATAATCTATTAATTTAGGTAACACAATGTACATCTATGAACGTTATTAAAAAAATAATACATATTAAATTACTAATATTACTAATATTAAATGCTTCTAATTTTACATTTACTACCAGTTCACAAATCAAGGGCGTAGAGCGGACGAGAAGAACTGGCAAGAAACTCGCCGCCACTCTTTTTAATCGCCAAGTTTTTGTTTTACAATCTTTACATATTAACGCCATCTATTCCTACGGAGTTGATATTTACTGTAATTTTCTATATTATGACAATATTGACTAACGGTGTCCTCTTGTTTTTTAGTATGTTGGATTTGGGGCTTTAGATTTTTAATTACTGGATCCCAGGTGTTGGAAAGTCTCAAACCATCTTCTCTATTGAAGTTAGGATGTTTTTTAATTTCAATAGCCTCACGTACTAGTCTGGGAAAGAATCTACTTTCTTTTGCAAGGATTTTTGGTTGGTCGAAACGTATGTAGTGGTTTGGTTTATCCAGAGTGTGTTCACATACTGATGAAATCAAAAGCCCCAAATCCAACATACTAAAAAACAAGAGGACACCGTTAGTCAATATTGTCATAATATAGAAAATTACAGTAAATATCAACTCCGTAGGAATAGATGGCGTTAATATGTAATAATTGTAAAACAAAAACTTGGCGATTAAAAAGAGTGGCGGCGAGTTTCTTGCCAGTTCTTCTCGTCCGCTCTACGCCCTTGATTTGTGAATTAATATGTATTATTTTTTTAATAACGTTCATAGATGTACATTGTGTTACCTAAATTAATAGATTATTTTTTAATTTAATTGAATTAAATATGGCAACTTTGTGACATTTCAAATATAAGACAACTGACATCTTTCAGTCTCCCGCGACCACGGTTGCTGAGAAGCATCCGAAACGTCGGGATAAATAATTTAAATAATAAATCGCGTTTTAATCCGGTATACAGTATTTTATTTAAATGTGTGATACTCGCGTTAATAAAAGACAATATTATATTACCGTTCCTTTAAATAATCCATATAAAATGTTATGAAAAATTAAAAACCATTTCATATTCTCATCTCTATCTCGAGGTACAAAACTTTGTATTACAAAGAAAATCTTTTATAAATGTATACTGAAAGCTCTTTCAAAAGGCGTGGCCTCATTTCCAGGCAAACTGTAGAGACCTACTTAGTTAAATAGGAACTGGTCTAGTTCATATTACAAAAGCCTTCAGAACAGAATTGGAGATTTGTGTGTTCTAACTACTAGCTCGTTGATGATTAAGAGGCCACATTAAAATAAGAAATACTACTAGTCTATAAAATAGTGTTTTTATTTTATAATACACATCTATATATTAAAGTGTCCCGAATAGGTTCTAGACTGCAAAATATCAGTAAAAAAAATAAAGTGAAAATTTATCAATATTTTATTCATTGCATTTTGTAGTACGGTAACTTAAGAGGGCCCTTCCCGGTTCGACTATCGTCAACGCGAGCATGGTTGAAAAGCTTTTTGTTTCATGCAGCGCATACCTCTACCGCTAACGAGTGAGTGAGAACGCGATAACATTGAACGAAAAATAGTGTGCGGAAATTTCATAAAACTTGTTCTAGGAAATACGTGTTTTTCAGTAGTCTTTACAAGTTTATGAAATATTTTTTTGTAATTAAGAATCTCCATTATATTTGCAAGGTTTCTATCATTACAAAATATTTACTTTCACAATTTATGAGTACATTATGAACGCCCAAAGTTCAGGTAATTTTTTTGCAAAAAAGCTGATTTTTGGAAGCTTATACTGAATTTATTTCTGAAAATTTTGAGATTTTGTTTCGATAGAAACCTAGATATAGTGCACGAGATACCTATTAGTTCATAAGTTCCAAAGAAAAATCGGTTACATCGCCATAATCATGTACGAGCTTTTGTATGGAAAGTAAGACGGGTTGGGCCCACTTAAGCGAAAATCTTTTCTCGACGTTTTACTCTGCTTTTTCAAAAACATGCAGTCAGTAACATGTGTCGCCTAGAGATGCTACGAACTGTAACGTGTTGGATTTGTTACTGTATGCAAATCATTTGATATATTATGTATAAAGGGATATAACAAGCTTAAGAATCTATTGAGCTAGTAAAGTGTGTAATATAATAAATTTTTGATTACTTGCATCAAGAAAGTGATCATTGCGATAGTTTATTTTTTTAAGGAGAAAGAATTGTTGGATTTTTAAAACTATGACTAAAAAAATAGCAATACAGCGGGCTAGTTAAGTCTTGCTATAAAGCATCCAAATGAAGATAAAGGATATAATTAAAAGAAAATACGTTAAAATTCTTTAAAAGTTTAACAGAAATAGCAGCTCTATATGCTATTTCTGTGACTGTTAGAACGCTTTTATCTTGTTAAATACTTAATGAATTTTACTTCTAGAACCGTTATTTATTAAATATATACCCGAGTAATGCCGGTTTTTTTTGTATGCCATATGTACTTCGCGGTTTTTCCATCTATGCACAGTGGTTCGTTACCCGGTCGGAATTTCGATATTCCTCCCACCCGATCAATGCCCGAAGTTACCAGACGTGGAGAAAACATGCTTACAGAAAATTATAAACATGTCGTCCCGGTGGGATTCGAACCCACGACCCATCGATGCGCACGGCAGGTGCTCTATCGAACGCGCCAACGAGCCCGTCAAACATTAATTGGTTCTCACTATTTCTTTTTTTTAAGTGAAAAGGTGTTTCTGTCTTATAACAGATGCAGTACCACGTAAGAGACCAGACATCAACGAAACTTATTCTATTTGAATCATTGCAACTCATCATTATTACAGACAAAGTAATGATAGCAAAATACTAGTTATATTGGAACGCGGAATGGATTCCAATTTATATGAGTTATAGTACTGATGGTCGATTTAGGTAAGTACAGTGCATATAGATGTAATGAGACGTTGTTATAATAGCGGCTGAGAGGGTTCGTTGCCCTGACACAGCTTTAAGTTTAAGAATATATTGAATAATTGTAATCATAACATACATACATACTTCTCTCATGTTTTTTGATTTAACTTTTTTTACGCAAAACGGGGCAATGGTTTTTTTTACGTAGGATAGTTTAAGGTTGACATAAAATAGACTGATAATTAAATTAAACAATTGAATTAAGAGCTCGTTTTTAAACTAACAGTAAGACCTCTCATAAATAAATAAAAAATATTTATATTTTCTTGTTTTTAATTTTAATATACGTAGATTAAAATAAATATCACAGATATATATAATAATTATTTTGTAATCTAAATTTTTACATATTGTCTATAAATATAAACTACTCAAACATTTTATTATAAATGCTTTGAAAGAAACTTGATGAAAGTAATTATTTCGATTATCCTCTGATTTCAAACAAGAAGAAAACCACAAGCCTCATTTGTGGTCTGTAATCACAGTAGTTGTACACTCTGCTTAGAAAGGCCACTTACACACAGTTTTTATCAGGTTTAATCTAAATGCCATTACCAGCGTAGCTAATGCTTTGTAAAATGTATGAGAGCTTTTTATACTCAGTTTCGTAAAATTTTAAATGTAAAGTATAACATTTAATTTCTTATCCTCTATGGTCATCATACACATTTTTATATATACTAATATTATACAGAGAAAAGATTTGTATTTTTGTATGTTATGAATAAACTCAAAAACTACTGGACCGATTTTAAAAATTCTTTCACCAATTAAAAGCTACATTATCAGCGAGTAATATATTTTTATTTCGTGTATAGTACATCTTCATTTACGCGTTGCTAGTAGATAAAATTAACCTACTATACATCATAAACACAAGTACAGCAATATATATTTTTTAAATATTGAAATAGGAAAGCGTTTGTTTGCGATCACACCTGATCTTAAGTGTTGATGCGAACTAACGCTTGTCTATGAAAAGCCTATTTACCCTTGACTTGAAGAGCCCAATACTATAAGTCTCTGGAAAAACAGACGACGGTAGGGAATTACGGTAGGGAAAATAAAACTTACCAACAACCGTAGGCTCCAAATCGACGAATACAGCTCTCGGCACATGCTTCCCAGCTCCGGTCTCACTGAAGAAAGTGTTGAAGGAGTCGTCTCCTCCCCCCAGGGTCTTGTCGCTGGGCATCTGGCCATCTGGCTGGATCCCGTGCTCCAAGCAGTAGAGCTCCCAGCACGCGTTGCCGATCTGAACGCCGGCTTGGCCGATGTGTACGGAGATGCATTCCCTCTGTAATTAGATTGTAATTATATTTTGTATAGATATCGACGAAGCTGAAACTGAATGTCAATTGATGGTAGATAACTCAGTCACAGATGACAATGCTACTTTGAGAACATATTTGTGGAGGAAGGGAGGTGTGGTCTTCCTCCAACCTAATGGGAGGATCTTCGACCAGTGGAACCACTGACTGGCCGGCCCTAAGGCCCCAGTGGTTGATGTCGAGATACTGTATATATTATACTCAACGCTCGGAAACATTTATATAGCACGATTCAGGATTAGACATCTTCATATTGATTCTTGTAGCGGACCAAAGATGTTGCTACATATTTTTTACTTGGAGTTTTCAAAAATCCGTGGCCGAAGCTTTGATCAGAATTTCTAATGCTGCTAATTAATAATAATAATAATAATAAAGCCCTTTAATCTGATAATAAGAGTATACAAGTTTTACAATTATATGAGTGCATGCAAATTAAAAAAAGTGTTAAAGGATATCTCTTATTTCAGTGTGCCTCTTGGCAAAGGCCTCCTCCAACGATTTCCACTGCCGTCTATCTCTCGCCACCCGCATCCAGTTTGGTCCTATTGTGAATTTGAAATCGTCTTCCCATCTGATGCACTGTCTTCCTCTACTCCTTTTCCCATCTCTTGGGTACCACTCTGTCACTGTCCTGCTCCACTTTCCTTTCGTATCCCTGATAGTATGTCCAGCCCATCGCCATTTTTGTTTGTCAATTTGAGTCAGGACGTCGGTGAGTTTTGTTTTTGCTCGAAGGTCGATATTTTGTATTTTGTCACGTTTATTGCAGCCCGTCATACTCCTTTCCATTGCCCTCTGACATACCGCGAGCTTTTCTCTTAGGGCTTTTGTGAGTGACCACGTCTCGCACCCATATGTCAAGCATGGCAGTATACAAGTATTGAATGTCTTTCTTTTCAATGATATGCTTAATTCACTGGACTTCATTATTTCCTTTAAAGACCAGTACTTTTTCCAACCAATTGCAGTTCTCCTATTTATTTCTTTTATCATTTGGTCTTTTGTAGATATTACTTGACCTAAGTAAATGTAATCCTCTACATACTCTAGGGACATGTTGTTGATTTTAATGTCAATTTTTGTATAATTTGTCAAAAGTTTGGTCTTACTGGTGTTCATTTTCAGTCCGATTTTCTCACTTTCGTCATTTAAGCTTTTTAACATAGCCTCTAAATTTTTAGGATTTTCCTCCATAAGTACTAGATCATCAGCAAACCTAAGATGATTGATTTTTGTACCGTTTACATTGATCCCAAAGACATCCCAGTTCAGTTTACGAAATATATACTCCAAGACTGCAGAGAACAGTTTTGGAGAAAGTGGATCGCCTTGTCTTACACCTCTGTGTATACCAAATTCATTTCCTAAAGTCTCCAGCTGGATTCGAGCCTTAGCATTTTCGTAAATGGTTTTTATGATATTGATATAAGTTGCCGATATTCTTTGTTGTCTAAGACTTTCCCATATGAATTCATGATTAAGACTATCAAATGCTTTGGCATAATCTATAAAGGCTATATAAATTTTCTTATTGTATTCGTTGTATTTTTCAAGTATTTGTTTCACTGTATGGATATGGTCAATAGTTGAAAATCCCTTTCTAAAGCCTGCTTGTTCGACTGGCTGTTGTTCGTCCAATTTTAAACTGATTCTGTCTAATATTATCTTTGCAAAAACTTTGTAAATGTTAGACATCAAATTTATCGGTCTATAGTTTTCTACGTCGTCTTTGTCACCCTTTTTATGTAATAATGTAATGTGAGATATTGCCCAGTGGTCAGGTGTTACATTACTTGACAGAAAGTCGTTAAAGATTCTTGTTAAAATAGTAGTAAGTTTTAATAGGTTTGTTTGCCTTAATCAGTTCATTAGAAATCTTATCTGGACCGGGGGATTTCTCACTTTTTTGACTATTGATAGCTTTTTCGACTTCGCTTGGCAAGATTTCTGGTACAATATCATCTGTTTCTCCGCTGTGCGAGCTGCTCAAATCTATTACTTCACAGCCTTGTTTGGCGTACAGTTGGCGGTAGAAATCTGTAGCTAATTTTTTAATATCCTTTCGTTGCGTGGTGACCTTCGATTTACTCTTTAGTTTACATATCCATTCCTTTCCTGAGTCACGAAGTGCTTTTAATGCTTTCTTCACGCCACCAGTTTTTTGAATGTGGTGTTCTAAGGTTTGTAATCTCTTCACCTTGCGGTCTTTTCTAATACTAACTCTGATTTTTTTGCTTAATTCAGCGATAGCTCTTAAGTTATCTTTCTTTGGACGAATACTTATCAAACTTTTCCTTTCATTCATAAGTTGTAATGTACTGTCAGCCAGTTGGTATGTTTTGTTTAGATTATTGTTATAATTTCTATCACTTTTTAAGTGCTTTACTAGTTCATCATATTTCTTTGTAGGCTGTAGGTTTTGGTTTAAGATTTGGGATTTTAGTTGTTCTAGGGATTTGCAATCTAACAAGTTCGGTTTATGTTGTTGTTTCAGATTTTGGTCCATTATGTGGTTTCGAGACACTTTGTGTTGGGTTTTTTTGAGAGAGCAACGTACCAGTCGGTGATTGGTGTTGAAGTTTAGCTTATTAATAACAGTAGTATCCGTAAAAGCTTTAGGATTATTACTTATAATATAATCAATTTCATTTTTGTATGAACCATCAGGAGAAATCCATGTCCATTTGTTCCGGATATTCTTTTTAAAGATTGAATTTAGTAATATTAAATTATGTTCCATAAGAAATTCTACTAATTTTATTCCATTTCGACTTCTTTTACCATATCCAAATTTGCCCAGTATATATTCTAAATTGCTCTGTCTAGCTCCTACTTGTGCATTAAAATCGCCCATTAGAATTATATGTTTGTCTGAGTTTTCTTTTATTGCTAGGGACAATGCTTCGTAAAATGACTCCAGCACTGGCTTCTCTGCCTGTTCAGTTGGGGCATATGCTTGCATAATTGACCATGGTTTTTTATAGCCTGGCAGTTTGAGGTTCAGTATTGCCAATCTATCCGAGACTCCAATTAGTTCTTGAATGCAGCTCTTAAGAGATTGTTTTATTAAAAAACCTACACCTCTATGCCCTGCCGTCTCTCCTTTCTGATATAATATGTAATTTTTATGTTCTTCAACTTTGTCTCCTAATCTTCTCATTTCGCTTATGCCTAAAATATCGAATTTAATTTCTTCCAAAGCTTTTTCCAGCTCTAGTAAGCTTTCGTCAGTTCTCAGTGTTCTCGTATTAAGCGTTGCGATGTTAAAAACTTGGCATCTGTTAGTTGGAGGGTTAAATAATAAATAATAAATAATGCTGCTAATTACTTTCTCTCAACTAATACTGGAAGCAATCAGAGAATGGCAAAATATGTGAATAGAAATAATATATAACCAATTGAGACCAATCCAGATAGATACAAGGTACTACTCATATTTTTTTGGCGTTTTTGGTAGACCACCTACCTCGCACACCGATGGGTGGGTCTACTGGGTCGTTGCGGTTTCAAATCCCGCTGGGACGACATGTTTATATTTTTTTATAAGCATGTCTTCCCCATGTCTGGTCACTTCGGGTATTGACGAGTGGGAGGAATACCGAAATTCTAACCGGGTAACATCAAAAGATGGAAAAACCGTGAAGTGCACATTACGTGTTTCGGTCTCAGTCTATGGATTTTCGAATGCTCGAAGTAAAATAATAGGTCGACAGTGCATCATTTAGCGATGTTCTGTGGCTGGGGAATCACCTTCCGTCGAGTGAACCTCAAACATAATAAAAATATTTCAGTTAGTTCGACAAAATGTAAAGGTCATCATAAGATTCTGTTATAAGTGGTTACGAAAAGAGCGACTGAATATAGGTAATATAACCCCCTTTGCTCAATCAATCGAAGTTTTGTTTAGGCCCTGATTCTTTTTCTAGGTTTAATGTCATCTATCATACAACTTGTTGTTCAAATGTTCAAGTTTCCAACATTACAGTATCGTGCGAGCCGATAATTTGTAACAACATTCAGTATTAGGGTTGACGACAATCAAGGTTCATTGAACCCATTACGGGCGGTTCCTGAAAAACCACGCGTGTTCATAAATGGTCAATAAGTCACGGAAACCATAAAAATATTGATTTTACATAAAATCAATTTCTCGCTTGTTTATTTAAAAATGCCGTTATTTTTACAATTCAAATGTTTTGAAAGAACAAAATATTTAGCACCGTGTTTCAATGAATAATCAGTGTTAGTTAGATTAAAAATATCTTAGATTATTTATATGTCAATCAAAGAAAAATATGTTTCATTCACAAATAAATGCGATTTTTGGATGGTTTCAGAGCGACGAGAGATTGTATATTGTTGTATGTTGAAGAATAACCGAAGGTATATTAGCTTTATCGCATAATACTGGATTCATGATATTATTCATCTACTATCTATCTCATAATGTAAGGTAGATAATAAAGCTAGAGTAGATTTCGATAATTTGCATCCAAGTAACAGTGGGTTGTTATAAAGGCTGGAACTCATAAGGTTCATTGGGCAAAAGACAACGAAATTATGCGGCACTATAATAACAGTTTACGATAGTATTTAGAATATGAAGCTTCTATAACCTTCTCACTAAGAACGAATATTTCCTAGTAAAAAGCTAACTTTATGACATTTTAAGAAATCTTTCAAGCAAATTCTATTTACTAACGAACTTTGAGAATGATCATAATATTCCATCACCAGAACTGGACGTTGATTCAGTGAGAATACACAAAAGGCATAATATTATAATTGTATGAGTCAATTGATACTTCAGTAAGCTATAAATGTTACATCCGACATTCGTTACACACGACTTAGTTACAGATGTGCTTGATAGAGCGTATTTAGTTTCGTATATAAATACTAATATTATAAAGAGGAAAGATTTGTATGTTTGCTACGATTTAACTCGAAAACTACTCGACCGATTTAAAAAAATCTTTCACCGATAGAAAGTTACATTATCAGCGAGTAACATAGGCTATATTTGTTGTGTACAGTACATCCACATTGCACCCGTGTGAAGCCGGGGCGTGTTACAGGTACAGAATATATGTAGATGCTTACTGCATAATATTATAAGTTCTAAGTTCCCTACTATAAATTACAGAAGTATTTTTTTGGGATTACTTGGATTTCTCATACCATACCATCTCTGTAGCACCCTTATTGCCGGACAAAATACGGCAATTTTACGGACATCGCTTTTGAATAGTTAAAATACTTTACTTTTCTTTACGTTACTTATGTCCTTTTTTGTTCAGTTAACTTAATAATTATGGAAAATTAGTAAAATGCAGTCAGCATTGCAACTACTTCACGTTGGTCGACCAATATTTGGAAAACTAAAAGACATAATACAATTGAATGTTATTGGTATCGGTAATTTGTAATTACCTACTGTAATATTAGTATCTAAATTGTAATCAAGAATATTTAATGATTGTGGGAAACGAAAAGAAAATTAAAACATTTTATCCCACAAAAGTTATCCTTCTGTTATCTTTCTAGACATTTGTAGGCAACGACAGGAAACATAATTTGCTGTGCTTTATCACATATCAAGGATAGTGTCAAAATTACTATGAAGCAAGTGTTTTAAGTAATATATAAAATATTATAATATATGCTAGAAAGATTGAAGTTTAGGGCGTTGTTTCAAATTGTATTTCGCGACCTAGGAAAAAGCTACAACCCCTTGTTTCACTAAAAATAGGCTTGTTTTTTGAACAAATTGCGCACGCTTTAATATAAAGCGACCCGCAGTTTGAGAAATGGGTTGAGGTAAGAAATATGCTAAGTACCTATAAGTAATATCCCGCCAATGCAATGCTTCCACGCGAATGTGAGCGATAAAGAGCTCTAGTATTGTTAACAGAAATTAGAGGTCCATGTGATTGCGGGTGACAATAATAATATCTAAATAAAATACTGTATACCGGATTAAAACGCGATTTATTATTTATATTGTTTAAATTATTTATCCCGACGTTTCGGATGCTTTTCAGCAACCGTGGTCGCGGGAGACTGGTTGCTGAAAAGCATCCGAAACGTCGGGATAAATAATTTAAACAATATAAATAATAAATCGCGTTTTAATCCGGTATACAGTATTTTATTTAAATGTGTGATACTCGCGTTAATAAAAGACAATATTAATAATAATATCAGTAATCTTACACTGCGATTACGTCACAATTCCAACAAATATACCAGCAATATTTGCGGTAGTGAGGGTTTTGGGAATGTAACCCTATCTAGAAAGAGGGTTGCTCGCGAATAGTGCTTTTAGGGCATCAGGAAAGGATATACCCCTTATAGTCTTCGGTATAAATATAGGGTTCGTCTATTCATATACATAATAATAATAATGTTCATACTCATTGACTATGAAGGTTCGGTTTAAAAATTATTTATTCAAACTATCTTTATTACCTTACAATTTAATAAATTTTATAATTCCCGATGTGGAATGTATAAATCTACACTAATATAAAGATTTGTTTGTTTGTTATGATTTAACTCAAAAACTAATCGACCAATTACCATTAAAATATTATTTTACCATTAAAAAGCTACATCTTCACCGAGTAATATAGGCTATATTTATTTCCAGAAATAATTAGGGATACTACTAAACTTGAATAATGTAACCCAAGGTGTAAAAAAAGGTTGTAGGGAGTAATCTCTCGATCTACTGAATCGATTTTAAAAATTCTTTCACCAATAGAAAGCTACATTATCAGTGAGTAACATAGGTACATCCCCTACATTGCACCCGTGCGAAGCCGGGGCATGTTACTATCTTTAATATGATGAGACTATGTAGGTTTATATATTTAAATAGTAAAAAAATCTAGAAAACGATAACAATAGTGAAAATAACTGTATGTAAGTATAAGTTAATGATTATTTGATTACGCCTCCATCGGAAAAGGAATAAACACATTTAGGAAAATTAGTCTTCTGTACCTTGCTTGTTGAAATATTTATATAATTCTTCCTTGTATTTTTTTAATATTATAGATAAAATATAATCTTTATTATGACAAGTTATATATTTTAAAATGTTCAAGCGTCTCGCACTGTTTATTATGCTAAGTCAGCGTTTGCTAATTATTATTTTTGAATTTAGTCAGGAGATTAACCGCTGTTTTCTTCTTGATTAAACTTGCTGATTAAACAGTTAATATTGATGTGATACTTACCTACCTAACTTATAGCAAGTACTTATGTATAAGTAGTAATATTAAGTTGAGAAGTAATTAAAATTATGTATCAAGTTGGTAAGTATTAAATAATCTATCTTCTATACTGAAACTTTTATAAACGCTCTAATTTGGACGCGTGAGACAACGCGTCGCAAACGTAGTAATTTTTATTTACTAAACCAATTTCCGGAAATTTCTTTTGAGGTTTAATAATCCGACTTTGTTATATTGTTTGGAATTATCCATTTATAACTTCAAAATGTCTTATAAACAGTAGCATAGAGCTACGTTAACCTCAGCGCCGCTAATTTCCCTGACGTTAGAAATGCTATGTATATTAGAACCAGGTGATTGATGATACCGCGTTCCGTACCAGACCGTGTTACCTTCCTGGATAATTTTTCATCAAATAACATGTATGGCTTTTGCTGTTTATAACGTTTTTCATGTAAAAATAATAATAAATTCGATAGGAATAATTACTAATACTGAAATATAAAATTAATTATTATTTTTATAATTATTCATCAGTTAATTAAAGTTTCTTTGCCCCTAATAATGGCATGGGGCAATCACATTTATGTCTTTAAAGGTAAATACGTGATCAGTACCCAGTTCCCTGCCAAACTGTAACAAACGCTACACATTGTTATAGAAAAACCTACCATAATAATATAAGTTTAGATAATATAATTAAAATTACAAACAATTGTTGCCACAAATATCAACAAATAAGGCAAATCATTTCATTTTACCAGATTTTAGCGCTCTACTTGGCTCTACATTATACTCCCAGTAGGCGTAAATACAGTAATTTAATTGAAATTGGAATTAATTTCCAATTATCTACACAAAATGGTGGGCTTTTTGTTAGTTTAAATTTAGTCAATTTGGTATAATTTATAAACTCCTACGTATCTTCAAAACATCAAACCATTTTAGGTAATTTTACAGCAGATGTTAGGTAACTATTTATGTTTAGTTTAACCTCGTTTTAGTTATATTGTTCTCCGTTATGGTATAATTGCTGTTTTAAAACAAAATTGACCAGTTACAGCAAATAACTTTAAATTGGCATCGTATTTTTCCAATTGAACTTGTCAATAGCCCAAAATACCGTAATTGTTAACGACATAGTGCTTTGACTTTAAGGAAAAGATAAATTTTCAATTCACAATGTTCTGCTTTAGCTTCCATTTATTTTAAATTGAAGTATTCTTTAAATTAGTACTTATTATTTATCCCTTGCCTCCTACGTACTAAGCATGAATATTACTTTACCCTATCAGTACATATTCAGTGGAGTAAAGCTCTGAAAGGATTCCATTGGTATGCTACTCACAGTACATCCTTTATTTCAGGGCACCTTAATAATATAAAAAATTAGTTTATTTTATTGTAACATATCGTCAGATCAGCAAGAGATTCACTTGATGGTAGGTGAAAAATATGATAAAAGGTAAACGTGACAATGACTAAAGAGGTTATTTTTATATTTTACATTCCGTAGAATATAAGTACGTAAGTAAGTAAGTAAATACTTTATTGCACACAAAAATACAGTAAAAAACTTAAAATAGAATATACATATACTTATATAGTTATTTGCAGTGTTAAACCAAGTTCGATCATCTATTGTCTATGTTTTTATTTTACTTTTTTGTAGAGTTGCCGAGTGGCAGCCGACATTGGAAATTAAGTTAGTTCGTTGACCGTGGACTGTGGTGAATCCTAGGTACTATTTACTTTAAAGAGCCATATACACGATGCAAATTTCTTGCCTACTGCATACAATTAAACTGAAGCAATAAATAACATGCATAGTCTTAACAACACGTAAAATTATTGATATGTCATACAAGTTATGTTTTAATACTTAAACAGCACATAATATCCGCGTGTAAATAGTTGCTTACAATTCTTGGATGTCAGTTATTGCTCTTGTATATACATACAAGAAAATGGCATCGTAAAATGGAATTCTTGAAGTTTCAAATTTAACTAGAGTTGATAGAATTAATCTATGGAATATAGGTTTCTGGAAATTAAAGAAAAAAATTTTAAGTATTAGGTATTTATTTCTAAATCAAGAAATATAAAAGAAAGGAGTTTAAAAAAAGTTAACACGTTATATATTAAATATTGATATTGTAATGGATGCGAAACAATATTAATATAAATCTTACTTACTACGGGGTCAGTTAGAAGTTCTTGAAAGATGTAAGACAGGAAATGCTCTAATCTTAGTAAAATGCTTCATTGAATACGTCTGCGCAGGAGTGGCCATAATGACCAGCCTGCTAAATTTGGCTTTGTCTGTGATTACTTGAGTGGAACGATCGGGCTATAAGCAGTATCGTATTTATTATATACAATCAGGAAATAATTTAAAAATTAGAGATTTGCTATTCAAAATCAATTATTATATTTGTCCAACCATAAGTTAGTTTAAATGATTTAAAATATTATGTTCCCTTTAATAATTTATCGAAAATGTCAACATAATAAAAAAAACCATCCGAAAGTAAAAGTATCAACATTAAAAGTATAAAGTAAAAGTGTTATTAAAACAAATTAACTTTTTTAACAAGAATCCTTTGTATTATGAGAGTGCTTACGTAGAGAAAGATGAAATGTTATTAATGATATTGCTGTTGTAAAGAAAACCAATACAATGCAGATAAAAATTAATCATCACATAACATTGTGAGACTTAAGGATATGTTTTAAAAAAAAACTATCTTGTATTTTTTGTTGCATGGCCCGTGACGGAATGCGAAAAAGCAAAAAATCTCAAAGTTATTAGGTAATTATTATCTGTTAGCGTGGCAGGTAGCTAATAGAAAAATTATTTAATATTACTATTTCAATAAAATTTAATAGGATTTGTCTCGCAATGCATTAATCAAGTAACCAATTTTACCTATTGATCTTTATACAAAAACTAGGGGTCCACGTTGTTGTGCCACAATTTTGGCTTCGAAATTATATAATTAAGTATTCTTAAAGAAAAAAGATTTTCCCGCTTTTCTGTTGAAATTTTTCCTGATTTTTTTGCTATAAACCTCACGGAGCCCGAGACCTTTCCAACCACAGAACAGGGAAAAATAAGGTTCTGTGTTTCCAACGAATGCAAAACCGTGGAAATCGGTTCGTGCGTTCTGGAGTTACAGCGTCAGGAAGGAATACCCGACTTATTTTTATATAGTAGATAACCAAATTAAACGATACAAAAACCTTACAATAATGCAAACAGAAAAAAATGAATTCCCGTGTCGGGGTAAACCTATTTCTGGGTCTGTTTCGCTGATCATTTTTCTTTACAAGTATTTTGTACTTTGTAGGTGACCTTCTATAGTATGCCCCACCAAAACAGTTGTTGTTTTTATTTGTGTGCTCTGGACTCGAACCCAGTACCCCCGGTGCAAAACGCAATACTCATACTACTAAGCCAATTGCATATACTCATAATAGGTAGGTACATAGAATTACAAACGAAACGAAAAAGGAAACATTTCTGCTGAGGCACATTTCTCAAAACTCTGAATCATTGAAACAAAAACTGAGTTGTTATGGTATTTTTAACTGACTTTACTCGTAGAATAGAATAAGACAATAGTTCTGAAGATACTTTCTGTACCTAGTACCGAAAATTGCCATTGCGAGGAAACAAATCGAAAAGGTAATGTAATATAGGTTATACCTACTTGTTTTCACTTGACTTTATAAAAAAAAGTATTCAACACATTTTTTAAATTCAAATTGCGGCGCCAGTGTAATGTGTTTCAACCAGTTTTGAAACCAAACACAAAACCAAGTAATTGAAATACAGCACGGAAAACCAATCCCGGTGAATAAATAATCCAAAAACATACCAGAGGGCCTAGCACGAACAACTTGCGAAAAAGTATTTGTATCGTCGAGCTGTCATTTGTATGACATTTCAAATCATTTCTCATACAATTGACAGATCGACGCGACGATTCGAATACTTTCTCGATAGTAGTTCGTGCTAGGCTCTCAGTATTAAAGACCGTATGTAAATACGCAAGTGTGAATCAGCAAGAGTCGAAGGGAGTGCCGAAATGACGTCACAGGTAACTTCAGTCTAGCTTCGGCCAAATTGGACATAAATAGATTTTTATATAAAAAGTAAGGATATTCTATATAATTAACAAAATAAGCCCACTCATTTCTATTAAGTGATTGATCGACAACAATATTGATTGTCTATCACAAATTCACAACATAAAAAGACTGCTTTTGCATTGACAAATGTACAAATGAAATTAATTTATTTAGTAACCAAAACAATAGTTTACATCATAAATAACGGGTACAAATAAATGTACTAGTCCCTGAGTTGTGGATAGTCTCTTCTATGTACTGAAAACACGTTTACATTTAATATTTATATAAATCTAAGAGACAAAATTTTTTAAATAATAAAAAAATAGAAAACAAATAAATTATAATATAATATGGTTAAAAAATCCAAGGGTTATATCATATAAGGGTTATAGCAGTTTTTTAATAAGTACAGTTCAATAAACCCCTATTAGTTAATTTTATTAAAAGGCACGGCCTAATATCATTTGAGTCACGCAGCTCACGCCCTAGTTATTATTCAGTTTTTATTTAGTCCTAACTTTAGCGGCCCTAATGAAAAGCCTCGCAGTTGAGCGCTTTTCATGAGTACTGAATCTAATATGGCAGTCAGAAGCAATTTATTATATTCTCTGAGCCTATACTAGTCGCAACGCCCTCTAAACTTAAAACTCAACATGAGTTATAAATTATATAGGGCCTATGGAAGTTCATATAATAAGAAATGCAAAAAAATAAGCAAAATTTTGCCCAAAATCCTTTTTGATTTATGTTAGTTTCTTATATTATATGAATATAAAATTTTATTGCTTTTAAAATATGTTACACTCTTAACCAGTTTGCAGTTTAAAGGTCATTGACCTCGTCCAAAATGGCGCCGAATGCATCTGTCATCGCGATTCATCGCAGAAAAACCTTCTCGATAAAAGGTCCGATAATGTTCGGACGGTCATTTTTTATTCTAGCAATTGAACGCGGTGTCATTCGCGCCATAATTAAAACTTCAAAAAAAATACATCTTATTTGGATATTTAGCGTCCCTGAAATTATTATACATATACTTACTCTTAGGTACTTAAAAGCAATATAGTTTATGTAATGTAATGTGATCACCTTTTATTCGACCTTCATTAGTTAAAATAAAAATTGCCTATGTTTATCAAGAATATTGTAGAGTTTGTTCAGTGAGTTCAACCAAATTTCAAAAAACATTTCAGTTGAAAAATTCCATAGATTACTCTCTACAAACAAATAAAGACTAACTATTTGTGTTATTATTGTGAATTACGTATAGAGTAGATTTACCTACGTTGTTCTAAAATGTCGATATCGAATCTCTTCACTGGTAACAATACTAATAACAACTTGAACTCTTAATATTTATAAATCAGGCAAATAGCCTTAGTTCAAGTAGGTCAGCCCTCTGTCCAATCTCATTGAAATATTTTTTTTAAACTTGTTTCCCCAGGATTCGAATCCAGGACCTCCGATGCTAGCCCCCTTCTTGCTTACACGTATTAAAATACGAACGTTTAACTAACGAACTCTTATAACTTTTAACCAATTATATAGGCTCTTCGATTCATATATCACACGATCACTAAATATGGCATACGCGTGGATTGCACAGGCGACAATAGGTACATTGTTCACGACCGATGTATGTATGCATTTAACCAGCTCGGGAACTAATTGCTTATCATATTTATCATTATTGATCCAATATTTATCAGTCTTGAATAATACATATGACTGGGAACAAAGGATAAGTATATTATCTACTAAGAAATAGCTCGTATGATTTTATAATGGTTTTCAATTACCTTCTTTGTAAGTTTAATCTATCAATAATAATAACATTAGATATGCCTGCGATTTCACTTGCGCGGAGAATTTGGTGTTATCTAGGAAAAAAAAATAGGATGTGTCACGTTTTCTATATCTGTGCTAAATATAAAGTCAATCTGCTGCTCTGTTTTTGACGTATATGATAGACAGACCAACTATGATATGAAAATATATAAGTAGGCCATAATATTATGCCTGTAATATTTCGCGTCATGTCATTAAAGGGATAAAATAAAATCATAAATTTTTTTTAACCAGTATTTAAATAAATTGAGTTCATGGAGAAGGCAATTATTTTTATATTATTCATGTTCAATGGATGGCCTGAGGGGATAAAATAAAAAATCAAAAGTGTTTAAAGAGTTAATTAAATTATTTGTATAGAGAATGAGTGAGTCCTCAAGTAGGGCATTGGGCAGATGTTTTTCTGTGTCATTGGTCATTTTCTTTACAGGCAAGGCGATAAGTTTTGTAAGTAAAGTGTGCCCTGCGGGTGCCCGACTGTTTTTATTTTTATTTTGTTTCCCCGAGATTCGAAGCAGGAATCTCTGGTGTTATTGCAACGCGTACACCACAGTGCCACGACATAGATATAATATTACTGTATCTAGAAGTTGTGACAGTACTAGAGAGTACTAATATCAATATTCCTATTTGTTTTAGTCTCCATACCAAACCCCAGATATAAAAGCTTAAGTAACACAAGCAGAGATTTAGACTATCCGGTTACACATATAAAATAATCTGTGAGATAATTGAAAAATTCCTAAAGCTTTAATAATATTATGTAGTAGGCTACATTGCTTTCTGAACCTAGCTGTACTTAATTTTTTTTTTCAAAATCGATTCAGCTCTTTTAGTGATTAACTTGGACGAACAATAGACAAATATTTCTGGTGTTAAATGCAACGCGTACACCACATTGCCACGACAGATATACGTAATATGACGTATAATATGTACATTACTGTATCTAGCAGTTGAGACAGTAGAGAGTTTATATCAATATTCCTATTTGCTTTAGTCTCCATACCAAACCCCAGATCCAAAAGCATTTAGACTATCCGGTTACACTTACCTACTAAATAATCTGTGAGATAATTGAAAATTTCCTAAAGCTGTAAAAATATTATGTAGTAGGCTGCATTGCTTTCTGAACCTAGCTGTACTTAAATATTTTTTCAAAATCGATTCAGCTCTTTTAGTGATTAACTCGGACGAACAATAGACAAATATTTAAATCACTTGGTGAAGCTTTGATTGAGTCCTTAGGACCCGGGTTCAATTCCTTGTCCCCCTGGACCCCGTTATTTGACTACATATAAATACAATATACATATTATGTATATGAAAATAGTCGATTTTATATTCCAAGCACATCCTCTCTACATAGAGCGGAATTATTATTATGTATCTGCTTTATAAAAAAATATATAATGTCCAAAATTTGGAAACGATATTATAATAGTCGAGTCGATATTGAGATGAAAAACTATTTTTTATACCTAAAGAAAATAATAAATAATACTGTCTATATCCTATTATATATAATACGTATCTATCTAACATGAAGAAAATAATAATTAGAATAAAGTAATTTGTTTCATTATATCATTAAAAAATAATAATGTGTTTTTTTAAACTATATGAATAAATAATAATATAAAAATAAATATTGTCTTTATTAACGCGAGTATCACACATTTAAATAAAGTACTGTATACCGGATTAAAACACGTTGCTGAAAAATCATCCGAAACGTCGGGATAAATAAATAATTTAAACAATTTTAATAATAAATCGAGTTTTAATCCGGTATACAGTATTTTATAAATAAAAATAAATTTAATATAATATTATATTTTAAAACTTTAAAGTATGTATTTTATTTTTGCAATGAACTTTGACCTTAACTTAAAAGATGAAAAGAACTTACCATTTTGAGTTGGTTTTCGTAGGGTCCTTAAGGAAACGTAATAAGAGCGAGGTTGGCGTGGCGGGTTCGCAAGGCAACGCACCGGGCCGGACTAATGGCGAAGTGATGTGCACTCTACTTTTATATAACGCGGGACACACGCAAGGACTATTCTGGATAAGTTTTACAATGGGGCTTTTTAATACTGTAAGCTTAACACAAACAATTTGCGAGAAAATATTTTTATTAAATTCTTATAAAACAGATTGACGATACGAATTGTTTTTCCTAACTCGTTCATGCTAGAGCCTCTGATATTAAATCAATTGAGTGTACTTACACTTTTAAAAGCGATAATGAGAGTTTATTTAATCTTAATTAAAGATTTTAAAAAAGTATCCAAGTACATATTATATTATATTGACATCTAAGTTGGTAATAAATCTTCATGATTTTCTTGTCTGCCGTCACGCCACGCTATGTCAAAAATGTAAAAAGTGTTATTAATTGTATTGTCTCAAATGTTAGATTATTAACTTCCGATATTTATTTGTTTGAAGCTTATAATATTATGATGATATAGCATAAACCGAGATCGAAACAATATCGCTTTATATGAAGTAATTCTCTTCAGAATAAGGCCGCAGATAGAAATAATACAGTGTAGTGTGTCCAGGCTACTGAATATAGATAGGACTTCATTGTTTTCAGCTTAAATCGGCAGGAATAGTGAGTAATACAGTTCTAACGAAATAAAATAAAGACGTTTATTTATGTATACGTGTTATTTATGATGTTCTGAAATATGAGATAATGTGAAATCAACTTTTTACATACAAAAGGCATAAACTTAATAGATCAGTAGAAAAGATTCGATGAAAAGTTGCACAAAAATGAACCATAAGGTATACGGGCGGGCGGGCTCGTTGTCGCGTTCAGTAGAACACCTGCCGTGCGCATCGATGGGTCGTGGGTTCGAATCCCACCGGGAAGACATGTTTATTATTTTCTGTGAGCATGTTTTACTCACGTCTGTTAACTTCGGACATTGATCGGGTTTGAGGAATATCGAAATTCCGACCGGGTAACGAACCACCGTTCATAGATGACTCATGTTCTGTGGCTGAGGTATCACCTACCATTAAGTGACCCTCATGCTCGTCTGTCGATATGTAATATAAAAAAAATACGTTTCCCCAGCAAAAAAGATATTAAAAGAAAGGAATTCGAATACATTTATTTAAGAGATGGGACGACAAAAATAATAATAATAAACAAATTCAAATAGAACAATGATAGACATAGAATAGACATATGCTGCTATGTAATTTAATGGGGAAATAGTATATTTCAGAGCAGTATGTTAGTCCGACGCTGTTACTAGTCCCCAAATAGTTATTATGAACTAAATACATTCAAGTGTTGTATTATTTATAATAATAGAATAGACCGCAAAAGCCCAGATGTCATCTGTATTATCAGAACTGTGTTTATGTGAAAGAAATGATGACTCTTATCTAGAAAATAATAAATAACCAATGGAAATATTCTGTATTGACTAAAATTATGGTCACTAGGTCGGATAGGGTTGGAATGATTGGGGATGCTGGGATCGGTAGGGTCGCCCCAACCTTGACCGTCGTCTGTATTCCTGTTCAATCGATAATTATAAATTATATGCATTTTTACCCAACTGAGAGAAAGAAAGGGGTTAAAATTTTGTATGGGCATGGTGGTGTAGGTTTCGTGAAGCGTGTGTATGTATATGAATAGCTATTAGACGTCATTTATGTAATTTAAATATTGGGGTTTTAGTGGTTAGCCCCCAGTGACCAAACTGCATGCAGCAGAGCTCGCACAGAAGGCAGTCGAAGGTAGAGTGACTTCTATTTTCCCTGCGTCCTTGGCATTTACGACTTCGCAAAATATGAACATACTGACAATAGATCGAGGACTTTCTTAGGAATTCGAAGTGTGCATGAAAATGTTAATTTAAATGAGAATGACAATAGAGGAATCAAAGGGAAGCTTTAGATGTATGGAGGCCCCAGGGCAACAATGGAGGCCCCAAATTATTTTACAAATAAAATAAACAATTTTTTAAGAACAATATAATCATATTTGTACAAAATACAGCAGGTGAAGGTTTAAACAGCAAAACAAAATCAAAGGAAAAGTTGTTTACTAGTATTTCTCGTCGGAATTTGAAACATTATTTCCGAAGTCTCTATTGTTGAGGTCCCGGGGAAGCGATAGGTGCATATCATGTTCTTAACATATGAAAATCTTTAGTCTCTGTGTACTAGAAAGAGATTAGATAATATAAGCAAGATTCCTGTGAAGTACATATCTGATCCATGAATTCACGGGCAAAATTCTATTATCTTACATTAACGTCAAGGCAATAAAGATAAACCTTTTAAATTTTAATATGAAGTAAGTTTATAAGCAACTACCCATTAAGACATTATTTATACAGTAGTAAGTAAGAAAGTATAATTACTTATATTATTTAACACGTGCGATGTTTCGGGTGCTTTTCAGCTAGCGTAGTTACGGGCAGATTGAAAGGTGACAGCTATCTGATTTGAGATTCGAGCAAATATCAACTCTGCAGGAATAGATGGCGTTGATATGGCAACTTTTTCAAACCAGACAGCTGTGTGACCACGCTTACTGATTTAATTACCTACATTTAATTTATAAACACGCGTTAGCTACAACGATGGAAAAGCACGTAGTAGGTATTCGTACTAACTAGATGGTCACAATGTATAAATACATAAGACGGCACCAACGCTACTTATGGGAAACGTTCTAGTTTTAGACAACATATGTCATAATAAATTCAATGTCTATGAGTCATGGATTAAGGGAAACCCTAGTTCTCGTTCTATGTATTTTTAATATCGTGTTAATGTCCCCAACTGTGTTTATTATATAGTACTTAAAGACAAATTTTATAATTATTTATTGCCGATAACGAACCAACGTACGTTTATATTGTGCGTTTCGATTTCAGTCTACGGATTTCCATATGCTAAAAGTATAAAAAATATGTCGATAGCGTAGCATTGACTGTTGTTCTGTGGCTGAGTATCACCTATATTTAAGTGAGCCTTGCACTCGTCTGTCGATATTTAATATTAAAAAAAAGAAAAAATTACCAATCACTGTCACTGTTTGGACAAATTCAAGCAAAACCTTTAAAAATCAAAAGAACATCGTTAGTGGAAACTCAAAACTGCTAGAGCGCCAATTTGTAATAATAATATACTAGCGACCCGCCCCGGCTTCGCACGGGTCAAGATTTTTTGACAAAAAAAGCAGGGGTTGTATGTATTTTTTAATGCCACATTATAAAAAAATAAAAACAAAAAATTTAGGGGTGGATTACCCTTAACATTTAGGGGGATGAAAAATAGATATTGTCCGATTCTCATACCTACCCAATATGCACACAAAATTTCATGAGAATCGGTCGAGCCGTTTCGGAGGAGTATGGCAACGAAAACTGTTACACGAGAATTTTATATATTAGATTTCATTTACATAGTATACTACTGTTAGGTACTAGACGTAACACAATTTCAACAAAGTTCACTAACGTTTTTAAATAAATAAATTAGATGAATTAAATAAAAGATATGAATTATAAAAATGAAACTTTTGACCTCAAAGGCGCTTTATCAGTTTTGCCTTTCCACTGAAGACATATTTCCACAGGCGTTTTGTTTTTTTTTTGTTTGTTTATCAGCTAAATGATTTTGCTTTAAATATTTGATAGAAAAGCATAAAGCGAAACCTGCAATTGTTTTTATTAAAACATAACATTAATTGAACTGTTGTACCTATTAATTGCATGTCACTAGACCATATGGCCAGCATGGATACGGCATTTTAGTTATTATACGAATGTGATACGGTAGATAATACCATGAAAATGTACACGGTCTAAACTCTCAAACCTTGGAGAGAAAATGTCGGCTGTACATTTTAATTAAAATAGACTTCTAGCAATTATACCGTATGACTGAAAGTGATGTAAATATTGCCTTTAGTAAGTAAGGCTCATGTTTTAAAGGACGGCTACACATTGATTACAATTTATATTACAGGTATACAAATTGTACTCGACTTTACCCAGGGAAAGTATTCACGGTATTAAAGATAAAATGCATTCAACGGTTTAGTTAGTCGTAAAAAATTACAGACCGAGATGAAAGACAGTCAATATTACATTCGCTTTTAACTGTATTATTATATAAAACTTTAAATGGATTCGAGAGGCGTTACATAAATTTTATTAATTTAAAATTCAAATAAATAGTTTCAATGATGTAAATAAATAAATTATAATTTTAGTTTCGTTAGAGTTGTTCTTTTGATATTTTTTTTAATATAGACAATTTATAATAATATCTGACCGTAACATATTTCTTTCAATCCTATTTTCCCGGGATTCAGACTGTGACCTCAGTTTCTTAAAACAATGCGCTTACCACTGTGCCACAATCATTCAAATGGTATTACAGTAAAAATAATAATATTTCCATCGGTATAGAGAATTACTTAGAAAATAAATTACATACCATGAAGACGGTACTAATAATTCAACAAGCAGACCGTGCCTAGTTGATGAAGCATGTAATTACTCATGACTTCGACAAACAAAAACTACATAGATTTTATCAGACTATTATTACCCTATTGTCTATTATCAGGTCATTATCTGACAAAAAAAATACTATCTATCGTCAACTTATATCATACATTTAAATAAATTAGCTTTAAGCTGATTAAAATGCGATTTATATGTTTCGAGTGCTTACTTACTGTGTAGTAAATGCCTACTGTGTTGTTAATAATAAATGTTGCACGTCGGGATAAATAATATTATTAATAAATTACCTTGTAATCCTTTTTAAATCATTTTTAGATAAACTGGAGTAGGACTCATTTGAACTCGAACAACTTACGAGAAAATAGGAATGACTTTAAACCTCATTATCATTAGTATCGCCCAAGACCTGGTCTGGGACAGTTAAATATGTGGTGATGGAGTCTCCAAGAGCGTGATTTAGCGATGTAATGCGGCATCCTTCTTAAGCATGAAACACCTTAGTTGCCTCAAATTGATGCAAAAGGATTTTTTCCTCATTACAATAAAGGCTCAAGGTTCAGGGTCGAATTAATGCAGGAAAATGAGGATTTTGATTGGTTTGTAAATTCTCCTCACCTCCCGCTGACCAGGCTCAAATCCACCTCGCTGTTGATATCGAATGTCGTATAAAATTTGGTGTGGGACCACTCATTGTGGTTTTATACAGTACCGATTGGATGGATAGATATCTATCTAATTTTCCTTTATAATTTCTATACCTCCGTTACTTAACCACTGTGCAACTGATCTAAAATACTTAAAACTACAGAAATAAAACCAAATAATTTAATTTATTTTACTATTTATATTGATTCAACAATTAACAAAACACTTCGAAATCAAATGGCACTTTGATTTTTGCACCTTTTCCATTAATGCCTTTAGTTCATAATTCTAATTAAGATATTTTTTAATATTCGGAATACTTTCAACATTGATAGCAACTATTAAAATTGGAATTTACATGGTGAGTTTCCGAGTCCCCTATTTTAGCATGGGGCAGACCTATTTCTGTGTCTGTTTCACGCCCTAACATTTTTTTAAATCTTGTTTCCCCGGGATTCAAACCCAGGACTTCTGGTGCTAGATGCAACGCGCTTACTGAGCAGTCATGAGGCGGAATTCACATACGGCCAAATTCTCGAACGCTAATCAACATTGAGGTGTACTTAAAAGTATCTCTATCATTGCGAAGGTAAAATGAAAGACAGAAACATTTTAAGAAGCCCTCAATTTTTATAATCGTTTCATTATTCCGCGGATAATCTGTTAAAAATATGTGTATCCATCTTTGTTTCGTCGTAGAAAGGGTTGTTAGAGTAACTCCAACGTCAATAAATCACACATTCAAAATACAAAATTGACTAACGTCCGGCCTAGCAACCGCGACAAAATTTTGTCGACCATTTTCTCGTGTTTTAATCGATTACCTATCTCTTTATTTCTTCCGGGTCAAACATGACAATTACACTTATAACTCGACATTTAATATCAAAAATACATATTTGTCGATCGAGATATCTTTTCGACGACTGTCGATGTCGAGATATAATATATCGAGATATCTTACATCTTAGTTTGTCTTCTCTCGTCCGCGAGATATCTCGTGGCGGCCATGCTAGGCCGGCTGGACTCTGGATAGAGAGTTCTAGTTCCGGACTAGTTCTGGACTAGGCCTTTGATTTAAGCTATTTTATATACACGTGTATTTACTAACTAATGTTTATACTTTGGTAAAATATACAGTTATTTACAGAAATTTACAATATTTGCTGTTTATGTACATTTAAGGGATAAATAAGGGAATAGATTCTAATATATTTATAATTATTTTAAAATAAGTTATTTTTGTAAATCTACCCCAGTGGGGTGTTGGGGGAATGTAACAGAGTTCACTGAGAAACCCTGTGTACCTGTAGCCTTCTGTACGATACCTATATCGATATTTTTTAAATATTTTGGGGTTTCTAACCTATAAAACTACAATATTATCTTACAACATAAATTATAACGAAGATTTGATATTACACTGTTTGGCAAAATAATGCTAGTGTATTTTCAAAATAAGCAATATATTATTGTCTTAGGAAATTAAAGAGATATTCCCACAGACAGATGTAATTTACGATCATTCACCACGAAAAAATACCAACCAATTTTTCATAACAAAAAGTACAATCATTGTCTTACATATATTCAACTATATAAATTATAACAAAAATAATTAAATAGGGACTTTGACGATATCTTTGTTAACATCTGATAGGCTATAAGATAATACGTGGCTACTTTTCCCCCAAAGTTTTGACCTATACTATACTTATATGTATGTATAGGTATATACATAGTATATTTACGTATATACCCATACATATGTAGTCATAGTATCTACATGTACACGTACACGTGACGTCACGTGTCCTGGCGGCCGGTCTGGAAGAACGCCTGCGAGTTCCTGTTGGTGAAGATGTAGGGCGCGCGCTCGGAGGGACAGCGGAACGAGTGCATGAGCACGGGAGGGACGTTGTCCGACTTGTTGCCGACCGGCTCCAGGAGGTTGTTCCACAGGAGGTTCGCAGCTGAAACGATCATATTACATTTTAAATTTAAATATCATACTTTATTCAGGATTAAAACACGATTTATTATTTACATTTAAAGAAATATCATAAAGTTGCCATATTAACGCCATCTATTGCTACGGATATCAATTCTGTAATTTTCTACATTATGACAATATTGACTAACGGTGTCCTTACGTACATAACAGTACAGTTTTGTACGCGTTGATAAGAACACCTGCCGTGGGGTTCGATAGGTCGTGTGTTGTAGTACCTCCGGGACGCAATGTTTATAATTTTCTGTAAGCATATCATCTCCACGTCTGGTAACTTCGGGCATTGAAGGGGTGGGAGGAATATTGAAATTCCGACCGAATAACGAACCACCGTTCATAGATGGAAAAAACGTGAAGTGCAGTTTCTATTTCAGTCTATGGATTTCCAAGTAGGTCGACAGTGCATCATTAACTGACGTTCTGAGTCTGTGTATAACCTACCATCAAGTGAACCTCATGCTCGTCTGTCGATTTCTAAAACAAAAAAAAAAATTGTTGTAAGTCACAACAACAACAACAACAACAGCAGCAGGAGCCTCACCGAGCGCGTGGCCCTTCTGCGAGAAGTGGAAGCAGTCGTGCGTGATGTAGGACTGGTGGATGACGCGCGGCAGCGGCTCGGGCAGCGGCAGCGGCGCGTTGAACACGCGCATGAACGGCTGCACCACCACCGTGAAGTCCTCGCGCGTGTCGTACCGCCCGCTCTCCACCTGCACCAGACAACCGACCACTGGTTAGACTACTATATCGTCGTTGCGACTTTAAGACCTGATGTGTCACTTTTGGCAAAATCACTTTTTTACGCCAGCCCAATCTACATTTTGAACTTATTTTTCTGTTTTGTGATTTTGAACCTCTATCAAATGCAAAAACTCTCATCTGTATACGACGTTTCAATCGTATTTTTTTTTACAAATTTCAAAATAACCTATGTACTTGCTAATTGAAAGTTGGTACTTAAAATATCTATATTTTTTTAAATTTATATTACTTTTCTTTTCTATTAACAATATCAAAGTAAAAAGCAAGAAATCATGTGGCTGATACCTGTAGTTTTTACTGTAGTTGGTTTCATTATATTTTTTTCAATAGACGGTTTTTATGAATTTTATAATATAGGAGTCGCAAGGACGATATTTTATAATATAGGAGGGCAAACGAATCTGTGGCTCACCTGATAGAAGTAAATACCATCGCCCATGGATATCCGCAACACTAGCGGACTTGTAGATCAATGCCTAGGATCTTTGGAGTGTGGCAATACTTTATAGCAAAGAAAATGGTATGATAGGCGGGTCGTATCAGTCGAAACTTTAACTTTCAACCTCTTTTATTTAAATCATAAAACAACAATTTTGTTTAATTTAAGTGCCACGATTTTTATACATATATAAGGTACACCTTTAAAAACAAACCGTTACTAAACGAAACTACATATAAAATTTAACAGTAGAGCCACAGTATTCATAAAAATAATTGTTTTACTATAGTAAAATAGTCTAAATATACGGTAATTTGAAACAGCTTGATATTACGATATATTTATAATACAGAAAATGGTTATTTTTTAATTAGAACATTATGTGTTTTAAGGAAGGTAGCGTTCATGGCTTAAAAATTCGTTTAGTAACGGTTATTATTTTAATTTGTCCCACATTACCTAAGTTAGTTTTTGTGCTATAAAATTATCAATTATATTCCTAACTAGCGATTGCCCCCGCAACCCCCCTTGTGGGTTGAATTTCGTAAAATCCGTTCTTAGCTGACCTCTACTCGTCGAAAGGAATATTCCTACCATATTTCAAGTCGCTACGCCTTATGGTTCCAGAGATATCGTGATGAGTGACTATATAGGTGGGAATCTCTTTTATATATATAAGATAAATCCAAAAAGCATACTGCAAGATGTTTTAACGACCGCTTTAACTGTTTGTTGTTTCAAATTTTTATAACTTGTGATAATTTCAAAGAAATAATGCAAAATGATTGACGTAAAGGACGATATCTATCTTCATTTATTATTCAATGTAACTACTGATTTGGATAAGGATCATGTTAGCCAAATTATCTTCCTGAATAATTCATTATTTTTAATGACATTATGAAAGACAGAAATGATTACTGTGGTTCTTTAGATATTTATCTTGTTACTAAACTTCGTTGGTCTGTCAAGGAGAGGCGCCTACTATGGCCAAGCGTTTATAAGATAGAATTTTTAACACAATTCTCGTACTATTTTATGTTAGCATGTTTGTTAAACAGCGGTTGGCGTAGTGGTAAGAGCACAAACTCTTAATGCGATGGTCGCACATTCGACTCCCCTGCGGACACATTTTCCGGCTCTTTCCCAATTATTTAAGTATTCATGTCACAATTAAGTGTATTGATAAAAATTTGGTTTATATAATTTTAAAAAATCTGAGAATTTGAACGAAATCCGTGATGACCAATGGAGGCCCTCCCTTGTTAGCCCTATATGACCATTAAGTACCTTAATAATGCTACTTTTTAGAAAGAGTTATAAGAAGAAACGTGAAGGAAAAGGTAGGTAAAATATCGATGTTTTCCACAACAAAGGGCGTATCTTCATTTAGCATACTTTTGGCAATGAACAAAAAACGATTCAAAAAAAAATATTTCTCTATTTATTATATACATTCTTTCCTTATACTTGTAAAAACCTTATTTTTCACCGTAGCGTAAATATAAGGTTCGATAGAGCTTCGAAAACTGAATTAAAAAACTGCATTAAAAAGACATTTTAGCAAAAATTGTTTCTACGCCCTTTGTTGTGGAAACCATCGATATGTATATACAATATAAATATATATTTAAATTGAACTTACAAGAGCCATCTCAGCCGCCTGGTATAGACGAGCCTGCCTTACCAGGTCCAGTAGCTCGCCTCCGCCGCGGTGGAAGCATCGACAAAACAGCGGATGCATCAAGCGGCACATGAGGGGCCTCTGGACACGAACCGATACAGACACGTCTGAAATCATACAAATAAGTTCGAATTAATAGCTGTTAGAATATGTAGTAGAAAATTCTAAATTTAAATTCAAATAACGTCTGGAAGATTCTAAATTCAAACAATCAATGAAGTCTAGGTTATTCTTATGATGTTGCTGCGTGTTGCATGATCGTCATAATCACATTGCACAAACTGCTGTTCTATTTTTTATTATAGAACTAGACCAGTGCCGAAGCCTTTAAAAATGGTAAAAAGTGAAAAAAAATTACAGTAGGATGAAACCCATTAGAAAAGGAGGGGAATATGATCAAAATGAAAGGAAAAATAAATTACGGTCGATCCAAGTTCGGGAAGTGGAAGTGGGGGGGGGGGTTTAAGGGTAAAAAACGGTTTAACTCGTTTTCCGGCAAAACTACAAGTCCTATGGAAAAAAGTCAAATGGCAAAGTTGTAGGTAATGAAAAGATCTACAACTTTTGTATTTTCACTTTTTTCACATAACCTCAAAATTTATGTGAAAAATTCAAAAAACCAAGTTTTTGGTTTTTTATTTTTATCTTTTACAAAAAAAATTTTTTTTTAACGAAATTTTGTGAAAACTTACCTTTTTATGTCCCAAATACGCTGTAATTTATTTAATTAAAAATATTTATTTTTTCACCTTATTTTGAATTAATATCGAAAAAACACCCTAATTTTCAATCGAAAATTCACCCGTCAAAATATCAGCTTTTTTCAAAAAATTGGTGTGGTTTCTGTTTGTTGGAATCTCTACTTTCTGACGGTGTAAAGAAATATATACTTTTTTAACAGCTGCTACGAAATAAAAGGTATGTAGTTAGGCCCATACCCTATTAGAACCTTCCCCACTTCTCTATGAAACACATTTTGATGTCTAAAATTTTCCGTAGGTCACTCAGGTATACAAGTTATCTTAAAAAAGCAATAAATAGACATCTACGCTTATAATTGAAAGAAGATTTTGCAACTTTCTCAAAATATTGTAGATGTCTTATTAAATATTAACTTATTTGGTTTTTGGTTTTTGCGTTTTCTGAGAAGATTTACCATAGTAACATATATTTTTTTTTCACCATCGGAAAGTAGAGATTTCAACGAACAGAAACCACACCAACTTTTTGAAAAAGCTGATATTTTGACGGGTGAATTTTCGATTGAAAATTAGGGTGTTTTTTCGATATTAATTCAAAATAAGGTGAAAAAATAAATATTTTTAATTAAATAAATTACAGCGTATTTGGGACATAAAAAGGTAAGTTTTCACAAAATTTCGTTATAAAAAAATTTTTTTGTAAAAGAAAAAAATAAAAAACCAAAAACTTGGTTTTTTGAATTTTTCACATATATTTTGAGGTTATGTGAAAAAAGTGTAAATACAAAAGTTTTAGATCTTTTTATTATCTACAACTTTTCCATTTGACTTTTTTCGATAGGACTTGTAGTTTTGCCGGAAAACGAGATAAACCGTTTTTTACCCTTAAACCCCCCCCCACTTCCACTTCCCGAACTCGGATCGACCGTAATTTGTTTTTCCTTTCATTTTGATCATATTCCCCTCCTTTTCTAATGGGTTTCATCCTACTGTAATTTTTTTTGGTTTCAAAAATTATCGACACTGGTCTAAACAGACAATCAATTGTCTTAAAATCAATTAATAACGGCGACTCATTACTGGGATGGAATTTAAATATTCCTTCCATCTGGCTTTCCTATCACTTACAAAGGACAACATGAAGATAATAATATTGTTGACCATGAATATTGAGATAAAACTTTGAGATGGACTACAAATAAGACAAAATTAGAGTCTGTCTACGTATCAAACAAGAAAAATATTTTTTTTTTCAATCAGTGATTATTCTTTGAGAAAACTGATTCTAATGATGAATTCCAACTAATTTATCATCTATGTTATACCTACTAATATTATAAACTTGAAGGTTTGTTATTTAATCTGAGCTTGAAGGCATGCTAATTGTTTAATTATATGAGCACGTCTGTCCGTACCTTTATGTAGAGACTGAATTGAATTTGACATAAACTACATTTATTCAAAGGAAATATCTTAATATTTCCGCAAATAGCAAACCCTAGCAAATACGCAGAAAACGTACCCAGAACCGGAATTAAATTGACGATAGTTCTCGGCAAATGCTCATGGAAGTAATCGAGCGCCCTGGCCAGTTTCCTGGCGTGTGCTGTGGGCGACCAGGATACGGGCGACAGGCACGACGCCGAACACAGGTCGTTGGCCCCGATGAACACAGTGATCATCTTCCAATCACGCGATACATCTATATCGGGTGATGAGCGGATACGGGCTACGAGGATCTAAAACATGGAAATATAATAGATGTAAACCTGGTAGCAGCCAAGACAGTAGAAAGAAAAAATACTACCAGTAAATACTCTCGGCAAGTAGGGTTGTCAGGTCGCCAAACCTAATAGCCGGACAGACCAGCCAGTTTGGTTAGGTAAGGTTAGTTTATCAACATTTTTAAATGTTAAAAGCCTAACAAAAGCCGGACAAGCCGGACACCGTTTATTATGGCCGGATGCGCAATCAAAAAACCTAACTATGTCCAGCTTTATCCGGACGCCTGGCAACGCTATCGGCATGTCAGGTCCAAGTGCGCTAGGACTTTCATATAAATTTATATTTCAAGATGCTGTCTGTTGCCTCACAAAACGCATGAGCATAGATATTTAGGAAATTAATTTTGAAAATTATCAATATTTTAATTACGATTTCGCATGCGGTGTGTTTTTTATTTCTTATAATAACTTTAAGCTATACCGAGCTTTCAGGTTACTTTTAAAAGTTTCTTCTAGCGGTTAAGTATAGTCATCTTTGTTATATCGATATCGATATCGCTATCAGAGATTTTGAAAATTATGAGATGTGATTTGCACGTACTTCCTATGTGCCACTTGACACTTTTTTAATATTGTCCCTTTTTTAATTATATTCAGGACGTGAAGCGGAATATTTCATAACATGTACCTCATTACTTTTTTCAATTTGTTTTAGGAATTCCCAGATGGAATCTGCTAGGCTGAATTTTTTCCCGGTTATCAATACTAAACACAATACAACGCGCAATATCACGGAGCCTCGAAAACAATGTCAAAACCTGGAGATTCCAAGATTGGAACATTCTGGTTATAAGTCATGCGCTTTCTACAAACTACATATTTCATCTTTTAAAAATACAATTTCTTCTTTTGTCTGGAGTACTTATGCAAAATTGCTCGCACAAGGTCATTTAACTTGGAACAGCGCCTAAACCGAAACGAAACTTTATCCCCAAGGTTGTGCAAATTGAAGATGTTTATACAATATGAAAGCATGTCACGTTAAAAGCATTATAGTCAAGGTTAAACACGATAACATACACATAATGTCGTGTCGTGTCACGCTCAACCATGGCTTTATGCTCGCCGATTCAATACGAGTCCAACCACTAAGTGTTGCGTAAATCTTTGGCGGTTGTTGCTGTTGCAATTTGCAAGCTCACCAAACCCAAAGTACTGACTCATAGCCTGTTTTCCTGTTATTTTTAGAAACGATCTCCCGCAATAGATAAATTTAATTATTTATACACTGAAACAGCAATATATAATAATAAATTTAATTTACGCGTTTGTTTGTGACTTTTGGTGTTGCTAGAGCTGGTTTTGAATTTGAGGATTTTATTTATAGGTAACTACCGATCTGCCCCGGCTTCGCACTGGTGCAATGTAGATACACAAACATATTATGTTACTCGCTATGATAATTTATCTTTCTATTGGTGGAAGAATTTTTAAAATCGGTCCTGTTGATTTTGAGTTATTTTCTCTTTATAAGTATAGATTTGTCCATCACCACAGAAGAAAATATAACCTAAATTGAGGTATGCCCGAACTTTTACTGACCTCCTAAAATACGACAGCACTACATTACAGGCGATTTTAAAGTATATACAATTACATTAATTATTTATAAAGCTTTTAACAATTAAGACTGTCAATGCGAAAACCAGCAATTTAACAAAATCCTTTAAGGTTATTCAAATTGATATTAATTTCTTTTAGATAAAAAAGTTACCACATAATATTAGTAAGTTGTGTTTTGGGATATTTTTAAAACAGTAGGTATTTATGTTATTTAATGTTATATCTGTGTTTTTTTAATGTAGGTACTTTGTCAAATAGTAATTTTCCGTCAACTGAAATGAATGAATGATATTAAGAAAAATACTTAATTGTACACCAGAAATTTTAAAAACAGATAGTACCATGACAAGAATTTTGTACAAAAGGCGGCCTTATTACTAACAGTAATTTCATCCAGACAACCATTTTATGGGATTGCTAGGCCGAAAAACTGTTAGGTTGGTGCATTATTCTAATAGCACTAAAAACTATAAATAACAGTAATATGTCTCTAAGAAAGAAACGATACTTATGATCCGTGGTTATCTAATTCAAAAGAGTAATTAGCATATTATTCTAGTTAATAAATTTACGACCGGCTCATTACTTATGATGAGCGCATCTCCTCTATTTTACATGGCATTATATATCTACCTTTTCTAATAATATGTCGATTAGTATGTAAAACACAGTTATTATGCCCCATTATTCGGTAATTAATCATGGAAGAGGTAATTTTATGTCATTTAAACAGAATTTGCATAAAAACGATTCGAACAGGTAATTGAAAAGTACGAGGGTTATCTCTGTCTTTATGATTTTATGCCAAAAAAACTATAGAAAAAAAAACAGCGTCTCAGCTTGAATGCCGTTAGGCCCAAGTACACGATGCAAGTTTCTTAGACGTACAAGAGCAATAATTGACATTCAAGTATGCAAGCAACTGTTTATATGCTGCAACATACGGATATTATATACTGTTTACATCAAGAAAAGTATTGAAACAAAACTTATATGACAGATCAAGAATGTTACGTGTTCTTAAGCCCATGCATGCATATATTGCTTCAATTTAATTGCTTGCAACAGGCAAGAAACTTGCATCGTGAAAATAGGCCTTAAACTTTTTCAATAAATAGAGAGGTTGGAATACTATGTAATAGAGATTTTTGAAATTGTTGAATAGAAAAATTATCAGTAAAGCAGACGCTCTCTTCTTCTTAAATCCGGTCAAAAAATTGGAAAAACACACACCTTGGACCCGTACTAGAGACATACTCGTACATTTTAGAGTTAGCAGCAGTACGAAATATTTTTATTTTTTCTCATTTCGTTCCATCTGAAGTAAATGATGACATTTATATGAACTTTAAGCAGATGTTTGACCTCAAGTATCCGACTTGATTGTACATATTAGACTATATAATCTATCTATCTACTATATCTAAGACTGAAAGCTAATTCTGCCTTGAAAAATCCTGTTGACTTTCGTCATACCTTGGCCTGCTTATATGCATCCTGGTCTGAAGCGACGGGGAAGGCGACATTTAGTCTTGAATTCTTTGTAAGCCATTCCCCGGTGCCTGTTGAGTATCCTCGGAGATTAGGGTTGTACTCTTTTAAGATATTTGGTAATGTTAGGAACTCTCGCCACGTGCTGTCTCCACCTGGAAGGAAATAATCACTTTGACTAGGAATAATAAAAATTTGTGACACCTCTTTACGCTACTTTAAAAAATCTTCAAATATTCGAGCTAATAAATACTGACATCTACATATACGTACTAATATTATAAAGAGGAAAGATTTGTTTGTTTGTTTGTTACGATTTAACTCAAAAACTACTAAACGGATTTTAAAAATTATTTTACTAATAGAAAGCTACAATAGCAGTGCGTAACAAAGGCTATAATAATCTTTATTATATATATATATCTTTTTTTTTGTTCATCTACATTGTACCCGTGCGAATCCGTGTTACTAGTAATAAATACAATACAATAATATTATATTTTTCCAAAAAGTTTCTATTGCACATTATATTCCAATGGACAATATCCATAAATAATTGTAGCCCATTATTTTTATGGGATTTTTACACTACACTCATTGACATAGTATGAAATGATCGAAGACTACACTGCACTGGAGTTAGGTTATATCCAGATGTAACGCCTGTTGCGGTGAGAAGATTTTTTTGTAATAAAAGGAAACACCCTACTCTACTTTAAAATACCACCATACTCGGCAGTTTCAAGTTCCCAGTAGCTGCTGTTTTTACTTCTATGGTACCAAAATAAATACTTTACACAGACGAAACTGAACTCCCCCTCTATGCCCCACGATCGTTATAACAAGGAGACCTCAGACTTGTGGGTCGGGAATTTCTTTGTGGGGTGGTAGAGGGGCTCAAGGGTATAACAACCACCAAAAAAAATTTAAATCGCTAGCTGGCCGTAGCCAACACCAAAAAATAACATAATAACATAAATTGGACCCTAATATTGTGATTGTTATAGCCCCTCTATTGAAATTTCCGACCCACACCTCTGAGAGTCTTCATGTGAACATTAACCCACGCACCCCTTGCACTAACCTGGAAGTCTCTTTACCATTAAAACGTATATATTGTATATTCTCAACACTCACCCGCACACCAAGACACTCCTCTATATTCCACGATAGCACCTAGTGCGAACTCTTCTAGCGCGCCGCTTCCAGCGACCAGGGAGTCTCCAATAGCAGCTACCACGTCAATGTCTCCTGGCCGGAGCTTGTGCACTGAGGTGGGGACTTGCTTACTGCGGCCCCAGGAGAGGGATTCCTCGCATGGGAAGGCCGTTGTCGCAGGGAATGAACGCTGACGTCGCACGTTTGACTTTCGTGGGGGGTAGTAGAGTCCCTGAAATGAATATAACTAATATTATAAAGAGGAAAGATTTGTTTGTTTTTTACGATTTAACTCAAAAACTTCTTGACCGATTTTATCACGATCTTCTACATCGAGTAATATATATTTATTTAAAGAAATAATTAGGGATCCCTACTAAAACTTGTATGATGTAACCCAAGGTGTAAAAAAGTTATCAGCGAGTAACATAAGCTATTTCTTGTGTTTAGTACAGATGTACTGTACACTTGAGCTATGTAGATAATGTTACTAGTAAAACATAATTTTGAATGAAATCTAACGCACATTCTCGTTTATAAATAAAATGGCACGCATAAGGAAATTCGAATCTAGATATACTTTCTTTACTCTTTTATACATATAATTAATTTGTTGAGTAAAGAAAATGTTATTCATATTTTTCTCGCGATTCTTATGTGATCTTAGATAATAACATGCAGATATTACGGTTATTTTTTGCACATTTATGTAATAGGTTTTTAAATAGAGTTTTGACGATATCAAAAAATTTAAATAATTATTCTTGTTCAGTATACAATGAAGCTTTAGCAAGCAAAACTTGTATTTGATTTGCACTTTGATTCGTTTATAAAACACTACAAACTGCCTCTTAAGACTTGAAGATGTTTTCTTTAAAACGCGCTCACGGTTACACAAGTCTCATTGGTATTCGAGTGGTCTAAACCAAACACTTATAATGGTATCAGGAAGACTATAATAGCGCCCAGTATGTCTTACTTTGCCACTTGACCTACTGATGTTTGTAGTCCGTTGGCCAAATGTTATAGCAATGGTCAGACTACTATTTTGACATTATTATTTATCGCACTTAGGTGTAGTGATGACTCCATCAGACGGTTTTAGATAGCAATTTCCGCTTACCAAATTAATGGTGATGGTAGAGTCTAATCAATTTTCGCATTTCAACATTTGAGTCCAATCATAATTAAGTTTAGCACTTAGGTGGCATATAAATAAATACCTAGTCAGGTCATAAATTCTGTCACATGTTTAATATAAAATAATTGAAACAAGTTTATTCATTATGTAACCATTGATATACCAAAATGAACTTAACAAAACTTAGATTCTTATGACACTAAAGTTTATTCAAAATGACCTCCGTGATTTTGAATACAGGCCTCCAATCTGCGCGGCCAGTCGTCTATCGCAGCACGAACGAGGTCCATGTCAATATCGGCGGCTGCCTTAATCAAGGATGTCTTGAGTGACTCCAAATTGGGATGAGGCTTTGAGCACGGCTTTTCCTCCAAGTGTTGCCATATCTTGTAATCTAACGGATTCAAATTTGGACTGGAGGAGGGCCAGTCTTCGTGCCGGATGAAGTCGATTTCACGCGCCGCCAGCCAGTCTTGTGTGCTCTTCGCTCTATGAGCTGGCGCCGAATCTTGTTGGAATACCCAGTGCCTGTTATTGAACATGGTATGAGAAACAGGTTCCACAAGGTTCGTCAGAACTGTATTTTGATACACAACTGCATTCATTTTTATACCTTTCTCACAAAAATGTAGCTCTGTTAAGCCCCAATAAGAAACTCCCAACCATACCATGAGCGAGGATGGAAAATGACCTCGTTGGACACGCGGAATACGGTTGCTCGCTTCTTCACTACTGTGTGCTTACACCTTATCATTTTGTTTGTTGTAGCTCTCTTCTACGGTAAAAATTTTTTCATCCGAAAAAAGAATTTCCCGATATTTTTTTCCCGCGTACTGCTTCAACAAAGCGCGGCATCTCTTCAGTCTCAGGTCCATTAGACGAGCATTCAAACGATGTCCTGTTTTTCTTCGATATGCCCGAAGCCCTAAGTCTTCATTTAACACCCTTTTCACCGTGGTTCTGGTTAACCCCATCTGAAGGGCCAACAGTTTCTGCTTACGTTTGGGATTTCTTTGAATTCGCGCCTTCACAGCTTTTATCACTGCTGGAGTCCTAACAGACCGAGGGCGACCACTTCTTGACCTGTCATCTACACTAGAGTCTTCATTGTATCGTTTGATGGTACGATAAACGAATCTTTTGGTTATATTAAAATTTTTCAGTATGTCAAAATTTTGAATTGGCGCGTAACCGACACGATGCAACGCAATAACTGCAACACGGTCTTCTTTGAGCGTCCACTCCATATTTAAAAATGAGTAAATTTCTAAAAAGTATACATTTTTATTTTCATGAACAATTCAAAATTCAAATTCAATCAACTTTTTTGTGGCCAGCATTCTAAAAGAAAAGTTTTTACTGTGTGACAATACTTATGACCTGACTAGGTAAATAAGACAGAATCATTTAGTTGTATATAGGAAAATATTATCTGATTAAAAAAATATTGGGAACAATTGTTTATTCAAGAAATCATTATACATACATAATAACATTAAAACAGAAAGAAAGAAATGACTATATAAGAGGAAGTTTGAGAGTAGCGCCAGTGAATGAAAAATTTTAAGGTAATTGTTTGGCTTGGTATGGGCATGTTATGAGAAGAGATGAAGGGCATGTCTAAAAAATTTTGAATATGAAAGTGGGGAAGAGGGAGGCCATAAAAATATGGATTGACTGTGTGAAGAATGCCGCTTCGCGTTTCATCCGCGGAGCGAACCGGCGACCGCCTGAGAGCGCAACCTCTGCGCCCACTTCAACGAACGCCCTATTTAGATAGGGCGCGACCCCGCTTCCCCCTGCATGCCATTCTCTGGCGATATCAGGGTTCCGTCTTTCCGCCGCCTCCGGCGGGCAGACAGAAGACAATACGTTTCGTTTCGTGAAGAATGATATGTGTTTGAGAGGTGTGACTGATGATATGTCGAGGGAAAGGAAGAAATGGAAAAAAATACATACTGCGCCGACCTCAAATAAAAAAAAAGGAACAGGGCAGGAAAAAGTAGAATAACATTAAAACAGTTAACAGTTAAATCACTCAGTTTAAAAAAAGAGTGTTCGGATACTCTAGTGAGGATGATTCGTTAGCAGAAATGATGATACTATTTTTATTTTAAAAAAGGACACCAAAATATGAAAATAATGACTCTAGCCTGCGGGCAATAGGCAGTGACTTTGACCCACATGCAGTATTAGATCACAGACGGCCGGTGCGCACCCGCGACTCGACGGACACGCAACGCAACCACGCTACGCATGCAAACCGCACGCGAAAGCGCCACCGCCGCATCGTTCACAGTGTACTAACTCAGATAGGCAGTGGTGAAACTTTTCATATGAGTTTTGTTTTGTTTAAATAAAATGTTTGAATATATATCGAAAGCAGCACGAAATTTATTTTAAAGATAGATAAATTATTATTATCACAAAGTTGCTTATAAATAAAATAAACATATCAATAATTACTAAGGATACAATATAAATTTTATACTTATGCAATTATTGTCAAGTTATAATAAATAAAGTTTAATATGCCAATGTATTAAGTTGATAATAATTGTCAATAGAAGTGTATTTTATAAGTTACAAGTACAGTTGAATGTACTTAAATGGAATTGATAAGAACATAATAAAATTAAGATATACAATTTATTAGATACTTGAATTTAAACACTGGATTGTTAAAAGTTGCTGATTGTCATATTAGAATTAATAATAAAACAATAACAATTAAATATTATATAAATTTAATCATCTTAAAATTTAGAAAAAGGCGATGAAATTTTTTCAATTATCAGGGCACACGAGTAGAATCTAGTTCGATATTTATTAAACAGACTTCTTTTCCATTTCATTAGAGACTCCCAATGCAGTCTATATTCCTAATTGGAAGTTATTGTTAACTTTGATAAAGGTATTTTTCAAGGTGTGTTTTGGGTTTGGGTTCCACTGTCTCTCTGAAAGTTAGTACACTGTGGTAGCACGATCAAACATAGGTATCCGTAACCCCGTTAGCCTTTTAGGTTAAGTTAATTATAATTTTTAATTTCATCTTCGCTTTACGCCTTGTAATGAATGTTTTGTAATGACTGCCTTTTTTTAGTTAAGATATTCTTGAATAATCGTTATCAGGGTCGTTAGTGCGACGGTATATTTATCTACCTTGCGTTACGATGGGCTGCTATTTGCTTGCGATACCACCGGATTTGGAAACATGTTTTCGTTACTGGACACTACACGCATTAAAACGGATGGAAGGATAATCGAATTTCAGAATTCAGACCGGGTAACCAACATATTATAATATGGAAAATCCGTGAAGTACATTATGCGCGTTTCGGTTTCAGTCTGTGGATTTTCAATTGATGTTCTGTAACTGGATATCGCTTGCCATCAAATGAGCCTTAGGTTAATGATATCTACCATAAAAAGAACCCTATCCCATTGGAGTAGGCGGAGATCACAATTTCAATATGCTCCGATCCTTGAATACCACTTTCGATTCTTCCATTATCATCAACGCTTACGATACGTTCGTCGGTTCATTGGTATTCATTTGGTACAGATTCTATGGATTAGGTACATCAATATTTGTATAGTACGTGACTTCCACTCAACTCACATTAATTTCAACCATGCAATTAAAAAGACCACTCATTGACATATCATTGAATTTAATTGGTCTTTAATTACGTTTCGAACGACCAGATATGTCGGTAGATATTGGCAAACATTTCTATGAGCTATTTCAACATTATTTCTAAGACAAACCAGTAAGTAAATCGCTGTACGACTAAAATATATAATTTTATTAAAACAGATTTCGCCCATATGCCTCGTTAAATCAATAATAGCTTGGAATGGCCGAGACATTAATCATAGCCCTGTCTTCGATAACGATAACGTGTTGTTCCGTATAAATAATTTAATAGTTATTTCCACGTAGATGGATTGACTTATTTTACTGTATAAAAGTCTTGGTAATTGTCCAAATCTTTTTCTTTGCAAAACATTGTATTGATACGTAACTCCGTTTTGTTGTGAAAGAAAGAAAAGTACATTTATTTGATGCACACATATTACAAAAAAAACAATTATTCTTCTTCTTGCTGCCCTATTCCCTTTTTTTATTTGGGGTCGGCGCAGTATGTTCTCTTTTTCCATTCTCTTCTTTCACTCGCTATATCATCAGTAACACCTCAATAAAAATAACTGAAATAATTGAAATGCAAAAAAGGGAAAAATATCTAAACATACTATATATATATATGGGTATAGCTTTTATATGCACAAAAAAAAGAGAAAGATATTAATAGAAAATAGGATAGGCTTAGAGATTCAGAATACTTAAAATTTCATTCAATTATGGAATTAATTTAACGTTTAATTCTCTTCTCAATGAAAGGTAATGTCAATCATATTTCATATATCATCTGCATTGAAAAATTCGGAATTTTTTTGGTATTAAAGAAATTCTATGTCACTGTTCGCTGTGCTAGTTATCTAATTGGAAATTGAATTCTTCGTTTTTGCGTGAAAAATAGGCAATCCAACCAATTTATGTTCGTATTTATAATATTAGTAGATATATTAAATAACTATTCACAACGGACCTCCAAAAGCTTAACAAGCGATTAAATGTAACCCGGTTCCCATCGGCAGTTAAAACGGAAGTTTGCCAATACCTTCTTCGTTAGATAAGCTTTCTAAATTATTTTTGGACATGCCATTACCCATTACCAGTAACATCCATGACATCGTCGATGTGTTGGTATTTATAATAGCACAAAGAATTAATTACGAGTGTTATTAAACCGCCATTGCCGAGATGACAATCGCATATTCAAATCCAATATTTCACAATATACAACAAACATTAATCATGTTTGGTCATTGGCATTGTGTTTGATGAAGATATTTGAGGAGTTAGCGAATAAAATCGTATAATTACAATTGCGGTCAATTTTTTAACGTATTTTTTTTTAATGTTAGATATCGACAGACGAGTATGAGGTTCACTTGATGGTAGGTGATACTTCGGCCACAGAACATCAGTCAATGATGCGCTTTCGGCCTACTTTTTACTACGAGTATTCAGATATATATAGACTGAACTAGTTCACGGTTTTTCCATATATGATTGTAAATCTTATCTCAATTCCAATAAAATTGGTACTAAAATTACTAATTGCCTGTTATTAATGGAAATGAGATAAATCGTCAGTTTGCTCATCATTTTTTTACGGAGCAGGCAACTGAGCAGGTGGGTTACCTGATGGTAAATAATGACCGCCGCCCATCAACTCTGCGACTTAAAAGTCTCAGATGGGTTGTCGACCTTTTAAAAATGTATAGGCTCATTTTTTGCAATCAACGAGTGCATAATTAATTGGAAAGATTGAAGGCGACAATTCTTTCCACAGTTTTGTTGTACGTGGAATGAAGTTGCGCGTAAACCTTACAGTGCTCGACTTCTAATTTCATCTTATTTTGACTTTTTTTTTTCGAAAGGACACTATTGTTTTTTGGCACATATGGCTTTTAAAAAACTGTGTGTCTGCAACTAGACCAGGGGCGCCTCGTGGGGTGTTTATTTTGACTGCTGGTAGCCGTTCAGTGCAACACCATACTTGTGTTTAAGGAATAATGAGGTTTACTTGCAATTTCCTAAGTCGTATCGGTTTAGAAATAGCATTATTTGCAACTCATTCACTGTGTTGTATGAGGCAGAACGTTCTCACGATGGAAATCTAGCGATTGAAGACAAAAAAGACGAAACTACCAGGAGAATAGATTTTTACCTAATTATAGACAGACGTTTGTCTATTATCTTACCTGATGGTATGTGGTTATGCAGTGAGGGTACATCATAACTCATGTTCCTCTAGTAGATATACGATCCCTCAACCAACCGCGGTTCTACTATTCTAGTTACGATCACAAATTTATGATATTTTCTTCGGTATATAATAATAATCAATACCCAGTACATATTGTTTTCTGTGTTCCGATGGTATAGTTTAAGGTACGAAGCGAGGTACACCCGAGGTTGGAATCACACCTACGAGGAAAATATTGTAAAAATGTTATCTCTTTAATTGAAGTTTATATTGAAATTAATACAGTTATTAAATATAATAGGTATATTAATGCATGAAAAAAAAGAACGCAATAATTCTCATTAGTTTTTTTTATTCAAGGCCAGTATCATTGCGCACTTGGAGATAAAAACTTCTCTATTAAAATATTCAACTAGATTGGCAAATTTGACTAGGTTCATGATGTTACCCAAAAAAAAAACACGTTAGAAATTAATTTTCATAATGTCAAATTCAAATTCAAAATCATTTATTCATTTAGGTAACATAATGTACACTTATGAACAAAAAGTAGTAAAAAATATACATATTAAATGCTTCTAATTTTACATTTACTGCCAGTTCTCAAATCAAGGGCGTAGAACGGACGAGAAGAACTGGCAATAAACTCGCCGTCACTCTTTTTAATCGCCAAGTTATTCATTTTACAAAATTTTCGTAAGGAGCTAGCTAACCATTACACCATGTTCCACATGACATCTTTAGGGTAATTCTCGCGTTTCGTGCAAATTGAAAGAATTTGCGAGAAAAAAATAGAATTTATTTTTTTCAGTGCCATTGCATAGCTAGTTGAAAAATAAACTAGCTATTTGAGTATTATTAAATTATACCTAAAATTGACAAAAAATGGGCTTTAAAATTTTTTCGTAGATATGGTAATGAGGAAAGAAATTTGGTAATGATATGAGGGACAATGGTAATGAGAAAATACTATTGGTAATGAGAATGTAAATAAAAAATGTAATTTAAATTCGTTTTTCTTTTAATAACAATTATATAAGTACTTCAATTGAGTTTTATTCACTTAATAGTTTCATTCAAAAGTAATTTCACAATCAATCGTGTAACAAAAAACTTTCAAAATACTTTAAAAGATATGGAATCCTACGTAATAGTCAATACTCATAATCAAACTCTACATTATTAATTACTAAAACTCTCACAAGTTCTGTTCAAGCATTTTTCATTATAGACGTCACAGCATAAATCTATTCTATCGCCATCAGCAATAAAGCACATATTTTAAATGGCTCCTTATGAATCTAGAACAGAAATCAGAATTAAAACACAATTTTTGTACCAATTCAACTTACAGTATTTTAGTTGTGAAATCTATAACTTCCTACTGACACAGAAAAAAAAATTGCTGACGAGATAAGTACCTAAATTCCTGTCAAAACAATGGCACGCAAGCCATTGGTTCGTCATCACTGATCTAGAATAAGTAAAATCTGTTGTTACATTAATCTTCATTACCATCATTTTATGATCATTACCATTTTTCAAATAGCTGATGGTAAATCATGGTAATGAAAGTAATGGTAATGATATTCTAGCAGTTTTTTAAAAATACTCCGTAAATAACTGTAAAATGTTAAGCATTAAGATCATAAACTACATAAACTCGAAGGTTATTATGTTAACATTCACCATATATCAAAACAAAAATTACTCTATATCTCAAAATAGCACTAATGGTAATGAAAAAAAAACTTACCACGCATAATATTCTCACCTTCATCGTTCTTTATCAACAAACTGCAAGACGCTAGACCCGGTCTCTGTTCACAGGTCGACTGGGCGAGGATCACGCAAAGGGATAAGGGGTAAGGAACATCGCTAGCGCGTCCGAACAGGATTATTTTTTTATTTCAAGTTTAGTTGACGGTAATGATTATTTTTTTTGGTCAAACTTACTTCATTACATCAAATGTAAATTACAATTAAAAACGATTTTTTATTTTCATTTTTTTATTGCTTTATAGTTATTCTATACAAATCAAAAAAATAATACACAATAATACACCAATTTTTTAAGTTATTTGCTTACAACTACCAAAAACCGATTTCTGACCAGTGTTGGTAATGATATTTAGGCATATATTTTATTTATATCTTTTTTTCAAAGTACCTGACATTATTCTTTTCCAGTGGCAGATATACATATGCAACATACCTAGAATATAAAAAATATTTGGTGACTTAGGCTTACTTAGTTTAGCTTTTATTCTTACTGACACGTGTTTTGCACGAAACGGTAGAAATACCCTTTAAGTAATTAACTATAACTCACATTCTCGTGGGAACAACACGCAAACACATAGTCGAAATAACTAATATCACCGCATACACGAATTCAAGTCCGACCTGTCACCACAAGTGGCCCATCATTAAAAAAGCTATGACGTATCTTCCGAGCAGATGTAGTATAAAAGAAATAAGCCGTAGTTCTCAATATCACAGGCGATATCAAAGAATGCCCAATATTGCTCTCATAAGTAAACCTGTATATTATTGAATATGAGCAATAATATACAAAATTTAACTGTAAAATCCATGAGCCATATGGATATAACGTATAAATACACCTCGTCTTCATAGGATATGTCAAAAAATTATTTCTTTGATCCGAGTTGGGTCGAAGAATCACGATAAACTCGTTAAATCGATGAAATTACGAAATAGACAAGTGTTAGTTACGTAATAACCGGTTTATGGGAAAAATGTACCGTTTTAATCCGCCTCGCACTTTTCTGTACGAACTCACCTACATACTACACGACATTATACAAGACTTTATACCATACCTGCATAATACATGAAAGAATTTTAATATCTTTTTTACTGTTCGTAAAAAATGCAAACAAGCACTGTGCAATATCCCAACAATAAGATGTTATCTGACACAACAGAAAGAATTTAGTGTTTTATACAACAACAATAACACATAATATAGCAGCTGTGTTCATCTTCAACATTTATATGAATATATACATAGATACATACTTAAATTACGGTGATTGAAACCGCAACAATACAAACATGCTGCAGAGAAAAATTCATCCGCCCAAACCACTGAGTCAAAAAAAGTTCTAGGAAAGTCAAGTTGCTAATTCTATTTTAAAATCTTTCTGCATGAAGCTACTTCGATAGAATAGCAATTTAATTCTTCTCAATTAAACATTATTTATCACAGTATTCAAATCAACATATTCGCCGAATCGGGACAAAGCTCATTTCTTACCCTTCTGGTAGCAAAGCTTTTTGGTCCCTGGCGAAGGCTGTAGAAACCAATTTCTGTCGGAGTTCACTTCCTCCTCTACTCAAACCTGACGGTTCACTTGCTCATTCTGCTGGAGAAAAAGCGGAACTTTTTGCTGAACTCTTTGCAAGTAACTCACGTCTAGATTCGTCTAACAACACTCCACCTTCTTTACCTCGTTGTGGATATGAAATGCCTTCATTTCGCATCACCCAACGAGAGGTTCTCAAAGTCTTACGCAATCTTGACGTGAACAAAGCGAGTGGACCTGATGAAATACCAGCGATAGTATTGAAGAAATGTGCTCCTGAGATTTCTCAAATTCTAACACGCCTGTATCGCCTATCTTTAAGCACTGGCATTGTTCCTAAGTGCTGGAAACTTGCCAATGTACAACCTGTACCAAAAAAGGGCAGTCGTGCTGAACCAACTAACTATCGACCGATTTCAATCACCTCCATACTCTGCAAGATTATGGAGCGTGTATTGAACAATCGGCTCCTTATGTACTTAGAAGGTAACGATCTCCTCAGTGATCATCAATATGGCTTTCGTCGTAATAGATCCACTGGGGACCTTCTGGTACATCTCACACATCTCTTTGGAGAAGCCATCGATGGTCAAGGTGAGGCTTTAGCAGTTTCACTTGACATATCGAAGGCTTTCGATAGAGTCTGGCATGAAAGCCTTAAGAGCAAGCTCCCAGCTTATGGAATAAGTCCTGAGTTGTGCCAATGGGTATCAGACTTTCTGAGTGACCGTCTTATCCGCGTGGTTGTCGAAGGGTGTACTTCAAGCCCACAGACGATAAACGCCGGTGTTCCTCAGGGATCTGTTCTGTCTGCAACTCTTTTTCTGCTGCACATTAATGACCTGCTTGGACCCGGAATCTATGGGTATGCAGATGACAGCACAGTTGTAGATAGATATATTCCCGGTGCACGCGCAAGCCAGGACCATATCCAACTTGAAAGATAAGCCATGGTGGAGCGGTTGAATTTGACCTTAGAGGCGGTCTCCGAATGGGGTAGTGCCAATCTGGTCGAATTTAACGCTTCAAAAACACAGGCGTGTTTGTTTAGTGCAAAAAAGAGTCCTTTCAACTTGACTCCCACCTTCCGAGATGTACCTGTCAAGGTTACTGATCGACTGGACTTGTTAGGTCTTACGCTCAGTTCAGATTTAAATTTTAAAACCTTTCTCGAGTCAAAAGCGGGCACGGCAGCAAAAAAGCTCGGCATATTAGCTAAGGTCAGGCAGTATTTCACACCAGAACAGCTAGTAAACCTTTATCAAGCTCAAGTTCGGTCATGTGTGGAATACTGCTCTCATCTTTGGGCTGGAGCTGCGCAATACCAGTTGGCCGCTTTAGACTCAATTGAAAAACGAGCCAAGAGACTAATTGGTGATGACACACTCGTCTCAGCAAAGTTGCAGAGCTTAGACCATCGACGATCTGTTGCCAGTCTGTCAGTCCTCTACAGAGTATATTTCGGAGAGTGTTCTGAAGAACTACACCAACTTATACCGGCATCACCTTTTTACAACCGAACGACCAGACACCGGTTGGGCCTCCATCCTTATGTAATCGACATCCCTCACAGTCGTACAAAACGATTCACATCGTCTTTTATTATAAGGACCTGTAAGGAATGGAACTCCCTGCCGGCGTCCATCTTCCCGCCGAGTTATAATCTGGGTCGCTTCAAAGCAAGTGTGCATAGGTTTTTAATGAGTAAGCGTGTTCCATCTTAGGCTGCGTTATCACTTTCCACCAGGTGAAACAGTAGCCAAACACTTACTCATAATAGTTTAAAAAAAAAAAAAAAAAAAAAAAACAATAGAATGGAAGTAATTTGTATAAAAACATCAGACTACCTAGGTTTTATATCGATATTCAGACTCGAGACATTCGAATTTCATAATCAAAGATGAATCGCAGTAATTCAATTATTCACACATAATATTCGCTATAACAACTCGTTATGTTAATTTTATGGTCATTTAAGTGTTTCATCAGTTCAGATTTATCAGACTTACCGTCGCCGACATATAACTAAATTCATGACGGTCGCGGCGGGTCACGACAGTCACGTATGTATGTATGTGTTTGAAACGTCTTTCAATGTGTGTACTCCTAAAACTAATAAGTACCTACAAGTGAAATTATTTATTTTTGGGGTTTCGGAATGAGGTCGCATTTCTGTGTCTGTTTTTCTGATTATATATAGGCGGAAATATTTTTTTCTTATGCCTTCCATGCCATCCAAGTGCCAACCCATTTTCGGCTGTAATCTTACCGCGCAACCATTAGACCAAGGTTACTGTAAAAACTAATTAGAATGGGTTGGGATGTCTGGACAAGTCAATTTTTTTTAGTTGTCCAGCTACGAATGTACATGTAAGAAATGGCTTCACCTGACTAACGAATGAAATTTCCATACTTTTTTTTATCTTGTATAAGCCTTCAGGCCCGTATGCCATTTTGTATTTTCTTTAAGAATATTACATACTGCAAAACAAGAATTCTGGGTATATAGGTGGAAACTCTGGACTAGAAGATGAGTCGATTTGTTTTTTACAAGATGTTGCTAAACTCGAAGATACCAAAGATGAATCGGACGTTCTGCAAGCACCGCTAAAGTAAAACGGACGCTTTTTCTAATACCTAGAGCAACTAGAAAATAGAAATTAAAAAATACTTCACGTATAAGGTTGACGAGCTCAGTGCAATCCAAGATGTAACAATAGATGTTACTTCAACAGAGGCCAATCTAATTGCATATCTAATCCGAAGGTTTTTATTAAGGAATCGCATCAAAAAACTCAAAATAAAAATTCTGTTCTTCATGAATGGAATCCAGTATGGACTATCTTTCTACATGTCATATCTCATGTAACAACTAACAAAGCATGATTGATCATCAATGTCAGACGGAAAACGCTGAAACTTTATATATTATGAAATCTGCAGCTTTGGTTGTCGCAAGTATTCACAAATTATTTTATGATGTAAGCTTCTTTTAAGAAAAGATCCTAAATGGGAGAAAGGATCAAAGTATCTCTCCGAGAGTATCGATAAAAAACAATATCCATTAATAGTGGCTATTCCATGCTTCGTCTTAGCTATTGATTAATATATTCAAAAGATGTGCATCGTATATTGGTGAATGTGTAGAAACAATAAACATTTTAAAGGTCGATACCATTTGCGAAGCGGTTGGTTTGTGTAATATAATATGAAGCGCTGTGGTAACGGTATTCGGGTACGCGGCGCCGCTGCCAAAGTTGGCTGATAAATAATGTATGTATGTTCAGACTATGGAGTTTTATTTTTCATTTTAATAAAAAAAAAAATTTATAACAGAGCGGACAACCGAGCAGGCGGGTTACCTGATGGTATATCACCACCGCTCATGGACATCCGCGACTTAAAAGTCTCAGATGCGTTGTCGGCCTTAAGCTTTGTTTTAATAACACTTATTTTATATACACAGATCTAAAGTGGCCAAAAAAGTAAAAGTGTATGTTGTGGTTTAAAATACCTACAAAATATTTTCTCGTGTATATGCAATACTACAGTTCCATATAAAATCCGTTTATCTATATACTTATTATTATTCATAATTAGCAAAACAGATTTATACCTTTCTATTGCATTTTCCTCTTACCTTGCCTTTGTGCTCAGAGATCGGGTTAAAAGCTATATCACTTTTAAATAAAATACTGTATACCGGATTAAAACGCGATTTATTATTTAAATTATTTATCCCGACGCTTCGGATGCTTTTCAGCAACCGTGGTCGCGGGAGACTGAAAGATGACAGTTGTCTTATATTTGAAATGTCACAAAGTTGCCATATTTAATTCAATTAAATTAAAAAATAATCTATTAATTTAGGTAACACAATGTACATCTATGAACGTCATTAAAAAAATAATACTTATTAAATTACTAATATTACTAATATTAAATGCTTCTAATTTTACATTTACTACCAGTTCACAAATCAAGGGCGTAGAGCGGACGAGAAGAACTGGCAAGAAACTCGCCGCCACTCTTTTTAATCGCCAAGTTTTTGTTTTACAATTATTACATATTAACGCCATCTATTCCTACGGAGTTGATATTTACTGTAATTTTCTATATTATGACAATATTGACTAACGGTGTCCTCTTGTTTTTTAGTATGTTTGATTTGGGGCTTTAGATTTTTAATTACTGGATCCCAGGTGTTGGAAAGTCTCAAACCATCTTCTCTATTGAAGTTAGGATGTTTTTTAATTTCAATAGCCTCACGTACTAGTCTGGGAAAGAATCTACTTTCTTTTGCAAGGATTTTTGGTTGGTCGAAACGTATGTAGTGGTTTGGTTTATCCAGAGTGTGTTCACATAGGGGAAGCCCGGGCAACAAGCATAGGGTGGGTAAGAAGAATAATCGATTTTTCCAAAAATCTATTATATATGGAGTTATTTTTTATTTCTCAAATAATGACCCGTGTGGTCGGCTATGCTATGACAGTTCAACCAAAACATTGCGCGAATGTATCTGTTGTGCATATTAAAAAAAAACATTTTCATAGTTTTCTTACGATTTTTGTGAAGGTTTGTATACCAACTTTTTAGATAACCAACCAGTTATCTATGAATAAGTTTTATTTATTCAATTACATGTTTAGTTAAGTATACATTGTGATTGTTACTTTTGATTTACCTACTAACAACAATTCACATCTTGACTTGTTTCTAATTTTGAAGTTTTGGGCAAAACGGATATGGGCAAAATGAATAGGTATCCGTTTTGCCCGATTTGAGTCTTAAGTAACAGATATATAGTTTGTTTTAGATGGTGTTAAATTATAAACACAAAAGTAAAACATTAAATACCTAAGAGCTGTAAAAGATGGTGTACAATCAATTTGACCGCAAAGATGTTTGGAGTTTCGTTTACAACTTTGCAGAGACACGTGAAGTTGACTTTGGGAGGTTTATAACTGTTTTCAGTCCTAAACAAGAAGAAGTACCTACTATGTTTCTCCGTATCTTAAAACTTTTTTTAACGAACGAAAGATAGTTTATTTTTTGGGCAGATTTTTCTGAGCAGGCGTTTGATTATGTTACCAGAAAAAATATATCCAATCCATTTAAAATGGCTATAAAAAAACCTATAAAATTGAAGAAGGCAAACAAGGAGATAAGGACTTTAGAGTTAGCAGCCCGCAGAAAATGTCAAAAATAAAAGATCCTTTGACAAAGCGCAATACAGAAACCCTAAACAAGGTTTTTATTGTTTAGTATGCCCTGACAAATATACTGAACCACCAACCAAAGATTGGATTAAGTATAATCAGTGCACAAGTTAGTCGCATGAAGACTGCACATTTTATATAAGAGTTGGCAGCTATTTCTGTGATCAATATGAAGACTGATCTTGACTATATCAACATATCCTTTTTGCCCGGGGGGGTCGGGCAAAACGGATAATTGATACTTTTTGTTAATGCTCATAATTAATATAGAAATTGATTAAGTTTTATAATTTTAAATATTATTTTTTAAAGATTATTAAACATAGTACAGAATAAAAGTACAAAACAGTTCTATTTATTATCAGATTGTAGTTTTTTTAACACTTTTCCTTAACATATGCGTCTTGCCCGGGCTTCCCCTACTGCTGATTTAGAGTGACGTCTGTTTTTGATATCCGCAATGTGTTCCTTAAGTCGGTTTGAAATGCTACGTTTAGTTTGCCCAATGTAGGATAAACCACAGTCACAATCCAGTTTATATACACCTGAATCTTGCAAAGGAATATTACTTTTTATTGGTCTCAAGAACTGTTGAATCTTCTTGTGTGGCTTGAAAACTGTATTACTTAATAGAAGCTCGTTTTAAGATTCTTCCAATCCTGTCTGTAACACCCTTCACATAAGGCAGGTAGGCTGGTTGACGGTATACAGTATTTTATTTAAATGTGTGATACTCGCGTTAATAAAAGACAATAGCTATATCACTACCAAAAATTTATTTATTGAGAAAAACATACAATATGTCACACAATGGAAGTGGTGATGTCTCCAAACCCCTGGGACAGTGTGGTGTAAAAACTTAAAATCATGACGATGATTAAAATTTATGACGGACTTGTTGGCGCGTTCGGTAGAACACCTGCCGTGCGCATCGATGGGTCGTGGGTTCGAATCCCACCGGGAGCACATGCTTTTAACTTTCTGTAAGCAAGTTTTCCCCACGCCTGGTAACTTCGGGCATTGATCGGGTGGGAGGAATATTTAAATTCCGACCGGGTAACGAACCACCGTTCATAGATGGAAAAACCGTGAAGTGCATATTGCGCGTTTCGGTTTCAGTCTGTGGATTTCCGAATGCTCGAAGTAAAAATTAGGTCGACAGCGCATCATTGGCTGATGTTCTGTGGCTGTATCACCTACCATCAAGTGAACCTCATGCTCGTCTGTCGATATCTGACATAAATAATAAAAACACATAAAAAAAAATCGAAACTTACGCGGAGGCCAATCATACTTATGGACATAAAATTAATCACATGAGAGTATGAAAAAATTAAAACAGCGCGATTCATTTATTGAAAGATTGGATTTAGAAAGATTTCGATATAAACACTAATCTAGCATTGCTAAATCTGTTACTAAACATAACCTTGCCGTATAAATGTTAAAATTCGCGTGTAAGGCTGGTTTACATCTTATATTTCGACAGTGATTACTGTTTACCGTTACACAATATCCTGATAAAATTAAAAACCCATCCAACCAGGACATTCATTTATTTAACATTTTTTATGACATATAATTAAAAGAAATTTACTTTATAAGTATATGTATACATATATGTAAAGAAGAAGTAACCTTACACGCTCAGCCGGCCTAGCATGACAACCGCGACAAAATTTTCTAACATGACAATTACACTTAAAACTCGACTTTTAATATCAAAACTAGATATATTTGTCGAACGAGATATATTTTCTATCAAAATTGTCGATGTCGAGATATAATATATCGAGATGTCTTACATCTTAGTTTGTCTTCTCTCGTCCGCGACATATCTCGTGGCGCTCATGCTAGGCCGGTAGCTAACACATACACGCGTCCAAAATGATTCAGAAGTAAAGGTCTTATATATGACCAAAATACAAGACATTATTAAAATCATAAAAATAGGTACATACATACTTAATATTGTCTTAATAATACGCGAGTATCACACATTTAAAGGTCAAGGGGAGACTGTCTCCCCGTGACCACGGTTTCTGAAAAGCATCCGAAGTGTCAGGATAAATGATTTAAACAATATAAATGATAAATAGCGTTTTAATCTGGTATACAGTATTTTATTTAAACATACATACTTTTTTTTCATATCCTCAACATTAGTAGAAAAGTATAAATACGTCTCAACTTTCGAGCACTTTATATAAAAGCTATAGCCATAATAATAACAGGTGGTAGGTTTAGAATAGCATCTCTTTAAAGCTCTATCATCGTATCAGTTCAGAAATTCTAATGTCACAATTAAAAATAATTGTTGTACAATGTACCTACATGTTACCTAATTAAATTCGCTATATTTATATGTAACGTGCATAATATACGTAAATATTTTATTACGTATTCCTTATGGCTACACATTTTTAAGTAAAAAATGTCATTTAATTGCGATTTCTTTTCCTTATTATTTTTATCGCAGATTATCTGATGGCTTGCAGCTAGTTTGAGCAAGCACAGGCTGTCAGAATTGAATTTTCTCAGAATATGATATCTAGCTTCCATAAGCATTGGCTAAATCCAGTACAAATGGGAATTATTTTCAAAAAGGAGATGTAGCATAATATCTATTCTATACTTATGTACATAGCAAACAAATCCCAAAATGTTTTTTTTTATATTCTTACGTATAACATTTACGTCTTTTTTTATCAATTTTAAATACAAAATCATAATTAGGTATCTCTCAAAAGAAGACGTGTTCCTGGAAATTGAAAGACATAGGTATAAGCGAAGTTTACGTTATAAAGTCGATCATAGTAAGTTAGTCATGGAGTAATCACTATGCTTTCAATCAGTCAGTTTTTTTAGTATAAGATATCGAAAGCGAAAGATAAGCGTGAATCTCACATGATGGTATGTGGTATGGATGTCAGCTTTAGGACAATAGGACATCCATCAGTGATGAGCTGTCAACGGTCGACCTATTGTTTGCTATGAGCCTTCGAAAAACTATAGACAAGGAATGGCATCTCTACTTGGGTTTGTCTTTCGCAATTCCTACATTATCGATATTTTCAAAGTTGAAACCTAGAGTATTTTCAAAGCTATTATTTTTCTTAATTAGTATGCTCAAAAGGTCACATTCGCGCTTACCGTCAGCAGGGATTGGAGTCAACTTATTCTTCATAAAAAATACTGAAACTAAAACACACAAAATGTACTCCAAACTTTGAGCTAATTTAAGTAAGAGTAGTTCAATAACTCCAGCAGCAGCCAGCGGCATCAAGGAGCCCGTTATACTACATTTGAGGGCCTAACAGGAACAACTATCGAAAAAGTATTCAAATCGTCCATCTATCTGTTGTATGAGAAAATGATTTCTCATACAAATCGACGATACGGATACTTTTTCGCAAGTTGTTCGTGCTATGCCCTCTGATGTTTTAGTACTCGGTACATCGCCAAGACCATATAAATATGGGATGTTTAATTCTGGTAAAACGTTTCACTTAGCTATGGAAGTACGCCTTTAGCAGCCTAGCCTCAATTGGTTTTTGCGGTGGTTGTCGGTTGACATAACCGCGTGTGTTACGTTGAATGGTCGGCAATAAAACTAAACGGCGTGAGATTTACGACGTACGACCTGTGCATACATCCCATTCAGTACAATAATGGTGAAAACTTAGCCTCAACATTGTAGGCGTGTTTTGAAGAGGCACTTTGTCCTTAAATACACTTTACTTGAATTGAGTGTGATAAGAATACGTAAATAAGGTGCATACTTAATGTCTTTAAATCCGGTCGAAAGTGATTCGGACTCGCGCGGTAAGGATTCCGTATTGTATCTTAATATATTTTTCTTTTTCAGGGAAACTTAAATACTTTTATAAAATTATGTTATTAGGCTGTGTAGTTGAGGAAAATAGTAGTGATTTTTATACATTTTCTTACATGGTTTATAAAATTAAAGGTATATTAAATTTTCTTATTTATTTCCAAAAAACAAGAAACAATTAGGATATCTTATTTTTATACAGCAGTAGAGATATTGGCAGATGGGCAGACAGACACGTGATTTTACAAGGGTGATTGCGTGATTTTATATATCAATGATTACGTATAACATCTCAAAAGGCTCTCCAAATGTCCCTATAAATCTATAAAAGTAGATACATATTGTTTTATCTCGTACTGTTATTAATTAAAGTCTACGGGTTTTGCATAATTTAAATGCAAGCTAGGTCTGTAATAAAAGTTAAGATTAAACCGTGCACAGCCGTTCTCAGTACGCAATAACCACAATTTAAATCGTTTATAACTAACTTGATAACACCTGTAATGTTTGGTTGAAGTAAGTAAGGGCTATTATAGATCAATGATCTCTTTGATTTATCAAATTGCTTTGCATTATATTATTATTATTTTTATGTCAGATATCGACAGACGAGCATGAGGATTTTCATCTATGAACGATGGTTCGTTACCCGGTCGGAATTTAGATATTCCTCCCACCCGATTAAAGCCCGAAGTTACCAGACGTGAGGAAAACATGCTTACAGAAAATTATAAGCATGTGCTCCCGGTGGGATTCGAATCCACGACCCATCGATGCGCAGGCTAGGTGTTCTAACGAACGCGCCAACGAGTCCTTCAACTCACCGAAGATTCCGGAAATACTATGCTTACCTGTCAATGTCAATCATCATTTTGTGGCAAACTGCAGTTATGGGATGCAAAACTTGTAATTTGAAAAGTCTAGGTCTACTGAATAGCTTGGTATAAATATACCTACCTTAAATCGACGTTGAGATTATTTTATTTTAAGAAAATAATCAAGAACATTTAAATGGTTTATTACCGATTACTTGACTGCAGGAACTCCCAAAAAGTTATGCGTTTAATATTTCCAAGTAAAACTATCTTAAAACCAATCTTACAACCGGAATCGTCCTTTCATTTGGCAAATTATATGATTATATTGCTTACTGTTTATTGTATGATTATGACTGAAATAATAACCTTAAAACATGCAATTTGATATGCTTTTTTAACTTTCTCATAATAATATACTACTTATCTGAGTCGTATAGCGTTATTTCTTATATAAAATCAACTCACAAAAAATCCATTAAAGATCGAAGCCCTCAAACTGTTAAATGTTTCCCTAAACAGGTTTCAGGCAATGACGCCTGATTGCTGTGACGTAAGGCGTAAGTGGAGCACAAGCTTTTGAACTTAAGATGTAGTTCCACTAGATGCGCTAATCATTACTTTATGTATTTAGATAGATTTCAATCGTTATTACTCTATGGAATCTACTTATAGTATATATATAGCGCAGTTTAAAATTTTTCTTTTTAAGTAGGAAGGAAAATACTATCGGAAAAATTATCTTATTGAAATATATCTAATTCAAATTAAAAAAAAAACATTAAAAAGAATTACCATCAGTCAAATCTTTCACAAAACATCAAACATACTGAGAGTATTTCCTTCCATCCATCCGCAAATAAATCGCATTTGGGGAGTATTCATTCAAAAGGGCATTGAATGCCATACAAGTTCGAAATTGTAGAATAAGCAATGCAAAAAATACAATATTAAAATTGTACTCAATATTTTTATCATCGTCAAAGTAAGAACGTATTCGAAAAGCTAGTTAAAATATTAATAATAAGATTCTCGAATTCTTCGAATGCAACATAATCAATTTATACAGATATAAAAAAATGTTTTAATGATCTACACGATTAAAACTACTTCAAATTTCGTTATAAACATTCCAAATGTCAGCATTTCGAAATTGTAAAAGCAAAAGATAAACGGTAATAATGTTCGGTTTTCTGTTAGAAATTCAGCTCGCTTGCAATTTAGACATAATATAAACATGTCTTGCATAAACAAGTCAAGGATCATCCAGATATTTAGTTCCATATCTTTCGCAAGTTCGTGATATCTTAATACAATTAGGATGTATTAGTGATATCGATAAGTTTGATAAGGCAAGCTGTTTTAATTTTTTTAGTATCAAATTAATTTTACGAGATTAGTTATAATCCAAATTACAAGAAGTGACTCAGGTCTGAATCGAATTTTTAACTCAAACTTCAAAATATCTTATTGAATAGGCATTTTGTAATACAATTTTGGATCTTTAATTTCTTACATCTACCACTGGTATGGAATGTTGCTTCTGCTATAGAAGTTTTACATAGCGAACAAAGCTTATGAATAAATTTTGATTTAATTCAATAGAAATTTTCTTATGCACTTTATATAAAACCACGAGATTTCATAGGAAGCTTTAGATCCTTGCAACTGTGTTAGTTATTTACTAACATGCTGTAGCAGAATAAGATGATTTGTCTAAATTATTTCTATTTCCCGCATCATTCGCTCATTTCCCATTATTTAATACAATTTAAAGCTACTTCCGAAAGAACTTCTGCTTTTAATATTTCTCTCATCTTTATTAGGTAGGTGCATCAGACCATCGATGAACGGGTTTCATCACGTGGTTTGTATAATAAGTAAATAGGATGTAATATGGACATGTTATACATATATAAATAGAAAGCATTTAGTTCTGTCAATAATAATTGCATAATAATTGTCATCCAAGCTCGCCCCAACAAAAATACGGACATACTTTCTAAAGTTCCGATTCCGTAAGTTCGCCAGTATTAATTCGACACTTTTATGACTAAAAATGGACCTTTGCCTTCTCTTTGAGCCTCTATATTCACGTGCAATCTTTAGTGTAACCGGACTTGCTGCATTCGAAATAAAAAGCAACATGTGATAATTTGGAATTCGTGTAATCAGAAATCTCAAACGCGCCGAAAAGAAAAAAATGCGCCGAATACCTACATCATTATTTTTTTTACGTATAATCTAAATGGTTAATAAAGGTAGAATTATAAATGGAGACGATTACGTACACGCGACACGCCTGCGTACGTACGATTTTTTATTTACATATTCAAATGAACTTTTTATTTACTCCAAGAGGTACCGAGCCTAGTTTTCACTTTAAGCTTTGGAAAATCCATAGACCAATACGCACTTGACAATTTTTTCACGTTTCAATATTCCTCTCATATTAAAATCTTATAGACATTTTTTTTTATTTGGAAAGTGAACATGCACATGAACCACAACCTTCTCCCATGAACATCTGCATCTTCATCACCAAAGGATCGGCAGATGGGTTGCCTTAGAATTTATAGTATTCGTATACATAAGGCGTATAATAATCCTGTACTTTTAATATAAATTATACATTAAATTATTATTTTGTACCAAAATACTTTATTTGCAATATCGTATGTTTTATGTGACACGAATAAGCAGTAAGACGCCATTCAGTCTCTGAGCTCAGCCAGCCGAGTTCCTTGTCTCGGATGTGTTATAATATATGAACTGATGTAAAAAAATATTATATGTAAATTAAATATATGTATATATTATATACAAATATGACATCAGACTGCAAAATTTTGAGAAAAAAAATATCTATTTAATTTATATTATTTTTCAGATATAATTCTCTGTTTTGTATAACAGTTGTAGCGAAATCTACAACGTAGCGACAGCGATAGTCTTATTGATTTTTTTCTTTTGACTTATTGTTTTATTCAAAAATGTGACCATATCTGACCAAGACTTCATTTATAACCCTTACGATTCTTTCACGTATATATTATGTGGTATTATATGAAAAAAGAGATGTAAAATAACTTTTTGAATCAGAAAGCCACATGATTACGCACGCGTTATAAATCTCAATATGCATTTCATAATAAAAACTTTCTGTAACCTTGAACAGGTGTTTACATCATGTTTCGCGGATGCACAATATTGCCAAAAAGAAGGTCGACCGAAGCGAACTGTTGTGAATGCATCAGTCTAATTATATTCTTAGTACCAATCGCCTCTGTGGCTCAGTGGCATTGGCGTTGGGTCTAGCAACGGAGGTTCCGAGTTCGAATCAAGGGAAAGTTTTAATAAAGCATATGTATATTGGACTGGGAGAGCCAGAGAAGACTCGCCTACTTATTATTGAAACGCACACAGACATTTCTCTCCCAAACACCACAAAGAATGTTGGGAATTTTATATTAATTAACCAATATTGTAACCGTTAAATAAACAATATATACTTACATAAGAGCCATTGTCAGTTTTTGAAACTCGTTAATATTTGGTCTTATTCTACTTAGACATGAACTCACATTGTTTTTGTATGCGCTTTAGATGTCAAGTACGATTTGGCGTGATTGATAAAAGTATTTTGAGAATCTGTTCCTAATTAAATATATAGGTATTAAAATAAAGTTTAAAATACCGTTGAGTTGTTGCACACTGGTGTCTATTGATAGTACCTACTAGGGATGTTACGGAAGTGGTTAAATCGGAACCGAATTCGGAATCGGAGCTTTTAAATTTGGTTTGTCGGAACCGGAATCGGAACCGGAAGCGGAATCGGAAGTAGAGGCAAAAGAGAGATAATATGTTATAAAATAAAATTACAAACATTATTTATCAATTTCATTCATATCAGTTCAAGAAATAAAACACCTTCCTGAGTGTTGAAAATAAAAATAAACGAATTTTTCTTAAATTTTATACAGTAGTAAAATAAATCAAATAGTGCCTACTGCATCCACCGCCGCCGCTGCGCTTCGACTTCCGATTATAACCTCCGATTCTAATTTATCGGAACCGAAATCGGAATCGGAGGTGCGAAATCGATCGGAAGTTCCGACCTTTCGGAACCGGAACCGAAGCTCCGTAACATCCCTGGTACCTACAACGGCCGCCCTACACGCTGTATCTTTTTAGTGATCTTACGAACGAACAAATGAAATGACTAAAATCAGATGATATAAAAAAATTGCGTTAGTATATAAACGATATGTATTTTATTTATTTGTGTGCAAAGCGACTGAAATAAATATATTTATATATATGTATTTTCAAAAATTATGGTTGTGGTAATTAGTAGCAAAAATAATAGTTTCCTAGTTTATTTACCTACCTGTGCCTGTATTCACGATCGATCGAAAGCGTTCCGACCCGAAAGCCACGGAAAATGTTTTGTATCCTACCCGATATGAAAATGGTATTCACAATTCCGATAGAACTGAACATCGGCAATCTTCGGGAGTTTCCGATTAGAGTCTTGGTAAAATGGTAGAAATCGTTCATGAAGAACGCTAGTGAATTGATGGTCTATGGTCTATACTAAAAATGAATATCCTAAGATACTACATAAGTTAATTTAAGATTGTATGGTTTATTTATAGTTTAATTTCTTAGTTATAGTTATAATTTCTTGAGTTTTGTGTATATTTAAATATATTACGGATAACAAAATCTTTTTTGTGCCAATAAAAAGACTCTGTAAATGCACGAAGCATATATGTCACAACCGCTACTTGTCATCTGTCACAGTGCCTGACATAATAAAAAAATAAATTAAAGTTAAATAATAATATAATAATGAATATTCGCCAACTATATGTACTCAATAAGTCAAGACATTTCTCCGCAAACCTCGCCACTACCCCACCGATAAAGTCTTCAACTCTGCAAGGCTACAGCGAGTGTATTTCGAGTTCAACAACTGTAACTCGTTTAGCTTCATACAGAAACCCTTCAAGTTGGAATCAAGGAGCTAGAATACATAGAATCCATAGGGTATATTTATCGAAAGATAGAACCGCCTTTGGTTATCGATTCCCATGTTTCATGCATCCATTTATATTTAACAAAGTCAACAAAGAAATTGGAATCGCCCCTAATCTGTTCGAGGCAAAATGCTGACGACAAAATTGCAGCAATCACTGAATTACATACTAACAGAAAACCTCCTTATCCTCATCAGTGCACTACACACTATCAATAAGAATTACAAGTTGCTGTTCTCTATGAATTAAGAAATTAATTTTATACTTATAATCACTAATTGATTTTTATTTTATTTGTTTTGGTACCTCTTAATATGTTTATATACATAAGTCTAAATGTGTGCATATAGTATTTATAATTGTTAGACAGTAAATATCAAATAATTGTCTACTCAAGTGATTTTGTTACATTAATTTACATTCTATCAACTCATTTGTAAAGGTGACCAAGATATAATTTAATAGTTTGTATTATTAAGTAAATAAATTATTATTATGTTTTAAATGGTTTAATTTTTGCATCCAAAGATCAAGACTTTATATAATACTAGCAATCCTCCTCGGCTTCAAACGGGTAGCATAGTGGTAGAAAAATAGCATATGTTACTTGCTGATGATGTAACTTTCTATTGGTGAAAGGGTTTTTAAAATAGTTTTTGTGTTTATTCATAACATACAATATTAGTATAGATTATAATTAAGTTTTGCTATTTTGTTAATTATAAAGTAACTAGTTCTCTTAATAGATACAAAACTTTATATTTCAAACTGATAGATTTTTATAGTTCCTATGATAGTTATATCATAATTTGTCATAGGTAGTAAAATGCTATATTTGTTTATTAAAGTTTAAATTTTCATAGATATACTATTAATATTAATCCAAGATATTGTTTTTGTAAAACTGTTTATATTAAAAACTGATAATGTTGATGAATCTTATGGAATATTATAATTTATATTCATTTTTAAAGGTTTGATAGACAATAGATATAGATTATATACCTATTAAAAATAAAATAAAAACAGTTCAAATAAAAAGGCTATTTATTTATTACTGAGGTTCTAAAGTCCAATGTCCTCTATAAAGGGCCACTGCCACTTGCTGTGCAGGTGTGTCTGGTGGATCGCTGCAGCTGATATCATGTGTTTCTTCATCCAGCAGCACTTTTAAATCACTAATGCAAAATATATTGCTCATGATATTCATGCTTACGAAGGCCACACAACAGCATTCTGTACCTACAATAAATAGACTTAAGTTTAATATTGTCTTTTATTAACGCGAGTATCACACATTTAAATTTTTTTCAATAAAATTTTTAATCCGGTATACAGTATTTTATTTAAAAGACTTAAGTTTATTCAATATATTTATGATTCTTCAGTCAGAGTCAGATACCTATATTTTAAATAGCATTTATATTAGGTATATTAAAATTGGATATCTTTACAATAAATGAATAGTTCAATAACTATTGAATTTTTAGAACTTTGAAGAAGAATAAGGCTTTATCACTTGTACATTCAGGGAATGTTGGCATTTTCTATTGATGTAAAGTTTTTCACAATCCACTGGTATTTTTATTTAGATATCATTGTATCTAATACAAAACTCAGCATACCAAGAAAATTATTTTACAAATTACTATTGTTTCTACAAAATTGTATATATTAAAGTAAAACTCTAAATATTATGTTTTAATCATGTTTTCCTTTTTAATTTCATTTACAAAAATAAAAATATACAAACTTGAACAATCTAACTTGCCTTTATTGTGCAGAATGTGGAAACACTTACAGAAATGTGGATATAATAAGGCTATTTATAGCTTGAGATATAGTATTTGATACAGAAGCTTGACTTAAAAGAATCCCTTCCATCAGGTTTCTGCTATTGAGCATTAAAATGAAGGGCTGCCTTTTTCACTTTCTTATGAGTAATTTGAAGTTACAACAATTAGTTTGTTGTTTTGTTTTCCAACGTTACGTCGATATGTTCCGCTTAAAACTAAAGGTTTAATATTATTATTTATTGTATTATTAATATAATATATTATGATTAACTTAAGATGGACACAAACTCTTTTCGATTACTCACCGTCAATTATTATTTTACTAATACAAAAAGACTGTGAATACTAAAGAGAATCAACCTAAAACGAAGTAAACAAACACTACTGCCTTTATGTTTAGCTTCATCAATATAAAATATAAATAATCAAAGCAGTCATGAATATTTAAGGTTATCACAATACTAATTGATCTCGGAACTTGCTTGCTTCCGACAGCAAATTGGTCTCGGATAACTTTCCGTGAAAATCCAGTTTTAAAACGTCAATTTTTTTCCGATACGGATTCGTGAATTGAGATTTAAAGGAATCGTTTAAAATCGGTTCGGAAAGACGGTTTCGATTGATTGTGAATAACCCTACTGTTATAAGGCAAATGCCGTTTAGTCATGTGAAAGATTTATTTCCACTCGTCATAAATAGTAATAGGTGTGCAATTAAATACGGGTGGTAAATAAAGATGGCTAATAGCTATGTTATTTCGAAATAGCTAAGTTACAGCGAAATATCTAAGTTATGGCCTATGTTATGACAGAAAATGAAGTGTTCGTCAAACAAAATCTTTTGCAATTCTATATACAGGTATAAAAAACGTACATAATCGTACACGATTAACCGATTCAAACACAAATACATACAAATGCTTGGAAAACCCAATATGTTCGTTGATAAAGGAGACCGCTCGGTACATGTTGCGGCATGAAAATTGCACATAATGATTTTCAGCTATTTCCTCTTAGCTATGTAGTTCTGAATTAATTTAAAGACACAAAAAAATCTATTAAAACGGTTTATCGCAAAAATAATAGTCAGATTATTCACACCGTCGCGGTCGAGAGTAGGTAGTATAAAATTGAAACGCGCAGTAAAATATTACTGGCTGAAATATGTCATTTTGTATACGTTTTGCAATGTATGACCGACGTAACTTATTCAGTACTCAAAATATTATATCCTTGAAAGGTCAAGTATATTTTAAGCGAATACCTGACCCGAGACATCCATAATAGCGGAACCATACCAGGATATGGAAGTTTGTTGCATAGTTTAATAACTTTCTGATCTAAAGAGAGTTGGGTGTGATTTTCATAAATCTTGTTTCTTAATTCAAAAAATATATATAAAATTTCCATGTCACAATGTTAGTTACCGTACCTACTACTCTGTCAAGAAAGTACCGGGAAAAGATCAATAAAACACAAATTGTTTGTTATTCATCCAAATTTATTTTATCACCTTCAAAGTATGCTCCTTCAGAAACGATAAACTTACGCCAACAAATAATCCAATCATCAAAACATTTTTTAAACGTTGTTTCCGGAATTGAGTTCAGTTCTCGCCGCGAATTCTCCTTCATGTCTTTTACCGATTGAAAACGGGTGCCTCGAAGTGGTAATTTGAGTTCAGGAATAAGAAAGTAGTCGGCTGGAGCCATATCTGGTGAATATGGTGGTTACTCGATGGTATTTGTTGAGTGTTTGGTAAAAAAATCGTTCACAATGATGGCCTTGTGCGAAGGCGCATTATCATGGTGCAAGATCCAAGAATTTTCTTTCCACAAATCAGGCCTTTTTCGTCGAATTTGCTCTCTTAAACGCCGAAAAACGCTCAAATAATATTTCTTATTTACCGTTTGACCTTCGGGCAGGAATTCATTCACTTTTGCGATGTTAACTTCAGTTGCACACATTGATGGCCTACCAGAGCGAGGCAAATCTTCCATCACAACTTGACCACTTTTGAACGCTTTGCACCACTCATAAGCACGAGTTTTTGATAAACTCGAGTCACCGTAAGCCTTCTGTAACATTTTCAGTGTCACACGAAATTCCATTGGCGATGCAAAGTTTAAGACAAACTCTTTGTTCGATGTTTTTGTCCATTATGAAATTCGCAATACACACTAGATATGATATAACTAAAAACATCACTGTATTTAATATAAATAACAGATGCAACTCAAACTCCGCGCCAAAATGGAAAACAGTTGTTCAAATCTGACAACAACAAAAAAAACAAAAATTTTAATTTAGAATCATAAACAAATAATCCATTCCCGATACTTTCTTGACTGAATGTACTCCTCCGAAACGGCTTTACCGATTTTTACCAAATTTTATATGCGTATTCAGTAGGTCTGAGAATCGGAACGGAGAACTATCTATTTTTCATACCCCTAAGTGATAAGGGTTGTTCACCCTTAAAATTTTTTTTTAATTTTTTTATAATGTGGCATTAAAAAATACATACAACCCTATATTTTCACTTGTCAAAAAATCTAGACCCGTGCGAAGCCGGGGCGGGTCGCTAGTTCTTACATAAATTTACAATTGTCAAGCACACTAGACACCTCACCCAACACACATAACAAAAATATACACTCTAATACCTCCCAGTATGAGTATTAAACCATTATATTATGCAGTTAGTAAAATTTTATGGAGCTCTTAATGATATGTCAAACAATTAGGAATAGCAACTATACAGAGACACGGAAGAGACTAGTCACCTTATCAAATAGAGTGGGTATAGACCTCAGATTAAATAATGGGTGCTAATTAACCAGGCTTCTTTTTAATAGCATTATTCGCCTCTAAAAATTTAAGTTGCCTTCTAAATTACTAAGTCAGCCACAATTAACGAGCATCTAAATAATACTATCTTAGCCACTAGTTATCTTCTATGTAATCCACTCTAAATACAACTCAGCATGAGTAAAATAAGTAGGATTCTGGCACTCGTCGGCCGCTGCCGAGGCGCAGTGACTCGTGCGCGGTGTTCACCATACCAACATAACCTAACCTAGGTGGTAGTCCATGGCGTTGTAGAAAATACGAATTAGTTTATTAGAAGCTATGTAAATTTCGCGTTGCTTAGTTATAAAATTAGAAGTTTGATCACGTGGAGAATAAATAATTTTGTGGCTTGACTTATAATTTCCCTTAAATAACAATGGCTATATTTTTTGTACTGGAAGGAGGAACCACTAAAAAATCCTCGGTGGCCATCCTTAGTGAATTATGGAGACTCCGGGATCCCGGACACTATTCTTGGACCGAAACTACAGATTACTGACTTCGTCTTAGCCTTTTCAACTGCTGACACATTTATAGAAACTAACTATTTCTAGCACGCTTAGTCATAGGTCCTGCCAGTCTCTACTGTCCATTTGCGATTTTGCACTTCTTTGTGCTATTGTCAATCGTGACAGTTCCTCATATTAGGATACAATGTATTGTAGCTATTATAACCATAGTATAAACGCAATGGCGAATTTACACATTTCCAATGTATAGGCTGTTAAATTATTGCAGCCCTTGCCTCTAAAACTGCCAGTTTCTAAACTGTCAAAAATAAAATAATAGGGGAGAGAGAAAGGTCATTGGCAATCTCGTAGACTTTGTAAGATATCAGAAAACTTTACATCAATCTTTCTGATTTATATAAACCAGCTAAAAGTAAAAAATGGTCCTCTTTGCCGCCCCTAAAATCTGCCGTCCTAAGCTCAAGCCTACTCAACCTGCTGGTAAATCCGCCTTTGTATAAACCTAATGTTTTATGTTAAATAAATCCCTATTAAACTTATTGTTCTACACTTTATTTGAAAATTGAATTAGATTTAAAATTTAATAAAAGTCAAATAGTTTTGATTCACGCTTTATTAAGTATTTTTTTAAATATTATATTAAAGCATTCTGATTTAATATAATACTTTAAAAAAGATTTTACATGTTCATAAGATATATATTTTAAAATAGACTTTACATGTTCTGTAGACTTTTACATGTTCTATAATAACGGGATCTTAGACCTCTTAGTTTTTCTGTGGATACGATGCAAATAGGTAGTCGGCACACCGGCGTTAAGTGAACACCGAACATGGGTTTTTGCAACACTAGAGGATTTGCATGTGTGTTGAGATTTGTAGATGTTGGCGGATGTCACATCTCTTGATCGGAATTATACCGGCTTCATAACGATCAACGGTCTTTTCCTTTACTGTTAATCGTTAGTTATTTGATCGCAGGAAACTCGTTACGGTATGGGCTTTAGCTAGTATTTAATGAGCATAAGTCATGTCTAATTTCTGTTTCAATTTATAAATGCAGTAAAAGTTTAACTCACCACATCACCAAACCTAGGAAAGCTGTTGTTATACGCAACAACCTCGTTCAGTAACAACAAAAGACCGGCAAACCACATTTTGTAAACATCACGGTCATAAAACACACACCATAAATTATCACATTAAAACATTACATAAAAAACTGTGACAAAATACATTATACATACACATAATTAATTTAAATTCGGAATTTCAAAAAAATTAAATGTCATGATTTTAGTCAGTTTTTTTTTAAATCCTGAACGCGTGTGTATCTGTCACGTTAGGCGGGAAAAGTCAGCGCAAGCGCGCGACTGCGCCGCACGCGGCTCGTTGCTCAACAATATCTTTATCACGACCTCAGCGTATGTGCGATGTGTAGGTATCCCCGCCGTCTAATTAGTGACATTAATCAATCAGTCGATCAATTGCTCGACTGGAGCCTTCATCAAAACATTAGAAAGTGTTAAGTGGAACCAACATGATGTTGTTAACCCTAAAGCTGTACTGTACTTGCCCATGAGGGATACAGAGCTATGATACTATGATATAACAATAGAGAACTATTTGGCTGTCTTTGAGGTGGCCAACTTGAAGCATATCCTAAGTAACTGGATATCAATATAGGTATTTAATTTATGCTACGCTGGTATATTTATAGAAAAGTCACTAAACAATATTATGCGATCGCCTTCGGCAGCCTTTATCCGTTGCGTAGAGTTGTCGGGCCACACATATGAGTGTTCTAGAGGTATTATTTGGGTTTCCGACCATGTGACTTTTAAGACACGTTTTTCCTCGCACAACCACTTTTTATAACCAGTTGTTGGCCGCGATTTTTTCGGACTACTTGAGAACTTTCAGGAAATAAACCTGCTCTTATTTTTAAAGGCCGGCAACTCTTCTCCGAGGTTTCTTGTATTTCATATGTTAATACACGGCAGTAATCTTTAATTATCAGGTAAGATGAAAAAACATATTAATTATTGAGAAATAAATATCTTGAATATAACCTAAGAAGATATGGTTTAATACTAGATTTTGTATAAGCTTGATAGTTCCACATGGAACTATGAAAAAAATGAAGACCTCTAAGGTAGTATACTGCTTTTCACCGTACTGATGTCTGATTTCTCGCCAAATAAATAATTTTAAAGCACACGGTTACCAAACCCACCAAGACACAGTGAATAGTATATAAGGAAAAATGGTAGATGATCGCCAGGGAGTAAGAAACATAGAAAATTTTACGGTGAGAAAGCACAGATAAAAACATATAAGTGACACCTACGTGAATTAATTATCTACTTCGATCACGTAACTTCCCGACATCATGCCCCATGACCGTACTGTCAGTAGTCAGACTGGTCAAGGATTAACCCTTTAATTTTAGACACTATTTCCTTTTTTTAAATGAACATCTTATACGAAAGATTTTGACATATCATACGAACATTACTTTTTTTTTCGAAACATAACACTCCCACTCAAAAAGATGCTGATTTTTCGTGTACTTTTTCATTATTGAGACGCACCTAATTACATTACATGTAATTGCAATAAATTATATAATAACACACATTCGTAACGTAATTCATTTATCTCCACCGCTCATTACACAATGCCGTAAAATAAATAATAGGCACCAAACTTGACTCTTGTCCACACTTTCATTTTTTGACCTCTTACCAACTTAATTGAAATTAAATAATAAAAAACTATTTTAATATAAAAAAATGTACTCCAGTAAACTACATCTGTAAAAAACATGAAAGTGAAAGAATACTCTCCTTTTTGTTTAATTATAATTATATATTTTACGCTTATCGTTATTAAAAATATCCTTTTTTTTAAATGCAACAAAACATTCTTGACTACATGTTTATGAATTAATTACATTGTAATAAATTACTCATATGTTTTTCGTATGTTAGAAATCAGATTAAAATCATTTTTAACTGTACCAAATCAATTATAACCGATTTTCACAATATTAATGGTCATAGGCGACTTATTTCAATCAACATTTAATACTGTCCTTTATTAACGCGAGAATCAGACATTTAAACAAGAGGACACTATATCGCCATAACATGGAAAATTACAGCATATACATATCAACTCTCAGGAATAGATGGCGATAGTATGGCAACTTTGTGAAAATTCAAATCAAATAGCTGTCACCTTTCGACCTTTCAGTCTGCCCGTGACCACGTTTGCTGGAAAGCATTCAAAACATCGCGTCGCGTCGGGAATCGGGATATATTTCAACTCTACGTACTATAATTAGCATAGTTTACACACCACAGCTTAATACTTAAAACTGACAATTCAATACATTTACACATACAGTACTAAGAAAACAATACCTATACCTATAAAAAAGTGTAATTTCTACATAATACTTACTACATTTTCAGATTACCCAATCTGTAATAATTGCATTGTCTTTATATTAGGTAGTAATTATAGATTTGCAATCAAATTAAGCGTTTACGTACTACTAATTCAATTCTGATGAGAATCAAAATATTAATAAATACTTTTCTATTCTATTCTAATAATAATTAATAATATACTTAAGGAATACAGACAAAACACCTCTTTAAATTCGTTAAAACCGATTGTTTTAAAAAAAAAAACGTATTGTATAATTTAGGTAAGGAGGATTCATTGGGTAATCACACTAAGTCAAATAAATCATGGGAAATTGTTTGGTAATTGCCAGTTTATTAAAAATTTGCCAGAAGCACACACTTGACCTGTCCAGTAATCAAATAACGATTTTATGTTAATTAATTTAGCACATATATACCTACATATATGTTTATTGATGTATATTTTCAGGAAGTTTTTCAGAAAATAAGGGCGTTATAACGCTTTTTCAAGCAACATGTCCCAGCTTCGGAAGAATTTAAAAATATACTTATGAACAGGTTGAATAATATTAATTTAACCATAAAACTTATTATTAAAATTACATAATTATTTATGAAATGTTAGTATTTTAAAGATAAAAAAGAAACAATGAACACAAATATGACACTATTTAAGTTTATATAATTAAAATTATTACGTATTAATATTCTAATCATTATTTGTGATATTTCAAATCAGTCCGCTGTCACCTTACAGTCTGCCCGTGGTTGCTGAAAAGTATCCGAAACGTCGGAATAAATAATATAAATAATAAATCGCGTTTTATTATTTATATTATTTATTCCGACGTATAATGTATTCGTTATCCGGTATAATGTAATTTATTTAAATCTATCACTATCAAGCTATGTGACCTAATCTCTCAGTACTTTGATTCTGGATGATGAGGATTTTAATGAAGAAGTGCTAATCATAAATTATAACTATGAGTATCCTATAAATGTACTATAATTTTCAGCAATAATACTTAGAAATGATACCGAGAGATTCAACTGATAAAAAAACTGTCCAAGTGCGAGTCCCACTCGCGCACCCAGGGTTCCGTATGAACTTTTAGTTTAGTTAGATTTTATATATAGAATAAAATCCTAACTACTTAAGTACTTGACATTGCTTCTTGCCCATGATTCTTGGTCAACGGGAAGTACCCTATAGGTTTTGATTCCCTTGCGAGACCGAGCATAAAAGGTCGTATATTTCGATTTTTCGATTGCGTCGACATAGAAGTTTACTTTAGAGTATTTTTCAATGCTGCAAGCGATTGCAGACCTGAGTATTTAATATTAATTTCAACCTCCACCTCAAATACCAATACCTCCACGCGTTCCTGAGTAAAAGGGTCTTGACAGACAGACAGACGGACAACGATGCGATCCTGTAAGTGTTCCGTTTTTACGTACGGAACCCTAAAAATAGGAAACAGAAGTAATTCAAATTTAAAATATAATTACCCCATAATTCTTTAGAATATTATCATATTTGGAAACTGATAAATTATATAAACAAAATCCATATTATAATCATTGTGTGAAGAGAAAGTGTTTATTCTTATAATTTATTTAAATAATATATTAATGTGTGTCGTTAGACTAAAATCTAATGAGTCCTCACGTTCAGCTTACATGTGTATGTCGTAACTATACGTACATATTTACATAGATATCTGCTTTGTAAATTGTACCATTCTCCATTCATACAACGCTCCATGCAGAATACTTAGTTTTTAGTACTCTTATAAACTAGTTCATAATAATTTGTCGAACCATTGTTCTTTTTATTTTCATAAGGTCGTCGCTACGGAAGAAGTTTTACGAGAAACTTTGATGTGTTTTTTTATGTTTCCTTGCAAGATACTATACCTACTTTTGAGTTGGAACTAGAACGAATAATGGTTATTCGGATGAACCATCTAATAAGTACCGTGTTGTCTATCCTTATGCAGGGAGAACATTGAATATGGTTAATCTAAAGTCTAAACAATATAATGTACATACGATCTATGTGCAGGCTTAATGGAATTACAGTAAATGAAATATTCAGACAACTAAAAGTGCCTATAATAATAATACTAGATAAAAATTCTTAGCTAACTCCCATTCTTTCTAGTCTGTGTAGACATGACGTTTCTGGTGTAAATAAATTACTACATATAAACAAATATTGAGTGACCCAATTAATGGAATAACCTTCATCCTAACCCAAAGTTCTTCTCTGTTATTAAACCTACCGCCCAAAAACAATCTCGAACGCTAATCAACATTGAGGTGCACTTAAAAGTATATCTAACCCTTTCATTACGAAGGTAAAATGAAAGATAGAAACATTTTAAGAAGCCCTCAAATTTTGATTATCGTTTTAGTATTCCGCGGATATCTAAAATACAATGATAGGGAAGAGAGAAAAGTCATCGAAATTAAATTTATTGTAGCAGTGGCGTAGTTAGGTGAACAAGGGCCTCGGTGCAGAGAAAAAAATCGCAACAATTTTTTTCTAACTTCAAGAGCTGCCTCCCCCTCATTCCAAAATCCAGGGGCCCTCTTAGCTTCAGGGCACTGTATTGTAGACATTTTACTTTCTCTCTGTAAGATACAGAAACCCGTCTTACATTTTGATTTCTATAAGATGCTCTAAAAAATATGCTCCCCAAATTTGCCGCCCCTACCTACTGCCGCCTCGAACCTACTCTGCCTGCTGGTAATTTCGCCACTGCCCATTGCCCAAACATCAATACATGTTCACAAGAGAACACGGATATTGTTTTATTTACATGTGGACGCTGTTAAGCAATACAGTGTCAACCCACAAAATGATAAAAATGTAAATTTTGATACCAATCGCTTCCTTATGAGCTGGAGTACATATTTCAAAAGAGATATAGGTATATCACTTAAATCGTTTTAATATCAAAAATATTTAAAAAACAAGTGGGCACGAAACCCTAACATGTTTAGAATATTTATAAATAATGCACTAAATTCTATTACTTTGATTGCTACCAAGAAAAACGATACACATTTAGTGTAATAATATTAATTACAAAAAAAAAATATTATTTCTGTTATTTTTGTTAAGAAATTTAATAAAACCTAATTGAAACTTCAAACTCAATTTTCTCAAAATGACATACATGTGGTTTGACACTGTGTTGCTTAACAGCGTCCATGTAGACAAGGGAGCACGAGGCTCCTTTGCACTTAGGTAAAACAGACTTCAGCCGTAAGACTCCAACCAATGATGTGCGGTCAACCAAATATTTAACTTGGAGGCTTGTAAATCTATAGACTGAAACACGCAACCTGCATATCACAGCTTTTCCATCTATGGTTCTTCGTTATCCGGTTGGGACTATTTCTCCTACTCGTTTAATCTACGCAATGGCCAGACATTTCTAGTTGTACCGTTTAAATAGCTATACAGGACAATTATGAGGACTAGCGTTGTTTATTTTACTGCTGTATATCAAAACTTTGTAGACCATGACTTATTAGCTCTGTGAAACATATATAACACAACAAGTATTATAATTATGGACCTTTCTTTCGATTTGAATTCATAAGCTGCACTGCTTCATCATTATTCCGTTTAACACATTATTACGTGATCTGAGACATAAATAAAAAGCGCGTCTACAATGTATCAACATATCTTAATCGATACCAATGGTGGGTAATTAATACAAGTGACATAAGTGGATCCCGGGTTTCGTAACATATTACGGCATTAGAAAGTGTCCGTGATTCCTGTTGGCATGCCTTAAAAGAAATAAAGCGTTTGGTGTTGCCAGATACGAGGTTGGGAAACTAATGATAGCACGTATATTAATGAAACATTTTTAATAAGTTTAGATAGGCAAAAGCCGAGCTGTGATTAACAAAATTGATTATCTCTCGAAAATGCGATCTTTTTTTTCAATAATATTATGTCGATGTGGGTCAAATTGATACGAATTAGATGTATAAAACCATAATTATTAAAGTGTTCATTACTGCTCTTATAGTATATATGTGACGTTTTCAAGACCAAAACACTTTACTTTAGTTATGCTGAAAGAATTTGGTATGAAGATATCTGAAAACTAAATCCTGAAATTTATATTATTTTTTATCATAATTTATGGTTATTACTAATTATATATTATTAATAAGACAAATTGTGCGTTTTTTTACAATTTCAAGATTTGGAAATTGGGAAAAATATTAGTGTAGCAACACTACTGTTTGCCTTTTTTTAGTATTCCTATCAAAACCTGCCGTGCACAGAATGAAGGTGTTAATTTTGCACAGAAATCGCTTGACAGGATTGGGTCAAGCGTGGCTTGCAAGTATAATTTTTAGCACAAACTTTGCATGAATTTGATTAATGACAAATATTTTTCTCATGCCGACTAGCGTTTCAAATGCCTCTACCAATGAATGCTACGGCTAAACATGAGGAAAGGATTATAGGCTAAAATAAAGATAACTTACAATCATTGACGTTTATTTTTGTAGAATATTTATATTTTTCATTTCAGCATTCGGAAATCCATAGATTGAAATCGAAACGTGCCATGTGCACTTCACGGTTTTTCCATCTATGAATGGTGGTTTGTTACCCGGTCGGAATTTAGATATTCCTCCCACCCGATCAATGCCCGAAGTTTCAAACGTGGGGAAAACATGCTTACAGAAAACTATAATCATGTTGTCCCAGGTGGGATTCGAACCCACGACCCATCGATGCGAACGGCAGGTGTTCTACCAAACGCGCCAACAAGCCCGTCAAAATAATTATAACATTTAAATTTATAAAGGTTGCTTATGCCTGAAATAAACATTTACTTTTTGTAATAGTTTCTTTTTTAATATCTAAAATCACGGCTTCAATTAATATTTTAAATAAACAGTGACAATATTATCCGCAAAATTTACATTAAAAAGCAAATTAATATAACATTAAATAGTAATAAGACAATAGGCATTTTTATGATGAAGTATTCATTAATAATGCACCGAAATCGAAAACATTTTTCTATACATAATAATTAATGTTCAGTCAATTCATAATTTTACTATATCTATTTAGACGCCTGTAAAAAATAACTTAGCAAGGACGTATATTTTTTTAACATTATAATTTATACCGAGATGGAAATTTGATCACGTATTAAAAAGTTCACTACGCCAATAAATAAAAATATACTAATGATAAATAGAATACTAAAACTTACCAAAATACTATATTTTGGAGCAAGGTAGTTTACTTACTTTTTCAGCTGATAATAAACGTTATGAATTATAAATGTATGAACTACCTACATGACATTTTATCATGGTTAACATTAGACTGAAGATTATATAAAAATAGGTTTTTTTCTCCTCTTATATTGATGGCTTAACTAGTAATAGTTTCTCTAAAGAAATTGTTCCTAAAGCCGTAGAAGTGAACTCGAAGTATTTTTGAAGATGCAGTCCCGACATTAGATATTATGCATCGAACAAATGTGCGAGTAATTTCTACATTATGTACCCTCCTCGTGTCATTCGTGTTATTCGAAACGTGCAAAAGGCCAACAGGGGCAAATCAACGGTATCGCGCATGGCTCCAAAACAAATTGCCGCCTAAATAGCCGCAGGCATAATATATTTTAATGAAGGCTCTAAATTAGTCTTGTTGTAGTGTGCAGTAGTGATGCACGCGGGAAAACCAGCGTCAAAGTTGCAACTCTAAAGAGTCTTGAAATGCTCGTAGACTCGTAAAAGTGTAAATAAACGAGTGTTTTGAAGAAGCATTGACTGCTATGCGGTTCATAACCAGCCGTATCCGATTAGCATAAAATTGTTTTATGTTATATACTAATTAGTATTAATTATTATTTTCTGACCGTATACTTTAAACCGCTTTTTCTTGTGATTCTTTGAAATCGGCGGGCGTGATAGCAAAAAAATTATTCGATTTATAAGTCCAAACTCCAAATCATTCACTATCATTCTCTAGGTCTATACCATACTAAATGAACTAAAACATTCAAATAAAAATAATTTTATGCTACATATTTTATATTTTTACACGAAGAAAGAAAAAAAAATTGTAAAAATTTATACTTTTTAGTTCAAGCTCGAAAATTAACGTAGTACCTATCTCGGTTCTTTATCTGTTTTTTAGTTCATCGACGGTAAAAATAAATGTAATTTAAAAATAAAAATCGGTTCAGCCATACGCGAGATAATCACATTTTTCCGGGACCCTACATCAGTCGACTCCTCCAGAGCTAGACTAATTATTAGTCATTTATCTATATTATAATAATGTTTTTTGGTTTGTAAGAGAGATTTTGGTTTTGTATTCAATTTTATGCCGGTAATTCTCACAGATTAGAGACACGATGAATTCTTTTTTTTTATGATTCCACATAATTTAAAAAAAAACATAAACAGAATTGATCTAGTTATAGAAATTGTATAAAACGGAATGTGTGTTGTATTTTTTGGTATTGTCTTGGAACTTGAAATGCCAATTGTCATTTGTCAATGTCAAATAGTGAGCCGAATGACGAATAGAAAATCTTTGAGTTGTTGGATTTGACTTCAAAATATTCTGAAAAATCCTTAACAGCCATGGCTTATCTTATTCAGCCTGACTATGTGAAATATGTGTGTACTTGTGGACAGATGAAACCAATTACAAACTTATATTTTTGTCGGCATTGCTTAAAGATTCGATGTGGTTTCTGCATATGTCATGAGGTATGTTTTCTAGTTTTATTTTCTATTATAAATAAATAAATAAAGTATTTTTTTTAGTTGTATTTACATGGTGCTTGTATTGTTGTATTGTTCAGGTTGATTCACATTACTGTGCAAATTGTCTGGAGAATATGCCTTCTTCAGAGGCGAGACTAAAGAAGAACCGCTGTAGTAGTTGTTTTGATTGTCCAAGCTGTTTTCACACATTGTCAACTCGTGCTACCATAGCTCAGCCTCGCCAGGACCCTGCTTCTGGGGATGCAAAGGTTGAAAACAAACAACCTAAGAAAATGTACTACTTATCCTGTTTTAACTGTAGATGGACATCTAGGGATGTGGGCATTCCAGATCAACCTGTCGGTAAGTTTAGTTCTAAAAACCCTTCAGGGTTATACCACCATTGCCAATCAACTATTGAATTTAAAAATCTCTTCTAAATAATATTATTACTGGACTACAAGTTAAATTCTAGAAGTTTATATAAGTATCTGTCGCCTAAACTATAAATTAGTATTAAAAGTTTTTGTATGTTTAAATACATAGCTTTATTTATTTATTTGTTTTAATAAAATAAGCACCCTAACATTAAATGTAAAATATCATACAATATTCTAAAACGAACACAATGTCCTAAATACATAAATATATTCATTTCTGTATATTATACTCCTCAAAAGACGAAGAATCGAGAAAGAATTCAATAAAAATCTTTTCATTTTACTTGTAATTTTACTTAATAGTAATTAGTCATATTTTATTATAGCATCAGGTGGATGGCCCGAAAGAATAAATCCATTTACTCACCGTTTTGGGCAATTGCTGGAATACTACAAAGCAATAGCACAACAAGAAAAACAGGAGAAACTTGATAAAGAGAGGAAAAAGTTTGCTATTCAACGGAAATACATCACTCTTACTGTAAGTACTTTCTGCTAACTGAAACATTATAAGGAATCATTGATATATCATATGAAAAAATAATGATTGAAGCTCTGATTAATTATCTAAATATATATTTTTTCCCCTCCTAATATCCCTTTAACACACAAAATGTCTCACATATTGGTAGACTCTAAGTGATGCTGCAGCTACAGTGATGATCCACGATCCGCCAGCAAGCAACTTAAAAAAAATTCAAGTATTATTCCTTGTTCATAAAAAAAATTATAAACAGGAGGATAGATTAAAAATGTCTGTTTCAGGATAAAACTGGTCTGACAGGTGCGATGGCACGCAACATAGCCGGTCTGCCCTCCAGCGAGAGCTCCTCTAGCGCTATAGCCAGTTTTGTGCCCAGCCAGGCCACAGAGGAAGTTGAGGAGTTGCCTGAAGATTACCACACTAGGGAGGTCAACTTGAACCTGAGTAAATGTCTATTTGCTTATGGATTTTTTTTTGTTAGATATTGACAGACGAGCATGAGGCTCCCTCTATGGTAGGTTCCTCAGCCACAGAACATCAGTCAATGATGCGCTGTCGACCTACTTTTCACTTCGAGAATTCGGAAATCCATAGACTGAAACTGTAACGCGCAATATGCCCTTCACTAGCTGATTGAATTACATCGTTAATTTATACATATATAGTTTCGGTCTTAGGTACGATTTGTAAAATGTACTTTCAAAGTGCATTAGGTCACAGTTGTAGGCACAAAAGCACAGGACACAAGATGATCACTTTTTAAAAAAGCAAAAAATGATGCAAAAATCCCTTCACTATGTGGAGAATGGCGATATAACTATCTACCATGTTTTGGCTGCTACTTATCCCTGACTTATACTATTTACGATTTTGCTTGTTATGTTTGCGTAGAGTATTAGTTGAGGAAGGGTGGTTGGTCTTCCTCCAACCTAAAGATCCTCGATCAGTCGAACCACTGACTGGCCGGCCCTAAGGCAGCAGTGGTTGATGTCGAGATGTTATATATATACTTAGCGCTCGGAAAATTATATAGCGCGATTCAGGATTAGACGTCTTCGTATTGTTTCGTGACGCAGATTGTAGATGTCGCTTTATGTAATTCTTTCCAGTAACGACGATGGCGCAGCGGCTGGCGGCGCCGGAGCGGCAGGCGCGGCTGGTGAGCCGGCTGCAGCCGCTGGCGCGCCCGCTCAGCGTCAAGCGCAGCCAGCGCTGCCGGCGCTGCGACCACAACCTCACCAAGCCCGAGTACAACCCCGGGTCCATCAAGTTCAAGATCGAGCTGCTTGCTTTGTGAGTCAGTTAATTGAACTTCAACTTTATTGACCTGACTCAAGACTAAGCTTACTTTGTGAGTTATTTAATTCAGCTTCAACTTTCAGTGATGTAATTCAAGACTTAGCTTGCTTTGTGAGTTATTTAATTGAGCTTCAACTTCAGTGATGTGATTTATAGACATCGTAATTTACATAATCGATTAAAAAAATAAAATAAGTGTTACAGAATTATCGAAATTAATATGGTGAATCACCAGTAAAAAAAATACTAGAATCATTTGTAGACAGTATGCGGATGTAGTTATTTTTATTAATTTTACTTCGAGCATTCGGAAATCCATAGACTGAAACCGAAACGCGCAATATGCACTTAACGATTTTTCCATCTATGAACGGTGGTTCGTTACCCGATTGGAATTTCGATATTCCTCCCACCCGTTTAATTTCCGAAACGGCCAGACGTGGGGGAGACATAAAAATTATAAATTTATCGCCCCGGTGGGATTCGAACCCACGACCTATCGATGCGGCCCGGCAGGTGTTCTACCAAACGCGCCAATGAGCCCGACACAGGATAATAATTAATCTTTATCATAGTGTTCTTCATCGACAGCGTATTTTTTTGTCTTTAAGCTACCACGTTCCCGAAGTGAAAATAATCTCGTACGAAACAATAAAGCCCGGCGGCACATCGGCGCTTCTGTTGAAGCTGACCAACCCGACGGCGCACGAGATGCAGATCCGCCTGCTGCAGCCGGGCGCGGTGCCCGAGGCTGAGGAGAAGGAGGAGCCCAGGAGTATCGACAAGTCACTCGACAAGTCGCTCGAGAAGTCGCTTAGTTTGGAAAAAGTACGTTGAGCATGTCTCGTTTTTTTTTATGTCAGATATCGACAGACGAGCACGAGGTTCGCTTGATAGTAGGTGACACCTCAGCTACAGAACATCAGTCAATGATGCGCTGTCGATCCAATTTTTACTTCGAGCATTCGGAAATCCATAGACTGAAACCGAAACGCGCAATATGCACTTCACGGCTTTTCCATCTATGAATGGTGGTGGTTGGAATTACACCCACCCGATCAATGCCCGAAGTTACCAGACGTGGGGAAAACATGCTTACAGAAGATTATAAGCATGTGCTCCCGGTGGGATTCGAACCCACGACCCATCGATGCGCACGGCAGGTGTTCTACCGAACGCGCCAACGAGCTCGTCGTGTATTGTGTTTCATGGTTAGATTGTCTTCTAACAGTTCTAACGGATGCTTGTTCACAAAAAAATAAAAACTTGTACTGAATCTGTTACAAAGGTTACTCTGAAAATGAACTTATTTTTAAGATTAAATAATCTTTTCATTCATTTTAAAAACTACAGTTTTTATTTTTATATTTTAAAGAAATTTTAATATAGAATAGAAGAGTAGAATTCTAGGATTGTGAAGACTTTCTGGTTATTTTTTGTACAGAAAAAAGTTAAAATATAGATTTTTTTTTCAATTAATTACATTTTTCAATCACATGTTTTTTTGCTATTTACGTATAATTTTTGCCCACGATTTCCACGGAGATTTCAAAAAGTGAATGAATTTAATATCAAAACTACGGACTTCAATTAAAAATCTTGGTGCAGCCCCAGACAGTAAGTACGCAGTTTCTCGCTTTTGAAATGGTTGGTGATCAGAGTTTGAGAACTTGAGGGATGTTTGACGTCCGGAAGGGTTGATAACATTGGTGGAAGTTTGAAACCTGTGCAGAGGGCACGCAAGGCGGAAAACTAACACTAGTGGTGAGTCAACAAGTTTGACTAAACATTCGTCCCGCGGACTCGTCCCATGTTGAGCATGGGAAGGATGCACATTGCACAAGCGGGACGAGGAGGGGGGCCGTTTGGCCTGACCGCCGGGTGCTCGCGGCAGTACGCTATCGCGATGCCGTGGGCCCCATTCAAAATCAAAAGTTTTTTTATTTCAAATAGGCCTTTGCAGGCTCTTATGAAACGTCTAGTTGCACGGTTCCAAAAAGTGGGTCTCATGGAGAAGAACCGGCAAGAAACTCCATGGACACTCTTTTCAACAATGGTTTAGCTTACAAAGACTCGGTTACAATAGTAATAATCGGCGCCTTGAGGGGTGACGGGTTTTTTTTTTTGGTCCAGGACATATCGTGGCGGCAGGTAGTGGAGCGTGAGCCGGTGCTGCCCGCCGCCATCACGGTGCAGAGCCCCGACGTCACGCTCACGCTGGCGCAGCGGGACGACGCGGCCGAGTACGACGATGACTCCAGTCACGATACCAATGAGTGAGTTGCCCTAATAAAAAGATTTAATCCCCAAGCTTAAAAAACTTTATGAAAAATTTCATCAAAATCTGTTGAGTAATTTAGCCGTGACAAACAGCATCTTTCATACCGAATGCGATTATTATGAAACTTTGGTGAGTTGTTTTGCAAACACCCGCGAAAAAAAATTGCGTGTCACTAATCTGTAAGGTTTTCTACTAACAAAATTGAGAATATTATCTTATTAAATAAGATTAATACATCGGGTGCTAAAACCTAAAATTAAAATTTGTAAGTAAATTCAATTTTTTTTAAAAAATGGTAAAAAATACTTATACGTACATACACAATAGATATTCATAACGCCTCTTTCCCATTGGGGTAGGCAGAGATCACGGAATTCCATATGCTCCGATCCTTACATACCACGTTCGCTTCTTCTACTTTCATCAATCCTTACAACACACTTGAGTTACGGTATATGTTACCGAGTACTTTTGACCTGGCCCTTTTGAAGAACGTCCCTGATTTGATCGAGGTACGTTCGCCTAGGTCGACTCTTGTGTGGAGTAGTCCCACCAGAAACTTTTTTTTTTATCTTGTTTCTCCGGGATTCAAACCCAAGACCTCCGGTGCTAAACGCATCGCGCTTACCGATGAGCCATGGAAGCGGTCTATTTAAAAAAAAAATTACCATCCTTGTACAAAATTAATCAGGGACTGAATACCGGTTAATTTTCTATGGGAGTTATACCGGTATAATAAAGGTTTTTGTTAATATTCTTTCATTTTTATTCATATTTACTGAAAAAAAATACTGTGGTAAGTTTAGTGTGTATTACTCTTTAAAACTGATATCATGGTATTTCAGTCAGACACGTATTTTGGAAAATAAAAATTAACCGGTTTCAGTCCCTGAAATTAATACTCATTATAACATTATCAGCGTAATCCTCTGGCGCAAGTCGAACAAGCTTGCCCTCCGGCTGCAGCTGACCACGAGCGCGGCCGCCGCGGCGGGCTCGGCCGCGCTCGTGGCCTTCGCGTTGGAGTACTCGTACCGCAACACGGTCCCGCCCGCGGCCGCCGCCCCGCAGGCCCGCGACCACACGCTCTACACCACGGTCCTGCTGGACCTGGGGCTTGTGGGGGAGAAGGAAGTCCCCAATTGATGTGTGCAAATTGACATACTATTAAATGGACGCTGTTAAGCAGTACAGTGTCAACCCACAAAATGATAAAAATGTAATTTTGATACCAATCGCTTCTTTATGAGCTGGAGTACATATTTCAAAAGAGATGTAGGTATATCATTTAAATCGTTTTGATAGCAAACATAGTGAAAAAACTAGTGCGCACGAAACCCTAAAATGTTTAGAATATTCAACAATAATGCACTAAATTCTATTACTTTGATTGCTACTAAGAAAAACAAAGGGATCTATTAATTCTGTTTTAAAGAAATTAATAAAACCTAATTAAAACTTCAAACTAAATTTTATTAAAATGGCAACCATGTGGGTTGACACTGTATTACTTAACAGCGTCCAAATGGACTAAGGTTCTTATTCACGAAAAAAAAAAGTTCAGTAAAAATGTGATAGACATGGGTAACTCAGCGAAATTCCTTGAGTTAACTCAGTAACTCAGGCGCAGTGTACTGCGTCGGCTCTTTGCATTAACTTAAAATTTACAAAATCAAAAAGTAATCATTATGAACTAAATTTTAATTATAGTAAATTCTTTTACTTCGTACACATTCGAGAGTTGATCCGAAGTCCATTTAATAATATGTCAACAATGAAATCGAGTAATTATGCTATTTCACTTGAACTTTGTGATTTCAGTTTGGCTAGCTTTAATACTCTGTATGAATTTTATTTATTTTGAATGGCAATATTTTTGTCTATGGTTTCGTTTTGATAAGATGCTAGGTCTCGTTACCAGGCCATAACATCTTATTAAAAAAAAAAGATAGAATGCTGTTGTCTAGTTTATGAGATTTGAAAGTGATAAAATTAATTCTAATATAGGCAATATTCAATGACAACATACTTTGTCTATGGTTTTGCTTTGATCAACTGTACAATGTAATTTTTTATCTAGTTTATGAGATTAACTTAATAAAATAAATACAGTCTTAGGCCCGTATTCCAAGACGTTACTCAAATCGTAATCTATATCGTAATCTAAAATTCTATAAAGAAAAATGGTTTGACAAATCTCAAAACTAGATTCAAAACTGAGACACGTCTTGGAATACGGGCCTTAATATAATTTATAAAGCTTCGTCTTAATGTCAACTGCTTTCTATATTAAAAAATCTATCATCCTTCTCTCATCTCATTGAAATCGGTCTAGAGGGGCACACAAGACTGAACATTTTTTAGCCTTTAAGATTGCTCCACTAGGGTACATGAGTATCCACACATTTTATTTAGCTTTATAATTAATAGTTTCAACAAACCTATAATAAAAAGAATAACTTAGTAATACTAGGTGCTTTAAAAGTACTATAATATGAGTTGTATAGAATCAAAGGCAGCTATCTGACTTATGGGCTTATGGCTGATTGCTAGCAAAGAAAACGTTTTTTCTCCTTTATTTTTATATAAGGTATCATTCATTGCATGTTTAAGGTATCTATTAATATTAACAATTAAAGATAAAACCAAATATATAAAAAAACATAACATTCTAAACAACAAGAATATATTTAAATAAAATACTGTATACCGGATTAAAACGCGATTTATTGTTTATATTGTTTAAATTATTTATCCCGACGTTTCGGATGCTTTTCAGCAACCGTGGTCCGTATTAATCCGGTATACAGTATTTTATTTAAATGTGTGATACTCGCGTTAATAAAAGACAATATTAACAAGAATATATTTTCTTTTTGTAGATTGCCGGACCAAAAATGTCAGATAGCCGCCTTTGATTCTATACGACTCATATATTAGTTTACATAATATTAAATCTTTGGTCACATGAATAACCCAGTGACCTAAGATAGCTTTATCGTTGGGTTGTATTGATATTACTAAGCTTTGTTTAACGCTTAAAGTATTATTTATTTAGGAAATAAGTTTATATAAAAATCTGAAAGAGTTATTGCTTAGAATTTCTAACAAATAAACATTTCACAAGTACAAAATATGTTGTTTTATTGGCCTTTGTCAATTCATGTATGGTGTATAGTGTATTCCCGAGTCCCCTAGTGGGGCTTGGGCAGAACCATTTCTGTCTCTGTTTCACTGATCATTTTTTTTACAGAGTAGTAGGTGATCAGCTTTCTATGCTGTGCCTGACTGAAACATTTTTTTATCTCAATTCCCTGGAAATCGAACCAAGGACCTTCGGTACTAAACGCATTGTGATTACCACTGAGAGAGGCGGTCGATGATACTAAGATGTACTCAGTATTTGGAACGCTTTACAATATATTCCAGAAGTGATGCTCACATTATGATACTACCTAGTGCTTAATAATTTACCATCGCCATTCAAGAGAATTGAGAGAAAAATTATCATAAAACAATAATTTAAGGAATTGAGTACATCACTTTCAATTTTATTAGTTTGATTACTCAACTCACTAGCAAATAAACAAATATAAAATATTTTTAATATTCAGTCTATGAATTTAAAATGTATGCTTATGTCCTTGATTTAATTGGTTCTAGAAAAATATGCACTCAGTAAGGATTACATAACATTTAAATTCATTATGCAACATGTAGAAGTCAGGTTTTATTATAAAGGCTTTCATAACAATTAATATTTTTATTATATATTGCACAAACCATCACAGTACTCATTTGTCAGGTAAAATATATGGCATGTCACATGTTGAACTTTATTTTACCAAACTATCCCACTTGAAACAATAACTAAAATATATTACTTTTATGTATAAATGCAGTTTTTATTTATTTTTTTAATGCTAATGTTTTGTACAATCTTCCTCTACTTGAGTTTTAGCAGAGAAAATAACATCATTTACCCCCACACCATCGTAACTACTTCCTACTAAAGATATTGGCAATTTTTTGTCCTGTATATATTGTCTAATCTTCTCTACCCTTTCATAATGGCCGATTACATATTGCGGAATGCATTTCTGTAAAATGTTAACATTATGAGCAGCAGGAGCATCTTCAATCTTTAAAATTGACTTTATTTCCTTCATTGCTATATTAAGAAGTCTATCTTTAGATACATTTTCACCAAATTTCTGTTTAAACCATCTTCCACCCAGCATTACAGTCAATACAGTTCCATTCTGGTCAGGGATGCAGCAAGAGTCAAATACAACACCTAATATAGGTGAATTTTCAATTGGTGGTATTAAAAAACCAAATGCTGGGGTTATTAGCGGTTTGGTTGTTGAAAAATATAGATTTACAATACCAACAGTGACAAATGGTATTTCATTTAAATTATTAGATAATTCAGGATGTTGCCGTTCAACCAATTTAGATAAAATATGAGCAGGTATTGTTGAATATACATGATTGGCAGTGATAACTCTCCCATCAGTTTGCTTGAGTTTCACTAAACTAAAGTCAACAAATTCAATTTCTTCTACTTTAGTATTAAAGTGTAAATCAACATCATTGTCTTGTAAATAGCTTTTTAGAGTTGATGGAAAAGTTTCTAGGCCTCCATGTAAAGTGTATACACTCCATTTTTCTTCCTTTGCAGTTTTAGCTAAATCTGTTAACTCTAAATCATCAGGCACTTTAGTCTTAAACATTGACTTCATCAAACCTTTCATGACTCCACCATGGTTTTGTTCATACTCAAACAAAGTTTTCATTAGGAATTTAACAGATATTTCCTTAGCATCACCAGCACATATACCACATATCATAGGTGATATAGCATAATCTGCAATTTCTTTACCAAATCTGCGCTCAACAAAATTGTATATAGAATCATCTTTTAGTTCTTTATAAGGTTGTTTTAAATCATTAAATACGGCGTAAATAAGAGGCTTAGAAAAGGGTTCATTTTTTTGGAAGACACCTTTGAGACTGGACGGGAGAAGATGCAGTGCATTGTTCACGTAAATCATTCTATTCTTGGCGGCGGGATGATCGGGTTTTATTGGAGATATATGTTCACTAAGGCCTAAATCTTGCAACATATTAAGAGTATTAAGACCTGTTATTCCTTTCGGCCGAATGGTTCTCGGACCTTGTTCGAACAAGTAGTCCTTGGTACGAATTGTTTTTATCCATCCTCCGCATTGATTTGTAGCTTCTAAGAGAAATATCTTCAATTTATTGGTGTTATTTACGTTATTTTTCAATAAATAGTATCCTGTCGATAACCCTCCTAATCCACCGCCTAATATAGCAGCCATATCGCGATTCTTGCATTTATTTAAGCAGTAAATAGACTTAAATTAGTAATAATAACAATAAATTAATCAGAAAACACTTATGAAGAAAATAAACACTGAACAACTGTTTTGAAGAAATAGGGAAACAAGCGACTTTTTAAAGTGAAAGGTATCACAAATTCACAAATGACAGTGACAGAATCATCAATCATAGATAATATTCAAGATCAGAAAAAACATTTTAAAGTTTTCTTTAAATAAATAGGATGATAGTACTACTACTAGCAATGCGCCCCGGCTTCACACGGGTGCATGGAAGATGTACTTTACACAAAAATAGCCTATGTTACTCGCTGATAGTGTAGCTTTCTATTGCTGAAAGATTTTTTTGTTTATTCATAACATAAAAAAATACAAACCTTTTCTCTTAATAATATTATGATTATTAGATATAGATGACCGAAGTTTAATTTGTTCTCGGTGGTATCTCGTTAATTTTTATTTTTGTAAATATGCAACTGTTAACCTTTTATTGGATCCTTATTTATATAAAACAATATAGATACGTACATTAGAACAATACACGGATCGCATATTTTCTAATAATAGTATAAAGAGCACAGGCCCTTTATTCTACACTCAAATACTTTTCTCCTGTTTAAACCGCTGTCCTCAAATCTTCATCTTCATCTTCTTTATCGCTATGTATAACTCGCACCAATAAAAACTTCTCTCATTCCTCGACTAAAACGTGTTCTTATAAACCATTATCAACAACATCGCATATATTGAATGAAGTGTATGATAGGGTCGCAGTTGCGGTGTCGCAGACTGATAATGAATTTCAATTTCATACCTATTGAGCACTTATTTCGTTTACACGCATCTATATTCTATAGCTAGTTGGACATTGGAACCTTAGAGCTGACATTATTTAAATATGGTCCTATTTTATCTCGGCAATAATTGTTACAAAATAAATATACTATGAACAGCTAATTTAGTTTAGCAAAAAATATTTTCATATTCTAGTAACTCTCAGATAAATAAAATTATGTATTGTACCTACATAAATCAAATTGTGCTTTTATCTAATATCGTTGCTTTCTTTTAAATATTATAAGTACTATTGAAGCGCCTACAACTTTGTTAAATGAAATCTCGTGAAAGTCTGACAGCAACTTCGATCAACAATATACAATTGTACCTTTACGTCGGTACATCTTACATTAAATATCTGAAATGTATTTTCATACAATGTTGATTTTACTAAACAAACAAAATTCTATTTGTTAACGAGCCTCTAATAAGATACCTAAAGTCATATCTTATTTTGATATTTTCACTTGAACAAACTTTTTAAAAGCAGGGTCTCATTTGTGGATGTTAGTGGTTACTTTGACTTACTATACCTACTATTACTCGATATATTATATAATATTTTATTTTGAAAAAGGCTATCTCCAATCGTTTGCTATTCTATTGGAAATGTTCATATAAATAGGGTGACAACGTGTTAAGCCCTTTTAAATGGTTAACACCCGCAAGATGTTCACTGCTCGTCCTAAAAGTTGTGAGAAAAAAATAAAAACTGCCGAGATAAAATTATTAAAAATCATTAATAAAATAGACCTTTTAAAACTAAATAACTCTTATGTTACGAAATTGGAGTTACCAGTTAACATAAAATTATTCAGTGATTTTAACCAATATTATAAATATTTAATACCCTTTCTTCTAGTAGTATTCGTGGTTTTTGCTTTTTCGTGGATATTTAATCATATGTATAGTGAGGTAGGTCCATAGTATAGTGAATATAATATCTATAATTTGTTTCTTCATGTTTCAACTTTCAAGCCGTGATCGTAAGACATATATTCAAACAATCACTGATTCTGTGTTTCAGACCGTGAGTATTTTGTTTAAGGGAATCACCTTTTACTATCAATGCCCTAGGAGTCGTTATTTTTAACGTGCTGGGCTATGTTAACTAGTCGGCTACAAATGGATTAAAATTTTAAATAAAAAAAAAACCGTTACCAGTACACATGAGTCAAGTAAAATCTTAAGTTTTGTTACATTTTCGACACATACCTATACATTCATTCCAGGACTGCATTCTTCAAGTGCCGTCAGCATCCAAGACTCTATTCCGACCCCCAGAGGACTGCTCCATGTGCATGGGAATAGCTAACGTGACCAGACTCTCAGATACCTCACCTGAAGAGTTTGAAGAACTATTTGCGTATACTACTAAGCCTGTTATTGTCACTGATGCAACTCGGAATTGGAGGGCCATAGAAGTAATTGTTTTTTTTTATCCATTCAAGTCATCTAATGGTGGTAAACATCCATGACACCAGAGGAATAGGTTTTTGTGGTCCTTCAATATATTATTACGACAGGTTTTCTGTGGATCGAATTAAATGTTAAAGCGCATAGCTAAATACACACCTGCAAATTCCCTGTTGTTGCCGTGTATTCCACCGAGAACAAAAAATAAAACAAATATTTTAAGGTAGTATTGGATACAAGCAGGATGTACCAAATTAAAAATCCATTAAATTGATTCACAGGAATTCAGCTTCAACTTCTTCGCTGAATTCTACCTTAACGAGAAGAAGGGGAAGAGAATCAACGATTGCTTCTATTTTGCCTACAAATCTGGGTTAAACTCTCTCCACGAAGTTTTTACTATGGATGAACAGCGCGCCAATCTTTCTGGTGAGCCATGGTACGTGGGTTGGAGTACCTGCTACGACGAGGAGACCAGGAAATTGAGGGGGTATTATACCCGGCCGTATTTCTTGCCCAAAACTGCCGAAAGCGATATGGTGGATTGGATATTTATGGGAGGGCCTGGACAGGGAGCCCATATGCATGTAAGCATTGCTTTAGGATTGGAAGATCAAGCGTACCATACTAATTTATTTCATAGCTTTTAAAATGTAGCTTCCTTGTATTCTCAAAATTTGTTAAGAGAGCCAATTCCTTTTCAAAGGTATAAACGAACAAAACATAAAGAAGTATTTATAGTGATGACTCCACTTGACACTATCATTCACCCCCTCCGAATTGGTTAATGTGGGTGATGTTATATTCAAAGATAATTTAACCCCTGCTTTCTTTCGCCTAGATCTGACTTAAACCCTCTTAGAAATTAATTGGTAATTAGTAATTGTCAATTTCAAACGGTGAAGTATATTCCCAGTAACTGGGACGTCTCCGTGTTGTTGAAAACGTAAGGCACGTTGCTGAATCTGATAATTTAGTCCTGAAATTATTTAAAAAATGTGTTCCATTTGTTCAATTCCTTGGTTGGAAATATTTGAAAAGTGAAAATTAAACCTTAGTCAATGATATTTGCTTTCAGGTAGACTCAGTGCGGCACATATCGTGGCAGGCACAGATCCGAGGCCGCAAGGAATGGCAGCTCGCGCCTCCGCCTGAATGCCTGTACTGGTGCGACTGGATCACCTTCACTGTAGAGCCTGGAGAGATATGTAAGACTAACTTACCCTATCACTCATGATTTTGATACAAAATTCAAGCAGTCACCATCATATGTAAAGCATTTAGTGGTACTTTAAAGAATTAAACAAAACACGATCTAAACTTTTTTTAAGTAGAAATAGTAATGCAAATTAACTTCGTACTAGCCCTACGAACAACTTTCGAAAAAGTATTTGTATCGTCGAAATTTGAAATGATTTCTCATACAACTGACAGTTTGACGATTCGAATACTTTCTCGACAGTCGTTCGTGCTAGGAACTCAGTACATAATAATATTTCAGTGGTAGTGGACACTAACCGTTGGTATCACAAGACGAACGTCCTTCCGGGAGACATCAGTATAACCATTGGAGCCGAATTCGACTAAACATAGCAGACATTCGAGGGACTTACGTACTAAGCATAGTCAGTAAGAGTTATCAACTTCTCAATAATCTAAGTAGATTTAATAAAAAAATAAATTAATTCCTACTTTAAAATAAAGAGATTTGATCAATTTTTTTTTTATTATATTACCGATTTTTGGTCCAAATATACCAATTTTACTTGGCAATACCATTCACCGATTTCGCATTAGTCCGACTGAAGGACAAGTATCCATGGCCATGCAATAAATTAAAAAAATATATATGGTTTTCGAGACCAGTTTCAAAAGTAAATTGTGATAAAAGTCAAAACTAAGCAAATTTGATAAAAGTCAAAACTAAGCAAATTTGACTCTAGTGTGGCTGTAAGACTAGGTAAAAATTTTCGTATTGGTTATGCGTATTTTATATTAAAACAACAATGTACGTATTAAAACCACATATGTAATATATTCCTTATGATAAATAAAACCACATGTGGCTACAAGTAATATTTATTTCTGATTCAACAATAAACCCTAACGCGTAAGTTGATTTGATTACAATATTCACTGCACTTACTGGAATGATACACCTACTAAAGAGAGCCTCAGGATATAATTTAAAAAACAAAAATCAGATTTAAGTACACTTCAACTTATAAAAATGTTATAAAAATGATTAAAAATAATGAAATCTCTACGACCTCACGAAGTTACAATATATACGAATACGTTCACCGCTAATAGCTCAGGAACTTCTATAAAACACCTACTTCGATAATGGAATTCAATTCAATTCAATTCAATTTAGGATACGATTAAAAACATTGAACTATATTTATTTTTAAGATATTTTCAACGCTTATATATTTTTATTCACTACTTACAATTCAAATGATTACTATTATTTTCTAATAGATATTTGAATCAAAAGCACTAAGTCAATGGAGCGATTATTTTTGAAGATTTTTACATTAGTATTTATTCTGAGACAAATATTTGGAAGTAATATTTTATTTAGAAGAGATAATCCATTCATAGACATATTCTAAACGTATTTTAGATATAATTTATGCATAAGTTTTGTTTTTTTTTAAATTATAATATAATAACATTTCACCATCATTTAAATAATATATATATAATCACTAAACACTCATTGACAAAGCACTTGAAAGATAAAGCGTATATAACCGCTACTAGGCAATAAATAACGTAAGCATCCATATTGATTTACTCCTCCGCTTGTCCGGCCGAGTCGAGAATGACCTCGAAGGAGAACGGTTGGAACAGGTACCCCTCCCCCGCGTAGAACTTGCTCTGGAACTCCACCCTGAAGAGAGACACACTTAGCAACAAGGTAGATATTTTTAAGTTTATGATTATTATTATTTTGATTTGGCATCAAAATATACCTATAGCTCCAAATTTATATTTTGTGAAGCGTAAAGTGCATGACTGCAGGGTTGCCAATTTGGAAGAGCCTCTTTGCGATCAAATTTGAAGGCTTTGCGATTTTGCGTTTTGTTCGTTATGTTGGTTTTGGTGTGGTGAGTTTTAATATAATTATAATCATGTTTTCGCGCGCTAGTTATGGTATCGACAAGTTTTCGTGATAACGGTTATGTTAATAAGTATATCGATATGGTATGGTATGTAACACATAACCGTTATAAGTTACGTTTTGATATATCGACCGGTGACATCCGTTGTACATGACTTTGGCATCGGATGCCGACATTGTTGTTCTACCTACATCGTCTACTGCCGCTACCTATCTGTCTATCTATCCATCACCCATCCACTGACCAGTGCAGCCGCAGCGTGTGCAGGAAGGCGGACAGCCCCTCCATGAGCACCAGGATGGACACGGAGATGGCGGCCCAGCCCGCGAACACGACGTACAGGAACACGCCGCCCTGGTAGCCGGCCGACTGCAGCCCCTTGCGCAGCAGCATGTTCCAGGCCACCTCGGCCAGCTGCGCGTGCGCCAGCGACAGCGCCCACAGCCGCAGGTACGACGCCGTGTGCGACACGCTGCCCAGCACGTACTCGATCGTGTGGATCGCCTGCGGACGTGCCGGTACTTATTACATTTTTTATTGTACCAAAAATTAAAAAAATGTTACAAACACAACTAGTCTAGACGAGTACAATGTACATATTGGTGGCGAAGGTTCTGATTCCAAGATCCCAAGAACACAATTTTTTCTTTAAGATACAAGGGAGTTTGAGGATCAAACAAGATAACAGAGAAAGTAAGTGAGCATTCCGGCGATGGCGGATGGCGAACGTGATCATACTTACCTAAGCCAAATACGAATTTTATATCAAAATTTTGCCGGTACTTGCTCATAAACATAATACTTTATACCGGTGTGGCGTGTAGGCCCAGTAACACTTTAGTTCACGTAGCAATATAACTACGTTTGTGGATGTAAGATATACATAAGAATGTAATCCGTTGCTACGAGATTCATACATTAAACACCAAGCTAACAACACGCATTTATTTTACCAACCTTCTGATCCATTAATACAACTCAATACTACCATATCGGCAAACCGAATTAAAACGCAATTTATTGCTTATATTATTTATTCCGTTTCAGCAATCGTGGTCACGGTCAGACTCATAGACAACAGTCTGATTTGAAATCGGGACGTGAGTTCGAATCACGCCTTTTTCGCAAGTATGTCTTCCCCACGTCTGGCAACTTCGATGAATATCGAAATTCCGACCAAACCACCGTACATAAATGAAAAAAACCGTGAAGTGCATATTGAGTCCGTGCGTTTCGGTTTTCGTCTATGTTTTATCAATTGCACGAAGTAAAAAGTAGGTCGACAGCGCATCATTGACAGATGTTCTGTGGCTGTATCACCTACCATCAAGTGAACCTCATGCTCGCCGATACCTATGGTATTCGCTGGTCCCTCACCTGATGGATGAACACCTCGGAGATCTCCTCCTCCTCGTGGTGCGCGGCGGGGAGGGGCGCGCCGCCCGCCGTGCCGTTCTCAGCCGTCTCAGCAAGGGGCTGCTGACCTTGAAGCTGCAAATAAACGATATTTTAAACCGCTTATTCTTAAGGGTATGTTCCGATATATGCACTGCGACCACTGTACAGTGTGACGTCATTTCAGTATACTGTGCAGCCATTCATTTATAGCCAGTTATACTGGTTACTATTTAAAACGGAACGCAATCCCGTATACTGTCAGCCGTATTTTTTGACGCAGCATTCAAATGAGTGTATTAAAGTTTTCTAGTACATTAGCTATTGTTTATAAGATGTTAGGCACTCGAGTGGTTTTGACTGATCACGTGATCAAAGTACTGCGAGTATAGTTGCCGAGATGTAACTTGGCAAGGTTTTGGCGTAGTGGGGGTAAGTTCGCGCATGTACACTTCGTGCCAAAAAATGGTCTCCTTTAAGGCTTGTTGAATAATTATATAGTATTTTATTATTTTTATTTATTATAATCAGATATATACAGATCAGATCTATATTATAGAATAATTAGTTGGTTTTATTTATTTAATTATTTCCAAAATTTATTTTTAAATATGTCTGTTTGGAAGAAAGTTAAAGAAAGGAGATTAATATATTATTTGTTATAAATAAAATGTATACAGTAAAGTTTTAAAAAATTTACTTTATAGAAAATGAAAACAAAAACGCAAAAAACAAAAGGGTCGAATTCTAATGCACGGAAGTGTACTGGTGAGCGAACGGAACGTCGACACACTGCGAGATACAAGTGTCGACTGAGCAACCAATCGCCGCTCGGAACGATGCTAGCTTCTTCCCCGCGTCCCGCTACATAACCAAAGAGACCTAAAAAATGAACTCTGCGCATCTAACGATGCTTGCCAAGTTACATCTCGGCAACTATACCTTACCTCGAAAACACCAGTGCTCACAGTAGAATATGGCGGCGATTTATGACGTCATATATTTCCCTAGGGTACTGCGGCGGTATACTGGCAGTCCATATCGGAACATACCCCAGGTCATGATTCGACGGGCTTATTGGCGCGTTTGGTACAACACAGTCGCGAGTTCGAATCTCGCTGTGACGAAATGTTTATAATTTTCTGTATGTTGCGATTAACCCTCTGCTCAACACGGCCATTAAACGGGTGGGAGGAATTTAGAAATTCCAACTGGGCACCATCACCATTCGTATATGGAAGACTAGATTGTGTGTGACTAGAATTCTCGAAGTAAAAATAAAGAAGGTTAACAGCGCATCACTGATCCAGTTGTGGCTAAGGTATTTCACTGTACCATCATATGAGCTCGTCTATCTAATATTTTATAAAAAAATACAACATTCAAACGCGATTAATAAACAATTAATATGAGCATAGTGTTTTTATCCCATAAAACTAAACTAAATCAACATGTAACTCACCGCTCTCTTCTTCCGCTCCTGCATAATGAAGTAGGGTTTCCCGAACAACATCACCGGCACGCACATCAGCGCCAATATTACGAAGAACTGCAAAATAACACTCAATAAGCCACCCACACATTTCTGAAAGTATTTTACACAAGGTGATTTTAATTTTTTTTTTTTAAACACCACCGTTTTCCACCGAAAAGTATGTGATTATGCCCAATAGACCGTTGTACTACTGTACGTTGGTGAACGGTGTAGTGGGCAAACTGCTTGGTGTCTATATCCAGTAATGATGATGCCCGACTGCCAGGTTCAAGTGGACCGGGTACGAGTGGCCCGGGTGCAAGTGGCCCGGGCACGAGTAAACGAGTGCGAGTGGCCCGAGTGGGACAGGTGCGAGTGGCCTGGGTACGAGTGCCCGGGTACGAGTGGACGGCGAGCGAGTGGCACAGGTACGAGCGGCCCAAGTGGCACAGGTGCGATAGGCCCGAGTGGGACAGGTGCGAGTGGCCCTAGTGGGACAGGTGCGAGTCCGAGTGCGAGTGGCCAAATGCCGTACCTTCTGCAGGCCCAGCTGTCCGGGGAACATGGTGTCGTCGCACTGGGGCCGCGTGTTGGCGTCCGTCTTGAACAGCATCATGTTGATGAACGTGATCAGGATGGACGGGGCGCAGAAGCCGCTCGACCTGATGACATCTGAGGGGGAAAATAGCACCTTAAAAATTAAACCGTCACTGAACGAAAACTGACGATTTTCAACTATCAACGCCATCTTGTGAGATTATTGTTCGTCTTCAAAAAGCAAAGACACAACTTCGAAGGGTCAACTTTATGCCGCTAGATGGCGCAAGTGTTTTTTTGTCATTATTTCCTAATAACAATTCCAAATGTTTCATCGTACACATTACGATAACTTTAGTGTCAGTTTGGTTTTCAAGGTCATATCAGTTTCTTTGTTTTTGTTGTTAACAGAATCAGTGCTGTGTCCATCACGGGCACAGTTTATACTGAGTGGAGTCCCATTTGACATTGCACTGCATCATTCTTAAAAACAATTAATTTACATATTTACACAATTTTATATTTAATTCTGGAATCTCAATAGTGCGAAGACTTTTAATTCTAACAAGAAGAAACATATCCGCAAGTTGGATACGCTTACAAAATGCTAGCTCATTATTTTGGTGATATTTAGTACCGTCAACTAAACATTTTTTGTTTTAAATAATTTTCATAAATTATTTATCATCAGATGATACATACCGGGATCTTGACTGTCAAACTGTCCCGGCGTGGGCCCGTAGGAGGTCCACTTGATGAACATCAGCAGCACCATGTAGAAGAACAGCAGCATGAGGAACATGATCTGCGGGATGAACTCCACGTACACGCTGATGCGACGCTTGAAGTACCTGATCCAACACACATCTCGATTAAGAAAGCCCATCAATTGAGTCGTATAGAATCAAAGCCGGCATTTATGGTCCGGCAATCTACCAAAATAAAATAAGTTCTTGTCGTTTAGACTGTTATGTTTTTTATATATTTGGTTTTATCTTTAATTGTTAATATTCATATATACCTTAAACATGCAATGAATGATACCTAATACAAAAATAAAGTAGAAAAACGTTATCTTTTTTAAATTGCTAACAATCAGCCATAAGTCAGATAGCCGCCTTTGATTCTATACGACTCAATTTATTCAATACCACACATATTTCTTTATAAATACTACACATTTTCTTTATAAATAACTAGCAACGCGCCCCGGCTTTGTACGGGTGCAAAAAATAGTTTATGTTAGCTGGTGAAAGAATTTTTAAAATCGGTTTAGTGGATCCAGAGATTACCCCTTCAACCCCACAAACTTTTCCTCTTTATAATATTAGTATAGATTACATTATTAATGGCGAAAGAAAAGGCAGTTGCTCACTTGTACTGTAGCCCAATATTGACTAGAGCGCTGATTGGGTAACTGTTTTTATTCATATATAAATTAAAATATTTTTGAACACTTGTAGACGTTATTATTACGAATTAAATTACGGATTAATTACATATATTACTTTTTTAAATATTACACCCGCGAATTCGTTTCACGAGGCTGCACACATACATTTAACACCTTAATTTAACAATGTCAAAATAAACATTTAAAAAGATACATACATATGGTTCCAGAGCGAGAGACATACACCGAAGAGCATGTGGAACACTCCGATAATGATGGAGATCTTCATCTTGTACGCGTTCATGAATATAATCTTGTTCGCCTCCGCCAACTGCATATGAAACAATATTATACAATTCTATCTCAAATATATCCTTCAAACATAACATTAAAGTTATCCGTATATATTATTTCTGGAACACAGCTAAAATACACACAGACAGTCACACTAACAATAGAGAGCAATGACCTAACCTAACCGCTCGCTAACAAGATACAGTCACGCAAAATAGAACAGCAATGCTAACAACAGACGATCTCGCTAACAACAGACAATCTCACTAACAACAGACAATCCCGCTAACAACAGACAATCTCGCTAACAACAGACAATCTCACTAATAACCGACAATCTCACCAACAACAGACAATCCCGCTAACATCAGACAGCCATGATAAAACATACAATGTCACTAACAACATACAGCCAATCTCGCTAACAATATACAGTCTTCCTTTGTTAGTACTACGACATATGAGAAGTACGATTTGGTACCTGCCAAACCGGATCGATCCCGAACGGATAGGGCGCCTGCGTGTACGCGTCCGAGTCCGGGTTGAGTTGCAGCATCTTGTTATCGGCGAGGGTGCTGAGGTTGTAGTTGTTCTGCCAGGACGACCCGAAGATGTTCAGACTCTTCGAGAAGATGTCGTTGTAGATCAGCCCCGTGTACATCGAGAACAGCCCCATCAGCAGGATGATGTAGCGTCCGCCGAAGAAGATGTTCCAGATCTACGAATAATATACGATATATTATATTAGCGTTCGAGAAGGTGACGAATCAATGTCCACAATACATTATGGTGTATGTCCATTGGATTTCACTCGCAAATTGTGTAGAGTTAGAATTTCCAAAAAATAAATTAAACAATTAAATTATTACCAAAAGATTATTAATTTGGTTCTTATATAAATAAAGTCGCTAATGTGTTGCCGGCCTTTAAACGGATTTATATCATTTTTTAAAGTGCTATATAGTTATGCATTTTTTTGTCTCTAGTACTTGACATCACTTTAAAAAAAAATAACAAAAGGAAGCCTAGTGTGGGAGTTAGGGCTACATCATTATATTACCTTATATATATGCATACATATTTTTATTATATTTTTTGCGTGGTGTTCCGTATTAAGTAGCCCGGTATAACCTCACCTCGCTGTCAATCTTCTTGGCCTGCAGCGGCTTCTCCTTGTAGCACATCCAGAAGCCGAAGACGGCCATGAGCGCGCCGTGCCCGAGGTCGCCGAACATCACCGCGAACAGGAACGGGAACGTTATTATCGTGTACGGAGCTGAGGAAGATTTCGTATTTCATTATAGCACATTATTGTCGAGGCGGGTTTCTATAAAAATGGGGGCCGAAAATAGCTATTTCCACCGAGCCTTGGATAGTGCTTTGCTCAAAAAAAATGCAAAAAATAAAATAAAATTTCTTAAGAAAATAATAAATTTTGACAGAAACAAGTTTCCGATAGCAAATTTTGCTTCTAATCGGGTCGAGTATTTTCTTCGGAACTCATTTAATTATTTTTAAAACTTATTTGTTAGTATCATTAACTTTATTTATATAAAAATTTTCCCGCCAGTTAGGTATATTTTTTTAATGAGAGGCTAAATACTCAAGTGTCAAATCCACAGATTCAAAATCTAATTTGTAAAATTTTAAAAAATAACTATGAATTCTCCAGTAAAGGATTTCAGTACAACTTTGCAGGCGCGTTTTAGCAGGGTCTGAATACCGGTTAATTTACTGACTTTTACCGGTAAAATAAAGGTTCTTGTTAATATTCTTTCTTTTTTATTCATATTTACTGAAAAAAAATTACTGTGGTAAGTTTAATGTGTATTACTTTTTAAAACTAATATCATAGTATCTCAGTCAGACACGTATTTTGGAAAATAAAAATTAACCGGTTTCAGTCCCTGATACCTAATCTTTCCTCCTTATAATATTAGTGTACATTAACCCGTACTCTGCGGTTCAGGATGGTCACACTGTACAAGAGTAGTGGCACTCACCCGGGTTGACCTCCCGGTAGGTGGCGACCCCGTACGCGTAGATGAGGTTCTGGAAGGCGAACGTGAACTTGTTGTTGCGGTTGTAGGTGGGCGGGTCCTCCAGCGTCTCCATGCGGTTCAGGATCGGCGGCACAGAGCTGCCACTGCGCTCCTGTCCATACAATATAAAAAAATAATAAAAAAAAAGCCTTTCATTTCCTACTAAATATTTTAACAATAATAATAAGTGGATGAAAGTAGCACAGGATAGAGAAACTTGGAAGTCTTTGGAGGAGGCCTATACTCGTAAAGATTTTTTTTTAAATAAATAAATAAGATAAATCACTTACATACAAACACTTAATATTCATACTAATTAAAATTAACCTTACTAAAAATATTCTTAAGAAACAAAGTGTGTAAAAAGAAATAACAGGAAATAATAAATGGCTTTTTTATTTTATTTATTTATTAATAAGTGTTAAATAACTTATTAAAACAAAATAAAATTACTTAACTAATTTAATACAACGTAACTTGTATTAATACAACAAATTACTACAAGTTACGTGGGAAGTAAGAAATGTTGACTCACCGTGCCTCTCCGGAGAGCGAGCTGAATGGTCTCCATGTCGAGCACGGGCACCCAGCACTCGGCTATGAGGCACTTCTGGGTCACGTCCAGGTTGAACAGGTTCAGGGTGTGGTAGATCGCCTTGATCTTGCGCACTTTCACGAACCAGTTCTTGATGTTCTTCGCGGCGGCGACCAGCACGCGGTGGCGGTGGTCTTGGGTTTGACCGAGTACCTGTTCACAATGGTAATATTATTATACTATACTTAAGTTACATTTGAAGACATGAGTGGATGAAGGGGCTATGTAAAATTTTAGAACTCCTACTTTTTACGTTGAATGAAGGTATTATGGATCTCCATAATAATTGTGTAATTATTTTATTTGTCGAAGTTAGTTATTAAATAAACAATCAAGAAAGCTAATAATTGTCTAAAAATATGTAATATCACTGTTTGGCTCATTTACACGATCATTTACAAATTGTATCATCCACTCATGTCTTCATTTAATGCCAGCTACGCAATATTGTGTACCTGCAAAAAACATAGATGTACATTGTACATAGATGTACATTGTACATAGAAGAACTCTTACTCTGGGGTAAGAGAAGTTCTTACCCCAGCCATCGCGGCGCTGCTAGTATCCGTGTGAACGCAGAGCCATAGCGCGTACTCTCTCGCACCCAACCGCTTTTAGAGCATCATAGCTGTTCGCTCGAAAGAGCCAGCGAGACAACGCGCAGGGGAGGAGTCAGCGGATTGCTCAGATGTGTGTGTTACATCGATACATTGCCGCGCGTTCTACAGGTCAAAAGTAGTACTACTTTTTCTGAGCCAAAAGTTTGTATGGGCCTGTGCTTCTATGTACATCTATGTTCTTTACTACTAGTCTATGACAATATTGCGTTGGCATTAACTCTATGGAGGTCGCAGTTGTCAAAATTTGAGGTACAGACACCAACTTGAAATATTTCCCGAAATTTCCTAATATGTAGTATAAGAATATCAAAGTAGGTGATCATATCCTGTCAGGGGATGAGAATCTGATGACGAACTGATAAAATTAAATACTAAGTAATACCTTTCAACTCTTATACTTAACAGTTTATTGGGCTCCAAAATTCATTACATAATATTGATATTACGAAATATCCCAACGTCTTCACTGGCCAACATAATCTCCTCGTAACTCAATAAAGCCATAATATATATCTACTACAAACAATGCCTCTAATAACTTAGTGACTTTATAATGATGGCAGTAAAGTGTGTTGTCACGTTGCCTAACTTTTAAACGCTGAAACAACATCGTAAAATGCACGTTACACGGCAATCTTAGCTCATGCTTTATGTGTCAAAGTCGGCCCGAAACCTTCTCCTGATAAACAATACACGCGACAAAAAGAGTTTAATAAATAGTTATTTGACTGGACATAATTGTTTTCATATAATTGGTCGTTATTTAGCAGAAAGGATCCTTTTTGCTAAATAAAATAAATTCTTTACGATATGAATTCTTTTTGCTAAACTATTCAACCATATCACCTGTGTTATATTTTAAATTGCTATGTTCTTAAATCGAATAGAAATAAAATAAAATTGACCCGTATTTTATCAATAAATTACCGCCTCCGTAGCTCAGTGATATGCGTTTTTAGCACCGGAGGCGAGAACAAAATATAAAAAAAAAATGTCTTGGTCCTTCAGATTACAAAAGACGGATCAAAAATGATCAGTGAAACAGACAAAGAAGTGTGTCTATCCCGGGGCATGGGTCTCGCTTTTACCAGTATCGTAAATGTGAAAATATCAAAGTTTCTTAAATGTCTCAATGGAATATTTTATTAACGCAAGTTTCACACACTGAAATAAAAGAACGATTACCGGATTAAAACGCGATTTATTATTTATCCCAACGTTTCGAGTGCTTTTCAGCAAACGTGGTTACGGGCAGACTGAAAAGAGACATTTGTCTGACTTTAATTTTCACATAATTGCCATGCTAACGGTCATCTATTTCAACGTAGTTGCATTATAGCACTACCTACATGACAACAGTATCTTATTGTTTCTTCGAAACGTCGCGATAAATATTATAATGAATATATCGCTAAAATTTTGCACATACTCTATCTATCTACCATACGCTCCCAAATTCTATTAACTAGTGCCTCTTCATTACCGAAGGTTGGCCATGAATTCCGAAACAATGCCTCGGCGAATGTTTCACTATTCGATTTCTAAGATATCCTCCTATGCAGATAATGTTATATATAAAAAGACTACAAATCTCACCGTGTTCAGATCTTCGATTCTCGTCATGACGCCCATAGCCATCTCGCGCCTGTCGGCGGGCGCCTCGGGGCACGGGTAGAGAGTCGCGCGGAAACCCTCGCATATCTTCTTGACGCGCGTCTTGAGCTGGTCTCCTTGGAAGAAGATGATGAACACCGACTTGTACACTTGGTCCGACTGAAAATTGAGCGGTGCTGTTGAACCATATACTCTAAACAACACGTAACATTCTTCATCGTTAAACAGCACATAATATCCGCGTATAAACAGTTGCTACAATGCTTAGATGTCAATTATTACTCTTGTATGTACAAAAAAATAGCATCATGTAAATGTGCCTTCGTTAATCTGTCATAAAGCATTGTAGGCCTCAAAACTAAATTATTAATTTATGGTAACATAACGTCTTAGCGCGTCGTAAGTAATCGGCTGTCATATAACAATAATTATTTCACGTTGTTTAACGATCTGGAGATAATAGTGACGTGGCATTGACGTGGGATTTATTAATGTTATATAATCTGAAATTATCATTCATAATGTCTAGTAGCAAGTAGTAATTAATCTTATATAGAAAATATACTATTGAAAATACATCTTAGTTTAAGTAACGCCGTGAGAACAGCTTGAGTATTTTGTTACAGAATACAGTAGGATCGCAAAAGATTTTCATACTATACTAACATAATATTACGTATTCCAAGATGCAACTCAAGTTTTATTCAAATTTGACAGATTGACAAGCAGATTTTATTTGAATAGATTATTGTCAGACATGCTACAAAATTGAGGATCACTTTGTACCTAAGCCAAAGGACATAAGTCAACGGTGATTCCTTACCAAATGGAATTTCGATATTCCCTCTATTTAACTATTTTAAGTGACCAGTAGGGTTATTCACGATCATTCGAAAACTTTCCGTACCGATATTACAAGATTTCGTACCGATATATCAAGCTTTCTATCATTTTATACTAAGATTCTAATCGGAAACTCCCGAAGAATGCCGATGCTCAATCCTATGGGAATTGTGAATACCATTTTCATATCCGGTAAATACGAAACAACTTTCAGTGGGAGAGCGTAGCTTTCCGGGCGGATCGATTTCGAATGATCGTGAATAGCCCTACTGATATTGATATATAAACAATAAACATATCAGCGATGACAACCCTGCCAAAATTTTGTCGACCATTTTCTCGTGTTTTAATCGATGATCTCTCTCTCTCTCCGGTCTTCCGGGTCTACAATGACACTTACACTTAAACTCGAGTTCTAATGTCAAAAGTAGAGATATTTGAAGATTTAAATATATTTGCGTCTTGAAATACGTACCGAAGATGGATCCTCAAGTGGTGTGTCGATCTCAGCCTGTCTCAAGAACACATTTCCCCTGCACGCCCTCCACAGCATCCTCTCGAAAGCAGGGATACGTTCCCGAAGGATCACGCCGGCAACGAAACTGCACATAAACATGTCTTAGCACGCTGCTATGGTTATATCCTTATAACAAGTCTATTATAACAGTGTTAGAAATTCTGTTGAAAAAAATAAATTCGCTTTATATCGCATCGTCATACGTAAGATTTATTTGTATGAAGTTTAGTTTTTTCATCAGAATTGCCATTATTAAAATACACCATCCTGTGAAAGTCAAAAAAATTTCTCAAGAAACTTTGTAACTTCATATTAAAATCTTATAAGAAATAACTTTTCATAATAAACTTTCTCTATTTTTTAAATTAAACAAAACTAATCTCTATTCCTTTAAACATAAGAATGAAAATGTTCAATTTAATTTGTATCGTTAATGTTACATAACGTAAGAATAATTACTATGCTGTTTCGGTTTGACTTTCACTGGAAGGATGCCAGTGGAATAATAAATATCATCTCACCCTTGACTTTATTTTTTACAATTCTTTTGAGGGAGATATTGATCATTTTCCTAACGTAGTCAAAGCTGAATGTTAATATGCAAGAAAACTTATATGAGTACTTTTGACTCATAAATTATTTAAAACTATCATCGGTTCGGAAGGCCGCTTCCAACGAGAAGAAACATATTATTTAAATTCATTATATTATTTATCCCGATATTTCGACTGCTTCAGAATCATGAAAATGTCTTTTTTACAATATTAACATATTAAACGGTCTATACGCGTCCTTTTGAAAACAAAAATGAATTAGCATATAAATGCCTTATATTTGCTAAATGCAAAAAGGGATTGGCAGGAAATATTTTCTCAATATTAAATGTTGTTACGTTCATAATAAAAATCATCTTTATTATTTGGCAAAGTAACTCACTATCGTTATAAATTATAACTTATAAGTTATTGTAATGTATATACAATAACACTGTAGTTTCAGCAAAATCAATTCAGTAGATTTTGCGTGAAAGAGTAACAAACATCCTCACAAACTATTATGAGTAGGATAGGATAGTGATAATGCATGGCTGTTAAAACGACGATCACACCAAATAAATGCCAAAAATAACAAAATAAATATTAGAAAAGCAGAAGTCTTGTGAAAATACTTGGAAATACTTGAGCACATTAATTTAATAAGAATATCTTATCAAGACAACGTAAGTGCGAAATCATGGCCGATTTTTTCCATTACAAATCCAGTTGATAAGAATATCATTCGTAATGAGAATTCTATCATTGATAATGAATAAATAAAACATAATCATTATATTATGTAATTAATGATGACGACATTGCTGTAGTTACAGTAATTTGAAAAGGATTTCGTTCGAATCTTCGAATATTGAATTGATGCTATGTTATATTGTAACAATAACAGTTATTGTCCTTCTAGAATCTAGAGGGAAGGTAAAAGAGGGCTATGAATAGGCAAAGATACAAAATCAACAAACATTTCTGACTTCGGTATCTCTTCGTATCTTAAAACTTTGTTACACAAAACGAAAAAATGCCCTCTAATTAGGTAGTACTTGAAACGTCCAAATATAGTGGTGTAAATGAAATAAAGGAATAAACCTTGGGAATTGGTTAATAATTGTGCGACCAATCCTTATTGGCAATATGTTTCACACTGTTTGCGAGACCAGTTAACAAAATACACTTTTAGTTTTTTGGTCATAGATCGATATTGTAATATTTGAGCATGTGAGCACACTTAATCTCTGTATTACGAGTACATTATTGCATCAAAAAACTCTTTGCAAATCCTTTTCGCCCTAATCCCGTCGGATCTAAAATGTGAATTTTTTGTTCATTTATAAAATTATAATCTTCGTCGGATTATAATTTTCTGTTAACATATTTCTCTCTGCATCTCGCCACTTTGAATAGAAAGCGGATGGGAGGAGTTTCTTAATTCCAGCCGGATAACGAACCACCATTCATAGATGGAAAAGCCGTGAAATGCGTTTCCGTTGTAACGGAAACATTGTAATGCTAAAACAAATAAAACAATAGCGCATTCCTGATTTGATGTCCTATGGCTAAGGTATCCATCTTCCAGCCTTACGTTTGTCAGCAGATTTTGCGTTTGTTTGTAGAAAAAACATAAGGATGTTGTTGTTTTGACTCTGAAGATAATAAGGATCAGAAACAATTTCTGCAGTAAAGTCAAATGATATCAAGAGTCGTCGACCGTTCGCGAAGATATTATTACGACTATTATTAGTATCATATCACATGACTTAACTCTAGCTAACATGTACGTAACATGTAAGGAAGTATGTAGTTGTATGTCTGAAATAACTTTATATTTCAAGGCATTTTGTAAAGGCTTTTCCAACTCTTTCCTACTGTCTTGCTATGTTTCGTCCTATATGTATAATAAGAATTTTAAAAAGCTTTTTCAAAAATTCTGTATGACATCGAAAAAGTGCAGCGATAACAATTTGTCTCACAATCAGTTTAAATAACTGTGCCATTCGCAACTTTCCGATTTGCAAAACTCTAGATGTAATTCAAATATAAAGGACATTTGCATAGATTGAACTTTATCAAAAAAATGTATAATTGTGTCTCGAATAAACACCAACACACAAATACTATTTTTAGTATAGAACATCCTCATAAAAATCACAAGACTTCAAATGGGATGCTGAAGGTGAAGCGATTCCTACCAGACGGTATACAAACCATTATATAAATTGTTAATCATAAAAAGCCGAAACGAATCGAAATAAGCGTCTGATATTCTTAAATACACATAAACACAAACTTTATTACAATGGGAATAGAGGTTAATCTTTGATGGGGAATCTCTTGGCTAATCCTCTTTTCAGACTTCAAGGTTCTAAAATAAGTCCAAGTACTCTGATAAAAACGATCATTTCTGAATAACAAATGAGTGCCAGTGATACGAATATGGAATCTGCATACTGAATATTTAGGTGGTATTTTGAAAGACATTTTTTATCGACATGATGCTTCAATGATGTAATATCAATGCGTCTTCTTGGCGTCGATCCAAGTCTGTATGAAGGCAAGCACATATATTTTAAAATACCTATGTTTTTTACTATAATACCAACCTTTGATGAACGTTTACATTTTAAATATAGTTTTGACGGGCCCGTTGGCGCGTTCGGTAGAACACCTGCCGTGCGCATCGATGGGTCGTGGGTTCGAATACCACCGGGACCACATGATTATAACTTTCTGTAAGCATGTTTTCTCCACGTCTAGTAACTTTGGGCATTGATCCGGTGGGAAGAATATCTAAATTCCGACCGGGTAACGAACCACCGGTTATAGATGGAAAAACCGTGAAGTGCATATTGCGCGTTTCGGTTTCAGTCTATGGATTTCCGAATGCTCGAAGTAAAATTTAGGTCGACAGCGCATCATTGACTGATGTTCTGTATCACCTACCATCAAGTGAACCTCATGCTCGTCTGCCGATAACTGACATAAAAAAAAAAATCGTTTTAACCAGGCCTATGCATTATCGTAAGTTATGACAGCGTGCTTTACGTAGACCACATGGTCACTTAAGACCTGGTAAAACTGGTAAAACTGGTAAAACTGGTCAAACTGACCTAATACTAAGTTAAATAAATGGTATATTTTTGTATTCTTTTTATTTAGCATGATCAATATCTCCCTAAGTGAAATTCAAAACATGGAATCGGAAAATAAAATCCATCACCAAACCTGGACACATTCTATTCTGGATGTCACGGATTCATTTCTTAAAAATAGTACCCAATGCTATTCTTTCTTTTAACTTTCACAAAAACCGAAGCAGCTTTTAAGAATGTTTTTTAATTATTTCAATTTACTTAAGAACACCTCCACTGGTTTTTTAAATATATATTTTTTATATATTTCATGTAATTCAGGGATAAATGAACAAATATTATGGTCACTTTCACAAAAGTAATCTCGCAATATAGTGTAAAATTCTAAAGTAAAAGTGAAATTGCTAAAAACCGATTTAACCATATTCGCCTGTTTCTGAAATTACAAAAAGACCTCGCCAAAATAAAGCCTCGATCAGATTATAAATGAAACATCGAGTAACAATAACACAAGAATACATTGTTGGGATGTGAAGTTTCCCACGGCTATTATATTGGGGGAAATAAACGTGAGAGCAGAAACGTTTCATTTGTCACGACGACAATAAAACATCATTTACAATTTTGTATATATTATTTTGTATCTATTTGCCACTTAGATAATTTCGATCGTTCACAGAGAAGTCGTGCAGTCATGTTAAGCATCATTTGCTATCCTATTTATATTGGCATCGAAAAAAAAAGTTGTTTCTTTTTTGCGGGATATTCTGGAAAAGGATTTAAGTACAATAGTGTTTCGGTTTACTATGCTGTATTTTATCTAATATTGATTGAAGTGTATTAAAATAAAACAACTTTTGCCGGATTTACATGACGCTTTTCAATGCTTTTCAGCAAGCGTCGTTACGGGTAGACTGAAAGATGACAACAGCTTTGAATTTTCACAATATTGCCCTACTTTAATTAAAACAATATAAAATTTTAATAATATAATGATTCATCGCGTTTTAATCAGGTAAAACTTATTTTATTCAAATGTGTGATACTCGCATTAGTAAAAGACAGTATTGGTTGACAAGTATCAAGTATCAATAAGAGTAAGATCCAGGGGAAAAGGCGTGTTGGTAGAAGGAAAAAATCATGGCTGCGTAACGTTAGGGAGTGGACAGGTATACACTCTTCGCGAGACTGACAGCCAACCTCCAGTGATGGAGAGGCACCACAAGAAGAAGAAGTATCAATAGACCAATCGATAGTTTCAATACATTGCCTAGAATATTCCACAATGTATTTTTTTAAGTTTCGTAGCAAATCGAATCCCATTTATTTTATAGATATACATTATATCTGATAACGAAATTCCACAACATCGCATCACAAGAATGTGCAATTACGTAAGGAACAAATTTGGGTTAACTCACCATTCAGTCAGTATCTGTTTATCTTAGATAAACACAATTTCTAGACAATTCTAAATATATATGGATTCCCAGTAATTATACTCCAGCGTATTTTAGTATGAGATCTTTATCGTTTTTATGAAGATCAACTCAAAATGCCGCTTAAAGTTTTGATGTCGATGAATGTTAACCAAATAATAATACGTAGAAAAATAGGGTTATCACTCTCAGAACTAGTCACAGACAAACAATATTAAATGTCAGTATCAACGAAGCTTTGTTGTGTATTTACTGATGACTGAAAAGTACTAAATGTGACTCCTACTAAAAATTACTTCTTCTCTAATTACCGAAAGAAATATTACTATTAATACTGCATTTGACAGAGCAGCCGGCCTAGCATGACCGCCACGAGATATGTCGCGGACAAGAAAAGCAAACTAAGATGTAAAATATCTCGATATATTATATCTCGACATCGACAATTTTTATAGAAAAGATGTCTCGATCGACAAATACATCTATTTTTGATATTAAAAGTCGAGTTTTAAGTGTAATTGTCATGTTAGACCCGGAAGAAATAAAGAGATAATCGATTAAAACACAAGAAAACGGTCGACAAAATTTTGTCGCGGTTGTCATGCTAGGCCGGCAGGAGGAGGAATAGAAAGTGACCTATTTTCATAATTAGCATGGTAACTCGTGAATTATTTATTTCGGTGACGATAATATCTATATATATCACGTTAAGGCCTTTAACTCCAACATAGAAGTATTTAACAATAGAAAAACGGTCATACAATATTTAACTGTTTTTCAAATTGACAACCCCGGATAAGTTCCGCGGATTTCACAAAATATTATCGCTATAGAAATGTACGAATCACGAGTTATAAGGTAAACGTCCGCTTATAACGGTTCAAGTTTGTAAACAAACCATGATATTCTTTCTGCGAAGCATTCCCAAGAACTGCATGGAACTAACAATAATTGAAACTGATCACTTCAGACCATGTAAATATTCAATGTTCCTACATTGTAGTGTTCAGATTTTGTAATGACAGTGGAATTTTATAGGTATTAATTATATGAATACAAAGTTAACTATGTCTTACGTTTTTACAACTAAACTGAGCAGATTTTGATTAGATTTTTTGCTAGCTGAGTCGACTATTGAAACTACTGTTTTCCTAGCTAAAACTAATTGCTTATAGAAAACCGACACTGCCACAAGTGTCGGTTTTCCTATGTTATTTATATTGTTACATAAAATGACTCTGCAACATAACATAACATTTAACAATTCTAATAAAAGGAGAACAATAACACCTTATTTTGAATACTGAATGATTTTTATGGCCAATTTCAATACATTATAGCATTGTTTTTTGCATCCAATCTTATTGACACCAAACCTTTCCGGAATAACATTTTCCAGCAAACCCTGATTATATAAATAAATTTCCGGAATTCTGAATCAGTCATATAAATATTCGTGACAATAATGCTCCGAGACTGGTATCTCCTAAATATAATAACTTACATCAATTATATAGCATAGCAAGAATAACTTGTATCAATTATAAGCGTTCTTATTTAAGTATTCAAACATCTGCATTGCATTTAGAAAATTTTGTAGGATTCTCAAAGATTTTTTATTTTATTTAATTATTCGTCCAATACTACGTCTCTTCGAACTAACAACTTCATCTAGACTCTCATCTTCAAATATAATATTTTGCGCAAGACGTGGTATTAAAGGTTTCTGAAGTATTTTCTGTCTTTTGTGAAAGTGGGCTCATCTGATGGTAAGTGACCATCAACATGGACATCTGCAACACGAGATTCCGTTTCATTACCCGCCTTTAGTAAATGATTATACAAATAGCCTCTTTTATTATTAATCTCAAAATTAGAAATCTACTTCGTCTTTGTCGTTCCCTCACTAATGATAATCGAGACAAATTTATTCTAAAACTTAAATAATGGCTAGGGATATTTCTTATAATGATGTCTAAATAAATCATGTGTACAAAGACTTCTAGAAGTCACTTATAGATACCGTGAAGGATATCTCAAACAAAACAATTAGTATAGAGAAATATTATCAACTCCATACTTGATCGACTCAAGGTTAACAATGAAACGGTTCAGACATTTAAATTTCAAACAACCACATCGGTTCTGGTTCAGTTAACGATTACTTAACAAATGAATAGCATTGGGTATACAATATACTAGAAAAATAATCGACTTTAAAATTAACACGATACAAAGGCTTAAAAGGAATTAATGTCTTCCGAACTGCACTAAAACCGGTTGCTATATTCAACGAAACGGGTACATACCAACATCGTAAAAATTGTTTTCTTATTTTATTTAAATAGCAATTCTCATTTGTAATGGATGTCAGTATCTAGTCATTCCCATGAATGTTCGAAGCGTTGATTTTCAAAAAAGGATCCCTTTTTTTTTGATAACGGACAGGCGTCAGTTGAATATAGCAACCGAGGATAATTCTTATCATGCCTAAAATCGAAGATTAGATAAGAACAGAACAATTTTAAAGTCGATTAAAACAATATTAATCTAAGGCACTCGTACCAAGACGCTGTTAGGATCGATCGAGAAAATTCAGAATCGCAATCAAACGCTTTTTATAAACGGATTTCATTCAGCACCAGTCATGCCGCATTCTGACGCCGACACGGTGACCAGACTTACGGAGCTATGTTATATAAAACAACTTTACGAATAATGTAAGCGACGGTTATGCCAATGAATAGCTTAACTTGAGCGAAGAACTTAGTTAAGCTTAGTTCACGTCACTAGGAGTAAGATAAGCAAGAACTTAGTTCACGTCGCTAGGAGTCTTTTACATACTATCGTTTCCGGAAAGAATACATAAGAATTAGTATTCACGATGAATCTTAAGCTTAGTAATGAAGCTTTTGTTTTTATAAATCATTTTGTGTCAACACAACCAAACATTTCAGATAGGCTTAATTTCAAATGCCTGTGATTTACTGTCATTCTGGGATGACCACTATAATACATACTACTAAGTGACACTGTCTATAGTGCTATTGTGAGTATTTTTACTTTAGCACCCAAAAATGCCATAAATAATTAATAAGTTCAAACCAGTCCTTTTAGACGGTTGCTTCGTGTCAAAATTTTGGTCAGAGTGATAGCGTTTCCGTTATCCTAAAGGTAGTGCAGAGGAAACATGTTGTTAAACACGAACGGGTTTTAATTGGTCGTTTAATCACACTGACGCAAAAGACCACTCACACAAACAAATTTTGATAGTGTACATCGTCTAGTCACTCGTGCTTGTTATTAACAGACGTCAGATTCAATTTACTTAGCCAGTCCCGACTGGAAATTAAGCGATTAATTATCTTTCATAACCGAAAACTACATAGTGTATTTTGATCTCGAATCACAAGCGTTCATATAAAACGTTAGATTACGATTAACGTAAAATCCAGCATTTACATTTCGCACCTAGTCCATCATCTATTCTTGAAGTCCAAACCTTTCCACGCATTGAATAAGTATTGTGAAGGTGAGTTAGTGAGCCAATGCCTTAAGCTATAACCGAAAAGCAGAAAGAGGTCTAAATAGAAGTACAATAAGTTTACATCTAACCCACAACCAAAACCCAACTACATAAAATACTTTGTACACTACTAACCAGGGCAGGAATTCCAAGGACTCTTGCTTGTCCCGATAACTAAGGAATAAACCAAGCACATTTAGATATAATATACGCATTGAGTTTATTTTTTAAATATATTAGTTCGTCAAAAAAAAATTCAGTGTGATCATGCACGGTTACTTTATATATTTCTTTTAACTTTGGACATAATAATTATGCTTTAAAAGAATCAGCCAGACGTCGATTCATCTTCACGTACGCAACCAGACATTTACGCCAGAATAATTCGCTACTGTTGGCAAACTAAATATTTGTGCTATAGGCTGTTGCCTGACAAATAATAAAAACGTCTTGTTTGTATGAACAACATGATAGATCGACTGACGTCGCACATGAAAACGAATCGCTTTGTCGATAAAAGTCAGTCATTTACTTCCTTAATGAAAACTGTCAAGTATATCAGAATTGCCACTGAAGTGTCGCAGGTCGCAATAGGTTTTCTCGTCGATAAATCAAATTCAGTGGTAATTCGTAAGATTATAAGTCATTGTCACACTAGTGCTGTATGTACACATACATACCCTAGTTGGACCTGGCCCATATGTCTGTTGGGGTCGTCGGATATGAGCGCACGCGTCATGGACTCTGTGGTGGTATTCGCACCGCCCTCGTGCTAGCGAACAAACAAACAAGTACAGACACCGTCCAACGACACAAAACGAAAGCTTAGCGTGAACATATACCGCTTGAATCGTTGCTTGTTGTAGTAAAAAATAGCGCCAACACGTCTGTGCTCTCTAACTGTTCCAAGCGGCTCGCTGATTGTTAGTTCTAAAGTGTTCGTCTATTACTAACTCGCATAACGCTACGAACAAAGGAATATAAATGATAAAGCATGCAATAACAAATACAGAAAGCATGATGGATGATCGAAAATTGCAGTTTCCTTCTTAGGGCCGAAAGAGCTCGATGTGGACTTCAAAAATAAATTATGTTTTGTTTGTTAGTCAAAACTCACTCAGGCAGCAGTCGATTAGCATTCGATATCGTCTAGATGTCTAAGCCACGCATTAGATGTCTACCGGATCCGCTCTCTACGTTAAGCTATCAATCCATCACACGTTACGTTAAAAGGTTATTCTATCGGTATACTATAAACCGGCCGTCTCCAATGCTTGCCTGAGTGGTGAGCGGTAGACTCCCGTATCAGCGTCACAGTACAAGCGCTGCAAAAATAACATCACTCCAGGACTTGCTTTGACTCGCGAGTCAACGCACGTCAGAGGTCTCATAATTAATCATACCCCAACTTGAGCGCTTGCCCTCCCGCCATGAGGCCCTCTTCCCCAAGCAGTGTCACTTGTTCCTCCTCGCGCGACGGGTCCGCCATCTTGTGCACATAAGCGCCGAAATGGCGCGAAAGTCAGCAATGGGTTCAATGTCAATGTCACATTATTTCGACCGTGAAATTATTTGATTTCGCAGTGTTAAGGTACTTTAACTACATGTACCGAGTATACTTTCAATTCAATTTACTTAGTTATCAATGAGAATCGCAAGGTCGATCGAAACAAATGTGACACTGACGTTGAACGAGAAATCACTGTATCGAATCTAGCGTGATACTTAGATTTTAGAAACATTTGTAAAATATATATGAGGGAAAATTTGTAGAGTTTAGACCCACGTCCTTCGAAGTTATAGGGGTGTTATAAGTAGCTGAAACTGTGCAGTATTTTAGTATGACTATATTTTAGCTTCTTTTTTGGAGCAGTATACAGCAATATCATACAAAAATATTAAAATTATATTGTAAGCATGAAACATCGATCATAACTTAAAGAAAATATATAAAAATAAAATATGTATGTTTATTGAAATATTGTTATAAAAATATCGTATTGGAGCTACTTTTTTCTACAACAGCTTTCATTCAATCCATCCAATGATTTATAATAGGCTAATTTAAAATGATGTGACATTAATAAGAAAGATACACTTTAGTGACGTCAAACCAAACAATAATTAGCATACGTTTATAATGTATTGCTTGACAATTTCACTCGAGCGATCACAAGAGATTCGCCGACAGATAATGGTCTTATCACGCGATTAATTTATACGCGTAAGTCGCTTACGTGAAGAACAAACATTATTAAAATTATTATATGCTTCAATCGACGATTACTGAGACATGTGAGGAATGTGGACTCACCTCGTCGAAGAACACTTGGGTCTTTCTGAGGATGTGCTTCAGCTCCGTGAGCTCGAGGTAGTTTCTTTTCAAAGCCTCCGCGTTTTGGTTCACTTCGCGGAGCTCATTTTCGAGTTTTTCAAAAGTCGCCTAGAGAAGACGTTTTTTATTAATAGGACCACTATGTATATGGTTTTGGTATATCAGGTTTTTTTAGTGTATGGACTGTTCAAACATTAGTAAATTGTAACAAAAGATACGATTCAAAATTCCCACGGGAAAACGATAAAAAAAGATAATGTCAAGTGATGATAGGAAGTGATCCCACTTAAAACAGATAGTTTCAAGATGATATTAAGTCATTTCTCTTTTCATACATTTATTTCTTCCACTTGAAACATGGCTCTTCAGCAAATCTAACAAACGGAGGCCACAAGTGTTACTTGAGCCAAAAGAATAAATAACGACGTCATTCAAGACTAGACTTCCTTCATTCATTCATCATACCCGAAGATTTATCCATAGTATTTTGGTTACTACCGAAAATACAAATTACAGCTATCAACCTTGTTAGCTCCCTTTGATAAGTGATTACGATAACTTCTGGAAAATACTAAACCTAATTGGTTCATTTCTCTCAAGTCCACAATACTGGAAACGCATTTAAAGGTGTACCTAAGTTCTACATAGTAATAAAAGAACTCCTACAATTTGCCATCATTACTGACCAAAATGAAAACCCTTGTTAGAGTCACTATGAAATAAAGAAGAAATACAGGGTTGCGATTTCGGAACAGCATTAACGGGTTCGAATCCCTATTCCAGATAGAGAAATTGTTGAGTCTAAGCAGATAAGTAGTTTTAGGTATGTAATGTAACTCAAATTTTTCGAGATAATTTCGATTATTATATCTTTCGTATAATGTCAATGATACTTGTCATTAAAATAAAAGAAGATTATTTTAAAGTTTTAAAGCATTTTTTTTGTTAATTATTAGACATTTTGAGATTCTGAGTCCCTAGCACGAATAACTTGTGAGAAAATATTCGTAGCCGTCAGTTGTATGAGAAACCATTTGAAATTGCTTACAAATGAGATATTTGCGTTACGAATAATTTTTCGCAAGTCGTTCGTGCTTTTTGCCTGAGTCAGGTCTTCCTTTAAGCGTGTTTTGCCTGTCAAATATAAACCCCTCACAATTGAACCCAATGTCCATATCATCAGGCTGTGGAATGCAGCTGACACTCCAGCCTACCATAAAATTCTTGATCACATACCTCAAGATCGATCATCTCCCTGGGCTGTGGAGCCTCGGGACACTCTCCAGGGATCTCAAGCATGGGGATACCATCTCGCCTGATTTCCTTCTCCAGGTAACGGAGCTTGCGTTCCATCTCATCGCAACGCCGAACTTCGTTGACGAATTTGCGTTGAAAGGCATTTACGTCTGGATTTAACTATGAGGAAACATACAATTATTTAAAATGTATCTTAAAGTATTTCATTCTTATAATTTTAGAGGAGGATAACAGTACGTAATACGCTAGTACTAGTAGTTCAATGTTTATTCACCCTATAAATTAAGCAATTCTAATGCCTATTACGATTTTTAAAAAAATATGTAAGTCAACCTATTTATGCCTGGTATGGAAATAAGGATTTTTTTAGAATAAGAGCTAATAAGGCAAATGCCACCCCCTGATGGTAAGTAATCGCTGCTAATAGACATCCATAACATCAGAAGGCATGCAGATAGGGTTAAAGTTTTTATAACAAAAAAATTGCTATTACAAAGATTATTTGTGATAATTTTCCTGTTTACCGTTTATTTTACTAAAATGTTTAAGTTTTATTTATACTGGGAAAGCCCCCTGCAGTTTTTACCTAAAGTTGTAATAAAGTAACTAATGAGTCATGATTACTAATATACTATATATATCATGTATACAGCTTGAAATATGTATGTATGTACATTTGACGCATCAGATTAAACATTATGAAACATTACCTACCAATTATAATATTATATAATAGGGAGGAAATAGTAAAAAAAATATATTCCACCTTATAAAGAAGATAAAAACAATGTTTTGAATACTTGCTATTAGCTATTATTGGTTCTATATTTATAAGTAAAGTTTATAAATAAACACTGTGATTTATAAGAAAGTTTATCAAAAAACAATATTTACTATATCACAGAACTATGATTTTTCTGAAGTAAAAATGGCCATGGCGAAAATATTTAGGTCCAATCCTTTATGATATATTGAAAGAGCACTATAGCTTTGTCTCATTCAATTAAGGAATGCTCTAAAAGATGGTGGTATGGCCCTGATTGTGATAACATTTGGTATGAATGAAGACTGATTTATTATAATTATAGTAAGGTTATCCTTTATAGGTTTATCACTTAATTGTTTTCATGTCAGTGAAGCCCAATTATAAATTAATAAATAATAGGTATGTTATGGTTATTGCTGATGTTCTTGTCCCGGGATGCCATCAACATTTAATGTTATTAGTTTTGAGCACTCAACAATTCAAGTATCATACGTCAACTATATTTTTTCTTATATCCCCAATAACTTTATATAGGAAATAACAATTATCTATATAACTGACAACGGTTTGCCTGACAATTGTAAAAATATTCAACAATAATTCAGTGGTTAAGCCACACAAGCCAGTCTCAAGTTTAACAATTAATTCCCATCAATTAAACTGATTATTTTAGTACTTATCAAGAATACATTAGGCTTAAGGCTGAAGGCTTAATAGATTATTATGATAAAGTAAAAATGTTCTTTTTTTTTAAAAATAAATTCGATATCATTTGATAAATAAAGGACAGCAAGAATATTACTTTTAAACAAGTCATTTTTAAATGAAAGATTTCAATTAATTTCACAGATGAATGGGATTGATAATATTATTAGTTTCATAGGGAACAGGGCAGGAAGAAGAAGAGGGCTTTTCTGCATTTAGAAAAAATATATCATAGTGGATTTTGGCATACTAAGCAAAGTTGTATCAGTATACCCCAGTAAAGCAAAAAACATACTTTAGTATTTATTTGCCATTATTAAGCTAAACTCACCTCTATGATTTTAAGGATTATTTTAATTATATATTCATAGAAATCAACCAAACTCATGAGATACTATTGACTTCCAAAGATACAGCAGTTAATATAATTGTAACTGGTACTAATATTATTCAAGTTATTTAATTAATCATTAGAGAAAACTTCAACATTTTCTACAAAATATGAATGAATTTAGTTTTTAATAATATTACTTTTAGAACCATAAAAAGGCCATTAACAATACATAGTCAAAGAAGATTTACTGCTGCAATGCGGGCGCGATTAGTTATAATCTCAAGTAAAATCAGGTCACCAAGTTTGTGTCTGTCTAGATCTTAAAACATAAAGGGGCGTTGAAGCAGTACTTACATCTCTAAACTGTACAAGTCCTAGTTCACCGAGCTCAGACACGCATGCATATGCCGCCTCACTTTGCAGGAATAGCTGACATAAAGTCATTTCCTCACTACGAAATAACGAACCCATCTTTCTGGAATTCGCTTGACACTGCACTTGAAATATTACAATTTCTCGATGAGGCTTCGCCGCATCCGTATGCGAACGGACTTCAGCAGCGACGAAACCAAATTAAATGGGAAATTTCTAATCAATACTTGAACTGAAATGATTGTAAAAACTCGTCATAGGTTGGAAACAGCGCAGTCGCGGCAAGTGTGGCCACTGATAGTTTAAATTTGAACATTATAATGTCAATGAATATTGACGCGGGCGTTAGCCTTCGCGCAGACTAGAGCCACTGGTGGCCGCCACTAGAAGCGGCCTCTAGACGCGGCCACCGGTGGCCGCGTTTCAGCCACTGTAAAATGTATGAAATATCGCGCCCGCGCGTTGTGGCGGCCACCGGTGGCTAGAAGCTCGGTGGCGGCCTCTCGAGCGCCGTGTTAGCGCGGATGCCCTAAAATGTATGAAATATTACGCCCGTAGCTTGTGGCGGCCACCGGTGGCTATGCTGTGGTCGCCACTAGTGGCTCTAGTCTGCGCGTAGGCTTATAGTTACCGCGTTGATAGTTCAAAGTGTCAATTGTAAGTTAAACAAAAAAATATAGCTTATAATAATGTAGCTGCTTAGATAGTGATTAAATTGTGAGTACCAGCCATGGTTTGTATTTTGAAGGATAAACGCATACAACATAAATAGTTATTTACTATTACAATACATTAAACAGTAAACTACAGCTTTCAACATAAACGATTTGCCACTAAATACCTTTAAAAAAATACATTATAACAGTTTTTTTTTCAAAATTCAAAATTCAAAAATCATTTATTCATTTAGGTAACACAATGTACACTTATGAACGTCAATAAAAAATACATATTAAATGCTTCTAATATTACATTTACTGCCAGTTCACAAATCAAGGGCGTAGAGCGGACGAGAAGAACTGGCAAGAAACTCGCCGCCACTCTTTTTAATCGCCAAGTTTTTGTTTTACAAATGTTTTATAAGGGGCTGCAACCATTACACCATGTTCCACATGACATCACACAATTAACTATAATTATCAAAAAAAAAAAAAAATTATATAAATGAAAAAATAAAAAAAAATAAAACAAAGATTTGTCCTCTATCAGCAGTATGTATGGTGAAATAGGAGCACTCACATTCTAGTGGTAGTAGTAGTATTATTTAAAAGACTATTTTTCCCTATAAATTGGGAATATAAACCTTTTGAAAAATACGTGTGTATACGATGTATACTATAATATTATAATCATCTGACATCTGTCATCTTGTAAAATGTTAAGGCTCCTCTTCACAATGAGCCATGATGGCCTATCAAATTATCGTCCAAGATCGCCGCCATGATCGGGCAACCCTCCACACTATCGTGAACGTTCATTAACTGTCTGTCTACTGTTGTGATATGACGTCTATCGAAAATGAATACCGAGGTGATCTCGGCTGCGGCAATATTTTTACTCTGCGTATATAATCATTTAGGGTTTTAAATAAATGACACATTAACATTATCTACCTACACTTATTTAATACTTAGTACAGTACCTACGTTATTACTTAATAGTTTACTTATATTTATTTTTGAGGTGCTTATGTAATAATAATAATAATAATAAGATGCAGAAGGCAGTACTACTGGACATGGCTCGTATTGTGAGAACTTCTCACTGAGAAGGTTCCTTTCTCTGCCTCCCCACCACCGGTAGCCTGGGCTGATTATGGCCTTATTGCCGGTGGTATGCCCAAGTTTATACTTTTTTTAAAAATATTATTATCTTATATATAAAATTTCCATGTCACAATGTTAGTAACCGTAGGTACTCTTCCGAGACGGCTTTTTTTACCAAATTTTATATGCATATTCAGTAGGTCTGAGAATCGGCTATTATCTATTTTTCATACCCCTAAGTGATAAGGGTTGTTCACCCTTAATTTTTTTTTTTTAATTTTCGGACGAATTTTTTTGTTTTTATTTTTTTATAATGTGGTATTAAAAAATACATACAACCCTATATTTAAACTCTTCTATTACCAACCCCTGCTTTTTTGTGTCAAAAAATCTAGACACGTGCGAAGCCGGAGCGGGTCGCTAGTTTTATATAAAAAACTGTAATTGTGAGAATGTTCATCAATAAAAAGTATAATAATAATAATATCATTTATTTTGGGATTCCAAATGCATATCTATTTTTGGTATAGTTCTATGAACCTAAAAGTCTCTTCGCAACCATTATTTCTATATCGCCAAAAATATGTCTGTACTGTATCCGAGACAACTACATACTGAGTAATCGGCGATTGTGTGGACGGGCACGCCATAATGGGCAAGCATTCCTTTGATGGCTCCTCTTCACATTGGGCCAATGCAGGCGAATAAAGGCAATGACGCAAGTGTAGAGGGCTTAAATGTCTGTAATCGGCGTTATTTGTACGTATTCGGCGCTGTGTCGGTACATCAAAGGAATGCTTGCCCATTATGGCGTGCCCGTCCACACAATCGCCGATTACTCAGTACGTAGTTGTCTCGCATACAGTACAGACATATTTTTGGCGATATAGAAATAATGGTTGCGAAGAGACTTTTAGGTTCATAGAATATACCAAAAATAGATATGCATTTGGAATCCCAAAATAAATGATATTATTATTATTATACTCTTTATTGATGAACATTCTCACAATTACACTTTTTTATATAAAACTAGCGACCCGCCCCGGCTTCGCACGTGTCTAGATTTTTTGACACAAAAAAGCAGGGGTTGGTAATAGAAGAGTTTAAATATAGGGTTGTATGAATTTTTTAATACCACATTATAAAAAAAAAAAAAAAAAAATTCGTCCAAAAATTAAAAAAAAAAAATTAAGGATGAACAACCCTTATCACTTAGGGGTATGAAAAATAGATAGTAGCCGATTCTCAGACCTACTGAATATGCATATAAAATTTGGTAAAAAAAGCCGTCTCGGAAGAGTACCTACGGTAACTAACATTGTGACATGGAAATTTTATATATAAGATAATAATATTTTAAAAAAAAGTATAAACTTGGGCATACCACCGGCAATAAGGCCATAAACAGCCCAGGCTACCGGTGGGGGGGAGGCAGAGAAAGGAACCTTCTCAGTGAGAAGTTCTCACAATACGAGCCATGTCCAGTAGTACTGCCTTCTGCATCTTATTATTATTATTATTATTACATAAGCACCTCAAAAATAAATATAAGTAAACTATTAAGTAATAACGTAGGTACTGTACTAAATATTAAATAAGTGTAGGTAGATAATGTTAATGTGTCATTTATTTAAAACCCTAAATGATTATATACGCAGAGTAAAAATATTGCCGCAGCCGAGATCACCTCGGTATTCATTTTCGATAGACGTCATATCACAACAGTAGACAGACAGTTAATGAACGTTCACGATAGTGTGGAGGGTTGCCCGATCATGGCGGCGATCTTGGACGATAATTTGATAGGCCATCATGGCTCATTGTGAAGAGGAGCCTTGATGTACCGACACAGCGCCGAATACGTACAAATAACGCCGATTACAGACATTTAAGCCCTCTACACTTGCGTCATTGCCTTTATTCGCCTGCATTGGCCCAATGTGAAGAGGAGCCATTATGCTATTGCTATATTATGCCAAATGTCAATTAAGGAATTGAGGTTAGAGAATTTAGAGATTCCGTAAAAATAAAAATAATTTAGCAATTGTAGACTATGAATGAAAGATCTAAAAATATTGATTCATGATGGTATGTTTTGCTTAAAGTTTTAACTGAATTTAAGTAAATCATTTTCAGTTACTATTTATAGTGCTAATTCTCTGTTTTTAGGCGCTGTTAGGAGCTCAACTAGTTATTACGCTTATAATGGTCTCGGTTATACAAAAGGTTGGACCTTACTCATTTGCAAGTTGGTTATTATGTTCACAAGGGTTATACCGATATTTGTATCCAGATAATAATGAATTAAAGAGTTTGGCGGGAGTTCCAAAAGACAAACCTAAAGGAAAGAAAAGTAAAAATGAGTTGAATGGTAAACCGGAGACCTTTCACGTGCCTCGAAGCCTAGATTTACAGCTAGAGACGGCTCCGGTTACAGCATTGGATGTGGTACATCTTAGATTCTACACAGAATATATTTGGATAGTTGATTTTTCTCTATATTCCACTATAGTATATATCATATCTGAGGTAAGTTATCATTTTCATGTACCATTATTAATACAACATGAAACTAAAACAAGTATTTCTATTTCCAGATCTATACGTGGGTATTTCCATTGAAGGATGAATTCAATCTGAGTATGGTGTGGTGCCTTTTGGTGGTCCTATTTTCATTGTATCCTTTTTAAATCCTGTACATTTATATATTAAAAAGTATAGACTGATTGACTGACCCATCTGTTATAACAGCATACTCATTAAGAATTAGAAACCTGATAATTTGGAACAGTTAACACATCTTATATTGTAGTTGATATTAGGGGCAATTTTTGCAAAGTTCTTTGTTAAGGAGTAATATAATTTATCCATAAGCTAATTGATACTTTCATTATTTGTTTTAGATGCATTTCAATTGCAATTGATAATTTTCAAACATATGAATCAAAGATTACTTATTTATCTGGAAAATAATTGACATTTTGACTTTATTATAATAATCAAGATATTATTTCATATTCGCTTATGCATGTTAATGGCTGGAGTCATATAATCAATTCCCAAATTGAATTCAAATCTAAAAATGGAAATGTCTAAGTTAATGTATAACAGTACAATTAATTTTAATTCTTAGTTGTACTACTTTATAGCAACATGACAACCCTGAAGAGGTTTGCCACTTTATTGTGTCTTCTATTGAAATGAGTGACTTAAATAAATCCTTAATCTATATACAGTAAAATATTACTGTCCTTAACAAAACAATACTTCACGAGTGAAGAATCAATTGGAGAGCGCTCCACCTGCATAGTGGCATTTTGTGCATTTCTCCTCATAGCTATGATGGTGCTGATTGTGGACGAAAGTAATTTAGAAGTTGGTGTGGATCCAGCGTATGATAGCTTTTATGAAAATGCTTCAAAGTTTTTGGAAAATCAAGGTTTAAGTTCTGTGTAAGTTGAATGTAATAATACTTTATATAAAAAATAAAAATGCTATATAAAATATATAATATGTTCACTGTAAAGCAAGACTGCATTTAAACTAATTTTAGAGATTGTGGTACAGCTTTTGCCAAAAAAATAAAAAGTACTTACTATTCTATTAAGTAACTTTCCTATTACAATAGGATAATTTTAGTAATTTTAACGTACTTCAAAAATATATTCAGCTTAGCTTGCTATAGCTTGTGGACAAATCTTTATATAAATAATATTTTATCAAAGATCACTATAGTGATTTAGGTGAAATAATGGGAGAAAAGTGTTATATTTTTACCTACTGCAGACAAAACTGAAAATATTTATTTACAGCGTCACTTCTGTATGTTCATCTTTTTCTGTAATTTCAGGGGTCCAGCCTCTAAATTAATTCTGAAATTATCACTAGCTGTTTGGGCTGCTCTTATCGGTACCTTGTTCACATTTCCTGGTTTAAGAGTTGCTCGGATGCACTGGGATTCTTTAAGGTAACTTCCAATATTGATATATATTTGATTATTTATAAAAGTATAAAGTTGATTACATATTATTATTAGGTACAGGCTTCTAAATGTTATGTTACTTACATTATACAATCCACTCGATAATTTGATCAGAAATAAAATTCAAATTACCAGGTTCAAAATATCAGGATTTTAAATAACCAAGAGGGAGGGAGGAAGACATTCAAATAAACAAAAGTTTATTTAAAATTCATGATTTATATTTAACAAATGTTCATTTTGAAAAGAAGTCTGTAAATTTCTGTTCTGAAACCGAAACGCGCTATATGTACTTCACGGTTTTTCCATCTATGAACGGTGGTAAGTTACCCGGTCGGAATTACGATATTCCTTCCACCCGTTCAATGCCCGAAGTTACCAAAAGAAAATTATAAACATATGTTCAGGTGGGATTCGAATCCACGACCCATCGAAACGTACGGCAGGTATTCTATCGAACGCGTCAACGAGCCCGTCTTAATGTGACTCCAAAATTTCCGATTTTTGTTTTTTGATGCCATCTTGTGTAAAATACCGTAACGAATACGATGGAATCACTCATATCTACTAATTGTTTTTAGTTTTTCTTTTGTATTTACAAAAAATAAAACTACACACGGAATGTTTGACCTTGTTTGTAGTTTTTTCCTCCTGTAAAGTTTGACCAAATGGAGATACGAAGTTTGATAATTAGGCAGACGATATATTTTGTTCAGGTATTACGGTGACAATAAGGTAAAGGCCCTGCTCCTGAACATAAACTTCGCGATGCCCTTCGTCCTGGCGCTGCTGTGGGTGCGCCCCGTCGCCCGGCACTACCTCACCGTGAGGGTGTTCAGCGGGATGTCGCAGCCCTTGTGAGTATATATGAGCAGTGGCGTAGATAAGTGGACAAGGGCCCCGGTGCGAGAGAAAAAAATCGCAATCCTCCCCCCGGCTAAATTTCTTCAGAAACTGCACAATATTAATGATTTGCAAATTATTATTACTAATCAAGGACGCTCGGCGCACACTGATCAATTATTCAAAGTGAGCGTCTCATAATTACTTTTGGTCGATATGTCGGAAGTTCGAAAAATCATTTTATTAAGACTTACAGGTAAGTTGTTTACATTATACTAAAACATCAAGATTATGCAGTCAGTAGTTTAATGGATATGCCATTTCAAAGTTATCTCGAAAGCAAAACTATTGTAACAAGACTGATTTATCGTTGTTTTGCGCTTTCATTCAAGTTAAGTTGGTTATGTTACCAGTGAAAACTGTGAATTGAAAAAAATTGTGCACTTTAAGGAAGGTCTGTACTTTGTATTGGTATATAAATAAAAAATAAAATAGATCGATTTATTATGAAAAAAAATTATATATACTAACGTACTTATTTTGACTAACTTTTATAAGTTTGAACTGTGTTACGTTTAAAAGTACAAATTAGTACACGATCATTTTGATTCCATTATATAGCAGGGACTATAAACTATATAAAAATATGCATTTTTTTACCGGTGATTGCCGGTTTCTATAATAAAAATGTGTTTTTTAGGTAACGATGTCTCAATAAAAAATATTGATTAAATCAATATTTTCTCATTACATCGATCAGTGAAGCTACTATCAAAGGAAAATAAAGATAAACTACTTAGTTATATTATGGAGATATTAGAAAGTATCGAAATTGCCTACTACAAGCAGGGACAGTCTTCAAAATTTTATCATTTCAAGATTTTGTAAAAAATGTTCCCTTATTATATTCCGGATTGACAGTGACTTTGCAGGATATGCGAAAGAGGTGGTATCCTATGACACCAACAGTCCATAAAGTTCTCATACATGGCAAGGATATTATCGAAACCCTTTTGTTGCCAATAGGTATGCTTGGAGATAACGCAAAGAAAAGTCACCACAAATATGTTAGATATTACAGAGAGCATAACACCAGGAAGATGACCAGGAATCAAACTAATGAATATTTTATGACAATTTTGCTCATATCTTTAGACCCTGTAATTCTAACATCAGAATATTTAAATAAAATACTGTATATCGGATTAAAACGCGATTTACTATTTATATTGTTTAAATTATTTATTTCGACGTTTCGGATGCTTTTCAGCAACCGTGGTCACGGGCCCTTGTTATAATCCCTTGTTAATGGTATAGAGTATTTTATCAGAATATTACCTGTAAAACAAAAACATATAATTTTTCGCTCACCCGCATTGTTTTTTAGTTAAGGTGCTAATTAATATTAAAATTTGTTACATCTAAGATATATTTTAAATAAGTGAATTGTAAAATTCTTCGAAATAAACTTCTTTAAGCATATATAATGCCAATTGAGGTACTTAATATTTTACAAGTACCAGTAGTTGTGTTAGATGAGAAGTGAAGTAACAAAGTACATAAAATGTTAATAACCAAGTTAAATTATATGAAAATGATTTTTAGATACTATTTAAAGTTATAAATATACCTTTAATTCACGATTTCAGTATTTAATAATTTCGTCCCCCTAACTTTTGAAAATTGATCACAGTGCGGCGCTTCCATTGTTATAAATGCTCATTAAAAATCTCAAAAACAAATTCAGAGCAGGTTTAATTTCTAGCTTCAAGAGCTGCCTCCCCCTCTCTCCAAAGCTCAGGGGGCCCCCTCAGCTTCGGGGCCCTGGTGCACTGCTCCACTTTGCCGTATGATATCTACGCCACTGTATATGAGTCGTATAGAATCAAAGGCGGCTATCTGGCTTATGGCTGATAGTTAGCAATTTAAAAAAGAAAACGTTTTTCTCCTTTATTTTTGTATTAGGTATCATTCATTGCATGTTTAAGGTGTCTATTAATTTTAACAATTAAAGATAAAACCAAATATATAAAAAAACATAACAGTCTAAATGACAAGAACTTTTTTTTTTGTAGATTGCCGGACCAAAAATGTCAGATAGCCTTTCTTTCCGACGACCAATTTCGACGAAACAAAGCCTGTATATTGTCCCAGGCTATGCTTAATATATTTGTGTAAATTGCATGAAAATTGAATCAGTATCTTCGGAGATTAGCCCGTACAAACAGACAAACAGATAGAGAAACAAAAAATTCAAAAAACAATCTGGATATGTTTTATTTCTCTTCTTACATTCTGACTCGGTTTAGCATTCTTTTTTCTATGGACAGACGTTCAAATTCATATTCAAAATCATTAATTCATTTAGGTAACACAATGTACACTTATGAACGTCAGTAAAAAATACATATTAAATGCTTCTAATTTTACATTTACTGCCAGTTCTCAAATCAAGGGCAAAGGTTCGTTAGCATACAAATAATTTGGATATTTCAGAATGACGTCATCCCAATTCGACTCGATGCGTCTGACACTGCTGCTCGTCACGATGCTGATGCGTGTAGTGCTGATGCCGCGTCAGCTGCAGGCGTACCTCGACATGGCCCAGAGGAGGCTGGACGCCCAGAAGAAAGAGGCTGGCAGAATCACCAACATTGAATTGCAGAAAAAGGTATAATTCATCAGACAGTTGGTGTAAATATTGTTTTATGTCAGATATCGACAGACGAGCATGAGGTTCACTTGATGATAGGTGATACCTCAAAATATCAGTCAATGAGCATTCGGAAATCCATAGACTGAAATCGAAACGCGCAATGTGCACTTTACGGGGTTTCCATCTATGAACGGTGGTTCCTGACCCACGAAATGACAAAATGGTTCGAAAATTATAAATATGTCGTCCCGATGGGATTCGAACCCACGACCCATCGATGCGCACGACAGGTGTTCTACCGAACGCGCTAACGAACCCGTCAAATTATAGTAAAATTATAGTGTTCTACTATGAAAGACGAGGGTTTTACTTCACCGAAGTGCCTGCCAATACTATCCTTTTACGACCTTATTCATAAACATAAGCTTGATATAACTATAGAATATGTTTTGTCTCGCACTATCGAAAATAAATATGTTGCAATTATTTTTATTTGGCATCATAAAACCCCAAATTTTCACTTTGTCCAGCAAAGTGGGCACGGATCAGCTATTATCTATAATTCTATACCAATATAAAATTATAAAGAGGAAAGATTTGCATTTTTGTATAAAACGAATGAACTTTTTTTCTTTCACCAATAGAAAGCTACAGCTATTTTTGTGTATAGTACATCTACATTTCACCCGTGTGAAGCCGAGGCGTGTTGCTAGTAATATTGTAAATGTAAAGAGGAAAGTTTTGTATTTTTGTGTTATGAATAAACTCAAAAACTACTGGTTGTTGATTTTTGTATGTTATGAATAAACTCAAAAACTACTGGACCAATCTCAAAAATTATTTCACCAATAGAAAGCTACATTATCAGCGAGTAACATAGGCATTTTTTGTGTATAGTACATCTACATTGCACCTATATGAAGCCGGGGCGCGTTGCTAGTAATATTAACTTATTGCTAGATTTGTATTTTTGGATATTGGTATGTTATGAAAAAACTCAAAAACTACTGGACCGATTTCAAAAATTATTTCACCAATAGAAAGCTACATTATCAGCGAATAATAAGCGAATAATATATAGTACATCTTCATTGCACCCGTGTGAAGCCGGGACGCGTTTATAGTATCAATATATTTTTAACCAGATAGCGTCAGTATTCTACTACCTGTGCGTGGTGGCACTACAGTACCTGTGTCCCGTGCTGATGTGCGGCCACCTCGCACTGATGTACAAGACGCTGGGCGGGCACACGTGGACAGGGGCGGAGGGCGAGGCCCCCGCAGTGCGCGAGGTCCCCGCCGATAGTATGGAGCAATTTCAGATGGCTTGGGAGAACTTGAAGATGGTAAGGGAAGCCAACGAATGTTATAAAGAGTGTCCATGGAGTTTCTTGCCGGTTCTTCTCCATGAGACCCACTTTTTGGAACCGTGCAACTAGACGTTTCATAAGAGCCTGCAAAGCAGGGACTGAATACCTGTTAATTTACTATGGAAGTTATACCGGTATAATAAAGGTTTTTGTTAATATTCTTTCGTTTTTATTCATATTTACTGAAAAAAATTACTGTGGTAAGTTGAGTGTGTATTACTCTTTAAAACTAATATCATGGTATCTCAGTCAAACACGTATTTTGGAAAATAAAAATTAACCGATTTCAGTCCCTGCTGCAAAGGCCTATTTGAAATAAAAAACTTTTGATTTTGATTTTGATGCAGAATATTGTCTTTTATTGACGCGAGTATCACACTTCTTCCTGCCCTGTTCTCTTGTTTTTTTTGGGGTCGGCGCAGTATGTTATCTTTTTCCATTCTCTCCTTTCACTCGCCATATCAGTATCACCTTTAAAACTATTCTTCGCACAGTCAATCCATGTTTTTTTTTGGCCTCCCCTATACCAATCCACTTTCATATTCAAAACTTTTTAGATACATGTTTTTCATCTCTCCTCATAACATGCCCATACCAAGCCAAACGATTACCTTTCAATTTTTCATTCACTGGCGCTACTCTCAAACTTCCTCTTATATAGTAATTCCTTATCTTATCTAATCTTGTCACTCCACACATCCACCTCAACATCCTCATCTCAGCTACATGCAAACGTTTTTCATCCATCAGCTTACTTGCCCAACATTCAGAACCATACATCAAGACGGGTCTTATCACGGTCTTATTTTGCGAGTATCACACATTTAAATAAAAAAAATTATAACACGATTTATTATTTATATTGTTCAAATTATTTCAATGCGAGAAAACGATAGATAGGTGATATCTTGCAGGACGTTATCTATTGTATGTGGTCGACCTATTTTATTGTACTTTGAGCATAGAGTTGATAAATAAAACTCCAACAACCCATTTAATATTGATTTGTTTTGTCTAGATTCTGGTTTCATCTCCGAAACGAATGAACCCATTATGATGAGATTTTTTACCGTTTATACTAGTCTCATAAAAATAGTCTTTATTTTCCTAAAATGAGTTCGATTAATATCTGAGTTTCTTGTGATTTTTCGACGTTTTTGTTGTTATAATATAAAGACGTAACCCTAGATATTAAAACTTTATTTTTCTATCACCTACCATCAAGTGAACCTCATGGTTTTTCCATTTATGAACGGTGGTTCGTTACCCGGTCAGAATTTCGATATTCCTCCCACAAAGTGACCAGACCTGGGCAAGAGATGCTTACATAAAATATAAACTTGTCGTCCCGGTAGGATTCGAACCCACGACCCATCGATGCGCACAGCAGGTGTTCTACCGAACGCGCCAACCAGCCCGTCAAAATGGTTCTATTTTTGTCCTATGACCTGCGTGGTACAACTAAAGCGATTATTCAATAGTTCGCAGTCGAGCGCTAGGGGCACGGCAATTGTTTAGCCAAGCACATATTTTTTTTATATTTGCAGATATTCACAACAGAAGTGTACCGCGGGGTACTGGGGTTCAGTACCTGGTGGTGTTGTTTCGCCTGTTTCCTCACCACTTCGCTCGGGACCATGTATCAGACTTACTTCAGAATCTCATGATTGTACCAAAACAATCTAATTTCCGTGTCCTCTTGTGGGGCTTGGGGCAAAGACACTTGTGTGTCGTCAATTTAATAGGTTGCATTTGAAAACATGGGGCATAGACATTATTCAAAAAAAAAAAATTGAGCTTCCACATCTCCAAAGAAAGACTAATAAAAAATAATTTATCTAATTTCAGTTTTAATGTATGAATTTTGGGTCAAACACAACGACGGGTCCGTAGAACAACGTTACTTCTGCATGATACTCTACACTTCGTCGTGATCGTAGAACAACGACGGTTTTTTTACGATTTTAGTTCTATTGTATTAGTCATAACATGAAACTCCTTGACAGTTCTAAATTGTATAATTTAGAACGGTCTAAAAACGCTTATCAACAGAACAAATAAAAAATGGAGTTTGATAATTAGTCAGATAGTTTTATGCCATAAAACTAAAACCGTAAAGAATCAGAACCGTCGTTCTACGATCACGATTAATAATACATATAATATATATACTTTAAATATGCATTATTAATGCGGGAAAACATAAATATTAAAACACGTTTTTCAAAAAAAAATATATATATATATATTTGTTTGTTTTTTAAGCCTATTACCCCTTAGATTACATAAAATGCATTATGCCAAACAGAATTTTTGTCTCACTGAGATATGACTCCTTGTTTTAACTAATACAGAATATAGCCCCTTTGAAAATTGGACGTAATTTGGCAAATAGGATCCAATGTAATCCTATGGGTTGAATCCTTGCTAAACTTATGTCTAATTTAAGAATCTATCCTAACTTAAACAGAATAACAACAGATTAGTAGTTAGGTGAATAAAGATATTGTTACTTTTATCATGCAATAATAGTTTTTTTACTAACATTTAATTTAATAAAATACCTATTGTGTTCCATTTATAAATTGTTTGCCGTGGATTTCCTTAATAAACCCAGTGCCGAATTTAGTTATAAATTATTTATATTAATAGTGGTATATAAAATTTTATTGTTTGAGTTTTTAGAATTTATTGTTGTGAAACATGAAACTAAATATTGATATTAGAATATCAAATAGCCCTTTAGAACGCACAGTAGCTATGATTTTTTATTTTTCTGTTCAAACATTTGTTTATAACAACCGTTCTAAAATCTATTGTGAAATTTTCTAGTGTAATCATAGATTGTTGACCGCACCTCACAGTGCTTGGAAGTTCCTTGTTTTATTGATCAATCCGATAACTTTATATTATGTACGTATCATTATTCCAGTTTCTTTAAACTGATAAAAAAATATCCAATTGGTTATGTTGTAGTACAAATTAACAAAAATAAATGTGTTTTCTATGAGTCGGTTTTCCTAATTTGGTCATAACTCGTGAATCATACTGATAATAAGTCATAGATAATAAGTATTGCTTAGATATAAGAATATTAATTTATTTGTACGGGATTGTTTTCAATAAAGTTTTTCCAATTTAATTATTTTTTATTCAAATTAAAAATTTCATAACAAATTCTTAATGCAATTTCTTATATAATCAACACTAATATTATAAAGAGGAAAGATTTGTATTTTTGTAACGAATAAACTTACTCAAAAACTACTGGATTGATTTCTTTCATCAATAGAATGCTACATTATCAGCGAGTAACATAGGCTATTTTTTTGTGTATAGTACATCTACATTGCACCCGTGCGAAACTGGGGTATGTTACTAGTACTATATAAAACATGAAAATATTCACTTTTAACTTAAATAGATTAAAGCTCAGATAACAGATTAAGTGATAAAAGTTATTTAATCTGAGCTTAAATATTTCTACACGGATATCCGGTATCCGGCCAACCTTGAAGAATTCCGCAATATTAATCTTGCCAACATAAAATTAAGGTCTTACGCCGCTACTGAAATAGAGAGAATGTTTACCCTCAAAATACCTCTAAAAATCCCTTATCTGACTTGAAGTGTAGAGACATAAAAGTTATTAGGTATCCTTTAATTTAGGGCAAATTTTTGTATTTTTTTATTTTTTCGTTTATATATATTTTTTGATTATTATAGATAATTACTTAAAGATGTCATGTGGAACATGGTGTAATGGTTGCAGCTCCTTACAAAACATTGTAAAACAAAAACTTGGCGATTCAAAAGAGTGACGGCGAGTTTCTTGCCAGTTCTTCTCGTCCGCTTTACGCCCTTGATTTGAGAACTGGCAGTAAATGTAAAATTAGAAGCATTTAATATGTATTTTTATTGACGTTCATAAGTGTACATTGTGTTACCTGAATGAATAAATGATTTTTGAATTTGAATTGAATTTAGGGGGAAATCCCCAAGTTGGCGACACTGGGCATTGTTATCGATTAGCTGCATAGCTGCAATGCAGATTTTCTTAGAGCTGTAACAAACCGTATGTATTCGTTACTGAGTAACGGGTACGCCATCTAGTACCGAGTAACGAAACGTTACTCACGAATACTTTTCGTTACTCGCATGTTTCGTATCATGGTTACATACGCTGTTTCAATGACGCAATGTAACTTCAAATATTCAAAACAAAGTTTTCTTTAACAGAGTATGCAGTAAAAAAAAAGTATATACTTGTGAAAAAGTGTTTTCATAAAATTTTGCCACTAAAATTTCATAAATTTTATGTAATAGTATGAAATAAACGAAAGTGAAAGTTTTAGTCTCTCATGAAATTCTAAAAATATTTCACTGTAACTTAATTTTCAAACAATTAATTAAATCGCACGCCCGCGCGCAACTTAAACTAGTTCTGTAAATTTGTTTCTCTAGCATAACATAGCATGTTATGAGGTATTAGGAGTAACGAGTAACGATACGATAGTAATGAGTACTGAATGTATAGTAACGAATACATACGGGTACGGTTTTTTTTCGTTACTTTTACACCACTAGATTTTCTAGAACCATCAACCAACTTTTACCAATAGTACCATAATAATAATACCACAAAACATACCAGCTTACTCTGTGCCTTGAAAATTATTGGTTTATCTGTGAATGTGAATTTTAGTGTTGTGATGCTTTAATTTTGTTTCGATAACTTAATCTTATTAGAAATGTATAGAAACTCATATATTGCAAATAAGATTGGTATACATTATTTCGTATTTTTCTAATATAGTTTGTTTCAATTTGAAATTGCAAATTATAGTATTTAATGAAGAACAGAGCTTTTAGAATCAAAATAAAACATAATTTTTAAATGAATATAGTAGTTGATATTCCTATTTTAGTATGAAAATATATAATAATTATAACTTCCTTAAATAATGTCAGTTTGAAATATATATTTTTTATTTTATTTTATAAAATAAGAAAATATATAAGGCAAATAAGCCTGCGGTTCATCTGATGGAAAGTGAACACCACCACCCATGAACATCCACTACCATTTAATTTAATATCTAAGTAATAAAATGAAATAAAATTCAATATTCTGTAATGAAGTCGTCTAAAATCGATTTTCCGACGCGGACGGTTAATCTTGGCTAAATATAAGAAACGTGTGAGATGGCATAATAATATGTCCTAAAGTTGAATTCAGCTATTTGCAAAGTTACATATATCATATTATTATTATATCCAATTCAGTATTACTATTTCATTACCATCAACTTGGTTGAATAGTGATTTTTTAAATATAAACGATGTAATGTGATATAAAAATGTAAATTGCACCCTTGCTAAGCCGGGGTGGGTCGCTAGTACACTTTAAATAATAATAATTATATCGCTGATTTTTTTGAAACGGCATCACTAGTCACTACTCTCTGACTGAGTTTTGGTGTCGGAATGTTGGCTGAAATGCTGACGCCAATTTGTCTAGCCAATCAAATTGCTAGATGGCGTTTACTACTCAACACGATTGGTTAGTTCCAGGGAATATTCCAGAAAATCCTAGTGACGTCGGTGATTACGCACGTGCATATAAAATTCATGTTCAACGTTAAACGCCATCTTATTTCGTGAAAAGAGGCCGACAATCGCGCACCTTTGCTAAGTGTTCTATTTGATAAGTCTATTGAAGTGATAGTTAAAAATATACGTAAGTATTATTTTATAATACGGTTTGTTTTAATATTTTGTGCATATGTATATGTTATAATACAGTTTTACGGGATTTTCAAGTATACTCTAAAAATTCCAGCGGAAGTTCCTTGAACTCCATGGGTACTTAATGAAAGATGAGTCATTCTATTTAATTCCCATTATCAACTTATCATTGTGAATTAAATATAATTTTAAAAATTGATTAAGATTTTAACTTTAAAGACATTATACTTGGCGTGGTTTGCGATTTTTAAACCCCCTTACCACGTGTTTAAATTTTGTCTGGATAAGGTTAACATCTTTTGTTCTAAGGTCGGTGACACGTGCGTTTTCATGTGATTAATTATTACATTACTACAGTAATTACGTATCGTCTCTGGAATGTTCGTTTTATCGATTTTTCGTTATAGCCGCGCGCCGGCGTTTGGCATCCATTTTCCTTGCGATTCAAATGGCGTGACATAATTTGTATGTTCTTTGTTTCAGAATATGGCAACAAAAGCACCAGCGGTAGGTATTGATTTGGGTACCACATACTCGTGCGTGGGTGTATTCCAGCATGGGAAGGTCGAAATCATCGCCAACGACCAGGGCAACAGGACTACGCCCTCGTACGTCGCCTTTACAGACACGGAGCGTCTGATTGGTGATGCCGCCAAGAACCAGGTGGCCATGAACCCTAACAACACCATTTTCGGTGAGTAACGCATATGTTGTATGTAGGTTAGGTGGTTTTGTGTCAATGGCGGTTGGCGTGACAAAAGATTGCATTTGGACGCTGTTAAGCAATACAGTGTCAACCCACATGGTTGCCATTTTGAGAAAATTGAGCTTGAAGTTTTAATCAGGTTTTATAAAATTTCTTTTAAAAAACAGAAATAATATACTTTTTTGTAATTATTATTATTCAATTAAATGTATATCGTTTTCTTGGTAGCAATCAAAGTAATTGAATTAAGTGCATTATTGTTAAATATTTTAAACATTTTAGGTTTTCGTGCCCGTTAGTTTTTTCAATATTTTTGCTATTAAAACGATTTAAATTATATGTATCTCTTTTGAAATATGTAGTCAAGCTCATAAGGAAGCGATTGGTATCAAAATTTATTTTTTTGTCATTTTGTGGGTTGACACTGTATTGCTTAACAGCGTCCTTTTATACTATGAATGTTCTGTTACATTCTAGAACAAATATATTATATTAATTAACTTAATAATGATCGATGTAATTAAAATTTCTACCAGCATTATTAATTATGTCTATTTGCATATTAATATTTCTTAGCCTTGGAAATTATTGCTCTTATCAAAGTTTTCGTATATTATATAAACTTGTGTGTGTTATTGATTGAAATTGAAATTATTATGATGAAACCCAATATACTAGACTAGAGTCTCTGAAAATATTGAATGATAAAAATAATCTGATGAAATATTTTCACAGTGGTCAAAGCTTTTACTTTAGAATGGTTCTTTAACATAGTTTCTTGTTGTTTCAGATGCTAAACGTCTTATTGGTCGCAAGTTCGAAGATGCTACAGTGCAAGCAGACATGAAGCACTGGCCCTTCGAAGTCATCAGTGATGGTGGTAAACCAAAGATCAAGGTTGCATACAAGGGTGAAGACAAAACCTTCTTCCCAGAAGAAGTCAGTTCAATGGTATTAACGAAAATGAAGGAAACAGCTGAAGCTTACCTTGGCAAAACAGTGCAGAATGCAGTAATTACGGTTCCAGCGTACTTTAACGACTCCCAAAGACAAGCCACAAAAGATTCTGGTACAATCTCTGGCTTGAACGTTCTCCGGATCATCAATGAACCAACTGCTGCTGCGATTGCATATGGTCTAGACAAAAAGGGAGGTGGAGAACGTAACGTCTTAATATTCGACCTCGGTGGTGGTACCTTTGATGTATCCATCTTGACCATCGAAGATGGTATCTTTGAAGTTAAGTCCACCGCCGGAGATACACACTTGGGAGGTGAGGACTTTGACAACCGCATGGTCAACCACTTTGTTCAGGAGTTCAAGCGGAAATACAAGAAGGACCTCACCACCAACAAGAGGGCACTCCGTAGGTTGAGAACTGCCTGTGAGCGAGCAAAGAGGACTCTGTCCTCATCGACACAGGCTAGTATTGAAATCGATTCTCTCTTTGAGGGTATCGACTTCTACACTTCCATCACTCGTGCACGTTTTGAAGAACTGAATGCTGATCTATTCAGATCAACTATGGAGCCCGTTGAGAAGTCCCTCCGTGATGCCAAAATGGACAAGTCGCAAGTACATGACATCGTACTTGTAGGAGGTTCTACTCGTATCCCAAGAGTGCAGAAGCTCCTCCAAGACTTCTTCAATGGCAAGGAGCTAAACAAATCCATCAACCCTGATGAGGCCGTCGCATACGGAGCAGCAGTACAAGCGGCTATCCTGCACGGTGATAAGTCTGAGGAGGTGCAGGACCTACTTCTGTTGGACGTGACCCCTCTGTCACTTGGTATTGAGACTGCTGGTGGTGTCATGACCACTCTTATCAAGCGGAACACTACCATTCCCACCAAGCAAACTCAAACCTTCACAACTTACTCTGACAACCAACCTGGAGTACTCATTCAAGTGTTTGAGGGTGAACGTGCAATGACAAGAGACAACAACTTACTTGGTAAATTCGAACTTACTGGTATTCCTCCAGCACCACGAGGCGTACCCCAAATCGAAGTCACTTTCGACATTGACGCCAATGGTATCCTCAATGTATCGGCTGTCGAGAAATCCACAAACAAGGAGAACAAGATCACCATCACCAATGACAAGGGTCGTCTGTCCAAGGAAGAAATTGAGCGCATGGTTAACGAGGCTGAGAAGTACAGGAATGAAGATGATAAGCAAAAGGAAACCATCCAGGCTAAGAACGCTCTTGAATCTTACTGCTTCAACATGAAGTCCACCATGGAAGATGAGAAGCTGAAGGACAAGATCACAGACTCTGACAAGCAAATCATTTTGGACAAGTGCAACGACACCATTAAGTGGTTAGACACAAACCAGCTGGCTGACAAGGAGGAGTATGAGCACAAGCAGAAGGAGTTGGAGGGTGTTTGCAACCCGATCATCACTAAGATGTACCAGGGTGCTGGGGGAGCCCCCGGAGGCATGCCCGGCGGTATGCCAGGGTTCCCAGGTGGCGCTCCCGGTGCCGGTGGTGCGGCTCCCGGTGCCGGAGGTGCCGGACCTACCATCGAAGAGGTGGATTAAAGCAAATTAAACAATACATTCCACTTTCACATATAAGATCTTCAGTGTTATCCACCGGTTTCAAATAAATGAATGGAACTATTTTCTTGTTTATATTTTTACTTTTAGTAATAATTACCTTATAGAAACTTGCCAGTAAGCATAAAGCGACACTTGGCGTAAAACAAAGTGTAGGTACATGTTCTATTTCGATAAGAGGGCAAAAGACACCTCTGAATAGATAATTTCAAAACTTTTTGAACTGAGATAACAAGCTTAACACAAGGTGTCAAAATATACCTTTTTTTAAATTGAAATAAATGCTCAATTATATCTTTTTGGTCCGGGAGCCAGCAACAGGTTTTCATGACCAAGTTCCTCTCAAGCGGTAATTAGTAAAATGCATCAGAGTATAGTATTATGAAGCCTCGTGAACGTCAGCTGGCGCTCGGGTGGGGGGATGAGCGGTTGTAGCCTCCCACGCACGAAGGAAAAAAAAATACATTCATTCATTTCCTCTCAGCTAAAAATTTGTCAAATTGTAGTTAATCCAATATTTCAACGAAAAAAAATAATCAGCTGGTTACAACATAGTGTATTATACGTCAGCTGGTGTCTCGAAAATGAAAAAAAAAAAATTTATTTTCCGTGATTTCCTCTCAAACAAAAATTTACCTGATGATAGCTTATATGTAACTGTGGATAAAAATATAGATCAGCTGGCTGTATCTTGGTGGAAAAACCGTCAGCTGATACTTTGAAAGTTATTACATAGGAGTTTGGCAGAAGCATCTACTGCCAATTTATATGCATCAGCTGACTAGGTTTTCCTCGACTTATTGCTAGCTGATTTTTTTTATTTATCGCATTAGTATATTAACAATCAGCTCACAAATTTTCATCTGAGAGGAAATGACGTATCTTTAATTATTCGATATTGCGCTTCAGAGTGTGAGTTGAGTTGAAATAAACATTCAGTATCAATAATTTGAAACGAATAAGTATGTAATCAAATAATTTTATATATTTAAATAATCAATTAGCTTAGTATAAATGAATTAGTTACTCGATAAATTAATAGGGCTTCAAATATTTAAATTTATACCAAAAAAAAAAAAATAACTTTCAAAGTATCAGCTGACGGTTTTTCCACCAAGATACAGCCAGCTGATCTATATATTTATCCACAGTTACATATAAGCTATCATCAGGTAAATTTTTGTTTGAGAGGAAATCACGGAAAATATTTTTTTTTTTTTTCATGTTCGAGACACCAGCTGACTTATAATACACTATGTTGTAACCAGCTGATTATTTTTTTTCGTTGAAATATTGGATTAACTACAATTTGACAAATTTTTAGCTGAGAGGAAATGAATGAATGTATTTTTTTCTACAACTGCTCATCCCCCCACCCGAGCGCCAGCTGACGTTCACGAGGCTTTATAATACTATACTCTGATGCGTCTGACGAATTATCTCTCGAGAGGAAATAATTAACCAAATTTGCACCTGGCTCCCGGACTATTTCGTATACCTATCTAATTGATACTAGTTTAACCATACGTACTGTCAAACATCTTATGGTCGAAATGGGTAGGTCAGAAACGTCACCATGAAACATTTTGAGTAGGTACCTACGTACATAGGTACAGTTTGCTCGATCAACCTACTGTTTCCTTGTAGGTATCTAATTATTAGCTGAGGAGTAGGTTAGAATATGTAGATAAAATTTTGAATGCGTAGGTCGGACCTGTCGTGATAGGTAGGTACCTACTTGAAAGGCAGTTGTACTATTCAACGAGCCTGCCGAAATCTCATGGGCTTCTAGGCGTTAGAGACGATGTCTAGACATTTTCTAAGTTTTGTCAAATTTCGACTGTCAACATTAAAATAGCGTTGAAGACATTTTAATGTTGAGTAGATTGTATTTTATTAACAAACTATTTTTCACAAAACTCAGAGATTTCTGTTTTCTAATAGGAAAATCATTTCCTTAGCACAGCTAAATGGCTATACACGGGTTATCCGCATAGCTGTAGTTATTTTTTTAATATCTTCCTACCTCAGATTAAATAAAAAAAGGTTCCTACATAGTAGGTACATAATATGTTTTTACGTGTAGTCTGCGTATCACAATGATTAAAATAGATTTGATATCTAAACATTATTTTCTCTTATGAATGTATTTATTCTAGAATATTAACGTAGGCAATATATTTAATTCTGAAGGTTTACCGCCTACGTACGCCTACGAGCTACGTATATATTTTTAGAAGTTAGTAGAAGTCTATTTTGTGATTTCCTAGTAGATACTTTCTTACTAGTGATGAGATTTTTGCACGTAATAAAACTCAAAATGATTAAGGTACATTTTTATATTCACCTTTAAAACAGCAATTAATCCATCATTTAACAATATCGCTCGACAATCAAAACGGCATAATTACGCATTCTTGTGCTATACAAAATAACAGACCTACCTTTATTTATACTTAAATACGATTTTATTATATTTAAATAATGTTGACAAGGCAGAGGACATTCTTTATCTATAGTAAAATATGAAGGTAACTTAAGTATTAAATATTATGTTCCGTGGGTTCTATTTCGGGTCAAATCCCGATATTCTGTCCTCGAGACGGAAACCAATGAACCAATACCATGTATAACCATGTATGGCTAACGTTAATAAGTTAATACTATTTACAAAAATCAGGAATCCATAGACAAAACGTAACAAAAATAATGCACTTCACAGCTTTCGATCTACGATTGGAGTTTGGTTACCCTGTAGGACTTTAATGCTTGAGATTAAATTGAAACTCTTTTTCGGAAATTTATAATCATATCCAACTCGCCAGTATTCGAACCCACGACCCATCGGAACACAAAGTAGGTAGTAACTATCCCACGCGCAGAGTCCACGTGCAGGAAAACGAGTAATAATTGGTGATTTTATCACTTCTGCATTCTGTAACTAATTATCCACTAAAATAACGCTACAGCTGTTGTTGAATCTCGTAAGTACTTACTGAAAGTATTACCGATTTGTACTTATTTCTGTGAATGATTAGTTAGTTTAAAGGGATCACTGTCCACCTAAATACAAAATCCTATCTTTATATAATTCTTCTGTGTGTGTGTATGTCTCTGAACTCCTCTTAAACAGCTGGACCGATTTTGATGATATTTTGGGTGTGTTTGGGTGGGTTAGAGACACAAATGGACTCTAATGGTTTTTTTTTATTTCAGATAAACTTAGCCGTACATTCTAGTATATTATGGATACCTTCATATTTTACACCAGTGTAATTGAATTTATGATCACCTATCTAGAACTAGATCATCATCATATCTATTATAATTCTACTAAGGGATGGTAAGTTCAATTTTTATACATTATAACTACTATTTGAAGAACTTTACACGAATATAGTTTCGGGCATGTTATTTGTGGACCACAACATCCAAGAATCTTATGTCCTCAAGGACAAAGGCGCTGTGGATGAAACCTTGTATCCTAAATTAAACATGGATATTAATAATATATAATAGGTGATTAAACAAATTCATAGCCTTGTTCGTTTTTAAAGGGCTATGATACTATAGTGATTTGTCCGCAGTAGAAACTTTTATCAAAAAAAAGGTATTAGCTATCTATACTTATTGTAGAGAAATAAATATAATATATAGAGCGCTTAAATGGCTAAAATTATCTTTGGGAATTTTACAGAACTTATAATTAGAAACAGACTTTATTTGATTATAAACGTAGTTTGTTAAAACGGTATAGTACCTACCTAGCCCTTACTGAACCCAATGTGGCATGTCAGCTTCTGTGCCCAATATTTTTAAGGCTCAATATAGTTCTGTTATTTATTAATTTCTTAGTAATTTCACTGGATATAATGCCTACAATCCCCAAAGCATTTCTGCTTGGAGGCAGAATTTTTGACCGCGCGCTATCAGAATACCTAGCGATTTAGTTACTTTGGTCAGTTTCCGTAGTTATTGGCAGGTAATTTTGTCACGATCAGGTTGAGGATTGATTAAGGAATTTCTTAAGAACTAAATAAGTCCCTAGTAACAATCAACCTAACTACCTATTAGCTATATTCGTGTAAAGGCAAATTTTACAATAACTCATTCACCTCGTCAAACAGTTCACAATTACGTCCATTCAAAACGCACATTGTTCACAAAATAAACAATTCCATTTACAATAATTTGGCAATAAACAATATTAAACTCTAATACTAAAAACAAACGACCTTAATATCAAGTAGCGTTCCATAAAAGCTCTCATATACAAATATATATGTTTTTAATATTTATACATAGGTACTAACTAGTTAGCTAAATCTAGCAATCACAAATTAAATCGTGGAATCTTTGTATATTTAATACACTAGAGTATCTGCTACCTATTATTACGATTGGATAATATGAATTAAGTAGAAGTTAAAAACACCAAAAGAATTATTAGGCCCTTATTCCAAGACGAGACTAAGGCTAACTATTTTATGGCCTGCTGCGTCTAGCATAATTCTCTCCGCGGCTGCCACCCGCCCTAGGGCACCCTAACCCGCCCTAAAGACAGCCCACGAACTATAATTAATCGAACCTGAATCTCGTCTTGAATTTCCGGCCTTAAAGTGAACTTATGAATGACAGTTAATAATATTAATGTATACAAATTATTATTATAACAAATATAAAATATAACCTAAAATAAATAAAAAATCGTTTTTCATGTTATAAGGGTAAGAGTATTAGAAGGGATAAGGGGAAAGAAATAAAATAAAATACCAAAATCACTAAAAAGGCCGAGTACCGATATTATTCAGAAATGTTAAAATGTATTTGTTATGCGTCGATAGTTAAAAGACCTTAATCATATATGAAAATTAAAAATACTTTGACATCAAGACGCTAATTAATTCCAGTTTAGATTTTTAAATAAAATTTTGAATTATGTTTCTTACCAAACCAACGCGTCGTGTTTATAAGAAGTAATTTTAAAAACAATTTATTATCTTGATTTCATTTTAATTAACAAATTTTGGTAGTAGGGGCAAATGACCCTATTTCCCCCTACTGCCTTAATTAGATCATAAATAGACCATAAGACAAAGAAATAATATAAGCGGGTAACTACAATGTATGTACGTACGTACGTAATAAGTATGCACTTATTTAATTATATAAAATACTATTATAAGCAAATAAACAGTGACGCAAGAATATTTTTAATTTGTATGAATGTTCAAGGTGAAGGTAACTTTAGCCTTCTTACGAAAATAGAATGAAAAATAAATAAGAATTTCTTAAAAACACGCCGACACATTCCGCGTAGCTAGAAATAATCCTAGAACTGTTAACTATACGCCGCAATAACATCTTTGGTTTATGTGGTCAAATATATACTTTAAAATTAAATATTAATTATTACTCTCATGTCTTTTTATAACATATAAAATAACCACAAATTTCTTTGAACTAATGCGAACCTACCTTACATTAATAATATTAATCCGCAAGTTATATCAGTACACTATGCACTATGCCCGCTACTGTTGAATTCCAATTTAGCTTCATTATTCGAAGCCTGAATACTTGGCGTGGGCGATTGTTTCAGCACAGGAGTTCTAGGGACACTAAAATGTTTCGATCTAGTAAACCACGGCAGTTAATTATTTCTTTATTATATTGTTTTTTGCTAGCGTGAGTACATACGTTATTATATTCAAATAAAAATAGAATCATTTGCGTTTTCATCTGTTAAACGTTTTTTTTTCATTTAAACACGAAGAAAGTCCGTTCAAAATTGTATTTCTACAAATTTGAAACAAAACAATCTAACTGAATATAAAATCATTTATGTAATACGCTAAAAATTGTTTTGTGCCTCAGATGAATTTTCATTTGTTTATAACCTAATATGTAAAAATCAATAATCCTAGAACTCTGTCTATGCCCTACCTTAATACCGGGATAATTTCAATCATATGTCATTCATATATAGAATGAGATTATTTATATACCACATTAAACTAGTGGTACTCGTGATATTAGGAGACCTAAAATGAACCGCAAACATTCCTCATTGCCTCCAGCTCCTCTCTGCCCACTAATAATGTATGAATTTCGTTCATCTTGGAACCAGTATCAGACTTAAATGGCATAACATTTGAACTGCATAGTGTACACATATAACGCAGGGCTTTTACCTTAGAATAGGCAACCGCACTTATTTTAGTATACATATAACAAATATAATATATTAGTTTAAGCCTAGCTATGTCAATGACAGCTTTGAAAACAATCGGTTTGTTTTATCTACACATTATGATCTGTAGCTTGTGTTTTTTTTTCAATTTCAATAAGTATGTATTTTGAGGTACAAGAGACACTTTTTAAGATTAACCTTTTTAAATTTAAAGGTACCAAATTCAACCTTTGTACATACTTTTGCAACATTTCTTTTTTTAAAAAAAAAACGCTTTAAATTTTATTCCCAAACAAAGAAATGTTAGTTTATGTGGGTTTACATTTTTAAAATGTCAAAACCCGAAAAGGCCGTCTGAACTGGTGATATGTTATTGACCTTACTTAACTTCTTTCTAAATCGTATTTATATATTCGTTGATTTTTTTTACAAAATCTAAAAAATAGTCCAAAATAGGTTACTACTATTAGAACAGTATACCTAATAGATAAATCTAGATTTTTATTGGTTTGAGATGACTTGAATAAATTAATTTTTGAATAAAATTATTAAATTATTTGATGCTCTTGTGTTGGTACTCAGTATAATAAACCAAAAGCACAAGCCACAGCTGAAATGACTAGAACTATCTAAACAATCTGGTGTTTCTGGCTGGGGTTTGATTGTGCTTCACCTAACGTTCATTACCATCACAATTTACTCCACGTACAAATTAGTCTTCACTCTCTAACAGTCACCGTATAAATTCAGTCACTAGCACAAACGAAGTCAGTATACCACCGTATGCACGTTGACATGGAACTCTGTCACTCTTTATGCACTTTGATTTCTGAAAGACTTCTAGCTGCTGAATGAAAACATTAACATTGAATTCGGCCACCTTTTCACGTCTCTTTGTATTCAACTCTCAAACAGTTCAGAAATGAATAAAAAAAGTTCTTTCCCTACATCCACGCTACGGCAGGAGTCCCGTCAGATGACAGAGAGTCCATGGACCTGATGACGGCCGAGGTGGCCTGCTGTCAGTAGAGTGAGGATGAGGAGCAGGGCCCATCCACGCCCTGTAGTTGATCAGAATTCTGCAACTGTAAGATATTATTTCTCAGTATGCTTCCTCATTGTTTTTTTTTCTAATATAACCTTTATGTCCCAAACCTTTTTTTAATGTTAGATATCGACAGACGAGCATGAGGTTCACTTGATGGTAGGTGATACCTCAGTCACAGAACATCAGTCAATGATTAGTCTAAATTTTAATTCGAGCATTCGGAAATACATAGACTGAAACCGAAACGCGCAATATGCACTTCACGGTGTTTCCATCTATGAACGGTAGTTCGTTACCCGGTTGGAATTTCGATATTCCTCCCACCCATTCAATGCTCGAAGTTAGCAGACATGCGGAAGACGGGCTTACAGAAAATTATAATCGTGTCGTCCCGCTGGGATTCGAACCCACCGACCGTGTTCTATCGAACGCGCCAACGAGCTCGCCAAAACTCAAACTCTGTGCAAAAATCATATCAATCCGTTGTTCCGTTTTGCCATAATAGATATTTTTGTCGATGGTGATGACATTGTATGTTGAGGTAACGAATGAAAACGTTCAGAAACTTTATTCATCGTTTTGAGAAGTCTAGTGTTAGACGTAATATGGACGGAGAATCGAACCCGCTTGTGTTATCTTAGTCGAGATATTAAATATAGATTTTTGTGGAAAATTCTAAGGATATTGTTACGGAGACAGACTTAGGAAAGTTCGGAAAGCGATACCGCGATATAAACTTCGGCGATATACGAGAGTTTCGAGTGCGATAGTTCTAGAGCTAGTAGAGTATAAGAGTCAGTGTTTTGGTTGCGGTATAATTGAAGTGTTTTTTTTTAGTTTAATAACTCTCATGTGTTGTGTTCTACTTTAAATTAATTTAATTCAACATCTTTTGTGTTTTATAAATTTATAAACGTTAAGTGTAGAAGAGCGGCATTTCTTTATCCCGAACCCGCATAGCTCGCATATTTAGTTAAATGTAAAGTCATCAACAAAACAAAATAAGTAGAGTGACAACGGTTACGAAATAAAATGATATTTATTAAAGCATACTTCTCGCATTTCACAAACAGCTGGTAGGAGCCCATCAGTGGAGTTATTAGGAGATCTAGGCGAAGGAGTCGGTGCGTGCTTTGGCAGCTCTCGACCAGCCGCCATCTTGTCGTGCAATTGAGCGAGACGCATGCTCATCTGCCTTCTCTCCTTTTGTTCTCTTTCTCTTTCCCACTTCTTTGCACTGTAACTCCTAATCGACGATGAGCTGCTCTGTACCGAACTTAAACTTGGACGTCGCGAACCTAGAATTAATAGTTTTTATTAGTTACCTGCTAATATTTTTTATAAAGATATGCCTAGAAGCGTAATGATAAGATTACTTAGTGATTTTTCAGTGCTTGTACAATGTACATTTATTTTTAGGTAAATATATGGATCAAAACAAAGCTTTTCATGACTGTGTTTGCTGCTATAGCAGTGATATTTGGTGAATCAATTATTTTTCTATAAAATATACTTTAATATTGCAATATTATTATTCTAACTAATTATACTTTGTATCAACTTTATTAGTATCAAATCTTTATTAAATACAGCAACGAAGCCGTTTGAGTTACCTACGTTATTGTGACAGTGAAAACATAAGAAATTAAGCCGAACGCAGACGACAGAAAATTTTCAAGAGACGCGTTCAAATTTATTTTCGGTTCGATAAATACTTTATCTTCTGCGCTAGGCTTTAATGACACTATTTTGACACAGCTTTTTAGTGGTTCAATCATGGAAGCAACCACACATGCGACAAACAAGACATTTTTTCACAGACGTTTTACATAAGCTCAAGCGTTTGACATATTACACTTGAAACTGAAAGACTCACCTTAATATATATATATAAGTACCTACTTGAATTCAATAACACACGTTCGCAAAGCAAGCTTGTATTTATTTATATAGGCTCAAGCAATCACTGGATTGCCATGATACTGCGAGAAAGGTTGCTTCAAAATAGAGACTGAAACCGGTTAATTTTTATTTTCCAAATACGAGTCTGACTGAGATACCATTTTATAAAGGACACACACTAAACTTACCACAGTAATTTTTTTCAGTAAATATGAATAAAAACTAAAGAATATTAACAAAAACCTTTATTATACCGGTATAACTTCCATAGGAAATTAACCGGTATTTAGTCCTTGCTTCAAAATAGAAAAAATAATACAGACCAGCGGTTTATAGTAAATATTTAAAAAAAATCAAACAACTTGAACGTTCTTCGGCAATCGTTGAATTTGATTCGACATCATAATTGAGTGACTGAAGAGATTTATTTTAACGATTTACGATATTACTGATCACTGTAGATAAATGCATGCGATAGTGATCCTCTATATATGTATAAAAAATTAAGGCTGTGCCTTTTCAGTTTCCTGGCTATTTACAAAAGCTGTAAGATAGAGCGGGAAGAGACAAACATACAAACACACATATGGCCATCTTGCTCGCGCCACGAAGAGTCGTGCGACCATCATTATTGTGAGGAAAGTAACAAAGTGTCTGTTGAGACATGTTAATGCAAATATGCTCAACTTTCTATCGATTTAGAATAGAAACGGTTTTATTTTCACTTATTTTATACTATTTTAAAAATAAATTAGGGACTATCGCCACTAAATTTTCAATAGTTGTCAATATCAAGCGAAAATTAATAAAAAAATTTTTTGATTGTGAAGTTTTATGCATAGTATTTTATTAATTTACCAATAATAAATAAAAAAGTTAAATTTATTTGAATTTAGACCAAAATATGATAACTCGCACGCGAAGGCTGCTAACATCGAGACGCGACATCTAACGAGCGACCTGGGACAACACATGCGACAAAACGCTACGCTCCCCGAATACCCGCTCCGTCTGTAAAGTGCCTTAACTGTGATATAATTGGTAATATCTTAATGAATATTTATTCTCACATCAATTAAAAGTAGCACATAAGGTTTCATTTAATATATATGAATTATTATAAAAAAAATTGAGAAGCCGTTTATTTGTCAAAATACTTTAATATCACTAGTATTATCATAAAGATTCCTCATGAAATATTCTAAATTAAGGTGAAAACCACATTCATATTCAAGTTACAATTTAAATAAAATACTGTATACCGGATTAAAACGCAATTTATTATTTATATTGCTTAAATTATTTATCCCGACGTTTCGGATGCTTTTCAACAATGGTCACGGGCAGACAGTATACAACATTCGTATATGTAGATACTCGTACACTAGAATTGAAGCGTTTGAACAACGAACAATCCCAATGATCTACATACACATTCTCCGCTATTCAATACACACGCTATACATAGGACCTCTCCATGAACGACTAGCGAGACACCAAGCAGGGTATGCGGGGAGGCAGCGCCGGGCACCCACAAGTTTCGTGCAGTAAGGGGCCGCGTTGCATACATCATCCGGATCACCTTTGGCGGCGCACTTAGGCGGGTGCGCGCCGCCGTCCCTTACGGCCTTGAGGTGGCGCGATATGAGCAAGATGGCCGCCGTGCGCGCCGCACCTGCGCGGGACGACGCGGCGCGGCGCGACTCCCGCCGCGAGCCGTCCAGCTCCAGAGTGCCGCTGGTGCAGCCGCTGCGGGACGAGGCGCGGGAGGACGCGCGGGTCGCGCTTAGCGTTCCACCTGGTCATACAGATGTTATTAGATGTGGACCTTGGTATAAATATTTACTGTATCCTGTCGGCCTAGCGTGACCATCACGAGATATCTCGCGGACTGCCGGCCTAGCATGACCGCCACGAGATATGTCGCGGACGAGAGAAGACGAACTAAGATCTAAGATATCACGATATATTATATCTCGACATCTACAATTTTAATAGAAAAGATATCTCGATCGACAAATATATCTATTGTTGATATTAAAAGTCGTTTAAGTGTAATTGTCATGTTAGACCCAGGAGAAATAAAGAGATAATCGATTAAAACACGAGGAAACAGTCAACAAAATTTAGTCGCGGTTGTCATGCTAGGCCGGCTGGAGAAAAGATATCTCAACCGACAAATATGTCTACTTTTGATATTAGAAGTCGAATTTTATGTGTAAGTGTCATATAAGACCCGAAAGGAATAAAGCGATAATCGATTAGAAATTTAAAACACGAGAAAACGGTCGACAAAATTTTGTCATGATAGGCCGGCTGATCCAGTCCTACCTGATTAGGTTGGCAACTTAAAAGGTTTTATAGAGTATTATTAGAACATTATTATAACACTAGAAGAGGTTGCTGTTAAGATCTCATTGTTTAAGAGCTGCCCGTGTGAACATAATTGATGGAGTTTCATACAAATTGCCACCCCCCTTACTTACCTCATCACTAATAAAATTTTCAAAAGTCCTACGATACAAAAGATATAGAGATAGACTCCAGTTTAGTATGTGCCCTTATAGATTATCTCTTCTTAAATGAATAGAATCCTACCCGTATCATTTAGCGAATACAGGCATGGTGGTGTCAGCCTTGCATCTGCTAGATGTGCTGGGTGGTAACGCGCTTTAGTATAGAGATGCAGCACGAAGCACAGCAGGCCAGCTAGCACGAAGATACCCGACGCTACGCCCAGCAGCGTCGGCATGTCCGCTGTCAGCAACACCAGGTCTGAAATGGAAATCTTTTTTAAGCCAACATGGTCTTTGGCAAGTATTAGATGGCTTCAGAGGATTTGTTTATGTTTGAAGCAGGGACTGAAACCGGTTTTAATTTTAATTTTCCAAAATACATGTCTAACTGAGATACCATGATATTAGTTTTTAAAGAGTAATACACTAAACTTACCACTGTAATTTTATTCAGTAAATATGAAAAAAAACGAAAGAATATTAACAAAAAATATAAATAGTATAACTCTCATAGTAAATTAACCGGTATTCAGTTCCTGGTTTGAAGTCAAAAATAGGTTGCCTGTGCATCATTGATTGATATTTTGGCTGCAAATAAGCCCCAATTTTAAATCCGATGTTGCGTAAGATATATTTATTTATTTATTTAAAACTTTATTGCACAAGAAATACAGAAATATACAAACATAGAAACACACAGGAAAAGTACAACTGGCGGCTTTATCGCTAAGCAGCGACTTCTTCCAGGCAACCATATGGTACAAGTGAGACAAAAGAGAAGAAATGGGTAGTGCAAAAAAATATACTAATAAGAAATCCTGAATTATATTCACACATACATACACGCATATTATCCAACTATACATATACATACACATACACATACATATACATTAGGGTGTCCCTTATTTTTCAAAGTTTTAAATTTCTAACGCATAGGTCTTAGTTTTGTTCATTTGCCTCTAAAACACTCGGATATAAATTTTTACCTTATTTGGAGAACGATAACCCGTGCCGAATTGCATCGAATTATTTTCATACATTTTGAGCGGTAGTAGGGGTGCGTATTCGCGGTATTTGTCATTTGTTCTCAATTATTCCCGCGATTAACATGATTTTTTTACATTTAAAAGATTCCAGTGGAATTAAGAATAAATAAAAAATATATTTTCTTAATTGGTGGGGTAAATTATCAAATAACAGGAGCAAAGTTACCATCTAATCATAAAGTTTTTGTAGAACTTTAGTTTAATGATTCTTTATTCTCATATCAAATAGTATTTTTTTTAACATTCGCGAAGTTAAATTGACTGTGAATGAAAACGCTAATCTCGTCATTCGGGAGTGTATTATATTTTGGGAAAAAGCTATTATAGAATCCCCACCAGAGCTATAACTGTGCAAAAAACATTTTTGAGATACAAACATAGAAGACTTTAATACAAGAACTGCAAAAAATCATTAGACGTGACGATTATCGGGAACTGATTGAACTATCTAATATTTTCTTAGGAGGAAAAAAAATTAAACCTCCTGGAGCGCTGCATCAAGCAAAGTGGATGGCTATAGCTATTTACTCTCTCTAATCTCGAATGAATCTTTCTAACTCTTTAAAGATATGTTTCTTGCAATCCCATTTCGAAATTAACGCCGAGCAGTGGCGGTTTTACCAGCAGGCTGAGTAGGCCTGAGCCTAGGGCGGCAGATTTTAGGGGCGGCAAATTTGGGGACCAATTTTATTTTTACGTGTCTTATGGAAATCAAAAAGAATTTTGTAGAACGTTTTATGATGTCATTCAACGAAATATCATACTTGTATAAATATCCCCCAGCAAAACACCCAGTTCGCCGCCCCGAACCAGTAATCTGATTCTATATACTATATTAATTTAAGAATAGAAGTAGCCTAGGTACACCTCGGAAATGTGTAAATCCGCTACTGACGCCAAGGATAAACGAGCACTTCAAGAAGTCTGTTTCTTAATTGTGGTTATATATGTGAAACCATGGCTGGGATGTAGTCTGGTAGTGAAGACACCAAATCAAGATTTGTGATTTTTAATGGGGCTATATGAAAATGTTGACAAAAAGCAGCCCTGAACAAACCAAGATAAACATTTTAGTGAACTTACAAAGAGAAAGTTCGTATGATTCTGGGAAGAGATACATTTCATCTGAAGAAGATATGTCTATCTATTTATTTGTATGGTAAGTAGGAATATAATACGTCGTTCTATTTTTTAATACTTTTTTTTAATAAATTGATAATAATACTGCCTTATTTATTGTTGCAGGAAAATCATTAAGTGATTTTGTGTCTGTCAAGAGCACCAATTTATTTTCTCGATTAAAAATTGATAAAAATTTCCTCCAGAGACCTGTGTCTACATGGGATGAAGATGTTATCTATTTCGAGGCAAAGAAAAAAGTGCTTTCTTTAAGTGCAGTTAATAATACAGCTGAAAATCTTACATAGCAAACAAACAGCAAAAGCAATGTTTGCTACGCTGTGTTCAGGAGCATAGAAATCTGTTTCCAGACTGTAAAAAAGAGACTCACAAAATAAAATATGCTTATTTATCTGTAATTTTATCTTCTTTTAATAAATATTTTATAAAATTTAAATATTTCAATTGATTTAGCTACCATAACCGAAAGGGTTAAAAACAGCAATTTTCAAAATCTTCAGAGGTCTGTCGGCACGGGTTAATGTTGACGTAGGAAGATAAAATTTTATATTTAAGTAAGTCTGGGTAGTTTAAAAAAAAATAGGGGGTATGCATTTCGATATCAAAAAAAAAATTTTTTTCACCCATATAAGGGACACCCTAATATACATACACATATACACATACTATTACATATTATTTGTGGAGAAAAGATAATCCGAAAGTATATTCTTAAATATAACTAAAGTTTTAGCTTTCTTCAGGACAAGTGGTAGAGCATTCCAAAGCTTGATTGCCTGGACCGTAAATGACTGCTCGTAGTATGTAGTCTGGTGCTTTGGCAATTCAAGACATAAGAGCTCCGTAGATCTTACAGGTCTGTCATGATAATCTCTGAACTCAAATCTCTCCTTTAGGTAGTGAGGCATTTTAAGGTTGAAGAGTACGCGAGATATATTGTGAAAGACCATACCTTCCGTGCAGAATACTCGTTGCGTGGGTCTCGAATGACTGGTGGTGTGGAAGCCAGCGTCGCACTGGCAGTACGCGTTGTGGTTGACCTGGACACATGAGGAGTGAGGGTCGAAGGCGCGACACGTCTCGCGATAGAAGCACTGCTCACCCAGTTTCTTGGCTGAAACATAACAATAATGATTAGTGAAACAGACACAGAAATTCGTCCCTTGTCCCTTTTGGGAATTCACTTTTAATTATATAAAGTACTGAAGAAACATATCAATTAAAATCAGTGGAAGGTTTTGGGAAGTTTTTAAGCGAAGACAGAAATTAAAACTCTAAATTATTTCAGGTTCAGAATCATCCTCAAGTTTATATTAAATGTATTTGTAGCGACACCTATGATCCGCTACAAGAATCAATACAAATACGTCCATTCCTGAATCGCGCTATCAAAGTTTCTGTGCGCGCTGAGTATATATACAACATCTCGACATCAACCACTGGGGCCTTAGGGCCGGCCAGTCAGTGGTTCGACTGGTCGAGGATCCTCCCTTTAGGTTGGAGGAAGACCACACCTCCCTTCCTCTACATTGGTGACCCCGACGTGATCTTCACCGTGCCGACGTGATTCAGCCTACCTTCCACATTGGTGACCCCGACGTGATTCAGCCACCTTCATCCACATTGGTGACCCTGCAGAAGAACACCTACTTCTGAACATAGAGAAGCATGACGTCATCACTCCTTCCCGCAACATCAATCAGCAGCAACCAAGTCATACCAGCCCAGCACCTTCGGCTTCAACGGGTATCCTGTCCACTAGCATGCAGCGAGCGCGTATGCCTGGTCAACACCCTCAGCCACCTTCAGCACAGCACACTGTACTTCGGCCGGTCAGCAAGCAGAGCACATCTCTCCTGGTCGACGCAGCAGCCAGCTTCAAACACTGCAGCACTCCGACTCACTGGAGCATCATGCAGCATCATCGCACTCAGTTCCGACTCACCACGAACTCTGCGACATCCGATTCCGACTCACTGGAATCTCGGGCAACCTGGCACTGGCAACCAACACTCTCAACACAGCTGTTTCAACAACTCGATCGACCTCCGGTCTTCGGGGGGGAGTACTGTAGCGACACCTATGATCCGCTACAAGAATCAATACAAATACGTCCATTCCTGAATCGCGCTATCAAAGTTTCTGTGCGCGCTGAGTATATATACAACATCTCGACATCAACCACTGGGGCCTTAGGGCCGGCCAGTCAGTGGTTCGACTGGTCGAGGATCCTCCCTTTAGGTTGGAGGAAGACCACACCTCCCTTCCTCTACAGTAGGCTATCCACATATTCTAGGTATTGTATTGTATGTATGTTATGTATTTTACCTCATTAGAATATAGAAAGATTCATCTACGTTATAAAATGTTCCTCTGTGCAAAACTGGGCTGGGCGTTGATAAAACTATATTCTTATAATCTTATATATCTTGTTTATTAGGATTTAACTCAAAAACTACTGGACCGATTTTAAAAATTATTTCACCAATAGACAGCTATATTGCTTTTTTTAATAATTGAAAACAAAATTCAACAAAAATAAAATAAAAATGTATGTGTGGTATCTAAAAAGGGAGCCACTCAGCATGTGTTCCAACGCTGATCTTTCGTGGCCCCCACTGTTACTAGGAAGATATAGTGAAAGTGTCAGTCTCTATCCTAGTGATTGATTACTAACGTTTCGCGCATCCTGTGGCCACACCGAGTTCAACTGAGTGCTTGGGAGCGCACTGGCAGGTGCTGGTCTTGGGCTCGCAGAACACATGCAGCAGGTCGGGGTTGCACGTAAACTCGCAGGGTGACCCGATGTACCTGCCTTTTTCTGGAAGGAGATTTTTTTGATAAATTAATCTATCCTTATAATGGATGGTTTTCTGTTGGAGGAATATTGAAATTGCGCTCGGTTCATTGGTTCAGAGATTCAAACTACTTATAAATTTTTAACACTAATCCGCTTTTGAGACTTTAATACAAATACTAATACCTAATTGTTAAACTCAATTTTTCTTGAACTTACTGCACGACTTTTTCTATAATACATAGTTATATATAATAGAAAAAGTATAGTTAAATTAAAAAGATTTCTTGAACTTATTGCACAAGTTACAAAACAAAAATACCTGCAATTTAACAATTTTTATAAAAATCTCGAATGCGGTCATTTGTACGCTCGGTAGGTTTACTGTTAAAAATACTGTGTCAAATGAATCTCACACTCGTCAGTCAATATGTTACATACAAAAATCAAACTCATTTATTTATCCAGATTAGTATAGATTTGTCATAATATATATTATTCAACTATCATGGTAGCGGTCTCCTACTTAGTACAGCACAAGAGCCAATTTTCGGGCCAATTCCCCCTGGATTTTGACATTCAGAGTAACAATATCCTTGAAAAACTCTTATAATAAGGTAAATCATATATTTAAATTAGTCTGTAATGATTTTAGATAAGTCTGGACTTAAAATAACATTGCTAATCCTTCTTGCTGTGCTGTACTACGTCACCTACAATATTTTTTTATAAAATTTACCATTTTGTAGGACTGGCTGGTAAGTTACACAACTAGCTAAAAATATACTAAAAGTTTGCTTTTGCCTATATTGCTGCTTGAGGACAGAAAAGTATTCCGGTACTCAAGGAAATACTTAATGTTCAAGGAAGTAAACCAACTCCATATAAGGGCAGTGCGAACAGATCCATATAAGATCGTGATCCAATTATTGTCGCATCAGATTACTTGGCCCAGTGAACCATAAATGGTTACAGACTTAGACGGTTGCGTGCAAGGTGAATCTGATGTCAGTCTCGAATAACTTCGAATGTAGAGTGCCTTATTTGTGCATGGTCAGGTTTACTTGTAACTCCAATATTTTGTCAGTAAAGAGTATATTGCCAGCATAAGGTGCATTACGTCATTACAATAACAAAAAAAATATAATAGACAATAAGACGGCAATTTGTTTTTTAACGAAAAACATACATAACTTGAGGCATGTACCAAACTACTGGTTGTACCGAATTTTTAAGACGGGCTCATTGGCGCGTTCGGTAGAACACCTGCCATGCGCATCGATGGGTCGTGGGTTCGAATCCCACCGGGACGACATGTCTATAATTTTCGGTAAGCATGTTTTCCCCTCGCCTGGTAATTTCGGGCATTGATCGGGTGGGAGAAATTCCGACAGGGTAACGAACCACCATTCATAGATGGAGAAAGTGTGAAGTGCATATTGCGCGTTTCGGTTTCAGTCTATGGATTTCCGAATGCTCGAAGTAAAAATTAGGTCGACAGCTCATCGTTGACTGATGTTCTGGTGGCTGAGGTATCACCTACCATCAAGTGAATCTCATGCTCGTCTGTCGATATCTAACATAAAAAAAGAAGAATTACATAAGGTTTATTATGAGATAAAAAAATAATAAAATAATAGACAATAACACGGCAACTTGTTTTTTAACAAAAAACATACAACATTTTTAGGCATGTACCAACTATGTACCCATTGGTTGTACCGAATTTTTAAGCTGTGTCGAAATGAAAATACACATGCCATAAATGTAGATACTTTTCATTTTAAAATTTCAAATATTATTAAACCATATGAACATATTTGAAGTTATTTCTGAATTTAATATAACAGGTCCTTTTGTTTGAGTTTTCTCCTCTTTCTGCGAAGACAAACACTTAAAATATTAAATTAATAGCAGACAAGAGTAGGCTTTAATTATTTACTAAAGTAGTTTGTACCAAAGCATGTTTTATTCCAGTAGATTATAATTTATAAGTACTGTATAACGACTCTACCTCTATAATAATAGGCAAAACCTTAAATAAAAGCAGTTCGTAAATAACGATCGTATGCGATTTCTCAAACTCCGGAAGTTATAAGGTCACGTTGCGGAAGAAAGCTTCGGAAGGCAAGCGCCTCCCTGCTACCTTAGGGTTGCCAACACTTTTGGACGCAGAAAATTGAAGTCTCCACTGGTAAAAATAAATGGAATTTTGAATAAAAATACTTAAAAATTCTAGTATCTAGCCAGGAATCCTTTTATTAATAAGATTCGCTTACCCGTTCGCCTCTCACAACTGAAAACAATATTCGTACATCTTTCACTGAGTAAACATTACACACGTTATAGTTTTGTGTTAAATTCAATTTTCGATATTGACATTTTTCAATCATTCAATTAATCAACTTCGTAATTCTAAAAAAAATATATATAAAGACAGTTTCTTACAGTACCTTTTTTCTTTTCAGTATTTTTTTATTTTTCTCTAACTTTTATATCTATAGCTTATCGTCTCTACTGAATAAATTGTTTTTTACCTTTACTATTTTTTTGGGCATCATGTTTATGTAAAATAAGATTTGTTAAAATGTTTGTTGCTACATATTTATTTCATTTATAAGCTTATATTTTCTTAATATATTTTACGAGTGCAGACAGACTTCCTTGCCAGACTGAAATATGGAATACAAAAAAATTTAATAGTACATTTGGCAACCCTATCGCTAACCGTTCACACCACACCTGCCCTTGAGAGTTTGTATTGAAGTAAATTGAATAGAAATATTGTTCGCAACTCCACTGCGCCTATATTGTTCTTAACTTCGCCTAATGAATCGTAAAAGGTTATAGATGCAGTCTTTTCAACTTATTTAATAAAATGCAAACGCAAAAATCTAGAATCTAGATGATTTGAAGGTACAAAAGAAAACACTAACTGGACTCCTTTCCACGGTGTCGAAAATCTAACGAAGGGATGAGAATGAAAACGGCTCACCGTTTTCATTCAGTCTTCAAAGGTAGATTATAGTATAGCCATGTCTATCATACAAACATTGTTTTGAAGAAAAACAAAAGTATTTAGTCAAGGCAAAGGCATAAATCTCCATTTTCATATATTATGGGAACGAAGTCGTGACCTGGTGGCAATTCAAATATTTATGTCAGGTATCGACAGACGAGCATGGGGTTCACTTGATGGTAGGTGATACCTCAGCCACAGAACATCAGTCAATGCGCTGTAGACTCACTTTTTTTTTACTTCGAGCATTCGGAAATCCATAGATTGAAACCAAAACGCGCAATATGCACTTCACGGTTTTTTCATCTATGAACGGTGGTTCGTTACCTGGTCGGAATTTCGATATTCCTCCAACCCGATCAATGCTAGAAGTTACCAGACTTGGGGAAGACATGCTTACAGAAAATTATAAACATGTCGTCCCGGTGGGATTCGAACCCACGACCCATCGATGCGTACGGCAGGTGTTCTACTGAACGCGCCAATGAGCCCGTCACCTTATATTTCTATATCTAGGTATATAACTATTATCATAGATACTTCTATACGAATATTATAAAGAGGAATGCCATAAAAAAATATCGACCTTGGAAACAAAACAAAGATGAAAACAACGCAGATTATATATATATCTACGTACATCGTCGTTTGAAAATCAATATTAAACCAAAGAAAAATTAATAAAACATTGAACAATATTTGTTTTTTATAATTGTTTGCAAGAAAATGATGAAACACATTTCGAACGTTCTTGAATAAAACAAATTATACCAGAATATTGTAGAATGCCCCTGGAAAGTATAGCCTGAGTTATACCTCTGTAAATTAGATGGATGTAAAATAATTTTGTACGATAATGGTTTATGAATAATAAAAATAACGCTGCATTCGGTCAGGGCTTGCGGTTTTCAAATAGACTTGGAAATGGCTCAGTTAAAATTTAATTATATTAAATAGCAACACTCATTAATCAAATTTTAAAGCCTTAACACTTTTACTGCTAACCAAAATACTATTTTATGCTACGTTTACACGCTTGCCAAGCCTTGGCAAACGGCAAACAGCCCCAAGCCTCCACAACTCTTGTTTGGCGTTTGGAAGGCGTTTACACGCTTGTGAATGGGTCAGTCTGCAACATACATCCAAGCATGGCGGACACCGAACTTGTGGCTGCTATTGTATTTGGTTTAACATACTTTTATTTGAAATGCAAGCAAAGTGAAACAAAAAATAGGAAAGCTCGACGGCCACGAAGATGGTGGATGAAAAAGACTAATTTGATAATTTATTTATTTTTATTTATTTATTTGGCTATCGCTACAGAAGACAATACAATATAAGTCAAAGTTACAGAACACAGGTGCGGAGTCTTACTGTCCTCCTTTATTACGACTGCACTGCGTGTTTACATGCATTTTAATTATGGCTCTCACTAATTGAACATTAACATTAAGTTATCATTAAAATAATGTATAATTTATATCGTCATAATATTTAAAAAAAAAACAAAGAAAAAATAATAATAATAATTGAAATTAAAAATAACAACGTAGATCTAGAGGATTGATAATAATGCTCCAGAAACGAAAGAGTCTCCTCATTTGACCAGCTACTCATTTTTTTATTTTTTTAGTACAAGCAAGCAGTGTAGTCGCCGCGAGATCACAATGGCTACCAAATGCGGACCAACGTGTAAATGCGTCGCAAACGCTTGCCGCAAACGCCCTTTGATTTGCGTCAAAAAACCGACACTCGTTCGGATCCGAAGCAAGCGCCCACAAGCTCACGCAAGCCAAGCCAAATGCCCTCTTTACACGCTTGTGATTGTCGAGGCTTGCCAAAGCTTGGCAAGCGTGTAAACGTACCATTACAGCCATGCGACTTAAAACACGTAAACAACGTAAAAACACGTATCGGCAACTCGATATAAATAACATGCAAACGTGTTTACCGCACTGGCAGACCCGATTTATTTCGAACACGCATGCGTGTTAAATACGCATACTCGATTCGACCGTAAAAACACATACGGTGTGTTTTCAGCAGGCAAAGTGCCACGGCCACACAGACCTCACCAAAAAGCAACGGCTACGTCAAAGTTACGTTCAGATTTTTGTCCAATTAAAATGTGCATTCAATTATTACGGTTGACAAATTGCAGGTAATTTATTCACTGGTCACAGTATCTGGGTCAGGGGCTTCATTATGCGTTACGAATGCTACGGATTGACGTAACAATGATAGCGGTTTTCTTGGTGTTTGGATCACCATATTCTTAAATATCAGGGTTTTGTGGGAGAAATTACTGCCAGGCGATAAGGTCGTTTTATTAATCTTAAGTTTAACGAATTCTATAATATCTCATTTTAAATTATGTGCTATAATGTATTCGTGAAGACTTATGATGATGCGACCGTATCTTCAATATGAAGCGCTTTCTAAGATCATCAGAACACACGACACGCCTATTACCAAACTAAGTTAAAATTATTAATTAACGTGAAAAACTCGGCTCGATTGCAAGAATACATCGCGTCATATACTATCCTAAATATTACATTTTATTAATATTGCATTCCGTAGTATTACTATAAATATCTAATTTGTTAATAAAGATAATTAAATTTATTTACGAGTAGTTATATTATTAAACCAGACGTTCCGAACAACTCTTCAAGAGGATATGTCGAGAAAAATGCGGTTTTTCTATTACGTATAACTTGTTCAGGCTGTGGATTATTGATATGAAATTTTGGAATTTGTTTTTTGACTATATTACGTAGTGTCGGAAAACATGTTTCAATGAAATTTTCTCGATAGAAAAAAAATGTGAAGTTATATCTATTTTTACACTTTTTTGGATCCCAGGGCATAACGGCCAAGAGTTATTTAATTTAACTTATTTTAAAGGATGTAGAATTAATATCTTTAAGATTGCTCAAAACCGATTTTTAATCAAATTAAGTATTGTAAAGTTATGAAATGAATTAGTTTTGGCACATACGTTGTTTTATTCCGAGCGTGTTCAAGCTACAGCCATCTCTTTTTTGTACATGTCTCAAGTAATTATTTCAATCTCGCTCACTCACATTCAATAGAGTGATTTGTCGGCCTGCGAGCCTCATCGACATAGGCCCTTAATGGACCAGTCAACTCAAAAATGCTTGAATACCAATAAAACATACACAAACAAAGAGTTACCTATTTGCTGTCACATATCCCATCAACTACCTACAAGTTTGGCCTTTTTCCAACAGAAAACTATTAAAATAAAAGCCTTTTCGTTTCACTATAAAATTGTACAAATTGGTGTAATAAATTGGACCTCACAGCTGACAAGGCTTGAAAAATAAGGTATCATCGTGGAAGGACGGACGAATCGATCGACGACTTAATAACCAACTAGTTTGGTATTTCGGGCCTTTTGCATGAGAAAACACTATCAGTTTGTAAGTCTCATTATCATTAGAAGATGAAATGGCAAGAGTTAATATTTACAGGTCGGCAACGCATCTGCAAACTCTCCAGATTTGTTGATGTCTATGCGCAGCGGTAATCACATCATTTGCCCATTTGCCCCCTATTTTATATAAATAAAATAATATGTATTGACATTATCGAAAAAACTTTAGGATGCTTTGTCCTGTTGATTCAGGACTTCACATTTCTATATCTATACTTATATATATTATAAAGAGGAAAGATTTATTGAGAAACGATTTAACTCAAAAACTACTCTCAAAAATTTCTTTCACCAATAGAAAGCTTCATTATCAGCGAGTAATCTATAATATCTAGATTGCATCCGCGCGAGGCCGGGGCGTGTTGCTAGTCAATTTATAAAAGGGGGTTTGAATAGTTCATTATATAATACATGTTGCTGACCTGGTCACGGTTTTGAACCGAGTCTGATTGATATGAAAACATTTTGGTGTTTAAAGTAAAGATTAAAATATAATTCAAATTTAGAATGGTCAATTAAAAAAAAAGAGTACTTCCTCATATCAGTAAAGAATATCTTATATTCTGTGCCTGAACTGTAATTTTCTATCAAGTACCAAGTTTCTGGGTAATAATGTACAATACATATTTGTTCAAATGTCGCATACTCCCAAATACTGAGTCAAACCTACCCTTAAACTAAATTAACAAAATGTTATCTATTATGTATAACGTTGTCTAAATTTTAATCGTCTAGTAATAAGACTTTCATACATTTGTTAACTCGAAGATAATAGCTTACAGGCTACAGCTGACGAGAGATGCACCAAGGTGTCCCGTATTGGAAATGTAATGCAGTAACAGCTGCAAATTGTTAAGGTTGAGCCTAGAGCCTTGGGCCCGAGGCCGGCTCGACCTCAATACGATTATCAGCTGCATCGGTTTATTTCACTGCAGTGCTAACTGCTAGACGAACCTTTTGTTCCAAAACTCTTTAGACATTTTTAGTGGTTCCTTGTTCGTTAAAGTATACTGCAAAATGTGGCTTTACTACAGAATAATGAGCTATTTTTATGCTTCTTATAATTAACATAATCTAATTCTATACTTCTATACTAATATTATTATTATATATTAGTTATCTATATTAATATTTTAAGGAAAGATTTGTATTTTTGTATGTTATGAATAAACTCAAAAACTACTGGACCGATTTTGAAAATTCTTTCACCAATAGAAAGCTACATTATCAGCGAATAACATAGGCTATAACACATCTACATTACACCCGTGTGAAGCCAGGGCGCGTAGTAAGTACCTTATAAAAAGTTAAGTTCCCAATGAAACAAAAAAAATAATTACCGTCTTCAGTGTTTCCAACTCATTACGACTTCGTTGGTTTTAAGAAACGAGCCTACATAGTAAAAGGCCGAAAACATACCTAAGGTGTTTGAGTCACAGTTGTCTATGGGCGGTGGTGATTACTAACCATCAGGTACAACCTCCTGCCCGTCCATAGATATTTCTGTTCGTTCCACTGATCATTTTATAGGTAAATACTTGATAAGTTTTCTGGTCGCAACCCGACCGAAACGATTTAGTTATATGCTTGTCCAGAATTCGAACCGATACTGCCCTATGATACAGAGGCTGCCAGAAAGTCTGTGACATGTTTATTTAAAAAAAATACCAATCAGACCTTCAACTGAAAAAAATGTTGTATTCCACTGACGAAAGATTTCTCTGGAATCGAACCCAGAACCTTCGCTGTTTAACATAAGAGGCCCAGACAGCCACGAATCAAGTAGCGAATAAAATTATAAAAAGAAGCACAAACTCTTACAAACAAGTTATAACTTTAAAAAACGAATAAAAATGTTGAGTTGAAAAAACATTTCATTCAAAGAAGAAGTTGGAACCGAGTTCACTAATCGGTTGTTCAAAGTTGGTAGCGGTTGTATTCAACCAAAACTGTCGCTTAACTTTTTTGTTTTTGTTTCAAAATTTCACAATGAAAATGCTTCGGATAGGTTCTTTATTAAATCATAATATTCATATTTTTCTCTCATAATTATAGTGTTTCGATATTATTTTTTTTAGTTTAGTTTACACACATTTTATGTTGATGACAAGTAATGAAATCAAAGTCAAGAAATTATTGTGCGAATCAGTGGCGTAATTAGGTGGACAAGGGCCCCGGCGCAGAGAAAAGAATTATACCCCTGCTACATTTTTCCAGCAACAGCACAAAATTAATTATTTGCAAATTATTACAGAGGACGCTCGGCGCTTCGATTATTATCGGCGTTATAAATGCTCATTTAAAATCTTAAAAAAAATAAAATTCTTGCGAGTATTTTTCTAGCTACAAGAGCTGCCTCCCCCTCTTTCCAAAGCCCAAGGGGGCCCTCTCAGCTTCAGGGCCCTGGTGCACTGCACCACTTTGCCCTATGATAGCTACGCCACTGGTGCAAATATTGGAAAGCAGAATCCTCACGTTACTAAGGTTACAGAACTACAATTGTTATGCGATTTCTTCAAATCATTTATATCATTTATAAAATATTTATATTTATAATGCTTAAAAATGATAGATCATTTTTTTTCTCATAATAAAACATATTATGTACTAATTACTAGTTACTTTTCCGCGGTCAAATAACCAATTGATTTAGATAAATTACTTTTAATAAGCTCAAACTTCGATGCTTCTGGAAATTATCCAATTTTTTTTAAAAAGCATTCGAATCATAAACAGATTTTGGAGACGGGCGTGATTTACCACAAAAGTCGGCATCGAGGGCATATTTTTTAACATTTGTTTTAATAATGAATAATTAATATTGAAATTAATCCAACATAAGATGTGAAACAACTTATAAGTTATAACTTTGAATTGCTGTTAGTAAAGCACGCGAATTTCTAATAATGGTATAGGTAAGTAATTATGGTTAGCTACCTTTATTATTTTTATTATAATAAGTTGCTGAAAAGCATCCGAACATCCGTAAACGAGCAATAAGCTTACCTGTAGGTGGTAAGTGAACCCAAAATCACGAATCATGTGTTGCTGTAAAAATTAAATTATTTGACTACTGTCTCCTGCTTGAAAACAACGATGTGCAAGTTATTGGATCTTTATTGCTATTAAAATAGTGCAGGCGCGTTTAAAAGAGAAGCAGTAGGTACCTAAAAATAGTATCTATCTATATTAATATTATAAAGAGGAAAGATTAATTATTTCACCAACATAAAGCTACATTATGATATTTTTGTGAATCTACCGTGCGGATCGCTAGTATAGTAATAAGCTGTGTATCTTTTTGTTTTTGTCATTTGACAGGCGAGCATGGGGTTCACTTGATGGTAGGTGAAACCCTAGCAACATAACATCAGTCGATGATGCGCTGTCGAACTCATTTTTACTTCGAGCATTCGGAAATCCATAGACTGAAACCGAAACGCGCAATATGTACTTCACGGTTCTTCCATTTATGAACGATGGTTCGTTACCCGGTCGGAATTTCGATATTCCTTCCACCCGTTCAATGCCCGAAGTTACCAGACGTGGGGAAGAGATGCTTACAGAAAATCAAAAGCATGTCGCCCCGGTATGACTCGAACCCACGACCCATCGATGCGCACGGCAGGTGTTCTACCGAACGCACCAACGAGCCCATAAAAATAATAGATAAGGGATCTTTTTGAAAATCACTATTGCAGTTAACAACTGAAACAATTAATGTTAATAAAAGGTCCAATTTGGCATTACACAATGCTTAAAAATATTTTTTTAAATAAAAAATTATATTTTTATACTAGCAATTGCCCCCGCAACCCCCCTTGTGGGTTGAATTTCGTAAAATCCGTTCTTAGCTGACCTCTACTCGGCGAAAGGAATATTCCTACCATATTTCAAGTCGCTACGCCTTATGGTTCCAGAGATATCGTGATGAGTGACTATATAGGTGGAAATCTCTTTTTATATTTTTATATTGTGTTATGACCAATAAAGTAGATATATCTATGACAAATAGAACTACATAGATATACTAGGTAACACTTTATAAACGCTAAATATGTGCTCGATAGTTAACTTTGAAACAGTCATAGTATAGTTTTACACGGAACGTTTTGTTACTTTTGAGTACTTTGCTGTTTGAGCAATTAGTGTAAAAGTATCAAGAGTAGCTAGTTGCATCTTCGCTAAAATAAAACTTGAAAGTTCAAGTTGTGTCCGCGAACTCTGAGCGTTTTACGATCTCATTAAACAAAGAGCACTCTATAGAAAGGGTCTTACAACGCTACATTGCCGTGTTAATATGAAAATAACCTATTCAATATTTTTTACTCATTTTGTTTGTAAAGGAAAATGTGTTTAATTGTATTCCTTGATAAGATACTGATAACTCGGTCAATCTATAAAATAAATAATATCTTTTGTTTGACAAGAATAAAATTATATTTGGCTCATGAAAACCACCATTTCTGTTACTTAGGGTGAGCGCGATTCTCTACCGGAACCACTAATAATCATTTAAGGGGCGTATGTTGAGCCCCAACAGGCTTTTGTTGTTTCAGGTGGCACCACAGTCACATATAAATATTTTAATTTTTGAAAATATTTTAAATTAAATTATAAATTGTCTCCAACATTGTAATATTTGTTGTTTCTGAATACCTAAATGTTCTAATAAAAATGTCGGTCTAACGCGACCGGACACCGAAAAATCAAAACGTCGCGTATTTACAAACTTAAAAATGAGTAGTTCTTTGTTTTAGTTTTTTATTGTTTCTTGTCACTGATCTAGAGACGATTATACCTATATACAGAATTCTTATAATTTCAATCCTCAAATCCCAGTACCAGCACTTTCAACGCCAACAATATCAATCAATTGTTCGCAATGTTAGTTTTGTTGAGTTTGTTCAATCGTGATAATCCTATTTTCATATTTAACTTGAAAATATTTTATAAACATTGCGGAGCAACATTTAAAAATTAGTGAAAAGCGTTGCCGAGTGTGCAATACATTAAACGAGCGAATTTTGTGAAATTTTATGATTTCCCAAAATAAATAAACATATTCTTATTATAAAAATATCTGCACAACTTTTGAAATGCAGCACTGCGTCAACCACGTTGGCCTCGCATAATGCTGAGCAGGTATCCTAGTTAAAATTCATAATATGTTATGTATTCATTATTATTTAACTACAGCACCACCATTTTTACTGTTATCTTACTAGTAATTTCTGTCAATAAAGGTTATCCGGAAGAATCCGCTTTTTAGCGATAAGTCCACCTTTTTGCTTTTTATATTTATGTCTTATTTAAAAATTATATTGTATTTCATGTGAGATCTTTCTTTGGTGCGATAGAACAGGCATACTCGTATAAAAATATACTAATGATTTTTTACTTCATAAGGGCTAGATTTAAATAATATAATGAAAAATATATTTAATTGAGATTTTCATTATATAAAATATTACCAATATTTTTACCTAAAATTCAAGCTGACTCTGTACCAAACATCCAAATCTCTTCTGTACTTAAGCCGTGATAACATAGACATATACATATATTGCTAGAAGCGACACAGTTGTTGGTAATTTTATAGTAAAGGCTTTCCATCTCCTAACTACTTCAGGCGTTTCCAGACGAAATATCCAGTCATAATATAATTAATCGATGAATCAGTTACGTAAACCGTGACCTTTGACTTCATATCAGATAAGTCAAGTTTATCGAATCAATTTAGGATCGCTGGAATTTTAGGGAAAAATCAAGTAACTGTCTTAAGAAGAATCTTTCGAATTCCTCGAGTGCGATCGATGGCATTACTGAAATATTTCTCCGAGTGAATCCTTTGAAAGGTCGCAATAACGCTTTGATGAAATTTAAGAGGAAATTGAGTCAACTTGTTGTCTTTTGGAACTTTTGTTTAAATGTTTTAGTAAGGTTACAATTGATGTATATTTAAGAGACGTATATTCATTGAGAAATGTTTTATAGAACGAAAATCTGTAAGATTTTTGGGAGGATTATACTATAAAAAGTGAATAGAATTGCTTCAACCATTAAAAGAAATATATTTTTAAAAAGTGTCGGAATAAATATGCGACCTGAACGGCGTGTCTTGACTAAACTGTTTAGTTTACGTGAAAAATTAAGTACAACGATATTGATCTCATCCATCAAATAAAAATGTCGTCGTCCTGTATATTAATTGAATAGAATGACAGATAGTTAATATACCTACTGAGTTATATACCTACATCATGAAAAGCATATGTATGGTTAAGAATAAACTGTCTTCTAAAAATTAAGAATTTTAATTTATTTACTATTAATTTATTTTGTATCTGTGCAAATTATAATGGAAAAAGTGTTATATTTTTTTAAAATCTAAATAGAGCGCGGGAATCGGGGCCATACAGTATCTTATCTGTGCCATGACTGTCGGCCGTCGTTTCCTCGCGTTACAAAAACCTATTTGTCACAGGGATTTTGAAACCCAACTAGGATAGATTAGTGGGTGTTCTAAATGTACTAATAGTACATAACTTATACCTTTTAAATAGTTTCATTAGATTTTAAGGCACATTTTATAATAATCTTAATTTATTAACGCTAGAAAAATATTATAACAGCTAATAACATTAGCTTTTTAGATGTAGGTAGGAAATCTCTGGAAAATGTGCTCCGATTTTTAAAAAAATTGCACAGATAGAAATATATGCTATTTCCGAGTCACATTAATCCGGAAACCTAGCAACTCCTAGAGATCTATAGAAATTGATTACGGACTAGTAGAGACGCTGCAGCTGGAACAACAATGTTACTTCATGCTACAATACCTCGTTTTTTATACTAAGGATACCAATATAGATAATGTAAGGCATATAGCTGAAATTGATAGCAATAAAGTTGAGCGTTATGCAATCAAAGCGTTGGCACGACGCCAGTGAGACAAACAACTCTTTAATAATACTATCTAATGAAGTCCCCTATTGGAGCCAATCTTGAAGATTGTGCTGCTTTTATTTAGAACTTAACTCATCTATAATTGAATTAAGCAATCTAAAATTATTTAAAAAAAGATGTCATGTTAGAGTTTGGCTAACAAAAGTTAGGACTGGTAAAGCACGGAAAATTAAAATAAAAGATAGAGACTCAAAATTGGAATGATAAAACTGGAATAATATTGTCTTTTATTAAAGCGAGTATCACACATTTAAATAAAATACTGTATACCGGAATAAAACTGTCTCCCCGCGACCACGGTTGCTGAAAAGCATCCGAAACTTCGGGATAAATAATTTAAACAATGTAAATAATAAATCGCGTATGTTATTTAAACTGGAATAACATAATGAAATACTTTAATAAAATATATTTTATTTATTTAAAGTATTTTATTATGTTTTACAGTTATCTCATTCTAATTTTGGGGTTGGCACAACAATACTTTTTAGATTTGCTGGCAAAGCTAAACTTTCGTTAACTAACTGCCTCTATCAGTAATTACATTGTTTCCCGATTTCTTGTTCTTGACTCTCTGGCCCTAAACCTTCATTTGTTTATTGTCGTAATGATTTATTTTTATACTAACAGTTCAGAAATTAAAAAAGAGCTTGCACGCTACACTCCGATTTTTTCGATCTGTCTGATAATAATGAGTTACATATGGTTTCAGGTATATTACATACGAGTATAATGGAAACAGAAGCCATAGAAGCTATTAACTATTATTATAAAACAGTATAGCGCATGAAATTTTGTTAACAGGGCAGGGCTGGCTGGCAGATGGTTACAAGGTTTACAAACTTTGCATTAAACGTCAATCGAAATTCGAGCATGGGGCAAGTGTTGCTAAATCTATTTTTTAATATTGTCCTTTATTAACGCGAGTATCACACATTTAAATAAAATACTGTATACCGGATTAAAACGCGATTTATTATTTAAATTATTTATCCCGACGTTTCGAAAATCCTTGCAAAAGAAAGTAGATTCTTTCCCAGACTAGTACGTGAGGCTATTGAAATTAAAAAACATCCTAACTTCAATAGAGAAGATGGTTTGAGACTTTCTAACACCTGGGATTCAGTAATTAAAAATCTAAAGCCCCAAATCAAACATACTAAAAAACAAGAGGACACCGTTAGTCAATATTGTCATAATATAGAAAATTACAGTAAATATCAACTCCGTAGGAATAGATGGCGTTAATATGTTAAGATTGTAAAACAAAAACTTGGCGATAAAAAAGAGTGGCGGCGAGTTTCTTGCCAGTTCTTCTCGTACGCTCTACGCCCTTGATTTGTGAACTGGTAGTAAATGTAAAATTAGAAGCATTTAATATTAGTAATATTAGTAATTTGATATGTATTATTTTTTATTCACATGTGTACATTGTGTTACCTAAATTAATAGATTATATTTTTTTAATTTAATTGAATTAAATATGGCAACTTTGTGACATTTCAAATATAAGACAACTGTCATCTTTCAGTCTCCCGCGACCACGGTTGCTGAAAAGCATCCGAAACGTCGGGATAAATAATTTAAATAATAAATCGCGTTTTAATCCGGTATACAGTATTTTATTTAAATCTATTTTTTTTTGTTTCTGTAAGCAGTTTTCGGACCACTTTCGAATATATCACTATGGAAGTGTCAATAGAGGTGATCATAAGTTGCAGATGCTAATATGATATGATTTCCGCCATAAAGCTATGGAACTCCTTACCTGTTAATATCATACTAGTTCCGTCTTTAACTTCCTTGCAAACTCTCTTACATAAATATTACATTGATATTTCCTATTCTACTTCTTAACTATCCTTTTCTGTTTCTTTTCGTTAAAGTTTAAAATGCATAAATGGAATACTTCCTGCTCGAATACTCTCCTCTCCTACTGTTTAGGGTTGCTTGGAAGAGATCTCTGAGAGCGATAAGGCCTCTTATTGTACTGTTTACATTTAAGTTATTTCTAAGAATTTTATTATTGTTGTATTTTTATTTTCAAGAGCAATAAAGAGTTCTAAATAAAAAATAAATAACTGAATTTTAAATTTCGGTTTTGATACGAAAGGTTCTATTTACGAGTACTATAAAGGTTTTTTTTTATGATGCATTTTATTCAAATTTTTTTCCCAATTCGATTGATGTCAATCATGTTGATCGAAGATTTCAATAATCGATTTATTTGTTTATACGAGTATCAATACTTTTTATTTCTTAAGGTATAATCTTGGATCTGATATAAGAATCCAAGTTTATCTATTAGTACATTATACAATCATACATTATACTCATCGAAAGCTTTGACTAGTTTTCAAGGTCTCATTGGAAGAATACTTGACACGCTTTGCGGAGGGGTCAAACCACGGCACACTTACACGTTTTATTATATCACACAATAGCTAGGTTTGAGTGGCACTCAGCTTTTTGTACTAACATAAAGATTATATAGTTAATAGATATATCTTTTTTATGATATCTTAAGCACTTGACCGCAAACCCGCCTGATAGTATGCGTTCGGACGGTCTGAGTCAATCTATGCTATTTATGAACTGTATTTTGCTTTAAAAACGTAAATAATTTGGAAAAACAGACCATGGCGATTGAGATATTGAAAAAAGCTTACAGTTTAGTCGCTCGCGCGAACGCAATATGGTGGACATAACTTATATATTACTAGCGACCCGCCCCGGCTTCGCACGGGTCAAGATTTTTTGACAAAAAAAGCAGGGGTTGTATGTATTTTTTAATGCCACATTATAAAAAAAATAAAAACAAAAAACTCCGTCCAAAAATTAATAAAAAAAAATTAAATAGAACAACCCTTATCACTTAGGGGTATGAAAAATAGATAGTAGTCGATTCTCAGACCTACTGAATACGCATATAAAATTTGGTAAGAATCGGTCGAGCCGTTTCGGAGGAGTATGGCAACGAACATTGTGACGAGAGAATTTTATATATTAGATTTAATGTAATAAAAAACCTTTAACGTATTATAACGTTATTTATTTTTAAATTACTTAATGTGCACGCGTCACGCGTGTTCACTGGCAGACTGAAAGTTAACAGCTGTCTGAGTTGGAATCCCATAAAGCCATCTATTTCTGGCTAGCAACATGGGATGGTTTAGTCTAGCTCTATGTTAAATATTACTGCCGGCCTAGCATGACAAGCGCGACAAAATTTTGTCTACCGTTTTCTCGTGTTTCAATCGACTATCGCTTTATTTCTTTCGGGTCTAACATAACAATTACACTTAAAACTCGACTTTTAATATCATAAATAGATACATTTGTCGATCGAGATATCTTTTCTATCAAAATTGTCGATGTCGAGATATTTAACATCTTAGTTTGTCTTCTCTCGCGCGAGATATATCTCGTGGCGGTCATGCTAGCCCGGCAGAGCATATAAACTTTTTTAAGGAATTTTTCCGTGTTGCATCTTTTCTCCATTTTCTCATGAGCTACGCTGAAAAATTGTTAGCACTATCTCATCGTGTTTACTCAAGTTTGATGGTTCTATGAAGTCTTTAAAAATATAAAGATATGTCGAACTTTTATGTTATGCCACTGAGATTTGGGACTCCGCCCCCCCATGCTACGTCTCTGCTGTCCACTAACCGGATATGTTGATCCTGGCCTCATCATAGTAGTCGAGCACGAGGTCGTCTTCCTCTTCCGGCAGCAATGGCTCCTTGGGGTCGGCGCGGCGGTGTGTCGCGTTGGGGGCGCCGCTCACCACCAGCGCGACTCCAGCGCACAGCACCACTGCGGCCACCGACATGACGACATCACCGCGACGGGGATACACTAGACATAAAGATCATGTTCAAATGAAATGAAAATTAATTTATTTTTAACCGATTTCAAAAAAGGAGATTTTCAATTCCTCTGTATGTTTTTTTTTTGTATGTTTGTTACGCGATAACTCCGCAAGTTATGGATGGATTTGGATGATTATTTTTTTGTTTGGCAGGGGATAACGAATATCGAATTGGTTTGGTGCCTTTTTAGAAAATCAACAATAACAAAAATATACTTCTGCTTAGATGATGTTTTGGTTTGTGGTTCCTTTCACGGCGCTGCAGCTGTCTCATTTGAGCAGCACGTTAAGTGGTAGGTCTACTAAATTATTGTGTAAGGATTAATGAACTTAAAAAATACAATTCCTACAAAAATATGAAATGTATATAAAAGTTAGTTAGTAGTAATAAAACTGTATATAGTACAAGCTAACTTAGTAGAAACTGATGAACCACAATAATTTCGCATCACTGAGAGCTGCGTGTTTGAAAATTGTTTTTTACGTACGAAGAACGGGCGTGAAGTAATTTCATCGCGTTGTTGTATTTATTGACTACGGTCGAATGAAATGAAAACGAATTTATCTTTTTGGACACATAAAATCCAACTCTGAATGTTGATGAGTTTTACTACAGAATAAAAAACTCAGGTGGAGGTCAGCCCTATCAGAATCATGAGATCATGAAAAAGACAATGCAACAAATAACTATTTTATCATTGTAAATCTATACGCACATGTCCTTCCCTTTTTTTTTGATATTTTAATTAAACTGTATTTTATAGTTATTTATTAAAATTTTAGGGGTTAGTTTTATTTTTTTATGTCATAGTAGATGTCAAACAACAGCACCGCTCTAACGTAGTGTAGCACAAGCTGAGCAGTCTCCTTTCTGTAAAATTACCTAGATTTAAGCTCTATTATAGTAAAAGATGGTTTAATTTTTTATGGAATAAAATAATTTGAGTTTGGGTTTGAAAAACGGAAAACCTTCAAGCGGTTTTAAATAAAATAACCTTAATATTGTCTTTTATTAACGCGAGTATCACACATTTAAATAAAATACTGTATACCGGATTAAAACGCGATTAACCTTTACCAGATTAAATCAAATCAAACCATTTATTGCAAATCACATTTTTATTTATTTAATTAGTTAACATTTTGAAATTTCTATTTAAATTAAACATAAATAATGTGTGTGTGTTTTTATGTTATTATATTCCTAGTACAATAAAGTTTTAAATAAATAAATTCACAAATATGACACAGACAAAAACTATCAGACCCAGAACATATACCTACATATCTTTGTCAAACTTTGTCTAGAATGGAAATCGAATCTACTACACATGGTGACAGTAATACTACGGACCTTCCGGGTGGAACTAATTCTATTACTTTGATTGCTACCAAGAAAAACCAAGTAATAATGATAATTACAACATTGCTTTGCTATTTTTTAAAAGAAATTTAATAAAACCTAATTAAAACTTCAAACTCAATATACCTACTCAAAATGGCAACCATGTGGGTGACATTGTATTGCTTAACAGCGTCCACTTAGTGTTTTGTTCACGCCACTGAATTTCATTTAATTATTTTTATCTTGTATTTCATATGTCACGCAACGGCAATCAATTAAACTTTCAACTGGTTGAAAAACAAAGTTGTAATTTGTTAAGGAGTCAGTAAACAAATGTTTTTTGAATGCTATACATTGCAACTAGTGTTGTATGTGTGTGATTTGAAGATGTATGTAATTTTGTTAATTTAATATTTGCCTAGCATGACAATCACGATAAAATTTTGTCGACCGTTTTCTCGTGTTTTAATCGATTATCTCATTGTCTTCCGGATCTAACATGACACACTTCTAATGTCAAAAGTAGAGATATTTGGTCCATCTCCTTCGCTCTCCATAATGTGTTCTTGGTGGGACACGGTAGTGCCATCGTGGCAAGTCGCCGAGGTCGCGGTAGTTTACAACGTTATCCCGCGGCCTCAACACGGCGAAAAGAGGGGCCAGAGGGGGTTTAGTGGGTCGGGGCACCAGGCTGTCTGGCTAGCAGACAGTCGCGAGTGATTCAACCCCACACTCTCCCGGCAGTTTCAAAAGAGCCCCGCCGGTGAGGTTAGGTTTGTTGAAACTTCCCCCTCTATAAAAAAAAAAAAAAAAGGATTCGGAAATTTCAAATTTCAGATTCAGAAAAGATTCGGAGTGCTTTTTCAAAAGTATAAAGCTCACACCCATTTTGTGTTATAACCGATAACCGTGGTTAATTACCTATATAGGTACAGGGACTGAATACCGGTCAATTTACTTTGGGAGTTTAATCGGTATAATAAAGGTTTTTGTTAATATTCTTTAGATTTTAGTCATATTTACTGTTAAAAGTGTGGTAAGTTTAGTGTGTCTCTTTAAAACTAATATCGTGGTATCTCAGTCAGACACGTATTTTGGAAAATAAAAATTCCCCTTCCAGTCCCTGATTAGGTAATACGTTTTCTTTGATGCACCCCTTTCTGCAATCTTTACCCTACGTGACATATGTGTGTACATTATCATCACAGTACGTTAATGAAGTCACTAAATGAAGCCTAATCTAATATATAAAATTCTCGTGTCACAGTTTTCGTTGCCATACTCCTCCGAAACGGCTTTACTGATTTTTACCAAATTTTATATACGTATTCAGTAGGTCTGAGAATCGGCTACTATCTATTTTTCATACCCCTAAGTGATAAGGGTTGTTCACCCTTAAATTTTTTTTTTTAATTTTTGGACGAAATTTTTTGTTTTTATTTTTTTATAATGTAGCATTAAAAAATACATACAAACCCTGCTTTTTGTGTCAAAAAATCTAGACCCGTGCGAAGCCGGGGCGGGTCGCTAGTATTATATATTTACGCCGTAACATGATCTACCTTGAATCATTTTAAGGCACACTTGCCTAAAATAAGCCTGTTTAATAAACTCACGTAAATTAAAATATTAGTCCATTTGTAGAGATGTACAAGATACCTCATACAAAGTATTTGTAATACAAGTTATAATATACTAAGTATGGTATTTGAGATATCAGATACAAGATACTTTTGAAAATGGTATTTTAATTACTACGAATAAACGCCTTTTGTACAAATTTTTTTTTGTCATTTTACTTTATGTTTATTCTATTTCTGGTGTACAATATAGTATTTTTCATTCATTCATTCATTCATAATACGTACTTTTTGTCAGAAAACATATAAAGTAAGGTTTATTTAGATTATTACGTTATTATTATTAACTATTATTATTACTCATACGTAAATGTGACAAAATATTATATTTTAAAGATATTAATCGAGACCAGTTCTTCAAATATTTTAACACTCATTTTTCTTCTTCGATTAGATCTTTTTTTTATGTCAGATATCGACAGACGAGCATGTGGTTCACTTGATGGTAGGTGATACCTCAGCCACAGAGCACCAGTCAGTGATGCACTGCCGACATACTTTTTATTTCGAGCATTCGAAAATCCATAGACTGGAGCCGAAACGCGCAATATGCACCGTGGTTTTTCCGTCTACGAACGGTGATTCGTTACCCGGGCCAAATTTTGATATTCTTCCCACTCGTTCAAAGCCCGAAGTTACCAGACGTGGGGAAGACATGCTTACATAAATTTATAAACATGTCGTCTCGGTGGGATTCGAACCCACGACCCATCGATGCGCACGGCAGGTGTTCTATCGAACGCGCCAAAGAGTCCGTCATAATAATAAAATAGGCAATAAATAAAAGTGTTTTATTAGTGTTTACAAAGCAAGATGTTAACAGAGTGTACATATTATCTAAGTACAAAGTAAGGATGAAGCCAGCTCTTGTGGTGCAAACTCCTGAACTGGCTCGCCAGATTCTAGTGAAGGACCACGAATACTTTCAAGATAGGCATCTTTATTGCGGTAATTCTGATCCGATAGGATCCTTCAACTTGTTTACACTGAAGGTGAGGTTTTAATATTTATCTTTAAATAAGAAATTTATTTTTCGGTATTTCGATAAAGCCATATTTGTAAATAAAGTTTGTGCTGACCAGGGACTGAAACCGGTTAATTTTTATTTTCCAAAATACGTGTCTGACAGATACCATGATACCGGTATAACTTCCATAGTAAATTAACCGGTATTCAGTCCCTGGTGCTGACTAAACAGTTGGGTAATTGATTTATTTAAAAATACCCAATTTATAATGCGCACTTTTTAATATCGAGTGAAACGCGGGAAAGCTAAAAAAGTATCATATAGATTTTTAGTTGAATAGTCAATGACCCCCTCCGTGACTCAGTGGTGCGTTTAACACTGAAGGTATTGGGTTCGAGTCTCAGGGAAACAAGTTTAATTGCTTGAATCAGGCATCCACCAAGTTCCGTTTAGTGAAAAATCACTAACATTTTTATACAGATACAGCAATGTGTCTGTCCCATACCACAATAAGAGAGTTCACTACAACTATGTTCACTACAACTACAGTTACGGTGGAATATTCTCCCTTCAAGTCTCAAATCAAGACTCCTACTATATAATTATTAATCCTTTGAGACCTAACTGGCGTCCGATGATAAACACCTCTAACGGGGGCGTTGGCTACGATGAAAATAAATCAGATTTTGTGTTTCAGTTTCAGTCTATAGGTATCTAATATAAATTAAAAATAACATAGCATTGTATCTCGAAATAGTATAAATGCTATATGTGGATTTTTCTATTATGAGTATGGCTAGTGTAACCTTGAACTCACAGATATAAAGTATACTTATCGTTATATTTTAAATAATTATAATAATTATAAATATTAGTAGGATAAGATTATGATAGTTTGAAAGTTAATGAACCATTGAAGGTGCCATCGATTCAAAACAGTAAAAGTTAATCTTCCAGAATCCACTGTGGCGGAAAATGAGAAACGAAATATCTCCAATGTTTACGGCAGCTCGGCTGAGAAGCATCACGAAACTTATGAATGTCAATTCGGAACAACTAGTGAGGAAAATACGAAGAGACTACGTCGAGGGAGGCCATGCTGTTAATTTAAAGGTTAGATAATTATTTTTGTTTTATTTAAAATTATTATCTCCATTATATTATATACTAGCAACCCGGTTTTTGCGGTTTTAATTTTTTACTTGTGCTGAGTGTGTGTGATATTGCTTCGTGCCAAATTTCATGATCCTAGGGCAACGGGAAGTACCCTATAGGATTCGATTCCATTGTGGGTGTTGCGGAGCATAAACGGCCCTATCTTTTGATTGCGTCGACTTAGAAGTTTGATTTTTTTCACTGCTGCTAGGAATTTCAGACCTGAGTATAGTATTCAACTTGATACCTCCGCATTCCTGAGAAATAGGGTTTTGATAGATGGATGGACAGACAGATAGACAACGAAGGAAAGTGATCCTATAAGGGTTCCGTTTTTGGTACCGACTGCGGAACCCTAAAAAACGATTCGCTGTACCTATTTTTACTTTAAAAAAGAATTCATACAAAGAAACCAAAATACCCAATAGTATTTCAATTTATAACGGTAGTCTGAATTTCGCTATAAGCTAAAAGTAAATAATGTTTTTTTATGTTAGATATCGACAGACGAGCATGAGGTTCACTTGATGGTAGGTGACACCTCAGCCACAGAACATCAGTCAATGATGCGCTGTCGACCAAAATGGGATGTTTTCTCTTATTAGTGAACATATTCTAATATTATTAATTCTGTGAGAGGATCAATTCTTGAAACCTGGTTTAGGTGCTGATGATATTTATAAGGGTGTGGATGACAGTCTTTTAAATCCTAAGAACCAATGTCGCCGTTATTCAATCATCATGTCATGTTTGTTTTCTAGGAACTATTTACCATGTATATATCAGATACTGTAGCCTTCAGCGTCTTTGGTATCAGAGTCAGTGCGTTGGAAGAAGAGGCATCGTCACCGCTATGGTGCATCTCTCTCCACATGGTCAAGTGGACCTTTTGGAGAGGGCTGGAGTTCATCATGATTTTCTTTGTGCCGGTAGTGGCTGCATTTTTCAGGTATTTTTTATTAGCGAAACAATTTAACTAACTATTCCAAGCGTAGAAAACTATACTGAGTGCGACTCATACTAAACTAAAGTTATTGAGAAGTTTTACGTTAAAAGAGATCAAAAATATTGGCACCGGGTCAGGCAAGACTTGGTTTTAATCTGTATTGCTTGACCATAGGAGCTAGCACGAACGACTATCCACAAAGTATTCGAAACGTTAAACTGTCAGTTGTATGAGAAATCATTTGAAATTTCATACAAATGACAATTCGATGATACGAATACTTTTTTCGATAGTTTTTCGGGCTAGCCCCTCTGAAAACTTTGACTTAATCTTGACTTACTAGAACATACGTAAATATTTTCATATATGTAAATGCGGGCCGAAATGTAAATTCATTTAAGTTGTTATGCCATGTTAATAAATTCTAAAAAGCAGGGGTTGGTAATAGAAAAGTGAAAATATTGGGGTGTATGTATTTTTTAATGCCACATTATAAAAAAAAAAAATTTAAGGGTGAACAACCCTTATCACTTAGGGGTATGAAAAATAGATAGCAGCCGATTCTCAGACCAATTGAATACGCATGTAAAATTTGGTAAAAATCGGTAAAGCGGTTTAAAGCAATTACCTTAGATGACATATAAATAATCTAAGGCAATTAGGTACATTATATTTTCATCATAGAGGTCGTTTAGATTCTCGATTAACGTACTCTTAGTTAATATAATTGACTCACCAGAGGCCTAATAGAGGTTTTGTCAATTTATGAGCCATATTTATGTTTATGAAATCATTCTACGTATTTCTGCGCAAAGTTGTTCACCTTGAGATGTCACTTATTTATTGCAATTACCGGTTATTGCCCAGCAATTATAATAGCTAGAGGTAGCTATGACATCAAGAAAAAATTTGAATATAATGGTAACTAATTTATATAAATAAAAATTCATTTAAGTACGTTTGTTTTTATGCACTCCTAAAATATTCTTCCGATTTTGATGAAACTTAGGTGGTAGGTGAATATACAAATTCTTTCTAATACGAAAATACGTGTGATGATTCGAAAAAAAGTGTTAAAAAGTTTAAAGAATCCAGAGGACTCTCTTGAAACAGTGGTCACAATATAATGCCATAGTCTTGTTTAACAGGTTGAAGTTATTTTCGGAAACCGGATCCGAATATCTCCGGAAGCTGTTCTGGAAAGTTGTGAATGAGCGGAATAAGAGTAAGAAGAGGGATGAGCAGGATTTAGTTAACCATTTGCTCAAGTTGAGAGATAATCTTAAACTGCCTGACGATAGTAACTCAGGTATGGATTCTTTTTGTCCTGATAGATGATTACAAGACTCATTTTATCATAAGATATAAATTATGCTCATTCGACCTATTTTATGCTTCGAGCATTCGGGAATCTTGATGGGCTCGATGGCGCATTTCGTAGAACACCTACTTTACGCACTGATGGGTAGCGGGTCTGCGAGTATGTCTTCCCCACGTCTGGTCACTTCGGGCATTAAATTGGTGGAAGGAATATCGAAACTGAACCACCGTTCATAGATGGAAAAACCCTGAAGTGCACATTTTGTGTTTCGGTCTCAGTCTATGGATTTCCGAATCCCCGAAGTAAAAAGTAGGTACATAGTACATCATTGACTGATGTTCTGTGGCTAAGGTATCACCTACCATCAAGTGTAGGTACCTCATGCTCGTCTGTCGATATCTAACATGAAAATAAATACCGTAGGTTGAAACTGAAATATGCATTTCCTGATTTTCTATTTCTTAACTGAACTCAGAATTTTTATATTCCTCATCCCGTTTTAGTTCCAGACTTAATAACAGCCTTTCCTGTCTTGCTAACTCAAACTCAAATTCTAAAAAAAAATTTACAAGTATCCTGATCACGGGAGTAATCTTTCATAAGCTGTTTGTTATTAAATTTATGTTTAGAATTAGCTGATAATTTGATGGTGGCCCAAGCAGCAGTATTCGTGCTGGCGTCCGTTGAGACAGCTTCGGCGGTACTGGCCTATTGTCTACATGAGCTTGCTTATCATCCTGATGAACAGGTAACGAATATTTTCATCAAGCTTTTTATATAGAGGGGGCAAATGGGTAGGCGGCTCATCTGATACTTGATAGGAAAGGAATGCCACGACCCATCGACAACTAGAGGTCTTGAGTTAGATAAGGTACGTTTTTTGAGGATCGAGAAAGGGTAGAAATTATAGTAAAGTAGGTCCATACAAAAGTCAAGACGCTGTCCAAGAACTGAAAATCAGTATTAGAGGAAAACTCCCTAACTTTAGCTGAGTAGCCTTTCTTTTCATTATAGTGCACCGCCGCATATATTGTTTGGTAGTATAAGATAGGCTTAAGTTTATTTAAATAAGTATTATTCTTTTTTGACCTTTGTTTGTATATTTGTATTTGCTGTGTATAAATGTATCTATATTTACATAATATTATAGACGCTATAAATATTTATTGTAAAATGATGATAAAACAGGAAATTGTATATTTCAGGAAAAATTGTTTGCGGAAATTGAGGAGGCGTTGAGAGGTAGCGGCAAGAGCGTACTGGAGTACGATGACTTATTGGAGCTAAAGTATCTCACAGCTTGTCTCTATGGTATGTTTCCTTGTTAGTCATATAATATAGTTATACATATAACATAATGTCACAAAGCTATGTGTAATGTGAGAAGACAATCTGTATATTATAGTGCAAGCAATATGTCCTACTCGTCTTGGTTTTGCTTTACATGAAAATGTGTTAGTGGGTTTAATTATTCTTAATCCGAAGCTGACGTCCTAAGATATTATATGAAACAATACTTATATATGTCGTCGTATCCGTAGAACAAAATCGGATATGATTATAAAAGTAGGTAGTTTTTTTGTATTTGAATGGCTAAACTGACCTGTATTTAAATAAAATAATGTATGCCGGATTAAAACGCGATTTATTATTTATATTATTTAAATTATTTATCCCGACGTTTCGGATGCTTTACAGCAACCGTGGTCGCGAGAGACAGAAAGATGACAGTTGCCCTTGATTTGTGAACTGGTAGTAAATGTAAAATTAGAAGCATTTAATATTAGTAATATTAGTAATTTAATATGTATTATTTTTTATTCACGTTCATAGGTGTACATTGTGTTACCTAAATTAATAGATTATTTTTGAATTTAATTGAATTAAATATGGCAACTTTGTGACATTTCAAATATCAGACAACTGTCATCTTTCTGTCTCGCGACCACGGTTGCTGTAAAGCATTCGAAACGTCGGGATAAATAATTTAAACAATATAAATAATAAATCCCGTTTTAATCCGGTATACAGTATTTTATTTAAATGTGTGATACTCGCGTTAATAAAAGACAATATTATGACCTGTATTTTAACTTAGTAATAAAATCCAAAATTTAAAAAACGCATCGTTTTTTCAAAGATAGCAATCGAATAATGGTTCATGATGTTAATTTCCTCTAAGAATAAGGTCAACTTGACTTTAAAGTAGAGCGTCATGCATGCATGTAACTTTGTTTTACGGACACTTCGATGTGTTTTCCTAAGGCCTAGCTATCGTCCGCGTGGATTCCGGAATTTTACCACAATTTATATTTTTACCCTTGAATTTTCAAAAATCATTTAGGAAGGCTCATTCAGATCAGTTTCTCCCTTGAGACAAAACCAAGGGATTAACATAGTATTATTATTAGATCTCGTTCAAGAATTCATTTGTATGGAATGTATTAAAGAACAATTTTCCAGAAACAATGCGAAGACATACCCCAGTACCGCAGCTAGACAGACTATGCGCTAAGACTTACAAGCTGAATGACCACGTGGTCATAGAGCAGGGCACCCCCGTCCTAGTCAACGTGGTCGCCATACACCATGATGAGCGCTTTTTCCCCGAACCTGAGGAGTGGAGGCCAGAGAGGTTCAAGATAATAAGCGATAATGATAGCCTACAGTGTTCATTTCTGCCATTTGGGGAAGGACCCCGATTTTGTATAGGTAATTTTGAATCTGGGATAAAAAGATATTTGAAAAAATCTATACTTAATTTAATTTAATTTAATGAGCAAATATTTGTATTTTGAATTTTTGTATTTTTGTATGTTATGAATAAACTCAAAAACTACTGAACCGATTTTTAAAAATTCTTTCACCAATAGAAATCTACATTATACATTATAGTACATATATATGCACATAATATTTTAAAATTATCTCAATTATAATTAGCATTAAATAGTGTTAAAATATTAATGTTCTGTAAATTGGGTGTTAAATAAATACATTTCATTATCAGCGAGTAATATAGGCTATTTCTTGTATATAGTATATCTAAATTGCACCTGTGTGAAGCCGGGGCGTGTTGCTAGTAATTAAATAACATACTTTATAACGGATTAAAACGTGATTTACTATTTATATTTTTTATCCCGAAGTTTCGAGTGCTTTCCAGTAAACGTGGTCACGGAGAGATTGAAAGATCACAGATTTGAAATATTACAAATTTGCCATATTAACTCTTTTGCTGGAAAGCGCTCTAACGTCAGCATAAATAATATAAATAATAAATCGCGTTTTAATCCGGTAAAATTTTTTGACTGTCAATTATTTTCAGGTAAGCGTTACGCCTTAATGCAGATGCGGACAGCCTTAGCCCAAATCATTCACCAGTACAAAATCGAGCCGGCCATGCCTCACACAGTCAAGAGCGATCCGTACAGTATAGTCCTGGCACCGAACAATGGCGGACGAGTTCACTTTGTACCTAGATAACTCTTGTAAGATGTGAAGAAAGTACCTAACCTAACCTAGTTATATGAAGATAGTAAAAGGTGTATAGATCATAATATTGACTTTTATTAACGCGAGTATCACACTTAAATAAAATACTTTATATCGGATCAAATCGCGTTTTATTATATGAGTCGTATAGAATCAAAGGCGGCTATCTGACTTATGGCTGATTGTTAGCAATTTAAAAAAAAAGGTTTTTCTCCTTTATTTTTTTTTGTATTAGGTATCATTCATTGCATGTTTAAGGTGTCTTTTAATATTAACAATTAAAGATAAAAGCAAATATATAAAAAAAAACATAACAGTCTAAATGACAAGAACTTAATTTTTTTTGTAGATTGCCGGACTAAAAATGTCAGATAGCCGCCTTTGATTCTATACAACTCATATATATTATTTATCCCGGCGTTTCGGATGCTTTTCTTGCGGTATTTTATTAAAAGTTGTATTGGTATTTCTATAAAAATATTTTTGCTTATTTTTTGGTAGAGTTGCGAACACCATCTTAATATAATTACTAATTTATCGTAAAATTGAGTGAAGTCCGCAATTTGCATGGAAATTCAAAATAGTAATAATGGAACTTTAAAATTCCATGAAAACCGCATTTAAATCCGTTGCGTACTGTACTGTGTAAAAGATCTTAGCGGACAGAGGGACAGACAGCGACAAGCGACTTTGTTTTATACTATATGTAGATTGTAGATATTTTTTTCTTAACAAGAGATATATGATATACAGTTTATTTATTATGAGATAAACATGACATTCAAGCACATACAAGAGAATGACATTTAAAAAAAGAACTGAATAAACTCCTTCTAGACCTGAGTTCTAGACTCTTTTCAAAATCTCGTCCATTATCTGTTTCAAAAGTTTGCGAAACTTCAAGTGCAGCCGCATGTGAACGACTGAAATTGTAGGACAGCTACTTGACTATTTCCATCTTTGAAAACAGAAATGGAAATATTGGAATCTACCCAAAGATTACAAATTTGTTACTATTAATAATTGCATTTAATACATTATAATCGTTATACATATTATATTTATAAAGATTAATAGATTTAAATAATTGCTATTGTATATTTTGCATGCTGTTTACATCTATAACTGATGCGACACTTAGCAAGATATTGTGTCTGAATAATTTAATTTTATCAGTGAATGAAAATTTGAAAGTTAATGGTTTAGCTTGGTATGGGCATGTTATGAGGAGAGATGAAAAACATGTTATAATACGAGTCAGATTTAGTAGAAAAATTTTTGTCTAGAAAAGATAAAATTGTAAGTTAATTTTTATCATGTAAATAAATGAGCTTTTTTATTAGGTATTTTATTATTATTTATATATCTTTATGTAGCAAACACAGAAAACAATTTCTGTGTCTGTTTCACTGATAATTGTTTTACAGGTACTTTTCCTGATAGTCTATGCCCTGCCTATTCGTTACATTTTTTTAAATAAGTTTTCCCGGAACTCGAACCCAGTGTCTCCGGTGCTAAATGTAACGCGCATACCACTAAGTCACTGACCGGTCATAAAACCCCCAAGGATGCTTAGCCAAAATGAGCCACATGCAGATAATTAAACTTAATCTGAAATTACTTAACTAACTTTAACTTATGATTATTATAAATACGAACTTATAGTCGTTGAGAAATTTTCATATAATCCAAGTGAGTTTCTTAACGAAGGTGCTAAACAACTTAACTCAAAGCAAACGCTTAATAAACGAGATTTAAAAGCTTTAACTGGGAGCTTGGAGTGCTGTTTGAACCGCGGTTATGCATTCCGCAGTGCAGTGGCGTGACCTTAGATATATTATGGGCTTCATAAATACTGAATTGACTATAAATTGGGTAAATATTAGTATACGTGAAATAAGGTTATTTATGAACGATATAATATGTTATACGTTTTGGCTGGTAATGAGCATACTAAAATATCTAGACTTCTTATTTAATTACTAGCAACACGCCACGGGTGCAATTTAGATGTACTATACACAAAAAATATTCATAAAAAATAGCCTAGATGATAATGATGATAGCTGATAATGTAGCTTACTATTGGTGAATTGGTCCAGTAGTTTTTGAGTTAAATCGTCACAATGAAATCATTCCTCTTTATAATATTAGTAGAATATGCGATTAAATTGGGTAAATACATATTAGTATACGTGACTAAGGTTATTTATGAACTATGTAGGCACGTTATTCGTATTATAGACAGAGCATCCTAAAATATCTATTCTTTTTATCTAATTATTGACAGTTGTTTAATCAGTATCTTACCCGAAGGTAAGTGGTGTGATTAGCGTGGTAAATTACAACTGCTTAGAAGGTGTTTATTTACTCTGCCTTGAAGAGGTCCAAACTGCATTTTTCGGGCAAAATAAACAGGTATTCTACATCTTCTTACAGGTGTCTGTTAAATATGATCTTGGTATAGTTATGGATGAAAAACTATCTTTTAATTTGCACTGTGATACTATAATTCAAAAAGCTTATAGAAGTCTAGGATTCATATACAGAGTTACGAAACCTTTTCGTGATACATCAACTTTAAAAATTCTATACTTTGCGTATGTTAGATCGATTTTAGATTTCGGTAGTGTAATCTGGAATCCAAACTATAGAAATCACATCGATAGGCTTGAGAGAATTCAAAAAAAATTCATTAGTTACCTTAATTATCGTGATAATCGCTATAATGATTCTTACATTAATTCTCTTAAACTTAATAATATTCTTTCTCTCTACAACAGAAGAAAACAGTCTGACATCTTATTTTTTACAAAAATCATTAACTGTAAAATTGACTCTCCTAGTCTTTTAGCCAAGATTCCATTTATTATTAAGATGCGCTTACCCGTTCGCCTCTCACAAATGAAAAGTATATTTGTACCTCCTTCACTTAGTAAAAATTATACTCGTAATAGTTTTGTGTTTCGATCAATTACCACTTATAATAAAGAATTTCTTAACATTGATATATTTAATCTTTCGATTGTACAAGTTCGTAAATTAATTCATAAAGAACTAACTCAATAGCTTCTTACTGTGTGTATCATTACATCTAATATGTTGTCTTTATATAATGTTTATCATAACTTCTATCTTTAGCTCTTCTAATTTCTATTCTGTCTATACTATCGGCTTTTATTAATGTTTTTGTAACCCATACTATTTTGGGCACTATATGTCTGTGTACTCAAAATAAATATTACTGTAACAATGTTTATTAAAATGACTGTTTGTGCCAAAATAAAATAAATAAATAAATATACCTATATGTTTTCAAATTTTCTCAATTTTTTTTCTATTCACAAAATTTCATCCTCATCCATAGCCTAATCCATGCTCATACATATAAACATTAACTATTAATAGTATTATTGTTTATTTGCGTCAACAAAAAATGATGCGCTGTCGAAACAGCGAAGCAAAACTGCATCGAAATCCTTTGTCTGTTCTGTGGTTCGCATTCCGAGGTATTTCGGAGCTATGAAATAAAAATGTTGTGGTCAAGGACTTTATATATATAACATAAAGTCCTTGGTTGTGGTAGGCATACAACAGAAGCTGTCAAGAAAAATGATTAGTGACAGAGACGTTGTCTATCCCATGCCGCTCCAGGGGACTGTGGAATTCACTGTCGCTGGAATGAAATGAATTTTATTACGAGCATTGCTGTTGATGAAGGTTTACAGAAATGCAGAAGAATTCGAGTAACTATTTCGTGTGTATTTGCGAGAATTTGTGAATATGAAGATGTTAGATAACCCAAAAAATACTAAACCTTGAGTGATCAGGTTAGACCTAAACCATACCTACTTAAGGTCTTGAAGTTACGTGTAATTAGAGTACCAGTGGTCTTTATGTATCTGTTTTTTTTTAAATAAATTATAATCATGAAAGCGAATTCGAAACATCCAATTGAATCATATATTTTTTTTATAAAAAAAATAAGGTAAGAAAACACCACTGCACATCTGTAACACCATAAGGCATATTTACGTTGCCGACCTTTAAGGAAAGAATAAGCCCGTTTTACATATATTAATTCATTATTATAATCTGTGAAGTTATTAGCTAAATGTGTACTTGAGTAATGACGTCATCAACAACTTTGTCTATAGAAATGCTCTCCGTTTAAAACGGAATATTTTCACTTTGTAATAAAACAACGTAACTACTTATTTACAGTGTAATTAGTCCATTCAGTGATAGGTCGTTGGTTAATAGCAAAACCTTCATGCTTTTTTAAACGGTCTTGCTCTAGTTTTCCGATCTATTTAATTCCTTCTGCCAAATGACTCATTTAATTGGACCGCGTCCTCTTTGTAAATATTTTTTTGTCTATGATATTCATAATTAACTAACCACTGATTGAATGGATGGCAGAAAAACATGTGAAAAATGTAGTGAAAAATCAAAATAATAAAATGAATAAGTGAACTAATAGAAGTTATACCTCCCGCCGCCACTTGTGTGATTTGTTCAAAAATAAAAAGTGTTATAGTGCATAAATACGTTAAAAATGCCGTGGGGACGATTTAAATAATAAAATCACATGATCACATCATATGTAAATACACACGAATAAAAAAATGTGAAAATTGATATCCGAAAATAAGAAGGTCTCGTTACCAGGCCATAAAATCTTCAAAAAAAAAACTAACCACTCAATAATGTGATTTATATATATTTTGAATATTATTTAGAACTATTTATAATATTTAATAATGATTTATATATATTTTGAATATTATTTAGAACTATTTATAATCTATACATATAATAAAAGAGTAGGATCGAAATTACGCTTCACTAAATATTTTTACCAGAAATTAAGAGGGGTGATAAAAGAAGGGTAGCAGAATGCATAAATGCAATTTTTAAGATTCTTGTATTTAATAAAAAAATATAATATTCAAAAATGCATTCCAAATTCAAATGTTGATTATCTCTTTGTATTAAGGCTGATGTTTTTGCCAAACGTGAGGTAAAAAAGGCCTATAAATTCCTTTTACAAAACATGAGATATTTAAAACATATAGGTCAATATACAGTTTAAATTTAAACAGTTTTGTCCTTATTTTAATAATTAAATTTAACTACAAATTTCTTAGTATAATATTATATTTAGATATTACAAAATACAATTAAATATGTTGGATTTTAGGGATAAAAGGAGACACGATTATAGTTTTGTAAATTAATTTAAATTGTATATTGTAGAAAATACACAGTACATATTGAATGTCAGTAAAAGAATAGATAAAAGAGCAGCGTGTAGAAAACAATAGAACAATATTTGAATATTACTTATAAAAATATTATTCTTAGTTTATATATTTTCAACAAAATACACGAGTATGTAATGTATCACATTTAAATGAAACAACTAATAAAATACAGTGTAAGAAACATGCAACTAACTAATTAGTGGAACAAGTTTATGAAAAATAGCTCTTTTTGTATTTTAATAAGCGAACACAAGTTTATTGTTTGTTAACGTACGAAACCGTGTTAGGATTACTAAAACATATTTTGTAATTTATAAAAACGGTTACACGCGATTATAAGGGTTGTCACATTAAAAGCAATAGAAACTTGTGGCAGTTAACACTCGATTACTAAATCTGACTAAATGGAAAATTTTGATCGTTGGCACGTTCGGTAGGACACCTACCAGCGCTCCGATGGGTCGCAAGTTCGAATTCCGCCGGGTTTGGGAAAGTTTATAATCTAATATATAAAATTCTCGTGTCACAGTTTTCGTTGCCATACTCCTCCGAAACGGCTTGATCGATTTTGATGAAATTTTTTGTGCTTATCCGATATCTATGAGAATCGGCCAACATCTATTTTTCATCCCCCTAAATGTTAGGGGGATGAAAAATAGTCCACCCCTAAATTTTTTTTTTAATTTTTGGACGAAATTTTTTGTTTTTATTTTTTTATAATGTGGCATTAAAAAATACATACAACCCCTGCTTTTTTTGTCAAAAAATCTTGACCCGTGCGAAGCCGGGGCGGGTGGCTAGTTTTCTATATGCATATCTTCCCCACGTCTGGTCACTTCCGACCGGATAACGAACCGCCGTTCATAGATGGAAAAACCGTGAAGTGCTTTTCGTTCACTCGACAGCATTGACTTTCCGTCTACATGTTAACCTACCACCAAAGTGAACTTCATGCTCTTCTATCTAACTATGGAGGGTATAAGATAAGGAGGAATTTCTCATATGGGGCTTTACTTTCAAAAGTGTCCATGATAAGATTATAGTTCCAAAACCAACTAAAAATTTTAAAAGGCGCTGATGACCACGATGTGATTGGCGATTATGCCAAACGGAAACAGTAAAGTACAGAAGTAGTTGTACTGAATAGAGTAGTTTATAAAATTAAAGTAAAAGAGTATGTAATTGAAAACGTCATTATTCAAAAGAATTCTGAAATTTTTAAAATTATTGTTATGTATTTAATCAATGTAAGAAATTACTTTACTTTACAACTAAATTTTTGAAAGTCCTTACGGACCGGATATATATTTTTCTTCGTTTCATTCTGTCCTACTCTAACAGTTTTAGGCGCTTTCTTTCAAATGCAGTCATTAGCTTACAGCAGCGCCACCTTAATTTCACATGACTTTATGGACACTTCTAATATACAGAGAAATTCCTCCTTGTCTCTACCCTCCATATATCTAACATAGAATATGTATTGCACCTTAAGGATTAAAGTGGCTTAATCCAAATTTTTAGTAAACCCTTAAAATATGCTTTAAAATTTGAAAAATTGCAAGTATTTCGTTTATAAAATTTTAATTAAATTAACTACAAAATTAAAATCAACATAATCTTCCAAAATCCTTCTGTAAAAATCAACCCGGGAGTTCAGTTTCTATCACCAAAAACGAATTCAACTAACGAAACGAAACGAAAGAACAAACAACTTCGTATTTTAACTTATAAAGAAAACATTATATTTGCGATTATACTTACGATAATAGTAATGTCAGACGAAAGACATAATGTCTAATTAGGAACAACGGATCGATCATCAGATTCGTAACAGAAAAATGTCCGATCCGTCAGCGGAAACTTCGTATTTTGTTTTGGTAATAGGCTTCCAGGTCTCTCGCTCGAATTCTTCGTGAATACAATAGGATGAGCAGTTATTCTGAGCTTGATATATTTGGTAGGGGGCTGGTCAATTTTAAAAAAAGGTTGTTCAGCATATTATTATCAGGTACCCAAACATTTTATTATAAATTTTTATAAATTTATTATTTATTTTATAAATTTAATATGTTGTAATTTGAACTTATATTTTTGTTGATTCTCTTTTTTGTAGATCTAGTATTGGTTTTTATTTTTTACAAATTTTATTTCCACCGTAATTGTTATATATTTTAGAACATGTGATATATATGACGCTGGTATATTTTAATTAATAAATACATAAATTACTTGTTATCATAATGTTCATGTAAGGCAGACATTGTATTCACGGTTAGAAAATCAGTGCCGTTCTACGGAGAAAAGTAATTTAGCCAAAAAATTTGAGGTCACTTTAATTCAGGTGCGGTAGCTTGAACAGCAATTTTTGGGGAAATTTTGCTGAATTTAACGCCTTTGACACAATTTTTTATTGATCTTAAGGGAATTTGATGTGGTTATATTTTGTCATGTCAGCATTATCGACAGCACTTGTGATGCGAGAAGTAATTCTACAAGCAAGTTCCGATATATATGATACTTTTATCAATAACAATTTACTATTATATCAACTAAATCTATTCCAATGTTTAAATATAGCAAAAATATATAAAAAAATCTTTGTACAGAGCTCAGCCATGATATTCGTTCCATAATTCGATATTATAAGGTAATATATATTATAAGTTTCCATCACTTTTGACGTATTACGTACGTACGTAAACGGAATTCTCAAACACACCTCCAGAAATTTTCTTATCACAAAGAAAAGTAGACTCACCTCTTAAGCCAGTTACGCAAATCACTCACTAATGTTCTCATTACACATCACAAAGACAATAATAAAATTAACTTTAAGTTAACATTTTACATAATTCGAGCACCGATCATAAAATCTATCAGAAACTGCTACAAAATGCACATTTATCACACTGGTATCACTAAGAAGGATCTATGACAGTTTCGACCTCTTTGGAATAAAAAAGGTTTTAATTATCAACTAAATGTTTTTCGAAATTCGAACGTGTTTAATAAAGGGTGGTATCGCGCGTGTAGTGTGCCGCGCGGTCGCGGGCGGTGGCGGTATCCCGCGCAGGCGCGAATATTGTACCCTTACGACAGAGAGGGATTGATCCTATAAAATTTCCTTCAAATTAAAGAGCTTTAAACAAGCCGTGCCATATAGTTTAAACAAGCTTTCAGTAATAATATAATGGTTGTTATATAGTTCTCACAAAAAGCTTTCTCGTCTCATATTAAGGCACTAGGTAAGGTGAGTGACCCGAAGGTCCCCAAACTTTTTTCTCTTGTTCTTTAAGATACCTTTGCCCTATTTTCCCCTTTAAGTAGACCCCATTGGTTACTTTCTATTTTTTTTCGAATTCATCAACATCAAATGTATATTAGACAGCTGGTATAACGCTTCTCACTAAGAAATATTTAAATATCTGACTGTAGTCGTTGAAGATGCAGTCAATATACCTATATCATTTTGAGAATAATAGAGGTAGACTATAGCTAGCAACATGTGTTTGCAACATTATCCCAATCCCAATCAAACCCAAAGCCAGGGCAAATAGACTTCTTCTAAAATCTAGACAGATGTGCCTCTTGTTGTTGATGTGGTCGTATTGCGAAAAAATATCGTGAGACATTTTTTCCTTATGAAGATATAATTAAGTCTTGGAGATAAGTTCTTCTGTATGGTGATACAATCGATTTTTAATAATGAAATTTATCAGGAGCAGGAATTATTTAATTGAAATAAAATTCAAATATCTATTAAAATAAAGTTTTTACTAAACGTTCCTTAACTAATTCAAATTACGTTCTAAAGTATTATAAAATAGCTTTATTGGAGCGGAGTTTAAGAATACTCTACTATAACAAATTATTAATTCAAATACGTCCCCTCAAACTAAGAAGGCTCTATTTACCGAATGTCAACGACCAACGCCGACACCTGCCGAAGAAACCTGCCTGAAGTTGACATTCACCAGAATAATTTGACCTGCTTTCCCTCCCGTGTAATACAGTTACGGAAAGGCTACGAGTTACGGCTATATGTTTTCAGAGGTCTTTAAATAGTGGTTGTATGTGACATGCGCACAAGTGCCATCAATGATGCCTGCTAAGGAACCAAACATGGCTTTTCGGTTATCTAATTTAGCTAGACATTTATAAATTAATTTAAGAATTACATTTTTGAACAAAATTATGTCATAAATTATTACCTATACAATAAGAAATGTGCTATATTTTATAACCTCAAAGTTTTAAAAAAAAATATAATGGCGTATTTCTCACTAGGACATGGGGTTAAACGTATAAGTTTTTAATATAAAAGAGTCTATAGATAAGACATAACCCATTATAGATAAGTCTACAGTTTATAGAGGGCGTTGTCAGCCTTTAAGAGTTGTATAGGGTTTCCTTGAAGTGGTATCTATTAGGAAACACAGCTGGCAACAAGAACTTCTTTATCTAATTGTAATGTTTATTTAAGGTACACTGATAAATGGAATAATTGTTTCAAACTAAACTGGTTATATACAATTTTAATTATTTGTGTCAAATTCAAGTTGGAGTTCAATGATAACATTCTATGAAGCTTTCTTTGTTTGAGCTTTTGGTTACATATATTAAAATATAGCCAATGGATGTTTCTCGAGTTATTAATCACTGCACTTATACATAATGTAATCATAAGCGCAAATAAGTATGGAGTCAAATGTGTTGCCTCCCTTTAAGAAATAGGACAAGCTTCCTGAGCCACTTCATTTCTCAATTTTTCATTTGATGTTGCCGAATTTGAAGTTGTGTCGAGATGAATAATGCGATTAAATATCACTTCAAATTGTATTAGGTTGATGGCCTAATATTGAATGTTCATTGATTTCTTTCACTTTCCTATACAAACTAAGTAATCTATTGTTTTTATAGTGCTTTAAATTGAAGTAATTCACCGGAAGGAGGCAAACCTGAAAAGAAAAGGAACGTCAGTTTGATTGGCACAAAATAACAAATCAATATTTTGATCTTCACATTTAAACTAGCGATCCGCCCCGGCTTCGCACGGGTGCAATGTAAATGTACTTACTATACACAAAAAGCCTATGCCCCTATATTACTCGCTGATAATGTAGCTTTCTATTGGTGAAAAAAAAAATTAAAATCGATTCAGTAATTTTTGATTTAATTCGTAACAAACCTACAAACAAATATTTTCTCTTTATAATATTAGTATAGACATTACTTATTATCGACCCCCTCGATAGCATAGTGATTAGCCTTGCGTTAATAACCAGAGGTTTGGGTTCGAATCCTGGGTCAAAAATTCAGTTTTAATGAAAAAATTTTTTATTTTTTTTAATGCGTCGGGTTGTCTCTCTCCCTAAAATATGGCGAGGGGGTCGATGGCTGACCATGCGTCATACTCGTGAACGGGTGCTACTTGTGGTGACTGGTCGAACTTGAATTCGTGTATGCGGTGATATTAGTTATTTCGTCTATGTATTTGCGTGTTGTTCCCACGAGAATGTAAGTGAGTGCTCCTATTTCACCATACATTCTGCTGATAGAGGACAAATCTTTGTTTTTATTTATTTTTATTTTTTCGTTTATATATATATTTTTCGATTATTATAGTTAAATACTTAAAGATGTCATGTGGAACATGGTGTAATGGTTGCAGCTCCTTACAAAAAATTAGTAAAACAAAAACTTGGCGATTAAAAAAGAGTGGCGGCGAGTTTCTTGCCAGTTCTTCTCGTCCGCTCTACGCCCTTGATTTGAGAACTGGCAGTAAATGTAAAATTAGAAGCATTTAATATGTATTTTTTATTGACGTTCATAAGTGTACATTGTGTTACCTAAATGAATAAATGATTTTTGAATTTGAATTTGAATTTAATAATCAACTGCCATAATAGGAAGCCTAACAGTGACACAAAAAAAATACATGCTAAAAACAATTAATTAATTCTAAAATTGAATATATTAAAAATAATAATAATATGTAGTAGAATAAAAACCCAAAAACAGACAAATTATGTGTTTGCTTACAGAAACCAGGCGTAATTATTCTTGTTTTCGTTTTGTTAGGTACTGTATAATGAGTCCACCCCAGTGGCGGGACCATCATACAAGCCCAAAAGCACGGATTGTCCCGTTAATGTAAAAATAAAAAGAAAAACAATAAAGTCCTTAACGTAATTAGGTATATTATTTAACTTATATAATTACATAATTATATTTATAACATATACAATTACGTTAAAGCCGGCAAGCCGGGCTTTTGGGCTTGTATGGAGGTCCGGCCACTAGTAATTATTATAATGTCAACCTATAAAAACAAAGCCCGTATTCCAAAACGTGACTCAGGCCTGAATCTAGTTTTGAGATTTGTTAAACAATTTTTGTCAAAAGAAATTTGTAATTAAGACATTCTTGAAATACGGGCGAATTGTAAAGAAGCTGTGTCGGCGAAAATATACCGCATAAACACGAAATTAGTTTTTATACCTCTTTTTCCTTTGAATATCATGCAAGAACTGGCAGGAAAGGTTTTGAAATAATTCCAGGTTGAAATTTAAACATTATTTCTAAAGATGTTAACATATCTAACTGAACTGTAATTTCTGTCTATTTCTGTCGATTGAGATCTAACACTTGACGGGCTCGTTGGCGCGTTCGGTAGAACACCTGACATGCGCATTGATGGGTCGTGGGTTCGAATGCCACCGGGATGACATGTTAATAATTTTCTGTAAGCATGTCTTCCCCACGTCTGGTAACTTAGGGCATTGATCGGGTGGGAGTACTATCTAAATTCCGACCGGGTAACGAACCACCGTTCATTGATGGTAAAACCGTGAAATGCATATTGCGCGTTTCGGTTTCAGTTCCGAATGCTCGAAGTAAAAATTAGGTCGACAGCGCATCATTGACTTCCACCAAGTGAACCTCAAGCTTGTCTGTCTGATGACCGGCAACACATCCTCAATACCTCTAGTGTTGCCTATGGGCAGCGGCAATCGTTTATTATAATATAAACCGCCTGTCAGTTTACCTCCTCGAATCTACACTAATATTTTAAATAGGAAAGTTTTTTATGTTTGTAACGAATAACCTCAAAAACTACTGGACCGAAAAAATAATTAAAAAAAATATTTCACCTATACGAGTAGAAAGCTACATTATCAACGAGCAACATAGGCTATTTCTTGTATAAAGAACATATACATTTCATCACGCGCGTGCGAAGCCGGAGCGTGTTGCTAGTATCAGCGGGACCACCATACAAGCCCAAAAACCCGGCTTGCCTATAAAACGTAACCATAAATAGAAAATTAATAATGCCCTTGACTTAATTATATGCCATATATAACTTATTATGTTTACGTAATACAAGTTATAATAAACACGTATTACGTTAATGTCGGAAATCCGGTCTTGTATGGTATTTCTACCACTGGCTAGTCAAAATTCAAAATTCAAAATCATTTATTCATAGGTAACACAATGTACACTTATGAACGTCAGTAAAAAATACATATTAAATGCTTCTTACTTTTACATTTACCGCCAGTTCTCAAATCAAGGGCGTAGAACGGAAGAGAACTGGCAATAAACTCTTCGTCACTCTTTTAAATCGCCAAATTTTTGTTTTATAAAATATTTGTGTGTAGCTGCAACCATTACACCATGTTCCACATGACATTTTTAAGTAATTAACCATAATAATAAAAAAAATATAAACCATAAATAGTATACCTATAGACATATTTATAATAGTAATAATGATACTCACGATAAGCTCCAGACTTAAGGAGATTCATCAGCGCTGTATATCCAAAATACCCTGCCGCTGTTGCACCCACACTGCCTATAACTGATCCTGCTATCAGGCCAACATTGTTGTCGGCATGAGGCTCTTTTACTCCCAGTTGTAAAGCCTCGTCATTGAGAGGAAGAGTAAAATTTAATTTTTGGCTCTCGTTTCCACAAGTTGGCTGATCTAGTTCGATATACACACGGAGGAACTTGCAAGAACTCATGTCTTCGACTGTTGCATTTATGTAAGACGTTAGTGGATTATCCCTGGAAGTTAATATGTATATGATTTGATTACTTAGGAAAAAATACAGTAGTTCTCATCTATATAGTGGCGGGACTGCCATACAATGCAGCCCGTAATCATATAATTTATATATTATGCTTACAAAAAAATATACAGAAAATTAATTTTAAAACAAATCAGGTTCGGATCTCCGCCATCGTCCGCAATTGACAGCTAACATCATGCACGCTTATAGTTTATTTGTAATAATTGATTTGTTTATTTTTTGTAATTGTTAAAAAAAAGGGAACAGGGCAGGAAAACGAAGATATCCACTGCAAATCAGTGATATACTAGACATTACATATATTAGACCAGGGTCGATAATTTTTGAAACCAAAAAAAATTATAGTAGGATGAAACCCATTAGAAAAGGAGGGGAATATGATCAAAATGAAAGGAAAAATAAATTACGGTCGATCAGAGTTCGGGAAGTGGAAGTGGGGGGGGGTTTAAGGGTAAAAAACGGTTTATCTCGTTTTCCGGCAAAACTACAAGTCCTATGGAAAAAAGTCAAATGGCAAAGTTGTAGATAATAAAAAGATCTACAACTTTTGTATTTACACTTTTTTCACATAACCTCAAAATTTAGGTGAAAAATTCAAAAAACCAAGTTTTTGGTTTTTTATTTATATCTTTTTCAAAAATTATTTTTTTTCTACGAAATTTGGTGAAAACTTACCTTATTATGTCCCAAATACACTGTAATTTATTTGATTTAAAATATTTATTTTTTCGCCTTATTTTGAATTAATATCGAAAAAACACCCTAATTTTCAATCGAAAATTCACCCGTCAAAATATCAGCTTTCTTCAAAAAGTTGGTGTGGTTTCTGTTCGTTGAAATCTCTACTTTCTGATGGTGTAAAAAAATATATACATTACTATGGTAAATGTTCTCAGAAAACTGCAAAAACCAAAAACCAAATAAGTTAATATTTAATAAGACATCTACAATATTTTGAGAAAGTTGCAAAATCTTCTTTCAATTATAAGCATAGATGTCTATTTATTGCTTTTTTAAGATAACTTGTATACCTGAGTGACCTATGGAAAATTTTAGCCCATAAAAATGTATTTCATAGAGAAGTGGGGAAGGTTCTAGTAGGGTCTGGGCCTTACTACATACCTGTTATTTCGTAGCAGCTGTTAAAAAAGTATATATTTTTTTATACCATCAGAAAGTAGAGATTTCAAGGAACAAAAAGCACACCGACTTTTTGAAAAAAGCTGATATTTTGACGGCAGAATTTTCGATTGAAAATTAGGGTGCTTTTTTGATATTAAGTTAAAATAAGGCGAAAAAATAAATATTTTAAATCAAATAAATTACAGTGTATTTGGGACATAATAAGGTAAGTTTTCACCAAATTTCGTAGAAAAAAAATAATATTTGAAAAAGATATAAATAAAAAACCAAAAACTTGGTTTTTTTAATTTTTCACCTGAATTTTGAGGTTATGTGAAAAAAGTGTAAATACAAAAGTTGTAGATCTTTTTATTATCTACAACTTTGCAATTTTTCTTTCTTATTTCTTATTTGACTTTTTTCCATAGGACTTGTAGTTTTGCCGGAAAACGAGATAAACCGTTTTTACCCTTAAACCCCCCCCCTCTTCCACTTCCCGAACTCGGATCGACCGTAATTTATTTTTCCTTTCATTTTGATCATATTCCCCTCCTTTTCTAATGGGTTTCATCCTACTGTAATTTTTTTTCACTTTTTACCATTTTTAAAGGCTTCGGCACTGGTCTATATAATAGAAGTGGGAAAATAGCATATTAAAATCTAGAAATATTTTTTTTATTATTCAAGCCATCATTCTAGCAGGACAACGTCTGTTGGGTTTGCTAGTGTTGATATAAAAATAGCATATGTTAATGATTACATTGTACTCATTTTATTGATGGCCGCTGGATCGTCAACTTCGATCGTAAATTCATCGCAGTGGTCTCCGGCTGTGGTCCCGTGGAGATATGCTGATATCTGAAAATATATGTTTTATTTGAAAATATCACACATATAAATGAATAATTAAAAAAAATTGCTTGTATACAACAAGTTCGTTCCGATGGGTCGTGAGTTTGAATCCCGCTGGTATAATATTATAATAATATTGTATAATTTTTTTTTTTGAGATTGATCATTTCGAGTATTCAACGAGTATAGTAGATGATACCTCAGTCAGAGAGCATCAATCACAGATACACTATCGATCTATTCATTACGAGCATTCGGATATACATAGACTGACATAACCGAAACATGCAATATGCACTTCGCAGATTTTTCATCTATAAACGGTATGTCGAAATAGGTAATAAACGTGTCATCATTGAGGAATTCGAACCCACTACCTATTGAAATTCATAATCGAGTACCTCAAAAACTTTTGGTTCATTTTATACTGTTAGCGTCCACTACGGCAGAATTTTTAAAAAGTGTAAACTTTGAAGAAGAATTTTAGGAGATAGCTGAGAACAAACTATTTGAAGTCAATAAATCAATGTGTTCTAAGTAACAGACTAAAAATAATTTCCCAAGCTATAATAGTCGCGTTTAAAATTTATTTCGTGTTCTATTTACACATAAACGTAAGTGTATAGCGGTAAGCTTAAAAAGCTAGTGTAATAGTTATAATTACCATAAAACACAATAAAACTTGCATTTTTATAAATTATACAACTGCCACTCACTTGAGTCCAAGTCAACAACTAAAATAACATTTTCCTCATACGAATTATTACAATTATTGGCTTATCATGGCAATATGGGTAAACTATGAGTAATTTAAGTGAAGTCCGAAAATTCATTCATATGTAGCAAGTGGGCGAAAAATTGCGACGTGCAAATCATATTTATCATGCGACCATTACGATTTGTGGCTGTAATGCAACCACAAATCCTTTTTTTATGTTAACAAAATTTAACATAAAAAGTACAGTGCTAAATGCAAATAAGTGTGAAATTATATTCAAAGTCTAGGGATTATTTTTGATATTTTATTTCCTAAGAAAAATAATTAATAAATTTTATTAAATGAATTTCATTTTTATTTACATTATATCTATAATAGAATTAATATTAGATACAGTAATTAATATTTTTTATGTGATATATTCTTTGTACCTCCATCTTAGGTATTTTCGTCCCTAAACTTTTAAATAACTGAAATTTTTAAATTTCATACTTATTGGGTTTTAACCATTGAACTTTAGTACTGTATAGAGAACACAATCCCGAGCATGTTTTTCAATCCCGGGATTACGGGATTTTTGATGCGTAATCCCGGGATTAGACACACCACATGTTTCTAATTGGGCCCAATGAAAAATAATGAATAATTTCTTTAAAAAAAAGTTTTTAATATCCTTGCAAAAGACTAATCACAATATATGTAGTATGAATATAAAATAGACCAAACAATAAAAACTTTACTTTTGCAAGAAATCAAAAGTACAACACAAAAAACTATTCAGAAATTTAAAATACAATCGCAGAAATTTAAATAAAATACTATGTACCGGATTAAAATGCGATTTATTAATCAGGTTGCTGAAAAGCATCCGAAACGTCGGGATAAATAATTTAAACAATATACATAATAAATCGCGTTTTAGTCCGGTATACAGTATTTTATTTAAATGTGTGATACTCGCGTTAAGGTTGCACAAGTCGCGGGCTCGAACTCATTGGTGGGCGTCGCCAAAAAGCATGCTATTCTCTCGCACCGCACCGGGGCAATCATTATTAAGTGAGATGCACGATAATTCATAGTGAAAGGGGCGTCTAAAAAAATACGAAAAAGCCTTTGGAAAATCGAGTTTTATGAAAAAACCACTGCATAAATCAATTACAAATAAAAGTTATTGTATTATTCGATAATCGTACTTTGTCGGTACTGACTTTGTTTTGAAAATTTGATACTTCTTTTATTACTAATTTAAGCCCAAAGTTGTGTTAAAAAATGGCAATAAAAACGAATCTTTGGTAGCTCGCAACTTTTTAATGGTTTTTTATTTTACCATTCTGTTTCCGTACAGACAAAATTAATAATGAGACAAAACGATATCATGCATTTAACTTTGCATGTACGGTGCTAAATAGTGGAGTAATACCCCCCCGAAGTTTCTATGGAAAAAATTTCGACTAGTGTCACCTTAATAAAAGAATATCAAAGCATCGCCCGCGTCTTCATAATCCTGATGTATATTATGTTTTTTTATGCATAATAGGCAGACGTTTGACCGCGATTTCACCTGATGGTAAGATGTGATGCGATCTAAGAAGGGGCAAGTCTGTCTAGAAGAATTCTTTAAAGATATATATTTCCTTTATAGAAGGCTTTAAATATACCCGTTATCCGTAAAACTCAATAGACCGACACGTCCAATAATCCGGGACCTCCACCCGTGCCTCTCCCATAAAAAATATTTTAAAACTATGTAATTCTTAAATAGGGAATATGCATATTGTTTAAATTTACTTGATATTTTTTCCCTTGAATCCTTATGGCCCAGATATTATGCCTAAACAATTATTTTCTTATTTAGTTCGTGTTTAATTGCAAAAAATATTAATTAAAATGTGTAAAATAAGGGAGAGAAATTCAAGTTTGCAAAACGCACCACCATTGGTCGAAACAAAACGTGACGTCACCTTACACATTCTGTCATTTATCGGCATCGATTTATCTATGGCGTCCATTGACATCGAAGATGGCGTCCAACACTGGTTACCATAGTTACCTCACTCTATGCGTCACTGAGCGTGTAATGTGATGTCATCCAAAGCCCGCGAAATATGGCCGTGTTTAAACAGATCAAATTTTATCGATGTTTTCAAAGTAATTTTAAAAAATAATTTGGACATTGCCAAGAGTATTTATATTTTTTATTAGGGTAAAATGATGTAGGTAACAAGTTGATAAAAAATATAAAAAAAATGCATGCATATTCCCTATTGTGAGATAATATATTACAGTTAATGAAAAACGTATAGAACATGAATATACTGTATTCCCTTTATGAAATGCTTTATTTTATTTATTATGATTTTTTCTGTACTATCTAGTAATCCGATCATTCCAATAATACCACCCTCTAGTTTTTAAGAGTGCCGGATTAGCGAGATTCAACTGTATAAGCAACAAACAACATTCAAAGGACGGCAACGCATCTGCAGATTCTCTGGTGTTTCAGATGTATTATATTATGTATAGTAAAGGCCCTAAACAGTATAGGCCCTATACTAGATATAGAGATGTTAACGAAATGAAACTGTTAATTACAAACTGATAACCTGTTAAAAAGCAGCTAATTTTATTAACAGTTAATAAATTCAAATGGTTTTGCGTTAAATAAACAAGCTGCTTCGCATGATGTTAGTGACTACGCGTTGAATGTTCGTTGAGTTAATCCGCGCGTTGCGTTGGAAAACGGCTTTTTCGGTAAACGAAAAGCAGCTAACTAACATTAAAAAAGCGCTTTGAAAAAGCTGCTTGTTGAATTAGCGCCCACTCCTACCCTATACTATAAAAAACAATAATTGCCCTTTTTAAATTATGAATTAGTTAAAGATACGATACAATAAGCTCTTTTTAACTGATACATAGTCCTTATCACTGTATAATTAAAAATAAAACGTTATTTTTAAACAATAATATATTATTTCACTGCAATCGCTAAAAAAACATTTCAAAGAAATCTACTTCCTATCATATATTACAATGAATTAAAGCCGTTTTAGTGTAATTAGCGCTCTCAATTATGAACCTAATTACCAAGTCATAAAACTAGTAATCGTTTGAGTATTTTATGGACGTGAGATATTATTACAATGAGGAACGACATCCGTACTATTTCACGCACAATATATGTCATTGATCTTAAATGGATGCTGTTAAGAAATACTGTGTCAATCCACACGGTTGCCATTTTGAGAAAATTGAGTTTGAAGTTTTAATCAGGTTTTATAAAATTTCTTTTAAAAAATAACAGAAATAATATATTTTTTTGTAATTATTATTATTAAAATAAATGTATATCGTTTTCTTCGTAGTAATCAAAATAATTGAATTTAGTGCATTATTGTTAAATATTTTAAACATTTTAGGTTTTCGTGCCCGTTAGTTTTTTCAATAATTTTGCTATTTAAATGATTTAAATGATATATATCTCACATTTAAATAAAATACTGTATACCGGATTAAAACGCGATTTATTATTTATATTGTTTAAATTATTTATCCCGACGTTTCGGATGCTTTACAGCAACCGTGGTCGCGGGGAGACAGAAAGATGACAGTTGTCTGGTATTTGGAATGAATTGAATTAAATATGGCAACTTTGTGACATTTCAAATACCAGACAACTGTCATCTTTCTGTCTCCCCGCGACCACGGTTGCTGTAAAGCATCCGAAACGTCGAGATAAATAATTTAAACAATATAAATAATAAATCGCGTTTTAATCCGGTATACAGTATTTTATTTAAATGATATATATCTCTTTTGAAATATGTAGTCTAGCTCATAAGGAAGCGATTGGTATCAAAATTAAAATCTTTGTCATTTTGTGGATTGTGGGTGTATTGCTTAACAGCGTCCAAATGTGGGTTCAAACTTTCTGTTAACATAACACCGCTTTGTTTGTCCATCTGTTACACTTGACTTACACTTTTTGTGTATTTTTGACAGAGGATTTCCGGATGTAATTTACAACATTTTTAACAAGAATGAAGGGTGGCAAGTAGTTTTTCAAACCTTTTTTTCATTTACGAACATTTGAAAAGTTAATTACTTAAAATTATTTTTTTACTTTTATAGATGTTCTCCTTATGTTATTTTTTATGTTAGATATCGGCAAATGAGCATGAGGTTCACTTGATGGTAGGTGATACCTTAGCCACAGAATATCAGTCAATGATGCGCTATCGACCTCCTTTTTACTTCGAGCATTCGGAAATCCATGGACTGAAACCAAAACGCGCAATATGCACTTCACGGTTTTTCCATCTATGAACGGTGGTTTGTTATCCGGTCGGAATTTCGATATTCCTCCCACCCGTTCAATGCTCGAAGTTACCAGACGTGGAGACATGCATTATAAACATGTCGTCCCAATGGGATTCGAACCCGCGACCCAATATAAATAATTATTGTATAAATATTGTAATTAGTAATTTTATATATTTATTTATTTAGTTAATAGCAATTTTATAATTTACTAGCAACGCGCCCCGGCTTCACACGAGTGCAATGTAGATGTACTATACACAGAAAATAGCCTATGTTAGCTGATAATGTAACAAAATCAACGGAAATGAAGGAATTATAACTATATAAGTAGTACCTAGTAATATTAAAATGCCGTGAGTAACATCCTTCATTACGATTCTTACAATATGTTACTATGCCGGTCACGTCTGGATAAAGCCATCGTTTTGGTTTGAACAAACCCTGGCTTTATCTTATTTTAATGTTGAATAATTAATTAATACTTACGTAGTTTTTTGATATTTATGAAACTATAAATATTGATAGTAATAAAAAAAAATATGTTAATAAAATTTCATATTTTGAAAAGAAAATCTTCATGATTTGAAATGATTGGAGAATATTTTTTTTTATTCTTCAGATGAAGAATTTCACTTATATGGCAATAGGGAATACAATCCCGAGCATGTTTTTCAATCGGGCTATCCCGGGATTATACTATGTGGTTTCTAATTGGGCTCAAATGAAAGATAATAAATAATTTCTTTAAAAAAAAGTTTTTAATATCGTTGCACAACACTAATCACAATATAATATGTAGTAAGAAAATTAAATAGACCAAACAATAAAAACTATAGTTCTGCAAGAAATCAAAACGACAACACAAAAACCTATTTAGAATTTTAAAATACAATCGCAGAAATATCAAAGCATCCAATGTTTGACTTCTAAGCCTGCCTCGTAGTTAATCTATATTATATATATATATATACATATAATAAAAGAGTAGGATCGAAATTACGCTTCACTAAATATTTTTACCAGAAATTAAAAGGAGTGATAAAAGAAGGGTAGCAGAATGCATAAATGCAATTTTTAAGATTCTTGTCTGTCTGTCTGGCTGTCCGTCTGTCTGTCTGTCTGTCTGTTTGTTCACGCTAATCTCCGAAGATACTGAACGGATTTTCATGCAATTTACACAAATATTTTAAGTAAAGCCCGGGGCAACATATAGGCTTTGTTTTATCGAAATCGGTTCTTAGAAAGAAAAGTTATCATCATTTAAAAATAATTTTAAAGGCACCATATCACCAAATTGCAATGCAAACTGACTCGCGTTGAACTTTTTCGAATTGTCAGATGTCAATTTTTTATATGTAATAGTTTAGTTAGTAGTAGTTTGATATGTAAATGAAATACTTTGATTATTTCGCCATTTCCGATATATGTAATCGTAGAATAGTGGATATGCAGGGCGATTGCGTAACTTCAGATGCGAGTTCGAATCTGAAGTTGAAAGGAAATATTTTTTTTTTGTATTTTTTTTTTTTTTAAAGAACTATTATAAAAATAGAAAATGTATTATTGAAATATTATATGAAAAAGTATTTCTAATGAGATCGTTTATTTCACCTTTTCATCCATCCTTTCTCTACAGAATTACGATTATTCGACATTGCTTTTATTGCTTCTTAAGAGGGCCCAACCCGTCTTACTTTCCATACAAAAGCTCGTACGTGATTATGGCGATGTAACCGATTTTTCTTTGAAACTTTTGAACTAATAGGTATCTCGTGCACCATATCTAGGTTTCTATCGAAACAAAATCTCAAAATTTTCAGAAATAAATTCAGTATAAGCCTCCAAAAATCAGCTTTTTTGCAAAAAAATTCCCTGAACTTTGGGCGTTCATAATGTACTCATAAATTGTGAAAGTAAATATTTTGTTATGATAGAAACCTTGCAAATATAATGGAGATTCTAAATTACAAAAAAATATTTCATAAACTTGTAAAGACTACTGAAAAACACGTATTTCCTAGAACAAGTTTTATGAAATTTCCGCACACTATTTCTCGTTCAATGTTATCGCGTTCTCACTCACTCGTTAGCGGTATAGGTATGCGCTGCATGAAACAAAAAGCTTTTCAACCATGCTCGCGTTGACGATAGTCGAACCGGGAAGGGCCCTCTTAAGGACTGTCTTCGTATTATTAGTTTCGTTATATTAGAGGTTTCCGCATTTAGCACCGGAAACCCGAGTAGGAATCCCGGGAAAAGGGAATTTAAAAAAATGTCTCAAAATGAAAATGATCAATTAAATGAAATAAATATCGACGTGGATACAGTATCTTCACCACTAATTAAATTTATAAAAAAAGTAAGTAAATTTCTTTAAAGTCAGGTTAATTTTTTCAACAATGGTATTTTGAATTCAATTCTATTGAATTTCAAATCATACTTCGAACCCCAATCTCAACCACCATTAAACGTGTCGATAATATGATGCAAAAGCAACCGTCAATGACTAATTTGATAGCTCTTTCCCAAAAGAAATCACCAAGTACAGAGGATGGAGGATATGTCATTTGAAGAAAGCTTGCTCAAAAGCGAACCCCACGCGAACGAAGTCGCGGGCATCAGCTAGTATACAATATTATTATATGAGGTGATCGGGTGATTTCCCTGTTGGCCCGTTGGAGAATTACCTTAAAGTATCGTATATAAGTATTCCGAGCGGAGAAGTCCCTTCTAAGTTCTACGACAAACACATTATTAGGGCTGAAGACCTAGCACGAACGACTATCGACAAAGTATTCGTATCGTCAAACAATCCCGAAAATCCCGAGATTTGTCAAGTACAGTCCCGGGATTTACGGGACCAGAAATCGACCTGGATCGTTGAATTCCCTATCTGGCAGACTTCCTTTCCATATTTAACTAGCAACACGCCCCGGCTTCGCACGGGTGTAATGTAGATGATACAATGGCATATAATATACCTACACAAATAAACCTAAAAAAGCCTATGTTACTCGCTGATACTGTAGATTTCTTTGGTAACAGAATTTTTAAAACCGGTTCAGTAGATCTAGTGATTACTCATACTCCCTACAACCTCTCAAACTTACAGACTTTAATATAGACTGCAGTTTTTATTTTCATTTCAACTCTTAGATGAATTATTTCCATTATAATTATTATTATCAACCAGTCGGGTATTTACCCGCAATGAAAATTGATATTTTTAATTAATCCAAACAGAAGGTCTTAAGGGGCTTCTCCTCTGATTTAATGGGTTCCAAAAATATATTGTTTTCTTTTGCTGAAAAATATGTTTTGAAAGACTTTCAAGAGCAGGAGGAGCGTGTATTTTTATAGTTATAACTGCACTTAAAACTTTAAACGCGTTTTTCTCAAAACCATGTTTTTCAGACTTTTCTTCATCATATCTCAAAAACGGCTTGGCCGGCAAATTTATAGGATCTACTCAGTACATCTAGATCATTGACATAGTATTAAATGGTGATCAAAGATCTAGATGCATCGAGTGGACTATTATCATCATAATTGGTTTTTTTTTAATTTCTATCATTTTTGTATCAAAACGTTGACAAAAAATACATGAAATACGGACTTTTTTGTTTTTTCAATTTTTTTTTATCGTAGTCCACTCGGTGTATTTAAGTATATAGATTAAAACCCCGCCGGGTTTTTTATGTTTTAGATAAGCTAATCTGCTGCCATGGAAGCTGATATCATGGAGGAAGTGGGCGTCCAATTTTTCGAGGCGGATGTCTTCAGACCACTATAACTTTAGTTCTACTGAATATTTTTAGCTAAAAATTTAGCTTTACATTCTTGAATATTTATAAGTAAATGGTAAAAAAGTTCATAATTCTATCTCTACACTGGTCTTCACAAAAAAATCCCAAAAAATGCTCTAACATTAGAGGACCCCCTTAAAACTGGAAAGTATCTATAACATTAATTTCCACAAAGCTGTTATAAGAACCTAATTTATGAGCTGTATTCTGATACTGTTTTTATTAAAAAACATATTTGATAGTACTGTTTCTTAATCATAGTTAATTATCTTTGTATTGAATGATGAATAAGATTTTTTTTCATAATTCTCAATAGTATTTCGTAGAAGTAAGTCTACTGTATAGAAGACCTCCCTTGAAGTTGTTTTATCCGGAACCTCCTGTATTGTCTTAGCAGGGGTCTTCTTTGTAAAAATAGCAGTCATGACATTTTGACGTCAATTATATTTTCCTTAGATTATTTATATGTCTAGATAGAGTGTCGCGCTGCAAACGACCTAAAACAAACAATCCATGTCTGTTATAATAGTGTGCGTGACAGCTACGTCTTACACTCGCGATAAGTCACTATGCGTTCCTAGTTGGCGTGAATAATGTTACCAGTTGTGGAAAAATTCATCTCAAAATAGGGAGAAATTAATCAAAGTCGAGAATATATTTTTTCAATTCACAAAAATATGTAGTATGAAAAAATAAATTAATTGGAATAAAACAACAATACTAACAATATTTCGAAGGTCGGAACTCAAGTCATTTTCATTCTTTGCATATAAACGTACCAATTATTATTTTTTAAAACTTCTGGGTAATTTTGAAGAAAATTGGAATATATAAAACTATGATTTATGTGGATAGATAAAAATAAAATCATAACTTATATGCAAATGCGTTTGAAAAATGTTTTTTAACTTGGAATATATAATATTATTATGTATATTTAAACTCATAACATTTGTTTTAACTCTATTAAAAATAATTATTTTTTTAAGATACATCTTTCTTCGATTGAAGATCTGACAATAATTAAAAAAAATACCTTTTGAGGCCACGTCAGAAACAAAGAAATCCGTTTTGTTTTTTTTTTTAAACGAACGAAGGGCAAAAATTATCGTCATTAAACTATAATGAAATACAACATCACACTTATTTTTTTTATTTATTATTATAATATATATTGACTTTTTCTAAAATTAAATAACAAAATAAACTTGGATTTCATATTTAAAACAATCATACCAATATCCTCAAAATTTAAAACAACTTAAAAAAATATATTGTAAGAACGACTTCCAGGTACTAAAAAGTAAAAAAAATATTTTCATTTTAACTATAATTAGAGTTCATACCTTGACATATTTACTTAATAGATATTCATATTAATTTACTTTTATTTAGTATAAATAATTACATTAAAAAAAAACTATTAATATTAAACTACTTTTTTATTTAAAGTCGGTTAAAAACGGCACCCATGTCGACGCTAAATCAATTTCTAATATCTTTATGAATTACATACTAGGTCATATTTTTAAGGTATTTTTGGGTTCATAAACTGGCAACACACGCGTCAAACACAAAATGGCAGAAATAAATAATTATTTAATTTCGAAATATTTCAATGGCTTAATTGGCTGGAATTGATACGAAATAATGTTACTTTTAAATAAAATACTGTATACCGGATTAAAACGCGATTTATTATTTAAATTATTTATCCCGACGTTTCGGATGCTTTTCAGCAACCGTGGTCGCGGGAGACTGGACACGGTTGCTGAAAAGCATCCGAAACGTCGGGATAAATAATTTAAATAATAAATCGCGTTTTAATCCGGTATACAGTATTTTATTTAAATGTGTGATACTCGCGTTAATAAAAGACAATATAATAATGTTACTTACCGATGATAGGTAACTTTTTTTGTTGTTTTAGATCGTCCTTTGTAATTTCTGCACACTTTAATCATACAAACCGCCATTGTAAACAAGATAATTTTACAAACAAACTCGAGCGTATCCATTGACAGCACAACTGCTACTGAGCGCGGGGAAGGTATAAAGAGTCTAACAGCTGGACACAATATTTTTTGACGCGTTTTCAGCTTCGACTGTCTATCTAGACATATAAATAATCAAAGATATTTTCATTTCATTTATCGTCGTTGCGCCTGCCAAATTCCATATGTGCATTTTTTTGATTTTTTGTTTTTTCACAAAAAATAATCTTTGTTTTATTCTCTACTGTGTTACTAAAATCCTTTTTGTGATATTCGATCTGGAAAGGAGTTTAACTAATTCCATATGTGTTTTGACCGTTAAGAAAAACTCCGTATGTGAGTCAATAATACGTTTTTCGTTGTTTCCCAAAACTATACAAAAATATGGAATTTGGCAGGTGCAACGACGTTATATAACTTTTACTACGTCAATAATAAAACGCAACAAAAAGTGACTTCGTTGTGGTAGGTATATCTCCATTTGTACTTTGTACTTTGTGTCGGAATTGGGCAGGGGTAGATATAGAGTTGTGGAGGCCCTGTGGGCCAAATTATTTTCCAAATAAAATGAACAATTTTTTTAAGAACAATATAATCATATTTATACAAAGTGCAGTAGCAGAAATATCAAAGGAAAAGTTTAAATAAATAAAACCGTGTTCGCGGCAGACTGTTGCTGAAAAGCATTAAAAACGTCGGGATAAATAATAAATCGCGTTTTCATCTGTTATAAAGTATTTTATTAAAATTTATGATACTCGCGTTAATAAAAGACAATATTAAAGGAAAAGTTGTTTATTATTATTACTCGTCGGAATATGATTTTTTTCCGAAGTCTATTGTGGGCCCCTCTTCTGTAGAGGCCCCGGGACAGTAGCCCTTAAATCCGGTCCTTGAATTGGGAGAGTGACGTATTATAGTGAGTAGTGAGTGACTGCTGATAGAGGACAAATCTTTGGTTTTTTTCTGGTTTATATTTTTTTATTATTATAGTTAATTACATAAAGATGTCATGTGGAACATGGTGTAATGGTTGCAGCGCCTTACAAATATTTTGTAAAACAAAAACCTGGCGATTAAAAAGAGTGACGAAGAGTTTCTTGCCAGTTCTTCTCTTCCGTTCTACGCCCTTGATTTTAGAACTGGCGGTAAATGTAAAATTAGAAGCATTTAATATGTCCTTTTTACTGACGTTCATAAGTGTACATTGTGTTACCTAAATGAATAAATGATTTTGAATTTGAATATAACTATGAATACTGTGACTAATTAGGAAGCAAAACCGCGGCCGAAAATCAGATCCTCATTTGAATTTTTCCCTGATTATAGCGAATAGCGATAATTTGCAAGTAGAACCCGGTCGTAAAAAAATTAATCTGTGTTGATTCTAAATTAGTTTTAATGCTAAAGCTATAAGGGTGAAATTAGAATGCAGTGCAAATAAAGGCGCACTGATTTACGACTCTCTCCTGATAGATCACATTGTTTTCATATTCCTTGCTATTTGGTTGTGTGCCGGGATAGAAAGTGCGGATTTATTTTGGAAATTTAAATATAAAGTCTTTGAATTTGAACTGTGAATATTTAAAATAAGGGTAAAAATGTGTTCAAAATTAGTGATTTTTGTGATATTTTTTTTATTTTGTGAAATAATTTCTGTTCAAAGTTTAAAAGCTGGTTCGCCTAATGTGTGCAGTGTGAGATCAAGGTGAATATACGAAATGGATTTTTAAATAGTATTTGATTCATTTTTTATTTATTTATTTAATAGAGTCTTCAACAAAGGATACACATAAACATATTATATTATCTAAACGTAATTACTAAAAAAACTAAGTCTTTGTGCTCCCTCAATTATAGAAGACTACAGCATTCAATTAAGTTAAAACAAGTTAAGTTATTCATTAATGTATATAGTTATTACTTTAAATATACCTAGAAATATGAAGCTTTTAATTTTAAACACAGAATAAGAAGTATCACACATTTAAATAAAATAACTTTTACTGGATTAAAACGCGATTTATTATTTATCCTGACGTTTCGAATACTTTTCAGCAGATGTGGTCACAGGCAGACTATAAGGCAAAAGCTGTCTGATTTGAAATATGTATCACAAAGCATTCGAAACGTTGCGATAAATAATAAATCGCGTTTTAATCCGGTAAAATATATTATATTTAAACAGGGTAATAATTTAAAAAAGTTTGAAGATTATTACCGGCTTTGATCTCCATATACAAATAAAATATGTATATTGTGTCCAGAAAAACGCGTTTGTTTTGAATATTCAACATTATCAATTCGATGTCTGTCTATTTATAATATACACTTCGGAAGTATGGCAAAAATTCATTAAATAATTTATTAAATGAATTGTCGGTAAATGATGTCTCATTAAAAACTAAATATGACATTAATTGATTTCATGAATTTAATATAATTACCCTAATTATACATAATATATTCAATAGCTAATGCCATTAATTTTTGCTTCTTTACTTCCATACTAATATAATAAAGATTTGTTTGTTTGTTACGATTTTACTCAAAAACTACTCGACCGATTATAAAAATTATCTCACCGTTAGCTACAGCTTCACCGAGTAACATAGCCTATATTTAATTTCAGAAATAATTAGGGATCCCCACTAAAACTTGAATAATGTAACCCAAGGTGTAAAAAAAGGTTGTAGGGAGTAATCTCTGGATCTACTGAATCGATATGAATATTTCTTTCACCAATAGAAAGCTACATTATCAGCGAGTAACATATTTTTTTGTGTATAGTACATCTACATTGTACCCGTGCGAAGCCGGGGCAATTTACTAGTTTTTAATATTTTCTTGTATTATTTTTTTAATTTTCAGTACACGTAAGAGTAGATCAAAGCCGATAAATGTGACTATAAACAAGTGGTGTGGGAAAAAGAAATGCGTTGTGAGGAGAACTAAGCGGGAAGTGAGTATATTTTCTTTCACTGAAGCATATTTTTTTACTCGGGGTTTTATGCATGCCCGACCATCGAACAGTGATTTATTGAAGTGATCAATTTCGATAATTTTCCAATATTCTACTTAACTGTATAAATATAAGTTGAAGAAATACGATATATGGATGCAAGGTAAATAATTATAGCGTATGATAATATGATACAATCATATTAATGAATTCTTTTAAAACTTGATGGCAAAATTTCGCGTTGAAAAAAATATGAATAACATAAAAAAAAAACAGAAAAAACTGAAAAAAATAGATGGCGTTAACCCATTAGCGCTCAGAAGACACAATTTTGGCATCTAACTTTGAGCTGTTGCCATGTGAGGAATTCGAATAGAAAAAAAATCAGGAAATACTGTTTCCTATTTTTAAAAAGAGTGCTCTTTCGAATGATGATGGTTAAAATTGTGTCAGTAAACATTAAACCATAAAAAACACAACAGTGATTGAAAAGTCATTTTAAAAAAAAGTCATCGAAAAGTCACGACTTTTTGGCTTATTTTCGATTTTTCTATGGTTAATTTTTTTCTGACGTAATTTGAACCATCACCATTCGAAAAAGCATACTCAAAAACATAAGAACGATTTTTTTCTGTTCGAATTGATCACATGGCATCAGCTCCAACTCATATGTCAAAATTGTGATCTCTGGGCTCTAATGACTACGCTTGCTGTGGAGAATTTAAATAAACATTTTATATGTCTCAAAAAAAGATACAATACCTATTTTCATTCTTGTGATCATTGACTGACACAAGTACTCTATTTCAGACATACACAGCATGGACAACTCAACTGGTGTGTTGTGGCGGATGGCGGTATCGGAGCGAAGACGACTCGTGTGCTCCTCTATGCAGTACTGGATGCAACGGGGGCCGGTGTATTGCACCTGATACGTGCATATGCGATCCACCCGCTATCATCCACCCAGAGCATAAAAACACCTGCATCATACCTGAATGCAATCCACCCTGTATCAATAGCCAGTGTATCAATAATAGCTGTGTTTGCCATCAGAATTATAAGCAATTCAATACTACACACTGCTATCGATGTGATTCAGGTTACGTTATAGATGCCAATTTTACCTGCATAAAATGCCAATGCGTTCATGGAACATGCATCAATGAAACCTGCATTTGCGATAAAGGCTATGCGTTGAAAACTAACGTTTGTGAGCCAATGTGTGATTGTAACGGAAAATGCATTGCGCCAAATGTTTGCCAATGCTCCGAAGGGTACGCCAATGTTGGTGGCAAATGTGAACCTCAGTGTAATTGCGAAAAGTGTGTTGCACCTAATGTGTGTGAGTGTGCAGATGGCTACAGGACTGTTAATGGTAGCTGTGAACCAATATGTGATGAGTGTGCAAATGGATATTGTTCTGCACCCGACGTGTGTTCATGCAATGAAGGTTTTGTGAAGGACAGTGACGGTGTGTGTCGGGAGTGTTCAGAAACTTGTTCGAATTGCGATGGGAACGGGGTATGCTTGGAAGAGACGTGTAAAGGGTGAGTATTTTTTAATTGAATCTTCTTTTATTGAGTACGGACAGGTGGCTCACCTGGTGATAAGTGGTAACCACCGTCCATACACATCTCCAGTAGTAATTTTCAGGTGCGTTACCGATCTTTAAGGAAATAATGGGTACGATGTTAATTCTAGTCTTCAACAGCCTCGTATGAATATAAACTCTGTTTTAAAGATATCTTGATTATCCTCAAAATTAGCCTCAAAGAAGCTTGGTGTGCTCAATAAGGCGAAACAATACTTCATGCCGGCCCACCGCCTACAACTTTATAAGGCGCAAATTCGGCCACACATGGAGTATTGTTCTCACCTTTGGGCGGGGGCTCCCCAGTACCAGCTCCTTCCATTTGACCGCATTCAACGTAGAGCGGCTCGAATCGTCGACGATGAGACTCTATCCGAACGGCTTGATCCTTTGGCGCTGCGTAGAGATGTTGGATCACTCTGCATCTTCTATCGCATATATCATGGGGAGTGTTCCGAGGAATTGTTTGGATTAATCCCGGCTGCTGAATTTCAACATCGGACATCGCGACAAAACACGACATTCCATCCTCACCACCTCGATGTCTGGCGATCCACAACTGCGCGTTTCCTTAGGCACTTTTTGCCACGCACTACCACTTTGTGGAACCAGCTCTCGCCGGCGGTTTTTCCGAACCGATACGACTTGGTAACCTTCAAGAAACGAGCATATACTTGTCTTAAAGGCCGGCAACGCATCCTCAAGACCCCTGGTGTTGCGGATGTCCATGGGCGGCGGTAGTCACTTACCATCAGGTGAGCCGCATGCCCGTTTGCCTCCTCTAATATAAAAAAAAAAAATCAACGACAAGTCTTGATTGACAAACACAAGTGTCACATAATATAATTTTATTTCTGTTAAAATATCTGTATCAGATATCTTTCAACCGCTGTTTTCTCATATGCACCAATAGTTTCTATCGAGTATAATCAAGTATGCATGAATAGCGCGATTTTTAGGGTATAAGACGTCATAATGTTATTTTATCTACTTATCAAATCTGACTTGCGTTCTTAAGAATGAATCACAGCAGTAACCTAGGACAATAAGCAAATGAACTGATAAATATGATGAAGTGCGATCATTCACGCCCATTGTGTCAATGTAAATGGTCTATATCCTGTGCTGACGCTATCAATGCTTGACCTGAATGTACACTTGTACAATTATAATATTATTCTAAGTACATAATATCTAAATGTCAACTATAATTTTTTTTACCAAACCAAAATTGTATGAACCACATAAGAATATTCTTAAAATAAGAACAAATAGATTCAAGCTGCTAGTTTTATTCACAACGAAGTTATAGGGAGTCGAAAATGTCCCGAACTACTTCGAGAAAAGGATAGTACGGCCGTGCCGCTTTTTGCTCGACTTGGCGGGGGCACTGCCGTGCCCCCAGATATATTATAATGGTACCCACCATCAGTTTCAAACGATTAGTCAACAAACGTCAAAAATAAACTTTCGTGCTAAAACGTTTATTTTGGATTTGGAAAAAATTAACTCCATGTATCACAATTAAGCGTCTATTAAAGGCTGTCATTTTTTGTATGGGAACATCCATACATACACGTAAAGAGCTTGTTATGTCTGATTCCAGGCTACCCATACAATTACCGACTCTATCCATATACTACGATGTCCCTAAGATTAGCCGCCATAGGAACGCCGTAACACTCTTTCACGCCTCAGGCTCGACTAGACAAACTCCTCTTAGTATATTTCGTTTACTAACACCCTGAGGGCCTGAGGGTTTTATATACCGTTCCATCCAAGGTATGTGGGAACCCAGAACGCACGTAGTCCAGAGGCCGACTGGGATAGCTTCTGTGCCTATTCGGTAGTTCATATATTTCCTGGCGAGAGCGTGTCTCTTAGTTTATTTTCCTTCCTTCACGCAACAGTTTAATGGTGGCACTGGATGATTGTACACCCAGGTGGCCATCAGAGGGTTAAAGCAAAATTCAATAGAATACCCAGGAAATAATTTAAAGAACATAAAGATAATTGTGACGGGCTCGTTGGCGCGTTCGGTAGAACACTTGCCATGCGCATCGATGGGTCGTGGGTTCGAATCCCACCGGGACGATATGTTTATAATTTATTTATTTATACAAAAATACAAAAATTAAAAAATGCAAATCTTTCCTCTTTATAATATTGATATAGATATAGATTAGTATAGATACAGTTATTTCCCAATGCTTTAAGTAAAAATGAAATTCTTGGACAGTACAACATTGTTAATATATAATATAAATACTTGTTGATGTCCCATGGTTGCCATTGATACGCCACAGAGTACCTGAACGTGAACCTCGTAGTAATTGTCGGTCGATTTTTGATGCAAAAAATAATGTATCTATTCTCTTTCCATATAATATATTTAATTTCTTTTAACGAAATACGAGCAATATATTGTAGTTAAACTAATAATATATTTTGACTCAATAACGACATCTTCGAGGTTAGAAATATACTACAATGTTATATCATTCCACATTTCGCATGTTAATACTCAGATTTTTCAAGAGATGGCAGTACGAGTTTTTGCTTTATTATTAATTGTAGTTAAATTCTATTTTTATCACGTATTGCGCTGCTAATATAATAAAAATAAATATTATTCCTCGAATGTCTATGGAATATGTTATTTTTTTCACAATTTCTAGAGCTTTACAATATTGTTCTTATACTTAAAGCAGCTCTACTATGCCGCAGCGATGAAATACAGTTTACTGAACAGTTTGGCATAATTACACTAAGTTGTGAATATATGGCAAAATGTCTATTATATTTTATTTATGTTAGATATCGACAGACGAGCATAAGGTTCACTTGATGGTAGGTGATACCTCAGCCACAGAACATCAGTCATTGATGCGCTGTCGGAATTTAGATATTCCTCCCACCCGATCAATGCCCGAAGTTACCAGACGTGGGGAAAACATGCTTACAGAAAATTATAAGCATGTGCTCCCGGTGGGATTCGAACCCACGACCCATCGATGCGCACGGCAGGTGTTCTACCGAACGCGCCAACGAGCCCGTCAAAGTATGTAATGTAATGTAATGTATGCCAAAATGTCTATTATATTTTATTTATTTTAGGTATATTAGCATGAGGTTCACTTGATGATAGGTGATACCTCAGCCACAGAATATAAGTTAATGATGTGCTGTAGTTCTATTTTTTTTCATGCATTCTTAAGTAAATAGAATTTTCCACCTATGATATTTTTCCCGGTTGTTTACCGTCTTGGATACAAGACGACCATTGACAGGAAAGTAGTTCCAAGTTTCAACACAACCCCTATTATTAAGTTCGTTAAAGTACGTTATATTATTGTAACTAATATAAGGATATTCGTTATCTATAGGAAAATTCCAGTCCTGTGGTAGATAAGTGTTATTATAAAAAATGTGGAAACCACAATATCCTTTATTTATGAGTAATAAGGTTCTAATATTCCTTGCATTTAATTATGTAATGTATTGTTTTATAGAAATTACGTACATCCTTTCGATTCTTATGTTTCAACTATTGTTATATTTTCGATTAAGAGAATATTTTTTTAATTTTGAGTGTCAAATATTGTATTAAACTAGGGGTTCCTATAGTTACCTAGAGATAAATTCAGATATATTTGCGTGCAGATTGAGGAGGTGCGTAAAGGCCCATTCATGATGCCATTTCCTTGTCCATTCAAGAGCAATAATTGACATCCAAGAATTGTAACCAACTGTTTACAAGCGGATATTATGTGCTGTTTACACCAAGAAAAGTATTGAAACAAAACTTGTATGACAAATCAAGAATTACGTGTTGTTAAGACCATGCAGGTCATTTATTGCTTCAATTTAAACACAACAGACAAGAAACTTGCATCGTGTCTTTATTCTTTAACTTGCCTTTTTACATTAGTTATCGAAAGAGAGTGAAGCTTGGCCTGTCCGCCTAGCATCAAGAGATATCTCGCGGACGAGTGAAAACAAACTAAGATATAAGATATCTCGACATCGACAACTTTAATACACAAGATATCTCGATAGACAAATATCTCTACTTTTGAGATTAGAAGTCGAATTTTAAGTCCAAGTGTCTTGTAAGACCCGAAAGACATAAAGAGATAATCGATTAAAACATGAGAAAACGGTCGACAATATTTTGTCGTGGTTGTCATGCTGGGCCGGCTGGTAACCTTAAAAGGTAGAGAAAACCTAGCTCACCATAGGACATCAAATTATCTTTAGTCTTTGTAAGCTAAACCATTGTTGAAAAGAGTGTCCATGGAGTTTCTTGCCGGTTCTTCTCCATGAGACCCACTTTTTGGAACCGTGCAACTAGACGTTTCATAAGAGCCTGCAAAGGCCTATTTGAAATAAAAAACTTTTGATTTTGATTTTGATCTATAGAATAGTCTCGCCGAGTCTAATTATATTCTTCTGGCGAAAAAGGAACGAAGTACACAGTTGTCAATTCTTACTACGAGTAGTTCAGTATTTTGGTCGCATCAAATTTTTATCTAAACTAATATTATAAATAGAAAAAATTTGTTTGTTTGTTACGCTTTAACTCAAAAACTACTCGACCGATTTTAAAAATTATTTCATAGAAAGCTATGTACATTATCAGCGAGTAATATAAGATATTATTTTTGTGCATAGTATATTCTATATTGCAAGCCAAAATTCAAAATTCAAAAATCATTTATTAATTTAGGTAACACAATGTACACTTATGAACGTCAATAAAAAATACATATTAAATGCTTCTAATTTTACATTTACTGCCAGTTCTCAAATCAAGGGCGTAGAGCGGACGAGAAGAACTGGCAAGAAACTCGCCGCCACTCTTTTTAATCGGCAAGTTTTTGTTTTACAAATGTTTTATAAGGGGCTGCAACCATTACACCATGTTCCACATGACATCACACAATTAACTATAATTATCAAAAAATATATATAAACGAAAAAATAAAAAATAAAACAAAGATTTGTCCTCTATCAGCAGTATGTATGGTGAAATAGGAGCATTCACATTCTAGTGGGAACAACACGCAAATACATAGACGAAGCCGGAGTGTGTTAGTAGTATACTTCAAAAGTTCAACTTGGTCTTTTAATTTTGATAAAATTATGTAATTATTATTTTACATATTATAATAATTAATATATGTACAATATAATTTGATCGTTTTTAAGAAAACCTACTGTATAGTGTATAATGAATAATTGTTAATTACTCACTTGTTAATTATTTGTAATTAACTATTTGATAATGCTGCGTTTTAGATCATTAGTGAATGATGTAAAGGATGCTTGTTATATTGTTTTGTTATTGTTATTGTTAGTAAGTTTGTCTTACAAATATCTTTCTTCTATAATTGGAAGTAAATAAGTAGGATAGAAAAATAACGTGTTTGTGATGTTGACGGGCTCGTTGGCGCGTTCGGTAGAACACCTGCCGTGCGCATCGATGGGTCGTGGGTTCGAATCCCACCGGGACGACGTGTTTATAATTTTCTGTAAGCATGTCTTCTCCATGTCTGGTAACTTCGGGCATTGGACGGGTTGGAGGAATATCGAAATTCCGACCGGGGAATGAACCACCGTTTATAGATGGAAAAACTGTGCGTTTCGGTTTCAGTCTATGAATTTCCGAATGCTTGTAGTAAAAAGTAGGTCGACAGCGCATCATTGACTGATGTTCTGTGTCTGAGGTATCATCTACCATCAAGGGAACCTCATGCTCGTCTGTCGATATTTAACGTAAAAAAATCCATTAACATTAAGTACTGTATAGGTTCTCCTACGACAAGCACCTGTAATTTCATACGTTCATATTTAAAACGGATACTGTGAAATAGATCGCCTCTGTGATTCAGCGGTATACGCGTCTTATTTATCATCGCATGTCCCGGAATCGAACTACTAACGAATCACAGAAGACTAACCAAAATAAATAGCCAGTGTAACAGACACAGAAATGTGTCTTGCCCCATGCTCCACTAGAGGATTCGGGAATTCTCTTACCGTGAAACAGACATGGAAATTTAAATAAAATACTGTATACCGGATTAAAACGCGATTTATTATTTAAATTATTTATCCCGACGTTTCGGATGCTTTTCAGCAACCGTGGTCGCGGGAGACTGAAAGATGACAGTTGTCTTATATTTGAAATGTCACAAAGTTGCCATATTTAATTCAATTAAATTAAAAAATAATCTATTAATTTAGGTAACACAATGTACATCTATGAACGTCAATAAAAAATAATACATATTAAATTACTAATATTAAATACCCGTGATAGATAAATTCTTTATTGTACACCAGAATACATAAAGTGCTTAAAACTAGGTTACAGAAGTTAAATTTTAATCCATGTACAATACACGGTCGGCCTTATCGCATAATGCGATCTCTACCAGGCAAACTTCTGGGTAGAAATTTAACTAATAAACAATTTTTAATTGTAGTGGGTATGTGATAACAAGCACACTAACACTAAAAGTGTATAAAAAAAGAAGATGTAAGGACACAAAATAGCCTATGTTACTCGCTGATAATGTAGCTTTCTATTGGTGAAAGAATTTTTAAAAGCGGTCGAGTAGTTTTTGAGTTAACAAAGTTGAGGTTACAAACAAATAAATCTTTCCTCTTTATAATATACTAGCAACGCGCCCCGGCTTCACACAGGTGCAATGTAGATGTACTATACACAAAACATAGCCTATGTTACTCGCTGATAATGTAGCTTTCTATTGGTGAAAGAATTTTCAAAATCAGTCCAGTAGTTTTTGAGTTTATTCATAATATACAAAAATATAGATATAGATAAGTAAGTATAGACAGTATTTGTTATATTGTAGTTATGTTTTAATGCTAAATTATTCAAATAAAATGAATAGACTGATCAAATTGGAGTCTACTTTCGTAGCTTATCTATTGACACTAGTTTTTCAGTACAATCGTTCATGCGTTTAAAATTATCACAAGGTCACGACGCAATATTTGTCCATTATAACAACAGTTCTTTGTCTGTTCCGCCATTAAGTACAAAGGCGATAAAACACCCCGTAAATAGAGCGTTAAATGTATAGCTTACCGATTAACTCGGCACACGACGTGAATTTCAATCACTTCCAAGCGCCCATAAACCACTTAAAATCCATATGAATTGGTTTCGCGAAAAAATTGGGGATCCGTAGTAGAAAAATCGCATAACTAAAATTACATAGATAGATGAAAAAAAATATGCTTGAGGTAACTAGTCTGTATTTTACACTATGGTCAAGTCAGTTACTAATTATTTAGCTATTTTTTTTTAAAGATTTCGAATGAAAATATGAAAGTGCGTAAATAGGAAGCTTACCAGAGGATTGCTGCATTGAGTAAAGCTAGTGGAATGCTATACGAGACAAAAATTCCTAAGGATGCATTTTGAAGTTATAGAAATCTAGGTGATGTGAGTGGAACAGTGACGAGACCACCATACATACAAGCCCAAAAGCCCGGCTTGTCGACTTTACGTGTTTATATATAACGTAATCATATACTACACTTCTATACTAATACTCTTAAATCTTTAATTCTTTGTTACTATTTAACTCAATAATTACTCGACCGAATTTAACTTTTTTTTCATCGATAGAAAGCTACATTATCAGCGAGTAATAGGCTTTTTTTGTATATTACATCTACACTGCACCCGTGCGAAGCCGGGGCGTGTTGCTAGTAAACTTTATAATTATATTAAATTCTAAACAACACGTAACATTATTGATCTGTATTACAAATTTTGTTTCTATACTTTTTATGGTGTAAAATAATAAAACTAAAATATCCTTATGTCAATATCATCGTACAAAATTTCATAATAACTTACTAATTTCAAAATATCCGCGTGTAAACAGTTGCTGACATGTTTGAACGTCAATTATTGTGCATACATTATTGCATTCAATTATTATTGCTCTTTTATATACAATGGCATGTAAATGTGCCTTTTTGTTACTTGGGCAGGCTTAGGTGAACGATATTTCCCTTGTCGTGGCCGATTATTAAAAAGCACAAAATTAAGGGAATTGTGCGGAACTCTGATGAATAATTCCTTTCGCTCTTCCCAATTTAATATGACATACATTTTACAATCGGCTTTCGTTTGGCACGTGCGATTTTTTATGAGATTCTCATGCAATTTGCATAATATTTTTGCTTATTCAAATCCCGTTCGTCTATCAATATATCGCCGGATGTGGAGCCAAGTGCAGACGGTCATTGTTCGAACAGAGTATATAAATCTATCTGTCAATGTGGAATCTAGCTTTTATAATTTATCACTTAAATTTATAATGCCATTTTCTTGTACATACAAGAACTATTATTGAATGAAATAATTGAAGTGCTTTAATTGATATCCATGAATTGTAAGCAATTGTTCACACGCGGATATTAGGTGCTGTTTACACCAAGAAAGGCATTGAAACAAAAGTTGTATAACACTTCGAGAACTTTACGTGTTGTTAAGATCATGAAAGTCATTTATTGCTTTAATTTAATTGTATGTAGGCAAAAAAATAGCATCTTGTTAATGGGCCTTTATTTTTATTTACAAAAAGTCTATCAACTTAGACTTGGGGTTCTCATTGTTCTTTATCAATAACATCGTCTAAGATATATTTTTTAATTGATTTTTTATTATTTATATATATTAATATTATAAAAAGAAAAGATTTGTATATTTGTATGTTATGAATAAACTCAAAAACTACTGGACCTTTTTAAAAATTTTTTCACCAATAGAAATCGAAATTATCAGCGTGTAACATATAGGCTAAATTTTTGTGTATAGTACATCTACATTGCACCCGTGTGAAGCCGGGGCGCGATACTATTTTTATTTTTTAATACACTGGCCTTTATTTTTTTTATTATATCCAAGCGAAATGCTAATATTGTCTTTTATTAACGCGAGTATCACACATTTAAATAAAATACTGTATACCGGATTAAAACGCGATTTATTATTTGCACGGTTGCTGAAAAGCATCCGAAACGTCGGGATAAATAATTTAAACAATATAAATATTTTTATTTTATTTAAAAACGATATGCTGTTCAGATGTAGTAGCGGGGATTGCTATAGAAATTATTACAGTAATGACTCTAAGCGAAGCATGGATCTAAGCATCTAAGGAAATACTGTTCCCAAGAAGACATTACGATGTCTTAATTATTCAAAACACAACGTCCTGTATTCATGGTTAGGGTAAGTCAGTCCATCAGTTGTAAACGAGTATTACGCGGCGGCGATCGTGTTACGAATGTGATAAATTATCTGTGGAAATGGTTGGGCAATGGTTGTTCCTAGTGCTTCTCTTTGGCTTTACCGAGTTCAGTGTTCAGTTGAAACTAGGGGAACCTAATGTTTGCCAGTGAGTCGATATGTAGAATATATGAAGACATGAGGATGAAGGGTGTATGATACAATTTGTAAATTATCGAGAAAATGGACAAACAGTTTGGTTGCATATTTTTAAAATAATTTTTAACTTTCTTGATTGTTTATTAAATAACTAAATTTGACAAATAAAATAATTATAAATATATATTGTTATGGAGACACATAATACCTTCACTCAACGTAAAAAATATGAGTTTTAAAAAATGTCATTAGCCCTTCATCCATTCATGTCTTAAATTATTTATTTTTAAATATTTGAAATACCATGCACGTTCATGTATACACATAAAATGAATTACCAAGTCTTCTAGTAGACACATTTCTGTGTCTGTTTCATTGATAATTTTTATCTACCACATTTTTACCACAGGCAAGTGCGATCACTCTTCTATGCTTTTTTTTTTATTATTTTACCTTGGACTTGAAAACGGAGGACTTCCGGTGAAAATTCCGGTGCGTTCGGGGCACGTACGGGGCATATAAATACTCTGAAATCCTGGATATGTGAGAAATCTCTGTTATTGATAGCTACACTGAGGTCCCAATACTTTTGCATTGAAAGACCCCTGTTATTGGGAATGACCAAACCTTTTTAAATGAGATTTGATTTATTAGTATTTTTGATGTTTACCTCTATAATTGTACGCTGTTAATCAATAGTGTCAACCCACATGGTTGCCATTTTGAGAAAATTGAGTTTGAAGTTTTGATTAGGTTTTATTTTTCTTTTAAAATTAACAGAATTAATAGATTTTGTTGTAATTATTATTATCACAATAAATTGGTTTTTTTTAGTAGCAATCAAAGTAATAGAATTAAGTGCATTATTGTTAAATATTCTAAACATGTAAGGGTTTCGTGCCCATTTGTTTTTTGAATATTTTTCTATAATGATTTAAATGATATATAATTAGTTTAGACGGGCTCACTGGTGCGTTTGGTGGAATTAGTATAGATATTTATCCCAAAATTTGAATGCTTTTCAGCAACCGTGGTCACTAAAAGTTGATAGCTGTCTGTTTTTTTTTTTAATTTTGTCCAATTTGAATTTTTATAAAGTTATACTAACGCCAGGAATTTCAACGGAGTTACTACTTATTGATTTTTTTATTTATTATATATATTATTTTCGATTGTTTATTGTATTTCGATTTCGTAATTCCTACTTAAACTATTTTTTCTTTTTTGTTACAGTTCCGGCAAGGTATGTACGCAGGCTTCAGCGAGTATTTATTTTTATTATTTATACGACATCACTGAGTCGAATGTATTTTCAAAGGATTATGGTATAGTTTGTTTATTTACTTTAATTTTAAATTCAAATATCGTTGATTCAAAGGTAAAACTCACTAAGTGTAATTTTGAATAAGAAAAAATGTTGCTACTATTCCTTATTTTAACCGTACATTTACGATAATAACAAATTAATAAGTACATATTGCGCTTCATAGTTTAGTTATGGACCGGAATACGTAATTAGTTCTTCATTCTAACCGTAGGTTTACTCTTAAAATGAGTAGCAAACGTTATTTTATTCAAAACTAGTGGACCCCGCAGACGTTGTTCTGCCACAATTTTGGCTTCCAAATTATATAATTATTCTTAAATTTGAATATGCCCATTTACCCACTATAATTGTCTAATATGTCACTGATTTGCAGTGGACATCTGTTATTCCAAAAAAGCTAAGAATGCATGACGTGAGCTGTCAAGATGGCGGAGTTTCGAATCTAATTTATTTTATAATGAAGAAAGGGATTTCGTAAGATTTTTCAAATTTTTTTTTACATACAAACCTTCTCCTAAAAATTCTGAAGACAACAAAAAAAAATTTAGCTCAATCGGTCCAGCCGTTCTCAAGTGATGCGAGTACATACATGCGGCATTTTATTTTTATTTATACCTATAGATGTCACTTAGTGAGTTTTAATTTTGAACCAACGATATGGTAATTTACCAGGAATATTATTAACTAGCAAAACGCCCCGGCTTCACACGGGTGCAATGTATTGTATATACAAAACATAGCCTATGTTACTCGCTGATAATATAGCTTTCTATTGGTGAAAGAATTTTCAAAATCGGTCCAGTAGTTTTTGAGTTTATTCATAATATACAAAAATTCAAAAATACAAATCATTCCTCTTTATAATATTATAGCAAAACGCCCCGGCTTCGCACGGGTGCAATTTAGATGAAAATAAGTTACACGCTGATAATGTAGCTTTCTAATGGTGAAAGAATTTTTAAAATCGGTCAAGTATTTTTTGTATTAAATCGTAACAAAACCACAAAAATTGAAGAAAATGACAAAGTATATACAATACTACCCCTCGCAGCATTGCTCGCTGCGCTGCGCTGCTTGAAGCCGCACCGGCCGTAAACATAACGGTGACATGACTGTAATAGTTAGAGATATGCTGCCGCTGATTTTTTGTAGATAATGGTGTGTTCTAAAAAAATGTAGTATATCATTTTGTTCTATCATCAATAGTTTTCGCAGCGCACGCGATGTAAGGTAGTTTTTTGATATTTTTTTCACACCTTGGATTACGTTATCGTAATTTTAGTAAGGATGCCTATTTTTTTTGAAAATGAAATATAGCCTATGTCACTCAGAAATGATGTAGCTTTCCAACAGTGAAAGAATTTTTCAAATCTGCCAAGTAGTTTCGGAGCCTATTCAATTCATACAAACAAACAAACAAACAAAAAATCAAACCTTTCCTCTTTATAATATTAGTATAGATTAATTAATTAATTAATATTAATAGTAAATAGTAATATAGTATAGATATGATTTACCTATACATTTCTGTTTCACTTATATTTTATATATTCAGCTAAGAAGGTGATCAGATGTTTTGTGCTGCTAGAACGAAATATTCCCCGTGGAATTGAACCCAGAATTTCCGTTGCTTTTACCACTGAGTCACGGAAACAGCCAAAAATAATAATTTAGACGCAGCTTATTATTACTTGGTATTACATTTTAAATAAAATTAATAATTATAGAATTGTTGTGTCGTGTTATTATCATTGATACCTATATCAGCGACCCCTTTTATTTTTAAGTAAAATATTCTCATATAATATATTATATTTTGTACAGTTTTATAAAAAATATAATAATTCTCTATGCAAATACCTACTTCTAAAAATGTTTTGATATGAGTGACAAATTATACGTTTAAATAAAATAATTTATACCGGATTAAAACGCGATTTATTATTTATCTCGATGTTTCTGCGCGTGACCACTGTTGCTGAAAATAATCTGAAACATTCGTGGGATTCGATTCGAACCCAGGACCCATCAGAGCGCACGGCATTATGTTTATGTTTTTTTTGATGTATCTGAATAATTATGAGGGTAACAAATACTTATGTTATTTTTTCAGAGACCCAGCTGCTGCCCAGGATTTATATACGACAGAGTCAATAAAGCGTGCCGTCCGAAATGTATGAACGGTTGTAAAAACGGAAACTGTGTTACCCCGAATAATTGTGTGTGTACACCGCCCCTAGTTCTCCATAACGGCAACGAATGTGTGAACCCTACCTGCGATATGCCATGCACGAACGGAATTTGCTCGGCAAGAAATACCTGCACATGTCTTACTGGATACATCCCTGTAGACAACCATACATGCGAGCCAGCCTGCGATCCACCCTGTCTCCGCGGAAAATGCATCGCTCCCAACAAATGTGATTGTTCGCCTGGATATCATTTAACTAACAAAACTATTTGCGAACCAGTTTGCAACGACTGCGATAACGGCCTATGTGTCGCACCAAACACTTGTAAATGTCACGCAGGATATAAGAAGACAAATGGCGTATGTGTGCCTGATTGTGAACGGCCTTGTTTAAATGGCATTTGCGTTGAACCAGATAAGTGTGCGTGCAATGTTGGTTACGAGATCGATCCTCTAGACCGGTTTACTTGCCGTCCTATTTGTGAAGCACCATGCGTTAATGCTTCCTGCTCGTCTCCCAATGCGTGTTCGTGTCTTTCTGGGTATTTTTCCTTGAACGAAACAATATGTGCTCCGAAATGTGACGACTGTAAGCATGGAGAATGCGTAGCACCAAACGAATGCAGGTGTAAAAACGGTTACACTTTAGATGGTGGAAATTGTGTACCAGAATGCGATAGATGTACTGACGGAGTCTGCACAGCTCCGAACAACTGTCTTTGCAACAGAGGCTATGAACTTAAAGGTGGTTCTTGTGAGCCAGTTTGTAATCCTGGCTGTATGAATGGATCTTGCGTTGCTCCAAATAAATGTAAATGCTTTGAAGGATACATACCAAAGGATCTAAATACTTGTGTAGCAGACTGTGACAAATGTGAGAATGGGAAGTGCATGCCCGGAAACGTTTGCTTCTGTAACTATGGATATAGTATGGTGGATGGCATATGCACGCCAAGCTGCTCGCTGCCTTGCGTCAACGGCAAATGTGTCGCACCAAACACTTGTGAATGTGACGAAGGATATACAAGAAATCAAACTGTCCCAACTACTTGTTTCAAGAACTGCACTTGTTCTAACGGCAAGTGTATAGATGGGGAGTGTATCTGCGATGCGGGTTTTGAATTGTTGGATGATGACTGCAGGGAAATAAAGCCGTAAGTATATATTCTAGTAGTGATTATGTATCTTACTAAAAATCTTTTTCAATTCGTCACCTCGTGAAAAACAAGGTGTTGTTCCATTGCAGCTTATCATTAATCTCACTCAGCCCATAGAGGTGAAGCGACCAAGTGTGGTCTCTATTATATGATAATCGTGGTTATAGGCGCATAAATTGGAATGATTTGCTGAATAAACAGCCAAGTGCGAGTCAGACTTACGCACGAAGGGTTCCGTACCATTATTTAAAAATCATGTCTGTTGTGAGGGAGCCCCCTTAGATATATATATATTTTTTTTAGTTATTGTTGTTGAGCGGCAACAGAAATATATTATCTTTGAAAATTTCAACCAACTGTCACGGTTTATAAGGTAGCCTGCAGGTGACAAACGGACAGAAGGAGTCGGAGCGGAGTCTTAGTAATACCCGTTTTACTCTTTGGGTACGGAACCCTAAAAAGAATAGGTTTTCCTTAGGCTTACCGTAAACTCGTATAATCCGAATTGGTTCCGTAATTTGGCCGTTAAAATTTAAAACATAAATGGATGTCAATTCGTTAAAAATAGTTCTAATTCAATATCGCGATGATGGAAATTGACTATTTAAGCTTTTTGGTTTATGATAATTATAATAAGATACTGGTTAAACCGCTTTAACGCTTCCATCGACACCCGTCTGTATCTCGTCTGTAAATATTTTTCTAAAGAGAACAATGTTTTGCAAAATATCGTCTGCTCGGTCTGTTTAATATAACTGAGTTTACGTTATAATATGAGCTGTTCTTAATCAAACTTCTGTTAGTAGTTTCTGACGCACAGAATTTGATGAACTTAGTTGAACTTTTTGGTAATCGTTATTTTAGTAATGCCTTAAATAAACATTTTGGTCGTTTTAAAATAACGAAAAAATTAAATCTTTATAGGACATAAAAACTCTTTATTTTAAATTTCACAAAAAAATGGGTGTACTTTCAAAAAAAGAATACCGAATTTCGAAATTTGGCAAAGAAATTCCATTTCACTATCTAAGTATCTAAGTTAAAAGGATTTTTGGTGACCTACAATAATATTTTTCGAAATATTGAATTTTTGGAGTACGCTGATTAGCACGCTCTGGCATCAACAAACTGTTATATGTTATTATTTATCAGTGTTCAAGTTTACATTTTGAATCAATTACATGCCGACCGGAAGTACATTACGAAACAACAGTAGGAGTACGCTTACGCTATGACATAATATTGTCTTTTATTAACGCGATTATCTCACATTTAAATAAAATACTTTACACCGAATTAAAACCACCACAGTTGTTAAAAAGCATCCGAAACGTCGGCATAAATAATATAAATAATAAATTTAATATACTAACCGCTGATTACTGAAACGATAATCAAAACTTGAGGGCTTCTTAAAATGTTTCTGTCTTTCATTTTACCTTCGTAATGAAAGGGTTAGATATACTTTTAAGTACACCTCAATGTTGATTAGCGTTCGAGAATTCGGCCATAAGAAATGATGAAAACGTTAAGAATTAGTTCATAGAGATAAACTCATTTTTTAACATATTTTTCCAGTGTGGCATGCAGTAGCTGTGAAGGCAATTGCACAGATGGTGTCTGCTGGTGTAAAGGAGGAAAACCCTGTTTCCACGTGGAAGAACCTGCTGAAGTCGGAGCACCTACACAGTATGTACATATAATAAACGAATACCAGCAAGCTATCTTTATGAGTATATTGGTACACCGCAATACCGCTGGTATTTTCGAACCGATACCAAATAATATAGATTTACATAAAAGCATAGGCCTATACTAACTTTTGGCACAGAAAAAGTAGTTCTACTTTTGACCTTTTTTTGTTTTTGGTCAAAAAATTGATTTGATCTCATTTTTAACCGACTTCAAAAAAGGAGGAGGTTCTCAATTAATCTGTATGTTGCTTTTTTGTATGTTTGTTACGCGATAACTCCGCAAGTTATGGATGGATTTGGATGACTCTTTTTTTGTTTGGTAGGGCAAACAGGTAGGGGTGGTGGGATGGCCGAGAAGGATAGTCTAATCCTGTTTTTGCAACAAATTTTCGAACGGTACGGAGCGGCATCGGTTGGGTGGCATCGACTTCAAAAATAACTGTTAAAAAAATATTAAATATCTATACTTCGACCTCTACAGTTTTATTATATGTATATAATAAAACTGTAGAGGTGGAATGTCTATATATATAGAAAAAAAAGCTAAAAACCGAGTCAGGGGGATGTAAGAAGGGAAATAGAACTAACCCAGTTTTTTTTTAATTTTTTGTTTCTCTCTCAGTTTGTCTGTTTGTACGGGCTAATCTCCGAAGATACTGAACCGATTTTCAATTTACACAAATATGTTAAGCAAAGCCCGGGGCAATATATAGGTTTTGTTTCATCGAAATCGGTTGTCGGAAAGAAAAGTTATCATCATTTAATGATTATTTTAAAGGCACCATATCAAGAATTGCAATGCTAACTGACTCACGTCGAACTTTTTCGAATAATCGATATGAATATAATATGATAATATGTGGAATAGTGGATAAGAATATATCATATGAAGAAATCTTGCTCAAAAGCTCAGCTTAAGATGAAGCCGCTGTATAGTATATACAAGTACCAATAATGTTGTGGATTGGACAAGTTTAAGGCTCTTGCTTTGAAGTAATTAAAATATTATTTTTTACTTTTTAGTTTAAGTTTGTACATACTATATTAGATGCAGTTGTAGTTTTGAAGTCGGTTTTTGTTTTTTGCTTAATCTTCATAAGTACCGTGCGAAGCTGGGTGGGGCAGCTAGTATATTATAACTATTTAAACTATATACTAAAATACATGTTGTTTAAGTTGTCATTTTAAACATTCGTCAATCATATCCCCTTATAGTGTGTGGGAAGTGATAAGCGATAACATTAATAATTTATTATAACATATTTGTGACGTTATAGGTTGGCAGGATTGGAAATGAGCTGGCTTTTAGGAGGAGTGGTGGGGATTGCCCTACTCACCTTGGTGATAGTAGTTATGGGTCACATTTGGCGGAAACGACGGGAATACGGCGTCAAGACTAATAATACAGGTATACAATATAATTTTAATAATTCATTACTAATCTAAATAGTAAATTATATAAGTACGATTTATTTACTATTTTAACTTTGCAAGGGTGTAGGATATTCAAATCAATTTTTTAATCGATGTTTGAAGTGCACAAGGACTTTATATACAGAACAAAGTCCATATATGCACGCTTGACAATATTGGCAAACGGACATCGTGAGATATCCGTTTGGCAATTAAAAATTATATTTTAACGGTCTTATTCATAAACGTATTATATGCTTGATATAGTTAAAATATAATATTGTCTTTTACTAACGCGAGTATCACACATTTAAATAAAATACTGTATACCGGATTAAAACGCGATTTATTATTTATATTGTTTAAATTATTTATCCCGACGTTTCGGATGCTTTTCAGCAACCGTGGTCGCGGGAAGACAGGATAAATAATTTAAACAATATAAATAATAAATCGCGTTTTAATCCGGTATACAGTATTTTATTTAAATAGTTAAAATATGTTTTGTCTCGCTCTGTCGAATATAAAAAGACTACAGAACGAAAGAAACAAAACCCATTCTGCGCTCGACGCTCGTTCCGTGCGGTCGTTCGGTAATGCGCTCTCTCGCTGAATCACTCCTTGCTGAGTCATTCGGTGACCGACGCTCGTGCCGTGCGCACGCTCTGTTCGTTCGCTCGCTGAGCAGTGCTCTTATTGTGCGCTGGGTTCGCCTTGCTGCATTGTTTCGTAAATCGATTTACGCGGGTTTACCTGCGGCCGCTCCGGTAGCCACCTAACGGTGTCAAACGGTTATCGGGCGGTTAACGCCTCCGGGCGGGAGTGTTTGTACGGGGTGCAAACGCCGCGCCTTTTTCAAGGCGCGTACAGCCCCGTCCGCTTCCTTCACGTCCCTGTGCGTGCCTGGTGTCCTCCTAGTAGGCACTGCCAAGGGGAGCAGGTACTCCAACTGCTCTCTAGCGACCAGGTGTAATCAGGGTCCACTGTTGGACGGGTCCCATCGCACATCTGTAGGGGTTCCCGCCAAGTTCCCCCCCTACGGGCCGGTTAGGTTGCGATACCTCACCTCTCGCTATCACCAGCGAGAGACACATTTACACACTACATTTTACAGACTGTAGCTTAGGTACTCACACACTGTAGGTGTTAGGTACACAACCGCTCCTACTGGCTCCCAGTATGGAGTGGGAAAATACCCAAAAACCGTCGTCCATGGACAACGACTTTCGAAGGTTGCTGAGGATCATTGAACTTCGGCACCCTGAGACCTTTAAGGAGTTCGTAAACTCCTCTGACTCGCGTCCCGCGTCTCGACCGGCGTTACGTACGCCTCCGCGCTCGCCAACACCGTCGCGCAAATCATCGCGTTCGTCGTCTCGTTCGTCGTCGCGTTCGTCGGCCCGAGCCGATTCGCCGAATCCCGTGCCGCGTTCCGTCGCCGCAGTTATCGCGCCTCAAGCGCAATTAGAATCAATCGCCGCGCCGTCCACCGCGATCGCCGCCGTCTCACGCGAAAACATCTCGCGCCCTCCTTCTCGTGCCGACTCCGAAATGTCGGCTTACAGCGCGGCCTCAGAGGCACCTAACTCAGAGCCGGAGAGCTCAAGCGACGGTTTCGAAACCGTCACCGGACGCAAGAAGAAGCGTTCGGCGAAAGGCGGACCGCCCGCAAAACGCGCGCAAATAGACGCGGCCCCTCTAGTCAAAGAGCCCATTCCCACGGAAGTCATCCGTGAAATCCCCGCGGAGAAACCAAAAACTCCTCCCCCCGTTTACATTAGGGACAAGGCATGTTGGCCTGCCCTATCGAAGTTCTTGGACTCGAAGTCCATTCAGTTTAAAGCCCAAACAACAAGGGACAATATTAGGGTTCAAGTATACACCCCAGCCCATCACAGGCTACTTACAGCCCATCTCCGCGCCGAAAATATAGGCGGTCACTCTTTCCCGCTCCCGGACGAGCGCGTCCTTCGAGTTGTAATACGCGGCATCCCTAAGGAGCTCGAACCCGAGCTCGTTTTAACAGACCTCCGCGAACAGGATCTGCCTGTAAAAGAGGTCTTTAGAATGATCAATCGGACCAACAAACAGCCGTACGACATGGTTCTAGCGGTTTTAGAACTCTCCCCTAGAGGAAAGAAAGTTTTTAACTTGCGCGAGTGCTGCAAGCTCACTGGGCTCAAAATCGAGACCCCGAATAAACATTCGTTCACGAGACAGTGTCACCGCTGTCAATTGTACGGACACGCCGCGCGAAACTGTTTCGCGAAAGAAAGGTGCGTTAAGTGCCTAGGCGATCATGGGACCGCTGCCTGTGAAAGGCCTTCTCCCTGTGCCGAACCACCCGCTTGCGTGCTGTGCGGGGAAACTGGGCATCCCGCGAATTACCGCGGTTGTACCAGGGCCCCCAAACCACACAAGAGGCCGGTAAGGCGCGGGGGGGCGGCTCGTCCTGGGCAGCGTCCCAAGGTTGTCGAGGAAACTTTCATACCCGCACCTCCACCCACCCACAACGCTTGGAGTAAACCACTCCAAGCCACCAACAAACCCCCTATCCCAGAGGCATCTCAGCCTCCTTCCACCCAGACAATAGGTCCTCAGCCTCTAATGGCTACTCCGGTTTTACCACCGGTCCCTCTTCCGAGCCCTCCGGCTCAGCCTACGAAGGTAACTCGGCCTGTCCAGGCTAAACAGTTACCTACAAAACCAAACACGCCCCACGAGGGACTCGCGACGGACCTTTCCGCCGCGTTGTACCTCGTAAAAGACTTCATTCAGGTACTCAACGTGCCCGAACTCATCGCTTTCGCGCAAAAAATACGCGAAAGCGCTTCTGACCCCCAACTGCGAGTAAACGCAGCATTCGAGCACGCCAACCTAATCGCATCAATCTGGCAGTATCAATTACCCAACACAACGCAATAGATACAGCCACGTGTAGGCTCAAGACAAGATCTTTGTCCTTAGTGACATTCAACGCTAACGGCTTAAAACGACAGATTGACTTAGTAAAGGACTTTGTGACGAGACACCCGGTCGATATCATGCTAGTGCAGGAAACTTTCCTCAAACCTAGCGTTCGAACTCCGCGACTAGCGAATTATAACACTGTAAGAAGTGACCGTGACGGCCGGCTCGGTGGCACGGTTATTTATTACAGACGCGCACTGCACTGCATGCCTATCGACCCGCCTACGCTTACTAACTTAGAATGCTCAGTAGTCAGGGTGGCTATGACCGGTCATCAGCCCGTCATAATCGCCTCGGTCTACCTCTCACCCACTAAGAGAGTTTTGGAGAGCGATCTCAGGGCCCTGTTTGCTATGGGAGACTCGGTCATTCTGGCCGGCGACTTCAATAGCAAACACTGGAACTGGAATAGCTCTGCCAACAACCTTAACGGTAACATACTAGACCGACTACAAGACGTACTTAATTTCCAAGTAATAGCTCCCCTTTATCCGACTCACTTCAGTAATATGAGCCTCTCCCGCGGAAACGTACTCGACGTGGCGATTCTAAGGAACGTTACTCTCCAGTTACGCTCTATAGAAACGTTACATGAACTTGACTCTGACCACCGACCCGTTCTTATAGAATTAGGCCCCCCCGACTGCTTACAAAGACGATACAAGACTATAGTTGACTGGCAAAAGTTAGATGAGGCCCTCAAGCCCATCGACTCGCCTGAGCTAGAGTCTATACCGGAACGACTTGACTCGACGGACCAAGCGTTAGCTGCGGTCTCCTCAGTCACCAGACATATCCAGTCCAAAGTTGAATGCGCGTCCAGGTTGATTCCCGATGATTTTAACCAACGTTGGGAACTTCCTCCGGACGCCAGACAACTACTGACTGAGAAGAACGCAGCTACTCGCGCCTATGACAACGCACCCTCAGACGACAACCGTAGAACGCTTCGTGCCTTACAACGAGAGGTTAAGGCACGTATGCGGGAACTACGTAACGAACGATGGGACCGTTTAACCAGCGAACTTTCACCCTCGCACACGGCCTATTGGTCGCTTGCGAGGAGTCTCAAATCAGAAACGGTCGCGATCATGCCTCCGCTCAAACGGCCCAAGCAGACTGACGCTTTTGACGATGCCGACAAAGCCGAATGCTTAGCCCTAAAACTAGAGGAGCAATGCACTCCATATCTAGTTAACACTGACCCAGTTCACGTAGAAACGATCGACCGCGAAGTCGATCGTCGTATTGCACTCCCCGTTTCAGACGAGCCCTTACCACCCACCTCCGTAGACGAAGTGCAGGCTTTGATCAAGGCTTCCCTACCTAGGAAATCCCCAGGTCCTGACACCATCTCGAACAGGGTCCTCAGATCCCTTCCTCCCCAATTGATATGTCTACTTGTGACCATTTTCAATTCCCTCCTTGTCAACTGCGCCTTTCCGACACAGTGGAAGGAGGCAATTGTGATTGGTATCCACAAGCCGGGCAAACCCCGTAACGATCCCAATAGCTATCGACCCATAAGCCTTCTCAATACACTGTGTAAGTTGTATGAGAAGCTAATTAAAAAGCGTCTCTGGGACACTGTCGTCGACAAAGGCCTTCTGCCTGACGAACAGTTTGGTTTCAGACGAGCGCACTCCTGTGTCCATCAAGTCCACCGCATAACGGAACACATCCTTTCCGGTTTAAATAGAAATAGATCCATTCCTACGGGCGCCCTCTTCTTCGATATAGCGAAAGCGTTTGACAAGGTCTGGCACAACGGCTTAATTTTCAAGCTTTACCAACTTAACGTGCCAGACAGACTCGTGCGTATCATACACGATTTCTTGTCAAACCGCTCCTTTCGCTATCGCGTAGAAGGATCGCTCTCCTCTCCCCGTAGTATACGGGCCGGAGTCCCCCAGGGCTCTGTCCTGTCTCCCCTCCTGTTTTCGTTATTCACTAGCGATATTCCTAAAACGCCTAAAGTGCACATTGCGCTTTTCGCGGACGACACTGCCCTTTTCACTTCCCACCGGGATAAAAGGATCATCACAGCGCTTCTCCAGACTGCAACCACCCGCCTCGGTGAGTGGTTCCAGAAATGGGGAATCCAAGTCAACCCGGAAAAGAGTGCGTCAGTACTCTTTGCTCGTGGTCCTCCCGGTAATCCCAGAAACCCATATACTAGGGCCAAATTCCTAATAGACCGAGAGATTCAACTCTACGGTAGATCCATTCCCTGGCAGAAATCAGCCAAATACCTAGGTGTTACCCTTGATCGTAGCCTGACCTTCAACAAACACGTTAGAATGGTCCGTAAAAAGGCCTCCTTCGTCCTATCCAGACTCCGTACCCTTTTAGACTCCAAAAACAAAATGTCCCTTAGGCATAAAGTGACACTCTATAAGGCCTGCATTCGACCATGCATGACCTATTCGAGTGTTGCCTTTGCTCATATCGCCCCTTCCAATATCCACAAATTACAGTCGGTCCAGAACCGGTTCATTCGAATCGCTACTGGAGCACCGTATTATGTGCGAAATGTCGATCTCCACCACGATCTGGAGCTACCCACTATAGCCCAATGGATGAAGCTAGCGTCCAAACGTTACTTCGACAAGGCTATAAACCACCCCAACCCGTTGGTTCGCAAAGCAACCGACTATTACCCATATCCCGATAAGGCTCTCTGGAGAAGACCCAGACACGTTTTAGAGGATCCTGACGATCCTATCACTGTAGCCAATGCTAGGTTAGACTCCGCCCGGGCGGACATTTCACCTCAAACCCGCGTACAGCGCCTTCGCCGGCGAAGGCGAGGACCCTTGTTCCGCGCATCCCTCACACGGGTGAGCTACCGTCCAGCCCTTCAGGCTCCCTCCTCTCCTACGGCAGCCCAAGCCGAGGTACGTGTCTCGCAGGAGACGCCCTTAGGCATGTCGTAGCAAAACCCCTAATTTCAAGGCTGAGCCACAGTGCTCGCCAATCTTGTCCGCGTTGAGCTGCCGAGGCCACTAGGGCCAGCAGCGAGATACCATACAAAAAAAAAAAAAAAAAAAAAAGAAACAAAACATATTTTAACTATATCAAGCTTATAATACGTTTATTAATAACATAAAACATAGTCATTGTACTTATATCTTAAAGTTCTACGGTATACTCTCTATTACCGGAAAACTTAGTTAAGTTAAAGTTAGTATTTCAGATCAAAACTTAAGTCATGAGCTAATGTAGCTTTTTTATCGCAGGCTCTCTTCCCTGTTTAATCTGGTAGCCCATAAAAGGATTGAGATTTTATGTCCAATACATTTTTCTTGTAGAGCCACTATTTTCTTAGAAAAATACGATGTGAGAAAAGCTCTGTCTTAAAACTTAATAAAAGAATATCTTTTTCGTCTCGTTCCTTTCATAAATGCTAAATATCTTTCAAAAGAAATAAAACTAAAACCATATATCATATACGTATACATGTGAGACTCTATCTATATCATATATTATATATATAATTCTTCTGTGAGTGTGTATGTCACTGAACTTCTCTCAAACGAGTGGACCGATTTTGATGAAATTTTTTGTGTGTGTCTAAGGGGATCTGGGAATGGTTTAGATTCACAATTTTGTCCGCTGGACAATGTTTTTTTAATTAATTTTTAATTATTATATAATTTCGAAGCCAAAATTGTGGCAGAACAACGTCTGCGGGGTCCACTAGTCTATACATATATTTTAAAGAGGAAAGATTTGTATTTTTGGATTTTCGTTTATTATGTATATAAACACAAAAACTACTCGACGGATTTTAAAAATTCTTTCATCAATAAAAAGCTACATTATTAGCGAGTAACATAGGCATTAGGTACATATACAGTGCACTCGTGCGAAGCCGGGGCGGATAGTTAGTTTCTGTAAGAGTTAACCATGAAGCCACTCGAATATTCTACGCAGGATGTTACCGCTTGCGCATTCAGTATTATGATAAATTTATAATAACATCATTAGTCAGCTTCCGCTTTACGATATATCGTAATTATCAATAATATGTTTCATTACTGGCTAATAATGTGCCGTATTGTTATCCAACGGATTAGTCTGAGAGCTGAGTTTTAATTTTATCTTTTTACACGAAATAATGTTGCATTTTGTGAAGTTGTAAAAAACGAATTTCAATATGACATTGAACTAAAAAGCTATAAATAATGTTTGTACCGATTATGGTGGTTAAGAAACAGATATTGAATGAATGTATACCTATACACTTTTTTTATATAAGATCGACAGGCGAGCATGAGGTTCACTTGATGGTAGGTGATACCTCAGACTCAGAGCATCAGACAATGATGAGCTGTCGACCTACTTTTTACTTCGAGTTACGATTTTTTCATCTAAGATATTCCTCCCACCCGTGGGATTCGAACCCACCACCCATCGATGCGCACGGCATCGACAGGTGTGCTACCGGACGCGCCAAGGAGCCCATCAAAACTTAATTAGTATACAGGGTGGAAAGAATCAATGGGCCCTGGAGGGAAACCACTTTAAATCCTTAAGATAGAGATTTTTACTTAAAGGAAACATTCCTTTATTTTTAAAAAGAAACACAACTGCATTCAAAGATTTTCTAAAATTCGTTCGCCTCACCCGGAAATCGAACCAGCTAAAAATCCAAAAACTAAACATTCGCTATTTTATTCCACTAAATAGTAAATTATTAGAAATAATATTTTTTAAAGGTGGTTAAAGGTGTTACAAACTTTAACTTTTTTGAAATTCACTTCGTTTAGCCTTCTGCAAAGTGTTGTGGTGAATTCTCCTAATAATCTTTTCTAAAAAACAAGGAATATTTTTTCAAACAATTTATTGGTTAAATTAATTATTAAAATGTCTGTCTTAATTTAAAATTACAAAATTGTAATTTTAAATTTTTCGTGTATCAATGTCTAACTAGCTAGGTAAACATTTTCTGTCAGGTTACGTGTCCTTCGTATAAACTACTGATGATAAAATAAAATTAATGTTAGATTTCATGATCTTTTTTCATTTCTTATACCAAATGTTTATTAGAGAGATTTTATCCTAAACATTGATTCTATCGATTAGTGGAATAAAATAGTGAAAGTTTAAATTTTGGATTTTTTGCTGGTTCGATTTCCGGGTGAGACAAGATAATTTTAGAAAATTTTTGAATGCAGTTTTGTTTCTTTTTAAAAATAAAGGAATGGTTCCTTTAAGTAAAATAATATATCTTAAGGATTTAAAGTAGTTTTCCTCCAGGGCCCATTGATTCTTTCCACCCTGTATACCTACTCTGCATAATATAAAGATCAATGCCGATTAAACTATTTTCCTTCATAAAAAAATTCAATAGGTACCAACAAGTTACGAATGTCATAATATGGGTTATTAAATTTTTTTTTTGCTAACAAAAATATTTGTCAAGTTGATTAACAAAATATGATAAATTAATGTTACATAACATAAAATCGGTGGATGTTTGAAGCCTGTGTAAACAGCACGTAAGGCGGATAACAGAAACACGAGTGGGGTCAAATTACATAGCACAGTTATATAGATAGATAAAACGTTCAGATAGATTCTTTGGGCCATGCTGGAATGCTAATGGTGAATTTCTCGTACAAGGCGGATATTGGGGCACAAGCCTTGCATGTGAAGGTTTAGCTCCTCGCCCTAGGCAATAAGGAGCTTCCCCTTCTAAAAAAAAGGCCGTGTTATCACTCTCCATCAGGTGAAACAGCAGCTATACGCTTGATCATAATATTTAAATATAACATCTTTATTTTACCTTAATACGTTGTAATTGTGTGTGTTGTGTTTATCTATACTAATACATATTATAAAGAGGTAAAGTTTGTTAGTTTGTGAGGTTGTAGGGGGTATCTCTGAATCTACAGAACCGATTTTATAAATTCTTTAACCAATAGAAAGCGAGAAACTTATGGCCGAATTCTGGAACGCTAATCAACATTGAGGTGTACTTAAAAGTATCTCTAACCCTTTCATTACGAAGGTAAAATAAAAGACAGAAACATTTTAAGAAGCCCTCAGATTTTGATTATCGTTTTAGTATTCCGTGGTTAGGCTAATATAGTTATATTTATTTGTATAGTACATCTACATTGCACCCGTGCGAAGCCGGGGCGTGTTGCTAGATATAAATAATTGAATTAATAATTTATTCACGTTTCAGGTGGCAACGAAATTGGAAGCGTAGTCTACACAGTGCCAGATACTTTGTTGCAACGGAGAATTGGAAGCACTGTTAATGTTTACGGCGACTATGAAACGGATGACGAAGAACACGAACCAAATGCGAACGAACCGCTCAAACCGAATATTATCGAAGACAAATTATAATTATCTATAGCTTTAAGGTTTGGAGTAGAATGAACGTGAGTAGAATGCAAGGACTGAATACTGGTTAATTTATTATTTTTTTTTTTTTTTTTTTTTCATTTATTTTGGCATCAAACAGTCATGTACATACATATAAATAATAAAAACAATATATTTCTTAAAAACTATAGACCTACAGTGCCCAAAAAATAAACATACAACAACTATGAATAGAATCGCGTGAAACGATTATTTTAAACTATAAAACTAGCATGTAATTAAATTATACTTTATTAAACTAAACTATTTCTACAGAATTAAGTACTTTTTTCAGACAATAATTGCGTAAGAGTACGTTTAAGGCAATTTAGAGAGGTGTTAAAAAGATCTATGTTATTAAATTCCTTATTATATGTGTTGGTGGAACGATAAAGAAATGAATTACGAGTATAATTTTTGTTAAACCGTGGAGGCACAAATAGTGGTAAGGTTCGTGAGGGGCGTACGGGGAGACGAGCCCGAGCTGAGAAGGATATCATACCAAGCAGTTCAGAAGAATCGATTAAGGAGTTTAAAAGTTTAAAAAGAAAAACAATATCGAACATTTTTCGTCTATTAGATAGGCTTAATAAATTATGTCTCTTGAGGTTGTCAATGTATGATTCTTCTACCTGTTCCTGAAGATAGTTGAGTGATTTAATGAATTTTTTTTGAACTTTTTCAATTCTTTCAATATGAATATTATAACAGGGGTTCCAAGTAGCGCTACAGAAATCTAAGATCGAACGGACAAATGAAAAGTATAGAATTTTGAGTGTTGTAGTTTTTCTGAACGGCTTACAAGTTCTTAGGACAAATCCTAGATTACGAAATGCTTTACATAAAATATGATCAATATGAGGATTAAATGATAACTTTGAGTCCATTATTAAGCCGAGGTCTCTAATAGTAGTTACACGTTCAAGGATAGTATTATTAATTTTATAGTCAAAATTAAGATGATTTATTTTACGTGTAAATGATATTACCTTACACTTGTCGATGTTAAGGTATAATTGGTTAGTCTCACAATAATGATATAAGTGCTGTAAATCTTGTTGCAAATATTTACAATCTTCAATTGACTTTATTATTCTAAATAACTTAGTATCATCAGCGTATAATAGATGGTTACTGTGGTTAAATGAGAGTCCTATATCATTTATATACAGGGTAAAAAGCAAAGGTCCTAAATGTGAACCCTGAGGAACACCGGAAGAAACAGGAAGAAATTGTGAAGAGTACCCCTTAATACAAACTGCTTGGCTTCTATTTTTAATGTAAGACTCCATCCATCTGAGGAGGCTGCCATGCATACCCGACCTAGTTAGCTTTTCAAGAAGTAGATCGTGATTGATTTTGTCAAATGCTTTAGAAAAATCGGTATACAGAACATCAACCTGAAGATTATCATCCAGAGCCTCTGCTAAATATGCTGTAAACGTTATCATATTTGAATCTACGCTGCGCTGTTTGAAAAAACCGTGTTGATGTGGGGATATATGTCTCCGAACAGTCATAAATATGTGATTAGTAACGATCTTCTCAAGGATCTTTCCTAAGACACATAGCTTTGAGATGGGTCTATATTCGGTGAGAATATCTCGTCTAATAGTTTTAGGAATAGGAGTGATCAATGATTTCTTCCATATAGTTGGAAATACTCCAGTTTCAATAGAGGTACGAAAGATTATTGTGACAGGTATCATAAGCTCTTTAGCGCATTTAGAGAGAAGAATTGGATGAATGTTATCTGAACCAGCTCCCTTTTTAATGTTAACATGTTTAAGTTCTTTCAATACAAGATCAAAACTAATATTCAATGTATTGATATTACAAAGGTTAGAAAATCGATTATCAGTATTATAGGAATTTATTGGAATATGATTACTAGAAGGTACAAAAACGGAGTTAAAATATTGATTGAAAGAATTGCAAATTTCATGACCACTAGATAAGATTTTACCCTTATACAACATTTTATCAGGAATATCATTATTAGATCTCTTTGATTTTACAAATGACCAAAACAAATTAGGATTAGACTTAATTTTATCTTCAGAGAGTTCAATGTAGTTATTATAACAGTTATATGCCATTTTTTTGAATCTACGTCTCAGGATCGAAAAAGTGTGATAGTCGGCCAGATTGCCATATTGTTTCCATTTTTTATGATATTTACATTTTTCATTTGATAGTTTTATTAGTGGTCTATTATACCACGGTGGATATCTGTATTTAGTTTTTAAATTATAAGACGGAACATACTTATCTATAATAGAGTCGAGTACATTATAAAAGTAAGTAGTCATGGATTGAACGTCGGACATAGTGCTAAAAATATTTTCCCAATCGACCGAGTTGAGTGTTGTTTTAATTGAATCAAAATCGGCTTTATAGAACTGTTTTTTCATAGTGCCTGGAGGCTTAAGGGCAGTAGTATAATTTAATTTTAAATCGATTACAAGTGATTTGTGATGAGAATCTTCAATAACTAAGGGGTTTTTGCAAGACGTTACCAGACAATATTGATTACTAAAAATTAAATCCAGGAGCCTACCATTTTTGTTAAATTGGTCGTTGTATTGTAATAGTGAGGATATGTTCATAAAGTCAGCTGTAAAGCAAGCTAATTTATTGTTATTAGTTTGTATGTCCATGGATTTAGTTTCTGTAATATAGGACCAGTGAGCGTGCGAAATATTAAAATCACCGAGAATAAGAAAAATGTCATCGGGATTATCTATAATGAATTCGGTCACCCGGTCATAGAAAGAATTTAATAATGATTCATGATTATTACCGTGTGCGATATACGTAGTTATAAGATGCAGGTTGCGAGGAGCGGTGTTGGAGGTGCCGCGGAGGGGGGCAGGGCAGTCAGCGGCACGGAGCGGCACCGATACCCATACCTCGTCAGCCTGCGGAGGCGCATGCAAGTCGGCGCGCTGCCATGGAGACAAATCACTTCTCACTGCTATCGCTACTCCACCACCGCGATCAACACCGCTTGCAGCTGTGTTACGATCGCATCTAAATGTCACATATCTACTGTCAAAATATTCTGAGTTATAGAAGTTATTGTTAAGCCAAGTTTCAGTGATACATATTGCATCAAAATTATTGCACAAAACGGCATTCAGGAATGAATGTGATTTGGTTCGTAAGCCCCTCACGTTTTGATAATAAATAGAAAATGTCGTGTTGTTATCGAATTTTAAAAGTTAAACAATTTGATATATTTTTTCCACCAACAAATACAGTAAGAACAATATAGAATGTTACCAAGATTTCGCTGTTTACAGTACATATATACGTTATTCTAATTATTATTTCTGAATATAAGTACATTAATAGTATGAGATGTATGATAACATATAAAAGTAATAAAACTAGTAAATTATATAAACTGAAGAATGAATTATTACCTGAATAGACATTTAGTCACAGGATTTTTGACAGATCGGTCTCATCAGATATAAATAACGCTTTGGAAGTGTCGTTTTTACGTAGAAAGATTTTACAATCGGACAACCATACATATTTATAATTTTTTTCTTTCGCTAAAGCGCGGGCACGCTTATACAACAGTTTATTATGGGGTGTTAGGTGTTCACTAATATAAATAGGAGCAGAAGGGCCGTCTAAACCGGCATCAGCCGTAGTCAAACCGCGTCGTACTTTCACAGCCGCTAGCATATCTCTCTTTCGCCTTCTCTGTGTAAATCTGATGATAATATTAGGGATGGTAGATGATTCACTATGGCCTGGAGCAACGTTATTGCTGGGTTTTGGAGTAAATCGACGCACACGATGGATATAATCAATATCAGTTGGCATTGAAACAAAACCTATTTTGGTGGCTAAGTTTTGAAATATGTTATTTAAATTTTCTCCTTTTAAAAACGGTATTCCAGATATTTCTACATTGTTCATCCTGGACTGCTGGTCTTTTATTTTTGATTGTTGTAACAGATTTTCATACTCGAGTTTTAAATGTGTATTTTCCTTTGCCAAAGAATCTAATTTTCTGTTGCATTCAGCGTTTGTCGATTTCAGTTCTTGAATCGCGATGTGGGTATCCCGCATTTCGTTCTTAAAATCATTAAAGTCCTGTCTCAGCACCTCAAGAGTACCTTTAATACTCTCATTATGAGCTTCAAGTGATAATTTTATTGATCCCATTAGTTTAGTTTGAAAATCTTGCAATGTATCTTCGTAATTACAATGGCAGTCCGGCATCCTTTTCTTTTTTCGTTGCGAAATATGAGAGTCCATGATTGCATTTGTATCATCACGTAACTTAGAGAGGTCTGGTTGTGAACCTGAGCCTCCGTAGCCAGGTGGACTTCTTTGTACACTCATTTTATAAAAATGCACTTTTTTTTTTTCTTCGTTTTTTTCACTGTTTGCACGACACTTTTAAACGTCTAAACTTTTTAATACTTCTCATAAGTTTTTACTCAATATGTACGGATAGTTTATTACTTTTCACACTAACTTAATAAATGTAGCACAATTGCACTATATTAAATTCAACACGCGTACGTTCACGCTAACGCTTGACAGATGAGTGAATGAGTGAATTTTTATGGGAGCTTAACCGAAATAATAAAGCATTTTGTTTATGTTCTTTGGTTTTCAGTCATATTTACTGAAAAAAATTGTGTAGTAAGTTTAGTATTTCTCTTTAAAAATAATATCATGGTATCTCAGTCAGACACGTATTTTGGAAAATGAAAATAAACCGGTTTCAGTCCCTGATAGAAAGATTATAAAATTATATAAATTGGTTTGGGACTATTGCGTTGTTATGGACTCATTCGATAGTTTGATGGAAATTAACTCCTAACTGCGGGTTCTTTTTGATGAAATCATTACTAAGAAATATTTTTATATTGGATTAAAAACTTCAACCTTTTTGTTACTTAATAGAATCTTATTGCGTTCCTACATCGGAGCTGCCGCGTGCCGACCGAATAATTTCGTATTAAATCTCCTGAGAAAGGATTGGCCAAAAATATAGAAATATGTATCACATTTTAGTTACTTAAGATTTTATGTTTTAAATGTTGTGTAAATAATACATAAAATAGTTATTTCTGATCAGAAATACCTAAAGAATTAAATATATGCCATTAAATGTTCAAGGTCATCATTTTCTTAGAGTTGATCGTGGCGTGCTGATCCACGCCCGCCCAAAGTAGTAGCGCCAAGGGCGGGCGCTTAACGTCTGTAAAGTTAGAAAGGTCAAGTCGGTAGAATATATTTTATATCTCTAAATTTAGTGCTCATTTAGTGCTAATTTAGTGCTGATAACAGATATATGGTGCTGTGATAGGAGGACTAAAAATGAGAACACTGCTAACTTAGTTAAGCTAGCAGTGTACCATTCGTGACCGCGCTATGATACAGTTGGAGCGAGAGGCATATCAGCTAATAATTTAGTGCTCAATTAGTGCTTCCAGTACAGCAAAAGATTTTTGAAAAATATATATATTTTTTTTCAAATCAACTACTGCTAATATAACGACTCCAGCAGTCTCAAGAGCGAGGAGAAGACTCTAAAACGGATTCCGTGATTCTGCCGACTTGACCTTTCTAGCTTTACAGACGTGGGCGCTTACAATTTCGCCACATTACATTGGCTACTATCACTCTCCATAAGGCTTAGCATTTCAGAGTATTTTTTTGGACTGAACAAGTGCGTTCAACCAATTTAATATGAGCCTATCACAAGGCACTTTTTTTAAAGAAAGTTTGTCTTTGTTAAGATATTTAATCTTATTTATTACTGAACAATATAGTACTTAGAACTAAGTTAAGCTATTTAATAGCCAGTGTAAATAACATAAGTTAATTAGAATATCTTCACTATATAGACATGGTCTATTTACTTGGAATCTTATAAAGTTATAAGCTCTTTTTTACGAGGGAAATCATCAGTGATCTCCGCCGTCTTGGACTGACTGACTGCCTCCGTGGTTCAGTAGTAAGCGCGATACGTTTGGCAACAGAGGTCCTGGGTTCGAATCCTGGGGAAAAAAGATTTAAAAAATGTTTCGTCGAGCCGGGCACAGAAGTCTGATCACCTACTTGCCTGTAAAAAAAAAAAGTGAAATAGACCTAAAAAAGGGGTCTGTTTTATCATCCCCTTGAACCTTGTAGGCTCTAGTTTAGTAGTCTTTGTTCAAGAGGATTTGAACTATTTACTCATACATTAGAAAGTAATTTGAACAATAATATGACAATCAATTAATAAAAAGCTGTCACAATAACCGTTGTTATACATTGGAATAAAAAATTCTATTAGTCCACATCTATATACTAATATTATAAAGAGGAAGGATTTGTATTTTTTTGTATGTTATGAATAAACTCAAAAACTAATGGACCGATTTTAAAAATTTTTTCACCAATAGAAAGCTACATCATCTGCGAGTAACATAGGCTTAAGCATTGTGTATATATAATACATCTACATTGAACCCGTGTGAAGCCGGGGCGCGTTGCTAGTAAGCTTATAAAAGCATTCAAATTTATCCATTATTTATCAATGTACATATTAATGATCTATAGGGTCGTAATCCATCGGTACAGACATATTTATATAATTCATAGTATTATTCCTTAATTCGCCGCCTAATATCGACAGCGCATCATTGATAATCAACTCATCACTCAACAAGTCCTATGATTGAGGCAAATCTTCAAGCACTGTTGCCAACTGACACAAATAAATAATTATTATATAAGAAATTGTACACCGTACATATGCATGTATACGTATGTACATCGACAATATTTTTGAATTATATGAAGATGTTAATCTTATCTTGGAAAATATTTTATTTTCATTTTTTTATTAGATTTTTAGTGCCAAAATTGTTCGTAAATTTACTTATTACATATAAGAATTTTGTAAAATGTATAAATTTACCTACTTAAACTATTAAGTACAAATTGAAATGTCTTTTATTAAGGTGTTTATCACACATTTAAATAAAATACTTTATTGCGGATCAAAAAGTTTAAATACGGTATAAAGTATTTTATTTTAATACAAATTGAATGTTACAATCAATGAATACAATTTTTGACGGGCTCGTTGGCGCGTTCGGTAGAACACCTGCCGTGCGCATCGATGGGTCGTGGGTTCGAATCCCACCGGGACCACATGTTTATAATTTTCTGTAAGCATGTTTTCCCCACGTCTGGTAACTTCGGGCATTGATCGGGTGGGAGGAATATCAAAATTCCGACCGGGTAACGAACCACCGTTCATAGACGGAAAAACCGTGAAGTGCACATTGCGCGTTTCGGTTTCAGTCTATGGATTTCCGAATGCTCCAAGTAAAAATTAGGTCGACAGCGCAGCATTGACTGATGTTCTGTGGCTGAGGTATCACCTACCACCAAGTGAACCTCATGCTCGTCTGTCGATATCTGACATAAAAAAAAAAAAAAATACAAACTGAAGAATTGTTGTAACGTACAAAATACCATTGGAATATATATTATATATGTTTAATACATTATAGGAAAACCATTACAATATTTAAAGGATGTTCGATGAAATCCATTAATTGATCACTCTGTGTAAGGGTAACTTATATAGAGGTAGAAATTTTTCTTTTGACATAAAAAACCGCATCAAAATTAGTTGCGTAATTTAGAAGGTAAGAATAAGTAAAAAAGGTCAAAGATACAGATGTAGATCATAACTTTGTTTTATACTATTTAGAGATAAAATTATTTAAGAAATTAAAATAGGTTAATAACTGTGATTTATAAATCTCTAAACAATATATTTTGAATAAAATGCTCCGATAATTATGTATTATTTTATTTAAAACAATCTAATATATAATAATAATAGTTTTATTCAGTCGTTAATTTAACAAACAAAATACAAATTATTTCGATAAATACATAGTTTTTAGTTACAACCATTAATAAAATGTAACTAAAACCGTTAGCAATTATTTTTATCAGTTCGCTGCTTTACATGAATAATGACACAATTTAAAATAGGACATTTTACGTGTATTTGTTTGTCTTCGAGGACTCTATTAACAAAAATAGTGTCAAAAATCAAGCAATACAATAATGACATTTTGTCTCGTCCTTACGTCAATTATGTCGAAATGAATGTGAGTTTTATACTCAATTTAATAATTGGATCGCATTACAACTAGAAATTCATTTTTTTTTTGAGTTGTGCCGTTATTTATGCAAAGCAGCGAGTTATGTTCATTTTCCTATTAAAATTTGTTAGGATAAGACGCTCCCAAAGTTCAATATAAATAAATATTTTATTTATTTATTTAGTAGAACGGCAAAACCAATTACACTACTAAAATTAAAATGTAAAATTAAAATTAGAATAAAACATTGATAAAAAAAACATTAATAATTATATTTAACAACATTCATTCAGATATTTGACGGGCTCGTTGACGCGTTCGGTAGAACACCTGCCGTGCGCATCGATGGGTCGTGGGCTCGAATACCATATGTTTATAATTTTCTGTAAGTATGTTTTCCCCACGTCTGGTAACTTCGGGCATTGATCGGGTGGGAGGAATATCGAAATTCCGACCGGGTAACGAACCACCGTTCATAGATGGAAAAACCGTGAAGTGCACATTGCACGTTTCGGCTTGTCTATGGATTTCCTAATGCTCGAAGTAAAAAGTAGGTCGAGAGCGCATCATTGACTGATTTTCTGTGGCTGAGGTATCACCTACCATCAAGTGAACCTCATGTTAGTTTGTCGACATATAACATAAAATAAAATCTTTCACAAAACATCAAACATACTGATAATAGTTCTTTCCATGCATCCGCGAATAAATCGCATTCGGGGTATTCATTCAAGAGGGCATTGAGTGCAGTGAGAGTTCGAGGGAGGTGAGTTGGCTCGTGCAACAGTGCGGGAACTGGGTACAGCGAAAAGCCTATTATATTCTAGATCGACAGTAATTGTCAGGGACAGGTTATTATCACAGAACAGAAGAAGTAAGTAGAATCATAATTTGTACCGGATCGAGTGTCGCCAAATTCACACAAATGAATGGAGTATTTAATACTGCACACGATTCTTTTTTTTCGATTCGTGGTTTTTTTTTTATCTCAAAACTACCTAAATCACACTTGTCCTAAAATTGATAATATATCGATAACGGTTACATTCGCACAAATTACATACGACGTTTTGTAATATTAAAACAAACTAATATAAAATTACTGAAATCAACCAGGAATGAATCCTGAGCACAACCAGGCATTCAAAATACGTCACTCGACTTTAAAGTAGTATTCCGATGTGGACACTAAAGATGAGACGTATTTACGCTACCAGGTTTTAAAACCAGGGCTTAGCTTGGAAGTAGGGCGCCCTAGTGAGAGCGGGAAAAACTTGCAAGTATGAAAATACTTGCATAGGAAAACGACCCGTATTTATTAATGAGGAGCACAACCCTATGCAAGTATTTCATACTTTTAAAGTATTTTTCTCTGCAAATATGAATGTGGTTCTTATCTCTAAGAGAGTAGGGATCGTTTTCTTATGCAAGTACTTTTTACTTTAGCGAGTTCGGAGCTCGATGAAAGTATAATGAAACCTGGTTTTCGACCCTGGATTATTTACGGACTCGTACTTGGAAGCCCCGGTATCGAATTTTGCAAGTATATCTCATCGCTAGTGGACACTCTATTTTATATCATCTCTATGAGAAAATAAGTAAGTGCAACTCATGAAGTAGAATTACTTGTTACATACGGTTTGGAACAATAAGAAACTGAATAAGATGCTAATGTTCATATTTGAATAATTACTTTTATACTATACTATTATCTATTTTGTTATTAGGATATTTTATTTAAATTTTCTTATAAAATTAACAATAATTTAGATATATTATATTCAGTCGTTAGTTTATCATACAAAATACAAATTATATTTATAAACTTCACAGTTAAAACCGTTAACGATTATTTTTATCAATTATTATTAACTCATTTTCCTCTTAGTTTATTATTAAATAATTATATTAATTAGGAGGCACACATATTTTGTGAAAATTTGCGTCTCAGCTCAAAAGTTGACCGTAACCTATAAAGTATTTTTTTATATGTTAGATATCGACAGACGAGCATGAGGTTCAGTTCATGGTAGGTGGATAGCCCAGCCACAGAACATCAGTCAATTATACGCTGTCAACCAATATTTTAGTTAAAACTCAACTTCTAATGTCAAAAGTAGAGATATTTGTTGATCGAGATATTTTATCTATGAAAGTTGTCGATTTCGAGATATAATATAAATTCAAATTCAAAAATCATTTATTCATTTAGGTAACACAGTGTACACTTATGAACGTCAATAAAAAATACATATTAAATGTTTCTAATTTTATATTTACTGCCAGTTCTCAAATAAAGGGCGTAGAGAAAATTTTTGAAAGCAGCTGCTACCATTACACCGTGTTCCACATGACATCTGTAAGTAATTAACTATAATAATCAAAAAATATATCTAAACGAAAATATTAAAAAAATAAATAAAAACAAAGATTTGTCCTCTATCAGCAGTATGTATGTTGAAATAGGAGCACTCACTTACATTCTCGTCGACACTCACTTACATATCGAGATATGTTAGTTTTTCTTCACTCGTCCGCGAGATATCTCTTGATGGTTATGCTGGGCGGGCAGAAGTGTTCTGTTGGGATCTCTTACCGTTCTCTTTTTATTTGAGAGCTAGCCTTAGGTTTTGATAAGTAAACTCCGAATGTTCGAAGTAAAAATTAGGTCGACAGCGCACCATGGTCGTCTGTCCATATCTAACATAAAAAAACAACTTTTTACAAGACACGATTTTACAAGAGATTAATATGTATATTTTTGACGGGCTCGTTGGCGCGTTCTGTAGAACACCTGCCGTGCGCATCGATGGGTCGTGGGTTCGAATCCCACCGGGACCACATGATTATAATTTTCTATAAGCATATCTTCCCCACGTCTGGTAACTTCGGGCATTGAACGTAGATTCGGGCATTCATAGATGGAAAAACCGTGTATTGCATATTGCGCGTTTCGTTTTCAGTCTATGGTTTTCCGAAAGCTCGAAGTAAAAAATAAGTCGACAGCGCACCATTGCCTGATGTTGTGTGGCTGAGGTATCACCTACCATCAAGTGAACTTCATGCTCGTCTGTCGATATCCAACATAAATAAATTTGGTCATGGCGACGTAAGTAATTTGTAATGTAATTTGTCAAGTAAAATTGGTATATTTGGACCAAAATACCTTAAATAATATTTTGATCGAATCTATTTTAAACTAGGAATGTTATTTTACTCATTAATCAAATTATTAAATCTACCGAAATATCGGTAGATTTGAGACCATTGCGTGGTGAGATGGCAAAATATAAATATATATAAAAGAATTCATTAATAAATGACTAAGAAATTAATTATTTGAGTCGATTGTGGACCCCCACACGACGAGAGGTCATTTTACGTAGCAGAGATTGTCGTATCTCGCTAGAGATGGATGCGTTAAATTGTTCAATTTTGTCATCGATGTGCATCGTTATTGAGCAAACCGCATCTGATGCCGGCATCGTTTTTTCTGGCATCGATGCCAAGTAACTGTTGTTGCGATTTAACAAAATTACTCCAGCGTTTTTCCGTTGCGCGAACAAATGGTACCTACTCTCGCTCCTACTAGGTGATATTCGCATCGGGTGTTGCGGGCCTCCCTTTCTCGTATATATCAGCATCGGACTTAATAGGTATAACCCATATGTGGAGCTTAAATAAAGAGATTTGTTTGTTTTAATGCCGGCATGGTGTGGTGCCATCGATGCTCAAAACCGTTGTTACAAAAACGATTATCTTTAACTCTAGTTGTTTCTAGTTATTTTACATACATCGATATTTTATGTCACTATAATTTAAGAAGGCTTCTTAAATGGACAGAGTGATAATAGGCAAATGCTAAGGTACGTACGTAAAAGTACGTACTTTCCTTCTAGGGTTCAGATATTCAAATAATACTTCTCATATACGTTACAAAAGTAATGACATTACATTATGGGAATGCCAATGAGGAATTCATAAATAAACTACTAATTAAACCTAAGGGGAAAACGTGAATAATTGATAAAAATATGTGTCGACTGGTTTAGGGTTATATTATAAAATAATACTATTTTTTATATACTAGCTGTATAAGTCGATTGTTTGTACATATAAAAAAAAAAAGATAAAAACCCAGTCAGAAGAAGTGTAAGAAGAGTAATAGAACATATCCAGATTTTTTTAAATTTTTTTGTTTCTCTGTCTTTTTGTACGGATACTAAACCGATTTTCATGCAATTTAGACAAATATATAAAGCAAAGCTCGGGGCAACATATAGGCTTTGTTTCATCGAAATCGGTTGTTGCAAAGAAAAGTTATCATAATTTAAACATTATCTTAAAGGCACCATATAAACAAATTGCAATGGAAATTGAACTTTTTTGAATCTCGCGTCGAACTTTTTCGAACTGTCAGATGTTGATGACGCCCACGTGAACGAAGTCGCGGGCATCAGCTAGTAGAGATATAAATAGTTAATAATTAAAAGTGACAAGAAATTAAAAAAACTTAAGAAAGAGGAACATTTGATTTTAATATAAGATCTCTAACATCAACAGAAAGATTTATAGAACTCATTCAATCTTAACCAAATAATTATCTATTTTGACATAATATTAGGCTTAGCTGAAGTTCGAAGAATGGTGTGTGTTATTGAGAAATATAACAGTGAGAATCAAGGACTTTATAATATATATAAAGTCCTTGGTGAGAATATGATTCTTAGAAAATATTTGAACATGGAACGAGAAACGAGAGGAGAGAGACATGCAACATGCCTATGAACATAATTATCAATAACCTAAAAATATACTGTATGTGGAGCTTATAAATAAACTAGAATTACCATCTGTTTACCGCTTGTTATGTATTACTTACTTAAAACTTAAAAAGATGCAACACATTTTCCAAATCACAACCAAACATACTTAAGAAATTTTTATATTAATCTTTCAAACAACCTACAAGAAACTAAAAGCGAAAAATGGAGAATCATGCTAGAGGAGGCCTATACCCAAACTGGGGTTCATGTTCAAAGAGAATAGCGAAAAATAGAAAGAAAAAAAAAACTACAACATAAATTATGTATAAAAAAAATAAAAAAAATAAAAAATAAAAAAGCCTTTTATTTCCTACTAGATAATTTTAACAATAATATAAGTGTTAATAACTAATTAAAACTAAATAAATACTATATGTGTTAATAACTAATTAAAACTAAATAAATACTATAAGTGTTAATAACTAATTAAAACTAAATAAAATTAACTAATTTAAAACATTTAACTATGTCGTTTTAATTTAGTAACAATTTTTCTTGCTTATTTATATTTACATACACTTAATAATTTACTTTAAATTTAATACACTTAATAATTTCCTATATCATAAAAAAAAAATTTTTCATTAATCAATATCTGTAGGAACCCCATATTGGGTGAAGGCCTCCTCCAAAGATGCCCAATTGTCTCTGTCCTGTGCAATGTCTTTCCAATTTGGACCGGCTGTCCTATTAATCTCATCTACCCAACGGGTCAATGGTCTACCTCTGTTCCTTTTACCTAGCGGACCTTTCCAAAATGTTACTTTTGAAGTCCATCTGCTATCCTTAAGCCTCGCGACGTGTCCAGCCCATTTCCACTTGAGTTTTTGTGCATAATTCAGCGCATTGGTTGCTTTGGTTATGGTTCTTATTTTTGTATGTGGAACTTTATCTATTTTCTTTATTTTAAGCATACTGCGCTCTAGTCCTCGTTGACAAGTTATGACTTTATTTTTTAGCTTTGAGGTGAATTTCCACGTCTGGCATCCGTACGTCAAGCACGGTAGGAGGCTGGAATTCATAACTTTTGTTTTTATAATTACAGGAAGGTTACTTTTAAAAATTTCCTTCAAACTCCAGTATTTATTCCAGGTTTTTTGTACTCTTCTTTCAATTTCCAGTTCGTTGTTTTTTTTGTCAAAACTTATTCGCTTCCCTAGATAGATATATTTATCGGTATACTCAAGTGGTATCTCATTAATTGTTATTAATCTTCTCCAACTATTTGTCATTGCCATGGTCTTGGTGAAATTCATCTCTAATCCCACTTTAATACTAGCTAAATGCAAAGGTTCGATCATGTGCTGTAGCTGAAAGCTGGACTCTGAAAATAGAACTAGATCGTCTGCGAATCTTAAGTGGCTAAGGTAGTCGCCGTTTATGTATAGTCCTGACTTGCTCCAATCTAACTTGCTGATGATAGCCTCCAGGATGGCTATAAATATTTTTGGAGATAGTGGGTCGCCCTGCCTTACGCCTCTTTCTATAGGAAAACTTGGTCCAAGAGTTTCTAATTTGATTCTACCCTTGTTATTGGTATATATACTTTGGATGACCTTTATATAGACGTGTTCTACTCCCTGCTGTTTTAAGCTTTCCCATATACTTTTGTGTGTTACCGTATCAAATGCTTTCTGGTAGTCGATAAACGCTATGTATAGCGGTCTCTGCTGTTCTTGATACTTTTCTATTACTAATTCAATTGTATGGATATGGTCAGCTGTAGAGAATCCTTTCCTGAATCCTGCTTGCTCTACCGGCTGTTTTAATTCTAATGTACTGCTGATTCTATTGTTAATAATGGTGGAGAAGAGTTTGTAGAGACTCGGTAACAAGCTTATCGGTCTATAGTTGCCAATATCCTTCGGGTCGCCTTTTTTATATATAAGTATGATATTAGATTCAGACCATTGAGAGGGTGTTTCGGAAGTTTGTAATATTAAGTTAAATAGTTCCGCTAATGGTCCAGCTAATACTGTGTGTGCTATTTTCAATAATTCATTAGTGATGTTGTCGGAGCCGGGGCTTTTTTCTAATTTCAAGCTTTTTATTGCTTCAGTTACTTCAATTTCATCAACTGGCTTCACATCACTTTCATTGGTACTTTCACTGCTGGTATTTGATATGAAGGTCTTTTGGTTCTTATCGCTGTACAGTTTCTTATAAAAGCCAGTTGCTGTATTAATAATGTCAGTTCGTTTGCACAAAGTTCTGTCATTTTTCGCTAGCCCCTCTATCCAGGTCTTGCTTGTTCTGAGTTCTTTAAAGGCTTTCTTTGTGCTTCCTGTGAGTTGTAAATGTCTTTCTATGGTATCTTGTCTATATGCCGTATAGTCTCTTTTTATGTATTTATTTGTTATTTTGTAGAGAGCGGAGAGCTCGTTTTTCATAGCTCGAGTTTTATTTTTTGTTTCTTGTAGTTCTTTTCTTCTTTTCAGTAACATAGCCGTACGATTTGTTAGTATTTTGTGATGTTTGTGAGGGTCTCTTGCATCTTCTCTGGATTTTTTCAAGCTCTGGCTGATAGCATCTTTTATTCTATCGTAGTAGCTTTGTACTGAGGTGTTTCGCAGGTTGATGGTTGGGGAGAGTAACTTTTCTTTTAGATTTTCATTATATCTTATTTCTTCTTCTTTGTTATTAAGTTGGATTACGTATTTGTTTGTGAATTTAGCTCTACTTTGAATTTGTTTAGATATATTTACTGATGCTCTTAGCAGCCTATGGTCTGATGGATAGTTAACATTCAGGACTTCAAAATTTTGGAAATATTTGCGTTGGTTGGATAATATATAGTCGATCTCGTTTTTGTGTTGCCCATTTGGGGATCGCCAAGTCCATCTACGATTATGATTTTTCTTGAAGCACGTGTTAATGATGGTTAGGTTATGTTCAAGTGCATAGTCTACTAATCTCTGCCCTCTTTCGTTTCTTACACCATAACCATGCTGCTCCACTGTTAAGTATTCACCTTCTTTGGGGGCACCAACCTTCGCGTTAAAGTCACCCATTAATATAATATTTTTATGGGTTGACTCCATCGCCTTGTCGATGGTGCGGTAAAAATCCTCTATTTCTTCCTCACTCGCGATTTCAGTCGGTGCGTATACTTGTATGATGGATAGCATAAGCCCTTGGAGGTTTAAGTTTAGCGTTGCCACACGATCTGTTAATCCAATAAAGCTCTCTATGTTGTTTTTAAGTGATTTATGTATAATGAAATTATGTATATTTTCCTTAAAAATATAATTAATTTTCTTTTTGTAAAAACAGAACATGGAATAAATGGGCTTTATTATTATTATTATTAATTAAAATAGTCTTTAGATGAGACCCCTACGGACCATAGGTTAAGAAACACTGATTTAAATGAAAAAAGGTTTTGCCGGGACCATGCTTGCTATACATCACTCGAAACGATGGAAAAAGTAATAAAATAATGATTAATCCCCTTTACACAAATGTGATAAATTCCCAATGGTTGATGTTGAGAATCTGTTTAGTTTTACAGATTTGTAGAAAACTTAAGACTACGATTCACGCAAAACACTATACGCTGAGAGAGTGTTAGGTTAGGACGTGTAGAGCTATTAGCTTGGCTCTCCATAAGATCTGATAAGCAGTGGCGTAGCTATCATAGGGCAAAGTGGTGCAGTGCACCAGGGCCATGAAGCTGAGAGGGCCCCCTGGGCTTTGGAAAGAGGGGGAGGCAGCTCCAAGGAGCTCCTCTTATAATATTAGTATGTTTGTTAGGATTTAACTGTTATTGCGATATTTTTTCTCTTTGCACCGGGGCCCTTGTCTACCCTTGTCTAGTTACGCAACTGCTGATAAGTTTTTATATAGGGCAAGCAATACGTACCTACTCGTTTTGGCGTTACTTTATATGAAAATGTTTTTGGTAGGATATCATTTCTTTTTGTAAGTTTCATAATTGTCGTAGTTTTTACTATCGTGTTTATTTTCTATGTTTCTAGCTTAAAAATTGGCAAAAGTTCTATACAAACTTTTCAAGAAAAAACAAAAAACTTTTCTTAAAGAAAATAATATGAGAAATACGTACGGAACCGCTAAAACTACCTATATTTATATGCTATATAATAAACATTATAATTACAAATTCGGTCATTTATTCTCTTGTTATCCAGCGAGGAAGTGGCGTGACAAAATGAGGAATCAAGTATTATTTGTGCTTACATTCATTTTTGTGAGTAGTTTTCTTCTTATTTGTTTAAAGAAACTTCATTAAAAATCATTACACTTATATTTTTATTTTATTACTAATTTTTTTTTTTAAATATTCGATTGAACTTTAAGTTCATTAATAAATTACTATTATATAAGTATTATTATAGTGTATAATTCTATAAGTATTTTAAATCTGGTCGTCCTTAACGCAAAACGGAGTAAATCTTCCATATTTTTTGTTAAAAACAAATGCCATCAAAAACATAAATTGTAAAAAAAGCCAAGTCTTGCAACTCAGTTCTTCTATCGTAAAAAGTTGTGAGATCCATATAATACCAAGTCGGTCAATTTATTCAGTCTCTACTGAAGGATCCTTCTGTCTTAAGTTATTACGTAATTAGCTAACCTAACAACATTTTATAGTGATTATATCAATACCAATATTAAAAATCTTTGATGTTTTAAATAAATAAATAGATTGACTCGGCTTTCGCATGAAAACACAATGTATCTTTTTGATTTTATTAATCAAACAATGTGTATCACAACTAACACATATTATATTAAATTAGATTGTTTAGTGCGATTGCCAAGTCAATCTTTTTATTTTAAACATTAACTTTTATTGTTCTATCATCAATATTTTCCGCAGCACATGCGATGAACGACATTTTATGGCTTTTTTTTTACACCTTGTGTTGTTTTTAGTAGGGATTTCTAAGGATCTCTATTTTTTTCTAGTAATAAATATAGCCTATATTACTCAGTGAAGATGTAGCTTTCTAATGGTAAAATAATTTTTGAAATCAGTCTAGTAGTTTTAAAGTTATTCATTACATACTGAAATACAAATATTTCCTCTTTAAAGTCTGTATATCTAGAAAACTGGAACGAAATGTCAAAATATTTGTCTGCTAGAAGTGCCTTAGAGTTTTGATGATCGGTCAGTCAGTCAGTGAGTGAGTGAGTGAGGTAGTGAGTGAGTGAGTGATAAATTAACAAATTTTGACTAGTTATAATTCTTAAACTACTGGTTTAAATTTATTGAAATTATTAAATATACCGAGTTTATACAATGCCTGCTTGGTTACTGAGTTTCAGGCTTCTAGTTTTATCCACAACGACGTTATAGGGAGTCGAAAATGGTGCCTCTTTTTGCTCGACTTGGCGGGGGCACGGCCCCCAGATTATTCACGCAAACGAAGCAGGCAATCGCTATTATCGAATATATTTGTATCGGTATCTATTTCAGTGTGTTTTAATATAAAACTCTTGTTGAATTATGTAAAAGTGGTGGTTCGACAACCTCTTAAAAATGAAATATATTATCTAAAACAAAGTCGTGTTAGTTAAATCATTTATAACTCAAGATCGGCTGCACCGATTTTAATGATCTCTCATTTGTTGGATTTATCGATGTCGTGAATAACAGAATAACTCATAAAATATTGGAAAATTTGTGGAAATAAATTATGCTGAAAATTAATTTTGAAATAAATTAGATTCGGAACTCCGCCATTTTCCACAATTGGTAGTTCACGTCATGCCCGATTGTAGGTATTTTGTAATTATTGATGTCCACTACAAAATAATATAAATAGTAGAAATGCTAAAATAACATATTCATATCTATAAATATTTTTAATTTTTGAAGCCAACATTATATTTATCTTTAATTAAATAATTATAATAGAAGTGATAATAACACTATGATATTTATTACAGGTGCTACAAAATTGCAAAGCAAAACCTTTGGAAACAAATATGTAAGCTAAACGTATAAAAAATTATATCTTTCTTTATCACCCCTTTTTTGTCTTTTTCAAATATTCTTTGCAATATCCTGGATGCGGAGAAAGTAATTATTTAATCTAAAACAATTACAGCGAGGGAAACACGACGACATCAGCTGCTGTCGAACAAAAATCAAGCACTGTAACACAAACGACACCACACAATGTCACACCGACAACTAACAATGGCACAAGTAAGTTGAACTGGTCACACTAGTAACAATATTTGTCATCACTTAAGGAATTCCTAATTTTAATAAAATATACGTTAAGAGCGGCCAATCCGTCTTACTTTTCATACAAAAGCTCGTACGTGATTATGGCATTGTAACAGATTTTTCTATGAAATTATTGAACTAATAGGTATCTTGTGCACTATATCTAGGTTTCTATCGAAACAAAAGATCAAAATTTTCAGAAATAAATTCACTGTAAGCCTCCAAAATCAGCTTTATTTGAAAAAAAAAATACCTGAACATCGACAGACGAGCATGAGGTTCACTTGATCGTAGGTGATTCCTCATCTACAGAACATCTGTCAATGATGCGCTGTCGACCTACTTTTTACTTCGAGCATTCGGAAATCCATAGACTGAAACCAAAATGCGCAATAAGCACTTCACGGTTTTTAATATATGACCGGTGGTTCGTTACCCGGTCGGAATTTCGATATTCCCCTCACCCGTTCAATTACCGAAGTTACTAGATGTTGGGAAAACATGCTTCCAGAAAATCATAAGCATGCCGTCCCAGTGGAATTCGAACCCACGACCCATTGGTGCGCACGGCAGGTGTAGAACACGCCAAACGCTCCCACGAGCACGTTCGATAGAACCCCTGCCGAAAAGTTCTTTTAACACTTTGACTGCTGAAACAATAAGCATTCTTCCATTAAGACATTCGTGCTTACCATTCGGTCAAATGCTTACTTATTCTTTATAATAAATAATATACGTAAGTATTCAGTCAATAATATATATATACATATATATACAGTATACACTCTCCCTTCTTACAACTTACCTGCCGGCATAGCATGACCGCCACGAGATATGTTGCGGACGAGAGAAGACAAACTAAGATATAAGATATATCGATATATTATATCTCGACATCGGCAATTTTGATAGAAAAGATATCTCGATCGACAAATATATCTATTTTTGATATTAAAAGTCGAGTTTAAGTGTTATTGTCATGTTAGACCCGGAAGAAATAAAGAGATAGTCGATTAAAACACGAGAAAACGGTCGACAAAATTTTGTCGTTGTTGTCATGCTAGGCCGGCTGAAGTAAGAACTAATTATGTTAACTAATACTTATTATTCAATATTGAGAAAAGAGAGAATTAAATCTATTTGCTACTTAACCGATGTTGATGAAACTTCCCATTGGAAAAAAAAAAAGTCTTTTAAGTGCAAGAAAAGTCTTTTCTCTTAGTTCTAGTAGTTTTTGTAACAATTACTCTTATTTTGATTCACTAAGTACTGTTAATTTTTACTATTATTATTATTAATTTCTTTTTGTTTTTTGCGTCTGAGGCGCAAACTAACTGTCCTTCTTTGTAACATGTTCCACCCTTTCAGATGGCGTCACAAGCACCAGCACGACAGCGACTACCGTGCAAGATGGCGTAACAAGAAACAGTACGATACTGACTAACTCTACTCTAGCACCGTATGTTATTCCTATATTTTTTTATCAATTATTTATTACAGGCCTATAAAAAGAAGTTCTCAATTCGTCGCGTACTGTATCCAATGGATTAGTCCATAATATGTTGTAGTCCTATTTCAACAGAATAAAACTGGGTTTATTAATATTTTTATCTATACTTGATATTATAAAGAGGAAATATTTGGATTTTTGTATGTTATAAATAAACTCAAAAACTACTGAACTGAATTTTAAGTGATGGCGGAAAGAAAGAACAGGATACATTTTTTTAAACCAATTACAGAGGACTTACAACGCCTTCAAATGTTTCATCCTCGACAACTGAAGTAACAAGCAGTATCAGTAGCAGTACAACATCAACTGACACAGCAATATCTACCACTGTTAAACAAATTCAAAACAATGGAACAGGTACGTTCAGTCAGTTACAAAAAAATCAAATTCAAAATCATTTATTCATTTAGGTAACATAATGTACATTTATGAACGTCAATAAAAATACATATTAAATGCTTCTAATTTTACATTTACTGCCAGTTCTCAAATCAAGGGCGTAGAACGGACGAGAAGAACTGGCAATAAACTCGCCGTCACTCTTTTTAATCGCCAAGTTTTTCGTTTTACAAAATTTTTGTAAGGAGCTAACCATTACACCATGTTCCACATGATATATTTAAGTAATTAACTATAATAATTAAAAATATTGTATATATATAAACGAAAAAATAAAATAAAAAACAAAGATTTGTCCTCTATCAGCAGTAAATATGCTGAAATAGGAGCACTCACTTACATTCTCGTGGGAACAACACTCAAACACATAGTCAAAATAACTAATATCACCGCATACACGAATTCAAGTCCGACCTGTCACCACAAGTAGCACCCGTTCTGTTAAACCGTTCTGGGTTAAACGTAAAGACGACAACACCGCCACTCAAGTCCCACGGCGAAGTCTGGAACTAAACGTGACAGCTCTGTCATCTTGTTGTATACCAGCCGGCCTAGCATGACAATCGCGACAAAATTTTGTCGACCGTTTTCTCGTGTTTTAATCGATTATCTCTTTATTTCTTCCGGGTCTAGCATGGCAATTACACTTAAAACTCGACTTTTAATCAGTGGCGGGACTACCATACAAGCCCACAAGACCGTCTTGCTGATTTCAACATAATACGTGTTTATATATATATATTTTTTTTTTTAAATCATTGATGAAAGTAGAAGAAGCGAAAGTGGTATGTAAGGATCGGAGCATATGGAATTCCGTGATCTCTGCCTACCCCAATGGGAAAGAAGCGTGATATATATGTATGTATGTATGTATATATTTATATAACATATAATTACGTAATCGTATAAGTTATATATGACATTATTATATTTCTTTTTAATGCATTAATAAGGCAAAACAGGCGTTTGGGCTTGTATGGTGGTCCCGCCACTGCTTTTAATATCAAAAATAGATATATATTTTCGATCGAGATATCATTTCTATGAAAATTGTCAATGTCGAGACATAATATATCGAGATATCTTACATCTTAGTTTGTCTTCTCTCGTCCGCGACATATCTCGTGGCGGTCATGCAAGGCCGGCAGGAATGCGTGATACGAATAATTGTTTACGTGCAATCATTTTTGGGAAGTCGAGAAATGTTAAATTGATGGGATGTAATAGAAAAGTTACACTTATTTTTTATGTTAGATATCGACAGACGAGCATGAGGTTCACTTGATGGTAATTAATACCTCAGCCACAGAACATCAGTCAATGATGCGTTGTTGACCTAATTTTTACTTCGAGCATTCGGAGCATAGACTGAAAGCGAAACGCGCAATATGCACTTCACGGTTTTTCCATCTATGAACGGTTTTTCGTTACCGGAATTGCGATATTCCCCCGTTCAATGCCCGAATTTATCAGAAATTGTTTACAGAAAATTATAAACATGTCGTCCCGGTGAGATTCGAACCCACGACCCATCGATGTGCACGGCAGGTGTTCCACCGAACCCATCAAAACCCGTCCTACTAATTGTACTCAGGCCATTCGGTAATCCATAGCCTAAAACCAAAACGCACAATCTATTATTCTTTTCTATTTATGAATATGGTTTCGGTTAGAGTATTCAATATCCCATTTTATCAAACTAGATTCTAGAACTTTCGACCTTTAATCGAGTGGATGGAATATATAGATATTATAGTATATATAATATAATATATAGTATAGACTAATATTATAAAGAAGAAAGCTTTGTTTGTTACGATTAAACTACTCGACCGATTTTAAAAATTCTTTCACCAATAGAAAGCTACATTATCAGCGAGTAACAGGCTTTTTGTGTATAGTATTGCACCCGTGCTAAGCCGGGGCAGATTGCTAGTATAAATATAAAGATCCCGTCGGGATTCAAAGTCCAAACAGATCGGAACGCAAAGAATATGTACCACCTAATGCTCGAGGCCGAAGCTTCGTGAATTAAATTGTAGTTAAAGTTATGTGTTAATATTTTAATACACAGTGTTTATTTTTTTTTACAGATAGCGAAATAAAAACCAATACGACAGTGACTACTTCAACGGAGTAAGTTCTAGAAATGTATATTTTTGCGCTCTTCTAAAATAAATAGAAATGCTGTTGTATAACATAAAAAAAAATGAATATTCTATCTCCTGAAGTCCTTTTGGCTATGAATGTTGTCATTTGTGCACATATACATTGTTTTAGTGTGCGTAATCTTGGTTCTTTACGAGTTTTCCTTTACGAGATATTTTGTAATGAAATTCAACTACTGTGCGATTTATATACCATTTCAAATTTCTGTCGCTTTACAAAGGTCATACTTTCTCAAAGACTACTATAGTAAATTGGAAAATAACAAAGTAGCCATATTAATATAAGTTGCTGTGATTCTGGGCATTATATTTAATATGGGGATTGGGTTTTATTACTACTCTATAAAAATGTATTATTTATTTATTATAAAGGACAAAATTGCGCCAAACGGATAAAATAACTGAAAATGTAGTATCCCATTTTTAGGACATTCCATTTTTAAATATCTTAAAATCATGTCTATTTTCTGTTTTTTATTTCTAATTTAAAAAATTATTATTAAATACAGAACATCTACAGGAGGTACACCTGAAACAGTTACAAGTAAAACAGTCACCGAAGTAACAAAGAATAATACAACAGCAGCGAGCACAATTACTACTTCTGAAATGCCCATCACAACAGTATCAGGTAGGCTGAACTAGTTACAATACTTTGTAAAAAACTTGAAACGTAGTTGAATAAACATTATATTGTGCTGGATCCAAGTAGTACCGTGGTAAGTCAGCCGTTAGAGGGGTTTAGTGGGCGTTGCTCACCCAGATATCAACAGACAAGCATGAGCGTCACTTGATGGTAGGTGATACCTCTGCCACAGAACATCACTCAATGAAGCGTTGACCATTTCATAAGACTACAATCGCTACCAAAGTCTATGAAACCTTGAAGAAACTTGTCATTTACACTTATATTTTTAAAATATTAACAACTAGTTTCGGATACGATTCCTTTCAAAATATATCTTAATTTGAAGATAATTTGATTAATTATTAATATTAGATACATAAGATAAGTTGTAATTGATTAAATTTTAACAATTGAAGATTTGGTAACCGATGATTTAACATCAAATCCTGCTCAATCCCTTTATATACAAAAAAAATCAGTCAAGAAACTTTGGCTGATTATATGAAAATCAATCACGGCAAAAAAATATTATGACAGTAAGATATCTCCTACCGTTATATTATATTCAATAGGTGATTTAGTGAAAATAACAAAAAGTAATTATTACAATGATGGCAAAAGCAAAATGTAAATGCCGAAGATTGTTGGTCCATATAAAGTATCTAAATGTTTATGTAATCGTTAATATACCAGGTTTAATACCAAATGATACGAAAGCGTTGTAGCATCAGATAGGATGTGGCCTTGGATACATATCCAAACATTATCTATATATATATAAAAATTTCGTGTCACGATGTTTGTTCGCGATAAATTCCGAAACCACTGAACCAATTTTTATCAAATTTTGTAAGCATTTGTAATTTGGTCCAACTTGGGATATAGGGTAGTTTTTATCTCAATTATTGATCTCAATATTTGTTATTGCAAATTAAATGTATTAAGTTCGGAACTCCGCCATCTTGACAGCTCACTTCATGCATTCTTACTTCTTAGCTTTTTTGGAATAACAGATGTCCACTGCAAATCAGTTACATATTAGACAATAATATAAAAAAGTGGGCAAATGGGCATATTCAAATTTAAGAATAATTGTATAATTTCGAAGCCAACATTGTGGCAGAACAACGTCTGCCGGGTCCACTAGTATTTATATAAGAATTAAACAAATCTTCTGGCTCTGAATATATTTCATCTAGCTTCAGAGCTATAATAGTGGTTTTGATTCGATAATAAATTATAAATATATAAAAAAACAAACAAATGCGTAAATGCTCGAATGTTTAAAATAGCAGTAAGTAATACAGGAAAATTTATTATTTTTTATACAAATTCTTACATTTAATTAGCTGATATTTGATTTTGTGTGTTCCAGAAATAGCACGTTTGTGGATGGCAGAGTGTTGTGATTCGTCAATTTGAAAGTCAAAATTGAGTCGTGATATATATTTCATTTAAAGGGTCTTGCCGGTATGGCTATGGTATTTTTTAGAGATGGTCATTCCATGATAACTCCATAAAAATGCCTAAAATATAAATAAAATCATTAGTACCTATTATAATTCATGACAAAGCTTGGTACCAAAAGAAAAATAGAATAATATTCTCTAGTAACTCCTCTATCACATGCTTTTAGTATTATTATGTGGAAATACTGGTTACCGTTTACTGTAAGGAAATCGATTTTAACAAGTCTAAATTGGCTTAGTTGAAATACGTCTTAATATATATATTTTTTTGTTCATTGTTATTTAAAATTAATTTAAACAATCTTTTCAATTACAGGAGCCAGTACATTAAATGAGGAAACATCAAAGTGGTATGATTATTGTATTATATTTAGTTTTAGACGAAAACCAACAGAGAGTGGACTCTTGGGACATTAAAGTTTATTAGTGATTACGGGGATTAAGTTATTTCAGTGCAACTATTTGAGAAATGCATGTTTCCCTGAAGTTTTCTCTTGAAATGGTACAAGAAATAAAAAAAAAATATATTAGGTTGTTCACATCAAACATGTGGTAAGAAAAAAAATATTTGACATACAAGAGACTTATATTTAATAGTATGGTAATAATTTATAGATAATGGATAGCGAGCTATCCATTACTGCCTTCCAACGCTCTGGAAGTTTATGTACACTTTTGTATTTGATTTTCTTTACTTAGTGTGATTATATTTTCTAGTGAATTTATTAATTATTCCCAATCATCATTCGTGTTTCCTCGTAATATCCTTTTCACCAAAGCAGCGTAGTCTAACGACTGAGGAGATGTGTCCAAAGCCTTATTTTTTCTTTTAAAAATTCTATAACTATCCCGATTCTGTCCGGGCGGACATTATCTTGGAGGAGTACAGAATGAGTACATTTTTTTTTGTTCATTCATTCTGGGATTTCTTCATTTCGTATAGAAACATACAATAAAGCAGTGATTGTGTGACCTCCATCAAGAAGCCTAAAGGCTAATGCTACTAATAGCATCCTCTTCCTCTCGTGAACATTATATGCCACAACATATTGTGAAGCCTCTTCATTTTTCTCCAGCCAGAACTTTTGCTGAGTTCGGTCCGGAGGAGGATACAGGAACCAAGTTTCATCGATGGCCAGTTCTCTTGAGCATATCAGGGTGTTTTTATATTTAGATAAGTTACATTTGACAGCTAATAATCGATGACCTTTTTGATCTTCAGTCAAATTGTCCCACTTACCGAGTTATTTTTTCAAATGAAGTATTTCTGTCAAAATCATCCAAACTGAACTGATTGGCAAAAGCCGCTGGGAAATGTGACGCACTGAATAACCTTTATGATCCCTCAACAGCTCCTCAACATCATGCCTTCTCTACTCAGAATCTATTAATTCTCTGTGGTCACCTCCTCTTCTTTCTCTAACCTCAAATTCATTCTTCCTAAATCCAGTCACCCACGACTCCACTGTAAGCTTGACCACCTAATAGTTGTACTAGTTGTTTCTGAATTTGCTACGCAATCCAGCCGAGATCCACACCTTTAACAAAAATCCCCTGCTGATAGCCATCTCTCGACTTTTTAATTGCTCTTGATCCAATTTGAAGTAAATTTAGAATTGAAATGCAATAAACACGTATTTCGTCTATTTATACTCTTGTATTACAACGAGCTGTACAATGCATCCGTTCTCGAAATATCGCGCTTCATGTCACCACAGGTTTGGTGTGAATAACCTTATATATCACAATTATATATCTATAGTAAAGCGGGACCACCATATAAGCCCAAACGCGCGGTTTCCCCTATTAACGACTGTGATTATCTTATCCAGTAAATTCAACAAACGATGAGTCACAGTTAAGTTTTTGACGGGCTCGTTGATGCCTACTACCATAATCACAGCGCTGGTGTTTAGTCATTAATAGGGGAAACCGGGCTTTTGGGCTTATATGGTGGTGCCGCCATTACTATAGATATATAATTGTGATATTTAGAACCTTGGACTCTTTCTGGACCTGTAGGATGATGAAAAGATAGGCCCTCTAAGATAGAATTAAAAAAATGCTTTTCGTGATCCCTTTTAATCGTATTGTTGATTGATAAAAATCGAATGGAGAACTGTTTAGTCTCATGAAATACAATTTAAACGTTTATTTGACGTGCTCCCCGATGGGATGAAACCTTGGATAAAAAGGTCACTGGATTCAGTATAATGTGTTCGTTTTGGCAAACAATCCATCACTCACGCTGTTTCATGCTAAGGCCTAGTTACCTCAAAGGTACGCAATACCTTCCATCATCGCACTACACGTCACAAACAGTCCTATCCCTCATCACCTCGATGAATGAAAGTCGAGCACGATACGGTTCACGCGCAACTTCATTTCACGTATCTACAACTAAACGGTGGAATGAACTACCGCCATCAGTGTTTCCATCCGATTACGACCTCGTTAGTTTTAAAAAATAAGCCTATAAATTTTTAAAAGGCCGACAACGCATCTAAGACCCTTGAGGCACGGATGTCAATGGGCGGTGGTGATTACTTACCATCAGGTAACCCACCTGCTCAGTTGTCCGCTCTGAAATAAAAAAAAACATATCCTGCGGGGCAAAGTACTTTAACTTCTCGTTTTTCGCTATACGTAATATTATATTGTTTTTAGGACTGGCGGTCAAATCACAGGTGTGGTATTTGGGGTCACAGCAGGAGTTGTAATTCTTGCTGTTTTGGGAAAAATTGCTTGGACTAAATTCATGTAAATATTAATCAATCAATAGTACTTAAGTGTTATACTTAAATAACAAAAATCCTCGATAAGTTAAACGAGGATAGTGTTTATTACTTATGTTATACTAGTATATATGTATGTAGCTATGCATATCTAAATGTATGATTAAATATTTATGAAGAATAAAAAAGTTAAGCAAATTATTGTATTTTATTTCTCACGTAAACAAGTATCTTTACTATTTAAAGATATTTTTTTAACGTTTTATATAGAAACATAGATATATTATGTACGTTTAACTACTGAAAATCAGTGTTAGAGGAAAAGGATATAAGTTCTTCCGATGGGGAGTCACTTTTAATCAGGGACTGAAACCGGTTAATTTTTATTTTCCAAAATACGTGTCTGACTGAGGTACCATGATATTAGTTTTAAAGAGTAATACACACTAAACTTACCACAGTAATTTTTTTCAGTAAATATGAATAACAGCGAAAGAATATCAACAAAAACCTTTATTATACCGGTATAACTCCCATAGTAAATTAACCGGTATTCAGTACTTGCTTTTAATTACACAGATTTTGCATACGTAAAGAGGGAGTTGAAAAGAGATCACTAAACATTTCAACCGCGGGCAAATATTGTTTTCAATTTTTATGAAAATATGCCGAACCAGGTCTGCATCTCGAAAGTGCTCCATATTTTTTCTATAAATGTGTATCATCTATATTTCAATGTGATAGAATAGGTCCTTTATTTCGCCTCACGTTTAGTATATATTTATTTAAAGATATTATAGAATCAATAATATTTGTGTTTCGGTGTGATATAATGGGTCCGTAACGTAATATAATAAAAATAATAAGTTTTTCTTTCTTTTACATAAATTATTACCTGCCCAAAATAGATAGACACCAGCCAGGAAGCTACTGAAAACAATGTTAGAGGAGAAACTCCCTAACTTAACACATAATAATTTATTAATGTTCTTCATGCCTCTCATATCTAATATATAAAATTCTCGTGTCACAGTTTTCGTTGCCATACTCCTCCGAAACGGCTTGACCGATTTTGATGAAATTTTTTGTGCTTATCCGGTATCTATGAGAATCGGCCAACATCTATTTTTCATCCCCCTAAGTGATAAGGGTTGTTCACCCTTAATTTTATTTTTTATTTTTTAGACGAAATTTTTTGTTTTTATTTTGTTATAATGTGGCATTAAGAAATACATACAACCCCTGCTTTTTTGTCAAAAAAATCTAGACCCGTGCGAAGCCGGGGCGGGTCGCTAGTTAATTTATGGGATAAAGCGTATAAGCTTTAAGCTGTTAATTATGTTCTTATCCTTGACGTTTCTGTGCTTGAACAGTTAACTTAGTAAATATTGATGCCTGATGGCTACTTCTCCGGCTACCGGTGTACCTTAATTGGACGCTGTTAAGCAATACAGTGTCAATCCACAAAATGACAAAAATTTTAATGTTGATACCAATCACTTCCTTACGAGCTGGAGTACATATTTCAAAAGAGATATCATTTAAGTCGTTTTAATAGCAAAAATATTGAAAAAAACTAGTGGGCACGAAACCCTAACATGTTTAAAATATTTAACAATAATGCACTTAATTCTATTACTTTGATTACTACCAAGAAAAATTATATAAATTTATTGTAATAATAATAATTACAAAAAAATCAATTATTTCTGTTATTTTTTAAAAGAATTTTACTAAAACCGAATTAAAATTTAAAATTCAATTTTCTCAAAATGGCAACCATGTGGGTTTGTATTGCTTAACAGCGCCCAATTAATCCTTTCCGCAATCCTATTTCTTTATCATATTAATGACTAGTAACACGTCCCGGCTTCACTCAGTGCAATTTAGATGAACTTTACAAAAAAACCTATGTTACTTGCTGATAATGTAGCTTTGTGAAATAATTTTTTAAATCGGTCCAGTAGTTTTTGAGTTTATTCGTTACAAAAATACAAATCATTCCTCTTTATAATATTCTGAAAAGAATCTGAAAGGTCTTATGATGAAAAATTATTTAAAAAAAAAGAAAACGAAAACCGACTTCAAAACTATACAATGTACAAACTTAAACTAATAATTAAAAATAATATTTTAATTATTTCAAAGCCAGAGCCTTAAAGGACAATCAACAAAATTATTTATACTTATAAATCTATTTAATATTTATTAAGAGCTATTTATTTAGAAATGCAATTGGTTGGAAAAAGTACTGGTCTTTAAAGGAAATAATGGAGTCCAGAGAATTAAGCATATCATTGAAAAGAAAGACATTCAATACTTGTATACTGCCATGCTTGTCATATGGGTGCGAGACGTGGGCACTCACAAAATCCCTAAGAGAAAAACTCGCGGTATGTCAGAGGGCAATGGAAAGGAGTATGACGGGCTGCAATAAACGTGACAAAATACAAAATAAAGACCTTCGAGCAAAAACAAAACTCACCGACGTCCTGACTCAAATTGACAAACAAAAATGGCGATGGGCTGGACATTCTATCAGGGATACGAAAGGAAAGTGGAGCAGGACAGTGACAGAGTGGTACCCAAGAGATGGGAAACGGAGTAGAGGAAGACAGTGCATCAGATGGGAAGACGATTTCAAATTCACAATAGGACCAAACTGGATGCGGGTGGCGAGAGATAGATGGCAGTGGAAATCGTTGGAGGAGGCCTTTGCCAAGAGGCACACTGAAATAAGAGATATCCTTTAACACTCTTTTTAATTTGCATGCACTCATAGAATTGTAAAACTTGTATACTCTTATTATCAGATTAAAGGGCTTTATTATTATTATTATTAAGAGCTATTTTTGAAGTCGGTTAAAAATAGTAAACATATTGTTTAAATTTTTTGAAAATGTTAAAATTTGATCCACATTACAACAGACGGAAAAAAAACGGAAAGATAAATATTATAATATTCTGATAATATCGCTACAAAACAATAATATTTAAAAAAGGTTTCCTTAACTAATCATTACATACTAATTAACTGATAAGAAAAAACGGGTCAAAAGGCGCTGCATTTAGCTTCTGCTTTCTTATTTTAACTTATAACAAACAAAATTAATACAAATATTCAGGGTTTAATCCTAGAACATGACAAATACATTCGCAATAATATTTATTCTGTTCTAAAATAAGTTATCATCGTCGTTTAAACCGGAAATTAGTCAAACATAAAATATATAAATTATCTTTTAAATAGGGTGTCTTTAATTTTTGTGTATTTATGTTTTTGAGGGACCAGTTTTTTTTTTTTATGGAATAGGGGGCAAACGGGCAGTCGGTTCACCTGATGGTAAGTGATTACCGACGCCCATGGACATCTGCAACACCAAAGGACTTGCAGCTGCGTTGCCGGCCTTTAAGAAATATTTATATATTATAATACGGTATTTGAATCTTAGATTTTAAATACAAGGTTTAAAATGATATTTCGTAATTTACGCATACTCCTAAGTTAGCTTAAAGGAAAGTATCTTATGGGATGTAAAGGTGATCCAGCTGGAATCCTCACACAATGAAAAGAACATAATAGTAAAGTATCACAACTTTTTTTATTTTATATAAGAGGAGCCAAACAGACAGGCAACTCATCTGGTGGTAACACCAGGGGTTTTGGTATGAATAGTCTAATTTCTTGAAGGATCCCAAGTCTTATTTGTTCGGAAACACCGACAGTTGACAGAGCTGGTTCCACAGAATTGTCGTGGCAAAAAGTGACTTAGGTATCGTACAGTTGCAGATTTCCACTCGGTGGGGGTTTGATTTTCGAGTTCTGACGCGTTCCAGGTGCTTCCAGATGACCACGAAATTGAACGTCGCTTGATATGTCGATGCCAAGTTTTCGGACACTAGCTGCGGAAATCTTTGTTTTTTATTTTATTTTTTCGTTTATATTTTTTTTATAATTATAATTAATTACTTAAAGATGTCCTGTGAAATATGGTGTAATGGTTGCAGCTCCTTACAAAAATTTTGTAAAACAAAATCTTGGCGATTAAAAAGAGTGGCGGCCAGTTTATTGCCAGTTCTTCTCGTCCGTTCTACGCCCTTGATTTGAGAACTGGCAGTAAATGTAAAATTAGAAGTATTATTATGTATTTTTTATTGACTTTCATAAATGTACATTATGTTACCTAAATTAATAAATGATTTTGAATTGAATTGAATTGAAGAAAGGTTGGGGTCCTTAAAACGCGGTGATACGATAAATGGTATTTAAATAAAATACTGTATACCGGATTAAAACGTTATTTATTATTTATATTGTTTAAATTATATATCCCGACGCGGACGTTTCGAATGCTTTTCAGCAACCGTGGTCGCGGGGAGACAGAAAGATGACAGTTGTCTGATTTTTGAAATGTCACAAAGTTGCCATATTTAATTCAATTCAAAAATAATTTATTAATTTAGGTAACACAATGTACACCTATGAACGTCAATAAAAAATACATATTAAATGCTTCTAATTTTACATTTACTACCAGTTCCCAAATCAAGATAAATAATTTAAACAATATAAATAATAAATCGTGTTTTAATCCGGTATACAGTATTTTATTTAAATGGTATTTTCTTAGTGGTTAACGTAGTGGTTAAACTTGTTTTATGTGAGAATGTTCTGGAGTACTCGTAATAAGCCTACAATTTAGGCTTCATGCTCGTTTGTCAATAAAATATGAAAGTTAAAAAAGATGTGTACTTACTAGCTTAAACCAAATATATTCAGATTAGTAGAAAGTTTAGGAATTTTGAACTACTTACTTGGCTACACGATATAAGTGTGAACGTTTCATTTCTTCAAATCCTTAATATTTTTAAATAAAATACTTTATAACGGATTAAAATACGATTTATATTACGAGCAGACTGCCCGTGTCCACGGTTGCTGAAAAGCATCCGAAACGTCGGCATAAATAATACATAAATCGCGTTTTAATCCGTTATAAAGTATTTTATTAAAACTGTTTCACTGTTTACATATTTTATGAAATTTCATAGTCTGGGTGACAAAGGGTAGTAAGCTCAGCATATTATGCTGATAGTGATGTGACTACCGAATTTCAACTTATCCCTTTACCACACTGCGCTAAAGTCAAATAAGCCAGCCTTACTAAAATGTGGCAAGAGAAAAAGTGCCATAATTTAAACCAAATTTATGGTTATCCTACTTTAATTATTCATTTACCAAAGCAATTATGTGTCATCAGTTATAACAGGTTTTGCAAAGAGTGAAGTGTTATTTTGAAAATGTCATTTTTTTGTTCTTTTTTATTCATATTGGGATTATTTTCTTCTGTTTGGTGCCAACTGTGTACGGAAAGAGCTGTGTAAGTAGATGTTTTTATATTGGATATAATAGGGAAACCGCAGGTAGATCGCATATGTTACCCTGTAGTCAGCGCGAGCGGCTTAGCATTGAATGTCCTGGGTTCAAATCCCGGGGAAAAAAGTGTTTCAGTCGGGCATGGGGGAGAAGTCTGATCGCCTACTTACCTGTAAAGAAAAGTTTATCAGTCAAACAAACCCCACGAGGGGACTCAGGAATTTATACACACACACCCACATACACACTTATACTCGTATAGTACAACAGATGATACTTGCTTGATGGTAGGTAATACTTTAGCTACAGAAAATCAAAGATGCACTTTTGTCCTATTTTTAACATCAAGTATTCGAAAATACTTACAAGGGGATCCCGCGTACTCGTCATCACCGATTTGGGCCAAACTTATCCCACATGCAGGTCACTGTAAATGAAAGTAGCCAAAGGGAGATTTATAGATGGCCAAGCGTTTAGGAGATATTCAAATTTTAAGCGGCTCTCGCTAGCGAAGTACCATTTATGTTAGGCTCGTTTCCAAGCAGCCGTTCGCGTTGGTGTAGTAGTAAGAGTGTTTGGATGATGATGCAATGGTCCCACGTTCGATTCTCCGTGTGAGAACTTTTTTTTCACTTTGATTTTTTTTTATTATGAATGGGAATTCCGAATTGAATAAGTCTAGAAATTTCCGAACTGTGAATTTCCTACGATTATGCCTTTTCAAAAATGTAAATCTCCCTTTGGCTACTTTCATTTACAGTCAAGCCCTGCATGTGGGGCATGGGGTTTGGCCCAAATCGGTGATGACGAGTACGCGGGGTCCCCTTGTTAAACTGATACTGAATGGCGCATTTCCGTCTAAAAATAATGGTTCACCCGGCTGGAATTTCGTTATGAGACCACGGGTATGGGGGATATACTCGTATATCTTTTTATGTCAGATGTCGACAGACACTTGATGGTAGTCAAGTAGTATTAGTCAATGATGTTGACCTATTTTTTTTTATATTTAATTATTGAAATTTCCAAACAAAAATGTTTACAGGTAAACTTCTCAGACCCGACGGGATTCGAATTTACGACCCAGTGGAACGCAAGGCAAGGTTTACTATCCAAAACGCTAAAGAGTCCGTCCATAATATTTAAAAATGTTTCAGGACTATTCGTTGGGTACCTCAGACTTATACACACACATATAGAGAGACGTATGACGGCCACTGTTGGTTTCGTTGTGTGCGGACTAGATTGGCTAGTTACACCGACAGCAAATGGGTGGCAGTGGGTATAAACTCATAATAAAAGATATTGTATTAAATAGGGGCTAAAAGGTCTAATCTATACCAATTTATATAATCTATAAAACGGTCAAATGAACTGTACATAGAAAAAAAATGCTTAAAACCGAGTCAGGGGGATGTAAGAAGAGAAATAGAGCAAAACCCTATTTTTTTAATTTTTTTGTTTCTCTGTCTGTTTGTTCCTTTGTACGGACTAATCTCCGAAAATGGTGGACCGATTTACATGAAATTTTGCATGTACAGTGTAGACCTTGTATCCCCGGTCACGATGGTCACTATTTTTAACTAGTGTAGTTCTAAACATTAAAAAGTATCAAGTTTACACGATGATAACTGGTAATTTATGTTTCTTTTTGTATCTTCAACAAGATTTTTTTTATACCTCTATCATGTGACAAACAGAAATTCGCTCTTTCAGAATGGAGTGACGAAGTTAACTGGTAAAGTTGGTTTTTTAGTATTGCTTAGATATTATTATTTTAATTATTAGTTCTGAAATACTAGTCCAAATTTGTATTTTATGAATTACGTTAGGTTAGGAACTTAAATTAAGACATATTATGGCTAGGCTATATAGACATAAGGCTAAATCTTCAGGAAAAGGGCCGAAGAGTACTTTCTTAAATTTTTAACCTGCTAAAGTTATCATTTTTCACAATCTTATTTATACGTTTTTAAGTAAGAATAATTTAAAATTTATTTTAATCGCACTGCCTACACACCTCTGCGCAAAGCCCAAGTTAATTATTTTTGTACACCTTTAATTGTGCAATAAAGAGTTTAAAATAAATATAAGGTTATAAAAAAAATTAAAGTAATGTTCAAGTACATATTAAAATGATAACTACAATTACTTTCAGAAACAATTTGTGGACGTGAAAAACGTTTGTTGTGATGGTTACGTTCAACGAGATGAAGAGCTGAGTGATACGTAAGTTCTTGAAAACGTGTTTTCATGTTAATAATCTTAATTATAATATTACCTGGAATCTAATAATTATATGACTATAATTTCATTAAGTTTTTACATAAATGTAAATAAATGAACATCCCTACTCTGTTATTCGATATTCGTCATCGTTGCTGTCATCAATTACTGTGGATATTTGGGCAAGTGAGCAGGTGGTTCATGATGGTTAGTATCCACATAAGCTCACGTATATCATAAATTATTGTTTGCTTCCTACAACGGATCGCGGATCTTTAAATATTAATTTAATTTTGGTTAATTTCAGAATTCAATGTGATCCTATATGCATACCAGCTTGCAAAAATGGTTTCTGTGGCAAACCTGGAGAGTGCCAATGTAACGAAGGCTACATTTTCGAGAACGGAAGCACTTACGTTTGTATACCTTTATGCAAAGGAGGCTGTGGTCACGGACACTGTACTGCACCGGACGTCTGCGAATGTAACTTCGGATATACTTTCCAAAACGACACTTGTCAACCAATTTGCAGCGAACCTTGTGTTAACGGCACTTGTACCGCTCCTGATACCTGTGAATGTAACATTGGCTACAGGAAATCCGAAGATAACAATTGCGCACCATATTGTTCTAAAGGTTGTACACATGGAACCTGTGTAAGCCCAGAAGTTTGTCAATGCATTGATGGCTATAAAAAGTCTGGAGATACATGTATACCCCATTGTGAAATTGACTGCGGTCAGGGAAACTGCACTGCACCAAATGAATGCTCGTGTCATCCAGGGCATAAAATAGAAAACGATACTTGTATACCTCACTGCACTTCTTGCGATCATGGTAAATGTATTGCTCCAAATATATGCGAATGCGATGAAGGTTGGTCAAATACAACAGGCATATGCCAACCCAATTGTTCATTTCCTTGTGGCAACGGTACATGTATTGCTCCAGACGAGTGTCAGTGTTTTGCTGGATATAATAATTCGGCAAATGGCGCTTGTATTCCTCATTGTTCACAATGCATTCACGGTACATGTGTCAGTCCAGAAGTTTGCGAATGTGATGCGGGTTGGACGAAAAATGAAGCAGATGTATGTGTTCCTTTTTGTAGGACAGCATGTGGAAAAGGAATATGTATACAACCAGATTTATGTGAATGTAATCCTGGCTACAAAGTAACTACATTATCTCATGGTGATAAATTAAACAATTCCGAAGTATGCGTTCCCGATTGTGGATCTTGTAATGGAACATGTGTTGAACCTAACAAGTGCGTTTGTGAATATCCATTTGGACCAGGTTTTGATCCTGACTGTACTGATATTGAATGCAACGTAACGCATTGTGTTCTTGAAAGTACAACGAATACAGTAAAAAGTCCATCTATCAGTGATGATGTTAGTGCTGTAGAAATAATTACAAAGGCGTTTGATACTTCTGTAAACATTGAAGATAGATTTGCTAGTGAAGGTCCTACAAGTGAAAGGGACTTTTCTGTAATTGCAACTGAAGACTCAGCTATTTACTCACATAATGTGAACGTAAGCACAAATAAAGGGTAAGACTGAAAGTTTCATATATTATATAGTTAATAGTTGTACATTATTTGAATTGTGACTCGGTAGAACACCTGCCGTGCGCATCGATGGGTCGTGGGTTCGAATCTCACCGGGACAACATGTTTATTATAATTTTCTGTGAGCATGTTTTCCCTACGTCGGGTAACTTCGGGCATTGATCGGGTGAGAGGAATATTGAAATTCCGACCGGGTAACGAACCACCGTTCATAAATGGAACAAAACCCTGAAGAGCATATTGCACGTTTCAGTTTTAGTGTACGGATTTCCGAAGGGTCGAAGTAAAATGTAGGTCGACAGCGCATCATCTATTGATGTTGTGTGGCTGAGGTATCACCTACCATCAAGTGAACCTCATGCTCGTCTATTTTAATTATCAATGTTTGTGAAGCTAGAGACAAAATCCTGAATCATGGGTTTGTACGCAGATAACATTAATTGACGGATGTTATACAGTCAGTATTGATGTGTACTTTACTCACAAATCCATTATTATTAACACTAAACCCAGTGGCGGATTTACCAGCAGGTTGAGTACGCTTCAGCCTAGGGCGGCAGATTTAAGGGGCACCAAATTTGGAGACCATTTTTTTTTTCTTTCAACATTTTTATAGAAATTCAGTGTAAAGTAAGACAGATTTCTGTACCTTACAGATTATTAAACTCTAAAAGTAAGTCTTACAGAGAGAAGTGTAGAAGACAATCTCTATCATTGTATTTTAGAAAATTTAGGAACACATTTATATAACAATTTTAACGCCAGAAATGTGTTAATCCACCACTGACTAAACCTACCAAGCTGTCAACATCGCTTTTGAGACTTTAATAAAACTTTTTAAACTCCATTTTTATTGAACTTTCTGCACGATTTTTTCTTTATATATAAATATTTAGCTATATATTATAGAAAAAGTCGTACAGTAAACTCAAGAAACTGAAATATAACAATTTTTCTTTGTCCCGAAAGCGGTCATTTCACCGCTCAGTAGGTTTAGTGTTAATATTTACTACTAGATGGTGTCCATTCACATGGGTTTTACGTGGGAAGTCGGGTTAAGTCACTAGTTTATCAATTAAATTCTATTTTTCATTATAAATCGAATCATTGTCATTTCTATGGATCTCTTTACTTCTTCTTAACTAAAATAAATTGTTGCCCATTGAATATTTACTAGAAATGTAGAGGGGATGATAAAATGTCAAGCATAGCGAGAGCAGTAACTAAAATTTGATGCGGTTTTCACTATCATTTGAAGGCTCTCTTCTACATGGGTCAAATTTATTATATTTGTGCGAAGTCGGATCGAGTCACTATTTTATCATATAAAAAAAAAATACTTTTATAAAAATATTATCTTTGTGTTAACCTTCATTAATTATTGTTTTTTATTTTCAGGTTTCCATATTGGATATATATAGTTATATTGTGTGTTATCTTAGTTGCTGTTGTATCTGCATTCTTATTTATAAAGCGAAGGAAATTAAGTCGTTTCTTTAATGGTGGCAGCTATGTTGTGGAAGGTATCTATCTCCTAATATTTATAACCGTCTCTTGATATCTCTATCATAAGTACATTTATGATCCAGTGTTTGTGGTCAGTAGTTATTAGAACAATGAACACAATCAAACTACATTTTATAATTAAACGTGATGCCTATCTCCTGAAAATAAACTACCCTTCATGTAATTCACAGAATTTAAAAAAAAAAAAATATATTAAATATTTAGGTAAAACATCAACATACGTGAATCTCTTTTGGTGTTTGTATGTTGTGATTTAAAGTTATTAACGAAGATATGCTACAAATTGTTTCAGAATCTGATCCGAGCCAGGAAAGAAACTCACAGTCGATATCGTGTAACGTAACTTATTCTGAAATAAAAAAGAGAAAAGATAACCTTCAATAAATAACAAATTAGTATTTTTATTACCAATAAGAATTATTTTAATTTAAATGTCATATATTAATATAATTGGTCTCCGCGCGCTACGACAAGATACCGTTGGCGGCTTGAAAAATGCGGCAACAAATACAAAGCCGAATTCGGCGTACCGCCGGAGCAAAATAAGAAAAATAAGAAAGATACTGGCATCACATACCATCGCATCAGTAAGTATTGTATAAATCGTCATAAATTTCACAGTAAAATAATATAACGAATCAGTGTTTTACACACACTACAATATTGAGTTGCCGCATTCAGGAACCTGCTTTTTCTTCATAGCGCGGTATCTAGTCGTAGCGCGCGGAGACCAATTATTAATTTATGGTAAATGTGTATAATGTTAACATTATATATTTATGTTTTTCAAGTGTTGTCGTGTAAAAAAATATGGCTTAATAAAAGTTTTGTTGATTATATTGGATTATTTAATCTTGAAAATAGCGCCATCTATAATTTTTCTTCGAAACCTTATTTACCATGAAATGTTAAGAAAATGACAACAAAAAACTTGGTTGTAGGAGCGATAGATGGCATTAATCCAGAAATGCATTTTGTTGCGAGGAGGTTGTGTGAAAATATTATTGCTGCTTTTTTGAAACATATAATATAGCGACATGCATTATTAAAATATTATTTGCACATACTACCTATATGTAGATATAGTTTTAATGTCGGTTTTTGTTTTTTTTTTTAATGTTATATACATTACGGACTAGCGTCACGTATACATATGTATGTATATCAATTTTAAATAGTTATTAGAGATAGAAGACAAAAACCTTCGTTTTTTATTCGTTGATTGTTTATTTTAATAATTAAATACTTCAAGATGTCATGTGGAGCATGGTGTAATGGTTGCAGGTCCTTACATACATGACTTACATACAAAAAAATATGGCGATTAAAAAGAGTGGCGGAGAGTTTATTGACAGTTCTTCATCGGTTCTACGCTCTTGATTTGAGAACTGGCAGTTAATGTAAATTCTAAAAGCATTTAATTTTTTTTATTGCCGTTCATAAGTCTACATTGTTTTACCCGGGTTTTACTTAAATAATAAATGATTTGAATTTGAACTAGAGGAAACCGATACCCAAAATGGGTTTCATGTTTTAGGAGAGAAAAAATTAAATTTAAAACATAAATAACATATTTATATTTCCCTTAAAAATTAAATGACATTTATTTTATTTGTAAAAAAAATAGAAAATTATATAAACGAGCTTTATTATTATTAATAGATCTACTCTGAACTTAAATTATTTATGTGTAGATTATTCTATTAATTTAAAGGACATTTATAATAGCGTGTTATGCAAATAGAGAAAAATATTTACTTGCTATTAAATTTTCATTACGACCTATGTAATGACTTATTTGTCGACGCCGCAGGTGTATTATTTGTATTGGTAAATTCTGAAATGTCATTTAAAATGAATTTCCGATGTTCCCGCATTGGGGGCGTTCGATTGGAACATTGGCTGTATTGTAAATGACGGGGAGTACCTCAAGAATAGACATGGGTCCCACTGCGCTGCGCCGCGCAATTGTGCCGGCACGCTTCAGTGCGCAGGGTGAGTCAGCTCACACATTCATAATGTGTTGGCGCACGGCGCAGTACCCGCTCACTGAGTGAACTATGAGCGTGGGGTTGCGTGCGTTTCGGAGGTTTCACTGCTCGCTTTGCGCGCCCCATTTTTACTGCGTCGTGGCGCATTTTTGAGTTGACTCAAGGAGCCGACACACTACACTGCGCCTGAGTTGCTGAGTTGGCGCAGGGAAATTCGCTGAGTTACCCATGTCTACTCAAGAACCCTCGTTTCCATTTTATTTCCTAAACAGATTCAACGTCTTTGCCTTCCCCTGTGTGGCGGTTAAATGAGATTATTGGCGAATGTCTGCATGTCATAGCGTCTTGGGTAAATATAAAACAGACTGGACATGTGGAGCTCTATATTTTTCCTTAAAATTGTAAATTCATAAGGTGAAAAATCTATCATAATATACGGGGTGCTGAATGGACATGGATCGGAGCTTATTTTGAATTAAAATAAATTTAGACTAAAAATAACAAAATACCAACGGCCATGTTCATAAACGTATTATAAGCTTGATATAGTTAAAATATGTTTTGTTTCTTTCGTTCTGTAGTCTTTTTAAATTCGATATTATTATTTAAGGTGTAAAAAAAAGTTTGTAGGGAGTAATATCCGGATCTACTAAACTGAATTGAAAAATTATTTCACCAATAGAAAGCTACATTATCAGCGAGTAACATAGGCTAGGTAACTTTTTTTAGTGTATAGTACATCTACATCGCACACGTGCGAAGCCTGGGCATGTTACTAGTCCATTATAAAGCTACGCAGAAGCCACGTAGAAGATACGTGTTCCGCAAACAGAGGCTCGTGTAATTAATGTCTACGAGAATATAAAATGGTATGATTGGTATTACTCCTAATAATGGCGAGACCGGAATGTCCGCCGACCATTATTAGATTCTTAACGTTCGTAAAGTATTAAGTATGTAGATATTTTCTAGGTTTTTTAAATTATATACTAGCTTTTATCACAGGTTGTGAAAGAAAAGAAAGAGTTTTTAAAATCGGTCGAGTAGTTTTTGAGTTGTCGTAACAAACAAACAAATCTTTCCTCTTTATTATATTAAATAGATATTTGAACCACCTGACCCCTTAATTTAAAATTTCATATTATTTCGACGATACGAATACTTTTTCGCAAGTTGTTCGTGCTGGGCCCTCGGTAACGTCTAGCCTGTCACTGTTTTGACTAATTTAGAATCATCTTACAAGTCCAACTACTTTTCTTCGTCCATAGATTCATGTATAGGGTATTTTTGATTAATTAAGCTATATATTTTTTTAATTTTACCGATAATTTAATACTTATTCTGTTATTCGGGGCATAGACAAATCCAACAAATAAGATTTCATTAAAATCAGTGCATCCCTTCTTGTGTTGTAAAAGGTGTAACAAACATGACTTTGTTTTATATATACGTATATAGAAAGGACTTTATATATTTAACATAAAGTCCTTGGTATAAAGAGAGATAAAGCTAACAGCGTGCGGCTGATGCGACACCCGCATTGAGCGCCGCCAACCATTACCAGAGGCCGCTCACAACAACGGCCAACCCAATGACCGCCCGCGACCAGATCTTCCCCTGCCGGCCAAACAAGGCGATCAGGGTTCCACGTGCTGACCCAAGAGAGGCCGCCGTGATGACATTCCGCGAGCTACGTAGCACGACGTCACATGTGTAGCTACATCGCAATAAATACTTAATTATTGACATGCCTACGCGCCACGAAGTCCTTGTCATTACTTTGAGCCCACGCCAATGTCGGCACTAGCTTTTATATTTACAAAATAAATAATAATGATCTAATTTCGGCAACAATTTCAAAAATAGATTTGTACATTAGACGAATATGATGAAACGTCTGGCTTTTAGTAAGCTCGTTTTTATAATTTGTTGCATTTTTTATTTATATTGTTGTATATTACATCTTTAATGGGGTCTCTATCTTAGTGTTCGTTGTTTTGCGTCGTTTTATTAATGTTAAACGGCAGGTTATCTCAGCTATAGAGTTATTGAACTATCAACGTTTTTTATTTCGAAAGTTCGAACATTCGGAAAGAGACTGAAATCGAAACGCACAATATTTACTTAACAGTTCTTCCATCTATGAACGGTGGTTCATTTAAATATGTCGACAACTTATTGATATTCTGTAACTGAGGTATTAACTACCACGAAGTGAGTGTTACGCTTATCTGTCGATATCTTAAGTAACCAATTATTGGTCCGACGGTCGGTTCACACAATCACCCTCTTAGGCCTTCATCTTAGAGGTTCATAAACATGATGGTATCTAGGAATAGTTAAACTTTGAATTGTTTATTTATTAAATTATTTGGTATTCAATAGACCGAGACAAAACATAAAGTTACATACGTTCATAAATAGCCTTTTATCTTCTTTCGTCTTTAGTTATAATCTATACATACTAATATTATAAAGAGGAAATATTTGTATTTTTGTATGTATCGAATAAACTTAAAAAGTACTGGACCGATTTAAAAAAATATATCACCAATAGAAAGCTATATTATCAGCGAGTAGGGGAGACCGGGGCTGGTTGACCAGGTTTCAGCTTAAAGGTTTCTATTTCTATTTCTTTAGAGTATATTCATTTAAAAATGGGTTCAGTTAATAGCTTTACTATTAAGCTTTGCAAGAAAGTGGCAAAAAGCACGTTATTCGTTATGATGTAGAGTACTGGCCAGTTTTTGTATAATAGGAAAAACTGGTCAACCTACCCCATGCTCGGGGTAGGTTGACTATTCACCTGGGGTAACTTGACCTATGAAGTTGTTAGGGCAAAATCTACGAGGATATGAGACAAAAGACACAAAAATGTATTACTCTTTTATTGAAACCAAGGCGATCTTACGTCATGTCAATTAAACAATAAAATTCAAATTATAAGAATAAACAATCAAACATTTAAACATTAGGCAATTTGAGTACCTAAAAATAAACAAAGTACTTTCTTATTAAGTATTCAAAACAAAACGAAATAATTTCTTATAAGTTTTAACCATTTGGTAACAAATAATCATATTAAACAAAATGCTCATATTTACGACGTAGCGTTGGAGTGTTTTAATTGGTCAACCAACCCCGTTATACATTAGTCTACTAGCCCCAAACCACTTTTTAACTTTTAAGCACATGCCATAACCTCAAAACTGCGACAAAACTAAATAGAATAATACGTAAAAGAAAGAACATGAATCGAACATTTGTTTGTGAATGCTTTGACAATCAATAACCATGAATAAATAGGCATTATTACAAATAATATTACATCAGAAATAATTACTTTCGTGTGTTGTTTTTCAATATTACGTTCCTTCTCTCAAACGACGTGGGTGCGCGACGCCGCGTTCCCGATGACTGAGTGGGGGGAGATGACGGACTCTTGTGTCTCACTAGTTAGCGCAAAGCTATTGCCTCGGACGAGTTTTTGATAGTTAGTCAACCTACCCCTATAGTCAACTAGCCCCGGTCTCCCCTAATAGGCTTTGCTTTTTTTAATCTACATTGCACCCGTGCGAAGCCGGGGCGTTTTGCTAGTCATTCATATAACCGTTCATAATCATTATTTTGAGATACAATCTGTTTAATTAAGATAGTATTTATTAATCTTTCGTAAATAGTGTTGTAATCTTTCAGAAATAATAAAAATCTTACTTTAAATTAAAATAAAAAAAAAAACCATTAAATGTTTAAAAAAAATTATCATCACATTGAGATTCAATCAGAAAATCGTTTCAAAGCAAAGCTCCTATTACCGGCGTTCAGCCCCGAAGCATTTATCGGCTAATTTTCGTATCGTGGGGTGCTAGCAAACCTTATTATAGATTTAATATTGGTCTTATTTGCAGAGACAGATGGAGCAACTTCAATATACCATTCGGGAACAGGAGCAAAGACTACGGATGAACAACATAGAGATAAAGGGAGTGCCTATTACAAATAGTGAAAATCTTTTTTCACTTGTCACTAGGATTGGTGATCTCATCAATTGTCCATTGACAAAAGAGCAGATTAACTACGTAGCTAGAGTGCCAATGCGAAACGATAAGAAGAATAAAACTATTGTAATTGCTGTACATAACAGGTACCTCAAAGAGGACTTCGTTGCTGCCTCAAAAAAACACTCCATTACTCCTATAGATCTGGGCCTGCAAGGTAATAATCGGATATACGTAAATGATCATTTAACATTGGAAAATAAACTATTACTGAATAAGGTCAAAGTGTTAGCCAAGGAAAGACATTATTCTTTTACATGGGTGAAAGGATGCAAGATTTTCTTAAGAAAAAGCCCTGCCTCCCCGGCATTAACGATAAAGTCGGAAGCAGACTTGAAGAAACTATGAGTCCACTAATTCCAAGTATTCTCTCCTATCTCTCGGTATTTTTTGTTTTACTGATTATTGTATATTATGTGTACTGCTTGAAGAACTTGCATTCATTTAAGGTATCTATACATTTTATTATTTTATTTATATTCGCTATGAGTGTTATTATGATACTTGATGTTATAGCGCTGCACAGTTTGAGAATCTTACGCTTGCTTAGACGTCCGCGTCGCCTATCGAGCGCTGCGCGCGATTCGCCATTCGTGTTTTGCTTGCCTACCGCCAATATTGCTTGTTGCTTGGTGATGTTCCTGTTATTGCTATTTCATTTGCTTATTTCAACATTTATTTTATACTGTAAATATTTTGTATATTTACTTAGCCTATGCTTTATATATTTGCCGGCGAAGTATGTAGCTATAGTAAATATTATGATCATAAAAATAATTATAAGGCCCTGTTTATTTTCTTACATTATACTATTACCATTAAAATATTACTTTTCTTGCAATATTTTACTAGATAAAAGAATGTTGTTTATCTTAATGATTATAAACTTCGGTATACTCTATCGTATATTCATTATTAGAATAGCACTCAAGGATAAAACGGATTCATTGCGTAATAATTTATTAGGGTTACCTACTATTGTTGATGTTTTCTTTGAAACAAATACTTTATTCAACATTATTGGATTTTGCGCTTTAAATATGTTGCATTTTAAATCGAGATTAAATAATCTATATATTATTCGATTATTACTTAGTGTTTTGTACAACTTAGAATATTTATTTATAATATATTCTGATACAGGTTTTTGGAAATTACGTACTAATAGTTTTGTTTTCTCACTAAAATGTAGTATTACGAATATAATTAATTTTCTAGTGCTACTAACATTAGAATATATCATTACGTTATCTTCACGCCATACATTTTTAATCATTTTACATTTGATTAAGTATACTCAACATGGTGGACTGCTGAATACTCTAAGGCAACTTAACTTCATTAAAAAAATACTTAATATTGTACTGTGTATGGGCATAGGTACATGGATAAGTTATACTTTGTTATATACATACTTTAAAGTAATTAACCATCTTGAGATAATGCTTAATTTTATTCTTATTTATTTAATTAAAATAATAATGTTAAATATTCGTACATTTATGAACATAGGCAACTATTTTATTTATAATCCTGTTGTATTACGTCATGAGTACTCTGTCTTCTATGTTATATACTTTTACGCTACTCTAGTATTGAATCGTAGTACACAGGCCTCCTAACAATATTTTACCAGAATGTCCGCGGGCTGAGGACTAAAACTTCACAATTCTATAGAAACGTTTTATTAAACAACTACGACATTATATGTCTTACGGAAACCTGGCTGGCAGATGGTATATGTAGTAGCGAGTTATTTGATGATCGGTATCTTGTTTGGCGGCGTGATCGTAACTATAGGGAGACCGCTCAGACCCTTGGAGGGGGAGTACTTGTAGCTGTGCGTCGCGAGCTAGCAGCCACAAGTAATAATGATTGGTGTTCCTCCGCGGAGGACTTATGGGTCACTGTATCGATACGTCGCCATAAACCCAACATCACTTACAAAATGCATATTTGTGTTGCTTACATGTGTCAACAAAATTTAGGAAATTCATTTGCCGTACAAACGGAATTATTTTCCTCTAATCTTGCAGATATAGTGATAAGTAATCCTCTTGATAAATTCATAGTTCTAGGGGATTTTAATTTACCGAACTTGATATGGGAAAACTCGGATGATGGCTACTCCTTCCAAGCTTCAAATATTCAGGGTACACATCAATTCAACCTGATTGATTGTTTTAGTCTTTGTAGCTTGCTTCAATATAACTCTTTTCTTAACTCCAACAATAGATTATTGGATCTTGTCCTTTCTAATGAGAGAGTTTCAGTTGATAATCCCAAACATCCACTGACACCAGAAGACCCGCATCATAAATCTCTTGTAATCTCCGCTGATTTTACGCAATTACATAGTTTAGAGAATAGACCTTATCTGCGATACCAGTACCGCGCGGGTGATTATGAATCCATTTGCGCGAAGTTAGACTCAGTAGATTGGGATTATAACATGTGCAATAGGACTTTCAGCGACGCTATAAGTTTTTTCTACGATACTCTGAATGATCTCAGGGAAAATTACATACCTTCTAAATTGGTCGTCTCTAAGAATAAATATCCGCAGTGGTATAAATCTCCTCTAATAAAAATTTTAAAAGAGAAATTCAAATATCACAAAAAATACAAAAGGTATGGTAACCTAAGTGACTACCATACTTTTAATGTCCTCAGGGAACGCGCCATTGTCATGGAGCGTGAGATGTTCGAGGCTTATATGATAAATATCGAGAATAACATAGCTAAAAATCCTAGAGCTTTCTGGTCATATGTGAAGTCAAAAAAGGGTTCGAGTACTTACCCCGCAGTTATAAAGTTTGGTCAACTTTCTTCCAGCAATGGAGAAGGAATTTGTAATATGTTTAGTGATTTTTTCCATTCAAATTTCATTAAACCCTCTACCTCTGAAGGGAGCTGCTTACCTCACTCAATTGATGATGCTAGAACACCTATTTCATCTATTAAAATCGTGGAATCTGAGGTACTGAACCTCTTCAAATCTTTAGACCCTAATAAGTCAGCTGGGCCTGACAATATACCACCTGTTCTAATTATTAGCTGCGCTCGCAGTTTAGCAGTCCCTCTGACACTCTTATACAATCGTTCTTTGAAAGAAGGCCATGTTCCTACAATATGGAAAACGGCATTTATTACACCTGTTCATAAGAATGGACCGAAAGATTGTGTTGAAAATTATAGGCCTATTTCCAAGTTGTGTGTTTTCTCCAAGGTACTAGAAAAACTTGTATATTCACAGCTTTATTCTGCACTAAAACATACACTTAGCGAACATCAACACGGCTTTCTTAAAGGAAGATCCACTTCATCGAACCTTTTATTATGTAGTGAATTCCTAACAAAATATATGTCCGAACCATCTCAGGTTGATGTTATTTACACGGATTTCCGCAAAGCATTTGATAGATTAGATCACAGTATCCTGCTTGACAAACTCCATAGAGTGGGAATCCATGGGAACCTATTCAGATGGTTTTCCTCTTACGTCCACAATCGATGCCAAACTGTGGTTCTTAATGGCTTCACATCGGCCACCATGACAATTCCCTCAGGAATTCCTCAGGGATCTTTATTGGGACCTCTCCTCTTTAACATTTTCGTAAACGATATTCCTTCATGCTTTTTACACTCAAAGATTATTCTTTACGCAGACGACATGATGATACTCTGTCCAATCAAAAGTCAGGATGATACAGTTCGTCTGCAGAGAGACTTAAAGAGCTTTGAGGATTATTGTTACGTTAATAGGATGGACCTCAATGTATCTAAATGTTATGTTTGTTCATATACTCGTAAGCCGTTACCCATCCTGGCTAGCTACACTATTTCTGGTAAAGCTCTTTTAAGGGTTTGTTCTATAAAAGATCTAGGAGTTATTTTCGATTCCAAACTTCTTTTCAATGAACACGTAAATAGCATTGTTAAGAAAGCTAATAGAAACTTGGGATTCATTTTAAGAATGTCTACCGACTTTACTGCTCTTAAGACGTTGAAAATTCTTTATTGTTCATACGTACGTAGCCAGTTGGAGTATGCATCGCAAGTATGGAACCCTTGTTATGACTTATATATTGCCCGCATAGAGGCAATACAAAAACGTTTTTTACGCTCTCTACAGTTTCGCGCAAGGGAGTTCTTGCCTAATTATACCGTTAGATGTAGAAAATTTCATTTATTGCCCTTGCAGGAAAGAAGGTATGTGGCAGACATTACTTACTTAATCAATATAGCAAATGGTAGGATTGACTGTGCTGAACTCCTTAGACACATTGGCCTATTGACTACGACTTCTTCGCAGAGGAAGGCTAACCTTCTCTTTGTCCCTTTGGGGAAGTCTAGGTATAGGCAAAACACATTCTTCATTCGAACGTGCATGTGCTATAATAAGTGTAATAACACTCTAGATCTCGACCTCTTTAATAATTCAGCTTCTTATATTAGGAAGCTGTTGAATGACAGGTTCTTCTTGTTCAGGCAGCATTAAACAACTCTTATAATTTGTGTTAACGTTTAATCTGTGCTTAACTTTCTTGTGTGCTTGTCTTTTTCTATACTGTATTTATATGTGAAAACTTGTAAATGGCCTTCTGTACCTATATATTCTGTTTAACTTTTTTTTTTCTGTTTAGCTGTAAGTTTTCCAAATATTTGTAAAAATAAAAAAAAAAAAAAAAAAATAAAAATAAAAATTATTTTACTAGCTGCGACTGGCGGCGTCTCTCGGGGGCTTGTCACAAATGTCGACCTAATAAATAGGAAATTGGATCAGTAGAGATAAACACTCTGCTAGTTTGTTTATAATGCTTAGTAGTGTATCGCTAATAAGAAGCACTATATTGGAGTATATACTCGTAAGCAGGACGATTACTGAAATCCATTTGAATTTAATTTAAAATTACGAAGGAAATTTCATGAAGTGACACATTATAATAATAAAAAAATATAAAATTTGATAGACGTTGGCGCGTTTGGAAGAACACCTGCCGTGCGCATCGATGGTTCGTGGGTTCGAATCCCACCGGGACAACATGTTTATAATTTTCTGTAAACATGTCTTCAACGTCTGGTAACTTCGGTCATTGATCGGGTGGTAGAATATCGAAATTTTGACCGGATAAACCGTTCAGAAATGGAAAAACGTAAAGTGCATATTGCGCGTGTCGGTTTCAGTCTATGGATTTCCGAATGCTCGAAGTAAAAAGTAGGTCGACAGCGCATCATTGACTGATGTTCTGTGGCTTAGGTATCACCTACCATCAAGTGAACCTCATGCTCATCTGTTGATATCTAAAATTAAAAAAAGTTACCTATATTTTTCCTCCCCTTCCGCCTGTTAGTTAATAATAGATTATTTTATAAATCAAAAAGATAACTCAACTCTCTCTCTCTCTATTTTGCACAGCATTCAACACGGGGGTTTTTGTGACACGTTCAAGTCTGTCCATCTCTGGGGAATATGAGAAGTGACATCACTAATTATATCCTGGCAACATCAAAGTATATATGTTTCGTGGAAATTAGATGTCCGGATGTCACCTTCATTTAAATGCTTGCTTAGAAACTCAGCGATGAAACTCACGCGAACGAAGTCGCTGGCATGAACTAGTAAATACCATTTTTTTCGTATTTTAAATGTAATTTCTTCCTCCTATTTTTTATTCCTTTTATGTAAACTATCAACCAACCAATATCGCCTCTACATTTCTAGTAAAAAATTCAATGTACACTAGGGTTTTATTATATGTATAGATAAGATGTACTGATTGGAAGAGATAAAATACTTAGGGATTGTATTTGTTAAAAGGAGAAAGCTTAAGTTCAGTAAAGTAGTAACGAAAAAGTTAAAATGGAATAATAACGGATATATATCCTCTATGTATTTAAAAACTATGACATTATCAACAATTACTCCTAACTCGTGGGTCACTTTTCATCGTATGAGCCATCATCATTATCATACTTGATATTTACTATGTGAGCGAGGGACATTCCGGAAAAGAGAAATACGAAGAGTGTTGAGTTACATACATTACATATACATCACGCCTCTTTCCCATTGCGGTAGGCAGAGATCACGGAATTCCATATACTCCGATCCTTGCATACCACTTTCGATCCTTCCACTTTCATTGCTTTAATACACACTCGTCGGATTCGAGTGTTGAGTTACTGTTATTAATATACACTCTGGCATGTTATGAAGTCGTTGTAGCTTCAAATTAGAAGACGGTGTTGCAGATGTGACGAGAAGCGCTCACATTTTTCGTGTCAGCCGCAAGGGAACATATTACATGCTAATAATATTTAAATAAAACACTCTCAGCGTATTCTACACGCTATTTAGTCGCTATACACATTTTATATTTATTCTTTCAAATGACAGTATAAGCTTAATGAAGAATCGTATCCTATTAGCTTTATCTATATTATTATTTATATCAAACTTGAACTTTTGATTACCTGATACATGACGTGATACTTGTTCGGCTTTTGTTTCAACTTTTTAACTGTCATTAATAACTAGCTACCCGATCTGATTTCACACGGCTATACTAATGAAAAAACTGAGACCAAATCAAATCTTTAAAATAGTAATATTTAAAAAAAAATTGAAACAAAATCTGGACAGGGACATCCTAATCATCTAGCAGTATCAAATATACTGTACATAGATACAGTACATATATTATATATATTTGGTAGGTATGAGAATAGTCTCATCATATATATATATATGATGAGACTATTCTCTTTAATCTATATTTAATATATATATATATATATATATGTTTTTACACTATTCTTGAAAAAATTGCGTTTTCACAGATTATATTCATCGGTAAGGTCTTATAGGTATCTTGATATAATATAGGTATATCAAATATGTGTAGGTATTGAAAAATTAAGACAAAACAAAAAAGTGTTTTTGAAATAGTTCAGCGATATTCGTACTTCGATCCTTCTATATACGTTAAGTTTACTGTATCGTCCATTGTTTTGGCGAGTTCGTGAAAATAATACAATCGATATAATACGATCATTGAATATGTATTAATGATAACAGATCGAGCGGGGCTCAGAAATTGGGTTGTTATCATAATTTTATTACTCTCACTAAGCCTTGGTCGAGCAGGTAAATGTGTATAGCATTCATAAGTTTTTCTGTATCAGACTACTGTATTTTTCTTTAATAAAAATTAATAAGTGATTCTATATATATCTTGATATAGACATCAAGATTACAACTAGCAGAATTTTTAAAAAGGTTCGAGTAGTTATTGAGTTACATCGTAACAAACACAAATAAATTAACAAATCTTTCTTCTTTATAATATTATAAGTATAGATAAGTAGGCATTTGACCCCAAATCCTGCCTGATGGTAAGCGCAAATGCGGTTTAAATTGGAGCACGCTTATTTAGAAGCCTAGATTTGAAAACAAGTCTGAAGTATGAAGTACGGATTTCATTCGAATGAAACTCCATAGTTTCTGAAGATCAAGATTTATAGCATTCAGTTTCTTATTTTAATATTTCAAGGCTTTTATCATGGAAATAATGGTAAGACAGGTTTTTAACTAAGTATACAGTTTATTGCATTTGACCTGTATGTTATGTATATACATTATAGCTATTAAATCGGTGAATTAAAACTTGAGCAATTTTGCTTGAAAGCAAGTACCAATGGTACTTTACGCTAAAAAGTAAATAAATAAATGCAAAAAACTTTTAAACCGAGCTGAAATAACCAGGGTTTACAACTTTATAAAAATACACCAAAGGAAAACAATAATGGAAAAGTACTTTACGAACATTACTGACCCAGTTTTCAGACTGAATGCAGTTGAGCAACACTACAGTCCCAAAGCTAATAAACCCCCTATAGCGTTTGTTCGTAGTTTTTTAAATTAAAAAAAATAGCTTTTTTATACAAAGCAATACGCAATGCAATAATATGAATCAGAGAGTAACTAATAACTAATAATATAATAAAGTTGTGATTTGTGAATTCAAAAGGCAAAATCGTATATTGAAATTTGAATTTAGTGTTAAAAAAGAAATAATTTATGTTAATTATAATGAGTCTCCATATTGTTTCGATGCTTTTAAGTATATTTCGTCATGATCGTAGATCAACGACGCACATACCGGTATTTGATCGATCTAGCTGGCCAAAATAGGAATTCCTAGAACTGCCCCCAAGTAAAAAAAAATGGTATGTTGTTGAAGTCAGATAGTCTCTCTAACCCACGCCATAGTTAACAGATCCCTACCCTACTCAATTAGGGCAACAGTCAGTCTGTTATCAGAAGTTTTTTCGACTGTTCGTCTTGATTTGCAATTCGCGTAAAAAACCAATTTATAAACTACTTTGAATTTTTATTTAGTGCAGTGAGAATCATTTCTGGACTATGGATTCTGACACATCAGGTAACTATCTTTTTTTTCATACACTATTGTATAACGTACTGCACCGGGATATAATATTTTATTGACTTGCAAACATGTTCCTATTTTTGTGATTTTTCCTCTGAAATTTTTGACACTTTAACGGTTTTGTACTATTGTAGGGTTTGATAGGGTTGTCTTGTTTATTTATTTTAAAATTAGACTATATATGCTTCCTGAACTATGTTAAATTAGGGGCCACTTAAGACCAACTTTTAAGTTATGGGCATATAAAGTCAAGTAAGTAGTCCAAAAAGTGATAAAATAACATTTGACAATAAATATGTTTTTTTAGTTTTAGGCCCTTCTGGCATACGAAGAATAACTCGAAGAGAAATATTTGACGTCATGAAGACTCAAAGCGACTTGGATATTAACGGGAAATTGGAATATGCCGAAAATTATTTGATTTCTTTGGATTCATTTAGTGAGGATGAAAATGTTAGTACCTAATTTAAAAAGACGAACTACTACTATGGTATAATGTTATGTTATATGTACATATTATCATAAAAAATAATTAAGGTTTATCACAATTGTTGTATAGAATTTTTCATTATTTTTATGTTAATTTTTAATTTTTGTTTATTTTAAATTAAAAATCATATATATTACAGTAGAAAATAGTTTTTTATTTTAAATTTAACCATTATTCAACGAAGTTGAGTGAATGCGATCGATTTTAAGCGGTTAGCAATTTTGGCCAGCTAGATCGATCAAATACCTGTGTGTGCGACGGTTCTGATTTGTTTTATATTATTAGTCATAACATGAAACTCCTTGACAGTTCTAAATTGTATAATTTAGAACTGTTTAAAAACCCTTTATCAACAGAGCAAATAAAAAATGGAGTTTGATAATTAGTCAGATAGTTTTATGCAATAAAACTAAAAACGTAAAAAATCAGAACCGTCGTTCTACGATCACGACGATTTAATTCAGATGCTCAATTGTTATTATAATGGAAGTAATATCATTCATTCAATTCATTCGACAGTTCAGTCGTCATTGTATTCGTTCCTTTCAATCATTCACTGTCGAGAAACTGTATCGATTAATGTCTAGCTTTTAAGCAAAGTATAAGAAAAAGGGCATTCTGTCTGCAGTCGTGCTACAGTTAAGTTCTAGTTATTAGAAATTAGAAGGAAATATTGTCAAGTAGTCGTAATGTGTTAACGTCCATACAAAGTGACACACGTGTTGGTAGTTGAATATAATATTACAGTACGAGAAGTGAAGTCTGTATTGAAAATAGAAATATATGTTACGTTTGGATACTGTACACAGGTGATTTCATTAATAATATATGACGGTATTTTTGTTAAAGTATGGAATTATCCAACCGGGATTTTCCATCCATTCCATTTTCCTCACATCTCACTTCACTTCGGACATTAAGTGCGTAGAAAGAATATCGAAATATTGACCGAATAACGATTAACGATCCACCGTTCATAGGGAGTAAAATCGTGAAGTGCATATTGCGCGTTTTGGTTGTAGTCTATGATTTCCGAATGCTTCAAATATAAAATAGGACGACAGTGCATTTTTGACTGATGTACTGCAAGATAACCATTAAGTGAACCTCATGCTCGTCTTTCGATATCTATATCTATACTTCTGTACTATAAATCTAATATATAAAATTCTCGTGTCACAGTTTTCGTTGCCATACTCCTCCGAAACAGCTTGACCGATTTTGATGAAATTTTTTGTGCTTATCCGGTATCTATGAGAATCGGCCACCATCTATTTTTCATCCCCCTAAATGTTAGGGGTAGTCCACCCCTAATTTTTTTTTTTTAATTTTTGGACGAAATTTTTTGTTTTTATTTTTTTATAATGTGGCATTAAAAAATACATACAACTCTTGACCCGTGCGAAGCCGGGGCGGGTCGCTAGTAGTATATAATATTGTTAAGAGGAAATATTTGTATTTTAATAAACTCAAAATCTACTGGACCGATTTAAAAAAATCTTTCACTAATAGAAAGTGTATACGCTATTTTGTGTATATGGTACCTGTGTGAAGCCGGGGCACGTTACTAGTCTAATATAAAAATATTGTAAATATTTGGAAGCAAAATTGGTTTTTGTTAACAGACCTGTAAGCTAACGGTATTTATCAGATTTCTGTACTATCTAATCCCATAAAAGGAGATTCATCTATTGTACGACATAATATTTCACTTTTTATGACATAGGTGGCGACGGAGGGTGACCATGTCTACATGCATTAGTTGAACTATGTAAAAAACCGGCATTTCGTTTTCTCACAAGCATCTTATTTATCTTATGTTCTTCTCTTCTTGGCCTTTAAATATTCCGAATTCAGTGTCATCGGAATTAAGTTGACTATGAAATTTATTATTATCCTCATTTCTATATATTGGATCATCCGTTCTTATAACCTGGGCTGATGTTGTCCATAGGAGGTAATTAAACTGTTAATGTATCATGCAGGATGACCCCTCTTTAAAAATGACCTATTTTAGAAATATATTCTCTTTCGTCGCTCATTGCGTTCAGTGCTGAAGATTATAAATTTAACTTTAAGGAGAAAACAAAAGTTTATATTATGATCTCGTTTGTGCTTTTTTAAATATTTCAGCGATGTTTTGCAGATATTTATTAATTCTATGTCTTTCCAAGTGACACCACAACCTGACTCCAATTCTAAAATATACACAAAATATAATTATGTGTTTAATTTCCAAAATGGTGGTCACCCCAAAGATCAGAGTGCCGTAAAATATCGAGGAAAAAGAAACTATGGGGAGTTTTTATAGCGCTCTTAATAGTACAGGCCAGTTTGCAGTCCCCGCCTTATAAAGTTTCTTTATCCGCGTTTTTATTACAATGTGACATCTTTAACAAAAAACGTGGCCACGATTAGATTGTATATGTGCCCTGGTTACAGTATGTTCTAATAAAATTATCAGTCACAGGACAAGTTGTCTATGTTATTGACTATGAATTCTTTTTTCGAAAAGTGGCTATAGAAAAACTAAAAAAAATAGCTATAGCTATCAGTGTCGGCTTCATAGCTTTAGCTGGTTTTTCCAAGCGACTGCGTGAAACTGATAGCAAAAGTAAATAGAGTTAGAAATGTTTGAAAAAAGACAGTAAAAAAATATAAATGAATTTATTATACGGTTTAATGAGATTGCCTAGTTAGTTAAAGTCCGGCAACGCACCTGCAAGCCCTCTGGTGTTGCGGATGTCTATGGGCGGCGGTGATCACTTACCATCACGTGAGCCGCCTGCCCGTTTGCCCCTTTTTCTATGTAAAAAATAGCTTTCTAGGAAGGGAAGTGATTCAGACGTGAAGAGGACATGCTTACAGACAATTATAAACATGTCGTCCCGGTGGGATTCGAATCCACAACCCATCGATGCGCACGGCAGGTGTTAAACCGAACGCGCCAACGAGGATGGACGGGTCCATTCAGATTGAAAAACACTAACAAATGATCGGTCTATACTTTTTAGTAAATTATACTTAAAGTAACTATATTTCTGTTTTTTTTTCACATATGAACGTTGTTAATATGTTAAAAAAATATTTCGCTTAAAACGACCTGGATTGGGTAAATTATTACAGAATTGATAGAGTTTTTTCGTATAAAACACAATCTAGCAACGCTCTACATTCACATATTGAGCAATAACTTCTGTCAATACGAGGATGGAATACAAAACATGGGCCAGTAGGACTCATATTTCAAGCTGCTATCAGGGAGGGATTTAATAGTTTTGGGGCCCCAATATACATATGGCGATATGGTTTACGTACATGATGCACGTAAGAAGGTATAAGCAACGCAATAAGTATAGTGAATTCCCGAGTGCCCTCATGGGGCATGGGGCAGACACTGAAGAGGTCAGTCTTCTGTGCCCTGCTCGACCGAAACAATGTTATTTAATTTTAATTTGTTTCCATAGAATTCGAACTCGGGACGTCCAGTGTTAATCGCATACTACTAAAACATCGAGTTGGTCCAGTGAGTATAATAATATTTGTATCAGTATTATATATATTTTATGATATGCACCGAGTGATTATCTAAAATGTGATTTTTTTTATGTTCGATATCGACAGACGAGCATGAGGTGAGCATGAGGTTTACAGAACATCAATCAATGATGCGCTGTCGACCTACTTTTTACTTCGAGCATTCGGAAATCCATAGACTGAAACCGAAACGCGCAATATGCACTTCACGGTGTTTCCATCTATAAACGGTGGTTCTTTACCCGGGCGGAATTTCGATCACGGCAAGTGTTCAATCGATCGCGCCAACGAGCCCGTCAAATTACAGGTGGAAGTTTTTATCACAAAAGTCGTACTTTTTGAGTTGAGTTGTTTATTAAAGTTGTAGTAATAGAGTTATACTGAGTGTAATACTGAATAGATTTTATTTTCTCTGATTAGAGACGGCTCTGACGTGGCTATATAATTGCGTTACAAAATCGTCAAAGGCTTTTATAAGTTGATAGTATTGACGCGACCTAGATTTCTTTATCTTGGATCTGCTACTGCAGAAATATTCCTGCAATTAATCTGAATATTGAGTGTTTTAACAAGATTTAAATTTAAGAATTTGTTATTTAAATTTTAATATATAGATGATTTTTGGTTTTTTATCATGATCACATAACTCCAATTTCCATTCAAACATGTTTTACGTTTTATGCGAAATTTCCTGGCCCAACCTTAATGCTGATGATCTACTTCAAAAGAGGTGCCTGTGAAAATATGTTTATCTGGTATTGTAGATAATCAGTGTGTGGAGGAAGGGAGGTGTGGTCTTCCTCCAACCTAAAGGGAGGATCCTCGACCATTCGAACCACTGACTCTAAGGCCCCAGTGGTTGATATCGGGATGTTGTATATATGTATAATCAGCGCTCGGAAACATTTATATAGCGCGATTCAGGATTAGACGTCTTCGTATTGTTGCTTAGCACAGATTGTAGATGTCGCTATCAGTATCAGCAGCAGTGTTTGTTTTCTATCATATGAGTCATGCATAAAAAACAGTTCGTGCCTCAGAGCCAGGCTAATACGGCCCTGTTCTTAGCGTGTTTGTGAATTTTCAGCAGTTCGTGATTGATTAAGTGTCGGCGACTCGGCCTTTATGAATTCTGTTTGCGACCGCGCACTGCCTTAATGTGTGAGCCATTGACGTTGATACAAGTGAAATATATTGATTTTAAAGCTGTGACCCAATTTTGGAGCTGTGATTCAGTGGTCAGTTCTGTGTACCTATATAATAGACATACAGTTATTGAGCATGGCTTTTTATATCGACAGACGATCAGTTTTCTTTTAACTTGAAGCATTCGGACTCTCAGTTGAGTAAAATTTTTGAACTTCCTTTTATTATTTATTTTTTTCTGTAAAGGTATACCTAGTTGTTGTTACAGCCAATGAACTATCCTCTCATATAATATGTTTATTTATACCAAACTGAAAGTTTTCGCCAAAAAAAAAGTGAATTCCCGAGTTCCCTTAATGAGGCATGGAGCAGACCCATTTCTTTGTCTTTTTCATTGATCATTTTTCTTTACAGGTAAATAGGTGATCAACTTTCTACGCCCTGTCCGACCGAATCATTTTATAAATCTTGTCCAGGAATCAAACCCAGAACCTCCAGTGCTAATCGCACACGAAGATGGTCATGAGTTTCTCTTGTTTGTACATACACTGTTAGTATATGTCTAGACACACTGGTTTATAGAACCAGTAGAACCGCTTTTAGTAGATATTCGGAATCTTGTAATATAAATGACTAGCGATCCGCCCCGGCTTCACACGGGTGCAATGTAGATGTACTATACACAAAAATAGCGCTGATGTTACTCCCTGATAACGTAGCTTTCTATTGATGGAAGAATTTTTAAAATCGGTCGAGTAGTTTTTACATACAAAAATACAAATCCTTCCTCTTTATAATATTAGTAAGTAAAGAGTATAGATAAGTATATTAGTATAGATAATAAATTTGAAATATCAAGAGCTCACTCTGAGCACCTTGTTGATAACTATTCAAGAGATTTAATAATATAATAGACTAGCCGTCCCCGCCCGCCCGCTTCGCTAGGCGAATTGTAAAGGATAGACGAATATGAACTATCCACATAAATTTGAAAAAAAATGGTAAAGGGTTGATGGAATTCAAAAAATGAATAGCCTAAAACCTTCTACAGTTAATTCCGCGTCGAATGGTCATGGTATCATGCCGATCGGTCCAGTAGTTTTCAAGTTTATCGATAACAAAGAAAAAAAAAGCTGCTTTTATATATAGACTATAGAACACCCGTTATCCATACCCATTTCACTAAGGGTTCTGTAACCTTACCCCATCATGTATGGGTAAGATAAAAAGCGTAATCATTATAGACTTGAAGAGTAGTGGTTAATGAGAATGACCGTCATTTGGTATCCCATACTCCGACGTCGAGCGGGTAATAGGATTCTACGGAGACCCTTAGGGCAACCGCACAATCGTTATGTTATGCAAACGTGATTTCATAAAAGTATTAGTAGCCACGGAGGCGGAGTTGGAGGTCCTGGGTTCGAATCCCGGGGAAACAAGATTTAAAAAAAAAAATGTTGAGCACAGAAGGCTGATCACCTACTTGCCTATAAAGTCAAATGATTAGGGAAACAGACACAGAAATGAGTCTGCCCCATGGCCCATTTGGGGAGTTGGGAATTAATTTTTTTATTAATAATATACATAATAGACGCTTGAAGTGAATATAATCTTGTATTTCGGCAAATGTGATGCTGGGATGTGGAAAATCTATCAAATATTGAGGATGTTCATAGATTTTGGTTCGAAGGTTTTAAATTAGCATAGCTTCAAAAATAGTTTAATTAAAATATAATTAAATTAATAAATTAAAAAAGAAAGTTATTTTTAAATTAGGAATATAAAATACGTCCGTAAAAAGAGAATTTTTCTAACACTACTGTGTTAAAAACAGACAAAATGTATCTCATTTTATGACCTTTGAGTTCTTTGTGATTCTATAGACTGAATATTTGTATTATTATGTATTCTCCGTGAATCAAATTCTATGCTAAAAACAACACGCATACATCTCCAGTCAAAACATTCAAACTATGACTCAATATTTCACGGTATAACTGTTATTTGTCAAGATTTAAATGTTTTGCGCATGTCACATTTATCTTGCATGGGCATGATATATCAATTCGACGCTCACCCTTATAACATATTCAGCATTTACCTGGGCAGTTGGACAAAACGATTAACAATGCGTAAACTGATTTATTTCATTGTATTGTTGTTACGTTACCGAGGTTTTAGAATTGTGACTGAAGTCTGTTTAGTACCGAATAAATTGTATAATTGTGGTAACTCCAAATGGAATTGAGTTTAATTTGATAGTTAAATTAAAAAAAGATTAATTTCTCAAAAAATTATACATATTTTTTATGTTAGATATCGACAGCTTGAGGTTCACTTGATGGTAGGTTCAGCCATAGAACATCAGTCAATGATGCGCTGTCGGCCTACTTTTTACTTCGAGCATTCGGAAATCCATAGACTGAAGTTGAAACAAGTAAGTAAAAGTAGTTTATATTTACATAGATTAAGTTAATGTTATGAATATAATAATTATTTATATGTAATTTATATTATTAATGTATTTGGGATTGAATATATACATATTTTTTTATTCTTATTCTTAACAAACAAACTATACGACCTTTTTACCATCGTAACTACCCATCCGCCAAAAAGCACATCAAAAATAAAGAACCGGGAGCTTAAATAAAAAAATATTTTCCAGTTGCCAGGTTATATTTCCAATATATCCCCATTATATTCCCGTAAGAAGTACCTCATTAAGGCTGTATCATCAGCAAAAAAATGTGAACTGAAATAACAGCACACAGTGTTTTATAGGCCATTAGTAAAGGGTAAAAGTAAATTCGTTGGAACTAAAATTGCGCCTTGAAATCGCTATCATTAGGGTAACGACGGGCTCTGCTGACGGTGCGCTGAGGGGTGTCCAGTACTCTAAGGGCGGTGACACATACGACAGCTATATAAATGACACTTTTTTTACCTCCTATAATAGAGGAGAGAATCTGTACAAAAACAAGCTCTACATAGATGTATACTATTATTAAAGTCGTGTTAGTTACACCATCGAACGGCAGCATTTAGGGGTAGCTTTAAGTACGCAGCTACTAAATGCTGGAACAATCTACCTCCGCCCATACGTAATTTAAAATCAAAGGCATCTTTCAAAGATAATTTAAAGTGATACTTATTGTCAATGCAGCGTACAGAATAGCACTCCTTACTCAATCTGATCGTCCATCCAAAGTCCATACTACAATAATTATCATTATTTTTATCATTAGGTTTAAAGTTAGAAAAAAGTCTGTATACTAATAGTTTTTATTTTATTAATATAATTTTATTTTATTAATATATATATAATTTATATAATTTAGTTTTTATTTTTAATTCTGTTATTTTTCTTAGCTATAAGTTTACACACTGTCACTGTTTGGTGACTAACTAAAACTTTTAAAGGTCTGCAACGCATCTGCAAACCCTCATATTGTGGATACCTATGGGCAGGCGTGACGGCTTACCATAAGTAAGCCACCTGCCGGCCTAGCATGACCGCCACGAGATATCTCGCGGACGAGAGAAGACAAACTAAGATGTAAGATATGGAGATATATTATATCTCGACAATTTTGATAGAAAAGATGTCTCGATCGACAAATATATCTATTTTTGATATTAAAAATAGAGTTTTAAGTATAATTATCATGTTAGACCCGGAAGAAATAAAGAGATAATCGATTAAAACACGAGAAAATGGTCGACAAAATTTTGTCGCGGTTGTCATGCTAGGCCGGCTGCCCGTTTTAAATATAAAAAAATATAGTCAGTTACAAGCCTTACCAGAAATTAATGTGTAAGCGCCTTAACAACTAATGAACCGAACATTTTGTAGTACAAACTTGTAGTTCCACATGGATTTAAAATTGTGGCAATTAGCATTGTTGTTTAGTTCGGCTTTTAACTCACTCTAATTACGTGGTCAACATTTATTTAGCCTTTGATTACAATTTAAAATATTGTTTTTATTTCAACTATTTGCTTGTGCTTATTTTACCTATTTGACGGGCTCGTTGGCGCGTTTGGTAGAACACCTGCCGTGCGCATCGATGGGTCGTGGGTTCGAATCCCACCGGAACGACATGTCTATAATTTTCTGTAAGCATGTTTTCCCCACCTCTGGTAACTTCGAGCATTGATTTCCGAAAGCTCAAAGTAAAAGTAGGTCGACAGCGCATCGTTGACTGATGAAACATCAGTGAGATGAGCCACAGAAGTGGCTGAGGTATCATCTATTCTCAAGTGAACCTCATGCTCGTCTGTCGACATCTAACATAAAAAAAAATGTTTCTTATTTTAATGTAAAAGGCGGTTACTAAATTAATGTGCAAAAATTCATGGTAATTTATTGATATCGATTACAGATCATTAAAAAACACATAGTAAATGAAAAGGGATTTTTGTTATAACTATCCGCCTCCGTGCCTCAGTCGTTTAGCATCGGAGGTTCGATTCCCTGGGATACAAAAAAAAAGGTCACATACATGCCTGTTAATAAAAATGATAATTGAAATACACACACACAAAAATGTCTGCACAATGCCAATAGTGCCTCGTTACTTTGAATTTATATTAGAGAAAGGATTTTTTCTAAGAAAGATAAGGGTATAATAAATTAAATTTCAAGATAATTTGAAAAGTATAATGCTATACCAAAAGTGGTATATATAAAAAAAATATGATTGCTTATTATTTTTGCGTAAGCTCTCCATATTTGGACGTAGCCCGTCCGCTCTCCGTCATTTCCTGGCTGTGATTTATCTGGCTGTCCGAGGGTCATTTTAATAAATGCTTTCAGAAAATGGGAAATATTTCTGGGGAACATTATAAGACGTGTTTCGTAAGCTGTTAATCCTATTTCTATATTAATTTATTTTTTAATGTCAGGCTAAGATTTGTCACGTGGCTAATTTGAAAGTTTTCCAGATTGATCCCTAAAAATCTATTGCTTTGTTGATTCTCCGATGTTAGATATCGACAGATGAGCATGAGGTTCACTTGGTGTTACCTCAGCCACAGAACATTGGTCAATGATGCGCTATCGATCTACTTTTTACTTCGAGCATTCGGAAATCCATAGACTGAAACCGAAACGTGCAATGTACACTTCACGGTTTTTCTATCTATGTTCATGGTTTGTTACCCGGTCGGAATTTCGGTATTCCTCCCACCCGTTCATTGCCCGAAGTCAACTGACGTGGGGAAGACAAAAAAATGTCACGGCAGGTGTTCTACCGAACGCGTCAGCCAGTCAAAATTGTCAAAGAATTACTTCACTTAGATTTAGTTCACATTCCGACTTAAAAAGGTGGTGTATACCTGCTTGTGGTTTCCATACAGCTTTGAGTACTGAGTGACTGAATATAGACGGAATTTCAAATTACTACACCTTTCCATCAATTTCTGCGGGACCGATTTTTTTTCTGAATCCCGCTGAACTCACTTGTATGTTAACAGCGTGCATCCTTTTTTGCGAGCGCCCAGTAGTTTACTAAAATCCAGACGTGATCACTCTTGTGATATTGTGTTATTTTGCCGTTCTACTGAATAAATAAATAAATAAATAAAAAATTGTATTGGTATTATCGTCGGCGGCAGTCTAAAATAAAATTATTTTTAAGCAAAAAACAAAAACTTATTTTACTTTTTAGTTTAAGTTTGTACCTACTATATGTACGAGTAGTTGTAGTTTTGAAGTCGGTTTTTGTTTTTTGCTTAAAAATAATTTTATTTTTAATTTTTTGTAGGAAGTGTATTTTTTAAGTACATTAATCCATACATAATAATTTAGTAGACCTACCACTAAACGTGCTGCTGAAATGAGACAGCGCCGTGAAAGCACAAACCAAAACATCATCTACGTATAAGTACTTACTTACAAAAACTTACTTACTAAAAAAAAACAACATACAGACGAATTGAGAACATCCTTCTTTTTCGGTTAAATATCCCTTTCCCACGGCAAAGTCTCATTTTTTACAGGTAGGATCCCGTCTCGTAGCATAGGTTTTTCTATACTTACACTCACACGAGGATCCCGTTTTGCGGTATCCAGCAAAAATTCACTGCAAAATTAATTAAGTTTCGAAAATTTTGGATACACCCGTATGAAAAACCTATACTACGAAACGGGATCCTACAAAATATCGTACCTGTAAAAAACGAGACTTTGCCGTGGGAAAGGGCCCTAAGAGATAAGAAAAATAAACGGTTCGGTTATAAATATAAATAAAAATAAAAGAAAAATAATCCTTGTGTTTCACGATATCATCCATCTCATTTATTTTATATTTAATTTGAACATTCAAATATGACTAAAGCTGAGGCAGATAATCTAAATTTTTCTATGAACAGTGGTTTATTACACTTAAAGAAGCAATGGTGTACATCATTACATCATATTCAATTCCCTTCAAAGGAAAGGATATAATTAAATGAAATTAAATTAAATGAAAATAATTATAAAGAAATATATAAACTTGTTAGATGTAGCCGGGAATCGAAAACGCAATTATTTAAATAAAATACTTTATATTTTTCAGCAACCGTGGGTGGTCACGGTAGTTTGCCGTGAAAAGCATCCGAAACTTTTTATTACTAACTATGTATTAAATATCAATAATAATTCGTATTACAAAACGAATCGCCGTTATAAAGTATTTTATTTAAATGTGTGATACTCGAAAAGACAATATTAGACGCAATTATTGTTAAATACACTATAAAATTGTTCAGATAAACTTTTTCAGCCTACATTATCTATATTATCTTATTTATAAAACAAAAAGCCTACCACAATGATGATTTGTCTTAATTTATCATCTCAATCCCCTGGTAATTTATAATTCTGTTATTGTACAGAAAAAGCCTCTCAAGGAGGCATTTAGTACAATATTTAATAACCATAACTACCCAACACTAATGTAATAAATTCTGCCCTCGCCGCTATAATAAATATCGTTTAAATCATAGTTCCCAACAGCCCAAGCGGGAGCAATCACAGAGCGTTCAAGAAATAACGTACATTTACAAATACTTGCCATCTCAAAATAAAGTATTAGGGAGCGCCGTATGACATACATAGTAAAAGTCAGCCTTTGTAAAAATGAGGGTTTGGAGTCGCAACTTCGGACTTTGTACGCCGGCGCGAGAAATGATTCTCCTGAAGGCAGTAGTCGGGCCAGACACGTTGACGCCGCCGCCCATACCGGTCGCTCGCTGGAAACCTGTATCAAGGCGCACGTGCTCCAAACCTATCGCTCGTCGAGGCTAATTTAGTCAGGTCAACACTTACTCGGCTCAAGTGGCAGGACTCTCATACAAACTTCACGGTACACGTAAAACGTACGGTATGCGCTTAAGAGACTCTGAAATGCTTTTTCAAGTGCACAAACATCTCACTTTCAACCCTGCGTAAGTTTCGAGTGCGAAATGGCTTTTAAAGTGTACTTGATTGTTTTTATACTATGCATTGTGAATTCTAAGTGTCATATATTTTGCAACGTGACTCTATGTGAATGTGCATACAATTTAACTATTAAAGAAAGTGGTCATCAAATACGATGTTGTGATAAATCATTAGTTCAAACCAATAAGACTTTCAGAGGAGTGACTGTACGGTTCAGTGAGAAATGTGATTTTAGTAATATTGTTTTCGACGTACCAATATTGGATACATTTTCAATTATCATGACAAATAATACGATAGTGAAATTAAAAATAAATATTAGAGCCAACAATTTACGTGAAATGAATTTATCAATAAACAAATTACAATATATAAGCAAAGACTTATTTAGTAACTACACGAATCTTCGTGTTCTGATATTAAGTCAAAATAGTATCAATAAAATATCGGCTGATAGTTTTGTTGGTCTAACTAAATTAGAAAAGTTAGATTTATCCGAAAATAACTTAACAAAATTGGATAACATACTAACGCCATTAAAGAATCTTCAGCATCTGAATTTGAGTAGGAATAACATTGAGTTTATTCTTGAAAATTATTTCAATAATTGGCTGTTGCAACATTTGGATGTGTCGCATAATAATTTAAGGAAATTAGCGCCGGGAGCATTGCAGTTGCTGCCGAATTTAGCTCGATTATTGCTGACAGATAACCCGCATTTGGGGATTACACAGTTGGATACACAATTGTTAGTAGGCACCGGCCGCAGACTCCAACAGATTGATGCATCAAGAACCGGATTGTACCAAGTCCCTGAAGCGTTCACACATTCTGTTCGCTTCCTATCCCTCGTCGGAAACCATATCAGCTCGATACGGTGCGGTGACCTCGATAGCTATCCTTTGCTACAGTCGCTTGATTTCTCTGATAACAAAATCAAAACAATCGAAGAAGACTCATTAGGGAGACTGGAAATGCTTCTGTTCTTGAATTTAAACAAAAACTCTTTAAGCGTTGTTCCCAAATCTTTACCGGACGAATTGAAATATCTCTCCATAAACTATAACGTGATTAAAAACCTCACAATAACAGACTTCAAGAGCTTACCAAATCTACGAATTTTGCTACTGAAAAGCAATGAAATACTTTACATTCAAGATCACGTGTTTGACGATTTATTATCTCTGGAAATATTAGATTTATCAAACAATCCGTTGCAAATGCTGTCGCCGAGCACATTTGATGGACCATTATCTCTCCGTGACCTGAGATTATGTTACTTGAATATTTCCGTCCCTGCAAAAGATGGCTCCTTTCCAATGTCGTCCCCGGAAAGTGTGCAAATGCTTCATTTACAATCCAGTCCAGGACTTGCCAGACAATTTCTAGCTGACTCAGCAGCACTCGCCGCATTTTCTCATTTGCAATATTTGGATTTGAGAATGAACAATTTGAGTAACATAAGAAACGATCTTCTCTTCTATCTGGTGCAATTAAAAACTTTAAGATTACATGGGAATAAGATAAACTGCAGCGCTGAACTATGGCTCTCTGACTGGATGAATTGGAATAAAAGTTTACTAAACAATGAAACGTGTTACTATTCAACATCCGAAGCGAAAGCAGAAATAAACAAGTACAATTGTACCTTTCCTGAAACTTTCACAATAAACGAAAGTTTGCCACCCGTTAATTTATATAGCACCGAAATGATAAATAAATTGTTGAGATATTACGGCTATTTAAACAATAAAACGGAGAGGACGTCCTTAAATCATAATTATAATAATGTCGGCGACAAAAACAACAGCCTAGCGCTGAATGTAAGCGACACTTTTGCTACAAAGTTTGAAAAGAATACTGTCATGAATAAAACAACGAGATTCGATGAGAAATTAGACAATGAAAGAATTCGACATAATAAATATTTTAATGAGACAGAATTACTTGAAGTGAGAAAATCGTTAAAACTTATTGATGAAAATAATATACCTCTCACCATTGACTATCGTTTACTGGACACACATGATCTCATAACCTCAAAGACTCCTGCAAATAGAACTGTATATCGTAAAAATATATCGGGGAAGCGGTTGAATACACCTGTGGGCACTAAAGAGTCTCTTACTAACCGGATTGTGGAAAATCAATACACATTGAATAGTAGCGGTAATAATACTTACACCACTCCAAATAATATGGAATATTCCCATTATCAATCGACGAGTAATTTCGCCCAGTACTTCGGCGTTGTGGCCGTATCCTGCTTGATAGTGATGTCTTTAGTACTGTGGCTTAGTATACGATTGAGATATAAAAGAAGGCATGCCCCGAATGTAGATGGAGGGGGTGAGGAACAGATAGAGGTGTCGAATATATCCGGGGGGGTACTGTGGTGACATTTACGAGCAGCCGATCCGATGCCATTTGAATACGACTGTCTTTTGACATAGCACTTAAGTGAGTATTGGAATTCTTTCTTTTATTGTTATGTAGATGTTAGTGGATTCATTTTCGTAGTTTTATTAAGAGTTAAAACTAAACGGTTGAATAATTATATAATAAGAGTTTGTTGTTGCTTTTAAAAGTAATATTTATAAAATATAAATTGGAAGAGTTATGAATGGCTTATGGACCTGCGAAACTCTCGTTATCTATACGAGATACAGCATATGATATGCTATTCCATATTAAATTCCTATACATATTATATTCTGAGAGCGTAGATTTCTTGTAGACCGCTACGACTAGTTAAAACTCGTCGGTTACGACGTAGCATGAATGCTACGACAGCATAGCACTACGTTTAATAAAATAGAAAATAAATTTAATACTATTTTAATACAATAAATATTCAATTTAGGGACTTTTTTAATTAAATTTCCAATATCAATAATTTATATCACATTATTTAGATAGCTGTTAAAATGAAATAAATACTTATTTGTGGGTTTATCTTCCATCTTCTATCGTCATTGCACGAATAAGGGCTTAAAATATTTTAAATAGTATACAATAAAAGCGTTTTAAATAGAAATTTATAAAAAGGTTAAGAATAAAGTTATATTTTTTTAACTATCACTAGGCTGGACAATTGTGATCTAAAGTATCGTTTAATGAGATCCGATACATGTGATTTGCGAATTCGTTGTCAAGGTTATGGGAAACAAATAAGAGAGTTAAGGAATGGCATGGGAAAAGAAGTTGTCTCTAGATCTCATTGAATTTCGATAAATAGATATAACCGAGTGAAGTGAAAAGTCTCAGGCTTGTAAAAGTAAATATCTCAATGAGGGATGGGGAAGAGATCCTTCTGAGTCTAAATTACTGATAATTTTTATTTTTAGATAAAATTATATGGTCAGCTTTTTATGCCCTGTTCGAACGAAATATTTTTTTATGGTAATTGAACTCGAGACTTTTGGTACGACATGCCTTTGCACCACAGAAACGGGCATTATATAATACTAACGATCCGCCCCAGCTTCCCAGGGATGCAATGTAGATTTACAAAAAAAATACATATATACAAAAAAAATTGCTATGTAACTCGCTGATATTGTAGCTTTCTATTGGTGTTAATTTTAAAATCAGTCGAGTAGTTTTTGAGTTATATCATAACAACAAATAATATTAGTATAGACGTCTTATTTATCAAAGACTAACAGGGGATGTTTTTCTTTTCAGTTAGACAAGCTCGGCTGCATTGGAAACTCTTGTGATATGACTGGACGTACATATTTTTCTATGAATAAGTACAAATAGAAATCTTATAGCTAAGTTATTTGGTGTATAATTTGTACATAATTATATGACCTATAATTATTTTTATGGACTCTGTATATATTATGTTAATGTATATATTAACTATTAAAACGTTCAATACAAATGCTTTTATAGCATGTCGATAATCTTTTTATATGCTGTTAAAGTAAACATTCAAGTTATTTAAAATAAATCTTACTTATTACTATGATATTACTTTGTACGTAACTTTATTTTTAAATTTAATAAAAAGTAAGGTCTATAAAAATATTTGATATTTATATCTAATTATCTAGTTGCCAAAATATAATCTGTTACATTTACTCGTAAATCTGGGATATAAATAATGTGGAAATATATATAAAAAAAATATATCGACATTTTATAAAAGAAATTGTTTGTAATTATGTCATCAAAAATTTTGAAAACGGATCATGTCTTCCCTTTTAGGTCGTCCGTAAACATGATAATTTTAGAATTGGCTCGGCTAATACGATTAATTATAACTGCTACAACACGTTACTACCTAATATATTATTATAAATAATTAATTTATATAATCGCCTTTTATTTTCTGAGCCATATTATTATAAAAAAATTTATACTATTCTTTAAAACATATAATATTTTTTTTGTATCTAGCCATTACTATCAACCATAAGCTTCTTAAGGTCGCAAAGCTCTTAACCCGCGAGCGGAAATTAAAATCAGGACAGTAAAAACCAATCGAATCGAAGATCTACTGATAGAAAATTTTCAAGCATTTCTACTCCTGGTAGCAAAATGTTCTAAATACTTTACGTAATCAACGGCCGGTTCTTAAAGTATCTTATTTGCGGAGGTCCTTAGTCTCTATAAAATGTTAAGTGTCAAAATTGCTAAAACTTTTTATCCTTATGAATAAAATATCAATAGAAGCAAAAATCCAATTTCTGTCGAAGTTATTCCATGTTTTCTAATGTTGTAATATAATTAAGATATTATTTTCAGCCTTTATAGATAACAATTCTTTTTTGGATATTTATTATACGTCATATGATCAATAAGGAATAAAAGTAGATATTCACTAAATGGGTAATATATATACTGTAAGCATTTGCTGAAATGCACTTCAAGTTAATTTAAAGCAAAAGGCAATTAGATTTTTTTTTCACTCTTCAAGTTTTGTTAGTTTAGTAAGGGCCCAAATGTGTCTACGTTAGTAATTATTTTTCTTTATTGACAAGTAGGTTTTCGGCTATCTGTGCACTGCCTTATTAAAAAAAAAATTATATCATGTTGCCTTGGGATTCGAACCCATGACATCCGGCGCAAATATTAACTGACGACAACGTCTATTTATAAACCTGAAACAGCTTAATTAATAGTTATTAAGTGTTTGAGTCTCTTGTATTACGTAAGACAATAATATTTTAATCAATCGTATCATAAAATAATTCTATAAAACGCACAAATTATTCCAATAATTTCACTATATATCACATATAAATAACCAAAGACCAAAGATAAATAAGGAGTTATTACGACAAGGTTTCCGAATTGCTATAGCAAATGAAGTAAGAGATCATAATTCACTCTCTCGTCAGTTGCAATCGGGTTTCGAATAGGTCTGCCTCCATTAAATCTCCAGCAATACTTGGGTCGATTAATGGGGAGATCACTTTTGGTCGACCTAACTCTCCTCTCGTGTCCGTTCGTACATCCGAACAAAATAAAATAATGTAATAATCCTGGGAGTCACTGTAAAATATTTTTGTTTAGACTGTATTTATAAAGAATTATTATAATAAGCTTGCGTGACGTTAGCTGTCAAATGCGAAAGATGGCGGAGTTCCGAACTTAATTTATTTTAAAATTAATTAAATACGACTTTGTTTTATATAGATAAGATGTTAACACAGAACAGAAGAAATAAGTAGAAGTGCAATGTGTCATAATTTGTACCGGATCGATTGTCGGCAAACAACATAATTGTTTTTATTTAACTCAAAACTAACGAGATCACACTGGTCCTACAATTGATAATATATCTTAATGCTTGGCGATAACGGCTACTTTGGCTGAGCGCATAAAGTACATTTTGTAATATTAAAACAAACTAAATATAATTTCTAACCTAAACTTTATGTGATAGACATAAGGATGATTTTGGCTGACTGTGCTCGATTAAGCGTCACCATGCTTAACTCCTAACTTTGTGACACGCGTACCACGCCTACTTCGCACTTCTACTTATTTTTCTTGTTCCATGGATGTATATATTGTTCATTGTGTCACAAAATTCTTGTTTTACCTTGGTCTTTGGTATCTCTTTCAGACTGTTAATTTCCTGTATATATAATATCCGTGAAACTATGGTTGTAACTTGATACATAATGTTTTAAAAGCGACTTAGTTGTAATATGTTTCTACTTAGAAATAATTATGATGTACAAATAGCCAAATAATAAATATATAGAGACATAAAAGAGGTTTTACTTTTATTTGCGACTTCACTTACATGGATATTACTACGGGGAATGAACTCTTGGTTCCGTGAGAATTGTCTATTACTTGTTATTCATTCTATCAGTGAAAGAAAAATAAAATGTAGGTACATTGGTAATTAATAATTAATAAAACGGATACTTCGTAGGTACTCTTACAAAAGTAGAGAATAATAATATCATGGTAAATTTTAAACAGAAGAATTAGGGGCATATTTTTTTTAATGTGAGATATTGATAGACAAGCATGAGGTTCATTTAATGGTAGGTGATACCTCAGCCACAGAACATCAGTCAATGATGCGCTGTCGACCTACTTTTTACTTCGAGCATTCGGAAATCCATAGACTGAAACCGAAACGCGCAATGTGCACTTCACGGTTTTTCCATCTATAAACCGTGATTCGTTACCCGGTTGGAATTTCGATATTCTTCCCACGTCAATGCCCGAAGTTACCAGACGTGGAGAATACATGCTTACAGAAAATTAAAAACATGTCATCCTGGTGGGATTCGAACCCACGACCCATCGATGCGAACAGCAGGTATTCCACCGAACGCACCAACGAGCCCGTACAAAATATAGGGTCTCCTGCAAAACAGGTTCGTTAGTTCAAGCATTTACTACTATAATAGTAGTTAAAGATATCTTTTGAATATCACCTCACCTTGAGAGCCATTGAAAATCAGTGTTAAGGTATGCATCCGGTTAGGGCCGGAAATGGAAGACCTCAGCATAGCGTAACATATGCGGAGTGGTCTTCCATTTCAGAAATCACCAATTATTGCAGTTAACAATGTTTTGTTGTATATTTGGTGACTTTTTGGATCAAGATGAAGAAGAAACGAAAAATATTTATACCTATTTGTGTGCATAAATTATATATATCTATGTCTAAATATTAAAATATTTGATTTAGTGGGATTGGAACCCGTGGCTTACCTTACATACACAAAGAGAATCGCATATCTCATCAATAAAAAGCCCGTAAGGCTAAATACATACTTTTTTGGCTGTAAACCTGTTTTCCGAATGTCGGAATATACTGTATTTCGCCTGTACACGTTGCGCAAAACTGTGCCAAAATTAAATCACAGTAAAATATAACTCTATCAATTCACTCGCTCTATTGCGGGTATTCTGAAATAATTTCAGATTCCACGCTCAACGTGATTCATGAACAAAATGTATTTCATTCCCGATCGAAGTTCATTTTAACATTTCCTCTCGAACTTTTCAATGATTGATACTTTTGATATATTGTAAGTCAATTAATAGTACATACTCATATTTTTATTGGTTACATTGCTCGGATAAATTCTTTTGAAATGAAATAATTTATCAGTGCTCGTTTTTTGAAACCAACGTTATAGCGTAGGTATATAGTTTTTCCAACAACAGCTTAAACAGCAATACAAAAGAACACCGTTAGTCAATATTGTCATAATATAGAAAATTACAGTAAATATCAACTCCGTAGGAATAGATGGCGTTAATATGGCAACTTTGTGACATTTCAAAAATCAGACAACTGTCAACTTTCTGTCTCCCCGCGACCACGTTTGCTGAAAAGCATCCGAAACGTCGGGATAAATAATTTAAACAATATAATTATAATAAATCGCGTTTTAATCCGGTATACAGTATTTTATTAATAACAGCTTATCCTTCAACAAAGGACCTATGTCCGTTTCTAGCAATTCTGACCTATTCTGTACCGGCAATACTTTCGAGGTCACCTTTCAACGTTTCATTTTTTGACCTTTATCTCTTTTGCCATTCTAACCTGTTTCTCATATTTTCTCTATAACTGTTATATATGCGCCATTTTTTAAGTGATCCACCAATAGATTTACGACCTACACTTGGAGTTTTGATCTCCTTACTCCTAAGGAAGTGGATTTCATTTTTATACAAAAAAGTATTACAAAGCTCCTGAGATATTGTGGACTTACGACAAATCCTAAATTATTGAACAATTCCTGAGCTAACAAAGCATCGCCACAATCAGTCAATTATGTATCTTCTGGGCCTTTATTAAGGTTCAAAGTTCTTAGGCATTCGTATTGGAAATTTTACTGTAAACAGCCCTTCGGTTACAAGACTAACTCAGACTGGCTAATGTTGACATTTGGCTACATCTCAACCTTTCCGTGAATTACTTATTAATTATTCAGATTAAGCAAATATTGTTTTTGCATTGTATTTTGAATTATTTTATGTCTTATAATACAAAATAGGTTATTATAGCGATATTGAAACTTGCCCAGGAGTATGTTTTGAAAGTTATTACTTTTATCCTGCAAATAATATAATTTTGAACTTTTTTTCCACTATGAAAGGTTATTCATGCCCGTGCGAAATTTCAATATTCTTCCTTGTTTTTAATACCTGAAGTAACTAGATACAGGTAAGATTTTTCTACATATAATTTAGAGCGTATCTGAACGATATGAACCCACGAACTCTGTAAAATGTGCCAATAAGCCCATCGGTTATTTTCCATAGGAACAAAAAGTTTTATCGTTTAAAAATTCCATACAATAGAAAAGTGAGTGGCGTGTGAATAACAATGTAGAAACTCCACTAAAACATTTCAAAAACCCAGGTTTTCTGAGGAATTCCTAAAAGCTCACGTAAAATAGAGTACTCCATGAAAAATAAATAAAAGCTCTGCTCGTTAAAATAAATTATTTCAATCAAAAAGCAGGTTGTGTGCTTAGCTTTTATATTGTAATTTTCAGTTATTTATTAAGATAATTCTGACTGAAAGGCAACAGTAAAAATATATTATCTAAGTATTGGAATTCTTATTTACTTTTTTTACTTAAATATTTGGCATTTTTATTACATTTTATTGATGAATGAAACTAACCGTTGATTATTATTCAACGTCCGAAATAAATAAGTATAACTTTAAAAAAAGATAAGTTTTTGTATATTTATAACTGTTGGTAATTTGAACATTTTTTGACAGGAATATATTAGTTCGGAATACATAAGCTTATACAGCTAATATGCGGTTAATAAGGTTAATCAGTTTGTTATATCAAATTAAAATAATTGAGATTTGTTTATATTACTTCTTTTTACTATAGATAGGAAATCTTCTCTCTCTCTTGAAAGGATAACTAGTTTTTTTTTAAATAATTAAATTAAAGCATCATATAAGTTTTTTTTTAATATGATATCGACAGATCATGTTCACTTGATAGTACAGATTCGGCTTAATTAATCAATGAAATCTATAGAATTTTGATAATTGTCTCACTTTTTAATGCTCGAAGCAGCCCAAAGATACAACCAAACTAGAACATATTTAAAAAATATTGAAGACTAAATGAGGATAGAATCAAGCATCATAAGTGCATTGACTATGTATAAAATTTATATTATTTTTATATATTATTATTTTATATATTATCTCTTATTTAATAAGGTTATCAAAGCGAGAATGAACGGGTGGGAGGAATATCGAAATTCCGACCGGGTAATCAACCACCGTTCATAGATGGAAAAACCGTGAAGTGCATATTGCGCGTTTCGGTTTCAGTCTATGGATTTCTGAATGCCCGAAGTAAAAATTAGGTCGACAGCGCATCACTAACTGATATTCTGTGGCTGAGGTATTACCTACCATCAAGTGAACCTCATGCTTGTCTGTCGATATCTGACATAAAAAAAAGAATAATTCAATATATAGTATTATAAATATAAGTATACTTCAAACTGTTAATCCACTTTATCAGCATTTATTTCTACACCTCATTTGGATTAATTTTGTTCAGCAGTTTCCGTGTGATTCAATTAAAATCACAGTATAATTTATGAGCTAGTATCATGAATGTAAGGGTATAAACCAAATATAATTCTAGATTGTATTTGGAGGATTCTCATTATTGATCCTATATTTTGACACGTCGTAATGACCAATATTAAGGTCAACTACAAAAATAAATGGGTCAGGTGAACCCAATACCTATCATTAATTGTTAAGCCAAGGTGTTGGAAAAAGGGAATCTATGAATAACCTGGAAATTATATATAATAATGAAATTGTTTATAACGATTTATTTAAGCGATGTGTGTTTTTTTTTTAGTATTTTTAGTTTTGTTTTTGTATAAATATAAAAGAAAGCGTAGAACTGAATGGAACCTATCAAGGCAGTTTTGCTATCGCAATATTTGTCATGCTGTACATAGGAGTCTCGTAGCAAGAAACTTAAAATGTAGATTCCCGTAGCTTCACGTATCACTTCTTCATACATAGAATCATCGCATGTTCAGACTACGTAGCATGATATCGTTGCAATGCGTAGCAAGACAGCGTAGCATTGTAGCAACCAATGGCGAGAAGTCCTAACAAGTCGATTTCCACTAACTTCTCTATATATTTAACTCAATAACAAATCTACTAACAAACTAAAAACAGTGAAGGTGATGGATATTCTGCGCTTTATTTAGGGTCTTCCGCTGTATGAAAATTAGAAATTATGTACTATGGTGTGCTTTTTATGGAATGGCTTATCTTTTGAACATTTTCACCAACCCATCCTTCATTCATCATAGTAATAATTGTGGTGTAGCCTGTTGGTAATATGCTGTGCACAATGTACATATACATGAATAGCTTTGGTGAATCATGACAATTCGTCTATAAATTGTGAGTGTGATTAAAATTTTATATAAACTCATATTAAAAATATTGAGTAAAGAAACTTCTTAATAACTTATGAACTCTATTTTACGTGTTTAATAATAATGTTTCGACGTATCCGTAGAACAAAGTCGGATATGATTATGATACCAAGTCGCTTTTTTGTATTTGAAAGGATAAACTGACCTATATAATTTACTAATAAAATCCAAAATTTAAAAAACGCATCGTTTTTTCAAAGATAGCAGTCGAATAATGGTTCATGATGTTAATTTCCCCTAAGAATAAGGTCAAGTTTAAAGTAGAGCGTCATGCAGATAAAACTTTGTTCTACGGACACGTCGGTTTAAATAATAATATAAAGTACTAGCAATTGCCCCCACAACCCCCCTTGTGGGTTGAATTTCGTAAAATCCGTTCTTAGCTGACCTCTACTCGGCGAAAGGAATATTCCTACCATATTTCAAGTCGCTACGCCTTATGGTTCCAGAGATATCGTGATGAGTGACTATATAGGTGGGTATCTCTTTTATATATATAGATTAAATTGACTCTATTAAACTCTGAAAAACTGAGCTAATTACTGCTAACCCAATGAAATGGTTATTTGAGGCTCTTTATTAATTTAAGATAATATTTAATAAGATAGTCAAAGAGGCATAATTCATGTTGATTTAAATAATTTTAATAACTAGCACTTAATAAATCATAACTTTGGTGGGAGGTCGTTAATCTTTGTTCTTAATTACCTGCTATTTTAAACCCGGCTTCCATGAAAGCCTTTAATTAAAACAGAGCTGTGTTCGTAGAAATTCGTTAGTTTTGAAATAAGTGAAAACTTCATTTCATTTGGAAGACTGACTTTGATCTCTCGTTGGGTATTTATAACCACTTAAACACTTTCACTGAAATAGTAAGTACTGTTGTTAAGTAACAAAAGTTCACTATATAATTATTTGGATAAATTTTCATACTACATACATTATGGAAGGCAAAAAGCCATTGAATTTTCATAAGAAACCAACTTAACCTAATTTTGTTTCGTCATTTGAAATCTGCTTTGTGAAACAAATCTCGGCGCGTCTAATATGTTTAATGGGTAATGATGTTTATTGTTCTCAAAAGAAATAACATACCATTTGATGAGAATTACAATATTTATGCACGACACCGTGGGTACTTACTTGGATATGAACCATAATGCCATCCATAGTTGCTAAACCCGTGAAACGTGGATGCGCATTTTTATAAAGAATATATTGATAAAAATAAATAGGTTCCCTATACATATTGTAATACTTCTCTATGGCTAAGGTATAATCAAAACAGTCTTGCGCTGGTTTGTCAAACAGCCTACCTACCATATGTAGCTAGGTACAGACAAGATTGGAAGAATCTTAAAATGCGCTTCAATTTAAATACAGTTTTCAAGCCACACAAGAGGATTCAACAGTTCTTGAGACCGATCAAAAGATTCCTTAGCAAGATGCAGGTGTTTATAAACTGGATTTTGACAATGGTTTATCCTACATTTGGCAAACTAAACGTATCATTTCGAACTGACTTAAGAAACATATCGCGAATATCAAACACAAACATGTCTACATACATACATACATACATATACATCATGCCTCTTTCCCATTGGGGTAGGCAGAGATCACGGAATTCCATATGCTCCGATGTCTAAACTAGTCATATATAAAAAAATGAATGGCCCTAACTCTGAGTAACCTTTCAGTATACCGCTATTTGTTCTGTAATTTTATATAGCACTGTTATGCCAAAGTGTACTCATTAGAATGCGTCGTCTATATATTAAACATCAGTAGAATCCAGTACATTTATGCTGCACAGAATGCTATTGTGTTAGACACAATAGGAACTAAAAACCTTTACATTTCAGCGTTCCTCTAATGTCTTACAAAGGAAAGAAATTCTTTAATTATTTTAGAAACCCGACGGAGAATTTCTAATTAATTATGAATTCCTTAAAGATATTTAACAGCGTTCCGCTAGCGAATGAATATCGGACTTTTGAATATTTTTTGAAATATTCTTTTAAATATCATTACTAATTAGAGAGTCAGAGAGAAATAACGACTTTATTGCCATAATACTAATAATAAAAAAGGAACTACATACAGATGTATAAAACAAACATTCGTCGAAATAAATTATTATCATAATCACCGCGGCGCCGGAGTCGTTGTGGTGCTTCTCGTACGGGGTTTGACCGGTCTTAAAGACCGGCGAGTGGTGGGTCCCGCGGATTCCTCCTATGTTGAGCATGGGAAGGATGCATAAGCGGGACGAGGAGGGGGCCGTTTAGCCTGAACCACCGGGGCTCGCGGTAGAATGCTATCGCTATACCGTAGGCCCCATTATGGCGGCTTGAGGGGTGAGGGGTTTTAGTGGGTAGCTCCCAGTGACCCAGCTGCCTGCAGCAGAGGCCTCATATCAGGCAGACTGATAGGGTGAATCCCACACTCCCTGCATCTTTGCACTACCCCGACGCAGCAGGTGCGTAAACTGCATTTCATAAATAAAAAAAAGTTGCATATTGAATAAAATGGCAATGGTAATTTACCATGAAAGATTTGTGAAAAGATCTTGTATGCCCCAAATTCCCCTCTTTAATATAAAGATATTGATATTGTTTTGTATTAGAGGTGATAAACGGACATATGGATTACTTGATAGAAAGCTATTTGACATCTGCAATATCCCATGAGAGAGGATTCGTTGCTTAATAAGCTTCCCAAATATTATCCTGTGTATTAAGTTCTGACAAACGTTGAAAGCTGGTTCCGCAGAGTGGAAGTGCGTGTAACAAAGGACCCAAGGAATCGAAAAAATTTGGATATTGAAATTCCGACTGGATTACGAGCCACCATTCACACGGTGAAGTGAAAAAAGCGCGTTTCGGTCTCAGTCTTTGGATTTCCGAATGCTCGAAGAATAATTGGTTGACAGCGCATCGTTGACTGATGTTCTGTGGCTGGGGTATCACCTACCATCAAGTGAACCTCATGCTCGTCTGTCGATATAAATAAAACAAATATTATGGAATCCTCTAATACTTTTGTTTTTAATAAATACATATATTTCAATCCTGTCAGTGTTAAACCTGCGCTTCAGTTAGAAGTATAATATAACTCAGGTAAATAATGTTTCCCCACCATCAAGGCCTCGAGATATATAATTTTATTGAGCATTGTTCCCCTTATTTATGGCTCTGCCAATTGCGTTCAAATCAGACAAAAGCTCTGTTTGTATTGTGCTGATAATTGGATTCTTTCCGCATTAATTTATTGCGTTTAGATCAAAGATTTACACAAATATGTATTTTGTTATTAATATCACAAATACTTTATTTTGATGTCAAAATTCAGTTTTTAAATCATGTGCATTGTTAATAATTTAATTGTTAACAGCTATGCCATTTTATGTTAGTTTATATTTCAAACGTTTCTTTTTTAAATAAATAAAATTGAGAGAATGTCTATCTTACCATAAATTTAATGTTTTTTTGTCTATATGTTTTTATTAAAATTAAACATTTTTCAATGATGCGCTGTCGATCTATTTTTTATTTCGAATATGCGGAATTCATATACCTACTGAGACCGAAACGAGCGATGTACACTTCACGGTTTTTCCATCTATGACTTATATATTGTCAATTGACAAACTTATAAAGGAATACTTTAAATACCTAAACGTGCTCATATTTAATACTATTCTAAATCAATTTTCATTGATTTGAACGATCAGCACTGTACTGGTGTATCACAATAAACCATTACTTAATATATTGCTGAAAAGCAAAAACAATAATGGACAAATTTTGCATTTAGCATTGAATACAACATCAATTCAGTAATGAATCCGCAAAATGGTATTTACCGAAGTTGAAATCAAATCAATCGCATATTAAATGGAAATTTGCGATTGAAATTCAGAAATCTATTATTAAAATTATTAAGTATGCTGGTGCACACTTCACTACATAGTATAAAACAAAGTCGCTTTCTCTGTCCCTTTGTATGCTTAAATCTTTGAAACTACGCAACGGATTTTGATGCGGTTTTTTTTAATAGATAGAGTGATTCAAGAGGAAGGTTTAAATGTATAATAATAACAAATTTTCTGTAGTGTATTTAGTATCAGCATTGCACCGGTGCGAAGCCGGGGCGGGTCGCTAGTAATATATATACCTATTATTCTTCGGTACAGATAATGGATGTGAATTCTTTAGTTATTGTGAGTTCTCAATGAGTTAGTTATAAGATTAATGAGAGTAATAGGTTTAATTAAAGTTTTTAAAGAGCACTAAATAATACGTACAAATAATACGTAAGACAAAACATTTACCAAACCATAATGGCCATAGTGGGCGTTAATTCAACAAACTTTTTTAAACCTCTTATCTAAATGTTAACGGATTAGCTGCTTTTCGTTTACCGCAAAACCCGTTAAATTCATTAACTGTTTCATTCAAAGATTTTCGCATTCGCGAATTCGCTCAACGAACATTCAACGCGTAGTCGCCAACATCATCCGAAAGAGCTTATGTATTTAACGCAAAACCAGTTGAATTTATTAACTGTTACTCTAATAATTACTATGTAAAATCTGTTGACATTACTGCAAACCAGTTAATAACGTAGCTGCTTTTTAACAGGTTATTAGTTTGTTATTAACAGTTTAGTTTCGTTAACACAAAACCGTCAACCCACCTCTAGTGCGAAGTAGGAGCGGTTCGCTTGTGTAAGTAACTAACTATAAAACTAAATAATGAATTATAAAATGCAGATAGAAATATTCTTGATGTATTAAAAGACTTTATATGTGACTGACATACATATATAATACTAGCGACCCGCCCCGGCTTCGCACGGGTCTATATTTTTTGACAAAAAAAGCAGGGGTTGTATGTATTTTTTAATGCCACATAATAAAAAAATAAAAACAAAAAAAATCGTCCAAAAAAAAAAAAAAATTAAGGGTGAACAACCCTTATCACTTAGGGGTATGAAAAATAGATAGTAGCCGATTCTCAGACCTACTGAATACGCATATAAAATTTGGTAAGAATCGGTCGAGCCGTTTCGGAGGAGTATGGCAACGAAAACTGTGACACGAGAATTTTATATATTAGATAATATCTATAAAAAAATCTAAAAGCAATAATTGGCATGTACAGTCAACTTTAATCCGCAAATTACATGCATGCTGTCACATTAGTATTGCGCAGGTCTGTCTAGCTAATAGTCAGCTTTATTCCTTCGTCTAATCTCTCTGCGCCTTTATACTAAGGACTTCATCCACTAATAAGAAAGATAAATTACTCATGTAAAAACTGTTTTTAAATTAACTAACTGATGACATGGAATGCAATCTTCAGCAGAACACAGCTGTAAAATTAGTTGTTATGTATTTTTTATATTGTAATTACTTGCCAATGTACGCTCCGAAGTACTTTGTGTCATGTTTTTAATTACTCTGTAGTCAATTATTAACGTTTAATATCTTCAGTTAATATTTTCTACCATTTACGGTTATAAGCAGTGCCATAAGACCTTAGAAAGTGATTTAAACGGCCTAAGTAATAAGATTTTTGTTTTCAGAATGAATATTTTAAACCTATATTATATGACTTAAAAGTAATCGCGCTATAGATCGCCGTTTGCCTTTATAAAAACTCAAATATTCATCGCTTTATCGCTCCTCTTCCAGTATAGCACAGCACTATCAAGTTGTTTTACAACCGGCATTACAGTTCTTGCTAATTTTACATCCCTTTATCTCAATTGACAGAACTTGTGATGTCTTTTGTGTAACTTCAACGGATAGTACGCTTGGATAAATTTAGGATTTACTTTAGTTTTGCTTAGTATTGTTGGATTCAAGATCTAAATCTTTAGTCTAAGATGATGTCTGGCTAATGACATCGACAATAAAACTATAAGATACTAGTGGACCCAGCAGACGTTGTTCTGCCACAAAAAACGTTTGTATGGGAAATAGAAAAGGGCTGTTTTTAGGGTAAAATTAAAAATTAATTAAAAAAAACATTGTCCAGCGGACAAAATTGTGAATCTAAACCATTCCCAGATCCCCTTGAACACACACAAAAAATTTCATCAAAATCGGTCCAGTCGTTTGAGAGAAGTTCAGTGACATACACACTCACAGAAGAATTATATATATAAAAGATAGGTAGTAAATAGGATTTTATACCCCTGAAGATATGCAACATGAATCAAGGGTTCCATAAAGGCGGAGAGTGGTGTTTTAAGTGGGTCCCCGATACTTGACCGATCTTGTCTTCGAAGGAGTTGAACCAAAGTAGAATGATTTAAGTGGTCTGAGACACTAAAATATTTAAATAATCCTACTATAAAATAATTTGATATTATATTTTTCAAAATGCTATACGATTATTGATATATTTGTAACGAATATTTTATCGAGAGAAGGAAAAATATATAGCAAGTAGCAAGCTAAGGCCTCTATAATTGGATTAGTTCGAAGTTTGCATCAACGCCTGGATATCTCAAATTATGTCTCCCAACTTTTTCTATATAAAAGTTATTCCATTTACCTATTTAAAGCGTCTGGATATTATCAAGCGATATTGACAATATCAGCTGATATACTAATTATACTTTGATCGAGCATAAAATGAAAAATTTTAAGTGGACGAAAGCGCAATTTTTTTTATGTTTTATAATACTATAAAAAAAACAAACAAGCGTGCGACTCACCTTTTTTATGTCAGTTATCGACAGATGAGCATGAGGTTCACTTGATGGTAGGTGACACCCCAGCCACAGAATATCAGTCAAGTCGATCTATTTTTTACTTCGAGCATTCTTCACGGTTTTTCCATCTATGAACGGTGATTCGTTACCCGGTCAGAATTTCGGTATTCCTCCCACTCGATCAATACCCGAAGTTACCAGACGTGGGGAAAACATGCTTATAGAAAATTATAAATATATCGTCCCGGTGGGATATGAACCCACGACCTATCGATGCGAACGGCTGGTGTTCTACCGAACGCGCCAACGAGCCCGTCAAAATGTCTCGAGCCCTGACGATTCAATTCGTATTGGTTTTATCCCGTCTCATCGCTTTATCGATAATATGAAACTAAATAATTTATACATGTAACAATATACTGAAATACATAATATTGACAAAGGAATTCACCCGTTCGCTAATTAGATTAGTTTAGCAAGTTTGGAACGGAGTTAACCGGACAACACTCCGTTTGCGGTCAAACTTCGCGCCGATATCCTTTGATAATAGACAAACGGTGTATTATTTGTACTCTGTTGGTTGTCTCTTAGTTTTGATTCTGAAAATATTGTAGGTATTTTATTATTACTCTAGGACATGAGATCTTTAAGCCACGATCTTCATTACGCTCGCGCTCTTCGCACCCGGTAATCTTGGCAGAAGGTATTAAAAAATGGTATTACTTATGTTTTACTTGTTGAATTGACAATACATTTTCATAATATATTTTTTCTATAAGTAACATGTTTTTACTATATTTGACTACTCTGAAAATATATAATGTGTATAAGATATCTTGAAATTATTTTGATTGAAATTGTACTGAACTCAGTTCGAATACTATGCTCGAATTAAAGTATTTTAGATACATTTTTGAAACAGCAATTCTACATTTAAATAAAATACTGTAAGTATACCGGACTAAAACTCGATTTATTTTTAAATTATAATATTTATCCCGACGTTTTTTGTTTGTTCAAATGTGTGATACTCGCGTTAGTAAAATACAATATTATTATATAACAATTCTACATAACTATTGAAAACTTTTTGGTTCACATTTTGAGCAATATTTTATTGTCAAATTTTCTTTAAAGAGTTTTATAATTTCAATTTAGTTACATTCCCAATATGAGTTTAGATCTATAAGTTTGTGACGTCTCTATTAAGAGATAAGGTATATACGATTTGCGTTTTTTTATAAAATAGCGGGCAAAAGGGCTTTCGGCTTACCCGATGGTATATTAGCACCAGCGCCCAAATACATCTTTAAGAAATGAGATGCCTCTTTATTGGTTGACGGGATGATTTGTTATAAACGATAACTTAACTGTTCTTATTATAAATGATGAAAATAGTATGCAAATATAACAGCGCAGGATTGTCGACATGGCGCCGGCAGAAGAACTTTGTTCAGAGAAACTCCGAAGCGTCAACTGCAACTCACAAACAACTAAGTTCGCGACACCTGATTTTAAACGGGAGATTAGTATTGGAATACAAAGTATTTCAGTTTTAATTTAAATCTATTTATTTTTAAGCGGTAAGCTAATTTGATGAGATCATCGATTAATGATGTGCTGTCGACATATTTGTTACTATAAGCATACGGAAATCCATAGATTAAAACCGAAACGCACAATTGGCACGGTTTTCCATCTATGAACCGTGGTTTGTTACCCGGTCGGAATTTATGCAGATATTTCTCCCACCCGAAGTGACATGTGGAAAATTATTTCCAGAAAATTATAAGTACGTCGTCCCGGTGGGTTTTGAACCCGCGACTTATTGGAACGCAATAGTGTACTGATACGCAACGCGGCAACGAGCTATCTTTGATGAAGAACTTTAATTATTTCGTGCGACGGCATATTTTTGCGAGCGTTTATCTTGATGTCTGCCGGTATTCAAATTTTACAAGTTCAATTTTAGCGTCTGGTTTTGGAAGATCAATACAGTTTTAAATCATTAACAATGACGCCTGCTAGGAAGAAATGGAAGGTCCATTTCCTAAATTTAATTATTTAATAAATATATTTTAATTTGGCATTCAACGGTTCGGTGTAATATCAAAATTCCTAACGGATAAGGATGCAAAAACAGTGAAGATGTTATTTCAGTTTATCTATGGTTTATATATGTATAAAAATTGTTGACACTAAAGTCATTGAATAATGTCTTTAGGCAAGTATTACTATCGATTAAGGGATATTCATCCTCATCAATTGAAATCTAAGGAGTTTGTTCTTGTTTGTTTTTTATTGAAATATCACAGAATAGTTAATGAAAGGTTTTTATAATGTGTTTTGGAGATTACAACAACAATTTTATAATTTGAAAACGCGTGTTTCTACGCTTTTTTCACATCTACCGGACAAAAGCAAGTAAGGGTTTTACCTTCTTAAAAACCGTATCAGGTTTTCTAAAAAATCACTCAAGTAAGTCCTTAAACATTAGTGTTTAAAAATGTTACAGTAACGAGTCAGCCGACTCAATTTAGCCGTGTATAAACGTAAAAATGCTTGTTCTGTCGTAGGACGCCAGCCAAATTACCCTATTAAATTACCCCGTATCGTAGGAGCAGTAATGCAGATAACGTCAGAGTGTTGCCAAATTATACCCCCTGTTTTACAATACACCATGGGGAGAAAGGTACTTTGCCTTTCATCAAACTAAGTGCGAATCGAATGCGCTATTCATTGTTTATTTTTAATAATACACAAATAAAAAAATATTTTTAAGCAAAAAACAAAAACCGACTTCAAAATTACAACTCGCACTAAAAATTAAAAAATAATATTTTAATTACTTCAAAGCATTATTTATTAACAGTTATTTTTGAAGTCGGTGCCACCCAACCGATGCCGCTCCGTACCGTTCGAAAAGTTGCAAAAGCAGGATTAAACAGTCCTTCTTTGCTGGCACCGACTCCAAAAATAACTGTTAATAAATAATGCTTTGAAGTAATTAAAATATTATTTTTTACTTTTTAGTGCGAGTTGTAGTTTTGAAGTCGGTTTTTGTTTTTTGCTTAAAAATATTTTTTTTTCAAAATTTTTGTAGGAAGTGTTTGTATTTAAGTTCATTAATCCTTAGATAATAATTTAGTAGACCTACCACTAAACGTGCTGCTCAAATGAGACAGCGCCGTGAAAGGAACTACAAACCAAAACATCATCCACGTATAAGATTTTTTTTGTTATTGTTGATTTTCCAAAAAAGCACCAAACCAATTTCGATAAAAATTATATGGGACTACCTATAAAATATCCCCTACCAAACAAAAGAAGAATCATCCAAATCCATCTATAACTTGCAGAGTTATCGCGTAACAAACATAAATACAAAAAAAAAAACAACATACACACGAATTGAGAACCTCCTCCTGTTTTGAAGTCGGTTAAAAATAAAATAAAAAAGACACATTGGCCGGGTCAATCTATTTTCAAGTCAATTTTTAAGGTCAAGATTTTTCATATTGTTGTTGAAATGGTCACTATAACATGTTGTTAGGTTAGCTAATTACGTAATAACTTAACACAGAAGGATCCTTCAGTAGAGACTGAATAAATTTACCGACTTGGTATTATATGGATCTCACAACTTTTTACGAGAGAACTGAGTTGCGAGACTTGGTATTTTTACACTGTATGTTTTTGATGGATAATTGTTTACTTTTAATGAATACACAAAACTCCATACAGGAATGGAGGTAAGAATGAAACCAAATTTGTTTGAAATAACAAAACCAAATAACTTGGTTAAAAAAAATTAACCTTCGTAAATCCACCTAAGTATTTTTTATTATTCTAAAAAAATGCATTTTAATTTTTATTTATTAATGATGAAAAGTTAGATAATTCCCAAGAAAACCATAAGATAATAAAACAATAATATATTTTTTTTGGATTATATGGTTGGTCTCTTTTGATCGCAAAGCTCAAAATTGGACTCTATCTATAAATAATAATTTTACCTTGATTGCACACATTGAATAAGCATTACAATTTATCGCCGTTATTGTTTCAACCTAAGCTTTAAGAAAAATCCAGTCTAGTAATAAAATTTTAAAATAAATAAACAATTCAAAGCTTTACATACTAAAAGGAACATTAGTATAAACTGAAATTACTTTCTTTTTAATCATTAAGATAATCATTCCCGAAGCGTCTCATTCGCATTACATTGAGTGTAATAATAGCTAATAACTTAGTTAATGGCCGGCAACGCACCCGCAAGCTCTCTGGTGTTGCGGATGTCTATGAGCGGCCTCCAACCTACCCTTTTACCCCCTATTAAAAAAAAGTCTAAATAGTGAATAGGATAATTTAATTTTTAACAGACTGCGGACTAAGTGAGGTATATCTCATTTTAAAAGCTTAACTAACAAGTAGCTATGTTAGTGATAAAGAAGCTCATTATAAATCTCAGTTAAACCAAGCCTCATATTTCGCGGTTACGAGCGCAAATCTAAATATACTGGGAAATGAAAAGTTAATATAAAGCTGCGCTTATTAAAATTATAGTGGATATTACCGTGGTATTCAATAAAAATAATATAATTTCGTTAAAGAATTATGAACTTTTTTTTCAATAGTGGGAAAGATAGATCGAAAACAGTTTGGTTTCTGTCATTGGATTTCCATAAACTGGAACCGAAACGCGCAATATGTACTTTAGGGTTTTTCTATGAACAGTGGTCCGGTCGGAATTTCGATTTTCCTCTCATCCGATTAATACCTGAACGACAGACGATAGAACGGAATAGACGGAAGACATGTTTATAGAAAATTATAAATTTGTCGTCCCGGCGGGATTCAAACCGCGACCCATCGGAGCGCGAGGTAGGTGTTGTACCAAACGCACCAACGAGCCCTTCAAAATTGAATATCAATTACTGAACTTTATACTCGTTTGTCGATCTCAGTTCTTATAGTATCAAAAATAGAACAGTGAGTAGACATGATTATTGGATGGAGATAGATAGGTAAGGCAAGAAAACCGTGACATAAACTGTTTTTTTTCTAACCCAGCAAAGTCGCGGGCTTATTCTAGTCTAGTCTATCTATATCTGTACTAATATTATAAAGAGGAAAGATTTGTTTGTTTGTTACAATTTAACTCAAAAACTACTGGACCGATTTAAAAAATTCTTTCACCAATAGAAAGCTACATTATCAGCGAGTAACTATTTATGTTTTGAGTATAATACATCTAAATTGTACCCGTGTGAAGCCGGGTAATGTAAATATAGCAAATAAGATAGCTTTAATTTGGGCAGGCCGTTCCGCTGACCGCTCTAATCAGGTTATCCGTTTCAAAGGATTTATATCTTCTCTCTGACGTTTCATTAATTAATACAACCTGATTAATTTCGTTTGGGGTTTCACCTGGGAAGGAGTGAAGGCTTAGGAACCGCAATGCAATATACATAATTATAGTTTAAAGTTAGTATGTCACTTTAACGCAAATTAAAATATTTACTCAAACAAAATACAATGAACTTTTCTCCTAATTTACGTAGATAACTAAAAATGAATTGTTTTTAAAATCAAATACATATTTTGTTTTTTTTTAATATATAAAGCTCTACAATACATGTTTCAGAAACCTAATGCTACATATTATAATCTAGCTGTTTATATTATAATTAATAATATCTAATGAGTAGATGTTGTTAGTTATTTCGCCTATGTATTTGCGTGTTGTTCCCACGAGAATGTAAGTGCGTGCTCCTATTTCACCATGCCTACTGCTGATAGAGGACAAATATTTGTTTTTTATTTTATTTTTTCGTTAATATATTTTTTTTTAATTATTATAGTTAATTACTTAAAGATGTCATGGGTACATGGTGTAATGGTTGCAGCTCCTTACAAAAAAATTGTAAAACAAAAAACTAGGTGATTGAAATAGTGGCGGCGAGTTTATTGCCAGTTCTTTTCGTCCGTTCTACGCCCTTGATTTGAGAACTGGCAGTAAATATAAAATTAGAAGCATTTAATATGTTCGTTTTTTATTGACGTTTATAAGTGTACATTATGTTACCTTAACACAAATGATGAATACAAAAATGATTTTGAATTTGAATTTAATTTACATCTAACTTAAAATACTACGAGGGTGAATCAAAAAATTCTTGGAATCAATATTAAAAAATGCAAAGATTTAAATAATAATATTTTATTTTTCTACATAATCTCCCTCCAATGCAATGCATTTAGAATAACGCGTTTCTAACTTCCTTATTCCTTGTGAAAAAAAATTATTTTCTTGACTCTCGAAAAAGTCCTCTACGGCAGCTATAACCGCGTCATTATCGTGAAATTTTGTTCCACGAATTTCCTCTTTTAATTTTGGAAATAAGTGAAAATCACTTGGGGCTAAGTCCGGAGAATATGGTGGGTGGTCAAGGAGATTGAAGCCAGCACAGCGGATTGCGTTGAGCGCAACTTCCGATCGATGAGCAGGAGCGTTATCTTGAAGGAACAACACGCCCAACGACAGTTTTCCACGACGTTTTTCTTTAATCGCTTCACGCACTTTCGGGATTAAATTTGCATAATAGGGTCCAGTAATCGTCTGGCCTTTTGGCATGTAATCAATAAAAAGGATTCCTTCACTATCCCAGAACACAGAGGCCATAACTTTGCCAGCGGTAGGAGCAACTCGAAATTTCTTGATGGATGGAGAGGATGGTCGTTTCCAAGACATGCTTTCTCTTTTAGTTTCAGGATCAAAATGGTGGACCCACGTTTCATCCATGGTGACAAGACGACGGCAAAAATTATCCGAATCACGCTGGAACATTTCGAGATTACGCTTGGAAATTTCCAAACGTCGCTTTTTGTTTTCGTCGGTTAACATTCGTGGCACCCATCTTGCAGACACTTTTTTGAACCCCAGTGAATCAATTAAAATGGATTGAACGCTACCAAAAGATATCTTTAGGATCTCAGCTATATGTTTTATAGTCATTCTTCTGTCTTCCAAAACCAGATTCTCAACCTTTTTGACATTTTCTTCTGTAACGGAGGTTGAAGGCCGCCCAGAACGCGGGTCATCTTTACAGCTTGATCTACCACTTTTAAATTCAGCCACCCAGTACGCAACCGTAGAATAGGGTACAGCATCACCCCCTAATGTCTGCTGAATGTCCAAAAAAATTTCCTTCGTAGACATTTTTTTCAAACTGAGATATTTTATCACCGCACGTAACTCACTTTTATCCATAATTTTGACTTTTTAGCAACTCGTTGCACAAAAAAATTTATTACATGCGAACGAACTGACAAAAACAAGTGACAGTCTGCATAAATATAGTGTGATAGACACTCTTTAATTTGAATATCGAACTTGATCCAAAAAGGTTTCATATATATGCACTTCTAAGAACTTTTTGATTCACCCTGGTACATTATTACTTTACTTAAAAACTAAGATAATGTCCAGTGACTTTCCTAAGTGTTCAAAATTATTTTCAAAGGCACTTTCTTCATGTGAAAACAAAATATTCAAACTTTAAATAATATAATATATTTCAACATTGAATCGAACAACTCGCGTTGAATCGAAAAACATTACCCACTTCGCACCTGTAACTATAATCAAATCGAATGGAATTCCGAAATAAATGTAAATCAATGACGTATGGGATTCGAATTTGGAAATGGAATTATCGGAAACGTGGGGTCCATTTGGGTTATTTGGACCGTTTCGTCTACGGTTCCATTAGGTGAACACAATACATTTTAAATTTCATTGTTAACACGTAGTCAGTCGACGAAGCTTAAATGTAAGGACTAACTTAAAATAGTTTTACTTTACTTTTTACGCCGGGAATATAACACCGAATGATCGTAGATATCTTCTAATATATAAAATTTCCATGTCACAATGTTAGTTACCGAATTCCTCCGAATTTTTCATATCCCTAAGTGTTAAGGTTTGTTCACCCTTAAATTTTTTTTTTTATTTTTGGACGAAATTCTTTGTTTTTATTTTTTTATAATGTGGCATTAAAAATACATACAACCCTAAATTTTTACTTTTTTATCACCAACCCCTGCTTTTTTTTTGTCAAAAAAGCACGGGTTGGTGATAAAAAAGTAAGTTAAGTCCCCGAGTGCCCCAAGTAGAATAAACTCATTTCTCCGTATCCGTTTCTATGATCTTTCTTAATAGACAATTTATTAGTTAATATTCTTTCTTGGAGCGATTTTTTAAAAATCTCGTATCGGATTTAAACACAGGATCTCCGGTACGCATACAACTAAGAAAAATGTAATGTTTCAGATTGTAAATATAACTTCAAATACTTACAAGAAAGTACAGCTGAGAATAATAATATCTTAATGGTCAATTTTATATTTTACTCTCGTTTAGGGTGAGGCGAGGGCAGAATATTAATTAAGATAAAAATGAATACAGGTGGCGTGGCTCAGCGTCAATCTGGGTTATCTGTCCGTGTCACCGGTGACCACGGAGGAGAATGATTTATCTCTGTACATTACCTTTTAGGGTTGACAAAAGATCTTTATAAATGCAATTGGTAGTCTCTTTTTTTTCTTTCTAATACAGATTTTTGTAGTGTCTTCAGTTCGAACACTTCCAGGTGTAAATTTTGTTCAAATATATTTTCTTTTAAATATGAAGAGTTTGAGATCATCGTTCAGTATTAATAGTAAGAGTTAATACTGAACGATGAGCTCAAACTCTACTGTACTATTCTACGGACGCTGACAAAACTGCAAATCAGTATTTTTTTAATATTTTCTTTATGAATTAGGTGGCAAAGGGTTGTTGGCTTACCTGATAGTTACCGCCCGGTCCACCCGGCGCCCTTAGACTTTTGCAACACCAGAGGGCTTGAAGGTGCGCTGCCGGCCTTTAAGAAATGGACATCTGAGTATAGTAGAGAGTAATGTGCTTACAAGCCGGGACTGAAACCGGTTAATTTTTTTTTTCCAAAATACGTCTGACTGAGATACCATGATATTAGTTTTAAAGAGTAATACACACTAAACTTACTTACGAAAGAATATTAACAAAAACCTTTATTGTACCGGTATAACTCCCATAGTAAATTAACCGGTATTCAGTCCCTGCTTGCAAGTTTCCTGATTGATTGTACTCAATACAATATGTTATCTTACACGCTCCCCCTATATACAATAAGTAACTAGTGGACCCCGCAGAAGTTGTTCTGCCACAATTTTGGCTTCGAAATTATATAATTATTCTTCAATTTGAATATGCCCATTTAACCAATATAATTGTCTAATATGTCACTGATTTGCAGTGGACATCTGTTATTCCAAAAAAGCTGAATGCATGACGTGAGCTGTCAAGATGGCGGAGTTCCGAACCTAATTTATTTTAAAATTATTTTTTGCATATATTTTTTTCTTGAATGTTTCCGATATTTTAATAGCTATTCTTTTATTCGGGACATAGAGGAATCCAACAAATAAGATATCGTTAAAATCGGTACAGCCGTTCTTGAGTTATAAACGGTGTAACTAACACAACTTTCTTTTATATACTATACTATAGATGTGTTTGACTTGGCGTACAGTGGAAGCTAGTGTTGGAGTCCGTTGGCAATTCATTTGCGTTGCACTCGAATCGTATCATTTATAGCATTCGAGTGTCGATACTGGACCAAGGGATGTCTAGCTATAGTCGAAGAGATGAACATTATAAGACCGACTAATTGTTTGTAAACAAAAAAACCTGGGATTTAGATATGGTCTTCGTTTTTAATCCATTAACTAGCGCAAGTTGGCGTGTATAGTAGAACACTTACCTTCCGCTTCCATGGGTCGCGGTTTCAAATTCCGCCGGGACACATGTTTATAATATTCTGTAAGCATGTTTTCCCCACGTCTGATCATTTCGGACAGTAAACGGAATATCAAAATTCCATCCGGGTACCGAATCACCGTTCATAGACGGAACAACTGTGAAATGCATATTGCGCGTTTCGGACTTAGTCTATGGATTTCCGAATGCTCGAAGTAAAAAGTCTGTCGAAATCTAAAATAATAAAAAAACATACTGAAAACAAAAGGATATGGTTAGCCAGTATTGCTATAATATAAGAAATAAAAGAAAGTATCTCTTTGAAAGTAACTATGTAGAAATTAATGGTTTTAGTGTAGCAACTTTGTGAAATTCATTTCAGACAGCTGCCATCTTTCATTTGTCTGTGACCGCTGTTAAGCACTCTAATCGTCAGAATAAATAATAAATCGCATTTTAATACGGTAAAAGCTATTTCATTTAATATCTTGATCGATCTCGCTATACGAATATATTATCATTTGTGAATCTTACAAGTATTGTAGAACAATAACAAACTATTGTACTTTGATATAAAAAAAATGTTATCAAATATCTTAGGCTATACGACAAATACGATCCATCGTAACATATCAGATACGTTGCAGTGGCAGGGACGTTGTCGTGATAAACACCGTGTCACGTAAGCGAGGTTCTGTTCATAATTGTAATGTAGCCTTAGATTTAAACACATTTAGTAGAGGAGATAAACCAGCACGTGACTCTCTGGATGGAAAGCAAAATCCGCCGACTATGATATACCTACACACCAGAGTATCTGAAGATGCGAAAGTGGTATGCAAGGATCGGAGCATATGGAATTCCGTGATCTCTGGATCCCTACCCCAATGGAAAAGAGTATGTATTTATCTATATTTGATATTTATATATCGCTGATCAATAATTTAATATTGAAAATATCCGGTTTTTTTTTTTTCCAAAGTCAAATCTTGAAAAAACACAATTTTTGGATCTCATCAATGAATCTTTTAATGGGCTACAACTTTTGTTGAAAACGTTTTTCTTAAAAATACATACTTTGTATTTTATTGAACAACATTATTTATGTAAATAAAGAATGTTGTTCAATAAAACAGACACAGAAATGTATCTACCCCATACCGCACGCTACAACTACCAGTGTGATATTGTAGCAGGAATTGCAGCTTTAATCATTGATGAAACAATTTTATATAATATTGAACTTTAAAAAATATTATTTTACTTTACCGTAATAGGAGAATACGGGAAAAATGTTAGCCGAGAGGATAAAACAGGATTTATTATCATCTGATAATTTAATGCTGCTTTAAAATGTTAATTTTGATTCAGGTTATAAATCTCCTAAAAGGTTTTTGGACTTGTTTCCCTGAATTTGATGGAAGTAATGCTCCCTTTATACTTTCACGTGAGTCGCAATATTAAACGAAGATTTAAAAATAAACGATAATATGAACGAGTTTTTAGAATAAGCAGTTATATTATTATGTTACACAATCCTTTGATATCTTGAGATTTGAAAACAAATCGCGTTTTAAATATTCATTGAAAATCTTTAATTTGGGATACTCTATCTATACTTATATTATAAGAGGAAAGATTTGTGTGTTTGTTTGTTACGATTTACTCAAATACTACTCGACCGAATTTAAAAATTCTTTCACCAATAGAGAGCTACATTATCAGCGAGTTAGGTGTAGGTAGGTTTTTTGTGTAAAGTACATCTACATTGCACCCGTGCGCAACCTGTCAAAGAAGAAAAGAAGAACTATCAAATTTTACTTTGAGGAGTAAATAAGTTGTGCTTTTCCAACCTAAAGGGAGGAGTCTCGACCAGTCTAACCAAAACATTGATGGGGCGGCCGTAAGGATGTCGAGATGTATACTCAGCGCTTTGACTATCTATATATCTATATATATAAAAGAAAGTTGTGTTAGTTACACCGTTTATAACTCAAGAACGGCTGTACCGATTTTAACGATATCTTATTTTTTGGATTCCTCTACGTCGGGAATAAGACATAAGCTATTAAAATATTGGAAAAAATCAGGAAAAAAAATATATGCATAAAATTAATTATAAAATAAATTAGATCGGAACTCCGCCATCTTGACAACTCACGTCATGCATTCTCAGCTTTTTTGGAATAACAGATGTCCACTGCAAATCAGTGACATATTAGACAATTATAGTGGGTAAATGGGCATATTCAAATTTGAGAATAATTATATAATTTCGAAGCCAAAATTGTGGCAAAACAACGTCTGCGGGGTCCACTAGTTTAAGATAAATCAAAGACTCGAAAACTTTCATAGCGCGATTCACAAATATTGACAGCTTCGTACTGATCCAAGCCGCAGATTGTAGACGTCTCAACAACTTAAAACAATTGAAAAAATATTTTTGCAGCTCATCGAAGGTAGCTATTAATGTCAGCGGACTATATTTACGAGGTGAGGCGGGCAAAAATATGAATTTACGTAGATATTAAACCCAGAAATGTGTAAATTATTTTACTGAAAAGTTAAGGGATTTAGGACAGAGATGTTCTTTTCTGGATATTGTTACTTCTAATGTTCTGAAAGAAACATAAATTGAGACTTTTACCCGGTTCAAAAGTTCATTACTTTGTTTTCAGCTTACACCGTGCCACATTTTATCTAAATCAGTTTAATGTTTTATCGTGGAATTTCATATTAAAAAGTAAAATTAAAATATTTAATTAATAATTTAATAAAGTTTTTATTGTATGGAAATTACAAATGAACGTAAATTAATTTGGTAAATATTATATATTTCATATTATGGCTTAGTCACAACGAGGTAATCACTGTATGTAATTTTTTTTTTAGAAAAAAACAGTTTTAAACTAATAGAAGAACACGGGAAAGAAAATTTGCATAACTTATCCATGATATTTGCTTACGATTAACATAAAAATATCACTATATCTGGATCGCGCTAATGAAGTTTCGTTAATTTGTTTGTTTGTTTTCGACAGCGACTACTCCCTAGTCACTGGTAATACTCGTCAATGTCTCTTATTAAGATGACGAATTGTAGTAAAACGATTTCTTATCTAGTTGAAGTTCATAATTATGTAAAAAAATAATTATATACACTTTTTTAATTTTAAAGATAAGAACGTCGGCACAACTTCCGTTTAGCCTATTCAAAATTCTATCAAAAGCTAGAATCTTATACAGCATATCATTACTCCGATAAAAATAATCTGTGACCTCTTTTCATTCATGATTCGTTGATTTAATTTACTCCGAAGTTGGAAGACATGTTAAATTTTACGACTCTCGGTGTAGACCAAGTCACATCGTTTTAACTTGGGTTGTAAAATATTATTGAATTCGAAATTCGAATCCCAATTTTGTCAGTTATCGAAAGACAAGTGGGTTTGGTTTGTTTTACCTCGTTTAGTATATTCCAATTTCCATCATGAGCTACCGACTTCATTTGTTTTTAGATCAAGTATTTAGATATATATTTTTTATTTTATTTTATATGTTAGATTTCGACAGACGAGAATGAGGTTCACTTGATGGTAGGTGATACCTCAGCCACAGAACATCAGTCAATGATGCGCTATCGACATATTTTTACTTCGAGCATTCGGAAATACATAGACTGAAACCGAAACGCGCAATGTACTTCACGGTTTTTCCATCTATGAACGGTGATTCGTTACCCGGTCGGAAATTAGATATTCTCCGCACCTGATCAAAGCCCAAAGTTACCAGACGTGGGGAAAACATGCTAACAGAAAATTATAAGCATGTCGTCCCGGCGGGATTCAAACCTATAACCCATCGATGCGCACGGCAAGTGTTCTACCGAACGCGCCAACAAGCCCGTTTTATATCAAGTATTGTGAAACACTTACCTTTTCTGTTATCTTCTCAGTATTCGTTTTAATCATAATTTTTAAGGAATGTGATAGCAATGGAGAGTGAATGGGCTGTGCAGACGAGTGTCAAATAAAATATGGGTATTTTTTACTTGAAATGTCTTTTCTTTATAACCGACTTCAAAAATAACTGTTAATAAATATTAAATATATTGTATATATAAGTATTAGTAATGTCGATTGTCCTTTAAGGCTTTGAAGTACTTAAAATATCATTTTTTACTTTTTAGTTTAAGTTTGTACCTACTGTATGTAGTTGTAGTTTTAAAGTCGGTTTTTTTGGCTTAATTGAATATTAAATCAATACTGTCAACAAAAAGTCATATAAAATTTTAAAAAATATATAAAAAAATGTTATTAAAAAGGTCGGAAACAGAATGTTTTATAGAAGAATTTATAGAAAAAATATTGCGTTTTTATTACACCGCGAAACAAAATAAGTATTACATAATAATCGAGTTCCTGGTTAGTTTTACACTATCTTAAATAACTGAAGGAAGTTCTAGTCGAATGAAAATTCTTCAGATAACGAGTAACTATTTCACCAACTACTTGAAGTAAAATTAAGTAATCTCCGGATGTTTTCATAAAAGAGATATTCAAAGAAGTTTTAAACTATCTTTTTGCTCTTATCGGCGTAGTTTTTCAAAAAGCTTCGTACCAAAGCTGTTTTCTCTCATTTTCTTTCTAATATACTTTTAATTTAGTAGCTCTCTGCGGTAATTAGATTTTTCAGTCTTATTTTTGTGAATCCTATTTTGTGCAAGTTTTTATTGATTACAATGTTATTACAGTTTTTATTGTTTTTGTTAAATATAAAGTTGTTTTTCTATTCATTATAATCATAAATTAATGGTTATAAATGAGATAATGAATAAAAAAAAATTGAACCGCAATATGGTTAGTCTGTTGTATATATAATTATACTAACAACGCCCCCGGCTTCACACGGGTGCAATCAAATCAATCAAAATCAAAAAGTTTTTTATTTCAAATAGGCCTTTGCAGGCTCTTATGAAACGTCTAGTTGCACGGTTCCAAAAAGTGGGTCTCATGGAGAAGAACCGGCAATGTAGATGTACTATATGTTACTCGCTGATAATGTAGCTTACTATTGGTGGAAGATTTTTTAAAATCGGTCCAGTAGTTTTTGAGTTATATATAACATACAAAAATACAAATCGTTCCTCTTTATAATATGTATTAATTTAGATATATGTATGTATCATTGAAATATAATGTAATCTTTTGCTAGTAGATAAAAATCTCTTTTATATTGTCAAAAATACTTTATTTAAATGATATATAGCTAGTAAATTCCATGTATCAGACTTTGAACATCAGAGAAAAATGAGGCATTCGGTAATCCATAAAATGAAACTACATCGCGCAAACTGCACTTCATAGATTTTCCGTCAAACGGATGTCGAAATTTCGTTATCCCTCCTATATTGCCTGAATTGGTTAGACGTGGGATACTTGTTTTTATAGAAAAGTATAATATCAGACCCGGCGGGATATGAACCCGTGATCCATTGGATTATATCGGTCTTCTTGCCCTGTTCATTAAGGAATAATTCAGGCAGCCATTGCTTTTAAAACCTTCAAGTGGATGGATATATGCAAGTCTTCAAAAGTGTATGTGTGGTGATAAGTGGATGGAAAATGCCCATCAAATAAGCTGTATACTAAGATACCTCCTCTATATCTATATTATTATTATAATGTAATATTATAAAGAGGAAAGATTTGTTTGTTTGTTACGATTTAACTCAAAAACTACTGTGTATATTCAAAATTCAAAATTCAAAAATCATTTATTCATTTAGGTAACACAATGTACACTTATGAACGTCAATAAAAAATACATATTAAATGCTTCTAGTTTTACATTTACTGCCAGTTCTCAAATCAAGGGCGTAGAGCGGACGAGAAGAACTGGCAAGAAACTCGCCGCCACTCTTTTTTAATCGCCAAGTTTTTGTTTTACAAATGTTTTGTAAGGAGCTGCAACCATTACACCATGTTCCACATGACATCTCTAAGTAATTAACTATAATAATCGAAAAATATATATATAAACGAAAAAATAAAAATAAATAAAAACAAAGATTTGTCCTCTATCAGCAGAATGTATGGTGAAATAGGAGCACTCACTTACATTCTCGTGGGAACAACACGCAAATACATAGACGAAATAACTAATATCACCGCATACACGAATTCAAGTTCGACCAGTCACCACAAGTAGCACCCGTTCACGAGTATGACGCATGGCCAGCCATCGACCCCCTCGCCATATTTTAGGGAGAGAGACAACCCGACGCATGGACGCCGCCACAAGCAATGACATTTAAGCGAGCATGACGATCCTTGAAATGTGAACTTGGCTACATAAGAAAACAATAATAACATTAATTATTCTGAAATAAATTAGTACTACATGGATCACGGTTTGCTCCCACTTTACATTAAAAAGGTCGTGGATGTTGACGATCGCCCCCGAGTCTGGAATTGCAGCCGAGAGATTCAGTCGCGTTACCTCTATACTGGAGCAAATCATATCCAAGCACTAGGATCGTTTAAATATTCATTAATGTTATAATAGGCCTTAGCAAGTAGTTTTACTTTAACGTACGATTTAAATTTATTTATTGACAACACTTGTATCTCACTAGGGATTTTGTTGAAAAAACGTATACAATTGCCTTGGAAAGAATTACTCGTTTTATGCAGCCTTGTGGTTGGTGCACTAATTTTGTCTTTATTACGAGTACTATAATTGTGGAAGCTACTATTCTTTTGAAAGATATCTATATTTTTCCGCACATATAAAATATTCTCATAAATGTATTGACTTGCCAAAGTCAAAATATTTAATTCTTTAAACTTGCTTCGAACTGACTCCCGTGGGGATAATCCGCAGATCGCTCTTATAGCCCGCTTTTGCACTACAAATATCGATTTAATATCAGCTGCATTACCCCACAAAATAACACCATATGACATAATACTATGAAAATAGCTGAAATAAACGAGCTTTGCTGTATTCTCGTCAGTAAGATCACGTATCTTTTTCACTGCGAACGCTGCAGAACTTAGCCTATTCGAAAGACCTTCTATGTGTGGGCCCCACTGGAGTTTACTATCTAAAGTAATTCCCAAGAACACTGTATTATCAACAAAGTCTATTTCCTCATTTTTAATTATTATTTGACCATTGCTACTTTTTACATTTGTAGTTACAAATTTAATACATTTTGTCTTCTTTTCGTTTAGCTTAAGATTATTTGTATTAAACCAGTGAACTACACTGGAGATGGCACTGTTTACATTCTCAAGTAATGGATCTCGTCGTTTCACTTTAAATAAAAGCGAAGTGTCATCAGCAAACAGTACTATCTCGTGAAGCTCTTTTACAAGAAATGGTAGGTCATTTATATAGATGAGGAATAAGAAAGGTCCAAGTATGGAGCCTTGCGGTACACCCATAGTAACAGACGATCCCATTGAGGTTGTTCCATTTATATTTACCTTTTGAATTCTACCGCTCAGGTATGAATCCATTAGTTTTAGCGCTTTTTCGCCAATGCCATAGTGTTGAAGTTTTTTGATAAGGATTTCGTGATGGACACAGTCAAAAGCCTTTGATAAATCGCAAAAAACTCCAATGGCATCATGAGCATTTTCCCACGCATTTAAAATCTCGGAAATTAATTTAATACCAGCATCGGCTGTGGAGCGACCTTTTGTAAAACCATACTGTTGACTATGCATAAGTTTATTATTATTGAAATGTATCATTAATTGATCAAGAATCAATTTTTCAAAAATTTTACTCAATGCAGGCAGCACAGATACGGGTCTAAAATTTGTGGGGTCAGAAGTGCTGCCCATTTTGAACAACGGTGTGATTTTACTTAGTTTCATCTGGTCTGGAAAGACTCCACAATCTATACATTCATTAAATATTATAGCTAACTCTGAACTGGTAACATCGATTACTGATTGTAAAATGAATACAGATACACCCCAAAGATCTTTAGTTTTTTTTAATTTGAGTTGTTTAAATGTTTTTATAATATCATTGCAGCTAATGCGGCTAAATATAAACTTATGATTGCATACAGGAACATTCTTTTGCAATAATAAAAGGGCAGCTGATGGTGAAGAATTCAGAACGCTAGTTGTATTCATTGGAATGTTAGTAAAAAACTCTTCAAATGCAGAGGCTACTTCGAGGTCGGAACTAATTACTATGCCGTTTATGTTAACCTTATATTCAGTATCCTTTCTAGAGGTTCTTCCAGTCTCCTCGTTTATAATTTTCCAAGTAGCCTTTATCTTATCAGAGCTATTTTTTATTTTAAAACTTAAGTGTTGCGCCTTAGCGATTCTACACTCTTGCCTAAAACTTTTTGAGAATATCCTAACATGTGTTTTAAATTCTTCACTGTCATTATACTGTTTTTCATTATACAATTCATACAATTTTAGCCTTTTCTTGTGTAGCTCAGGAGTTGCCCAAGAAAAGTATAGTACTAATGTGTATAGTACATCCGTGAGAAGCAGGGCGGATCGCTAGTTTTATATAAAATGCTAAAGGTCAGTGGGGATATAAACAAAACTATAATAAATAGGGAGAAATATAATACCAAACTAATAGAATATTGCGGTGTCCTTGTCGCTTGTAATTGGATCAGACATTGTACCCTCACAGCCGGCCTTCTTATAAATAAATCGCGATAAATGTGAGTTTTATTGTTAGGAAGAATAATTATATTTTACAGCGTCTTTGTATCCAAAAATTCTTAATATTTAATAATGTTTGGATTCATTTACAATTATTAAGAGGTCAGAATGTGCGTTTTTTGTTAATAAAAGTATAGTTTAACAGCGTATATAATATCGTAAAAAAATATATAAATATATGTTTATTTAGTCATAGTAATAACAGCTAATAATGCATGTAATGTGTAATGTTTGATGATATTTATAAATTGATATTTTATTAAATCCAAAAAGAATTATAAAGTTAATAATATATCTAAAAAAAACAGTGGAAAATATTTGTTTTATTTTAATTTAATTAATTCTTTTTAAAGTGAATATATATATATAACTAAATATTCTGTGAATATTTCAAGCGTCTACCTGTTGCCGTTTTCAATATCGAGCAAAAACGAGCAAAAAAATCACGTTGACGTTTGCCGCTATGATAATAGAAATACATCATTTGTGAGACTTTCAACTGTCTAACTGTCACGGGTCATGAGATACAGCGTGGTGACAGAGGGACAGATAGACAGAAGGACGGACAACAGAGTCTTAGTAATGGTCCCGTTTTACCTTACCTTACCTTACCTTACCTTACTTTGCGGATGGAACTCTGAAAACGAGCCTATTGTTAGCTTAAAAGCAGGCAACACATCTTCAAAGCCTCTGGTGTTGCGGCGGTAAATACCATCAGGCCGCTTCTTCGAATGTAAAAAAAATATGGAAAAAGGTTTCCTTCGACTTTCAAATACACACACTAATAACCTCTTAATAAAGTACTTGTACAAATAAAAGCACCGTTATTTTGTTTGTGAAATAATATAGGCGATATACGTGAAAATAACATCGCAACATGTCACCTCAACTATTCACTAATAATACATAACAAGGCACGAGAATAAAATAAAAATAACAATCTGATACAGGCCTGCTTCGTTATTTGATGTCGTAAATATAAAGTTCTATATAACAAGCGTGCTAGGGCTGCCTCACAGTTTTATTATACAAAAAATATCTTTAGTTTTGACATTAATAACCGTACTGTTTTAGCTGATTTTTTTTAATGATAGATATTGACAGACGAGCATGAGGTTCACTTGATGATAGGTGATATCTCAGCCACAGAACATCAGTCAATGATGGGCTATCGACCTACTTTTTACTTCGAGCATTCGTAAATTCATAGACTGAAACCGAAAAGCGCAATAATCACATCACGGTTTTTTAAAAACTCTCATTTAAAAAGCACTTATATCTTTGTTGTATGAAAATATATGCCTATGTAACTTTTAAAAAGTTTCGATCCTATTTATTATACCTCTGATAAACAAGAATTTAACACAATAATTAAAAATATTCTAATAAAACGTTGAAATTGGCAGCCCTAAGCTATTGCTGAAATATGGGTTTGGAATAAACTATGCTATTTTCGAAATAATAGTCATCGATTCCAATTTTAACATTATTTGCTTAGAGAAATAGTGTATGTGTTTGTTGAAATGAAAACGATTAAATATTTATTCGTTTGTTTACTCGTTTCCTTCATTTTGATATACGGAGTTTTTAAAACTTATACCCTTTTTTCCACACACTCTGTTTTATTAAAATATTCTTCCTTATGTAGTCAAAAGTTAATTGACTAACTTTAAAGTTTAATATCCAAGCGGGCTGTGGTAAATGAGTTATGAGGAGAATTCAAGTCATAAAATTCAAATTCAAAAATCATTTATTCATTTAGGTAACACAATGTACACTTATGAACGTCAATAAAAATACATATTAAATGCTTCTAGTTTTACATTTACTGCCAGTTCTCAAATCAAGGGCGTAGAGCGGACGAGAAGAACTGGCAAGAAACTCGCCGCCACTCTTTTTTAATCGCCAAGTTTTTGTTTTACAAATGTTTTGTAAGGAGCTGCAACCATTACACCATGTTCCACATGACATCTTTAAGTAATTAACTATAATAATCGAAAAATATATATATAAACGAAAAAATAAAAATAAATAAAAACAAAGATTTGTCCTCTATCAGTAGAATGTATGGTGAAATAGGAGCACTCACTTACATTCTCGTGGGAACAATACGCAAATACATAGACGAAATAACTAATATCACCGCATTCACGAATTCAAGTTCGACCAGTCACCACAAGTAGCACCCGTTCACGAGTATGACGCATGGCCAGCCATCGACCCCCTCGCCATATTTTAGGGAGAGAGACAACCCGACGCATGGACGCCGCCACAAGCAATGACATTTAAGCGAGCATGACGATCCTTGAAATGTGAACTTGGCTACATAAGAAAACAATAATAATATTAATTATAAGAGTTGCTGCGTCTGAAGTGTTAGTTTTAAAAAAAAAACTTTAAAAATTAAAATACAATCTTTTTCTTCCTGCAGTATTCTCTTTTTCCATTCTCTTTTTCAATTTTCTTCCTTCATTCGCCATATTCACACAGTCACACCTATCAAACACATGATTCTTCACACAGCCAAGCCATGTTTTTTCGGCCTCCCTCTTCCCTAAAAAGATATATAAATAATATAAACATATAAATACATTTATTATAAATAATGTAATTGCCCGAGCGAGCGCAGAGCGTACCGTCAATTTGAAGATATTAACACACGAAATTTTTCGCTCACCCGCATTATTGTTTATTAGTTAAGGTGCTAATTAATTTTAAAATTTGTTACATTTAAGACATTTTCTAAATAAGTGAATTGTAAAATTCTTTGAAAATAAACTTCTTTAAACATATATAATAAAACATAATATAAGAAAACAAAAAGGCTTTTATTCGCGCTCTCGAGATGTTCTCTCGCTGTCTCAACTTCAAACCGAACCGCTTGTCTCAAGTCTGTAATTGTACACGTCCCTTTATCTCTAGAGAATACGTTAATAATGTCAACAAGGCCATAGATGTATATGCAATACATCGATGTCTCATAAGCAGATTATCTTACAATGCGTTAACCTAAAGACGTAATCCATAATTAACTGTAATTACGCCCTGTGAGCGGGGATTAGAATTGAAATTACTTGTGAAATTGATGTTCGTCGTCTGTATTAACTAATAGTTCCAGCGGATGAGTGAATGCCTAGAAATTAATACAAACAAATTAAAACACACGTGAACTTCTTCCACTTTTTGAGAAGTTGACTGAAATAACTTTTTATTCAATAAACGTACAAAATACTATATAAAACACATAAAGTTATGTAATTTAGGTATAAGAAAATTCAGTATTACTGTCTTGGTTCCTGTAATAAATAGATTCTTGTTAGATCGACGGGCTCATTGGCGCGTTCGGTAGAACACCTGCCGTGCGCATCGATGGGTTGTGAGTTCGAATCTCACCGGAATAATATGTTTATAGTTTTCTGTAAGCATATTTTCACCACGTCTGGTAATTTCGGGCATTAACGAATCGGTAACGAACCACGTCCGTCCATAGTTGGAAAAACCGTGAAGTTTCGGTTTCCGAATGCTCGAAGTAAAACGTTCGACAGCACATCATTGAATGATATTCTGTGGCTAGGGTAGGTACAACTACCATCAAGTGAACCTCATGCTCGTCTGTCGATATCTAACATTTAAAAAAACAGATTTATTTTGATATACAATTTTCATCAATTTCATTAGGGTTTCAAAAGGCTATACTTTAATTAATATCTTCTTTACGTTGATTATAAACACGTTCAATGATTCCGAATAAAACTACGGAGCGAAACGAAACGAAAATAAAAAAATGTCAGCACGGTCCACTGGCTTTCACAGCGTGACAAATAAAACAGAATACGATTGAATTGGATGTACCTAGATGGGTCAAAAGGCAGGTGGAATATATAAATATTGTTTGTTGCTATAAATTTAAAGTAGAAAAGGCCATACCTGACTACTGTATGTTGGTTAATATATGAGAAACAAACGCGCGATTACTATTCATACGTTAGCCAGATGGAATTTGGAAACCGTTACGAGTTAAATTTTCGAAGTAATCAAACGGAAAATACACTAGAAATAATATCAGATATGTAATAAATAAATTCAAAAACTATTGAGCCGATTTTAATAATTCTTTTGCTAATAGAAAGCTACATTATCAGAGAGTAACATACAGGCGAGTAAATATGTGCAATGCACTCGTGCAAAGCTGTTGCTAGTTTATATCTATACTATATTTATTTATAAAATTATAAAGAGGAACGATTTGTATTTTCGTATGTTATGAATAAACTCAAAAACTACTAGACCGATTTTTAAAATTATTCCATCAACAGAAAACTATATTATCAGCGAGTAGCATAGTGTGTATAGTACATCTACATTGCACCCGTGTCAAGCCGGGGCAAATTTCTAGTATATAATATAGTAATAATAGCGCCGGTTATTATTAGCACACACGGGTGCAATGTAGATGTACGTATACTATACACAAAACATAGCCTATGTTACTCGCTGATAGTGTAGCTTTCTATCGGTGAAAGATTTTTCAAAATCGGTCCAGTAGTTTTTGAGTTTATTCATAACATACAAAAATACAAATATTTTCTCTTTATAATATTAGTATAGATATATATTTCGACAATCTAAAGCCATTTTTGCTATTGGCACGGTCCCAAAGTTATTGGCCATTAGTGATCGTTGATTCGTTCATATTTTTCCTTTTCTAAAAAAATGTAGACGTTATTACCTGTCGCTATCACCCCCATCTTTTGAGCGCTATTTTGTATCGTGAATACAAAAGGCGTTGAGTGCATTGCCTCGATCGTGAAAACACAATTTTGTTCCACAGAATTTTTTGTATTCACGTTAACGATTACTTTTTTAAATAGATTGAAGGACCAGAACAATGGAGATGTTAAATAAACCTAGAACAATATGATTAGTACTTAATAAATGATAACTGAAAGTGACGTTTTTGATATGGAAAATATTTGATGTCACAATAAAAAAGATTAAAAAAGAAAAAAAATAATAAAAACATTCAATATTTATCGATAACACTAAGAATAAGTTAAATATCCCATCCGCAATAATAAGTAGAAAACCTATCAGGTGAGACAAGCCGCCTGTTTGCTTCCTATTAAATATAAAAAAAAAATATTCAAGGCTAGCAGACCCGACAGATGATGTCCTGCCAGGATGATGGCTTCAAAAATAAAAATAAAATATTTCTAGATCAAAAGCTATTTTCCAACTTATTATATTTATTATTATTATTTAGTATTTGCAGTGGACATCAATTATTACAAAAAAAATCTATAAACATCCGTGATGTGAGCTGTCCATTGCGGAAAATGGCGGAATTCCGAAACTAATTTATTTTATAGATTATTTTCTGCATATATTTTCTTCCTGAATTTTTCAGATATTTTAATAGTAATTATTCTATTATTCGTCACATAGACGAATCCAACAAATACGATATCATTAACTTTGCTGCAGCCGTCTTTGTTTTATATATTATAGATCGGCGACCGAATAAAACTGTGTTTGCAGTTATTAATAATTTTGGACGGGCTCGTTAGCGCGTTCGGTAGAACACCTGCCGTGCGCTTCGATGGACCGTGGGTTCGAATCCCACCGGGACAATATGTTTATAGTTTTCTGTAAGCATGTTTTCCCCACGTGTGTTAACTTCGGGCATTGGTCGTGTGGGAGGAATATCGAAATTCCAACCGGGTAACGAACCACCATTTCGGTTTCAGTCTATGGATGTCCGATTGCTTGAAGTAAAAAGTAGGTCGACAGCGCATCATGTTCTGTGGCTGAGGTATCACCTGCCATCAAGTGAACCTCATACTCGTCTGTCGATATCTAACATTAAAAAAATGCCTTTTATCTTCATTAGTATTGCCTAGAACTCTAAAATGCGGGCAACAACTAACCGTCTTGTTAAATAATAAGGAGCACATGTGTAAAATGAGCGAGGACGGAGCGAACGTGAAGGTAAGTGATCACCGCATTCAATTTGGTGCTGTTTTTTAAAAAAAACATGAAACAATATTTTACACTGTAATAATAGAAACACTAAAACAAAGAATACTCTTTATGTTTTTTTAAGTATGTTAAAAATCAGAAATCTCTTTTTGAACCGTTTGAAAAATTTTCATCGATTTTCACATCTGACAATATTAATAAGGATAGGCGAAATATCTTTGCGTGAAACAGCCTGTATTGGGCATAACTGTGAAAAAGAGACCCCAGATCAATTGCAACTGAGCTACTTTTAATGTTTAGGCATTTATCAAGTGTGCGAAACACCCTATCCTCAGTGATGAGGTGTGCAAATCGTTCGCTTTATTATCGCATTTATCATTCTAGCCTTTTCGACACACAGTTATTTTAGAAATTCAAAACCGAAAAAGTTCTCTTATTACCCCTTCTCGTACATGTATCTGCCCCCAACCGAGAAATACACACGGGTCCAGCGGCCCCCATGAATTTCTAAACGTTTGCTGTGAGCTGTATTTGCTCGATTTCAAGAAATCAAAATGCAACTTAAACTTTATCTAAGATGCGATAGGATAAACTTAAAAAATAAAAGGTTGCACGGAAACCAGTGAGGTTGTGAATAAATGTTTTTTTTTTTACAAAAAATACACTCCAAATTTGGTATTTGGGGCCACTGGACCCCAGTTGTACGAGAAGGATTAAAACCACAATTAATCTAATCTAGTAGAGTGAGCATCACTCGACTGTCGATATTTTAAAGAAAATGATGATAGTGTGGAGAGCGATTACAACGCAAGCTCTCAGCAACCAGCACCCTGACACATAAAAATATCGTATGACTTCGTGAAATAGCGAAAGAAGTTTAGCGTTTCAAACAATATAGCCTGCAGAGTGTAAAGACATGCCACAGAACATACAACTTGTTTTAAAGAGTAGAGAAACTTCATTCACGTACGCCTCTTCCTTTATCCTCCGAACCGCCAAGGAATGGAATTCTCTACCTGGGTCTGTCTTTCCCGATTCCTACCATCTTGATGTCTTCAAAGCCAGAGTGAATAGGCTTAGAATAGATAATTAGAATAAATATCTTCTAAGTAAGCATGCTCCCATTAAGATCGCATTCGCGCTTACCATCAGGCAGAATTGCGGTCAAATGCTTACTTATTCTTCATTAAAAATAAAAAAAATAAAACTGTCGAATGAACTTCTTTGTTTCTATCTGCCTACGACCTCGGTTTTCAGAAATGAGCCTATACATTTTAAAACGCCGATAACACATCTAAGACGCCTCAGTCATGGATGTTCATGGGTGGTGGTGATTACTTACCATCAGGTAGCCCACCTGCTCGGTTGACCGCTCGCCGGAAAAAAAACTACAACATTACATAGGTTAATTAACATGGGGCAAACTCATATCTGTGTCCGTTTCACGAATAATTTTCTTTAGAGGCAATAAATGACCTGCCTTCTTTGTTGTGCATTTTTTGACACGTTTCCCTGGGATTCGAACTGCTGAGCCATTGAGACGATAAAAAAATCTAATATTGACGAACTAAACAACACTCCATGTAGTTGATAACACACGGCTATGTTAAGAAGCGTTTGTAGTAGTGCATTATTGTTAATCGGAACTATATTTGACCACAAATCAAGGTGCTTGGTGCGTTCGCTAACCTGCCTATCTTTAATATAAATTTATAAACTAAAAAAATAATTTCTTAAAGTATTAAGTCATATTTATGTTTTAACTTTATACCATTTTTCTAATATTGTCTTTTATTAACGCGAGTATCACACATTTAAATAAAATACTGTATACCGGATTAAAACGCGATTTATTATTTAAATTATTTATCCCGACGTTTCGGATGCTTTTCAGCAACCGTGGCGAATAAATCGCGTTTTAATCCGGTATACAGTATTTTATTTAAACCATTTTTCTACTTAATTTCACATAGCGCAAATTTCCACCCTTATCTTATACACATATAGTAAGCATAAGTTAAGGGTAATATTTGAGGAAAATCAAGTAGGTATCTTATTACTTAACAATTTACATATAGGAAATAAATACATCTCTCTATCTATCCATGTTACAAGCGATCTGTAAATGCATCCATAAGTTATAGTTACTGTTCGGTTAAAAGACTGTGGTGGAAACTGTTTGACCTAAATAAAGTTGTAAGTGAGACGCTAGTTTATTAAAGTATCATATTAACTGACTTGAGTGTATAACTTTTCCATTCTTACCCGACTGCACTTAGATTGTTAATGTTTAAATTAAAAGGTGATTGTAATTACTTTTTTTTATTAATAATCTTATTTTGAAAAGCCTATGGGAGGTATTGATACGAGGTGTGACCATATCTGTTTGCCTTACCATAAACACATCAATTTTTAGCCACAAAGGCCTAAATAAGAATACAAAAGAATAAATGTCAATTTGTCTGTAATCTTTTCATTGACATAGTATTAAAATAGTATTAAATAGACTTCAGGTCGCATACAAAATTCACGAAAAAAGTATCCCGATTATTTAAGACACGCCTCTTGTCAAATTTTGAAAAATGACACTGCTCAATGGGAACAAAGAAAAGAGTGAAATCGAAATATGATTTTGATTAAGTTAATATTGTCTTTTATTAACGCGAGTATCACACATTTAAATAAAATACTGTATACCGGATTAAAACGCGATTTATTATTTATATTGTTTAAATTATTTATCCCGACGTTTCGGATGCTTTTCAGCAATCGTGGTCGCGGGGAGACAGAAAGATGACAGTTGTCTGATATTTGAAATGTCACAAAGTTGCCATATTTAATTCAATTCAATTCAAAAATAATTTACATATTAATTTAGGTAAAATTTAGGTCAATGAAAAATACATATTAAATGCTTCTAATTGGAACTTGGTGGTTGTAAATTATTATTTATCTAATGGGGTATAAAATAATATATCAACACGAAGCGTAATCTATAATATATTTGATAAACAACAATATAATATTTTTTATTAATAGTAATTCGTATGTTAAATAATATCGGCAAAAATTTCCGAATATACAGATTGGAATCTTTTCTTTTCCGTTTTAGCGTGAAAGCGTAACAAACAAAAAAACTCACTTTCGCATTTATAATACATATTATAATATTAGTAAAGAAGTAAGGATAGTAAGGATTATTTCAGTACAAATCTACTCCATGCATCCACTATTCTGTTACACAAAAGTTTGCGCATGTGTTGGTCAATCTTGACCAAACATTTGTAGCGTTGGTTTAATACAGATAATTTTGTTCAAATTTTGAATTATTTGTTAGTTTTAAAGCTTAAAATATATTTTATTTTATATGTATTACCGAAAGTAAAACTCCATCCGTCACATTATTTTTTCGGGCATTTTTTTTCAACTTTTGAAGACACATTGCGTCACTGTGAGACGTTTTAACGTTGGCGGTGCTTGAAGCTAACTAAATAAAATAGCCTCTCACATTTCAAGTGAGCCGATATTTACCGGCACGGATTTTTTGCGTCGACCCGATATCTAGTGTTTTGTTGATCGAAGAATCTTTTAGTTAAGCTAGCTTGTTTAGTGTGTAGTTAGTAATGATCTTACATTGGGAAACATCTTTAAAAAAGTAGCTAATCAAAATCGTGTTTTATTAATTTGTGATATTAGCGTATCAGTACCCTTTTTTTTTTTTTTTTTAGCCTGGTGAAACCCTTTTTAGCGGGGCCCCGCGCCGGGGCAGATGGTAAGTTGGCGCGGGGACTGTGGGGGTCGGGACTAGAAGAGTCCCCCTACCCACTAAAACACCAGGGCCCCGTCAGTTTCGCCATGTTGGGGCAGCGGGATAACTATTGTACTCTACCGCGACCCCGGCGAAGCGTATCAGTACCCAAGCTAGCAAATACTTAACCCCTTATTTCTACTTACAATCAAAATTATGTTACGATTTAAAAAAAAATCCAATCACATCTCCAATTACATATTAAGTACTTTAGTATCCAATGAACACATAAGGTTAATTTCATCTCATTCAAGGTCATTCAAAAAAATATTCATTAAAAATAATAAAAAACATCGTCAGTCAATACCCTCTTTTCAATCAAAATCTAATCCTCCTTTGGTATTTCGGGGTATTTAAAAACAACCCTATGCTATTTACTTCCTATGTAAAGTACAGCAACTATTTTATCCAGTTCAGTGACATGTTAAATGTGGGACCAAACTAATTCCAGTTTATAAACTTGATTATCCACCCCGCTGGACATTGCCACCGGTAAATATTAATTTTATTATAATGTTTGCTACAAAGGGTATCTCATATTCAGAAACATTTAGGTTTGGATTACTAGAATATACGGTTCTCAAAGTTGGAGATGGATTTCCGTGAACTCTGAATGCCTTTTAATGTGTTCAGACATGCTCTTCTAGATCGCGTCAACGCCCTATCTCTAGGATTTTAACTTGAAAAAGGACTAATTCTTATTTAATATCCTTCAGTTCGGTTCCCATTATGTCACTAATTCATATATAATTAAATTATAGTCAATTACACAAACATGAGTAATATTGTTTTTGAGTAGAGCCAAACAATACAGCACTCCTCCCTCCCATACAATATACGTGATTTTTTTGCTCAATTTTGCTCAATATCGATAACGGCAACAGGTAGATGCTTGAAATATTCACAGAATATTTAGTTATATATTCACTTTAAAAATAATTAATTAAATTTAAAAACAAAATAGTGAGGCCCCATACAACAGACATGATTTTTTGCCGTTTTTATAGATAGTACGGAATCCTTCGTGCGCGAGTCCGACTCGCACTAAGCCGGTGTTTTCTTTATAATTATACTAGCTTCTGCCCGCGACTTCGTCTGCGTATAATTAGTACTACCCTTAGTACTTATTTTTGAACCGATCTGTTTTTTCATCAATATCCGCTTAATGGCGCTGCACTCAAGTCAATAATATCGTGATATTTTTTAAACCGTTCGTCCAAATTACTTGGTGTAAAAGACAAAGCTCATCTATATTAAATACTGAAAGCGATAAATGTATCAATTTTGATAAGAATTAGCTAAATAGTAAATACTCTAAAAATTGCAATTGAAAAAATGAATCAAATTTAAATGTATTTATGGCTCATAGTTTAGGGTATATTGGCTTCCACATAAAAGGTAGATATATGCTATCGCGGACTTTTATTTAGAACTATTTAAAACAAACAATCCCATGATATATTATATTCTTGTAACTACAACGGTTTAAGCAGCGCACGCGAAGATAGCCCTCAGAAGGCAGGAATTTTTCCGAGTTACTTGATACTTATCGTTATATTATGGCCAATATACAAAAACTATCTATAAATTGTAGCCTATGTGCTCAGATTAAATAAAAAAAGGCAGATGGAGCGCACCGAACACGCGAATGAGGGAATCAAAGATAATACAAAATCAAAACACAATACAATCTCGCGGCAGTGCTAAACGAACCGTCGTATTGTGTACACGTCACAAGTGATTCGTTATTTTATGATAAAAAATGCCGTCCTGTGTTTTTAAACATTGCAAAAATTGTTCCCCAAAACAAAAAAAAGAAGATGGAATAACATTTCACAGGTAACTATCGATTATTGGACTGTTTTTTATTATTTAATAACTCGAAAAATTTACGGTTGTCATGGAAACAAAACCTCAACAATAGTTCGTCTGTGTTGCCAGCTTTCATCGAAATATTTTTCCCTTCAATTTGGCAAATAATGTAGGCATTATTTTTGCTTTTAGTGTTGCTGACTGCTTTATGAAGGAATTTGTGTGCAAAATGTTGTTCTAAGTCTGTATATCATTTTCGTTTGTAATTCCGAAATCTGTAATTTGAGGATTAATGAATAAAGTAATGTGGTAGTTTATTTATATTATTTATACGAAAGTCAATTGTTTTTCATGGTGATAATAAACTTCTTTGTTATATACGTGACCGAATTATTGGAACGGTATAAGACTTATATATTATTATATTTACAAGAATTTTATGATTTTTCAGATTGCCGACTGATGTTCTTCACACAGATTTGATCACAGAGTGAATCTGATTAAATTATTAACAGAAAAGTATTTAATGGTACGATTGCACCATCTAGCAAAATTAGAGACTAATTCTCGACATTTAGACGCTAAACGACAATATTATAAGAAATTAGTGCTAAATAAAGGTTGTTAAGAATTTTAAATATGTTTTAAAAGAGTTTTATATATGTAATAAAAAATGAATTACCTATGATTTTAAATTTGAAATAACCGTATAAATAAATAAATATGTAAAAAAAGGGAAAAAAACTCAAGGATTTTTCTTGTCTCGTATAAATATTAATTTATTTATATCAGACCAATTTTAATCGATATTTTACATTAAAATTAAATAAAACTTTATAATAAACTGACAAGATATTTAAAATATTTATATTATTAATTAATATAAGGCAATGGCTAAGTAGTAATATTTTACATATATTTTATACTTTTAAACTTAATTTATAAATATAAAAACAAACATAAAACATGTAAATATTTATTTTGCTATTTATCTATCCAAATACTACTTTCATAAAAAATAAGATTTAAAAAATACGGGGAGTTTTTACTGTTTGTGGTATCATTACACGCACTCAAATGCACGTGTCCCTACAGTGCCACTGACAGTTGTCAAGCACACATGAAATGTCAAGCGGCCGTATAATTTTGTTCCGTAGGTTCAATCTGTCTTTTTTTATTTAATCTGAGCCTATGTGTTATTCTGTTATATAAGCTATATTTCTGTAAAGTTTCATCAAAATCCGTTTGGTAGTTTTTGCGTGATCCCAAAGTATTACAAGTTTAAAGTTATGTCTTTGATCGCGGATTCCCCCTGTCGTAGAGACGGCAATTGCGTTCATCCTCTATTCCAAGCCCCAAAAACTAATTTAGCTCGCATTGTTCCATATTTAGAGAATAATTCGGTTTTGTCAGAAATGAAGTCACCGACGAAACCCTTACTTATTCAGGAGTCAGGAAATAACTTTACCAAATACAATTTGCCGGAAATAATAGGTACATAATATTGTTATCTGAGGGCATAAACAAGTACATAATATATTTAATATGTATTGACTGAATTATATGTTCTTCAAGCTAGCTTTATTTATTATATGTACCAACACGCCCCGGCTTCACACGGGTACAATATAGATGTATTATAGTATATGTTACTCGCTGATAATGTAGCTTTCTATTGATGAAAGATATTTAAAATCGGCCCAGTAGCTTTTGAGTTTATTGATTTTATTCATAACATACAAAAAATATTTAAATACAAATCTTTCCTCTTTGTAATATATTTACTTGGAAGCCTCGGTATCGAATTTTGCAAGTATATCTCATCGCTATAATATAAGTATTGAGTATAGAAGGTGATCCGCTAACTTTATAATTTTAAAGTACGCTGACCACATACAAAAATTTCTAAAATTCGAACCCACGACCCATGTACGGTCGACACCATAATTTTACTTTTTGAAGTATATATACGAATTCGTAAATATTTTCATTAGCGAGATTCAAATGTCTACCAGTGACATCTATTGAAACGTTAGCAAATCATAAAAAATTTGACGGGCTCGTTGGCGCGTCCGGTAGAACACCTGCCGTGCGCATCGATGGATCGTGGGTTCGAATCCCACCTGGACGACATGTTTATAATTTTCTCTGAGCATGTCTTCCCCACGTCTGGTAACTTCGGGTATTGAACGGGTGGTAGGAATATCGAAATTCCGATCGGATAACCAACCACCGTTCATAGATGGAAAAATCGCGTTTTGGTTTCAGTCTATGGATTTCCGAATGCTCAAAGTAAACATTAGGTCGAAAGCGCATCATTGATTGATGTTCTGTGGCTGAGGTATCACCTACCATCAAGTGAACCTCATGCTCGTCTGTCGATATCTATCATAAAAAGAATGTAACCCAAGCGTAATCACTATTCCGGCCATTTACTTAATACTAATGATTTTGATATTATAATTAATCATTATTAAAATAAAATATATACCGGAGTATTTTATTTAAATGTGTGATACTCGCGTTAATAAAAGACAATAATCATTATTACATATTTATATTATAACAATAAATTCCAGATGTCGTTTTACGTAGTTTGTATTATAATAAAAAATAAATACTTGGATATTTTTGTAAAAAACGCAAATATATTTTACAAAATTTAAATATTTACAATTCATCTTAATACAAATACGTCAATGTTATTAAACTATATAATAAGTATTTTATTGTTACAACTGTCAATGTCAGTTTTGAACTTATGTGTACTATAAAATATAACTAGAGACCCGCCCCGGCTTCGCACGGGTGCAATGCTGATACTAAATACAGTACAGAAAAACTGTGAACGTTGCTACGTCCCGCAATGTGTATATTATGTAGCCTTGCGGTCGCACGTTCATCCGTAACAGCATACGTCTCGGGTTCGATGCCCAGGTTGATCAAGTATTCTTGCTTTTAAAGTGAAAGGGGTCCTTGTTGATCACAGTTTGAGAATTTGAGGGATGTTTGACACCTGGAAGGGGTTGATTATAACATAAAATTGGTGGAAGTTTGAAACCTGTGCAGACGGCACGTAAGGCGGAAAAAAATGAAAATTATATCTTTACTAGCGACCCGCCCCGGCTTCGCACTAGACTTTTTGACAACAAAAGCAGGGGTTGGTAATAGAAGAGTGAAAATGTAGGGTTGTATGTATTTTTAATGCCACATTATAAAAAAAATATAAGCAAAAAATTTCGTCCAAGAATTAAAAAAAAAATTTAAGGGTGAACAACCCTTATCACTTAAGGGTATGAAAAATAGATAGTAGCCGATTCTCAGACCTACTGAATACGCATATAAAATTTGATAAAAATCGGTAAAGCCGTTTCGGAGGAGTACGGTAACTAATATTGTGACATGGAAATTTTATATATTAGATATCTAGAATCTATCTTTGTCCTTATTTTGACTGAAAATAACCTTGAAGAGGTAAATAAACCATCAATGCGAGTATTCGAGCTATGTTTAGTTTCAATTATAAATTTTCAATTTACTTATTGCCAACCACAGTTTGGTGTAACGCTAATTAATTTCGAAACTAATATTCTTCGAACTTCGGTAAGTTAGGTATTATTATTATTATTATTTTTGTTTTGTTTCTTTTATTTTGTTATTATTATTTCTTGTCTGAGGTGGTTGGCATATTTATATAGATAGAACTTATATTTGAATATTGTTTAGATTTAGATGTTACTACATAATAAGATTGTATTTATTGTTTTATTCTTTTTTAATCTACTTTTTTGTTATTTTTGCGGAATAGCTGGTAGTCCAGAGGTCGCTCCGGGGGCATACTGAAAACCGGCGCTCCGTCGACAAAAAATTGTTGTCGGAGGATATGCTGAGTGTTTCCCTTCCATATGGCTAGTGTATTTAATCTTTTAGCATTATAATTTAATGTAATATGTGGAATAAATGTTTGAGTTTGAACTTCGTGTTTGCGTCGATATCAAGTATTTTTAATTAAATCAATTATTTATTTTATAAAATCTAAATACGTCATGCCAGTTTATACGAGACTTTAATTCAAATGATGTGTATCTAAATAAAGGAAGCGTTGAAATACAGAAAAAAGGAGTAATGTATTATTCCTTTTTGAATAATATGTTTAGTTTTAATTAAGGTTTAAGTTGTACAATAAGTAAAGGCTCAGGTTTTCAGACAAACCTATCATAATTCTGTGATACTTCAAAAACACAATTTTTTTTCAATGTTAGATATCGACAGACGAGCATGAGGATGATAGCTGTTGACCTCAACCACAGAATATTAGTCAATGATGCGCTGTCGACCTACATTTTACTTCAAGTTTTCGGAAATCCAAAGATTGAAACGCGCAATATGCACTTTACGTTTTTCCATCTATGAACTGTGGTTCGTGTGAACCTACTATCAAGTGAACCTCATGCTCCTCTGTCGATATCTTACATAAAAAAAAACCTCTACTTAGCATCAAATTAGGTTTCACGCTCGTCTTTCGATATTTGAATTTTAAAAGGTTGAATAAAAGATGAATTGGCCCGGAGGAGTCTTTCATTGCTTATCAAATGCTATCCTTACAAACTTTGGCTTATTTTTAGGTTCTAAAAATATCTTATATCAATACGATTTGTATGAAATGTGATAAAGATCTTTAAGATTAATATTAAATTACATTAAATACTGAAAGTGCTAAGCTTATTTATTCTCACATGTTAATTTAAGAAACCCTTGGAAAAAAAATAGTTATCAGTTTGAATTGAAATCGATTTGAACGGAAGATCAACACACGAGGTCAAAAACAAATAAAACCCTTATATATTTCTATTACTGACTGATAGACTGATCACCTATTTTCCACCTAATTAGTCTATACAATGTCCCACAAGGGCACTCGGGAAGTCAATACAATGTATAATAATCTATATTTATACTAATCTTATAAAGAGGAAAGATTTGTTTGTTTGTTTCGACTCAAAAACTACTCGACCGATTTTAAGCATTATTTCACCAATAGATATAAGCTAGTTGTGTATAGCAAATGGTAGGATTGACTGTGCTGAACTCCTTGGACACATTGGCCTAGTGACTACGACTTCTTCGCAGAGGAAGGCTAACCTGCTCTTTGTCTCTCTGGGGAAGTCTAGGTATAGGCAAAACACATTCCTCATTCGAACGTGCATGTGCTATAATAAGTGTAATAACACTCTAGACCTCGACCTCTTTAATAATTCAGCTCTTTATATCAGGAAGCTGTTGAATGACAGGTTCTTCTTGTACAGGCAGCATTAAGCAACCCTTATAATTTGTGTTAACGTTTAATCTGTGCTTAACTTTCTTGTGTGCTTGTCTTTTTCTATACTGTATTTATATATGAAAACTTGTAAATGGCCTTCTGTACCTATATATTCTGTTTAACTTTTTTTCTGTTTAGCTGTAAGTTTTCCTAATATTTGTAAAATAAAATAAAAATAAAATAAAATAGTACATCTACATTGCACCCGTGCGAAGCCGGGGCGTGTTACTTGTAACAAATAAACACGATTAGACAGTAGACCAGTGAAGACGTTCAAAGTGTTCCGATCTTCTTTAACGGATACTAAAACAATTTTAACATCCGCTGCAGTTGTTAAGCCTTCGTTAAACCGTTCATTAATGAAAGGGCAGTGAGTACCATCAAGAGATCAACGATTTTTCGTTCATTACCGCCGCCCGACACTTTCGCTAACGATGATAATTATTATGAAGAGCTTCCATACTCACTTGAGGACCATTCAAGTTGTTCGAGTTGCTATCTTGTCTTTTAATTTTTAACTGACTGAATTATTTTTTTCTATTTATAGCTGTTTCTACATTGTAGATATATAGATACAAAATATATTTTCACCTCAGTAATGGCCGAATTCTCGAACGCTAATCTTTACTGAGGTGTACTTAAAAGTCGTTAAGTACTTAAATATCTAACCGTTTCATAACGAAGGTAAAATGAAAGACAGAAACATTTTAAGAAGCCCTCAAGTTTTGATTATCGTTTCAGTATTCCGCGGTAAGATGTAATTTTTCTAATAAGCAAATTTAAGAAATAAATAGAAGATATTATAAAATTATTATTTTTTTAACATAAAACATAAGACGATATTACAAGAATATATCAATAATCTTAAGACTTTTTATATACAGCATTTCCAAAAAAGGTTGATTAAAAGATGTAGTGATATCGCTATCTATACCTTCGGTAAGACCCCTGTCACACTGAATTTATGCTCCTGCATAAAATGCAACCCATTTCTAATTCAAAATCTCAATATTCCTAATTCAATAAACAATAAATATTTTATTGCTGTCAATAAAAAAATATATAATTATTATGAGTATTACATACAAAGAACAATCATTTCAGATGTAAATAGAATAATATGACCCTAAGTGTAAAAAATAATTTAAAATGGCTCTTTCTTATCGATACGATACGATGTTTATTTACAGCCCTATTAGCGCGAGAAACTATCTCATAGTAAACAAGTCACAAAGCTAGTCACGTCAAAGGCGGAAACTTTGCTAATTAGCAAATAAAGCGAATTGAAGTCGCGTAAACCGAGAGAACGTGAGAGTTACCAGTTCGATTCTATCCGTTACAATTTATTACACACAATATTGAGAAAGTTAACCGATTGAATTATAAAGTTTTTGATGTTTTATGCTGTAATAAAATAAAGGTCACAATGTTGGAATAATAGTGAATTCACTTGGAGTAGAACTGAAATACGCTTTGGCGCCATATACATATATTATGTCCATACATATGTTACTGTAGAAATCCGAACTTCGATTTGATTACTATCGAATATAATCGAACTTATCATTTACGATAAAAGTGCGTGACTGTTTTATATTTTGAACTTTTGTCACCATCCGGTAAATTGTGACTTTTAACCTAACTTAGAACAAACCGTTATTGGTTTAATCTAGCATGTTCTAAACTTTTATAGTAAAAGCGTAAATAATTATCTCTTTATAATAAAATCCTTACATTTACTAATTCATGGTGGTTCAATTGGTATGCTAGTTATATCCACCATCATCGACGCGAAATCGAAATGATCTTCAATTACAAACTTTTAATACCTACGAAAAATAAAATATAAATGAAACGCGAGTGTCACACATTTAAATAAAATACTGTATACCGGATTAAAACGCGATTTAATATTTATATTGTTTAAATTATTTATCCCGGCAACCGTGGTCGCGGGGAGACACCCCGCGACCACGGTTGCTGAAAAGCATCCGAAACGTCGGGATAAATAATTTAAACAATATAAATAATAAATCGCGTTTTAATCCGGTATACAGTATTTTATTTAAATATAAATGAAATTCAAGAATTGTAAGCAACTGTATACACGCGGATATAATGTGCTATTTACACGAAGAAAAGTATGAACAAAACTTGTTTGACTAAAGTTTATATTATGCTGCTTTAAGTTTAGTCTATCTACCTGCATATATGTATAATGAGTTTAGTAGATTCTGAGATTAACGCATACAAACAGACTAACAATATTTAAAAAAAAAGTATATGTTTTCTGTTAGTATTTTATCTCTTCCCAATCAAAAGCTCGATAACCTTCAAGCGTCTTTTACTGATGCCTATGATTGGCAGTGACCACTTTTAAGCGGCAGAAAATAAAATGATTAGTCTTCTTTGCTCTGAGTAATCGAAAGATTTTTGGGATTTAAACTCATAACTCTCTATGATAATAGCATATCCGGTCTGTCACACACAAACAGATTGTGATTTATTTAATCAGCGTAAAAACTCTTTTGTCGAAAATAAATCAGAACATTAAATTCAAAAGAATATGATTTAAATAAAGAACGATTGTGCTATATTCTGTCTACGCAGCAGCTGTATTTGACGTTGGATTTATGATTTTAATAAAACACTCCCGACGTTTAAGAGTGTAACCTTATGAGGGACTCTACACATCAGTCCAGATGTTTTAGGACAAAGTTTGGACTTAGGATTTTTGTAACGTTTCTTTTATTTTCTTTTTAAAGTTTCATTCAAATACACATTAGTTAAGAGAAGTTAGCATGAAAATGGCTGAAAAAATTAATAGCCAATAGCTATATAGGAAATACCTAAACCAATTAGTCTTTTCAAGGATGTTCTTGTTCTGTTAAAAATATCTGTAATATTTATCGGGAAACATTATTTTTGTACGAATTCAGTTGAGTTTAGTTTCAAATCTAATAAATCTGGTATCTTTAACACTCCTTGAATACAACGGAACATTTTCTCGGAAATAAAATAAATTCTTTAGCTTGTGGCTCTGTATAATGCGACGAAAATGTCTCGCATTCGAACCGCATTAAACACGACTTGCGGTTGTTGCATTATCGATTCTCGGATTCTCTTCTAAAGCTAAAATAAAAAGAAGTGCACTACTTTGTATCGTTCTAAAATAGTATATGGTATTTAATTGTATTCTTGTACAAAATATTTAAAAAAAATTACTGACAGTTTTCTTTAAATAAGTAAATCCGAGATACTCAAGCTGTTAATAACCTTCAATTGTGGTATTTTTAAATAGTGTTTTAACACTTTATATTCATTAAAATATAATCTTCATGAAATAAGTATGACTGAGGGCACAAATGATATTTACAACGAAACAAATTGGGCTTGGGATAAGTTCAATGAAATTTTAAATCGTATAATTTCTGAAGTGTAGAATATTTCATAAAAAAAAATACCAATATATGTAATGTTGTAAGTTTTCTTACAATTTACAATTGAAAATATTAAAGAGTCCCCATACACCCCATCTTATTATTGTATTTCAAAATAACCGTTTCGGTTTTAATTAAAATCATGTTTGTGTACAAAGCAAACATAGGAACGATCAGCAATAAATTATACCGTATGATTAATTAATTGAATATTAAGTTGTTTAATTGTATAATGTATATATGAAAGTACTAGTACATTCCGAACCCGCGTTCACTTTTTATTTTTTGTATTTTTATATGTTATGAATAAACCCAAAAACTAACGGACCGATTTTAAAAATTCCTTCACCAGTAGAAAGCTACATTATCAGCGAGGAATATAGGCTATATGAGTATAGTACATCTACTTTGCACCCGTGTGAAGCCGGGGCGCGTTGCTAGTTGAACATAAAGATGTTTAATTGTAATTATGAAAGTAACTTTCTAACCTACGTTCACTTTGTATTTTTATATGTTATGAATAAACTCAAAAAATACTGGACCGATTTTAAAAATTCTTTCACCAATAGAAAGCTACATTATCAGCGAGTAACATAGGCTATATGAGTATAGTAAATCTACATTGCACCCGTGTGAAGCCGGGGCGCATTGCTAGTTGAATAAAAAGTTGTTTAATTGTATTTATGAAAATACTTCCGAACCCGCTTTTAATATGTATAAAAATTGAATAATATTTTCTGGGAACAATTAATATTTAATTAAACACAAGTATATTGTTTAGCGTTCTCAAGTTGGTGGAAGTTTCATAATAATTAACGTGAAGTGTAAAGAAGATGCTAGTATAATAATGGATAGAACTTTGTGCGTGCTTTTGATAATATTTTATAAATAAACATGATCGGAGAGTTGGTGCTATAGGTAGCTGCATTCTGAAGAATCTTGGGTTTAAATTCCACTAGATTTAAAGTTTTCTATCAACGTGTTTTCAACGTCTGGCTACTAATTACATCAAATAACGAATGGTTGGAATGAAAAAATCAACAACATAATTCCTTATTGTGAATGATGTAAAATTTTTGTTGAAAACAGTGAAGTTTCTAGATTATGCCTTTTGGTTACTGTCTATAAAATGTAAAATATATATACCTAATTAAATCTATTGGATGTGCATCACTGATTGATAAACTTATGGATGAGATTTATATCAAACGGCTTATACCTTAAGTATTTTTATGTTAGATATCCACAGACGAGATAGGTGATACCCCAGCCACAGAACATCATTTAATGATGCGCTGTCGACCTACTTTTTACTTCAAGCATTCGGAAATCCATAGACTGAGACCGAAACGCAACTTGCACTTTACGCTTTTACATACACTAAAAGGGATTAAGTTTATATATTACTTTTCAATTGTTTTTGTCGCAGTAAATAAATGTACTCTCTCTCATAATAACGGGTCCCGGTTAGAAACCAAATCTCGCAATAAAGAGTACCTACGTTTGTTCGCTCGGTTAATTGTGTGGAAAAGCTTAATGTTCTATCCGGTTAATCTGTTTGACGATAAACATTGCAGTGCACAGATTAACTTCAAGTATATGAACGTTGTGGTATTAAACAGGACCGGGTTTCCTGCGGTGGAGGTTACGGCACTTTCGGCTCCGGGTAAAAATTTCACTTCGTATGTAGAGTCAGTTACAGCGCCTTCACCGGAAAAGACAAGTAATGTTCCATACACCCTACTCTCGTTATTTATGTTAGATATCGACAGACGAGCATGAGGTTCACTTGATGGTAGGTGATACCTCAGCCACAGAACATCAGTCAATGATGCGCTGTCGACCAACTTTATTCTTCGACCATTCTGAAACTGAAACTAAAACGCGCAATATACACTTCACGGTTTTTCCATCTATGAACGATGGTTCGATACTCGGTCGGAATTTTGATATTCCTCCCACCCGTTTAATGTCCGAAGTGATCAGACGTGGGAAAGACATGCTAATAGAAAATTATAAACAGTAAGTCGGAAAAAATCCTGCTCTCTCAGAGCTATTTCGCCCAGCTAACACGGCACGTTTAAACAAGTGTTTAATTATATATTTTAATAATACATAGGAAAAATGATATTATTATAAGTTTAATTGTCGGTTAAATTAGGGTATTCTGAGGGTAGATAGATGTTCCAAATATTTTTTTAAAAGTTGACCTACATTTTCATTCAAATATAAAAAGTAACAAGCATTGCAGATTGTTTTTATTTAATTAACTTTCTTCCCTCGGCGGGATATCAAATATTTTCGTTAAAAAATGAACCGAATGAAATTAGGCACAAGTCAGCTCATTTTTTATAATCAAATTCGGCCTCCATTGAAGCTTGAAGCGTCAGCATTTCACATTCGTAAGTCATTTTACTCGACACGTTTATTTTCGTATAAATATTATATGAAAATATGAAATTTTAACCTGAATTAGTTAGCTGTAGCTATGTGACTTTAAGGTGTAAAAATATCTAGTAAAAAGCGGTTTTATAACTATGAGAAATGGTGGTTTATTATCCGGTCGAAATTTCTTTATTCTCCCACGCGTTCAATACTCGAAGCTACCCGACGTGGGGAAGACATGTTTACAGAAAATTATAATTATGTTGTCCCGGTGGGACTCGAATCCACGACCTATCGATGCGCACGGCAGGTGTTGTACCAAACGTTTCAACGATCCCGTCCCATTTTTACAGGAGACCGTAATTCCATTCCCCTAACTGTCTGGTATTACTAAGAACTCTACTTAAACGACTAAACTAACATCCTAAGACGTGTTAACTCTGCCTCAATAAACATTTCCAGGAACACCTAATGTTACATTCTCAACACAAACACGAGCTCAGTTTGCACTAACGCTAATTTTGCCGCCAACATTAGTTAGCGATTTTGCATACTACTAAGACTTTTTTGATTTTAGACTGGCTTGGATGGGCATAACGGGAAAATTTTGCTAAGGGTTGGATACCTATTGAGTCTACGGTTTAGGTCTATAAATAGTTTGTTAATTATTATTTGATAATACCAACTTGAAAGGACCAAAAAATAACCATGCTCATGCAATCTACCTCAATAACAGGTTTATTTTATAATTATGCAAACATTATATCTTCTTCACTTCAAAAAATTACATTAAAAACAACTGTCAAATAAAAAATCTCATTATGAAAATATATATGAGTATTTTATAACCTTAAATAGTCATCCCTTCCTCTTCAGAACTACTAAAAATCTGAGACAATCTAGACGAAAGTAAGTCCTCGCGAAAAAATTCAAAAGATAATAAGTACGGAAACTCTCCACGAGCACTTAACCGTTTTTGGAAGTGGTTAAAATTTTTCCGACAATCTCTTACAGAATTTATGAGGGCCAATTGTCTCTGAAATGCCCGGGCCAAAATCATGCATGAGTCCGCTGCAACCACCGGAAATGAATGCGCTGTCGAACTATTTCATTTCTATTTCAAGCATTTGAAAATCTAGGCGGAAGCTAAAACGTGCAAATAATATACCTTCTTTTTATGCTAAAATAACGTTTGTCTTTCCTAAAATTATAAAGTTTTTTTTTTTACGATTTGTTGGTTTTTTTTACGATTTAACTCAAAAACTACTCGACCGATTTTAAATTCTTTCACCAATGGAAATTGGAAAGCTACATTATCAGCGAGTAACATAGGCTACTTTTTGTGTTTAGTACATCTACATTGCACCCGTGCGAAGCCGGGGCGGATCACTAGTTCTTTATATAGAGAATATTTTGTTTAGGATGCCGTATATAGGAATGCTTTTGCGAAGGTATTTGATGTGTTTTAAGCTCGAAGCGGATTTTCCAACGCTTCACGTTGATCGGTAAAGGCACTCTAGCTTACTATATACCTTTCAAAGTATGCTATGATTCAGGATTTTTTTAAGTTTATACGAAAACAATTATATCATACATATATTTTGAAGGTTTCGTTGGCGTGTTTGTTAGAAGTTAGAACACCTATCTTGCACTCCGGTGGGATGCGGGTTCGCATCCGTCGGATCAAAATGTTCATAATTTTCTATAATCATGTATTATTCACGTCTGGTCACTTCGGGCATTGAACGGATGGTAGGAATATCTAAATTCCGACCGGGTAACTAACTACCTTTCATATATGGCAAATTGTGCATTTCAGGATCAGTATATTATGGATTTGCGAATGCTCGAAGTAAATAGATGGTCGACAGCGCATCATCGACTGATATTCTAAGTAGATATTCGAAGTATCACGGAAAATCAATCAATATCATGACAATTTTCGAATATTGTGTTTGTTTCTATGGTGCCTTACGGGATTTATTAATCGACTCAGCTTTGCCTTGCTATCATCATCTTGCAATCTCCAATAGGCTTGATGTCTAGCAATAGCTATATTCAATAGAATTTTGAGCGATGCCAACTTTGAGTGAGCAAATTTTTTCTATGCATTTATTTGTGCTTTATTTAAAAGGAATGAAAAGTCACATGTTTAATTCTAAGTTGATATTCAGCGTAAGTGGACGATCGGCAGACATAGTGCAGGCCGCACAAAGCCCCCAGCCAGTCCTAGATAATGGATATTGCTTTTCTTGCGAGTTTCAAAGCCTACTTGCGAACCTCTCATAATCCGCTTAGACTCTACAAAGTTATTGTACAAAGCTAAAACATTTCCTCAAACATAGACGCTAGTTTTGGTTGTGCTGTGATTCAACTGTTTCAATAAGTTTTTTATTTATTATAATACTTACTATAGTATTATAAATTAATTTAAGGTTAATAAGTTATAAAAAAATCTATTTATTTAGCACTATTTATTGAAAGACAAATCAGATATGCCCAGTCATTTGTCTTTTTGGCTGTACATAAAAAAAAATTAAAACTATGAAACAAATAAAAAAAAATGGAAGATATAATCCATCCATATTTTAGTAGCGGAACGACTATTCTTGACTATTTGAAGCTGCAATGAGGTAGCTCTTGCTTGCTTGCATCGTCGAAGTGATGTCCTCTTCACCCGGTTTTTTTTTCATATTATTATAGGGGGAAAACGAACCTAATTAAAAATGAACACTGCCTCCCATGAACATCCGCAGCACCAGAGTACTTGCAGACGTGTTATTGGACGTTAAGGTAGGAAGACTCTCTTTTGATTGGAGGATACTGCGCAGGCCGCAGAGGATCATTACGGCGAGGGCGACAAGATGTTTTAAAACGGTGTCGTTCACTGCGGCCTGTGCTTTGGCAGGTACCCCACCCTGGGAGTGGGAGGCGGAAATCCTGGCCTTGGCCTACCGCTTCCGGGTGGAAAGGAGACGGGAGCGTGCGATCGTGACTGCGGAAGAGATAAGTGCGGTTCGCAGAAGTCAATGTCAGTTGCTATTTGATATAAGGAGTCTTACCCCTCGATAAAAAAAAAAGCAATAGACTCTCTTATTGAAAGTCCCTAAAGCCTCAAAAAAATCACTGGCGACAGCTCATTCCACAATAGCATGGAAGAAAATTGCTCATAAAGCGCACAGTGCTCGACTTCCAAGCGTCGAGAGGGTACGAGTTTCGGATACAAGGCTTCTGAGATATTATACGAATTCTTAATCGAGTTTTACATGATCATAGAAAATTTACAGATTCAAAAATTTACTTGCATCAGGTGAGCTAGACAAACTATTCCAATGAAGTATTACTAAAATCTTTGGTAATGAACCCGTCAGTACGGTGTTGGTGAATGCGCTTAATTATCCGCACCGGGAGTTGGACAATAAATCGTGCTCGGCCCGACACGCCAATTACTGTCCCCACTCATCCGCGAAACGTTGTTAATAGCCCGATTCTAACCTTTATCTTTGCGTCTTTGTTTTGAAGGATAATTAGACATTATTGGCATTTACAGGTTGGTCTTGTAAAGAATAACGAGCGCTGATAATGGCAGACTGATGATTAGAGAACGATATTTTGAGACATAATTGCGCTAATAGACCAGTGTCGATAATAATTTTTGAAACCAAAAAAAATTACAGTAGGATGAAACCCATTAGAAAAGGAGGGGAATATGATCAAAATGAAAGGAAAAATAAATTACGGTCGATCCGAGTTCGGGAAGTGGAAGTGGGGGGGGGGGGGGGGGGGGTTAAGGGTAAAAAATAAAAACCAAAAACTTGGTTTTTTGAATTTTTCACATAAATTTTGAGGTTATGTGAAAAAAGTGTAAATACAAAAGTTGTAGATCTTTTTATTACCTACAACTTTGAGATTTGACTTTTTTCCATAGGACTTGTAGTTTTGCCGGAAAACGAGATAAACCGTTTTTTACCCTTAAACCCCCCCCACTTCCACTTCCCGAACTCGGATCGACCGTAATTTATTTTTCCTTTCATTTTGATCATATTCCCCTCCTTTTCTAATGGGTTTCATCCTACTGTTATTTTTTTTCACTTTTTACCATTTTTAAAGGCTTCGGCACTGGTCTATAAACCGTAGAGACGAATGAGATTTTTACGGTCACGAGTAAATACCCATTTACGCGATGCCATTTTCTTTTATATATAAGAGCAATAATTGCATTTAATATTTTTAATGCAATACTTGACATCCAAAAATTGTAAGCAACTGGTTACACAGAGATATTATGTGCCCTTTACATCAAGTAAAGTATCGATACAAAACTTGTATGACATATCAAGAATGGTATGTGTTGTTTAGACCATGCATGTAATTTATTGCTTCAATATAATTGTATGCAACAGCCAAGAAACTTGGATCGTGTATATAGGCCTTTACTCAATAGGTAGTTTTATAATCGTCGCTCATAACATAAAGTCTTTATTAATCTGTATGCACGAGTAGGTGATAATTTACACCATGTTTTTTATTTTTTACATTATTTGCATGTGCAAAGCATAGAATTTAATTTCCTGGACTGAATTTTTCATGTTATCGTTTATTAAAAAATATCACCTTCCATCAGCCAACTTCACAAAACAAAAATGACACTTTGACCTTTTTTATTTCTTCAGAAAAAGCTTGTAATATGTTATCTTGACGGGCTCGTTGGCGCGTTCGGTAGAACACCTGCCGTGCGCATCGATGGGTCGTGGGTTCGAATCCCACCGGGAGCACATGCTTATAATTTTCTGTAAGCATGTTTTCCCCATGTCTGGTAACTTCAGGCATTGATCGGGTGGGAGGAATATCTAAATTTCCGACCGGGTAACGAACCACCGTTCATAGATGGAAAACCCGTGAAGTGCATATTGCGCGTTTCGGTTTCAGTCTATGGATTTCCGAATGCTCGAAGTCGAAAAAATTAGGTCGACAGCGCATCATTGACTGATGTTCTGTGGCTGAGGTATCACCTACGATCAAGTGAACCTCATGCTCGTCTGTCGATATCTGACATAAAAAAAAATCTATAACAATGTATAAAGTGAAGATATATTAAAATATACATAGCAACAAACACCTAAGGGATCTCTCATAAAATAACAATATTATAATTATATTACATAACAAAGATAGAGTCGAATATAAATTGCATAGATTTTTCTGTTACATCCAAACAGAAATTGCTTTAGACTCACTGACTTTAAGTCAAGTATGAAATATTTACGAGTGAAATCTATAGAGTTATTTGAAATGGTAGTTTTGGAGGAAGTACAAAGGAGTCTAATAAATAATTCAGCGGGTGCACTGCGGTCGTTTGTGAATTGACAAAGAATGTTACTTGTTAAGAAATAGAACAAAAGACTTTGTTACAATGATCGGTTCAGGTTTGGTTTCTAGCTACAGATTAAGCGTAGCTTACTTACATACATATACATCACGCCTCTTTCCCATTGGGGTAGGCAGATATCACGGAATTCCATATGCTCCGATCCATACATACCACTTTCGCTTCTACTATGAAAGCATCAATGCTTTCATACACGCTCGTCGTTTAAAATAAAACGTCGCCGTCGCAGTCGTCATAGCTTAATGGTATGAAAAAATATAAAATGTATTGCGCTCGAGTAGGCAACAGACTGTTCATGTAAATAAAAATAAAATAGGCTTTTATTTCCAGTTTTTCAATTAAACCTATCTATAAATATAAATGATAGCGAGGATATACAAAAATGCATCTGGTCCATACTTCACTTGAGAAAATTCACTACAATTTTAACATAGATCAATTTAAACGACTTCAAAAAAGGAGGGCTCAATTCGGCTATTTTTTTTACACGGTATCTTCGTAAATTTTGAACTAATTTTAAATTTTTTGTGTAAGATGTCGACAGATGAGCATGCGGATCTCGTGATAGTAAGTTAAATACTTCAGATAGAGGTGATCAATAATTGACAGTAAATAGTAATAATTGTAATGTTTATTTCTTTTTTCCAATGTTAGGAAATAAATATTTAAATGAAATACCTTGTCTAAAATATCTTTAAAAAAAGTTATTATATTCTCAGTATCGCGTTAATAAGAATAATAAAGACACAATATGGAAAAAATATTTTAAATTATTGTTTTACTATTATATGTATTATCTATCTATGAAAAACTTGTCTTGATTATACAAAGGCTATATTATATTTGTATTCATTATTATTTAATTAGCATTAGCGTATGAGGTTAGACTATAGTGTATACACGAGTATGAATGAAAACGATAACCTAAGTGTACTTGAAAAGCATTTCAGCATTATGGACAGCGAAACATTTCTGTCTTCACTTATTACCCCACCTGGACTGTTTCAGCCAAATCATCAAAATTATATTCAAATTACATTCACCCACATAGAGTTTTCCAAATTGAACACGTCAGTATCATACCCCAAGTTAATATAAATGTCAATTAAGATCAAAAAGTGAATTGAATCAGAGGGGAATGTCTCATTAGTATTCCATTCATCGGTAGGCCTCCGCCGGAGTCTTAAGCTGGTTACCGCTTATTCCGTTAAAGGAGTATAAATATTAGTCTAATTAGCGATGTTGGCTTAGCCGTTCTCTGTAATATGGAGGGTTAATAAAGATAATTCTTTCGTAGAATAGTATCGTGTAAGCAGTGGAGGGACCACTATACAAGCCCAAAGCCCGGCTTGCCCTATTAATGCAACGGGGCAATAATATGGAGCATATTTCTACATATAATTGCCATACAAAACAAAAAAAGAATCCTCAAAATCCATGCATAATTGATGGAGTTATCACGTAACAAACATAAAAAAAAATCATATAGTCGAATTGAGATCCTCCTCCTTTTTTGAAGTCGGTTAAAAATATTAATGCCCTCAACTAAGGCTCCAATAGGTCGGGGGTTCGAATCCCGTCGGGATAACATGTCAAGTTGAGGGCCTAGCACGAACGACTATCGACAAAGTATTCGAATCGTCAAACTGTCTGTTGTATGAGAAGTTATTTGAAATTTCATACAAATGACAATACGACGATACGAATACTTTTTCGATAGTTGTTCGTGCGAGGCCCTCAGATGTATCAACGAGTTGATCGAAAGTAAGGTAGAGTAAATAAAATTACTTAGTTAATTTATTCGAATTCAAATCATTTGTTCATTTATATAATTCAATGTACACATTGTATATATGGATATATGCACGTCAATAAAAAAAATTAAATGCTTCTAATTTTACACTTGCTCTCAGTTTTCAAATTAAGGGCGTAGAACGGACGATCTCTCCGCCAGTCGTGTCGTTCTAATCGTGCCCTTAGTGTTTAAAATTCAAAGTAGAGAGTGTACACAGCTGTAACAAGAACAGCTCATCTCTTGTAATAACAGCACCGCGCATCGTGTGTTCATCTAAATGCATTCAAATTTTATTACTATGCGTATTTGCATCATACCATTTAGATGGCTTAAATTTTACACAGGCTTTACGAGTTGGGATACATTCCAACTAGTTTTAGTACATCATTAAAGGCTTAGTCTTGAATGACCAAATACTCAAAATTTAATAAGCATTTACACATAACTAGCAACCCGCCCCAAATTCTCACAAAAAGAATAAGGGTTAATTTACATGATGCCATTTTCTTGTATATACAAGAGCAATAATTAATAGCCAAAAATTGTAAGCAACTGTTTAGCAGCACACAGCCTAAACTGCTTACAAAATGTCAGCCTTATGAATGACGAGGCGCATCATATGTTTTAGCTTATTATATTATGATTTAAATAACATACTTTATAACGATTAAAACGGTATTTATTATTTATTTTTTACGACGTTTCGGATACTTTTCAGCGGAATATGAAACGTCATGAAAATGCAGATCTAAGTGTGTCAGGTTGGACCCGGAAGACATAAAATGATAATCGATTAAAACGGTCGACAAAATTTTGTCGCAGTTGTCATGCTAGGCCAGCTGGACTGTCACCGTTTCACTCATAAATCAGCAATCCCCAAAACCCTACCAACATGTGAGTCTACGCAAAATTGACGTGCCGTAACAATACTATTCGCTTGGCTTAACTTTCCATCCACTTCACGATAAGCTGGAAACCTTAAATATAATAGTTGAAAGCTCTTTCATGTTACGATTAAAAATTGTGAACTTTATCATGTATAGGTTATTATTTATGCTTAACAAAAATTCTAATTATTTAATTACATAGATAGATTGATATCAATTTTATTTGCCACATTTAACACATAAAACAAACGAAGAGTTGAACAGTTTTTTAAACAGGAATTTCATAAACAAGAAGAAAAAAAGAGATGGTAGATAGGACATCATCAGCAAAGCAGCGACTTCACTGGTTTTCAGAGGTGACCATGGAGCTTATTTTTTTTAATATTATATTATTATGACTATATGGATAAATATTATAGTAAATAAATTGAATTTAAATCTAGTAAAAGGTTCTATCAATTAAACTTTTGTTACATTACTTCCCAAAACTCGTTCCTTATTAGCGACACTATCGAATGGTTTAATAATACAGTATGTGTTTATTTTTTTTCAAAATCAACTGGTTCAATTACTGGCTCAGAACATTGATATTTCAAAAATTAAATGAGGCAGTTTTAGTTTTCATCAAAATCAGCTTCGAGACGCCTTTGAGTACTTTTCGCTATTTCCCATAGATTCAGATTTGGCAATGGACGCCCACTTGAGAAATTTACAGTATATAGTGATTATAAATTATAAAACAGAGAACATAATTATTTTACTTAGTAAATTTTTAAATTACTATATAGTAGCTGTTTTATAATAAATAACGACATAGTTTCAGTTTAGTTTTATTTGGCTTCCACACAAGATATATGAAGAATAATAGAAAAATAAAAACTTAAATCAATATATACATTATACAGCTTAAAAATTTATAAATTAGACAACAACAGCTATGTGGCTGCTCAAAGGGCAATGACCCTCAGCTGATAAACATAGCGCTGGTTTTCAGTCACCCCCTTGTGACTCTTGGAGCATCTATACGTATTAATTAATTAATATACCCAACTTAATTAACTTATAATAATAACATGATTTGTTTTATGTTTGCGAGATCCCCTTCTCATCTTTTCTATGTCAAACACTTCGAAAAACGTGATAACAGGTTAAACAGTGTATGAGGAAAAGCGATAAGAATGGCGGTGAAAGTATCCAAACAACGAGATAGTGTTGGTAGGACTTTGAATTTAAAAAAAGTTTAATTCAGCTTAAGCAAACTAACATAATACTTGGGACATTTTATGTCAAGGGTTAATAAGCATTTGGAGGGATAGATAGCCATTTTCAGGTCTGATTTTATGCGAACAAGAGTACTGTATATACCTAGATTTATTGTTTATTTTACAATAAATAATTATTCTGATAAATAAATGTATATATAACTAGCCACGCCCCGGCAATGTATGTAGATGTATAATACACAAACAATAGCCTATGTTACTCGCTCATAATATAGCTTTCGATTGGTTCAAAAGACTTTTCCATAATCGGTCCAGTAGTTTTTGAATTTATTCGTTACAAACATACAAAAATACAAATATTTCCTCTTTATAATATTAGTGTAAAAAAACTAACCAAAACATAGCATTTTGTAACAACAGCGGTCTTATCAATAATATGCAATCCATTGTGTGAAAGATAAAATATAAAACAAGTATGAAAAAAAATTAAATGGGTATTTTTCCTAAAGTATCAAAACCTTCAATTATTAATCCTCACATTAGCTACATTAAACAACAGTTAATAAAGCAATCCATCGAGAGTCGGCGAGCGAAAAGAATTTTCCATTCGAGTGGAATTTTCCCGTTCCTTCATTTCCCTGAGGGGCCGCAATAACGACCCTACTTGTGCATTTTACCTCGCTTTTCAATTATTCATATATTAAATTTTTACCCGCTCTTTTACGAACTTCTTTTCGTATGAGCGATTGGTTAATAATGTGGAATGATAATTTTCGAAAACCCTTTTTTGACGTCGCTTTACGAATCAAATAAATTATATAAATGGTCGGACTTGAATTCGTGGATGTGATATTAGTTATTTCGACTATGTGGCGTGTTGTTTCCACTGTATTGTAATTATGTAAGTGCGTGCTCCTGTTTCACCATTCCAACAAAAAACTTTGCGATTAAAAAGAGTGGCGGAGAATCAATTGCCAGTTCTTGTCGTCCGATCTACGCCCTTGATTAGAGAACTGGCAGTAAATATAAAATTACGAGTAGAAGCATAGTCTAAACAACACGTAAATTTCATGATCTGTCATACAAGTTTTGTTTAAATAGTTAAACAGCACATAATATCCGCATGTAAATATGTAGTTGCTTACAATCTTTGATGTCAAATTACGGTGTTGAAATTATTGCTCTTGTACCGTATAAATTGATTTTTATTGGTATAATTGTGTTGAATAAACCTTTTTTTTCTCTTCAAAAGCCACCTTGACCCATTCAAAACTCAATTTTCTTTTGCATTGTATAGAATCTCTGTATACCTTGCATTATATAAACTTCTCAGCTGATTATTACTATTGTAACCGAGTCTTTGTAAGCTATACCATTGTTGAAAAGAGTGTCCATGGAGTTTCTTGCCGGTTCTTCTCCATGAGACCCACTTTTTGAAACCGTGCAACTAGACGTTTCATAAGAGCCTGCAAAGGCCTATTTGAAATAAAAAACTTTTGATTTTGATTCATATTATATTCATAACTTCAAATTTTCACATATTCATAAACTTTCGCATTAGTGGGAGGGAATCTGTTTCCTTAGGGTAAATAGCCAAACTGATAAGCAAGTTGGGCGTCTCCAGTTAGTTATCGTAACAGCCATTGTCCTCGTAATTAACTTCGCAAATCAGCGCCTCACAAAGGATTTATGGGTTAGATTATTTGTAATAGAAATTGTGTTTACAAGGTACTTTCAAGGCTATTACGTTTTTTAATGATATAATTTTTTTTAAGTATTATCAAAAACATCAACAAAAGATAAGATTTGAGCATCCTTTTAAATATTTATTAAAATAAGTGTCAGGATGCTCAGCTCTTCTATATAAATATATCTATACTAATATTATAAAGAGGAAAGATTTGTATTTGTGGCTTTTTGTATGTTATGAATAAACTCAAAAACTACTGGAGCGATTTTAAAAATTATATTACCAACAGAAAGCTACATTATCAGCGAGTAACATAGTCTGTATAGTACATCTACATTGTACCCGTGTGAAGCCGGAGCGCGTTGCTAGTACCAAAAATAATTATACATTATTGAAACTTAATTCAAGGTTATAACAATTTTGTTTTTTAAAACTTAACTATAACAATCTAGCCATATACAAAAATATATAGTAAAAAAATATGTAAATGATTGACAGGGTGCAAGATCCATGCAAAAAAAAAAAAAAAATGAATTTCCATTTTTTGAAAAATTGTAAAATAAATAAATTTAGTTTTGGTAAAAAATTAATTACTTTTCTTAACAGTGATAATAATAGCTATAGAACTGTAATGCTTGTTCATTTAATAATTTAAGCTCCGCAAATACGGACAGTGAGCAAAGCTTTAGTCGAAGATACTATGACTATAATTGTAGATATTTATTGATTACTTCTTATTTTATTTTATACTTTTGATAGTTAATACCAGTTTGCATTAAAGTAAGTAAGTCAGACATTAAATTGCCTTACATATTAAGAAAACCTCCTAATATTAGATTTCGTAGCTAAAGTTTGTGAAAATTACATTTATAAAATATCAATTATCTCAAATATTCTTCATTTAAATAGTCCAATACAATCAGTGAATAAAGGCTTACAGATAGGCAGAAAAATAAATAAAATAAATAATAAATATAATACAAAAACCTCTTAAAAAGGCAACTTAAAAAATGATGTAGTCTAAAAGTCAGTCTTAATTTCTTATGAAATCGTTTTGAGAAAATAACGCCAATGGCCATCAAAACTTAATTTAAGGAAAATGTAGTTTATGATTAAAAAATAAGAATTAATAAAGTTCACCATCTCTTAAGCTATAACTGATTACAGCAAATGAGATCCAGCAAATTTTCCTTCCTTTGCTCTGAATTTTGATTCCATTTGCATGGACATAATGCTTTTGCGTGTTTCCCTTGATCCTATTTGTGTTATTGTTTTAAAATTCATAAAATTGGTGCTTTGGGTTTAAATGTAACTTTGAATATTGTGCATTTGAAGAAAATATACTTTTAAATAAAATACTTTATAACGGATTAAAACGCGATTTATTATTTATATTATTTATTTCGAAGTTTCGAATGCTTTTCATCAACCTGACTGGGTCGCTGAAAAGCATCCGAAACGTCGGCATAAATAATAATCGCGTTTTAATCCTATATAAATTATTATATATACTCGCGTTAGTAAGAGACAATATCATAATCAATACATTAATCTATTAAAACTATCTGCGAATATCCACACATTGCTAATAATAGCCATATCGACCGTTTCATAAACTATCAAGGGCGCTAGTGACCATTGGCTGCAGATCGCAGATATCATGAACAGATGCGAATAATGGAATCGCTGAATATTACGTTCCGGCATAGCTATTCATTTCATGGAAAACTATAATATTAAACAAAAAATTACCGAATATACTGGCTTTCGGATGTTTTACAGCAACCGTGGTCACGGGCAGACAGGAACGTCGGGATAAATAATTTAAACAATATAAATAATAAATCGCGTTTTAATCTGATATACAGTATTTTATTTTAATGTATTGATTTTCAGTTGTTATTAAATCTTTTTTTAACACGTTAAACGCCATCATAGAAAAAAGATTGTCTTGAATATTTATTTTTTAAATTAATGTTGTAAATATTTACCACCAATACGTGGCTTGGTAGAAAGCTTTAATTTGTTTTTTATTCGCACTGGAGGTACGGGGTTCGAATTCTAGGAAAATGAAATTTAAAAAATGTGATTTGAACTTGAAATGTGAGTTGATTTTGCAGAAGGGTTGATTTAACATTTTCTTTAAGTTATTTCTGTTACCCAAAGGTAGTCTGAATGCTACTCAAGCAATAAGTTCCTTGTACCTTTTGTATTACTTCTGTGTGCAATATAAATAAATAAAACATACTACAAAAACATTATGTTTCTTTTTCCTATTCTACTTTCTTTAGAGTTTCATGTGTTCAATTCTATAATATATTTAGTGCATAAAAATACATAAGTAAGTAATTACTCGATCGTGCAAGATCACTTTTCACGTTTTTTTTGTTCAGGATTGCTGATTGAAAGAGTTCGCTAAGATCACGTCCTGTTGCACATAACTAAATTTAACTTTGTGTAAGAAGAGTGCTAAGTAAATAAATATAATCTTACTATATAGTACGCATATTACTGTCCGGTGACCAAATGCCACCCTAATTCCCGCCAATATTTGGCGCGTGCCTCGCATACTCGAGTATTCGGGAAGTTTTGTGTTCATTCTCACATATTGCTGTATCAACACTATATTCAACCATATTTCTATAGCTCTGGTTACGTTTATTAATATTATATAAAGGGCACACAACTGCATCCATAGAAAGTCAGACATGTACGATATTTTACACAATGATTTGGTCTTGATAATGCTTACCGTTTAAGAAATATGGCGGCTAACTCAGGTGTCAAATTTGGTCGCCATTTTGAATTTAGACTTCCACTGACCTCCCTAAAAATTGGTGGAATAAAATTTCTACCTAGAATTAATACAAGGTTCGGTTCCCTTTTTTCGACTAAATCGACTGGGCTTTTATTAGAATCCGATAGTACGGATTAATGCACTGTCATTGTTCTACACAGATACTATTCGTAATAACCTTGGAGTTACTTTGTGAAATTCACAATCTAAATCTTTGAACGTAAAACTAATTTCGCAGATGTTTTGAGTGATGAGTTCCAAGTTTGTCTGAAGTTTGTTCCTCATTACCGTTAGATATATTGAACATACCGTACATATTTTACTTCCATCATTCAGTCGTGAAAGTGATGAAGTGAGAATATATCATAGTTAGAATGATGCATACCTAAACAGCTTTTACATTACGTGCCGGTCTCTTCTCAGTAGATCTAATATACGAGTATATAAAAAAACCTTAGTTTATTATTACTTTATCTGTATTTTATATATTTTTGTTACTGCCTTCAGAAAAATGATTGTCTATTATATCCTATTACGTATATATTTTATTAGATTACTAATAGTGTCAGAAGAAAAAGCCCCGTTTTCTTCTGACCCGACACATCTGTATTGCACCGGTGCGAAGCCGGGGCGTGTTGCTAGTTCCCTTATACGAGTATTCAGTGAACCAAGACTTCTATCAGACTTGCCTTGAACCTTTCCCATAATTATCAGCTGCTCGTCCCGATCAAGACGTAGTACGTGACCTAGATATGCAACCGTTCCTTTTATTACTGTTTACTAGCGACCCGCCCCGGCTTCGCACGATTCTAGATTTTTTGTCAAAAAATATAGGTTTGTATGTATTTTTAATGCCACATTATAAAAAAATAAAAACAAAAAATTTCGTCCAAAAATTAAAAAAAAAAAATTTGGGTGAACAACCCTTATCACTTAGGGGTATGAAAAATAGATAGTAGCCGATTCTCAGACCTACTGAATACGCATATAAAATTTGGTAAAAATCGGTAAAGCCGTTTCGGAGGAGTACGGTAACTAACATTGTGACATGGAAATTTTATATATAGGTAAGATTACATTACATGACAATATTTAGAAAAAAAAACTTTTACTGGTAACTTGAAGATCATATTTCAAGACCTGTGACACAATATAGTGTATATTATTTATTTATTTATCATTACATTTTACATTTATATGTTTAATATTTACATTTATTTATATTCTTTAAGCGTCCATATTTTTCAGCCAAATAAATTTACAGAATATAATAATAATAATAATTCAAAGAAATAAGCTACATTTATTTTAATTATTCTGTTCTATTATATTATTTCTGACTACGAAAATAAATACGAAAGTAACGACAGTCTAAAGTTGCAGAAGCTCTCCGTTTGAACAAAGCACGAGTGGTTAACAATGAAGTCTTTAACTTTTTTTTCTTTTGTCAATGCATCAGAACTCTATATAAAAGTAAGAACTAAGAATAAAACGCTTTGAAATCTTCACTGTTGTGTAACAAGTAGCATGGTTTCGTCTTAAATCTTTACAATATTTTTACTTTAGAGCCATTTTGTAAAGTCAATAAAAATCGGAGTCTTATAAATAAAAAAAAATAACATATTCTACAACTTGCGTTTTTTCTTCGAATGTGTATGAGATGAAATAAACTTTACATCATACACTTACATATAATATAATCGTCCTATTAAGTAAGTTTAAAATATCCCAAAGCATTGTTGATGTATGCATAATGTGCTTATCCAGTTTTGTAGGATTTTATTTACAAAAAATAAAAAATAACACATGTTGAAGGGAATATGTTTTTTCATGTAAAAAAGGATTATGTGAGGAACAATAATATACAAAAAAACGAATGATAACATCGTGCAATCCAAATAAAAAACAAGATAATATAGTACTTCGCCTTTAAGGTCTGTTTTCACTGAGTCACAGAACGCGTTTGCCGGATTGTATAAAAGACTTAATACCACATGAGTACGAGTGCTTTCTTTAACTTTAGACAGGGGATATACAACTCAGTCTGAAATGACTTAAAATTAAAATAAAACATTACATAAAAAAAAACAAATAGATAAATTTGCTTTATTTAATAATATTGTTTTACCTGTAGTATTATAAAATTCTACATGTATTTAGGTTTGAAGTACTTTTTTATGTTAGATATAGATGACAAGCCGAGCATGAGGCTCACAAGGGGTACCTCAGCAACAGAACATCAATCAATGATTATATGTATTCTTTCCGTGCTTAATGCCTGAAGTGACCAGGCGTAAGGTTGAATTTTTAACGAAAGATCTGCTACATCATAATAAACTTAAATGTAAATGTTCATGGTCGGCGGTGTTCGCTTTTTATTAGATGAGTTACATGCTCGTTCGCCCCTGATACTATAAAAAAACATATGTCAATGTAGAAACCCTGTGTATATAAATGTGCTCCAATGGATACGAACCATTACGTCCTATATTACGTTTGGGGGTAAAAGAATGATCACTACAGCCACTGACTACGAAATATTCACATTCAGCGGTATTCTGACCTTCACAACAGTAGGAAACAACATCTCATAAAGTTATAATACAATTTATATATCCATTTTTTTACTTTTTAACCGACTTCAAAGAAGGAGTAGGGTTTTCAATTCTTCTGTATGTTGCTTTTTTATGTATGTTTGTTACGCGATAACTCCGCAAGTTATGGATGGATTCGGATGATTCTTTTTTGTTCGTAGTTTACGTAATATTACTTACAAAAAAAAGATGATATGATTATGATTTTATTACACTTTAGTTAGAAGTATTCATTTTTGTAATGTTTGTATTTGTATTACACAAGATTTAACTCGTCTCGTACACTCCTCTGCTCCCCAACCGAGAAATACTCACGGGGTCCAGGTGCCTCTATCGATTTAAGAAGGCTTGCTGTGAGCAGATTATTTGTCGATTTAAAAAAAAAACAAAAACCAAAATGTAGCTTAAACTATCTAGAATGTGATAGGATGAAATAAAAAAAAAAATAACATTAAGTTTGTGAAAAATGCACGGAAACGAGTAAAGTCGTGAAAATTTTTCTTTTTTGCAAAACAAATCATAACTCCCTTAATTTTATAGATAATTAAGTAAAATTCAGGGAAGTACAAGTCACATAATATGGTAGTTTCATTTTTTTTTTTTTATGTCAGATATCGACAGACGAGCATGAGGTTCACTTGATGGTAGGTGACCCCAGCCACAGAACATCAATGATGCGCTGTCGAACCAATTTTTACTTCGAGCATTCGGATATCCATAGACTGAAACCGAAACGCGCAATATGCACTTCACGGCTTTTCTATCTATGAACGGTGGTTCGTTACCCGGTCGGAATTTAGATATTCCTCCCACCCGATCAATGCCCAAAGTTACCAGACGTTAAAAAAAATTATAAGCATGTGCTCCCTTGTGGGATTCGAACCCACGACCCATCGATGCGCACGGCAGGTGTTCTACCGAACGCGCCAACGATCCCGTCGAAAAATAATAAAAATAGTGCAATATTGGGTGTTCAAAGGTATTTATTCCCGGGTCCCGTGCATTATTATTATTCATTATTATTATTATCACGGTATTTATTCTAGACCCTTCACACTATAACTGAGGGTAGGGGAGACTCAGGCTATAGGGTCGAACGGTTTCAAATTTAGCTCCAAAGTTGGGGTTAGGGCCCATTTTACCCCAGGTGTACGAGAAGGGTTAAACTACCGAGTTTCTTGCCGGCTTTTCTCTTGATGTGATGTGACAAAACGTATCTAAAAAACAGCTTCAATATCATAAAGCATTTACATTATCAAAGTATATTTTCAGTGGCAAAAACTCGATGACATGACAAAAAGCGTCTTAGAGGCGTGTTTATAGAATTATATTATATTATATGGCTCTTGATAAGGTGAACATCCACTGGTTTGTAAAATATATACTCATATTAGTTAGTAAATACCAACAAATATACGTGCTGAATTTTATTTTCATATTATTAGAATTATAAAATAACTAAAGCGCAATTTTAAATAGCATTGTTAGATTTAAAGCATTCGTATAAAATTTATACCCACTTTTTGAAGATGCTCTACTTGTCAATGTGTAATAAATATTATAAAGAGGAAAAATTTAAATAAAATACTGTATACCGGATTAAAACGCGATTTATTATTTATATTGTTTAAATTATTTATCCCGACGTTTCGGATGCTTTTCAGCAACCGTGGTCGCGGGGAGACGTCGAAAAACGTCGAGAAACGTCGGGATAAATAATTTAAACAGTATAAATAATAAATCCCGTTTTAATCCGGTATACAGTATTTTATTTAAATGTGTGATACTCGCGTTAATAAAAGACAATATTATGAGGAAAAATTTGTTTGTTTGTTTGTTACGATTTAATTCAAAAAACTACTCGACCAATTTTAAAAATTATTTCACCAATAGAAAGCTACATTATCAGCGAGTTTTACCCGAGTACGAGTATAGTTATACGTCTACATTGCACCCGTGCGAAGCCGGGGTGTTACTAGTGTGTAATAAATTAGTCAGTCATATAATTTCTTTCTTTACATATCTGTATTCAAATTCAAAATTCTTTTATTTCTTCTTAACATTGTACACTAAATTTATACAGGGTTTAGAGTGTCCTTTTAAGTGAAAATCACCTGTAACAGGATACTCTGCTGTTCCGTAACAAATATGGTTTTATACAAATAGATAAGAATAACAAAATAATATAAAATAAAGAAAAACAAAACAAGCTAGTTATTTACTACTTATAAATCTACTGCCTTATACATGCAAGATCATGATTGTTTATCTGTGTGCGTGTGTGTGTGTGTGTGTGTGTGTGTGGGTGGGTGTGTGTGTGTGTGTGTTTGTGTGTGTGCGTGTATGCGTGTGTGTGTTCGCGCGCGTATATGTGTATGTATGATTGAGAGTTCGAGTTCGTGAATTAGGTAATTAAATCTTCTATTTCGTCATAATTAAGGGAAAGAAGCCATTTTGTGACAGTATTTTTGCATTCCTTACGTTTAATCTTGTAGATATTAAGTTTTTTGTTTATTACATTATACAGAAAGACAGAACGAATAAAGAATTGCCTTTTAGCAAACGTTGTTTTTATTACTTCTTTTTTACGACCTGTGTCTTTTGAAGGTTCATAAATAGTGGTTTTGTGTATTTTTAATATGGTTTGTAGGATATATAATTTTCTTATAGATAAAAGGCCACATTGTTTATATAATTATTGTACTGTAGAAAATCTATAGGGCTTCGAATACATGACTTTTAACAAACAGCATTGTATTATTTGAGTATATCAAAGGTTTCTTTTTATATATTATGACAAAATTCACTTCTGCAGTTAAAAAAACAGCTATTATTTTATTGCATTATAATACAGAGGTTGATTACAGTGATATGCTTATGATAGTTTCGCAATATCTGTGTAGCAATTCCTTAACATCCACACAGTGTTTTGCGCGTCGAGTGACATTGATAAATGAGATGAGAGCTCACTTCACTTCGGGATGTTTTTATGTATTGGCCAAATTGAAAATCACGAAAACCGAAATCATTGATAAAACCATTTTAATATACAGTAATTAATGATAATAATTAAACGTAAGGCACAAAAATAGATATTTATGTTTATTTTTTCATAGATTATGAAGTATTAGCAGTAAAAATTGGAGGTGTAATAGTCATTTTGGTACTTTCAGATCTTTAAACGCTCCTCTGTAATACACATACCACTTATTAAGAAATAATAAATAATAAATAAGAAAAATTTATTCGATGCCACACTTCTTAAATACATTCTATATGGAAATTACATTTTATTAAGTTTATAGAAATATTTTTTAAATAAGGTAATACGTTTATAATATATGTTTATAATATTATACATAGAAAAACATATATTTTTTTATATCACACTTCAACTTAGACTACACAACACTTCAGATACTTTCTAGGCAGTGGCGGGACCACCATACAAGCCCAAACGCCTGTTTTGCCTTATTAATGCATTAAAAAGAAATATAATAATTCCATTAGTCATATATAACTTATACGATTAAGTAATTATATAAGTTATGTAAATATATAAACATGTATTATGTTAAAATCGGCAAGACGGGCTTTTGGGCTTGTATGGTAGTCCCGCCACTGCTTCTAGGTGGTTGTGACTTACCACTTTGACCGCATCTTTAGTGACTTATATATGGAATAATGGTGAAAGAAATATACAAATGCTAAAACATATACGAAACGAGTTTATGTATTTTTTTCCTAGAGTAAAAAAGGCTACCTAAGACACTCTCTTACGGCTAAAATATAACCCCAAAATTCTAGTCAAACTCATTTTACGTTGTGTGAAACAAAAACGCATAAACACACTTTTTCCATACAAATATAAGAAAGAGATGACAAATGAAGATTTTTATCATTTAAAACTTCATTTCGAATTCAAGTAAAGTAAATACGAACGAAGCTAGCTACAAATGAGTGATGTGGAGATCACAGAATTCAATCTATCGTAAGCTGATGAATCTCGTGTAACACGGTAATCGAATCGAAAAAGCTATGCTGTACTTTTTCTAGAAGCCTTTGACTTTTGTTTGAAAGTAATTCATAAAAGGGAAATATATATGTAACTTTAGTATAATACTTTCATAAATAAAGTCACGAGTAGACTAGATGTTTGTATGCAGAAGGTATTTAACTGTTCAGTTCCAAAAATAGTTCCTAAAATACAATATTCTACAGCCCACCTAGGTATATCGTGGATCAGATATCTCGGCGTCGAAAACTTTGATAGACAAGATATCTCTATCGACAAATATCTCTACTTTTGACATAAGAAGTCTAGTTAGATTAGGTTAGACTCTGATTACATAAAGATATATTTACTATACAACCCAGCTTTCAGGTGTCTACTGCCGGGTAACCAACTTTTTGTCAAACGCTGGACAGGCCATGTTCGTTTTCATAATAAGCAAAGGAAGGGCATCAATTTTTTTGTATTGACCCAAAATGGCTAGTTATGCCACTGTCACCAACATGCTGGATCGAACTCATTAGTAGGCACACAGTCTTGTTTAGTTACTCAATACATGTTTAGTAACTCAATACAAGTGACCGCATGAAATAGAGAAATATTGTAAGTCAAAGTTAGTTTTCTAGTGTGCGATTATCTTAACCACGATCACTCATTGTCTGACTAAGAAGAAGAGACAGGAGATATGCTACATTTCAAGTTAAAATTAGAATATGTCAACAGTGCATCATGTTTCATCATTGATATCCAGTAACTACCATCTACGTGAGTCTCAAGCTCGTCGACTCCTCGTTAGTAAATAGGTCAGTCAGTCAGTCTCAAATTGACTGACCTATTTATTAATTCCTATGCATATTAAGTGTGATCATACTCCAAAGAGGAATATTTGAAAATGCCATCCTTTCATAGGATTTAATAGAGAATGGGAGTTCCGATATTATATTAATTACGGGCGAGAGAGCCTAGCTTTAGACTTTTATTTAAAAAAGTAATTCACCATTACTTTTGAAATGCAGATTATTTTATATTACATTGATCGTTTTTGCTACAGAATCTCTTGTAGTTGTAAGTGTATATTTAGAATATTCTAAACCAGAATCAAAACAAAACTTTTTTTCATGAAGGCTTGTAATAGGCAGGAAGTAGGATAAAAAAGGGTAAAATTGTCGTTTTAATCCTCATGAATGTCCTTAAAGACAATTATCACATACGTGATAACAGCATTAATGCGGGAAGGCGTAAGGTCGCGGATTTGTAATCCCGGCCTAGACACTCGTCCCCAGATCCCAGATTGTGTGAGGGTTGACACTGGCGGAGACAAGAATATCCTTAAAGAATACGGCGGATAGCCCTGGTTTTGGAAAGATGAATGAACGATGAACGTGATTGGTCGCTGAAAATTACTTAAACAACTGGCAATGAAAGTCATATGCAAGGGCATACCACTCGATCTTTATCGAGATATGAAAATCTGTGATCTCTCCCTACCTCTATGGACAAGAGGCGTGAAATACATGTATGCATGCTGGTTACTCTTATAATAAAACAGAAAAATAATAAAAATTAAAAGGCCATCACCATTTTTCAGCTTACAAGATAGTCTCAGGATATAACCTTATCTTTTATAGACGTGAGCACTATTTTACATTATGTTACCTAACTGAATAAATGATGACTCATAAGTAAATAGAGACAGGATGGCTGATAAAAAGTATTTGTATTTTATTTTAACATATTTACACAAATGCCACTACAGATCCGCGTGTAAACAATTGCTCACAATTCTTGGATGTCAATTATTGCATTTAATTATTATTTTTATATGTAGTTACAAGAAAATAGCATCATGTAAATGGGACTTTATACCTAGTGCGTGAAGAGTGGAGATGTATAAAATTTGTTTAATATACTTTCTGTCTGTAAAGTTTAATGGAAAGTAAAAAAAATACAATCAATAATGAACTGTATATTTTACATTGCCACTAAATATTATATTTCAAATCTTTCTTTATACTAATATTACGATATAACATAATATATAAGAAACATTTGTTTTTTTTTCTGTTTGTTACGATTTAACTCAAAAACTACCGGACCGTTTAAATAAAATACTGTATACCGGATCAAACGCGATTTATTATTTATATTGTTTAAATAATTTATCCCGACGTTTCGGATGCTTTACAGCAACCGTGGTCGCGGGGAATAAAAGACAATATTAACTACCGGACCGATTTTAAAAATTCTTCCACCAATATTGTCTTTTATTAACGCGAGTATCACACATTTAAATAAAATACTGTATACCGGATTAAAACGCGATTTATTATTTATATTGTTTAAATTATTTATTCCGACGTTTCGGATGCTTTACAGCAACCATGGTCGCGGGGAGACAGAAAGATGACAGTTGTCTGATATTTGAAACAACAACAAACAACTTTTAAACAATATAAATAATAAATCGCGTTTTAATCCGGTATACAGTATTTTATTTAAATTCTTCCACCAATAGAAATCTGCAATATCAGTGAGATTTTTTTGTATAGTACATCTACATTGCACCCGGTGACCGGGACGGATCGTGATTAAGTATTATGGGTTAAGTTTGTTCATACTATCCCATTGATCGAGCACTCACCAAGAGATAAAAGATAAGAGTCGACAAGACTGTGCGAACCCTAAGAAAGCAATGTAACTATATTTGCACTAGACTCGGGTCCGAGATTGAAATATGAATCTTTGTAAGACTTGTGTTTTCTATTTTTCGATTTACGTTTTCATATCCCTCATATTTATTGGTATTTCTGTTGTAATATTTATGGCGACCCAACATCCTTCGCATTACAATATTGAATGTATGAATAAAATACGCTTTAGCAAGTTTACGCAAGTTTGGAGTACTTTGATTAATCTGTTTAATTTTCATAAGTGGTAAGTGGCTTGGTACACCATCTTTTAGCAAAAATGTAATCTTAGTTTTTGATTTTAAAAGTATGCCAGTATACTTTTGTGGTAATGCTTATTCACATAATATGTATGAAGTGAAATTATATATACAGACAAAATCTGTCATTTCACTGCACATTGCATACAACAAACACGTTTACACCTTAAATGTTTATTTTATTCTGTTTTTTAGTATTCAACAGAAATAAGGTCAAATATCTAATGGGTATATACAATTTTCATGTCACAATGATAGTTACCGTACTCCTCCGAAACGGCTCTACCAATTTTTACCAAATTTTATATGCGTATTCAGTAGGTCTGCTATTTAATCGGCTACTATCTATTTTTCATACCCCTAAGTGATAAGGGTTGTTCACCCTTAAAACATTTTATTTTTATTTTTGGACGATTTTTTTATAATGTGGCATTAAAAAATACATACAACCCTATATTTTCACTCTTCTCTTACCAACCCCTACTTTTTTTTTTGTCAAAAAATCTAGACCTGTGCGAAGCCGGGGCGGGTCGCTAGTTATCTGTAAAAATCTCAACTATCTAACTATCACGGTTCATCATACAGCCTGGTGACTGATGGACGAAAAGTGGATTTTTAGAAATAGGTTCCATTTTACCCTTTGGGTACGGAACCCTAAAAATGAGAAGTATGTTCCGCAACATTTCTTGAAAAAAGAATTGTATTTTGGAATACGTAATGAAGGCATTGTAAAAATTCCATAGATACAAAGTCGCTGGCTTCCCTCAAAAGCATGCGAGCTCCATATATCAAACGCATTAGTCTGATTGCGTAGTCGCGTTTGAAACCGCGCGTGCGTTTAACAGCGAGGGTTCAAGTAATCCCGGGACAAGTAAACGACCATTAATCAAAATCGCCCTCAGACAGCCGCATCATGTGTCTTCGATGAGATCATCCCTAATAAAAATAGTGCATTCCTTAAAATATCTATACCAATATTAAAAAGAGGAAATATTTGTTTCTGACGATTTAACTAAAAACTACTCGACTGATTTTAAAAATTCTTTCACCAATAGAAAGCTACATTTTTTTGTATATAGTAGGTATATAATATGTATACATTGCACCCGTGCGAAGCCGCGAATCAGGGACTGAAACCGGTTAATTTATATTTTTCAAAATACGTGTCTGACTGAGATACCATGATATTAGTTTTAAAAAGTAATACACACTAAACTTACCACAGTATTATTTTCAGTAATTATGAATAAAATCGAAAGAATATTAACAAAAACCTTTATTATACCGGTGTAACTCCCATAGTAAATTAACCGGTATTCAGTACCTGCTTAAAAAGTGACTGACACGAACGTTTCGTCTATAAGCGTGAGTGTAAAAGTAACATTAACATGAGATGAGCCACACCCCTCGCCTCAATTTGTGGCGTTGGCACATGTCATTTCTCACACAAGAATTGTATCAAAAGTATGAGTAATCAAAATTGCTGCGTAACTCAACTGGCTGATATGAAATTCTTAACTGAATATCGTAGGAGAATAGGCTAGCTATGAAGTAGCTTTGGGGTTGGCTGAAAGTATCTGTATTTTTTGTTCATATTTACACTTAAGGATTACTTTTAAAGACAATATTTTGTATATACTTCCGAAAGGGACACTTTGATTTAATTACGCAACTTTTGCATACGTAAGGAAATAGGGAGTTAAAAGAGATCATTCAAAAATTTCAACCACGGCAAATACTATTGTTTCAAAAGTGCTCCACTGTTTTTTATCATTCTTTACCGTTACTATGTAGTATCCAAGTAATATTAAGGAGTCGTATGGCTTTAGATGCCTTTAAAAATTAAATAGTTTAGTTTAGTTCAGTGAATATTTTAAAATTTTCTTTTAGAGAAAAGTTTACCAATTGAAATGAGTAGGATTCGGTTCTGGCACCGCACTGGCGGTGGTCACCATACCAACCATGAAAGAGAACAAATTGCTTTCATTTAAATATATGATACTCGCGTTAATTAAAGACGAAATAGGTTATCGTCAATTCGTCTTTACAGGAACATCACTTTCGAATATAATTCGAAAATCGTATTCTTTAAATACATCGCAAAGTACAGAATTAAATGAAAATATTCAAATAGGGTGAAGTGTTTATCAAGATTGGGGAAATCCTCCGAGACTGAACGAAGGAAGGGTTATTTCTTTAAAACTCTTTTGAAACGAAATTCTGTGCCGGTGAGACGAACTTACAGATGCAAATCACTGATTTTGTTTTGAAAGAAATTGAAAACTTTCGAATAAGAAAGGGAATCTGCCAATTGTATTGAATACATAAAGGCCCATTAGACTGATGCTACTAACTTAATAAAAAGAAATGGCTGCTGCTGCTGATGAAATCGGTCCGACAAACAAACACACTTCCATATTTTAATATAATTTTGTTGTAGCAAAAGACGTGTGTTCCGCCTGTTATTTAACTTTCTACATTTGGGCATTCAACGAATGGAATATCGAAATTAGGTCTGTTAAAGTACAGATTCATCTTATTTTACTCTATGGATTTCCAAAATGTAAAAAGTAGGTCAGTAGCGCATTATAGATATTTATCTATCATCACGTGATGCCAAAGCTTGACAGGTCTAATAAAATATGTGGATGTAAAGCCATGCCGGAAATAGGAACCATGACACACATCAATTCAGTTTCACAGCCATTCAACATCCGGTAGCATCTCTGCTAACCAAACTGGCCAATGAAAACCAACTTACAAACATCTGGCTTTTTTCTTCTACAATCTCATTAAAGATTCAAATCATGTCTCGAAAATCGTAATTCACTCGTCTTATTGAAAAACGGGAACTTAATAACAGTAGCACCTGTATTAGTCGAAGGGTCTGACAGAAGCGATCATTTCGATAACCGTTACTGTGCCAAGTTCAAAGAATTTTTATTTTGGGTTCCGCAGTGTGGAAAATTTAGAAAATTAAATTAACGATATATACGATATATAACGATAATACGATGCGGGAATAAAAAAAAACGAGTCGAAATCTATAAAAACAGCAAAAAAATCACGTTTGTTGTATGGGAGGCCCCTTAAATATTTATTTTATTCTGTTTTTAGTATTTGTTATTATAGCGGCAACAGAAATACATCATCTGTGAAAATTTCAACTGTCTATCAGGGACCATGAGCGCCTGGCGACAGATGGACGGACAGTGCAGTTTTAGTAATAGGTTCCCGTTTTACCCTTTGGGTACGGAACCCTAAAAATAAACTACTTATATAAAAAAATATAACTGAAGCAAACACAGAAATATGTCCTATGTTTCACAGGTGCACAATGCCCAATCAGGGCCTAACCGAGTTTTTAATTAAATATCTAAAAAAGTAAAGCTCGGGATTTGATCCGTAATCGGTCATTATATGCCACAGCTTGTAAAAAATCACAAGAGACTAAAATGTATATTATATAAAGGCATGTTGTACGGCGGAACCCATGAAGCATGAGCCCTGCTCGATCTTAGCCGCTACTCCTTATTATTCAGGCCGCGAAGGACATAATTCCACGCCGTGATCACCAACGAGACGCTCTCGTTATCTTCAACCTATTCACAAACGGAAAAAATCATTAAATTTTGTACACGTACGCGAAAATTGAACTTAGATCCGCAATAACGAATACTTCAAAGGCATTTCAATATAACATGTCAACTCCACGGGTTTTGAATTATTTTCAACTAGCTGATGCTAGCGACTTCGTTCGTCGAAATCATGATAGCTTTTCCTTTCGGCAGCCGATTTCTATGTAACAAAGCCTATATGTTGGGAACTCGTTAATTTTCCGGGATGAAAAGTATCTAAGATGTTGACCGGGGATATAAGGTACCACCATGCAAAATTTCATGTGAATTGGTCTACCAGTTTCGGAGATTAGCCCGTACAAACAGACAGAGAAACAAAGAAATTGAAAAAGAAATCGGGATTTGTGCTATTTCTCTTCCTGCATCACCCTGACTCGGTTTTAAGATTTTTTTTTATGTACAGACATTCAACCTCTACAGTTTTATTATATGTAAGGCCACATATTTATTTAGATTTTTTTAATGAATTTATTACCCCTTATTGATTAATTTTCTAATATTTTGCAACTGTATTTTTTCTTGTCGGCTCATCTCGGTAAAATTAACACTAAAAGTAACTTAAAAAAAAATGATTGATTAAAAACAATTACTAGCAGGCATTCTACATATTATCATCAGTTCATAGACGTTTAACAGAAAAGCGATAACATTAGAAAATCATGTTCAACTATTATCTCAACTTGTTTGACGACGAATCGATCGATTTATCACCCAGACAAAAGGCAGTGCAGTGTGAAATTGAGATTTTAAAAGTGCTGAAACAGATAGTCGTTTTCATACTCGTAAATTCGAAGAGTGAGTTACGCCTTATTTGGTAGACGAATGTACTTGACTGAGGATGGAGTGATGTTTGGGGTGACCATGGATTTTTTAATTTCTGGGATAGTTTTGTTGAAGAATGGAATTGGGACATTTCTAATTAATATTATTATTACATTGACATAACAATTATGTTTATTTATAAATACTAGATATGTATAAAACAATATAATATTTTTTTTAAATTAGAGTTAACAAAATTCACAATGACTGTGTGATCAATCAATTTTTCTTGTGTCCAAGGAAAAAAATACGAATTAAATTAAGTTATAGTAGCAATTATTATATTTATCAAAAATAAAAGTAGGTTAAGACTGCGCTAGGAGTAACATTTCGACATGAAATAAAATCCTATCAAATTAAAATAATTTATTGCATACCAATATTCTTTTATAGATTGACTTAATGTATACTTTATACCTAATAAATAAATGGTTTAAAATAATTTGAGTAAAAAACAATGTTTTTATTATAGAAATACTAATGGATGCGAGATCATGGTCACTGCACACTTTCCTCCAACCCTTTTGAAGAGTACTCGTATTCAGTAAATCGAAAGTCGTTACAAAAACCGAGATACATTTTTTCATCGCTTATAAAGTCTCCGCTTTGAACATTTTGCGCTATTTCGTTGCGTTTTGCTTTTGAAGGTAGGCTTTTTGCATACAAAAGACTCAATTCGTCATATCCTATGTTAAATTATGTGGAAATTTCACTCACAGATGCCGATTTCTTTATATATTCATATACAGATTGAAACTTTGATATAAAGGAAGTTATGTATTGTTAGTATTAAAAAACCCAAGTTCGAATTTCGAATAAATACATATTTATCAGGAGCGTTAAAGTTGTTTTACAAGTTTGACATTTTTCTAGTAAGTGGTTCAAGTTAGACTTATACTCATCTAACAGTTCAACCACTATTATAGTGGCATAAAGCAATTTTTTTTAACGTAAATCAATAGTAGATGTTTCTATAGAAAGTCTTCTAGTGCAGAAAAGAGTGGAAGGGACAAAGGCTCATGACAGATCACTCAGGAGATGGACCAACAAAGTGAAAGACAGGGACTGAATACCGGTTAATTGACTATGGGAGTTATACCGGTATAATAATGAAAATGAATGAAATGAATGAAATGAAATGAAATAAAATTATTTCAAGGTACATACTAAAACTTACGTACTAAACAAATTATAAAATATTAAAACCGAGTACCTTGAAAAAGGAGTCAGCTCAGTTTTTGTTGTGCTATCTATCGATAACACAACACTGGTTTTCAGTGACACCATATAAAAAAGAAACAAAAAAAAAACAAAAAATTAAAAATAAAAATAAAGTAAATATTCTTTCGTTTTTATTCATATTTTCAGTAAATATGAATAAAAACAAAAGAATATTTATAAAAACCTTTATTATACCGGTATAACTTCCATAGTAAATTAACCGGTGTTCAGTCCTTGGTCAAAAGTACTTGAAACCGACGAGCGTTTATGAATGTGGAAGAAGCGAAAGTGGTATGCCAGGATCGGAGAATATGGAATTCCGTGATCTCTGCCTACCCCAATGGGAAAGAGGCGTGATGTATATGTATGTCAAAAAATAAATTCAAAACCAAAGTGCACTAAATTCAGCCAACAAATAATGAAATAATATAAATAACATTAGTAACTAACTTTGAAACAATTGCCATCTTTAAAGGATTTCAAGCTACATTGTTTTGTTTCGTATTAGCTTCGTAAAGCCGATGGCAGCGTCGGATTTTACAAATGACGTGAAATATGATTTTAAACTCGCCGCTAAACTCGTACGAATTTAAACTTTATATACAAGGAATAAAGTTGAATTTGTGAATAGCGTTTTTATGACCTCGTGTTGCAAGTCTAGCCATATTAGCTTTGTCTAGATATTACGATTCAATATACTTCCATTTGTGAGATCCCATATTTGTGATAGGTTTTCATTGCAGTGCGTATCGGTTTCGTTGAGTGAGTTGTATTATAATAACGATAGGCTGTGTTGTTTATAGTAAAGCAATTGTTAACGCGGTTAATAAATGGATGACCATATTAATAAGTAAATTATATTTTCAGGTATACAAGAATTTACTGGAATACCATTGGGTAGCGGTTTGGTTAGAAGCTTGACTATTAGAGAATAGCAAAAGTAACACCCACATCTATGTATATCTATACTAATATTATAAAGAGGAAAGATTGGTGTTTGTATGTTTGTTTGTTTATTACAATATAACTCAAAAACTACTATACCGATTTTAAAAATTCTTTCACCATTAGAAAGCTACATTATCAGCGAGTAACATGAGTACTTGTATAGTACATCTATATTGCACCCGTGCGAAGCCGGGGCGTGTTACTAGTAAATTGGAATACTTGGTTTTGATAACGGGGAAATAAAATAAATGTAATCGACTTGGACCAACAGGGCACGAAAGACTGGTTCATCTTTAAAGAAAAATTATTAGGAACACAAGCAGAGTAATGGCTTGGCTAGCCCCATTAGGGGACTCCATAATTAAATTGTACAAATAAGACAACAAACACAAGAACATGTACAATAGGGACATTAGGAGGGCTAGTGGTCGGCAATAATCAGGTGAACCGACTGCCCGTTTATAGGGGGCTATTCCATAAAAAAAATATATTAAAAGTTTTAATATCTTCTAGTAGACGATAGAAGAAGTAAATGATCAGTCTCTGTTCCCTGCCGAACCGAAACAACATTTTTATCTTATTAGGATTTAAACCTAGGACTTTCAGGTGCTAAATAGGCCACGGAAGCGGTTAATATACTATAAATAAACATATATATTTAAATATTTCTAAAATATTGGGTTTTTTAGTGAAAAAAACTTAGCATGAAGGCTAAAGTTACATTTTAGGTTTAACAAAAGTATGTAATGGCTGTAGTCAAGATTACTATTTAAATGTACTCTCACTTATTTAAAATATCTCTGAAACTTGAAATTGAACAAATTAATACGAAAATATATGCTTCTTAATGATTTCTACTGTCAAATGTACACACTTGTCTTAAGACATACATAGTTAAGGTGGTTCGTTTTCCATACAAAAAGTCATGATTATTAACGAAGTCAGCTTAGAGTTTCGTTACTAAATATTAAAGATTTCTTAATAAATATTTCACGTTGTTATATGCATAATTTCTGTACAAAATAACATTATTTTATTAACTCCGCGCAAAGGACACCCGGAAAATAAATAGTTGCACAAATATTTAGTATCGAAACTCTAAACTGACTTCGTTAATAATCATGACTTTTTGTATGGAAAACGAACCACCTTAACACTAAGACATTGCAATGTCGACCAAATTAATATTTTTATCGTCTGGTTACCCTACCAATAATCATAATTAAATTTTGTAGATATGGTTACATAATTCGTCTAAAACAAAAGTACATATAAGCTGAATAAAAATCAGAATGCGAATATGAAAAACGGGAAGGGTAAGAATGTAATTAAAACAGAATAATAAAAGAACAGATTTTACAGCTTTCCACCACAATTGTATCTGCAAAGGTATCTATTTTTCACTCGAATTTAGGGCTGCCACAAAGTGCAAAAATTATTTCATTTATTTCAGGCAAATAAATCCGTGATTATTTAAATCATGATTTGAAAATGGATAAATCTCTCAAAAATAATCCACAATTTACAAACACAAGTTAAAATACAAAAAATAAAAAAGATACTGAGTAAGAAATATCTGTGTGATTTGTATTTAGGTACATCACATATTATGGTTTTCCTTAATTTTGAAATTTAATAAATGTTTTGACGTATTCGTTGGCGTGTTTGGTAGAACACCTGCCGTGCGCATCGATGGGTCGTGGGTTCGTAAAAATTAACTACGAGACAGAGTTGTGATAATAAAAAACATCCATAAATTATTTTAATGTATTTTATATTATATGAATTAACTGCTAAAAAAATTAAAGTATGATTTAAAGTATAATTAGCTGTATTTATTCTTTGTTACAATATTTCATACAAAGAAAAACTAATTAAAAATCTCAATTAAACATTGTTCAAGGATTGGATAGTTAAAAATACGTGACAACCCTATAATCATGGTGAGAATTAAAAAGTAAATTGTGCCTTTTGTCAGGGAAACAATGGTTTCCAACATTTGGCGTAATGTATTATCATACGGTAAGGCATCGCGGGTGACTTCCGGTGCTCGTAACTGAAACTGACGCAATATTTTTAACATTAATTATCCCAAAAAAGATATGAATTCTAAATTGTGTTTGTTAATCCTTTTTGTATATAAATACTGAGTATTGAAATGACTTGTTATTTTTTTCGCAGGAATAGTTTTTTTATGTTAGATATTGACAGATGAGCGTGAGGTTGATCAATCACTTGATTGAGGACCCTAACAGAACATCAGTCAATGATGCACTGTCGATCTATTTTTTACTTAGAGCATTCGGAAATCAATAGACCGATACCGAAACGCGCAATGTGCTCTTCACGGTTTTTCCATTTATGAACGGAGGTTCGTTACCCGGTCGGAATTTCAATATTCCTCCCATCGGAATAATGCCCGAATTGACCAGACGTAGAGAAGATATGCTTGCTGAAAATTATAAACATGTCGACCCTGGATTCGAACCCGAGACCCATCGGAATGCAAGGTAGATCTACAAAACGCGCCGAGCTCGCCAAAAAAAGGTAGAATTTAGTCTTTATTTAGGCCAGGTTATTTTACCACGATCGCGATGGTGAATCCGCGGAAAATCCCTATTATACATACATATAAAAGTAGACAAGTAATTTCACCTCTGAAGGATAATTAATTAATCTAAAAACTAAAAAAACAAATAATAATCTGACGAACAACTAATCCCATACAATATAACGCTATTCAATTCCATTTTTGTGTATGCCCAGGGCTGGATTTATATGTGGGCAGACCCGGGGCAACAAAGGAGTGGAGGCCCCAAATTATTATCATTTTTTAAAATATATTTAAGAACAATATTAACATACACAACGTAGGTACAGTAAGTAAAGGGAAAATAGCGAAAAAAATATCTAAAACAAAAAGTTGTTTACTACTCGTCGGAATTTGAAAGATTTTGTTTTCCAAAATCTCTCTTGTGGAGGCCCGGGGCAGTTGCCCCGGATGTCCTCCAAATCCGGCCCTGCGTATGCCACAAAAATATAGATCGGTCATTCCTCTCAAGGCGTGACGTTGATGAATGCGACGGATATATTGTTTTGTTTCAGACCCATTTCTATGGTTTACTTTATTTGGGTTAGGATTTATCAAATACATCATTAATCCTCGTATTTATTAAGAAAGGATCTTTCTGTTTTATCATTTTATTTTCTTCGAGAATTCTGAACGTCTCCGTCAGTGGTTTTTTTTTTTTGAAGATATATGGCTTGGTATCTTGGCATTATGGCAATATTGACTAACAATGTCCTCTTGCTTTTAAGTCACACATACTAAAAAACCAAGAGAACAGTCAGAGTAAATATATGTATATCGCTCGGGCATATGTACGAGTATATGATCACCTACGGGCATGTAAAGAAAAATTATTATCAGTGAAACACATCTTTTTGCGAGGATACAAAAATTTCGGTATAACACCTTTACTAACATAATCGAGTTGTCGTAACCGTTTTGTATATACCTAGTTTTGATATTTAATTATAATTGTATCGTATGTTGTTACGACTACTAAATGTATCTCTCTCTCTCTAAAATCTCCCCATACCACCTCGATATCAGTTAATATTTTTTATTAACGTTCATAAGTGTACATTGTGTAACCTAAATGAATATTTGATTTTTGAATTTCAATTTTAATTTGAATAATCCTTATCTTCTCGTTCCTCTCCCGTCGGAGTTTGGACACCCTCATGGTGTTACTTTAATAACTACAGCGTGGAATAGGGACGTTGTGTTCATCTGAATCCAATCTCTTAGGTTTTTTAGCCAAAAATGAATGCATCTTCCGACGCTGAGTTTTCCGCCGATTTTGTCTTGCAGGATTTGGTACAAAATCGATCTATTACTAAGGCACTTTTCGTCAAGTACAACCAATCTATTATCTAAAAATATATTGAAGAACTGTGATCTGACTTTATATATTCCCGAATATTCGAAGGAAAGAAGAGGTCAACCGTGCATTAATGATTGATATCTTGTGGTGTCTGCGTTGCCAGAAGTACAACCAACAAAAAAATAAAATAAAGGTTATTTTTCATATTATAAGGTTACTTTTTTATACATTTTAGGTACTTTTTGAAAGACACAGCTGGAAACAGTGTGTCGTTGAGGTATCACCTACTCCAGTGAGCCTCCCACTAGTTAGTCGATATCCCAATCCATTAAAAAATATAACGTAATATAGTTTTCTACAAAAGCTTAATGCCATAATAATAAATATATTTCTGGTAACTAAAAGCTGTAATGCGCTATGAATAAAATATCAAATGTTATAATATTCACGTTCTGATTGTGGCCGGGAGCAATTTTGTCCGCTGTTAATGAGTTGCTGATTCTGATAAAACCCTATTTACGATGTGCTGCACTGTTCTCATACATACTCATAAGTGAGATTATACGCGTTGCGTCGGTTCGAATCTTGCTAATTCATTTATTTGTGTCATATAAAACTATTAAAATGACAATCTATCAATATAGTGAATTATATTTTAGATGTATGTTCAGATTGATGTAATCTAATTGTAAATAAACTTCAATTCGCAGTGTTGTCGTGTTGTGGTAAATCTGTTATGAAACCTTTCTTATAAAATATGTATGTTAAGTTAATATAAAATATTGTCAACTATACCTAATTGTACTTATCACCTGCCAGTTTCATCATAATACCAGGTTAATTACATTTAAAATAACATTAATCGAAACTCGGAAGTACGGCAGTTTTAACTTATTTTTTAAATTGTAATTTCTATATAAATATATAATAACAATAATGCATAGCTCTCTTGAAAATAGAAACCTCTTTATATAGAGTCTATGTTTTAATGTATAATTATTTCAAAATCAAAATTAGGTAATTTGCATCGAAATAATGTTCATAATTCGAATAGTTAAGCCATAAAGATTAATTAATGATAATTACACCCGACGACCACAGATAATAATTTAATTATTTGAATGGAGCCGACTGCCGGTAGCAACACAACGAAACGTAACTGAAATCGATATTATAGGAATAGCAGATTAATATTTTAGAGTATTTCGTACTAACGAAGTATATACATAATTACATAATTCATGACAAAATGTGAGACCCAAATTACGCGTTTCGGTTTTGCACTATGGATCTCTGTGTAAAATTAAATACGTAACTTATGTGCTGAGCTGAAACACCTAACAAACACACCTGTCTATTTCTTAAGCATGATTATTACACACAAAAAATCAGGTTCTGATAAATAAGACAGGCATATGACTGTAGATTAATGAATATAATATATGTATAATAGGGTGATTCAAAAAAAAAATGTATATGAATATAATATTTAAAAAAAAAAATATTTTGTCACGACGCGACGCCTATATTTTGCGACAACTTAACATAGAAACTGTCACGACATGATAGAAAGCATTTGCAATATTCGATATTGCTCTGGATTTCATAAATTGAAATATAAGTGCAATGGCCAGTTAACTCGTCACTGGTCAACGGTATGTTACTACGTCGTCTTTAAAATGAAACCCACGCGTACAGTGATATGAAATATATTTAAAGGCCTTTCATTTTTATTGTATTTCATTGGTATTTGAAAATATGCAACATATCGTCTAGACACCACCGCAGCATTCAGCCTCCAAGTAGTTTTTTGTACTCTAAACATAAAATTATATTATAAAATAAGGTACAGGGCATACAGGGTACTGTAACTAAATTTAACGCGAAAGGTTTCTTGATAAAAAGTATTGCAAACTATGCTTTTTTATGTATCAGAGATATTTGACCGCAATTTCATCTAATGAGAAGTGATGTATCACACATTTTTGTTATGATATTAAATTGTATTTTTTTTATGTTAGATATCGACAGACGAACATGAAGTTCACTTGATGGTAGATGATACCCCAGCCACAGAACATCAGTCAATGATGCGCTGTCGACATACTTTTTACTTCGAGCAATCGGAAATTCATAGATTGAAACCGAAATGCGCAATGTGCACTTCAGGGTTTTTCCATATATGAACGGTGGTTCGTTAACCGATCAATACCTGAGATTACCAGACGTGGGGAAACCATGCTTACAGATAATTATAAAAATGTGGTCCCGGTGGGATTCGAATTTCGAACGCAACCCAACGATGTGCACGGCAGGTGTTTTACCGAACGCGCCAAATCAAATTTAATATCATATCAAAAACATTTACATGTAAAGTAACGCCAAGACGAGTAGGTACACATTGCTTGCACTGTAAAAAACGTTATCAGATCATCGGAGAGCCAAGCTCTTAAGTTTTCTGCAAACCCTACACCTTAGTCAAAACGTGTGTCTTGGCCATTTCATTACCCAAGGACCAAGGCCATAAAAGTCTACGCCACTTTTTCGAAACGGCCAAGCCACACATTTTGATATACAATATAATTAAAATAAATACTCTATACTTCCTAGCACTTTTCAGATCGAAATTATAAGGGCTTAAAAATACGACGAAACGCTTCGAGAAAAGGTAGTGCCCTGCGCTTCCGCTGTATCGTCTTGGCGGGGGCACTGCCGTACCCTAAGATAAGGCTTTAACCTGCCTTTAAAGTTACCCAAATTATGATAGTTCAAGACAAAAGCTTGCAAGGAGTTTACATTGATGATGAGGCGATCATGCCTGAAACTTGCTATTGTACTTTTTTTCACATAAAAGCAACCTATCACATTTTTTTTATAAAATTTCAAATATCGTAATTAATACTACTACTTCAACGATAGCATATCTATCTAGCTTTTTTTAAATATTTATATAATAATAATAATATATATTTTTATAAACATGTCTAATCCCGTAGAATTCGAACCCACCAGCCTTATTTTAGAATCGTTACGACTTACATTCAAAAAAAGAGCCTAATAAGATTATTTCAAAAACCACTGAACATACTTTCATCTCTGTATAAAAATATTAAACTTAGTTTATTTTATTCTCTACATCAAAAATAGGTCGTAGACCGAACAGCTATTTACTATATTGCCTTTTTTATCTGTCTGAATACATTGCGGTCTGGATATGAAGGACATGTTATTTAGGTTTATTTGTTTAGGCGTCATCACAGAATATACATAAAAACATTCACATCTCCAATATAATTTCGAAGCCTCATATTATAGTCGAGATGTACTAGAATTAATGCTACTACCAGTTATCTTGATGGTTGATAACACAGCTTAAAATATCATAAATACATAATTTGTCGAGTTTTTATATTTATAACGTATTAGGGGGCGTCCATAAATTACGTGAGGTGTTTAAGGGGGGGAGGGGGTCGAGTCAAATCTCATCTAATCTTACGTTGGAGAGAGGGGGGTCTCGGCAAATATCACGCAATTTTTTTCTGATTGAAACAAAAAAAAAATACTATTTTGGTCCATTTAATCCAGATTGTACATGCTTAGATTTAATCTTGAGCGTAATCGCGTAATACGATTAAGATCATTCACTAATTCGTTCGAAAGAAAATAGTTTCATTCATACTTCGACGTTATACATTTTTTTTTCTTTTTACAATAACAATCCAACGCGTTTACGTAAGAAACCCACATTTTGAAAAATCTCACGTGAGATTGGGGGATGGGGATGGTCCGGGTTGAATAAAATCTCACGACATCTCACCAGGTAGGGACAGAAAATTAAAAAAAAACAGCTCACGTAATTTATGTACGCCCCCTTATACGTAAACATTAAATAATATTTATTAATTCTAAGTTTATACAAGTATATGTTTTATATTTTATAGTACAGAAGGGAAAAGGGGCTTTTAACGGGCTCGTTGGCGCGTTCGGTAGAACACCTGCCGTGCGCATCGATGGGTCGTGGGTTCGAATCCCACCGGGACAACATGTTTATAATTTCTGGTAACTTCAGGCATTGAACAGGTGGGAGGAATATCGAAATTCATGCCGGGTAACGAGCCACCATAGATGAAAAAACCGTGAAGTGCATATTGCGTGTTTCGGTTTCAGTCTATGGATTTCTCGAATACTCGAAGTAAAAAGTACCATCAAGCGAACCTCATGCTCGTCTGTCGATATCTAACTTAAAATAAACCAACATATGCAACACCAGAGGATCTGCAGATGTGTTGCCAGCCTTTAAAATAATTATTGTAATGTGTGATACTCGCGTTAATAAAAGACAATATTATCAGTAGATTTGTTTTGGGAATTCATCTCAAGCCACCATAGAGGTAAAAATAACACTGCACGGAATAGCTTTATTTGATTATTATTACATAGCGGATAATAGAGCAGGACGGTTACGTCATGATAAATAATAATCACCACCACTATTGCCATCCGCGACTCAAATGTATTAGATGCGTTGTCGGCCTTTATAAATTGAGTATAAACTCAGAAGCTTAATCAAGTGTTCGGTGGCTCTAAACCACTGGCTGGACAACCATACAAGCCCAAAATCTGGATTGCCCTATGCAACCATAAAAAGAAAAATAATAGTGCCCTTAACGTAATTATAGGTCATATACATATTAGATATATACTATATAATTACGTTAAAGCCGGGCTTTTGGGCTTATTAGGTGGTCCCGCCACTGCTCTAAACAACACCGGAACATTAACTTTTACCGTAGTTTTTAAATCTAAATTGCACTTCATTCTTCATACGACTCCAATATCCTTGAAAGAAAACTTAATCAAACTTCGCAACAAGACTAGGATTGTGTTTTATTTATGTCGTTTTATTTTGTTAGACAACTTAGTCTTTGTTTCTATTGAGTTTTTACTTAATAAGAGCTTTTCAATTGTTCATAAAGATTGGATGTCTGTTTTTAGACAAAGTATAATTACAAGATATGTTAAAAAATCTAATTTATTTAAACACTTAAAGTCAAAATATTGTTTTTGTTGTATTATTATTACGTTGTTATTATAATCGGATAATTCACGTGACATTTTAACTATGTACATAATGATAATACTATACTATACTTTTATAGACTGAAACCGAAACGCGCAATGTGCACTTCACTGTTTTTCCATCTATGAACGGTGGTTTGTTACCCGGTCGGAATTTAGATATTCCTCCCACCCGATCAACGCCCGAAGTTACCAGACATGGGGAAAACATGCTTCCAGAAAATTATATACAAATAGCGACGTGCCCCAGCTTTCTTTTAAGGATATAATAATATTAATAAAACTATCTTTAAACATCTCTGGTAAATCTTCAGATTATTCTATATCCCAAGAGGTATCTCAAAATAATATAACATAACCGAATCCCACAACAAACTTTTCAACTACATTACAAAATTATAAGTACATTCGAAATCAGTCGGAGTTCCACAGTGATTGTACAACCACGTATAACTTTAGAACTTCACGAGTATATAATAAACAGAGACACGGAAAATTATTCAGTAACTTTGTGAGCGTGGAATTTATGGTATGCTCACCGCGTTTCTAAATGAATGGCCCGCGTGGGTTTTGCTTTATGTCATTTGACCGACTTCTAAAAGGAATAATACAGGCGAGGTCACTAGTAATCGTGTGATTTTATGAGACCGTGCTTGACTAAGTCACTGACAATGACAATCAAACAAACTAAAAAACAAGAGGACACCGTTAGTGAATATTGTCATAATATAGAAAATTACAGTAAATATCAACTCCGTAGGAATAGATGGCGTTAATATGGCAACTTTGTGACATTTCAAAAATCAGACAACTGTCATCTTTCAGTCTGCCCGTGATCACGGTTGCTGAAAAGCATCCGAAACGTCGGGATAAATAATTTAAACAATATAAATAATAAATTGCGTTTTAATCCGGTATATAGTATTTTATTTAAAAATTAAAGTTTTGCTTGCATGTATTATATTAATACTTTTGTTGCATCTTGTCGGTAATTTTTCTCAACTATGTAATTTGAAATGACCATAGATAAACTGTTAATTTTATTTTTGAACTGTAATGAATCGTTCGGATATGGCATATGTTAAATAAAGAAAATAAAAAAAAAATTTGGAGTGACTACAATTTTTTTTAAATTAGGTATAGTATACTATACAAAATCAACTTAAGGGTTAAGGTTACCTGAGCCTCAAGGCAATCTAGCCCAGTTATAATAAACACAAGAATATTACAAACAACTTTTAATTAAACTCAGCGTGGCGAAGGAAATATTCAACAGCGCAGCTTCCAATTAATTACGTTCTATGAGTTAATTATATGTACTCTAGAAAAACTTCTTAATATTAATATTTGCAGTGTTTCTCTTCAATCCTAATTTATGTTATAGTGAGCCACCATTACGGCCGTACGCTGTCTTAAATAGTTCTTGATAATCGAACAAGACAGAACTCTTTGACAAACTCGTTGGCGCGTTTAGAAGCACACCTACGTTGCATACCGATCCCGCCGGAACTAGTCTGGGTCACTTCGAGTATTATACGGTGGAAGAAATATCGACATTTCGCGCGCGTAACATAATATAACAGTTCATAGATGAAATCCCTTGAAGTGCACATTACGCGTTTCGGTCTCACAAGGAGAGCCCGCGTTTTCGTCATCGCCGATTTGGGCAAACTTATCCCACATGTAGGGCATGACTGTAAATGAAAGTAGCCAAAGGGAGCTTTATAGATGGCCAAGCGTTTAGGAGATATTCAAATTTTAAGCGGCTCTCGCAAGCGAGGTACCATTTATGTTAGGCTCGTTTCCAAGCAGCTGTTCGCGATGGTGTAGTAGTTTAGAGTGTTTGGATGATGATGCAATGGTCCCACTTTCGATTCTCCGTGTGAGAACTTTTTTTTTTCACTTTCAATTTTTTTATTTACTTTGAGTTGGAATTCCGGATTGAATAAATCTAGAAATTTCCGAACTGTAACATTAGTAAGTGCGTGCTCCTTCCCACAATAATTTGTGGAAACAACACGCAAACACACTAAACCTAAACTATCACCGCATACACGAATTCAAGTCCGACCAGTCAGTATGTTAACAAATCTATTACATAAATAAGAAATATATAGGTTTGGAAATTTCGGAGCAATTCGGTTTGAAAGCAGCATATATCAAAATATATTACGTATACTATGGATTCTAAGAACGGTAAATCAAATTTAAAATACGATAGCCGCAATTATAGTGTAAGATCTAGTGAGGTTTCTCATATGACTTTTAAGTCAAATATTTTGTATTCAATTATGATTGTTTTATACATTTTGCAAAGGGCTATTTGCTCTCACAGGTAATCGAGAAATATGCGTATAAATAAATGTATTTACTATACGCCTACATTTAGAAGAAATAAACTAATTGTTAGCTATTTACCAAATTTTTGTTGTAATTGATGGTAGTATTTAATGCTAACTGAGTATTTAGTGTATTACACATAATGCTGAATATTTAGAAACTTTTTATACATTTTAAGAAAAACTTTAAAATAATTATGACAACTTTGCAAAATCTTTATAATAAAAAACAATGCTTTACGTATATATGTTTCATATAATAGATAGAGTTTGCCCGCTATATTACTTAAATCATTCACACACAAATATTATGTAAAACCGTAAATAAATATTGGGTGTCATTTTAATTACTATAGTAGGTATAAATCTATTTTAAATTAATATAATATATATGAAACAGGATATAATATGATAATTAAATTATCTTAATCTAGCTCTCAGACTACAAGTTCAAGTCATGCTTAAAATACGACGAGTAACTGGATTTGTAGGGAAATTCGTTATAGATTTGAAAGTATTTGCAATAATTCATGAATGGGGTCGAACGTACTGAATTGATCGAATAAAAATGGATTCTATTAAAAGTTTGAGAAAGCTTTCATGTAAGCAGTTTTCTTTTTAAATTGAAACGTGATTCAAAGCATAATAACTACATTATAGAAACGTGGATTGCCTTAATAATATTGATTGAATTGGTAAGATTACTTATATTTATGACGGGCTCGTTGGCACGTTAGGTAGAACACCGATGGGTCGCGGATTTGAATCCCACCGGGACGACTTGTTTATAATTTTCTGTAAGCATGTCTTCCCCACGTCTAGTCACTTCGGGAGGAATATCAAAATTCCGTATCGTGCGTTTCGAACATAGTCTACGGATTTTCGATTTCTCGAAGTAAACACAAATAGGTCGACAGCGCATTATTTATCAATGTCCTGCGGTTGCGGTATGATCTACCCTAACTCTTGCCGATGTATAAAATAACAACCAAGTAACTCTCAAATATCAAATATAATCCGGACCTCAGTCAAAAATTTGTTTTAATATTATTGGAGTATATTCTGAGTGGTCCCTTTTAAATTAATATATAAAAACAGTATTATATAAAAATCTTATTTTACTTAACAAGCTTCAAAATTGTTTGTACAAGGGGTGACCGCCTGGAGGCGATATCTTTCAGGTTACCCTGGTTTAATTATAATATATTTTAAAATTGAAAGGGTATAATTTTATAAAAAATAAATTAAATCATTGAAGGAAATACTAGAGGAAATGTAAATAAATTTGTGTATATCTTCTATAATTAGTTAAAATCTAGGATATAATTTTATAGGTAGTTATTAGCTATTCGCCACGGCTTCCCACGGGTGCAATACTCTATTCGACTATTTCCCGAATAAGAGAATAGCTATTAAAATATCGGAAAAAATCTGATAAAATTATATACAAAAAAATAACTTTAATAAATTACCTACGTTTGAAACCGCCATCGTAAGCAAATATTTAATTTAGCTTTTTTCGAACAATATAAAGTAAATGCTGGAGACTGAATATGGAATATATATGAAATTTCTGATCGAAGTTTCGAGGTGAGGTAAATAGAATTCAGAGGTGAGGGACCGGTCCCTTGGTACTAACAAAAGACTGATTAGAGGAATGCCCATCTATTTAGTGAGAAATGTTGGGCTTTTCAAAGGTATTAAGGTATTTAAGCGTTTACAACCTTTTGAATAATTGAAGTTCAGCAGTGTTCAGTGGTTGTAATAGTGTTTTAAGAGGTTTTTTTTGTTGCGAAAAATATATATGACTTTCACCCATTTCGTTTGACTAGTCGAATACTCGAACGCTAATCGACAATGAGGCGTACTTTAAAGTATTTACTTACCATCCCTTTCAGTAACATACATAAAATGAAAGATAGATACATTTTGAGAAGACTTCAAGTTTTGATTATTGTTTCAGTTATTGATATTATTAGGCTTATATGGGTGAAGTCTGGAGCAGAAACATTTATTTCACATGGATTTTCCATCTATGGACGTCGGTTGATTATCCGGTCGGAATTTCGATATTATTCCCACACGTTTAATGCTCAAAGTAACCAGACGTAGGGAAGACATGCTTACAAAAAATTTAAAAAAAAATCGACCCGGTGTGTACATTGCCCGACTGCAGCAATATTTTTTTAATTTTGATTCTCCAGGATTCAAATCCGAGACCTCCAGTGCTAAATGCAGTGCACGAACTGATGAGCCTTTATAATTTTTATTATTTACTAAATTAGACTGTAGAGCAAATAAAAAATGTTGCCTCTTTCAAATTCCCAAGCTAAATTCAAATGCTACGTGAGAAAGCAAGCACTGAAATATTCTGCTATGGCAACTTTCAATTTAATAATAAAATTAGCATTTAAAGTCGAGACAGCGTGTTTATCAGCGGGCACAGAATATTCAAAACGCAAAGGGCTTATTATTCACGCGGCACACTCGCGGCAAACGGAAAAATCCAATTAACTTCATACGAGCTCGCAAACCTTCCTTTAGTCAGCCACTCGATATAGCGTAAGAGATGCTGATAAGTTCAATGTCCCCTCTCAAAAAATATACAAAATAACAATAATTTTAAATAAATAAACTGTTTACTTAAAATACTGTATACCGGATTAAAACGCGATTTATTATTTATATTGTTTAAATTATTTATCCCGACGTTTCGGATGCTTTTCAGCAACCGTGGTCACAGGGAGACCGGTATACAGTATTTTATTTAAATGTGTGATACTCACTATTCTACTAATAAAAGACAATATTCACTAAACTGTTTAGCTATAAAATGTAAAATCTATCAGGTGGAACAAAACTTTTCCCATATTATATGCTTTTTTGCCACTTTCAGTACTACTGCATCCAAAATATCAATTTAGCGATACTTGGGTCTACCTACTGGTCTTTGATCGATTTCATATTTCAAGGTTTTTTCATATTTCTACAGCTTATAGAGAAATTTTCTTAAGTACGTATATTATTATAAAATACTTAATATATCCTACACGAATATTTTATTTTAAGTCCTTATTCTAACACATGTCCAAAATATATACATATTTTGATATAAATAATAAAAGTTAATACAATTCGAAAATATAAAGTTTCTCTCGCAAAATAAAATAAAGTTTAAAATACTTGTATTTTAGTTCTGATTTCAGTTTGGCATCATTGATATGTCTAAATCAATGATGCCAATAATATAGTTCACCACAAATTAAATTAAATACATAAATTAATTTTTTTAAATAAATAAAACACCCAACTACTAATTGCACTTCTTCACTAGCTCTTAAACTAGAGCACTCGTACTAACGACTACTTTTCAATAACATTAATGGAACGGCCACTGTTATTACGTTTTCAGGCCCGTTACACCGTGAACTTTGCGCCATTTTAATTTCATTCACTATTTACGATTTGCTACAGAAAATAAAATTCTCTTTTCGGTGACAATTGAATATTCAAGTTAAAAAATGTAGGTATGTTTTTCATATTTTTGTATGGTTTATGTCAGATTTCGACAGAAGAACGTAGGCTCACTTAATGGTAGGCACAGCAACCGCAGGATTTCAATTAGTGATGCGTTGTTAGCTACTTCGATCAATCCACAGACTGATACCGAATAGACCTTTGCATTTTGTGAAGGGTAATTCATTACCTAATTGGAAAATCAATATAGAGGCGTAGGAAAAATCAGTGGCCAGTCAAGTGGCTAAAAAAGACATTTACAAAAAATATCAATATATTTAACCCAACTCGACTAAAAGCCAATTTCAAAAAATTCTAAAATAGTATCAACATTAATTATAACCGTTTGTACATCCGATGAAAAATACGGAACCCTTGTACATATACCCTGTTGGTCTGTCTTAAATAGAAATACTAGCTGACTGGTGGCGATAACAAGCGGATAGCATAAAAACCTCCATGAAAAAAATCATATTATCTCGAACGTACGTCGTTTCATAGTGAACATACAAACATCCATGTTTATATTACAGATAATACATTTAAGTAATTTTTTTCCAAAACTTCCTGTCATAATCATTAATGCTTGTATGAATGTAGTTATGTATGATATTAGTAATTTAGGTACTATTGAAGGAAGTAGGGACTGAAACCGGTTAATTTTTATTTTCCAAAATACGTGTCTGACTGAGATACCATGATATCAGTTTTAAAGAGTAATACACACTAAACTTACCACAGTAATTTTTTTCAGTAAATATGAATAAAAATGAAAGAATATTAACAAAAACCTTTATTATACCGATATAACTCCCATATTAAATTAACCGCTATTCAGTCCCTGATTCAAAGTTTGTTTGTTTGCTACGCAAAATGGTTCACGGGTCTCTTTGATATTTTACGACCACGTTTTTTTTTCTCTACATGTTAAATATATGCAATAATTACCAGTTACTTCGATTTTGTCGAATTTACTGGATCGATGTTTTTTAACTCATTAAATTGTCAGCTTCTATTTATCTTCTTCATAATCGTGCATTTAACAATATAAAAAATAAACAATTCTTTTATAATGAAGCCTACTCAATCTTTTTTGACCTCAAAAGTCTTACCTACTTATTATATTTATTCATCTATTAGTGGTTTAGATCTCCATTTCATTATTATTTGAAATAAATTGGCTAAATTAACAAAATGATACGCGACCCATCATAAAGGCTTCAATTTTCATCGGATATACGGAAAAACAAAAATTACAAAACAATTGTATATAGAATAAAATACGGGTATAAACATAATCCTTCCGGGAAATAAAGCCTTAACTGGTTATTATTTAAACAACTCTTGATTCTAACTCGAGATAAAAGCTCTTTATTGTATTTTGTTTTTCCATGCGCTCAACGCTATCGATCTCACGAGGGCAGTATTGTTTCATTGTACTTCCATTTATTCAAATATTCCCTTGGCTTAAAACTTAAGCGTTGATTCAGTCACCGGATTCAGATATTCAACTTGTGCAAATCAGGGTTAGATCTAGGTTTGACGGGCTCGTTGGCACGTTCGGGAGAACACCTGCCGTGCGCATCGATGGGTCGTGGGTTCGAATCCCATCGGGACGACATGTTTATAATTTTCGTCTAGTTACTTCGGGCACTGAACGGGTGGAAGAAATATCGGGATTCCGATTTAGATTTTATTTCGACATAAGACGTAGCTTGCTTAACTATCCTACCCCTTAAGAAATGAAATTTATTTATCACTCCGTTTTTGCATTAAACATGGATAAAGTAACAAACATTGTGTGAAACAATTATAACAGTATAATTTATAACAGTAGTTCGAAAATTTCAAGATCTAATCTATACACAATCTCTGTATGTATAGATGTATGGTTTAGTTTATGAAGGACCCTTCCTTTGGGTTCCAAAGGTGTGCAGTCCTTTATATAAAAAACTTATACAGAAAATATATTTCAACAATACAAAATGAAACACACTTATACCTATTTATAACAATCAAATTTTAAACAGATAAACTCAGGTGAATGGTCAATTTTATCGAACGACATTAAAAAATTAAAACATCGAATCCAATTGCAATAAACGTCAGCTCGCGAGCGAGTTAATGGCGCGTTCATACAATTTTATATCAGCTTTTGCTCAATCGGACACAAATTATTGATCAACGAGTCAAGGCTGTTACCAGGAGATACTATGTGTGTTTCGTACATCCAGCTACTTCAGCTGTGAAGATGTATTGAGATGTTCGTACAAAATAAATAGAAGTCTTGCTCTCCAAGCCACTAATTGTGTATGTATGAAATGTCAATGGACTTCCTTTTTTAAGGTTTCGTACTAAGTACCAAAAACGGAACCTTTATAGGATCACTTCGTTCTCCGTATGTCAATACCCTTTATTTCAGGAACGCGTGGAGGTAGCAAATTGAAATTAATATCAAATACTTAGGTCTGCAATCCCTGGCAGCAGTGAATAAACCAAACTTATATGTAGACACAATCAAAAGATACGATCTTTTATGCGCTGTTTATGCAGCATATTTTGACACTGGCAAGGGAATCAAAACCTTTTGGATACTTCCCGTTGAATCATGAAACTTGGCATGAAGCTTTATGTGGTAAAAGACGCCTCCGTGGCTCAGTAGTAAATGCGATGCGTTTAGTTTCGGAGGTACCAGGTTCGAATCACGGGGAAAAAAGTTAAAAAAAATGATTTTTTGGGCGGTTTTTCACAGAAGATTACATGCTTGTAAAGATAAATGATCAGTGACATACACTGAACAGTGTCTGCCCCGTGCCCCACTAGGGGACTCAGGAATTCACTTGGTGGTACAAATAATTATATTTTTTTACTAACGTGATATCACACATTAAATAAAATACTTTGTACCAGATTAAAACGTGATGTTTTATTTACATTATTTATCCCGACGTACTGAAAGGTGACAGCTATATTCGGGAATTAATAAATAATTGAACCTCTAATCTTGTGAAAAAATTCCTTTTCAAATATTTATACTTGGTATAAAAAATCCTACTAGATATTATATGAATAAATATGTATTATAACTAAACAATGGTTTCAGAATTTATCGAAGAAATACAGTCACATTCAGCACCACGTCGTAAAATTAATCGCGTTTTCAAATGGATTTCATTATAAAGACGCAAGCGACACTTAAGCCCTTTTATCTGAGACAAACAGACTGTTGAACTTTCACTCCTTAATAATATTTGAACAATGGATACCAAGTCTTCATACATTTTACTACTTAGAGTATGATATTATTCGAATTAAAATATTTGTAGCGCTTCAATATAAAAAAAATATTGTTTATATTAAATTCATAATATAGCATCCTTTAGACTTTTTTATTGAACTACTTAAGACTAAGTACATTACATTTAACAAACATTTTTCTCTTCTTCTTCAGCCTGTACTTCTCCACTGGACGGACTCCCCTAAAGCTCTAGAAATGGGATATATAGATAAGTAGTAAGTATTAAGATAAGTAGTAAGATAAGTATCCAACGGCACAAAAAAATAATAAATATAAATATTATTATTTTTTTGTGCCGTTGGATACAAAGATAATTTTGAACAGTATTGATTGTGTGTTGAATAACTTTTAGGAGCATTGTTTTATGTCATTCGCAACCCCTCAAACCCATTTTCCACCGACTTCAACACGAAATATTAAAATTGTGAACTATAAATCGAAGAAAGTGTAGCTTTTTATTTGTGAAAAATTTATAAATCAATTTACTATATTGTAGTAACAGAGATCACTTTCTACCAGCAGACAGACAAAAAAACAAATTCAACCACTCACATATTTAATTGTTAATATACGTATAATGACCTAATGCTACAAACTTAGTACGAACGAGTGCAATGCTGTTGGTAAAAATATTTGCTACGAGTTACGTAACGCCTATGAGCTACGTTCGGCCTCCGGGCTACAGCTATCGGTCGACAGGCTACGTATGGGCTACGAGATGTCTACAGGCTACGAGTAGTCTACACGTTACGAAATAACATTATTCAGGTAATGAAGACTCTTATAAATATTAAATATTTAACCATTTTTTCAGGATTCATCGAAAATAGAAAAGACAGATTTAAAAATAATTTAACTATTTACATTATTAAGGTCAAATTGTTTCAAAGAGACGACCGTTGTAAAGATTAAGTCGTAAGTATTGCGAATCAACTGTGTATTTCAATGATCGCTTTTTGGGGTTCTATTTTCATGAACGGAAATAGTAACAAAGTCTATGATAAAACTTTAAGCTTTTAATTTTTAAATTCGATATGACCAAGTTTCTTATAGGGTTAAAGTGGGTAATTTTTTTTACAATAAAGTCATATCGAAGCTTCTCGTAGTGATTGAAAACAGAAATAACACTACTAGTGCGAGAAGACACCTTTTTTTAAGCCGAGAAATTAAAAAGTTTTGGACAAATCAAAATTTTATATGCAAATAAATCTCGAAACGGAATGATTCAGGATGAAATCGAAATAATGTTATTTCTTTAGAATAAATTCTTATCTATTTTAACGTAAATAGCCGGACTACTGACACTAAAAAAATTCGTAAGCTCGGTCAACCTGACTAAGAACCAAAATAAACTGTTTCTACACAATGAAGGCAGTAAGGTTATGTGCAACTGCGCTCAAATGGCTGGAAACGTTCTGATAAGTTTGGGACGAAACACATTTTAGATTCCCGTTACAGGCCGTTAGATAGTAGGTGGGGATAACGGATACAAAAGATATGAATTACTAGCTGTAACCGGCATCCATTGCAATGACACGTAAAATAATAAAAGTAGCCAAGTACCTTCGTACATACGTAGAATAACTCAATAAAGTTTTATCGTAATCGGATGAATACTTTAGGAGTGTATAGAGAACAAACATACATTTTTACTTCACGTGACATTGCAATATAATATGTTATATAAGGGTACTGCAAAAATAGATTTCTTCTGTGTTTATCTATTCTTCTATATCTATAAGTTACTATTATAAAGAGGAAAGATTTGTATTTTTGGATTCTTGTATTTTTGTATGTTATGAATAAAATCAAAAACTACTTGACCGATTTTAAAAATTCTTTCACCAATAGAAAGCTATATTATTAGCGAGTAACAATGGATTTATTTGTATCTACATTGCAGTGTGAAGCCGGGGCGCCCTGCTAGTAATTTATAAAAAATGTCCTCTTTTCTTCAATTTGGGATCAAGCAAGCTCGACGACACACGCCAATTTATAATTTTTCTATGTAATCACATCAAGTCTGCAAATAATGCTTACTTACTTTTTCTTAGAAAAAATACAAAACTTATACTATATTTTCGATGACAAACCCATTTTTTATTTTTTAAACATAAAAACCAAAGTGACGTGTATTCCGATACAAATTCAAACAATAGACAGAATGAAAACGAACTCTAAAAAAACCTAAATTTATAATTTACGTGAAACCCTCTGAGCTTTTAAAACAAAAATCTATTTTACTTTCCGATTGGAACTCGAAAATATTTGTAATATTAATGAGTTCGCTGCACGTTCTTTGATCTTTAGATCTGTTTTTGACATTTCTAAAAATACTTCAATTAAGCGACCGAACACCGTCTATATAACTTTTTAATTTGTTTATTAAAATCTATTTGAACGAAGAAAACGAAATATTTTCTGCATTAGAAGTAAGTTGATTGGGGAGAATCGAATGTCTAACAGAAGACAATGCAAATCTCTGACAAAATTAAATCTTAACTTAAGGAAAGGTATATGACATTTAGAAAAATGTCGTAGTCCTTTCATATTATGCCCTGTATATTTTATTATATAATAATGAATTACAAAAGCTAATTACTATTAAAACACATTTTTTATAAAAAAAAGGGAAAACGGGTGGGAGAAATATCGAAAAACCATGAAGTGTATTCATAGCGGATTACTGAGCAAGTAATCACCACCGCCCATGGACAGCGCGACTCAGGGGTCTTAGATGCGTTGTCGGCCTTTAAAAATGTATAGGATCGTTTTTTAAAAGTAACGATACATATATTGCGCGTTTCGGTCTCAGTATATGGATTTCGGAAAAACCGGAGTAAAAAGTAGGTCGACGGCGCATCATTGATTGATGGTCTGTGGCTGGGGTATCATCTACCATCAAATGACCCTCATGTTCGTCTATCAATATTTAACATAAAAAGTGCATAATATTTACTTCCTGAGACATTATATCAGATTATGGAGGTTTTAATTCCATATCCTACCTTCAAGATTCCAAAATGTGTATTACAACTATTCCAATTTAGATTTTTTTTAAAGATATATCAAAGTACTTTAAGTCGCTCTAGCTTATGTACCTATGTACTCCTTGTTGTAGGCCAAACCTAAAACTGACATCAAAAAATAAGTACTAAAGTTGACAAGGTAACAATTCATACAATAAAGTAAAAATATATGAAACCAATAAAAATAGTTTTTTTAGGAATCGTTGTCCTATCCGATCTCATGCGACAAGCCTTGATGCTTCGCCTATATTGTATGATCGCCTTACCTCAGCCTTCCAATTTATATGGATCAATCCGTGCAAATTGGAAAGACTAACAAACATTATTCTCTCGAGGGTAGGATTTAATTTGACACGCTAGACGAGGGGTGCAAATCCGGTGCGAATGACAGGTCATACGGCAGTCGGCGATTCAACACTGACAGTTAAACAAAAGGGTTTACGGCAGAGAATACATAAACTAAATACTTTATAGTATAACGTTTTCGTACGCCGAAGTTAATGCTTCTCTTGCTGATAAAGCAGTTGGACTTGCGAATTATCTAGATTAATGTAATAATATTTGATGGGCTCGTTGACGCGTTCGGTAGAAGACCTGCCATGCGAATCGTGTCATGTCTTTCCCACGTCTGGTAGCTTCGAGCATTGATCGGGTGGGAGGAATAATGAACTTCTGATCGGGTAACGAACCACCGTTCATACATAGATGGAAAAACCGTAAAGTGCATATTGGGCGTTTCGGTTTCAGTCTATGAATTTCCGAATGCTCGAAGTAAAGAGTGAGTCGTATAGTATATTACATTTCTACATCTCAAAACTTAGTATAAAAGATGCTCTGTTAATTTTTTTTTGTATTTCGAATAAAAAATTCATAGATTGAAACCAAAATTATATATTTGTTGCACGCCTTTTTCATTTACAAACACTGATTCACCGGACGGAAATTCCTCTCAACATGCACTGTGTCGTTTTAGTTATTTATGTCTATATTTATTATCTACGGACGCCGAATATATGTAAATATTCAAATAACTGTGCATTTATCGATTTCGTCCGCCATTCCTTACTAAAAACATTAAGGCTCAATGCTTTATTATTTATACCAAAACATAATAAAAAAAATTTAAAACAGAAAGGCTAACAATGCAAACATACTACCAAATATTTGACTCCATAATCACAGCGGTAACAGCTGTTTCAATTAAAATGCAAGTGAAACATTTGTAAAATATAAATGAGTGTATTTTGTCGTAAAAATATCGTAAATTACTGTACAATGTTCTCGTTAAATTACTCGCAAATAAAGTTTTTATAATCCATTGCGTCGTAAATTCTTTAAGGTCTCTTAAAATTGTTTAATCTACTGAAATGAATCTCATCTTTACGCGTGAGTAATACTTTATCACATGTACATTAAATACGACTGACTGAGTTGTAACTCTGCTGCTAAATGCATACGACTATGGCACAAAGGTAGTGACTTCTGATACTTGCTGATAATTAACTGGTTCCCGTCAGTACCATCACACAAACATATTTTTTGTGACAAAATATGAATGAAACCACTATAATACAAAGGCTAGTTAAAAATATAATTATACTAAAATATTTTCAACAACAAAATATACTTATCAATATTACCCAATTCCGTATTATTACGCTCAACTTGACTTACCTTCCAAACAATACAAAACTTTCATTCATTATAAAACAAGGTAAATTGAAAACAAAGAAAGATTAAAGATTATTTTCCGCTCTTCGCGAAGTCACAGAATGTTGTAAGCAGTTGGGAAACTCTGAATGTATTTTATCTATGTAAAAAATGTAAGTATGTTTGTCTTCTTTGTATTCCTAAACTATTCGGATGATTATAATGAAACTTTTATAATGAAAGTAAAAACTATTTGTTTTAAATATAGGTAGTTTGTTATTAACGTGAGACAATATTGCCATAATATAGAAAATTACAACAAATATAAACTCCTTAAGAATAGATGACGTTAGTATGGCAACTTTGTGAAAAATACAAATCAGACAGCCTTTCAATCTGCCCGTGCCACGTTTGCTGAAAAGCATTCGAAACATCGCGTCGGGATATAGAATATAATGTCAACTCTTTTAATTAATTTTTTCTTTTCAAAATGAAGATTCATTTTTGAATAATAAAATTCAATTCATAGAATAAAGCCATAGATATGCATTTCTATAACTCATGTAATTTACGAAATTATTAAGTTATCACGGTATTTAATAGCTATTACATACATACTTATACATCACGTTTCCTCCCGATTGGGGTAGATAGGTAGCTATTACTCTATAAAAAATATTACTAATCAAACGCTTAATTCACTATACAACATTGTACGAGTACAATTTATTCGATATGAGTTCATTTTTTTTCACCTTGCGTTTATTCAAAACGTCTCTACTGTTAATATTATTCTGTGGTGAGGAGAAACACAATGCGGCCATCATTAATCAATTACACAAAAGGGCGAAAATGATTTAATGAATAATAAACTGTATTTATTTTGGGTATTATCATAATTTTATATGAAGGTGAACGCAGGCTTCCTTATAATTGAAGACGTGTGTACACATTGTTGAAAAATCACACGGTTTGAAGAGTTTATTTGTAGCTTTAGGTTCGATGGAATGTGGGTTTGATACCCACTGGTTTTTATTTCTTTTCCTTCCAGAAATTATTTTCAAGTAACGAACTAGCGTTCATAGATGGAAGGACCGGGAAGTTAAGATTATGTGTTTTAGTATATTTGAGGAAATATGAATTTTAAAACTATCATTTTCACGAGTATTCAACTGTTTAATCAGGTATAGTAAAGACCCCTTTTAGATAATATAACTTGTACCTGATTGAAACGCGTCTATTATTTATATTATTTGTCCCGACCGCGACGTTTCGAATGCTTATCAGCAAACGTGGTCACGGGCAGATTGAAAGGTAATCTCTCTCTTAAAACTCTCTGGTTTGAATTTTCACAAATTTGTCATATAAACGCCATATTTTCCTACGGAGTTGATATTTGCTGTAATTTTCTATATTATAGTAATGTTAAGTAAAAGTATCAGAAAATAAGCGATTTTTTAATATATACCTATGACTTGAGGTTATAAATTTTAAATCCTGTAAAAGTTATTTAATTTAAATAATATGTTATACTCACTTTAATAAAAGACAATATTAAAGAGTTCATTTTTAGAAACTAAGTATATAAATGATAAAATTTCACATTGAATATTTAATGTTATCAAAATCAAATAACATTTCCTAAATGATCAGGTAGTGTGGAATTCTATACGTAAAAGTATTTTTCAAACCGGTTCTGAATTTCCAGGAATTATTTTCCACAAACAAACCGCTTACTTGCGACAACAACTTGTTACATATTTCTAAACACCTTTTTCTTTGAGAAAACGACTTTAAAACTTTGCAACTCTTGTATTTTTTATAAACACTATAAAACTTTCTAATTCAGTTAAAGTTTTATGCCATTTATATCGAGAAACAGTCGCTAGGTTTAATAAAAGTATTCTGAAAAATGAGGATTTTGGAGTTAAGACGTTGCTTTCGCAATTTATCGAAAAAAACTCTATATATCTTTTTTATACGTATATTCATATTGATAGCTGTTTTTTTGCGCATTGCATTTAGCTTTGCGGAGGTTCAAGACTCGATCGCGGGGAGAAAAATAAAAAGAAATGGTTTGGCTGGGCAGGGGATGAAAAACTTGCATATAAAGTATCATTAAACTTTTGTGCCATGTTGGCAGTCTGAGAATGCGACCTGTTTTATAACCATTATCGAGTTTTACTCTGAATAAGCACTGGTTTACAAAGTTGAGCCGAATATTATTTCTGTTATCATTAATTTCGTAAATCTAACTATAAATACGAATTATATATTTCAATTATTTTTAAATTTCAATTTGCTATCTTGAATTGTGGAGATTTCATTGGGCATAATCAGCGCCCCCAAAAATCCAAGAATATCCATTTTCATCACATTATTTGAATCGTTTCACTAATTTTTATCCGCCATATTGGATACGCTATTTTGAATTCATCATCAGCGTCTCAAAAAACACCCGAGTAATGAATTTTAATCCAATTGGACTGAAGGAAAAATGTATGGCACAAAGAGTTAAAAACATTAAAACAGATACAAAAATATAATTCAATGGGCGGCCTTATTTTATTTGTCCGTACTTTATACAAACCAATGTAAACAGCCGTTATAGTTGAAAACTAATTCCATTAAAAATCCGAGGTTTAATAAGTATTTTGGCCGTGTTTAACTTGGGAGTTGGCAAGTAGGGAGAGATGTGGATTAACTGACGTACAATGAGGGATAATGGAAATGAGGCCTTGGCTTAAACCGTCTTTGTCGGATTAAAGACGCATGCATTCTCGTAGAACCCAAAGTTTCTCCAGCTTAAATGTTAGACTTTTTTATAGAACGAACATCCGAAAAAACAGAGTATCTGCAGATACGTTGTAGAAATAGGTAATATTTTTTAAAGTCCCCTAGTCGTATAAGTAATTCCACATTATTAAGTGTGTGGTAGAAAATTGCGCTTTAAGCGCACAGCAACGTTATATGTTAAGTATCTGTGTGAGAGTACAACCCCGTATGCAAATATAGAAGTTTTAATGAACATTTTAAATATTGAAATTTAATGAGTAGTAGTTTCAAGTGCATTTTTAAAAATTTTATTAAGTTATTGCAACTACAGTTTTAGTATGAAATACGAATCGGTAAATTTACTTACGTAGTGAAGAAGTTATTACAAATGAAATAAATATGTTATCTATATATAAAAGACAGTTGTGTTAGTTAGACCGCTTATAACTCAAGAACGGCTGTACCGATTTTAACGACATATTATTTGTTGGATTCCTCTATGTACGGAAAAGATATAAGCTATTAAAATATTGGAATATATCAGGAAAAAAATATATGCATAAAATTAATTATAAAATGAATTAGATTCGGAACTCCGCCATCTTGACAGCTCACGTCATGCATTCTTAGCTTTTTTGGAATAACAGATGTCCACTGCAAATCAGTGACATATTAGACAATTATAGTGGGTAAATGGGCTTATTCAAATTTAAGAATAATTATATCATTTCGAAGCCAAAATTGTGGCAGAACAACGTCTGCGAGGTCCACTAGTAGATAGATAAATATGCAATATGCAAAAAAGCGTACACTACTTTTTATGGGTTATCCAACAATCATTTTAATTCGAACCAATAGTTCCTGAAATTAGCGCGTTCAATAAAACCTCAGCTTTATAATATTGGTATAGATATATCTACAATCTCCATAACATAAACGTTTCTACATTCTAACAATTGGTAAATGTAGACTCACAGTTTAATGTTTATTTGTATAATGTAACGAGCCCATAACGAATTTAATCATTGTTTAATGAGACACGAGATGTTTACGTACTACGTACTAAGATAAAATTACGTCGCTACGTAGTTATTGTACCGAAAGCTGTGCACATACCAGCCGGCCTAGCATGACAACCGCGACAAAATTTTGTCGACCGTTTTCTCGTGTTTTAATCGATTATTTATTTATTTCTTCCGGGTCTAACATGACAATTTAAACTTGACTTTTAATATCAAAGATATTTGTCGATCGAGATATCTTTTCTATCAAAATTGTCGATGTCGATATATAATATATCGAGATATCTTACATGTAGGGAGTTATGTTTGAATCTGAACGGTAACCAAGTGTAATCGACATACTCCCGAACGATAAACTATTTTTTTAATGTTAGATATCGACACCATCGATGATACCTCAGCCACAGAACATCAGTCAATGATGCGCTGTCGACCTACTTTTTACTTCGAGCATTCCGAAATATATAGACTGAAACCGAAATGCACAATGTGCACTTCACGGTTTTTCCATCTATGAATATTGGTTCGTTACCCGGTCTGAATTTCGATATTCTTCCCACCCGATCAATGCCCGAAGTTACCAGACGTGGGTAAAACATGCTTTCAGAAAACTATAAACATGTTGTCCCGGTGGGATTCGAACCCAAGACCCATCGATGCGCACGGCAGGTGTTCTACCGAACGCGCCAACGAGCTCGTCAAAATATATTTGTATATATTTGCTATCATTTAAATCACACATTTATTGACCGTGGTGTACAATGAAGCAATTTTAACTTCAATGTTAAAATCTGGGGGCACGGTAGTGCCCCCACCAAGTCGAGCAAAAAGCGGCACGGCCGTACTATCCTTTTCTCGAAGTAGTTCGGGCCATTTTCGACCCCCTATAACTTCGTTGTGGATAAAACTAGAATCCTGAATTTTTAGTCACTAAGCAGGTATTGTATAAACTCGGTATATTTCAAATATCATTCTGTTTGAACCAGTAGTTTAAGAATTATAACTAGTCAAAGTTTGATAATTTGTCACTCACTCACTCACTCACTGACTGACCGATCATCAAAACTCTAAGGCACTTCTAGCAGACATAGAAACTTGAAATTTAGAATACAATTAGTGTTTAGTCTATAAATCAAGGAAAAACTACAATATTTTGAAATTTCGGTCCAGTTTTCTAGATATACAATTTTTTTTTGTATTTCTGTATGTAATGTATAACTTAAAAACTACTGGACCGATTTTAAAAATTCTTTTACCGTTAGAAAGCTACATTATCACAGTAATATAGGGTATTTATTACTAGAAAAAAATAGAGATCCTTAGAAATCCCTACTAAAAACAACCCAAGGTGTAAAAAAATTAGCCATAAAATGTCTTTCATCGCATGTGCTGCGGAAAGTATTGATGATAGAACAAAAAAACGTTCTACAATATTATAGAACATATCAAAATCTAAAAAAAACTTCACGAGACCATATGTCCAACTATTGTAGTTATGTCAATATAACGACTTTTTTCAAAATCAGACTGTTATCCATAGCTTTGTATTAATTCTTATCCAAATAAACTAAGAAAAGGACTATCTACAAAAAGAAATGAGATGCCATCAAAAACATAAATTGTAAAAAAAAGCCAAGTCTTGCAACTCAGTTCTTCTATCGTAAAAAGTTGTGAGATCCATATAATACCAAGTCGGTCAATTTATTCAGTCTCTACTGAAGAATCCTTCTGTCTTAAGTAATTACATAATAAGCTATCCTAACAATATCTTATAGTGATCATATCAATGCCAATATTAAAAATCTTTGATGTTTAAAATAAATAGATTGACTTGGCAATCGCACTAAATAATCTAATTTAATATAATATGTGTTAGTTGTGATACACATTGTGTTTTTAATAAAATCAAAAAGATACATTGTGTTTTCATGCGATAGCCGAGTCAATCTATTTATTTAAAACATCAAATATTTTTAATATTGGTATTGATATGATCACTATAAGATGTTGTTAGGTTAGCTTATTATGTAATTACTTAAGACAGAAGGATTCTTCAGTAGAGACTGAATAAATTGACCGACTTGGTATTATATGGATCTCACAACTTTTTACGATAGAAGAACTGAGTTGCAAGACTTGGCTTTTTTTTACAATTTATGTTTTTGATGGCATTGTTTATTCATTCAAGATAAACGCTTTTTAAAAGGTCTATAAGATTTCCTAATCATATTTGAATCATCTTATTTTATTGGACTTATTAATCAAATTAAATGCTTTTTGCAATTTTTACAAATATAACTTTATTCAAGCAAACTTTTTAAATAACTCAAGTTTGTATAATACTTTAGCATCTATTTACATGAGAAATATTGTAATAATGTTAAAACCATTCAATTGACATTATATTTTTACAGTAAATGGTATAAAACTTTATTCATAAACGTATTATAAGCTTGATATAGTTAAAAATATGTTTTATCTCACTCTATCGAATATAAAAAGACTACAGAACGAAAGAAACTAGACATGGGTAACACTGCGCTGCGCGGCGCAATTGCGCCGGCACGCTTCACTGCGCAGGGTGAGTCAGCTCACTCATTCATAATGTGTTGGCGCACGGCGCAGTACCCCACTAGTAGGGGTGAACTATGAGCGTGGAGTTGAGTGCGTTTCGGAGGTTTCACTGCTCGCTTTGCGCGTCCCATTTTGTTGCGTCGTGGCGCAATTTTGAGTTGACTCAAGGAGCCGACACACTACACTGCGCCTGAGTTTCTGAGTTGGCGCAGGGAATTTCGCTGAGTTACCCATGGCTAAAAGAAACAAAACATATTTTAACTATATCAAGCTTATAATACATTTATGAATAAGGCGGGTAATTTACAACACATATTGTTGATTTAATTATCACTGTAACAACTTCACCTATTAAGTCGCTAGTATGGACATAGGTTTACAAGAAATAACGTGAAATCTTCAAGCAATGTGTTGTGACTATTAGGCTTAATTTTACGACGGTTCTAATGTGTAAGTAGACGCTTGTATTAAGAATAATCAGGAGTTTCAAAGCCTTAATCTTTGCTTTACTCTCTTAAAATGATTGTAGAAAGATCAAACAAAAATATCGTTGTAGTAGAAATAGGCAAATATATATAGGTTGTATACAAATACATTATATTCTATCTTAAGAATATAAATGATTTTCTTTTGTTTAAAATTAACTACTCTCCAATCTCCATATTAAATATTTGTAATACAGTATGTAGTAAATAATTGTTTTCTCTCTCTCTCTCTCTCTGTCTCTATGACTCAGTGGTAAAGACATTGAGATTATCAACGGACGTACTGAGTTCGACTCCCGAAAAACAATATTTTTTTCGGTCGGAGAGGACACAAAAGACTGATTAGCTGATCTGATAGCTGCCTATATTGCGAAAAGGATTGTGAAAGAAATGTCCAAACTTATATAGGGAAGATGATTTTGAGACTGTGTAAGCCTTGGTTTTTGAATATAAAACCTCAGTCTCAGGACGACAAGTATGAACAGTGGTTGGTCTGAATTTCAATATTCTTCCATACCCGAAGTTTCCAGATGTATTAACATACATACATACATTCATATACACCACGCCTCTTTCCCATTAAGGTATGCAGAGATCTCGGAATAAATATGTATAAATATTATTATAAATATGGACCCAACGGGATTCGAATCCCCGACCCAATGCCAGTTTAAAACTAATGAGCCAATGAGCCCGTCAAAAAATATTCTCATTATGTTTTCTATAAAATGAAACAAAGATGTCTGTTATAAATTAACGAAAACAACTTGAGGCGAGTAACATAATTCCTAAGAAAACATTTTAATTGAAAACAAACGGCGCTTACCTTAAAGTGATACTTTGAATAATTCGTAAACGGAAAAGAAAAAAGTACGTAAATGACTTTTGAAAGCCAAGTTCTTTATAAGGGGCTTTTCGATGATCGAACTGAAAGTTTGTTTTGTTGATTATTGATAGAAGACGTTTTTATTTCACTTTTATCGTGTATACATTGAGATGTTTCGTGAACGTTTAGAATACCTACTCGAATAATTTATTTGTTTCAAATTTATTAAATATTTTTTTGGATGGATAATTATTGATCGTTAAGATAAGAGAAACTGATTTTTGAGACAGGCAATGAACCTGGCATTCTTGTTCAAAGTTGATTTGAGGTGGTAACGACTTAACCAATTTTCAGAAAAACAAAAATTCAGTATGAAAGACCGTATTTTAAGGCCGTATTTTCACTGAATGAATTCCCAGCAGTGGTGTAAAAACGATAAACATTCAAAAATATTATCTGACTTTATTAAATTAAAATACAAGTTAATGTTACTATTTTAAACTATTTATAAATCATATTTTATAGTCTTTGATATATTTATAGTACGATGAAGATCGAATGAAAACAAAATGAAAAGCCAGTGTAAAATATTACCATGTTGATCGAAGATTACCATAAAAAAGTATAACTTCAAACTAAAACAACAAATAAATCAAAGCAAGAATAATAGCTATCAAACTGTTCCATCCTAACTTCGTCTCATTAATAATATAGTTATCTCATTTTTATTTTGAGGCATCCAATTGGTGTCTGTTTCGGAACAAATTGTACAGTCACGGCTGCACTAATGAGATCCCGGGAGTTGAATCCCTCCCCCTCAACCCGCGGAGGGACTCCTTCCTCGCTCCTTAGTGGGAGAAAATGCTTGGAAAATCTCCGAGGACTATATTTCACGTTTAATTGACGCTCGCCCGTCACTTAATGAGACGTATTTTTGTAATTATAACAATGAAAATTTTCATGGTTGGTCACTAATTAGTGCTCGAAAGGTTTTAATATAAATTGGAGGAGTTTTTAGGTCTGAAATTGATCGCCTGTGTGGCTCAGTAGTAAGCACGATGCGTTTAGCACCGGAGGTCCTGGGTTCGAATCCCGGGGAAACAAGATTAAAAATAATTGTTTCGGTCTGGCAGGGCATAGAAGGCTGATCACCTACTTGCCTGTAAAGATAAATGAACAGTGAAACAGACACAGAAATGTCTCTGCCCCATGCCCTACTAGTGTACACTCGGGAATTCACTCCTTTTAAAGGTCTGAAATAAAAGTATCACTTATATAGAAAAATCTAATATAAAACTGTTCAAAGATAATGATTTCATGATCATAAGTAGTACTTAATAAAACTATTAAAGCCACTTTTAAAATAACAACACTGAGGCGGGCTCGTTGACGCGTTTGGTAAAACACCTACCTTGCACTCCGATGGATCGCGGGTTCAAATCCCGCTGGGATGACTTGTTATAATTTTCAAGTCATGTGGGGAAGCCACGTCTGATTACTTCGGGCTTTAACCACCATCGATGGTAAACCGTGAAGCGTATTGCGCGTTTCGGTCTCAGTCTATGGATTTCCGAAAACTCGAAGTAAAAATTTTAAACAAAATCCGACTTCAAAACTATAACTACATATAGTATGAACAAACATAAACTAAAAAGTAAAAAATAATATTTTAAGTACTTCAAAGCAACAGCCTTAAAGGACAATCGGCAACATTATTGATACTTATATATCTATTTAATATTTATTGACAGTTATTTTGGGAGTTCCTCATGTATAGGACCACGTCTGAATATTACCTACCAAACAAGAATCATCCAAATCCATGAATAACTTGCGGAGTTATCGCGTAACAAACATACAAAAAAAAAAACAATATGTACAGACTAATTGAGAACCTCCTCCTTTTTTGAAGTTGGTTAAAAAGTAGGTCAACAGCGCATCATTGACTGACATTCAAGTGAATCTCATGCTCGTCTGGTGTTACATTGAAAAATGAGGAATCAAATTGTATTTTGTGCCGATTAGTAGTTCAATATTAGGATACTTACCTGAAATTTATGCTCAAACGAACATTAATTAATCTTATGATTAAGCTGATTCAAGCCGTTTGCCTAATGAACTAGTAATTATTATTACAATATCATCGTCATTTGCATTTACTTAGCCCTTACTGTTAATTACCGCCTCCATGGTGCAGTGGAATACGCTTGCGTTTAGCAGCGAGGGTCACAGATTCGAATCTCGGGGAAATAATTGTTTCATTCGGGCAGGACACAAAACATGGAACAAATGATCAGTGGAAGAGACATAAAAATGTGTCTGCCTCATTCCCCAATAGGAGTCCCAGGAATTCACATTTTACTGGTTATTATAGAGATCAATTCATTGTCACAAAACGATACGATAACTTAATGCAGAAATAACAGCGAAAAGACAGAAGACTCAGTAAATTGTGTTGAAAATTTTTAACAATATTTACAACGCTGGTTTTCAGTATCTGCTTTAATAGTAAATAAAATTACTACACTTTTCTATCAAAATAAAACATCAAAGAGTAAGCTAGGAGCAATCTATGGACCTATTATTGCAAGTGGAAATAATAAATTTCTTTATTCAATAATATAGATCGTATAGATGAAAAGAGCCTTACGAATAAAAAAATTATAAAGGACAGAAAAGGAACGATAAATCTATTGAATTTCCCATTTTTTGCGAAGTAATAAGATTTGCAGACACATGTTGGGGATCCCTTGGATGAAGTGAGATTTACTACCTCCACTTTGATGATATAAAAATTATCTGAATTTTTATTAATAGAATATGATGTTGGAAGCGTTCTTTGGGATAAGCTTATTGTGCGTTTTTGGAATATTATTATAAAGATTGAGGTTCTTCCTTACATGAGAAAGAGGCTCTAATGATTCTAGACCTAAACCGGAGATCTATAGTTGGTTATATTATACGCAAATCAGGTATTTTTTTCTTAATTATTATAGATATGTAATCAATAGTCCATATACATGTTATAGGTATTAAGAAAACACCATTAATGCATACACCTTTAATGTAACATGAAAGTTTACACTTTATATCCACTCAGATACTACGATACAAAAGTATAACTTTAGCTATAATTCACTTTAGATCACTATTAAATTGACACTGTAATTATTATCCACAATTGGGCAGAGATTCTACTACTTTAGTTGGTGCACGTGGAATGCCTCTTCGTGGCGGGAACTCAGCTTTTATATCATCATCGGCTGCCCGTTGTCGGTAAAGTGGACACCCCCACTAGTAAATGTGACGGTGACGTTGGTAATAGTGACATCTGTTGCTGCTGCGGAAAAGCGTCGAAACTTCAGAGCGACAACATCCGGCCGTCCTGCACACGCGTTCGTCCTCGAACGGCGTATGTGTCTGGTGTATAGCTGAGGACATTGTAAAGGGTTAAATAAGCAATATTTAGAAGCAGTCAGTATGCTGGCTTATATGGTTTGAACTGGTTGATGTTCTGATCAACCAGTCGTGCATCACCATTACAACAACGTTCACACATTTCGAAGCCGTCAGTATGCTTTAGTACTTAATTAGCCCACTGTCGCTGGTGGATGGCTGGCTCGATATGGTTTGAACTGGTTGATGTTCTGATCAACCAGCCGTGTATCACCATATACGGTTTAAACTGTATGATGTTCAGATCAAACAGTCGTGTATCACCATTACAACAGCGTTCACACAGATACCTGTTGCACGAGCCGCCATTCCATCAACCCAGTGGACATGTATGGTTTGGACTAGCTGATGTACAGATCAAACTAGCCGTGTATCACCAAATTAAACACCAAGACAGACCAGGCTCGCTTACAATGTTGAAGCATATACACTTGACAATAAAGTTTACACGTATTCCCTTTTTTTTTCTATATTGTAATAATGCTTGTAAAGGGATAGCTACAAAAGTTTACTCCTATTCACTTTCTTGTTTATATTGTAATGCATGCATAGTTATAGTTACAAAAGTTTACTCGTATTCTCTTTCTTATCTAGATCGTAGTGCATGTATAGCGATAGTTACAATTTAAATTAGCACTGCCATTTTTATAAATAATATAAGTTTAACTCACGTGTCACGTGGACTTACTGACAACATCCGGACTTATTCGGTAACATTAATACCTACTGTCATAATCTCTTTAGTACTATGTCCCATTATATGTATATTTCAACGATTGTTTCAACTTCACTCAATTCACTTGTCACGGCCCAAGCTCCAAGGTATTCTGAAAAGTAACTTTTACACCACGGTTATGGCTACGGCATAACTTATACTTGTATTTCATATGAATTATCTGGTTATCTAAAGCACCACTAAATTTTCAACAGCGTAAATAGACGCATCAAAATCCGTCATTTTATTTTGTCTCGCATATCCGTCAAAAAATAATATTCATCATTATCAATCATCATCATCATCATTAGCGATCTCTTTATATATGAATGGATGATATGATATCAAGGAGAAATATAAACCTCACTGAGAACTAGATCAGACTTTCTTTACATTTTTTTTTTTTTTAGTTAAGTATATTATGCAATGATCCGATACCATAATAGATTTTTGTAGTGATTTGTACCCATTTGTATTTATTGCAGCACTATAATTGGCTTTATTATCTTGGCGACTGCGCCATCATATTAAATGCTATGTCATTAAATGTATCGCATTTGAATCCTTTTTTTGTATTCTTAACCATCGAATTGAAAACCAATTTTGGCAACCAGTCTTAGTTGTACAGACTACTTCCTCACTTTCTTACTTTCACTCGACATTTTGTATTTATCATATTTCTGTTATTTTTATTCATGTATTTTTCACTTATTAACTTTTATATTTATCACTTTATTTTTGCTATTATGATCTTTACTGCCATATACCTCAGTTTCTTTTACAAATTTCAGTTTTTATTGTATTCGCACTGTACAATAATTTGTTATATTGCTCCAAGCGATTAAATAATATTGTGGAAAATGCTCAGTGGCTTTATTTCTTTAGCCTCTTTAAATAATACTTTTTTACATTTTGCAATTTTTCATTTATTTCATTCAGGGTAATTTTAGTCAAGTTAAATAGATAGTAGTATAATTTTAATTTATTGAGCGTATATATAAATACAAGCAAATTGTTGTAATGTTTCACGTCACAAAGGGACCAAGATGATTAACATGGAAAATGTCGAATGGTTTAGCAGTTAGTACTGGATATAACTAGCTTGGTCTGCCCAGGAATATAATTGAGACCACTTTCAATCTATTGGCCTATAAGTTTCTTAAGCGCGGGAAACAATGTCCAACATCCTCACAGTTGGTCCCCACATTCAGATCCTTTATTTTTTACTATATTATTTAACAATTCGTCAATATTCAACTACTTATATTATTCGTTTCGGCCTCACCTGACTAATATATCGCTTACTAGGGTCTTTTAGTGGAAAGGACAGTAACTAATCATATTATTTACTTTAGAAACTACTGTACGCAATTCGTGAATGGAGTTTCTATTTTATGCACCCACGTATTGTATTTTTTTTTAAATTGATAATTATACCCTTTAAGCGTTTATATGTGCAAGACTACTATTTCTGGTTCTGACATAATTTATATTGTTAACAGGTTAAGAAGCTTACTCCATTCTATATTACTATTATATATTATTATTAGCTTACGCCATTCTAGATTTAATTGAAATTTTACGATTGAGTACGAAGACTTGTCGTTTGGTACTCTTGAATGCTACACTAGCACATCATATATATAATTCAATAGAATTGGTAGAACTTGATGGAACTAATTGTAATCGTTATTTATGTTGAATTCATTTTTGGTAAAAATTCTTGACTACATTTTGACATTTATGTATCGTGTGAAAAATCGAACTATAGTTTATCAGAGTTCAATGTACATATCAATATAAGTACTAATTTTACTTTCATACTAGTGACAAGACTGGCGTTCATAGTAGATAGGTATTCTGGGACCATCTAGCGGTTACAGTTTAGTTAAAGGTTGAATTTAAGTAACGTTCAATTTAGATAACGATTTGCCATGACCAAGCATCTATTCAGAAATAATCCTTTCCTACGCCTAGACCCTCTTATAACATAGGGTATACTAATTACCTCTTTACTCAACCGAAAAACAATAATTAAGTAATTATTATTCTCAAATAATATTATAATTTTGCAATGTATGCTCTTTGTCGTAAAATACTATATTAGTTAATGTGTATTTGAAACAATTGACAACACATGTTTATATATTCTATTACTGAAATATTGTCATTTTTGCAACAATCTTGATAACTTTCTTCAACACTACTATTAGTATTTGAAAACACCGCATGGTATAGGGTTATTACTTGCTTTAGTAATTATTAACTTGAATGAATGAATATTCATTCACATTTCACATGCCATGAACACTATTCCTTTTTGAACCATGAAGGTTCGATTCACACTTTATTAAACTCGATGGCGCATCATGCGTCGTCATTTATTAAATACTTTAGATAAAATGTCAAAATATTTTTCTTTCACGTGTTAAAAGTTAAACATGTTTGGAAGTTACGTCTTTTACAGCCACGTTCCTTTTCAATCGTACAGTCGAAGTGCGATTTTCATGCTACAGTATACTCTAAACTAAACTTTGTTCAAAAGTACCAACTTTCTCACAATTAAAAGGTAAACTAGTCAAAATTCGAGTAAGCGTGGTATTGGGATTCAATTTCAAAAGTAATCTCACTGATAGTTGTGAACTTCTATACAGTATTTCATAACAATGACAATACTTTACTTTTAGAGGGTATTTTGAAATAACTGTCTTCAATATTGTAACTTAGCCATTATAGCTATGTCTAATATGCCATTCTAAATAATATGAACACAAGCATTGCAAATAGCAAGCTATTAAAATATCAAGATTTTCCCACGTATAACGTATAACCTGTATATATTTAAACTTTTAAGTTTTACTGTAACTGTTTTATATATCCATTCAATTTTTAATTCCATTCAATGAATAAGATTATTTTAACAAAACAGACTGCAAAACCAATACTGTTACTAGGTCTTTGTCATTAATGAATAGCTGCGATCCATTTTTAAATATTATTAAATCTCAACATCTCTCAATTTATTATTTTCAATGTTGTTATTCTGTCTGGCTTATAAAATTGCTAAAGACCTGTTTCGAGGGTATCTCCTATTTTACAAAAAGATGCTGTATTGTCATAATAAGGGAAATCCTGTGCAACACTGATATTTGTTTCACCAATTTATCAGACTAATTACTATAATTGATATCATACTTTCGAAAACTTCATTAAGTAAGATATTGTTTCGATATCCATGAGAATTACTTTTTCATAAAGTAATTACAACCATATTTCATTTTGCAGTATACCGTTACTTCTGCACAGCTGATACACTGATCATCGTAGTGTCAAGACATTTAAAGACATGTGAATTACTTTCTATCAATATTATCCCCGAGAGGCATGTCCTCTAATTCAGAAATCATTGATGATAATAATTAAACATTCTGACTTACAGTTGGCGATCCCTTACGTTGACATTTATAACGTTATTCTTTCTCCGTCCGTCACAGTTACTGCTGCTCGTATACATAGAGTACGGCGTACTTGAATTCTTTGATAGCCGCGTGGCATTTTGTGAGCGTAGAATATCCCGCTTCTGATATTAAGAAAACACCATTAATGCATACACCTTTAATGTAACATGAAAGTTTACACTTTATATCCACTCAGATACTACGATACAAAAGTATAACTTTAGCTATAATTCACTTTAGATCACTATTAAATTGACACTGTAATTATTATCCACAATTGGGCAGAGATTCTACTACTTTAGTTGGTGCACGTGGAATGCCTCTTCGTGGCGGGAACTCAGCTTTTATATCATCATCGGCTGCCCGTTGTCGGTAAAGTGGACACCCCCACTAGTAAATGTGACGGTGACGTTGGTAATAGTGACATCTGTTGCTGCTGCGGAAAAGCGTCGAAACTTCAGAGCGACAACATAGGTTTTTTGTAGGCCACAACATTTTTCCAAAAACAAGTCTTAGATTTTTAACTAAATATTATAATTAATTATATTCATAGAGGTTAATTACGTTTATATATTATATTTATAAATTAAGAAGCTAACTTCTTAATTAAGTTTTATGGAACTCATTTGCGATGTCTTAATGGCTTTACACAATGTATTTACATAACATAGTTAAGTTTTAAAATTGATAATTTTTAAGTTTTTGTTACCGTTCTTTTTCTGGAAATATAATAAGCAGCCAAAATAATACTAGAATTTATTAGTTTTAATTAATGGTTTACAGTGTAATCTGACGAACCTACTTTATTCAAATAATGAGAAATCCAAAATAATATAAAATATATTTACCGGATTAAGGCATGATTTATTCCCATCCGTAGCTCAGTGGTAAGTGCGATGCGGTTAGCACCAGAGGTTCTGTCAAAAAATGTTTCAGTCAGGCAGGACATAGAAGATCACCTACTTGCCTGTAAATAAAAATGATCAGTGAAACAGACACAGAAATGTGTCTGCCCCATACCCTACTAGGGGACTCGGGAATTCCCTTTTTTATAATTAATCTATCTCTTTAGAATTTTTCAAGTCATCTATACTTCTATATCTTTACTAATCTTATAAAGAGGAATGATTTGTATTTTTGTATGTTATGAATAAACTCAAAAACCACTGGACCGGTTCTAAAAATTGTTTCACCAATAGAAAGCTACATTATCAGCGAGTAACATTGGCTAATTTTGTATCTACATTGCACCCGTGTGAAGTCGGATTCAACCACACCACAAGAAGTAATGAAAAATTCACAAAGCTGGAGGCTCACATGATGAAACCACAGCCGCATGACATCAATAATTAATATGATTAAGCATTCGAAATTCCGAAACTTTCTTCAAACACCTTCCTCCCGAGCTTGTGTTTTAGAAATTCAATAAAACATTTATTACATACGTTTTGGTTTACGGGAAGCCATATTTCATTAGGCTACCTTTTCGATAAACTAAACTATGATATTATGTTTAGATATCATAGTTTTGAAAAAAATACTTTTTATCATTTTGATGGGCGCGTTGGTGCGTTCGGTAGAACACCTGCCGTGCGCATCGATACAGACAACTTGTTTATAATTTTCTGGAAGCATGTTTTCCCCACGTCTGGTAACTTTGGGCATGAATCGGGTGGGAGGAATATCGAAATTCCGATCGGGTATCGAACCACCATTCATAGATGGAAAAAAGTGCATATTGCGCGTTTTGGTTTCAGTCTATGGATTTCCGAATGCTCGAAGTAACAAGTATGTCGACAGCGCATCATTGACTGATGTTCTGTGGCTGAGGTATCACCTACCATTAAGTAAACCTCATGCTCGTCTGTCGATATCTAACATAAAAAAAACAGATGGATGAAGGACAATATTCAGATCTTGAAACTTTCCTTTCCTTAAAAGGCATATGGTTTTAGCTACAAATATCATTCAACTGCAATAGCTTCGTCCTTTTCCGGACCAAACTTGCTAATAAAGGGTCAAGCCCAGAGGCTTAGGATAAGTAGTTTTCCCTCTTAGTGAGGAACGAATATTTATAAGACCTCTAAGCTTTAAAGAACCAGCAAGGGTATGTTCGAGTGTACTTATACAAGTTTTATGATGTTACAATATTTTATTACTTGTTTTGGATATAATGAATCGATGATTGGCTTATAGAACAATGGTTAAGGTTAATAATACAAAGTTTTTTTTAGAAATACGGAAAAAAAAATAATGGTCGGCAATATACCTGCAAACCTATATGTATATAGGGGGGCAATGATAACTTACCATCACGTAACCATAGCTGCCAGTTTGTCCCCTAATTTATATGAGAAAAAAACGCATAAATTATTCCACTTTCACCAACCACCATCTATTTAAGCAACAATATTGCAAAAGAACGAGCCAAACTATACACGATATATTTCGCTGTCATATTCTCAAGGAAAATTTGGAGGAAATAATAGTGATTCAGAGATTGTGGTGTGGCAATGTTCAAATACTGAGCATTGCAGACTTGACTCCTTTTTCAAGATACTGGCCACACTTCTCCTCCTAATTAATTTGATTTTTTTTTATTATTCAGCCGTAAAATTATTAGCACTTCCGCGCGTACGTAAGTTTTTGTGTGGATCTTGAAATATGTTTTTTTTTTCATTTCATTTCAAATAAATATTTTATAAGCATAGGATGAGTGATAGGATTATCATAATTTCATCTTCGTATCATACGTAAAAATGTATCTATGTAGTGTAGGTCATGCGACACGGGTTTATTGAAATTATAATAAGTACTGTTTTTTATTACAGTATCACATTTAAGTAAAACTTATTACAGAAACTTTGACAAATTCAAATCAGACATCTGTCATCTTTCAATCTGTCCGTGACCATGTTTGCTGGAAAACATTCGAAAGGTTGAGATAATATAAATAACTAGCAATTGCCCCCGTAACCCCCCTTGTGGGTGGGATTTCGTAAAATCCGTTCTTAGCTGACCTCTACTCGGCGAAAGGAATATTCATACCATATTTCAAGTCGCTACGCCTTATGGTTCCAGAGATATCGTGATGAGTCAATATATAGGTGGGAATCTCTTTTATATATATAGATAAATCGCGTTTTGTTCCGGTAAAAGTTATGTTATTCATATAAATCACTAAGTTAAGCTAACTTAGTAACGAAGCAAACATTCTGGTCACATCCAATGCTCTGGCGTCCTCATGAAACAATGCTATCTCATGTCAGCGCCTTGTAATAGAATCAAGAACTCCGCGCGTTATGAATATGTAATACACAGACTTACAACCATCCGCATACACAGACGTTAATTCAATTTTAGTACTAACCACTATATTTGTAGTCGTTAACTTATCTTAAGTATAATAATATTGTCTTTTATTAACGCGAGTATCACACATTTAAATAAAATACTGTATACCGGATTAAAACGCGATTTATTATTTATATTGTTTAAATTATTAATCCCGACGTTTCTGTCTCCCCGCGACCACGGTTGCTGTAAAGCATCCGAAACGTCGGGATTAATAATTTAAACAATATAAATAATAAATCGCGTTTTAATCCGGTATACAGTATTTTATTTAAATTATCTTAAGTATTATTATTTAGATATAACCGAGTTTACATTTCACCACCACATTGTCATTGTGGTGTGGTGGCTCCCAAAAATATGGCAAGGGGGCCGATGGCTGGCCATGCGTCATACTCGTGAACGGGTGCTACTTGCGGTGACAGGTCGGACTTGAATTCGTGTATACGGTGATATTTGATATTTCGACTATGTGTTTGCGTGTTGTTTTCACGATAATGTAAGGGCGTGCTCTTATTTCAAACAATTGACGTTATTGACAAACGTTGGTTTTTATTCGCCAAGGAATCGATGTACGTATATACTGCAGTTTGTAGGTAATTATCATTGCAAGTAATCTTACGAGTATATATTATAGTAACAGAATTATACATTTCTGAGGGAGACATATCTGTTTCCCTCTTCCCTCTGAGATCCTCACGCAATATTTTTTAAGCAACTGTCAAATTACTTCATACAATAATAATCCACATCACCCCTTTAAAGTACCTACTGTATAAACCTCTTGTTTTGTTAAATTGCTTTCTCAATATTTCAAAGTTATATATATTGTTTGTTATAAATAAATTAAAATTATTACGATGTTATTCATGATAAACACACAGAATTTCAAACGTATCCCTTACGTACCTAATACTGTTATTTTAAACGATCCTTGCGTGCCCATTTTGTAAGAGAATCTGTTTATATAGGACTCAGATCGAGAACATTTAAGCTTGTAACACTCCTAATTTCTGTACCCTTTGACGATACCTTGGCGAGTGCTTAAACAGCTGAAGTGTAGAATAACATTTGCTTTATAAAGGACTTTTTACATAGTGCAAGTTTCTTGCCTATTGTATACAATTAAATTGAAGCAATAAATGACTTGCATGATCTAAATAACACGTAACATTCTTTATCTGTCATACAATTTTTGTTTCAATAATTTTCTTAGTGTAAACAGCACATAGCTGCCTACAATTCTTGAAGGACTAATATTGCATTCAATTATTGCTCTTGTATCTACATGAAAATGGCATCGTGTAAATCGTGTATTGGGCCTTTATTCCCCGTTATACCAAAATATATCAAACATTTCAAGGTTTTAAATTGATTTGTTTTAGCGTTTTAATGGTGCATTTTATATAATTATGTAGTACCAAGTAGTATTATACATATAAGAATTGTATATTATGCCACTACAGAAAACGCCTCGGTGGCACAGTGGCCAGCGGTGCATCCTAAGTTTGAATACCGGAGAAACAAGAATTTAATGAATTCGGTCGGGCTGGGCACAGAAGGGATGTAAAGAAAAAATAATTAGTGAAACAGACATAGAACTAAATCTGCCCCATGCCCCACTAGACGCCTCGGGAATGTTACAAAAACTATTCTATGATCTCTATGTTGAACTATGATGGTTGCTCTTCCCATTAAAAATGAACAACATACATTTCCTTATTTTAAGTAAAACTATGATTATTATTAATACACTTTCGTTCCAAAACACAGAATAGGTAATTTTTTTATCTATTCCGTTTTCCTAACCCACAAACACAAAACATAATATATCTAAAAGTAACTAAGTGATATTGGTATTACGAGCACGATGGCTTCAAGCACGTGTTATATCCAATTATCTCAAGTATGAGGCACTTCATAGTGTCTCCCATCTCGATTAAAACATAATTATCAATATATTATCACGATTATGCAAATTATTCTGTAATGGAATTGGGTTTAGTATAAAGTTACTACTTTTATAAAGGACTAGTAACATGCCCCGGCTTAACATGAGGGCAATGTAGATATACTTTACACAAACCCGATTTTGCTCGCTGATAATGTAGCTTTCTATTGGTGATAGAATTTTTAAAATGGGTCCAGTAGTTTTTGAGTTTATTCATAACATACAAAAATTCAAAAATCCAAAAATACAAATCTTTCCTATTTATAATATTAGTATAGAAGTATAGATATAGACTAGCAATATGCCCCGGCTTCAAATGGGTGCAATATAGATGTACTATACACAAAATAGCCTATGTTACTCGCTGATAATGTAGCTTTCTATTGGTGGAAGAATGTTTGAAATGGGTCCAGTAGTTTTTGAGTTTATTCATAACATACAAAAATTCAAAAATCCAAAAATACAAATCTTTCCTCTATATCCTATAATATTAGTATAGAAGTATAGATATAGACTAGCAATATGCCCCGGCTTGACTCGCGTGCAATGTAGATGTACTATACACAAAATATCCCTTGTTACTCGCTGGTATTTTTCGCTCGAATTTTTAAAATCGACCTAGCAGTTTTTGAGTTAAATCGTAACAAACAAACAAATAATTCTATCCTCTTTATAACGTCAGTATAGAAGTGACTTTTAATGCGGTAACAGTAGATCTACGTAATATTGAAATTCAAAATCCTCTCGTTTTTTTTTTTTTATGTCAGATATCGACAGACGAGCATGAGGTTCACTTGATGGTAGGTGATACCTCAGCCACAGAACATCAGTCAACGATGCGCTGTCGACCTAACTTTTACTTCGAGCATTCGGAAATCCATAGACTGAAACCGAAACGCGCAATATGCCCTTCACGGTTTTTCCATCTATTATAAAATAAGAGAAACAAACTCGTGCAATAAACGTTTAGCAATGAAATAGATTTTACTAAGAAAAATAAAGATTTGCCATATTAGAACAAACAGCTAACCTGAGCTAGGATTGCGAAACGTATTTAAGCAGAAGTTACAACAGGCTTGGGCTCGAAGCGTCTTGGTAAATAATCACACAGTTTACTTACAAATAGTTTTATAGTGTAGTGGCAAAAACATAATACAATGTCCACGAAACTACGGTAATGCCCAACGGAAATACAAAAATTCAATGTCCTTTCAATTAAAAACCTTTTTATGAATACGTCCATAAACCATGTCACAATGTTAGTTACCGTACTCCTCCGAAACGGCTTTACTGATTTTTACCAAATTATATATGCGTATACAGTAGGTCTGAGAATCAGCTACTATCTATTTTTCATACCCCTAAGTGATAAGGGTTGTTCACCCTTAAAATTTTTTTTTAATTTTTGGACGAAATTTTTGTTTTTTATTTTTTTATAATGTGGCATTAAAAAATACATACAACACACAATTTTTTTGAAATTACACAGTATTTTATATATATATATATATATATATATATATATATGTATATATATATATATATACGGCTGTCATTCCCTATATTGCTCTTATCAGCGCTCAATGTTATAATTGTATGATAAGCACATCAAGTAATTTCATTCGAAACAACTATTTTGTATATTTACCTGGTGATTGAATCTCTCGATCATTTAAAATTTTGAAATTACTTGATAAATTGAATAAAATCAATATTAATTGTTCCTTTTGGTAATTTTTACTTGAAAAAATCTTTAAAATTGGTTCAGTAGTCCTAGGCTATAATATAAAATTAAATCCCCGAGTCCCCTAGTGGGGCATGGGGCAGACACACTTCTGTGTCTGTTTCCCTGATCATATATTTTTACAGGCAAATAGGTAATCAGCCTTCTGTGCCAACCGATTTTGTTGTTTTCTCGCGATTCGAACCTCCGCGCCGGTGCTAAAACCATCTCGCTTAGCACTAAGTCACGGAGGCGGTCCGAGGTTATAATTTAATATAAATTATGATTTTAATGTACCTCTAATCGAAATATTACTAAAGAGCTGGAAAATGGAATGGCTTTGCTTATAAAGACTTTTTCCACACAAGACAAATAATGTTATATTCGTATGTGAATTGTAGGGAAACTAAAAATGTACATATTTTCCGAGTTAATATATATATATATATATATATATATATATATATATATATATATATATATATATATATATATATATATATATATATATATATATATATATATATATATATATATATAGATTATATATTATATAGATATGGGATATTTTATAGCTTTTTGATCACTATCTCATTTAAAAGAGAATTCTTACCACTGCGAGAAGTATGTACTGTAATAATAGCCTGCATACTCCAGCCAAATATCCTGGCAGCCTCTCTCAGACTTCCGTTTTGAATATTATTACGATCAAACACACAACAAAACAGGAATAAAACTTATTGTGCTCGCGGCTTGGATGCTTAATTTTGGGGAAAAAATAGGCTCCGTTACTGAAATATATTTATTTAGTCTGGAGATCACGCCAGCAATGTCGTTTTTCGTGATTTATATATGCATAAATAGGTAATTTTGGCGTGCGCTATTCGAAAAACATAAACAAGACCATTAACTCGGAAAATATGTACATTTTTAGTTTCCCTACAATTCACATACGAATATAACATTATTTGTCTTGTGTGGAAAAAGTCTTTATAAGCAAAGCCATTCCATTTTCCAGCTCTTTAGTAATATTTCGATTAGAGGTACATTAAAATCATAATTTATATTAAATTATAACCTCGGACCGCCTCCGTGACTTAGTGCTAAGCGAGATGGTTTTAGCACCGGCGCGGAGGTTCGAATCGCGAGAAAACAACAAAATCGGTTGGCACAGAAGGCTGATTACCTATTTGCCTGTAAAAATATATGATCAGGGAAACAGACACAGAAGTGTGTCTGCCCCATGCCCCACTAGGGGACTCGGGGATTTAATTTTATATTATAGCCTAGGACTACTGAACCAATTTTAAAGATTTTTTCAAGTAAAAATTACCAAAAGGAACAATTAATATTGATTTTATTCAATTTATCAAGTAATTTCAAAATTTTAAATGATCGAGAGATTCTATCACCAGGTAAATATACAAAATAGTTGTTTCGAATGAAATTACTTGATGTGCTTATCATACAATTATAACATTGAGCGCTGATAAGAGCAATATAGGGAATGACAGCCGTTATCGAAACATAATGGACAGTTTTCCAGATTATATTACTTTCCATTGCAGTTGATAACTCTATATATACGTACATATTTCATTTAATATAAGCTGAACAATAGTGGTTTAATAAAAGCAAACAATTATGTCTATATTTAGACATATTAAGCTGTAAAATGTATTGATTAATCTCGCTGGGAGTTGGACAACTGGAACATATAACAATAAAATGGATAGCAATATTTAGATCGCGCCAAAATAATTACAATAAAAAACAAACGCGTAACTAAAAGATTCATCGACAGCAACGGTTGGAGTGACAGTGCTTTGAGCTTATTAAGTTAATATAAATTAATTTATAAAGTAAATACGTCAATAAAGTATAATTTTAAAGTGTATAAAGTACAAAGTATAAGTGTGAGTGTTTTCAGCGAGAATCAGACAAGAATAGTGTAAATATAAACATCGAATAAAAACATCCGACGTCAACCGCAACCGCTTCTTAGTGCAAGTCATACTGATTATTATTATTGGAGTGAATGCTTATATGTTATACTACTGCTTGAGGAATTGCATATTTTGGATTTACCAACACGTAAAGTACTGTTTTTATTACTTAAATACTACATAACATAACAATTTAAGAATAAACTTTTATAAAAATCCCGTGTCGCCATCTTGTGGAATAAATACGAATCAGATCAACGTTAATTAGACTGTCGATAGGATTCTGTATTGTCAATATGGCAAACAAGTGCGAAATGTGTAGCAAGTATTACAGCTCAATAGATGGCGTTAAGTGTGCGAAATGTAATGGCACTCACCACAAGCAATGCTCTGTTTGGAGTTCTACCAGGCAGTTATGGCAGTGTAAGAAATGTAAAAGTGGACCTATGAAATCTTCTGACATTGCCCTCAATCGTTCTTCACCTAATGCTTCCGATAATACGTCTGAGGATGAGCGAGTGCAATGGAACGTCGACGTTGTTCAAGAAATGAAACTTTTAAGAGTTGAAATATCCAGTTTTAGGAACGAAGTAGCGCGCCTTTCAACATATATCAACGATTTTAACGTAAGACTAGCTGGGGCAGAGGAGAGAATAACTTGTCTAGAACAGCAAGTTTCAGAAAAATCACCCCCGATGGACAGCTCTGAACTGATCGATAATCTGGAAAAGCGTTTAAATGAATGTGAACAGGAAAACCTGATGAATGACGTGGAATTTGCCTGTATTCCGGAGAGCAGTGGTGAAAACCCAACGCACCTAGTCATGACGCTTGCGAATAAAGTCGGTATACAGCTGGAGGAGCGAGACATAATAAGCGCCAGGCGTGCGGGACCGAACCGCACCGGTAACTCGGGCGAGGTAGACGCGGAGGGAGGGAGTGTGACACAGAGCGGCCGACCGCGCGCTATTGTCGTTCGGCTTGCGCGCCGATCGCTACGTGATGGTCTGATACGAGCTGCGAGGGTTCGACGTAGTGCGGACACGTCAGGCACGGGTATAGGAACCGAAATTCATAGATTTTATATTAATGAGCGACTCACACGTACCAATCGACATCTTTTTTTCCTTACTCGTAAGGAATCAAGTGCACATAATTGGCGTTTTGTTTGGACAAAGGGGGGGCGTGTATATGTAAGACAAGATACAAAATCTCCTTTCTTTTGTATTCAATCAGAGAGAGATTTAAATAAGATTTTTGGTGTTTGAAAAGTTTGTCCACAAAGATATCCGAATATGATGTTAAGTTTTTTATAAATAAATCTAAATTGTCAAATGTTATAACTGTGAAACGGAACTTATACTTGTTAATATTTCTTTTAAAAACCTTGAGAAATAGGTATTATTTTATGTTTATTTCTTGTTGTATTAAATGTTATTTAGCTATTAAGACTTTTATGATACGGCATGTAAGTTACATTATTTTAGAAATAGGCTATATTAATTTTTGTGTTTCTTTTTTATATTTTATTTCTTACTTATGTTTTTGCTATGTATGTTGCAGTGTGGTGTATCTAGTAAAAAAATATAAATGGTGCATAGTAAAAGTACATCTTTTGAGTATTTTAAAAGAAAATAATAGTATTTACATAAAAAAATTTGAAATAGGTTATATTAATTTTTGTGTTTCTTTATTATATTTTATTTATTGCTTGTATTTATGGTATGTATGTTTCAGTGTGGAGAATCTAGTGAAAAAATATGAATGGTGTGTAATAAAAGTAAAAATTTTTTTTAGTATAGTTAAAGAAAATAATATTATATACATAAAAAAATATGAGTTACTATACATCTGTAAAACACATTTAGTTTTCTCGTCACTGGGATCCCTGGAAAAGTTTTGGAAATATTTACTGAAGATATTGAAATTAAACATAAATTATGGTTAGGTCTAGTAAGAAAAATTTTAAGGTAGGATTTCTAAATCCAGGGTCTTTAGGTACAAGACACGAGGAATTTACAGTTGCGATGGAATGCCATGACGTAGATATTATGGCGATCAACGAGACTTGGCTGCATGAAGGGGAAGATGGTCGCGCTCCCGTGGTTCCTGGTTACCGTTTAAGGCATGTACCACGTCCCAAAGGTGTTCGTTTGCGCGGAGGTGGGGTCGGGTTTTACATAAGGCTTGGATTAACAGCACAGACACTGTCTCATCCTACTTCTTCTCAAGTTGAACAATTTTGGATAAAATTGTCATTACGAGGTAAAAATGTAGTCATCGGTACGGCGTATCGACCACCGTGGATGAATGTGGACGTATTCCTTGATGCGCTTACTGACTCACTTTGTTCATTCATATGGTGTGATGGAGTCATTCTTCTCGGAGATTTTAATATTAACGTCCTAAATAGAAACCATGGGAACACCATTAAACTATTCAACTTCCTACAAAGAATGAATTTAGTACAACACATCACAGAGGCTACTCACTTCACGAATACCAGCGAGACATTGTTGGATTTAATTTGCACCAATATGCCAGTGAATAATATTTGCATAGACTTCATCAATGCTTTAAGTAATCATGCATTTATAGAATGTAGTTTATGTATTGCCAGAGAAAAACCTGCACCTAAATGGGTCACATATAGACCTATTAAAGACATTGATATAGATTTTTTTAATAACTTTATAAATAATTTGAACATAAATAATATGTTATCTTGCCATAAAAATGTGAATGAATTGGTCACGGAGTTTACAAATCTTATCATAGATATTTTTGACGTTTTTGCTCCTACAAAAACAATTTATATTAAAGATAAGGGTTATCCATGGGTAACATATAATATTAAACTTATGATGAAAGAACGTAACGATGCACATATGAAAGCGAAAATTACGAGACACCAAAGTCACATAGATTTTTATAAGGATTTGAAAAATTACGTTCACAAAGCTATGATTAAGGAAAAGAGCATTTATTTTGATCGCCATTTTAACTCCAAAATGAATAGACCACGTGAATTGTGGAGAAATATAAGGGAACACGTTCGCATAAAACAAAGAAAAGAATCTCTATTGCCCCCTCATCTAAATGATCCCGATAAAATAAATGCTTTCTTTCTTCAAGTGCCTGGAGAAAATCAAGTGCCTATAGCTGCATTAAACTATTTTAAACTGAATCGCTTTGGAAATGAAAAATTTCGTTTTAAGAACGTAGAAGAGGATATGGTACTGAAAGTTTTCCTGGGGCTTAAATCCCATGCAACTGGAGTCGATGGAATCTCTTTGGGAATGTTAGAGCTCACAATTACGAAAATGTTGCCAATCATAACAAATATGATAAATATATCGTTTAAAACTAGCACTTTTCCAACACTTTGGCAACATGCTGTCGTGTGACCCCTGGAAAAAATTACCAATCCTAATGAGTTTAAAGATCTTCGACCAGTCAGCATACTTCCATGTCTGTCCAAAATAATAGAAAAAATAGTGCAACGACAGGTAATAGACTTTCTGGAATTGAACAATATATTGCCAGAACTTCAGTCTGGGTTTCGAAGAAAAAGGAGCACCACAACAGCATTAGCTGATGTATTAGATAACATACTGACTGCTCAAGATAGTGGTAAAGGAACAATTCTAGTACTGTTGGATTACTCGCGTGCTTTCGACACTTTAAATATTCAACTCCTCTTATCAAAATTACTTTTCTACGGGTTTAGTGATGAAACTGTGGCATGGTTTGAAAGTTACTTAGGAAAGCGTAGCCAAACGGTTGAAATCACATCTGGGGATGGGAAAACGCGGCGTTCACAATGTAGCGATGTGACTAGAGGCGTGCCCCAGGGATCCATTCTGGGACCTCTACTATTCATTTTATATACTGCAGATATTATTCAAAACATAAAGCATAGTCACTACCATATTTTTGCGGATGATATTCAGCTATATATTACTTTTCACCCCGACGAAACAAGGGAAGCAGTTGATAAATTGAATGGTGATCTCGGCAGAATAACTAGATGGTCCAAAGATAACACACTAGTACTAAACCCGGATAAAACCAAATTTTTAATTCTTGGAACACCGCAATTAGTTGGCAAGATAGAAAAATGTAATCCAATTATTAAAATAGAAAGCAAATTAATAGAACGTGTTAATGAAGCTAGAAATTTAGGTGTTATATTCGATGAAGGTCTGAATTTTGAAAAGCACATAAATAAAACCATAGCAAACTGTTTTTATAGGTTAAAAGTTCTTTATCAAATTAGAAATAGTTTATCTGTTGAACTTCGCCAAAAGTTGTGTGAAGCCTTAGTGTTATCAAAATTTAATTACGCCGATGCTGTCTATGGACCACGTTTACTTCAGCGCACCAAGAACGCAATTCAACGCGTTCAGAACGCCTGCGCTCGATACTGTTGGAGGATACCCCCAAGAGCACATGTAACGCCGTTTCTTAATGAGGCCAAAGTTCTTAAAATGGATAACCGTCGGCAGTTACATTTTGCGGCATTGCTTTTTGGAGTGGTAAAGACAAAACAGCCAGGGTATCTCTATGACAAGCTTTCGTGGGTAAAAGACACCAATGCGTCATACAACACTAGAGGTTCCCTGTTTATGTTAAATATTTCCAAAATCTATCGAACGTCGGCGTTCCGGGGTAGCTTCAAGTATAGTGCAACTAAATGTTGGAACAACTTGCCTCCTCCAATCCGTAACATCCAGTCAATTCCAAGCTTTAAGTTTAAGTATAAACTGGAGTTATTGCAGAAACAGGTGGATATTCCTTAGTTGCACTATACAGGAAGACATACCAGTAAACAACAAATATAATAGTGTAGGTTATTTGTATATTACATATATATCTTTTATACTATCATTATTATTTTTATATATATTTAAATAGAATTACATATATATGATTTTGCAATAGAGTACTGTTTCTCCAGCAGTTGAATGGGGCCCACTGAAAATCAGTGCTGTGTCCATTATGGCCACAGCTTATGCTGAGTGGAGTCCTATTTGACACCGCACTGCAGCATTTATTTTTATAATTTTTTTTTTTTTAATGATACCAGTTATTTTCATTTTCTTTTAATTTGTAAGTTATGTTTGTAATTTTTTTTTTTTTTTGTGTGTGTGTGTCAAATAAAGTTATTATTATTATTATTATTATTATTATAAAATGTTACCTAAAGCTATATGATTAAGACTAACTGTAACTATATCAACACGTAACTTGAATTTCAAGATTTCACAAATGAGCTAAATATTTATTTTCCAATAGAGTTGGAATTTAGGCCCGCTTATGAGTGGTTTTCCATTTAATTCTCCAATAAAAATTAAGTAGCAGTGTTGATATAGTGGTATATAAGGAGATAATATCAACCATCACGTTCGTCTATCAATGTCTGTCAAGTCAAATTATAAAACTAAAGGGCAGCGAAAATATGTTTATTTACAGTTAATATTACTAATATATATAATCAGAAAAGCTAAATTAAAACTATAACCATGAAGCGTGTTAAAAAACATAGAATTAAACGGGAAATGTTTTAAAAGTAACTAAATATTGAATACGCCGCCGCCTGCCCTAGCCGCCCACAGCTTAACACTTTCAGCAGAATTTATAAATTATTCCGCGTCTGTCGATTCCCAATTTATTCGTCTCTTATTTAATTTGCCGATGTCTTTGCCACTGAAACTCCATTTGAATAATTTTATTTTAGTTTAATTTAAATTTTAGATAGACAGAAATACAATTCACTTTAACGGCAATAGGATTTTTTTTAATGATTTCCTAAATTTATGGTTTTGGTTTAATGATAGAGAATTAGGCACCGTTCATAAAAACGTTACTTGACATTGTATAATATATAAAAATGATGTACCTATCCGAACTAAAAACATTGTATGTATGCACAGTACCACTACGAAACAAAATATTTAGTAATCGCTATTCTAATTTAATAAGAACTTGCTTTTTTTATGTCTAATATCGACAGACGAGCATGAGGTTCACTTGATGGTAGGTGCCACCTCAGCTACAGAACATCAGTCAATGATGCGCTGTCGACCTACTTTTTACTTCGAGCATTCGGAAATCCATAGACTGAAACCGAAACGCGCAATATGCACTTCACGGTTTTTGCTAATTCATTTTTTTATTTTGAAGTTTTTTGTTAACCTTTTAATTCGAAAGCACCGCGTGAAATAGCTAGTTAAAAACATTGTAATTTGTGTTAAAACTTATTCTATTCATTTACATTTTTTAATTTTTCGAGCGACTTCCACTGGAGTATTTTTCAGCTTTTATCCAAACGCTCTTTTTATATAAATAAAGCATCGTAAAACATTTCCGTCGCCTCCATAACGTGTTGAATAGAAAATTAATCTGTAAGAACGACATTCGGAGTGAAAAAATTCTTTTCGGAATATTATTCTTATCTCGGTGTTGACATCAAATGTTCATAAGTAATTTACATCTGGCGTTTTTAAATTTCTGTAATATTTTTGTTAGTATTTCAATGTTAACATAATTATACTATATTCAAGAATATTTCTTTGACCATCACAGAGATGGTTACACCAATGCACAATAAAATAGTTTTTATTTCTGTTAGATATCAATAGACGAGCATGAGTTTCACTTGACAGTAGGTAATACCCAAGGACTTTATATATATATATATATAAAGTCCTTGGTAATACCTCAGCCACAGAACATCAAACAACGATACGCTATCGATCTATTTTTTACTTCAAGCATTCGGAAATCCATAGACAGAGATTTTCCATCTATGAACGGTGGTTCGTTACCCGATCGAAATCTCAATATTCCTGCCCCCCGTTCAATGCCTGAAGTGAGTAAGATATGCTTATAGAAAATTTTAAACATGTCGACCCAGTGGGATTCGAACCCACGAAGCCCGTCATAAATTTAACTTTGATGAAAGATTGAAAGCAGCAGCATATTACTATAGCAGTATTTTTTTTTGTTACTATTAACTTTTTTTGTTGTAAGTTTTCTTGTTTAAGTTTAGTCAGATTTTTACGTCTGACTCTTAAGGCAAAAGCTGAAAACCTACGTGGTAAATATTGTTAAAAATGTTTGCCACAATATGTTGAGTCCTGTGCCTTTTCGCTGTCAATTGCTCCCAAAAAATTAAAAATCTGTGTATTAATAATTAGGTATTGTTATGTGTGACAGTGAACAAATGTTTTCTCTCTCTCTCTCTCTATCTCTCATTTAGAGCGGTAGAACGCTATTGATAACGTATTATCAGTACACAGTTCACGTCGGACGTGTCTAACAATGCAATACAAATTGGCAGAGCAGTGAAACCACGCGTGACGGACCCCTGCAGCGTGACACAAGGCATGCTCTTATTTCACGTAGGGATGCCACAAATACTCGTACATAATAAAATGTGTTCAATTTAAATTTTTTAGCTGACTTAAATGCGATTTATTCATTACAATGACATTGATAGACGAACGTGATGGTAATATTATAAGGACTAGACACTATATCACCACTGCTACTTAATTTTTATTGGAAAATGAAATGGAAAACCACTCATAAGTGGGGCTAAATTTCAACTCTATTGGAAAATAAATATTTAGATCAATTGAGAAATCTTGAAATTCAAGTTACGCGTTTGTTATTTTTTTCTTTTATTTTAGCGCGGCCTAAATATTGCTATACATTTTATTGTTACACTATGTTCCAGTTTTCCAACTCCCAGCGAGATTAATCAATACATTTTACAGCTTAATAAATAATATGTATAAATATAGACATAAGTGTTAGCTTTTATTAAACCACTATTGTTCAGCTTATATTAAATGAAATATGTACGTATATATAGAGTTATCAACTGTAATGGAAAGTAATATAATCTGGAAAACTGTCCATTATGTTTCGATAACGGCTGTCATTCCCTATATTGCTCTTATCAGCGCTCAATGTTATAATTGTATGATAAGCATATAACATAGTTTATTCGGAACAACCATTTTGTATTGTACAACATACTTGTTAATTTGAATCTCTCGATCATTTAAAATTTTGAAATCACTTGATAAATTGAATAAAATCAATATTAATTGTTCCTTTTGGTAATTTTTACTTCACAGCAGTCCTAGGCTATAATATATCGTCATTACTTTTACTCAACATACTATTTCTCTTATAACTGCGTCGTCATAATAATATGTATAATATTTTTCATCTGTCAGAACATATACGTAGAAAACTGATCACATAGGTACTTAGCTTTAATGAAAAACTTTAAATTATAAACAAAACACTTTACCGACGAATTTCTCATCATAATAATAGGTCCAATATGATTAAGACGTTTGGTATACAGAAGTAACTAAATATTAATTTTATTCAAAGGATTTTTTTTCAATTTGGATTAGTTCTAAGATATGACACGTTGCAAATTTACTGATAGTTCTAAACGTTTTGCAGTATTCATTCTGTACATTTAAATAAATATAATTTCAAAAATTCTGACAACACATAATATAATATTCATATGAATTCAGAAAAAAACAGCATGGCAACCCTATGTATAACCCTTCAAATTGGCGAGTGTGAACGCACATATACTCACTAAGCTGTGCAATAAACAAGAATACTATGAATCCATAGTTAGATAAGTCAAGTCTTTTTACTCTTGCAACAACCTAGGCTACTACGATTTCTTAGAGCAGATTAATTGCCAGCTTTCTTTAGGAGAGAGCGATAGCGCAATACACTGTATATAGCTTTGTCTCGCTCTGTCATCAAGAACTGTAATAATGTAACTGGACTGGAAGATGTCTTATAAGATACTCATTAATAGACGTGGACCGAAACCAAAGCCTATAGAATCTCTGTATACCTTGCATTATATAAACTTCTCAGCCGATTATTACTATTGTAACCGAGTCTTTGTAAGCTAAACCATTGTTGAAAAGTGTGTCCATGGAGTTTCTTGCCGGTTCTTCTCCCACCCACTTTTTGGAACCGTGCAACTAGACGTTTCATAAGAGCCTGCAAAGGCCTATTTGAAATAAAAAACTTTTGATTTTGATTTTGCGCTTTTTGTAGAAACCTTGCGCACCGAAGGGTCACGGATTCGAATCCCGCCGAGACGACGTGTTTATAATTTTTTTTTTAAACCTTCCTCGCGTTTGGTCACATCGCGCATTAAACGGGTGGGAGGAATATGGAAATTCTGATCGAAACCACCGTTTACAGATGGAAAAACCGTGAAGTGCATATTGCGTTTCGATGTCAGTCTATGGATTTCCGAATGCTCGAAGTAACAAGTAGGAGTGAAGTTGATATCTAATTATTTGTACCAAAGATGAAAATAAACATTTGCGTGATACATCTTGATTCTTAGAGAATAAAAATTATTCCTCTAAAAGTAACTGTCTGTATGTTTGTCTCCATGCGAAAAAAGCTGTCAGGAAACCTTAATATAATAAAAAGTAAAGTACTTTAACACGTACTGCATCTACTCTGTTTTTATATGAACTTGACTTAAATATAGTAATTAGAGGCTATTTGCGGACACTGTACAGTAATTAGACTAAACTTTAGCAAACATTTAGGATGTCTCATAATAAATAACCGGTGTTCCGGCTTCGCGTTTTACTTGTATTCTTTAGAAAGATTATAAGCACCTATCGAAATCAGAATTTTGCGTCTTAATACTAATTAAAGAGAGAATAGAAACATGTCTCGTGGCTTCACCCAATGGGTATATAAGTAGCCTATATTTACATTATTATATAACTTATTAAATCCAGTATATAGGATATATATGAGACAAACGTTATTCATATCCGTTCCTCTGTTAAAGGTTGAATGAAGATCAGGCAAACATGTGTAATTTAAATAAAATACTGTATACCGGATTAAAACGCGATTAATTATATATAAATAATTTAAACAATATAAATAATAAATCTCGTTGTAATCCGGTATACAGTATTTTATTTAAATGTGTGATACTCGCGTTTATAAAAGACAAAACATGTGTAATGTTAAATTTATAATATGAAGAACACTTTACGTGTACCGGGTAAAAACTGTCACAAAATCCTTTGATTAATTTAAAATTTGAATAAAATCTATAACTTAGTCTATAACTATAACTTATAACTTAATCTATAACTATAACTTAAAATATATAAAAACACACTAAGCCAAACTATAAAGTACCTTTGGTAATGTCCCTAGCCCTACAAACACGAAGTAAGTAGCTTTAACCCGATTAAGACATCAAAGTTATCCGAAACCGTAAGATGATTAATAAACCTAAATGACTTAGTGAATAATTTACGCAAATAAATTCAGAAACGTCACTGTTATGAAGGAGATAACTCAATAATAATAATATTAATATATATATATATAAAAGAGATTCCCACCTATATATTGACTCATCACGATATCTCTGGAACCATAAGGCGTAGCGACTTGAAATATGGTATGAATATTCCTTTCGCCGAGTAGAGGTCAGCTAAGAACGGATTTTACGAAATTCCACCCACAAGGGGGGTTGCGGGGGCAATTGCTATAGTTATAATTCTAATAGTCGGTTGGGCAGAATATTAATAACATAAACAAGAGTAAAATACACATTTAAATGTATATGTAATAACTTTTTTAAAAGGCGTTGTTAACCGGATTTAAACGATGTTTAATTTAAATTTGTACCAAATGTAAATTAGATTATATAAAAATAAGTCGGGTTTTCCTTCCTGACGCTATAACTCCAGAACGCACGAACCGATTTCCACGGTTTTGCATTCGTTGGAAAGGTCTCGGGCTCCGTGAGGTTTATAGCAAAATTCAGGAAAAATTTCAACAGAAAAGCGGGAAAATCTTTTTTCTGTAAGAATAATTATATAATTTCGAAGCCAAAATTGTGGCAGAACAACGTCTGCGGGGTCCACTAATTAGATTATATAAAAGAAAATTAAACAAAAAATCGACAGTTTAGTATAAGACCATTAAATATACAACTAAACTCATTAGAAAATTTAAAAAAAATGCTTAACAATTCATGGCAAATGACTTAATATTATGTCCGACACTCACTGAACAAAAAATGTCTAATATGCTACGAATTATTTATTACAGGTTGTGCTTGCATGATTGAGAGGTTATATTACTTAGTTATTTGCTTGTTTATAGTAAAAAAAAGTTTATGGCAGTAAGATCTAAGTATTACTTATGACACAAAAACAGGTCGTTTTGAGCCATTCAAAGTCAAGGACTTTGTATATATAAAGTCCTTGTTCAAAGTACGTCTTAACTCTTCAAATTCACAGCAAAGTCATTAAATGTCACTAAATCTGTGTCATATACAAATATTAATATGATTTCCTTTTGAAACTCTCTAAATAATTTTCACAGACAACAACAAGGGAACGGAATCTAGAAAATTGGGCGAAAATAACTTTAATATTTTGGAAATTGGTTGGACCAAACAACAGTATAAAATTATATAAAAAAAATATTTTAATAGTTTTTATTATGTATCTATCATATTAGTATTAAATGAGAGAATAATGTAAGCTCTAACCGAAAGATTACAACTTGGTACCATTAGAAGCATAACCATTTAAATCGGTTATTCACATCATGCTTCATGAGTCTCTAATTAATATTTTAATGAATCCCTTTCGCAATATAAACAATGTTTGCGAGCCGTGCTAAGTAATTTTCAACTTTTAACACTCGCCGCTCAGCCCCGCTTCGGATAATAAACTATTTATTATGAATCTCTAACAAGTAACAGTAGACTATCAAACTTGTAGCCAACCCGTAAATTGGGTTACGTCCATATTTCCTTAATATTAGAATATATTGTAAGCTCGGACATTTGCATTATCAATATGTAGACGTATATTATCGAATACTTTAATCTTTACTTATATTATAAAGAGGATAGATTTGGTTTTTACGATTTTACTCAAAAACTACTTTTACATTATTACAAATATAGGCATTTTTTTGTGTATAGTACATTTTCATTGCACCCGTGCAAAGTCAGGGCGGATCACTAGTTCTTTATATAAATAAAAATCACTGTGTTTGTCCTCTACGCACTCCTAAACTACATAGGTATTTATCCTATTAGTTAGTTGTTCAGTGTGACCCAAGTGACCCAAAAAACAACATTTATACTTAACGTGGCTTTGCAACGCATGCCGGGTACAGCTAGTCAAATCGCGACGGAGGAGAAATATGTTTTTAAAAACTATTTTAATTTAATAATGAACAAAACTCAAGAACGGTCGATGTTAGACTGACTTTAATTCCCATTACATTCTTAATACTAAACACCTTATTCAATAAAATAATACAGACTAAGCATTCTGCGTAGCAGTTGCATTAATGCTTACTGTGCAATCTTGATACATGCGTGACAATGTAACTAGCTACTTGTATTTGAATGATAATAATAATTTCAGATATTGTTGTGTGACAATTTTTTCCTTATTAATTGTTCTATGACTCTTTCTATTGCTATTAAATTGACAGAAAAAAACGAATTTAAGTTTACTTTAAAGTCGATTGTGTGCGATCATTAATCTATACTAATATATAAAGAGGAAACTCAAAAAGTACTCGGCTGATTTTTAAAAATTTTTCAACAATAGATAGCTACATTATATTATGTATAGTAAATTTACATTGCACCCGTGCGAAGCCTAGGAAGTAACCTTTAAAATGTGAGCTTTAGAAATTCATTCATCTCATAAATACTTCATAATATGAAATTATTAATTAGTATAAACAACGTTAGTAAGTAGATAATTATTATTGAGTGATGAACAGAATACTCAATAGCACGTCAATTAAATCAACAATAAGCGATCAATACATTAATGTTATTTGTTCAGTCATTAAAATCAAATGAACGCTCAATTTTGTATAAACTCACAATGCGAATTATTGAGCTTTGTTTTGTTTGTGATGAATAATGGAATACTTCAGTCTTGAACCTTGCTAGCGGCAAAGTGCGAAGTGCGACGTAGCGTACTGGAGCGATGACCTGCGAAAAATGGTGAGGAGGTAGTGGGTATGACGAGCATGGGACAGATGGTAATGACTATAAGAGGTCCAGTAGTGAACACAGCCCAAGCCGAGGTACGTGTCTCGAAGGAGACGCCCTTAGGCGTGTCGTAGCAAACCCCCAAACAAAGCTGAGTCACAGTTCTCGTCACTCTTGTCCGTGTTAAGCTGTAAAGGCCAATAGGGCCAACACTGAGATTCCATACAAAAAAAAAACAGGACGAAGAAAAAGATACGTCTCGTACAAATACAAGCTACACTAAAAACACTGAAACTCATTTAGTCTCTTAGACTGAAGATTTAGAGTAAAAAGAATAAAATATTCTCCAACTTATGGAACGAACACAAGTTATAAATTGATTTTTGCTTATCAATATCTCTAACTGCTACAGTTACTGCTACATTGTGGTATGTATCAAACTTTATTAACATACACAATTTAAACCTATGGGTGTTGAATAATGGGATGGCAGGAGACGTGTAAACTCAGCCCACAACTATTAATTAGCGGTTTCTGACTCAGCTGCGTTCCTCAAATAAATAGTTACTGGTTGAAGAATGTTTAAGGGTTTGTTTAACTTGCTGATACACTATCTGATAGATAGCAAATTCTCTTCTACAAAGCGAGATATCATTGTCGTTTACAGATGACTTGATATGTCGAGGGTTGATAGGATTGTTATTTTTTGTAATTTACGCTACACTGGCGCACGCTAATGGATTTTCAATATTTGTATTGACAGATAAACAAGGGGAACGACTGACCCTTGCGATTGGCAAGTCGGCGAAATGACGCTGTTTATTTTGGGTATTTTACGGTCATTTCAGAGCGGTATAATATCGCCCTCTCTTAAAACTGTGCCAATAACACTACATTGTATAATAAAATCACCGGTGTACAGTTTATAAAAATAGAGATATTCACTTTGTATAGACGTTAGTTAATACATCACGAAAACTTGATAATATTTCCTTGTAATAATTAGAACTTAACTGTAACACGAACACTGTAGCCAGAATGCCCTTTTTCTTATACTTTATTTAACAGCTAGACATTAGTCGATACAGTTTTTCAACTATTATTATACCTAGTACTTTACATATTTACCGAAATACCAGTTCATCTGGTTTCATACAAGATCTGAGTACCTACCTACACTCTTGTAGGAATTCCTCTAGTACAATATAAAAGAAGAACCTGACCAGATCTATCAACTCACAGCCTAAATCACTAGGTTTAGACGCTTTGACGTTGACGAAAATTTGATAGAGAGCCTTTATAGCGTCACAACAAAGCAACAACAACCATTATTTTTGAGATCCATCCTTATTGGAAACTATGGGATGGATGTTCAGGAATAGATAAAAACATAGGTGAAAGCTACTCAATAATTATCAGATTTACATTACAACATTCTGGAAGCTTAAATTCAGAATCTCGTATGAAGTCTACAAAACGATCATAAATTATAGAAGATAGAATGTTTAATATCCTAAATAAGAACAATAATAATTTTTGACACCTTTAATAATAAAACATTTGGAATCTACTTGCGGCGATGGTTTTTCCGAAAGCGAGCGGCAACATACTCGTGACTCCTGAGTGTAACAGATCCTATGGGCGGCGGCTATTACTTAATACTAAAGCTCGTTTGCCTCCCATTACTATAAAAAAGGCGATTTAAAAAATGTAAACTAACTTATTTATAGCAATATCTTCCAACAATACTCTGGCAGATAAAGCATATTCATAATGAAAACCAAGAATATTGACGCGCAGGTAAAAACAAATTGTAAAGTATAATAAATACACACTTTGTCCCGTTTATTGCGAGGATATTAAAATATAGAACGCTCGTGAATCACTCATGTATAACTTTTGCGGCAAAATTTAAATAAAGCAGGATTTCGTATCAAACGCCGGCGAATTTTCTATTGTGCTGTTGCGAACAGTATCGTGTCAATAAATCTTTTCTACGCTATATTTTAACTGCTGGGTAACTGAATAGTTGTGCAGGGCTTCAACATTTATTGGGAACTAGATATAACGGAGTGGCTTTTATATGCAGCGTAGAACTACCATTAGAAGAGAAGATTTAGAATGAACAAAAATTATCGGTTACATTTTGGGGAATGTTCATTGGAGCAACACAATCTCATTTCCTCCTCTCCATTCCACTCTCGCACATCCAGACGATCGGCAGGATCCTTCCATTTGTTGTGGATATTCGTCGAATCCGCACAGTTCGCTTCGCATCTTCATTCCTTATAAAAACTGTGAAAGAATGGAACTCCCTACCGGCTTCTATCTTTCCGGACCACTATAACTTGGGTATTTTTAAGGCAAGGGTGAATAGGCTTCTTCTAGACAGACGTGCCCCTTCTTAGATCGCATCACCATTTACCACCAGGTGGGATCGCGATCAAACGTCTGACTATTATGCATAATAAAAAAACATCAAAAAAAGAAATACGGAAGACAAATATTTGCACGCCCTTTGTCACAGATCTTATGAAACTTCAGCTACAAAGCATGGTAAAGTAGATACATACACTCGAAAAATATACTCCCTTGATAGGTTCGGGTTGAAAAAGCTGTCATCATCCTGATATTTTTGTTGTTATGTACAATTACCACTAGATATTTTGCTCACATGAAAGTTTTTACATTTTTATAATTACTAAAGATCGCTTGCAGAATTGCTCACTCGGGAAATATATATTTATTTTATAGCTTATATAATTTTCCTACTACTTTAAATTAAAAAAAAATAATAATATGCTCCATCTTTACAATAATATACATAAATACTATGTACCTTAAGCAGAAAATCCGAATGCTCGAATTAAAAAATATAGGTCGATAGCGCATCATTGATGATCTGTAATTGAGGTAACACCTACCATCAAGTGAACATAATATCTGTCGGCTTCGGTCATAAAAAAATACTAGCTTTCAAAATTAAAATCTCGTCTTTATTAGAACAAAATGTCTTGCACGAAGAAACCTTTTGCATTCCGCGCGCAAAATTCCTCAGCGAAAAAATAAAACGATAGCCCTGAGATGCTGGGAGACACTTTATCCGGAACGATAAAATTTACATAGGTCCACAGATCGGGCGGTCGTCTCGTTAAACTTGCTTGGATCTCTCTGGAAAGTGGGATTAGTTAGTGGTATTTTTGGATCTTGTAGTGGAAGAAAGTAGTTGTTATAGGTAAAGTTTTATTTCATATCTAGGACATATGACCAAGTCTAAGCATAAAATTAAGGCATTTTGGAATTAATAGATGGTGTAAATAAACAGAATTTATGAAAAACATCTATTTTATTTAAAGAATTACTTCCCCAAAGTTGATTTTGCATATTAATATTCTATTATGTACAATTGTAATGTACTTATTACCACTAAAAGTGCAATAATCGTATTGGTATTAAAACTGCAGCTGTCAGCTGCCATATTTCTAAGATATAGGTATGCTGATTTCTGGGGAATCAAAAAACTTCGGACCTGTAGCGGTCAACAAGCTTATTTAAATGCAAGGTAAAGGAATGTCTGCCTCACGATCATTAACTACTACCACTCATAGGAGTATAGACATACGTGACACATATACATCACGCCTCTTTCCCATTGCGGTAGGCAGAGATCACGGAATTCCATATGCTCCGATCCTTACATACCACTTTTGCTTCTTCCACTTTCATCAATGCTTTCATACACACTCGTCGGTTTCGAGTACTCTTACAAAATAGAATAGATGATACAAGTAGAGCAAATTAGTACCAGTGGTACTATCTAATACAACTGATCCAGAATTACTGTTACTTACATACATGCAATAACAACTTTAAATAACAAGTTAAATTCATTTATGGGCAATATTTATTGATGCTATAAGAAAAATTATGCAGATAATAGAGAATGAAAATACCTAGAATGAATATTCTATCAAGCGTACCAATATGCACCCTTGCCCATCAATTTATGTACCTATTCCAAAGTTGTTACTAGCAATTTGATTGTAACACTTAATTTGTTGGTAAAAGGTAATATTGAATGATTATTATTATTTAATATTTATCCATACAACTTTATTTGTAAAAGATTTATAAGATAAATTAAAATAATAATTCAACAATGGAAATAGAACGAACTGGATCTCAGAATAGTTATTATTTATTTAAAAATCCACCGAACACGGATCGCCCATTAGTGGTCTAGGCTAACCGGCCGAACTAATGAAGCCTAATTGACAATTGTGGGGTATATTTGAGTGGTGCCTCTCGAAAATGTTCGGGTTGCTTAGCGATATTGAGACCTCGATCTCTTTGTGATTGCTGTTCGTAAATAAAAGCTTCATCTTTTGCCTTAATAGGATGTTTCACATAAAATGTACAATCTGTTTGTTTATAGAGGTTTTCGTGCGCCTTTATTTGCGTCATTATAAATTACTAGCAACGCGCCCCGGCTTCATACGGGTGCAATTTAGATATACTATACACAAAAGAATAGCCTATGTAACTCGCTGATAATGATTCTATTCGTGAAAGAATTTTTAAAATCAGTCCAGAAGTTTTTGAGTTTATTCATAACATACAAAAATACAAAAATTCAAAAATACAAATCTTTCCTCATTATAATATTATTAGTATTAGTATAGATATAGATTAGTATAGTATTATTTACCTTGTTAAAAATGTGTATGTCATGTGTATGTATATACGACAAATGCGCATTTATATATTTTATCATCGACCATTATTTGAGAATTAGGTAAACAGAGTTAATTTTTGAATGGGGCATGGCCAAATCCGAAACTTTGAAGAATAGCGAAAAGTACTCAAAGGAGTCTCAAGGTCTCTCTTCGATTTTGATGAAAACTAATAATTGGATTTTTGAAAAATCAAACGGTTTCGATTCCTGGCTAGGAATATTGATTTATACATTATTGTTATTTGTCATTATTGCTAAACCATTGTTGAAAAGAGTGTCCATGGAGTTTCTTGCCGGTTCTTCTCCATGAGACCCACTTTTTGGAACCGTGCAACTAGACGTTTCATAAGAGCCTGCAAAGGCCTATTTGAAATAAAAAACTTTTGATTTTGATTTTGGTTATTTCTTCATTTTATGTAGAGCGCACTGTATCTCCAGAGTTGGGCACCGCTGAAAATCAGTACCTACTGTGACATAGCCGCGGCTGTATCCCAGTTAATACTGAGTCAGTGACCCATTTCATGCACTGCACAGGAAATCTCTAATGTTAAATATAATCATTTTTTAAATACGTACTTTTTGGTTTTTTTTGTACCTACTTTGTAAGTGTTTTGTGAAATATATTTATATCAAAATAAACATGACTCGATTACATACCCATCACAACTTCTAAATCAAATCGAAATAAAATTGAATGACTCGAGTAAAATATTCATCTTATCAATCAAACCTACGTCTGAAATAATAAGTTGGTACCTAATTTGTAATCCACTTAAATAATTTCATACATACAAGGAGCTAGTAAATCAAATAGAGAAAATAAATTACGTATCTCGTTGTGGCATGTACGTGAGACGACTGGCTTACCAAACACAATTCAACAAAGTAAATTGGGAGGAATCCTAGTTAGTTTTGTGAAGAAAAGGCCCCTCCTCCTTGGAGAACGATTTTTCAAACTAGCCGGGTTTACATCAGTGATTTAGCTGAAGTTGGGCTTAGGGTTGCCAGATTGGAAAATTGAAATTATTTTTATTCGAATCACTTTTTTTCTTCTTGTGATGCGACATGTATTTAAAGTTGTGGTTTTTTAAGAAGATAGTTTCTATGATTAAGTATTATTTCTAGGCTCTACGAAAGGTTCTTGGGTGGAAAATGACAAAATTAAGGTATCGTGTGGATTTATTTTCTGTTGACAGGATGTTGTCCCATACAAAACAAAAGAAGGAAAGCAGACAGCGTCGCATATGAGAAGACGACATAAAAATGGCAAGTTGGAGAAGGAAACCCAGAAATAGAATACTTTGGAAAACACTTGGGCTTATAATGAAAAGCAAGATGAACTTTAAATACCGGTGTCAAATGCATGAATTGTTAAAAATGTTATATGTAAAGACTGTTAATAAACGATATTAATTATTGTAAGTAAGGTATTATTATTATTTTGGTTTTATTGCTTTTATTTTGTTATTATTATTTCTAGTCTGAAGTGGTTGGCATACTTATATAGATTCAATTTATATTTGGATATTGTTTAGATTTAGAAGTTACTACATAATAAGTTTATTTTATTTTATTGTTTTACTTTTTATCTACTTTTTTCTTTTTTTCGTTATTTTTGTGGAAACGCTACTAGTCCAGAGGTTGCTCCGGGGGTATACTGAAACCTGGCGTTTCGTCGAAAAAAAATTAATGTCAGAGAATATAATATAAGCTGAGTGTGTTTCCTTTCCACTTTCAGTATTATAATTTAATGTAAGACGTGGATAAATGTTTGAGTTTATTATTAACTATTATAGTAAGTAACATTGTAATGACTTGTAAAAGCTAAGTTTTTCTTATAAGACAGCGATATTTTTTTTTTTTTTACTAAAAACTGTTTCCCGGGGAATCCAAAAAAATCCTGAGCAGATGGCAACCCTTATTGGATGCGTGATTGTCTGTCTTCTTACGTATACTATTAAGGTATGTCTATGAATAAGATCTTACATAGTTTTGTTGTTTCAGTGTTTGTGCTAACTCCATGTAAGTGATAAAACGTTCTACAAATAAGGCGGAGAAAAAACTTTTTCCGTTTTACAAATTACATATTTATCACACATCTATATCTAAGCGAAACTCATCAGCTTATTTACCTTTTCTTGTGATAATATAAATTAAGTGTAAGTCGGGTTTACTCTCGGAGGGTTCTCTAGGTACACTGTATAATGTATATATTTGATTTTCTTACACATAAAGGTTATTTTTTTTAAATTGTTGCAGGATTTTTAGCACACACAATGTATTTTTCCAATATATAGCTGTTTTTATCATTAATTGGATATGGTATAGAAATGTGAAGATTCCTTAACGAATTACTGTCCTTAGCAGTCTAAGCAGTGTTTCTCAGTATAATCACTATTCCTTAAAGTCCTGTGGCTGAGATATCACCAACTATCAAGAGAGCCACATGACTGTCTGTTGATAAATTGTCTCAATTGTTTATTAAATATTATAAATACAAAAATTTAAATTAATTCCGTATGAAACGAATCCATACGAAAATATTCAATGCAAACTCTTTTTAAAAAAGTTGTTACTTAACATCAACGATGAAAAGTTTCTATGAAATTATTATATGACATCCACAGTGAAGTTCAAAGCTGGCTGATACGATCGCCCCTGCTTCCATCCTTTTCAATTTACGTAATGCAGTTTTGAAAAATATTACGTGTGAATCTTGGTTGGGATCAAAGGTAATATCATCAAGGGTAGATAACGAATGCCGGGTGCCATGATTAGTTTTGCCAATCCCTCAAGGGGATAAGACTATAAAAGTAAATTGAATACGGGGCGTGATTTCTTCAGTGTTAACTAAGAGCTTGTACCGGTATCATGAATCTTGTTGATTCATGAAATTGTCATGTGTCATGTATATTACTGATGTCTATGACACTGTCATAGATCATGCGTCATAGGTCTTAGTGATAATCATGATACTGCCATGGATCACGCATCATGGATCTTATTGATATCCATTACACTAGTTCAATATGTGTACTTTAAAATGAAATACTTATTATTATTAAATTTATTAGTATATTTATTTATTAGTATAGTTTAATTTTTAATTTTGTATTATTCCTAGATTCTGATGAACTATCAGCTCTTGGGACTAGTTTGGTTACAATTCTACAAGTACATTTTTGTCAGATGTCGACCAAAGACTCACTTGGTGGTATTTGGTAAATAACATAAAATAATTTTAAAGGTCGGCAACGTGATGTTGGAGATGTCTATGAGCGTCGGTAATAACTTAACATCAGGTTAATCACTTGCCCGCTTGCACCCTATAAATAAAACAAAATATAACGCGCTATCAATCTATTTCAAACTTTTAACGATTTCCCATACTATGTCCATGGATTTCCCAGTGTACGTACAAAATCTTATTTGTTCATTTTGCTGATTATATAATAATTTTTTTGAAATTTTACGTCGAAGACGAATTGAAAACTGTTTTTTTTTTTAAAAGAACACTTTTTCCATTATTCCTACCCAATAATCTAATCTGATTAAAATACAAATCCATAAAGTTCACTTTCAAATACAATAGCATCTAACAATACCGCGGTAACAATGAGCGAGAAAATCTAAAGCCTTATCAGTTTCCACCTCAATATTGTAATTAGGGCGAGTAATAAAACTTTGACAATTAAATGTGAGCCGGTGGAATCGCGAGATAAGAAGTCGCCCTTAACTGAGGCACTTTGACTATTAACAGGGCTCTGCTCCACGAAAGAGTTTATATATAATACGGGCCTCAAATGGGGCCTCACTTTTGAAGGTTTTTTATACTAATGACGGGCTCGTTGGCGCGTTCGGTAGAACACCTGCCGTGCGCATGGGTCGTGGGTTTGATTCCCACCGGGACCACAAGTTTATAATCTTCTGTAAGCATGTTTTCCCCACGTCTGGTGACTTCGGGCATTGGGTGGGAGGAATATCGAAATTCCGACCGTTCATAGATGGAAAAACCGTGAAGTACACATTGTGCGTTTCGGTTTCACTGTATGGATTTCCGAATGCTCGAAGTAAAAAGTAGGTCGACAGCGCATCATTAAAATGTCATTTTTATTTTTTAAAATTACTTTATGATCCAGTTTCGAATTCATAAAATTTAACTCCAAAATTTTAAATCTACTACTACAATAGTACCTACGACATTTTAAGGCCTCAAATAACAAAGTAAGTTCGTGTCTGAACGAGACTCAGATAGGAATACTCTTGACATTAGAGTATTACTGCGACTTAGACGGGCTTTCTGACCGTTTGCTTTGATAGCGTTCTAAAGCCCCTACATTTCTGTAATGAAAATGCACTACTGGGTTAAGCTTTTTATGTCAGATGTTAAAAAATTATCGTGATTCATTTGGTGCTGAAACTCAATGATAACTTTTTTTATGTTAGATATCGACATACGAGCATGAGGTTCACTTGATGGTAGGTGATACCTCATCCACGGTATATCAGTCAATGATGCGCTGTCGAACTACTTTTTACTTCGAGCATTCGGAAATCCATAGACTGAAACCGAAACGCACAATGTGCACTTCACGGTTTTTCCATCTATGAACGGTGGTTCGTTACCCGGTCGGAATTTCGATATTCCTCCCACCCGATCAATGACCGAAGTTACCAGACGTAGGGAAAACATGCTTACAGAAAATTATAAACATGTCGTCCCGGTGGGATTCGAACCCACGACCCATCGATGCGCACGGCGGGTGTTCTACCGAACGCGCCAACGAGCCCCTCAAAAGTAAACTGAGTACCATATAGCTGAGTACCATCCAATAATATGCTATCGAACTATTTATTTACGCCAAGTAATCAAAATCCATACACAGAAGGCGCAACGCAATCTACATTTCCGGCCATGTTTATCATCCTCCATCTACGAAGGGTGATTTGTTACCCAGTTGGAATTTGGATATTACTCCCACTTCGTTGTATGCAAGATGCTAACAGACTCGTCTATTAGGCAAATAAAATACGAACTGTATTGCTACTACACATAGCATTTGGTTTAAAAAAATTAAAATAATGATTATATTTATAGTTTCCTCTTCGGCTTAGACGTCGTCTATTTCCTTTCTCTGACAAAGTAATATAATAAAGCTCCAACAACTACAACATTCGAATATCCATGGACTGAAGATGAAATACGCAACCAAAAGATATTCAGAACCTCATAAGAAATCTATTCACCATCACCATATAATAAAACTGTAGAGGTCGAGGTTTTGTTTCTCTGTCTGTTTGTACGGGCTATTCTCCGAAACTGGTGGACCGATTTACATGAAATTTTGCATGGGGGTATACCTTATATCCCCGATCAACATCTTCAAGAATCGATGGGTCGTGGGTTCGAATCCCATGATTGACAAGATTATAATTTTTATGATGACTATGATGATTATGATGACGACGACATGATTATAATTTTCTGTAACTATGTCTTCCCCACGTCTGGTAACTTCGGGCATTGAACGGGTGTGAGGAATAACGAAATTCCGACCGGATAACGAACCTCCGAATGCTCGAACTAAAAAGTAGGTTAACAGCGCATCATTGAATCATGTTCTGTGGCTGAGGTACCAACAAGTGAACCTCGTGCTCGTCTTTCGATATCTAACATAAAAAAACTTATAATTAATAACAGGTAAGAGCAGGTACTAATGCTACCCTAATTTATAAACCATTCACTGTAACCATTCAATTAATTATCTAATAGCTCGATCCGCATTGTCTAAACGACAAACAATGCTTTTATATTAAAGTTACCTATGTGTAGATACAGGTTTTGTTACACCAACATTAATTATACCAAAACAGCTCGCATTCGCTTAATAAAACTAAACTAAGTTCAGCTAACAAACGAGGTTCATCCTTCAAGCCGCGATAAACTCTAGTCGGCCATGCGTAATGTTAAACGACAGACATTTTTCTATAGATGCAGGAAAATTGCTGTCGTATTTCCGGCTCACATATCGCTAAGGCTTAGTGTTGACTAACGACAGATTACAAGCTTACTAAAAATATAACGACTTTTCCAATCAGCAATCCAAAGTTATGTGAAGAAATAATAATATTGGTGGCGTATTATCAAAAAAATATGAAGAAAGACGCTACGGATGAACCAATACGAATACGTAGGGATATTAAGTATCTATGATGTTTGTTACACTTTTGCGCAAGAACAACTGAACGGATGTGATGAAACTTTACAGTAATATTGTTTACACATATAATTTATAGCCATATTTAATCGGAGAAATTATAACGATGAGTGTAAAGTAAGTCGAAAAAACTATTTCGCTCGCATTGAAGTGGGCACGGATTTTATTTTTTTATAGTATCGAGGGTTATCTAGGTACTGATTCAACTTTAAATTATATATCCAAAGTACGTACATAAATTATCCTTTAACTATCTGAAGTCGCAACTTAGGTTACGAGCGTCAGTCGATTGTGTATAAGATGCCTAAGTCGGAGACAAGAAGATTATTCGTCGGAAATAATATGGAGCGAAGATCATTTCTCCTTGTGTATCGCTCGGAGAGGTGGAAAAATACCTCGTACTGTTTTTCGATGATGTAATTGGAGTTAAGTTTCCGTGTGTAAATACTTAGTCGAGCATGTTGCTGTGTCGCGCAGGACTTTGAATAAAAGGAACAAAATTGTACAAAAAACTAACTAAAAAAACTAATAGTTGAATTTATGCTATTTCGCTAATCAGCATTGAAGTTTACACAAAAGTACCTATAACGAACATTCATAAACATACGTTTAATATAAAGGATAGGAATATTAAACTATCCCTCAACTTTAAATACCGTTTTAGTCTCACTCCAATAAAATATCCATACATATAAACGACACTGCACTGCTTAATGCTTATTTTTAGCCACAACTTCAGTTATGACTGGCAGAAATCATAGTTTTACGTTATAAGGTTTGTCTTGGAAAGTCTAGGTTTGCATTAATGGGCACCTAAACCACTAGATATAGAGTTACACAATGGACTATATGAAGTCATTGATGTTTTCAGATCTTTTATTCACACAAAAAAACCCGCAGCGCACTTGCCTTCATGTGTTGCAAGAACCATCCACCCATTTTGCTATCTTTAAAAGCAGCATTTCCTGTGAGTTTTCCTATGACTGTGACTTTACTATACTATTAAGTCTAAATAAAAGTACTTACATCACAAAAACTTACCACAACCAATAACTATTCATTCGCAACTTGTACAATCTCAGCACTATAACAAGCAAATAAACACTTATTTTCCGCTGTCCTTCTCAATAAACATTCGTAAGGAAAACGAGGCTATTAAGTAGCGTAATATATCTTGTAGAACGACGGTTTAATAGTGGTAGAAAAGTAATAAAAGCAATTATAGAAGCATAAGTAAAAGTTTGCGGCCGGCAGCCGTCGCAGGAACTTCTGCCAATTATAACTAATGTCGGAAGCGTGGTTGAGACTCTCATAAAAATGGATTATTAATAATGATAATGAAGTTTTTGTAGGCTGTACGTAAACAGGGTAATTATTTTTCTAAAACTCTAAGTTTAAAGAAAAATATTTGTGATTTATTAGTAATATTTCGAATGCCTGTTTGCTTTTCAATGTCTGTTTACATGCAATGAAAATAATGTCCATGTTAATACTAAATACGTAAATGGGTAACGAACCACCGTTCATAGATGGAAAAACCGTGATGTGCATATTGCGCGTTTCGGTTTTAGTCTATGGATTTCCGAATGCTCGAAGTAAAAATTAGGTCGACGGTGCATCGTTGACTGATGTTCTGTAGCTGAGGTATCACCTACAGTCGATATCTGACATAAAAAAAACCGACCTAGTGCGAGTTGGACTCGCGCACGAATGGTTCCATACGATTATCTATAAAAACGGAAAAATAATCACGATTGTTGAATGGGAGCCCCCTTAAATATTTGTTTTCAAACTCAAACATTTCCGGTCCCGTTTTACCCTATGGGGACGGAACTCTAAAAAGAGATAGATTTCATAATATGTTTGTCATCGGTAATCTGGAACAATAGCCTATCCGCGTAGGTACTTTTACTACTTAAAAAGCTATACTATCTCTGAATAGGTTATATTTAATTTTATTATCCAAATAAAATATAGAGTTCAGTTTAAAATAAGTAAATGAAGCCGAAAGAAATTGTTTTTAATAAAATAAATAATTAATTCCTCATTCATTGAGCTAGAAGTCTCCTTTGATATGAAATAAAATGTAAATAACTAAATAGTGGAACATAAAAGCATATTTTAGCATTACATGTATGTAAAAGTATGTAAATAATAAAAGCTTCAACACATTATATACACCTTCAGGATCTTAATTTTTTTGAGTATAGATATACATTTTTGATTTCCCCTTGCATATCCAATAAACAACACTTTAAATGGATTTTCGAATGCTCGAAGTAAAAAAAAAAGTAGGTCGGCAGCGCATCATTGACTGATGTTCTGTGGCTATCATCAGTCATCACCTACCATCAAGTGAACCTCATGCTGGTCTATCGATATCTAAATAAAATATCAAAGTATATCTAAACATTTATTTATATCGCTTATGAGGTAACTAAATAATGTATATGTACCTACATATTAATTAGTACAACTCCGATTTGTTGCTCATTAAAATTAAATATTTATTTAGGATAGCAAAAACAAATTCTCGAGCAAGCAAAAAACGAAAATGCTTATTATTATTACAATTAACTCATTTTGTTGGAGCACACGTAGATTTCCCATTTTGAAATTAATTATTTGCAATTCCCCTAATTTCATCCGCGTAGGTATGTGATTAACTATTAGGTAAATATCACCAGGGTCGTAGTTAAAATACTCCAATACCTGTTTCTTAAAATCAAAATAATTCGTTGCTCCTTTTTTACGCAAAACAGGCTTATATTAGCTTACTAGTAACACACCCCGGCTTCGCACGCGTTTAATGTACTAAACACAAAATAGGCCTATGTTACTCGCTCATAATGTATCTTTTGGTGAAAGAATTTTTAAAATCGGTCCAATTGTTTTTGAGTTAAATCGTAACAAACATACAAACAAATTCTTTCCTCTTAATAATATTAGTATAAATATAGAAGAGCGGATTTGTAAAAAAATTGTTTCAATAAATATATTATTTTAAAAGCATTTTCGAATATTATATTAACGAATCTTCTCGTTATTATTTGAAAATATTATTATTGTAAAACCTTCGTAATATGCGTGCAGCTATTTGAGTATGCACGATATTTATACAGAGGGTCGACTTAATTGAATTTTAAATGTATAGGGCCGATCTATCATAGTGAACGAGGAACATATACAATACAAAGTTATGTTTATATGTATAAAAGGGAATAATTAATTTTATAAGTAAATAAAATAGTTTATAATTTGGTCGATTAAATAAGTATTTTCATTTACAAACATAGAAATTAATAACTAGGGTAGAAGTATAGTTAACGTTTGTCTGTTGTTTGTGTATACATAATAAGTTTTGTTTTAATAATTACACCAAATGTTATATACTTTATGAGTAAGTTAAATGCGTAAAATCCGATCACTATTGTAACATGATAATCCTGGAGATTGGTAACTCGCCAGGAGTCCAGGACTCCACTTCCAACTGGCGCCTAGCCAGATCAAATAAGCTTAGTGATGTACCTAAATATACTTATATTTTTAATAAAACGATACATACTATTGAAGTTAAGTCTCATGACAAAACAAACATAATATCAAAGGGTTTAGATTAATAGTAGCAGTCGTTTAATTGGCGATTAAAACATTGCACTTAGCTGTTTAATTTCGTTTAGATAGATCTAATTACTGATATATTTTTGCTTCGCCATTATACTAAAGTAAATACCATTTGTCTAAGCTTGGGTCTAGACAGCGTGTAAATTTCTTGGCGAGTGTTATAGGCTGCGTACAGATAAATGAATTATTATTATAATATGAAAATGATAATTATTAAATAATATCTAGTATTTCTATTATTGTGCATTGTATGGACATTGTATGAAAAGCTTTTAAATATCCAATAAAATAGACAATAATATTAGATTGTAGGTATATGACTGTTTAATTATAATCATTATAAAACTATTAGCTATAGCCTCTTATTAGTTTTACTGCAGTTGATTTTTCAAAGTTATATTATAATAATATTTATTAGCGTAATATCCCTCTATGATATATTATTAACCGGATCTTAACCTTTCTTTTACATCCCTTCGCTTTACGAATTTTTAAATTAATTTTTATTTTTAATATACGCTTTTATTTCTTAGATAAGTATTACAATAATGGAAATGGTATTTTTGCAGTAATTATAGTACATGATTATAGTTTTTTTAATTATTATTAATCTGTACTGTTCCAAAATGACTTGTATCCAAGACAGAATTGTAACAGTTAAGAAAATGTTCCAACTTCCACCAGTTTCGCGGGTTTTTAAATGTCAAGTTTTCAATTGACATAAATATTAAATATACCGCAATAAAATGTGTAAACTTTCAAATAAATAAATAAAACATTCAGAAATGTTCAAATATAATTGATTCTCTATATTAATTAGTATTATGTAATTTCTATAAAGTGTCTTATTAAAGTGTATTACAATGAGTTCTCTTCTGTCCGCTGAACTTTCGGCAACTTGCAATGCTTTGGGTACTTTTAACAAAAAAACTGGAAAATATCTGATAGATGACTTCACCTTGAACACAGTTAAGGACCTTATTAGATATATGAGAAGGGATGGAGAGGATCATGAGATTCGGATGCACTTGGGTCAAACAAATATTCTGCAAAGTGATTTGTTACCAATGTTGATTGACCATTGGGAGAACACTGAACTTTTTGATGTTACTTTACGGTAAGTCACAATTTTTAATATAATATCATAATCATTTATGTGTGTTATTTAAAAGAATTGTACTTGCTATGTTTTGTTTTGTATTTTTTTTCTTTTACCAGCAATCAAAACATAAATCTAATATAAAGACCTAGTAAAACTGCATTCTAAATTATAATATTAATTAATCCTACTGTTTATCAACATACATAATATTTTGTTTTAGACTAATTGTTAACTTGACAAACCCAGCGCTGTTACTATACAGAGAGGAAGTCCCAGTAGAACGAACAGCTCGCCACAATTACTTACAGATTCTCTCTCATTTACAAGCATACAAGGAGGAGACATTCAGTAAAGTTGAAACTTGGCAGGTGTTTGCTAAAAAGCTTGCTAAAATATTGGAAATTGTTAGTTTCTTTATCAACTTATTTTCATTATTATTTCCTGTATGTCTAATTATTGTTATTAATGAAAATACTGATATGTTTCTCAATTAATTTTATCAATTGAAATGTAATAGTATATTTTAATTTTATATAAGTTATTTTTAGATTGATCTGTTTTATTTAAATTATATAAAAATATTTTGTATAAAAATCGATATTATTTAAATTAAGCTTTAGCCTAGACTAGGATAGCATTACTTCTGAGCAATTATATATGTATATTTTATAGCATTTATTATTATAGTAATGCATTTTATTTTTAATAGGATTGGTCTGAAAGAGATGAGGATACAGGGTTGGTTATAGAAAGGATATTAATTCTAATAAGAAATGTGTTGCATGTCCCTGCTGATTTGGACAAGGAAAGAAGACCAGAAAATGATGCTAGTGTTCATGATCAGGTAGACAATTTTTTTAACTTAAAACTTTTTCATGATTTATCTGAAAGTTACTTAACAAAATATTATGTGTTTCATTTTCTCTAAATCTTGTTCTCTTACTCAGTCCACTAGTAGGTATAATATATGACATGCAAATACTGCAGTACTAAAACTTATTGCTATTATAGATAACATAGAAAGAGATGTCAAACTTTACCCGATTTTTAAATTGATATTCTTTATGAGTATAATAACTGATAAGATCTATCTGAAACACAAAATTAACATTCTTATTCATTTTAGGTCTTATGGGCATTAAATCAGTCAGGAATCCTTGACATAATACTGTATATGTCATCAGAAAACGAAAAACAGTATTTCATGCATATCTTAGAAATCATCACTCATTTGCTGCGGGAACAAAACCCATCAAGTTTGGCTGATGCGGCTTTACAGCGCAGTGTTGATGAAAAGTTGCGAGATGAACAAGAATTACTGACTATAAGAATGTCGGAGACTAAAGAAAGGGTTGATAAAATCAGACAGTACTCTTCAACTAGGTTTGTTTCAAATATCAATATTTAAAAAAAAATATTAATTTATGTGTTCAAAGTGTAATTATTCCAGCATTATACTGTTAGCAACTATGTTGAACATAATATTGTCTTTTATTAACGCAAGTATCACACATTTAAATAAAATACTGTATACCGGATTAAAACGCGATTTATTATTTATATTGTGTCTGTCTCCCCGTGACCACGGTTGCTGTAAAGCATCCGAAACGTCGGGATAAATAATTTAAACAACATAAATAATAAATCACGTTTTAATCCGGTATACAGTATTTTATTTAAACTATGTTAAAGTTAAATTTCAGCAACGCACCTAAGTTATGGATACACACAATGTTCATGGGTGGTGTAAGGTGATGAACACTTACCATATAAAAGTAATGAATAGCAGTTATCACTAACCATCAGATAAGCTGCATGGATGCTCTAATGCATCAATATAGGCAATTGAAATAATGCTGAACTCTGATTTAAACATGACTCCTTTGATTTTATACAAGGATTTTTAGTTAATTGAGTACTATACTCCTTACATTACATTTATTAATTGTACATATTCTTTGTTGAATGTAAAACTATAACAAACAAAAAACATGTATCTAAGTGCCATATTATTTATGCTATAACTATAATTTTTATATTTATATTGTATAAAAATAATGTGGTAAAAAATTATTATATAAAATTATAAATATTGCTCTATATATCAGAAATTATTCCCATCATTTTTCTTGTAGGTACTCAAGGTTCGGAGGCACCTATGTGATACAGAATATGAAATCTATTTCGGATAATGATCTAATCTGCCTCAAACCGCTCAATAAAATATCCAATCTAGATTTCAATGGTAGCAAGAAATCAAAACTAGTTAAACCTAAGAACAGACGGCCGGTAGAAAGTGGTGCTATGGAACGCAGATCACCATTTGCAGTGAGGTTTGTAAAACTACCGTTTGATTCCTGGGGCTAATTAAAACATCGATAGGGCTCATAGGAATTTTACTTGATGTTTGTATCACCATCTTATTTGAAATTATAAATAATTAGTACTACAAGTCAACAGACTCAAAACATGTCTGCCCATAATATGTTATCTATAACTTATATACTTCAAAATATAAGGTATTTGTAAAAGTTCCATCAAAAATAATTAATCTGTTTCGTAGATTAGCCTGAAAAATTGTTTTCTTAATATACAAATCTCACCTACTTACCTGAAGAGAAAATGAATCAGTGAATCAGACAGATCTTAAAAATTCACTACTTATGTTATTGAATTCTCTACTAATGCTATTATTTTGTAATATATACTTTGAAATAATATCTAACTTTAAATAAATTCTAAATTGTTTAATATTTTTAGACTATTTCTTAAGGAATTCTGCATAGAATTCCTAAATTCATCGTACAATCCTTTGATGCACTACGTCAAAGACGTATTAGTGAGGGCGAAAGCCCAACAGAACGACGAGTCGTACTACCTGTGGACTATGAAGTTCTTTATGGAGTTTAATAGAGTACATAAGTTCAACGTAGCTTTAGTTAGGTAAGTTTTTTTATTGTTTATTACCATTCTCAATATTAGGCCATCCATACACTACGTCAGGGGGAAGGAGTCAATAAAGTGTGACATTTGAAGTATTAATGTCAATCTTTAATTGTTTAAATAAAATACTGTATATCGGATTAAATCGCGATTGATTATTTATATTGTTTAAATTATTTATCCCGACGTTTCGGATGCTTTTCAGCAACCGTGGTCGCGGGGAGACAGAAAGATGACAGTTGTCTGATTTTTTATCCGGTATACAGTATTTTATTTAAATGTGTGATACTTGCGTTAATAAAGGACAATATTAATCTTTAACTGTATAATGAAAATCTTAAAAATATTTCCTACCTTATCTTTAGGTACCAGACGGTTGAGGGGATAAATGTGATTACCATTGACTAGGACAGGGGGGGATGTAATTTACAGATATGTTTTGCTGTCCTTTTAAAGGACCAAGAGAGAATAGTAATAGTGTAGTTGGGGCCTTATGAGCCCAATCCCACTTATCCGGTCAGTCTTTTTGCCCTGAAACCGGACGCCGGACGTGGGTGTTCACATTATATCCGATCAGTCTGTTTTGCTGGAAAGTCGGTGGTTCGACTCGCCGCCAGTTTACGTTTGTATTTCGTACGCGATGGACGGTGACGACGATGTTCTTATATTGTGGTGGTATTTGAGACGAATGAGACGAAAAAGAAGTAGAAAACTCCTTCACACTCATCCGATTCGGGAGTTTTGACTGATCTTCGCAGTGGCAAAACGTCCGTCAAATAACTCGGATCAGTCTTTTTTCCCGGATCAGTCATAATGTGAACAGCTCCATACAAATTGTACTGCCACTGGCACATCCGCCTATTTAGACTGACCGAGAAAAAATACTGATCGGATAAGTGGGAACGGGCTCTAAGACTTCACAAATCCAAATATAACATCTGTTTAAAGTATTGATTCTACTGTAATCAAAGCATTTAGCACTTAAAGCTAATGAAAAAAGAAATGGTTCTTTCCTTAAACAAAAATAACATGTAATGAATAAAACACATTTTGCTAGTGTCTGCATTGTCCTATGTGAGACTTTGTATTTCAAATTGTAACAGTTGATGGTCTGCAGCGCCATCTAGCGAGTTTTGTACCTTCGCGGACATATGCAGAACAACTCACCAAAGTTTCATCATAATCGGATTAATAGTTTTGGAGTGCATAGAGTGATTGATTTTTATTTAAGAAATAAGAAAAATTTATTCATTGCCACACTCCTAAAATACATTCTATATTGAAATTACATTTTTAATCGTAACTTAAACTAAATACATAATATTATGCTGTGTGGCGAAAGAAAAGGCCGATGCTCAGCTTGTGCTGTAAACCAATACTGGCTACAACGCTGATTTTCAGCATCTGCCTGGGTAACTTTTGGAGTGCCAGAAAACACGTTAAGATAATTTAAAATAAAAGTAAATAAAAATCATTAAAATAAAATAATACTAAAAACAATTATAATATACATACATACATATATATCACGCCTCTTTCCCATTGGGGTAGGCAGAGATCACGGAATTCCATATGCTCCGATCCTTACATACCACTTTCGCTTCTTCTACTTTCATCAATGCTTTCATACACACTCGACGGTTACGAGTACTTTTGATCTGGCCCTTTTGCAGAACGTCCCCGATCTGATCGAGGTACGTTCGCCTAGGTCGACCACTCCCGACTCTCCCACTCACACCAGTTTCATAAATCTTTTTCGTTTCCCTACTTTCATCCATCCTTTCTACATGCCCAAACCACCTCAACATACCTTTCTCAATTCTCGTCACTACATCGTCTTTTACTCCACAACGCTCTCGATAATAATATGCCCGCCAACTTTATATAATTAGACAATGTTATAGACGTATATACGTAAATACTATAAAATATAATAAATGTGACATAATATAAAATATATAATTATATAGTAATGTTCAGTGTATTTCGATTTTATCTCATTAGAATCCTTATTCCAGTGAGACAATGTCAATACCCATGTTTCATTACGTGCAACAACAATTGGAGAAATACTACGACATGATACGTATGGAGAAAAAGAAATTCTCACCTTGGGTCCGCAGAATGCATCTCGCTCTGCGGTGTTACAAAGAGCTGCTGAACACTCTGTTAGCGATGGACAAGTGCAGTGACACATCCGTGAAGGAGTCCGCTAAAGTTATTAAGAGTAATGTGTTCTATGTGCTGGAGTACAGGGAGTTCATATTGTCAATTATCTTGAACTATGATGAGAATAAAATGCCAAGGTATGTTTTTGTATGAGAAGGAGGGCATATTTTTGTTGTCGTACTTAAACTCTGGCTCGTTCAATAATACTGTCACATGTTTTTGAAAATTTGAAGAATTCGAAAATTTATAGACCGTAACCGAAATGCGTAATCTGCACTTGACGTCTTTTTCATCCATTATGGTTCGGGTTCCCCGTAATTTATTTATTTATTCTATGTTTTTGCTCGAATTGACCAAATGTTTACAAAAATATATGAATAGAAATCTAGATTAGCTTGAATTAGGTCTAGATTTATTATTTAGGTCGGCCGAGATTTCTTAAATTGGGCTTCGGTAAAAGGGCCAGAGAAAATGTCGGCCATTGAAGCTGTCCAGCCGGCCTAGCATGACAACCGCGACAATTTTTTTTCCGTTTTCTCGTGTTTTAATCGATTATCTCTTTATTTCTTCCGGGTTTAACATGACAATTACACTTAAAACTCGACTTTTAATATCAAAAATAGATATATTTGTCGATCGAGATATATTTTCTTTCAAAATTGTCGATGTCGAGATAAAATATATCTAGATATCTAACATCTTAGTTTGTCTTCACTCGTCCGCGAGATATCTCGTGGCGGTCATGCTAGGCCGGCAGGGATCGAGTGGGTCAATACATTTGATAGCGCCCCGGGCACAGGGGACCTTCGATGGGGCGCTAACCAAGACCCTCAACTTCGCTAACTGAAACATATATTAAAGAAGCACTTGATGTTTGCTTAAGATAAATGAGTTTTAATTTTTTTTATATGTTTACTTTTTTATTTTAGATCATATCTGTTAGATTTAATAGAAACAGTGCACTTGTTTTTAAAAATGTTGGAACATTACTGTAAGAAGACCGGATTAGTTGTGCAAAAGAAAGTTCGTAAGAAGGCGAAAGGAACAAGTGAGTCTTTTATTAAAAAAAAATTTTTTTTTACTTAAATTAAGATCTTGGATGATATACATATTTTACCTTAATGTTTTACAGTAATATATTAAGGCATTTCAGACAGTCTAGTACAACAGAAAAAACTGAACGCTACAAAATTATAATGTACCTTAAAATGTTAAAAATAAGTAATATTAAATAAAAAACTATAATGACTAGACCAAAAGGTACAATATGTGGTCTTATTGACTTCTAGTCTACATTAGGGTAAAGGGAATAACTAAAATATACATATATAAGGATTATAAAACATAATTGAAAAAGGATTTGATAATAGAGTATATACTAATATATCTTTGCTTTTAGTTTAGTTATCGACAGAAAGTGTACTTATATAAATAAAATACTTCGGATTAAAACGCGGTTTATTATTTATATTATTTATGCCGACGTTTTGGATGCTTTTCTGCAACCGTAACCGTGGTCGCGGCACATTTTCGTTATTCCGATCGGGTAACGACTTGTTTTAAGTATTTTTTGTATTATATTCGAAACACAACACCACTTATGCATATTTAAAATGAAACGAAATGAAAATTAATTTAGTTTGGAAGAAAACTTTACCACACATACAAAAAAATAAATAAATGAAAACAATTGTAAGATATCTTCATCTTAAAAACAAAACCAAAATCTTAATAACGAAATGAACTGTGTGGCACTGGTCTTCCAAAACTGGAATCTACTCAGTTACAATAAGCACAACGCTGATTTTCAGTGACCCCATTGTGTGACATTTGGAGCTGAAGTGACAATTTATGTCAATGGATTTAAGAGTAAAATAATAGAAACAATTGTGGCACTAAAATACAGAATACATAAAGATGTAAAAGAAATGTAACTAAAAAATAAACGTAATAATAAAGAAATAAATAATATTTATATACTAGCAATCCGCCCGCTTCGCACGGGTGCAATATATCAGATCATGATAATAGAATCGTTCGAGTAGTTTTATATGGATAATTTTCCCCGTTTTTGCAACATTTTTCACTGATGCTTCGCTCCTATTGGTCGCAGCGTGATGTTATATAGCCTAAAGCCTTCCTCGATAATTGGACTATCCAACACAAACACAAATCAATTCGAACCACTTCCTGAGATTAGCGCGTTCAAACAAACAAACTCTTCAGCTTTATAATATTGATAATAAAGAATAGATATGGGAAAATAAAAAAAAGTCACAAAGTAATTCAGGTAGACACAGAAGCGACTCGAGCGTGAACACACGCCTCGTCAAAGTAACTCGCTCGCTGTTCGCCCATTCAAATATAATTGCTTACGGATTAGTCTGTCTGAAATGCCTTAAAAGGGTAACTACGACGTTCGTTGACTAGCCGTTGCCTGTGACTGTTCTCGTTTTACTAGCTGTATTTTTAATCGACTTCAAAAAAGGACGTTCTCAATTCGTCTGTATGTTGCTTTTTTTGTATGTTTGTTACGCAATAACTCCGCAAGCTATGGATGTATTTGGACGATTCTTTTTTTTGTTTTGTTGGGCATATTTCAGAGGTGGTCCCATATAATATAGAGTTCAAAATCATCAAAAATAACTGTTAATAAAAGTACCAATAATGTTGTCGACTGTCCTTTAAGGCTCTTGCTTTAAAGTTATTTCAATATAATTTTATACTTTTTAGTTTAAGTTTTTACTATATATGTAGTTGTAGTTTTGAAGTCGATTTTTTTTTGAAAATTTTACGGCCTGGTAACCTTTAAGCCAAATATTATAAAATATATATTTTATCGAATAGGTACAAGTGTTTTAGTCTTATTGGCTTAAAGGTATCCGCATTTAAAATAAATTATCGTATTTGTTGTTCGGCATATTGGAGCGGAGTTAACATTACCTAAGTTTCGGTACTTAAAAAAAAACGGAGGGCCAAAAAAGAAAATTTCGGAATTCTCAGTAATTTGTTAAAGTTTATTAAGATACACACAAAAAAACTGGCCAAGTGCGAGTCGGACAAAACTACAAACGTAGTTAAATACAGATTTTTCCAATAAAGATGAAGTTTATTAATTCTCTTAGAGACACGTAAAAAAAGAGTAACCTCTTCTACTCTTTTTTAGAACAGAAATCCCGTCCACCCAAACCGCAACCCCCCAAGCCGGACATCCCGCAGTGGGAGGCGGTGCGGGAGCAAATGGCGGTAGTTCTCACCTCGCGGCTTGAGAACTACCCTCCGCCGTTCGACGCGGCTTCAGACACGCCTATCGATCATCAGAAGTACGCGGTATTTGATTATAATTGTTTTTTTTATATAAGAGAGAGCTAGCATGACTATCAAGAGATATCTCGCGGACGAGGAGAAGGCAAACTAAGATATAAGATATCTCAATATATCGCCATCGACAACTTTGATAGACAAGATATCTCCATCGATAAATATCGACTTCCTACTTTCGACATTAGAATTCGAGTTTTTAGTGTCATGTTAGACCCGGAAGACATAAGAGATAATCGATTTAAACACGAGAAAAGGGTGGACAAAATTTTGTCGTGGTTGTCATGCTAGGCCGGCCTGATGGTAAGTAATCACCACCGCCCATAGGCTTCCGCGACGCAAATGTCTTAGAAGCGTTGTTGGTCTTTTAAAAAAAATAGTCTCTTATCGGATCGTATTTAGTTGGAAACATTATATTCAATATCAGACGAACTTGAGGTCCACTCAATGGTAGATGATATACAGAACATCAGTCAATGATGCGCTGTTGACCTGTTTTTTAGTTCGAATGAACCGTTTAATCCTCGAAGTGACCAGACGTGGGGAAGACACGCTTACCGAAAATCATAAATATATAGTCATGGTAAGAATCGAACCCGCGACCCATTGGAGCGTTATGGTTTATGATTCTTTGTTTTTTCTGAAGGAAAACTTAAAATAATTTAAATTATTGAGCTTAACAAGCACACTAAACACTTGTGGGTAGTTAGACAATCTAACATACACTAAAAACAGTTGAAATAAATGTTACATATTCATTGCACCCCCTTTTCCCCGCAATAGCAGTATCGACACCCCTCTGACGCATCGGGCCAATATAAGGAAGCGGACACCACAAATCGGAGTCTTTAATCGTGTACCTCACATCGGTCCGTATGAGCCCACAAAATTAGTTATAAGCTTACATTGTAATTTAATTTAATTAAAGTAATTTTCAAATAGTTTTGGTTTTTTTTGGGATCCACCGCTGGCCCTCACGTAATTGGCGCAGTCGGTAGGATCGTTGAGTCAGTGCGCGTATATGAACTATCCGTAGATCGACTACGTAATAAAGTGCGCGGACTGATAGACTTTCAAGTTGAATCAACGATCTACAAGAACCGAGGACAGCGGACCACACACAGCGCATCCAGAAATCGATGCATAAAGGTGTCGCCATATTCGTCGAGATGTACATGTAAGTTGCACATTTCTTACGATTGGTTGTTACATTCCTGTGTGTTCCCAAATTTTCCAAAATTTTCCATCCTAGGAAAACCCGGGGAATCGAAGCCCCAAGAGTTGCCTCTCGCATCGAGCTGAGAGATCGCAACAGAAATTTAGATTTAGAAATTTTAGAAAGTATATTAGAAGAAAACATGGAAGGTGAAACTTCCCAGAACCGTATAGCTATTGCACAAGATGCACTCTTAGACAAAATTTTAAGGGCACTAAAATTCGTGCCTAATTTTGACGGAAGTGCATGTAATTTAACTAGATTCTTAAACCTTTGCGATACACTAGTAGTGACTTATGCAAATCCAAACCCAGGGAATGATATTACGAATTTAGCATTGATTAACGGCATAATTAATAAAATAACTGGCGCCGCTGCCAGAGCCCTATCAACAAATGGGGCCCCTCAAAATTGGAATGGCATAAGGAGCACTTTAGTTAATAGCTTCTCAGACCACAGAGATGAGTCTACCCTATATACTGACTTGTCACAGTTAACTCAAGGATCAGATAGCCCACATGTATTTTATGAGCGTATCCAAAATTTATTGAGTACAATTATTACATACATAGAAGTTCACGATAATTTAGAGACCACTATCCAAGCAAAACGCACTTTATATAATAGTCTTGCACTGAAAACTTATTTAAAAGGTTTAGAGGAACCTCTGGGCTCACGCATACGATGTATGAGACCAGAAACATTAGATATAGCATTGCAATACGCAAAGGAGGAGATGAACATAATTTATCTCCAAAATAAAAATGCAAAAAGACAAAACTTTACATCTCAAATACCTAGCTCGTCACTGCCTCTCAAACCTATTAAATATGATATCAATCCACAGTTTGAAAAATCATTTAATTTACAGAGATTAAATAATGTTCAACATTTTAATAATTCATATAAGCCTCCTATGTACCACCAGCAAGGTCCTTCAAGGACACAACAAATGTTTAAAGCGTTGCCCAGGTCAAATATGTCTACAGGATTTAGAATTCCACCTCGTCAACCAATACCTATGAAGAATTATCCTCAGCCCATGAGTGGTATTAGTCACCCTGTTGCTCGTGTTTTACCCCCTACTGTAACTGGACATGACTGGAGAGTTCATGGTAATCCACCTCCAAACAATTACTTTAAAACTCGACAGATTAATAATAACGAACTGAATAACTCATATTTATATAGCGACTATGACTATGACGAATATTACGATCCATCTGACTTTCAGCAATATGACCCTAACTACTTACCTTATGACTCTACAACAACTGACGAATATAATGTAACTGAGTTTTCTGAACAGCCGGAAACTGTAAATCCTGAAAATAGTGAGTCGGAATCTTCCAAACAGGATTTTTTAAAGGATCGGAAAATAAATTTCCCAGAATAGAACTAAATTTACAAAATCAAAGACAATTACCATATATTCTAGTTACAATTAACCCGGATCTCCCACCTTTAAAATTTTTGATCGATACAGGTGCTAATCAATCTTTTATAACACCTGAAGTAATAGAAACTTATTTTCCGAACTTTCATTTAAACTTCGAACCATTTATCGTTTCCAACGTACATGCTACTACCAAGAATGATTATACAATATATGTACCGTGTTTCAAAGAATTCAACGACAATGATTGGATAAAATTATTCGTATATAAATTTCATAATTATTTCGATGGTTTAATTGGGTGTGACCTCCTTCAAAAATGGTCAGCAAAAATTGATCTAGAATCTAGAAAATTAATAACGAAATTCGCATCTAACTCCCTATATATGTACAAGTCCGATAGTGTAAATTTATGCGAAACCATTATCCCAGCTAATTCTTCTAAATTAATACGTGTGCCAACTTCTATATCCAAAGGTGACATATGTATTAAGAGTCAAAAAATCGGTAAATGTCATATAAATGAATGTATAACCACGGCAAAGAATAATCTCGCAGTTTTAGAAATTTCGAACCCCACAGATAGTGACATTATAGTTTCTTTGACGGAACCTATTAAAGCGTACATATTTAATGAACAGTCAAGTAGCTCCGTGTCATATGATACTTTTAATAACAATGCCCGAGCACGCGACGTCTTATCGCGTTTGCGCATAGATCATTTAAACGCAGAAGAGACAGCCAATATAAAAAATATTTGTAGAGAATATTCAGACATTTTTCATCTAGAAGACGAACCTCTGACATTCACAAATAAAATCAAACACTGTATTAATACGACCGATGAATTGCCCGTTCATAGTAAAACATATAGGTACCCATATATACATCGTGAAGAGGTTCAAAATCAAATAAAAAAAATGTTAGAGCAAGGTATTATTAGACCTTCTACTTCCGCATGGAGTGCACCTATATGGATAGTACCAAAGAAAAGTGACGCATCTGGAAAGGTTAAGTGGCGATTAGTCATTGACTTTAGGAAGTTGAACGATAAAACGATCGACGACAAGTATCCGATTCCGAATATTACAGATATTCTAGATAAGTTAGGTAAATGCCAATATTTCTGTACTTTAGATTTGGCTAGTGGATTTCATCAGGTAGAAATGGATTTCAAGGACATTCACAAAACAGCATTTAGTGTGGAGCATGGTCATTACGAATTCCTTCGAATGCCAATGGGATTAAAAAATTCTCCGTCCACTTTTCAACGCGTTATGGACAATGTCCTGCAAGGTCTCGTTAACAAGATATGCGTAATATACCTAGATGATATTTTGGTGTTTGGTACCTCCCTTCAGGAAATGATGAACAATCTCAAAGAAGTATTTCAACGCCTAAGAGATTCTAACTTCAAAATTCAGATGGATAAATCTGAATTCCTTAAACGAGAAACCCCTTATTTAGGCCATGTAATTACGACCGACGGTGTCAAACCTAACCCAGATAAAATCAAGGCCATAGCAAACTATCCCATACCAAAAACAAATAAGCAAATCAAAGGTTTTCTAGGACTATTAGGATACTATAGGAAATTCATTCCCGATTTTGCGAAAGTTACGAAACCCCTTACATCATGTCTCAAAAAAGGCGCTACTATTACCTTATCGCCAGAATATATCAAATGTTTCGAACACTGTAAAACTTTATTGATGAATGATCCTATCCTACAGTACCCCGACTTCTCTAAAGACTTTATACTAACGACAGACGCATCAAATATCGCATTAGGAGCCGTTTTATCCCAAGGTTCAATAGGCAGCGATAGGCCCATAGCATACGCATCCAGGACTCTTAATACTAGTGAACAAAATTATTCTACAATCGAAAAGGAGTTATTAGCCATCGTTTGGGCTACTAAGTACTTTAGGCCATATCTTTTTGGACGTAAGTTTCGAGTAGTCACCGACCATAAGCCTTTACAATGGCTTATGAATTTAAAGGAGCCAAATTCCCGTTTAACAAGATGGAAACTAAAACTCTCCGAATACGATTTCAATGTAATATATAAAAAGGGCAAGTGTAATACGAACGCTAACGCGCTGTCACGTATTGAAATACACAATGACGAAGCTATGTCTTTAGTAGTTAATACGTCACAGGTCTCACGTCATCATAGTACGTCATCGACGCTTACGGCAGCGTCACGAAATAGCAACTCTTCCTCATCCACTCTGACCGCACCAGAAACACGCGAATTCCAATCACCACAAAGTTCTTCACATACTGAAACCGCTCATACTAGCACTGAAAACCCCATTCTTGAAATTCCTATAAGTGAAGACCCTTTAAATAAATTCCGCAGGCAGATATTAATTAATATAGTAAATCACCTACCACGAATTAAGCCCGTCATTACGAAACCATTCGAAAAGTTCTCACGCGTCTCAGTTCAAGTTCACGTAGATAACCTAGAACAAGGAACTATCGATCTTATTAAAAAATATGTGGATCCAAATACTCGTACAGCGATTTTAGTTCAGCCAATAGATAGAATGCTTCATATTGTTCCTATTATTCAAAGAACCTTTAGAAGTTCCTCTATGAAACTTTTACTCGTCAAACGGCAAACTGAAAATGTATCTGACTATCTAAACCAACAGGATACCATTAAAAAATATCACGAAGGTAAAACCAACCACCGTGGTATCAATGAGACGTATCACTCTTTGTCACAATGTTACTTTTGGCCTAATATGAAATCAGATATAACAGAATATATAAATCGTTGTTCAATATGTAACTGTGCGAAATATGATCGCAACCCAATACAGCCACAGTTTAAAATCGTACCTCCACCTTCGAAACCCTTTGACCTACTACACGCCGATGTACTTACCATAGAACAGGAAAAATATTTAACTTTAATAGACGCATTTTCTAGATATGCTCAGGCGTATCGTATAAGTGACTGTACAGCCCCTAATATCGTAAAATCATTGCTATCGTTCATCACCCATCACGGTTCACCGATGTCCTTGACTACTGACCAAGGAACCGAGTTTACAAATCAGGTTGTAACTGAATTTTTACGTCTCCACAAAATCCATCATCATAAGATCGCTGCGCACACCCCGAATGAAAACGGCTTGGTAGAACGTTTCCATAGTACTCTCTTAGAACATCTTCGAATATTAAAATTAAAATATAAAAATTAATCTGCCACCACTTTAGTACCTTACGCGATTTTAGCCTATAATAGCTCCATACATAGTTTAACTAAATGTAGACCCTATGACGTAATCACCGGACATTATGATCCAAGATACTGATTTAAATTTATCCGAACGATTATTACAACAATATATGCAAAACCATCGTAGTAAAATGGATACAGTATACCGACTTATACATGACTCATCGTTTTCCGAACGCGAAGCGATAATGACGCAACGAAATACTCACCGGGAACCCGAAGTACAGTATGATCCCGACCAAGAGGTATATGTACGAAATCCGATAGCAGCTAGACAAAAGCTAGCCACGCGCTATACGCAAGATAAGGTCATAGCTAACTTACCTATACACATATATACTTCTCGCCGACGCGGACCGGTAGCGAAATCTAGACTAAAACGACAAAAGACACATAAAAATTCTACTTTGTTACAGGTACCTAATACTGATACTGACAACCCTGGCCCAAGCACAAGAAATTCGACTTGACAGCCTTGACAATGGACCTGGCATATTTCCCTTTAAACTAGGAGACACTAAAATTATTTCTCACTATCACGTTTTCCTGAAAGACATTAACATAGACCTCCTAGAACAACAAGTACTTGACTTACAGGCGAAATTGACTGAAACTATTCATAGACTACCGAACGGTTACTTATTACGTTTCAAGAGTCAAATTGACTATATTAATAATAAATTAAATAGAGTTACATTACAGTTAAAATCATTCGAACCGGACTCCAGAGTTAAACGAGGCATTATTAATCCATTGGGTACTCTTATCAAATTTATTTCTGGGAATCTCGATCATAACGACGCTCTGAGATACGAGACAGCTATTAATTATTTAAAATCAAGTAATAAAGAATTAAGTTCTAGTTTTAATCAACATATTTCACTTTTTAAGGAATATAGCATTCAACAAACTCAGGTATTGAATAATTTAACAGATAATCAAATAAAATTAAGCAAAGCTCTTAACTATATTATAAACTCAAGTAACTCGGACAATCAAGGTGTAATTCGATACTCCCACCTGTCGCTAATATTCAACACTATAAGCGATAACGTGCAGGAGTTATATATCGAGATAATTAGAATAGAAAATATATTAGCATTTAGTCGCACTATGTCTTTGCACCATTCTATATTAAATATTAATGATTTAAAATTAATGTTAAGAAAATTAAAAAATCTGTATGGCACAGATCAAATCTTAGATTTGGAGATAAGAAACTTTTACGATATAATTAGCTTAGGTTCATATTATATAGATAAGAAAATTGTGGTTGTTCTTAGGTTTCCTATTACCTTACCTTCAATGTTCCAACTTTATCAACTATGTCCTGTACCTAATATACATTCCGAAGTAATTATCCCATCCTATCCATATGTAGCAACTAATAATAAAGAATTTGTGTACATAGAGACAGAATGTCCGAAGATCAGCACATGGCACATCTGCGAGCAAAAACTACGTCATCAGATGAAGACTAACAAGGACTGCATCTACGAGATTATTCATTCTCAAGAAATAGACAAATCATGTTCCACAACGTCTATTACTATGTATAAGGAAGCTCTTATGGAACTAGACAGTCAGCATTATATATTATCATTCCCAAACCCTACAAAAGTTCAACTCATCTGTACCCACGAAAAATATGAAATACTTCGCGGAAGCTATTTCGCAACGATACCTAAATCGTGCATGTTAAAATCCTCCGAAATTACGGCCACCAACATCGACGACCGAATAAAGGGAAGCGGTGTTGAAATCATCAACTTTCCACGAATGGATAACATCACTCGACAAAATCAACCAGGTGTCCAACTAAATTCAATCGATCTCACGAAATTACACAACATACAGAATGGAATTACGATGAAAGCACCTGCAGACACATATGGCTCATTAAACATAATATACCACACAACGATTCCTTTGTACTTCGCGGTGATCACACTCTTGGGCGCAGCTGCACTTTTCTTCGTATTACGATATCGCCGGAATACTACATCTTCGAAAACAATTTCGAAAACGGAGAATAAGAACATGTCTACGCAAGAACTTCGAGCCGCAACTTTTGCTATAGATATTAATAGCAAATAGTTGCTCATCTTATGGGGGAGGTGTTACATATTCATTGCACCCCCTTTTCCCCGCAATAGCAGTATCGACACCCCTCTGACGCATCGGGCCAATATAAGGAAGCGGACACCACAAATCGGAGTCTTTAATCGTGTACCTCACATCGGTCCGGTTGAGCCCACAAAATTAGTTATAAGCTTACATTGTAATTTAATTTAATTAAAGTAATTTTCAAATAGTTTTGGTTTTTTTTGGGATCCACCGCTGGCCCTCACGTAATTTAAAACCAAATATTTACTATTTTTTAATAATAATAATAATAATAATAAAAAAATCAGATAAAGAGCCAGATATAATGATGCAATTTTAAAATATTAATTTTATAGAGAAGATTGTATGAAGAAGATTCAAAAACTGATGCGAGACCAAATGTATGAAGATGCCGTGGGCACCTTCAGAGCGGCCAGGTGAGTGGAAACAATAGATTTACCATCACTTTAAATCAATCGAGTACAATTCTGGAAGAGGTATATTTTATATAAGTTTTTATTCATTTGTAAAATTACTAGTTCAATTATTGTGTTCCCAAGGCTTTTAATGTATACTGTATCACAATAACTGTAAACAATTTATTGGCAAATAAATGATTTTTTTTAAATAAAATAAAAAATCGATACTCGTGTAAATACAGGACCATATAATTTGCAATTTGTTTAATAAATTTTTTATTCTCAGAGAAGTGTGGCCAGAAGAAGGGATTTTCGGTGCGGAGGGGATTCAAGAGCACGAAGAGTTGGACATGCTTGAAACTATATACAGCACAGACTTGGGGGTTGAAGTTACGGGTGTGTATTTATGAAATGAAATGAAAGATTTTTAATGGGCTTCCACACAAGATAAACGAACGATTATAGAAAAAAAATATATAAATATATACAGCTTAAACATTTATAAATTAGACGACAAGAGCTGTGTGGCCGCTCAAAGGGCAGTGACTCTCAGCTGATAAACACGGCGCTGGTTTTCAGTCACCCCCTTGTGACTCCCTTGTGATTTATGTAAATTATATAAATATCTAATGGTTTTTCTTCTACTAGAATGTGATGTTTTTCCATATTAGAACTATATTAAAACAATGGAAGTATAGATATGCATTAAGTAATGTTTAATTTATAGTTAGTTCTATACTTCCATAATAATATTATAAAGAGGAAAGATTTGTATTTTTGTATGTTATGAATATACTCAAAAACTACTGGACCGATCTTAAAAATTATTTCACCAATTGAAAGCTTCAACGAGCCGTGAAACGCACAACCGATAATTGGACGCTGTTAAGCAATACAGTGTCAACCCACATGGTTGCCATTTTGAGAAAATTGAAATTGCGGTTTGAATTAGGTTTTATTAAATTTCTTGTAAAAAATAACACAAATAATAGATTTTTTTGTAATCACTATTATTACACAATAGCGTTTTTCTTGGTAGCAATCAAAGTAATAGAATAATGCATTATTGTTGAATATTCTAAACATGTTAGGGTTTCGTGCCCGCTAGTTATTTCAATATTTTTGCTATTAAAACGACTTAAATGATGTATATCTCTTTTGAAATATGTACTCCAGCTCATAAGGAAGCGATTTGTTTCAAAATTTCCTTTTTTATCATTTTGTGGGTTGACACTGTATTGCTTAATTATGGGGTAAATAGAACAGCTACAAAGTTTTTATTCCTGATTAATGTATTCTGAAACTGTTGGTACAGTCGTACTAGGGGGCTCAGAAAGTTTGTAGCGTGTAACATGTGTAATGTAAATATATAATGTAATTTTCTTTTAGAAAACATTGAGGAGAACGAGGAAGAGAATTCAGAATATGACGACGAAGGTAAGTTATATTTGAACTGTAACTAGCAACTATTAAACAAACCTTTATGATGTATAGTAATTTATATATATAAAAATCGTTTGTCCGGTGTCTGAAATTAGTTATTTGATAGGTATGAAAATAGAAATGTATTTTTCTATATTTTTGACAATAAATTTGTTTTTTTTTATTTGACATCAAAAATACACTGAAAAGTCCAATGGCAGATGATCATACAGTTCTATTGATTTTTAAGATAAAACTATAATTAGCAGAACTGTGTGAATCGGATAGTCAGACATATTATTATACCTATATTCTTTATTGTACCAAAAAAAAATAAAAAAATGTTAACAAACATAACTAATCTAGACAAGTACATATTGGTGGCCTTATCGCTAGGCAGCGATTTCTTCCAGGCAAACCATATATAATAGGAAACAATCATAATATATTAGTTAGGTAGGGCTGCGATTATAGGCACAAATTAAAAATAAAACATTATTATATAACTAAACTAAACACTACATACTAAAATGTCAACAACATATTTTAGTCTGTTTCACTGAAACAATTTTTCTATCTTGTCCCTTGGATTGGAACCTGAGACATCCAGTGATAACCTTAACACGAGTTACACTGAGCCGTAGAGGCGATATTATCTACATTAATTTTCCAATCGGAATTTCTGAACCGTTTAATTCTCTTCTTAGATGATGAAGAAGAAGAGAGAACAACGGTTGTAGAAACTGAATTCGATTTTCAAGACTTCATGCAAAGGTAAGTTCTACATTTAACATGACAACAGTAAAGCCTTTTTGGACTAATATTCCTATATTCTAGGATTTTATTTTATTTATTTTATATTCTAGGAAGCCAACTATTTTAGGAAGTAGGATAATCTCTTACCGACTGGATAATTGTTTCCCCAGGACTTGAACGGTGCTAATCCGCACAAACCACTGACTCGTAACGACGATATACCTTCTTATAATATTTAAAAAAAAAATACAATTTTCTATTCTATATTCTTTAATTAACAAATAAACAAACTTTAGTGTTACAAAAAAATCAACTTATATAGACAAGTAGGCCATAAATCATAAATTATAGGAAGAAAACACATAAGGGTAACACTGCAAGCTTATTCACAAAGATTTTTAAAGTTATATATAACTCATAGTTCTACTTTATATTTCTAATGGCTTCCCGTCTGAGTATACTGAGAATATCTGAAAATACCAGCGTTGTAGCTAGACCATAACATAAATGGTGGGCCTTTTCAATGGCTGAAAAATATAATCTTTATAAAAGTGACTCATTGTTACTCGATTTCGATGCATAAAAGTTTAACTATTTAAAAAATAGTTCTTTTTGTTCCGAAGTTCGCAAAATTTTCGCTAGTACTACAATAGAATATTAACGCGATTATAACATATTTAAATAAAATTACTTTTACCTGATTATAACGCGAATTATTATTTATCCCGACTTTTTAATTAAAAATCTAAAATCCGAAGTCAAACATACTAAAAACTAGATGTAATAACTAGTCAATATTGCCATATTATAAAAAAATATAGAAAATATCAACTCTGTAGGAAAAGAAGGCGTTAATCAGCTGTCACCTTTCAGTCTGCCGGTGACCACGCTTGCTTGAAAGCATCGGAAAAGTCGGGATAAATTATACAAATAATAAATTGCATTTTGATCCGTTATAAAGTATTTTATTTAAGAATTAGAATAAATTTATTAGGTACAAAACAAACAAACAATAAGAAAAAAATAATACAAAATCAATAATATAAAACACCGGGCCAGTCTGAAAACCAGCGCTGATCGAATAAATGGTTCGCCATTTTCGACAGCTTTACGCTGAGACTGGTACCGTTGTCAAAAAACTTAGGAATTTATCAATATATATTATGTTGTTTAAGAATAGATATAAGTTTTAATGCTTGTATTTTTATTTTGTAAGTTTTTTTATTGGCAATAAATCATTTTATTATTATTATAAAAAAGAAAAATTTGTTTGCTATCTACCTATATGGTGAGGTTACTCAGCTTGTGCTATGTCAATACTCTTGGCATAGCGCTGGTATATAATATTTAGATATTGCAGAAAGATATGAGCTATATCATACATTTTAGGTTCTGTCACCCGCGCGTAGTTAGCGCGTGTGTACTTCTCTTAGAGAATTTTGAGAAAAACTCGCCGTACACCAACCATTGTATCGTAAAGATGCTCCATCGAATAGCGTGGGACTGCAAGCGACCCGCCATGATGTTCCAAGCGACTCTCTTCCTGATATTCCAGAAGATTCTAGCCAATAATATTGCGCATTTCAGGGTAAGTTTCTGGGATTCTTAACTACAGGATATACGATACTCTGTAGACGTATTTTTACTTAGTTTATTCAGAAAATTAGCAGTTTCGTTTGGTGGATTGATGGAATGTACCTAAATACCACACCCAGTTTGAAACTTATGACGCTAAATTTCGCAAGTGTCACTATGTCATTATTAGGAACTTGTATACGTTACGAGAACTTTAAACGGGATTTCCCATAAAACACATTTTTCGTTTAGTGTCAGTTTGGTTTTTAAACCTTTACAGGACCATAAGGTGTCCAAGACTAAATATGCCAACACAACGTAAGAGAATATCACCAGAACAACATAGCAGGTTTCCTATAATTTCATGGGAAATATTTTTCCCTATGGGCCATATAAGTAAATAAACCATACATTATCATAAAGCACTACATATAATAATACTACAACGAATACACCAGATATGGACCAGAGGGAACAATATTTCCCTTGAGCGTGAAAGGGTTGAGGTGTGATATGTATTACATAGGTAATTAAAATTACTAAGTTTTACTTTTTAAAAGTCCTAAAGGCTTTCAGGTTACCAGTTCGAAAAAATACTGGAATATCTTTTCCACTACTTATTACTTAATAAAAACATAAAATGAACTTTAATAGATACATAATTATCAAAAATAATAATCGCCTCGCCTTTTGGCTAAGATCAAAGTGTATTAAAGTGATTTGTTTGTTTGAATAAATATATTTATATAGGAATTGGAGAAGTTCGCGATATTCGTAATAAGGAAATTCACGGAGATCGCTACGAAGAGTCCGAAGGCTTTCATAGAACTCCTGTTCTGGACCAGTTCTAAGGACGCGATCGACGTGGAGTGCGGATACGATCTGTACAACGACCCCCGGTGAGTGCATTCTCTGTGTATGTATGTATGGTATGCACTTACAATATTGCTGTTAGTGTACTAGATAGACATGCGCAAATCATGTCCGGGTGGGGATTGAATATGACAAAGTTCCTTTTAATACTGGAGCTAGTTCCAGAAATCATATTCGTAGAACCAAACCCAAGAAAATATTAAAAACTATAAATTTTTAAATATTTTAGGAAAACAAGGAAATAGTCATAATTTCAAACGAAGACGAAAATATGTTTTATTAAATTAGCGACTGTAATCCACAACGCATAAATCATATAATTATTATTTATTCATAGCATAAAAGCGCTTCAACTCGCACACTCGCATTCGTCAGCAGTGAGGTAGGCAGACATGGAACGGTCTGAACCTGATAATTTTGACAGCTCGGATTGAATGATATAGTTCCAGTTGAAGACATATCACATAGGTTATAAAACTATTTCAATCAGGAACTACCCATATCCACTGGAGCTATTTTATTTGAAAATTCGGATTAAACCTATATCATTCCAGTTGAGGACATATTCTCGGAGCTATTACAATCCGGAACTACTCACCTCTAGTACTAGACCTCTAGCTATATGACTAAAAGTCTGTATTATGGACTTGTTGAGTATCCTTGCGATGGTTGCAGGTTCAAATACAGCAGGGACGATTTGTTCATAATTTTCTGTAAATACGTTTTTCGATATTATCATTAATTTCAGTATATGCTAAATTTTACCAAAATTGATTGGCTTTGTTAGGAATTACCGCATTAAAAGTCCCACACTATACATCCTTATTTTCCCCTTGATAAAAAAGAATTTATCTAATAGATCAAAATGAACCATGATCACTGAACATTTCAGACTATTATCTCAGACATTAAGTTTTACTGGATTACTTAGGATTTACTATAATATTTAAACTGGAAATCTCGTAGTAATGTTGTCGATTTACAAAACTTTATTTCTTAGGAATGAAAGTTTCAATTACGAACGTAAATAAGATGACTGAAAATCAAATATGTTAGCTCAACTAACACCTTTCCAAAAAAAGTATGCCTCTAATTTGTTTTGTCTTGTCTGCATAAAACAGTACAACTAATTATATAGAACCGATAGTACGTTATGATTGAAAAATAATTCGCGCTTTATAAAACCCTTTGTCACTCCCCCGTAGCCAGTGGCGGATTTACACATTTTCGGCGTATAGGCTATCAAAATTTTGCCGCCCTAGCCTCTATAAATGTAAGTTCCTAAATTTTCTTAAATACAATGATAGGAATAATTGTCTTGTAAGTACACTTCTCAGTAAGTCTTACTTTTAGACTATACTCTGTAAGGTACAGAAGACTGTCTTAAAAGTAAGAAAAGTAAGACTTGATTTCTATAAGATAGCTAAATGTATCCTCAAAGCCGCCCCTAAAATCTGCCGCCCTAGGCTGAAGCCTACTCAGCCTGCTGGTAAATCCACCACTGCCCGTAGCCCTTATTGGACAATCAGTATTTGGATACACTCCAAGGCCGACTCGTAACTTAGAATCACAGCTCCCACTAGCTTTGGCAAACGGCTTTACTTGCGTGAATTATATCCCCATAAGCTTAGTATGGTGTAACTGGGGACGTATTAGCTTCGCTGCCTAACCCGTCTAACGCACATAGTAATTCAACTTTAGATAGGGACTATTTGATTGCACACACGCCATTTGGAAATGCACCAAAAGTTGGCACGGAGTGTTCTCTCTATAAAAGCGTATATATTTTCCCTAGTGTATATATGAAATATATAATAACTGAGCTATAAAATGAAATATAAAACAGTGATGAATATAAAAAATACGTTTGGTTAACACGCATAAATATAAAGTTTAAAGCCCATCTGTATGGCCGAGTATATTTATTTTAAACATAAAATATTTTTAATATTTCAAATTCAAATTCAAATTCAAAAATCATTTATTCATTTAGGTAACACAATGTACACTTATGAACGTCAATAAAAAATACATATTAAATGCTTCTAGTTTTACATTTACTGCCAGTTCTCAAATCAAGGGCGTAGAGCGGACGAGAAGAACTGGCAAGAAACTCGCCGCCACTCTTTTTTAATCGCCAAGTTTTTGTTTTACAAATGTTTTGTAAGGAGCTGCAACCATTACACCATGTTCCACATGACATCTCTAAGTAATTAACTATAATAATCGAAAAATATATATATAAACGAAAAAATAAAAATAAATAAAAACAAAGATTTGTCCTCTATCAGCAGAATGTATGGTGAAATAGGAGCACTCACTTACATTCTCGTGGGAACAACACGCAAATACATAGACGAAATAACTAATATCACCGCATACACGAATTCAAGTTCGACCAGTCACCACAAGTAGCACCCGTTCACGAGTATGACGCATGGCCAGCCATATTGATATGGTCATTAGGTATAAGATGTTTTTAGGTTATCTAATTACGTAATAACTTAAAACAGAAGGATCCTTAAGTAGACACTGAATTAATTGACCGACTTTTTACGATAGAAGAACTGAGTTACAATACTTGTTTTTTTTTTTTATTAATTTTTTTGATGGCATTTTTATTTATTGCGCCGATTACATGGTAATATATTACTTATCTTGAGCTTTTCGTAAGTATTTTTAAAATCAGATTTATCTTTAACCGTATCAATTGTAATCGATTTTCATATCCGGCAATATTAATAGGGATAGGCGAAATAGACGATAAAAGTGTTTTACTAAATTGGTTAAAACTCCACGTTTTAAGACATTATCTTGATCGACACTTATATCTCCACAATAAAACTCAGATATTCCCGAAGGACGATTCCGCGAATTTAATCAGAACATGAATGAAACAAAAGAAAAAATCTCGCTTCGCAAACTTTTTGCGTGCGCAAATTCGTAATTAAGAGTGGACTTCTAAAACAAATTACCCCTCTGAATTGCGTGTTATTTAAAGTAATAGCTTGTTTACATAAAATGATTATGTTTGTGGAAGAACGAACATATTTCTATATAACATTATGAACTAAATAGTGGGAAGGAAGAAGTCTGTGCCTAGAATCTGGATAATAAAGTTAAAAATTAACATGACCAGATTTTTAATATGTTTTTATGTTATATAAAAACTATGAAAGATGTAGAAAGGTATATGCGCACTCAGTAATGATAATATATTTCTCTCTCCTTTTTTAGGGTTCCGTCCGGAGTAACGGAACCCTTATTTGATCACTTCGTTGTCAGTCAAGACCCTTTTTCTCAGGAACGGGTGGAGGTCAAAATATCAATCTTTTTTGAGTACTCTATTTTTGACGCATATTATGTCACAAGGTAATCACAATCTATAGAAACATGAAATTTGGCATGAAAAACATCATGTAGAACAAATAAAGGAAATGAAATCCGAAAACCGTATTTTTTTTTACTGAATTGGCCGCTAAGTAGGTAAGTATGCGATCAATGGTAGTAAATCCACATGAGTGCCATAGTCCTATTTATTCTCGACTCGAAGAGTCTTACTGTTGTGTTCCGGAAGGAATACCTACCTATTTTTTTTTTAAGATAATGATAAATTACTTTTAACTAAGGTTACAAATACTTAATATTTTAATATATATCTTTAATTTAGGAATAAAGAAGGCAAAGCATCGTGGTCTGAGGAGCAAGAGGAGGAACTACGTAAACTGTACATGGAGAATCAATCCAACCCAGAAAATGATAAAGGTATACACAAAATAAAATATTTTATTTATTTAATTCACAATTCTTACAGCCTTTCATAATGTTATATGTATATACAATCTTATATCATATACAAGGCCTAGTCGATTCATAAATAATAACAATCGATAAGTAGGTATGTGGTAGGATACTTTAACAGGTATGTTTTTACATTGCATTCAGTACGTACTTAAGTTACATACATACACATATACACATCACGCCTCTTTCCCATTGCGGTAGGCAGAGATCACGGAATTCCATGTGCTCCGATCCTTACATACCACTTTCGCTTCTTCCACTTTCAGCAATACTTTCATACACACTCGTCGATTATGAGTACTTTTGACCTTAAGTTACAATATTATTTAAAAAAAAATGTTAGATAACAACAGACGAGCTTGAGGTTCAGACGGTACTTCTGCCATAGTAATTAAATGAAGGATGCGCTCTCGTTCTAATTTTTTATGTCATGCATTCGGAAATCAATAGACTGCAATATAAACGTGCGACATGCACTTCATGGATTTTCCATCTATGAACGGTGGTTCGTAACCCGGTCGGATATTCCTCCCGATCAACGCCCGAAGATACCAGACGTGAGGAAAACATGCTTACAGAAAATTATAAGCATGTGCTCCCGGTGGGATTCGAACCCACGACCCATCGATGCGCTCGGCAGGTGATCTACCGAACATCGCCAACGAGCCATCAAAACGAAAAGCCCATGTATACCTATCTGTCAGTAATAAAACAAGGTTGCGGTTAGGTGCTTACGGCATTGTGTCTGAATCAGTCGGTATTGTCGTGGTGTGTGTGGACAGCGGTCAGCCTCAAGGCGTTTGTGCTATGCAGTCCACTATGATGCTAAGTTTATTACAGACGTAAATAATACAGTAGAGTCTCACTAATCCGGCACTATTACAATAAAAACCAGAGGATTATTGGGATTGCTGGATTGCGTAAAAAATTCATAATAAACAAAATAAAATGTCGTACAAGTTTTTTTGAAGTTATACTTCTTATGGCGCGTTTGGATGAGAGTGAATTGATGACCTGCGCGCGCACGATGTGAAGTTGGCTACAGAATAGAATTTGATTGATTTTAAAAAATTTCTTCGATATTTACTGCAGTTTTGTTTTTTAAAATTACCATCAACTAATTACATGTTTTTAAAATAATCCTTAATTGATATATATGTATAATGAATAAATAATTACTGCACTTTTTATGCCCCCCAATGTTTCATCAAAATTCGTTCAGTAGTTTTTGTGTGAAAGAGTAACAAATCTCACAAACGTTAACATTTATAATAATATAATATTAAGTACATAAATACATACATATATAAGGGCATGTATCTAAAAAAGTTTTGAATATGAAAGTGGATGGGTATAGGGGAAGAGAGAGGCCGAAAAAACACGGAGTGACTGTGTGAAGAATGATATGTGTTTGAGAGGTGTGACTGGTTATGGCGAGTGAAAGAAGAGAAAGGAAAAAGAGAACATACTCCGTCGACCCCAAATAAAAAAAGGGAACATGGCAGGAAGAAGAAGATATATACATATACATCACGCCTCTTTCCCATTGGGGTAGGCAGATATCACGGAATTTCATATGCTCCGATCCATACATACCACTAAAGTAGGAAAAATACCCTAATGGCCGAATTCTCGAACGCTAATCAACATTGAGGTGCACTTAGACATAGACATAGACATAGACATTCTTTATTCGACATAAAACACAAATAAGATACAAAATTAAGCTTAACTATGGTGAGTATTTATACTACAATTTATTGTGTAATGCCGAAAAGGATACTTCATCAGCATTTGTTGCGGTTATAAACTGCAACACTGGTTTTCAGAAGTATCCCTTACCGTCAATCTCAGCCTAAATGACAACAATGCTTACAAATTAAATATAATATAAAATTAAGTACCACTATTAGAGAAAAATAATAATAATAAAGAATAAGTAATAAAACTATATAACATTTACATAAAACCAACTCATAATACATAATATTAAAATACTTAAACACAAATTATAATAAATAGGAAGCTACGACTCTGGCACCTAGCGACAAATTCCGTTGATAGGTTAATAAACGTAATTTATAATATTTTTTAAAACAAACCACCGAATGTAAGTTTTTAATCGGTGGTGGTATATTATTCCAACATTTTGTCGCTGAGTACCTGAAGCTACCCCTAAATGATGCTGTATTATATTTTGTTATAATTAAGCCTTTATTACACAGCAATCTAGTACGAATCACACCGCTACACCACTCCAATTTCCTATACAGATAACTTGGCTGTTGTGTTTTTGTTATACCAAAAAGCAGAGTTGCCAGATGCAGTTCCCGACGAAGTACCATCTTTAGTAGGTTGTTCTGCTGGAGATAGGGCGTGACATGTGTTCGGGACGGGATATTAAAACAAAATCGAGCACAAGCGTTTTGCACTCTCTGAATAGTACGCTCCGTTCGAGCAAGAAGCCGAGGTCCATATACTACATCTCCATAATTTAGTTTAGACAGGACCAAGGCTTCACACAGTCGAACCCGTAACTCTACGCTCAGTAAGTCTCGCACGCCATATAGGATTTTTAATCTATATAGACAATTACGTACTATATTTTGTACATGACCCTCAAAACGCAAGTATGAGTCGATTTGCAACCCGAGACTACGTGCCTCATCCACACGCTCGATAATATCCCCAAGAACATATATTCTGGGGTCCTGAACTTTCACATCAGAAATCTGCTTTTCAGTTCCCAAAACCATATATTTAGTTTTTGTTGGATTTAGAACTAAAGAACCCATGTTAGCCCAGTTTGTTATAAGTTGTAAATCCTCATTTATTTTTGCAACGGCTGATTGAGTATCTTTTGGACTAAAAGAAAAATAAATCTGAATATCATCAGCATAGATGTGAAACAGTGAGTGCTTAATGCATTTGATTACATCCGCGCTGTATAGGGAAAATAATAATGGTCCAAGGATAGATCCCTGTGGTACACCCCGAGACAAATGCCTTAATCGTGACTGAAGCGTATTTCCATTGGTATCGATTATTTCGACAAACTGCGATCGCCCTCGTAAATAACTCTCAAACCATTTGATAGCAGATGATTCGAAACCATAATACGATAGCTTAGCTAATAGTACATTTATATTGATAGTGTCGAACGCACGGGAGAAGTCAAGCAACACTAAAATTGTGGCTTCTCCGTTATCCTGAGCCACCAATATATTATCCACTACATCTAAGAGCGCCGTAGTGGTACTGTGTGACTTTCTAAACCCTGACTGGTAAGTAGGCAAAATATTGTTTAGGTCCAAATATGATTTAAGCTGCATCGATACAATTTTTTCTACTATTTTGGATAGACAAGGTAAAATACTAATTGGACGGAGATCTTTTACAGTTTCTGGATTAGTCTTTTTCGGTAAGGGTCTTATTTTAGCAACTTTCCAGGATTCTGGGAATTTACTATTTTCTATTGAGCTGTTAACAATAAATGTAATAATATCCAAGGTCTGTGGCAGTGTAAGCAATAACATATTTAATGATATACCATCACATCCGACTGCATTTGAATGTAGACTTTTAATTACTTTTGCGACTGTTTCTTGACTAACTGTAGTTAATTTAAAAGAAGATTCACAATATTTTGTGGTTGAATACTGAGCCATATTGGTATAAGTAACGTTGCCATTTCCTGGAATATCGACGAAACTATCATTAATTACATCAGGATTATCAAAATGTAAAGGAAGGTCACCGTCCTGTTTATTTTTTAAATTAATCGCATTTTTGAGGTTTTTCCAGAGTAATTTTGAGTTATTAAGATGAGCATTTATTTTTGTATTGAAGTAAGCTTTTTTTTCATTAAATATAGCAGATATTGTATAGGTTTTTAACTCTTTGTAATATCGCTTGTGAGAATCCAATCCTGAAACTCGAAATCGTTCATGCGCCTGATTTCGTTGTTTTATTATTTTTTTAATTGGAAAAGTGATCCACGGGAGTGATGTTGAGGAATTTAAATATGTTTTTTTAAGAGGCACGTGAATGTCAAATAACATTAAAAGAATATCACTAAATGTTTGAGCCATGTCACTAACATCATTAAGTGACTTTATACAGCTCCAGTCAATCGATTCAAGGTTTTCATTAAAGCTTTCCTTATTTATATTTTGTAAAGGTCTATAAATTTTCCATCTCGACGCAATTTTTGTAGCTTTTTCCAACTCGAATTCACAATTAATTAAAGCATGACTACTCAAGTCGGGAATAAAATTTACGCGTATGTTAGCTAATTCTATGTTACTACAAACAACGTCTAGAAGAGTCTGGCTATGACTTGTGAAATGTGTAGGTTGATTCACCCATTGCTTAAGTTTAAAATTATTTAAAAAATTATTAAATTTAAGAGTTTGACTATCGATATTGATAAGATTAATATTGAAATCTCCCACTAAAATAGTGTAATCAAAATTTGAAAGAGCGCATAAAGAATCGGTGAGACCATCAAAAAATAAATCCACATCAAGCCAGGGAGGCTTATAAGCTGTACCTACTAGAACTTTAAATCCGCATACTTTCAAACTCAGCCAACATTGCTCCATCATAGGATGTGAGGGATGTACAACTTTATGTGCATTTATTCCATGCCTTATAAAAAATCCAACTCCTCCTCCACGAGACTTAGTATTTGTTGAACGTGGTACATTAACAAATTTATATCCAGAAAGCGGTGGCACTAGACCCTCGCAATTCTCTCGTATCCACGTCTCGTTTATTGCCAAAATATCAACATTGGCATCCTCGGCCGCGGAGATGAATTCATCATGTTTATTTGCTAGAGAACATGGGTTTAATAAACCAATTTTTAATTTTTTAGAGAGCATTATATTGGAGATGAGGTATAGCGAGCGAACCGTCAGAATACTGAGTACATAGTAATGTGTGCAATATTTCAAACGTAGAATATTCAAAATCTCGAAATAATATAAATATAACGACAAATTTTATAAAATAATTTTCAAAGCTGTAAGTGTAAAGTACAAATATATCATAAAATAATTTGAAAAACGGTCTATACCTTTCATGTTCATTAAAAATAAATATAAGAACTGTCAAATTACTATTCATATTTTCGCCATAATCTTTACTTACAAACATGTAGTACATAATATTAAGAAAAAATATGTTTAGAACTAACCTTTTTACATATACAGAAAAGGTACTTGTTTGTTTTAAAATTAAATGGAGTATTTCTTTCATGTTGAGATTATAACTAGTTGATTCAATATTTATCATATAATACAGAACTTGATAATGTAACCCTATATTTAAAAACATGTTGAATATTAAAATTAAATGGATAGTTACTAACATTATAGTTCGAAATAAAGAGTAGCATAATTTCAAGCGTATAGACTTTTGAAGATTGTTTTTGTTACACGAAAATTCAAATAAAGACATAATATAAAGATACATAATATGTCTAAATATAATATTACAATAGAAAATAATCCAAAGTAGTAATAACAACTCCTTTATCTTAGTATAAACATTAACACAAAAAAGGTTGACAGTATCATAATGCACAAACTGATAAATATGTATAACAGTAATACAGTTTATATCTATCATGACAGCTTTTGTGATTCCACAAAACAGCACATACAATAAATCTAATTTACAAATATAATATATTTTTTGTTTCAAACAGCATTTACATGTTTTATAAGCAAACATACAAAAATAACTAACTTTGTAATATACAAAACATTCAATCCTAATTGAAATCTGTGAATCAAAGTAATATAAAATATGATGTAAGCAAGACACTGTTGTTATCTTATTATAATTATTGTTAATACATAAATAAACAATTGCATCAAAAGAAATAGTTAATAAATGAAATAAAATATTAATGATTATGTGAAAACCACAACAATGTAAGCTTTGGTAAGACATGGTTGGTATTCTTCTATAAATAGTTATTAAAATTGATTTTTGAAACAAATTATGAATACTGTTATTATTACAAGCTATAGCTTCAAATAAAGACATGTTATATAGAAATAGGCTTTTAAATACAATGAAATTATGGAAAATACTCCAATAAGGTAATAATAAACCAATTATCATAATGTAAAAATTAAAACTAAATTTGTTGTCAGTAATTTTACACATAAACTGACAATTATATACTTTATTTACACTATTTATATCTATCATGACCTCTTCTAAAATTCTATAAAATAGCACACAGCACTGATAGAAACTATAGACAAAATATAATATCCTTAATTTTAAACAACATTCACATGTAAAATCATAAGAACACAAGCTAAAAGGGATAACTTTATAACTTAAAAAATATACAATTTCAAAAGACATCAGTGAATCATTGTAGCATGAAAAATGAGGGCAAAGTAATGATTTTTTTTTATTGTAATAACTTGTAATTTTAAACCCTAATATGCAGAAATATATAGTAAGTAAATTATAAAATATATTAATGTTTTTGTAAAAACCAAAATTATATACGCTTAAGTAAGGTATGATTATTGGCTTAAAATAATATCTATTATAAAAAAATAAATTAAGAACATTACATAAAAAAAGCACCCAAAATTGACAAGAAGTTAATTGCCTATTAAAAGTTTCAAGCAAATAACAACAGAGGGAGTGTTTTTCAAATTTTAGCCACTGCCAAAAACCAAAGCTAAGTCTTCATTGCATCGGATGCGCTTTATTGGCGTGTCAGACCGGCGACGAGCATAAATGCGCCCATCTCTTGTCCAGACATACTCCCAACTTAGTCGACGCTTTTCTTCCCGTGCCTTATAGAATAGTTGTTTGTTTAAACGCGTAAGTCGTTCGTTTACATAGAACGGACGAGGATTACCTGGTAAACCGAGGCCTGCCGTATCTGATCCCCGACGCACTCGTGCATTCTTTAGGATAGAATCGCGAAGCGATCGTCTCGAAAACCGAACACACACGGATCGCGACTCATTACTTTTGCGATTGCGATGGGACCCTACTCGTTGTGCACTTACAATGTCCTTGTCTTCAATAGACACATCAAGTTTAGAGGCTATTAGGGTGACCAAGTGCGTCAAATTCTCATTCTCAGACTCTGGAAGACCTGAGATTTCCACGTCCGTAAGAATCAATTCTTGATCCCGATCGTTTAATTCGCTTTTTAAATGGGCAACTATTTTAGATAAGTCCTGATCCTGGGAGTGTAATTGATTGGATGTCTCCATTTTTTTTTCAAACTTATCAACTCTCTCCTCTACAGCCTTCAACCTCTCATCCAGACTGTGTACCGTATTGAAGAGCCTGTCTATTCTAGCAGTGATGCCTGATATTTCTTGACGTAGCCCACCTATTTGATCTGTCATATCACTTCGTAGTAGTCTTATCTCCTGTACAATACCTGATGAGCTTTCTGACGGCGACGATAGGCTACACGCCGGACACATCCAATTCGGAGCTATTTTTGTACCCCTAGGGATCTTGGCGCAGCCTCTGTCGAAAAACCCTTCACAACCAGAACACTTGGCACCATCTGCCATTGAGGTAAACTTCCCGCAGTTGGAGCACTTCGACATTCTTATTGGTTAGATTTTAACCAGTTATTAATTAGTTATTCAAAAATCAACCAGATGGCACTTAATGATGGCACGGAAAACGTTCAATTTATTGATTTTCAATTATATATATATCTATTTTCGTGATTCAATACACTTGATTTATTGCGCAGAAAACACAGCTTTATATTTTTATGAGTCCTTTTAACCCGAATCTCACTAATTATTATATCAGAGACTTCGCGAATAACGAGGGTAGGTAACTTGTAAGTGTATCACACGACAAAAACCAAAAACTCACTGGATATCGTGTAAACTTGTTCAGCGTGCGAGATAACACTGTATCTTGTTGGTTGGCACTTAAAAGGTGATTTTAAACATGAATTTACCACTTAGATATTATAAAAATATATTTAAAACAATTAAAGATGCACAACACATACTGTCACTTAGGCCGGTTGACAGCTGATCTCTTAAAAGTATCTCTAACCCTTTCATTAAGAAGGTAAAATGGAAGACAGAAACATTTTAAGAAGCCCTCAAATTTTGATTATCGTTTCAGTATTCCGCGGTAAATATCATATATGATTTCACTAAAATAAATCTGACTCCTAAATGAAAAACGATGTTAAAGCTCCATAATATAATTCCATCCACATTATATCATCGTCCAGGTAAATACGAGAGAATTCCTTTAAAACGAAGAAAATTATATTAATTTCTCAGCTCAAGAATAACTGTTGCTAGAAACTTAAGACGCGACTCGACTCCGAATCATTTTAATTGAGAATATTATATCTTATTCTAGATTCCTAGTCTCGTTAGAATCGCTGGAGTATGAAACGCGAATGCTTTTACGCTAATAATTTTGAACGTTTGTAGCTAAGTGTCGTGTGATGAAACTAAGTGCCTCTATACAGATTTCAGGCGAAGGAAGCTACTCTTGTATTACAGTGAAATTGTGTGTTTGTATGTTGGGTAATCTTTGGAACTATTTAACATTAAAATACTGTATACCGGATTAAAACGCGATTTATTATTTATATTGTTTAAATTATTTATCCCGACGTTAGACGATTAGACAGTCTCCCCGCGACCACGGGTACTGAAAAGCATCCGAAATGTGGGGATAAATAATTTAAATAATGTAAATAATAAATCGCGTTTTAATCCGGTATACAGTATTTTATTTAAATGTGTGATACTCGCGTTAATAAAAGACAATATTACTATTCAATATTTTTGAAAATCTCACTGGTAGATAGCTACATTATTTACGTTGTATTTAGCGATGAGATAGTTACTTGATTAATGAGGACTTTTTGCTAAGTAATAAAAAGAAGATTAAATACAATACAAAATATAAGTCCTTATATAAAAAAATATTTAATCATTTTGTGTGTTAATTAGAAATAAGAATTGCCTATTATTATATACTAGTAACACTTCGCACAGATGCAATGTAGATGTACTATACACAAAAAAATGATAATGAAGCTTTCTAATGGTGAAAGAATTTTTAAAATCGGTTCAGTAGATCCAGAGATTGCTCCCTATAACCTTTTATTTACAGCTTGGGTTACATAATTCAAGTTTTAATAGGAATCCATAATTATTTATGGAAATAAATGTTACTCGCTGAAGATGTAGCTTTCTAACGGTGAAAGAATTTTTAAAATCGTTCGAGTAGTTTTTGAGTAAAATCGTAGCAAACAAACAAACCTTTCGTCTTTATAATATTAATATATATTATAAATTATAATATATAATCAATTCAGTTTTATATTTTAGGAGATAATATCAAATGACTAATACGTGAAATATCGCTGAAGGTCAAATTCACATTTCAATTCTTATTCTACGAAACCGAAGTGTAACGAGGGCAGGTTGTCTAGCGGTTAAATAAATACAAAATCTTACTAATTGTATAGTAGTTATAGTAGATAAGGTTGTTTAAATTAATTGTAACACAGTCAAGTGATTGTTTCTTCTGGATAAAAAAAATATACACTGTATGTTTGCACTGTATAGTTAATTTGCGATCCGCCCCAGCTTCACACGGGTGGAATTTAGATGTATTATGTACAAAAAAATAGTGAAATGAAATGAAATGATATTTATTTGTGACAAATAGGAATACATAAAAACACATAAGAAGACATTTTACATACAAAAGTGTCACAAAAAGGGCCTCAACTCAGCATTTTGCTGGCTGTTAACCAGCGCTGATCTTCCGTTGGGACCTCTCGGTTACGTCACGGCACACAAAATAAAATAATAAATATGTATATCAACTATACCCTACTAACCGTATATAAATTAACTATAAGTACATACTGAAACCAAAAAATAAAAAAAAAACATACAAATTTTATCATAAAATAAAATACCTAAATAAACATGAAATACTCAAATAACGCTTGTGTCATGTGTTTGTGTAGTCTATGTTACTCGCTGATAACGTAGTATTCTATTGGTGAAATATTTTTTTAGATCAGTTGAGTTAAACCGTAACAAACAAACAAATCTTTCCTCTTTATAAAATTAGTATAGATTTAAAAATAGTTTCTAGGTCTTAATTATCGAGTGTCCAATTGTCACGCTCAGTCCATCATGAAGGGTCGCTAGTGCGTTGAATAGCCTACCTTGCGTATCGATGGATCGTGGGTTTGAAACCCGCCGGTTGTTTATTATTTTTTGTAAACATGTTTTTCCTACGTCTAGTCACATAGGATATTAAACGGATGGGAGGAATATCGAAATGCGGACCGAGAAACGAATCACTGTTCATAAATCATAAATCTTTCTATATATACTAATATTATAAAGAGGAAAGGTTTGTTTGTTACGATTTAACTCGAAAACTACTCGACCGATTTAAATTTTTTTTTCATCAATAGAAAGCTGCATTATCAGCGAGTAACATAGGCATTTTATGTATAGTACATGTAAATTGCATCCGTGTGAAGCCGGGGCGGATCGCTAGTAATAAATAATATTAGATAAGTTTCTTGCCGGCTCTTGGTAGAAGCAACATTCCGAACCGGTTTTCACGAGTGTTTAAATAATTGAAGATCTAATACTTGTACAACGTTACTAAATTTACTAGAATAACGTTATATTATTTTGAGTCTTATTTCGGCTTTAGTCTATGGATTTCCGAAAGCTCAAAAAAATACTCGACACTATAACGATCGATGTACTGCGTCTGAGGTATCGTTATCCAGTCAGTTTCAAGGTTGTCTGTCGATAAAATGAGATTTGAATTCGATAGCAAAATAGTAGCCCTTTACATCTGAGAATCATAGTGAAAATACAATTACAAATGTAAAAATTTAAGCCTAGCCTAAAGTAATTTCTGCCTACAAAATATAGTTTTTGGCAGTTAATAGAATCTATCTCTCTCTTTCTCTACCTCTCAAATGACAGTTGATATTTAGAATATATCATTTAAAAAAAGGCTTTTTATAAAAATAATATATTTCTAAAGACTGTCTGTGTTATTCTTAAATAGGTCAGAAGTCATCCGTAATCCGCCAGCATCCATTTTCACTTTGAAATTAAATGAAATTATTGGACATCCAATTACAATACTACAACAATTAAACAACAATAACCCAAATATAATTATTATAAAATTAAATTACAAAAGATATATATATAATATACATAACCAAATAAGGATGTCAATTATTTCTTATTTTTTTTTAAAAGGGAACCGACTTCAATTAACCTACTGAAAAGAACAAAATATTTTTATATATATATATTTTTTTTAAGTAGATTATAAAGGAACTACACTCAACATTCGTTCTACTGAATTGAAACACTGATTTTCTATGACCCGTTTACGACTATTGGACTCTGTACAATGACAATAAAATTAATTTGTATCGTAAAGCATTACCTTTATACCAACAGATGTAATCGATTGGATTCTGGACAACCTCATAGATCAGACCAGAACACGTCGTAGTGTTATCAAGAAGCTGAAAGAGTTGGGGCTTATATTCAAGGCGCCGACCAAGAGGAGTAACAAGGAGAGGAGGGAGGGAGTTCCAAAGGAGTTCAGTGAGCAAGAAGATGAGTTGTTGAGGGAGTTGTGGGCGCAGTATGGGGAGACTGATGGTGAGATTTTACAGTTTTACTTCGATTTGATGTTTGATAGCTTTTAAATTTCCGACCGTTAGCCACCGCACCCATGGACCATTTCAACAAAATTTTATTTAGGCCTTCTATCCTGGGCACTAATCACAGTGATTACCGCCTCTACGGCTTAGTGCTTAGCACCGGAAGTCCCGCGTTAGAATCCCAAACAAGCATTAAAAAACACGGTGCGGTCGGGTCGGGTACAGATGACTGGTGTACTTGCCTGTAAATGAAAATTATCAGTGAAATAGATACGGAAATATATCTGCCCCATGTCTAGAGGAATCGACAATTTACTTTTTTTTAATATTTTTTATGTACAAAATATACTAAGCTAAAGTACACTCTCATACTGCGAATTATACATCGAATAATGCTAAAAACTTTTACTACTAACTTCAAAGGCTTGAGACTAAAAAAAGAACATTTTTGCTTTAAATCCTGACTCGACACGTAGTGTGTCTTGAAAATAAATACAACATTGGCCCATTTTACCTCGATGTCGACCCAATCGATACGGCGGCGTCACAGATAATAAAGATCAGCTAGGTTATTCGCCTTGAAACGAGTTACATGCCATTTTATATAATACTCAGCTTTAATTGTAATAAAGTTTGTCGGTCTTTCTTAGTTTTAATTGGACGCTGTTAAGCAATACCACAGAATAGAAGTGGATGCTCGAAGTAAAAATTAGGTCGACAGCGCATCATTGACTGATATTCTGTGGCTGAGGTTTCACCTACCATCAAGTGAACTTCATACTCGCCTGTCGATATCTGACATAATTAAAAAATACTTTTATTATTATTATAGCACTCTTATGAACACAGAACAGAAGCCTGCGTGAGCAATACAGTGTCGAGTTTGAAGTTTTAATTCGGTTTTGGTAAATTTCTTTTAAAAATAACAGAAATAATAGATTTTGTTGTAATTATTATTATTACACTAAATTTATATCTTTATCTTGGTAGCAATAAAAGTAATAGAATTTAGTGCGTTATTGTTAGATATTCTAAACATGTTAGGATTTCGTGCCCACTAGTTTTTTCAATATTTTTGCTATTGAAACGACTTAAATGATATATATTTCTTTTGAAATATGTACTCCAGCTCATAAGGTAGCGATTGGTATCAAAATGTAATTTTTTATCATTTTGTGAGTTGACGCTGTATTGCTTAACAGCGTCCAATTATAATTATTTGTAGCTTTAGTTCGTTAAATTATATTTTGTCTCGCTCTATCCAATACTAAATGACTTTAAAACAAAAACAAGTTTATCTTTTCTAAGCTGATACCACGTTTATGAATAGGTAAAGATATTTTACTTGTAAAAACAAAATTAAACATTGCTATTTAAAAATAGTTCAAAATCACAATTTTATCTTTTGTACGAGTATCATTAAGATGGGCACGCTTTGATAGGATTAAAACGAGGTTAATTCATTATATTATATTAGCGAAATTAATGTTTCAATTTTTTTTTGAGTCAAAAGGTTGGAAAGTCAAATCCGAATAACGTCATTTATTTTATTTCATTACTAATAATCCAAAAGCTTCACATTATATTACAAAATAGACTTATAAAATAATTATATAAAATCCCAATATAGGATTATAAAACATTAGTATGAACATATTTACTATTATAATATGTTAGTATTACGTACGTTAACAATATATTTAAGAGGTGTGTGTGTGTGTGTGTGTTTGTGTGTGTGTGTGTGTGCGTGTTTAGGTGTAGGTAGGTGTGGGTTTTTGTGTTTATGAGTTTATTAGGCCAATATTGCAATATGCAAATATTGGACTAATTCGGCTGACTACAAAGGTAGTGTCGTTAATACAAGATAATGTGGTATAGTTCTTCTAAACCCCAACAAACCCAGAGTCTCCAAAAGGAGCGTGATCAGAATCAGAAGGTTGCGTGTTCAAATCACGTCGGGGTCACTATGGAGGAAGGGAGGAGTACACCTCCCTTCCTCCATCCTCGACCAGTCGAACCACTGACTGGCCGGCCTAAGGCCCCAGTGGTTGATGTCGAGATGTTATATATATACTCAGCGCTCTAAAACACTTATAAAGCGCGATTCAGGATTAGATGTCTTCGTATTCATTCAAGTCACTACAAGCCTAAAGTGTTCAAAATCTAGCTATTCTTGTTGATCTATGACGCAACACATAGTGTCGTCAAATCGATTACAGGGCGGATCTTCCATGGGAGCTATAAAACTTTATATCCTTTCCAGTTTTCTTCAACATCTGTGCTCCTTCATCTCAGGTAGACCTCAAAATACACCCAAAGATAACTAAACTCGTAAAAGTAACTTAAGATTTATATCGTAGTACAGTTTGAAGTTTTATGGGTCGTTGGTATTACAAGATATGACAATGGACCTCGTATTGATCTTCTTGTGACTGAATTCATTATTTTATACATAGTTATTATTCAGTTAATAGCAATTAGTTTCTAATAAATAAAGATGTTTTTCATTCAAAAATACTTTGTTCCGACATTTGTACCAATATGCAACGGGTTTGAAATGTTTAATATATTTTACATATTTTGCCTGTCTTCTAATTGATATTGATACCTACTATCAAGTGAACCTCACACCTAATAAAAATCTAATAATTTGATATAAGTATTTGTCATATAAGCCAGATAATCTAGGAATAGTTTTATCAATAAAGAACACAAATTATAGTTGATTAACGTAGTGGTTATATATTATTTGGTAGTTTCACTCCAGCAAGCACTACTGTGGTTTTAGATTTGAAGAGAACTGACGTCGCAGGGTGACAAGTTCAGTAATGACGTTCTAATAATATGTTCATTATACTTTGAATTAATGATAAATTATATCCAATATCAAATAGAATATTTAGCTTTAAAACAAGTTACAATCTCCTAAGTCAAATAGCAGATTTAGATATTTTTCTGAAATACAGATAGTCTCCAAAGATACCTCTAGAAAATATTATAAACAAAAATATTTTGTATTTATATAGACGTGCGTGAGGTTTACTTGAGGGTAGGTGATATCTCGGCCAATGAATAACAGGCAATGATACACAGTCGACCTAATTTTTACTTCAAGCTAAATTCAAATTCAAATCCTTTGAAAGTGTCATAAGTTCTAATTTGTTCAAGATCCAATGAGTCTTATAATGTCCCGGATGCCTCGGAAACGACAAAAGCGTAGCTACATTGATCGACTGCTAGAACTGGGGCTCGTGGAAGACAGGAAACAGTGTCGCAAGAAGAGACAGAAGAGAAAAGAAGACGGCTCAGCTGATGGTAAGACAACTACAACGAAGAGTTTCTGATTCTCTTATCTACTTTAAATAATAAAGGCACCAGTTGTTACCAGCGGTCTTCCCGAGCCGAAACGACTTAGGTACCAAAAAAAACCTTCTTATAGTTGTAAAAAAACCCGTTAACTACCGTTATTTAATCAAATCTTTGGTTAATAACCCAAAGGTAGTTTTTAACGGCTTATTATTGTATTTGTTCTCATTTAAATAAAATACTGTATACCGGATTAAAACGCGATTTATTATTTAAATTATTTATCCCGACGTTTCGGATGCTTTTCAGCAACCGTGGTCGCGGGAGACTGAAAGATGACAGTTGTCTTATATTTGAAATGTCACAAAGTTGCCATATTTAATTCAATTTTCTTGCAAAAGAAAGTAGATTCTTTCCCAGACTAGTACGTGAGGCTATTGAAATTAAAAAACATCCTAACTTCAATAGAGAAGATGGTTTGAGACTTTCTAACACCTGGGATCCAGTAATTAAAAATCTAAAGCCCCAAATCAAACATACTAAAAAACAAGAGGACACCGTTAGTCAATATTGTCATAATATAGAAAATTACAGTAAATATCAACTCCGTAGGAATAGATGGCGTTAATATGTAATGTTTGTAAAACAAAAACTTGGCGATTAAAAAGAGTGGCGGCGAGTTTATTGCCAGTTCTTCTCGTACGCTCTACGCCCTTGATTTGTGAACTGGTAGTAAATGTAAAATTAGAAGCATTTAATATTAGTAATTTAATATGTATTATTTTTTATTCACGTTCATAGGTGTACATTGTGTTACCTAAATTAATAGATTATTTCTTTTTAATTTAATTGAATTAAATATGGCAACTTTGTGACATTTCAAATATAAGACAACTGTCATCTTTCAGTCTCCCGCGACCACGGTTGCTGAAAAGCATCCGAAACGTCGGGATAAATAATTTAAATAATAAATCGCGTTTTAATCCGGTATACAGTATTTTATTCAAATCTTTGGTTAATAACCCAAAGGTAGCCTCCAAGTATTAACGTCTTATTATTGTATTTGTTCTCTTTACATGACTCTCCCAAAAAAGTAGTGCCATATTTTTAAGGTTAATGTTTGTATGTATGTGAGTTTCATTAATCAACTATACTACTACCTAAATGCTTGAAAAGATTTGCACATATGAGGTGTCGTTGGAATCATTATACTGCGAGTATATTAGATAAACGTTATTTGGTAGGGCAGTCCTGTTTTTAAACATTGTAGTTATAAAAGTTATTTAAGTCATTTAACGTAACAAGCATAAAATGCAGTTAGTTAACCGATAATAACGTAAAATGCATTTTTAACCACATAGTTAAAATCGTTAATAACCCGCTGAGCATCTATAGACCTACTCCCCTGCAAGTCCTTTGGTGTTGCAGATGTCTGTAGACTTTATAAGACATCATAGTTCCTTCCTTTCTCTAGAAAGTTCCTCTGGAGACTCAGACGATGGCTCTAGAAGTCCTTCGCCGGTCCGAGTTAAACCCAAGAAGACAACTCAAGAGCCAAGGAAAAAAGGACAAAAGAAAAACAAAAATACTGCTGTAGAGATCAGTGCGAGTGAGATAGCGCGATTGTTGGTGTCGGCTGTGGAAGCAGGTAAGAAATATAAACTTTTAATATTTGACTTTTTGACCTATTTCATCACGGAGATTGTCAATTTAATATTTTTTATTAAAATATTGTCTTATAAATGCTAGTATCACCGGATTTACCGGATTAATACGCGGTTTATTATTGAGATTATTAACCCGACTTTTCGAATGCTCTCCGCCAAACGAAAGTTGCCATACTTACGCCAAATATTCCTACGGATTTGAAACTAGTTGTATTTTTCTATATTCAAACATACTAAAAAGTATGTTTAACTTGAAATTTGCTTTAACTCTATCCTTTATACCTTAGGTTTACCTAATAGACCAAAATAAAGCTTCAAAAGTCCGCCATAGACGCAAAGTCGCTGGCAAAAACCAGTATTATAAGTACCCAACTGTATAAAATGGATACTGGAATATTGTAAAGAATTCACTTGACATCTCACTACTTAAACGTCTTTGTGAAATCTTGATGGATGTCCCGTTTTAAAATATATTTTTCATATTCTGTTGACATCCCTAAACGTTTGGACTAATGTATCTGGAATGTCAACATTATTTTAAGCAAAAGGAATTCACTAGTATGACTTCGGTGTACGAGAAATGGTTTTTTTTATGTTAATTATTGACAGACGAGCATAAGGTTCACTTGATCGTAGATGATACCTCAGACAGAACATCAGTCAATTATGCGCTGTCGACCTACTTATTACTTCGAGCATTCGGAAATCCATAGACTGAAAAGGAAACGCGCGTGTGGGTCACAGTTTTTCCATCTATGAACGGTGTTTAGTTACTCGGTCGGAATTTCGATATTCCTCCCACCCGATCAATGACCGAAGTTACCAGACGTGGGGAAAATATGCTTACAGAAAATTATAAACATTGCGTCCTGGTGGGATTCGAATCCACGACACATTGATGCGCACGGCAGGTGTTCTACCGAACGCGCCAACGAGCCCGTCAAACATTTACAAAAATACCTTATTCGCCTTATACCAAGATGAGGGAGTTAGAAAAACAAACAAACTTAAAATCCTAGCGGTTTATGGACAGATTAAACTTGAGCGTGGCTTCAATTCCCAGTAAAAACAATATAAATTAGCCAAATATTGCACGTGTAACTAATTATCATTGTATTGGTGTCGCTAAGGCTATATTCAAATTTCCGATCCGATCTATTCCTCGCTCCTCAATTTAAAGGGTAAAAAAAAGTAAAAACTTACGGTATTTTTTACTCTAACAAAACCAAGAAAAACCATGTTACCTATTCTAATAATAGATCTATATAATAGACTCGTAATATTAATTATCTATACTAATAATATTATAAAGATGTAAAGTTTGTGAGTTTGTAGGGGGTAATCTCTGGATCTACTGAACCGATTTTATAAATTATTTCACCAATATAACACTATATTATCATCGAGTATATATTTTTTGTGTATCTAAATTGCACCCGTGCGAAGCCGGGGTGTGTTGATAGTAAAATATAAAAGTACTTAATACGTAATGAGTTGTAGGTTATTAAAATACCTTTGCAGTGCTTTTACCAGAAAAGCACCATCTCAAACCTACGTTTGTCGCAAACACCTGCTGAGAGGCCAACCTCTATCTTATTATTAAAATTATCCTAGCTCAAAATTGTTACCACCAAATATAATGAATTTCATTCCAAGTCCCCAGAGTACTTGAAAAGTTTTAATATGAAACTTTATACGAAATGCCTATTAATATTCCCCGAACTTTTCTCTTCAGCGCTTCAAAATACTGACGTATTACGTTAATGGAATAGGTAATTTAGGAATACCTCGAGAGATGTTATTTATTAAATGGCATATAAATTGTAAATAACATAGAATATACGTGCCTATTCTGAGCGTTCCAGCTTTACCTAATTTTAATATAAATAAGGGTAACATACGGTATATTTTCTGCCTCACACACTTTGCGGAACCAGCCGGCCTAGCATAGCCACGAGATATGTCAGATGTAAGATATCTCGACATCGACAATTTTGATAGAAAACATATCTCGATCGACAAATATTATTATTTTTGATATTAAAAGTCGAGTTTTATGTAACTGAGTATGTTTTAAGTATGTACGTGTAATTGTCATGTTCTCTTTTAAGAGCCTACTCATTTCTTAAAAGCCGGCAACGCACCTGCAAGTCCTTTGATGTTACAGATATCTATTGGCGCTGATCACTTACGATCAAGTGAGCCGACAGCCCGTTTGCCCTCTATTCCATTAAGGTCACCTTCATCGTCTTATTTGAAAACTTCATTAAAATTGGTACCACCGTGAAAAGGTTTTTTTTTCCTTTTTTATAATGACATAATCTTGAAAAATACTTCAACCTCATGCCTATCAACTTATCTCTTAGTTCGAGCTTTCGGAAACCCACATGTTTCAATACATATTATTTTACGTACATACGAGCGGGCCTACAGTGCCCAAAACAAGTATAGGTTACTAAAATAATAAAATACAGAATTATATAAAGACAACAGAATGAATCAGTAACAGACACAGATGTTATTTTGATCGATTTTTTATGAGTATGTTACGAGCTGGAATAAAATAAAATGTCAATATTAATAGTACATTAAGTGTTAATTATTTTGTTAATTTAGATCACACAGAATCACTGAACTGGTTAGCGGAAAACCTAGAAGAGGTAGCGTTAGACCAAGAAGCGGCTGGCTTTGACCCCAGCGAGGAGGGAACCCCTCTAGTGCCGATATTGGCGGGACCGGCCCAGGCCATGGAGGACAACTTGTTCCAGGCGGTGCTGACTGCAGTTGGGGTCGTCCCACCTAGTGAGCAGGTGGGTTATGAGTTGTGTAATGCGTAATATATCCTATATCCTACTGTTAACTACCTCTCAAAAGTAGTTAAACCATACGACTCGCAACTCACATATCTCATAATACATTCATTTGTACACACAGTAAGTATACAGTTCACATAAATTCAACACTAATTATCAACAGTACTGACCTTAGTCTAACCACGACGAGATCTCGTTCTTGAAAGATGCCCTGCAGTCATTACCACAGCCTTTTATAAGACCAACACGATGTTTACATCAATGATTTGGCATTGACATGACGTTGACTTGACGTTTAGCGATACTTATGACAGTTGGTATTTGGTTCGTGTAACACTACTAATATCTTCTCTTCTTCTATCTATATATATAAAAGAGATTCCCACCTATATAGTCACTCATCACGATATCTCTGGAACCATAAGGCGTAGCGACTTGAAATATGGTAGGAATATTCCTTTCGCCGAGTAGAGGTCAGCTAAGAACGGATTTTACGAAATTCAACCCACAAGGGGGGTTGCGGGGGCAATTGCTAGTAATTAATAAATGCAAAAGTTATTGTGTTACTCTTTCACGCAAAAACAACCGGATTTTGATGAAACGTTACAGTGATATAGTTTATACATCAGAATACTTACTTACTTAGACACATAGGCTACAATTTATAAAGATTTTGTGTAATTTGGTATATATATTTATGTAATATAATTATATTACATAGTTTAAAAAATATATATAGTGTTGACTTGATTAGAGCGCCATTAAGCGGAGATGGATGAAAAAACCAAGGCTCGAAACCGGTTAATTTACTATGGGAGCTTAATCGAAATAATAAAGGTTTTTGTTAATATTCTTATGTTTAAGTTATATTTACTGAAAAAAATAGTGTGGTTAGTTTAGTATGTGGTTACTCTTTAAAACTAATATAATGGTATTTCAGTCAGAGACGTATTTTGGAAAATAAAAATTAACCGGTTCCGAGCCCTGGAAAAAACAGCTCGATTAAAAAATAAGCTACCCGTAGTACTAATTTTACGCAGAATACGTTGCGGGCTGAAGGTAGTTTTTCATATATTTTATACGAGATTATGAAAAAAAATTATGAATGATAAAAAAATATGACTTTTCACTTACGAGCAAGCGTCGAGTAGTAAATTTGTTTGAATATGAAAACAGAAAGAATGGCGAGCTCATGAAATGTTTCGATCTATTTTGTCATGTTTTTTTCTTATATTTCCAATATTTTATTCATTATATTTATTTTGGATTATTAATTGCTGATTTTTTTAAATTAATAACATACAGAAACCAAAATTAACTGAACTTAAAAGATACCTTTCTACACCTTGTTGGTATTTTTTTCATGTAATTAGCCGATGTTTAAATTATCCTTTCATTGTAAGTGCTAATAATAATATAATATGATCTAATAATATTGCTGAAAGTTATTGATTGCACCCCAAAATTATAAATTATTTTGTATTAATATAGGAGTCATACTGGAGAATTCCAAGCAGCCTTCATTACGAAACAATAAGAAAACGTCGCGAAATTATCATTAAAGCAATAAATAAGGAACTCATTGTTGAACAATCTCAAGACAAAGCTGAATCTAGCGATGACGATAATCTATTCGATAATTTACGAAAAATTACCAAAAACGTCCAAAATGCTGTTATAGATGAAAATAGTGTTGATAACGATCAAAATAGTGTTGATAACGATCAAAATAGTGTTGATAACTATCAAAATGACCAAAGTAAAAGTAGCATAGACACGGATGTTAAGAAGAAAGGCCGTAAACGAACTCGTAGTGTGGAATCTGAAGGGAATTCGAAGAAATTGCAGAAAATAGATGAAGATGAAGAGGATATACTATCGTTTGCGAAGAAGACGCTCAACCACGAGACTCTGCCTGATACTGAGGATATATTGAGTGCTCTGCCTACACGAGATACTGGTATGTATTAAATACTAAGCAAGTCATTTGGATTTCTTAGAGATTAACTTTTATATTGAAAAATGATTTTTTTTTATGTAGGTATGTCATTTCTGTCATGTACTTGTCTGAGATAAATCTTAGTCCAAATCACTCTCTGGAAATTGTTAGGTATTTTTCAATACTTTATTTGGTAAGAATTATTTAATTTCTTAGCAACAAAAAGAAACATCACCTAAATGCGAAAGTAATTATGTCTATTTGTTACATATTCACGCGTAAACAGCTTAACCGATTTTAAAGTTTGGTATGGAGATAGTTTGAATCATAAAGTAGTCAATGCCCGGAAGGACATAGGATAGCTTCATTATCATTCCTTAAGAGTGTGAAAAGAGGGTGGAAGTTTGTATGAGGAATCAAACATCTTAAGTAATGAATAAAAAAACGTAAAAAAAATAATGTATTTGCATTTTTGACCAATCAATGTGATTAGAAGATAATTTAAAATAAATAAGGACCTTAGTATACCGTATCCATAGTTTTTTACGATATTGATTTGGTACCTGCTCAGTTGTCCGCTTTCAAATTAAAAAAGAACCTGTTTCTAAACCTACAGATAGCAGTGATGATGAGGCTGTTGTGAATGTATCGAGAAAGAAAAAATCCAGAAAAATAGTCAGCGATGAAGAATCTGATTAAGTGTAAAATAAAAAATCTTTTAACACTGAAGAAATTTTTTTTTAATTTCCCATAAGTTAGTAAAAAAGTCTTGTCTAATCGTAATGGAAAAAAAATTCACTGAACTAAAGTAATTATTTGCTTACCTTAAAATATTTTATTATTTATATTTAATTCCAGCTATTAACTTAATCAAACAAACAACCTTTTTGGGATATAAAGCATGGTGTAATGGTTGCAGCGCCTTACAAACATTTTGTAAAACAAAAAACTTGGCGATTAACTTGCCATGCCATTGCCATAACTTGAACTTGGAGAGTTTATTACCAGTTCTTCTCGTCCATTAAACGCTCTTGATTTGAGAACTGGCGGTTAATGTAAAATTAGAAGCATTTTTTTTATTGTAGTTTATAATTAGTGTGTTACCTAAATTTATAAATGATAATTTGATTCATTTGAATATACTAAATGTATCACGTTCTCGTAAAAAAACTGCAAAAATATTGTGAGAGATACTACTATATATTATAATATAGCTACTTCTCTGATAGAACTGAAAATCTCGATACTCTAAAAAAATCTATATAATTATTTATTTATTTAATGGGTGCTTCAATAATACATATTACAAGATCAGTATGACAAAGAAATATATACATGGAAAAACCGTGAAGTGCATATTGCGCGTTTTGGTTTCAATCTATGGATTTCCGAATGCTTGAAGTAGAAAGTAGGTCGACAGCGCATCATTGACTGATGTTCTGTGGCTGAGGTATCACCTACCATCAAGTGAACCTCATGCTCGTCTGTCGATATCACATAAAAAAAATATATCCGGTGTATAACAAATGCACACAGCATTATTAAATCTAAGGGCACTTACGTAACACAACGGACTTAGGTAAGTGCTGAAGTTATAAAAAGAAAATAAAAATATTTAACAATTTCATTTATTTCTCCCTGAATCCAGTAATATACATATCCAAAATGAATCGCCCACCCATCAAAAATTTCCTATCAAGTTGCAATACATCTCCACTTCAAGTCATAAAATAGAATGATATTTCATCGGAGATAATAACAGCGATAGCAAGCGAACGGCTGGGGAAGAAATGCCGCGCAAGTTATCGGTATATCTTACTCCTTATTGGAATTCTCTATATTATTTCATCTTACCCATATTAATACGGGTTTAATCTATACTAATATGATAAAGCTGAAGATTTTGTTTGTTTGAACGCGCTAATCTCAGGAACTACTGGTTAGAATTGAAAAATTCTCTTTGTATTGGATAGTCCAATTATCAAAAGTTTAAGCTATATAATATGACGCTGCGATCAATAGGAGCGAAGCATCAGTGAAAAATGTTGTAAAAACTGGGAAAATTATCCATATAAAACTACTCGACCGATTTTATTATCATGATCTGATACATTGCACCCGTGCGAAGCCGGGGCGGATTGCTACTTTTCTATATAAATAGACATCTATATTTGAAATTGTGTTTCGAAGTGTTGATGAGTGTTTAATGATACGCTATCGATCAATATTTTTGGTTGGAGCATAAATAAATCCATAGACAAACTAAACATTAAATTTGCACATCACTGCTTTTCCATCTATGGACATTTCTGAGTCATATGGGCGGCCATTTCTTTTTCAAAATTGTTTATATCTATGTCATAATATATTATACAACAAAATTGAATGTATTAGAAAAAATACTGACGGGAAACGGTACAGGATACATCAGGAGATTCTTGTTGATGGCGGCTAAAACTACGTCACAGCGCCGTACCAACTGAAAATTAAGTGTCCACTGCCTACAGATTTTAGGAATGTTAGAGGATAACGCTGGACAAGGCGAAGAAGTGCGCCTAAGGGTATGGAGATGTTCTACTCATTTTGCATAGCATTCACAGTACTCTTTCGCCGCACATAATAAATATAACTTTTTTTGTAAATATAATTAGCAAAAATGTGTGTGCTGAGTAAGAGTGAGGCGTATTTATCGTAACATCACAGGTATTCAACGATAACAGTTATTGAAAATATCATGCAATACTAAATAACAACTGTTCAATAAATACTAGTAATGGTCAAGCCAATACAAAACAACTGTGATTGTCATACCTGTCTCAGTTAAACATATATAATAATAATAATAATAATAAAATCATTTATTGCACACACAACAGCAAGTACTATACAATAAAAATAAACAAAGAAAACAAATAATTTTTATAACACTGCATTTGGTGAGCAATTGGTCCAGGCTCAGCTTTTGTGCTGCGGGTGTGGGTGCCACAACCATACAGCGCTGATTTTCAGCCTGGGCCATTTGTTTGATGTCTACAGCATCAACTATATTAAAAATTAATGTAGAAGAAACCTTAATCTAACTATAAAATTATATCAAAAAAAAAAACAATATAAATAGCATACAAAAAATATTTGTCCCATGAAACAGAAGTGTACACGCCTCACTTATAAGATGTATAGAATAAATAAAAAAAAAATTAGATACAATTAAAAAATAAATAAACAATAATAATTAAAGAAAAGACATTATGAAATTTATATCCCAGCCACATGGATAATCTATTGGGTTCACTCTTCCAGTTGCCTCTGAAAAAGAATAACTTTTAATTTGCGTTTGAACGTAATATAGGCTAGATTTAACTGTAAGGGTGGAGGCAAGTCATTCCATATTTTGGAGGCTGCATATTTAAAACTTCCCTTGAATCCAGTTGTTCTATGCTTAGGAATAGCCAACCGTTTTTGTGATTCACTGCTATATGATTGTCGCATGATAAAACGAGATGCACCTAGTATTTATTATCCTAAAAATTCAATTGGACATTTCACAGGAAGGAAATCACATTGAAAAGTTATTCCTAAATTAGATCGTATTATCCGTAATTCCTTTATTTTATTTAAGAACAGATATTTAAAAAAAAATACAGATATGTACCTGTGATCACACATGCTATGATCTAGCGCTGAGCGGCAACACGCACGGCACGGTGTGGTATAATTCTGCGAAACTGACACCACTGCCTAGCTGAACATTGCGTGGATGACGGGGCCGTCAGGTTTTAGAGTGGATAGGGGTCCATTGCACTCCCGGATCGACCCTCACCCTCCCCGCGTCATTTCATTATATTGCCCCAGCGCGGGGGCCTGTAAGTGGGTTTCCTGACATTAAAAAAAATAAAAAATTGTTAACGCTGGACAAGTTTTGCCTACTTTTTTTATAACTCTGTTAAACTGCACCACTCCGTGGTATGCATGCCACGTTTAGCCACTCTCCCGACTTCGAATATCAGTAAAACAACATTAAAAGATACAATATTACAGAACAGTACAGTAGTAGACAGCCAACATAAAAACAACAACAACCAACATTTGGTCAACCTTACATATAAGATTAAATGTACAGTGTCTACCTCATGCCTCCGGGACTCCGGAATTCACTAAGATGTAGCACAAATAAAATTGACGGGCTCGTTGGAGCGTTCGGTAGAACACCTGCCGTGTGCATCGATGGGCCATGGGTTTGAATCCCACTGAGACGACATGGTTATAATTTTCTGTATGCATTTTACAGGTGAGAGGAATATCGAAATTCCGACCGGGTAACGAACTACCGTTCATAGGTGGAAACACGGTGAAGTGCACATTGCGCGTTTCGATTTCAGTACCATATGAATTTCCGAATGCTCAAAGTAAAAAGTATGTCGACGGCGCATAGACTGCAGATGTTCTGTGGCTGAGGTATCACCTACCATCAAGTGAACTTCATACTCGTCTGTCGATAGCTAACATAAAAAATGTATAATAGTAAAAAGTAGTTTCATTTATATCCACAATCTCCCAAAAGTACGCTTAATTACGCTCGATAATAGCATCTGTAATACGACAAAGCCAAGCCTCTATCTTATGTAGTAAATTTTCGCACACCATCAGATTACCTTCCCTCACAAAACATTGGGATGTAAGTTATGTTTTTCTAATCTAAAATGTAAACACGCCTAGCTGAAATAACAGTCGTGTAATTTACATACTTTTGTGTTTGCTTTTCTAATAAATTAATATGAAAAACAAAAGCTGTTACACGTGTCGTTAGCATAATTTTCCTTTAGTGATATTACCTATCTACATGACATGTTTTTTTATATCACAGAATAATAATAAACTAGTCATCATAATATTATAAAGTTCTTTTATTTTAGTGATTGCAAAACTATGGGAATATGTATAATTATAGCCAGGCCCAGATTTAGAGGAAGCCTTAGGTCAACAAAAAGAGTGCCCCTTGGCGCCAATTCAATTTCAATTTATTTTCATGTTAACAATATAATCATGTATGTACAAAGTACCTAGCACGAACAACTTGCGAAAAAGTATTCGTGTCGTCTATCTGTCATTAGTATGAAATTTCAAATGATTTCTCATACAACTGACAGTTTGACGATTCGAATACTTTTTCGATAATCGTTCATTCTAGGCCCTCAGTAGGTAAAGGTAAAGATGAAAAGAAAAGGAAAATATGTTTAATAGTGTTTTAATTTAAATCAAAGTTGGCCGTGCTATAGAAGCGAATACACCTATTTTTTATGAATTTGTAATATCATGATTTCTTCTCTTCACTGAAAAACATGGGTTTTACTAAATCTATTTTACATAACAAAGCGTAGGGAGAGCCTATTCCTAATTATACAATATTTAATATTAATAACTTATAAATCTATCTAATATATATTAAAAAAATATACATTATTCCAACCCCATACCGCCAATTAAACACGCAAAACATCGAACAACTCTTGTTACGGCCGCGGCGCAATAAGCGGTCCAAAATAAATTTCTTTATTTCTAACTCTACGAAAATACAAGCGCTTCATCGTTGTAATCTCTGGAAATCCAGTTTTTCTTATTCAAATGTTAAGTCAGCTATTTTAATGTAAGAACGGTTCATCAATCTTAGCGAAGCCCGAACGTGCGCCATTAAGAACTCCCTCTTGCAATTATCCACTCGAATAAAAACGTTTTAAGTGTTAAATTAACGATATCTCTGAGATGTCTGACTCTAAGTGATCGCACACAGGGCGATAAATATAGGACCCTATATTACTTTTTGCATTTTATGAAGTCAAGATAGCTTTTTAATTTAATTTTTCGAAAAGTAAGGGAGAAGTAATACACTGTTTTGTCTGTGAAATGGATTCTTAATTAAGTGAAAAAAATATCAGGGCGTTGCTTAAGTATTTTTTTTATAAATGATACCTATACTTTATGTAATATTATTGCATTTGCATAATAATGCAAAAAATCTTTGTACGTTCTTGCAAGAGTGAATTCCCGAGTTCCTCAATCACTCATCACTTTTCTTTCACACACAGTTTCTCACAGTCAGTCTTCATATTATATAATTCTTCTATACACTACTACACCGAAACAAAATGTTTTTTTTATATTGTTTCCTCGGGAATTGAACCGGGAACCAGATGCACTGAACCACGAAGGCGATCAATTTCGCTGCAAGCTGCATAGATATTGTTTACATAAGTTGATTTAAAATGTAACCCGTGGAAAAACATTGAAACCAATTTGTATATGCAAATTTGGATCGGTATAAAGCTACTGACAAAGTACTTATATAAATATTTAAAATGATTGTGTTACCGTACGTACTACAAAATGTTTCAATGGGCACATTGGATAATATCCAATCTATATCTATACTAAAAAGAGGAAATTTTTGAATTTTTGTATGTTATGAATAAACTCAAAAACTACTGGACCGATTTAAAAATTATTTCCCCAATAGAAAGCTACATTATCAGCGAGTAACATCAGCGCTATTTTTGTGTATAGTACATCTACATTGCACCCGTGTAAAGCTGGGGCGCGTTGCTAGTATTTTATATACCAATTTTTCGATTCTAAAAAGCCAATACGTAATAATAAGTAGGTATATTTAGACACCTATTAGTCAACTTTACTGAGACACAAGAGAATTAAGCGCATAACAAGTTCATTTGTCTCTTTACATTGGAACTTTTAAAATTATAGAGAAACTCTTTCTCTGATGATAGATATCAATATATTAAACAATCACACTTTCACGCATTTATTAAATAGAATACAAAATGGTAGCACCAAATTAAAAAAATATTTAAACTAAATCCAATATTTAATTTACCTTATTTCAATCATATTTTTTCCTTGCAACACTGCAACCGACTGTGACACTTGACTTGTCACTTGTCAGCGCCATCTTGATTTTCGTAAAGCGAATTCATCGCAAACTTTCGAATCGTCGCGTCGCATGAGCAACGTGCGTTTGTAATAAAAACAAACGAAGGGCGCGGTTCCCTCCGCGAGTGTAGAAAATAAGAAGTGTCAGTGTATGGACTGAGTGCTCCACGCGATAAGAAGTATTGCAGGTACTGTGTCCTGTCTTCCTATCCTTTATCCTTCCCCTTATTTCCCATATGAGCCCGAATATCGTCCAGTCAATTTATGTATAATGTATAAAAATATATAATACATCTTTTTGGCTCGTCCATTGTCTTAATAAGCGTTTAAATACGTTTAAGGAGATATTTTACAGAATTTTTAATATAATTTCATACCACAGGGTTGAATTTTTGTCACCTAAACATAATTTAAAAATACTCTAAAACCGCCCGTAATATACATCTAAATATTAAAATACATATTGCTTATATCAAACGCTCTCATTTAACTAACATTCCATAGATTTAAATGTTCTACAGTGTAGGGTAGTTTATCAATCATTCGATATTTGTTATTTTTGTTTAGCGTCGTACATTCTACAGATAGATGCTACGTCATAGTCTTACAAGTTCCGCAGCGTAGCTAGTATGATCGTGCATTATAGTTATATATATAATACTAACTGACACGGCAATCGTTTTGCCATGTAAATAATTTCTAAAAAGCAGGGGTTGGTGATAAAAAAGTAAAAATTAAGGGTTGTATGTATTTTTTAATGCTACATTATAAAAAAATTAAAACAAAAAATTTCGTCCAAAAATTTTAACTTAGGGGTAGGTTTAATCACTTAGGGGTATGAAAAATAGATGTTGTCCGATTCTCAGACCTACCCAATATGCACAAAAAATTTCATGAGAATCGGGAAAGCCGTTTCGTAGGAGTTTAACCACAAACACCGCGACACGAGAATTGTATATATTAGATATACATTTTTATAAAATAAAAATGTTAATATTTCGCTTTCGAAAATAGATTTAACCAGTGAAAATTCGATATATTATGCCAGTTTAAAATCACCGTTAGAATTATTTATTCAATATTAAACATAATGTTTGCGATAAGTACGACGTGCGGTGACTGTATTGAGAAGGATTTCATATCTCTACAAATTCAGTAAATAGTTAAGCATATAAGTAGTCCGTGTCTGTCGCTTTACATTAGAACTTTGAAACTAATAGAGAAGCTCTTTCTTCGATGTAAGGCCATTAATATCTATTAAAAGCAGACACATTCGTATGACGCGTCCATTATAGAGCCTTATGAGGGTTAAACGCATCACTAAACGTATTTAAGAGGGTAATTAATACTTGAAATTGTGATTTACGAAAATATTTTATTGTAATTATTTTTATTTGAGCACAAACAGTCATTTTAACAAATATTATTTCAATAAATCTTATTTTACGTACATAGACCTATAATGGTCGAATAGTAAAGGTTGACTGACTTCAAAAATATCGGTTAATAAATATTAAATAGATATATAAGTATAAATAATGTTTTTGATTGGCCTTTACATATAGGTATTGTACAAACTTTAACTTACTAGTTTGTAATATAGTTTTGAAGTCGGTTTTTGTTTTTTAATTAATGTATGATACACGTATTAATAAAAGTCAATAGCAGTTAAGTTATTCAAATAAGTGCGTGGAATCAAATAAGGTACCAATTAACGAGTAGAGAATAGATATACCCATTGTATATTTCCTTTCTCTTGCTACACTGAGGCGGCATCAATCTGAAATCAACGAAAAATCTCCAAGAAAAATGTCTTATTTCGGGCCCAGTCACTTAGCTACGTAAACATAAACATTTATTTATATTACTCGGGCCGGAGGGAATGACAAACGAGTTATAAGAATAATGGAAGAAAATGAAAAACAGTGAAATCTCATTTGTCAACTCTGAGCACCTCAGATGAAAAAATCTATACGCAGTTATAAAATGCTTATAAGGCACTACGTATTTTTTTAAAATTTTAATCATATTGTCTATTATTTAATGTATTCCGTGACAATATAATATATTGTTCGTGATTATTAGAGTACCTATACAGCGGGATATCACCCTTATGTTGCATCATGGTTCGCACCTCTCGTTTCGCTTCTTCCTTTTTGATCAAAATAGCAAAGGAATGGAACTCTCTTCCAGCGACTATTTTTCCCGGATCATTATTATTTTAATATTTTTAAAGCGCGAGTGGTTTTTTCTAAGTCGGCGTGCTCCACCTTACATCACATCAACACTAGTAGTAACCAATGGGATAGTAGTCAAAAGCCTACCTATTATTCATAAAAATAATAATAACTTCAGTAAGGTCTGTGTTCAATTTGAAACGCACTCGAGATAAAGGTATTAAACAAATCCACTTTCTTATTATCCTTTATTTGCAAGAAACCTCTAATGATAGTATTCCTTTGTTTACAAATCGCAAACACACGACGCGGTACAGCTTAAGTATTTTATTTACCCAATGTCGAGTACAATGAAGGTTTTAATTAAAACAGCGGTAGGTGTTAAACAATGCCACGCTATTAACACTAATGGAGTGCCGTGTGGTCGGCTTAGCGTTCAAGCGGAGGTGTTTTAAAAATAGTGAGCTAAATTACGTTCACGTTTTAATAATAGACTTAGATTTTATGACTACAGCCCTGTAGTTTGAGGCTGTTTGAGTAAAACATTTGATTCTCATGTTTGGCAACACTGCTAATGACATGGCGCTAAGCCCACAGTGTGGCCTGATAGACAACGCTTTTTATACTTTGCTACATGACAGGTGACTCTAAGATAGTCACTTATAACTTAATGAGGATGAGGTAGCCTTGATGATAGTTCAAGGACCTCAGCAACAGGACATTAATTAATATTTTTATAATTTTACCTAATATTTGTTGAATTTTGCATTATTCGGACGGAATGATCATGTTTCCCACACTCGAAGATCTCAAAAGTAAGAAAACATCGTGCTTTTATTGCTCATATGTTTCAGTTATATCATTGTAGTAATAACTACTTACAACTAAGTTACGAAAATTTCAGAGCAGAGAGTATATTTTTTTTAAGTCAAACATTGAAAGATATGCGTGACACTCATATGGATGATGACTCATCACACCGCGAGCATTCGAAATCTAAAACACATATTGTGCACGGCTAGAATATTTATATTATTCCCACATAGCCAGTTTTATTTTGGCATAGAAAACAAATTAAACTTGCTGGTACACACACACAGAAGTACAGAACAGTTAAGGGATAGCTAATGTTTGAAAATTAATAGAAAATAATTGCTAAATTTAAAAATCGGTATTTCAATACGAGTAGATATAATATGTCATTTCCTTTCTCTTAAACCAAATTCGCTACATTTAAGCGAACCGGAAATCAAACTCAATAACACTAGAGACAAACGCATTGCTTTCCACGAAATCTTTAAAATCTAAGTCCATAAAGTTGCCGATTGCGACCCCAAGCAAAAACCGAATTGAATTTACCCTCAAACACAACGATATCGCTTAGATAAATCTCGAACCGACGGAAACAAAGTTTAATAGAAAAGTAAATAGAAAGGAATCGAAAAAATACTCAAAGAAAGTTAGTACAGATAAAGGGCCGCGATTCCTGCAGATTTATTATTTGAATTTCAAATCTCTCGGATTCACTTCACTGCTTCAAGTGTACGAATAAGTTGAGTTTTAGAATGCTATAAAAAATTATCATCAAGACGTCCGCGCTGTAAAGATCGCCGCTCATTCCTAATTGAAATTTTTCAATAGTAATATAAGTAACAAGAGAAAAAATGCAACGTTTGAATAAAATAATGGTCACGGGCAGACTATAAGGTGACAGCTGTCTGATTTGAAATGTCACAAAGTTGCCATATTAACGCCATCTATTCCTTCGGAGTTGATATTTACTGTCATTTTCTATATTATAGCAATACTGACCTATTGTTTTTGTTTGACTTGAGGATTTAAATTTTATTTATTTAGATCATCAACAAATTTAACAGTATTTCAATGATTTAGAATAACGATTTAAGCTATCACCTTTCAGTCTGCCCGTGACCACGGTTGCTGGAAAGTATCCGAAACGTAATCCGAATTTAATCCAGTAAAAGGTATTTGTTTTTAAATGTGAGATACTCGTTAAAATACAACAGATGTTTTTATGTATACATATATTTCACGCTTCATCATGTATTTCCATAACACTTTCGCTTCTTCCACCTTCATCGACGCTTTCCTATACCTATGTCGGTTTCGAGTATAGTGTTTTTGTCTATTTAGATAGTATATAAATATCAAGTTATATTAATAACCAAAATCGCTACTAGTTTAGTACTGTATTTGAATCGAACACGAATTCCAAGCTAGTAATGTGTGTTCGATTAAATTATACAATTGTACCCACCCTCTATTGTGCAATTTGACTGCCTCTGTGCCTCAGTGGTAAGAGTGTCCTGAGCTTGAATCCCGGGAAACATAATTAAAAAATATTACAGCCTAGCAGGTCGTAGAACGCTGCTTATCTACTAGCATTTACAGAAAAAATATCAAGTGAACTAGACACAGAAATGGGTCCCCAAGCCCCAAGGATACGGGAATTCATTTCTTGTGGAATTCTCATGAAAATTTTGATACTTATTAGCGTTACAACCCAACCGAACGTTTATACGAAATAACGATAATTACCTCTAATCGGCTGCTCGCACGTTAATGTAATTTTATAACGGTCTTAGAGCCTTAATTCCCGCACAGATTCACATTTCAAAGGCTTTACAAGCCGTAGCCGTAGCGAGATAAATTATAAACGCTACATTTTACGTGCACTACCGGTAGGGGTGTGCAACAATCTCGTATAGGGTTGCCAAGACACGAAATAATCAATCAAATCAGACTCGAGTGGAGATGATTCCATACTACATAATATGTTAATTTAAAATTCCCGTGGGATTCAGATAGATTCAGTTATAGAAACTATTTAGTGCATTTTTTACACTTCTACTTTTTGATGAAATAAGAAGAAGCGAAATGCAAGGATTGGAGTACATGGAATTCCGTGATTTCTGCCTACCGCAATGGGAAAGGTGCGTGATGTAAATTGTATGTATGTAATTTATATGTGTTTTAAATGACAATTTGTTTATGCGCATTTATCAAAAGCTTAACTCGTTTTATACTATGACTATGAAATATTGAATAAATTAATAGATGAAAATTATTTCTAAAATTCATAATCGTGTTATGTGCTACATCCCCTTATCATCTAAATGAGTATAATAGGAATAGGAATAGGAACTTAATATAAGTTATTAAGCACAAACATTTGTTACCCAATATCTATATAATGATATATTGTAAAACTAATTATAGTATCATTAGATTCCTGGTCAGTTCTTGTAGCAAGCACACATATAACAAATATTATTGTCAGATTGATATTTTTCATAATAAACTTAGTGAAAATTGTGGAAAGCAAAGAATTATTTTTTTGTGTATATTTCACATTGTAATTTGTAGTTATACTTTTGCTTAATATATGTTTTTTTTAGTCTTAATGTTTGTACCGATAAGTAATTTTTTTATATATTTTTTATTTTTGTGAACAATTTTTTTTTACAGTATTGTGTTTTTGTCTTATTGTGAAAACTTTCTATGTATTTGTATGAAAATTTCTGTTTGTTTTCCGTAGTAAATAAATAAAGTAAATATCAACTTACGAGACGATTAAGTAAAGCTTATCCTGAATTTCATAACTTCACGGGGAAAAAACTATTTCCCTCGGAGGAAGTTTTAACGACTAAGCCAGGAGCTCATTTTCAAACATAAATTTTGCCAACACGTATTTCTGGCAGACGCTGAATGCTTGAAGGATTTAAAGTTTAAAATAATATTAACTTCCACTGATATGTTTATCCAAGAATCGGTTTAGGAATAATTTTAGCCGGAAATTTTACTATAGAAAAAACGTAAAAGATGTATTAATCTAAGGATGTTCTAGCTTCTTATTTAATTTTTAGCACCCTACAATTACAGGTCCTTATAAAAAACATTTACAAAATACAATTCAATTCCTTATAAAAAATCGTTTTAATCTTAGAAGGATAAACTATTTTTTTTATATAGATACGTTCGCTTTGTAAATAAAAAAAATATAAGTACAATGATGATGTCAAGTTACAATTTTTAATGGTTTTTCTTTCACGTTTTTTTAGATCTTTTCTGACACTTCAACTGTTACCCAGGCATATGCTGAAAATCAGCGCTGTATCCAATACTGACCCGTAGCACAAGCTGATCTACATTCTATTTTCTTTCGCTACACAGCATATATGGATTACAAACAAACAAAATCTCTTTATTTAAGCTCCACATAATATGAGTACCTATTAAACTAACTTACTAACTAATTGTGTGGCAACTTAACAGGCGGCTCAGCATATGCTGTGCTGCCGACGATACAACACAGCGCTGATATTCTGTCGACTAGCGACACTTGTGGCAGACAGTTACACACATTTGTATATATTTTATAAATATTGAGTATGTAATAATAACTATAAAATAAATAATATTTTTTGTATATAGACTAATAATAATATGAAGTTATAATATGATTTATAAATACAGTGGACCCCCGGTAATCCGGCAAACATTATGCAGGGCAGTGTCGGACTATCGAATTTGTCGGATTATAGAGCACTGCCTAAGACCCCTATAGTCCGGATTTTTTTACGAAAGAGTACCTTGTAATCCGACAAATTACATATCTAATGACAAGAATCTATATACATAATATACGTACATATCTATATATTATAAGCACAATAGCGGTGGTGCGTACGAGTTGTGACCTGTTCAAACCTGCGTGATCTTAATTCTAAGTGATGTCGGATTACAGGGGGCGCCGGATTAGACAGGGGCCGGATTATCGGGGGTCCACTGTACAACATATGGACACTTAATTAAATTAACAAAAATATTAATATCCTCTGATTCTTCCCCTAGCGATAGCCTAGGATTAGGATAATGCTAGGAATTTTTATAGTGTGTGGCATTTAATACCTACATATATTCTCTAATTTTTTTAAAGAGTTCAAATGATAAAAATTATTGTACAGTCTTTTTATAAATAAATATAATGTAAAAATGGAGAGGGGATGATAAAAAAGGAGAACGGTATATATTTTGAAATTTTCATCTGTCTTTCTGTTCACACTAATCTTACAAAATACTGAACTGATTTTCGTGTAATTTTGGAATAGTAAAATAAATAATTGGTAATACCAGTAGATAATGCAGAAGAGTATTAAGCCCATTTACACAATGCAAGTTTCTTGCCTGTTGCATACAAATAAATTGAAGCAATAAATGACTTGTATGGTCTAAACAAAATGTAACATTGTTGATCTGTTATACAATTTTGTTTTAATACTTTTCTTGGTGTAAACTGCACATAATATCCGCGTGTAAACAGTTGCTTACAATTATTGGATGTCAATTATTGCATTGAATTATTGATCTAGTATGTACAAGAAAATGGTATCGTGTAAATGGGCATTTATTATGTGTATTTAAGAATTAAAACCAAGTAAGTTGTGCAAGTAAGCATCAAAGGATACCGCATCGAGATTAAAACCTTCATTTCGAACTGCTCTAAATGAAAGTTTTCCATTGAAGTCACATAAACTTTTCATTCACAAGTTTGGACTAACTTTCCCATTCCCAACTTGTGTGTGACCAGGGGGCATTACCATCAAATGGCCTAGCACGACTTTCGAGAAAGTATTCGTATTATCGATCTATATGTTTGTTTAATGTTAGATATCGACAGACGAGCATGAAGTTCACTTGGTAGATACCTCAGCCAGAGAACATCAGTCAATGATGCGCTGTTGACCTACTTTTACTTCGAGTATTCGGAAATCCATATACTGAAACCGAAACGCGAAATATACACTTGACGTTTATTCCATCTATGAACGGTAGTTCGTTACCCGGTCGGAATGTAGATATTCCTCCCAACCGATCAATGCCCGAAGTTACCAGACGTGGGTAAAAAATGCTTACAGAAAATTATAATCATGTGGTCCCGGTGGGATTCGAACCCACGAACCATCGATGCGCACGGCAGGTGTTCTACCGAACGCGCCAACGAGCCCGTCATGTATACAGTTTTAAATAATCTACATATAAAAATCTCGTGTCACGGTGTTAGGGTGTCCCTATTCAGAAATTGTTTTTTCTATTTTTTTGACAAAAAGTTGATTTAGTCACATTTTATTTAATAGTATAGTCATGCAAAGCCGGTTCGGGCAGCAGTTTCTTATAAAATGAAATGAATGCTGAAAAGCATCCGAAACGTCGGGATAAATAATTTAAATAATAAATCGCGTTTTAATCCGGTATACAGTATTTTATTTAAATGTGTGATACTCGCGTTAATAAAAGACAATATTAGATTGACGATAAGAATGCTTTCTCGAAACTTCGAGTAATCTTAAATTGTTATAAAATAGTTTCGAATAAAATTAGATTTTTCTATTAACTTAGTAGTTTAATAAGTATATAAAATATCAACAAGCTGATTTAGTAAGCAGGGTATATTTTATTCAATATCTATAAATAGAGATCAAAGTGACGAGTGACGTTTTTTGAATCCGTCGCTCCACTCTGGATTCAAAAAACACTCTCGACTTAAAAATAGTGATTTCCTCCCTTGACCAACAATCTACTATTAGTTTAAATAAAATACTGTATACCGGATTAAAACGCGATTTATTATTTATATTGTTTAAATTATTTATCCCGACGTTTCGGATGCTTTACAGCGTGGTCGCGGAGAGACAGCAATCTACTATTAGTGCTTGGGAAGTAATAGTTTTGGATTAAATACCAAAACTTAACTTCTCAGCCTTATTAACGTCTTTTTATTACAATAATCAACTCTCCAAGCCTCTAGGATAGTATCTTGCAATCAAAATCTTGAATAATTAAACACAAAGCTCTCTGTTCAGAACAGAGCCGCGCTAATATTATTTGATATAATAACTTCATTAAACTTTGATAAATTAATTTTCATTTGATCATTTCATCGAGATGAGTTATAATTGAAGGGGCCAGCAATCGAACGAGGCCACAAACGGAATAATGTCAAATCAATTAAAAGTTGAATTTGGCGAGCTCGCGCCAGCCTGCTCAACTTTTCATTAGGTCGTGTACATCATGGAAATACAAACGGCATTATGAATTTTGAATCTTTTTAGAGAGAGGAGTGTGTGTTCTATTGTTTGAGTACCTATGATGTGATCTTTTTCTGAACTATTAAAAAATTGACAATCGTATGACGTTATAAATATTGTACTGATCGGAAATAAACCGCTTGTTTTCACTGGTTTATGCGACAAGTACTATAAAAAAATAATATTTTAAAATATTATGTTAACAGTCGCAAAAACCCATCCAAGTACTTTAATGTCAAAGTGCATCTTCTTTTTTAAATAAAATTGTCTTTAAGCTCGAAGATTTCACATGTTTTTAAGTCAAACGAAAAGTAAAAAATACGAATTTAATTATACTAGTCAAATTATAGACTTTTTTAATAAAGTCAACAATTAATATTCATCAAATCATCCTCTTCGAAAAACAATGTCGAATATGATCATAATAATATGTAACTTTTCCTTTTTTTTTAAGGCTAAAAAGACTTATATAATTTACTAGTAACATCAAAATTTTAAAAACACTTTTTCGAATATAGCAATGTAATAATGTGTCATATATGTATTTGATTGCTCCAAAGAATAAGATCGAGTGTCATCTTTGTTCTGTTTTTTTTTTGATGAAAGTAGAGCAACGAAAAGGATTTTTGAATCTGACTGAGTGAAAGAATCGGGAGTGGTTGACCTAGGCGAACGTACCCCGATCAGATCGGTGACGTTCTTCAAAAGTACTCGAAACCGACAAGGGTTTATGAAAGTGGAAGAAGCGAAAGTGGTATGTAAGGATCGGAGCATATGGAATTCCGTTATCTCTGTCTACGCCAATGGGAAAGAGGCGTGATGTATATAGTATGTGTATACATATGTGTTTATTTATCAATACAAAAGTTGTGTGAACTAGCCCTAGTATCACGGGACTTATCTCCGTCGCACAGCCGCATAGTCAGAACGCAGCCAAATAAATTCCGCGTGCATACCTATAAGCACCCACTGTCTCGCATAAATAAGCATTGCTATCTGAATTTCCGAAGTTTATTTCGCAATAGCACCGTTGCAATTGTACGGTAGTCACTTTTTTCAATTTCTACCTACATATTAGCTTAAACATTTAAACTAAAGTTGGTCCAATTACTATTCATGAAATCGTCAAAATTCTTAATAAGCAGATCAGAAATTTAGCCGCATATCGTGCATTGACGCGGCCTATGTAAATATTATTGGGGTCTGGAAAATGTCCCCAGGGTGAAAACCCGTCGGGAAATTCCAGAAAACTTGCTATTTGCTATTGCGAATAGGCCTCTACATAGGAATACTTATACTCATCGGATATAAGACCTTTTTATAAGAGTATTATACTGTTTTGGGTAGTGTGCTACAATGATATCAAGTAAGATCTCGTGTTGTACGAGTATTATTGAGGTTTTGGTCTGTTTATTTGTATCGTATAAATAAATATGATTACATCGACTTACTACGTGGCATGGACCAAGAGGTAATAGAAAGCAAGGAAGGCCACCAGTTAGGTGGGATGAGGATGTTAAAAAAAATGCAGGAAGGACATGGATGGAGGAAGCAAAAGACAGAGTTAAATGGACAAATCTGGAGGAGGCCTTCACACTCACATCAGGGGTTTTGTTGCAAGAAATAACTTATAATTCAAATTAAATATCATTATTATCATACTTAATTAATTAAAATACCAAAATTAATGACACTATTTTTTTATACTAATTGGCAAAAAAAATATACATATACATATTTTTATTTTTTGTATATCATTATTTTTGTATAAACAGTTTTTTTAATTATTGTAAGCTCATGACATTTTTTTCTCTCATCTGCGCCATTTATTTATTTATGTTTTTGGTAATTTGTTTTTCTTTAATATTATGTAACGTGAATGAATAAAAGGCTTTTTTATTTTATTTATTTTTATTTTAAATAAATATTGATGATGTAGTATTTTCTGATATTTTGGGTCCAAGTGACCTATTAAATCAATTTTACTTGTGGGTTGCTCAGGCTTGGCATTACCCTGTCAAGGAGGTATCCATCGATTGACTTTACCTTCATATTCCAGGATATCCAGGCGGACTGATTCGCTTGGAATGAATGAGAATGGAGTCTATTCATTCCTTAACCGTTGGCAACGAACCTGCAGTGCGGCATCTTCTGGTTATGCGAATTATCAGGTAAGCCTGCCCGATTCTATAAAAAATTCCTTTTCCTTTGCTTCTAGACATGTCGAAAGTATTAGTAGCACTGATGATTTGATGATAGTCATTCCCTTCCTACATAAGTGTTGCCAAAGCTCACGACATTGTAAAATATCCCTAAACGAAGAAACTTCAGCATGTCAGCATATTTCTATTAAAATTTTCACGAAACGCCTTCTAGTTTAAAGATAAATTGCAAGAAGAGTCACTGATAATACTTAATCAGCATAACGTTTTACTGTGTAACAATCATTGGTATTAAGGTAATATAATAAATAAAATCAATTATTTCCTAAATCGTAGAAGGGCATTTGAATTCGAATATCACAAAGTAATAGACGAGTATCAATAAATAATATATTATAATAATTAAATCGAAATTTTATCATAAAACATTGACTGATGTTTGAATTTAGTATCAATTTTTATCCAAATACCTGTCTTTTAGAGGACCTGCCGGCCTAGCATGGCAACCACGACAAAATTTTGTCGACAGATTTTTCGTGTTTTAGTCGAATTTTCTTTGTCTTTCGGGTCTAACATGACACACTTAAAACTCGACTTCTAATGTCAAAAGTAGAAATATTTGTCGATTGTGATTTATTGTCTATATCGAGATATCTTACTTTATCTTCACTCGTCCGCAAGATATCTCTCGATGGTCATGCTAGGTGGGCTGATGGAATATTATCTACGAATTCCATACGGTATTCAGTAGCCACTATCCGATAACATGGTTCATTCATTATCTGTCACCTATTCTATTGAACAAGACGGCCGGGCGCACTGACCGATCGATACCACTCTAGGTGTACAAGTTGTAGATAATATGAGATTACTGATGATGTTGAATGTTTCCGGTATTTATAAGAAAACTGTCTAACAACTATTGAAAACATGTACATCTTGTGAAATTAAGAGATCTCGCGTCTTTTAATGTTCTAGGATGAAAGATATTTATTAGCTGGGATAATCACTCGATTTTCGCACCAATCGTCATTAGTTTTATATTTTTATATGTATATATTGTGGACATTATTACAACAAAAACTTAATTCTTATGTGAAACATTTGTTTCACAAAGTATTTTGCATATTATCTGATCTTAGAATTTAGCAAAACAATCTAATCCGCTCGATCTGAGAGTTGAATACATTTTGACTTTAATTATTTACAAAATCTGTTTTCATAGTAGTAAATTTCACTTTCTTCGCCTAAGCTAATAATTATTATATACTTTAAATTTTTTTATGGATTTAGGTCTAGCCTAAAAGTACTTTAATAGCAAGTTTTTTAAACAATATTTCGATTTAAATTTAGACACATGACAGAATTACAGTATCTATAATTTTACGGCAGCATGACACAGCCTTTGTAGTCCTATGCGCTTACAAAGCCTATGCCTAATGACTTTGGTATGGGATTTCTGTGCTCAAACTGTTAGAGTTCACTTAGAACTAAATACACATTTAGGAACAAGTAATTCTACCTTAGACAAGTATAGAGTTTGGGTGGGAGGAATATCGAATATCGAACCGGGTACGGAACTACCATTCATAGATGGAAAATCCGTGAAATACAAGTTGCTCATTTTGGTTTCAGCGATTTTTGAATGGTCGAAGTAAAACATATGTATGTCGACAGTGTCCTATGGCTAAGATATCACTATTAAACGCTCGTATTTATCTTTTAGCTCGTCGTATTATTCAATATCTAGGTATACTTCTACATTAATAACGTATTATAAAGAGGAAAGATTTATTTGTTTGTTACGATTTAACTCAAAAACTACTCGAACGATTTTAAACATCTCACTAAAAGAAAACTATTTATTAGCGAGTAACATAGGCATTTTTTGTTTTTTTTTGTGTATAGTACATCTACATTGCACCCGTGTGAAGAATTTAGATCTTTGATGTATTTTCCCCTCTCAACACCTCCTCCCTGTCCTTCTCCATAGACCATATCGGTAGTTGAATGTCATATTTTCAACTGCTTAAACTTGAAATCTGCCCTAAAGTTCCAGCGAAAATTAATTTGATATATTAACTAAAGGATTTAGAAACTAAATTGGAATAATTATTATCTATGTAAATGTCTATACCTTGCAAACTAGTAAACTTCTATGTTCGTAAAGCTGTTTGTACAAGGCTCGCTTTGATAAAGTTTGGAGATTTACCTTAATGTAACAGCACTCAATGAATTGCTGTTACTAACTTTCGCTCTACGACGAAGTAAAATGGTTATTTTTTTTACTGTACTAAGCGCTGACTTTTCCTCCGTAATATATCTTTAAATCAAGGATTTAGCTATATTTGATAGTGGTTGATGTCAAGGTATTGTACTCGTCTTTATACATATTACATATATGCGTACATTTTATTTCGTCGTAGAACGAAAGTTAGTAACATCAACTTGTATATATGTATGTATATAGGTGGAAAAGGTACATATGTATACTCAGGACTTGAAGAAACATTCAGGAATATGAAGCATTATACTAGATATATTATTTTTAGTTTCACTCAATAATAACATTAATGTATATTAATATAATTATGAATAAAACATTCATAGTAAAGACTGGGGTGTATACATTATTGAGTAATAGGGAATAAAATGACGACATTTTGCTATCCTGTAGAATGTCATCAAATATTACTCCATGTTACGTTTCTGTTAGATATTATTTGTTCCTTTACTTTTTTTTTTAATAAAACTTTGTTTTAATAAATTGGTATATCATGCAAACCTATGAGTATTTTTTAGTTTTATTTTATTTATTTCTATTTCTCTCAGCTACTATTATGAAATGATTAGAGTACTTCAAATCACAGATAATAACCCTAAATACTATAAAAATTTAGTACAATAATTTGTGACAAAGGTTGATGGAAATTTATGACTGTTGGAATGATGACAAAATGAGCAGTTATTTATTTATTTTTAAAAAAAATAGCTACAATAAAATAAAAATATAATAATATGCATATAATTATTATATAATTATTAATCGTATCCATACAAATTCATATTTAAACGTATCATCACGATTTTATAAAGCAACATGTACACGGAAACTCATGAGGATTACAGACACATTGCCATTTAATACCTTTAGTGCAAGAGTCCTCCGCAGTCCTCCATTAATGAGAGGAGCAATTCGCTTCGATTAAACACGTGCAGCGTGCATCCGAGCTTAAAGACTTTCTAGTTAAATCGGGACTCTACGCGTTCCAACGACATACGACGATAGACAAGTAAACGAAGTTAGTGTTTTATATACACGGTATAAGAACCGAACGTATCTACAAAAAAATCCAAAATAGTTTTTCTTCATACGGAACTAAATAATTCTTAACCCTTTTAAATCTTTAATAGTATACCAATATACCGATTAATACATTTTTTATTCTTCAATCTGTATTAAAAAGCTAGTAAACATTTTAGAGATGGATTGTCAGTTTTCTGCTCTCCTATGAAATTGAGAAAATGTAGATACGTCCATCTGATTCTTACACCACGATACTTACCTACTGTCATTTATTGTTGTTTTTGTAAAATTGATAATCAACCTAACGAAAGTTGACATTGGAAGATGGATAGAGGATAGAGGTTCTAGAGAAATATAATAGATTTTTTTTTATTTTAAAGTAGACAACATGTCGTCCCGGTGGGATTCAAACCCACTACCCATCGATGCGCACGGCAGGTTTTCTACCGAACACGCCAACGAGCCCGTCACCTATAAGTACCTTCTTAACCTTTAGTATCCAACTAAATGCCACAAACGTATCGTTATCCAGTCATCCAGTATAATAAAGCTGAAACGACAACTAATTCGATGTCATACATCATAGTATTGGATGCTGCCGTCACGTGCCATATATCATCATAAATCACGGTCGACATACAGGACATTTTGTCCATAATGTCTCTCACGAGTGTCTGCGTTCGCTCTACTAGCTCTATGACGAAAAATTCAGTAATATACTTATAAAATTGAATTACAGAATCCATGAAGTTTTAATAGTTATAATTTACTAGCGATCCGCCCCGGCTTCCCACGTGCACGTGTGCAATGTAGATGCAATTTTTTGTATATAGTAGATGTACCCGTGTGAAGCCGGGGTGCGTTGCTATGTATAATAAATTGAATAATTCGATTGATACACTTCTCATTAATTAACATGGGTACTGGATTCAGCTATAATAACCAGATACCTAAATACATTTACATATTCACTAAATAAATTTGCATTTAATTGAATCGATTAACAATAATTTAAGTCATGATCGTATGGGATCGCAAACGTGCGATATTTTACATTAATGGCCGTTTCTGTACGAATGTAATAAATTACCTTACATTAATCTCGCCCGGTCAGATTAATCGATGTACGAGTATACCCGGCCAATGGACCTTTGTGGTTTGCTATTAACTGACCATATAATTGATATGCATTGAAAAGTCTATTGATGTCATATTCAGCGAGCTAGTTAGTTTACATCGGAGCGTACAAGTACAGTAAATATAAATTCTTTATTGCACACTTAAAATACTAAAAGAAATTAAATACTTTATTTCCGTACCAGACGTGAATAGGTTGATAAGTCGACTTGCATATTTTTTTTACATCATAATAGGCATTAATATACATACATATACATCACGCCTCTTTCCCATTCGGGTAGGCAGACATCACGGAATTCCATATGCTCCGATTCTTAATTGGTATTAAGATTGTTTAATTTATAGGGTGAATATGCATTAAACGCCTGGTATGGCCTTATGGCATAGTAGCGATTTCTTCCAGACAACTCCGGAGAAAGGTATCAGGGAGATAAAATTAAAAAAATATTCAATTACAATTAAATAAAATCTTATTCAACAAAAAGTAAAAATAATACAACACATCATTATCTATTCCACGCATTTTCCTCTTCCTCTTCTTACACAACTGTAAAAATCTTTTATAGTTTTCTTGAAATATATATTGGTATATAATATAAGAGGAGAAGGTAGTAATATGGCCCCCTACTTTGTTTTCGAGAACTCTAGTAAAAAATACTACACTTATAAATTAAGTAAGTACGTTTTAGTGTTCTTTACTCATTAACTTATTATTATGCCTTGCCGTGATATAAATAAATAATACAAATAAAAATTAAAAATTGACTACGTGACATTGAGGGTTTTATTATTAAATATATTAGACTTTAATAAAACTTAAAGGAAAAAATTACAAATAATATTTTGTTATATTCGGCCTGCACACATACTGTTATTTTTTCCAGGATTTTTTAAAGTCAAAGTTTGGTAAGGATAATGTCGGTCCGGGTCGCTTGTAAAATATATAAATGTCTCATCACTGCTTAATAAATTAAGCACCATACCTCAAAAATTAGACACCAACCAGTACTTGATATATATTTTAAATTCAAAGTTCAACTTGCGAGTGAGTCGTATCGTCAGTAAAAATATTTTTACAGTAAAAATCTTCAAATTTCCGAATCCTCGAAACAAAAATAAAATACAACGATGGCGCATTCATTATGAATGTCACAGCATATCAATCAATTATATTATAATTGATTGATATGCTGTCAATGAGGTGTCTCATACTATCCAGTGATTCTCACGTTCATCCATCAACATAATATATTATAAAAAAATATACATTATACAAATTCGCTTCTGCCTCAGTCAGATGAAATATGTTCAAGAAAACGAAGTGACTCAAGAGCGAGCCTGTTAATATATCCGAGTTTATGTTGAAAAATCATTCTGTGCGTCATAAATTGTACCAGCAGGGGTTGCCAACAGTGAAAAATCGTGGCATGTAATAGCTGGGGCGCTAATGTCGTAAGTTAAATTTATCTTGTACAACATTTATTATATCTCAGCCTGTCAATGACTCAGCGACGCGAAATCATATAAAAAGTTATGGGGGAAATTTTCCCTCACTAACTTTAACGATAACGGTAGATCAGTAACAAGGAGATTTATAAGTGGAGTAAGTTTTTAAAAGTATAACGCCTTTGGACGAGTTATAGTTGGTGAAGATATTAGGTCATGGATCGCAGGCCGAGGAAATGTACAATATATTTAAATAAAATAACTTTAACCTCATTAAAACTAAACATATAATAATTAATAATCTAAAACCCCAATTCAATATACTAAAAAACAAGAGGATACTGTTAGTCAATATTGCTATAATATATAAAATTACGGCAAAATCAATTATGTAGGAATAGATGGCGTTAATATGGCAACTTTATGATAATCAAATCAGAGAGCTGTCGCCTTTCAGTCTGCCCATGACCACATTTGCTGAAAATATAAACTTTGGGATAATTATAAGATATATTTATAATTTTCTGTAAGCACGTCTTCTCCACGTCTGGTCACATCGGACATTAAACGAGTGGGAAGAATATAATAAGATGGGAAAACGGTGAAGTGCATATTGTGCTTTTGGGTCTCAGTCTATGGATTTTCGAATACTCGAAATAAAATGTAGGTAACCCGCAATGTTAATTAGCATTATATGTATAAATATAATACTGAGCGACCCAAAGTCCATAAAACCTCAAATAATCCGCGATAAAGACATAATAAATAAATAAATGTTTTGTTGTTGTTCAGTCAAACAATAAACTAGAGCCTCAAGTCTATTATTGCGTTAAATTATTCAAAATTCAAGTCAGAGCGTGTTTCGAATAATCTGTTATGTCAAACGTTTGGATGACACGAAATGTCCTCAGGGCTCCATCCCTAGTTTACCCCCTGAGCGCTGGGAGCTTTACGTGACCTCGTCTTTCGAATACTAAATGTGAAAAATCAAGTGTCATGTAGTGAGTAAGCCAGCTAAGCCTGCTGGCTCGTCACGGAGTAAATCCGAATTGAACAAATAGCCGCCGTGGCTTGAATTACTAAGTTTACATGAGACAGGTATGTATGAGGTGTTCTTGTACATTAAACATACAAACATTCTGTTGTCTTCCAAAGATGCTAATTTGTAGCTGAAAAGCTCCAAATCTTTACTGTTAAACTAATTATAAGATATTGATAATTATAAAAATAGGTCGACAACGTACCTTTCAATAATATGTGGTTAACGTATCGCCTATTACTAAATGAATTTCACACTCGTTTATAATCTGACTTCACTCTAGTTTATCGCCTGGAGACTAGGTTAACATCTATACTAATAATAATATTGGTATTCCTCTTTATAAAAAGAGGAAAGATTTGTAGGGGAAAGGAGGTGTGCTCTTCCTCCAATCTAAACGGAGAATCCTCGGCCAGTCGAATTGACTGGCTGGCCCTAAGGCCCCAGTGGTTGATGTCGATATATTGTATATACATATACTCAGCGCTCGGAAACAGCGCGATTCAGGATAAGACGCTAGACGTAGATGTCGCTACAGATTGGTTTGTTTGTTTGTTACAATTTAACTCAAACCTACCGACAGTAAAAAACCATAAAAAAATATGTTAGCAATTGTACGTACATAGTACATATCAACATTACTAACACAAAGTATCTGCATAGTTAATTGGCGGCCTACTTTTCCGCTCATCAGTCCACAAGCAACGCCTGCAGACATCTTATCACGGATTCCGACAATTGTTCGCGCCCTACATTGTTCTTGGAACTCATCTATTTATGACGACAGAGAATAATTGCTATAAGTAATGTAAATTATTAATGGTACTTATTTATTTATTAAAGTACACCACATCACATATATAATACCATTTTCTGCAGCTTAAGTTACGACTTGTTGTTCAAAAATGTCAATTTCGGTGAACATGTAGTGTAGTAATATATAATGTGTTAGTTATTAGTAGAAAAAACTTATAACAGAAATAAACGTAACTCGTAACAGGATAGACGTTTAATTTGTCTCTCCCAACATACGGCATTTCAAACAGAAAATTTGCAAAAAAATTAATATTAGAGTACCAAAAAAGAGAAGAATAAATAATACAAATTATAAATACAAGTTAAATTAATATTATGTGAAACAATAATATTTTAATTAATAGTTTATTTATGTTTAAACTTTCGAGCCAGGTATTTTTTTGGAAATTGAAATTACATACACTTGTTTAAAGAAACGAATACTTTCTCGCAAGTTAATATAGTATTTTATTTAAGCTTTGTATCTCACGTCTATATAAAATAACTTTTACTGGATTAAAACGCGATTTGTTATCCACCCCGACGTTTCGACATCCTCGCAAGTTTCGTAGTCAGATCTCAGATTGCGACCTTTATTAATGGTATACCACAGGTTGGGGATCGACGCCTTACGGTTCTAAAGTCGGAAAAATGCTGCTAAAAATAATTCAGGTTTTTTTATGGAATAGGGGGCGAACGAGCTGTCAGCTTTCTTAGAAGCTCAGCTATAGAACGAACGAAGTCGCCTTCAACAGCTTGTATATAAATAAAAACCGATCGATAAATCTATACATATAATAAAAGAGTAGGATCGAAATTACGCTTCACTAAATATTTTTACCAGAAATTAAGAGGGGTGATAAAAGAAGGGTAGCAGAAGGCATAAATGCAATTTTTAAGATTCTTGTAAATAATAACCGACCAAATAGAGAAGGTACTGGATATGTATTTGACGGCGCATGCGCCATCGAGTTTAATAAAGTATGAATCGAACTTTCAGGGTTTAAAAGAAATGGAGTGTTGGCTGGAAATGGCTGGTCACGATGACTTTGATGGCACTCTAATGAAGCGTTGGGTCGATGGTAGCGGCGCGGCCATCTTGGATAAGACAGTTAGACAAGAGAGTCGCGCGTGCACCATGAATACGACGAATCATTTAATTTCGAGTCAATCAATATTCATTTATGGTCAATTATTTAACTACGATCTAATCAGTGTTATAAACTGTTAGATCTGATTAATATTTATTCATTCAAGTTAATAATTAAAGAAAGGCTCACTATTAATAACCTTTACCATGCGCTGTTTATATATTAATAAATAATAGCCGACCGAATAGAAAAGGTACTAGCTATGTATTAATAAAAATACGACCAAATAGAGTAGGTACAAGGCTAAAGATAATTAAAACGAAGTAAACAAAGCTCGCGGTCGGATATCGTGTAAGCAACAATACATCGCTCGGATTACAAAGTGCTCGCGTTAAACCCCATTACAGACCCCAAGGAAGTAAAATCCTCCTTGGGCTCTTCTATTTAATGCTGATTGCTATTTAATGCCTCGCGACGTTTGAGATAGCGAGAAAATATCTCAATATTAGAGAGAGATGAATCTATTATCGCTAACGATTTTGAACATAAAAATATACTCCTTTTGGTATGAATATTGTTTTTATATTTTTGGTAGGTACAATATTTATTGGAAAGATTTGCAATTTTTAAAATTAAATAAGACTTTTTTTATATAAAAAAACATTTGCATAGGGAGTCATTTTATATGAATTATTACAAACAAACCATAAATAAAAGCCATGTATTTTGAAATTATAAAGCTTATTTATTTATATTCATCCATTCATTCATTCATAAATATATTTTATCAGAATGTTAAGCTCGCTTGATGGTAGGTAGGTAATTGAATCAATTTCATGGCTTTTCTATGAATGGTGGTTCGTTACTCGGTCGGAATTTATTTATTTAGCACTCTTTTAAAATTATTACAATACAGAAAAAGCTTAAAGTTACTAAAATTTAATAAAGTTCAACAGGCTGCCTTATGGCTCTGAGCGATCTCTTCCAGGCAACCTGGACAAAAGATGCTACTTACATAGTATATGCACCCGTAGTGGTCACACTCGCCACAAAATTATAAATAGCCGCCGAGTTTAGACCCACGACCCACGACCATCATTACTTCACCTAAATCACACCAAACGCCAATCGACTTTCCTGTCTATTAAACTGCTATGATAATTATGACTCATTAAACAAAGCAAACAAAAACTATTAAACATAAAATTAAACTATTATAATAAAGGTACAAAGTAAGTCTTGTAATGTCACCTTCAGATTCAATAAAAGTGTGAAGGTAACTTTGCTAAGTGAAGAGTAGATGAATACAATGACGTCATATTATGTGTTTACACAAAGGAAATATACAATTGTGCGCGATACATCACTGTGTTGTCAGCGATGGAGATGTTACCAACATTTGGTATCATTTTTAATTCCTGTTTAGTTTAGAGTCTAACCGTTAGACTGTTCGAGGATTCTCTTTTGTCATTTCCTTTTCTATTATAGAAAAGACGCTGACGTTTTCTCGGAACAAAAATAACCGTTTTTTAATAAAAAAAGTTACGGTTCAAGTTATATTCAATCGATTTTTAAAAATCTTCACAGACTTATGGTTGTGAAAATGTGTTTTATTTACTTTAGTAATAATTGTATTAGTATGTAAGTATGTTTTAAGTAATCTAAAATATTTATTTTAGCATTTTCCGCCGATTCTTGTCTGTATAATGACAATATATTTTGTGAGCTTATATTTTTCATCATCACAGAAACGTTTATAAATCGAAACAATAAGGCATAAATTGATAAATTACATAAAATGGACCTAACACCGTCCTAGAATCAAAAAAATATAGAGCTATACAAATTTATATAAATTCATATTATAAAATTTATCATAATAAAAAATCTCCAAACGTTACCGACCCCTGCCCCTATGTAGTATCTCCACCCTCTCACGGCAAGTTCCCACTGACACAATTTCTTTGTGACGCGTCGTGTCGCCTTGTGTCGCTACTCGAGCTACTAATTCAAAGACTCTTCACACTAGAAATAGACTTAAATCTCAACCGAAACAAGCTTTCTGGTTTTATGAGAGGCTGGTACTTCGTTATACTATACTACTACTTGTAAAACTAAAACACGAACATTCCACTTTAACTTGTCTTTATAAAATATATTTAAAGATGTGTATATGAAACATCTATTTAAATAAAATACTTTACTTACCGGAACTTACTTAAATACCGGATTAAAATGCGATTTATTATTTATATTGTCTGGTCCATGACCACTGACCGAATCCGTGATTAATAATTTAAACAATAAATCGCGTTTTAATCCGGTATAAAGTATTTTATTTAAATGTGTAATACTGGAAATAATAAAAGACAATATTATGTTTCATATACGCAATGACGTTGGACAGGTTCGATTTCTGTCAGGATAAGACGTAATAATATGTAGGTATTATATATATTAACAACATAAACATTTTTTATGTTAGATAGCGACAGACTAGCGTGACGCCTATTTTATGGTAGGTGGCCTAACATCTGTCAATGATGCGCTGTCGACCTATTACTTCGAGCGTTCGGTAATTCATAGCCCTCTATGAAAGGTACGCAACTTTAATACCAATTTCCTGTTCCCCGTTTAATACCAAAGTGACCAACGGACAAAAATTTTTTAAGAAATTCCTGGCGGGATTCGAACCCGAGACACGTCAGAAGAGAAGACATATACCATTTTACCAACCCACTTCAATCTGTTACAAATTTATTAATTAAAAAAGCCTTATCGAAAAAAACTCATCTGTGATACGAGTATTAATTTACAGGTAATATAAATATATCAGAAAAATATTTAATTGAGTACTTGATGTTTGAACACCGCCGGTACTATTCGAGCTACCCGAGGTTGTAATCGAAAGGGGATCCTCGATGTTCCGCTAATCTAATTGGCTCACGTTGCTGCAGCGGAACAAAAACTAGTGATGCGCTAATTCAATGCTAGTGATGTGTCAACTCGATGTGCTATTCTTTTCAAACTTGAATTTGGCGTTTTCGTTTTAAATAAATTTTATTTATTTAAAACGAAAAAAACTATATTCCATTCTTTAACAATTTGTTACGTCAAAAAATACCATATTTTTCTCAACTTGAAACTAAAAATGTTAACCTCGATCGTTTGGTATCAATAATTTATTTTGTAATTAATGATAATTTTACATTTATTACCAGCGATTTCCCGTGGTTTCGCATTTTATTTTTCCTATTAATAGCATTTGCCTTTTCTTCAGGATTTAAGGGTTTTAAGGGTTAAGGTTCAAAATATGATTCAATTTGTTACGAGAATATTAAGTATGTTTGATATTTTTAAGAATGAGCACATACGTAGACTCGTAGCTATTTTGTAACACATGCTACGGTGATGCTACGATGAAATATCTTTTCAAGGTATTACTTTACATTTACTATGTGCTGTACAATTTTACTAAATTAATTATTATCATATTATCATACGTGTATTGTCATTATTATGAATCTGATTGAACTCCATAGGTTTGTGCAATAACAATAGTGATATACTCAATCAAGAACAATTATTATTACTTTTTCATAAAATGATGTCTTTACCACAAGTTCTGCAAATAATCGGCTGTTATTACATAAAATTTAATATATAAAATTCTCGTGTCACGGGGTTCGAACTTGAACTCCTCCGAAACGGCTCGACCGATTCTCATGAAATTTTGTGTGCATATTGGGTAGGTACGAGATTTTTCATCCCCCTAAATGTTAAGGGTAATCCACCCCTAATTTTTTTTTTTTTAATTTTTGGACGAAATTTTTCGTTTTTATTTTTTTATAATGTAGCATTAAAAATACATACAACCCTAAATTTTTACTTTTCTATCACCAACCCCTGCTTTTTAGAAATTATTTACATGGCAAAACAACGATTGCGGGGTCAGCTAGTATACAATAATAGTCTGGCATCAATATAAAATATTTCAAGTTATATTAGTTATTTAGTTTATTCATTTAGTTAACACAATGTGCTCTTATGAACGTCAATAAAAAAATTAAATTCTTCTAATTCTACATTATTTTACTGCCAGTTCTCGAATCAAGGGCGTAGAACGGACGATAAGAAGTTGACTCTCCGCCACTCTTTTTAAACGCCAAGTATTTGTTTTACAAAATGTTTGTACATACGAGGGTGAATCAAAAAATTCTTGGCATCAATATTAAAAAATGCAAAGATTTAAATAATAATATTTTATTTTTCTACATAATCTCCCTCCAATGCAATGCATTTAGAATAACGCGTTTCTAACTTCCTTATTCCTTGTGAAAAAAAAAAAAATTCTTGACTCTCGAAAAAGTCCTCTACGGCAGCTATAACCGCGTCATTATCGTGAAATTTTGTTCCACGAATTTCCTCTTTTAATTTTGGAAATAAGTGAAAATCACTTGGGGCTAAGTCCGGAGAATATGGTGGGTGGTCAAGGAGATTGAAGCCAGCACAGCGGATTGCGTTGAGCGCAACTTCCGATCGATGAGCAGGAGCGTTATCTTGAAGGAACAACACGCCCAACGACAGTTTTCCACGACGTTTTTCTTTAATCGCTTCACGCACTTTCGGGATTAAATTTGCATAATAGGGTCCAGTAATCGTCTGGTCTTTTGGCATGTAATCAATAAAAAGGATTCCTTCACTATCCCAGAACACAGAGGCCATAACTTTGCCAGCGGTAGGAGCAACTCGAAATTTCTTGATGGATGGAGAGGATGGTCGTTTCCAAGACATGCTTTGTCTTTTAGTTTCAGGATCAAAATGGTGGACCCACGTTTCATCCATGGTGACAAGACGACGGCAAAAATTATCCGAATCACGCTGGAACATTTCGAGATTACGCTTGGAAATTTCCAAACGTCGCTTTTTGTTTTCGTCGGTTAACATTCGTGGCACCCATCTTGCAGACACTTTTTTGAACCCCAGTGAATCAATTAAAATGGATTGAACGCTACCAAAAGATATCTTTAGGATCTCAGCTATATGTTTTATAGTCATTCTTCTGTCTTCCAAAAACAGATTCTCAACCTTTTTGACATTTTCTTCTGTAACGGAGGTTGAAGGCCGCCCAGAACGCGGGTCATCTTTACAGCTTGATCTACCTCTTTTAAATTCAGCCACCCAGTACGCAACCGTAGAATAGGGTACAGCATCAGCCCCTAATGTCTGCTGAATGTCCAAAAAAATTTCCTTCGTAGACATTTTTTTCAAACTGAGATATTTTATCACCGCACGTAACTCACTTTTATCCATAATTTTGACTTTTTAGCAACTCGTTGCACAAAAAAAATTATTACATGCGAACGAACTGACAAAAACAAGTGACAGTCTGCATAAATATAGTGTGATAGACACTCTTTAATTTGAATATCGAACTTGATCCAAAAAGGTTTCATATATATGCACTTCTAAGAACTTTTTGATTCACCCTGGTTCATTCTCATTTCAACTAATCAAAATAAAATACAATTTATACTAATGAAGTATATATATGTTAACAATAAAATTATTTTTTAGATCAGTTCTGTAGTTTCAGAAATAACAAACAATCGCCCACGAAAAATATTTTTTAATATTGTTTCTGGTTCTACCCGTGACCAAATTTGCTGGGAAGCATTTGAAACGTCGGAATAAATAATAAATCGCGTTATAATCCGGTAAAAGTTATTTTATGTATAGTAAATGTTTATTATAGTAATTAATGTTATATTATAGTCTTTTAAACATATTAAGTGGGTCGCTATTCAAAATCTAACGCGACTCTTTTATTCTGGCCGAGAGAAACAATTGCTTTTATCATGTGGACATTGAACGTGTTAAAATTTCAAATTATCCATTTAATTTTTATATAAATTAAATATATTTTTTACCTTCTGACTTCTGCTATAGATATTGCACCTCACTAGTTAGCCATAGTCCTGTCACGTCCACGAGGGGCTAAGAAATGCAGCTTGAGGCGCTGTAAGCTTACACCAGCTTACCCAGCTTGTTAGCTTAACTCTTCACCTATTTAACAGTTTATACTGTATACTTTACAGAATTTTTATTTTATATTAAACTACATACGATTCCACTCGAATCCGACTTAAAGTCTTTATCGCGAATCTATATATATAAAAGAGATTCCCACCTATATAGTCACTCATCACGATATCTCTGGAACCATAAGGCGTAGCGACTTGAAATATGGTAGGAATATTCCTTTCGCCGAGTAGAGGTCAGCTAAGAACGGATTTTACGAAATTCAACCCACAAGGGGGGTTGCGGGGGCAATTGCTAGTTCAATATAAAAGGTATAAAGCGTCGTAGAATTTTTCGTAGAACTATTTAAGAGCAATATTTTTTATAGTACAATACATTCAAGCCCTCAATTTATACAAAATGACATCTATTTTTAAAAAAGACAAGGTTGCGTTTAGTCATAATCCGCCAGTAAAGTTATCAACAGCTTTATGAACACTTAAACAAGTGTGATGCAAATTCTGTGCATAACGATCATCGTTAGTAGATAAAAAAGCGTTTATCTTCAATCTCTAGACTTTTGCTAAAATCTAAGGATTTTCTATTATTCCAAGTTAAAAAAGCATAAGACAGTTTTAAAGTTAACTCCTGCTAACTTAAAAATTATATTATAAAGATGTACAAGTAGAATGGACAAAACTAATGAATCCTGAATCGTCTGTTTATACTGTTCGGAGCCACTCGACCGAGCTCCGGTTACATGCATAAGTGCTCCAAGTGAATATTCATTGGTCGGCTCAGCAACATCTTAATGTATCTACGGTTGAATACCGAGACGTTCGTTTAATTCAATTATTCACTATCTCCGTACTTTCTTTTGTGCTTATTTAAAGTGTGATTGTTAAGTGTAAGACACACACTACACAAGAGTTTCGAGATTTTTATTGTGGTGAGGTAAAACAAATGTTTATGTGTTAACGCACATTAGAGGATTAATGAAATTATTTTGGTATATATAAATAAATATATTTTATTTGCCTCCGTGACTCAGTGGTAAGCGCAATGCCACCGGAGGTCCTGGGTTCGAATCCCGGGGAAACAAGATAAAAAAAATATTTCGGTCGGTCATGGCACAGAAGGCTGACCACCTACTTGCCTGTAAAGAAAAATGATCAGTCAAACAGACACAAACGAGTTTGCTCCATGCTCCTCTAGGGGACTCGGGAATTCACTATATTTTTTGTTTAATTGTAGTTTAAGGTCTGTTCTTATAGAAAATGCATTTTTAATAATTCAGAATGATGTATAACCATACCATCCAATCAAGTGAACCTCATGCCCATCTGTTGATAAAAAAATCTCCAGTTTTGTACGAGATCCATGGATTATGCTAATTATAACCTATATATTGTCTACGAGCCGCGCTCCCCTGTCACACCGATATCGGCAGCCTGCATGATGTGTCAGCTTTATGTGAACCTATTGTATCTACAGTATAGAACGTAAAAACGGCAGTAACTCATAAATAGTATGTTCCCACTGCAAGGAATCGGGCATCCTCAGTAAAGTTTTAGTGCAATGTGGTGGATGCCGTTAATATTACGCTTTTTTATTCTTAGGTTTTAGAGATAGAAAGAAAGATGACATTTTTGATAATCAAATATTAAATGAGCTTACAGATTTTTAAAAGGCCGACAACGCATCTGAGACTTTCGTGTCGTAGATGTCCATGGGCGGTGGTGATTACTTACCATCAGGTAACCCACCTGCTCGGTTGTCTGCTCTGAAATAAAAAAAAAAAAAAAATGCTTATCTAATTTGCGATTGTGAATGTTCGTATTCTACTCGTCTATTCAAATTTATAAGAATAAAAATAACGGAATGTGAACAATATTAAATCGTTTAAAATAGAAATAATAAACGTTCTTACATTTTTAATATACTGACAGAATCAACATATTAAAGTAGCATTTTTAACACAGTACTACACACATAGATACATTCACACACGCATTCACTCCCCCCCCACACACATCCGCACACACACTCAACAAACACTCCCTATCGCTCACCTAGAACCACTCATTTCTACATAAATCACGAAGTATCAATATTTATCATAATTTTTTTTTTATTTCATTATTTTATTTCTTACTTTTTTCGTTTTTCAATAAATTACTAAATGTAAGTGTATCCAGAACATGGAAGAGACTAGTCACATAGAGTATGCTTGTGTGGGAATTAGTACCTACCCGTTCTGAACTGTTAAACTATTGAATTTTAGTTTATATACCTATGTATACTAATATTACAAAGAGGAAAGATTTCTTTGTTTGTTAAGATTTAAATTAAAAAACTACTAGACCGATTTTTTTAATGTTAGATATTGACAGACGAGCATGAGGTTGAACCATCAAGTGAACCTCATGCTCGTTAACATTGTGTACTTTAAACTTCCAACTTCACCACTGTCACGTAAGTAGACTGTGTTTCCAGTCTAGCGGCCAGTGCACATCAGCCCTGACATCCAATTAATTAGTTTCATCCATTAGTCTGCTCAAATAAAAGTGGTTATGAGGCAACCCTGGCATTAGTTGATTAGCTTCGTGTTGACTGAATTGGATTTGCACTTTGACTTATGACACCGAATTCACGGGAATATCGCGGTTCCGATTTTACATGAGATTACAGTGCGAGTTTTACTTATATTTCTGAAACTTTAAACTTACTAAATTGCAAGGAATTATGTCTGAGATATGTAGACATTTTTCCATAAGCGATATTTACTACTTTGGTAGCCGTAGCTGGATAACTATCGAGATTTTGATTGAAAGACGCAATTCTGGTTAAAGATAATATATGTATAATGTATATATACAGATATCTTTAAATATCAGAAAAATATTAGAGCTTGTTGCACGCAAAGATCAACGATAAACGATTCAATAACTTCGATAACATAAAAAGGTCTCAATTATATAAATAAATTCCCATTTAACATAGAAACAATAAATGTTTCGGTTAGTCTATACATTTTAAAATGCTTAAAGTAAAGAATAGGTCCACATCATATCAGTGATTTATCTTCTGTGGCTTAAGTATCATCAAGTGTGTCTCTTGCTTATCTGTTGATATATATATAAATGTTACATTAAAAGAGAAAAGTAAAATTACAGAAGAAAACGACGATGTTATGATACCTATTAAAACAAACGTGGTCCCTATTATAATTACAGTCCTACTAAAAAGTACTTTATTAAATAGAACACGATTATTTACAAGGAAAATTTTAGGGAATTAGCCCGAAAGGCGCACTCTCGTTTTATTCCTGTAATGTGTCTCCAGGGGAGTTTGGGGGGAAGTTTATGGACTCTATCGCCGTTTCTACCCTTGTTCGAAATTATATTTAGGTCCACTCAGCTGTGATACAGCTATTACTAAACAAACAAATTAATCGCGAGCTTTTTGATTTATGCAAATAAAGTTATAGTTTTTTTAACAAAATGTTATCTGTAGTAGCTATTGGCCAGCGAATTGACTCATAATAATGCAAATGCAGGAAAATAACATACAAGTTATATTTATGTAATATAATTTAATATTAATTTAATTTAAATTGTGTTATTGTTGTTTTTTTAGTAATTGGGTCTAATGAATTCATTTCATTTAAATACCGGTTCCATCAGCTTTTACTTATTATACTGCAAAATTGGATTGAGTGAAATTTTTCTTTAATAAAATCTTTGTTTGTGTAATTAGGAATTAATATATTGTGTTATAAGAAAAACATAAAACTTTTTTTAGTAAATATCTTTTTACAAAGCTAGTAATCTTCTTTTATTGTTAGAAACAATATATAGTATATTAAAGCAAGAGCACAATAACATGAAAGCCCCTAGAAATGGCCACTTCAATTTAAGACTAGCTTTTCAAGTTTAGTAGAAATGTAGCGATATTGTAGAGCTCTCGATTTTCCGCGCCATCGGTCTACGGTACCTACACAGACTGTAAATAAAATCAGTATAGAAAATACAAGCTAAATTCTGCCTTGATATACATGATTTTATTTCATTAAATAAGATAAAAAGTAAAATTTGAAGCCTTTATAGCCATTTCCTTAACACGTTCACGCCAGCGCGTACCACCGGTGGCTCGCACTAGACCGTCTCCTAGGGCGCGCTGCCAGATGAAGCGCATCATTAATATGAGCGCCGCCTCACAGCAAAACTATTGAAAATCAGCCCGGGCGTGAACGTGTTAATATACATATAAATTATAAAAAGTTTATATAAATATTAATTAAAAAAACGAATGTTCTACAATACTTAAACGAATATAAGAAATGTTTTTTAAACTAGGTATATTAAGAACCTCTTTGTTGAGCGAAGGCCTCCTCTATGTCTTACCACCATTCTCTTTCCATAGCTTTTTCCTTAAAATCTGCTTAAAAACGGGCTACTGTAATCTGTTTTTTTAAAACTAGGTATACTAAAAACCTCTTTGTTGAGCGAAGACTCCTCCATTCTCTTTCCATAGCTTTTTTTTTAAATCCGCTTAAAAATGGGCTACTGTAATATCGTATTCTGTGCCAGCATCGCGTACCTTGACATGAGTATAGTTGATGACACTTTATCGAAAATTGCTTATCAGATTTTACGATTATGTTCGTGGAACTTGCAACGTAAACTTAATGAGGTACCTTGTCACTTCGGAATAATTCAGCAAGATTCCCGCTAGGCATATTACACAACTCGGCTGGAAATCACCTTATTTTATGTCTTCTACAGGATGTCCTAAAGCTGAGGCAACCGCGTATCATTGTCTCTCAACCCTCGTGCCACAGTCTCCTCTTTAACTATCACCTTGAGACTGAAGGTAATATGAAGCCTTCAGGAAGAAAATAATAGAAGATAAAAACGTCGCAATATTTTAACTAAAGATGATAATTGTTTAATTCAGCATATAAACAAAAATTAAAGTCTAGCAAAATGTATGTTCATAATGTTGCTTTTACTAAGAAAAGCCGGTACAGAAACTAATACCTGATTTCAAAGTTAAGTTATAGACAGCTTTCAATCAATATAAAGCATTGTTAGTAAAAAATAATCTATACTAATACTATAAACAGGAAAGATTTGTTTGTTTATTACGAGTTAACTCAAAAACTACTAGACCGATTTTAAATTATCAACAATAGAAAGCTACGTTATCAGCGAGTAACGTAGGCTTTTTATGTATAGTATGTACATCTACATTGCAGCCGTGCGAAGCCGAGGCTGATCGCTAGTACTTTATAATAAGACAGACCTAGCAGAAAATAACCAAATTTATAGCAATGTGGATAGGAAAAACTTGAGCCACATATTTTTATAGGCCCTAATACAGATTTTCTGTACTTGCCTCTTCCATAATCATACTTCGAAGCGAAATTGCTATAATAAATTTTATACCACGTATCAAAAGCAAAGATAATTTAGACTTCATTCGAATTAGACACGAACTATAGAAATGTAGTCATAGAGTAATCTAATAATTATAGAGGCTGCAAAGAGGATAGGCTTTATCTACAAATTTAATCTGGCTTAGCTCGGAGCCCCAATCTAGCTCTAACAGAGGCGAGCTCACAATACACCCGCATAATGAGGGTAGACTAAAAACGACTAAAACATTTTAAATTGATATAAATATAAGTAGATCTATAAAAAAAGTTTTATACGATATTCACTCGACTCTCGATAATTTGACACTCGAAAATTTGAATAAAAGGAATATTAATTGTTTTCGTCGGTAATATTCAGTTGAAATAATCTTTAAAATGTGTTTAGTTGTATGTCTGTTATAAAACGAGCAAATAATTAACGTAGGTACTACACATACACAAGAATTTCATCGTCGACATTTGAATCTTTCGATAATTTTAATGTTTTCTCTGATTTTTTGAGTTTCAAATTTTCGGGAGTCAATACTCTCTGCTCCAATGAGCTACAAATATTTTAAATTAGTCACGAGGTGGCGTATAAAGATCAGTTATGAGGAAAATATACGTATAATTCAAATATTTTGATATATATAAAAGCCAAGAGAAAACTGTTATTATATTCTTATGGATACGCATAAAATGGCTCAAGTGATTTTGTCGAAAAATCTCAAGTTTACGACAACATTACGTCTTTTACGACGATAAATTTTTGGGTGTGGTTCATTGCTCGGAGAAATTTATGTTTTAATACCTTTACGATATTATTATTTTATAGAAGTTATATTTCATTTGCATGCTATTATTTCAGACATAGTTTGGCCCGTGGCTACGCTTGCGTAGAAAATGGTGTTGTGCGAAGATAAAAGTCTCATATACCCAAACTTTATTCACCTATACAAAATAACAGTTAGTGTTGATGCGTTTTTCAGTAAAAGAATAAAAAAATAAACAAATTATAATATGTAAATAAATAAATTATAATATGTATTAGTATGGACCATTCACCTATTAAAAACAATTTTTTATTTCTTCCAAATTATTATTTATTTTGACCGTCTCGTTAGTGCGTTAAGTAGTAGACCAACATTTGATATGATCCATTATTTCCATTCATATATTTCATTACACTGATTATATATCGAGTCTATTACAATATGTCACAAGAATATTTTTCATAATTGATCTTTTTATGCATGATGAGCATATTCGTAGGTGCGTAGCTAGTGCTACGGTGATACAACCATGAGATATAATATATAAAAATATTATGCGGGATGCGAGTCAAAGTGTTTATAATTTTCCATGTTAACATGTGGTCTTCCCAACGTCTTGTCACTTCAGGCATTAAACGGGTGGGATTAATATCAAAATTTCGATCGGTACCGAACAACCGTTCACACCGAACAACAATATGGAAAAACAGTGAAGAGTATATTGCGCGTTTCGTTTTGTCTATGGATTTTCGAATACTTGAAGTAAAAACTAGATTAACATTAGCTGATATTATATGGCTGAGGTTGAGACTTGAGGTACCTTCAAGTGAACCTCACGGTTGTCTGTCAATTACGGACTTGAAATAAAAAAGAGAATATAAAAATCTATTTTTGAATACGATTGTGATATGTCTGCAGCTATTTCTTGTTAAAAGTTTTCGTAGTTTCGCTATACTTGGATCGTCGTTTACGATATTGCAGTTGGAGAGGGGCACGGAAGAACAAGATTTATTGTGTGCCGTCGTAGATAACTACTTGCTGACTTCATGTCGTTTGAATCGGTCCATTATTTATATACGTCTTGGACGATAAAGTAGACTCGTTTTATTTATATCGATTTTACATGACGTATATTATCTTAAAAGGGGAGATAAAATTAGATAATATATTAAGTTGATGGTAGGTGGTTGAAATTTCGATACTCTTTTTGACCAGCAATCTTCGCAGACGTTCGTAAAACAACTCCTCTTAATCAGATAAATAGTTTTGGGGTGCATAGAGACAATCATACAGTGGCGGCGTAAGATCTAAATGTTATGTGGGCAAGATTCATTTTGCGAGGCCCTCTGCCAGGACAAAATATGGCTTTTTTTTGGCGCGTTCGCAGCTTTTAAGCATAAATTTGCGGGGCGCGAGGCCCCCTGGTTCGCGAGGCCATAGGCGGTGGCCCACGTCGCCCACGCCTTACTGAACCTTACTGAAATCATACCTACATTGATTTTGATTTATAAATGAAGTCTGTTGCCCTTCATTCGTATTTGAATATCGGTATATTTTTAACGTTTGATCTTTGTTAAATTGTATTAAAAATAAAATAAGTTCTATTGTTCAAATTAGTTAAATTTTTATATTACTGAAAAAATAGCTTTAAATTTTAATATTGTCTTTTATCGTGGATTGTCATTTTCGAAAAGTACTCGAAACGTCAGGGTCTTCTTCTTCCTGCCCTTTTTTTTATTTGGGGTCGGCACAGTATGTTATTTTTCCATTCTCTCCTTTCACTCGCCATCAGTCACTCCTCTCAAACACATATCAATAAATAAATAATATAAATAAAAAATCGCGTTTTAATCCGGTACCTAAAGTATTTTATTTTAAGGCTTTAAATGTTGTTTCTTTTAACAGAGAAACGCAATTAAGTGTTACCCTGGTGGGGTTGAAATAATGAGAATTAATATAACACATTATATATATATATATATAAATAAATTTAATGTATATATATATATATATATATATATATATATATACATATATATATATATTAGTTAGAAAGTACTCGAAACAGATGTTTATCTGTTTAACAAATGTTTATGTATGTAGTTGTAATATATTATAGTGTTATAAATAAATAGTTTCTATTTTATTTAATTCTATACAACATAAACTACAAATACTTAAGCTACTTATTACTTTATTCATTTAAAAAACACAATGAAAACACTGCAAAGTATAATATTTAAATAGAGAAAGCTATTGCTGTCTTCATAAATACAAGAGATGGTATAAATTATTTACGATACTATCTCATCGCGCGTCTGTTTGTCATTTCCATTCTCTTTAAAATTTCAAGATAAAAAATCTCGTGACTTGGAAAATTTTATGTCCGAGTGAGTCATAAATGTTGTGAGTTCACCTTACAGAAATGAAATGTTCCACTCGAGAAAATTCTTCACAATTCTCATTTCTATCGTGCATTAGGTGATAATATAGATATACTAGCGACCCGCCCCGGCTTCGCACGTGTCTAGATTTTTTGACAAAAAAAGCAGGGGTTGGTAATAGAAGAGTAAAAATTTAGGGTTGTATGTATTTTTTAATGCCACATTATAAAAAAATAAAAACAAAAAATTTCGTCCAAAAATAAAAAATAAATTTAAGGGTGAACAACCCTTATCAGTTAGGGTTATGAAAAATAGATGTTGTCCGATTCTCAGACTTACTGAATATGCATAAAAAATTTCATAAGAATCGGTCGAGCCGTTTCGGAGGAGTATGGGAACGAACATTGTGACACGAGAATTTTATATATTAGATAATATGTCATTTTTCCTAAAAATGTGCAATTTGACAACACTAGCCGAACGTCACTCGTCTAGACTACCTGAGTTCCTGATATATTAAACGGCAGATCTCTTCAAATGTAGCGACAAGCGAGGTGCGTACTACTTGAAATCTTTCATTTCCTTTGAAGTACTAATATTAAATCTCACACCCGTCTATATCGAACTGCAGGGTCTACAACGATACAGATAGAAATTAAAATCTCTTCTGCCGCATACTAAAAGTAGTATGTCAGGTATCTAAATAAACTTAATGTTAATAAATTTGCAAAAAAATATGTTATTTAACTTATAAATGAGTAACAGGGCTACTGCTTTTTCTCAAATATCAGGCATGTCAGAATTTCATATCAAATTTTAGGGTTACCTGCAAGAAATCGCTGCCAGGCGATAAGGTCTCCCCTTGAACAAATAATTTTAAGTTTGTTTTTTTTTTAATTATGAATATATTATTTATTATTATTTGCCTTATTTTGCATTCATTTTATTCATATATTCGGTGAAAAGGTCTACAACAGTTTGGCTTAAATACGTGCTGGATACGGTAGAATCAAATCCACTAAACATCGTGTTTTATTTCAAATAAGCATTTATCTTATTTCTTACCGAAATACACGTGGATCATATGATTCCTTTAACATATAATGCATATATTTTTACCAGTCATAGCCATTGACTTATTTGTTATACATATAAGTCAATGGTCATAGCATTTAATAACAACCCTTTTGAGTGACCTGCCACTTGCCAGTCGCGGCGAGCACAATTCACTACAACGAAGCTACAATAATCTGTGCAGCTACAGGGGCTAAGGTTATCTTTGAGCAATAATATTAATATCAACAATATTCCTTACAAAGCAAGGAAGGATTGGAGTAACTGATGGACCACAGAATAATTATTTGCGATCAATTTAATTTGATACAGTAATAGTATTATTTAATTATTATTAATAGTATTATTTGTTGAAAGTAATCACTAGAAATACTGAATCGATTCCATGAATTAAACACCAAAAGAAAGCTTCAAGCAATTAATGATTACCTACAATTTGATATTAGAAGGCTAGTTTATGAGTATTGAGTAACCAGTTTTTAAGAAATGAGCTTAAAATGAGGAATGAGGAATTGAAGGAGGTGTTTAGCTGCAATTTTGTTTGCGAATTTGACGCTGTGATATTGCTAAGAATATTAATTCATAGATATTTAAATAAAATAATTTATAATGGATTAAAAAGTGATTTATTATTTATATTATTTATGCCGACGTTTCGGATGCTTTTGAGCAACCGTGGTCGCGGCAGACTCTTTTAAATGTGTGATATTCGCGTTAATTTCCTTCCCCCGCGGACTCTGCACAGTGTAGACGTGTTTCATTCATCCACAAATTAATTTATAAATAATTAGTCAAAAATCAATTTAAAAGTGTTAAAAATCAACCAGAATAATAGGAGTGCATAACATCGAGGAGGTTAACGCGGGCAGTGTGGAGTGAGCGAGACCACCCCTTGTGCGAAGAGGACGACAATTACTGTGAGTTCATTGTCACATTGAACGCATAATTGTTACTCACCTATCAGCATACGCACCTCTCACCGCATCGCAAGGCCACATCCCTCAACTGTGTGTGCGTATACGCAGGTAGCGAATCTCGCACTGCGTAATTATTTGTTTGCCGTAATTGCACACAAGCACAAATAGCTACTTAATAAATAATGTCTGTTCAACGCTCTCCGCCCGGAACACTACCACAACTTAATGTGCCTAATACGTCTATACATTATAATTCAGACTCGGCACTTAATAAACCAAATATGCCGGAAACGGAGGATTATTTTAATATAACAAAGCGTCAAAAACGCACATTTGATGACCTCGCAACGCAGCCATCGTCCTCCTTCTCTGAAATTAAAGCCATGTTCACGGAACTCAAAGCCCAACAAGACCAAAAACATGAACTATTAAATAACGCTCTATTGACTATAATTACGCAAAACCAAGATATTCAAAAAACAGTTGACGTTCTAACGAGCAAGCACGAAGACTTACTTTTTAAAATAAATAATCTGGAACAGGAAAACAGCGAGTACAAAAAGCGAGTGTCTAGTATGGAAAAAAGACTGGACTTCCTCGAAAGAAACACGCGCTGTACAACGGTTGAAATTCGAAACATACCGAAACAGGAAAATGAGTCTAAACAGGTTGTTACAGATATTATAAAAAAAATCGGCATCACTTTAGGCCTTGAAACTGTAATTGAAGATTCGGAGATTAGGGAAATTTACCGGTCCAAATCAGAGTCTATTGTCGTGGATTTTACTACAACCTTACGTAAGGAATTAATTATTTCTAAATATAAAACCTACAATAAATCGAGACGTGAAAATAAGGAGCTTCAACTAAATTCCGAGCAAATCAATCTACCTGGCGTGCCGCGTACAATTTTTATATCGGAATGCTTAACAAGTAAGGCTAAGCGAATATTCTACCTTGCTCGCGAAAATGTCAAAAATCAAAAGATCGTCGCGGCCTGGACTTCGTTTGGGAAGGTTTACATCAGGAAGGAGGAAAATTCAAGACCTGTTCGAATTGATGATGAAGCCGAGCTGTATAAAATTATTATATGACTAGGACGAAGTCAATTCTACTGGTCCTATTGGTCCTACTTCTTACTTTTAATTTATTTATATGATATGCATGTCTATATTAAGCATAATAAATTGTATAATGATTACTTAAGTAATTGCAGATCCATACACATAAAAACATACACTCCGCAACACACCATACTCACACAACACACACACTACACCCAATATAACTCTGCCAAGCGAGCTAAACCGTCAAGTAATAACATCAAAACCATTCTCTGTCCTTCAAAATATTTTGCAACATGTCGTGCAGTGAGTGTTGTCCTTGCCTATCTGTTGACCGATCCGAGTTTATATAAAATAAAAAATAAAAAACTATTTTTACGTCACGTACTGTACGTGACTCACAATTTAATATATTTAAATCGGTAAAAAATCACCTGTAAAATGCTTAATATTGAAAATATAAACTCGGATCTGGATACACTTCAGATGGCTAGGATAATTACTTGTGACATAGACGACGTCAAAACCTATATAACAAACAGTAACTACTCGTTTAATATCCTGTCTCAGAACATTCGTAGCATCAATTGTAACATGTCAAACCTCTCCACCTTATTACAAAGATCGAAGGTACCATGGGATATTCTAGTCCTATCAGAATGTTGGCTTTCTACCTCAAAATCGATACCTAATCTTAACAATTATAACTATGTATCAACAACAACTCACAAGAGTCAAAATGAAGGTGTCGTTATATACTTTAATAAGCATCTGAATGCTACTTATGAGGAACCCCAATTATGTGACGCCAACTGTCTGCTATTAAAATTAAACCCAGACATATGCATTATTGGAATCTACCGCCCACCTAGTCAAAAAGATACTACCAACTTTATAAACTCATTAGATCTACTTCTCTCGAAACTCAATAACTACAAAAATATTTTCTTATGTGGTGATATAAATATTGACATTGTTGAAAATAGTCCCGACAAGCGCTCTGGTGATTACCTTAACATCTTAGCGAGTCACGGCATGCTCTCAAGCCATACTGAGCCAACGCACGGACGAACTTGCTTAGACCACTTAATGATCAAAACAAAAATGGAAGCCACTTGTTTCATATTAGAATCGGCAATTACTGATCACCAATGTATAGCCCTGAGTTGTTGTCTTAAATCTCTACCGGAATATTCTGAGAAATCAGTCTATTCAATTAACTTTGATCTCTTAGATTTAACAGTCCAAAACATAAATTTCCAACCTATTCTCGAGTGTAATGATGTTAACTTAGCAACTGATTTACTTGTTATGAAATTATCTGCAGCCGTAAAACAGAATTCCAAAATTGTCAATATTCCCAAAAGAAAACGGATAAGTAAGCCATGGATCACAAAAGAGTTACTTCGCTGTATGAAAAATAGGGACAATCTTTTTAAAAAACTAAAGCGAGATCCCGATAATGATATTATTAAAACCACCTATAAACGCTACCGGAATTTCTGCAGCGCTCTTCTTAAAAGAGCTAAAAGATTGTATGAGAAACGGGAGATTGAAAACGCAAAAGGAAATAATAAGCAGTTATGGGAGACTATTAAGAAGATCAGTGGTTCTAGTAGGGCAGTAGATCACTCATCTTGCCTCTTATCACTTAGCAACTCAAAAAACGACATCAATAATGTCAACAGTTACTTTGCGAACGTTGGCAAGAGGCTGGCCAGTGCTATCCTATCAAAACTAAATAGACCCCCACCAGATGATCACTACTCCCCTCCACCTCCTTACTCGCTTGTCATGCTCCCTGCTGACGAGGGGGAAATCTTAAATTTAATCAAAAACTTAAAGGATAAATGTGCTGTAGGAATCGATCAGATCTCTAGTAAAATAATTAAAAGATACTCCATCATTCTTACTCCTCTGATTACACACATCTGCAACTTATCATTGTCGGCGGGGATCTTTCCTAGGGCTTTTAAAACCGCTGTTATTAAACCAATTCATAAGGGTGGGGCGAGAGACTGTGTCGATAACTTTCGTCCTATCTCCATTTTACCAGCTCTATCCAAGATCTTGGAACGACTGATGAATCAACGTCTCATAGGATTCTTGGAAATGAACAAACTTATTTCACCGGCACAATTTGGCTTTCGATCAGGCAGGTCTACAAATGACGCTGTTCATGAGCTAGTTCATTCCATTGTAATGAATATGGATAAAAAGAAAAATGTCTGACCGTGTTCTTAGACCTAGCAAAAGCATTTGACACTGTCTCCGTCCCACACCTTTTAATTAAGCTGGAAAGGCTAGGTATAAGAGGGATTCCTCTTAAATTAATGGCAGACTATCTTTCAAACAGAAAACAGCTAGTTAGGATCGGTGACAGCCTAAGTAAGGAGCTACCTGTTGAATTTGGTGTCCCGCAAGGAAGTATTCTCGGCCCAACGCTGTTTTTGGTGTATATTAATGAACTTTGTCAGCTCCCTCTCTATAAGGGTAAAATTATTACCTTTGCTGATGATACCGCCCTCTTCTTTAGCGGAGACAGTTGGGAAGAAGTTTTCGACATAGCTCAGACTGGTATTTCTAAAGTCAGTGTGTGGCTACAAAATAACATCTTAACCTTAAACGTCACCAAAACTAAATATATTGCATTTGCTCACAAGTCGAATCTACTTCCTCCATCTTCCCTTACTCTTACCGCCCACACCTGTGATTCGGCAGTCTCCTTGTGCTCATGTCCCATACTCCAAAGAACTAATAATATAAAATACCTAGGGATCATTATTGATCAGTCCCTATCCTTTAAACCTCACATATCAATCCTAGTGTCTAGATTACGTAAACTCATAGTTATTTTTAAAAACCTACGAAATACAGCAGACCGACGAACTATCAAAATGGTTTATCATGCACTGTGTCAATCGCTTATCGACTATTGCATCACCTCATGGGGGGGTGCTGTCAAAACCCATCTTATTGAAGTCGAGAGAGCACAACGTGCAATACTAAAGGTTAGTGCTAGCCTTCCCTTCCGTTTCCCCACCGCAAACCTCTACAAAGAATGGGATGTCCTCACGGTCAGGCAATCGTTCATATTGCAAACAGTGCTAAAAAAACACTCCTTATTACACTACGACCCGAATTTACTTAAAGACAAGCGTCGAAAAGATGTGGTTTGCCGATTCCAAACTTTTAACTCTACGTTCTCGCATAGATTTTTTTGTTTTCTCGGACCTTTCCTATACAATAAATTAAATCACACCCTTAATATATACACTAAAACAAAATCAAATTCTAAACAATTAATCACTAAATATCTGAAAACACTGGACTACGTCAATACTGAAAATCTATTGACTACCCTTATATAGTTAACGCCAATATATCTCATCCCAATTATTGTTTCTCTTTCTCTTATCATATTTTCACCGTCAGATTGCTTCTCTATCATTCTTTGCTTAGTTGACTCGCAACACACATTAACATAACTTCATACTGTATACTCATTATCTCACTAACACTTGAAAACATTTAACTCATTATATACAATATACATACACGTACACGTTGATGAAATACACATTTACAATTCATTCTCAAATTTTTCATTTATAGCTACACTTTAGACCAGTAATTAATTTTGCAATTACTTTTTGGTTCCCTTTAAGATGTATGTTAAGTTTCTACTTTCTTTTTGTTATCAATTTTCTTTTATTTATTCTTTTTTTTTTAAAAAAAACATGCATACCTATTATAACTTTAATTCTAGCTGTGGGTGGAGCCCTGGTGACCTGTAATACAGGTTTTTCTAAAAACCTACATCAGGCACCAGTCTCTCACAAGGTTAGGTTCTAGTTTTACTATGGTTATGTTTTAGTTCTAAGGTAACCTTTGTGAAGAGAGAATAAATATATTTATTATTATTATTAATTAAAGACAATTTCATAGATATTATTTATAGTAGCTTATATTTAGAGACTGATAAGTAGTAGAAAATTCAAAGGTTATCAAAACTCAAAGAGACTCACTGTATAAATAATGAACTTGTGTCTAGACCAAAATAGCACCTTAAAATATCCGATAAAAATGTATTTAATACAAGTTAAAGGTTTATTCGCTGCCGGCGGTTTATTCAAACGACCAATAAATATTCAACAGTAATTAACCACCGTCGATACAGGCTCTGGCCTCTGAATATTTTTACCGCAGCGGCCATTTTGTAAATCCGCGCAAAGGTGGATTACTAAGTGATGCAAACCCCAAAATTGGCGCGAAAATTTATTTTCTCGGAAGTCCTGAAAATGCAAATACGCTGCACTGAAGCTACGTTATGTAGTTATGCTGTACAGTGAACTTTTATAGCGTATACGGCTGTGATGAAAATGTATGCAGTACAGGTTGATAGGTAAATTCTAGTCTAAGGACAACCGAAAACGCGTGAATCAAAAATGAAGCAGTGAAATTCAGTTAGATTGAATTGAGAGTCAGTGAGTGAATCAGATGCGTTCATCGTCACAGTATATGCTGAATAGTCTCTAGCTATTATGCAGTACTTTTATTTTTAATATAACTTAGTTTAATTTGTATACTGTAAAAATTAAACAAAGTTTTTGGTAGTCAAAAAAAACAAACATTTAATGAAATAAATATAAAATACTCTATTCGAGATGTTTTGCTTCTGGGAGTTAGAAACAGAGGCCCATGCCCCTGGGTTGTACTACCTCAGCAATAAATCTGTTTTGTCCCCTCTCACCCCACTATGCCATATATTATATTTTTAAAAACTGAAATGTCTTTTCAAAAACGGAGCTCTTTAAACATCTATGGAATTTCCTTGAGAATTCTAACAAATATGTACTTTTCATAATCAATTTTACAACTGCTAACCTTTATTTCAATAAGTTGAAGGATCGGAGCATATGGAATTCCGTAATCTCTGCCTACCTCAATGGGAAAGAGGCATGATGTATATGTATGTATGTACAAGCCCCGTACGTAACCAAATCTATGGGTAAATATACCGGCATATGGGTATTGGGCAGCGATTAGCTATTATTTATTCCATGCTTCAAACTGTCGGATCTCTAATAGGAGACGTGAATGGCAGTCCCGACACAGCGCTGGTCTAACTAACCGTTGGAAATAAATTGCTCTGACGTCGCGCCACTAACTAAATTGTCAGCATTAGCTTTCGATGGTCAATATTGGATTATCTGATAGATAAGTGAAGTCTTGGACATCGGGAAAAGTAACTAATAGAAACTCCATGTTTGAATATTTTTTTATATGTGTTAAAAAAAACATGAATCCGTAACTAATAGTTTATGTATATTCCATCCATATATGTCCAGTTATACCATCCATACTCAAAGAGTGCTTCGACTTCTTCTGCAAGTTAAAATATCAGAATCACCTACCTATCAGATGCCTATTTATTATTTGCTTTAAAAGATCCATGTTACATTGGTCAGGAAAGACAGACACAGGGAGAGAGTTCCACTCCTTATTATTGAGAAACATCACAATTTCGAATTTAGAACATAGGTTGGGTTTTTAAAGGTAATGTAGCTTTCAGTTTTACATAAATATATTATATCTAAAAAATATATGGACTTTATGTCTAAATTATTATATACCTGTAAAAAAATACTTGTAGTTGTAGTTGAAGTCTAAGCAACAGGCTAAGAATTATTCAGCGCTCGTTTTCAGATGGTCCCGTCTTTATATACAAGTAGAAATAATCTCTCCCCTTTGAATGGAAAAAGAATAATTTGCACATTTTATTCTTAATATAATTTCGTTAACTTTCCAGTCGTCAAAAAGTTATAGATATTTTTTGCAAGTTTTAACGATATTTTGAGGAGGCCTTGGAGACTTAGGGCAGACACGTTTCTGTGTCTGTTTCACTGAGCACTTTTAACATTTAACAACATGCGCACCGATGGGTCGCGCGTTTGAACTCCGCCAGTACGACATTTTTATAATTTTTCACATGTCTGATCAATTCGGGCATTAATCGTGTGGAAGGAATATCGAAATTCTGACCGGCTAGTAACCACCGTTCATAGATGGAAAACCCGTGAAATGCACATTGCGCGTTTCGGTCTCAGTCTATGGGTTTCCGAATGCTCGAAGTAAAAAGTAGGCTTGCAGAGCATCATTGACTGATATCTATGACGATGCTATCACCTACTATCAAGGGTAATTCTCGCATTTCGTGCAAATTGAAACAATTTGTGAGAAAAAAATAGAATTTATTTTTTTCAGTGCCATTGCATAGCTACTTGAAAAATAAACTAGCTATTTGAGTATTATTAAATTATACCTAAAATTGGCAAAAAATGGGCTTTATAATTTTTTCGTAGATATGGTAATGAGTAAAGAAATTTGGTAATGATATGAGGGACAATGGTAATGAGAAAATACTATTGGTAATGAGAATGTAAATAAAAAATGTAATTAAAATTCGTTTTTCTTTTATTAACAATTATATAAGTACTTCAATTGAGTTTTATTCACTTAATAGTTTCATTCAAAAGTAATTTCACAATCAATCGTGTAACAAAAAACTTTCAAAATACTTTAAAAGATATGGAATCCTACATAATAGTCAATACTCATAATCAAACTCTACATTATTAATTACTAAAACTCTCACAAGTTCTGTTCAAGCATCTTACATTATAGACGTCACAGCATAAATCTATTCTATCGCCATCAGCAATAAAGCACATATTTTAAATGGCTCCTTATGAATCTAGAACAGAAATCAGAATTAAAACACAATTTTTGTACCAATTCAACTTACAGTATTTTAGTTGCGAAATCTATAACTTCCTACTGACACAGAAAAAAAAATTGCTGACGAGATAAGTACCTAAATTCCTGTCAAAACAATGGCACGCAAGCCATTGGTTCGTCATCACTGATCTAGAACAAGTAAAATCTGTTGTTACATTAATCTTCATTACCATCATTTTATGATCATTACCATTTTTCAAATAGCTGATGGTAAATCATGGTAATGAAAGTAATGGTAATGATATTCTAGCAGTTTTTTAAAAATACTCCGTAAATAACTTTAAAATGTTAAGCATTAAGATCATAAACTACATAAACTCGAAGGTTATTATGTTAACATTCACCATATATCAAAACAAAAATTACTGTATATCTCAAAATAGCACTAATGGTAATGAAAAAAAAACTTACCACGCATAATATTCTCACCTTCATCATTCTTTATCAACAAACTGTAAGACGCTAGACCCGGTCTCTGTTCACTGGTCGATTGGGCGAGAATCACGTAAAGGGGAAAGGGGTAGAGAACATCATGTGCGCGTTCAAACAGGATAATTTTTTTACTTCGAGTTCAGCTGACGGTAATGATTATTTTTTTTGGTCAAACTTATTTCATCAGAGCAATTGTAAATAACAAATAGTAAACGATTTTTTATTTAAATTATTTTATTGCTTCATATGTATTTTATTCATAACAAAACAATAATACATAGTAATCCACCAATTTTTTGTGTTATTAGCTTTCAACTACCAAAAATCGATTTCTGACCAGTGTTGGTAATGATATTTAGGCGTATATTTTATTTATATATTTTTTTCAAAGTACCTGGCATTATTATTTTCCAGTGGCAGATATACATATGCAACATACCTAGAATATAAAAAATATTTGGTAACTTAGGCTTACTTAGTTTAGCTTTTATTCTTACTGACACGTGTTTTGCACGAAACGGTAGAAATACCCTCAAATGAACCACCTACCTGTCGATATCCAAGATTAAAAATTCTCTGCCTTGCCCGATCGACCTCAAACAGTTTGACATGTTTCTTTTTTAGGAATGCTAAGCAGAAATATCTCTCACATCCATTTTCGAAGGAAGGACAAACAAATAAACTCACTTCTATATTCATATCAACAGTTATAACAAAAATACGTATAAAATGAACGCAAGTGACTTTATGAGCTTCTGATTTAATAATAAATAACTTTAAGTGGAAACGATAAAAGCAACTGAGAACAAAAATCCATCTGTAAATAATACAGTTTTAAAAACCGCATTTTTTTACTTACTACCGTGAAATATAGCGTTTGGCACGTAAATACGAGAGGATTTTCTGGATACTCCGCCTATGAATAAATTCGTATCAGTACAAAAATCCGAAAAGGGTGAGCGTATAACCGCTCATTAAACTCCAATAGCAAAAAAACCCAGCGTTGAAAATATCCATTCAAATCATACTTCATAGTAATTTCATGAGGACTGTCATTCATTAATCTACACGAAATTATTATACTAAGAGTGAGGGTATTTGAATATTTTTGACCCAAATTTTATGGAAGTAAATATGTTTACATATTATTATGATGAAGAGAATGAAATTATTTTTAGCACAATATTTTTTTATATTATTTATTTATTTATTACAAAGTCACACAGCCTTACAAACAGCCTTAGTTTGAGGCAATGGTCTTCTAGTCTTTATAAAAACAGTTTTATTCTCGCACAATGTATAGAAGTTTCTAGACATACATATATCATTACAATTAATTATCTCTCATTAAATAATTAATTATTTATCTATCATTTAAGTACCGTTACATATACTCTGTATAGCCTTTGCCATTGAGTAAAACAGATACCTAACCTTACTAAATAACCTTACTTAAAGTACATGAGAATTTAGTTATTTAATATTAAATTCGAATTCCTTTCATTCGTCCACAAGAGAGATGTAACATGCTCCGCGGAGATTCGCCTATTTTCCACTTATAAAAGTTCGGAGCAAATGAAAATTGGCTGGTCTCAGGAGAAAATCTAGGTAAACTAAAAGTAAAATCATTTCTCAACTCTAAAGATGCTCTGAGATAAGGTTCTAGTGCCTTCTTGAGATTTTTTATAAGATGTCCTCAAAAGTTTATGCTTAGTACTCAACCGGTTGCACGAAGTAATTAAATAATTTGGTTAGTTTTTTTATGTTTTTATTTTTGTTCTTATTTTTATATCGACAAACGTGCATAAGGTTCACTTGACGGTAGGTGATACCTCAGCCATAGAACGTCGACCTACTTTTTACATAGACTGAAACCGAAACGCGCATTGTGCACTTCACGGTTTTTCCATCTATGAACGGTGGTTCGTTACCCGGTCGCAATTTCGATATTCCTCCCACCCGATCTATGCCCGAAGTTACCAGACGTAAGAAAGACATGCTTATGGAAAATTATAATCATTTAGTCCCGGTGGGATTCGAACCCACGACCCAATAATGGACTACACATGGAATATGAATAATCCACACGTTAATGTATGTATAACAACAGTAAGCAGTTATTAATTTGAGGTATTTTAATTAAAAATATAGCATTTTTTATTGAATAATTTTTGTCATATTAATTATCATTGAGTGCTCTAAGCTAGTCCAGCAATCAAAAAATCGCTTAGTCTAAATGCATATTTTCAAATACATAAGTATACTAATTAATTTTAATTAAAGCGACTATTATATTCGACAGAAACTATTTGCTATAACAGTGACATAAAAGCTTACAATAACTTCAACAATTACGAAAATAAACGAATTCAATTTAACATCGAAAATAAATGGCACAAATATTTTTACATGACACAAATTGCATTTCATGCAGAAATGAGACAGCGTATAATTTCAATTTTACGTGAAGCTGTTGTGAATATTAATGAAAATAATATTTTGTTTAAAAGCCGTACAACTACATCAAGTGGTATTTAGAAATGTTCGGGTTATTAGAGATCAGTTAGTTCATTATAAGTGGCTTATAATATTATATCTATCGGTGCGAAAATGTAAACTGCCGCAAATGAGAGGATTATCAATAATAAACATAGGTTGGTCGTTGAATTCATGTATGCCGTGATATTAGTTATTTCAACAATGTGTTTGTATGTTGTTACCACGATAATGTAAGTGCGTGCGTGTAAGGAATTTCACCATGCCTGCTGCTGATAGAGAAAATACCTTTGTTTTTATTCGTTTATTTTTATTATTATTATAATTAACTAGCGCCACGCCCCGGCTTCACACGGTTACTGTATGTCTTAACTGTCGTAGGATCGCATTCGTGCGCATTAATTTTTTTGCGTTAACTCCTAAGAAATAATTTCACGCCTTAAATATTTAAGGTCTTAAGCATTTAAGGCATATGGATATGCATTGCTCGTGTTTGTGAGGGTTTGCACTTTATATAAACTACAAAATGTATTTATTTATATAATCATATTATTATTATATTATATAATAATAATATGATCTTTATTGTCACAACTCACAAGTCACAAGTACATACACAATAAGCTTAAATACTATACTAGACTCGTGACAAAAGGCTGCAGGCTCAGCATAAAGCTGACAAACCGGGGTCTGTACAGCGCTGATTTTCAGCCAGTCCTTATTCCACATTTTTAAAATCAATTTTTACCGCATATCGTTAAAAAAATGAAAGAAAAAAAAAACAGTACAGCAATGAAACAATAAAAATGTGACTATTGGTAAAACAAGCTGAATTTGAAATTAAAGTTAATTAAACAAAAAATAATATAAACTTTGACAAACGAGTATGTGGCGACAGTGTAGATTGTAGTAGTATAAATATGTATAAAAAAAGTATGTTATTCTTTAAATTAGATTTCACGGATTGCTTGCTGAGTGATGTAAGACAATTAAAACAGATAGATAAATATATTTATATTTTACTAGACGAGCAATAATTGTGAACCCAATAACCATAAACGGCAATTTTTTTTAAAAGTAATCAATGAAATGGGTTGACGTAAGGGAGGCGGTTATCCAGGTACAGTAAGGTACCTTCCTTCCACCTCCTTCCTACCTTTGTTAGTAGTGTAACGGTCACTAGTCACAGACGTAGCCAATAAAAGCTACCGACGTCAATATCTTAAATATATTTTTGCTTACATCGGTAAAGCGAGAATCTGAGCCCCATTAATCTATAAGAAAGATTGCTGACCTGCCCCGTCGATCGCAAATTAATGGTCATTGAAAGGAGATGTATGGCACACATCAGAGCGACGCTTTATCCACACAATATTATTTATACGCCAACTTGACCTTATAACTGACGGAATGCATTGGATTCCTATTCAAAATCTTTAGATGGTGGCCACGCTAAGACAGCTAGTACTTTGTCAGGGTTTCGTTTTAGGAAAGCTGGTCTATAGATCCGACTTAATCCTTTGCCACTATGACTTTCTTAAAATTCGGCGACTGTCATCTCTTTATTCTTATTGGGCTTGGAAACTGGTTATGGAAACTTAACCGAAATAGTAAAGGTTGTTATTAATATTCTTTCGTATTTAGTCATATTTACTGAAAAAAATAGTGTGAAACCTAAGTTTAGTGTGTATTACCTACTCTTTAAAACTGGTATCATCGTATGTCAGTCAGACATGTATTTTGAAGTATAAAAATTAACCGGTTTCAAGCCCTGATTCTTATAACTAACATGTTACCGTAAACCAAGATCATAATAATTATGTATTAGTCGTCCAGAATACTATCAGCTGATATCATAACAGAAAGTTTGACCTGTTCATGGGTTATTTTTTTTTTTAATTTTCTAGAATCATTTGTATTAGATCCTATTATAACTTTCGAAATAGATTTATTTTCGATGTTGGTCACTTTATTAACTTGGGGGAGAACTCAAAAACCTTAAGCAAGTCTTAGCTATAATCATTTTCTTACTAAACTTCCGTCCATTAACAAGGTTTATCCCGTTTCCAAATCTGCCACATTACGTTACAACCATCGTTCGTTGTTAAACGAAGTTAATACAAACTCTTTGGGTCGACCATTCATTTTAATTTACAAAATGGTTTTTAAGAGCTATTTTCTTTAGATTCGACTTCGCTTTCGAACGTCTGATGTTCACGGAAAGTAGTTGGTTTTGCTTTGTATACAGTAGCTCAGTCTGGAATGATATACTTAGAAATATTAATTATACTTATATTGTATATAGACGGGCTCGTTAGCGCGTTCGCTAGAACACCTACCGTGCGCATCGATGGGTCGTGGGTTCGAATCATGTTTTCCCCACGTCTGGTAACTTCGGGCATTGATCGGGTGGGAGGAATATCTAAATTCCGACCGGAAAACGAACTACCGTTCATAGATGGAAAAACCGTGAAGTGCACATTGCGCGTTTCGATTTCAGTCTATGGATTTCCGAATGCTCGAAGTAAAAATTAGGTCGACAGCGCATCATTGACAGATATTCTGTGACTGAGGTTTCACCTACCATCTAGTGAACCTCATGCTCGCCTGTCGATATCTGACATAAAAAAATACTTTAATTATTATTATAGCACTCTTATGAAGTTTAGGGACCGAACCGTATATATTTTGCTATCATGAAAAAGTTGGATGAGAGCAATAAAATATCACAAAAGCACACAGTCTTTCATCCGAAGGCAACATGTGCGATATTATTTTTTAATCCCAACATATTGCAGGCGACAACGTTTGTGAGTTGTGACACTATTTTGTTTGTGTACTCTGGAGCGCGAAAATCGTAATGCTCGCAATATTACTTTTCTACTATTAAGGCCACGTATTTTTTCTATGGCAATGTATACAAGTACCTACGGGGAGATGATTAGAATGGACTGACCAGACCCCATTTTATTGCGATTTTTGTTCATATTGTTGCACTTCCCCATTACATACATTTGAAAGAGCTTTTTTACTTAGCTTTTAGGACTATATACATACCACTGTTGCTAATCTCACAATTGTGTTTATAACGCAATTATAACTATTAATATTTGAAGCTTTTACTCGATTTAGTCGTGATATACGGATGCTGTAAAGCACTCCAAACTTGACGTAATAATGAGTTAAATAGGTATTGGATAAAAAAGGTTATTAGATTTCTAAATGATCTTAGTTATATAAAAGTAAATACTGATCTATCACATAATCTAAACTTGTGGTGTTAAAAAAATTTAAATTCAACATTTTAGTGTAGGCTTTCCTTTTTAAACATCGTACCGTAGCAATATATCATGGAAGTATTTTTAATATTTCACTCTTAAATGAGGAAAAGGGGGTAGTTTGTCTGAAAGTGATATGTTTCAAAGCAAGACTTAGGTACATATTGGCCTTTTGGTTACCTCGGACTATTGTACCTTCACCTCTTCACAGATCTCGGAGATTCTCAGGGGTACTTCAGTTCGAAAGTGATACCAGTGGGCCTAGCCCGAACGACTATCTAAAAAGTATTCGAATCGTCCATCTGTCAGCTGTATGAGAAATCATTTGGATACACATGACAGTTCTACGATACGAATAGGTACTTTTTCGAGTTAGTTTCAAGTCGTTCGTGCTAGGCCCTCAGATCACAGATGTAAGTGTACACTTACGTACTATGTTCCATTCGATTGTTCGCTCGCTCCACAAAATAAATACATCGATCTATCGCAATGCCACGAGCACGTTTCACATAACAAATTACCGAAATTAATGCATCAGATGGCTTCGTAACGAAACTAGTGAAACACAAATGCCAATCGAAGCCTAAACGACCCTTTATAGTCAAGAAAGCAATTACTACGCGCTCGATGGAGCACGCTTTGCTCAGTAATGGTGACACAGTTTACGTACCTATTGGCAGTGATTAATAATCTGTAATAATATTATAAAGAGAAAAGATTTGTTTGTTTGTTACGATTTAACTCAAAAACTACTTGACATAGGCTATTTATACATCTACAATGAAAACATGTTGCTACAAACTGAGTCCCGTATTCCTAGACGCGATTCATTTTGAATATTTTTTTATTAGCAATTCCCATCGATTATTATAGATTCTAGGAGTGTATTCTAAAGAACTTTGACACTGACAGTTCCTAATAGAATAGATTTTCAGTTTTCACTTGACACCTGAGATAATCGCGTTAACATATCCGAATTTTAATAAATAATGACTATGTACATATTAGGTACTCCCGAGAATTTCGGAAACTTGGTTCGTGATTGGAACATTTTGGCAATTCAGAGTTTCGTTTAGCTTGCAACCATTTTCACAACTAATGGCTTCTATGTACTGTAACAGCAATTTCAATAGGTAGCTAGTAGATTTTTGTTTACTGCACATGTAAGTTCACATTCAGCTGTGTCTCGTTGGGGTTTTAAAAAGAAAACAATGTACCTACTTATTGTTTTTTTGCTATTCACTGTAGTCTTTCGGCCTGTCGAATAATGCTTTTAGAGGTAGCACTCGACTTTTCACGCTCATCTATCGATAGCTTTACCATACTCACGCTCGTCTGAAGATAAATGTTGATGATATCATTGTCCTAAGAGCGTCAGTACGTTCATCTCGCAATAAAGGTTATTCAGAAATAATATCTACAATGACATCCAATCAACAATTATGTTAATTAATTTCAGTTTTGTGCGTATTTCTCGATTGAAATCTAGAAGTGGTTGAACCTCCTTAGGAAATATAGCATCAATATGATGATATCAGATGCGCTAAGAACTCCTTTTAACTTCGAGCATTCGGAAATCCACAGACTAAAACCGAAACGCGCAATATGCACTTCACGATTTTTCCATTAATGAACGGTTCGTTACCCGGTCAGAATTTCAATATTCCTCCCACCCGTTTAATGCCAGAAGTGACCAGACGTGGTTTAAAAATTTATGAACATGTCGTCCCGGCGGGAATCGAACCCATGACCCATGACCCATGATCGGAGCGCAAGGTTCTACTAAACGTGCCAACGATACACATCTTATATCTTTCATAAGATATTTATGTAAGTGATTTGCTGAAAACCCTACCAATAACCTATAGGATTTAAATAACAAACACAATTTTAAAAACAGGTACGTTTTATTGAAAAAAAATATGTACAGAGCAAAACAAATAAATAATCTTATATTGTATATTAGTCTATAAAACATTAAATTCATTGAAATAAAATACTATACATAACTACAGTTAATATATTTACATAATACCGTCTCAGAGGGTCCGACTACGCCATTATCAATAAACAATATAACATTTAATATTACGTCCATATCTGGAGACAAATTTTATATTTAGGACATTTAAATGGAATACCTACGGTTAAAATACGATATTATAAAAACAGTAACGTCCGCATACAAACTTATCTCTCAATTTGACTATAGCATCGATGTCCATACAGTGCGGTCCGCAAATCAAGAGATAAGTCTCGAGACGTGTGTACGCTAAGATTATTTCATATTTATTTACGAAATTTCAAAGATCACATAAATTATTTTTTACACTTATCTAACAATGACTGTTGATAACAAAATTGCCTATCGAGTTGTATTGTTGCACATCTAATGTTGTCTACCTAACTTTAAATATCATTTAATATCTAAATTATTTTAATTGTGAATTAGAAGCACGATAAATAATAATCTTTTTTTAATCTCCCTTGTACCGAATGGAAACCTAAACGCACTCAAAGTGAATTACGATCCTAAAGTAAAATTAAAAAGGTACCCGCCTGTGATGTTAGTTACAGAAAAATCTCGAATTAGCTCCGATTTTAAAAAATCTATCACAATAAAAAATTTGTTCAATAATTTATTGACATGTCTGGCCTAAAAATCCAATTCACACGTCGTATCTAGGCCTATATAGAACTACTAGTAAAAAAACTCCATCAAATATAATAATTATGTATTATTTAGCATTATATAAAAACAACGAATTGCTATCTGATACACAAAAAAAATTCGCTATTAAAGAAATATCAATTATTAAGAAAAATACTCATTTTTAATTATTATCACAATCTATCAGAAAGCAATTCATTGTTTTTTACGTCTACCTTCATTTAGTACACATTCCGACATAGACCTGTCACCTATCGGCTATCGCGCTATAAAATTAATAACAAAACTATCTAAAACGCTCGCAAAATAAAAACAATCATACAGTAATATAAAATGAAATAAATACTGTACTTATCAATATGTAATGTTCACGGTCAGGCCAGAATTATTGTCAGTTACAATATCTACACTCGATCAAATATTTTGACTAGAAACCATAATAATATACTTTCTAACAAAACGTAATATACACGATAAATAGCTTTTTTTTTCTTAATTTTACAATAAATTGTACAATGTCGATGATGCGAACGGCTCTGCGGCATCGATGTTGATAAATAAATTCCTTTTTACAATAATATCTATAGATATTTATGGACATCTAATACGCTACTGATTTAAAATAATATATTGATATGGAGGTTCGCCTCGAAAATTTACTATAGCTTCCTATATAAGACAGCAAGTGACACCAAAGCACAGCAAGGTCATATATTGGCGGAATTCTGGTGTAGTTCAGCAAGGACTGAATACCGATTAATTTACTATGGGAGTTATACCGGTATAATAAAGGATTTTGTTAATATTCTTCCGATTTTATTCATATTTACTGAAAAAAATTACTGTGGTAAGTTTAGTGTGTATTACTCTTTAAAACTAATATCATGGTATCTCAGTCAGACACGTATTTTGGAAAATAAAAATTAATCGGTTTCAGTCCTTGGTTAGAAGTATTGTTTAAAAACCATACGTAAACTGTAAGGTGAGTAGATTTTGAGATGCTCTCAATTTTGATTACCGTTTCTATATTTACCGGTACAAGTAGCGGCACGAACGCTATCCCCTCTTCGTTCACCGCTAGAATTTCGTGTCGCTACTTATATCTCTATAAATATTGAAGTAACTCAACTGCATACTAGCGACTTATTTTTCTATTTAAAAAAAGTATTTGAAATATTAGGCTGTTTAGTTTTTTTTCTATATATTCTTTAAAAAAATACACTGATATTGGAGACAAAATTTATATTTACAACTAACTACGAAATAAATTTACACAAACATCAACTATAATACAAACTCTTGCTGTCCTATTGCGATATATATGACTTAGTGTAATTTAATATGAAATCTACTTCTGATCTAGCGTGACAAGCAGGGCTATACTAAAGTATGATATTGTTCCGCGCCCTTTTATAAAATGAATAAACTTTACAACTCTCAATAAGAAAAAGCATATACTGCAGAAGGATATATGGCTATTTGAAACCGTCAAAAAACGCATTCAAACACCCTAAAGAAACCAGAATTTTGTATGAAGCAATAGCTGCCACTCTTGACTGAACTACTGTACGTTACTATCTATCTATATGAATATACTGTAAAATCTATTGTATATTCTGTTCGGAATATTCGAAGATATTAGGAACCATCGAAAATGTCATATTTTAATTTAAAATCTCGTTATGTAAGGCGTTTTGAACACGAGCGGGGTACTACGGCTATCTTGGTGCTAGGTGCCGAAAAGTTCATTCAAAATTGATGATACCACAGCGGGAATACAAAGATCTTTAAATCGCAATTGAACAACTCTTTAAACCATTTTAAAATCTTTTGTTTTTAATAGGTTGTCAACATTTACACCCATGAAAGTTACGATTACAGAAAGATTTACCCCATCTCTATGGATGGATCTACGGAAAATCCAAATACATACAAAAAATATCTCTACACCGTAAACATTATGGAGGCTCTGTTTTCCAATTAGTATAAATTATACACAACGAAAGTACTAGCAAATATTTTGAGTACCGTGAACTGTTAAATTGGCAAAGAACAATTCCCTACATACTCAAAACTCAGTGCTCAAAATGTTTGACAGACCTCTTAAATACCTGGCGAATATTGAGAGCATTTTTTGTTCCCAAATTTTGTTTCCAACTTGATAATCTATTTGGTTTCAAATCGCATAATCATCGCGAGTTCCTCAACCGTGTTCCATCAACCTTTTGAATATTCTTCTTGAACTTATCTTTCTTAGTTTTTTCTTTCCTTTTCCGCTGCGAATCCGTAATATCGTCGTCCTCAAAACTGCTACCCTCTGCGCTGCGCTCGGTACTGCGCTCGGTACTGCGCTCCGCACTGCGCTCCGTACTGCGCTCGGTGTCGCTTTTCTTGTCCAATTCGGACATGGCTTCTTGTATCGCGTTTTCTAGGAGGGTATTCAGTTTTCTGCTCCTGGGATGGGAATGGAAATTAATATATAAATGAAAATAACGTGTTAATCGGAAAGTTAATCTACTACGTTATAAAAAGCTATATAAAAAATACGAGAGAATTAAAAAGTTTTCGGAAGAAGATTGTATGTTTTTATTTATTATGTTTGGTTTTTAAGCATGCACATCCTTGAAGTTTTAAAGAAAACGTACTGTGTTGTAGATTATCCACCTTTCCTTCATACGTAAGTAACCCTCAGGGATGTTGACTATTTTTTGGAATTGCTTTTATTTTATAGATACATCCTTTATAAACACGAAAAAAAAATCTTATAAAAAAATATTACATATTTTAATAAAAAATACGTAAATAAAAATACTTTTCAAAGATTCCCGCTAAAACGCTCCAAACGTCACGTGACGTCACAGACCGATAAACAATCTCGCTCGCGTTCGATCAAAGTTAGATCTTAACAAATCTTTTCACTTCTCACGAATAAATTCAATAAAAATTCGGTCTGTGACCTCACGTGACAGTTTGGAGCGTTTTAGCGGGAATCTTTGAAAAGTATTTTTATTTACGTATTTATTGAAATATGTAATATTTTTTGATAAGATTTTTTTTTCGTGTTTATAAAGGATGTATCTATAAAATAAAAGCAATTCCAAAAAATAGTCAACATCCCTATTGGTAAGTCTTAACTTAGCAAACACATCCAACACGCTATTGGACCGAAACATCCACGTTTCGGTCCAATAGCGTAGTTCTATAATTCTGTTCTCTAATTAGTTTCTTATACATTATCATCTAAATACCTTCCTATTAATTTTATCTGTATTGACAAACCAAAATTGTTCGTTCAATATTATTTATTTTAGGAGACTGAATTATGATGATCGCTTGATCATATTGTCGTTGTAATGGGTGACATACCATTTTTTTAATTTAAAAATTTTCATTTATTTATATTTAAGTTATTAATAACGATTGCTTCGACCGCTTAAATCGAGGGATATCATAGATAAAATTTCATCTTCTGTGTAGCCCAGTTTGCACAAACATCAAACCGAAAGTGACCGAACCCTTCAAAAAAGACAACATCCCCATATATAAAACCAGGAAGAAATATATTTATTAATCATCGCATTTCATAAAAATCTAAAATAAATCAATATATATTATAAATATTGGAAAAAAATAACAAACCATTTGAAATTTTGAGTATTACAGGCCAAATAATGTGAAATACATAATATTATATATTTTTCAACAATTCTGATTAGCTTAAGGTTGGGTTAATTTTACACACTTAATCCTTTAATGACAGTTGATACTTATGCATAATTATACTAAAATATTTGATATACATTCGTCTGTAAAACCTAACCTAAAAGTCTAAAAACCAAAATGTAGAATTTAAACCATCAATGTATGTTATATGACTACTTATTCTTACATGCTCTTTATCATCGAATTTTCTTATTTTTTTTCACCCCGTTCGCTACTTTAACACCGTAATAAAATAAGTTCATATTCAAAAAAAAATCTCAAGTCAGATTTGTATGAGGAATTAAAGTCAAATAAAAATAGTTGCCAGAAAATAACAAGTTAGTATATATTATATTTATAGCCAGATTAACTATATACATATGTGTCAGAATAGATTTATAAATAATAACTTGGTTTAAAACTTAAATAAAATACTGTATACCGGATTAAAACGCGATTTATTGTTTTAATTATTTATCCCGACGTTTCGGATGCTTTTCAGCAACCGTGGTCGCGGGAGACTGGTCTCATCAGCATCCGAAACGTCGGGATAAATAATTTAAACAATGTAAATAATAAATCGCGTTTTAATCCGGTATACAGTATTTTATTTTAATGTGTGATACTCGCGTTAATAAAGACAATATTGGTTTAAAACTGTTACGATCATTATTTATAATTTCCAATTCGACATACTTTAAGGAATTGCAAATTTTAAAATATCAGGAATTTGTTACGTCTCAGAAAAATCTCCCAAAATTCATGATTAGTAAAACGATATAATTAAATCGATTCCATTAAATAATACCTAACTATTATATAACTTGTTAGATATTTAACTTATTGCTGTAAATTTTTTGAAGTATCCTAAGGGCTCATTGGCAGTGGCGGGACCACCATACAAGCCCATAAGCCCGTTTTGTCCTATTAATGAAAAATAATAATTTCTTAACGTAATTATATAAATCTTATAAAACTTACATGATTACGTAATTATATGTTGTATATGGTTGCCGACTTTAATGCGTATTACGTTAAAGTCGGCAACCCGGGCTTTTGGGCTTGTATGGACGTACCGCCACTGCTCATTGGGACACTTGTTTATAGAAAATCAACTAGTGTTAAGTATCATACAGATATCATGAAATTAATGGAACAACTAGAATTGTAAACATTGTCTAGAAATATGTATTTCAAAGAGGCTTTGGTTATCATTTTATAAATGAGGTAACATTCCTACAGTATCCATAATACAGAAATTAATTTTGCCCAATATTTGTTAGCTGAACTCGTTCACTAAAATTTGACGATTCTTCCAAGGAAGGAATATGAAAGAATCTTATGTAACATACTCATTCTAGGATTTTTATATATTTTTTTAAAGTAATTGCTAACAATACCAAAAATATTTCAACGTTTTGAAAGCTTAAAAATACGTTAACTCAACTCTAAAATATATTCAAATAAGCATTTAAATGACATTTGAATTATCATATTTTTTTAAACTACCACCTTTAAAATCAATAAAGAAAGCACTTTTAAGTATCGACACTCTTAAAAGCTGTCAAAATGCATTACGATTATTAACTCCGCCCTATTTGCCTCGAAAAAATCTCGAGACAATGTTTTGATTCTAGCGCCATCTAGCGGCGTCACTCGTCCCCACTCACTTCCTGTGCTTCGTCCGGGCCGCGTGGTGCGCCTCGAGCCCCTCCGTCAGGGTCAGCAGCCTCCCATCCTCCACGTGGCTGGGCGCCTTGTCCCCCCCGAACCATCGCACATTCCATTTCCCATCGTCGCACCTGCCCACCAACTTCCCCGGCCAGGAAACGTATCCTTTGACCGGCCCCCACACTAAATCGCCCACTTGGAACTTGGAGTCCGGCGATTCGTCTTCGCTCTTCGAATCTAACATACCAATATCGTTTAGACGAGGCATTATTTCCATCACCGATCCATCACCCGTTTTGTTGACAATTTGTGAGTTATTAGCGTAGTCTATTTCGATTTGGGAGTAGTAGGTTTTTGCAATTATAAAACTTTAATTTAATTTTTAGTAATAAAGGTAAGATTGTATATTTAGCGATGAAATGGGACATACATATACATCATATCGTCCATAGACATAAGTCAAAATTTAATTTTGAGAACTACAAATGATTTTTTTGACAGCTAAAGATGCGATTTAATCTTGAATCACGTCTTCGAATGCTTTTTTCGATTTAAAATATATATAATGAAGTTAGAAATATTTTGACATAGATCAATTGCAAAGACCGTATCCCCGGTATGTGAATATTAAACATGGTGCTATGATTTACAAGCTTAGAGGTAGCGTTAACATTTGACAAGCTTATAATTACACAGATATGGCTTAGACAATTATTGTTTGCAATGTTTAGTGTAAGATGAATTCAGAAGAAAACGATTATGTAACTGTTTGGAACACTTTTAATTTAATAAAAAAATACAGAAAAAGGTTAAAATCCGACATATATAGTTATAGATAGACAAGTTCAGGGACTTCCTAGGTTCATAAAAAGACATTTTTCTTTTGCATTATTTTATGGTACTTTCGTCATTACATTTAGTTCGGTAATCAGCTAGTAGATGGCGCACAAAAATATTTACAGTAAAGTGTTCCAAATAGCACATAATTACAATAATGTGATTAATATATCAAGAATCATAATTAACATTGTCACAGTAATATGAAATGTGCTTACTTACATAATGATGAACATATGAATGATCGCTTTACAATGATGCGTTAGTAATGGTATCCCAATTCGTGAGCCAATTTTTGTTACTTCGACAAGTGCAACGGAAAGCAACAGAAAGTCCGAATAGAAACGTTTCGTATATTGGTTTCCACTACACCGTTACAGCTGTATCTTGTATTAACCCAACCGAAAGAAAACCAACCAATATATCGCATTATGAGGAAGCTGAAATATACGATAATAATATACATCAATATTATATACTTCTATATCGAATAGGATTCGCGAACTCAAAAAACGAAATTCAACGCTTCTACGATACCGATATTTACCGATATCGAATTTGATTACATCGATCGATTTCGATAATACTGTAATCGATTATTTTCATCGATCATTATTAGCCTTAAAAAGAGCATTTGACCGTCGGTAGTACAACAACTTTCCCTAAAAAAATCAAATTCAAAGATAGTAAATCAAATGTCCCATATTTATCATTTCAATTTCTTAGGGGAAGTTGTTATATTTAACGAACCTTTATACTTTAAATTTCAAAAATACTACGTTATATTATATTCTACTTCAATTTGGGACACGTAAGGGTGAACTAAGGTTCATCTGTAGTGCTGTTAACCTACGATAGTGCCGCCATCTACATTCAGTTGAGTTCGCGAATAAATAATATAAATAATGTGGACGACGCAAATACAAAACCAATACAAGACACAACATTATAAAATTTTGAATTTTGTTAGCTATGACAGAAGCGTGAAATGGTTTCGATTAGTACATTTAAAGAGGTTTAGCATATTTTCAATAATTATTTTAGTGTATAATACAAGTGGCAATGGAAGTGCTGTATGTTTCCCGTCTTTTGAATATGTGAATTTTCATAGAATTTCATGTTATTTACTAAGTAATAAAATGCTCAATTTTATTGTATATTTTAATACCTTTCATTCAGTACCCTAAAAAGGTTCTTTAAAAAGCATTTTTTTTTAATTATACATAAATGCAATATGAAAATTCATTATTTCCAAAGAACGTTATCACAAGCTCAGCGATCCCGTAAGCAATAAGGCGTGTACTCACCGTGCCCCGAACCCATATGCCTGTCGTATTTCATATCAGAACTAGTGCCCTGGTAGTGCCTCGCATTCTTCTCTTGCATCAGATCATATTCTATATCTTTCATGTAACTAGTTCTCATTATCTTCTCATTCCTGTACGAGTCGAAGTCGTTTTTACGCTTGTAGCAGTGTGGCCGGTCGTACAGGTTGGATCCCATCGGCAGCAAGTGTTGGTGCTGAGTGGTTATTGCGGACGGTCCCATGTAAGGGATATCGGTTGATTCGACCGAGTTATGCGTACGGTTCTGTCGCATTAGCTGAATGTTTGAGAGGATATTATCTGGAAATTTAGGATGGGAACGTAAGTCAATTTGCAAATAAATGTATCAATATTGGGGGCCTGCAGAAAATCAGCGTAAGAGCACCATACTCCATAATATGTTGTTCGTCGGTTGTCTGTTTTTAAATTTAATTTGTATATTTTTTAACCGTTTATTTACTTTAATGGTATAATCCCGACTGACGGTATTCCAACTTATAAGTGTGCGTAATGCGGTAGTAGATTGTATACGAACTTATTAATAGAAACTCAGAAAACATAATTACATCTGCATTAGGAATATATTTCGGTCTGAGAGGGCTAAAAAAGGGCCCGACAGAAAAAGATTTGTCAAGAAAACATTACTGCGCACACATCTGTAAAATATTTTTGTGCGGCCTGCCTGACCTAGCATGACCATCAAGAGATATCTCGCGGACGAGTGAAGGTAAACTAAGATCTCGACATCGACAACTTGATAGACAAGATATCTCGATCGACAAATATCTCTATTATTGACATCAGAAGTCGAGTTTTAAGTGTAAGTGTCATGATAGACCCGGAAGTCATAAAGATCGACTAAAACACGAGAATACGGTCGACAAATTTTTAGTCGTTGTTGTCATACTAGGCCGTCAGTTAATAAACTTCTCTCTCTTTCTATCTCTTTATCTCTCTCTCTCTCTCTCCCTCTCTAACTTAGAAACATTATATTGAACGTAACTCACTCGAGGCGTCAGTGTCGGAGTGTCCATCGCCGCGCGGCGCGGGCCACGTGCGCTCCTGGGAATCCGCCATATCTTGTTCACTGCTCGACACGCATTGTACCATACCCTGGAAATTATGAAAAATCCATATCCATATAAAAATAATTATATAGGCGAAAACACACACCTTTTTGGCTAGACTTTATTGGATTTTGACACAAGTCAAATAAGTGCATAAATAACATTAGCTGAATTTGTAAATTTTATTCTACGAAAATAAGTAAATCAATTTCCATTAATTTATTCTAGTAGTTATATTCAGCTGACTTCTTTAACACAGGATCTCCTAACTAGGAAGTCAGTTCCACATTTAAAACTGTTCATTCAAAATTGTTTTATAAAGAATTTTATTATTAATTGTTTACTTATGTACGAGTATATAGTAAAAGAAAAATCTATGAAAGAACAATTGGCCGTATATCCATGAAAATGATCCAACCCACAACTTTGCTCAAAATGACTTAAGTATACCAAAAAGGCCCTAATATAAATACTTTCGAATCACGAAAAGCCAGGTGTTTTTTCTGCATTGTGTACTATCCCTCTTTCTAACTGTGTGGGTTGGATTCTTTTCATGAATATAGTCAAATTATCCAAAAAAATAGTACTTACTGAGGAATTGACATCAGCTGGCTCCGGCGATTTAGTTGTAGTATCTGCGTAATTGCCCTGAGTGGACACGCACCGCGAGCCGTATATCCTCGGGCTGGCCGCCTCTGACGCGCCCAGGGGACTGTGTGTGGTCGTATCTGGGGGACTGCTACCAGTCACCGCCTGATTACTCGGTGACTTCCCTCCCCTTTGCTGATTTAGCAACGTCTGCGTAGATACTGAGTGTCGCACGTGAGAGAAACCCTCTTGACCCATCAATGGACTGAACTCATTCATAAACTTCGCGTAACTCTCCACTTTCTCTTCAATGAGAGGCATTTGTGCCGATTGCGACCTTTCCTTACGTTCTTCCAAAATTTCAGGCATTTGAATAAAATTCCTCTTCTGTGGCGGTTTGTTGATGATAGGATCGATGTTGAAACGAGATGGGTTTCCGCCTTGTAGGTTCGTCGTTATTTGCGAGTTGTGAGAGTTCGATACTAGAGTTGTTTGTTGTTGGACTATTGTTGTGTTTTGTTGGACGAAAGTTGAGTTACTTCTGTTGTTTGACGCAGATGGTATTGACACCGGCTTGGGAGATAATGGAACCATTAAAGTTTGTCCGATTTGATTGGTCTGGACAAATTCCTGCGCTTGTACGTTTCCTGATCTGACTTGGTTTTGGTTGAAAGTAACATTGGTCGGGCTTAAATTTGCAAGTAAAGGACTCAACTGGCCGTTAAAATTCGGACTGTTCATCATAACTTGGCTGTTCGGCGACAAGAACTGTGCCCCGGGACTGTGCTGAGATTGAATAATTTTGCCTTGTTGATTTTGACGTATAACGACGCCACTGTTAGTGCCGGCAGTGAATACTCCCGGATTTTGGACCGGTGTGAGCACATTTTGCCCATTAACTGTTTGGAGTTGTAATTGCATGGGCATTCCAGTAGAATTATCTTGGATAATAGTAGTTCCGTCAGCCGTCATGACCATTCCTCCGAGATTCGGTACTATGAACTGTTGGAACGCTGGAAAGTTAGACATAACGTTACTAGCGTTGTTGATCAAATTGACCGGCTGTAATAAATTAATCTGTTGTGATGGTGATGTATTTGTGATGATCTGTTGTGATCCAAAGTTACTAGTGTTCCCTTGCCCGTTCATTACAATATGCGCGGGAGTCCCGGATTTCCCAGGAACGATTGTCAACGCTTGCAACATCGGTGTAGGTGAAATGTTATTTGTTGGTGATAGCTGAAATCCTCGGGGAGAAAATTGTGGACTAGAATTATGCTGAGGCGAGGAATGAACCATTATATTATTAGGATTCTGTTGCGGCGCAGTTATTTGCAGAACATTAGTGATATTTGTCGTTTGGTGTTTTTTCTTTTTGCTTCTCTTTTTGATGCTCTCAGGGGAAAGCATAGCAACGCCTTGTACAAAGCTCTGGCTATTTTTAACTTCAATCTGTCTAGATTCGCTAGAGGACTGGCCAGAAACGATTCCTCCTGTGACGATTTGCGGAAGCACTGTGTTTTGTTGAACAACTTGTCCATCAACAGCCATCATGGGAGGTTGTAAAACGAAAGGTGTGGGTAGCGTATTAACCACAACTGTAGGCTGATTTACTATCGACTGAGCTCCAGCCACAGCTGGTACCACTTGAGTAACTGACGAACTAACGTTGGTCACCGTATTTGATCCTATTTGTGATACAGCTGTAGTATTTTTGGGCGGAGGAGGCGGCATATGGTTACTACTAACTATTATTTGTCCAGTAGACGATATAACTATCTGTCCTGGGGTAGTTCTCTTGCCCATAGTAAGAGATATACTCTGACCATTACTGGTTTCAGGTTTCGAAGGTAAGCTGCTTATCACATTTTGAACCATTTCTAATGGAGATTTCGAGATCATATTCTGTGCTGTAGTTCCTGCAATATGAAGAGGATAGCTCGTTGGCAGATTAACAGAATTTATAAAAGGATCTGGTTGATTATTGGGTATGGCATAAGTAGTCGCTAAATTAATGCTGGGAGGTGGCGGTGGCCTGATAAAGTTGGCCTGAGATGCATTTATAGACGTGGTAGCTGTATTCGCTTTTCCTGCCAAAACAGAGGTCACCGTATCCCTTATCACAGAGAAACTTGCCATCGTAGTGACAAACGTTTGTATATAATTAGTTTGTATTAATGAGTAAGGCGGGCCGCCTCCTAGATGCGGCGGTGGACAATACCCGGGCATCATATTTTCAAATCTTCTTCTCGGTTCTAGCCTAATCGTCTCTTGCCTTAAGCCCGGCTTAACGCCGACCATTGATATGTTATCTACTTCCATAAGATTTTTGTTTATGTTATGATTTGATATGAAATTCATCATTTGCGTTCCAGACATCGATTGAGTAGTGGGAGGTCCAGGGGAGTTATAGTGATATGCTTGACTGTTAGGCGTCGGAGGGTTGCTGTTGAAGTTATCTCGACACGATCCTGGATTAGAATAGGCCGGACTGGGCATGGGATAAGTGCAATTCTGTTGTTGGGAACTGCTACTGCCGCCGCTATGTGGTGTGTCAGTATTTCGGGAGCTATTAGATAACGTTGGCGACGGCTCTGGCGGCTGCAAGGTTTCTGTCGGCGAAACGTTACTAGTGCTGACGACACCTGCTTGAATCGGTCTACAATTCTCATTCAACATGGTTCTTTCAATATATGTCGAAGTGACGGGACTTTGACTTTCGTCGAAACCATGCTTGGGACTGGATGTAGAAGTATCCAGTTCATGATAGATATTTTGCTTGTATTTATTTCTCACGTGAGTCTCGGACGTTTCGGAAGGATTACCTTTAAATGAAACGTTGCAGCCTTTACAGCATTGCGACGTCATATTTTCTGATACTTTTTCGGGCACAACACTACTGTCCGGTGTATTGGGTGATGGTGATGAGTTGGGTACCATGTTATTTCTGAAAATGTTCATAGGCTCATATTGTTTATGAACATGTTTACCAGATTGACCCCTTTCGCCATGACTTTGAGAATTGTAAGAACTGGTTGAGGCCTCGTATTGATGACCTTCGTAGGAAGAGTTGACCCCAACCTGTCGTGATATCGTATTATTTAGTAGAACTGTTTGTTGCGCCAAATATCCACTAGGATCGTCCATGAACGACGGAATATTACTACTCATCATATCATCGCATGATTTCTTTTGTTCCTGCAAATATTTCATTCCGTTGTTGCCAAAAACAATTTGTTTGTTTTCTATTTGATTACTTTTCTTTTTAGGAGTCTTATTTGCTTTTCCTTTTTTCTTATTAAGATCTACATTCGGCCATTGTTGTCCCATCATATTGTAATGTTGCGGTAAAGGAGGCACTCTCGAACACATTCCTTGATTTATATTTTGCTCATTATTAGGGAAGTTATTCAGTGGCGGCGTTGAATCCTCAGAATTTGTATTAACGTCATATTCCATACTCTCTATTTTCTGTAACTTGGGACTAGCGTTCGTTAAAGAATTTGGAGTACTAGTTTCAGATCTTTTTACTTGCCATGGTGGAGTTTTAGCCGAGTTTGTTTTGACAACGGCGCCATTTTGTATAACTAATTGATTCTGCGGCACAAACTGATTTTGTATTATTTGTTTATTTTGATTGATATTTTCAGACATTTGCGTTTTGTAGCCTTTCATAACCTCTATCTGTTTCTGATTTCTTTGAATGAATATTTGTTGCTGTTCGTTTATTTTCTGCATGACTTCAGGTGTGAGTGGTTGATTTAAGCCACAGAATATTTGAGACTCTTCTTTCGTAGGTTTTGTTTGCAAATCTTTCTCTTCCTCTTTTCGCTCAGGTTCAGTGACATTTTGCGCCATAATACTCATGGTATTTTTAACGTTAGTCGTTTTATTGAAGCTGGTATTGACGCCAATTATTTGTCCATTTGTACCTAATACCGGCAGACCTACACTTACGGTATTATTAACAGTAGAAGGCAAATTCTGATTCGGTTTCTGATCAATGTTATCTGGATGTTGAGTTATCCACCCGCTGCTGACAGTGAGATAATGCGAACTTCTCTGAACTTGAGTTTCTTGCTTGACTTCGTCTTGAACGTTTACCATATTTTGTTGAGGAAAAGGTAGGCATTGCTGATTCATCGGACGTTGGACGACTGATCCAGGAGATGCTATCCTTTTTTGATCTTCCTGAGACTGAAAGGGAAAATATTTTTTTTTTTAGTATCTGATCAATATTTCAAGTACCTAAGCGGTCCAATGAATAAAAGATTCACAAAAGCTACTCGATAACGGTATTCATAGTTGATATGTGTAATAAAAATAAAGAATGGCCGCAGGCAGCGCTGTTGGCAACGTCTCCACTCTTATCACGGCTATGAATATGTAATGTCAAGTACCTTGAACTCATTGAGGGGTCTCTCCCTTTGCACCATCATTTGAGAAACGCTCATATTTGGCGCGAAACCTGCCCTCTTCTTCATTTTCTTTTTGGCGGGTTCCGCTCCTGTAATAATACAAAGAAATCATATCAGTCTTGGAGCTAATACTTCTAATATTTATCTCCAATAAATACGAATCAGTACACAAATACCGTACGGGATAGACAAACAATATTGGATTTCATTAAACGTGTTCACTTGAAAAACCAATAATCCAACATTACTTGACCCAGATGTGAGGGGAAGTGAAAGATCCATTTAGTAGAAAGCAGGTTACCTAACAATAAACCTAACGTTAGGGCGCGTACATATACAAGGCTGGCTTTATCTCCGCGCATTAAGTGTAAACGTTACAAATGACTCTTTATATTTTCTATAGAGTCTGGGAACGACCGTAATGCTCATTTCGCAGATACATATTTCTTAGATGCTTCGTGGCTATTGTAGAGACGAGATAATATTATCATTCGAAATGTTTGATACAAGATATAAAACAATTTTAGAAGTAAGCTATGAATAACAGAATTATTATTATAACAAGGGAAACAAATATACTTACTAGAAATTGTAACATAATACATTGATAGTAAAAGAAAACAAAAAATATTTTAAAATTTAGGGAAACACTACTTTAAACAAATATATAAAATTCGTATAGTATCTAATTTAATGAGCAGTAAATTATGTCTGACCAAGATATCTTTTTTACAACAATTGAACAGTCAACAGTTAATTTTTGGCGTGTCTTGATTTAGATCTTTGAATTTCTTATTGTGTCTCAACATTTTCAATTAGAATCATTCTCATGATGTTGTCCCATGCCGGATATATCCCACACTGTAGACAACTATCAAATAACATTATGGCAAGGTAGGCTTCTCAACAAAAAACATAAAGTGCGGTGCACACAACGTTGAGTGGCGCCGAGATACGAGAGTTCGCCTGTGTCTGCACATGGCTTTAGAGAAAGGTCGCGAGGCTACCGACCGATGACTTTGTGTCGAACTCTAGACGACTGTAATCTCAAACAATGCAAGATATTCTCTGTTATATTCTACATTTCAACCATTTAAATTGGTATATTCCAAGTCATGATTATTTTAATTTAAAAAATTTTTCTTCATTCAGTGGATTTCAATGCAGATTATTCTTATACCAGACCCAAAATATGTCAACATATTATATTGTCTTTTATTAATTTAAGTTATAATAATACCCGATTCATTAGTAACATTAACCTGACATTTCGAGTGCTTTACAATACAATACAATATAAAAGTCTGTCCGTGACCATATGTACCGTAAAGCACTCGAAACGTCAGGATAAATAATAAATAAATCGCATTTTAATGCGGTAAAGGTTATTTCATTTAAATAATGACAGTTAAAAAATACTAAGTAATAATGATGACTAACAATGAAAATAAAAACATAAATCTAATGTACAAAGTTATTAAAACGCTTCCAATAAAGCGGCGAATAAACATCCACTTAACAAAGTAAATGAATAAAATAAGGTAAACGTTAACATTAGCATATTCTCCTTTTTTATTTTTTTCATTACAAACATAAAAACTTTATTTTGTATTCATGAAGGTCGTACATCTTCCTCGAGCGTTCGTGGTCGAGTGACGGACAATGGAGTTATTCATTCTTTGACGAGTTTATTTCAAGAATTCAAATTAATACGATAAAATCTATTAAAATGTTTCCTTTTATCGAGATCCCTTTGAGCGGAATGTTTCCAAGTTTTATTTGAGGTTATACAAATATTGTTTCTCCATTTCTACGTAATACGTTTTCAGTATACAGTACACCGCTTATATTGGATAAGTTTTATTCGTTTATTTCTACATCAATTGATACACATTGACACATATGCCAACATGATTTCAACAAAGAGTAAACTACTATTTTCAAATTAAACCTCGAAAAAGATTGAATCTAAAACATATTTTAATTATGTATATCCAAACAAAGGTTGAACCTTAAATATATGATTAATATTATCTATTAGCCCTGAATATAAGCTGAAACTACAAAAGAGCTCTGATAACAAAGCTATTTGGAAAGCGTTCGTAGATAAGGACATCGTTTAGCAGCAGGTGCATTGTCTTAATGTCCCACTCATTTCATCCCACCAACTAAAACCTCTAATTCCAAAAGTTATAACAAAACATAAACATAGATTCAAATTGACTATAACCGCAAATTTAAAAAGAAAAGGCGGTAATTCGATCGCATCATAATTAGCAAGCCAAGTATAATAGCGTTATCTATTTGCACATTATCCGGCAGATTTGCAATTAAAATACTGGTTGTAGGAGCCGGGGGGTGGTCTCAGAGGCGCCCGGGAGGTGGCGGGGTTCTACGGGACCAGATCAATAGTCGCCGGGGTGCGCGACCGCCCGCTTTGCACCACCGATTGTTTCAAATTACGCCCGGGCTTTGTTCCCACTTCTGATCGCGTCACCAACGTTTTTGTTAAGCTCCTAACGGCCCACTTCCTTGATGGTAATTACGCAGTCCTGTGGCTTGTGGACACTTCCCGATTCGCTCTATATTCTGATCGTTGTTGGTCTTTAAGTATCCCGTATCTCTTTAAGAGATTTATTTGTAATCTCTCAATTATTCCTTTCCTTTGTTCTCTATTAAAGAGATCTCAAAACCGCAGTATTTTTTTTTAACGATCATCAAAGTTATTAACCAAATAATAAATAACGAGCAATCCTTTTTACACAGATTGCTGTTCTACAAAGTAATTCCACATGAATATTACAGTTACAAACATTCATTACAAAAGTAAATGTAGCGTTTCTACAACAGACACAAACAAAGAGTTATTAGGTTGTGTAATCAGTGCTCACAAATTAAGCGAAACAACGTTTCTGCCTTTGTAATTCACCTTTTGTCGGCACTCGATAATTTAGAATTAAGAACAGAAAATATATACGGACAGGTGTAATATTATATAATTCCGTTTTCGAATAAAGTATTTTGATCAGTAAACAGGATGAATTAAGCTATGAGTAAATTATTTTAACTTTATAAGTAGCTACATCAAGCAGTGCCCACACAGATTTCGGGATACGATTACGGCTTTTTGTATTCAAGTTACTTAAAATTTAATGTTATCAACACTGAAACGAAAAATATAAGCAAACAAAAAGTTTATCATATAAATTACCAACATCGCATCAGATAAGAGCTGTGCCGTACGCCGCCAACATATAATGGGAATGTGTAGTCATGAATACGATATTGTTAGTGACAAGCCCGGAACACAATGTCGCCGGGACTACAACGGGTAGTCTACATTGAGTGGCGCCCAAATTGGGGGAGGCATATACAAATTCTGTGAAATAAACTTTGTAAGAACTCTTTTATAGGTAACACATTAATCATACACGAACTGAAGATAGAAATGTAACAATACATACGAAAACTTGGTGAATAAACGATTTTAATTTCTTGATTATTTTTAAGAAATATCTGTATTGAAGTTCTGCGAGTAAGGAATCAGTCTTCTGTGTCATTTCAATACTGAAATACATCTCGGAATTTGATCCAAAATGATAAAGACATTGAAGAAGGTGCTAATAAGGATTGTAGAGAAAAGTATGCGTATTATTAAATTCAACATTATTTCTAACAATAATATTATTTATACAAAATTGATGACTGTTTCAACACTGTTAAAATATTTTGTTTGTTTTGTTTAAAGTCTTTATATATACGAAAGCAAAGAACTTAATTTCCCACTAAGTGTTTTTGACTTCTCTCTAGGAGAAGTATTTACGTTATTTACGTGAATGTATTTACTAAGGAGTAACTTTAGTGCCGTAGTCTAGACTTCATCATAAATCTTTATTGGATTGTCAAATATCAGATGAGCTTACGATTTATTCTGATCCGAGTATAGATTTCTAATAAACCAGTTTGCCCGTGACTACTTCTATGTGAGTATATTTCTCTCTAAGGAGAGACGCTGTCAAAAAACATCAATCCTATGATATAAAATGTCATTTTTTATTTCTAAATCTTACTCTTTATACTATGAGAAGATACACTACCGACAAAAAGTTTGGAAGCACCAGTATTTTCTGGAAAAAAATTTAGCAAATTGATAAAAACCAATTTTATTGATGTTGTAATAAAATAATATATTATTTTTAATTATTTTACGGTATTATAAATTCAGTGTGTGCTTTTCTAAAATATTTTTGTAAAAATGACAAAAACACAATAATTGCTGTCAGTTTGTTAAATTTGCTTTTAACGTCATGATTTATAAAATTAATGGTCAGTATTTATTGAGAACTGTGTTTAGAATAGTGGTTAATTATTTTTTGCAGTTGAATAGGAGTTAGGCTACTTTAACTTCATCTTTTTAAAACAACCAATAACTTTCATATTTTCTGTCTAAAATGGGAAAAGGAAAATCTTTATCAATTGAAACACGATCGGCTGTTATTGTTTTAAATAATGAAGGTTATTCTGAAAGAGACATTGCAAGAAAACTCGGTATATCGCCTAAAGGTGTACATTACACACTCGTAAGACATCGAGAAACTGGCAGTTTGTCAGATAGAAAACGGAGTGGAAGACCAAAAGTTACTTCTGCGGCAGAAGACAGGTTTATAGTAACAACTTCAAAGCGTAATCGTCGACTTACAGCACCGGATATTACTCGGGAGTTGAATAAAACGCGAAACAAAAAAGTGTCAATTTCTACAGTGAAGAATCGCCTTTCATCTGCTGGTCTGCATGGTTGTTTGGCAGTGAAAAAACCATTACTACGGGCAATACATAAGAAAAAACGTCTGCAATGGGCGAAACAGTACGAACATTGGACAATGGAACAATGGAAAACTGTACTATGGACAGATGAATCAAAATTTCAAATTTTTGGGTCTAATAGACGAGTCTTTGTCCGCCGCAGAATTCATGAAAGAGTATCTGAAGACTGTTTAGTATCATCGGTAAAACACGGTGGTGGTAATGTTTTAGTCTGGGGCTGTTTTGCTGGAACTGTTGTCGGAGATCTTATTAAAATTGATGGAATCATGAGGAAGGAGCAATATTTGCAAATATTAAAAAAATCATGCTTTGCCCTCAGGATTACGTATTATTGGTGAACCATTCGTATTTCAACAAGATAATGATCCCAAACACACAGCAAGAGTATGCAAAACCTTTTTAGAAGAACAGGAATCGAGAAGTTTGCTTGAATTGATGGTATGGCCCCCGCAATCACCAGATTTATCGCCTATTGAAAAATTATGGGATGAACTGGATCGAAAAGCCAAAGAACGTTTACCACGGAGCACTAGAGAACTGTGGCAATATCTACAAGAAGCTTGGAAAGAAATTAGCGCTGAATACTTGAATAAATTACTGGAAAGAATGCCTAGAATCTGCCAAGCTGTTATAAAGGCAAAGGGTGGTCATATAGATGAAAATCAATTATAAATTAGATTTGTGCCTAATAAATAAAACATTAATTTTATTTTATAGTTTAATTGTTATATTAATCAAGTACCTAATCATTCTTAATTTAATAATACTATAAGTCACAATATTTCTAAAATAATTAGGAGTAAAACAAGTGCTTCCAAACTTTTTGTCGGTAGTGTATAACAATCAGAGTCTCTTAAAATATACAGATACTATTATACAATTTTTATCTATATTCCCATACATAAGTTACATCAAATACACTATCTCAAATTAAAACGCGCAGTAACTAATACATTAATTTGAAGAATATAATTTATAATAATCGATATAGGCCTAAGTCATCTTCCAACAGCGAGTATGATAAACAATATATCCAGGTCATCGAACCTTCAATCCGAACGAATATTTTCGTACGACGATAGCATTATTAAAAGATTAACTTGTGTTTCGGAGCAATGGCCAAGCTCCCGAGTGGGAGTTGGTGGAAGGGGGCACACTTGACGTTGCTTCGAATGTAATAAAACGTGTCGACTTAAATGTTGTGTTTGCTATAAGTACATGCTTGACTCTGTACAATATTTTATATAAAGGGACGTGCGAATATATTTCGGTAACAAGCAATACGCTTTATAATTTTTCAATAAAGACATATCTTTTTGGAGGAGGAACAATTTGTATATTTTGAAATTCATCAAACGACTTAGTTATAACGTTAACATAATTTTTTTTAACTAAAAAATAGTCTTTACAAACGTATGCAAAACATGAAATACGTCTTTCTTTTATTTTAATACTCAGCGCAATAACAAAACAACTTAAATAGCATTTATATTCAAAAGAAAAATTCCGTAATCTCAGAACGGGTACCAGGGCAAGAGAAATCTCGAAGAGGTAAGTATTCATTGCATTGCAGTCTCGGGTTGTTACTCCCGGCTGGACAGGCGAGGTGCAGTTCTCACTATTCAGACGCTAAACACCCCCCTCAGGCGTAGGGTTGCCACCGCAACTAATTCATTTATTCAAATTGATAACCACAATCAAATTAAACCTACAGAAGTAAAGATATTCCAAGCGATACTCGAATTTAAACATCTGATTATGTGCATTACCATAACAAAATAAAAGCCGATGCAATATAAAAGGTAAGTTATTATATCGTCGCTAATGTTATCAAACAGTCATATGTATGTTTTAATTGGGGATATTGTAAGGTTTTTAATAGTGACATTATTTTTTACATGTTCACAGTCCCCGCCAAAAACGAAGATATACACTCCAAGTCCCAGCAGTTTTTGTAGCTCATAGTTGGTTCTGTCAAGTCCGCTTTGACTTATTCCGAACCCTTTGAGTCCCACTTCACAAGAGGATAAATGAGTATGGGGAATAGCCTATATATGGGCTGTGAACTTGTTATATCAGCTCGCCTAGCATTACCATCAAGAGATATTTCAATATAGTATTATACACTCGACATTAACAAATTAGATAGACAAGTGTCATCACCCGGAAGAAATAAAGAGATAATCGATTAAAACACGAGAAAACGGTCGACAACATTTTGTCGTGGTTGTCATGCTAGGCCGACTGATCAGTAGTGCCCTCTACAAAAAAAACTCTACCTCTATAATATATTCATGTATCTTTCAAATGTACGTCAATCACAACTACACAAATATCAATTTCTTAAATCATTACGAACTGCCAACCCTACAGCGACCTACCCCTCCCGCCACTTATCAACAAAGAAGCCGCTCTACCCTCTTTGTTATAAGAAAACTCCCATACAACCACTTTTGCAATGATGCTCCAGTCGCTTAGCAGACGTAACTTAACTAGCTCTGAAGCGTTTATATACTCAGGCCATTAGAGATTTTAAAAAGAAAATTGCGAAATGACTGGAGGAGAGCGACGTACAATAAAGTTTCTTTGCGCACAAATGGGTCTCTCTTGTGAGATTAATTGTTTTCAAACGCATTTTTAATTAGAGGCAAACTTTTTGGCTTCTTTATATTAGATTGACTGTTTTGTATGACGTCTTAATATGCTGCCTGACTACGTATATAAACAAAAGCTTTCCACGTAAATGAATAGTTCATTGATACCATTTCGGCTTACTGTTTTGTTTAAGGTATTTTTTTTATGTAAGGACTAAACAATATAGTGATTTCTTTGTTTAGATTGGATTCTAAATGTGAACTTTCTTTGAATGTTGTCGTCACGCATTGTGGTCGCACGATAAAGAAGACATTGTATGCCTGTTGTAAGACATTGAAGAATTTAAATTATAATTAATATATTATCTATTATAATAAAGCGACAACTTATAATCAAAATAAATATTATTATAAAGACTGAATACCAAATTAACTTGAATATGACGTACTCAAAACGTTTAAAAAAAATATCTTAAAAAAAATATTCACTTTGATTCCTTTTGAAGCATAGAGCAACACGGGCCACCGGCGAACCGGAGGGGAGTAGCCATACGCAGGCGTTCCCCTCTGTCAAAGTACAAGTCCAAATGGTCCTATGCGTACAATAAAACTAGTTGTAGCCACACTTTTCACTAGACTAAATCCAGATGCGCGACTGAATCGACCTCCTAAAAAATGCCGAATTGTTTGTGATTCTTGTTGCCAAAAAATATCTGCCACGTCAAATTTACAAAAAGATAGCGTTATCTTTCATATGTAGGTATTTTTTAATCATATTATTACTATTTACTTCTTTAAAACTTAAAAAATTACAATATTATCGGTCGTGTTGTTTCGGATTTTTTTACCAACACAGTCGCTCGACAGATCCGCGTATTGTATGAGCCCTCATACAATACACGGATCTGTCGAGCGACTGATCCGAGTTTATTTCCGAGAAGTCGCTGTCACCGAGCGATAGTGTTGTTGTCGGATTGTTTTAAGTTATCGAAAAAAAATGACAAAGGAGTCTTCTATACAGAGACAGTTTTGAGATTAAATTTTCTGATTCAAATATTATATTGTGATAATATAGTTATATTGTTAAAATATAATATAATACTTACGCGCGTTAGCACATTTATTAAAATCACTTAGTGTAAACTTCAACCGTAATGTTTTTTTTATTTCCTAAGAATCCAAAGGATATGGAAAATTGTGTAACCCAAATTTAATAATTGCTATATGATCTAGAAAAATGACATATTTTTAATCTTATTATATATAAAATCAGCTCAATTCTCAATCTGGGAGAGGAGAAATATGAGTATGAAATATAGTTTTCCTGAGATTCTCGATTAATTGAATCGATTACACAATCACAAAAAAAAAACCTTTGGACAAGGTAACTAACTCAAAAGTAATTAAATGCACTTTAAATACAATATATTGCATATAATTACAGTTATGTTATTAAATAAAATATAAATTATTAATTATAGAAAATTAATATACATAATTATCGATTTTTTATCGATTAAAATCGATCTTTTATTTTAGTATGTCATTGGCATGCCGCATGACAGTTGTTTACTCTGTGCTAATTCGTTTCGTGTTTTCAACGTTTTGAGTCTGAGTGCTTTCCCGATTGTAGTCATTTAGGAATTGTTACGATTTGACAACTACAAATATGATTGGTCACAGATTTATGATATATTTATGTCAGTTATTGATTGTAACATAACCTTACTTTTACTACTTAAAACTCTAATAACTCGGCTCTCAGATTGTCAAAACTAATAGAATTTTCATCGAAGGACTGTTAAGTCTCAATCTATTAATTTCATATTGTAACATTGGGGGCCCAAAGTTTTATGTAATCGTTTCCATCTCCTTTAAGGGATATATGAAATAAATATAATAACGAAGTATTTTTCAAATTATTTCGAAGATTTTATTATGTACCAACTCATGGTCCACTCTCCGTGACCTTCTACGTGCGCTTTACCCGACAAGTTCATTTTGTATTATTGTAGTACGTAATAAATTAAGTCCTTTGTATCACTTATAAACCTAATTTCCCTAACCCAGTTCTTGAAATTATCGATACTGCGTATCGACAGTTGTTGCAACTACGGCTAAAAGGACTTGTCAGTGTAGTTACGCCATTTATTTATACTGTTATGACACGGAATGTTTAAATGTGTGTGTGAAATTGTTAGTGTATTTTTTAATTGTCACGGTGTGAGTTTCGTAGTGACAGACGATTGCTTGTGTGTGCGAACTTGAGTACGCACACATAGCGCAGGTTTCCCCCCGCAAAAAATGGCAGATTGTTTGGTATCGGTAACGAACGCTATGGCTACTCCCCTCCGGTTCGCCGGTGGCCCGTGTTGCTCTATGTTTTGAAGCGATATAAAATAGGAATATCCCGAAGGTATAATCCCTACTCTAAATACACTCTGTGTCATGTTTCTTACATCCCGTCGACACTATACAGGTTGCACCCCACAGGAAACAACATAGAATTACGTGTTGTCGAATCGAAGGCTCGCAAGTTCATCCCACGTCACCAAACAGGTGGTCTTAGTAAGAGCGGGATGTTATCGCTAGTATTAAAATGAAAATACAAGCGGATTAATGTTCAAACGATAGAAAATTGAGGCCTTTTGGTTATTTTTGATGAGAGAATCCTAGACATCAGCCAGTGATTTTTTTAATAAAATAGGGGGTAAATGAGTTCACCTGATGGTAAGAGATTACCGCTACCCATAGACATTGTCCGATCTTTAAGCAATGAATAGGCTCCATTATTGAAGTTTCCCAAGTCGTGTCGGTTCGGAAAGAGAGAAGAGATAGCCAGTTTCATATTATAGTGGTTGCGCGAGGCCGGACAGTGTCTTAAAGAATCACACTAAGGATTTCTATATATCGAGATTATGCACGAAAATACAGGAAATGAAAATCCATTGGTCACAGCATATTTTAACTTAATGATTCTAACGAGACTTTCAACTACAAATCGAAATAATAGAAGTGTGTTGATTTTGTTTTTAAAATATCTTATCTTGTATATCAAAATAAAACACATCCAGTAGGTAATATCTTCTCCGCTCGTCGCTCTGACGAACGCTTCGTATAAGCTTAAACAAGGCTTTCTCAGCTGGGATGTGTAATTGGATAGAGGCACGCTATTATACCATTGAACAACTCAAATCTGACAAATCGGATAGAATTTGACTACTCAAAGGGTAACTGTATCAACGTAATTTATACATAATATAATATTGTACTTGTATACTAATACTAGTTTTCTAAGTCTCTACTAACAAAATGGATTATTTTATCTGATAAATAAATACATAATAATAATAATAATATTTCATTAAGTATACTTAACAAAAAGACAGATTGTATATGAATTCATTTTAACACACTATCTATTTTATAAAAAAGTCAGTTTAAAAAGAATGAGAAATGATATAGGTTTTGATGTTATAAGTTACTAGCAACGCGCCCCGGCTTCACTGGGGTGCAACGTAGATGTACTATACACAAATACTAGTCTATGTTACTCGCCGATAATGTAGCTTTCTATTGTTGAAAGAATTTCCAAAATCGGTCCAGTAGTTTTTGAGTTTATTCAGAACATACAAAAATACAAATCTTTCCTCTTTATAATATTATTAGTATTAGTAAATAAGAAATAAACGTAAAATACAAGAGAATGATGTTTTTTGATAGTAGTTTAACAAGTTGAACACGCGGAACAAAAATCTAAGACCATCAACAAAATTAACCGCTACAATCAAATTAAGGTCAGGGACGAGTGTATTTTTATTCGCTGAGGGTATAGGTTGGTTTCAAACTCTTTTATATTAGCAGTGATGTCCACAAAACTTCATCGACACAAGAAATATCACGTAATACTTGACACAAGACTTCGATCCGGATATATCCGCTGCAGTATTTCATCGGATCACGAACTAATCTGGTTCAACTCGAGCGGTAATTGGATGAAAACAAGGCACAGGAATGCCTCGCTATAATCGGATGTAAAGAAAATCTCGTACGCTTAAATCAATATACAAACGCGCTACTGTTTGGGTTTAAAGAATTTATTTTCTGGAAGAACTTACAGAATGTTCACTTATTAGAGAAAATTAATATTAACATTTAAGTACTTAGAAAACAACGGAACAATTATAACGACGTTATTATGGCTAATTAAGAAAAACAAATAAAACAAAATTCACCAGCCGGCCTAGCATGATCGCCACGAGATATCTCGCGGACGGGAGAAGACAAAGTAAGATGTAAGATATCTCGATATATTATATCTCGACATCGACAATCTTCTTAGAAAAGATATCTCGATCGACAAATATATCTATTTTTGATATTAAAAGTCGAATTTTAAGTGTAATTGTCATGTTAGACCCGGAAGAAATAAAGAGATAATCGATTAAAACACGAGAAAACAGTCGACAAAATTTTGTCGCGGTTGTCATGCAGGAAGTCAGTCTGTTGTAATACAAATTATAAATTTTGCTCCTGCTGCAAATATTTTTTTAATTTTCTTTTAAAAACACCAAAAGTTTTGACTTCTTCACATCCTCAGGTAACTCATTGTGCAATCTATCTGCTCACCCAATAAGCCGTACTTTGTGTTATGAACACAACTGAACCAAACGAGATTACGTCCCTACGGACATCTTGACAAGAAATATCATTAGATTACAATATTAGGGTTGGCTGTGACAAATCACACTTTCCGGAAGTATCCGCAAATTGTTTTTCCTCGGGAGCTTTTAACTATGTCAAGGAAACGACCCAAAAGGGCTCGCTTTCATAAGCTACCAATGTTTGAAAAGAGAAGATTATTTACTGACCTACTTTTTCACCCACTTGTACTGAAATGGAGGTTTGTACTAAATTATATAATATGTTGGTCTTGATTCGTAATCAATCTTAATTTATAACGGGTGCTTTGCAAGGAAACATTAAACAAGCTCAAATGGTTGTATTTAACCCATTTCTAATACAACATCGAACATGCAATTGCATGTTGATAATTTTAGACATTATTTGATATCCGGAAGGAATTAAGATATTCCCCCGAGATTTTAAAATAGCCAGATGCAGAGAAATATATGTTTATAGAAAATTAAAAACATCGGCGGAAATCGAACTTCCATCCATCGAATAAGGCATTAGCCACCAGCCCGCCTAGCATGACCATCAAGCGATATCTCGCGGATGAGTGACGACAAACTAAGATATAAGATATCTCGATTAAAAAAAGTAGTTTAGCCATTAGAAGTCGAGTTTTAAGTGTGTCATGTTAGGCCCGGAATACATAAAGAATCGATTAAAACACAAGAAAACGGTCGACAAAATTTTGTCGTGGTTGTCATGCTAGGCCGGCACGTAAACGAGCTTATCAAATAACGCCCACACTTCGCTTACGGCGCTCCGCCATTTAAAACGTCAAATTCGTTATGCTTTAAATAATTTGTTTATTGTTGATCTCATCCTCCCCTGTTTTCGCGTCAATCTCCAGATTGAGTTACAAAGTAAATTATTAAAATTAACATCCAAATTGAAACATCGAAGAACGCAATTAATGTTATGACTAATTAAAAGTTACAAGCGATGGTAATTAGTTAGGAAATATTTTAATGAATTCGTTGGATTTGGTTAAAACTGTAATAGCGGTTGAACATTTGTATCGGTCAAGGATGACCTGGTTTATAATTATCGAGCTCGGTAACTGCTTTCGTTATTATTTATTTATTCTATTGAAATTGTATTTAAACAAATTGGTCTTTTAATTTATTTGAGGTAAAAAAATACTCTTATAACTTCTCATTTAAAGTACACAGATTCAGCAATTGCTTTTTCGAAAACGCCTTCGTGGCTCATTAGTACGTGCTTTGCGTTAAGAATCCAAGGTCCCGTGTGTGTATCCCGGGGATAACAAACATTAAAACATACTTGCCTGCAAAGATAAATTATTATCAATGAAACTGACAAAGAAATGTATCATCCAATTCCAGGGTTCTCTGGTGGGTTCACAGGTGGGTCATACAAGAGGACTCTGGAATTGACACACAAGGAGTGAAGGTAGCTCAATGTTGCCAGTTGTATATTACTTGATTGCTTGATTCTGGCGGAACTATAAAAAAAAATCTTGGAATCACTAAAATTACCTTTCTTCGGCTCAGGCTGCGGCGGAGGTGTAGCGGGCGACTGCGCGCGCGCCTGTAACGTCGCGAGGAGTTTCCGCTTGTGGTTGCACAGTTTGGTCAACTCCGCGCCGGAAGCTGCTTGGTACGGCTTGCTCACCACCTAGAACAAGAATTACAATTTACTACAGCGTAACAACAACTTCAACATGTTAGTTGATAAAGTTTTTCAGTTTGACGAATGAAGTTTTGAATGAAACACATTGAAATGTAACGTATATCTTGAGAAACCGTTTTAGTAACACAAAAGAACAGTCCTAGATAAATATACATATAATAAAACATTATCATTAATTGGGAAAATGTTACCAGAAATGAAGAGGAGGCGATTAAAGGAGGGGAATCCTATAGGTACTATAAAATATTTTTTTACGTTTTTGTCTATTTGTTCAAGCTAATCTCGGAACTGAACGGATTTTCTAGATTGAGTTTAGCCTTGTTCAACTTCAAAACTTTATTTCATTGAAATCGGATGTCGGGAAGAAAAGTTATTTTCATTTAAATAACTTGCTCAGCTTAAGATAAAGACCACGCGAACGAAATTGCGGGCACCAGCTAATCTAACTTATTTTGAAAGTCTGAATTATTAATATAACACAACCCAATAGATTTCAGATAATTTCCTTTTAGATAAAAATTAATGAAAAATTGTTTTTATTTACGCTGAAAACCTTAACCAACAAATTTGTCAAACTATTTAATTTCAATTATAACACATAGCTACCGCAGCGTCGAGCTGGTTGAGTTGTTTATTGAATAGCACTACAGATTTAGTTAGATGCCAAATACCAACCAAGGGGAATATTTAGATTGTTTATTGTCAGTATATTAATGGTTTTCAAAATCAATAACGCCCATAAAGTCACAAGATTATTAACAACGTGGCCTCTTATCGGGCACGATTTGCATACGGCCGTAGCTAATGGCAGTAATCCGCATTGAGACCGTTACAATCTCGATAATGTGCTGTATGTAGTACATGAGGCACTTAATTTAATATAATAAAGCTTTGGACTGTGTCTTTACTGTTTATTGATTATTCAAATTCAAAATTATTTATTCATTTAGGTAACACAATGTACACTTATGAACGTCAGTAAAAAATACATATTAAATGCTTCTAATTTTACATTTACCGCCAGTTCTCAAATCAAGGGCGTAGAACGGAAGAGAAGAACTGGCAAGAAACTCTTCGTCACTCTTTTTAATCGCCAAATTTTTGTTTTACAAAATATTTGTAAGGCGCTGTACCATTACACCATATTCCATATGATATCTTAATGTAATTAACTATAATAATAAAAATATTGAATATTGATATCTTAGTTAGATTGAAAAATTTTAAGAGAAAAACTTGTATTTTTGTTAATTTAAAATGGTTTACTTTTTCTCTTTAACCTGTCTTTACATAAACCGCCGCCCATAAACATCCGCTACAGCTTGTAAATGCGTTGCCGGCCTTAAACTACTTGCTGTACCTACTTGTAAGTAGTTAATAAATAAGTATGAATTTTAAGTAGTAATTAAAATTATATATCTAGTTGGTATCTTTAAATAAATATATATGTACGTGTTAATAAACACAAATCAGAATGTGCTTATGCAAATAACAATATTATTCAGTTTGTAAGGTCAAGTACATAATCATTGGATCATGGACATGAATTAGGAAACAAAAAAGCCGTTTTATTCCAGCTGGGGCGCTCGAGGTGATCAATACTACACGCTGTTCAATTACCAAGACTTGAAACAATGCATGCGTATCTATGTCAGAAATATCTAAATGTAACGGGTGTCTCAATAAGAGTGCACTATTTCGTTTAAAAATAAAAGTTGTGATATTTATATTGTATTGTAAAGAAGACATGTTCCGATTATGTATGGAATAAAATATGCGGCAAAAGGTACCCACAGTTCTGACGACAGGCCATTACTCTTTTCATGAATTTGATGAGTTTTTCACAAAGAAGTGGCTATATTTCCCTGATATGCATTAGGTCTCGACCTTGAGCTCAGGAATTGTTTCTGGTTTATTCGAATAAACCCAAGATTTCAGAAAACCCCAAAGAAAGAAACCCACCCACTTTCGCAAAGAAAGAGGAACAACGCGCTATATGCACTTCACGGTTTAACATCTACGAACGGCGGTAAGTTACCCGGTTGGATTTTCGATGTTACACCCATTTAAAGTTCTAAATAACCAGATGTATAAATAAAGAAGTTTACAGAAAATTAATAACATATCCTAACATGCGGGGTTCGAACCGCAGCCACCGGAACGCAAATGAGCAACGCGCTAACGATCCCGTCAAACTACTACAACTTCAGGTGATCATAGCGACAGTTACTATGCCATCTTGTAAAAAACTGATACCAAATTGGCGTCGCGCAGTCTATTTTTGAATCGAGCGTTCTCATCAATAATACCAGGCTGCAGATGCGGCGATCAAACACGCAGATACATTAATTACTGCGAGCGTAAAACGCTTGCAAATTAAACGAAACTGTTTAAAGTGTGCACATATTAAAATTTAAGCCCGTTTTTCATTGTACTGGTAAATGCGACTTTACAAATACATAGGTATGTATTATTGAAGATATTTTAATAAAATAAAAGAAAAGTCTGAGGCTTAAGCAGGAACAACGCGCGAAGTACAATACAACTAACAAGTGACAGATTGACGATACGAATACTTTCTCGCAAGTCGTTCATGCTAGACCCTCTGAAGTGTAATTTTGTCAAAAGTACACATGAAGGGAAGAAATGCATCCCTCTTTTACAACAAACAATTGATCGTAACGGGTCGAAGACCAACTTTGAATTTTTAGATCTTTTTGGATTACCTTACTATGGAAATGAATAAGCAGTGAATGGCGATGAATAAGGCTCCCCAAAGGACCAATTAGTAAAGCATCACAATACAAACCGGTTGTATATTGACTAGCTACGTACAATCTGTAGGCTTTCATTAAGCGGTGAAGCAAGCAATATCCGACAATGCACTAAATCCAATTGGAACGCTGTGTGAGCGCGGCTCGACAACATTAATTAATAGATACATTTCACTGTTGAATAATTTGTTGCGTGTCGATTTCATTATTCAGCGTTTGTATGTGGTTCGCTTTAGAGGTGTGTAATAAAAGTTATAACAATAATATTTTCTTTTATTAACACGAGTATCACACATTTAAATTAAATACTTTACGTCGGCATAAATAATATAAATAATAAACCGCGTTTTAATTCATTTCTTGTTCTTATTTCAATTTATTTATTATGTTAAATGCAAATTAACAATATCACTGTTAAAATAATATTTTCTTAAAAAAAATTTTATATCACTTAGTTTTTGAATCAACACCAGCCGCCAAAGCCAAAGTATGAAGGAAATTTCATTGATTGACTGTGTTAAACCAAACTTTTTAACATAATAAATGTATTACTTCGAAACCGTTAACTTCTTTAACATAACAAAATCCTAAATAGATAATATATCAGCAATGCGAACAGATATATCAGACATGCTAAATAAACCAAAGTTCTTTTTAAAATTTTACATTTAACCCCACTTCTAGCTTGCTTATTGTTTTTTTTATATTACCTACACTTCTCTTGACTATTATACTTGACTTTTTAGTTATTTGCCAACATACAAGTACTTCTATTCAATCGGAAATACAGTTTTAACAATGATAATGAAAGTCCAAGGCTATCGTATTATTTATTAATCATAATAATATTGACTCATATTTTCCTATACATAATAATTTCATATTTCCTTTCGAAATTAATATAGACATCATTAATAAATTATGATTTAAAATTCACGCTCAAAAGAAAATCAGCATAAATTCTGGTAGCTTTAGTTAAGCTTCAAAACATACGGTAAAGCATAACAAAAAATGAGTAGTCTCCTTATATCTATGATTTTACCACAAATAATTTAAGCAAAGGAAAAGTTTTAAGCAAATGAATGAGTCACCGCTGATTCAGCTTCGGTGAAAGTACCGTAATTTGCACTTAAATTAACATAAATGTTGTCACATCGCTCTGTTAAATATTTCACTTCAGTGAAACATTTAAAAACTTGTTTTTTTCCTATTTTAGCTCTACCTCATAGAAAAACCTTGATTCATTTTCAGTCAGAAAATTTAGCTGTATAAAATGATACTTTTTGTATAACGATCTCATACCAGACTGGACAGGTTCGAGTCCCAGAGGAAAAACATTGATTTTCGGGCAGCTAACAGGAAACAGAAATACCTACCTCATGTCGCAATTGGAGACTCAGGAATTACGTTACGCTGCCATATGCTGACATCAAAATCACAAACGCTTGTAAATTATATATGCAATATATTTATTTCGGATTCCTTAGAAATACTGTTAAATAAAGACGGAAGTGAGACAAAACCAGTAAATGAATGACATTAACCGAACTCATTCCACACTCTATTCCCCTCAAGAATTTCCTCATTCATCCAATTTCCACGGGAAATCCGCAAATCTTACAAATTGTGAGACCTTTTCCGGTCATTTTTTTTACTCAATATGCCAATTTTATATTAACAAGGTTAATAGTTTTAATCCATATCAGGTGACATCACAATCTAACTGCCTATTAACCAAAAAAACATAGTCCGTGGTATTGAATGCTGTCCGTGGTATTTGATGGCGAATTCGCTATTATTCAGTGCTTTCATTATTAACAAATCCTACTCCTTTTATAATCTTCCAGGCACAAGCATAAAGGCGAAGCAGCCACGTTGTTTGACTCAAAGCGAGACAACGCCGGCCGGTTATCCAGGTGCCGTCAGTGTACCTCAATTTGTCGCTCGCCACTAATTAACACGGACATTTACGGGCACCCAGAGTCGACTGTGTTACCCAGCACCCACCCCAGCCACACCCCACATCGGCCAAAACTCGCCCGAATTCGGGAAATGCATTAACTTCGGAGTGGATACGTGTGGCTTTAATTACGTTCGGTCGTGAAACTGTTTCCAATTAGATCTTTTAATTAAACCGCTCTTTGTTTTTGTTTAAACGCCGTTATTAATTTGTTTGCACTATGCTGTCAGTGACGAGTTGTTTACACGACTTCTGATTGAATACAGAGGCTCATTGAAGTATTTAGTAGAGAAACGCTAACTACAGAGTACATAGTACTTTGCTCTTTCTAAAATGAGTTAAAGCACTAACGAATTTCTATTTATATTGCTATCTTGTTCTCTTCTCAACTTGCAATTAATCGAAAGGAAAAATTCGCAGTATCACCATGACATTTTTAAGTAAATTTATTAAGTACATACAAAACCATTATGATATAAAATAGAGCTATTCTATTGTAAATTATTAATAAAAAATATACAAGAAAAGGAAATCAAAAGTTTCCATAGCTACGTAAATGATGCGAACCTTCATGTGCTTCGTGTGCTATGCCTATACTTGACATAGGTCAATATTTTTGAACCTCACCTATGTTCAACATCGTCCTAAAATAACTCGTGGTTCTAAACATTCGCCAAAAACATTTTAAAAAAATGAAACTACAGTAATTATCGAATTATCTGCTCTTTACTTCTCTGAAATTTCCTTAATAAAATTCCTTTTTAAGGAAATATCTTTTTTCGAACGTAAAAACATCATCACGAAAAGTTTCAACCAATATCTAATGAGTCGAGTCAATCTCATAGGGTTTAATAACAGAGTAAAGACCATGTTCAGAAGATAAGTGACCGCAACGCGGCTTCGGATTACCCCTCTTTATTTATTTAGGTCAAGCTCTTAACCGACCACACTCGAGTGTTGCCACGGGATAATATTTTTTTACGATATTGCTATATTTTAAAAGAAAATTCCCTTGTCCATAGGACATGAGGAGACGCACTTTTTGTCTTTTACACTAGTGTTTAAGTATGACGTATGGCATGTATGTATATTGTATATACATATAAAAGAACAGAGCCCTTATAGGATCATCATGGCGTGTCTATCTGTTCATGCAAGATGAAATAGATAGAAAATATCTGTAATTATTGCAAACATAGAATAAAGTACATAGAATAAAGTAACATAGAATAAGTAAATAATCCTATTTGATTTCGGAACTAATTTTAGAGCTTTTTTTACTATTTTTACTATTGCTAGTTTAGTAACCACGAAACGGTTACTAAACTAGCAATTTGGCGTTTTAATTGTACCACCAGATGTTAAAAAACAAAGGTATCGAATAGGAAGTGTGAAAACTTGCCTGAGGGAAATATTTGCCGTGAAAGGCAGAGGCTACACGGCCGCTACTCAAGACATCTTCGGTTCAGTCTACTGAGGCAATAATTCTACATTGCATTCGAAAAATATTGTCAGTGTATTCGTACAGAGATAGGAGGAAAAATACAGTCAATTCAAACGAATTAAAAGTCAACGAGATCAAGAGTCAAAGAGATCAACTTTACATAAGTTTTTTTTTATTGTATATAAATCAAATAGAGCCTGGTCTCACATTTCGTTGGTGTTACTTGATAACCCACAGAAAATTCCAGACGTTTTAAAAAATAAAATACATACTAAAAACATCCCATCGTGAATATTTCTCAATTTCCGTAAGCGACAGCCCTATAGGAGAAATAGGACGCAAACAACGAGCTCTTAAAGGTAATGAGAATGATATGGGTCAATCTAATAATAGCGCAACGCAAAAAGGGGCGCTACACAATTCCGGCGAGTGGCACTAGCGTTACGTTAATAGTAGTGCCATTGAATGTGGACACGTGTGAAATTAGTTTGAATTCGGTTGGCGGTATATTTTATATAATTAAAAAAAAACAAGTTCCCTTTTTATGTTTGATATCGACACGAGCATGAGGTTCACTTGATGCTAGATGATACCTTAGCACAGAAGATAAGTCAATGATGCGCAGTCGATCTACTTTTTTACTTCGAGCATTCGGAAATGAAACTGAAACGCGCAATGTGCACTTCACGGATTTTCCATCTATGAACGGTGGTTCCGAACGGAATTTCGATATTCCTCCCACCCATTCAATGGCCGAATTTACCAGAAGTGGAGAAAACATGGGACAGAAAATTATAAACATGTCGTCCCGGTGGGATTCGAACCCACGATGCGCACGGCAGGAAACGAACGCGCCAACGAGCCCGTCACATAATATTTGAATCACGTTATTTTTAATGAGACAAGTAGTTTGCTAGTATCACAATTGCAATGCAGTTTCGCCCAGAGGTTATACATTATACAAGTCTTGCATGACGCTGTCGCGTGCCACAATTCAATTATTATACGATCACTGTCACACAATTTTTATGCCTGATAGATTTCCAACCTAGTTCAAAGATGAGTACTGATAGCTTTTCTTAATAAGTACAGTAAAGTGTACAATGTATTATAAACTTCCTCAAATCCGATCAGAATGATTGATCCCAAAATAATTTAATAAACATTTTGGACAATATGGAAAGCACTAGAATTCTCAGAGAGTTATTATGACGGGTGAAACTGACAAGTTTCTATATACTATTGTATTTGTTGAAAATATTTTAGTCCTTACAGTAAAAAACCTTGTTTTATTTAAAGTATTAAGTATTTATAATTGAGGTATTAGTTATGTACTTATGTTCCAAATCCCATCAAAATCGATTCAAACGTTAAGCTATCAAAGCACTGCAGACAAACAGTCTTGCATGTATATATCAATGATTGTTCTGATAAAACACAATGTAAAAACACTTTTATATCATTTCAATAATATACAATCTCTCCTCTTACCATACAATCTCTCCTCTTATCTATTCATATTGGACCCAGTCCAGACCCACCTACTTGATGTATGAATACTTCCGCCATCAGAAGCCGATCTCAAGTCACAATACTCAATAAACTAAGATAACGTGCAAAATAGTTACCAGTTTGTATGTTGCAGTAAGGTAACGAAAATTAGAAAATTATAAAACATCTACTTTGTTTACTAAATTTTTAACTGACTTCAAAAAAGGTGGAGGTTCTCAATTCGATTGTATGGTGTGTTTTTTTATTCAAACTGCCAAAATATTCAGCTTGATTTTTCTTTCAACTCAGCTTAGGGTTGAGTGCGTCATAGGAGAAGACACTCTTAAAGCTCCCTAAGACAAAGTAGTATTTATTTTTAATAAAACAAAGAAAATAAATTAGCGCAACAAATTATAACAATGGAATTGAAATATTGTCTTTTATTAACGCGTGTATCACACGTTTAAATAAAATACTGTATACCGGATTAAAACGCGATTTATTATTTATATTGTTTAAATTATTTATCCCGACGTTTCGGATGCTTTGCAGCAACCGTGGTCGCGTTTTAATCCGGTATACAGTATTTTATTTAAATGGAATTGAACTCTAATAATAACACAATTCTATAAGCGTAATATATTTTATTATAATTTAGTTCCTCTATGCAGGATTAATGTGATAACTTTACATTTCTACCCCCGACAGTTGTTTCATACAAACTGTCATACTAAATAAAACTAATACAACGACTGTTATTATTATTTAAGATAAAAACGGTAATCCGTTGAATAGAACAATAATGAAGTGCATATTGCAAGTTTTGGTAATGGTCAAAGTATATAAAAATAGTTAGACAGCGCATTTAAAATGTCTGTTGTTCTACGGCTGAGGTGAACAAATTGAACCTCATGCTCATCTGACGATATTTATACTATAGAGTTTAGTATAGACTAATATTATAAAGAGGAAAGATTTGTATTTTTGTATTTTATGAATAATCTTTAAAACTACTGGACCGATTTTGAAAATTCTTTCATCAATAGAAAGCAACATTGTCAGAGAGTAACATAGGCTATGTTTAGTACATCTACATTGCACCCGTGTGAAGCCGCGTTGCTAGTCTAAAATAAAAAATAATCCAGATAACCCATTCTCTTCCAACACCTTTCGCGTTATAAATATGCCTATGCAGCAATGGACGTTAATCTCGCTCACAATAGTCAATAAACAAAGATAATACAATGCACTCGGCCACGTATCGCACCATCGAGTTGCCGGAGCGTATCGCGGCAACTGGCTGTATGCCACTGCACGACAGCTAAAACTGACATGTCCACTTTCTACTAACTTGCTTTTCTTGTATTGTATAATATTCATACTGATTTAATTAGTGCATAGACTTGAAAGAAAGCTTTAAAGCGTTTAAATTATCTACAAAGTCACTACAGTCTATTATACTAGTATTTTTTTTAATATTTGACAATTTTTTTTATTTATGTCTTTGAAGGTGATACCTTAGCCACAGAACATCAGTTAATGATGCGCTGTCGACCTAATTTTTACTTCGAGCATTCGCCAATCCATTGACTAAATCGAAACGCGCAAAGTGCACTTCACGGTTTCTCCATCTATGAACGGTGGTGGCGTTACCCATTTACATAAGCGGATTCAGACAGATAAAAAGTCAACTTATTCATTGATAAATTTGTCTCAGAATGGCTCAAATAATATCATTTAAATTAATTCTTTAATAACACATTCTTACTATACCTACTATCTTCTGTTTACACGAGTATGAATCATAAAAAAGACGTTAGTGCAATTTATTTACTAACCGACCCTTTGTTAGGTTACAGTACCTAATATTTGGCATTAGGGTAACGTTGTAATGTCAATTTTAAATTCAGACATCGTTCATGTCAAGGCTTTTTCATTTAAAATTACATAACAATGTAAGTCATACATTTATTAATTAAAAACATATAAAATTTTGAAACTCTATTCAATACCATTATTAACAATTAATATTTTATATCAAATCTTTAAACACACAATACAGAACAATAAATTAAAACGCAACACGCGAAGTGCTCCTAACAAACTAATTAGTCATATCACTTAACGTCTGATTTCCCTATCTCACCGTGACACATAAATTTCAACCGTATGTCGTACATCGTATCCATAGATATACCGCCCCCTATATTACGGCACGTTTAGTCAGTAACTACCGAACCGTATCAAGTCACGGTACAAGCTATATTATTTTCATTACTTTCAAACAATAATTACTAATTTGCCCCATTGATAAATTGATATAGCCAATATTGAGTTTTTATTGTATTTAACAGACACGTATTCCTTGTATTATTATTTTTGTTATTAAATATACCCTTTTTTATTTTGTCAGCGCCTTTTATGATTATCAAAGCCAATGAAGTAATGGATTTCTAGCTATGGTCTATACTAAAAAGACCTCAGAACTACATTTCTTGCTATTTCCTTTAAATATTACATTCGATTAAGACTATCCTTTGCATTCAGCAACTGCAAGTTGCAACTAATGGTTCGGCTACAACATCATTTGTTTAATATATTTTAGGGGTAGGTTATACCTTACATATACATTATACATACCTACATATTACATACATATACAACTTTATTTAAATAAAATACTGTATACCGGATTAAAACGCGATTTATTATTTATATTGTTTAAATTATTTATCCCGACGTTTCGGATGCTTTACAGCAACCGTGGTCGCGGAGAGACAGGAACAGGACAGTCTCTCCGCGACCACGGTTGCTGTAAAGCATCCGAAACGTCGGGATAAATAATTTAAACAATATAAATAATAAATCGCGTTTTAATCCGGTATACAGTATTTTATTTAAATGTGTGATACTCGCGTTAATAAAAGACAATATTACATATACATCACACCTCTTTCCCATTGCGGAAGGCAGAGATCACGGAATTCCATATGCTCCGATCCTTGCATAACATTTTCGCTTCTTCCACTTTCATCAATGCTTTCACACATTCGTCGGTTTCCAGTACTTTATACATATATATTTTATAGATAGATACATTGGACCAATAATGCGCTATTTTTACTTCCAATTTTCTGAAATTTACAGGTGAAACCCAATCTGAACCTTACGGCTCTCCATCTAGACAGTGATCGTTACCCAAACAGAATTTCAATAATCCACCAACCAGATAAATCAAAGTAGGCAAACGTGGGGAAAACCTTATACCGCGTTCTATAAATAGAGAATGTAAAAGGTCACAATTTATTGTCAGACACGATCACCGAAGGTACATTAGGCTGTGTTTTAAGACTACTGTTAAAGCGTGTCTCTGCCGCTTTAAGACATTTGTCAGAGTTGTCCCACTTACGAGGCTTTCTCGAATAGAAAGTGTATGAAGAGCATTGTGTTAAAACGTGAGGTAGGAAATATACATACATGAGGCTTACTCATGTGCGACCCGAATATAATTTACCCAAAACATATTGACAAATATTATTAAGTTAATTATGGAAGGAAATTGCAGTAAGGAAATAATTGTAATTGATTGTTCGATTAATTAATGCGAAAGCAACATAATTCAACTTTATTCAAGTTAACTTCCGTAAGTATTTTTCTTCCACCTATTCGGAATGTTGCTTATCGAGACCTATCGAGGAATACCAGGAAGAAACCTTAGTAGTTACTCTTTAAAAAAATAAAATTATTACATAACTAACAACTCGCCCCGGCTTCACACGGGTGCAATGTAGATGTACTAAAGACAAAGTAGTATTTATTTTTAATTAAACAAAGAAAAAAATTATAACAATGGAATTGAACTCAATATATGAATAACACAATTCTATAAGCGTAATCTGGGGGCACGGCAGTGCCCCCGCCAAGTCGAGCAAAAAGCGGCACGGCCGTACTATCCTTTTCTCGAAGTAGTTCGGGCCATTTTCGACCCCCTATAACTTCGTTGTGGATAAAACTAGAATCCTGAATTTTCAGTCACTAAGCAGGCATTGTATAAACTCGGTATATTTCAAATATCATTCTGTTTGAACCAGTAGTTTAAGAATTATAACTAGTCAAAGTTTGATAATTTGTCACTCACTCACTGACTGACCGATCATCAAAACTCTAAGGCACTTCTAGCAGACATAGAAATTTGAAATTTAGAATACAATTAGTGTTTAGTCTATAAATCAAGGAAAAACTACAATATTTTGAAATTTCGGTCCAGTTTTCTAGATATACAATTTTTTTTGTATTTCTGTATGTAATGAATAACTTAAAAACTACTGGACCGATTTTAAAAATTCTTTTACCGTTAGAAAGCTACATTATCACTGAGTAACTTAGGGTATTTATTACTAAAAAAAAATCCTTAGAAATCCCTACTAAAAACAACCCAAGGTGTAAAAAAATTAGCCATAAAATGTCTTTCATCGCATGTGCTGCGGAAAGTATTGATGCTAGAACAAAAAAACGTTCCACAATATTATAGAACATATCAAAATCTACAAAAAATTTCACGAGACCATATGTCCAACTATTGTAGTTATGTCACTATAACTACTTTTTTACATTAAAAAGTTAATAAAAATGCCGATCAAAATCAGACTGTTATCCATAGCTTTATATTAATTCTTATCCAAATAAACTAAGAAAAGGAATATCTACAAAAAGAAATGAGATGCCATCAAAAACATAAATTGTAAAAAAAGCCAAGTCTTGCAACTCAGTTCTCTCGTAAAAAGTTGTGAGATCCATATAATACCAAGTCGGTCAATTTATTCAGTCTCTACTGAAGGATCCTTCTGTCTTAAGTTATTACGTAATTAGCTAACCTAACAACATCTTATAGTGATCATATCAATACCAATATTAAAAAGCTTTGATGTTTAAAATAAAAAGGTTGACTTGGCAATCGCACTTAACTATCTAATTTAATATTATAATATGTGTTAATTGTGATACACATTGTGTTTTTAATAAAATTAAAAAGATACATTGTGTTATCATGCGATAGCAGAGTCAATCTATTTATTTAAAACATCAAATATATTTAATATTGGTATTGATATGATCACTATAAGATGCTGTTAGGTTACCTAATTACGTAATAACTTAAGACAGAAGGATCCTTCAGTAGAGACTGAATAAATTGACCGACTTGGTATTATATGGATCTCACAACTTTTTACGAGAGAACTGAGTTGCAAGACTTGGCTTTTTTACAATTTATGTTTTTGATGGCATATATTTTATTATAATTTAGTTCCTCTATGCAGGATTATATGATAACTTTACATTTCTACCCCCGAACGTTGTTTTATACAAAATGTCAGACTAAATAAAACTAATACAACGAGTGTTATTATTGAAGATAGAAACGGTAATCCATTGAACAGAAAAACAATGAAGTGCATATTGCATAGCCTATGTTACTCTCTGATAATGTAGCTTTCTATTGGTGAAAGAATTTTCAAAATCGGTCTAGTAGTTTTTGAGTTTATTCATAACATACAAAAATACAAATCTTTCCTCTTTATAATATTAGTATAGAAGTATAGATTACGTCTAGTGCAACGATCTTTTTACTTGAAGTAATCACAGAATAAAAACACGTCCGTAGACTTTTGTTAGACTTAATATTGTATCAATTCACCGCTCACCGCTATTCTAAGTATATCAATAGTCCGCCCCTTAGCCTTCCTATCAGATCGGAACGTTACGTTACGTCGAACTTTCACCGTTCGAGAAAGTTAGCTCGCTTAGTAAATGTTCAACATTAACTTATTCCATCATCTAGTTTGAGAGGAAACAGCTCTATGTTTTTATTCTCTAATAATAACTCTATATTTTTTATCTGTCTACTAACTAACTACTAAACAATCTGATTTAATATGATATGTATTACTTGTGAGATAAATTGTGTTTTAATGCGATGGCCAAGTCAATCTATTTATTTAAAACATAAAAGATTTTCAATATTAATATTGATATGGTCACTATAAGATGTTGTTAGGTTAGCTAATTACGTAATAACATAATAGAGACTGAATAAATTGCCCGACTTGGTATTATATGGATCTCACAACTTTTTACGATAGAAGAACTGAGTTGCGAGACTTGGTTTATTTACAATGTTTTTTAAATTTATGTTTTTGATGGCATTACAATTTTAATATTGAAATTGAAGCTAAATTACACTTAATGTGTATAATTTTTTATTATTATTTATTAGATTTAATCATATGATTGTGTGTATTCGCACCACAATTCACATTTCGAATTAGTGTGCGTTGAATTATATGATAGTTTCGTTCCATATGTATGTTATTATAATGAGTGAGCACTTCGCTAGATAATTTTTATAACATCATCATAATCATTTTACACGATATGAACACGAAACACAAAGTTTTCTTTTCGCATTATATTTTAATTTTTATCTCTCTATAAGCTTTAATAACAGCATTGTTTTATAATGTTAATTAATTTTAAAGATGGACGATAACCTAGTAACAAGAAAAAATTAGCTATTGTATGCATGCATGCAATGAAATCGCTACTGCTAATATACAGGTAAATCATGATAAATTTTGGAATTTGAATTCAGGAAGTTGGCTTCCCAATCCAACTAATATATAATATAACGGAAGGAATATCTGTGAAACAACAACAGAACCTAATTAAAACATAATTATTCAATCATAGCAAGGAAGCGATTTATCACATTCGCATTCCGATGGAGGTCTTGATAAATCATTCAGAACTTTCATCGAGACAAAACATCGTGTTTATAATAAATCCTTCAGATTCAGATACAATCGTTTTGACGAGGAAACATCGGGAGGCCTTGATCGATCGTTTAAATGTCACTTGAAACTCTTGCGAGTTGCCACGCGGAACCTAGTTTGGCGGATGAAGACAGCACAATGAGAATCCACGCTATTGCCCCATTGTATGATATACATCGGAGCTTGTTATAATTGCTGTTAAATGTACTGACATTTACATTCATCAAAATAGTTTTGTTTATCTAGAATCTAGAAGATTAATTATAAGGAGCATATAACGATAACAGGCCAATATGTACTCTATGTTTATTAAAATAATGAATAAATTACTACCGCAACAATAGAGAATCCAGCATTGTTTTGCTCTAAAAACATATAGGAACTATACTGTAATGTACAACTTCTACTAAGGTGTAAAGATTCTAGCAATTTCACATATTGCTAGCATATATATTGCTAGGATAAATAAAATATTTATCTATAAATATAATTCAAAGCCACCAAAGGCTAGCTATAATAAGCAGATACCTCATTTCTTAAAATTTTTGCTAACTTCCCGAGTATAATATAAAAAGAATCGCCTACTAAGAGTAGTCCATTTTGCGGTGTAAGAATGGACGTATCTACATTTTCTTATTTTAACAAGAGACTTAGAAATACTGTGACAATACGCCACTTCTATGAATACAGATAGTATACAACTGATAAAAAAAATGGTACTGGATATTGACATAATATTAGAGGTTTAAAAAAGTTAAGAATTATTTAGTCACGTATGAAGAAAAACTATTTTTAGGATTTTTGAAGATATGTTCATCAGGTTCTTATACCGCGATTTGTTCTGAAACTTTCAAATTGACTCAAAAGAAGTATAATTATTATATTAAATAGCATTTTCCCAGACTTTGTGTAAAACCCAAATGTGCAGATGCTAATAATATAAATATAGTTAAAAATTAATAATTATATTAGGTAGTTATAAATACAGTTGTGAGGCGCGTTGGGTATCGAGTTCTCGTATAAACAGTGACTAATCAATTTGCGTGGCCTTGAAATTATAAAAACTAATTTATAAAACATAATATACGTGGATGACATTATAATTGACAAGTGTTGCAAACATATTTTAATATTTTAAACATGTAAATTGCTTTTTCAACATCGGTATGACGCAATGTGTTCTACATATTATGAATTCATATAAATTCGCTGTGATTACTCACGAAAATGTGGCCTCTTTTAAGCTAGAGTTAACAGGCATCTCTCAGACAGCGATGATGTAAACCCTGACCACATCACCATTTACCAGGTGGGGTAGTGGTCAAAAAAATGCCTATTAATATTTATAAAAAAAAAACAAATCATCTTTCAGCTCATTTGTATAGATCGTGTCTCAGTAGTTATTTTTCTTTTTAGTTTTCGTAAAATCTGGGGGCACTGTATACTGCGATAGCTGAGTCAATCTATTTATTTAAAACATAAAAGATTTTTAATATTGCTTTTGATATGGTCACTAGGTATAAGATGTTGGTTTTATACCGTCTTGGTATTACATGGATCTCACAACTTTTTAAGTAAGAAGGACTGAGTTGCGAGACTTGTTATTTTTTACAATTTATGTTTTTCTATCTTTCTACTTAAGATGATAAAACTGCGTCATAATAAAAAGAAACATATGAGAATTTTTTCCGAAACTGATCCAGAGAATCGATAAAAAACGACCGGTATTTTTTCTCCGTTTCAAAAACGTAGAGACGTCCCTAGAATGTCCTTAAGATGTCCGAATAATAATAACTGTAAATACAAACAACACGCCTGTTGATAATTGGTCGCTTACAATCGCAATACAACCGAATCCATCAATCACGGATCCACGCGTCACGGGATCAATGCACTGAATCGAATCATATCGCAGAGTGCATCTCAAGACGGATAGAGGGGACAAAGAAGAATCGATGCTCCCCCCTTTCACCTCTGAGCTGGCGAGGACGCTCCCTACGTTAGGGATGTCAACTGCTTTCAAATTTTCATATCATACGTTAAAAATCGGTACCTAATATCTTTTTCTCTTAACACAATATTGCTCAAGTTTAATATGGATTAATGAGTCTTTTTAAGAATTATTATCAGTGAAACGGGCTCCCAAATAAGGACACGAGAATTCATTTATAGAAAGTAATTAATATATCTGTCTGATAACAAATCACGACCAAACCGCAAAATCACACATTTAAATAAAATACTTTATAACGGATTATCCGAAACGTCGGCATAAATAATATTAATAAATCGCATTTTAATCCGTTATAAAGTATTTTATTTTAAATTAACTAAGCTTGATCTCGAGAGTAGAATATGCTACATAAAGTAGCATAATATTCTACTTAATTCCGGCAAAAATCTACATTTTGAGTTCTATATTTATAACAATAAAATAAAGCAAACTATCGTTACTATTTTATTACAATCATCTACATATTTAGAATTCTAAATACATCTCATTTTGCATTCATATTCGTAATTTATGCAAGATAATTCAAAGTATAGAACATCTGGCAACCCTATCGCAACCCCCCCACTCCCTTGCAATGCAATTTGTACATTTCAAGTGCACACAAAGGCGAGACGGTCACGGCGAGCTTTGACTGAATTAACTTGTCGCCATCATAGTGTTGCTATACACCTTTGTTAAGCCCTCTGAACGCTCAGCGGATTGAGTTTTAGACTCCGTCTGTGTAAACGAGATAGGAGAGATCAAAGGATAAGTTTTATTGAATATCGAACTGTCGGAGCAAGGAAAAACAATGTCTAGACTAGACTAACAGTGTTGCCAACGTATATACATATAAGTATTTATGGCCTTAGATTAAGTTTTAACTATTCTCAGCTTTGACTGTGGAACTACCGTAGAGTTTCTAGCTAGCGGTCTTGAGAGATTTAGAATAAATTATGTCACAAATTTGCTTTACACCTCTACCTAAAAGAACTTCTGAATTCTGAATTCGAAAACCTAGCTACCTTTGACCCTTACCCTTTGAAATAATACCTTGCATTCAGGTTTCAAACTTTGCAACGGAAGTTTCAGGATCGAATTCCGAGAAAACAATATTAAAAAAAAAACGATCAGACAGGACCTTGAAGACTAACATCCTACTTGCCTCTAAAAAAAATCAGTTAAAAAAAGTGAATTCCCGAGTCCCCTAGTGGGGCATGGGGCAGATTTATTTCTGTGTCTGTTTCTGCCTGACCGAAACATTTTTTTATCATGTTTCCCCGGGATTCGAGCCCAGGACCACTGGTGCTAATCGCGTCGGTTACCATTGACCCACGGAGGCGGCTTGCCTCTAAAAACAGTTAAACAGACGCAGATATTATATCTTCATTAACTGACCAAGTACCAATTAAAACAAAAGAATATCCAGAATATTATATTGTCTTTTATTAACGCGAGTATCACACATGTAAAAAATATACTGTATACCGGATTTCAAAAACTAGACAACTATCATCTTTCAGTCTGCCCGTAACCACGGTTGCTGCAAAGCATCCGAAACGTCGGGATGAATAATTTAAACAATATAAATAATAAATCGCGTTTTAATCTGGTATACAGTATTTTATTTAAATCCAGAATATTTCCCTTTTTTATGTTTCCCCCTTACATGTCTATTTGTAAACGTTGCCAACATCATTTTAGCATAAAGACTGCGCAGCGTAGAGTATAAACACTGGGCTAAGTGGGCCGAGCTCTAACGACTCACTTGTTAGGCAATACTGTGTTCTGAATTACTACGCAATGCACATGTGCTCAACCTTTTTTAAGGAACCTTGCAGGATTAATGCAACCAAAAAAAAAATAGCCTTAACGAAATTGTATAAGTTCTGTGATTACGTAATGATATAAGTTACATATAAACATGTATTAGGTTAAAGTCGGTAAACCGGCCTTTTGGGCTTGTATTATGGTCCCGCAACTGTTTATTGTATACGTATATAGTCCAGGGGCCGAATCACGATCTCTTTTAACAATTTTTATGTGATTTTACTTTACAAAACAATCCAACGTGATTCAGCGTGTCAGCTTTGTCTAGGTATATCGTCAAATACTTGCAATAATACTGCTTTATTATATGGCGGTACCGTCCCAGAATAATACAATATTCTCAAAATAAGCATTAATATTTTAAGACCAAAAAACGCTACCAGACGTTTCATAATTTTTAATTTAATCAGGTGGAGTCTTTATTCGAATATATACTGTCAGACGACTTGCACTCAGACGGCGATAGTATATCTAACATCAAAGAAATTAATTACCGCAAACAAGCCCTAAATGTAGAAATAATTAAATCTAGCAACGTTGTTAATTATTGTTAAGAAATATTACCTATCGCTCGCAATGTTGTGAACTCAGAACATCAAGAGGACAAATACTAAAACATTCGTTTATAAGACTCCTACTAATACATGAGGCTTATCTTATCCAAAATGTAAAAGGGAAAGAGAGAATAAATTAATGTACTGGCGCATTTAACAATAATTAATCCTAAAATCCATTCAATTTTAATACGAGCTAACAATAAAATTTCATGGTTTAAAAACTAACCTACCTTATTCACAAAGATCCTCCTCATTCAATGTTGAAAATTACTTAAAGAAACCCTCATTTGGACCAAAGGTTCAGGAGAAGTGATTTAGAGTGTTGACCGAGCAGCGTGTCATGGCATCCTATCTTCACAATGCTGTGTTATTTCAAACACGTGCCACGAGAATTGCCTGCTTTAATAAATGATCAAAACAAACATTCAAAACGTTTTTAACTTCTGACGAAAAAACTTGTTATGAAGTTGTCTCGGTCTGTCTCACTTTTTACTTAATATTATGTACGTAACAACAAAATGTATTCATATCGCAAAAAATCTAATTTATTTTAAATTCAATTAAGCAAATTTATCGCATATGTGTTTAGTAAAAAGGTATAAATTTCATTGTCAATATCTATAATGTATTCACTAATATAGGTACCTAATACGAGACTATGACTCTAATGAATGTATTATTGTATGTTCATGTCAAGGCAATATGATAAGTGGTATTTTTATTATTTCTAAAGCGACATGAATATAAATTGATTTTGTAGATATTTCGCTGTGTGATATTGAATTTTTAATAATGTCATTCTGGTTTTAGATTTTCAAGATAACTCATTTTATATATGTTATCTATTCATCATTAATAAATTAGCTATGTATATAAGGAACACATCGATTTTATGAAGCCTTTCTTGATTCAAGGTTTTAACTTGAAACCGTTCTACTAATGAAAAATTTAATATTATCGTAAAATAGATTTATTAATTCTAAAACGGATGGCGGCGCATTAAAACTTCGCGAATACAATGCAGTCATTGTTCATTGCAATCAATTTATTATATTTTATTCAAAAAAAAAATCAAAAGTTTTTTATTTCAAATAGGCCTTTGCAGGCTCTTATGAAACGTCTAGTTGCACGGTTCCAAAAAGTGGGTCTCATGGAGAAGAACCGGCAAGAAACTCCATGGACACTCTTTTATTAGTCAATAGCTTTATGGAACTGTACTGCATGTTGTTAATATTGTTTATTGAAAATTAAGCTTATTACTTTATGCTTAGATCTTGTAAGAAATTGTGTATCTAACTAAGGTCACAGCCATACAATATAACTATATTATGGTGCTTTTCAACACAAAGTTGCTGACATAATGTAGGTAATTATTATTTACTTGTATTTTTTATATGTACCTATTATGTTATCTATACTTATATTATAAAGTTTGTTTGTTACGATTTAACTCAAAAACTACTCAACCGATTTTAAAAATTCTTTCACCAGTAGAAAGCTACATTATTTTTTGTGTATAGTATCTAGATTGCACCCGTATGAAGGCGGGCGCGTTGCTAGTTTATTATAAAATGCTTGTGTTATTTATTAAATTTGTAAGAGCCTATTTAAAAACTCATGTAATCTCGTAGTGCGGTTGCAATATAGAAGGACAATTATAAGACTCGACACCTGGTGTTCCAAGAGACCTCAAATGTTATTATCTTCTGTAGCGATAGCCAAATTATAATAAACAATCTAAAGCAATACGTTTAATGTCAAATCCCACAGAACAAATGCTACCAAAAATTAAAAAAAAATTAATAAGCCAATATAATCGGAAATATAAACGACATACTCGCGCAGCGCTCGACGGCGACAGGTTTGTGTTTCATCAATTTCGAAACCGGCTCCCGACGAATTTTTCTCATGAAAAACTCGCCAGACCCGAATGGTAAATACCAACGCCGATGACAGCATTAATAAATCGACAAATCATCATGCTATTACAAAGTGCCATTTACCGTCCAGGGAGACATTTGTTATTAAATAAAATATTCATTTATTGATATCGAAACTTGTTTAGGTGTTACTGTTATTTAAGTATGTATACATACAATATACATACATATACATCACGCCTCTTTCCCATTGGGGTAGGCAGAGATCACGGAATTCCATATGCTCCGATCCTTGCACACCACTTTCATCAATGCTTTCATAGACACTAGCCGGATTCGAGTACTTTTGTAATTTATTTAGGTATAGATTATGATAATGTCAAGACGCCGCGGGAACCAGACCTTGCTATAGAACAAGCGTTCCCACACAATATGTTCAATAGTTGGGCAATTTTGGCAAGCTACTATGTCTCCAAAGTAGTTCAGGGGTATGTTAAATGCATTAAAGAAATTAAGAATATAATTCTCAATATTAATCAGCGGTTGAGTATTCGACCAGATGTTTAATTCCCATATTTCCACTAAGAGAAATTTATGGGACAGTCAAAGTAGACGGGTCGGCTTCCAATCTAGCATCACCCAGTCTAGACGTAGACTCGCTAAAAACACTTTCTCCCCATTTTCATCCATCTGAAAGGTAGCGGATTATATCAAGTAAGTACAAGTCGTACATGCCGATAATGCTTACCTTTAGAGAACCCCTGCTAAGGAATTTAAATGTTAATAATTGGATTTAAATGTTCGATTTAGCATTACCGACTTCGTCTGAAGCTGGAATATACAATTACCTTTTAAACATTTATAATTAGATTGTAAGTACATATCGATGGGTAACTAGGGAACACAATCCCGAGCATATTTTTCAATCCCGGGATTACGGGATTTTTGTTGCGTAATCCCGGGATCCCGGGACAATCCCGGGATTAGACTATATGGTTTCTAATTGGGCTCAAATGAAAAAAATATGTAATTTCTTTAAAAAAAAAGTATTACTAAGAAAATAAAATAGACCAAATAATAAAAACTATACTTTTGTAAGAAATCAAAACGACACCACAAAAAAACTATTTAGAATTTTAAAATACATAAAATAAAATCGCAGAAATATCAATGCATCCAATGTTTGCCTTCCAAGCCTACTTCTTAGTTTATATACAATATTATAATATGATATGAGGTGATCGGGTGATGTCCCTGTTGGCCAGTTGGGTAATGAAGTTACGAGTATCATATGGAAGTATTCCGAGATGGGACGTTGTTTTTGTCGTTATTTTTACATTTATTATAATAAATGCTATTAATATAATCTAGGCAAAGTTATTGTCAAGGCCCTATTACTACGGAATGCAAAATAAACCTGTTTGTGGCAATACTTGGCCAATCCCGGGATTTACGGGACCAGAAAACGGCCGGAATCCCGGGATCCCGAATTGTATTCCCTAGTAACGGCCTATATGTCGTAACCGACATTTTTACCGAAGTTTAATATACGTATACAGTTCGATTCAGAATGACAAACTGATCGATATACATATGTATAATTTGATTATAACATTGATTTAGGATATGGGCTGACATGCTCACTTATTGAACAAAGCACTGATAAAAAATCTCTTACCTTAGGGTCGAAACTGAAGGCGGTCTCCGGTCGTAAGGGGCACGGCAGGCCACATTTGCACGTGCCCGCCGTTTGAAGGTATTCCCGAAGTTGTGGTAGCGTGCTTAACGCCGTACCACTCGGACTGTAACAAATGAACATACTTTTCAAAAAACTTTCAATAGATATCCCTGTAAATATACGATAGTAGAGAGTAGATGCCGTAGCCACAGAAAATGAAACAATAACGCGGTGTTGATTTTTTTTTTAATCCGAGTATTAGAAAATGTATACACAATCGAAACGCGAAATCTGCATTTGACGGCATTAAGGGGGCCGAAGTCACCACACATATTATGTAAAAATGTTTATATAAATATGTTTCTATACGGCAGACGTCTAAGCTATAAAATAAGGTAATATAAATACTATATTATATAATATTGTATTCAAATTGATACAATTTGGTATAGAGAGAGAGCTTGAACTGAAGGAAATACATGTTAATTTTTTCCCAGGTATATTCACAATTTTTCACGCTAGCGAAGATGCAAGCAAACAATAGTATGTATTTCATAAAGATGAAAATGAAATTAGTAGAGTTACATAGATACAAGCCTAAAGTATACGGACCATAATATTTATATATTATCTACTGTTATCTATAAATCAAAAAAATAAAACCCTAAGATTAATGCGCAGACGAATTTGTAAGCAATGCACAAAAAGCCCTTACCTAGATAATTGAACGATTAGTGGCCAAGCCTTTTACTTTGCGAGTTTATTTTGCGGTTAAAAAAATTGCCCTCCATTACAATTGTGCGGTAATTTTTAACAACCTGTCGACTACACCTACACATCACATAATTAACTTCATTGTTAAATAACAAATATGTAAGTATTATTCTTTTAATATTTTTTTATAAAGAAGTGAGCATTTGACCACAATCCTGCCTGATGGAATGCGCGGGATGGGAGCGTGCTTACTTAGGAGAATGAATGAAATGTGAGCAAGTTCTTTTTTCGTTTCCTTAGAGAATAAAATCTACAAAAAACAAAAGAATATCGAATATTCGTTTCGATTCTCCAATTGGGAAATAGTCTAGCTATATTCCTGCTAAGTACAAATTACGACAGGAACTCCTTTTTACGTCAGATATCTTGAGGCTCTCTCGGTCCTTCGACTATTCGGAAAATTTTTGACTGAAACCGAAAAACATAGTATGTGGTATGGTGTTCGAACGCGATCAGAATTTCATCATACCGCCCTCCCATTTTAACCCCAAATTGGCCAGACGTATGGAAAAACATGATTACCGAAAATTACAAACATGTTAGACACGGCGGGAACTGCGAGCCATCGGAACTCAAGGCCTGGATACCACCCATCGCGCTAGCGATCCCATAAAATACATAGAGACAAAACCAAATACATGATAATATATTCATTCACACAAAATTTTCACCAGTAACTAGTAATATCAAGGTGAGTCAGTTATGCTAATATGTACATGGTTATTTGCTCCCTTTTTAAAGATAGTAAATATTACTTTTAGTCTGTTATTTTAAATCAAAACTTTTAAGATTTGAAATAGCGCTTAAGTAGGTAGATAAATGAAAATAGAGACAAAAAAACATATCCGATATCTTTTTGCTATAACTAATGCAGTGCTTCCAACTGCAATATAGCTCTGATATTTCAAAGCACTACGTTTGGTAATATGTATGTTATTTTTATCAGGTCACTATCATTACACATCTATTGAACAAACTGCGTAAATACAATAATGTACTTACGCGCATGACTAATACTGCGGCTGAATCTCTTTTAAAGCCATCTATGACGTATGCTTTCTGTATTACAGATAGGTGGAACTGTATATGAAAGAACTGCTACATCATATATTTTTATAATATTATAATATAGGTACCTACTATCATTATTTATTTAGTAATGCAATAGTTTTAGTTAAGTTTAGTTTTAGTATAGTTTAGTTAAGCGTTCATTTGTTTTGACAAAAGTAAATACTTTATGGCACATAAATATAAAATAAACGTTGAATAAAAAGCGTTAGATATGTGTACAGAAGGCTGTCATATTATATGCTATAACGGCTATTAGAATTAGAATTGGCTATAAAAGCTACCAGAAGCCCTAGCACGATTGATTTGCGAGAAAGTATTTGTATCGTGGATATTCCAGAGGACCTAGCACGAATATCTATCGAGAAAGTATTCGAATCGTCGATCTGTCAGTTATATGAGAAATCATTTGAAATTTCATACAAATGACAGCTCGACGATACGATTACTTTTTCGCAAGTTGTTCGTGCTAGGCCCTCAGTTGTATGAGAAATTATTTGAAATCACATACAAATTACAGATTTACGATACCAATAGGTAACCCCTAAGTCGTTCGTGTTTGAGTCTCAAATTATTTCCAAATGTCATCCATGCCGAGCTCCTATACAAAAAATAAATCTTCGTACTGCCACTGAATCGAGAAGTACTTTCATTTGCTACATGTTGTATGTAGTAAATTAAACTGGTAAAAAAGTGATCGCTTGTGTTGTATGATCCCACTTCTGAACTTTAATCAAACACAAGTCTAGTTTAGACAATCGTTTATTCACTTGCATCTTTCACAAATACTTATACTTTTAAGTCTATTTATGCTAGCACTGTTTTAACCGTATTCACTTGTTAATGCAACTGGTCGACTTCGAGGTTCCTTTCGGTCTGTCCCAACTCGCAACGTTTTAGTTTTCAAATCACCTCAAGCGGGAGAATTAGAGTTATTTGATTGGTTTAGATTGGCGTCAACGTCCGGCCAATCATATTTTTTGGCGGGAAATATTCTCGTGTTCTGATTGGCTAACGTCATAGTCAACAGTATCAATAGATCTATTCTTTTAAATAAGTTTTAAGTATAATAACCCTAAAACAATAGATTTATTATCTAAATATTTTCTTTAAAATTAATAACCCTAACACTTGATCTTCATTTAACCCTACACTCGCATACAAACAGCCCAGTATCCCTTCATATGGACAACAATAATTAACAACATGGCATGAACGGAATGAATACCGTGAAATAATTGAATATCGAATGCAAAACGTTCATTTGTTTAAATTGCACATTTCCGCATAAAATTATCATAGCCGCGTCGTATAACGTGGTAAAACAAAGACGTAAAAATCCACGGACAAACGACTGCATTGCGAAACTCGATCCAAGTAACGATAAACATCAACACGCCCTGAACGGCTATTAAGAGCAATTTGCGAACACAATCCGCTCCGAAGCGACAACATACCGCCGTATTATTACATATTACGTATTAACATAACGATCCGGCAATTTATTCTAAGGTAATTGAGCGTGCTTAAGGTATACAGTAGATACAGCCGACCCCTAACTCTATGATCGATTTTAACATATAGTTAAGTCTAATCGCAATCTCAAGACCTCTCGTGTTGCGAAAGCGCATGGGCCATTCTAATATTAAAAAAGTAGGCTTTTTATTATATATTAGTAAATTCCCCACTCACTAACTGGAGCATGTTACAGACATATTTCTATGTCAGTTTCACTTCTCTTTTGTGCAACAACAAACAGTCTTATGTGCTCTGCTTGACCGAAACCATTTTTTGCTTCCGCAGGATTTGAACATAAATATTTACAATTTTACTGTGGCACAAAATAAGTAATCTATACTAATATTATAAAGAGGAAAGATTTGTATTTTTGTATTTTTGTATGTATTGAATAAACTTAAAAACTACTGGACCGATTTCAAAAATTCTTTCACTAATAGAAAGCTACATTATCCCTGAGTAACATAGGCTATATTTATTACTAGAAAAAAATAGAGATCCTTAGAATTTCCTACTAAAACCAACCCGATGCGTAAAAAATATATCCAAAAAATTTTGTTCGTCGCATGCGCTGCGAAAAGTATTGATGATAGAGCAAAATAAGGTTCTACAATATTATAGAATACATAAATATCTACAAAAAACTTCGCGAGACCATATGTCTAACTATTGTAGTTATGTTACTATAACTACTTTTTTACATTTTAAAAGTTGACAGAAATGCCGATCAAAATCAGACCTTGCTATCCATACCTTTGTATTAATTCTTATCCAAATAAATTATTTCATATTTAAGACTGTTTCAATACCTGTTAAATACTTTTTGAAATATTGAAATCAGACATTCCATTCAAAAGATATTACGAAATTAAAAATATATATAAGCAAAAAATACACGCCGTCCGCTTCGCACCGCGCGCTGTGTCTCCACGCAGGGCATCGAGCAATATACGGCGAGGGGTAGTATGTCATTTTGTTCAATTTTTGCGGTTTTGTTACGATTTAACTCAAAAACTACTCAACCGATTTTAAAAATTCTTTCACCCATAGAAAGCTAAATTATCAGCGAGTAACATAGGCTTTGCTTTTTTTTCATCTATTTGCACCCGTGCGAAGCCGGGGCGTTTTGCTAGTTTAATTAATAAAAAACCTTATGACGGCATCCTACAACTGTAAGCTCCTTTTTCTAAATAGATACAATGTATAAAAATGATTATGATTTCAATAACTGAATACTACTAAATTTTATTATAGAATTTCAAAATTAACGAGATCCAAACATTTTTTATGATCATTGTGTTAACTGCCTATTAATTATTCAAAGAGAAAGTCGCTTACGTAATTAAGCTACGATGCTTCTCTTTCAATAGGTACTAAAATAAATTATTATTTAGAAAAATATATAAACTTTTTAATTGCAGTTTTCAGCAATCAGCTTTTTAAATTCACAAATGTATACTAAGTTTTAATTAAAATTAAGAGGTGATTAAAATAATGAGATTTTGAGGTATAATTAACTAAAAGACACAAGTGTCATTCGTAATCTTAACACGCTCGCTGTCGCAATTTTTTTGTCAGTCCCCGATGATCGTTATCAGATCAAAAAAGCCTTAGATCTAAACTTTCTGACCATATCGAATTTTTTGTCATTAATTTATTCCACTGCAAAGAGGACTTCTTACACCAACTTTTCCATTAGTATCTCGCTGCCTTGGATCAACAATGTTTCTATGAAATTAATATTTTGTCATGTCTTCAAAAACAAACCCAAAGCATTGATGCAAGGTTCCTGGTTCATACATACCTAACAAAAACTCGAGCAAAACGGACTTACTAGTAACCAGTGCACACTAACATAATAACTAGATGTTCTCAAGTGATTAATTCCACAGTCGGTTCGAGAAACAAAGGCTTCGTCCAAATACAAAATCCGTGCAATTCGCACAACGTTTCAAATGTCCGCTTAAAGCTCTCCGCAAACACGATACTTTAAAAATTTCACAAATCGCTATTGTTACCAACAATCGCAATGTATGTATGTAATCGCTGATGAAAATGAAAATCAAACATCGACAGAGGTAGGGCTCAATTTTTTTATTGTTTTATCTATACTAATGTTATTTGTATTTTGTATGTTATAAATAAAGTAATAAACTCAAAAACTACTGGACCGATTTTAAAAATTCTTTCGCTAATAGAGAGCTACATTATCAGCGAGTAACATTATGTGTATAATATGTACATTTTACATCTACATTGCACCCGTGTGAAGTTAGGGCTTGCAAGTATTAGATATCGAAAGACGAGTATGAGGTTCACTTGATGATAATGGGGTATAACTCGTCGATATCTAACATGAAAAAATGTACCTAAAAGCATCTCCACCACACCGGCTGGTAAAGTATCGTGTTTGAAGCACACCTATGGCCATGCAATTCGCACACCGATTCAAATGCTGGCTTATTCGTTTCACGGTCTGGTGAGCCTTGTAAAAACGCACGACCACAAAAGAGATTTCTGTTTGGTATCAACGCGTTCGCGGTTCGGTTTTGACTCACGGCTGCGTCCGTTGCACGGTAAAATTCGCGTAAGGGCGATTCTATATTGCTAGTAATTCTATACAGGTGAAATAGAGATATTTCGTCTTCTACTATCTTTTTTTGTCGCTAATTTCATAGATATAAACACATATCTTCTTTAATAAGAAGCGCCCCGTACGACAGTTTAATAACTACAGTACGTATAAAAACCATTTAGAATTTAATTGAATTTTGAAAAAAAATTGAAAAATCAACAACATTATAAATTTATTTAATAACTGCAGATAACTTAAGAATATTCTATGGCAAAATAAATTATAATTTTTCCTCCTCATTCGTGTACCTCTTTACCAGTTGGCCCATATTTTCCTCTTGAACTCCTTCATTGATATTTGCCGAATACTCTCAAAGAGCGTGTTTGCGACGCCCAGTGGTGTGTGCTCGCCCTAAATATTGCATGTTCGGCTCCCGGCCGCGGCCGACTGACAGCTGTATGTAATTACTTAGCACGCAACCCTTTCGCACCTTGCGACTATTTTAGCTGAGAATCGATAATTGATTGTTGTTTAACGACACGTAAACTCATGACCGCCTGAGGGTAGATCGCGTTATCGTTATGTCAATACCATTTGTCATGAGTTCCGAATTTTATATTGAACTAGCAACGCGCCCCGGCTTCACATGGGTGCAATGTAGATGTACTAAAAGTAAAGTAGCCTATGTTACTCGCTGATAATGAAGCTTTCAATTGGTGAAATAATTTTTAAAATCGGTCTAGTAGATTTTGAGTTTATTCATAACATACAAAAATATATTTCTTTCCTCTGTATAATATTAAGTATACGAATTCATTCAAACGGTGCATAAACACGTAGGTATTTATTATCGTGCGTTAGTTGATTACAAACTAAAAAAAATATCAAGTACAAAGGGTTATAATATCAGAATGATTGATCCTATTAAAGAATTGATCCTTGACCTTGAGGCGCCAAACACGTGTTACGGCGCTCAAACCCACAGAACACGTGCTCAATACCACAAAGTCAAAGATCACGTCCCTTCATTAATCTACGTCACTGTTAAAATTCATAAAGCGACCTCGAAGTGCGTCTCGCAATAGGGCAAGTTTAGCAGTCTCTTTGCTCGTATTGCGTGATACTTCTATGCTAACATATACCTATGTTTTAAAAAAATTGCCAGTGTTTAAGAATAAGAAATATTTATTCGATACCACACACATAAATTACATTCTTAATAAAATAAATAATCTTAATTCTGACTTAAATTAAATATACTGTGTGGCGAAAGAAAAGGCCGATACTCAGCTTGTGCTGTAAACCAATACTGACTACAGCGCTGATTTTCAGCATCTGCCTGGGTAACTGTTGGTGTGCCAGTAGAGAAAATAGAACATAAAAGAGAATTTAAAAGGTAAAGAAAGAAAAAACATAGCCTTATCTAATGGTAAGGAACAGCTTCGCCTATGGCTGTCCATCCACAATAATAAGCGCTAATATTTTCTTTTTATCTACGAGTACAGCAAGTAGAAATTAGTAAAGAAAAAACTGAACCTAGTTCTTAATAATAACATTAGAAGCGATTTAGTACGAATCTATTTTTAGGCCATTTCGAAGTCACGTCCGGCTTCCAGCAGTGAACAGGAAAACTGAGAAAATATCGTCGATAAAAACTAAAGCTATATAATTTAAACGAGTCGAGTACAATCTATTAAGACCGATGACTAAGCGACTTCCGTGAAGTAAAGTCTATCTTCACCACAAATCTAGAATTTTCGGTACCTACAAAATTTTCATTCTAAAAACAAAACAGGCAGTTCGTTTTTTTGAGTTAGATATCGACAGACAAGCATGGGGTTCGCTTGATGGTAGGTGATACCTCAGCCACAGAACATCAGTCAATGATGCGCTGTCGACCTACTTTTTACTTCGAGCATTCGGAAATCACGCGCAATGTGTACTTCACGTGTTTTCCACCTATGAACGGTGGTTCGTTATCCGGTCGGAATTTCGATATTTCTCCCACCCGATCAATGACCGAAGTTACCAGACGTGGGGAAAACATGCTTAAAGAAAATTATAAACATGTCGTCCCGGTAGGATTCGAACCCACGACCCATCGATGCGCACGGCAGGTGTTCTACCGAACGCGCCAACGAGCCCGTCCAAACATTGAGACTGATTGAACATTTAACACAATAACAACAAGAAATTGGAATGAATTATGACGCCATGAAGTTCTGGTCCGATATAATTGGTACTAAGCCATATTAGTAACTGAAGTCGCGAAATGAATGCAAGGGACCTGTTTCAAGTTCGTTATCAACGAAGACTAATAAAATTTCTTTATTTATTATTAAAAACATATAATAACGAGTGATATAATATGTGTAAATTAATTAATTAAGATGTTTTATACGAGCTTTCTTAATTTACTCTACATTTTACCGACAACTTCGCGTATTAACTGGACGCTGTTAAGCAATACAGTCAACCCACAAAATGTTAAAAATGATCGATATATATCATTTAAATCATTTTAATAGCAAAAATATTGAAAAAACTAGGGGACACGAAACCCTAACATGTTTAGAATATTTAACAATCATGCTCTAAATTCTATTACTTTGATTGCTACCAAGAAAAACGATATACATTAAGTGTAATAATAATAATCATTACAAAAAAATCTATTATTTCTGTTACTTAAAAAAAATTAAAATAATTCAAACTCAATTTTCTCAAAGTGGCAACCGTGTGGTTTGACACTGTATTGCGTCACAGCGTCCAACTCACAAGTCCATTCTCATCCTTGAAATATACAATTAAACTTATTGTACCCTCATTCAGACAGAATAAACAATAAGCAGTTGAATTTTATTGCCATTCTTGAAGCCGTTAATATTTAATTGGTCTTTAATCTCGTGGCTATTTTTATTGCGCTCAGATAAACATCGAACGTATATGGATAGAAAAGGCATTGAGATTCAATCTGTATCTAGTAAACGATTTAATGGTTGCCAATCAAAATTTATAGGATTACTTTTAAGGTAAATTTCTGTCACACGAATGTAATAATATAAATATGAAGATTATAATGCCCCCTAAACCCTCGAAAGTATTTATTTAAATAGTATACTAGAATATAACATATTACTGTAAAACTGAAATATTATGTGTATAGTGGTTAGTGGGAGCGCTCATCTGATATAAGATCTAATTTTGTAAATAATACAATATCAAAGATGGCGATGTGTGTTAAAATTTAGGTGTTACCTCCTTCTCTTTCCTTCCTTCCCACCACACTTCTACCCGTTTTATAGGCCAGTTTATGAACTGTTAGTAAAAAAGTGAGTCCTTTCGGTCCATATCGCCATCTCGACCATCGAGACGAGGCTGTTTTTATTTCGACAAAACGCCTCGTTATAATAATTTACTCATAAACAACTCAGCCATCTCGTCGCTACAAAATAAAACGATTCACCGCTACATTCCCGGTTGCAAGAATTCATGAATCATGCAATAAATAAGTCATTGGAACGTCTTACAGAATTGTAGGAAAATATTTTGTTAAATATTTAAGAGCGTCTAACCTACTGTAATTTTCTTCGAATATTATAATGATGTAACTCTTAAATGTAGAAATGTAATCATATTGAAGTACATAAATATATAGCTTATGTTGTCAAGCTATTAAAAAGGGAGAACTTTATTTTGTAAATATTTGAATATAAGAGATATGCACTGAAATGTCTAGTATATGAAGAAAATTTTAAGACCGAATAGCGAAACCATATCATATTTTTCTTTCCTATATGCTCGTATATTTTGTTGGGTTACAAACTCATTATATTTCGCTAGTCATTTGCTATCTAGGAATTTTGCGAGCACCAATATACCATATTAATTCGTTTCCTACTATTAGTAAGTCGCATACATGTTATACCCTTTCAATTGAAATTTTGGTAACATTAATTGAAGAGGCTCTCAAATTTCCCACCTGAAATACCACACGGTTTCTTCATGATCAAATCATCATAAATACACTGTATACCGTATCATACCAGGCCACTAAAGGGCACAGCGGTGTATTCGGGCACCTAAGACTTCAGAATCTTACGACTCACGGGCCGTTTCGTTTCACTGCCATCGCCATCCCCAAGTTCTATTTACTGAACTGAGTGGACTCATCATAACTCTCTCGGCCACACAACTCTCTCGGCCTAGTGACTGTCTGCTGTCTCACTATGTACAATTCGTTGCGTGTATTCAAGGCATAAAGCGTTAAACCCCATGGGATAAAGTCGTCGATAGTCGACGAAGAGCTAGTGTCATGCCACGCATTGTGTTCCCCTGGCACGGTGCCAGAGTATTTCTGATCGCCGACCGAAACAAGATCAATCGAGGTACACATCTTATTTCATTTCTCAAATCCTCAGCCTATGCGGTCTTAATGTATAATGTTGTATGTCTTAATGTGCTCAATCAATCCCATATACTACGGACTAATTGGGCTTTTCTTTTATTTTACACCGTATCAGTATCAGTAGGTCTATTACAAAAATGGAACGCAGCGACTGGAACGAAACAAAAGAACTACCAACTTTAACTTATTAAAAAAACATTTTCAACTCTATTTACGATCACAGTATAATTACGAAAGACAATGTATAATTACGAACAACGGATCGATCATTGTAGTCGTAATAGGAAAATGTACGATCCGTTAACCGAAACTTCGTATTTTGTGTTAGTAATAATCCTCCAGGTATTGAAGATGGTCTTCCCCGTTCGACGCGGCGATAGATCGCCGGCGCATCCCTTGGAGCCGATGTCCAATAGGAAATGAACATCCGATTCGGATGACAAGAGTTACCTGACACGCTCCTAGCACGGTCATTTTATGATACTGTGTAGTGGGCAGACACCTTGAAACGTGTTACTCAAATCCTCAGCCTATATAAGAAATATTTAGCAAAAAATAACAATGTTGGTATAATTAAGGTTGGCGACTGCATGTTTTACCTTTAAAAGCATGCAACTTTTTTTAAAAATTGAAACATGTATAATGATTATTCATAAGTCAAGAGTGTAATTAATGTCATAATAATTCCAATACGGTAACGGTTGCGTGTAAAAACATATTATCATATACATAATAAAACGATAAAATCAAAATTTTACCAGAAATATAGAGGACGATTAAAGAAGGAAAACAGTATGTAACATTAAAAGCATTTTTAATGTTTTTGTTTGTCTGTTTGTACACGTTAAGTACCGAAGATACTGAACTGATTTACATGTATCTCTGACACATAATATATTGATTTTAGTCTGGAACAACATCAAAACTATGTTTCATAAATTATTTTTCCTTTCATTTTGATTATATTCTCGTCCTTTTCCAATGGGTATTCAATTGCTATTTTTTTTCACTTTTTACCATTTTTCACAAGTGTTATAATGATTTCTTAAATTATAACTTACGGTTATTGCTATGTCCCTGAACTTTGTATCGACTAATCAATGTCATAGATGACACTTGATCAACGTTCATTTTAATATTCAGTTTAATATCTATCTGTTATGAAGAAATTACCACAATTACAATATTCATTATTGTATCAAAAAGGGTGCCAAAAACAAGCGAATCTATACTCATATTCTAAAGAGGAAATATTTGTTTGTTACGAATTACCCCAAAAACTACTCGACCGAGATTTAAAAAAAAAGTTGTTGGGAGTAATCTCTGGATCTACTGAACCGATTTAAAAAAATCTTTCACCAATAGAAAGCTACATTATCAGCGAGTAACATAGGCTATTTTATTGCGTATAATACCTACATCTGCACTGCACCCGTACGAAGCTGGGGCGGATCGCTAGTTAGTAATAAAATAGTTCAACATACTAGACTGCATTTTTTTTTAAATCTAAACGTCTACATGAAACAATAATTTGTACGTATTTGCGTGTAACAAAACAACTTAATATCATTAACAACTTATTTTTCCAAATCAATAAAGGGTTATCCTGTGAATATTTGGATATTGATAGTCATTGACAAGGGTCTCGGCGGTGTTTGACGACTGACGGTGTCCTTTACCGATGGTAGGGTTGGCAACTACTTAAATTGATATTTTTTGTTATACTATTGTAATATGTATATTGTATATATACAATGGGAGCTATTATTAAGCAACTAACACATATAATACTTTAAATAGTTCATTGGTATACTGAAGCATGTGAATAATAAAAGCCCCGCGTATTCTGGGGGGGGGCAAAATACCGCTCGTTTTTAAAAAACCCTTTTCAAAGCGAGGAAAAAGAACTTCGGCACACCCCTCAGAGCTCACTGTAGATCTCATCAACGTAAGAGGGCTGAACTCAAACTTAGATGCCGTACACCATCACTTGGAATCTGCGCGACCAGCCATACTTTTTCTGACCGAAACACAAATATCCTCTCCACCTAACACCTCCCATCTCACATATCCCGGATATAAGCTTGAGCACCGTTTTTTACCTCGCGCTGGAGTATGTGCCTACGTGAAAGAGGATATTTGTTCCCGGCGACTCGGCAACTTTGAATGCGCGGATCTGTCTATTCTATGGCTACGCATAGAATGTCCCGATCATCCTCGAATCTATGCGTGCCTCTACAGGTCCCACAGCGGGAACTCTGAAACCGATCGCCTTCTCGAACACTTACAAATATCGACCGACTCCCTGCGCGAACAGACTCCCTCGGCTGAAATCATAATTTTAGGTGATTTCAACGCTCATCACGCCGAATGGCTCGGGTCTCGAACTACTGACTACGCAGGGAGATCAGTATGTGACTTTGCCGCATCGTATGGCTTCACTCAGCTTATCTCCTCCTTCACCCGAGTGCCTGATATTGAAGACCATACTCCTTCTTTGTTGGACCTTGTACTGACCACACATCCTAGTAATTATAAAATATCTGTTGTCGCCCCCTTGGGATCTTCAGACCACTGCTTGGTACGGAGCGCTGTGCCCTTAGGATCCCGCTCGCGGTCGCGATCTGCAGGTTGCCGTCGAGTCTGGCACTTTAATTCAGCAGATTGGGAAGGGATGCGTCTGTTCTTTTCATCTTACCCTTGGAGACAAGTTTGCTTTGTATCCAATGACCCTGGTGTCCAAGCCGACTCTGTCGCCAGCGTGGTTTTGCAGGGTATGGAGCTCTACATTCCACACTCTGTCGTACCCGTGGGTGGCAAGTCTCAGCCTTGGTTTAATCGTGCTTGCAAAAAGGCGTCTCGTCTGAAACAGGAAAGTTTCGAGGCCTGGGCAAAAGCTTTGGACGCTAAGGACTTGGATATTAGCAAACTCAAGAAAATCTATAACCACACCTCTAGGTCCTACAAGAAGGAAATATTAGCGGCAAAGAGTGACTTCATTGGTAGGATTGGACATAAGCTAACGAAGTTTCCTTCAGGATCTCGCGCCTTCTGGTCTCTGGCCAAGGCTATACAAGGGAACTTCTGTCAATTGTCTTTTCCACCGCTTCGCAAGGACGATGGCTCTCTTGCACACTCTGCGGAAGAGAAAGCCAATATTCTATGCGCTCTTTTTGCAGCAAATTCTACTCTGGACGACGAGGGGATCACCCCGCCATCCATCTCGCGGTGTGAATATTCTATGCCTGACGTGAAGTTCTCACAAGACGCTGTTCGAAAGGCACTTTTCTCCCTCGAGACACACAAATCCAGTGGGCCAGATGGTATTCCTGCCCTTGTCCTCAAAGTATGTGCACCCGAATTAGCACCGGTCCTCACCCACCTTTACAACCACTCATATTCAACTGGCATCGTCCCAGCCTCTTGGAAAACCGCTGTTGTGCACCCGATCCCTAAAAAAGGCGAACGCTCAGAACCATCTAACTATAGGCCAATTGCCATTACCTCCCTGCTTTCTAAAGTAATGGAAAGCATTATGAACAAACAGCTCTTAAAGTACCTAGAGGATCACCAATTGATCGATGATCGTCAGTATGGCTTTCGCCATAGTCGCTCCGCTGGTGACCTTTTAGTCTACTTGACCCATCGTTGGGCGCAATCTGTTGAAAGTAAGGGAGAGGCCTTGGCGGTCAGTTTAGATATAGCTAAAGCCTTCGATCGTGTGTGGCACAGGGGCCTGCTTTCGAAGCTACCATCATACGGACTCCCCGAACGTCTCTGCACTTGGATTTCTAGCTTCCTTTCTGAGAGGAGTATCAAAGTTGTCATCGACGGATTCTGCTCGAACTCTCGAACTGTGAATGCTGGCGTCCCTCAAGGCTGCGTGCTTTCACCTACGCTGTTTCTTCTGCATATCAATGACATGCTAGGAATCGGTGGCGTGCATTGTTATGCAGATGACAGTACTGGTGATGCCCTATACTCCGGCCGTGCAAGAATGACTAGGGAAGAAACCAATGAGTGTCGTCTACAACTTGTTTCGGAGATCGAATCACGCCTCGGCAAAGTTTCGACGTGGGGACGACAAAACCTAGTCCATTTTAACCCCTCCAAGACGCAAGTTTGTGCATTCTCCGTGAAAAAAGACCCTTTCGTGGCTACACCAAAATTCCAGAACACTCCCTTAAACACCAAGTCTTGTATCGGAATCCTCGGTCTCGACATCTCGAGTGATGTCCAATTTCGCGGGCATCTGGACGCTAAGGCCCAATTGGCCTCTAAAAAGCTTGGGGTGCTCAACAAGGCGAGACAATATTTCACACCGGCCCACCGAATGCAGCTATATAAAGCGCAAGTCCGGCCACATATGGAATATTGTTCCCACCTTTGGGCTGGAGCACCCCAGTACCAACTATCTCCTTTTGACCGCATACAAAAAAGGGCATCTCGAATCGTCGGTGACCGAGATCTTACCGAACGGCTTGATCCACTTAATCTTAGGAGAGACGTCTCATCTCTGAGCGTATTCTACCGAATTTACCACGGGGAGTGTTCTAGCGAATTATTTGATATCATCTCAGCTGCCGACTTCCATCATCGCACCACACGTCAAAAACAGTCCTTTCACCCACATCACCTCGATGAATGGAAGTCGACCACGCTAAGGTTCACGCGCAACTTCATTCCACGCACCACCAAACTATGGAATGAATTACCACCCTCTGTATTTCCATCCGACTACGACCTCGCTGGTTTTAAAAAGCGAGCCTATAAATTCTTGAAAGGCCGACAACGCATCTGAGACTTTTAAGTCACGGATGTCTATGGGCGGTGGTGATTACTTACCATCAGGTAACCCACCTGCTCGGTTGTCCGCTCTGTTATAAAAAAAAAAAAAAAAAAAAAAAAGCGCAAAGCGCAAAGCAGGTAAGTAGTTAAAAATTTATTTTCAATATTTAATACAAACATATATTCTTCAACTTTCATCAATGCTTTCATACACGCTTCATTCGATTCGATTTCGATTACATTTGGCGTGGCCATTTTGAAGAAAGTCCCCGATACGATCGAGGTACGTAATATTACATATTAAATATAATCAGAAATACTACTCTTAAGTCTGAATTAACAACACTAGAGTCTTATTGCCATATATTCTACTATTTTTATTAAGTTATAATTGTATTTATTCCAAAATTGAGGCAGCCCTATTTCGGACCCATATCAGTTAAGTCCCCTTGTGAATAAATAAAAGCTCAATTTGTACCAGTCACCACTCTAAAATGAACTCTTTCGATTCGGCGAAATCGCTCTGATGATCAAAGCCTAATTCAATAGCCTTTGAATCCGGAAGTACCTATAGTTGAAGTCGATTTTGAAGTATGTACCTACAATCTGCATATTATAGGAAGAGTTTACACTACATTACAACGGTTTAGAGATAATTATATGTAGAATTATGCATTATAAACAAATTTCTAAATCTAGCTATAATAAAGCTAGCATTTGTTTTTTGGCCTACATGTACATCAGAATGCTCATTATTCGTGGCTGTGCTTGACTGCAAGCTACTGGCGGTCGACAGATTTATTTTGATTAGCGAATACCATTTTTCATATAATTGATCATCATTGATCTTTAAATGTAACTCGTCGCAGGTGAAACATCGTCAGGTTGCTTAAAAAATAGCACTATTTCACGACACACTTTCATGTACATTCCTAAAAACTATATTCAGTCTGTACTATAGTTAAACCAAAAAGAATTCGGATATAAATCATTAATACTTTTTAAATTCATTCAAAATACGGGCATCGCAATAAAAATTGGAACGTGATCGGAATTCAAATGTTTTCTAAATTGGAATGCGGGAATTTAAATAAACCAATTCGGAAGATCAATCTTTCCGGATTGAACAAAAAATCGGAAGGTTTCAGGATGTATTGGCCGATGGGAGGAAATTATGTCAGCCCAATAGACTCAGACCCTTGCTCGTGCTCAATACATTATTGAATTGCGTGGGGACCGCGCTTCCATATTAAATGATAATTGTGTTCAAACGAATGTTATTTATACTGTAGTTAAACCGCTTATTTATGGCATTTAACGTTTATTTATCCTGATCGCAGTAATTGATGAGTGGTTTTTCTCAGTAGAAAGCCAAGTTGTGAACATTTAATTCCATTATTATGCGCATTTAACAAGATCTGTCTAATGTATTATAGTATCGATTAACAGCCGGACGCAAAAATGATTTATTCACGTTGCAATCTTCCATAATTGTTCTAGAGACAGAGCAGCTGTAATCATTACCTTAATTGTATTTGATTTTTCTAAATACGATCATTTGACCATATTTCGTTTAAAATTTTATCGATTTATTGTTTTTTTTATAAGAACAATTTTTTTTTCTAATTAGGATATGTAATTTACGTTGTAATAAACTGTAGCTTGGTATGAGGATAAGATAGCTAAAACAATATTAATATTGCTCTACCTTTGACTTACTTTAGAGTTAATTATACCAAACCATCTGAATATTATTATAAGACAATTATCTATAACAATTGTTCACCGTTAAAACTATCCGTTTTAAATAAGCACAATCATTGAACTACTATTACTTTAGTAATATTAGCTCAGGGCCAAATATAGAAATTGCATCTACGTAACGAACCTGCAATTATTGATGAAAAAGTCATGAAGGGTTTAAGATGAGGATGCTGAATGCTCGACTGAAAAAAGTCGACAGCGCATCATAGTCATCTATTTCCTACTGAACTATATCGAAATCCATTAGGATTAACTTAACGGAAATCAGAAGATTTTGAGGAAGAGAAGTGTTGATTTTCTGACTGTAAAAACACAGATACTTATAAAACAATCTACCTCTATAATAATCGATGTAATATTGATGATATGTTAATTGTAAATCGATTTAAACGTATCAATACAATTGTACACGTTTGTTTGTACACATATATTTGACTTGTCACTAGGGGAAGTGTTGGTATCGCGTGTCACATTATCAGCTGAGGGGTATGGTCAGGCTTGGGTTACATTGGACAGGAGAGCGAGTTGAGTTACAAATAAGCGCGATACTTCTGATCGAAATCATAAAATTTGTATATAATAATTAATAATTATATAATAGTTTCTGTCTTTTTTTATATAAAAAAGGTACTATCTCTGTCTAAACTAACAACCAATTATTATTTTTTAAAACATCTAAGGAAAAACGAATGAAAGTCCCTTAGGAATTCACAATTACCAAAGTAAAATTCATAAAAAATCGTATTTGAACATTTGTTTATAATAAATAACTAATACCTCCACGCGACAAGTTTTTTTACTACTGTCAAGAAAAGCAGGTAATACACAATATGTATCGACTCTAATACACTCTACTTTCTAGGTCATCTGTTTTATCTGCACGAATTATTATATTGTTAGTAAAATATTGACTCTTGTATGTGAGTTCAATTCGTTTTATAAACAATCCAGTTGAATTGTTTCAGCTGTATATAATACATTACTAGTAAGTGCCAATCAATTGTATACCTATTATTACAATAATGCAACAACTGAGGACGTGACCTCAAAACAGCGGTAGCGATTACAAAAGCACACGTTCAAACAGCCTTGGCGACAGCGACACAAAAGCAATTACTCTAAGTTTTAACATATTAGGTTAAGGATACCATTCAAACACACAAAAAAAAACGGCACGCAAATAAAACATACATGTAAAATGAACAATTAATATATTAAATGGAAAACTTTACGAGAAAATATTTACAAAAGGAGAGACTATGATAATATAAAATTAATGTACAGATAAATCAGGGACTGAATACCGGTTAATTTACTATGGGAGTTCATAAAGGTTTTTGTTAGTATTCTTTCGTTTTTATAAATAATTACTGAAAAAAAAAATACTGCAGGTAAGATTAGTGTGTATAAAAAACAACTTTAAAACTAATATCGTGGTATCTCAGTCAGACAAGTATTTTGGAAAATTTAAATTAACCGGTTTCAGTCCCTGATATAAATTATGATCGATAAGCACGTTGTTATTCGATCCTGTCCACAAAAATCGCTATTATACTCCCGTCGCTAATCGCTCGTGATGTAACACAAGCCTCCAGACACTATTAACTAGTTCACGTGAAGTAATCACCACTTTCATGAGGGAAACGTATGAGTGTTCATTCCGTATGAATAAGAACGCTGTAATTGATTATGTTCGTATTTTTATTACCCTCCGTGCAGTGAATTCGCTTTGAACTGTGTATAATTAGTATTGTATGAGGCCTTCGTTCCTCCATATTTTCTTATATCGCGTGACATTAGTGTAGTGTAAAATAAAAACCAGTTAAATTTGTGAGTCACAGGGAAACCCCTCACATGAGTCCGCTGATAGCTAATCAAAAGGATATTAAGGTTAATGTTAAAAGTTATAGATTAAATTACATTACATCTATATCTATACTAATATTATAGTTATGTTATGAATAAACTCAAAACTACTGGACCGATTTTAAAAATTATTTCACCAATAGAAAGCTACATTATCAGAGAATAACATAGTCATATTTTTATAGAAAATCTACATTGCACCAGTGTGCAGCCGAGGCGCTTTGTTAATTCATAAATAAAGAACATACGATAGTCATTTTTACAAAAATACCACCTAGATATATATGTACGAGTATATAATAAACTACATACTGGAGTTGAAAGTTTTGTCTGATACCCAATTGTTTTTCGGAGATGATATTATGTCCTTATATAACTGTATTGTGTATATCTCCGGATATTTTCCAATTTTTTTTGACTTTATAAAAAAAATACCTAAGATTAAAAATTGTGTGACATTATTTTGCATCAATTATATCGTGTGTGATTGTAATTTATGTATTAATGTATAAGTACAATTGTAAACATTTATCTTTTGTCTGCGACGTTCTTTCGGGTCTTTGGGCGTTTCGCACCACGAGCGGTTCGGACCGCGGTGCGAAACGCCCAAGTACTGTTTTTGAATGGGTCGTTTCACACCGCGGTGCGAATCGCCCAAGTTTTTTTTTGAATGGATCGATTCGGACCGCAGTTGAAAATAGTTTTCTTTTATGGATGGGTGAATTCAGATAGAAGAGATATGTAGTTTTATTACACATCCCTTAAAGTACAATCAGGCACAATATAACAGGAAAAATAAAATAATTTATAAGTTATTTACAGTAATGAGCAAAACTGAACACACATTCGCATGGATAGTAATTTTTTTTTTTTTTAATGTTATAAAATAAAATTTTAAATGAGTGATATATACCTATTAACATAACATATTTAGAGCAAGTTTACAATAATAACAAAAATTAGAAAAAACAAACAATAATAAGAAAAAGGGAAAGGTTTCTGGTACTCAGTTTTGCACCACTTTAATTGAAATATATTTTAATGTCATTAGTAATTTGTCACAAGCGTTTAGCTTTACGAAGAGCTTCAGTTCTTCGGGGCATAGACTCAACTAAGGTTTTACAATAGTCGGGATGTATTTTTGTCCATTCTTCTTGTACTGTTTTCCATAGATCTTCAGTCGTTGGGTGTATGATACTCTACATGTAGACGCCTTTTTAAGTACGATCACAGATTCTTTATGAGATTTAAGTCTGGACTATAAGCTGGTCAATCTAGAAGTTGAATTGATTGCATTTAAGTCAGTTTTGAACAGTTTAAGCCTTATGTTTGGGGTCACGGTCCCCTTGAAAAATTCTTTCAGGCGTAAAATGTAAATTTTGTAAAAAAATCGGCAGATTCTTATCTAAAATACTCCTATAAACATATTGAGTCATTCTACCTATAATTTAGTACAAACACCCTGGTCCATATGCTGTGATGCAGTCCGAAATCACTATGGATCTGCCTCCTTGCTTCACTGTCTCTTTTACATGATTTGGTCTAAGAGTGATACCTTTTTGTTTCCAAACAACTGTATAATGTTGATCAAACTGTGATAAACTGTGATTTTAAACCATTACCGTCTTAGATGGTTAGTACTCAATCTGTGATTATGCCACATTTAAATCGTATATAGTTTTTTATTTTTCATATTTTATTAGTTATAAGTAAATTATAATGGACACCATAACCTGTGATTCACAAGAGTTAATTGTATAATGTTGATCAAACTTTGATTTTAAACCATTACCGTCTTAGATGGTTAGTACTCAATCTGTGATTATGCCACATTTAAATTGTATATAGTTTTTTATTTTTCATATTTTATTAGTTATAAGTAAATTATAATGGACACCATAACCTGTGAGTAACAAGAGTTCATTGTATAATGTTGATCAAACTTTGATTTTAAACCATTACCGTCTTAGATGGTTAGTACTCAATCTGTGATTATGCCACATTTAAATTGTATATAGTTTTTTATTTTTCATATTTTATTAGTTATAAGTAAATTATAATGGACACCATAACCTGTGAGTAACAAGAGTTCATTGTATTATGTTGATCAAACTGTGATTTTAAACCATTACCGTCTTAGATGGTTAGGACTCAATCTGTGATTATGTCACTTTTAAACTGTATATTTTTATATTATACAATATGATCATTACATATTATAAAGCATTTTTTTTATTTTTGTCACTTAACACTTTTCTAGTCATCTGTACAAATAAATAATTGAAAAGAGCATTGGGTCTTTCACCCCGTGGTCCGAATCGACCCATTCAAAAAATGCCTGGGGCGATTCGCACCGCTCTACCACTGCGGTGCGAAACGACCCATTCAAAAACAGTACTTGGGCGTTTCGCACCGCGGTCCGAACCGCTCGTGGTGCGAAACGCCCAAAGACCCGTTCTTTCGGTGTACTTAAAATATACCTATAGAGAATAAAATGAAATAAATGAATGTGCCTTATCAACGAGTATCAAAATCCACAGTATCAATAACAATTTCTCTTCATCTCGTATCGATCGCCCACCTCTTTGTCCGCACTAACGGTAAAACATTTACAACCGTACACAAAGCCACAGTTTGTATCTAATCCAAGGCGGATCGTGTATTTTGCTCTTTTGTTGGTCCGAATGAATAACTATTTGATCAATATGTACAAGGATATCGTTGTAATATCACGAAAACGAGACAAATTATAACTTTATGATATAGTTCTGTTAACGGTTCCTCTATGATACGTTTTCTTATGTTCCCATGTATTATGTATATTTCATCGCATATTTATGAAGAAATATGATGTACCTATGTTTATTATAAAATATGTTTCACTCAGTTACTTCCATGTTCATAAAGATATCTGGGAATCTTTTGGGCTTTTATTAGGACAGATGAATAATTGAATAAATAATAACTAGACAGTATTTAGACTCATCTCTGGAATGTAAGCAGATGAACAAAACACAAGAAATAAAAATGTTTTTGGTTAACCAAATAAACTGATGTCCCCATATTTTAATTGAAAACAATTATGGAATAAAAATTACCTACTTCCCGCTCCTGGCAAGGCATTTCGATTTCAAGTTATACCACTGTTTCAGTAATGATTTTATTAAAAACAATTGAATTTTCAATTGAATCAAACCAAGGGGTCCCCCTTAGCTTAACGCAAATATTCTGAACTAGGAAGGCGAATTAAGACTCAAGATGAAGTACTTCGCAACTAAAATGGACTGGTCCAGGAACGTCCATATATTACCATCACGTTCATTCATGCAGCAGGTTAACTATGGTAATGAGGCGTCAAACTCGAACAAGCAATAGTGAGTTACCATACACGCGTATAGTCTAAAAAGAAAACAAATAAGATCGTTTAGTTAATAGTTAGTACACGTCGGGCTACTGTTTGCGGTCCTCTTTTTAACGACTACCCGCGAGACGAATCGCAAATAATGCCCGGTTATTATTGACCCAGGCTGTATCGTCGCAGGGTTCCGTAACATTTAATGATTTGAAATATTGAAACTTTATCGGAATTTACTCATTATTGCAGATCTGACCTTTCACTATTTTTTTTTATAAATTAAAAAAAGTAAATATCGATGGTTTTTCTGGTTCTTCTAGATAGTGCAGTGGAACCATCATGAACGGAAGTTATATTTGACAACGCCAGCCTCCTTAGAACATATTTCGTATTAAAATACATACTTTATACAGCAAATAACTTGTTTGTTACCACGTAATTTTATTTTGGTCGCACTTTTATTTTTCGACATCTTTCTATTACTGTGTAACTTCACAACACCGCTTAACCGTGGCTTAACATTTAAAGTTAAAATTCAAATATTTTGCATAAAAAAGTGCTATAAAATATCCTCATTTGGAACCCTTTAACAAAAAACACGAGAGTCATTAACAGTGTTTCAACTTTGAAGCAAGCATATTTTTAATTGCGTGTATTTATTCACCCTGCCGTGAACGGGGTTGGCTTGCATTTGTATGGCTTTGTCCACGATAAGTATCCTTGGTATTTCCAAAGGTTATGACAGGCCCAAGCGTCGCCCTATGAGCACTAGTAGTCGATGCCAGGAAGGATTTATGAGGTTTCTCTCAATGAGTAAACTGCGTGTTAGTTAATAAGTATTTTAAACAAAACATTTGCATACTGTCTCTTATAGCTGTATAGCGCCTATATATCACGCCTCTTTCCCATTGCGGCAGGCAGAGATCCCGGAATTCCATATGCTCCGATCCTTACATACCACTTTCCTTCTTTCACTTTCATCAATGCTTTCATACACGCTCGTCGCTTTTACTCAAAAGTACACACTTATATGTATATTATTTACTAAGTGAATAAACGAATCTCATAGTGGGGGTATTAGGAAGATAAAGTTGTACGTTAATACAACTTACCAATGTTCTGAGAGTTCTTAGTGCTTTTACCACAACATGTAACCACGTATACTCAATAAATGATAAAATTCTAATGTAATAAAATATTTTTTTTTGCCTGACCTAAGCATACCGTTTTTTAACTTAAATATCGTCAGACGAGCTTTTTTTGTACACATAAATCAGTAATGTGCTGTCCTATGTTCTTACTTCGAGCATTCAGAAATCCATACTGAAATTGAAATGTGCAAATGTAACGGTTTTTCCATCTATGAACGGTGTTTCATTACCTTCAGGAATTTTGATAATCCTCCCACCAGTTGAAAACCCAAAGCGACCAAATGTGGAAAAAACATGTTTACAGAAAATGATAAACATATCAGAACCGACAGTATTCAAAGCCACGACCCATCAGAACGCATAATAGTTTTACTAAAAGACGCGCCAACGAGCCCGTCAAAATTTAATAATTGGCTTCGTATCTTTAACAAGACATCTTGATGCTCTTTATTCCTTTAAAAATTAAAATTGTCCAACATTGTTAAACTGTAACACTGACAGTTAATTACTGTAGATAATATATATAATGACCGTTCCACATTTTTATTTTCCAGTTTATTTCAAAGATAACAAGCGAGCAAGGAGGTACTCAATACAATTCCAAGCATAACATCTGTCTGTAACTCGATTAAAAAGTATTAATTGAACCGAATGTATTATTCCAGCAGTGTTCCAGTGTGGTGTACTCAAACAGTAATAAGATCACGCGTGCGTGTGTTAAATACCTCGTAATATCTGTGCGTTACACACTGTGTAAATGTGTGTGCATTCTGTTGGACCAGAATCATCACACAGTAGATATCACTTGTAGAAGCGAAATTTATTCAGCATAGAGAATATATTTATACTGTTATAAGAGCTGTATTACCTTTCAGTTACGCAGGTTTTCCTTTTGTTAATTTAACCTGCGCAGCTCATAGTCAGCCCCGGTTCATACTAGATACGGAAAATCGCACTTATGACATCCAAACACGAAAAAAATCAAAACAAAGTTTTCAAACGTATATTTTTAGTGTCAATATATATAGTAGTAAATCACGGTTTCTCGCAACTAAAAGTATTAAGTAAACTGTGTTGACTTGTGTGGTGTGTGTGAAAGTTAGATGTGTGCTCAGAACATTCACCTGCTCGCATTGCGATAAACGCTTGCCTATATTATTGTGGCTAAATACATGTTTTTCGATGATGATCAAGTCTCGCATCCGCTTTTTTTACGAAAATCATTTAACAAATATTATACAAGAAAAAAAAATTCAATAACTGATTTACTTAAGTACTTTTTTGACATTAACATTATAAATATAGAGCGCTGGACCAGGATGGACCCCTCATAAGTATGTGTCTATCTGAACGCTCAGATGAGGTAGGTTTAAGGTAAAGTAGTTATACTGATTTAAAAAAATTACTATATAAAAGGAAGTTTGTGAGTAGCGCCAGTGAGTGAAACATTGAAAGGTAATCGTTTGGCTTGGTATGGGCATGTTATGAGGAGAGGTGATGGGCATGTGTCTAAAAAATTTTGGAATATGAAAGTGGATGGGAAGAGGGAGGCCAAATAAAACATGGATTGACTGTGTGAAGAATTATATGTGTTTGAGATGTGTGACTGATGATATGGCGAGTGAAAGGAGAGAATGGAAAAAAAGCATACTACGCCGACCCCAAATAAAAAAAGGAACAGGGCAAGAAGAAGAGTTATACTGATTGAAGTATACGCCTCATTTATTTGGTGCCTGTGCTATTCTTATAATTTAAAAAGACATGTGTCCAAAATACCTAAAACAAACTCATTTGCTCTATTCCCAACTGAAATAGAATCCCAATTAATATTCGCGTGTCCCCGAGGAATTCAATTTGCAAAATAGAAAATATTTGCCGTTTTAAAATTCACGAATGATTTCTGCGATAGATGAGACTGGAAATGGGTATAACGAGTATGCAAACACAGCACAGTAAAGTAGGTACCTTAGCAACCCCCGCGGCCATTTGATTCAACAACAAATTCATTCCAGTGGCAGTTGTTGAATGTTTAGAAATGGATTCATATCATGTTCACTTAACTTTAGTTTCCCAAATAAACAATAAACTTAGTCTTAGCTAATTAAAATTTCATGCTACTAGAGGTGGGTCGTTAACGATTTTTGTGTTAACGAAACGAAACTGTCAATAACTAACTGATACCTTTTAAAAAAGCAGCTAACGTTATTAACTGGTTTGCAGTAATGTCAACAGATTTTACATAGCAATTATTAAAGTAACAGTTAATAAATTCAACTGGTTTTGCGTTAAATAAACAAGCTGTTTCGGATGATATTAGCGACTACGCGTTGAATGTTCGTTGAGCTAATCCGCGCGTTGCGTTCGAAAATCGTTGAATGAAGCAGAGGGCCTAGCACGAACGACTATTGAAAAAGTATTCGAATTTTCCATCTGACAGTTGTCTTGTATGAGAAATCATTTGAAATTTCATACAAATGACAGCTCGACGATACGAATAGTTTCTCGATAGTCGTTCGTGCTAGGCCCTCAGTTAATATATTTAACGGGTTTTGCGGTAAACGAAAAGCAGCTAACATTAGATAAGCGGCTTAAAAAAGCTGTTTGTTGAATTAACGCCCACTTCTATACTCATGACACATAAAAATATTAAAATATATTCATTTAACATTACAAAAACAACACGTCCCACATCAAGTGATCTTTAAATTAAATAATATTAACATCAAGGCCGCAATAATATGAGTAATGGCTGTGTAGACTGTAGATAAAGAAAATTAATTAGCGAATCCAATAAAAAACCTGCTATGTGCCAACCTTTTTTATAATCCAATACGTTTTATATTGATACCGGCGTTTAAAATGTTGCCTAGACGAGATCAAGTGAACACCTGCTTAGTCTGAGACCTATAGTTACAAAAACTGCTTATTTTTTAAAGACGTTGTTTAGATTAATCACTATTAGTGTGTTACTCGCTGATAATGTAGCTTTATATTGGTGAAAGATTTTTTAAAATCGTTCGAGTAGTTTTTGAGTTAAATCGTAACAAACAAACAAACAAATCTTTCCTCTTTCAAGTTAAATTTAATTATTCATTAATGCATTCACAGCATGTGTGAATCATAGTGAAACAAAAGCTAGGTAATGATTTCATAATAAATGTACTTTTTCAAAATCAAAATGGCAAACTAGTGTAAATATACGGAACCCTATAAATTACTCACAAAGATCTTTTTTAACTATATAACAACAACTCAAGAATATCTACAATACTTTAATGATCATAATTTATGTGAATACGCCTCAAGTAAGTCTTGGCAGTTTTTGTTAGATTCGCGTCAAACTTGACTCGCTTCACATAATAAAGTAGATATAATACACAACTAAATTGGTTTATACCAAGAATTATGTGCTGGGAAAACGTCATTCCGATAATTACCAACACTGGGCAGATATTTGCTTTGTTGCAAAATTAAATCCTGTGTTCCCTATTTAATGAGCAAACGAATTGAATGTGTATTTAATCTGAACTGTTTTTTTCTTCCTGCCAAAAAGGTCGTCTAGATTCCATATTAATAATTACCTATACCTATGTATATATAAAAATCTCGTGTCACGGTGTTTATCGTCGCACTCCTCCGAAACGACTTGACCAATTTTAATGCAATTTTTTATGTATAAAAGGAAAAATAATAGTCCGTAAAGTATATTTCAAACTGCTATGACCTCGTTGATTAGCGTTTCTCTATCCTGATTTTCTTTCTATGTTTTTTTTATTTGGAATCAAAAAATACATACTTACTTATAAACCTTTTGTTTACCGAAATGAGCACGGGCCAACTATATTATTTTCTAAGTTATCAATAGAATTCGTCTCGTTGTAAATCCATGCCACTTATACTATGTAGTATGTAACTATGTAAATATCAAACTTATATGTATAATTCTCACACAAAACCGTTAGCGATTGTACTAACACAGCAATAAATTTTTCATCAGTACATAAATCCCGAATTTCCAAACATTTAGTTACTCCATCGTTTGCGGCTGTGGGAACATCGCTATTCCAATCCGTATGGGCCCCATATGAGTGGCCATCCGGTAGACACTAGAACGGCTTGCGCATTGTACCAGTGTTAGCGGATAGCGATAAGAGCCAGCGTTTTATTGAGAACTAGCAATGCGCCCCGGCTTCACACGGGTGCAATGTACATGTACTATACACAAAAAATAGCCTACGTTACTCGCTGATCATGTAGCTTTCTAATTGAAAGAATTAAATAAAAGTAAGTAAGTGTATTATACAAAAGTCTTTATAAGATTAGTATAGATATCATTACGTCAATGTTACAAAAGACAAAAATTGGTCGTGGTATTTAGCAATTACCATTCAATGGTCTCATACTGAACGACCAAAAGGAAAACAGAAGTCTGTTCACTTTGGGGTTTAAATTCAATATAATAGAGAACCTAATTATCTTAAAAGAAATCAATACTCTTCAATTATTCAGTTTTAATTTATAAAATTCGGATGGTATCAACTTTATTGTCTTTTATTAACGCGAGTATCACACAACATCACACCGGGTTAACAACCTCCAACAACAGTATCAACCTTCTTCAGTTGTCGACTATACATGCTTTTAAACACTCTAAATATAAAAAACACATTTTGTTTTTCTTTTAATTGTATGTACGCTTGTATTAGTGTCAAATAAAGTATTCACATACTTATTTAGCCGCTATCAAAGGGCCCAACAATTAAATTATCCATGCTTACAAGGAATATTATGACAAACGACGAGCACGCACAACGCGAAACAAATGTTACAAATACGTGCGCTCGCGTCAGACAATCGCCCTTGATCGCTTTGTTTGCTCTTAATTCCTTTCAAGATTAATTACCTACACGATATTGCAATGACGACTTGTACACCGTGTGAATTATAAATTAGGACCAAACACATGGAAAACTAACATTTATGCTAACAAATAGCTATTTTTAAGAAACGCCAAACTTATTCAGTTTCCCCGAAGAAATCACGAATTCTACGACTCATATTACTGAATTATAATGATCGCTAGAGTCTATTGTAAGCCTGAGTATAAACACATCTTAATAAAATACTTTTACCTAATTTCAACGCGAGGTAATCTTTTACTGAACAGCATTCGCTATGTAGAGGTACATAATAATTAATAAATCGTATTTTAATGTGGTAAAAGTTATTATATTTAACTAATTAACCGACTGCGGTTGATGAATCAATAAAATAATATTCTTCCCTAATCACCTAATTAGGCTTTCTCATAGCTTATTTAATAATCCTTTAAGGAAACCCTAGGAAACAGATAATAACAACCGGTCCTAAAAATATGAACTAAGACGCAATAAAAGTGTAAGTTTCCTTTGCCCTTGAAGGTCTATTGACTGCGATATAAGTATAACTTTCCGTCCTGTCTAGTACTCATGGGCTGTGGTACTATCTCTGAGCTGTATTAGGTACTCATGAGGCCTTGACAACAGAACGGGACAGAGCTATAGAAGTATATCGCGCCATCGCATTCTCTCACAAAGTAAAATAGCAATAATACTGGTGGGAGGTGTGTCGTTGACGGTTTTTGTGTTAACGAAACGAAATTGTTAAGTTCATACTATAAACTGTTAAAAAAGCAGCTAAAGTTATTAACTGGTTTGTCAATGTCAACAGATTTTACGTAGCAATTATTATAGAGTAAACTTCGATCAACAATACTATGTCAATGAGAGTAACAGTTAATAAATTCAACTGGTTTAGCGTTAAATAAACTAAGCTAATGTTAGCGACTACGCGTTGAATGTTCGTTGAGCTAATCCGCGCATTGCGTTCGAAAATCGTGGAATGAAACAGTTAATATATTTAACGGGTTTTGCGGTACAAAAAGCAGTTAATTAGTTATTATTCTTGAACCCAGAACCTCCGGTGTCAAAGGGATAGCCAACAGCTCATCTACTTATCCATAGAGTAGAACACACAATACCTATAAGTACATTTCCAAATTCCCTAAATTCCATTATGTACGAGCGATTGTTGAATCGCGAATGAATATTATTCTCGACAGCGATGTTGAAATTTCGATGTAAACAGACAACCATTATAATGCGCGCCATTGTCTCAGAGAAGACATTAAGTCTAATAACAGACTTTTCATTATCAAAAGCAGGGAAACTGCGTAATATTTGTATACCTACAAGCGGCCTAGTCGTGAATTACAAACACAACCATGGATAAATACAAATACGTGCCGATTTTTATGGTGATCGGTCAAACGCCGTTTAGGGATTTCATATTAGGTACAAGCATCCATTTTCTTATCTAATACAAACATAAAAATAAGATTTTCGTGTCACAGTGTTTGTATGAAAAATCCTCCGAAACGACTTGACCATTTCTTATTAAATGTGTGTAGGTATATTCAGTAGGTCTGAGAATAGGACGTTTGCAATAAGCCCAAAGAGACAAACCATAACAACCATATTTGGGTCTAAAAGAATCTATTACAAACATACACGAAAACTGAAAAGACATTATTGTACATTTCAACAATCAGTCACCCTACAACTGAGAAATGACGAGGCAAAAGTCAGAAGCGGTGTCTAATTCGAGTGATCGCGTCTAATTTTATTAGGAAATTCATGGTTAATCTCAATTACAACCTTAGATCGTTAAGCTTTTATCCGTGAACATGGTAATATAAAAAAAAAACAATGCAAAAAAAAAAATATTTTATTGGTAGACCGATTACAGAACCAAGATTTCTCTGGTTTTGATTTAAAAGAGGATTTTAGCAAATGAGCCTATTGTCAGTTTTGTCCTTGTAAAAAAAAACAATATTAATCCAGTATTTGGTCCATAATGTGCCATATTAAATCCGAAACCATTCATCCGTTTAATCATAATAATTAATAATAAACAAAGAAATAATGATACATACAATATGAACATCAGGAACTACTGGTTCAGACTTTTTTTATTGCTGTTCTTGAGACGCATGTGAATCGACAAATATCTCTACTTTTGACATTAGAAGTCGAATTTTAAGTGTAAGTGTTATGTTAGACCCGCAATACATACAGAGATAATCGATTAAAACACGAGAAATCGGTCGACAAAATTGTTTTTTTTTGTTTTTTTTTATGTTAGATATCGACAGACGAGCATGAGGTTCACTTGATGGTAGGTGATACCCCAGCCACAGAACATCAGTCAATGATGCGCTGTCGACCTAATTTTTACTTCGAGCATTCGGAAATCCATAAAATTTCGTCTTTAAATTGTATCGTCTTTGTCATGCTAGGCCGGCAGCTCCGTATAGTATTACACATTGCTTAAAAAGCTGTTTTAACAGGCAGTTTTATTTCTTAATTATATCCAAATCGATCTCTCGTCTCGATTCGACGCGGAAACGAAGCGGATTACGTAAGTCGACTCGAAGATTTTTTATTGCGACATTAAATGAGGCACGCCGCCCACGCTGGGTTGGCTGCATGAGCTACGTACACATTATACATCGTATAACATCGTGTGTTTACACGCTTTGGGGATGTAGACATAAATTAAAGTTACAATAAAAACATGATCTCTTGATAATCTTTATGGACGACATTAGTGACGGAGAAAGCGTAAGCGAAGTTTTTTCGACACTTTTTTTATGTCAGATATCGACAGACGAGCATGAGGTTCACTTGATACCTCACAGCCAGAGAACATCAGTCAATGATGCGCTGTCGACCTAATTTTTACTTCGAGCATTCGGAAATCCATAGACTGAAACCGAAACACGCAATTTGCACTTTACGGTTTTTCCATCTATGAACGGTTACCATTCATATTATCATATTCATACCGTTACCAGACGTGGGGAAAACATGCTTACAGAAAATAATAAACATGTGGTCCCGGTGGGATTCGAACCCACGACCCATCGATGCGCTTGTTGTACTTAACATCAACAGACCGCCTCTGTGACTCAAAGTTATCCGCGTTGGTATAGCACCGATGACCGGGTTCAAATCCCGGGAGATCAGATAAAAAAATATGTTTCGGTCAGGCCAGACACAGAAAATTGATCATCTACTTGACTGTAAAGAGAAATGATTAGTAAAACAGACACAGAAATGTGTCTGCCCCATCCCCACTAGATGACTCGCGAATTCACTTCTTCACTTAATATAATTAGCATCCTTAAAGTTGATACTTTTAAAGGAATATTTTAAAAGTATCAACTTTTGGGTAAACGTGTTATCTTTGAATCCGATGTTTTTGCTTATAATATTACTATTATTCATAACATCATAATTTTATATTAGCTTTATTATTGTCCTTTCTCTCTTTCTGAGAAACCCAAGTGGTAGAACATTAGATATAGATCCCATCTAACACAAAAACTCAATATTTCGAATTGTGCCCTTACATTACTGAAGGTGCGATATGAAAGTTTAGATTACTAACAAGATAAAATTATTACCTGCAATTGGATGAACAAAATAATTATCATCTTAATATATATCGTAAAGTTACCCAAGATAAGAATTTTATTACGCCATTAGATGAGACGTAACGCCTACCTTAATCTGTTTATTTATTATGCAATTTGCTCACGGAGATGTAATTTTAATATTTATTAACCGCTTGATATGAACCCTAAACTATCTAGCCCTATTTTGAGTACGTACGTAACCTACCCCTGGTCTGTAAGACATGCTATATCGGTCCCCAAAAAAACTATGAAAAAAAATCAAATTGATGTCATACGTTTTGTTGATTTAAAATAAAAACACATCAAAAGCAGCATTCTTTATGAAATAAATCAGATCCCGACGAGCGAAAGTGCGGCACTTCGGAGTGCGAGGAGAAGGTGGTCCATTAGACCGAGATTGAGTAGTTAAGGGTTAATAATAAAAAATCAACATAAAATAATATTATAAAGTTTAAATAGCACGTTTGAATACTTAGCGGGTATTGTTTTATGCGCAATATTCTGTTTCACAATGGTCATTCATCACGAGGCTGACTGTAAATCTCAAATTAGGGACATTGTAAAGTTTTACTGACTTCCAACTCAGGTACGGTTCATATTTCTCTTTGAAACAATAGTCGAAGGATTGGAGTCATTATTTTCTCTTTGACAGCGATGATTTGCGAGTAAAACGTTTATGGCAGGTATGAAGGGGCAGTTTTTTTGTAGCTTAGACTTTTGTATAGTAGTAAAAAACGCACACTGGTGTTAATAACGATACGATAGTTTAATATTGTTCATTTGATATACAATATACGTATCGTACATAGTACATGCACAACAGTTGGCAAAGTAATGCAAACTATTTTTTATCAAAAGGCACATAATAGTATTCGAACAGTATGTGAGTGTTTTGTAAATGCGAGTGAGTACTAGTTTATTCAAAATAGCAAGGTCAAATTGGGTCAAAATGTGCAGTGTGCACTGACGCAAAACTACTTATAAAACCCTTCCAGCAAACGAGTGTTATCGCCAGCAATTCGCCCACTTCCCAGAGGCTGGCATAAAAGAATTTCACACGGCGGGTGGCGACAAACGCAATACCATCCATACATCGGGCCATTGTGAACAGTGTAGTTGGAACGAATTGTAAATCGGATCATCGCCCGGTGACGCCCAGCGATTCATCGAAACAATTGACGGGCCGCATTGAGAACCCGACATTATGCAACTCACAAAGCCCAAAGAAATTCTCAAATTCGAGTAGAATCTGCTTTTTGCGTCCGCGTCGTAAATCACTCGAGCGATGTCTGTTAATTTTTTTTAGTGTCGGTCAGCTGGGCGATAAATAACTGTGTGAAAAGACTTTACTGTTAGAGAAAATTTAAATAGGGCATTAAATTCTTTTATTGTTTTTGAAATTTTTGATAGCGGCAGTGTTCGAATGTAGCATTGTGCAATTGCTTTATGCGGGGAGTTCCGCATTGTTGCGAAAAGTAACGTATGGAATACAAATTTGGTACTTTGTTCGGCTGTTGTTTCGATATATAATATGTAGTTGTCAAGGTGTACTTTTGCCCGCATACTATCCAAATAACGACAAAACAACTGACACCTAGAAAACACCGTTTGAAATGAATAATAAAAGACAGTTGAGACGTTTTAAAAAAAAAGACAATGTAAGAAATATGCATACAGATACTCCGACCAGGTAACGAACCACCGTTCATAGATGAAAAACCATGAAGTACACATTGCGCGTTTCGGTTTCAGTCTATGGATTTCTGAATGCTCGAAGTAAAACGTAGGTCGACAGCGTATCATTAACTGCTGTTCTGTGGCTGAGGTATCACCATCAATTGAACCTCATGCTGGTCTGTCGATATATCAAATATAAAATAAAAATAATAGCAGTAATACATAAAGCGAAGTACATCCAATGTATTAGGTATTTAAAAGTATTACAAGCCCAATCAATTAAAAACCAATTAAGCGAGACAAAAGCTAATTAATAATGCACATTCCATAGGTAAGGACAAAAGAACCCACGAGGAGGTACTTAACTCGTAAGATGCGTGAACGCGTATTGTTCGGCATTGTGCTGCCAATGACAGATAAGAGGCGCAGTGAGAGAGGAATCTAACCAGCGCAGTACTGAAGCTTTGTAGGGCGCTAACGAAGAATTCCTAAGGCCCCAGACAAATATTACTGGTACCCAAAATATAGGGAAACGATATATAATACTACCAAAAGTATTATGTTTTCTATCTGTAGCCTACGTAAATATGTAAATATGTCTGCCACATAACTGTACCGTCTGTTGGTACATTTATGTGGCAGACATATTTTCATGTATTATTTTGAGTTATATTAACTATGTAGTTATTTTTCCGGTTGATTCATATTATTTTTCGTGAGGCCCCAAGCGGAAACTTTTGATTTTTGAGTTTTTACCGAACCTTCCGAAAATTCCATAAAAATGATTCCATCCTGCAAATCCTTATACACATAAATTGTATTATCTAAAGTTGTTTTGATTGTGTGACTTATTATAACGGGGCCCTGAGAACTGCTAATTCGTCTCTGTACCCAATGGAATATCTCTGCTACACCGGTAAAGCCAATTTAATGATATAGGCATCATGTACACGTTTTGAAAGTAAATTAGTTGCAAGAGAGAAACGTTTCACGACTTATAAAAAGAAATCATAATATAAGTATATTATTGTGTAGGTAACAAAAAGTTAGTGCGTTTTTAAGTAAATTAAAACTTGCACAATTTTATACTATAAATAAAACCGATATGACGTAGTATAAATTAGCGAAGCTTTGTATCTAATTAGCGTTCATCTACTTCGTACTTTACTGAAGTATTTACCGTTAAATATAATTTTTTGTTCCTTCTGTTTTAACCGTAGAACCATGTTATGCGATTAAAAATTCAATGAACAGCATAGGTATATTGAGTTAGAGCTTAACGCGAATATAATGAGCTATAAAAAGCTGAATTTAGCCGATAAAAAGCCACTCTTCACTTGCGCCAAGCAGCGTCCGCACAACACAGCTGCCCGACTGGTTTGTCCACTTCGGATTGATTTAACGTAAACGCACGATTGAGCCTCCTTCGCGTTGCTGATCGCCTGGTACTTCATTATCGATTAACTATCTTTAGATTGAGCCTTATTTTTTACTATGGTTGCGTTTTGAATAATTTCTGTTTTTATTATATCACATAAAATGTGATATTTTGATCGTATGCTTTGTTTTTATTATGCTGAGAACAAGTTGGACAGCCTGCATGCAATAGATTAACATTACTGATATAGAAACATAATATAATAAATAGAAAATGGAAAAAGAGAACATACTGCACCAACCCCAAATAAAAAAAGGGAACAGAGCAGGAAGAAGACATCAATAAAAATTTCAACATTATGTTCTTCGATATTATAGGATTCATGAATATAGTTTCTATATTCTAACAATTACTTTACGGCCAGGATTACGCGCGCGTGAAACGAATGTGATATTTTCTATATGTATAAAAGTCCTTGATTACTACCTAGACAGCATTCTAGTAGCTATAATCATCTCAAGTTCAGCTGTTGCAGGCCTTCCCCAGTCCGTGACCAACATAGTTAATAGAAATATAAATTTTAATAATATGTAATATGGGTATTTGCAAATAACATATACATTATGTGATGTGATCAATAAGAAGCAGAAAGTTTCAGTTAAAAACAGCAAATATGCAGTCATAGACAAAATTCTTGATAATTTGTTTTTTAACATTGTTTTTTTATTCAATACAACATGCCCTGGCTTTGCATGGCTGCAATGTACTGTAGACAAAAAAATATTGCCTATGTTACTTGCTGATAATGTAACTTTCTAATAGTAAAAGATTTTTTTAAATTGGTCGAGTAGTTTTTGAGTTAAATCGTAACAATCTTAAAATACTTATAATATTAGTATAGATAAACAATTAATTATTTATGTATCCAAAAGGATAACATCATGAAATTGTTCTATAATTATATTTTATGTTTCATTGCCCTTGGCAGATTGTTACCATGATTAAGGATGTAACCTACATGTACATATGGATACTTTTAAATAAAACTTTCTGTTAGAATACATTTCTTATAATATAACTTACACTAAACAACAAACAACAAATATGATGTGTAAGTTTGTCTATTTCTTAATCTGTTGAACCGCAACAGAGAACAATAATATCTTTGGTTTTTGTACACATCGTATTTTAGTGCTCACAATTCATATTATGAGAAAAATTCAAATGTGAAAAAACAATTAATTAGATAAAAGTCAGACAGAGAGCATAGATGCAGGATAAGAGCTTTTTTTATGTATTATTTAACTAGTACAAAATATTAAATGTATGGAAACAAATTATTATTGATTATTTATGGAAACAAAGTCCACTATAAAATTTATAACATTTTTGACATGAGTTTAAACCCCATTTGCCTTTACTAAGGCAAAAAGTCCTACAATTATATTAATAGAGTCATACTCCACTATGACTTTCTATATGAATAAAACATAACCAACATAAATTGAGGCAAAATCAAATTCTGTTAAAAGAAAAGAAATACATCATGTATTCAAAATGTGTAACATACCTGATATATAGGACAGACAATCCGTTCACAATCCTTTTCCAACCCAGCGGCACTGTTATATTCTGTGAGATTTCACTCTGTGTAGTCCTTTCTGTCTCAGGCAGAGACGGCAACACTGCCAGCACAACACCTTCCGCAGTCCGCACCAACTGAGGACTGCCCTCATTCTCACTTAAAGACCTATTCAGTATATTTATACTCTGATTCACTATAGACTGATGCGATACACTCTGTTCTAACAACTGATAGTTCATGTATTTACCTAAATCTCTTTCACAGTCTTGCACTGAATCACTCGTCACATTTATGGACATCTCCGATCCACATTTCTGGTATTCACCTCCGTCCAGCCTTATGTATTCACTGTCCCAGTCATTTCTTTGGACACTCAATCGCTCGTCACTCCTCTGGTCTTTCAAAAAAGTATAGTCTGTTCTTTGTGATTCTGTGAACTTGTCAGGTTCGTTGTAAGCCTTATAGAAGACGTTTCTGTCGTTTTGATAGACGCTCTTAGCGGTGACGTTCTCGTAAAGCGCGTCAAGGTGGCCCTGTGGCGGGGTCTCGGGGCCCGCAGCGGCCGCTTCTAACTGGCGGGGCTCCGCCACGTAGAGCAGCACGCGCGGCGCTCCAACCACACCCGCCCGCGCCGCGCCGACACTCGCGGGCTTGCCTGACATCTCGCACACACATCACACGCCACATAGGACACGCACTCACGAGACCGCAACACCTGCCGACGCTGCCGACCCTGCTGACCTGATGTGAGCATCGCTTGCCACCCGCTCATCGCTCCGAATCCAAACACACTGCACCATCCTTTTCTTGACGAGTTTATGACACCCAAAACAAACCAGACAGTTTTATGGCGGAGCCTCCCTCGACCCCATTGTACTTTTATGGCACCTAAATAAAAGATAATTACTGTTCACTACTGTTTTCCAATCAGTTAGGATCCATATTGACACTTCATAAAAAGGTCACCGATTAAAAATGTTTTTTGTCATCGAAACAAAACACTTCACTTTTTATTTCACGAAACAAATCGAAAGTAGTCTAATTTAGTTTCTAGTCGATTCTTGATGTATGTTTTGTAATTGTCGCTCAATAATAATTCCGTTTAAAAGCTTACAATTGAATACGGGCTAGCGACGAGTGAAAGACTCAGCTATTAAATACGACTAATAGTTAAAGGTACTTAATATGATATCTTTTAAATGGTCTTGTGTATGCTTTACAACAGGCCGGGTTATATTTAGTTGAGGCTACTTCCAATAACAAAAGCAACCAATAAAATCTTTTTGTGTTTGTCCAGTCAATCATTTGATTGGTTTAAATTTACTGCTGTAATCGTATAGTACCAGTTTCACGTTTTCATATGAGAGTGAAACAAACAGCGTCAAAATAAGAAAGAGATAACTACGGTGTAAAAGGGGCAGAATGGAGGAGGGGGGTAAGCAAGTATAGCTCCATCTATTGTTAGATTAACCAAGTAATTGCCGTCAATGTCAATTATACTGCTTTACCGACAATTTAATGTTACCCTTTCATTCCATTGAATTCTTCTTAAAATGAAAAATAATTGATATAATTTTACCAACCTTAACCAACTGTTGTGTAGTTCAAACAATCATAGAAGTTCAAATTATTAAATGAAATTAGAAAGAAATAGCACATTGACATGAAATGATGTCACAAAACTTTTTCTGAATTCCTATTATCTTTACTTATAGAAAAATAATTACTAAGATATTAGACTTATTATATTTATTATATTTTAAATTACTTTAATACAGAAATGCAATACAATATTATATTTTTATGTGCATTTGGTGGTGCAACTAAACACTACCAGTTATCAGACAGTCGAAATTGGTAAGGAAGCAAAGAAGAAGAAGAAAAAAAGAAGGAAAGAACTTCTTAAAATAATGTAAAATTCCCGGGAAGAGCAACACTTATTCAAAATTTGACATTGACAGAATAGAAAATGTCAATGTCAGAAATTAGTCTTGTTGAATGTTGATCAGTTTTGAGGTTAGAATTTAAAGATAATTCAGCACGGAAAACATCGCGTTACTATAAAATCGTATCAACATTATAAAATAACTTTTTAATTTGGTTTGGAAATTACTATTTAACCCATAATAAATATACCGGGAAAAACTTTTATTCTCTTACGTTATCACTGCATATTTTATTCGTTTTTAGAACACCATAATTAAGACATAAATAAAATGAAGAGGAAACTTGATAATATTGACGCAGAGGAATCACAGTAAGTTATTTTTTTCAAGCATAACACAATAGATTTTATCTCAATATGGGACTTTAGTAAAAATGATGTATTGTATTTTTCAGGTTATCGTCGTTACTGTTCAATAAAACTAAAAAGTTTGTTGAGAAATTAGGAAGTGAAACGAAAAGCGATAGTGAAATCGACAGGAAACCGGCATGGGTAGATGAGGACGATGAACAGTTGCAAATAAACACCGTTATCCCTAAAGTAAAAACTGATGGACTTTATGCAGAAAAGCTTAAACAAAAGTATGAAACACTTATCGGAACCCCAGGTTGGGCAAAAATTAAGGAGAAATCAGAAGACACAGCATTTGAGTCAGATGTAGTAAGAACAGTTGGTCACCTCGAAAAAAAGAAGATTTCTAAATTTGATAGGAAATTATTAGAGATTAAAAAGAACACAACTATAACACCTAAGCATGGCTCTATCGCAACATCCTTACAATTTCATCCAAAGGTCAGTGCCATTATGCTGGCAAACAATTTTGGAATTGTTTCTTTACACTCACTCGAACGAAATAATAAATTACACAGCTTTAGACTGAATGGATGGAAAATATCAAGTACACATTTTAACCTTGATGGATCAGAAGCTTATGTAGCAGGAGCAAAGCGTGATTATTGTATTTACAATTTAGTCAAAGCAAGTACCAAACTTGTCCAATTACCGCATGTTATGAAAAAGGCAAATCTTTTTAAGCTATCTCCTGATGGGAAATTCATTGCTGTATCAGAATGTTATGGTGAAGTCTATATTATATGTGCCAAAAGTCATGAACTCATTAAGACTTTCAAAAACAATTCAAATGTTAGATCAATGACATTCAGCCATGATTCCAAACACTTATACTGTTTTAATGATCTCGGTGAGATAACTGTGTGGGATCTTACAGCACATAGATCTGTGAAAAAGTTCAATGACGTTGGTTGTATAACTCCATCCCGTATAACAATGAGTTCATGTGGTCGACTACTAGCAACAGGGACTGGAGAGGGCATAGTCAACATTTATGAAACTGCAAACTTAACAACAAGCAATCCAATGCCATTGAAAACTATTTCCCATTTGACAACAAAGATAACAAACATAGCCTTTAATTCATCCTCTGAAATGTTATCTGTATCATCAAGCTTTCTTCCTAATGCTTTAAAAGCTATCCACATACCTTCTTACCATGTTTTTGCTAATTTTCCACCGAAGAATTTGCAGCTTGTTGAAATGGTAGGATTCTCTCCAAATGGTGGTTATATGGCAGTGAGTAATAATAAAGGTGTTGTCAATATATTTAGATTGAGTCATTACCGCAATTATTAAGTTGTGGGAAATAAAGGTGTTACATTAATAAATTGTTTTCTTATAATATGTATTTGGTTGTTAGTCGTAAGTATGGAGGACACAGGATATACAAAAAATAACACTTGGAGACTGCAGTGGTCCATTGACATAATTGAAATATAATATTTTGTGTTATAGTGATTTGTATTAATCGCCTCAAGGGGGCATTTTTATTATCAAATAAATAAATACATAAACTCTTATCTCCAAGGGTGCCTCTCTAAGCACCACCAATGCATATACAAATTAGCATAGCATAGCATATTACTCAAAGTATGCCTCAAGCATATGACAGTGACAAAGATTAATTGTTGCATCTATAATTGAACTTGCAAGTCAAAATTTTCCAAGTTGGAATTGATGGCCAGTATTCACTAACACTTAAAATGTAAAAAGATATAAGCTTTGGATTCCTTTTGGTTACCTTAGCTTAGAAGATTGTAGAGTTAAATAAAAAACAAAATCCTTGTAATTCAAGGTTTATTCATTGAAATACAGCAAATTTAAGCATACACATGTTCAATTTATACTACCAGGCCTATCTTACAATAGTAAATCATACAGTCACCAAAAGTCAAAACTATTTCATTACTTTGCTATATAACAAATTATAATAAAAATTACGCTAAGTGATTGTAATAGAGTTCGGCAGGAGCGAACCTAATGCCATGATTATTATGATTCATTGTTTTATTATTCTGAATTGATCCTAGTTGTAATGGGTCCCATGTCATACCATAGAATTTGAAAAAAAAAATGGAAATATAAAAATTTATAATTCCGACAACACATCTGTAGGCTGTAGCTTACAATATTTTTATTTTGGGCCTGGGCCTTATTATCATAATATGAACTAATCCGATTTATACCCGATGTTTAAGAGCAGAGTTTTATCACCCGACTGATGTTTTATCATTTAAAAACAGAGAATAATCGCAATCAGTTCGCCTGCCGTTTAAAATAACTTAGGTTAAAAATATGCTAGAAAAGACAATCAAAATCACAGAACTTTGAATGATACTAAGTAGTGCTTATCACCATAACGACATGGACCTATTTTGTTTTTAAATTCACGACTAAAGCGCGATCAGATATTGCTTTTCCTATCTATATTCTAAATTAAGTAATTTTGACACTAAAAATGTTAATAATTTTTAGTTACAAGTAGACCTACTCTATGACAACAATACTTATTATTATAGGCATAGGGGCCAAGATACACAAGCTACCTTTAGCATCGGTGACCAGAGATTTAGTCTCTATTCGGAGGCATAGTGTGTGTTGGCCCTAAACGATAACGTATTTTGTACATGACTGAACATCCTTTACTATGCAAATACAATGGAATTCTAAGAAGCATTAAATGGTGGAATAGAATAGTGTATAGTAAAACAGAATTATGCTAATACTAAAATTAAACAAAAAAGTATTATTATATCTTTTAGATATTGGGTGTTTTACTCAGGTGTTATTGTATTTTATATGTATTGAGATAGGTCCAATTACGTTGAGATATCGCAAACGGGCGTAATCAGACTTCATCTGGGGCGGGGATCAGGTAATATAATTTAAACGAAATAGTGTACCGATAACAAATAGTATATGATCAATTAAACACATTGATGATTCAATATATACACATTGAGATTTCAAAGGACAAAAAATTACATCTAGATGTTTCCCAAAGGCTTTACTTCGCCAACAATTATATTTACTGCATCCCCGCCCATAATATACGTCCGGACATTGCAACACACGACGAGCTGTTTCATACTGAGAAAGTGCGTTTTAAGAGTTCGTCAATTGACAATTCCTACAAATAAATCGACCAGATGTAAGTATGTATCAAGATAATATACCAAAATATTATTACAGGAGCATTTAAATATAGAATCAGACAACAAAACAAAATTGTGCTGTCACTTCCTCTCGTAAAATTAGATACACCCCACTCCAGGAAGATTCGAGGATGTCAATTTACCATATGCATGAATGCAGGAAGATACACTAGATCTAGCCAAATGACTACGCCCATCTGGTCAAGGTCTGAGAATGTCAATTGACCGGATACAGCAAGATATACAAGATCCGGTCAAATGGGTACACCAATCTGGTCAAGGTCTGAGAATGTCAATTGACTGGATGCAGCGAGATACACAACCAGCCCTAAAGCGCGGCTTGCCGACCTCAACGTAATACATATATAACTTATATAATAACGTTAAGGGCATTATTATTTATCTTTGTATGGTTCAATTAATAGGGCAAGCGGAGCTTTTAGGCTTGTATAGTAGTCCCGCCACTGACGATATCCAGTCAATTGACAATAACCCAAAGGTCTGAGGATGTCAATTGACCATAATGAACAGGCAGTACTGCCAGTGGTATCCAGTCAATTGACAATAACCCAAAGATATGAGGATGTCAATTGACCATAACGGGAAGTTCCGCCACTAACTAATATCTGGTATCCGGTCAATTGACACTAACCCAAAGGTCTGAGGACGTCAATTGACCATAACGGGCAGTTCCGCCACTAACTTATATCTGGTATTCGGTCAATTGACAATAACCCAAAGATCTGAGGACGTCAATTGACAATAACCCAAAGATCTGAGGACATCAATTGACCACAACGAACGGTCGCACTCCCGCAGTACGCGCCAGCTCGCCGCGTGCAGCGCACCGGTGGGCAGCGGGCGGACCTTAGCTGGTGGCGCACTGCACCCGGTTCATGCCGGGCGCCTCGTCGTCCTCGTCGTACGCGTTGCGCTCCTGCCGCCGCCGCCGCCACTCTTGCTCGGGATCTAGTTCCATCAGCTGACACTCCTCGGCCAGCTCGGGGATTTCAACCTGCAATGGGATTATTAGCTTATTGAGATATCGACAGACGAGCATGAGGTTCGCTTGATAGGTTGGTAGGTGATCCTACTACAGGGTCGACACACTTTTTTACTTCGAGCATTCAGAGTTTTATAAATTTTTTTCTATCACTACTATAAATAATGTATCTAAGAAAAAATCGAAGCTATGAATAAACTATAATTCAATTGAATTGAAATAGTTTATATAGTGTGATACCAGACAAAGAGTTTACTCAATTCGGGTCAGTACAAAACTTTTTTTATCAAATATAATAAAGCTACAACTGAGTTTAGAGTGATCATAAAAATATAATTAACACAAAAGAAAAGTTAAAAATATCACCACTGATACTAATTTTTTTAAATATATTAATTAAAATTTTAATAGTAAAAGAGCAAGGCTGTTTAACTTTTTTTAAACGATGATCTAACAAAAATTTCAAACAAATCGGTTCATCCGTTCCGTTCGTTAAATAAGCATGACTCGTAACTCACCATAGGTCTGGGCGGAAGGCAATTCTCTAGCGTAGGGATGACCTCAGGAGGGATCCGCGCGGGGAAGTTCACCAGGAACTGGAGAATCAGCTGACCCTTCTCAAACGGGTTCTTGTACATCGGCATACCTGAACACAATGGTTAGTTACATTACCAGTCAGATACCGACATATGCTCACTTAATACTTAATATCTTAGCCCCAGAACACCAATCTAAGACGCACTGCCGGCCCCGAACTGATTGATATATAATTCTAGCTTTCTATTATCCATTCACTATCAATTTTTTATTTTGAGATATATGCACAAAGGTTTACTTATTATATTTTTGGAAAGTCCCTGTTACTAACCTCTTTTTAGATAACCTTATATTTTTATTCCTAAGTCTGCTCAGTCCATTGCTCTCCATCGCTATCAGTCCTAAATGGGGATCATGGCAGCTAATAGTTTAATGATGTTATGATATCACTATGAATGATAGGATCGACGCTTGAAGTAGCCAGATATAGGGAAAATTATAAACATCAGCATATAGTCAAATTAACTAATATACCCGCAAACACGAATTCTATTCCATCAGTGAATATGTGGAAAAAATAAGGTGGCCGTTCCTCCAACTAAGGGGACCTCGACCAGTCCAACCATTGGCTGGCCGGCCGATACCCGGCCATCCGAACTGTTCGGACATTTCGAGTACCCGAGTACCAGATTGTACACCTCAACAAACATACTAGTTTCATACATACATAGCAAGTACATTAAAGCTTGTAAAAAAGTTACACCATTTAATCCTAGCAGTTAGGTATCTAAATAAGAGTATATACTGGCATGTTTTGGACTGCATGGACTATGCGGATATCCGAACTACTCGACCACCCGAACTATCCGGCTATCCGAACTACTCGGGTACCCGAATATATGCTGCTGCGGTCGGAAACACTTTGATAGCGCAATTCAGGATTATTAAAATCTTCGTTCTTATTATAGCAGTAGATTGTAAATGTCTACAAATAATCTCACCTTCATTAAGTATACACTTGACCTCGCCGTGCTTGGTCACCTCTCCGGGCATGACCGTGATCACGATGTCACGCTCGTCCAGCGTCCGGATCACCTTCTGGAAGCCGCACAGCGACTCGACCAGCTCGATGTTCATCCTCATTATAAGGTCGTTGCCACTGCGCTTGAAGACCTGGGGGATAAAACTGGTCAATTGCTATTGCATATAGAATTTTGCATTATCCATAATGTTTTTTTTTTATAAGAGCGTGAAATTCGATGATACTTCAGCCACAGAACACTTATTGTATATCGATATGCCCTGTCAACCTATCTTTTATTTCATGGACAAAGCCAAATGCGCAATCTAGATTTGAGTGCTATTGAATACCTCAAAAATATTCACTGCACAAATTGGTGAAATAACACCAGTTTTATGGAATTTGTATAGTGACGATATTTTTTTTTGGTTATTGATTTATTAGTTTTATATACATCAGCATTTATGAGTTGCACTTTAAATTTAAAATAAAAAAAAGTACATTTTCATTGAAATTCTCAACTGTTATGGAGGTTCTCAAATATTATGGAGTAAATCAATTTGTTCAATGAGCTGCTCTTCTATCGATTTCCTTTAATATAAATAATTGTTTATTATGTTAGCTTCCTGCCAGTCACGGTCGATCGCCACAATACCGACGTCATCATAAATTTGCATGAATATATTGAGAATATTCTCGAAATACACAAAATATAAATAGAATTAGTAAATTTACACTGATGACAGAGCGTGTAGAGGTTGAAGTAGAATAGTCGTGTTCCCGAATGGCCGAGGGGCATGGGGCAGACATAACTTTTATATTTTTTTTTCACAGCAATCAAAAATACGGGACCTACCATATTCAAATTCAAAAATCATTTATTCATTTAGGTAACACAATATACACTTATGAACGTCAATAAAAATACATATTAAATGCTTCTAATTTTACATTTACTGCCAGTTCTCAAATCAAGGGCGTAGAGCGGACGAGAAGAACTGGCAAGAAACTCGCCGCCACTCTTTTTAATCGCCAAGTTTTTGTTTTACAAATGTTTTGTAAGGAGCTGCAACCATTACATACTACTAGATGAAACCTCAATAAGTATTGATTGCTGACACATGTAGGAAAAAAAACCAGGTCCACCTTTTTTTAATACAAAGTTATTTTTAATTTAATTTACTTTACTGTCTTTCAAATTATAAAACTTATGATCAATAACACATTTTCAGGTAAAATGATGTTTCATCATTTATAAGAATCTGTAAAAAAAGCTAAAAACGATAGAAATCCACATAAAGAGCATTTGAATTAAAATACTACAAAATCAATATTTTGTCAATCAATGCTTTATTGTATTTTCTGTTTTCTTCAATTTACTTTAAACTAAACTATTCATCTGATTCACGACCGCAAAGGACTTGGCTCAAAAAAGACAAAAAACACTTTCGGCCTCATTCATAAATGTATTATAAGCTAAAAACTATGTTTTGTTTCTTTCGTTCTGTTGTCGTTATCGTTCGTTGTTTATAAGGCCATTTTACTTAAATAGCATTGCATCGCCAGTAAAGGTAATAATTGAAATAAAAATGCATGTGAAAATTATCACTATCATATTAAAATAGAAGCACTGTCTACTGCAAACATGATAAATATTAACATCTCATCATCTTACTGTCACTCTACATGAGGTGCCCAGTCTCCCTAGCATGACCGCCACGAGATATGTCGCGGACGAGAGACAAACTAAGATGTCAGATATCTCGATATATTATATCTCGACATCGTCAATTTTGATAGAAAAGCTATCTCGATTGACAAGTATATCTATTTTTGATATTAAAAGACGAGTTTTAAGTCTAATTAGACCCGGAAGAATTAAAGAGATAATCGAATTAAACACGAGAATACGGTCGACAAAATTTTGTCGCGGTTGTCATGCTAGGCCGGCTGGTCATCCCCTATATAACCTTCACCACTAAACACGACCATACTGTTAACATATTAGCAATGCTATACTCACATCATGCTCCTTCTCATCAAGCACAATGATCAGATCTCCAGGCTCCAAATCCGGTTCCTGGTCTCCTTCACCGCTGAACACTATCTTCTGTCCATCTGTCATGCCCTTGTCCACATGCACATCCAGGATTTTGCGGTCACGAACTGTCTTACGGCCCTGAAATATATTGGATTATTGTATAGTGAAAAATGGAAAACTAGTAAATAGACAAGTATATTTATAAATGGACACTGTTAAGCAATACAGTGTCAATCCACAAAATGATAAAAATGTAAATTGCTTCCTTAGGAGCTGGAGATCATATTTCAAAAGAGATATAATATATCATATAAATCATTTTAATATAAAAAATACTGAAAAAACTAGCGGGCACGAAACCCTAAAATGTTCAGAATATTCAACAATAATGCACTAAATTCAAGAAATAGAATTGCTACCAATCAAAACAATATATATTTAGTCTAATAATGCAATATTGATGTATATACACAAAAAAAAAGGCTATATTGTATTTTTAAAATCTCTTTTTGAGTTAAATCATAACAAAAAAATCTTTCCTCTTTATTAGTATAAATATCATTACATACATACAGTCCACAGAAAATAGCATACTTTCCAATCAGTTGTTTTTGAAACAAAACAATAAGACATACCTGGCAAACTTTGCAACGGTCTTTGGGATCAATAATCTCCCTCTGTCCTCGACACTCTGTACACACAGTTTGAATCTGCTGGATCATGCCGGGACCCAACTGTTGAATCTGCACCTGCATACCTGTGCCCCGGCATGTTGTACATGGCTGTACTGCGCCCTATGTTTAATAAATAAATATTAATAGAAGTGAAGTCTAGATTATAAAGGGTGATATATGAACTTGAAAATAAATATGAAATATCCTTTTAACATGTTGACTGCCATGCGTGTTTACAGCGAAATCCCCGTCAGGCCACCTGTACCCTATTAGCCCACCCGAATACAGGTGACATGGCAGTAAATGTGTTAAATACCTATTACTTACTAAACTAAAACTGCTATAAATGATGAAACCTGTAAAATCATAGTACTAAATAAAATCCATACTATTGCAATTAGGGACCATCCATACAGTATGTCACACATTAAGGGAGGGGGAGGGTATCGACGATGTGTGACATTGTATGACGTAGGACGTAACCCTAAGTTTCGTGACGTCACATTTCAAAATCTTAGACATCTACATGTTAAAATGCCTTTGAACAATTCATGAAAAACTTAAAAATATTATGAATATTAACAAGGACAGGGGAAGGGTCAAAAATCATGAAATTAGTGTGACATACTTTATGTATGACACCTTACATTACCAATAAATAGATACATAGTACATACCTTCTTCCCACCTCTGCCCTCACACTTCTCACAAATAACATTCTTCTGCAATGCCAGTTTTCTAACAGCACCTCGGTACAATTCCTCTAGTGTGACAGACAGCTGGTGAATGACGTCCTTGCCTTTTCTCTCACGTCCACGTCTACTTCCACCACTGTAGCCACCTCCAAAGAACATGTTGAATAGATCCATGGGTGATGACATTCCACCGCCATCAACACCACCTTCTTTCAGAGCTTGCTCTCCACCTACAATGAAATATATTTGTTAAAACCAGTTATAACATCTTAATCTGCTTATTATAACTACAGTAAAAAAAGGTGTTACAAAGATTCAATCAAAAATCCTTCATGAAGCAATAATGAATGTTACAAAAACAAAAACAGCCAGATGGGTAATCAAAAATACTCCTAAAAAAGAACCCCCCCACTCCATAATGGGACCCAAGGGATTGCAATAGCGTACTGTGATAGCGATATGATTTTTATATTTTGAAATTCATCTGTAATAAAATTATGCAAAAGATGCATGCTATAGATTATGTTCATAATTTCATACTCAGAGATACAGAGGTATCAATAATGTTTAGGGAAGCCATAGTAATGTTCTTGAGGTGTCTAAAGTTAATTAATATAGACACATCACTTAACCTAAGATTATAAAGCCAAACAACTCAATGGTATAAAAATATATACTGACACAGGAAGGCAAAAACGTAATAAATGACACTATCACTATAATAGCAGTAGAATGATAGTATTCAGCTGCATTATCGATGATGCAGCTGAATTAGACTAATAAAGCAAAAATTATAACTAGTGTCCAAAAATGGCAACTCTATGTCTGTAAATTTGGAAGTATTAATTTTTATTTGAACATCTTTATTTTGAAAGTTTTTCAGCTCTAGTGGACAATAATGGATTACCAGGTTACTACGGTTTCTATAGTTGATATAGTGTTGTTTTTTTTAAAATTAACAATAAAGATTATATTTTATTCCATTTTACAGTTATGCTAATTGACTCTTACCTTGGTCATAGATCTTTCTTTTGTCTGGATTTGAGAGCACTTCGTATGCCTGTGATATTTGTTTGAACCTCTCCCCTTCATTGGGATTCTTGTCGGGGTGGTATTTGAGGGCTAACTTTCTATATGCCTTTTTAAGTTCATCTGAAGCAGCACTAGGTTTTACCCCAAGAATATCATAGTATGTAGTTTCCTTGACCATCTTGAAATCTGTTAAGTACCATAAAATCAATTTATTTGTAAACTGATATTTGACAGTTTCGAAACAGTTTCTAGGTTACTTTGATAACTTCTGAGACAAACAAAAAAGAAGCTATAACGCAATTAAAGATGACAATAGTCACTGTTGTAAAATATTAAAGAAACATTAATTATTTAAAAATCAATCTATCGATCGATAGCAATAATTGTATGACAATGAAAAGAATGTGACTGCACTAATTTAATACAAAACACGGAAGTAAATGAATTAGATCAGTATCATTATCAGTAATACTGTGTTAAATTGTTGAATTTCTGAATTGATAAATTATCGAAAGTTACTACTGACTATAAATTTTAAAAATTCTCTAATCCATCAAACTTTTCTAGCTAACATGGAAGATAACTTACAATTTCATTTGATTTTAAAGCTACTTTTGTTAATCCAATTATTTTTTTGCAGAAATCAACTTATTCTTACCTTGTACACAATTTATTCCACAAAACACTCAGCAATGGTGAAAACGTAAATTTCCAGAAACAACGATTCAACAAATCTGTGAACACGCGACACGAGCACCTATAGCGCAAACTCAATCACGAATCACGATTCACGAATCACGAATGACGTTTGAAAGAACGAAAATCGAAATAGCTGCTGCATAGAACGTTCTTCACTTCGAAGTTTGCTCAAAAGTCGATCATAAAATGTGCTCTTTCTAGAATTTTCTCAATGTTCCATTACACGGTACTTACTTTATTTGAAAATTAGTAAATTACTTAAAAACTCAATATTATTATGATTCATAAAATGCACATTATTTTCTTTATTTAGAAATCATTATTGTATGAAATTATTATTTTTTATCATTTTATTCCGTGAAATGGAAACAGTGTTAAATTTATAAACAGATAATAACATAAATTAGAATACAGCAACGTAAAGTAAACAAGCGAGAATAAGACGCTCCGACATTTATGAATTTTAGCATTTAATATAAAAAAACATTCGTTGTTTACCTAGACAGTATTATTTTTAATTATTATCTGGTTCAACTTGGGTTCAACAGAGTTTAATAAGTACCAAAGCGTTAATTTTATTTAAAGTTCATAATATACTCATTTACATATTTTATGAACAAAATTAATATTAAAAAAATAAATAATATATTATATTAAGATATATAACTTTATGCTGTGTTATACAAATATTTAAATTATATGTAAATAAATAATTCATATTACAATGATTTCCTGTAGTTTTTAATTAAAAACTTATACGTCGAACACATAGAGCAACACGGGCCACCGGCGGTTCACCGGTGGCCCGTGTTGCTCTATGCGTCGAACATAATCAATAGCGAGGAATAATTAATATTATTAAATTTAATTAATTTTAAAAGACTCAATATCTTAACTTTTTTATTAGTATATACATAATATTATCAATTATCTGAGTCAATTATATTCTCATTATATTATAATTTAGTCAACGTATAGATGCCATACATTTTTTTTTAAGATTTTTGGCCTGGTAGCGAGGCCATGTCACACAACGTACATTAAAAAGTTTTAAATATGTTTCTGTCATTTTGACAAATTTGATAGATGACAGATATGGCCTTGATTGATGATAACACAATGATAAAGTCTACAATTTGATTTGATAATTTCTTATTCCATTCATTACATAAATGTTATAGCGATTCTGGTGCCGCAGTCCATAAACGCGCTTGCACGTGTAGGACGGTGGATTGATACGAAGCGTCAAAGATATCATATTATATCGAGTGTTTTAAGTGATTTTTTTGGTGTAAATATAAATCATGGCTGAGAAGCAAATTAAGAATCGCGTATGCATAGTGGGTTCCGGAAATTGGTAAGGATTTCATGATACAATTAATAAGTCTTTGTTTACTACGATCTTGTGTGATGACTGATGACATAACATTCTCTTCAAGATTAAAAACTAGATCTTTATCTACAGGGGATCTGCAATAGCGAAAATCGTAGGCAAAAATGCAGCACGTCTTCCAAATTTTGAAGACAGAGTTACGATGTGGGTGTACGAAGAGATGATTGAGGGAAAAAAGTTAACAGAAATTATTAATGAAACACATGAAAATGTTAAATATCTTCCAGGCCATAAACTACCGGAGAATGTTGTAAGTAAATATAGTTTTTGTAACTTGTTGTGTGCAATATTGTATGTAATATTACAGTATTATTGGGTTAGGTATTATTTTTAATTATAATAAATAGTAAACAGATTATTAAAGTCACTTTAACTTTACATTACATTTATTTTTAGTGTTCACTGCTATAATTTAGTTCTATAATAGCTATGACAATTATGTAACAATCAGATTATGTACTGTATAGGAATAATGACACTGGTATCTTGAGGTGACATTAATTAAGATAATATGTTTTAATTACCATTCACTAGGTATTTTTATAAATATTATGACACTAAATGCTATTAAAACCTTGTAGAATCTCATAAACTAATGTCTTTATTTCTGATCATTGGAAAAATAGAGTCGCTTGTTATTCATAAAAGCATATATTTATTGCCACCTACAACAAGTTCATCCTGCAAATTAGGAAATATTATATAAATAAAAGTGAATTCTCGATACCACTAGGAGCATAGAGCAGACATTTCTGTGTCTGTTTTACTGATATTTTTTTTTACGGTCAAGCCAGTCAGCCTTTTGTGCCATGCCCAACCAATTTTTTTTAAATTGTATTTCCCCGGGTTTCGATCCCAAGACCTCCGGTGCTAAACGCATCACGCTTACCACTGAGCCACAGAGGCGGTCGTATTATATATAGGCCTCTGTTATTTTGTCCAGGTTGCGGTACCGGAGCTTGTAGACGCCGCAAAAGACGCTGACCTTTTGATATTCGTAGTGCCACATCAGTTCGTCAGAACCATATGCTCCACGCTGCTCGGTAAAATTAAGCCGACGGCTGCTGCCCTCTCATTAATTAAGGTAAGTCAATATATTGGAGCAGAAAATCAGAGGCACAAGAACGAACGACTTGTGAGAAACTGTTCATCTGCCAGTATAAAACAGGGACTGAAACCGGTTAATTTTTATTTTCCAAAATACGTGTCTGACTGAGATACCGAGATATTAGTTTTAAAGAGTAATACACACTCAACTTACCACAGTATTTTTTTTCAGTAAATATAAATAAAAACGAAAGAATAATATTAACAACAACCTTTATTATACTGGTATAACTCCCATAGTAAATTAACCGGTATTCAGTCCTTGGTATAAAACATTACAGATCGACGCGGACGATTCGAATTCTTCGCAAGTTATTCGTACTAGGCAAATCACTGTACAGTTTTAATGGTGCCTCCATACACGATACGATTACACCCTGCTGACGTGCGCACTTTTATGTAAATAACAATAATGTTTTATAATCGTCAAACATATTCAACACTGCAATACACCACTAACTTCAATGACAATCTCGAAGCTTCGGCATCTACATCTACGGCTTGGAGTGGAGCTGAAATATGTGAATTCACCTTTAATGTATAGTTATAGGAAGCGATTTTTGAAAGGATTAGGGAGTGACTTTTTATGAAGTTCAATTCAGTAGTTTAGGTTTGATATAAGAAGAAGAAACGATATATCCTACACACCTTCACGTTTCGCGTTATATGGTGATCAATACAAGTTACGTTACCTTTAATCTTTACTCATGTCATGATCTAATCGCGCTGAAATTGGCGTAATTGCTCAGGTTATCATGGTGTCAAAATTAAACGGAATTTTTCACAAACAATAATAAATATTTTTACCGCCAAATTGATAAATCTAATATATAAAATTCTCGTGTCACAGTTTTCGTTGAAACTCCTCCGAAACGGCTTGACCGATTTTTACCAAATTTTATATGCGTATTCAGTAGGTCTGAGAATCGGCCAACATCTATTTTTCATCCCCCTAAATGTTAGGGGTAGTCCACCCCTAAAATTATTTTTAAATTTTGGACGAAATCTTTTTTTTTTATTTTTATAATGTGGCATTAAAAATACATACAACCCCTGCTTTTTTGTCAAAAAAATCTAGACCCGTGCGAAGCCGGGGCGGGTCGCTAGTAAAGCTCTGTAATTCTGTAACACGTTTTATAATTACACTTTTTTGGCGACAAAACCCTTTGATGCACATTGCATAGACTTAAAAAAACACCAAACTTAGATTGCCCTTTATTTATTGTGTAAAATCCTACAAATATAGGTAGTCTACATGACACTGTATGTGTTCCAATTGCCTGAGCTGGTATCGGCATTGAAACACTACATTCCCAACAAAATATTTAATATTTATTATTATGTAAATATGTCGATGACATTGAGAAACTAAACTACTAGAGCCACTCTTTATGAATGCAAAAACTAAACGATTTTGCATTCATCAAGAGTAGCTCTATATCCCTATTTATAGTACGATTGACGCTTGGCGTTGTACGCGGTCGCGGCGAGCGTACTAGTGGCCTTGGCACACGTGTTACGTGTTAGCAGTTAATCATATATTGCAAATGTATAAATATATTTTATATAAAATATAAACGTAAATAAGTGGGCTAAAGTTCTTTTTATATGTAGAATTGGTAAACGAACGTGATATAATGTCCCCAACGTGTTATCAGTAACCCAAGCACGAACAACTTGAGGAAGTCGTATTGTCGTCGAGAGGAATGATTTGTTTTTTACGATTTAACTCAAAAACCACCGATTTTAAAAATTACTAATTTTTAAAGTTACTAATACTTCACTAAGTCTAGACTCCTAGTGTCTCGTTTGGTTCCCAGTTCCGAAGTATTTCTGATAGCCTTTACCTGTATTAGAGTAGAGGAAATGGACCGTCATCTTAAAGCTATAGTATTGTAGGCGTACTTAACTAAAGTATCTCTTAAAGTAAGAAAGCAATAATACTATTCTAACAGATTGTGATACAGCCTAAGTTTAGCTGTTTCGCGTAAGACCACTCGTGAAGATAAACGAGAATACAACACCTATCCTTAATGTTGACCAAACAACAGCTATTAAACTCTTAATAAATTTCAAATATATTAATCGTATTGCTTGAACGTAAAATTTTCTTCTTTCTTCTTTTCTTTAAATACCAAACAGGAATCACTAAGCTATGTTAAGGCCATACAAATGATCAGTGAAACAGTCGCAGATTTACCCACACAGGAATTCACTTTATTTTACATGAATAATAATAATAATTCTTGGTTGGCAGGGCTTCGACATCGCCGAAGGTGGCGGCATTGACTTGATATCGCACATCATCACGAGATGCCTGAAGATTCCCTGCGCGGTTCTCATGGGTGCCAACATCGCGTCAGAGGTATGCTTTTTTATTAGACTAAGATTTCTATTATTGGGTCGTTGACGCGTTCGGTAGAACACCTGCCGTGCGCTTCGATGGGTCGTGGGTTCGAATCCCACCGGGATGAAATGTTTATAATTTTCTGTATGCATGTTTTCCCAACGTCTGGTCATTACCACCAACACAACGAAGCATCGTTCTTCGATTGAAAAACAGTGAAGTGCAAATTGCGCCTTTCGGTTTCAGTCTATGGATTTCCGAATGCTCGAAGTAAATAGTAGGTCGTCAGCGCATCATTGACTGATGTTCTGTGACCACCATCCAGTGAACCTCATGCTCGTTTTTTCATATCTAACATAAAAAAAAGAACTGTCAAAATGTATTTCTATGGAGAAAATTTGGTTTGGCAAATACTAAAACTAGATTCAAATCTGACTCATGTCTTGAAATACTTAGGGTTGATTTTTTTTAAATGTCAGATATTGATGGTCCAATATGAAGCTCACTCAATATCAAGTGATAACATTGTTATCAACAACATATTTAACAGTGATGAACTTATGCACCGGCGACCTAATTTTTCTTCGAGAAATCGGAAATCATAGACATAAATCGTAACTTCTAAACTACACATTACACCGTCAATTTATGAATGGTGATTAGTTATCCAAATAGAATATCATTTTTCTACCAGTTGTTTAATGCATACATTTTAAAAGTATAACAAAGTAGAAGAAGCGAATGTGGTATGCAAGGATCGGAGCATATGGAATTCCGTGATCTCTGCCTACCTCAATGGGAAAGAGGCGTGATGTATATGTATTATGTATGTATTTAAAAAAGGGCTTAAAATATTATTCACAATGCGGAGAATTTACTTATATTTTATATTTACATACACTATTTTATCTCATTTATACTTTCCAAGTAAAGGTCACATTTATAAGTAAATATTTACAATTGAAATAATAACTACTGCTGCAATCATAAAATGTTGAAAAATATTCGCAACAAGGCAAATAATTCACCGCCATTAGTCTATTTATATTCCGCTTCACCTTGGCAGTGTGTTACGTTAAACAAGATTATCAAGGGTTAACTCAGTTTTTTTTAAAATTAAAAGTAGTGTGACAGCCCTAGAAAGCTAGTCGGTAAAAACTGGTCGTGCGTATGTTTTTACAATAATACTGATAAATTTCCTGAAATAATTGTATCGTACACATCGATAATTGTTTGTTTCGTAATAATAATATTAAAATGTATATTTTACGCAGTCAATTTTCTGAATCTTGAGCTAGAGAGAGAGTTATTTATATTTACCGTCATAAACTTACAATTCATACTCAGTCCAGCTTGATCTTACATTAAATTGAGTAAAATAAGAGGTGACACAAGTCAATGTGTTTTTCCATAGGGAAAAAATTAATTGACAAGTATTAGATAGATTCTAGATACTAGATTCAAACCTGAATACAGACCTTAGTTTTTCTTAGCAATACTACGTACATAATATTAGACATTATAAGCCCTCTCACTGATAGGGCATAAATCTGATTAATATATACAAAAAAAATCGCTGATAATGAATTCTATTCGTGAAAGTATTTTTAAAATAGGTGGAGTAGTTTTTGAGTTAAATCGTTACAAACAAAAAATCTTTATTCTTTGTAATATTAGTTTAGAATTTAGATTATCAGCGTAAGGGACTGAGAAATGTGTCTGTCTCAAGCAAACACAGCTTGCCCTTTAATTGTAAAATCGTCGTGATCGTAGAACATCGACGGTTCTGATTTTTTACGGTTTTAGTTTTATTGCATAAAACTATCTGACTAATTATCAAACTCCATTTTTTTATTTGTTCTGTTGATAAAGACAACGTATGTAGACAGTTCAAAATTATACAATATAGAACCGTAAAGGAGATTCATGTTATGACTAATACAATAGAACTAAAATCGTAAAACAATCAGAACCGTCGTTGTTCTACGATCACGACGAAATGTTATAAATACAGGTTGCGGAGGAGAAATTCTGTGAGACGACGATCGGTTGTCGTGACGTGATGCTGGCGCCGCTGATGAGGGACATCATACAGACTGAGTACTTCAGGGTTGTGGTGGTCGATGATGAGGACGCGGTGGAAATCTGTGGAGCTCTTAAGGTAAGAATAGCGCGTAGCGACATCTACATTTAACAAGAAGATTTCTCGATTTCTGAATCGCGCTAACGATGTTTCATCAGAGACAACTACTGAAGACCAAAACATGTTATAGTAATTGAGCGAATCATACAAACCTTAAACTTGAGAATTCACAAAGACTCAACTTGTAATATATGCAAGCTAGAGCTGAAAATTTCATCCAACTTCTAATATTAAAATAACGAAATGAAAACTAAATACAGGCCAAAACATCGAAGGGACTACTCATATTTGGTCGTATAAACCGATAGTCGTAAATAACCGTTGATGTTGTTCTTACCGATGTCGTCATAAACGGTTTTAACTGTAGTACCAAAACATCTTATTTTAATCGGAAATAGTGTAGCTTTCTATATGGCAAATGAGTTTTCAAATAGATTCAATAGTTTTAATAACAAACCTCTTCATAATTTTAGTATCGACATAGATTAATTATTATTATAACAATACATTCTCCTTATCAGGATGTCATGTACATATGTTAATCTCTGTTTACTAATCTTTATATTTCAGCTTTATGATAACATAAACTAGTTATTGGCATAATGTATTTTGTTCCGTGTTCAAAACTACTGTTGCTATGAATTAAAATATTGAGTTAAGTATTATCACTGCTGCAAGGGATTGCAGTGTTTGACATTAATTTCAACGTGATACCTCCATGTATTCCTGATAAAAAGGGTCTTGACAGACAGACAGACGGTCAACGAAGGGATCCTATAAGGTTTCCGTTTTTGGTACGGAGTACGGAACCCTAAAAAGCATAATATTTTATAATATTTTGACGGGCTCGTTGGCACGTTCGGTAGAACACCTGCCGTGCGCATCGGTAGGTCGTGGGTTCGAATACCACCGGGACCATATGTTTAAAATTTTCTGTAAGCATGTTTTCCCCACGTCTGGTAACTTCGGGCATAGATCGGGTGGAAGGAATATCGAGATTCCGACCCCTTAAGGAACCACTGTTCATAGATGTAAAAACCGTGAAGTGCACATTGCGCGTTTCGGTTTCAGTCAATAGATTTCCGAATGCTCGAAGTAAAATGTAGATCGACAGCGCATCATTGACTGATGTTCTGTGGCTGAGGTACCTACCATCAAGTGAACCTCATGCTCGTCTGTCGATATCTAACATAAAAAAAAAACATAATATTACCCTTATTAGTTGTACATACTCGTGTATCAGAGTTAGCATTAAAGTACATTTTTTTTTTTTTCTATGGATTACGCCAGAGTTAAAGTGAGGAAATGGTTTCTACAGAATATAGTAGCAGTTGGCGCCGGTTTTGTTGACGGCCTTGGCTTCGGTGACAACACGAAGGCCGCTGTCATCCGCCTGGGTCTCATGGAGATGATCAAATTCGTGGACGTGTTCTACCCTGGTAGCAAACTCAGCACCTTCTTCGAGTCTTGCGGAGTTGCTGATCTGATTACCACTTGTTATGGTGAGTATAGAGTGTACAGTAGAACAGTAAATTAAATAATCTTATGTCAATTCAATACTGAAGACGTGACCAATCTAACTACAGTAGAATCTCACTAATCCGGCACTTCAGTAGTCCGACACGTCCAATAATCCGACACCCTCCGCCCGCGCCTCATATAAATTGCACAAAAACAGACCTCAATTAAGGAGGATAAAATGTTTGTAATTCGGAAACATTCGGACTTCGCTCGCTTTACCGTTAGAAAAGTAGCGGGCACCTACATGTGATATTTTACATAAAAAACAATTCAAGTGTTGATACAAAACACACTCGAACACATGTTAGATCACTTCGTGTCAGTAATCCGCGCCAATGCGATAACACTACATAATAATACGTGTTATATCGGCCTAGTAACTATTGCGCTTGATATTGACGGCCTGTTTATTACGCGCACCTGTCGGTTTCGACCTTCGCGGGGATTGACTCGTTTTTGGGTGGGAACCGGTAGGAATATCGTTTTTTTTGCGTTTGAGTTTAAGTTTTCGAATATTCCAAGTTAAAATATAAATGGATCAGATATGTTTCGTTGATGATGCTGAAATCAGATATTAAAACCAGTGGCGGGACCACCATACGAGCCCAAACGCCTGTTTTGCCTTATTAATGCATTAAAAATAAATATAATAATGTTATTAGTTATATATAACTTATACGATTACGTAATTATATAAATTATATAAATATACAAGTAATCCGCCCCGGCTTCGCACGGGTGCAATGTAGATGTAGGTACTGTAAGTAAAAAAACTATGTTACTCGCTGATACGATATTTGCAGCACGCATTCTGTTAATGTTATGTCAAACGCCATAAGGTTACATCAAAAAAGTTTGAATTGTAAAAGCGTTACATTAGAAATAATTTAATATGGTGGTTAAGTATTCTTAAATTTTATAATTTTCCGCGCAATTTTCTTATTTTTTTCTAAATTATTTTTTCATAAGAACCTTCTCCTGACAATAACAAACACAACAAAAAAAGAATGAGCGAAATCGGTCCAGCGGTTCACGCGTGAGGCCGTGACTAAAGTAAATAGGGATTCATTTTTATATATACGTATATACATAAATAAACACGTATTATGTTCGTCGGCAAGACGGGCTTATGGGGTTTGTATGGTAGTCCCGCCACTGATTAAAACATCTTCCGAATATCCACTGTTGTGCGATTCCTTAGACACTTTCTGACAACCAGAACTACTATGTGGAATACCTGTCGCCAGCGGTTTTTCCGACTTGGAAACCTTCAAGAAACAAGTCTTTCATAAAGGTCGGCAATGCACATGCTTGCCTTCTGGTGATGCAGATGTCTATGGTTCATGATCACTTACTATCACATGAGCCACTGGACCGTTTTGCGTTATTATTCTAATAGCAATCCGCCCTGGCTTCGCACGGGTGCAATGTAGATAAAAAAAAGAAATGAGATGAAAGAATAGCACTCGCTGATAATGTAGCTTTCTATTGGTGATTTTTAATTTTAGTTCCAGTAGTTTTTGAGTTAAATCGTAAAAAACACATCGCACTGCTATTACAATAGTGTCGTAACTCGAAATTTGTCGAATTCGATATTTGATCATTAACAGATACATAATTTCTTCCTCTATCCGTCAATAAGACCGTTGTAAAAATAGTGCAAGAAACGACTCCGAAATGGCGTTGTACGTCACTATACATGACTGACCGGTTGAGATATTGGCGCCTGCAAAACCGCGCCATTTTTAGTTGCATTCCTGACGTATCAATTATGAACGTGTCGCAGCTATCGTCGACCGCATCAATTCTAATTACTGCAGTATTGCTGACTCAGGTATGTAAATTTGCTTTTTACTAATTAGAGTTAATACATTGAAAAAATCAAAACGCACATATTATTTTAAGTTACTTCACTATAATTGATTCATACTATCGTAAGTTTAGATAATTATTTAAACTTAGAACATTCTTGTTGGTTTATTTAGTAGTTTTTGACATAATACATTGTTGGTGGATCATAACTTTTATGGATTTTTTTGGTGTATAATCTTTAAAATATAGGTATTTCATGTTCATAGCTTACTTAGTTGAATATAATAGTTAGATAAATTTACAGTAATAGCAAAATAATCAACGATATCTTGTATAAATTAATTTTTTTTAGTTGATACGGTAAAGGTGATTTTTTTATGTTGTTTACTTTCCACTCAAAAACCCAATTGTTTTCGTTTTAGATGAATCATGCAGAGAACTCGATTGTTACTAATGATGGCGAAGAAGTCAGCGTTTGTTGTGCAGCCAGATAAGTAGAACGAGATTTCGAGCGAGGAGGCCCTCTTGTTCTTTTTTTGAATCGCCAACAGAAAATCCGGTTAGTACTGGCAACGAACAGCCAAAGGATGAAAACCATGGGCCTTGGGCAGCTAAACTACCAGTGGCAACGATTGAGTTGCGATCATCAAACTCATCGCCTTCGATACTAAATTCAGTACTACAAGAAATCGATAACAACGTAGCACCGAGTACCTGCGGTAATGCCGCTTCAGTGAACGAGAAAATATATTTTATTTCACCTCTGCATTCTGGTGAGTGTCTGCGATAATTCCGATTGCGACCCAAATTTTTCCCATTACTTCGCACTCGATCTAGAAGCTCCAGCAGCTCCAGTAGCTCTAGCAGCTCCAGTAGCGCCAGCAGCTCTTCTTCGAGTTCCAGTGGATCTTCGAGTAACTCGGATAAGGAAGCTTTAAGTCTAAACCCCGATACTGGTTCAGATGTTCAAGAGGTTTCTAAGCCCATGGCTTCTTAGGGAAGGCAGAAAGTAAAGCAGGATAAAAGAGAATACGTGATCCAACGACTTGGAAAAGCAATTTAGCGAAAATACTTCGAAACACTGGTAAATAGTACCAGTTCGCGTCCAAAAAACCTGTGTCTGAAAAGAAGATAGGTCCTCCATGGGATGGAGAAACATGTTATTGTTTGTAGTTTAAAATGACTGTTATTTTCTGTTAACTAACATTACATATTATACGTATAGTAGTAGTAGTACATTTAAGCTTAACTTTTTTAGATTTTTTAATAAACGTAAAATAGATACAAAGTGTCTCTTTAATATTAAGTTTTATTTTGTAACTACCTCAACATAAGTTTTCAATTTAATTGTGTTTATGCAAGCAAATAAAGTTAAATCCATGACGCAACTTCAATTAATTTCATATAAATTTAATCTGACAAATCATCTAAAATTGTAGTAACAAAAAATTTTTTTTCAATAAGTACTCAACTAAAAATGATTCAGTATTTTAGCATATCTTTTCAGAACAATACTGTGTCAACTAAAAAATCTCTGATTTCTCATTAACAGTGACCTATTTTTATTATTTTGTGAGTATGAATGTGCTTTGGATTAAACAAGAAAAGGTATGGTATCCTTCATTTCAGAAAAACTTGAACAGGAAGTCTAAAATCAGTTTTTTGCTATTTCTGAAAAAGTATACATTTTGAGTTACGACACTATTGTAATAGCAGTGCGACATCTTTACTCTTTGTAATATTAGTATACATTTTTTTTTAACTTAAAAATTAGTTCAGCGTTTGACCACTGTTTCACCTGATCTTAAGTGACAATGTGGTCTACGATGGAGCACGCTGATCTAAAAAGAGCCTATTCACATTCCTCTTGAATATATCCAGATTATACCTTGTAGGGAAGACAGAGCCCGGAAGAGAATTCCAATCCTAATCCTAGATAAAAAAGAATGAACTGTCTATTAGCAAATTCTGAATTTAAATATGTAACGGTTTCTCTGGGGTAAGAACTTCTCTTACCCCAGAGAAACCGTAACAAGCCTATAAGGCCTGTGCTTCATGTAAATCTTTGTTCTTTGCTAATACTGAACTTATACCCTATATTTTATATTGTAGACTGTTACTTTGTGTTAGTATTAATGACTGTCCAAGTGTCAATTTAACCCTAAGGGTTTACTGATTGACTCAGTAGTTCTTCAGTTTTTTTTATATATAATATACATTAAACAGATTTATATATAAAGGTGGCAGAAATCGTCGCGTAGCCGAAGCGTTTGTGAAGACAGGCCGGTCTATCAAGGAGTTAGAGGATGAAATGTTGAACGGTCAGAAGCTCCAAGGACCCATCACTGCTGAGGAAGTCAACCACATGCTTGCCAACAAGAATATGGAGAATAAGTAATAGTTTGAACTACTTCATTTGAATGATCAGATTTTATTTACATATTTATTTACCAAACTACAGAGGGGTGAGCATGAACAACTATCGAAAAAGTATTCGTATCGTCGAACTGTCATTTGTATGAAATTTCAAATGATTTTCCATACAACACACAGTTTGACGATTCGAATACTTTGTCAATAGTCGTTCGTGCTAGGCCCTCTGTGTTTAAAAGAAAACAAAATGTTTAAAAGAAACAAAAAAATATTAATTTTAGTGCTACAAAAAGAGATATTGACATTTAAGAGATATTAACGAGAGATATGTACATTATTAAGTTAGTCTTAGCATTAAGAGGTAATCTATCACGGCTTACCTAACGCTATAATTGCATTCAGATAATAATTTAAGTAGTAGGAGGTAATACGCAATTCATTATTTTCAATTATAGCTCTATAAGTAGTTTTAATTGTTTTTTTATGGAACAATGTTCATGGACTGAATTGTATGTAAGCACATAATGAATATATCTCGATTCAAATCCTTATAAAGTTTTAACATTATCGTTTCGTATGTTGTGTGAACTAAAATATAAATCTAATAATAAACATTTTAGAACTTAGATTAGCCAGCACAAAGGTGCGTCTAATTTAATGCTTTCAAATAGTTGGCAAGTCCATACTGTATCTTTGCCCAGAGATCTAGTAGGGTATAATAATATACTTATTTTTAAAAACACAATACACACATATTAAATGTCAAGGGTAAAAGAATAAAAAAGTCTATAAAACATAAAATATTGCACCTTTAATGACAAACCGTTACTAAACGAAACTTAAATTATACATCAGAGCCACAATATTAATGAAAATGTTTATTTTTTATTAAAGTTAAAAGTAGTCTAAATACACGGTAATGTGAGAAAATTGAGTTTGATATTACGATATAATATATTACAATATATAATAAAGAAACTATACTTACTCAGTTTACTTTTGATTTTCTGTAGAAAAGGGTTATGTTTTAATTAGAAGAATATTTCTTTTCTGATAGATAGCACTTATGGTTCGATTCTTGAAAAATTTTAAAGGTGTACTAAATAAAATATTAAACCATTCTTTAAATAAATAAAAAGCTATTATCACAAAGAATACATTGAAGTCACGATAAATGTCTGTCTTTTCAACTTTTTTCTGGTTTATTACGCAATACATGAGAGAATGCCTTCTGGAAGGTATAATTGGATAATACATATCCATACAAAGCGTGTTGGACGATTTAAATCTTATTCCAGCTTTTTCGTTAATTTTTTGTCCATCTTATAGACTTGGAGTGATTTTATTGAATCACTCGTATAATTTCTATCTACGGTTAAGATATTTTCAACCATTATAACAACAAAAAAGTATTATATATAAATATAAATATTTATAGTGAAAATACAATAATATTACCACGTAGCTAAATTATATGTTTTATCTTTTCAGGGACGAATTTTTTGACGAGACATTTTTTATTGCGATTTGTGCATTTCATACTGATAACACTTTAATAAGTTAAAACGATTAAAAAAAAGTAAACGCATACAGGAAAATGAATGTCTACATATGTGATAAAAAAGATAATAGCCGTGTAGCGTAAATGAAAGGATTTAATTAAAATTAAACATACAATACACTACATTTTATATATACATATACTTATGTACATATTATATGTATTCCTGACGAAGTTAACAGATATACACTGTCGAGTGTTCTTTATCTGTCTTTGTTGGTATCGATATTAATTCGAAAACTAGCTATAAGTAGTAATTACATTCATAATATATCTAAGGAAAGTTGATAGAGATGCTCGCCAAATAAAATAAAAAATATTTATATAAAGATTTTCCACGGTTTTCCAGTCTGCACTTTCTTCAGACAGACTTCTAAAAACTTCATAGTATTCGTCATGATATTGTCTCGTATCGTACTTACGGACTTACACTTGTATAACTATATGTGATTAAGGTTGATTAAAAATAGACCTGGCGTACATCTACTGCCGGCGGCGCTAAGGTCAACGGTAGCATATATTGTTTCACTGTCATTGTCATACTATGTCTACGTGTTGCGATCAACCCGCCTAGCATGACCATCAAAAGATATCTCGCGGACGAGTCAAGACAAACTAAGATATAGGATATCTCGATATATCTCGACATCGACAATTTTGATAGAAAAGACATCTCGCTCGACAAATATACACATTTACTTTTGACATTAGAAGTCGAGTTTTAAGTGTATGTATCATTTTAGACCCGGAAGACATAAAGAGATAATCGATTAAAACACGAGAAAACGGTCGACAAAATTTTGTCGCGGTTATCATGCTAGGCCGGCTAAACATGTTCTATATAAAGTTATCAAATGAGAAGTGAGAACTGTTCGAGGACACTGCCAATAAACCCCATCGCTTAAACAGAAAGCTTAGGCGCTTATTGGCTTTAATCAAATTTAATGACACTAAATTTTATTAAAGTAGGATAATAATGATATAAAGACCCTTCAATTACAGTAATAATATAAATGTTAGTGTAGCAATTTTGTGAAATTTCAGTCTGAACAACAATCAAAAAAGAAATAGTTTTTTTTTTGTTTTTCTTTTATTATTTCTTATTGTCTGGCTTTTCGGCGTCATTAATCTATTTTTCATGAATCAACAACAACATTTTTGTCGCTCATATATTAATATAATATTTTTCGTTTATTCCGAACTTTAGATTACCCGTAAAGTTGTCGAATAGGGGTTATTCCTATTTGGCTGTAAGCCATTTCTCACAAAGCCCCATATGTTCCAGGTTCCCGCTGTTCACCGCCGTGTTCCGCATCTGCCGCGGCGAGCTCAAACCGAACGACTTCATCGACTGCATTCGTTCGCACCCCGAGCACATGTAAGCTATACCGAACGCTACCACGCCTACCCACTAATTACAAGTAGTTTAGCTATGGGCAACCTTTGGTACAATAGAAAATCATACCTTCATTATATTGATTTGTGAATGCCTGTGTTAAATATCCTTCTTGTTATATTGAGAACGATGGAAGGGGTTTTAAAAAGTAAAATAGCTGAATCACTACGAAGTGCTTATGCAGAGTGGATTTTAAGTTAAAAGTACAGTAATAATCTCTCAATGTATCCTTTGGAATCTGAATGTCAATGGTTTTTTTAGTCAAAAGAATTTCGTGAGCGTTAAATTGTGTGTCCATAAGTATATATGATTCTTAAGAATCTGAAAATAATTAAATTAATTTATTTAAATAAAATACTGTATACCGGATTAAAACGCGATTTATTATTTAAATTATTTATCCCGACGTTTCGGATGCTTTTCAGCAACCGTGGTCGCGGAAGACTGGAGCAGTCTCCCGCAACCACGGTTGCTGAAAAGCATCCGAAACGTCGGGATAAATAATTTAAATAATAAATCGCGTTTTAATCCGGTATACAGTATTTTATTTAAATGTGTGATACTCGCGTTAATAAAAGACAATATTAAATTAATTTATTATTTTGAATACGTTGCAAGACGTAATTGTTCTGAAGACTTCCATTTAAACTGAGATTCCGTGTCAAAGGTTGTCCATCTCTGGTAGCTATTATAGTTAGTTGTAAATAACAGCAAGGTTATGTATGTTAATATATGTATATACAGGGTGCTAGTACTTATGTTGTGCGAATAGTTGATTGTTTCCTTTATTGAGACTAGGATGACCAGATTGTATGTTAAAAAACGTAGGTATTGTCGTAAAAAGTATATGGTAAAATATTACAACAGTACATACTTATTAAAGTATGTACTGTTGTAATATTTTACCATACATACGTAAGTACATTAGTACTTACGTATATATAAATATCTAATTCATTATACTTTGTTTGAGTGTGTTTTAAAAAAAATAGAAATTATTTATTAAAATATTATAGTGTTCGGGTTTTCGAAACGTCGGGATCAGTAATAAATCGCATCATACTCCGGTAAAAGTTATTTTATTCAAAAGTGTGATACTCGCGTTAATAAAACAATTTATAGGTTTTGTTACTCTTGTACTTAAAACAATATATTTTTTTTAAATATTTCAATTGTCTAATTCATTTAAATGAAACTAATCCAACTTAATAAAAAAATATGGTCAACCTAGTCCGCATCGAATATGTTTATATTATATCCTTTAATAATTCTATATAGTGTTTATAAGTGACTAATATTATGTTATGGACATGTTAATGATGTATTACTGACACCTGTTGCATTATTGGATAGATAGCGTTATTTGTTTCCCAAAATGGAGTTTATCTTTTATCTAGTGTGTAGGAGTGATCGAGTATGGAGATAAATAAGTTATTAGTTTTTTAAATATACAGGTCAATCAAAAAAGCGCCTAACAAACTTAAGTTTAGGAAGACGTGTTGTAATTTTTGAATTTTAACACCTTTTCTCAATTATATGATAGTAAAGTATGTTTCTAAAATAATATCTATTTAAATATATAATATCTGTAATAAACACTGTTTTTTGTGTTTTTATATTATTTATTTAATATTTTTAAACGCCAATTTTTGGCCAAATTAAAGTTTACAATCAATGTCAAATCAAATTATTTTATAATTGTACAACGCGATCAAGAACATGGTGGCGCTTTATTGATGAAATCCTGTACGATGATTGCGAAAAAAATATATCTATCATTACGAAATGTAGTCGCGGTCTGAATAATATATGAATATAATATGACCATATTATACAATATACATGAAGCTTAGATCCAAGCTGTTACAATATTGATAATTATATCATGAAAACCTCTTCAAATATACACTTTAAACTTTAGTTTCTGTTAGGGCGATAAAAACAGTAATTCAATTTAATTGATGCGACTGGTTCTTGTTATTGTTTTGCAACCATCAATCACATTTATTGATAATAGACTCATATGAATAAATATATTTTAAAAAGATGTTATTTTCTGCTACAAGGTCTTCGCAATCATTGTATTATAAGTTAGAGGCTAGACTTTAGATTAACAAAGTACATATTTTAATTAGTTTGTAATTTAATATCGCAGTTACTGCCTTGAGAGTTATATTAAATAATGTTATGAATTAGATGTTTTTATTTGAATCCTAGTTTATATAGGCTGTCATAGCGTTTAACTTTAGATCTAATGTACGTTTAAATTTAACTAATCCCGATTTACAGATTCGCTCCTAAGAACATAAGCATTTACTAACGAAACGTATACATTGTGATGTGGCCCATCTGCTTTATATTTTTTTAACCGTATTTTTTGCATGAATTGTTTTTTATTGTTATATTTTTGGCGTGATTTTATGCATGCGTTTTTGAGAATAAATTTCCTTTTGTGATTGGTTTTGTTTAATTTTAGTTGAGAATGAGTAAATAACTATCATTTGTAAGGGGTTATTCGTAATGAAGCCAAACTTTAATCAAACAGCTAGATCATAGATGTGATCACATTGAGTATTGTGAGTTCGTTTTTTTAAAACTCCATTGCTTGTATAATCTACAGCTCATTTATTTTACGAGTAACCCCTTAATCTTTTCATTTATCATGTTGTAATTTTTAACCAATATTTTAGGAAACAGCTGGCACCCAAATGTTCTCTGTGACCTGAAATGTGAAGCGCCCACGATTGTCCGTCATTGTGACAGTTGCGTTTTCCCGCGCTCTCACCTGTCAAACGAGTGTCAATAAGCACTTTCCATCGCATTTTGCAAGAATCATTTTTTATTTTTAATGCATTTATATTTTGTTATGGATAGATATTATTTTAATTCTTGTTTTTATTCAATTTCAAGCAATAGATAGTGTGGTATTATGGATTTCATATTCATATCTAGGGGTTTTTACGATATATAAAAGGGTATTTTAAACATAATTTTGAATAAAAATAATAATCGTCTTGTAATATTATTAGTTTGTGCATTTCAACTACATGTTTGTTATTCTAATTTGTTTTTTTTTATTGAAAAATCATACTAGTTTTGGCTTTCTATGCATTTATTTTGACATCAATATAAAAATTCATTTAAAAATTGAAATATAGGATGTCGTAGAATTAACGAGCGAATTTTTTAACAAATTGGATTTTAACTTTAAGATATTTTTTTACACTTATTAATTACTAAGTAGTTTCATTGGCCTAAAGTTTAGAAAAGCGAAATGAATTTTAGGAGTTTGTGTGTCGTTAGAACTTTTTGGGTAGCTCCATACTATCATATAGTCATAGGTATAATTTTTTAAAAATAAAATAAGGGCAATCTGTATTCGTATAAATGAATATTTTGAGTTTCAATGCCTTACTTGGTATATTATTGTTATTAAATGGATTGACTTATTTATTATATATTTTAGAACTAAAAGTCGGGTACTTACGTAATGGTTACAGGATGCATTTTGAATGCTTAAAAATATAATGAGCATAATAGTTGGTATTCATTATCATGTCACCATTTTTAACAGGTTATGTACAAACTGAAGATGTATACATAAGAAGTGATTTAGAACAGTCATTATGTAAATACTTCTGATCATTATGTATGAGACTTAACTTTATGTTCACGCATACATTTAGAACAAAATAGTAAAGTATAATTGAAAAAAAAAATGTACCTGAAAGTACTTTACGTTTATGAGAAATGAATTTTATTATTGTTGGATATCTTTGACCTAGAAATAAATTTAACTTTTGACAGATTTTAAATAGATATGCTCCTAATAATTTATCTTAAACTCAATAATATATTTATTCTAATAAGAATCAATTCAAATTCACTTTTGAATCGTCCTATATTTCAAATCTACCATGGTATTAGAATATTTAAAATTATTCCTAGGTTAAAATAATATCTGAAAATCGGCCTTTTATAAAACGGATTCATAACATAACCCTACCATCAGTTTTTAATTTTGTATAACATAAACAGTGATCATATCAGTTAAAAAAAACAGAAGCCGTGAGCTACAACTGGGAATACTACGTTGTCTTTTCGATTTACGATGTTTCCAATATTCCCTGTGAAAATATAACAATGAGGGTACCTTTTCAGGATACGAGTTGTTAGAAAATCCCATTGCAGTATTTGTTAGTTGAGGTAAGGCAGGCTTCTGTTTTTGTCGCTTCCATGTGTGTCATTAAGTAATTATATCATTTTACACAATACTGTCTTATTATTTGTACCCACGTAGCTTTGAGCGAGGTAAGTAAGATCGATTACTGCTACGAGTAGGTGTTTGTTGCAATTGGAATAATTCTTGTTTTTTTAAGAGTATGCTTGCTATTGGATCCCAAATATTTTGAGGATTTATTGTAGATCTTCGACAAAAGAGGAAATATCAGCTCAATCGGCAAAAAATACTCAACTCAAAAATTTTAGAATTTGCTTCCGTTACTCGGAGATTTGGATGATGCTTGAAAGAAAGTAAAGTGTAAAGAATGGATATAATTATTTGCCTTGTTTTCAAATAATTTTAGTAACTTAAGCACAGTGCACGTAAAAATGTTGCCAGCTAGGACGTAGTGTCTGTTCAGTTAATACTAAATACTAATTAATGCTTTTTCTTCTTAAAAATGCTTATTCGAAACTGCTCCACAAATAATGTTCCATTAATTTATGTTTATATATTTTATTTTCAGGGTAAGAGTGTAAATCGCAAGCCATAGCTGTGTACTTTGAACATGACAATAATTGAAAATATGTATGCCTGGTTTCGTATGAGTATAAAATCCCGTTGGAATTGTTTGAGTGCACTAGTTGGCTGTGTAAATCTGTTACTACTTGACGCTCAAATAGATAGTGAATTTATAGTTAAATTATCAAGAATACATACATATTTTTGTGATTGAGTGATCCCTTTTCCCTTAAAAAAACAAGTAGTGTCTGAGAACTCTTGGCAGCTGCGAGTGCTCCATTTTCGTTTGGAATATCGGATTCGTATCTGTAGGATGCAAAGCAGCATCTGGATATTCTGCCATCAAAATAGTGTAATCTGGTAACTCAACAGTTAAAAGCGAAGCACGCAGTTTGTATTATTATTAACTGATTGAGTTAAAACTGGCGAATAGAAAATACCCTTTGGAGGTTACTGCATCTGTTAATAGAAAAGCAAATATTTAAGTATTAACGATGGGTTTATTCTTTCCTCGATAATAATCTTTGTTATCTGTTGTTATTCATAATAATAGTTAATCTCCATAATGTCCCTTTTATTTGAGACCAATAATCATGCTATCTTGCTCTAAAGTTCTTAAATACAGAATGGTACAGTGAGAGGTACTGATTTTGTGTATTATTTATTGCTATGTAATTCCAAGTACAAATTAATTTATAAAATTATTACCTAATGTAATTTATTATATAAGTATATTATAGATGATCACCAATATATATTTATGTAGATTAAATATAATATATAGCAATATTGTATGTTATTTATTTATTTATGTAAAACACTATGTAGTTTATTTAGGTACAATATTTGTCTTAGATACGTAGGATTCTGTTTGCCTGGTTATTAAAGAACTCCCTAACTAGATATTTCGTTTTTTATTGTTATCTTTAACTATCAGTGCATGCAGGTAGTGCGTTTTAAAGAGGCCTAGTAGGAACAATTTACGAGATGCATTGACCCGGTACGTAAACGATTCTTTTATAGTTTATTTAAATTTACGTTTGCTTGATAATAATGTAAATAAAATAAGCAGTGGCGTAACTAGAGAGAAAAAAAAATATCGCAATAACAGTTAAATCGTAACACCTCCCGCTCTTTCCAAAGCCCAGGGGGCCCTGGTGCACTGTACCACTTTGCCATATCTACGCCACTGAAAATTAGTACTGTCTCGGTTACGAAAATGCTGATGATTCGGGAATTCGGAGAAGAATACTCAGTTAGGGGTCATCCATAAAAGGGTAGGTATGGGGTCGTTGAAGTGTGACATTCTTAACAAGGGGAGGGGGTATCCTAAGCTTCGTGACGTCACATGACAATATTTAAAATATTGAAACGCGGAACTTTATCTGTATAACAAAAACCTTAAAAATAATGCAAAATGTGTGACGTCACACTAGAGGGGTGGGGGACTGTTAAATGGGGGGGTGGGTATAAAAAAAATCAAAATTCATGTGACATAATTTACAGATTGATGATATGAATAATTCGCCTATCCTAATATTGTCGTATGGGAAAATCGAATACAATTAATTTATTGAGGTTAAAAAAGAGATTTCTAAGTATAACATACTTAAGAAAAACATAAGTAAGTGTAATTAAATGTATTCAAAAGTATTTTTTTCCAGTTTAAAAAATGATTAGTATGTTATGTAAATTCGAATATATTTTATTTGCCAAAGTTGTCCAACTTTAAGTGCGGCAAGAAATTTCGACCGGTGTATCCAAACTTTTGGGCGGTAGTGTATAATGAAAAATAAATTAGACCTAAATCAAACTATTTAATAACATTAACAATTCACTATAAACTTTCTTTTATCTAAAGAAACATTTTTTATATAACCATTATAAAAATCTAGTGCCGATATTTCCCTCTTCCCCAATATCCTGAGGGACTTAAAATAAACATATCTATTGTCTTTGCACAATATTCTTATTGCATCTCTATTTTTGCAATATTCGAGACTCCCAACTGGTTTGTTCTCAATTTCCGATTCGTTTTTAATTAGAAAAGCGTTGAATAACTTCATAGTTTTGCCTCTCAATGTGGTTGATAGAGGATATAGACCATATATGGCTCTGTAAAGGTTGTAGACTTGTGCCGCCGACATCTCTGACCATCTCACTTCACTTATACTTTTGTTTATTTTCTTAGCTGAAATAATAATAATAATAGTAAAATTTAATCTCATTTGATGTAAAAATAGAAATCAAGGCAAAAAATAAATGTATTTTTAATTGTGTTGATATAAATGAAATATGATATTTTGTTTGTTTTTAAAGAATAAACTTAAAAACTCATTTTAAAAATTCTTTCACCAATAGAAAGCTACATTATCACTGAGTAACATAGGTTATTTATTGTGTATATATTACATTACATTTAGGGCGTGTTTCTAGTATTTTATAAACTGACAATTATAACCTATATCCCAACATCAGTGATTGGCCGATTACATGGTGATGTAAACTGAAAACACTAGAAACATTGGGGTAGATAATATATGGAATTAAAACTTTGAATAATTAAAAAGATATTCATTTATATTAATATATAAATGAATATCATTCCGCATAGAAACAATCGAGACATAGTTTTAAAGTAATAAGAATTTCTACTGCAACATGGTTAAGCACAGAGAAAGTCAATTCAAAGATATCTATTTAATGGATTTCACCTGCATCCTTGTGCAAGAAGAATTGGGGAACTATATTCCAGAATTAAACTTCAATAATTTCAAAAATTGCTTTGGTACATTGCTTCATTGACAAATTTATAAGTATAATATATATTTACCATAAGTAACACCTTCACTACTCTGAGGCTGTGCATTATCCAGACTAGCCGGCAGCAATCGCAAGCAGTCTATGAGCATCTCTCCTCCAATATCTGATAGCTGCTGGGTCAGGTCTGGTAAAAGAATGTCTTCAGGTACAGGAACTACTTTCTGACTTATTATTTCACCTGAAAATGCGAGTTTACAAAAAATACATTTTCTATTTAATAGACACTTCCCGTAACCACACTTGTAAAGCACACAAACTAGTATAAATAATATAATGAATAAATGTTTAAATCCAGTAAAATATATTTCATATGAATGTGTGATATTTGTAAGAAGTAAAAGAGGAATATAATAGAATTCAATATTCACTCATTATGAGTATAAAGTAGAATAATTAACTCCCTTATAACTAATATAATGTACACCATATCATGAGAATGTTAAGAGATAGCAATGAAAGGATCAGTAAATAGAGCTTTAACATTAAGAAGCAATGAGTTCTAATGCAAAATAATTTATTCTAACCATAAATACAATTCACAACTTCTAATTCACACAAGCTTTTAAACATCTCAATTTTACCTACTAAAAATCCAGAATGTTCGACAAAATAATTTTTAGTCTATGATTTTTATGACCCTTTTATACCACTACTGGAATATAAAACTACAATAACTGATTGTTAATCAATATTTATAATTAATCTGTTACATACCTACATCAAATTTATCCGGTTTGATTCTCATAAGAGATACTCCAGTCACTTCATCTCCATGTAGCAAGGTGTGTATGATGGGTGCAGCCCCTCTCCATCTTGGTAATAAACTGGGATGTACATTCACCATTCCCCTAGAGTTAATAAGGAATGGTAAGAGGATCTCCTTTATAATTTTCATTGCTTTAATTTAAAGTTTAACAGCCTTATTCATAAACATATTGCTGGCTTCGGAGAACAAAATGATGACTGCTTTACATTTATATGGCAATTATCATTTTGTTCTCTAGAACCGGCAATATTATAAGCTTGATATAGTTAAAATATGTTTTGCCTCGCTCTATCGAATATAAAAAGACTACAGAACAAAAGAAACAAAACATATTTTATTTATATCAAGCTTATAATATGTTTATGTATAAGGCCGTAAGAGTTTTAAGAATGCTTATCTCCTCTAGAATCTTAATAATAATCTTAATTGTTAATCACCTAAGTTGTTGCAAGTACAGAACCATTGATATCAAGATATAACAAATAATGGAAATAATAGCTTTATTTTGATTAACATCTGATCCAAATATGATATTATACTTAAAATAACTGTTTGTAATACATAATGAAATAGCGCAGAGTTTTACAGTTCTTTTATATCTACACATGGTAACAATACAGATATATTACCACTTCTTCTTGTTCCAGCCCTGTTCCCTTTTTTACTTAAGGTTGGCACAGCAATTTTATTACCATTTAATAATACTGATCTAATTACAACTACCTTTAAATAAATATCTAATTTATTATTTGTATGGTCAATAAAATTAGCGTTTTCGATTTGAGTTTTGAAAATAATTAATGTTTACACATTCTGTATTTATCTATCTGAATTTATCAGAATTTACATGGAATTCAAAAGTGAATAATTATCGAATACTTACAATGGGAATTTATCTAGAACATCCTTCTTTATTAAATGTCCAAAAGCTACAATCAAGCCGATATCATATTCGGCTTCTTGAATATTTAAGTTAGGCCATGTCAATATTTTTAAGTCTTCAGTATCTGCAAATTTTTCAATAATGCTCTTCTTTTTTGAACTATTAGCAGTGACTATAGCCAATCGATTAATAAAATGTTCAGATTTCCTGTAAAATATATACCTTATTAGTTCAATACTTCAGTAAATATGAAAAATATAAAGTGAAGTTACTTTACCTTAAATTATTTATTCTGCGTAAACTATTAAGTCCAATTGCATCGGAACCAAAAAATAAAACATTGTAAGGATTTCTAGTACTATATTTTCTTAAATATAAACATGTTTCTCTAAAAATCAGTATTTTTGGTTTTAATGAATTAAGGTTAACTATTTTGAATGTCATTTCTTCTTTAATAATAAATGTCAAAGTCAAAAATATGTAATTGTGACAGAGTTGCATGACTGCCAATACTCCAGAGTTAATAAGTCGCGTAAATATTATATAACATATCTTTTAACTTTTAAGCAGCAACATTATAGCCGAACATAATACATAATATTATAACATGATGATCTTATAATATGTAAATTCTCGCACAAATAAACTTGTTTTTATGTTAGATATCGACAGACGAGCATGAGGTTCACTTGATGGAAGATGATACCTCAGCCGCAGAACATCAGTCAATGATGCGCTGTCGACCTACTTTTTACTTCGAGCATTCAGAAATCCCTGACGAATAGACTGAAACCGAAACGCGCAATGTGCACTTTAATTTCCATCTATGATCGGTGGTTCTTTACCCTGTAGGAATTTCGATATTCCTCCCACCCGATCAATGCCCAAATTTACCAGACGTGGGGAAGACGTGCTAACAGAAACTTATAAACATGTTATCCATTAACAAATTCAATCATTCGTACCATGGCATGAGTTGGAGTTAGGGTAATACCACCAACAAGGCATACATGAAGCTAGACTACCCCTGATTTACATAAAGCTAAGGGTTACCAGGAAAATAGACAATTCAGAATCAGAAGTTTCTGACTTTTAGTCTAAGCGAGACTTAATATGATATTGTTTTACATATAAGGGAATTTTCTGCATCGTACAACTATTCTATTAGTTTCAGTTCCATAAAAAACGTAGATTTGCTGGTTAGTTGCGTTTAAGATAGGTGTCACTAACTTTTCAAATTAAATACCTAGTTTTTTATAGAGGAGCAAATAAGAATAACACGGTTGACGGGCTCGTTGGCGCGATCGGTAGAACACCTGCCGTTCGCATCGATGGGTCGTGGATTCGAATCCCACCCGGGACAACCTGTTTATAGTTTTCTGTAAACATGTTTTCTCCACGTCTGGTAACTTTGGGCATTGATCGGGTGGGAGGAATATCGAAATTCCGACCCGATAACGAACCACCGTTCATAGATGGAAAAACCGTGGAGTGCACATTGCGCGTTTCGGTTTCAGTCTATGGATTTACGAATGCTCGAAGTAAAAATTAGGTCGACAACGCATCATTGATTGATGTTCTGTGTCTGAGGTATCACCTACCATCAAGTGAACCTCATGCTCGTCTGTCAATATCTGACATAAAAAAAAAACAAATTTGTTCACCAGATGGAAAGCGAACACTGAAATTTTTCCGCATCCTTTACACCTGACACATAAATAACTGTATATGCATTATGCGTTGTTCTCCTTTGAGGTAGGAATATGATCTTTTATTGAAGGTCTCCAAATAAGGTATAGAATTGTAATAGGTATAAAAATAATTTGACGAGTTTTTAAAGGTAAACTTTATTTAATATGACATTAATACTACAATCATTGAGAAAAATAGGAATCTCTTTAGCTCAATATAACAATAAAACATACGTATATTCTATTATTTTAATACTATTTTCAACATTCATTCTACACACTAATCGAAATAAATATAAAAATAGACTAGTTTTACATAGACTTCTAGATTTTAAACAATATCTGAGATAGTAACTCATAAAATTGTAATTGATATAGTATGAAATTTAACTACAAATATACCTACTGTAATTAAATTTAACTGCAAAAATACTACCCAGACCAGTTAGTGTTACCTACTATCAAAATAAGATTATAATTAAAGTATAATATCATCAGTTTAAATTATATAAAGCTAGATTGTCCTGAAGAAGTACCCATACCATCGAAAAATAACCTAAGTAAGGTTATTTGTCGAGATCAATCCGGATTTTCATAATTGCGTGAAACTTTGCCCTAAGCCGTAAACAATCACTAATTTATGTATATCTATTAGTGATTCTATATTAGACTTGTCTATAACTTTTGGAAAATGCAGCGCAAGGGAATCTTATTATTTGGTACAAATTAATATTTTTCCTTTATATTTAACTACGGTGAAAAAAATACAGTTTCCAGCCATCTAAGATCAAAGTATACATTCAGAATTTTTAAGTTATGAGGGATGAATGTAATGAGAATAGAGCAGAATACGTTTATTCATTAGAAAGTAAATAACTAAACATTTGAAATACATGTATAACCTCTTCTGATGGACTCAGCTTGGTATGGTAAGGTTTTGGCAAGCTCACTACGCTGTTTTGCAGCCGTGGCCAAGTTCAAATGCTTATTTATGTAAATAAAGTTTGTTATGTTCATAATATATTGCACTAAGGTATGAATTTAATTAATGTGAGCGTTATTAAATAAAATAATTTTACTTTTTAACTAAGATATGCCATATGTTTGTAATTCTAAAAAAATATATCAATTGTAAAATAATACTACAATTATTTTCTTGGTTTACAATGTTCAACATTAATTAATATTATAATAATTGTCTTACTTTATTAAATAAGAAAAAGTAAACACTGGAATTATCTGAACAATAACACTATCATTAATTAAGAAGGGAATAAACAGCGAACAAATGTTATCCTATTCCTATAACATTTAAAATAGACACGTCATGTTCGTTACGAAAGTAAGACTAGACGCAACAAGAGCTTATTCTATGTAAAATTTAACACGAGCTCTTTGAAGACTTCCGACTGAAGCTTCTGGATCTCGAAAACTGTGGTTTCGTATACCAAGACGGGGGACTGACTAAGCCTTCTTCGAAACTTTTCATGCTAACGCTACCTTGCGATTTCTGCGAATCTTGCCTTTTCGAGACCTTAGAAGACAGTGTTTTAATGGCGTGATGTCCGTTTGTATCATTATGATATGGAATGTCCTTCATTTCAATTACTTCTACTTCGGTGTCGCTCATATCCTTACTCACTCTGTGTGTTTTAGTCGTTTCCATAGAGTAAGCAACACTTTTGAACGTTCCCGTCGTTCTTCGTGATTTATCTTTAAAAAGCATTTTTTGCAGTTCCTTCCGAAACTTGGGATGTGTGATGATATAAATAAACGGATCAATACAAGCGGCCGTCTTACAAAAGAGCGCTGGGATCATAGAAATAGCTGGGGTTATAACGTCTTTTTTCCCGAAAATTCCTAATAGGGTGACGATAGCGTACGGTGTCCAAGCGATGAAGAAGAGAGCAATGACAGCTATAACAAGGCCGGCTAGTTTGATTTCAGCCTTTCGTTTAGTTTGTTCCTTGACGTGTCTGGATGACATTCTTTCATCTTGATTTTTTGAGTTCATGTTCCTTGACCCTGCGACAATACGAAGGATCCTTGTATAGCAGAAACAGATGATGCAGAGAGGGAAAAACCAAGCGGCACAAAAGAAGACGAAAATGAAATAGCGAGGTGGGAGTTCTTCTGTGAGGTAATCGAAGCTGCAGCTCGTGAGGTAGCCTTCAGGGACGTAGCGGCCATAGCCGATGTCTAGAGCGGGGATGATGGAAAAGATGCACGCATAAATCCAGGCTCCGAGTGCGAAAAGCCTTGCTCGGATGGCCGTAAGGGCTCGCAGTGGTTGGAGCGGATACACGACGGCCCAGTAGCGGTCTAGAGCGATGGCGGTGAGCGTGGCTATGGATGTTGTCCCGCTCAGACCGCCCACGAATCCGTAGAACACACAACCTGCAACAGAACAACAGTTCCCTTGTTTATATGTCCAGTCTCCATTGGTATTTGATCTAGTAATAGTACGTTTAACCGTGAAGTGCATATTGCCCGTTTCGGTTTCAGTCTTTGGATTTCTGAATCCCCGAGGTAAAAATTAGGTCGACAGTGCATCATTGATTGATGTTCTGTCTGAGGTATCCATCCATCCATAACCTACCATCAAGAGAACCTTATCTTCGTCTGTTGATATCTAACATAAAAAAGTACAATAAAATTACAAAAAGCAAGTCATAGGTTCAATTTCCATTTAAAAAGATATCGGGCTGGCGCATAATTAATTCTGTAGGTAATATATAATTTTGACGTTGGATAATATACTTTTATTTTTTTCTGAAGTAAAACGAACATAATTTTCTACAGATGAAATCCCGTCAGGTAAGCGTTATATTGTTTATTAATTAATTAAGATTTTAACCATTATTTATGACACAATATGTTTTCAGTCGAAGTCTTGTGGGAAATTATACTCGCTCGTGAATAATTAAGTGGTCGGAGAATAAATTGAACCAGTTTTGTTAGTTTAACCTTTAAAAGTATACATTTGAGTTCTGCATGCATATACATTGTTTATTTTTATAGAATTCACAGATAATTCAAATTCAAAAATCATTTATTCATTTAGGTAACACAGTGTACACTTATGAACGTCAATAAAAATACATATTAAATGCTTCTAATTTAACATTTACTGCCAGTTCTCAAATCAAGGGCGTAGAACGGACCAGAAGAACCTGCAATAAACTCACCGCCACTCTTTTTAATCGCCAAGTTTTTGTTTTACAAATGTTTTGTAAGGAGCTGCAACCATTACAGCATGTGCATGATATACGTTAAATAGGTACTAGTTTATCGTAGGTATATCTGTGAATTCGTAGTTACTACTACTTTCATTCATTATAGATATTTACCTGTTTTGCCTAACGCTGGCCCGAGGTTAAACGAGTTAAAAATAAAAATGGGCGTTTTTGCCAGCATTATGAAGTCACTGAGTGCAAGGTTGGCAACCAGAATATTGCCTGGAGTACGGAGTGATCGACACCTGTAACAATATAGGAAATTTTATTTTGGCACACGGAACAACTATTGAATCTAATACTATCTCGGAACAACTAAAAAATTAACTATACTACAACTAAACATTATATTATATATTACTAGCGACCCGCCCCGGCTTCGCACCGGTGCAATGCCGATACTAAATACACTACAGAAAAACTGTTATTATTATACATATAAACCTTCCTCTTGAATCACTCTATCTATTAAAAAAAACCGCATCAAAATCCGTTGCGTAGTTTCAAAGATTTAAGCATACAAAGGGACAGAGAAAGCGACTTTGTTTTATACTATGTAGTGATACAGAGGAAAGATTTGTTAGTATGTTTGTTTGTTAAGATTTAACTCAAAAACTATTCGACCGATTTAACCGTTAGAAAGCTACATCTTCACCGAGTAACACAGGCTATATTATTATTTAGGGTTCCCTACTAAAACTTAAATAATATAACCAAAAGTGTAAAAAATGTTGTAAAATCTCTGGATCTACCGAACCGATTTTAAAAATTCTTTCACCAATAGAAAGCTACTATTCCTATTATCAGCGAGTAACATGGTTTTTTTTGTGTATAGTACATCTACATTCCATCCGTACGAAGCCGGGACATCTTACTAGTTCAATATAATCCGGGATACCCATTTCTTTTTATCTAATCTCTCATCTCTTAAGTGAATTTCCGAATCCCCTAGTAGGGCATGGTGTGGATTCATTTCTGTGTATCTGACAGATCATTTTTCTTTAAAGGCAAATCGGTGATCAGCCTTCTATGCCCTGCTCGTAACATGTTTTTAATCTTGTTTCCTCGGGATTCGAACCCGGGACCATCTGTGACAAACCAACGCGCACTGAGCCACTGAAGTTTATAAACTATATTTTTTGACCTAAATCTTCGAATACATTGCAGCAAGAGTGGTTTTGGGCAGTTTGAACAATGACAGGTATTATTTAATGAAAAACTAAACCAATATCCTACAGAATAACATGAGAATTCACTATTATAATTTTGATTAAAGATTAATCTATATTATACATTGTAACTCTATATCGAATACCTTTATCTTTCTTCTGAACTTATTATCAACGAATCTTGTTCCAATATTGAAAGGAGATTATAAGAAATATTTCAATATTTATTATAACCTAGTCTTTGATAAAATGTTGGAGAAATATTTTTTAGATCAGCGTTAATATTGAATATTATATATTGGATAAGTCTGAGTATATCTTGTAAATTTTTCCGTTTGGAACTATTTGGAATAATGCTCCAGTAATGAGTCATTTTTTCCACTTATTCCAGAGAAGTAAACGTAAGTAAGTAAATATGTTTTTTTTTATCCAACAGTTATAAGGAGTTTAAGAAAATATTTAGTTTCAGGCATTTCAAAACTTAAAATATTAAATAAATAAACCGTCATAATTTTATTCATTCAACGGTAAGAAAGGGTAACTTCAACAGACCGCTAACTTTTTAAAATAATAAAATCTTTGAAAAAGCCTTTTCATCTTTTTTTTTTTTATGTCATATATCGACAGACGAGCATGAGGCTCACTTGATGGTAGGTGATACGCCAGCCATAGAACATCAGTCAATGATGCGCTGTCGACCTAATTTTTACTTCGAGCATTCGGAAATCCATAGACTGAAACCGAAACGCGCAATATGCACTTTACGGTTTTTCCATCTATGAACGGTGGTTCGCTACCCGGTCGGAATTTAGATATTGCTCCCACCCGATCAATGCCCGAAGTTACCAGACGTGGGGAAAACATGCTTACAGAAAATTATAAGCATGTGCTCCCGGTGGGATTCGAACCCACGACCCATCGATGCGTACGGCAGGTGTTCTACCGAACGCGCCAACGAGCCCGTCAAAATCTAAATATGTAGTTTTATTCAAGAAGCTTTATTATATAAGTACTTTTACAAAATGAGGTATACGTATTTTAAATATAACGAGATTTGTAAGAAAGAATCATACAATAGCATCAAAGCGAGACAAAATGTCATACATATTTATATCAAAGGAATCTCTGGTTTCTAAATGAAACACAAACACTCTTCAGGGATACTGTTTCTATATAAAAAACTGGCCATGTGCAAGTCGGCATCGCGCACTGAGGGTTCCGTACAAACTTTTAGTTAAGTACCTAAAGATTTTTCCAATAAAAAAATCATTAAAAGTTTTCGGATTATTTCCTTTACTTGTGCTACATGACATTACTTCATGCCAAATTTCATGATTCCAGATCAACGGGAAGTACCATATCGTCGGCTTAAACTTCGTATCTCCATTTGGTCAAACTTTACAGGAGGAGGAAAAAACTACAAGCAAGTCAAACATTCCGTGGACATACGTAATTTTATTTTTTGTAAATACCAAAAAAACTAAAAACAATTAGTAGATACGAGTGATTCCATCGTATTCGTTACGGTATTTTTACACAAGCTGGCATCAAAAAACAAAAATCGGAAATTTTGAAGTTACGAAGTTTGATAATTAGGCCAGCGATATAGGTTTTGATTCCATTGTGAGTGCCAAAATATGCGGCATAAACGGAGCATAAAAGGCCGTAATTATCATTTGATTGCGTCGTCTTAGAAGTTTGATTTTTTCACTGCTGCAAGGGATTGATACTAATTATTTGATATTAATTTTAATTTGATACCTCCACGCGTTTAAAAAGCGGTTTTGGTGCGGAGTACGGAACCCTAAAATTACATCCGGCTTCGTAACAGACTGAGTCGTATCGCTTATCAAAGGACAGAACTCATATATGTATATTATTTAACCAATATATCGACAATATTTGACGCCTTTTGTTATGTTGTCTGTTTGTTCTCATTAGATTATCCATAACTCTTAGAATACGCAAATCTTCTCTTTTAATCTAGTTAGACATTTATCATAGTATTTTTTGTTTCATGTTTTTTTTGTATGATATGTCTTTGAGGGGTGTCACTGAAGAAATATATAAGGTGTTGCGGCTTGCATTCCTTCTTTCCTCCAAATCTACCTTTTCCTACGCCCGCGCCCTCTATGCGGCGGAAGTAAAAACAAGACTTCGTACAACGTGTGCGCAACCGACTAAATAAAACTTAATAAAACAATCAAGGCAGTGTGTGTTGTGTGCTTGGATTTAATAAATGAGTTCTCCAGTGCAATTGAAGAAGATTTAAGTGTTCCGGCAGCGCTGTCGAGGGCATCCGCAGCCCCTCATCATCCATCGTAAGTCCATATCATATTACTTTCCTTTCCCTTTTCCTGCAGCCCAACAGGGGTTCTATCGTTTAGCCGGGATCAAAGGGGGGTCAAGGTAAAACAGGTACGGTCAGGGATCAACGTCCAGGTAGTTCACTGCGTTTCCTAGGCTAAGCCCTATAAAAATCAACCATAAGGAGTGAAAGAAAATGGAACAAAAGAATATATTGCGCCAACCCTAAATAAAAAGGGGAACAGGGCAGGAAGGAGGAAGAAGTATTTTGGTTTCATCATAGAATGCATCCAGCTTTGTAAAAAATAATGTAAAGTTACAAAATATAAGTTGGTTCTTGTAGCAAAAAACCTCTCAGAAAACTTTTTCGCGTGGAAAAGAAATAATTTCTGTAAAAACAAAGAAATAAGTATTTTATATTGAAGAATGGCTCAATTTATTTCTACTTTCTAAGCTCAAGAGTACGACGTAATGTGATGAAGAAAATGTGAGTGTGCTTGACAAGCTCTTTAGAAATAGCGTGTGTAAATAGTCAATATATAGGTTGTCCTACAAAGTTCAAATACGATTAAATATTATATACCTACCTATATATAATATAAAATTATTTCTAATAGTACTAAAAAGAGTGTATTTTTAATGGGCTTGCTATCGAAACGTGTGGGTTATAGTCAAATTATTATAATTCCCTTACTATATTTAATTAAATGTAGGCACTTTGTTTGGTACGATTAGTGGTGGCACCATAAAAGTCCAAATAATAATGCACTTAAAGTTATATAAGAACCTAAAATAAATTATATAAACACATATTAAGTTAAAGCCGGCAAGCCGGGCTTTTGGATATGTATGGTGGTTCCGCCACTATATAAAATTATTAGCATATTATGTAAGCATAAATCTTCACTAGATATTTAGATAATATTTTGGTAGGGGTAGGGGTATAAAATTTAGAATCTAATTCTGAAAATATACACATTCGGTAACAATTACAATATCACTTATTGTGTTGAACATAGCAGATATATTATTATTTCATTTAGAATTTTTACTAAAATTGATAATTTATTTCCACATTTCTATAAGCAAAACATCGGTATATGTAGTTTTGAACAGCCTGTATATGTGATTCGTAGTCTGTGAAATTGAAGCCTATCAAATCAGTCACTGATCCAATTCCTTTTATTAAACAGCGAGAAGGAATGTGGAAGCCGGATTTTAGTGGAATTAAAGCAGCTTCATTTTTAAATACTTTATCCCGGATTAAAATGTATGATATGAAATTGATGTCGCTTGGAGTGACAGATGACAGTTGGTCTCGTAATATTTTAATTTTTAAAAATAGTTCCAGTTAATATTCGTCTATACAAATACAGTTATTTTAAAGATAAATGTTAGTACTATTAGCAAAAACGTTATATAAGTGCTCAGTGCAGTGAATGTGCGAATTTGGTGAACAAAGAAAACAGCTGACTAACAGCTGATTTATTAGTACCCTCAACACATAGTAAAAGTGTTGGAACCATATTATCACGTATTAATGCAGGTAATCTAGGACTAATGCTTGTATTAAAAACATAGTGATGCAATAAATCCTAGACAGGAAATATTTACGTAAAATTCGCAATTATAAAATAAATAATTTCTTCCAAACCAATCAGCGACATCTATACGCATTCACGAAAAACATTATCATGACCAATAAGTGTTTCAGTTGCGGTAAATTCATCTCGTCAACAGATGGCGTTAAATGCGTTCATTGTGATACAATGCATCACAAACAGTGCGCAAATGCGAGTCCAAATTCGCGTGGTGGTCTAAAATGGCGTTGTAAGGTGTGCAAAAGTACACCTACAAATAATGATGATACTGGGGAGGCCTCTAGTACGTGCGTACAGCAATCGTCAGTCTCACCCTTAATATCGCAAGAATTAAAACTTATGCGAGACGAGATTACAAGTCTACGTGCTGATATTATGTCAACAATCACGTCTACAAACATGGAACTCCAGAATAGGCTAGAAAACATAGAACAGAGGCTGACCAGACTTGAAAACCTGCCCCAAGAGACACAGGAGCAAAACATTGAGGTCAATGAGACCATACAGCGGCTTGAAATGCGTTTAAATGAGTCAGAACAGGAAAATCTCTTAAACGACGTCGAGATAACCTGTGTCCCTGAAGAAAACGGCGAAAACGCAATTCATATAGTTATGGCCTTAGCTCAGAAAGTAGGTGTGAGTATCGATGAGCGTGACATTGTCAGTGCCCATAGAATTGGAGTGCGACAACAGCGTGGAAATGACTCAGGGGAAAGTGTAACCGCTCCTCCTCGCCCCCGCCCCCTTGCGGTGCGCCTGACTAGGCGTCACCTTCGCGACGAGCTGCTGCGTGGGGCCCGTGTGCGCCGCGGCGCGGACACTGCCGGCGTCGTTACAAAGTCCGCTCGTTTTTATATTAATGAGCGCTTAACGAGGGAAAATCGCAAGCTTTTTTATATGGCTCGTCAAGTGGGTAATAGTAAGGGCTGGCGTTACATCTGGACACGAGGTGGACGTGTATACGCGCGGCATGAACCCGGTTCCAGATCCTATGCTATTCGCACAGAAGGTGACCTGCAAAAGGTTTTTGGTACAGTCAATGTTTGAACTTTTTTGTAATCCACGAATCATATACAAAAAATATTGTTACTCTTTGTGAACACAAAATTAATAATTTAAATTTTTTACTATTGATTCTGAATAACTTTGTTTTGAAAGGGAACTGTTACGCAATATTATTATTATTTTGGTTTTCGCTAATGTTTAGTTTCAATGAATATATTAATATTTTAAGGTTTGAATATTTTTTTAAATTGATTTATTTTGACAAATGTTCATTATATAAGAATTTCGTAACACTGAAAAAGTTTTATTCCTTGTTTTTTACTACTTCGTTTTCTAATAATCATATTTGCCTATTAAATTTTAAAAGGATTTTTCTTTTTAGCTGCAAAATACAGCAAAATTGTTATTTTTGGGATTTTGTAACCTGTGTTTTTGAATTTTATGATTGTTCAATGTTACTTATTTTAGGATTAATAAGCGAGAATTTGGAAGTTACTTTTATCTTGTTATTTTATAAATCTTTCACGAATTTTATTTATAGTGAAATAATGTATAATATTTTAAATCTATGTAAGCTACTATTAGAGTTAAGCGGTGAAGTTATTTGTATAACGAGACTGGACGATTTGTTTTGTATATTTATTTTTACTATTTTGCAATCCTTTATAACGGCCTTTTTACTATATACGAGTACATCTATTAGATACACCTTATTTTTATATATACGTTATACTTATATGTGTATTTTTAAACATGTCTATGGGTCACAGAAATAAGCTTAGCATTGGTTTTCTTAACCCGGGGTCCTTAAGTACACGACACGACGAGTTTTTAGTCGCGATGGACCGTCACAGGGTCGATTTAATGGCGATAAACGAAACTTGGCTTCGCAACGGGGAAGAAGGTAGGGCACCTCAAGTGCCCGGATACCGCTTGCGCCATATACCGCGACCGCTCACCCTTCGCTCCAGAGGGGGAGGTGTCGGTTTCTATATTAAAGATAATATTAAATACCGGGTCGTATCATTTCCTATAAATGAGCAAGTAGAACAAATGTGGATCAAAGTTGCGATCCGAGGAAAATCCATAGTAATAGGAACAGCATATCGGCCACCCTGGTTGGCCGTGGACGCATTTCTTGATGCTATGAGAGATTCCGTATCCTCCTTCATATGGTGTGACAGGATAGTTCTTATGGGTGACTTTAATATTAATTTACTAAACAAAGAGCACGTTAACTTCAGGAAAATACAGGATTTTCTGACCTCTACAAATCTTAGTCAACTCGTCACTTCACCTACTCATTTTACAGAGGTTAGTGAAACACTAATTGATCTCTGCTGCACAAACTGTTCGGTTGTGAGCGTGGAAGTTGACTACATTAGTACACTAAGTAGTCACGCCTTTATCTCTTGTACATTAAATGTCACAAAAGATAAACCAACACCTAAGTGGATTTCCTACAGACCGTTAAAGGATATTAATTCCGAAGATTTAAATAAATCTATGATGTCACTTGACTGGAATTTCATACTTTCTCTTGACAATGTGAATGATATTGTAGTTACACTTTCGGCTTATATTTTAGCACTATTTGATTTATATGCTCCAAGAAAAACTATTCTTATAAAAAATAAACAGCCGCCATGGATAACGTACAACATCAAGCTGATGATGAGGCGTCGTGATGAGGCACAAATGAGATGGAGAAAGACTAAGCAACCTGGCCATAAAAACTATTACACCGAACTTAAGAAGTATGTAAACTCAGCATTAAATAATGAAAAATTCGCATACTTTGAGACTTACGTTAACTCCAATATTAAAAATCCCCAACTACTATGGAAGCACGTAAAGGAACTGGTACAAGTCAAGTCAAAGAAAGACTCTACAATTCCGCACCATCTTCGTGATGTTGACGCATTAAATGCACACTTTCTAGATGTACCAGGTAGAAAACATGCATCATTATCTGTTTTAACTTATCATGAATTTTATCGACAAAGTGATGCTGTTTTTGAATTGAAACCTGTAAGTAATAGTGTAGTCGAAAAGGCATTTAACGAAATAAAGTCACAAGCCGTGGGAGTCGATGATATTTCACTTGAAATGCTTAAACTTACCTCATCGGAAACATTACCCATAATCACTCACATCGTCAATACATCTATCAAGTCAAACGTATTTCCTCTGATGTGGCAACAAGCATTGATTAAGCCCATACCAAAAACAGTGAATCCTTCAACCTTCAAGGACCTACGCCCGATAAGCATTCTTCCTTGTATGTCGAAAATTCTCGAAAAGATCGTCCATAATCAAATAATGGAATATCTGGAGGCAAATAACATACTACCTGAAATGCAATCCGGCTTTAGAAAGCATAGGAGCACTGTAAGTGGTTTAACTGACGTAGTGGACAATGTTTTAACTTCGCAAGATAAAGGAAAGGGTACAATACTTGTATTACTTGATTATTCCCGTGCGTTTGATGCAATAAATATCCCGCTTCTGCTTTCAAAGTTGTCTTATTATGGATTCAGTAGACAAACAGTGACTTGGTTTGATAGCTATCTACGAAACCGAACACAAACCGTTGCTGTCACCACGGAAGATGGCTCAAACTACGTCTCACAGTGCACTTCTGTAAGCAGGGGAGTTCCACAGGGATCCATACTAGGTCCTTTACTTTTTATATTATATTGTGCAGATATCGTGAAGACTATAAAACACAGTAATTATCATCTCTATGCTGATGATATACAACTTTATATATCTTTCGATCCCTCTGAAACTCAAAATGCAGTGGAAAAAATAAATAACGATCTGGCACGCATTGTCATCTGGTCAGAACAAAATACATTGGTGCTGAATCCAGACAAGACAAAGTATATGGTTTTAGGCACAGCAAAACAAATAAAGAAAATAGAAAGGGAACGTCCAGTCATCAACGTCATGGGGAAAAACATCGAACGCGTTAGCGAGGCTCGCAACCTTGGTGTGATTTTCGACGAAAATCTAAGGTTCGAAAAACATATTAATAAAACTATAGCGAACTGCTTTTATCGTCTGAAATTACTCTATAGAATCCGGCCGTATCTAAGTACAGAACTGCGTATTAAATTATGTGAAACCTTAGTACTTTCCAAATTTAATTACGCAGATGTGGTTTACGGCCCAAGACTTCTTTCACGTTGTAAATCAGCGATACAAAGAGTCCAAAATGCGTGCGCTCGTTATTGTTGGTACATTCCTGCGCGTGCTCACATTACTCCGTATCTCGTCAAAGAAAACACTCTTAACATGGAAAACCGAAGGCGTCTTCACTTTGCGTGCATGCTGTTTGATGTGATCATGTCCAAGGCCCCATTATACCTTTACTCTAAGCTGTCTTGGATGGGAGAGGGAAGCACTCTTTATAGAACTAGGTCTTATATGTGCAAATTATCACTACCCAGGAACTATACTGCAGCTTTCCGCGGAAGTTACAAATACAGCGCAACCAAATGCTGGAATAATCTGCCTCCACCTCTGCTAGACTCTCTAACAACCCGAGGATTCAAGAAAAAATATAAAATCTTCTTGCTAGCAGAATTTCGCAACCAGCCTTGGTTGTGCTGACTACTTATTTAATATTTCAAATTGTCATATTATATTGTATTTATAATATTAATTCTGTTTTTTTTACAATTTTTTATTATTATTTTTATTTTTATTGCTGTGATTATTACTCCGTTTCTTTTACAATTATTTTTGTTTTTAATGCATGTTTGTTTGTGTTGTAAGTACAATTGTTATGCCGCTCCAAGCGAAAATCAAATCAGAGCAGTCACTGAAAATCAGCGTCACACCATTAAATAATGATGTGGCAAATGCTGAGTGGGTGTCTCTTTTAGCCAAATCATTTAGTTTAGATCTAGTATAACTCTTTAGTAGTATAACTCTTTTGTTTTTCTTTTGTTTTATTATTCTTAGTTTTATAATTTTAGTTTAGTTAAATTTTAATTATTTTAGTTATAAGAGTTCATTCATTTGTATTTTATTTTTGTTATTGGCTAAATAAACGTTTTTCATTTCGTTTTCATTTCATTTCATTTATTTTTATTTATTTATTTAAAACATGGATTGACTGTGTGAAGAATGATATGTGTTTGAGAGCTGTGACTGATGATATGGCGAGTGAAAGAAGAGAATGTAAAAAGAGAACATACTGCGCCGACCCCAAATAAAAAAAAAAGAGAACTGCCAGCCTAGCATAACCGCCACGAGATATGTCGCGGACAAGAGAAGACAAACTAAGATGTAAGATATCTCGATATATTATATCTCGACATCGACAATTTTGATAGAAAAGATATCTCGATCGACAAATATATCTATTTTTGATATTAAAAGCATGATAGACCCGGAAGAAATAAAGAGATAATCGATGAATACACGAGAAAACGGTCCACAAAATTTTGTCGCGGATGTCATGCTAGGCCGTCTGGGAAGAAGAAAAATTATTTATCCCGACGTGGTCACGGATAGACTGAAAGATGACAGCTGTCTAATTTGAACAGTTATTTTATTTTAAACATCGGAGCTTTTCTGTCTGACTTGTTCAACGCTTTTTGCGATGTTAGCAACCATTGAAAAAGGATTTTACAAAATAACTTTTAGAGAGCTGAAATAAAAGAAAAATAAATATTTTACTTATCTAACCAAGTTTTAGAGGTCATTGTAGTTAGTTTAGTTCTATTTTAATAAAGGGATAAGAAAGCTTTTATATTTTCGCTATAATTTATAAAACATATTTGGAGTACCATCCAACAGGGCGCTGCACTATTAGATGGGATGTAAATAAATCATTTTGTAATACTGTTTTATATAACACTGAATGCCGCGGGCGTATGGACAACACATCATCCGAGCTTCATCATAATGGAATGAATAGTTTAGGAGTGCATAGAAGACAAACATACCTACATTTAGATTTCAATTCGTTTGCATAAAGTTCTTATAAATTGATTTTTTATTTATATACCTGGAATAACCGGGTAAAATTGTGAAACTATTCATTATACTATGTCATAATTTTTTTTATCAAAATTGGTCCAGCGGTTTAGGAGAAGTTCAGTGAATAAAGAAAAACAAAAAAGATTTAGGTACATATTGGGACACATTTCACTTTTCGATTTCAGTCTATGGCTATCTGAATACTAGAGGTAAAAAATAGGTCGACAGCACATCGAAGACAGAGGTAGTACCTACTATAATGAGCCTTATTCCCATCTTACATAAGTAAATAATTATTTCAAATTGTACAAAACGTTCAATAAGCTAAGTGGATACGTCATGTTATAACATGTTGTTAGTAATGTTTTTGTTATTTCCTGCAAAAAGCCATTTGTCAGCTCCTCAGAATAATGACAAAACATTTACATCAAACTGTTTACTTATTTTTGCTTATGCGTACTTCTCTGTTTTCCGAGTCTGAAATTATTTTTATGATAGATATCGACAGACGAGCATGGCTTACTTTGTTTACTTGAAGCATTCGAATATGCATGTACTGAAGTTGAAATTATACAATACGGCTTTTTGAAATATGGATGGTGATTCATTACCCGAAATTTCAATATTCTATCCAAGCAAACATCTTATAGCAGTAATTCGTAACATTTTCAATATTACGATAGAGGACAAATCTTTGTTTTTTATTTTATTTTTTCGTTTATATATTATATATATTTTTAATTATTATAGTTAATGACTTAAAGATTTCATGTGGAACATGGTGTAATGGTTAGCTCCTTACAAAAAAATTGTACAACAAAAAACTTGGCGATTAAAAAGAGTGGCGGCGAGTTTATTGCCAGTTCTTCTCGTCCGTTGTACGCCCTTGATTTGAGAACTGGCAGTAAATGTAATATTAGAAGCATTTAATATGTATTTTTTTATTGACGTTCATAAGTGTACATTGTGTTACCTAAATGAATAAATGATTTTGAATTTTGATTTTTTTTTGAATTGTTAGACCTGTATGTAACCTTTTAAGAAAACTGATTTTATCCCAACCTTAAAATGTTATCAATACAACAAATATATATATTAATGCGGACATATATTAGTTATTTCGACTATGTATTTGCATGTTGTTCCCACGAGAATGTAAGTTCGTGCTCCTATTTCACGATGCCTACTGCTGATAGAGGACAAACCTTTGTTTTTATTCGTCAATTGTGTTACCTAAATGAATAACTGATAATTTGATTTAATCACAAATCCAAGAAATTCCACTTTGGCCGCCATGAAGATATAATTTAATGTTGTATTTCATTAGATAAGGTTTTAATTATTAGGTTCTTTGTTACCCCCAAAGAATAGCTGATTTACTTCGGGTTTAATTATCTCGAGGTTAGGAACCTTATAACAATAAATAACTAAGTCCAGACTGTACGTAACCAAACCTAATATTGTAATTGATTAGAATTAACTTTTCTTTGTAATCGTATTATAGCGAACAAACACTGGATCTACACAGGGTCGGATTTAGAGGGCAACAAAGAATATTGACTTTTATTAACGCGAGTATCACACATTTAAATAAAATACTGTATACCGGATTAAAACGCGATTTATTATTTATATTGTTTAAATTATTTATCCCGACGTTTCCGATGCTTTTCAGCAACCGTGGTCGCATATAAATGTATACAGTATTTTATTTTTAAATGGGCAACAAAGAAGTTGAGCCCAGTGGCCCCAAATTATTTTCCACGTATATTTTGTGTAATTTTATTTTTAATTTAAGAAGAATATAACGAAGTACAGTAGGTAAATGTAAAACAGTGAAAAGAAATATCAAAGGAAAAGTTGTTTACTAGAAGTGTTTACACGTGGGAATTTGATAGAGTTTTCCCGAAGGTTCTATTGTGGGGCCCCGGGGCTGTAGGCCTGGTTGCCCTCCTCTAAATCCGGCCCTGGAATTTCAAGATTTTACACATAGATAGCTAAATATTTAACACATAGATAGCTAAAGATTTTACACATTAATAGCTAAATATTTTACACATAGATAGCTAAAGATTTATAGCTATAGTTAAAGGTATATTTCCTACCACACGAAACGCATTAGCTGAACGCGCTTTACTTTCGGACGACAATCCCTTCTTATCTCCATGGAACCCTCTTTATGAAATTTAACATTAGAACACAAAACCATTCCATTAAATTTTATCTTTAAATGAAATTGCTCTGACTGACTGTCACAGAATCACAGAATCTAATTATATAAATTTTGGAATGTAAGGCTGCTTTTCCACTAAAGATGTGCTACGTTGCTAAGTATGGATGTGTTTTTTTTTAACCGACTTCAAAAAAGGAGGAGGTTCTCAATTCGTCTGTATGTTGTTTTTTTTTTTTTGTATGTTTGTTACGCGATAACTCCGCAAGTAATGGGTGGATTTGGATGATTCTTTTTTTGTTTGGTAGGTGATATTTCAGAGGTGGTCCCATACGGCACTGGTTTGGGACCACCTCTGAAATATTTATCGGCATTGGTTTGGTAGTTTTTTAGGAAATCAACAATAACAAAAATTTACTTATACGTAGATGATGTTTTGCTTTGTGATGATGTTAAAATGCTTCTGTGTTTCATTTTACCTTCGTAATGAAAGGGTTAGATATACTTTTAAGTACCCCTCAATGTTGATTAGCGTTCGAGAATTCGGCCATAAGGCTACTTGAAAATACTTTTTTTATTTAAGTAAATATTATTCTAAGATAATATCTTAGATAAAAATAGTTTTGAATTTTATCATTGTATTATAGTAATTTTAAAGTTGGATTTTCAGAACGAAATTAGGTTTATTCAATAATAAAATTGGATATCTTGAAAATTCGTTTGAATTTCCGGATTCTCTTTGTTGCATAGTTCTAACAAAGAAATGCTGATAAAATCCAGGTTACAAGGAAAATAGTATCTGCAGTTGAAACCCACGTCAATACTAACAAAAGGGCATCGATCAGCAAATTTATAGGACAGGATGTATTTGCAATGAGAATAAGCACTAAGCAGGGTCATATTATATATTTTGTTATTTTTGAAAATCGAAATTTCCTTTCTTCCGGATTACAAATCATAATATTAAAACTTCTGGCCAAACAGTTTGAAAATGACATCCCATTCGATCTGGGAAAAGGTCATCCATTTTATGGTTTACGTACGATCGCTTCTTAGGCACATAAAACCTTTAGGACTCGAACGAGTCGAACTTTGTCTTAACAAAGTACTATATATCAGAATTATGACCTTGTTACGACTGCTTCTGGTTCAAAAATAGATACTTATAACCAAGGCTGGATTGAGGTTCTTAGGTGTGTTCAACAAACGAGTGGAACCCCCAAATTATTTTCCAAAATATAAAATGAACATTACCTGACCTTACTGAAGGCAATGACTTTTAACCACAAACCGATTTCAAAGTTCAATTAAATATTAAAAATCTTTCTTAAACGAAAATTCCTCCAAATTAATATTTGACGAATACATGACTTGATTACAAAATATCTGATTACGATAATGGTGAATGGAACAAACAGTACTCATAGCTAGTAGGACATTGCAATTCTTTATACTGTTCAATTCAATTCTAAATTCGTTATTTTTGTTTCTTTCAAGAATATTTCAGGGACTTTTTCGTTTATATGTTTCCATTCTTTATGTGAAAGGGAATCGGATTACAGAAAATTCTTAACGTGATTTAAGTATAATGAATGGTTTCACGAATTTCGTGTCAAAGCGTCGATGTAATCTAATGAGCAAGAGCTTTGTCTTTAATATCACGAACGCTTACACGTTTCTGAAATAAGAAATATGATGTCTATATATACATTGATTGGAATATCTTAGAATATAAAAAGTACCTCGGTGTATTGTTTGAAAGTTATCCTTGTTGTTTATAGAAAAATATTTTTGTATGCTACTTAAATGTAATACTTAGTGTTGTCTCATGTCTCAATATGTGGTGAGTGTTCTATTATAATAAGAAAATTATTAAAATATTCGCTATTTGAGCTTTGTCAGTATATAATATAACGACAGTGTATAAGATTGTAGGTTTACAATGAAGTTTAATGATCGTAGGTATTCCTAAGATCCAGTATATCTCAAATACCAACATACCTTTTCATCTAAGGGTCACTATTACCGGCGGTTATATTTTTATGAATAATTATTTTCATTGTTATATCTTGTCTTGACCGCTTATCGACTACCTCCGTGAGTCAGTGGTATGCGGAGGTTTCAGGTTTGAGTCCCGGGAAAAAAGTTAAAATATATTGTTTCGGCCGGGCAGAGCAAAGAAATGTGTCTGGTCTGCCCCATGCCCCACTAGAGGACTCGGAGGTACATTTATGTCTTGTCCGAACCTTACACAGAAAAGCCATGATAAGTAAGTTATGTGTTTCAGATTCAGTCTATTAATTTCTGACTGCTGATAGCGAATATGAACTAGATTGAGAGCCTATCATTGATTGATGTCATGTTGTCCATGTACCATATAACGCCATTATCTATACTAACCAATGACTGACTTTATGGGTAGCTTTTTTATGGACAGGCATCATCTATTTACACCAGGCAAAAAATAACATATCACGTCTCATGTCTGAAAAAAAATTGTTAGGAACCTTTGGTCAGTTCGGTTCGACGGGCTCGTTGGCGCGTTCGGAAGAACACCTGCCGTGCACATCGATGGGTCGTGGGTTCGAATCCCACCGGGACGACACGCTTATAATTTTCTGTAAGCATGTCTTCCCCATGTCTGGTAACTTCGGGCATTGAACGGGTGGGAGGAATATCGAATTTCCGACCGGGTTACGAACCAACGTTGACAGATAGTGCATATTGCGCATTCTTGAATGATGTTCTGTGGCTGAGGTATCACCTACCATCAAGTGAACCTCATGCGATTTTCGATATCTAACATTAAAAAAAATATTGGTAAATCGATTAGTGACTGAAACTTGATGACCGTAATTTGTGGCGAAGTGGGGAGAATTTACGGGTATTTTCCCACGGCTTCCAGTCAAGAGTCTCAAGTAAACAACTGAATGTAAACATACATGCAATGAATAGCAATCGTTGTAAGAAGATGATAACAAATACTCTCCAACATATGTCCTATGAAGACACTGAAAATGTTTTAATTGTTCTAACTTAATGTTGTTTTTTTTTTGTGTCTTTTATATACATACATATTTTAATTTTGATAAATATTAATATTGTAATTAAGTTATAATCTATAAAGCTTTTATTTACTCTATATTTTATAAGTTTATTAATTGTATAAACTGTATTATTGTTAGACCTACTAGCCTGAAACACAGGATTACCTAGTTCAGGCGACTATTGTGTAAGTTATACTTACGTTTAAGCAAATACTGTAAGCACTTTATTTATTTATTTATTTTGTACTTAATTTTATTAATAAATTTGATTTGATTTGATTTGATTTGATACACTGTAATTGATGCTACCATAAAAATATTCCGGGAAAAACCTCAAGTAGCAGATATAGACTATAAATGAGTGTTGCAGTCCTGAATATAAATGAGATACATATTATTAGGTTGGAAAAAGCCAGACGAATGCACTACCATTCCCTACAACACATCAATACTCGTGGAGATAAACAATGCAATTTAAAGGACTGGACAAAATTGAGCTAAATGACTGGAGACAGTGCTGTATGCAGTGACAATAAACAATAGTTCAGTGTTTCTACCAGTGGGAGGTGGGCTTAATGTTGTTTTTTCTACATATGTATGTCCTACGTTTCTTTCTCTCTCTCTAGGGTTGCTAGGTCGCCAAACCTAATAGCCAGGCAGACATTATTGAGGATTTTGTGGCTCAGTATTAATAGGAATTTTGACGGGCTCGTTGGCGCGTTCGGTAGAACACCTGCCGTTCGCATTGATGGGTCGTGGGTTCGAATCCTACCCGGGACAACATGTTTATAGTTTTCTGTAAACATGTTTTCTCCACGTCTGGTAACTTCGGGCATTAATCAGGTGGGAGGGTAACGAACCACCGTTCATAGATGGAAAAACCGTGAAGAGCTCATTCCACGTTTCGGTTTCAGTCTATGGATTTCCGAATTCTCGAAGTAAAAAGTAGGTCGACAGCGCATCACACTAATGTTCTGTGGCTGAGGTATGGTACCTACCATCAAGTGAACCTCATGCTCGTCTGTCGATATCTAACATAAAAATATATATATTGATAAAAAAAAAATCAAAAATCAAAAGTTTTTTATTTCAAATAGGCCTTTGCAGGCTCTTATGAAACGTCTAGTTGCACGGTTCCAAAAAGTGGGTCTCATGGAGAAGAATAAATAATGTTTAAAATTATTAAAACCATTATATTTTGTGATCGCAATTATACCTACTTAGTCATATTATGTAGGTAAAAGAATTCCTTAATTCTTGTGAAAATTGTCATGTTCCATATGTTTATATTTTGTTATGAATTTCCTTTGTAATAATAAATATTGTAATAATCAGGTATTTTTTTAAATTAAAATAATACTTGAGTTTTAGATGATTACCACTGATCCACGGAGGCGGTCAAGTCACAAAGTTATATGTAAGGCCATAAAAAAAGAGTAACTATATTCTAGTTTCTTGCCAACCCTTATACGCAAAAGCAACTTTTAGAACTATACTAGCTGACCCGGCAAACGTTGATTTGCCATGTAAATAATTTCTTAAAAGCAGGGGTTGGTGAAGTCAATTTAGGGTTGTATGTATTTTTTAATGCCACATTATAAAAAATAAAAACAAAAAATTTCGCCCAAAAATTAAAAAAAAAATTTAAGGATGAACAACCCTTTTATCACTTAGAGGTATGAAAAATAGATAGTAGAATACGCATATAAAATTTGGTAAAAATCGGTAAAGCCGTTTCGGAGGAGTACGGTACCTAACATTGTGACATGGAAATTTTATATATTAGATATAATATAAAAGTGTTTATACAAATACATGAGTAATTTATCGTTATATTTGATTTTAATATATAAAGGTACATAAGACTGTAATATTGAATATTTAGATTAAATATACACAATGTATCCTTATTACGTTTGGATTTATACGAAAAGTTACAAGATAGGTCAAGGTTCGTTCGCGGAAAAAAGGTCAATTTTGTGGACTTGGGATTAGTAAGGTAAAGTAACAGTTTTACTTGTTGATGTATGTTCCGTGTACATTATCTGTTACCTATTTACGTTTTTATGGTTAATATCGGATCAAGGAATCTGAGATTTTTTCTATTAATTAAAAAAATAAGGGCTTAAAAATAAAGAAGTTCACGTAAAATGAATGGGAGCTACTGAAAATCAGTGCTGTGGTCAGACCAATGGTCACAGATAACCTGAGTAGCCTCCCTTTTGACGCACACTGCCACACAGCTGCTTTATATTTTTTTGGAAAATGTGTATATGTATAAGTTAGTTTTAATTTTAATTTACTTTTTAGTTTATTTTTTGTTTGAAATATGTTCTAGGTTAGTTTTCATTATAATTTTTTGTTTTCTTTTTAATTTTTTTGTGTACTTAGCTGTGTTTTGTGTGTGTCAAACAAATGATATTATTATTATTAATAGTTTATAAAAGAATTATAACCTTATATACATTTTCAATTATTATTGAGATTTTGAATTGGAGTTTAGGATGATTGTTTATTTAATTAGTTTACGTATCTTACCTAAATCGTTATCCAAAAAAAACAGGTACAATTAACGAACGGTTATAAATACGGAAATAATTGTCAAAAGTACTCAGCGTTGTTTGAACACCAACATATCTCAAACGAACCATATAATCCAATATACTCGTATTCATTATAATTTCTTGGGGTGGCTCCAATATTCACCAAGGTTGAGAAACATTGAAGCCACATGTGCCAATACTAGCAATTCTACCACAGTACTGCTGATAGCATTGCTACTATTTATTGTTTCATCATTAATTTATAGGTTTATTAGATGAGCCGTTTTCAGCTAGACCGGGAAGTGAATCCAAGGATTCAAATGTAAAGATTGGCCATAGTGTCGGAAAAATTAAGTGATAATGATGAACATAATTTCGTAAACTAGCATCTCAAATAAATAAATCGATATATTATTATTCACTGTAACTGTTAAACAGAAATATGTAAACAGAGAATTCATAACAAAAACTTTTAGAAATAAACACCGAGTTTAAACTTGCTCTCCGTGCCGTAATAATGCTATTATTTTCCTCTACAGATCAAATTATTACATACTATGTAATAATCAGTGGCGGATTTACCAGCAGGCTGAGTAGGCTTCAGCCTAGGGCGGCAGATTTTAGGGGCGGCAAATTTGAGGATACTTTTAGCTATCTTATAGAAATCAAGTCTTACTTTTCTTAATTTTAAGACAGTCTTCTGTACCTTACAGAGTATAGTCTAAAAGTAAGACTTACCGAGAAGTGTACTTACAAGACAATTCCTGTCATTGTATTCAAGAAAATTTAGGAACTTACATTTACAGAGGCTAGGGCGGCAAAATTTTAATAGCCTATACGCCGAAAATGTGTAAATCCGCCACTGATGTAATTATGTCTTTTATTAACGCGAATACATATTTAAATATTCTTTTCATTTAAATGTTTTGTGTTATTGAAACGTGATAAATAAAATGATCGTAAATATGGATTTTTGTTATATTATATTTATAAACACGAGTAAATAAGTAATATAATAAATGCCTTCTTCAATATTTCCGAATAGTTGGTATAAAGGTGCTGGAGTTATTCGATATACCCTTTGAAGTTCTCAAAATATATTTTAATATCGAAATCCTTTTGTAAAGGAACTAAGATTAACTCTTGAATCTCGAGTCTTCATAAATTGATGTACACACGCAAACAAAGATAAGGAGACTGAAGATGGATATTATCGATATTCCAGGTTCATATATACCTACTCGTATCATACAAATGAATATACCTACGCAGTGGCGGGACGACCATACAAGCCCAAAAGCCTGATGGCTGATTTGCCGACTTTAACGTAATACGTGTTTATAAGTATGTATATAACTTATTACGTGTTTATATGTATATACTTACTACGTAATCATAACTTATAAGTTACATTTGACTTATATAATAACGTTAAGGATATTTTTTTATGGTTGCATTTAGGGAAGCTGAGCTTTTGGGCTTGTATGATAGTCTGAATATACGATTATTTATTTTCTGAAAGGATTAATGTTAAATCGGAAACAAATAGAATATCTTTTCTCTCAAACACGTCTTGATTTATATTTAACTAGTAACACACCCCGGCTTCCAAAGAGTGCAATATAAATGAAAATAATTAAAAAAAGAATAAAATAGCCTATGTTACTCGCTGATAATGTAGCTTCTTACCTTCTCAGGCTAAGCACGAACGACGAGAAAAACGTAAAAGTTATTTTAAATATAACAACATTATTCCAGGCATATTATAACATCAAACAATAGAATCACTTAACTTAAAAACCGTTGTTATTATCACATCAAAAATAATAGGCCTTAAGGATATTCGTAGGTATCAATTCTTTGTTGTTTCCAATAAGTCATAAGGTTTTATTTCGTTATTGTGAGATATAAATCACGAGCCAACTTATATTTATGTAGCTGAAGACGAACAATTTATACAATTGTGGATTCGGAAAAACAGACGTTACTTCGGATTTGTGGCTTCGAAAATCGAAATATAAAATGAACGAATAACTGTTTGAATATTAGCTCTATGAAGTATTTATATTGGCAAAGGAGTCATGAATATCATAAATTGTGAAGGAAATAAGGACAATCAACAAAATTATTCATTCTTATATATTTATGTAATATTTATAAACAGTTATTTTTGGAGTCGGTCGGCTGCCGCTCCGTACCGTTCGAAAGTTTGTTGCAAAGGCAGGATTAAACTGTCCTTCTTGGCATACTCACTTCAGAAATATGACCAACTAAGCACAAAAAACATAAAAATCGCAAGCTAAATAAGATATGTATAAAAATAATAAGAAAATAATATTATGTATAAAAAGAGTGTACACGGTACAAATTGAAATGTTTTGTGTATACGATGCTTGTAAAGTAACTATGTCGTTCAATTTTACATTATAATATTGATGAAATAAAATTAGCCCAAAATTATATATCGATACTAGTGGCCCCGATACACGTTGTCCTGTCTACACGTCTTTAATTTGAAAATTTCAAACTTTTTTGTGAATCTAAACCATTCCCAGATCCCCTTGAACACACACAAAAAATTTCATCAAAATCGGTCCAGTCGTTTGAGAGAAGTTCAGTGACATACACACTCACAGAAGAATTACATATATATATAAAGATGTATAGTACTAAAAATCCAATAATTATTTTATGTTGTAAGTTATTCAATTTTAAAAGTTTAAGCATAAAAATATTAAAATATTATTTGTATATCTTAGGAAATTTTGTCCCCAAGCTTTTAAATTGTATTTAACTTTTAATTTCATACCTACATATTGAAACGATATTTTTTTTCTATAAACATGTTCCTCTCATGTATACCTACCCATCGTCATTGATGGAAAAATGGGATTCACTTACTATCGTTGGAGACTTTCAGTGAGAGCAGCCGGCCTAGCATGCCCGCCACGATATCTCGCGGACGAGAGAAGACAAAATAAGATGTATGATATCTCGATATGTTATCGACAAGTTTGATAGAAAAGATATCTCGATCGACAAATATATCTATTTTTGATATTAAAAGTCGAGTTTAAAGTGTAATTGTCATGTTAGACCCGGAAGAAATAAAGAGATTAATCGATTAAAACACGAGAAAATGGTAGACAAAATTTTGTCGCGGTTGTCATACTAGGCCGGCTGGTCACACTGTACAGCCGACACCATGTAAGTCAGCCAACAAGTTATGTAGAACCCTTGCTTAAGCATTAATGGTGAAGCGTTTTTTTTGTCAACCTTGGTGATTCCTTTGAAGCTTTAGCGTATAGCTCTGCCTGTTGAAGATACGCATCATGAAATATCGCGTAAATATGTATTGGGTTTTAATACAAGACCCTCAATATCAAAATCTAGGTTGGTATCCCGAGCAGAAACCTCAAGCAACATTAGATCAACGATGTAATAAGAATTTAATGTTAATTTAAATAAAATTTTATTTATCTTGGGAAATAATAATACAGTGAAAAAAATTTAACAATTATTACTAAACCTCTTAAAGTAAATATCATATTACGTTCAATTCCATAACTAACGTAATAAAATAGAAATAAAGCTAAAGGGACAATATACGATACAGAGAAATCTAATTTAAAAATATAATCGGTTTATGAAGACAAAATAGTCGATGTATTTAGAAAGAAAAGCTCGTGTTCAAATTTATGCACATACATAAATTGTTCTCTATTTAGAAATTGGATAAGAGAACAGTATTTAATTAACTGCAGATTGCAACAAAAACGAGCGTGCTGGAACCCGAGACTCTCACAGAGTAATTATTATCTAGGCAATGTTAAAAAACCTTTACAGCTTTAATATAGAAGATAATAATAATAAGTAGTTAAGTTTTAATATACATGATTTTTTATGAAATCAAAAATTGGAGCCAGTGAAAAGACGATTCATTTTACATGAATCAAATAGTAGATTATCTAACTATATGACATAATATATAGTATGAGTTCTAAGCAGGGCTCGGAACTGGTTAATTTTTATTATCCAAAATACATGTCTGGCTGAGATACCATGATATTATTAGTTTTAAAGAGTAATACACACTAAACTTACCACACTAATTTTTTCAGTAAGAATAACCAAAAACGAAAGAATATTAACAAAAAACTTTATTATTTCGGTTAAGCGCCCATAGTAAATTAACCGGTTTCCGAGCCCTGGTTCTTAGTTTAATAAATAAGTAGGAATGAGTAATAACAGGCGTTTAGTATCGTATTTTTTATAAATTATCTTAAGATCAACATACATGGTACTAGTTAATAAATCCGCGCTTAAGTCTTATTTATTTTATTTTCATTCATAGTGTACTTTTTCCTTAACAACAATGGAGCCACGCCTCTCAGCAATAAGACCCTGACAAGCAAACAGCGTTGCAGCTTCTCGTGCGACAAAATGCTGAGTCAGTAACAACTTCCCTAATGGGAAATATGGATAAACAAATCTTTAGTTTATTGTTACTGTATTAGTATTTTGTGTGTTATTTTTGTATTATGTGTATAAATTTATTCCAATTCTATTTATGTAGTAGGTATATATTATGTTAATCCCAAGCGATTAGTCAGCCAATAAATAGTTTCGAACCTACAACTGAATGTTATCCAAATATATGTAGCTTATGTTAATCAAGATCCTATACAAACAAACTCTACTGATTTTGTATAGATATACATAATAATAGGTTCAACAACGAACTATAATGTTGTTATATAATATAATAACGATAAGATTATAAATAAAGACTAGATAATAACTAGCTGATGCTAGCGACTTCTTCGCGTGGGCTTCATCTTAAGCTGAGCGTTTGAGCAAGGTCTCTTCATTTCACGAATACATATTGAAAACGGCGAAATAATGAAACTATTTCATTTACATATCAAACTGTTATTGACATCTGATTATTCGGAAAAGTACGACGCCTCAGTTTGCATTGCAATTTGTTGATATGGTGCCTTTAAAATAATCTTTAAATGATGATAACTTTTCTTTCCTTTGATATATTTGATGATAACTTTAACAACCGATTTCGATGAAACAAAGCCTGTATGTTGCCCCGGGTTTTGCTTAATAAATTTAATTTGTAATTTGTAAATTGCATTAAAATCGGTTCAGTATCTTCAGAGATTAGCCCGTACAAACAGACAAAGAGGCAGGGAAACAAAAAGTTTAAAAAATCTGGGATTGTTCTGTTTCTCTTCTTACTTCCCCCTGACTCGGTTTTTAGCATTTTTTCTATGTACAGATATTTGACCTCTACAGTTTTATTATATGTATAGATTCTTATGTGTAATTTTGAGGTTCCTTCAAAAAGCTAGCATATTATAAACTAGCTGGTGTTCGCGACCTTGTTCGCATGTGCTTCATCTTTAGCTGAGATTCTTCATATGGGATACCCTCTACCCTATGTTCTTGGTGATTTCTTGAGGGAGAATAGAGTAGTCGTTGATGGTCGCTTTTCCAATCTTATGGCTATAAAGTATAAAATATTAATGCCAGTTTAATTCCATCTCATTCGTTCAATCCACAACGTTGTTTATGCGTCACATTCATATTCATATTCACGTGTTTAGAGGCAACATTTTAGTTTATGAAAATAACAGTACAGTGGTGGAAAGATATCTGTTTAATATCAGAGTTTCCATCTTAACTAATATTAAAAATAAATCCTAGTGCTCAGTTAGGAGTAGTGTTCGGTGGCCAGTATTTCCGATTATCCACTGTTTCAGAAATATTCATGTATTGAAGGCGGCGAAATAATCAAACTATTTCAGTATATCACAATTCGACGAAAGTCAGTTTGCATTGCAATTTGTTGGCATAGTGAGCGAGTGACGAATTTGAAATTATCTTTAAATGGATGATAACTTTTCTTGCCGACATCCGATTTCGATGATACAAAGCCTTAGCTCCAGTTGAAAAGAAAATTAAAAATAGCATGAATCGCTTCGGTATCTTCAGAGATTAATGTGAACATACAGAGATACAGACAAAGAATTATTTTCATAAATTCTACTAACCTTATTTTTAAAGACTTCTTAATTTCTGGTCAATATATTCAGTGAAAGGTGACGTCGATTCAACTCTTTTATGTTTAGATAAACCACAGTGGACAACCGGCTTATGTACCTGTGTTCTATTGACAAATATAAAAAAGTCATTTCCTCACCGACCCCACTTTCATGATGTATCGGTGTAGTACCTTCTCCATAACACTTTGGATTGAAGTGCGGTGTGAAAGGAATTGTGAATATCTTTCATCTCCCATTGTGTTCATTTAGAGAACTCAAGGACCCTTCCGATTCATGATATTTACGCGTCACTTCCTTGCTATTTTTAAATTCGTTCTAGAAATGATGCCTTTGGAAACCGACATTTTATAGCATCTCAGGCGTTATTTACATGATTTAGAAACGCCGTAAAGCACTTCAATTATCGGTATGAATTGTTTCTCAAAGTATCGAATGTGATTGTAAGTAATAAGCCAAACTGTCTAGACCGTATCAAACGCTAAAGTTTTCTTTTGTTACTTAGATATCGACAAACGAGTATGAGGATCACTTAATGATAGGTTAGTGCTACTACCTGCTAAATAGGTAGAACAAATCAATGTCGACCTACTTTTTACTTCGAGTATTCGGAAATCCATAGACTGAGATGCGACATGTGCTCTACATAGTTTTTCTTTGGGCCTTTTACCGAATCCTGAAGGACGCTATTTCCGACTTTGAGAAACTACGGCACAATATAACGGAGATATCTGTGTTTATTTCACTGATCATTTTTCTGCCCTGGCCTGTAGATGATCAGCCTTCTGTGCCCTGCTCGACTGAAATATTTTTTTTCCCCGGGATTCGAACGCAGAACCTCCATTGGTAAACGCATCGCATCTAAGAAGAAGATTATTTTTTGTATTCTTTTATTGTTCTTACGTTATCACATAATTTATTTAAAAAATAAATTGCTTTCGTCCTGCAGTAAGACCAAAGCTTGGCATCCCACAGGTAATATAAATTATAGTTTTATTTCTTTTATTAGTATATTTTCTTACCAGACACACAGTCTACTTTCACGGCATAATATGATATAAAGAAAACAAATCGTATAACATTTATTTCGTTATTCTGCGGCGGAAATGAGGCCTTATCGAAACCCGTCCTTTATTTTACTGTTTATACAATAATTTGTCCTCGTCGATTTGAGAAAGTGACCCTGAAACTTAGTCAAATGTAATTAATGTTTTCAGTTTGCAAGTATTCAGTCCCAAGAGATTATTCAAATTACTTGTTATCATCGGTAATCCATTAATACAATGTTTTTTACGTAATCAACTACGCTACATTTAAAATTATAGATGAACATATAGAATCACTGAAATTCTGGGCAATATACTATTAAATAGTCAAAGTATAGGTATAACATATATAATACATATCGGATTTACAGAGGGAAGGAAGGTGAATTAAACTGTAGAGGTCAAATGTCTGTTTATAGAAAAAAAATTCTTAAAACTGAGTCAGGGGGATGTAAGAAGAGAAATAGAACAAACCCAGATTTTTTTAATTTTTTTGTTTCTCTGTCTGTTTATCTGTTTGTCTGTTTGTATGGATAATCTCCGAAGATAATGAACCGATTTTCATGCAATTATATTAAGCATATTAAGCAAAGCCCGGGGCAACATATAGGCTTTGTTTCATCGAAATCGGTTGTCGAAGATTATTATTTTAGAGATTATTTTAAAGGCACCATATCAACAAATTGCAATGCAAAGTGACTAGCGTTGAACTTTTTCGAATTATCAGATGTTAATAACAGATTGATATGGAAATGCAATAGTTTGATTATTTCGTCACTTTTTTTGCTCAAAAGCTCAGCTTAAGATGAAGCCCACGCGAACGAAGTCGCTGGCATCAGCTAGTCGTGTATATAAATAAATTCAAACACAAACCAGCAAATAAAAGCATCTAATACATTGTTTCATAACGGTACAATAAATAGATAAATACTTTTTTATTTAAACGAAATTGAAAAGCAGTCGAAATTACTGCTTTGGGCAATCTAGTGTTAATGATCTTATTGATTCATTCGCTATTGTGTTCGCTATAGCCATAGCCTAATAGAATATTACGCATGCTTCGGAAATATCGCGTTTTTCACGTTTTAGCCACATAAATCGCAAGCAGAAAGCAAAATGCTTACCTATTTTCTTAAGCTTTTATGTTTTAACTAATAGTCTTTTAAAAATAGTATCATAATATTGCTTTAGTTTTGTCCAGAAGAAGAAAGCTTTTAAGCTTAAGTTGATTGAGTTATAAAAAACATAAAACATCTCTTTAATATTGTCTTTTATTAACGCGAGTATCACACATTTAAATAAAATACTGTATACCGGATTAAAACGCGATTTATTGTTTAAATTATTTATCCCGACGTTTCGGATGCTTTTCAGCAACCGTGGTCGCGGGAGACTGAAAGATGACAGTTGTCTTATATTTGAAATGTCACAAAGTTGCCATATTTAATTCAATTAAATTAAAAAAACAATTAAATTAATAATAATATAATAAAATTTAATTAAATTATTAAAAATCTAAAGCCCCAAATCAAACATACTAAAAAACAAGAGGACACCGTTAGTCAATATTGTCATAATATAGAAAATTACAGTAAATATCAACTCCGTAGGAATAGATGGCGTTAATATGTAATAATTGTAAAACAAAAACTTGGCGATTAAAAAGAGTGGCGGCGAGTTTCTTGCCAGTTCTTCTCGTCCGCTCTACGCCCTTGATTTGTGAACTGGTAGTAAATGTAAAATTAGAAGCATTTAATATTAGTAATATTAGTAATTTAATATGTATTATTTTTTATTGACGTTCATAGATGTACATTGTGTTACCTAAATTAATAGATTATTTTTTAATTTAATTGAATTAAATATGGCAACTTTGTGACATTTCAAATATAAGACAACTGTCATCTTTCAGTCTCCCGCGACCACGGTTGCTGAAAAGCATCCGAAACGTCGGGATAAATAATTTAAACAATAAATCGCGTTTTAATCCGGTATACAGTATTTTATTTAAACATCTCTTTTTCATTAATTTACTAGGTTTACTCGGCATGCGTTGTTTTATGTTAAGTAAAAAAGTATTTTTTTTGGCTAAGAACCTTCGCGGGCGTAGGCAGAAGAACTAACCAAAGTTTCATCGTAATCGGATGAATAGTTTCGGAGTGCATTGGGGACAAACATTCTTACACTTATTTTTATTTATTGATAGATACCAATACTAGTCGCATACTCGCATAATATTAGTAGCATTCTAACATTTAAAAAAATATTGCACCAATTTGAATGCATGTTTAATTGAAAATATATTAGTGTTTATGTAGGTACATGAAAATCCTTAAATTGCGAATTGTTATTATTATACTTATTTCATTTAAATATTGAATTTGTGTTTGACCGTTTGGATCTTAAAATTTACCTTCTTAGGGGTCTTTCAAACCCCTTTTCAGCTAACCTTTCTACTGTTCAATTTTCAAGTTTCTAGTTCCAGCAGTTTAGGTAATTATAGATTAGTAAGTCAGATTTAATAATATTCAATATCATTCTTTGTGTTTTTTTTTAAATTAGCCATTTGTAAAACGAGAAATGGTTTTTAAACACTATTTTATTTAATTATATATGTATAAAATAATAACATGATAAAATCCATTACAAAATGGATTTTATAATGTTATATACATATTTTATTATAGCTAGGGAGGCGAGGTAGCTAAATGGCGTAATTCAACGGCGCCGTCGAGACCTATCAAAATCGAAAGATAAAATAATTTCGAAAAGAAAAGCTCGTATGGTAAAAACCATTTTAGCGGTGGGTTTGGCGTGTATGGTTTTTCAAAAATGTTAAAAAAAACAGTTACTTGGGCATTCTCGAGCGCGTCAGATATTCATACTACGTATGCCCCAAGGGCCTCTGATAACAACGGTATACTAATCTGCCGGTTTGCGTGGTGGGGGTAGGCATATAAAGTAGTCAAAAATGCAAAAAAAAAAAAATTACTCGAGCGCGTCAGATTTTCAGAAGGGGTGTTACGTAGGCCCCAAGGAAGCTCCCTTTAAAAAAACTGACGATTTGGGCGTGACGATAAGTTACGATGAATTTTTGAAAATGCAAAAAAAAAAAGTTTTTTTGAAATACTCGAGCGCGTCAGATTTTTATAGGGGAGGTTTATCTCGGTATCCTGAAAGCATATTTTCTTAATCTGACAAAAATGTTGGTGGGTTCTCTTAATCTGACCGAAAAAGGTTTTTTGGTTTCTATTTTCCTTTCTTTCTCCTTGATAAAACGGGGAATTTAATCGGCGACATACTGAGGGCACACGGGTTTACGGTAGGGGACCATAAACATATATATATATATATATATATATGTTTATGGTATTAATATATGTATAATATGGTTATTATATATATATATATATATATATATATATATTAGGGTGTACCGAAAATTCCCTTCTACCGCTTCTTTCCTCACCATCAATGTTGCGAAATAATAAAGGAAAAATACTGGTAGGACGGCATATTTCCGCGAAGCGCTCAGTCTGTATTACATGTTCATGGCAAATTCCTCTTTTTTGCTTCAATTCTTCACTTCGTTTTGCTTACGGTACGTCCAAAAACCAATTTGAGGATCAACAGGCTATTGAATAATATACATACATGAAACTGTACATGTTAATAATACTTTTGTATACAGATACGCGTAACTTTTTCCGAGTCCACGAAAATTGTCGAGAATCTTTAGAAAAAAAAAAATTGAGATATAATAAAAGTCACATAATTTAATCATCGTTATTTCATATCAATTTTTTTAACACCCTCAGTTTTCGAGACATACTCAAAAAACCGGGAGTTTGAGTTTTTATGATGCTTCAAGTCAAAAAGTTTTAACTTTGGACAAAAATGTAAAGAGATGTTTTTTGTGTAAAATAAAATTACCTTTTAAGTTTATTTAAACTTTTTTTTTGTAAAATGTATCGTTCGCGACTTATATGTAGCAACGCGTTTTTCGGAAGACGAAATGGCTCCTCCACACTTCCGGTCATGCGGAAACCGGCAGATTTTGTATTTTTAGTAAGTTTTAGATTATATTCTTCAAAATAAATAATAAAAAAATCGCGCTCGAGAATGCCGGATTAACGTTTTTTTTTTACAAGTTCGCGACCCTATAACTCGGCGGCGTCAAGGACTTATCGTCAGATTAGTTCAATTTAGTCTTAAAACACTAAAATCAACCCCCAATATCTTAATCTGACGCGCTCGAGTATTTCAGACTATCGATTTTTTTTTACTAATCTGATCGTCTATCCTAGGCGCGCGTCACTACATATAGAGCTAAATACTTTACAAGGTTGTTCTATTAGGTCTAATAAATCTCTCATATCTTAAACTGCCACGCTCGAGTATTACCGAAAATTCACCTATTCGCCTCCTTAACCATATTTGTTGCTGACATTTCGAGTATTTTACAGAAAGCGTGGTCACGGGCAAAGTGCTGGTTTTAAATGATACTTAAATAATAGACTATTATTTTCGAGTTACATGTCATCCTGGTGGGATTCGAACCCATGACCGATGTTCTACCGTACGCGTCAATGAGCCTATCAAAATTGTTCATTTGAATTGCAACCAATCATCAACCAAGAGCTCTTAATATATTGTTCTTATATCAGACATCAAAAGACGATGCTCATCTGATGGTTAGTTAAAGCTCAATCACAAGACATCAATTGGACGCTGTATTCAGTGTCAACCCACAAAATTACAAAAATGTAAATTTTGATACCAATCGCTTCCTTATGAGCTGGAGTACATATTTCGAAAGAGATATGTATCATTTTAATCGTTTTTATAGCATAAATCTTGAAAAAACTAGCGAGCACCAAAACCTAAAGTGTTTAAAATATTTAATAATTATGCATTAAATTCAATTACTTTGATTGCTACCAAGAAAAGCGATATATATTTAGACTAAAAATAATAATTACAAATAAATCAATTATTTCAGTTATTTTTTAAAAGAAATTTTATAAAACCTGATTAAAACTCCAAACTCAATTTTCTCAAAATGGAAACCATGTGGGTTGACGCTGTATTGCTTAACAGCGTCCAATGAAAGATGCACTGTCATATTTATATACATTATTTCCATTAGACGAACATACCGCAATCAAATCGGGGACGATCTTCAAAAGCGCCAGGCCAAGACCTACTCGAAATCGACGAGCGTGTATGAAAGCATTGATGAAAGTGGAAGAAACGAAAATGTATGCAAGGATCGGAGCATATGGAATTCAGTGATCTCTGCTTGGCCCAATGAGAGAGAGGCGTGATTTATATGTATGTATGTATATATTTCTATTTATACTGAAGCCGCAGTCTGCATTTCACGACTTTCACATATATGGATAGTGACGGTGGCTCGTTTCCACATGAATTTTCGGTATTTTTCCTACTACCTCGCCCTACCTCATAGTAATAATCTATATATATAAAACAAAGTCGTGTTAGTTACACCATTTATAACTCAAGAACAGCTGCACGGATTTTAATGATATCTTATTTGTTGGATTCAGCTATGTCCCGAATAACAGAATAACTATTAAAATATCTGAAAATTTCAGGAAAAAATATGAGTCGTATAGAATCAAAGGCGGCAATCTGACTTATGGCTGATTGTTAACAATTTAAAAAAGAAAACCTTTTTCTCCTTTATTTTTTGTATTAGGTATCATTCATTCCATGTTTAAGGTATCTATTATAATAACAATTAAAGATAAAACGAAATATATAAAAAAACATAATAGTTTAAACGACAGGAACTTATTTTATTTTGGTAGATTGCCGGACCAAAAATGTCAGATAGCCGCCTTTGATTCTATACGACTCATATGCTGAACATTAATTTAAAAATAAAGTAGGTTCGGAACTTTATTTAATCTGCGTTCGGAACTACACCATCTTCTGAAATGGACAGCTCTCGTCACCTACGCTTATAGCTTTTTTTGAAATAAATGATGTAGCTACATTACAAATCTATATAAAAGAAGTGGGATAATAGCATAATATACAAATGTATGTTACAAAATATTATACACTTATATTTTTGTTAACTAGCAATGCTAGCTAGAACCATATTTAAATTATATTTATGTTCTGACAACATTGCCTCCAATCGAGTGGGTCAGCTGTCAAACGGAAAATGGCGGAAAAATGGTAGAAGAATTATTGGCGCGCTGAGTTTGGTTCGATGGTCGACAGCTGACCTGTGGTTGAGTAAATAGAATTTTGATGATTATTGTGAAGTGATAATATTGATGTGAATAAACTATTGAGCAAATCAAGTATTTTCTTCAGTGGTCTAACAATTTCAGAAGTGGTATAACGGTAACAAGGTTATGAAAAATGTTTTTCCTTTTTTTTATTTCTTGTTTTGTAAAGCCATAAATTAATTACAAAAATAATACAAGTCGACTTGTTATCGTCCATTTGCCCACAAAGACTATATAAAGTAAATATTAACTACATGCATGTGTTATTTTTGTGGAAACTTTCGTTGAAAATAATAGCAACTAGTACGATAGTCGAGAATCTTAACAATAATTTGCTCATGTTGTTGTGTGACTACACTAGTTGATTCCTGAATACACCGACCATTATTTTTTTATTATACTTTTATCACTTAATTATAATATAACAATTAATTATATTAGTAGCATTTGATCAAGCTACTCATAAATAGTGTATTCAATGGAATGCCAGGGTTGGTTAAAAGAGCATTGATGCGCTTTTTCTTTTTCTTTTGTCAGATAAGTGATAAGCAGTGATCAATTGTGGATGCCCTCGCTCAGCTGTAATGGTGGCCACAAGAGTCATCAAGATCAGTGCGGCCGGCGCAGTAAAGAGCGTCGTTGTGGTGAGGGATCGGAGTGTCGCAGCCGGCGGCGGGGTCCGGTCTGCTGGGTCGAGCGTCTTAATGCCGGGCGGCGGGCGCTCCGCGCTGTCGGGCGCGAGCCGCGCGTGTTTCGGGTCGAGGAGGTCGGGTGCGGTCACCGTCGCGGCGGGGAGGGTGCGGCGCGGCTGGTGGTCGACCCGGCTGCGAGGCGCGAGTCCTTGTGGATGGCGCGGCGGTGCACGAGGTCCGAGACGAGGTGATAGTTGTGACCGAAGGTACCGGATGGGAGTGCATCATGAGAAGACCTCGGACTGCATATTGTGAGCATGCCGGGCACAATAATGTGTCGCTCAATGAGAAGCAATATGTAGGCCGTGAAATTGATAGTGAGTAAGTGAAGTGAAGGACTGCATATTGTGAGCATGCCGGGCACAATGATGTGTCGCTCAATGAGAAGCAATATGCAGGCCGTGAAATTGATAGTGAGTAAGTGAAGGACTGCATATTGTGAGCATGCCGGGCACAATGATGTGTCGCTCAATGAGAAGCAATATGTAGGCCGTAAAATGAATAGTGAGTAAGTGAAGAACTGCATATTGTGAGCATGCCGGGCACAATGATGTGTCGCTCAATGAGAAGCAATATGTAGGCCGTAAAATAAATAGTGAGTAAGTGAAGGACTGCATATTGTGAGCAAGCCAGGCACAATGATGTGTCGCTCAATGAGAAGCAATATGCAGGCCGTGAAAAGAATTGTGAGTAAGTGACAGGCTGCTTATTGTGAGCATGCCAGGCACAATGATGTGTCGCTCAATGAGAACCAATATATAGGCCGTGAAATGAATAGTGAGTAAGTGACAGGCTGCTTATTGTGAGCATGCCAGGCACAACGATGTGTCGCTCAATGAGAAGTAAGATATAGGTCGTGAAATGAATAGTGAGTAAGTGACAGGCTGCTTATTGTGAGCATAAGGTTTAAGACATTTATATCCCGTTAAAGACTTAAGTAGTTTTATAGTACGAAGTAATTATTTGTAAATGATTAATTATTTAAAATATATTGGGCCAATTGCCGCTTAAAAACATTTAATGAATTGACAATGAAACTCGCTCGCCTAGCAATGCTAGTAGTAATATTATTTTGCTTACAAAGCATTGACATAGTATTAAATGATCGAAGTAAGAAAGCGATATGTTCGTATGGATATTCTTGTGAAGGATCTTGTTTCACTATAGATCTTTTTAGTTGGTGTTCGAAAATTGTAGTTGAAGAGTCTTTTAATGATTTTGTTTTGTAGGACTTCTAATTCAGCAAGTCTTGTTTTAGTCGCACTTCTCCATGCCTTGATAAGATATAATAATTGTGGTTTAACTAGAGTTTTATAAATAGTGATATATACATTTTCGTGGATCCATGTAGTGAAGTGAACCACAGAGTGATGCCAGCTTAGCCTTTATATGATCTATATGCACTTTCCACGTCAAGTGATTGATATATATAATCCTAAGTATTTTGCATTGTTTTTTTATTGCAGAGGAACATTATTGACTGTTAGTTTATGAAATGTTAATGACAAGTAAATTATTCTGAAACCACTCATGCAGTGTGTCTAGATCGTTCTGAGCTTGTGTAATTATTTCATGTATATGCCGCGCACAATTTTATGGCGCTGAAAAAGAAGCAATATACAGCCTGTAAAATGAATGAATAGACAGTAGTAGTAGTAAATACTTTATTGCACACTAAATTAATATTAAAAATATAAACAAATCAGCTTATTAGAGAATGTAGAGAGGGCAGTCTTATAGCTAAGATAGCTATTTCCTCCAGACAACCCGAGATCGAGGAAATGCTGTTTACAAATTAAGGCGGTGCAGAGCAAGTAAAATAATTACAAATTAAAAATAAAAATAAATTAAATACTTGTCAAAAAAATATATATATTAACGAACAATACTAAAACATCATAATAATAAAATTAAAAAAAATAATAATAGGCAATTTAAAACGATAAATAATATTTGTTTTTAACAAGAGAATCAAAGCAAGAAATGGTTTGTGCCTTTCTTATTTTTACATGTAGAGTACCATAAGCGAATAGCTTAGAAAAAGAGAGTAAAAGAGGAGTCAAAGAATTTAGAACAGTGAGAAGGCATATAGAGAGAAAGATTAAAAGAAGATCTTAAATCAAAACTGTTGGAACTGAGAAAGATATATTTTTCTTTAAGATACCTAGGAGATCTAGGATCAAAGAGTACGCAGTAGAACAGGTGTAAAATATGGGCATTCCGGCGTAAACGAATAGGGAGCCACTTAAGTTTCTTATGATACTCCGATATATGATAAAATTTACGTAAGCCGAAGATAAAATGAATGCAGAAGATTAGGAGTCTTTCCAGCAAAAATTGGATCTCATTAAGGACAGGATAGCAAAAATCAGTTTAGTCCACGATAGAAAGAAGCAAGGAGTGAGATAATAGAATTTTAGTAGGGATCTGTAGAGGATTCCTTTACCACCGAAAAGAGGCTGCCGAAGCATACACTTTTTTTTGCGCATCTCGTTGAGTTGGTCTACGCAAGAGAGGTTTTGATCAATGTACACCCCAAGATTCTTGACAATCTTACTAAAAGGTATGATTATACCATCCACTGTAACATTTGGAAGGTCCGTCCAGTTAATTCTATTAATATAATCAGAGCTTCCAATTACTATCGTCTGTGTTTTAACAGGATTAACCGTAAGACCATGCATTAAACTCCAGGTAATGATAGATTGAAGATCACGATTAGTACGTAGAATGGCATACATAGGTCATCAGGCGAGAAATGTGTATACATTTGTAGGTCGTCTGCATACATGTGATAGGAAGAAGAAATGGAATTTATAAAATAATAGAAAATAAGATAGAAGACAACACGCCACCCTGTGGCACACCAGCTGTGACATCACACCAAGAAGAGAATGAATCATCAACTTGAATGCGCTGCCAGCGTTCCTGCAGATAACTGCGAAACCTGTAAATCACCGAAGTAACCGTGCTATGACCAGGACGGAAACCGAACTGGACATTAAGGGATTCAATAAGCGATGAGTATTAATGTAGCAACAAAGTTGTTGTTGGACAAGGCGCTCAAAAACTTTGGATGGGAATGGAGTCAGGAAAGGTTTTGCTAGCAATGGACAAATTAAAGATATGAGTTAGAACAGGGAGGATAATATCAAGAATTGGTAAAATCATGGCACGGATTCAATCACTTCTGACAGCTTTGGACGCAATGGACATAATATTCTCCGGTGAATTGACTAAATAATAACAGAGAATAATCAGGAGTTGAAATGGTTGAAAATGAATTTATCGTCTTATTTTTAATATTCGCGTCTAAAGTGACGAAAGAATTAAAAAAAATGTGAGTTAAGAGAATCAAGATCAGTATCAGGAGGGACTTTAGTAGATGATTTACCAACTCCAAGAGATCTGAGGAATTTTCTCACTTTGACAGGATCGCCGTTCTTAATCGAATTATGAACGTGACGTTGCGCAACAGCGCATTCCTATACAATGTGTTACAATGATTATGGATATTGTTTATATTTTTCACGTCGTTTGATTTGTTATTTTTAACTCTAAGCACTGAATTGGCACGTTTAAATGTAAGAGCCTTTAGATCGTCAGAAAGCCAAGGAGTAGGGAGATGTTTAAGTATAACAGGGCGAGCGGGAGCATGTTTATCGTATAGTAGAAGCATAATTAATACTGGTAAATAACGAAACTTTCTCATCGATATTAACAGTTACTGACCAATCTACGTTACCAGCATCACGCAGTAGATGAGAAACGTTTATGCCTGAGAAATTACGACCCATGATCACTTTAGGTTTAAATTTCGGAGAACGTAATTTATATGAGAGATAAATAAGGTTGTGATACGAAAATCCTGCAGTAGAATATTGCCCGAATTTACTTACATGAGCAGGTGAGGAGACCATAATTAAATCTAAAAGAGAAGGTGAATCAGAAAAAAGTGAGTAGCGTTAAGGGGAAGGATATATAGATTATACGATTCAAGATCAATTAACTACTTCTGTGGTCGCGTTTTAGTAAACAAGTGTTAAAATCTCTCATAAAAATTATGTGATCATAAGAAGGAATTAACTGTTCAAGTAATGAGTCAAAAGAGAAGAGAAGTAATCAGTAGAGAGATTAGGAAAATAGAATACGCCGAGAAGAATTTATTGATGTGAAAGATTAATTTCATGAAGGAGGTGTTCTGCTGTATCAATTATTGGAGGTGGTTGTGGCGAAGTACTTAGTATGGAATATGAGATCTTAAATAAATTGCTAGCCCACCACCAGTTCTACTGACACGATCATTTCGCATTAATTGAAATCCAGTATAGTTAATAAAGAAATAACAAAACATATTGATCAACACACATATTTTAATTTTTAATATAATTTTGATTCTGTATAAATAGTTCTGATTGTAATAGTTAGCCCCTAATTATTTTCCAACATTACATTTATATTCCAACATTAGATTTCGTGAATCTCAAGATGCAGGTAGTAATACTATCGTTTTTGTATTACTATTGTATTTACTATTTTCCATGTAATATTGTTCCTTTGTATTCAAAAGTAAAACCAACGAAGGCACTCGTTGTAGATCGGATGGCCGAGCTGTTACAAAATATTATACACTTATATTTTTGTTAACTAGCAATGCTAGCTAGAACCATATTTAAATTATATTTATGTTCTGACAACATTGCCTCCAATCGAGTGGGTCAGCTGTCAAACGGAAAATGGCGGAAAAATGGTAGAAGAATTATTGGCGCGCTGAGTTTGGTTCGATGGTCGACAGCTGACCTGTGGTTGAGTAAATAGAATTTTGATGATTATTGTGAAGTGATAATATTGATGTGAATAAACTATTGAGCAAATCAAGTATTTTCTTCAGTGGTCTAACATGTAGAATTTTAATTTTTTATTTTTGAGTCCAACATTCAGGCAGGACAACGTCTGTCGGGTCTTCTAGTATATTAATATTTTGTGTATTTTTTTGTGAATAAATATAATATTACATTGACAATTGATTTCGTGTCACTCTGTATATCAATAGTTTCACGCAATTTTACAGTACGTTCGCCGTTCTGTGGAAGCCTGCCAAAAAAGTTCCAATTGCAAATCAAAATTGGGACTTCACGAATATATTTCGAACGTTTGCGTTGTTAAATAATATTTTTGCTTTATTTTTGTCACAAGACGTGACTAATTCATAACGTTTTAGCGTTCCGTATATGAAAGAAATTAAGAAAACATAAAATCATTCGCGTAGATATCTCGTTAGACACATTATAAAAATAAAATCAGTTTAATTAATTTTAAATACTTACAACAGTGAAGGTAGTTTTATTACTCAAACCCCATAATAAGACGTTTAATTGCTTTGCGTTTATTTGCCCGAAAATCAAAAATATACAGAACTGAATCCTAACTATGCGAGTTCAAGTCTTAACTATTGTTGTATTGATAATATACCACAATGAAGGGTCACGAAAGGATTTTATTCATTTCTGAAGCAGGTATTCATATATTATATTACGTACCTGAAATGGGATCATTCGGGACAAAGGATTTTCATGAATGGCTTAATCCTATTTTCTTCATTAGCTGGTGTATTTTAATCAAGAACTATTTATAAGAAAGTCTAATAATACGAGTAATATATAATAAAATACAATATATATACATATATGTAGACAAAAAATTATACTTAATTCCATAATTGCAGAAGTAGTTACTGATTGACTAATTTTGATAAATCTTAGTATGGAAGCAGCTAGAAACCTGTCAGATTAACACAAAATAGAATGCGCTGGTATAGGAAAAAAAGTACTTGCCTAAAATACATAATTATTACGACTGCATTTCCAGAACCGCCGACAACAGCCATCGTGACGTACAGCCCACCCAGCAAATATTGCATAGTGGGGTCAGGAGGGCCAAACTTCAGCCAGTGGGGGTTGATGAATAGCAAATAATCATCAGTAAATAGGTATCGTCGCCACAAAGATATCGGCCATCGCTCCTTAAAAGTTACTAGGATATCAGAATCACGTTGGAGATCCCCACGCGCTACAGGTGTGCTCATCACATCCATGACATATTCGTGATCCATTGCTCTACGCTTTATCCTGATTCTCAATTCATCGAACATACTTATCAAGCGCTTACGTTTCTTCCATAGTTTGAAATTTTCAACGTGCCGAACGAGATCGTTATAGGAAAGTTTATTTGGTACACTTTTATTTTTATTGACACTTTTGATGTCGAGTTCTTCCGTAGGTGTGTTATCACATGGCACTATTATTGGGATGATTATGAGAATTATTTTTGTTAATTGCATCATTGTGTCCCGGTCGGCGAGCGCGGTAAATTACGATGCACGCGACCGCCCAGCGCGCTTTCTAAAACGAAATGAGATAATGTTTCCTTTTTGCAGTTTGGTTTGGGCGGACTCCTTAGCATTCAATTTTCAATACTATCTGGAACTGAGATTTCCACATAGTCACAGTTTCGATAATATGACGCAAATAAAACTTTGAAAACAAATTAAAATTATTTTGCTTCGGATTGAACGCATAACGATGACGTATTTTATATGATATTTTATGGACGAGCTGCAAACGAAGGTGACTTTATTTGCATAATAGACTCTATAATGTAGATGTAAACTACCGAATAGTTAACTAATTTAACTATAAAATATTGACAGACGAGTGTGACGCTGACTTGATGATAGACGACCTAAGGACATCTTCATTAATGTGCTGATGACTTATTTTTATTATATTAATATTTATGTAATTTTTTTCTCCGGTGAAAACTTTTAGTTTAGCGATTGAAGTGGTAGGATTCAGGTAGGCATATTTCTAAATATATCAGACGCCGGCCGCAGTAATCGAATCAGCACATAAGCTAATGCTACTTATTGTGCTAATTATTCTTAAAGCAGATTAAAACTGTAAACTGTTAACGCATAAGAAAGTTTCAGAATAGACTATTTATCATAAAATATCGAATTTTTGTTCATGTGAAAACCAATTAAATTTTTTTTTATATTAGAGGGGCAAACGGACAGGCGAGTCACCTGATGGTAAGTGACTACCGCCGCCCATGGACATCCGCAACACCAGAGGTCTTGAGGATGCGTTGCCGGCCTTTTAAGATCACAAAATTATTTAATTCATTTTTCTTTTTATTTGTGTGTGTATTTTAAATAAATGATATTTCTTTCTTTCTTTCTTTAAAATCTATTTTTTACACAACAAAAAGCTTCCTCCGCCCTCGTGTTTACAGAATTTATTCAGACAGAAAATCCTAATCCCTTTGTTTCCAATTTGCTTGAATTTACCACCAATTAGTATAAGTAAGTATAAGAGTTCACGAAAGTAGATAAAAAATGTCTCCCTCCATTAACTAAATTGCCGACCTGATGGCTCTTTCAAATGGAAATGTCTGTCTAAAACACACAATGTTGATAGCAAGAACTGATGTTTCAGACGAAATCGTGATGCATTTTAAGTTTGAAAGAATAATAATATTGCTATCGCAGAATATAGTAAAGTCTATTTATTTAATGATAATCTTCGATAAACAATACACATAAATATTAATTGCCGCTTAATTCCACCATTGATATTTTTTTTTGTGAACAGCTTTAAATAAAATACTGTATACCGACTGTATACGGATTAAAACGCGATTTAGTATTTATATTGTTTAAATTATTTATCCCGACGTTTCGGATGCTTTTCAGCAACCGTGGTCGCGGGGAGGCTGCCTCCCTGCCGTTTTAATCCGGTATACAGTATTTTATTTAAATGTGTGATACTCGCGTTAATAAAAGACAATATTTTGTGAACAGCTTTCAGATTCTTTTGAATAATTATGACAATAGGGAATATGCATGTGATTCCAATGAGGGTCAAACATTTTTTTAGTAAACTTTATTACTTCAGAATTACACTTCTATCAATGTGTTTTATTACAATTTCAGTTTGAGCAAGAAATTAATTTTTAAAAAGTGCAAATAAACTGTGGGAAAATCAAATATTTGAAAAGTCACGCCATTGGTCAGAGCGAATATGATGTAAATGTCTATGCCAGCAAAGTAACTCTGTTAATGACGTATTATATATTAACCAAGGACTTTATATATATAACAGGACTGAGTACTCGCAGCCTGATAACGAGCCGAGCAGGACGTTTAGTACGGAGGAGGTGTGTCACTTTCTAATAGGGTGACCACAATATTTTTGTTACGTGGGGCTTGTAATTATTATAATATTTGTAATCACAAATCGGGAACAAACCTACAGAAACCAAGATTTCAATAACATTTTGGATGCTAATAAAGGCTACTATATCACATTTATTTTATTTTTTTGGAGGTGTTCACTCTATAATAACCCCATAAAAATTCCTAAAATATAATATAAACATATCCATTATAATTATTATTAATAACAAAGCTTGGTATGAAAAATAATATATTCTCCTGTAAGTCTACCATCACTAGAATCATTTCACAATTTTAAAAAAGTCTACTTTTTTCATATTTTGTTAAATATTTCTACAACAACTTGGTATTAGTCCAAAATAAGTATACATATAAACTCCTCAAAACGGTATAGTCATGAATAGACTTTTCCATTGGGGGCAGATTGCCTATGCTTAACCGGCTAGCCACTAGACCCTTAATTTTAAGTATGGATGATATAACAAATTCAAATAAAAGAAACTGTATTCATTGAATTTATTTTTTTCTTAAGTAATTAGATTTTGATTTTGATAGAATATTCTTAAATTGAAATATGAATTACTTAATGCCTTCACTAACTGCAACTTATGGGTTCCTCATTACATTGAACAGGATGTGGAGGGCAAAATAATTTAAGTTTTGTAAAAATAAATGCTTTAGTATCATCAAAATCTTATTTTTGATAGTATTTCTGAATCAGGAATACATTGTTCTACGGAATGTAACGGGACCTTACTCAGTACTCTTACCTGCTTATTTTGTGCCTGCAACAAAATAATAATATAACTTCATGAATTTTATACATTTGCTCAAAAAGTAGACTTTTCTGTGTTTTGCGTGTTTTAGTTATATTAATATATGTAAGTAGGTAAGTGTCCATCAGCTAATAATGGGCTTACCGTAAAAACAGACGGTATTGTGGCTTTCAATAACTGTTGGGAATTAGCTGTACTAAAGTGAAGGCTACATACAACGGAGCTTTAAGTAATCTTTTATGACATCAGAACAACATTTAGCCATATTTTTTCTGGTTTTCATTCTTCGGAAAACTGTCAAAGAAATAAAAATAATAATACGTCATGGCATATTATGATAACACCAGGGATAACGGAACCTTTTTTCAAGTTGGTTAAACAAATTAAATGCATTCATTTTTTCAAGTTGGTTAAACAAATTAAATGCAGCCATTGCTTTGCACCTTATTTTTTTTATTTGGTTTACATAACTAATAACAATATTACACGCTGATGATAGCAATCGTAGGTATAACAAACGGATCATAAGACACTCCGACCAACTAATCCCGAAATCCCGCATGATATGGTTACCCTATTTGTTATAAAATTACCTTTTTTCGGCTTACCTGTAAAATATTATGCTGCAAACATCATAGGATTCACTTTTACAAAATTGTACACAACACTTTTTCAATTGTACACAACCATTTCTTCGAAGAAACCTTACTAAATTACGAAAAATAAATAAAAACAACTATTATGACATTACATCGCATAAATGCAATGACATGCCATGACACATCAGTCATCAAATGATTGATTGACATTGATTAATTTCTATCGCTTGACATGTGTTAGAAAGAGCTAAACAGCCTCCGTACTAGATATCTCGCTCGGCTCGTTTTGCCTCTGTCAATGTTGGAAGCCAAAATTGAGTCTTAATACCTATACCTTAAGATGTGTTTTTGTAATTTTAAATTTTGGCAGTGCTCAGTCCTGTTATATATATAAAGTCCTTGATATTAATAAAGCCCGCGGGCGGGCTTTTGAAGTACCCGTATCGGTTGGAAATTTTTAACTTTTTGACACTTTAAGTCAATTGTTTGGCGTTGAATATTTTTTAAATATTATAGAATAACGATGTAAGCTGCCGAATAAAAATATAAAAAAATACATGCATATTCCCTATTCACACTAATGTAATGGACCGTACCTACTTTCATTTCCGACTCCCTATGTGCTTAGAGAAAATACTGTAAACTTAAATGCATTTTGAATTAAAAAAATAGCATAAAAACATTTCAAAATTATGTTAAACTACAAACATTGGAGCACTATACAGTAATTAAGTTGCAGTGTCGAGAGCCGAGGTCAACTCGAAAGTTTTAAATTAATTACTTTTCCCGTACTCATTTTTAATTTTTCCGTTAGGTTTATAAATTGTGTACATAATATTTATATCAAAAATATTTATGTGTACTATATTCTTCTATTTCATCTTCCAAAATATTGGAAAATCATAACTTACCGCGGAATACTGAAACGATAATCAAAACTTGAGGGCTTCTTAAAATGTTTCTGTCTTTCATTTTAAGTTCGTAATGAAAGGGTTAGATATACCTCAATGTTGATTAGCGTTCGAGAATTCGTCCGTTAATTACTTAAATATTTTATTATTATAGATTATAGCACTTCCGATTTATTGCTTATGCATATATCTATACATATAATAAAAGAGTAGGATCGAAATTACGCTTCACTAAATATTTTTACCAGAAATTAAGAGGGGTGATAAAAGAAGAGTAGCAGAATGCATAAATGCAATTTTTAAGATTCTTGTCTGTCTGTCTGTCTGTCTGTCTGTTTGTTCACGCTAATCTCCGAAGATACTGAACCGAACCGTAATTTATACAAATATATTAAGCAAAGTCCAGGGCAACATATAGGATTTGTTTCATCGAAATCGGTTGTCGGAAAAAAAAGTTATCATCATTTAAATATTATTTTAAAGGCATCATTTCAACAAATTGCAATGAAAACTGACTCGCGTTGAATTTTTTCGAATTGTCAGATGTCAATCACAGTTTGATATGTAAATGAAATAGTTTGATAATTTCGCCGTTTTTCGATATGTGTTCGTGGCATAGTGGATATACGGTCGTACTACGTAATTTCAGATGCGAGTTCGAATCATCACTCAGGGAAATATTTTTTTGTATTTATTTTTTTATATTTTTAAAAGAACTAATATTGAAAATAGAAAATGTATTATTGAACTATTCTATTATATAAAAATGTATTTCTTATGAGATCGTTTATTTCGCATTTTCATCAATCCTTTCCTTTCCAAGGGAATTAAACAAAAATATCTGAAATTAAAAGTGATTAATTAAATTAAATAAATATAGAGGTGGATATATTTATAAATTTATTAAAAATTAAGTATTTGGCCAACATGGCCATACTATTTTTTTCATTCATTTTACGTTATATATTTAAGTGCATATATTTAAGACGGAAAATGCATTGAATCCAATCTTCGACTGAACTCTGATTAGTGGAGAAAAGACACATATCTGCCTTTTGGTGACGTAAAATTTGATTGATATGCATCTCCCTAAAGTTTCTTTAAAGTCAGGTTAATTTTTTCAATTACTATGGTATTTCTTTTGAATTTCAAATCATCATTTGAACCCCAACCTCAACCCCATTAAACATATCGATAATATGATGCAAAAGCAACCGTCAATGACTACTCTGATAGCTCTTTCCGAAAAGAAATCACCAAGTACAGAGGATGGAGGATATATAATATGAAGAAAGCTTGCTCAAAAGTTCAGCATAAAGTGATCCCCACGCGAACGAAGTCGCGGGCATCAGCTAGTATATAATATGCCGCTTACATCTACAGTTAGAAGCACAATATTGGACAATATTGTTGTAGCAATACCTCGATAGTTCCACACATCGGTTTGTTTTACATCTTTGGATGTCTAATATAACATTATATGCCGTATCGTGGGATTTAGGATTAAACAATGATATATGCAGATGAAATGAATTTTAAGAAAAATATTTTTGCCTCGAAACTGGGGATTACTAGCGGCTTATCAAAATCAGGACATTCTTTTATAAAAATAAAATAAATTCCCTGTTTAAGCTTTTCGTGAGGGCAAGACAAAACAACAAGCAATTTGTTATCATTTTATAGTAGGAAAATGGGAGTTGTTTGAAAAACATCAATATTATTATTTTAATAGCTTAAAGTTTATAAACTTAATCGTATAAATTACCACATTAGGAAGAAAAACAAATAAATAATCTGCGCAGTGCGCTTCCATGAAAAGGATGGCTTCGTATCTGTAGATACGATATATCCGAGGTACTATTACTTTGAATTATATGTCTGTTATCCCATAATATATTTATTGATCTTCCAACCAGAATTTCACATGCGAAACCCCTTCTCCTACCCCTTTTAGATTATGCCGATGTAAGCAATGTTAATCTTACTGAAGATCATGTGAATAGACTTGAGCGCCTACAAAATTTCTGCATACGCTTTATTTTTGGTCTCAAGAAATATGATCACATCACTAAATTTGGAATGCAACTCAAGTGGCTACCTATCCGATTTCGCCGGGATGCTCACATCCTGCATCTCCTCTATCGTGTACTGTATAACCCTAAAACGCCTCACTACCTTAAGGAGAGATTTGAGTTTAGAGATGATCATGGCAGGCCTGTAAGATCAGCTGAGCTCTTTCGCCTAGAAATGCCAAAGCATCAAACTACTTTCTACGAGCAATCTTTTACGATCCAGGCCGTCAAGTTATGGAATGCTTTGCCAAAAAAAAGCCAATTCACTGAATATTTTCAAGAATATGCTTTTAAATTATTTTTCTTCTAATTGAAATATGTATTTGAATAATTGTTAGAATTTCTGTATTTATTATTTCCAACGCAACGTAGCAACGTATTTCCTTTTATTCTTGCACTACTCATTTCTTCTTTCAATTTATCGCTTGTACCATATGGTTGCCTGGAAGAAATCGCTGCTTAGCGATAAGGCCGCCAATTGTGCTTCAATGTATGTAAATGTGTGTATTATTTCTGTTATTTAGTGCAATAAAGTGTTAATAAATAAATAAATGAATATAGGTATAAAACGCCATTTATATCTACTAATATAAAGAGATATGTAACGACTGAAAAATCTTTCTCAATTTTTACACTAGATTTTGGTGAAAAAATCGCGAGTGTTTTGTTCTAATCTTGATCGCAAAGCCTTTATCAATGTAGGATTGATTTGTCATTTTCTGCTTCTTAATAACTAAATGAATTTTGATGCAATTTTCACCATCACTTTAGAATGTCTTTCGGAAAGTTTATATATTTAATCCAAAGCCGTCTCGCTTTTATTAACATTATTACCGCTAATTGCAGCTTTGAGCTTCAGACTGAAGACATCTCAATGTAATGTATTAATCATGATTTAGCTGTTGATTTAATCTCGAATAATAAGTAACGATCTCCTTAATTCAATGTTGTATCGACATCAAAAGATCTCATTGAAATCTGAATCTGAAGTACGAGTAAAATGTATTTAAAGCTGAACTCAATTAAAATATTTCGCCAGTTTATTATTCACGAAATTATTATACTTATAGATAATGTATTTATTCTCATCTAGATTGTAGATGATAAATGATGATTCTCAAAAAGTTAGCTAATTTGAAAATTCTCCGAGAAGCTCTTAAAATATGTTTTATATTACAACATACTGAGAACACTACAACATACTATATCAATGTTATAAGAATTTTTTTTTAGAAAGTCTTGGAAGTTCTACATCAATTTAGAATTCAGAAAACGGAGCCCATATGTTTTGAAATCAATCAAGGACCATCACCTACCTCAATGAGGTTCACTTATTTATTTATTACAATTTGTATAACTATGTATTAACAGCTATTAGCCAAATCATATACAGTTATTAATTTTTAAAACTACTTGTATATATTCTCTAAATAGGACAAACACCATTTGATAAAATTATCGGCCGTTATACCAAATATTACAGCATTTTTATAGTGAGCTACATATTTTTGAGCAGCCTCAGGGAAGACTGTGTTGGAGCGTGTTAAGCCACCTGTGTGCGCTGCACGGTTTCCGCGAACAGTCTGCGTGTGCGCAGAGTTGCAGTGCATTCAGGCACACGACTCTAACACTTTCGGATTGTTGATATAATTGTTTAATACTTAGTTGGTAATAATGAAACATCTTTAAAAAATGTCTTCTTAATTCTAACGTATTTAATCCGACCATTCCCGTTACAAACGCTGATGGGTATAAATAGTTCGGGTAATACCCATATAAGCGCCTGTATAAGAAGCGCGCAAACTTACGTTGAACTCTTTCAATCATAATAATGTACTTTGCCTCGTGAGGGCTCCATACAGTAGCATTGCACACTTCTAATGTACGCATAATACAAACAAAGCAGTACCCGATGATCAGAAAAATAGGAAGCCTGCCTTATAACAAATCCTAAAGACTTACGTGCTTTAAGGCATACCTTTTCAATATGCTGATTAAAGGTAAGTCCTTTGTCAAATAAAATACCTAAGTCCTTAATTTCATTCACACGACTAAGCGTTTGTGTGTCCATCTTATAATCATACAACTGAGGTGACCTCGCACGAGAAAAAGTCATCACCTTACACTTAGATATGTTAAAGTCTAATTTGTTTACTTTACTCCACTCATAGACGTTGCTAATATCAGTTTATAAGGCTATACAGTCTGATGAGTTCTCAATTTTGAAATAAAGTTTTTAGTCGTCAGCAAACATGAGACATTCAGACTTGATGGTATGTGATACTTCAGCCACAGTTCATTAGTCAGTGATGGGCTGTCAACCTACTTTTTACTTCGAGCATTCGGCAATCGATACCCGGTCGGATCTTCGATATTCCTCTCACCCTTTTAATGCTTGAAGTGACCAGCCGGGCTAGCATGACCGCCACGAGATATGTCGCGGACGAGAGAAGACAAACTAAGATGTAAGATATCTCCATATATTATATCTCGACATCGACAATTTTGACAGAAAAGATATCTCGATCGACAAATATATCTATTTTTGATATTAAAAGTCGAGTTTTAAGTGTAATTGTCATGTTAGACCCGAAAGAAATAAAGCGATAGTCGATTAAAACACGAGAAAACGGTAGACAAAATTTTGTCGCGCTTGTCATGCTAGCCCGGCAGTGCTTATTACTTACAGAATATTATAAACATGTTGTCCCGGCGGGATTCAAAGCCGCGACTCATCGCAGCGCAAGGTAGATTCTACCAAACTCTGCAACAAGCCCGTTAAACCATACATACTAGGCAAAAGACACTCACCTAAAATACATTAATAGCACGATAACATTGCCCCAACAGCCAACCGTCGAGAACAAAACGTAGACACCTCCCAGAACCTTTTGTATAGTCTCGCTCGGCGGCGGAAACTGGAGCCAGTGTTCATTTATAAGATCCAAGTAATCATCAGTGAAGTACCGGAATTCCCGCCACTTCTCCACCGGCCATCTTGTCTTAAAATGTTCAAGTAACCTCTTGTGGTTCACTGTAGCATTGTTCGAGTCCGTAAAATTCGATTCAGCGTATTCTTGACCGATTTTCGACTCCCTTTTTCCTCTCAACGAAACTTCTTCGAAACGCCATAAAAAACTTTGGTCCATCTCAACATCTTCGCAGCATAATATACTTACGATTACTATAATGGAAAACCCGAATAAGGAAAGAATTCTCATCGCGCTCGGAATACGTACTTCATGCAGTACAGATTACTTCTTTATGAAATGTATCTAATCAACTTTTGACATCGTTCGAAAAAGTACTAGGCTGCCCGTGGGACCACTTTACTTGTAAATGGTATTAAAGTGGGTCGCTTTTAACTGAATCCGAAGCATCCAATAAAGATGATTAGATTGATTGATAGACCTCGTAATCCAATTATGCAAACGTGTGCCGGTAGGTACTAAGGTATTCCTGTTTTTAGGGATCACTGCGAGTCTTGGAGTATTTATTAAATAAAGCTAGTATTAGAAAAATAAATCTTACATGAAATGTGAAGTGCACATTTCGGTTTCAGTCTATGGATTTTAAAACGAATGCTGAAAGACCATTATCTCTCTTTTCACGCATAGTTACTCTTCAATGTATATTTAGTTATTTATTTTTATTGTGATTATATTATGTGTACTTATTTATTCTATTAATCATTGTATACTTTTATATACCTCCTATCTTCATACATATATCTCAAGCTTCAATTCTTTTATATCCAGGTTGCCTGGAAGAAATTGCTTTGAGCAAAAAGGCCGCCTTACTATACTTTCTGTTTTTTATATTAATTCTATAGAATAAGTTTTTGATGTAAAAGTTTTTCCGAATACTCGAAGTAAAAAATAGGTCGATAGCGCATCATTGACTGATGTTCTGTGGCTGAGGTATCACCTACTATCAAGTGATCCTCATGCTCGTCTGTTGATATCTAACATAAAAAAATCTTAGATTGCAATACTATTTTTAAATTATCGGCTGTAACTTCATTCATGAATGATGTGTCCTATTTACTATTTTATTATACACTTTTGAGAAAATGTGTAATAAAACCAAAAGTTCTCTTCAATAATATATAGTATTGGATAATCTAATATATACAATTCTCGTGTCACAGTTTTCGTTGCCATACTCCTCCGAAACGGCTTGACCGATTTTGATGAATTTTTTTGTGCTTATCCGGTATCTATGAGAATCGGCCAACATCTATTTTTCATCCCCCTAAATGTTAGGGGTAGTGCACCCTAAATTTTTTTTTTAATTTTTGGACGACATTTTTTGTTTTTATTTTTTTATAATGTGGCATTAAAAAATACATACAACCCCTGCTTTTTTTGTCAAAAAATCTTGACCCGTGCGAAGCCGGGGCGGGTCGCTAGTAATATAATAGTATTGGATAACTGATTGAAAATACGGGTACATATTTTTTGTAAGTAAATAAGTGATCTTTATTATTTGATAATGTCTATTGCGGATATCAAACACAGACGTCACTCTAAATCAGTAGTAGGTATGTGAACACACTCTAGACAAGCCAAACCACTACATACGTTTCGACCAACCGAAAATCCTTGCAAGAGAAAGTACATTATTTCCCAGACTAGTACGCGAGGCTATTGAAATTAAAAAACATCCTAACTTCAATAGAGAAGATGGTTTGAGACTTTCCAACACCTGGGATCCAGTAATTAAAAATCTAAAACCCCAAATTAAACATACTAAAAAACAAGAGGACACCGTTAGTCAATATTGTCAAAATATAGAAAATTACAGTAAATATCAACTCCGTAGGAATAGATGGCGTTAATAATATGGTAACTTTGTGACATTTCAAAAATCAGACAACTGCCATTTTTCTGTCAGCCCGTGACCACGGTTGCTGAAAAGCATCCGAAACGTCGGGATAAATATGTAATTTAAACAATATAAATAATAAAATACCGGTATACACGGTATTTTATTTAAATGTCCATGTTACAAATCGGAACGAAGTTAATGCAGTGCTAAATTATCCTTGTTTTACGCGCGCGACATTACAAAGGGGTGAGCGCGGATGAAATGTAGACGAAGAAATTCTTAACAAACAAGAAGGGGCGCCAATGAGATGGTTGCCTAGGGCGCCATCGACATTAATTCCACCCCAGAATAGAAGAATTTTCCCAGTTCTGTGAACTCCACCACAGATTGTATAAAAATCGAGAAAAAAAACTAACCAATTGATTGTAAAAAGTAAATCGATCACGTATTTGCGTGGTCTATAAAAAACTAATTTAAGTATAATTTCCGGGTTGAATTTTACATGTATGAGCTTTCTTGTAACATGTATACATATGTTGCGCTATGAAAGACGGACACACGGATAAGTATGTATATTTATAAATCTACAAAAAAAAATCTAACTATAAAAGTATTTTATAGTTAGATTATATATATAGATATTTCTAGTGGGATGCAAATATTGTAATCGTTAAGTTTAACTTAGTTTATCAAAATTGATTTTCAGTTTTTTTTGGTTTGATTATTTTACAATACATACATTTATTTCTTTACATTGTGGCGTCCGCGTCGTCTAATAGTCTAGGCAAGTTTCATTATCAGTTTAATTTTAATATATAAAACGCGCTTATAAAATACGCGATATCAATTTCGCGATTTGGTTTCAAATCAAAGCAAAAATATGATGTTCTGAGTTTTAAAAAGAATCGTATACAGTTGAAGAAACCTTTTAAAGTCCTAAGGAAAACAAAATATAATTGAGTAATTTTACCTCGATTAAAAAATTCATGAAAATAGTCAATTTGTTGAATTTGAAGCTTGCACTAGGGGTAATTAAAGCAATTCTATTTATAAACAACTGTAAAATGTCAATGAAAATTATTTATCAAAATTCTCAAGAAAATTTCATAGATGTTTAAAGAGATCGTATTTTAATGGTCGCCATCGCTAATTTTTGTCCGACTCCTCCTATTGCATGATTACACTGTCGCTTCGCTTAATAATTTAAAATTGTGAAATTAAAATACCAAAAAACCAAAACAAAAGTATGCAGGAAAGAAAAGTATGCAGCGAACAGAATGCAACGAGGATATAAGCGCAGCAAAGAGAGGTGAGAGGGGACAAAATCAGAGTTTTTGCTGACCCTTATATCAATATTTTTGTGTCTTTGACGTTACAAACAGACAAATATATTATTTATCGTACGTACGTTGTCACGTTCTCTCGTCTCTTATTTACGAGCACTAAAGGGCCATAGATCTAAAACCTAATTCTAAATATCTTATCATTCAACTATAAATTAGGGTATACCTACACCGGTGTACAATACAAAAATATTGTCTGTTTTCTAGACACTGAGCTCTTGAGAACTCTGATCTTATCTTTTTTTTACCCAGAAGATTAAATAACTACGACGAATTGTTGCTGTTTCAGAGTCGTCTTCACCTGCATCTATATATACATTAACGACACTTTGTCTTACATCATCTAATAAAATACATTTATCTTAATAAATATATGTATATAAATAACATTTAAAGTACTGTAAAAATGTCACATGACGCTATATTATATTAGCCTACAAATATTTTATAATATTTATGGCCGCAAATATATTTATATATAAATATATAAATGTTTAGGTAAGTTTAGAATTCCAAATAATAATTACATTTCTGAATAAACCAGTCAAGTGGGAGTTGGTTTCAAGTGTAGGGGGTGCCGTGAGATTTCCGTTTTAAGTTTCACGTATCTCTGTCTCTATATTAACGTATTTCCTTGCCGTAAACATTTGATGACACTTTTCGCTTTAATTTTGTTCCTACCTAAAAGTATCTTCTTGCTGTCTCCCAATCAAGCGTATCACTTCCAGCCGGATAAACTAAGATGTAAGATATCTCGATATGTTATATCTCGACATCGACAATTTTGATAGAAAAGATATCTTGATCGACAAATATATCTATTGTTGATATTAAAAGTCAAGTTTTAAGTGCAATTGTCATGTTAGACCCGGAAGAAATAAAGAGATAATCGATTAAAACACGAGAAAACGGTCGACAATATTTTGTCGCGGTTGTCATGCTAGGCCGGATGTACTTGTCGCACTAAAATTAACAAAGAGATTTGTTGAGAATTCCTTCTCATACGTTTTACCGCTACAGTAGGCGATAGTTCTTCATCAAAGATGCGGGTGAGAGAAACGTAAGACAAACAGAAACTATTGAACGAATTCGAAGGAGACATTTGAATGCCGTCCCCGATCTACTTTCTTAGACACGGATAGAAAATAATAAAAATTCACGTTACTGAACTTTCTGAATATTATGTTGTATGAACGAAAATTTTGATTAAATTTAAATTAAATGATTTATTTGAAAACATAAAGAAACACATACATACTTACCTATTATAATTAAACCAATTAATGTCACAAAAGTCTCCGACTCAGCATTTCGTTGGCTATGGTTAAGACCACTACGGTTAAGTCTAATATCTCAAAATACTCGTATCTACTTACTACCCCTATAAAATGATAAATGGAATGTTATTCATGTTGCTTAAGATTATTACAGAATTTTACTAGTCAGTAGATAAGTACAATAGAATATAAAAAAAATACGTGCCGAGTTTAAGTAGAAATGATATTTCTAATTTCCATCACAAAACTTGCATTTATAAGACTATAAAAACCCCTGCTCCCTTGTTTTATTCACTTCCGTGAATTGCCGTATCTTTACTCGTATATGCGTAATTTAAAATTTTCTTAAAGTTTTTTGGGGCATCACTTTAAATACAGTTAGCTTTTTTCACGTGTACATTGTTAAGAGTTTAATTGTGACATTACCATCCTCTGTAATCTACGGTTAAAATTGGTAGTGCTTTGAGGTTTAAAGAGCTCGCCCTTTACACAGCATCATACTATCATGACCGTGCTGGGAAAATAGTAGTAATGAGACTATGCCCATAAGGCCGTTTCGTCTCCGATCAACACCGTCGCGTGTCATGCACGGAGCGTAAACAAAAATAGCTAAATACGGTGGCCGAATAAAATAGAATATTTTGCCGGCCCTATCCCACCGAAACATTTTTTTAAATATTGTTTTCCCTTGTTTCGAACCCAAGTACCACGGAGCCATGGAAACAGTTTTACATAATATACACACTCATTAGTAAGTATAGATAGCCTGTAATTACGGTAATATACAAATGTCTTTAAAAATTTAAATCATCTAATTAACCTGTTTGGTCAAAAATACAGAAACTTTATTTAATTCTTACAAAATTTTACTGAGTTTTATATTCCTAACTTAAGAAATGATTGATTCCTCATACAAACTTTTCTAACAAAAACTATGATATGTCCTTCCCCGGGACTCAAACTATCTCCATACCAATTTTCATCTAAATTGGTTCAGCGGTTAAAGGGTGGAGTGGTAAGAGATAGACAGAGTAACTTTCACATTTATTATGTTAGTAGGGATACGATAATTATAAATAAATAAAAGTGAAAGTTAATTATAACTAAATGTTCCTTTATGTTGCAAAGTCACAGGCAGACAGTGACCTAGATATAAAATTATAAACTATAAATTACAAATACCTAACTCAAGCAGCTAAGTATTATCATTACTTATTCTAATAGTGCAATTACCTTTGTATTGCGTGAATAAAATGTTTTCATACATTGCCTCAGATAATATACGGTCAGCAATAAAACATGGCTAAGCATTTCAGATTCTGTGGTATTATTCGAAGTATCATAATTGTTTAAAATAACAAATAGAATTAAAAAAGTTCTCTTCAAATTAATTTGATTTTGAACTAGTAAATCGATTTGAAAGATAGACAATATCTGATTAACAAAAGGTTTAAAAAATATATTTTGATAAAATTTAATTTGTAATTGTGGTGGGCCTATTCCCCAAACAAAAACGATTGATTCCTTTATTATTCAAAAGTGTTTGGGGGTTTATCAACATGCGTTAAATAAAGAAAAGTGTAGGTCTAAAAAAAAATATATACAAAACAATAAGTATTTCAATCTTCAGGATCAATTAAAAAAATAACAATTACTACAAAACCGGATATTCTAAAACGGATATTCTTTAAATAAAGTAAGCCGGTTTAAGTATTTGGGCCATTGGATCACGGAGACGCTCGCTGACGACGCTGATATGGAGAGGGAACGTAGAGCACTATCAGTCAGAGCGAATATGCTGGCCCGTAGATTCTCACGTTGCACAACGCAGGTTAAAACTACTTTGTTTAGAGCATACTGCCAGACATCTTATACGTGCAGCCTGTGGATTAAATACACACAAAAGTCTTATAGTGCTCTACGGGTCCAATATAACAATGGGTTCAGGGCTTTGATGGGGCTGCCCCGCTTCTGCAGCGCATCGGGGATGTTCGCGGAATGGCTTTGCTGCCATACTGCGCAAACGAACAGCATCGCTGATGCGCAGGCTGCGGGATAGCTCCAACAAGTTCCTACAACTTATCGCTGATAGATTATATTGCTCCCCCTATATTATGAAGCATTGATAGACGGCCTTATTCTTTTTATTTTTTATTCTCAAATGATTTTTAATTAATTTATTATTGTATGTCAGAATTTAATTTAATTTTTATTTTTAATTTTTAATTGTTATTAATGTTATTTTTAAGTATAATTTTCTTTGTGTTATATTTATAAATTTAATGTAATTGTGATGTATAATTATGGGCATTTTACCCGAAATAAACGATATATTATTATTATTATTATTAAAACCCACTCTATACGACAACGACTCACACTTGACCTGTTTTTTATTTCCACGATACTTGTATAAAAGTCGCAAAAGTTATTATTGTCCTTTCTATCAAGTTAGACCTCTGGAGGCCAAAATATTTTTATCCAATATACTTCTATAATTTAGTAAAGATCCAATAAGAAATATTCGGATTTGTTTGAAGGATTGTCACAAAATCTTTAACTGGACTTTTTGATTGTGTTTCCTTCTTGATAAATTACTACTATAAATAAATTACTTATATTATTAATATAATATAAATAAATAGATATTGTTTAGTTCCGGACTACGATACGATATTCTTATTATACTTAAGGTGCTTTCCAAACGGGCGACATTTTACTCCAATATACAGGGTTATTTGTGAAACACCAGCAACCTCGCAGGATCAGATAACTAACATTATAAACAATAACTTTTGTTCTACGACTTTGGATAATTCGTTACTTCGTACTTTCATACAAAAATAAATATTTATTTAATGCACTGTTAGAAATGTGCGAGACTTGAACCTCTGAGGTAATAATTGAGTTGTCGATTATTTAATTATTGTAAATACGCTGTTTGCACTTTTTAAATACGCCTAAATATACTATATAATCGTTTTACTAATAATTAATTTTAATACGCATATAATCGTTTTAGTTTAACATATTGAGTTATTTTAAAAGTCGTAGAACAAAAGTTGTTGCCCACAATGTTCGCTATCTAGTCCTGCGAGGTTGCCGGTGTTTCACAAATAACCCTGTATAGCTGCAATACAGTGCCCGGCAACATTGCCAGCAATATCAGACGACTGTTAGCCATTATATTATGTAAACGAGTAGCTTTCCGAATGATGACTGCCCGGCATAGCACGAAAAGTCTGTTAAATTACGAAGACATTTAAAGGCTTTATTGTATCTAATTTCTTAAAATTTTACTTCACACTGCACAAACATAGAAATAAATTCTCTTTTTATATGATTTAGATTTAAGTTTTTCTAATATAAAACAATGTAAAACTTTTCAGACATTTCTATGAAAGGATGTTCCAACAACTCATTAATTTTATTAGAAAAGCCTATTATTAAATAATAAATCCCTTAAAGTTTTCATTTTAATTTGACTTAATTCTTGAATAACTAAAATTTAACTTACATTATTACCAGATGAATATTAAATAATAGATACATACTAAGTCGTTTTTTTATCTCAATATAATAATAATAATAATATATATCTTTGTAGTAATACATATTTAATTACTCCAACGAATATAGTCGAATATTAAGTACTTAGAGATTATGCAGAAGTACATCACGGCCTCTTTCCCATTGGGGTAGGCAGAGATCACGGAATTCCATATGCTCCGACCCTTACATACCACTTCCGCTTCTTCTACTTTCATCGATAGATAGAGATATACGATTCATTTTTAGTTTATCATTAGTATAAAAATAATATCCAATAAATATTTTAAGTTAACATTTTCTTCTACCACATTGGCCTCTTTTTATTTTAAATTAATACAATAGAGTTTTAATTTATGGACGAGCGAGAATGTTAATATTTTAAAATACATTTACTTGGTTCTCATTATTTAATACTTCATTTAACCCTTGTCATCCGTCAATCTGGACTTAGCTACTGTGGAGGATTGACCTTGTACCCTCAACTCAGTGTTTTAAAATCAGATTAGATTTGTAATATGAAATGAGTTATGTTATTTCTAAATAAAGTGACTCGTATAAGTGATCATAATCTGAGAGTATTTTATATAATATCTTATAGACAAGATACATATTTTTTTCTGATTCCTGTTTTTATTTGTTAGTTGTTGCTTATATAAAATACAATAATAATAAATTGACGTTTAGATAAAGTAAAGTAGATCCATAAAGATATTTGTTTTCGTTTTTTTTATTACATATTCCACTGTGTTTTGGCGTGATAGTATCTATATATGTGTTCTCAAGTCAAGTTACACAGTTATATATTAAATAATTGGAATTCAATTATTTATATGCTTTATCTGAGTCATTGACATAGTATTAAATCAGCCTGAGTATTTTTATTTACTGCCATCAAGGCGTTCCATAAGAATCTCCGTAAACTCGTAGGTCAACCATAAACTTGTGTTAATATTTTCGACAAGTTACTTCTTAGGTTAAAAGATGTCGCTAGTAAACCTGAATATGTGATTTCTATATAGATGGCGCTTTACTCTATAGAGTTACCCTCATACAATTATATACAGATGTCGCCTGCAAATGTCTGCAAATGCCTGCAAATTTCACTGTGATATCAATATTTATACCTTGTGGTGACTGGAATGAGGGGTAGGGAGTTTTTCAATAATATGAGAATAATAATATGATGAAAGCGAGATTTTTTCACTATCTTCATCGCTTTAACATTCACTCTAATTTGTGTGGCAACAGGCAACCTGTGAGGTCCTATAAGTAGGTAAGGAATTACCAGTCAAAACAAATGCTGTAAACATATGGAAATGTATACGAGCTGAGCGTGAATTCAAATTAGGTGTGACTGACTTAATAGTAAGGGAGTTGAATGTGTCTCTTAAGTGGATTTCCGTAATCTTTCGTGGGACGTGAGCTGACTCGTGTATGTCTCCATATCCAATTATCGATATCAACACACGATGCCTGATTAAATTTTCTTTCCAAATTGTTCACCACATTTCTTGCTTCCAAATTACATAATATATGTAAAAAAAAATTATATGTATAGGAATCGAATTTTAATCAATACAAAAATCACATAATCTTTACTATATATATATGCTATATACCGCTACTTTTTTTATTAGCACGTACGCAACTCTTTTGCGTTGCGTTTCTTAGTTTTAGTCTATGAGCTTTTTATTATGCTTTATTTTAAATAAAATATCGGAAGTTCATATATTATTTCTTCTTTTGGTGATGTATCACACTCTTTTTTTGATATTTGATATAAAAAAACCTATCATAAGGTGAATTTAAAAATAGTTTTCAAATATCACAATCATCTCTCGGACTATAAGCGCAGATTTAACCGAGTTAGCTAGCAATTAGATTATCTCGCATTTGTTATTCAAATCTATTCTCTTTAAAACTGGTAAAATGCTTTAAACATGACATTCCGGATTCACGAGGCTCCCAAGATTGGATACTTTTTTCTGATTACCACTATTATCACGGTTACCTTGTGAAAAACGGTGGAACACGAATTTCATGGTGTATAGTTGTATCTAGTCTAGCAGTATATTCTGCAGAATCTTTACCAATATATTTTGACGTAGGAGTACAAAAGGCTTTTTTCTAGATCGTCACCAAGTTATTATCAGTGAAAATCGTTGACTACAAGTGACACAATGAGATTTTGCGTGAAAAAAATCTCATGAAGTGCACCGTGCTAGATTTCAGTGCGTCATGATGGTGTTGGTCAATTTGGAGTTCGAAAAATTCTTCATAGCCCTAACTAACCCTTACAAATGCAATACAAAATAGTTTAGTAAAGTAATATGTATATTTCAATATATTAAAAGGTTCAAAAACTTAAATGTGGTTTATAAATAAAAAAAATATATATAAATTTCGATTAAATTATATAACATTGAAGCAAATCAATCCCCACAAGCCTTTATAAATATTTTGCTAGAAAACATCGGATCACATTTTTCATATTCAAAATGCCCTACGGTCGAACGACAAGATCGATAATCTGTGACAAAAACAAATAACTCGCGAGATTTCCCGTAAAATTGCGTAGTCCCTAGATATTGACTCTCCGCCTCGTAGACCCTGAACCATTTACATTACTAGCCTGCCTCGCTTTAGTTGATACATTCTCGACTATGTGAAGTACAGGTTTCGTTTCGTCTATGTATTTGCGTATTGTTCCCACTAGAATGTGAGTGCTCCTATTTCACCATACATACTGCTGATAGAGGACAAATCTTTGTTTTATTTTTTATTTTTTTGTTTATATATATTTTTTGATAATTATAGTTAATTGTGTGATGTCATGTGGAACATGGTGTAATGGTTGCAGCCCCTTATAAAACATTTGTAAAACAAAAACTTGGCGATTAAAAAGAGTGGCGGCGAGTTTCTTGCCAGTTCTTCTCGTCCGCTCTACGCCCTTGATTTGTGAACTGGCAGTAAATGTAAAATTAGAAGCATTTAATATGTATTTTTTATTGACGTTCATAAGTGTACATTGTGTTACCTTAATGAATAAATGATTTTTGATTGATTTGATTGATTGATACACGAATTGTGTGTGTGCACGAATTGCAACGTAAACTGGTAATTCTGAATTTTCACTATAAAAAACTGGATAGATTTATTTGTCTAAACTTAAGTTTCACCTTTGACTTCATTTACTGTTTTCACTTCATACTTAATAGATATTTATTAGTATAACCTTTTTTTTTCTCAGTAATTATAGAACTGTAACCAAAATGGGTATTTTTATTGTTTTATGTCTATTTATTCATCATTGCTAGTTCCGAAAGTAGTGTACTGTTTGCTATGAGGCTTTTATTCATCAGTCAGAAATCTTGTGTCCGAGTGATCCGATTTAACTTTTATTACATAAAAATTTAAGTTTGTACGAGTATTACGAAAGAATTTAAATCTGCATAACTATTAATTATGTATGCAACATAATTAGCTTATAAAAGCAATACATTTAAATAAAATATTGTATACCGGATTAAAACGCGATTTATTATTTATATTGTTTAAATTATTTATCCCGACGTTTCGGATGCTTTTCAGCAACCGTGGTCGCGGGGAGGTGGTTTTAATCCGGTATACAGTATTTTATTTAAATGTGTGATACTCGCGTTAATAAAAGACAATATTAAAAGCAATACATTTTCGAAGCGATAGTCATTTAAAAGACATTTTAATTTTAATTTTTTATTGTTTGATTACGTCGAAACCTGACGTTATTAAAAAAAAAGGTAGCTATTTTAATCGTGAAGAATATTCATACTTTATCACACTCATATTTTTGACGAGTTATTATGCACAAGTATAAGTGGCATAAAAATAAGTGTTTAGTAAAACATGCAATTATAAAAGTTATATATAACTTAAGTAATTATATTAAAACCGGCATAAAAGCCTGCTTTTAGGCTTGTATGGTGGTCCCGCCTATGATGGTAAGCCAGTCACTTAGTAATTGTAAGTGAAACATCAAGACGTTGGAGCTTAATGGACAACGATGTATTGGTACTGTTGTTTATTAAACTTTTTATTGGAAGAACGAGAATGTAGTGATTGGAGATAGTGTAGAAACCAGTTTACAAGTCACGGAATGGAATTTAGATGACAATTTAATTCAAATTTCAAATTCAAAATCATTTATTCATTTTGGTAACACAATCAATGTACACTTATGGGGTTAGGGGTACTCAGAGGCCTGAAAAAATGATGATTTTCAATAAAAAAAAATTTGTAGTTAATTACTTTATTTGACAAAAATAAAAACATAGCTTTATTAGAACACGTTTCGATTTGACTTCACGAAAATTTCAAAAACAAAAATTAATAATTCAAAAAGTTATCGCTGTTTTTGTAGAGCCCGTTCCTCCCGAAGTCCTTTGCGGTGATCATCATAAGTCCTTGGAGATTCATCTAAAATCAATCGGACAAGAAAAATTAGTTTTATTAATAGATAATCTTGTGCCTGATCGAAGCTTTTTTTTTTTTTTCGAAATTAACAAAATGGCGGCCTCAGGAATTTTTTTTCAAATTTTCGAGAAAAAAACCGACAGTTTATTGTTAAAAAAAAAACGAAATTTTTGAAAAAAAAAAATCCTTCGATCAGGCACGAGTTTTTAATGTTTTTCAAAAGTACAATAAATTTTATTGAAATCTACCGAGCAGTTTTTAAGTTACAGTGATCACCAGTTCAGAAAACATAGTTTTGAGAAAAACGCATTTAAAGTTTTGCTATGGATTTATGTCGAATTATAAGAATTATTTAATAACTTACACTGAGTCATCTATTCCTGGACCATATAATAGCTCTACAGCCGTCATAGCAGCTTCCAAAATATCGATTTGCTGGTGCCTACGTTGCAATCGACCTTCTCGGGTGTTATCATTAGCGCGCTTATCTGCTACTTTCATACGTGCAGCATCCATTCTTTCTGCACACCGATGAGAATTAGGCCCACAATTAAGTCCTAGTGTATTTGTAGTTTGTAACACTTTGGCTGCTGAAACACAACGTATGTGTTTTACGGCCGAATCGAAAAAACACACCAGATGCGTAAGGCAGCATTTTTGGCGAGCAACAATCGTAGCACGCATGTGTGTTTTGCCGCACAGTAACTTTCCTTGGGTGCTAAAAAACACGCTTACGTGTTTTTTCCGCACAGCTCTATAATTGTATTTTTGGACCAGCAGTCAAAGTCAACACTTTGACTGCTGGTCCAAAAATACAAAGCACATAGCAACGTATGCAGCTATTTGTACGATAGTATAACTAGTATTTACCGTTTTTGGGCATATTTTACATACTAGTTGGTTAATTCACTTGAGAAATAATTTATCACAAAACTATCGACTGATCAGTGCAACGACTACAGGTATACTGGCAACCAAAAATTATTTTTCAGATCTTGTACTACCTACAAATTGTGAATATATGTAGAAGGATTTATACATATATATATACTTATATATATATACATACATTAAAATGGGGAGATATTCATGACAATGAAAGCCGAAAGGTCGGTTGCTTGCAGCTGTTTCTAGCTACCTGCTCTCAAATGCCACGTAGCACCCGAGCGTCCTTTGGTCATTGTTAAATAACTCGAAAAGAATTTGTCGGATTCACTTCAAATTTTCACACACTATTATTAAAATATTATACTTTAAGAAAATGCAAAAAAAAGAAAATCGATTTTTTGAAAATTCTGACTACCCCTAACCCCTTATGAACGTCAATAAAAATACATACCTATTAAAATTGCACTAATGCGTCTAATTTTACATTTAGTGCCAGTTCTCAAATCAAGGTCGTAGAAAGGGCGAGAAGAACTGGCAATAAACTCTCCGCCACTCTTTTTAATCGCCAAGCTTTTTGTTTTACAAAAAAATTGTAAGGAGCTGCATTTATTATATAAGTGAGTTTGAATACCATTAACTTGGTTCGGTAGGTAATCTATGCAAACGTAATGCATTTAAATAAATTAATTCTATGCCATTTGCATTACTTGTGATTATAAGTAATTACTCTGTTAACTGTTCCTAGAATACTGGCGAAAAAAGGCAGCTGTTCAGTTTGTATGCCAAATACTGGCTACACTGCTGATTTGCAACGTCTGCCTGCGTAACTGTTGGAGTGCCAGTAATCACTTTATACAAATAATTATTTAAATATAACAGTGAGACAAAAATACTATATCCAAAGAAGCAAGTAAATGCTGTTACCTTTTTGTGTGAAAGATAAATAAATAAGCACATTTCCCAAGATTTTTTTAAAAGAACTTTATTGAAGCAATTTTGTTTCGTCAGTACGCGTATTGTAGTCTTACGGTCATAGAGCACCGTAACCGCACGGTTGAGTAAAGTATTAGAGTGTTTTACCGGATTGTTATATTTAACTAGATGCTGACGGTAGAAATATTACCATGAAAAGGTCGTTTTATTAAAAAATAATGTTATGATAACTTTTCTACGGAAATCGGTTACTGTAAAATTATATACTAGCGACCCGCCCCGGCTTCGCAAGGGTCAAGATTTTTTGACATTCTGCTAAAATATTTTTTTTAAATAAAAAGTATCCTATGTCTTTTCTAATACCGCTAAGAATATGTGTACAATATTTCATGATAATCGGTTGAGTAGTTTTGGCGTGAAAGCGTAACAAACAAACTTACATTCACATGTATAATATTAGTAGGGATACAAATCAGACATTTATTGCAGACTAGGTGATGCCCGCGACTTCGTTCGCGTGGGGTTCACTTTAACCTGAGCTTTTGAGCAAGCTTTCTTCAAATGACATATCCTGCTCCACCCTCTGTACTTGGTGATTTCTTTTGGGAAAGAGCTATCAAATTAGTCATTGACGGTTGCTTTTGCATCATGTTATCGACATGTTTAATGGTGGTTGAGATTGAGGTTCGAAGGATGATTTGAAATTCAATAGTTGAAATAAAAAACCTGACTTTAAAGAAACTTTAGGGAGATTCATATTAATTAAATTTTACGTGACCAAAATCCAGATATGTGTCTTTTTTATACTTATCAGAGTTCAATCAAATATTGGATTCAATGCATTTTCTGTCTTAAATAGATGCGTGCGTTCATTTCATTGGTCATTTTCATTTTCGGACATTTTTTTTCCGGGCAGGAATCCCGGGATTCCGGTGCTAAATGCGGAAACCTCTAAGATACGGAAGCAAAAAAGCAATGTCGAATAATCGTAATTCTGTTTAAGAGAAAGGATTGATGAAAATGTGAAATAAATGATCTCATAAGAAATACTTTTTCATATAATATTTCAATAATACATTTTCTATTTTTGTTATAATATAGTTCTTTCAAAAAATAAATAAAGAAATACAAAAAAAAATTTCTTTAATTTCAACTTCAGATTCGAACTCGCATCAGAAGCTACGCTATGGGACTGCATATCCACTATTCTACGAATACATACATTGGAAATGGCGAAATAATCAAACTATTTCATTTACATATCAGACTGTGATTGACATCTGACAATTCGAAAAAGTTCAACGCAAGTCAGTTTGCATTGAAATTTGGTGATATGGTGCCTTTAAAATAATATTTAAATGATGATAACTTTTCTTTCCGATAACCGATTTCGATAAATCAAAGCCTATATGGTGCCCCGGGCTTTCCTTAATATATTTGTGTAAATTGCATGATAATCGGTTCAGTATCTTCGGAGATTAGCGTGAACAAACAGACAGACAGACAGACAGACGGACAGACAGACAGACAGACAAGAATCTTAAAAATTGCATTTATGCATTCTGCTACCCTTCTTTTATCACCCCTCTTAATTTCTGGTAAAAATATTTAGTGAAGCGCAATTTCGATCCTACTCTTTTATTATATGTATAGAAGATATAAACCATATAGTAACATAGATATTTAGCTACTGAGCTACGTCGTAGCCAGAAGCTACAGCTACGCCGTAACACAAATCGATGGCTTCGCGTAGCTTGAACGACAACAACGTAGCCATATCCTTAATTTAATATATTTTTGTAGATAAACTCTGTGCCAATTTGTCAATGGAAGATTGATAAAAATGTCATTTAAGATTGTAGATCATATTATCAAAATGCAAATCTTCGAAAAAAACAAACTAAATACTTTTAAAATATTTTTGACTTAAATATAAAGAGCTTGAGGCTTGGCCACAGAACATAAGTCAACGATGCACAGTTGAAAATTTTTTGTTTTGGGAATAATTAACGATCCCGTCAATAATTTACATAAAATTCATATCTGACTTAGGAATTCTCGAATCACAACTTTATATCAAACTTACAAAATTAATCTCAGTCCATCCCAATTTATTAATTGATTTTGAATTACAAATAAATTAATATTCCTAACGTTATATTAGATGTAAATAGTATCTTTAAAAAATTATAAAAATAAAAAACAACACTCAGGCTTGCAATAATAGAAGGCGACACGAAAATCGTTTTGAAACTTTTTGAGAGAATTGAGGAAAAACAATCTTCTCATCTGATTAATAAACCCAGTTTCAGTCAAGCAATTTAGATTGAAAAAATAAATGTCTGCAAATAATAACAAAATTCACTTATTTACATATTCCACTAAACATATATAATATATATACTGTATACCCGTCATATAAAGTGGTTTAGTTAGTAGGTATTAGCGACCTTCACAACCTTCGCACATAAGGAATAACAAAAAGAAAAAGAAAAACGAAGAAACTAAGCATTTTCACTGAAAGCTCTCAGTCGGCTCGATTTCTACCGACATCTTGAACAATTATCGTCATATTTCAACAAATTAAGACAAAACAATATTACACTATACGTTGTATAAACCTTCCTCTTGAATAACTCTATCTATTGATGAATAGCGCCTTATTTGTTACGTAGCTCTAAGTCGATAAACGGCTTGGCGACTTGGTTTTATACTTTGTAGAGATTTAACGTAATGCTACTAATATTCACTTGTATTCGATCTTGCACAAGCGCCGTGGGGAAACAATTACTAGCGGTTTTTCCAAATCAATATGATGTCAAGTTCTTCTAAAAATAGTGAATTGCCGAGTACCCATTAATTATAAAATTCTTAATTTAAATTACAGTAAACTGTACTGTACTGTAAAACTTGAAAAATGTATCGTAGTTAAAACAAAGTTATTTGGAAAAATATTTGCATATATTTATAAACAAACAAGTAATCCGCCCCGGCTTCGCACGGGTGCAATGTAGATGTAGGTACTGTAAGTAAAAAAACTATGTTACTCGCTGTCAATACGATATTTGCAGCACGCATTCTGTCAATGTTATATCAAACGCCATAAGGTTACATCAAAAAAGTTTGGATGCTAAAAGCGCTATGGTTACATTAGAAATAATTTAATATGGTGGTTAAGTATTCTTAAATTTTCTATTTTTCCGCGCAATTTTCTTAATTTTTTCTTGCCTTCTCTCGACAATAACAAATACAACAAAAAAATAATTAGCGAAATCGGTCTAGTCTTTCACGCGTGATGCCGTGACTAAGGGATTAGGGATTCATTTTTATATACATATATAGATGGACATATCATACATCGTTGTGATTAAAATCAATACTTTACAGTTCATGCATTATATATAGTAGTTATAGTTGTATCTGTAAAGTTTATACAGAACCAATCGTGAAATTTTGTAAGACTAAAAAATATTTACATTTGCTTTTCCATTTTCAAATTATTCAGTGAATAAGAGAAATGTGCATTATGGGGAGGCCCGAGCCATAAAACCGTAACCTCAATGTGGAAACTGTTTAATTTTTATTTTACTCGCGTTTCCATTACCAGCTCTGTTAAAAGTTCGAACTTTAATTTAGATTTTGAAATATACGTAATAGCATCAATGCGTATGTTAAAAGTCATTTAGACTTTGTAGATCATTGATAGAGATTCGGCTGAAAAAAATATTCGTAAATGTTTAGTGATCTTGAATGATCTTTTGTGTTTAAAGATTAGAAATACAAAACTACGAAAATTTGATAATTTACTCATCAATATCGTTAATCCGCTTTTTTTATACATTAATTTCATTTAATTCATCAATAAGTGTAAAATAATATATGCTTAAGTGAAAATAAAGAGATAATGTTTGTTAAAAGTTAGAAGAAAAAAGGACAATATAAATTAATAGAGACATGATACAAGCGATCCGGGGATCAAGCTTCCAACAAATGCTGTTATGTAGATTGGTATTCAAATTAAATAGGCATTGTCTAATTTAGAATCTTCTTCGTGAAGATTGTAGAGATTTATATTTGAAGATAATTCGAATGTTTTGATACAATTTTATGATTGAATCAAGTCTAATACCTCATTATGAATAGATCATTATAATGATGAACTGTTAGACGTTCTACATACACAAATATCAATAAACAATTATATTGTTTTAATAAAAAATACATATTTGTAGAGTGCGCGAGGCTAATGTAAGAAAATTTATATAAATGTTTACGCAACATTTAAGGTAGCACTTTCACAAAATATTATTTAAAACTTTAGTTACTAGATCAATACCGAATGCTTTTAAATCGATCAATACGGATTATCATCATGATAATGGGAATCAACGTCATCTCCCCTAAGTTGCCCTTGGCCAAACGTTAATAATTAATCCATGTATTGCATTTGAAATAATGTAATTCATTTGAAGGCACGGAAAAATCCTAGAAAGTGATATAACTAAATTATTTAACTCAAAAAAATCCATCTAAATATTTCCCATATAAAATTTTAACGGTATTCGGCAAATGGAGAAACAGCTTCTGAAAGTATGTATTATAAGAGTAACCGACGCGAAAAGCCCAATAAAATTTATTATAAAAGTTGAAAGTAAAAGCGAAAGAATTCGCATCGGCGATTTGAGGGCGCTAGCTTGGTGCGGGGTGCGGGACATTTTCCCACAGCGCTAGAGCTGTGAAAGAGAGTGATTTATTTGCTAAAATAGCAGTGTTAGCAATGTTACGTTTTATATATAGTAGATTATCATTACATACAATTCAGAAAAATGTAGATAGAGTGAATGGTCACATTTACAAAGATTTAATACATTTACTTACACTTACGATGTTTTTATTAAGAATGTTGATATAATATGATATCTTACATCAAAAATAAGGGCAGTATTAATTGTTTTCGTATAATGTAACTAAGCTTTTGATTGGAATAGTGCTACCAAGCTTTTGGTTTGCTCTAAAAACCATCAACTGAGAAAATACTGTTTATGTAAATGTTTCAGCAATAAAGGCATATAACAGTCTAGCTTCTATCATTAAATCGTATAATAAACAGTGTTTATGTAGTCACGAAAATTAATTTATTATGAAACGAATATTTACTGACATATTAGCCAGTATATTATATTCGTTTCATCCATTTCTTTATCGTTCTATTCGAAGTGATAACTCATATTATATTATTATTTATAAGTATTTATTATAGAACACACTAACATATTATATACGTAACTAATAACAAAGAACCTAAAACTAAAAATAAAAAAAAATAGTATACAAACTAAAATATTATACTAAAGGAGTCCCTTTAGGCAAGGTTCCGAAGGTACTGGCAGCGTTATTATTATTATATAATATTGTAACAACTAAACACTGAAAAAAATAACTGTGATTTTTCACTGCTATCGTTATTCGAGACGCAATTATTTCACACCCCTACGTAAATCGCAGTCAGTACCGCGCCGCGCCCCGTCCGTGCGACACGTAATGACAAGCTGATGGCCCCATTCGTCTGGTTGCTGGCGGTTTGCTGCCTCCGGGCCGTCGCCGCTGGCAATCCTGACGCGAAACGCTTGTACGACGATCTGTTATCGAACTACAATAAATTAGTGCGGCCCGTCGTCAACACCACTGATGTGCTGCGAGTCTGCATCAAGCTCAAACTGAGCCAGCTTATCGATGTCGTAAGTTTATTAGCGGATTTATAAGATGAATGACATAATTGTGTAAAAGATGCTGAAGTCATCTCATAGAAAATCTCTCTAGCACTCTTCGATTGGCATTAGAAGTATTGCAGTCAACGTTAACCTCTATCGAGGTAGTGTAGTAATATTGTTTTCTTATTTACTTGTTTAATGTAAACGGTAACACTGAATAGTTTTGTTCATGTTCATGTTTAATGTAATATTTTAAAATGCACACGCGCTGCGTATTTGCATAATTCTATACAAGTACTCGACCCATTTTTAAAGAGTTACGTCCAGTCAACGAACACAGTACTGAAGAGAATTATGTATTTCTAATGTATGCGATTATTTTCATAAAATCGACGTAACGTGAAATAACTCAACCAATATAAACTAATGTGTAACTACCGTACTTGTATAATTTTCTATTTTTAATGTATTTTGGTGAATTCAATTCTCCCATGAAATGAATCGAAATAAAATCTCATCCAGCTTACCAATAGCGATGTGTAACTACAGTAGTTATATTACATAACTATAAGTTGTACTTGGTTATACACTATATCTTTTTGATAATCCCAAGGCGCCTCCTTGTCTCCCCAAGTGTCAAAGAAACATTTTCCGTTTAATATAATGGTAATGAATGGCGCTTGCGAGATGAAGATACTAACTTCATCAATTCGATAAACCTTTGACAGATTTAAACGTGTATTACAAGAATTGTTTGTAGAATTTTGAACTTATTTAATATTGAACTGTTAGTTTGCAAAAATAACGTAGACTTTCTGCAATTTATGTATCACTAGCAACACGCCCAGGCTTCGCATGGGTGCAATATAATTGTACTATAAAAAATTGCGGATAATGTATCATTCTATTGGTGAAAGAATTTTTAAAAACGGTTACGTAGATCCAGATATTTCACCCAACAACCTCACAAACTTTACCTCTTTAAAATATAAGTAAACTTACAGATGTTTTCTACTTAACTAACCCAGTCCAAATAGAAATGATGATTCAAAAGTGTTTTATAATTTAAGATTATTTGGATAAATATGCTTTAGTTATTTTTAGTTTACAGGAAAAAAATACAAAAAAAAACTTATTATAAATACTTCGCTTCGTCACCGCACTCATATCTAATGCGTTATCGGTTATACTTAGGAACTAAAATATATAAGACTAATTAAATAGCAACTTATAGAACCCATACGAATTTTTAAATACTCTATTTGTTGCAGTACATCACTATCACGTTTATTAATTGTTTAGTTAGCACATATTGATAAAGCAATCAATCAATATGCGCTAACAACAGCGAATTTTCATCTTTAATAATAAAAATTGACATTCCCAAAATGTTATCAAATTATTAGCTTTATATTAGTGAAAGAATTTATCAATTAACTGCAATAATCTATATAAAAAAACTCTATCTCTTTTCGATCTCGGGGAGGGGAGATCTTCCAATAATATAATAATCAAAATAACACTGACATGAAAAAAAAGTTATAACATACAGCACAAACGGGGCTACTTATCGCTTAATATCGATTTCTTCCAAACAACCCCGGAGAAAAGTATCAGAAGAATAAGACATAAAGAAATCACACAAACACATTATTTTCCGTTCCTACATAACTGTAAAAAATATCCTTGATCATTATTTTGAAGGAGACGACTTCTGGGGGGAAAAGCTGAAGTTATGTGATATTTTTAGCCACTACAACCCCTGGTCTTTCTCAGTGTATAGGAGACTCGGGAATCTCCATAGGAAGACACTGTTGTGTCCTACCTTGCTGCCCTCCTAGGGCCGAATGTTTTGGTCCAAAAGGAAATATTGACCCTTTTGGACTCTTTACGACAAGTGAGGTATACGTATATATAGTTGTTAGGCCTGAAACTACAGGGCAAAACAAATTCTTTTTCATTATAATATTTGTGTACATAAAGATAACTATAATATCAACACTGATTTTTAAAGCATCCTTCGATAACCTGAAAAATACCGTGGTCACATTCACGATACAATAAGTTTGTATTATTCAGTAGTCACGGTATCGCACGTATTCAGAAGATTCGGAATAACAATCGGATGCGGAGCCGAGGGTTGATATTTAAACGGAATAACCGAGATGCAAAAACGTTAGAAAATACTTCGGTGGAATCGCGATAAAAGCTTTTTTCACATTTCAAGTGCCATTTCTGTATAAGTGACATTTTACTTGAAAAATATCTTACTTTTTAGTTAATTTGGTGACAGTGCTGTGTTGAAAAATATTCAAATGGACAATGGATATTATAGCTAAATTTAAAGTGTAAAAAAGCATTATATCTAAAAATATTTGATATATCAATTAAAATTATAGACATTTATATATTTTAAAATACATATAACGCTTTATTTCTGCTCAAAACGCATAAAAGATAATTATTTATCTTCTTATAACTAGTAAGTACAAGTAGTCAGTAATAGTCAGTTACATCTTAAATAGAATATTTTTTCGTACTTTCTTTCTGTTTCTATCTATTTAAATGAAAATATGTTTGTCCTCCATGCACTCCTAAACTATTCAACCGATTATGATGAAACTTTGGCGAGTTGTTCTTCATAGACTCTCGAAGTAATAATAAAACGGTTGATACTTGTGATATAAACACTGTAAGATATTTTACCATAATTTAGATACCAATCTACTATTGTGTGATTAAATAACAGATTAAACTAAAAACAATAATAAACGGATACGAAATATCGCTTGATTTTTAAAATAAACACGGAGACAATCATATCAGAAAAATCCGTCTAAATGGCAAAACACGATTCCATTACGGAAATCATACAAATGAAATGCCTCTGCGTGCTGAAATTAAAAAGAATGAAACTGAGATGAATGGATCCGATATGAAAAAGACCCGCCATTTTTGTTCGTGATATTCAGACTGGGTATCTTTAATGTAGATTTTAACTGTCAGCTACAAATCTTCAGTGATTCTATACTCGCTCTTTAATTCAGTGTCTTATGGAGTCTAGTATTGGGCAAATATCTGAGTTACTATTATGGCTTTGAAAGTTTGACAGAAAAAATGTTTTTAATATTTTCAATGCTAATAGGGCTAGGGTGAATTATTCCGTTGAAAATTTTAACAGTAAATTTGTTTCGAAATGTTCTAATACAATTTGATCGGCAAATTTCAAGAAATGTAAACTTTTCAATAAAAAACTGTAGACATTTCGTCGGCATAAATAATTTAAACAATATAAATAATAAATCGCGTTTTAATCCGGTACAGTATTTTATTCAAATGTGTGATACTCGCGTTAATAAAAGACAATATTAAATGTAAACTAAACATCAATAATTATAAAGAATATAAAAAAACAGAAAATAATCGCTATTATTATTACTGAAAATCTGCCAATTTCTTCGCCTTCAGATACTAAGTACGTTCTTAAGTTATTATGTAATATTCACATTCAATCTTTTCAACGGGATTGAATATTGCAAATACTATTTGCGTCGAAAATTTTGTGATTGTAGTGTAAACTCTTATAAATGTATTTTTTGTTTGTAGATGTTTTATAAATTACCAAATACATTTTATTATCAAAACACCCAAACCTCTTAAATTCTACATTTCCAAATCAAAAGAATTGATGTATAAATTAATTTTTAAAACGTAGAATATTTTTTAATTTATTCCAGCGTTTCGAGTGCTTTACAGTAAATATGGACACGGACAGACCTTTCAAAGCTTTTTTTTAAATTTATTTAAAATTAAAAAAAACATTGTCTTTAATGTTTTTTTTTAATTTTAAATAAATAATTAAAAACTTTTCAGATACATAATACCATAATGTAATGAAACTGTATAATCGTATTTAATAGTATACCGGTGGAGGTATTGTCGTAAAAGAAAACAATGCGTTACTTATTCACCCAAATGCTATAAAGCTCACCGTACATAAGTTCCGTAAGACCGGCGCGTTAGCGTTAACTCAGAGAGTGCTCAATAATGCAGGCAGCACGGCTAACGTGCTAACTGTTGTGTCGTTGACCTAATGTTCGAATGATTTATGCGATCTTAGTATTTATCGAGCGAGAACACGTTATAGTAAGCTTGCAGTTCCCTTTTCAGTATTAACTATAGACACGTTCTTTATGATTTTAAACCAATAACTTCATAATAGTTTATTTAAACTAAGTACATATTTAGTAAAACTTGCAAATACGCATAAATATATATTTTTTTTTATATACTTAGATATTCTGTTTTTTGTAGAGCTTTTGTAGAGTGAGAAGAATATTCATTTTTACAAATTATTATATAGTAAGCATATTAACTAAACACAACTTATGTTATTAAAATTCAACTTATTAGTAGGTCTCTATATTTATTTTGAAAAAATATACGTTTACTATAAGCCTTGATTTACTCAGGAATACCGGGAAGTTTTTTTTTACCTCATTATAGACCATTGTTTGACCACTATTCCACCAGATGTTAAGTGGTGATGCGGTAATGTTGGTATTTCAACCATGTACGCTAATTTTTTTTTAAATTACCTGTTTAGAAAAATGATCAGTAAAGTAGAGGCAGAAATCAGAAGACATGAGAATTCACTTGTAGGTCATGTAACACTACGCTTATGCCACATAACAGTACACTTATAAGTAATCTATAAGTGAATTCCCATGTTCCCTTGCTGTAGCCACAGTATAAAGGAGGTATTAAGGGAAAGGATCTCCTTAGCACTTGCACAAACACAAGTATTCGGCAAATTCTCATGGATTATCCCCAAACCCCGCCCAATAAAATAGTCGATTTTGAATTGAATCGTGGGTTACAGAAGAATGAAGAAAGACCTATACGTTAGAGAGTACAGCTTACTTTTTTCCCGGATCAATATTATTAGACAATATTGAAGATTTTTCTCACCTCCTGGATCGGGTTCTACCCGCTTTTTAAAAAAAATATAACCCCTTAACACCATAAAGTCAGGGATACATGTCTATTTGAATATACCAATATTCAAAAAGACAGGAATCCCGGCAGTGGGAATATTAATAGCCTATTATGAAGCTACCTCGATAATTAATCGTTATAGCTCCCTGGAGTTTTAATTAGAGGAGTGCAATTGATACACTGTCAATATTTATTAAGAGCGTGGGCTTGACAGTCTGACTTTGATTTTGAAGTACTCTCCAGTATTGTGTTGCAATTGAGATTATTTATAGAACGATTTGTTTTTGAAATACATTTTTTTGTGAAGCGTTCAACTAATAATACAATAAAGTAACTGTGGCGTGGTTTCATATTTATTCATTATTGTTTTTTTAATATCCGAAGAAAGAACAGATCTTCATATCATCTATCAAACAGATGAAGAAAATATATATAAATACCACAGGCAAAAAGGTAATACAACTACGTTTCGTTGCGATCTCGGGTCGAATTTTGCCGAATCTGACGTGTTTATAAATTTCTGTACGACATGTTTTTCTTACATCGAACCCCTTCAGGCAATAAACGAATCGGAGGAACATCGAAATTCCGATCGAGCCACCCTTCATATATTTGTATACCTATACATATATGGAATAACCGAGAAGTGCAACGTAGATATTTTCCTTTTACTAGATTTTCGAATCCTTTTTTTTAAATACGTCGACGGCGTATCATTGATAGATGTTCTGTGGCTGTCTACCATCAAGTGCTATCTCGCCTGTCGATATCAGACATAAAGAAGCAGGATATAGGTACTTTTAAAAATAAAGCACACGTCTTTTGTTCTGGGAATTGTCATGCAGCTTTCCCATCTCGGCAGCAAACAAAAAGTTCCAAACTTAGCTCGAAGAGAGAAATTTGTATGTTATACAAAGATAAAGGCCATTCTTGGCGCGGGAGTTCAATTTAAATAACTGCTATGCAAATGTTAGTTACGTGAAATAGGTCAAACGGGGTTAGTTCATGTTATCCTCCCCATTCTTGAGTTACCGAATAACGTTGGTGGCTGTAAGACCGCTGTCTCTTTCTGGATAAGCTACAGGATAATTTATTGGTGTTAAAAATATAAATTTCATTGATGAAGGTGGAAGAAGCGAAAGTGGTGTGCAAGGATAGAGCATATGGAATTCCGTGATCTCTGCCTACCCCAATGGAAAAGAGTATTGTATGTATGTATGTAAAAACATCAACGAACGAAGAAAGTTGTATCACGAAGCATGGTCACTGATCATTGGACTTCAGGAAAGTAAGTATACGTATTTTTTCCATAAATCCAATCCAAAATCTTCCTTTTAAATATATATTTTAGCCAGTTTGCCTCTTATTCTATAAAAATCTAATTTAGACTGAAAATAGATCTATATTTTGGTTTTATTTATACATACATACCTATACATCACGCCTCTTTCCCATAAGGGGTAGGCAGAGATCACGGAATTCCATATGCTCCAATCCTTACATACCATTTTCGCTTCTTCTACTAAATTAAATTAAATAATTAATTAATTTAATTAATTATTAGTTTTATTTAATACCAATAAACACGAGCAGCTTTCTTCGTCTACCGTGAGTCGATAAAAACCCCAATGAAATGTATTCACATATTTTGTAGAGGGTTAATTGAATTTTTATTGGATCCCAAATAAACACCTCAAATTATCAAAGGGATTTATTACTCTGAATGAAGGATTGCACAAACCTTTACTAAATATTTTTTTTCTACCTACTAATATCATATTATGAGTATAAAGAGGAAAGATTTGTTTGTTACGATTTAACTCAAAAATTACTCGACCGACTTTAAAAACATAGTAACATAGGAATTATTTTTGTATAGTACATTTACATTGCACCCATGCGAAGCCGGGGCGTGTTTCTATTTAGTATATATTTTTTAAATAAAATACTGTATACCGGATTAAAACGCGATTTATTATTTATATTGTTTAAATTATTTATCCCGACGTTTCGGATGCTTTTCAGCAACCGTGGTCGCGGGGAGACAATCTGACGTGTTTATTTTCGGTACGACATATTTTTCTTACATCAACCACTACAGGCAATAAACGAATCGGAGAAACATCCGAAACGTCGGGATAAATAATTTGTGGATAGCCTACTGGGTATATCAAATCAAAAACTAATCCACATATTATAACAACTGTATTTACGATTTTACAATATTATTTGATATAAAAATTAATTATTAAATACGAATTTACGAGCACATTAAACAGAGTACAGAGCAAAAGATATGACATGCATTCGCCGTGAGATCTAGCCGCGCAGTGTCCCCGCCGCGGCGACCAAGTATTTTAGAAAGTTGTTTTAGCGGCGGCGGGGCGCGGGGTGAAGAGGCGGTGGTACAGCGCACCACTCGCGCGCTGAATTTGCTGCGTCATTTTCAATATTATTTTGTTTTGCGAAGATTCTTCTGACGCCACACTACTCCCCCACCGAGACCGGAGCCAGCTACGGTCGATAGTAGTCAGGAAAACGAACCACACGACCACTTCTTGTCTTGATTGGCTCCGCTGCTGACGACTTGCTGTTATTAATTTGAACTTCATTCTGTAAATTATTAAGCAAATAAGCAGGTTTTAAGCGATCGATTGTGACATAGGTATGTCTACCACACAAGTCGATCTTGAAGGTTTTCTTCCCTCGTTCCAGTACTTTATGCGGACCGGAGTAAGGCGATTCTAGCGATCTTTTAATAGGCCCTTTGCGAAGAAAAACATGCTCAGCTGTGTCTAAGCCCTTAGGAACATAGAAAGTTTTATTGGAATGCCAATGCGCCGGCTCTGGTGCAAGGTTTTTAATGTAGCTACGTAAGCGTGAAACAAAGTCAGTGAAGTCTGTGATAGTAGTAGCTTTAGAAGAGAAAAACTCGCCAGGAAGTCGTAATTGTTCTCCGTAAACCAGCTCAGCTGCAGAGGATTTAATATCATCTTTCCACACACTGCGTATACCAAGTAAAACAAGTGGAAGTACCTCTGACCATTGATTGTTTTTGTGACACATGATAGCTGCCTTCAACTGACGATGAAAACGTTCCACCATACCGTTACTTGCTGGATGGTAGGCTGTAGTTGGGCGATGCACTGCGCCTAGCAGAGCAGCGATGTTGTGAAACAGGTGGGACTCAAACTGCCTGCCTCTGTCTGTCGTAATCTTCTCAGGGCAGCCAAAGCGTGCAACCCAGCCGGAGATGAAAGCTCGGGCACACGTTTCTGCCGAGATGTCTGGTAAAGGAATTGCCTCAGGCCAACGTGTAAAGCGATCGATGATCGTGAGACAATATCTGAAACCAGAAGAATAAGGTAACGGGCCCACGATGTCCATGTGGACGTGGGAAAAACGTTGAGTTGGGCTTGAAAAAGGAGTTAAAGGAGAGGAAGTATGGCGGAAGACTTTATTACGTTGGCATTCTGTGCATGAATTTGCCATGCGGCGACAATCTCTTTTCATTCCAGGCCAAACAAATCTTTGGGAAATCAATTTAATGCTTGCCCTGGCTCCAGGATGACTAAATCCATGAAAATAATTAAAAACTTGCTCTCGTAAATTCTTAGTTATAAAAGGTCTCGAGCTTGCCATTGATACGTCACAATAAATGTAACTTGAAGAATTTGGTAAATTTACTTTTTCTAATTTAAGTGAAGTTTCTTTCTTTAAAAGTTCTTGCAGTTCAGTATCTGTAACCTGAGTTCGTGCAAGCTCTTCAAAATTAATTACATCTGCGATCTCATTTATTCTAGACAGTGCGTCGGCTACCACATTATCTGTACCGGCCACGTACCTGATATCAGTAGTGAATTGAGATATAAAATCTAAATAGCGAAACTGACGAGGTGAGCATTTATCTCGATTTGAATTAAAAACATATGTAAGTGGTTTATGATCTGTATAAACGGCAAAAACTCTTGCTTCTAGCATATGACGAAAATATCGAATAGCATCATAAATAGCTAAAAGCTCTCGATCATATGGGCTATACTTAACTTGACATGGCTTAAGTTTACGTGAGAAGAAAGCTAAAGGTTGCCAGGTGTCATTCACACGTTGTTGTAAAACAGCCCCAATCGCATTGTCTGATGCATCCGTATGAATTGCGATATCACAATCAGTTCTAGGATGTGCTAGCGTGGTCGCTTTAGAAAGAGCCAACTTACATGCGTTAAAAGATTCCATTTCAACTGGGCTCATCTCAATAGCTTGTTTGCTTTTCTTTTTGGGTCCGGCAAGAGCTAAACTGAGTGGAGCTTGGATAGATGATGCGCCTGGGATAAAACGTCTATAAAAGTTAAACATACCCAGAAATCGACGTAGTTCTTGAATATTCTTCGGAACTGGAAAGTCCATCACTGCCTGTACTTTCTCTTGCACCGGACATATTCCAGTTGATGAAACCTTATGACCCAAAAAAGTTATATTTGATACACCAAACTCACACTTAGCGGAATTTATTAAGATGCCATAATCTGATAGTCTCTGGAACAATTGATGCAGGTGATCCAGGTGCTCATCATAGTTCTGAGAAAATACTAAAATGTCATCTAAGTATCCATAGCAAAAATGAAATCCTTTGAGCATTTCGTCAATAAAACGCTGAAATGTTTGCGCTGCATTTCGAAGACCAAATGTCATATATGAAAATTCAAATAATCCAAACGGTGTAGTAATAGCAGTCTTCGGTATATCGTCTTTAAAAACCGGTATCTGATTGTACGCTCGTACCAAATCGATTTTTGAAAAGATTGTGCTACCTGCTATCAAATGTGTAAAATCTTGGATATGCCTGATTGGATAGCAGTCGGGCAACGTTCTCGCGTTCAAAGCTCTGTAGTCACCACAAGGTCTCCAGCTGTTATCCTTCTTGGGAGCTAAATGAAGAGGAGAAGACCATGGACTATCTGACCTGCGTGCTATTCCAGCTTGTAGCATATCTTCAAACTCCTTCTGTGCAACCTTCAATCGATCAGGAGGAAGTCTACGAGGTCGAGATGAAACTGGCGGACCTGGTGTTGTCCGAATATGATGCACGGTATTATGCTTTGGCTCCTTATAAGTACCTGCTGGGCGCGTTATATCTGGATACCGACGTAAGATTTGATGGTAAATAGAATCTCCAGAAATTACCTTGATAGAAGTCACGTCACTTTCAGATGCCTTTTCAATTGATGTTGAAACTGCGAGTGATGTCAATCCGTCAATAAGGCGTTGCTGACGACAATCTACTAACAGATTATAAAAAGAAAGAAAATCAACACCAATTATCGGTTTAGAAATGTCGGCAACTACAAATCTCCATTTAAAATCACGTCGCAATCCTAAATTAATATGAATCTGAACCCAACCATAAGTAGTGATTATTGAGCCATTAGCTGCAAACAGCTGGTAGTCAGTCTTCGTTCGATGCTCTCTCAATGCTCTGCGTGGATAAACACATAAATCAGAACCTGTATCAATAAGAAATTTCATTTTAGTTATTTTATCCACAATAAAAATGCGGCCTGGTGAAATTTGGCAGTCGGTTGCCGCTAATTCCGGCTGCTCATGCCGTTTTCCGACTGTGAATTATAATTGCATGGCTTAATGCATTTATGTGCTCGATTTCTAAATCTCTGATGATACCAACAAAAATCTAAATTTCTAGACCTCGATCTCGATCTAGATCTGTGACGGTGATTATTGTCACGTGATGGGGTACGTGGCCGTGGTTTATGGAATTTACTTTTCAATGAAGCTACTTCTTTCGTTAAACTTTCTAATTGTTTACTCAATTCTGAAATTTCATTATTTTTAATATTATTATTTAAAGTGCAAACTTGTTGGGAGGGTTGTACAATATCGTGAACAGAATCTGCCAAATCAGCAATTGCTTCTAAACTGAGACTTTTTTGTGAAGCTATTATTGTTTGAATATTTAATGGTAACCGACCTGTCCATAATGTCCGTAGAAATTCCTCTGGAACTGCTGGACCTGCCAAGTTCTGTAAATGTCTCAAAAATTGAGACGGCTTCCTATCTCCCAATTCCTCTTGAGCTAAAAGCTGCTGGATACGCTTTTCTTGAGAAGCTGTAAGCCTTTTTATTAACTCGGTCTTCAATTTGAGGTACTTGTTTTCCGAGGGAGGACTTTTAATAATATCTTTTACCTCCTGCGCAAATCGCTGTTCCAGTTGAGACGATATGTGGTAAAACTTCGTCGTATCCGATGTTATTCCGGCTAAATAAAATTGTCCTTCAATCTGAGCAAACCATAATGCGGGATCATCTGGCCAAAACGGAGGTAGCCGCACTCCAACTTTGCTAACCTCATTGTCTGTAGAAGCTTCTTGCGCCATCTTGTTCTCGAATGTTCTCGAACGTCGGGGGTCACCAATTATGTGGATAGCCTACTGGGTATATCAAATCAAAAACTAATCCACATATTATAACAACTGTATTTACGATTTTACAATATTATTTGATATAAAAATTAATTATTAAATACGAATTTACGAGCACATTAAACAGAGTACAGAGCAAAAGATATGACATGCATTCGCCGTGAGATCTAGCCGCGCAGTGTCCCCGCCGCGGCGACCAAGTATTTTAGAAAGTTGTTTTAGCGGCGGCGGGGCGCGGGGTGAAGAGGCGGTGGTACAGCGCACCACTCGCGCGCTGAATTTGCTGCGTCATTTTCAATATTATTTTGTTTTGCGAAGATTCTTCTGACGCCACAAATTTAAACAATATAAATAATAAATCGCGTTTTAATCCGGTATACAGTATTTTATTTAAATGTGTGATACTCGCGTTAATAAAAGACAATATTAGTATATATGTGTTTACAGCATAGTATAAGGGGCAAACGAGTAGGTGGCCCATGTGATGGTAAGTGATCACGCCGCCCACAGACATCCGGTCCGCAATACGAGAGGAAATATTCAGCATACACTAATGATGCAATTTGGATGCGAAATAATCAATTTGGATATAATACGCTGTTATCGAGTATCTCATTAATACTTCTATTTAATTAAATACAGTAATATGATATAAGTACATTAAACAGTAATTAAACAATCGTCAACAACTATAAATCTCTGTCTATTTAAATTTTAAAAAAAATTACCTTTGTTTTGAAATAGACTTAAAATAAATAAATAAAATAAAAAAGCTTTTATTTTTCCTTACTATTTACATACAGGTATAATTATGAGATAAATCTAATTGTAAGATATAAAATAGAAACAATTGTATGCATATTATGAAAAAAAAAAGAAAAAGAGTAATATAAAAAAAACTAATCTAAGTAAGGACCGCCTGTCGCGGTAAAAGCCTCCTCCAAACACCGCCACTCTTCTCTATCCCTAGCCTTTCTCTCCCACAGGTTTCCTACAGTTATCTTCAGGTCGTCACACCATCTCTTTTTTGGCCTTCCACGTTTCCGTCTCTGATCCATAGGGGTCCAGGTTGTAATATTTCGAGACCAGCGATTGTCTCCGGTTCTAAGAACGTGTCCTGCCCATCGCCATTTTAGCTTAAGAACTCTTTTAATAATATCTTTGGCTTTGGTGTTTTTTCTTATGAGGGTGTGCTTTATTCGATCTTTTAGTTTTATACCCATAAAACTCCGTTCGATTCCTCGTTGACAAGTTCTTATCTTAGCTAAGTTTTTTTTCGTCAATGGCCAAGTCTGACAAGCGTATGTAAGACATGGTGTGAGCGATATTTCCATAGCTTTTGTTTTAATGGCAGGTGGTAGTGTGCTTATAAATATTTCCTTTTGCGACCAGTATTTACTCCAAGTATGTTTTATTCTACGGTCTATTTCCTTGTCAGTGCATGACCTAAAGGAAATGAGGTGTCCTAAATAAATATATTCCTCTACGTACTCGAGCGTTGTTGCGTTCATAATTATTGGCACTTGATCTGAATTTGTCATGACCTTAGTTTTATCTATATTCACTTCTAGTCCAACAGTTTTGCTTTTATTACTAAGTGAATTTATCATGCCCTGTAGTTCTGAAGGGTCTTCCGAGAACAGCACGATGTCATCTGCAAACCTTAGGTGGTTAAGGTAATTTCCGTGTATTCTAAGTCCTTTGTTCTCCCAGTCAAGTTGCTCAAAGACATGTTGTAAAACAGAAATAAAGAGCTTTGGCGAGAGTGGATCTCCTTGTTTTACTCCCCTTTCTATTGCGAATTCTGGTCCTGAGGTGTCCAGTTTTACTCTTGCTTTACTTTGTTGGTATATAAGTTTAATAATATCAATGTATCCTTCATTTATTCCCTGTTTTCTTAGAGCTTGCCATATGGAGTTGTGAAAAATAGAGTCAAAAGCTTTGGAATAGTCGATAAAGCATAAATATAGTGGTTTTTCAAACTCTGTATATTTTTCTATAACTTGTTTGATTGTGTGTATGTGATCGACCGTGGAAATTTTTTCCATGAATCCGGCCTGCTCGACCGGTTGTACTTCATCAATCATTCGTGAAATTCTGGTTAAAAGAGTGGAAGAAAAAACTTTGTAGATACAGGGTATTAGACTGATAGGTCGGTAATTTTTGATGAGGTTAGGATCTCCTTTTTTATACAGTAAAATTATGTCAGACTTTGTCCACTGTCGAGGTAGGTTATTCTCTTCCAGAACAAGATTAAATAAATGAGTAAGTGGTTTTGATATGACGTCTATTCCGTTTTTTATTATGTCATTTGTAATTCCATCAGGGCCTGGACTCTTACCTAACTTCAGGTTTTTGATAGAGCGCTCTATTTCGCATTCCATGAAATGTGGTACAGGGTCAGTATTAAATCTATAACTTGATTTCATGTCATCATGTTCTATTTGATTGGGTTTACTGTATAGTTTCTTGTAGAAGTCAGAAGCAATATCTACCAAGTCTTTTCTGCATGCATAGACTTAAAATAGCACATATTTATTTTTTCTTTAGGTATTAACTTATATATTATTAAATATTTTTTACATTTTTTAAACAAAACTCCAATTAAAAGGTTTACAGATTATTCATTATAGGATTAAAGAAATAATGCGCGTTTGGTATGGGTGTCAGTGGCGGGACTCCATACAAGGCCAAAAGTCCGACTTTAACGTAATACGTGTTTATATATAACGTATGTATATAATTACGTAATCATATGTCTTATATACTTATAACTACGTTATTAAGAGGAACGTACATTAAGAGGGCAAGCTGGATTTTGGGCTTGTATGCTGGTACCGCCACTGATGTCAGTGTGTGTGGGTGTGTTTGCGTTGACAGATGGCCATACTATAATATTAATTGACAAGTAATATATTTATGCCTAGTTCGGCATTCATCCCATGCTCGTACATAATATCATCCATCTTAATCATTTCCCAATTAAGCGCACATTCAACTCGGCACTTAAGTTGTAACTCAAGATCATAAAACGATGTCAGCGACTTTATAAGACCAATATCGCTAAAACTGAGTATTTTATAGCGTGTCCAAGTTTATATCTATCTTCATATTTCCTCACGCTTTATGGACGAAGGAGTTTTATTGATTTCGTTGAGTTTCGAAATGCATTAGCGCTTCGGTTGCCGCGTCTCGCTGCGTTGAATTGCCAGTATTGCCAGATCAAATATTCTATTCCTGTCAATTAAGCGTGTGGTTCCTATACGGATTATTGAAATTATTCTGTATGATGAAGATTATTAATTAAAAGAAAGACTTTACATATATACTTCAACTGAATATTTTTTTATAAACCCTGGTGTAATTTTGTCTTCAACAAAAAATGTGATTTATATGAAATAAATAAATATGAATATAAGGTTTTTTTGGTTTGGAAGATGGTTCTATGTCTGTTTTACTCATAAACGTAAATCGATTCTTTTTACCTGAAAGTAATATCAATCTGTCTTCTTTTATTTGTTCCCTCGAAATCAAGGTAAGGACTTCCGGTGATAAATAAACATGCACATCTATAGGACACTAGACGCGTAACAAAATTGTTATAGCTATTGAGAGAAGTTACTGTATACATTTTTGAAATATATGAATTTCATTAACGACAAATCTAAGGCGAAATCCTCATACCCATTCTACATATTCAGCACATTTTCCATAGACATAAGACATTGTTTATATAATTTTTTATGCCAAAGGAGCATATGTGAAATACTTAAATTCATGACTCGTTCTTAAACACCATTTTGCAGTGCATAAGAGGGGGTATTTTTAGATTTCAATGAAAAACTGTCAGTTGGTGTCTATTAAGTAAAGTATTTTGAAAATTCTTTCACAAATAGAAAGCTACATTATCAGCGAGTAACATAGGCTATGTTTTGTGTATAGTACATCGACATTGCGCCCATGTGAAGCCGGGGCGCGTTGCTAGTTATTTAATAAAAAATAAACATTAAAAAAGGAAGCAATTCTCTCGGAGGCGATAAGCCGTCATAATAGCACGAACCATTCAACAGCGGCGCTATCAGCAGTAATTTCACGCAGTAAAAATCGCGTAAATACGAGTTAAATAAAAGCATAAATTTTGCGTGAATTCGTTTCCTTAATTCGAGTATTTTTTAAATCTTCATTAATTTTGACAGGCTCATTTGGTGTGATATGCGTTCCGATAGGGAACGATTGTCTCTGCGTTCCTTCACTGAATGTTTTATAATTTTATTGCGCGTTTCGGTTTTAGTATACGAATTTCCGAATTAAAGTAAAAACAAAATAGGTTGACGCATATTATTTTGTGGCTGAGATATCAACTCTTAACAAGGAAGAAAAAAAACGATGATTTAAAAGCTTATTTGAATTAAGATACAATATAATATGTATTAGTTTGAGTTTGACCTATTACCAACATACACAATACACATGTACACAAATGAAGCTCTTATGGCTTAACCAAAAAACCAAAATAATTCTTAATTTCTAGCACAGTACATTTTTCCGCGTTATTAATATTGAATAGCACAGTCGAGGTAAAATTTTATTTTTATTCTTACTCTAACTCAAAAACCACTTTAACAAAGATAAATTCCTATAAAACACAATTGAAGCGAAATTAATTTTGTAGAAAATAGGATGTATGTAGTCCGTGAAAGAGTAAAAATTATCGGATACTAAATGTTTATAATTATGGTAAGGCGTAGAACTAAAAAACTTTGATATGTACTACTTCCCATTAATTTATTCCCTGACAGTGAATAGAGTAATATGATGCCTTTCAATAATATTAATGTAACAGATTATCGCAATAAAATCTATAATAATAATGTCAATTGTCAATTAATAACATGATAATGGACAGGAATAAGTACACCTTTGAGAAATTGCCGAACGTAAATTACGTCACAAAACAAAAGATAACTCAGAAAGCTACACTTTATCTGTCTTTTCAGCGTAAAACAATTCGATAACGATGATAAAATGTCAATTTGTAGACTCAACGGACGTAATTCGCAATTCGGGAGCACTTATCTATTCTATCCTCTATCGAAACACGTCAATTGATATCGGTAAGAATGTGTCATTGGCTCAAGGGGCAAGAGCTTCTGAAGCTTTGAAATATCTACGTTTGTATTATATTATTATTAACTAATTAGCTTATATTATAAAGAGGAAAGATTTGTTTATTTGTTAGAAATACCTCAAAAACTACTCCACCGATTTTAAAAATTCTTTTACCAATAGAAAGCTACATTATCAGTGAGTAACATAAGTGTTTTGTGTAATAGGTTCATCTACATTGCACTCGTGGCGTTTTACTAGTTATAATTAATAATAATTTATTATCCGTATACACAATATGGTCCGGGAGCCAGGTGCAAATTTGGTTAATTATTTCCTCTCGAGAGATAATTCGTCAGACGCATCAGAGTATAGTATTATAAAGCCTCGTGAACGTCAGCTGGCGCTCGGGTGGGGGGATGAGCGGTTGTAGAAAAAAATACATTCATTCATTTCCTCTCAGCTAAAAATTTGTCAAATTGTAGTTAATCCAATATTTCAACGAAAAAAAATAATCAGCTGGTTACAACATGGTGTATTATACGTCAGCTGGTGTCTCGAACATGAAAAAAAAAAAAAAAAATCCGTGATTTCCTCTCAAACAAAAATTTACCTGATGATAGCTTATATGTAACTGTGGATAAATATATAGGTCAGCTGGCTGTATCTTGGTGGAAAAACCGTCAGCTGATACTTTGAAAGTTATTACATAGGAGTTAGGCAGAAGCATCTACTGCCAATTTATATGCATCAGCTGACTAGGTTTTCCTCGACTTTATATAGTATATTAACAATCAGCTCACAAATTTTCATCTGGGAGGAAATGACCTATCTTTAATTATTATCGTTATTTTTAAAGATTCAAGCAACACACGTAACATAGGCAGTAATAAGCAAAGAGTATATAAGTAAGAGACGGCACTCCATACAAACGTCTCAGCTAGGGAAAGTTATGCAAAACGATACCAACCTACAGCGAAACTTTTTCTCCATGTTGGCTTTACTGTTAAAAACATATTTTACAGTATCTTCTTATAAGACAATCTTTTCAATGGTCTGTGTTTCATTTCTAAATTTATTGGACATATAAACCCCTTACAATCACATCCCACAGATAATTCCAGTAGACATATATTTATCATAATATATAAAATATATTCATATATATTTATATGTTACCATCATATTAATCTGGTATAAATTTAAATATTTGAAGCCCTATTTATTTATCGAGTAACTAATTCATTTATACAAAGCTAATTGATTATTTAATTATTTAAATATATTAAATTATTTGATTACATACTTATTCGTTTCAAAAATATTGATACTGAATGTTTATTTCAACTCAACTTTCATATTGAAGCGCAATATCAAATAATTTAAGATACGTCATTTCCTCTCAGATTTGAATTTGTGAGCTGATTGTTAATAATTATACTGATGCGTTGAATAAAAAAAAACAGCTAGCAATAAGTCGAGGAAAACCTAGTCAGCTGATGCATATAAATTGGCAGTAGATGCTTCTGCCTAACTCCTATGTAATAACTTTCAAAGTATCAGCTGACGGTTTTTCCACCAAGATACAGCCAGCTGACCTATATATTTATCCACAGTTACATATAAGCTATCATCAGGTAAATTTTTGTTTGAGAGGAAATCACTGAATTTTTATTTTTTTTTTCATGTTCGAGACACCAGCTGACGTATAATACACTATGTTGTAACCAGCTGATTATTTTTTTTCGTTGAGATATTGGATTAGCTACAATTTGACAAATTTTTAGCTGAGAGGAAATGAATGAATGTATTTTTTTTTCCTTCGTGCGTGGGAGGCTACAACCGCTCATCCCCCCACCCGAGCGCCAGCTGACGTTCACGAGGCTTCATAATACTATACTCTGATGCATTTTACTAATTACCACTTGAGAGGAACTTGGTCATGAAAATCTGTTGCTGGCTCCCGGACGAGTTGAATTAGCTTACAGAGCATGTATAATTGTCATAGACCATTATTGATAGCTCGAACAATATATCATAGTTTTTATGTAATTTACAGAGAGCGCGTACTGCTCATAGATCATTATGTAGTCTTACATAACATATAGTCGTAGAATAAAGTTAGATGCATTGATGAAGGGATCGTAGCATATGGAAATCCGTGATCTCTATCTACCCCCATGGGAAAAAGACATGAAATATATGTACGTATGTATGCATCATAAATGTGTTTGTGCATATTTCGTAATGTGATCATTTTTTTAACCTTTTAACCGCTTGGCTAAATATCGATTGCCGTATTTCTAGCATAGAAAAATTAGAACAAAAAATTATGCATGTTCTCTGTCGCAGAAGTACGAAACGGGCGGTAGGAGAACGGAAATACTTGTCGCATAAATGCGATACAAGCGGTCAAAAGGTTAAAAGAGTTCATACATGGTTAATCTGCGCTCTGGTTGATAGAATTAGTTTCTGTTTAAATACAATTTAACTGTTATAGAACATATAGTTACATATGCTAATATGGTAAATGAATATAAGATAGAATAATATAAATCTCTGTATATATACAAAGGACCGCCGACTGAAAAAGCTGGGTGCCGCCATCATGCATAATAAAGGATTCCGGGTTTATCGCTTAACAAATGAGCCGTTTTTGTTAAGCTTAATTTACTTTAGTTTTTATTTAGGTGAATCTAATTTGAGTTTCATCAATTACTGAGTTTTTACTTTTATAGACTCTACTCAATATGAGGAAAGCCCAATGAAAAAATGTAATATTTTTTATGAATTAAATCGAAGTTTTATACATTAAAAATAAATGCTTGAGTACCTGTTCATTTCAATATACATATAAAAATTGAAATAATACCACTTTCTGCAGAGAGTTAGTTGTTGGTTCGGACACATGCTCTTTTTTATTCCAGGACAAATCCAATCTTGAGACACCAAAACCCCTTTGACCGGCTTTACTTTACTTCCCGAAGGATCGCGGGTTCGAATCCCTCTAGATTTGGCAGGTTATAATTTTTCATAAACATTTTGTTCTCTATGTATGATCACTTCAGTTATTAGGTAGGATAAATATCGAAACTGACTGGATAACGGTAGAAATCGACTGATTCCGTGACCAGCGCCGCAATGTTCAGCCCGCAGGTCGGAGTTCGAATCATGAGAAACAAGGTTTTAAAAAAATGTCTCGGTCGTGTAAAGCAGAACAGGCACAGAAATGTTGGGACTCGGGAAATCTTTAGTCAATAACTATCTGAATTCAAAAAAAATAAGTCGACAAGACACAACCGTGTTTTATGACAATTTACTAAAATTTGACGGGTTCGTTGGCGCGTTCGGTAGAACAACTGCCGTGTGCATCGATGGGTCGTGGGTTCGAATCCCACCGGGACCACACGTTTATAATTTTCTGTAAGCATGTTTTCCCCACGTCTGGTAACTTCGGGCATTGATCGGGTGGGAGGAATATCTAAATTCCGACCGGGTATTCCATCTATGAACGGTGGTTAAAACCGTGAAGTGCATATTGCGCGTTTCGGTTTCAGTCTATGGATTTCCGAATGCTCGAAGTAAAAATTAGGTCGACAGCGCACCATTAACTGATGTTATGTGGCTGAGGTATCACCTACCATCAAGTGAACCTCATGCTCGTCTGTCGATATCTGACTAAAAAAAAAAACTTATCATAAAATCTATTGTCCCTAGAACCTGAAGAACCAGATAATGACAACGAACCTCTGGGTGGAGCAGTCCTGGTACGACTACAAGCTGCGCTGGGAGCCGAAGGAGTACGGCGGAGTGCACATGTTGCACGTACCCTCTGACCATATCTGGAGACCAGACATCGTGCTCTACAACAAGTGAGATCTACGCTTATCCTTTCTTACCCAGCTTTGCATGATCGTCCAAATGGCGGAATGACAAAACACATACAGTACTCTCTCGCTAGTCCGCCGCTTGATAATCTGTTATAACATTAATATTGAAAAACTATTATAATCTGCCGATTTTTTGAAGTCGATGCAATCTGTAGAACCGCGACAAAATTTTGTCGACCGTTTTCTCGTATTTTAATCGATTATCGCTCTATTTCTTTCGGGTCTAACATGACAATTACACTTAAAACTCCATATTTAATATCAAAAATAGATATATTTGTCGATCGTGATATCTTTTCTATCAACATTGTCGATGTCGACACATAATATATCGAGATAATATCTTACATCTTAGTTTGTCTTCTCTCGTCCGCGACATATCTCGTGGCGGTCATGCTAGGCCGGCTGAGTAATTAAAGTTATGTGTTATTTTGAAACTGACACATAACTTTAATTAACGTTACTTTAATTAAATTTGGCTTGTTTTTACCAGTATATACATTATACATATTATACGTGCTAATACATAATATTTTATTTTTTTGTTCCTATACATAATAATCTGCCGTTTTTGATAATCCGCCGGTGGGCCGGATTTTATGGTGGCGGACTAGCGAGAGAGTACCTACTGTATCGAGGGGATAGCGCTAAAAACCAATAAGTACGAAATTAAAGGTTGTAAGTTAAATTAATTATTAAGTTAAATTTTGAAAGTTTTGGAACAAAATTACCTAAGATATATTAATAATACCGCCGTAATTGATATTTGTTATGTGATATATTATTTATATGTTAGGTAATTTTGTCACTAAATTTTTAAAATTGAATTTTAATTACAACGTTTAATTTCATACTTATTGGATTTTAAATAACACTATACACTCGATGCAATCTTTCTATTTATCATTTATTATGTATTAAAAATCGTGGGATTGAGACAGAACCAGCGTAGTAAAATTTCGTTAGAAAACTTACTAAATATTTTGCTGAATTATCTGCCTTTTACTGTTTCTATTTGAAACTTGATCTTAAATTATTCCTTCCTACTTAATACTGCTGGACGTTTGTTACTCTTTCCAGCTAAAACTACTAAAATAATTTTGATGTAATTTTACAGTAATATTATTTGTACATCAGAATTACATATAGGCTATAACTATGAGTTAATTGGCCAAATTGTAACCATGAGTGTCAAGTATGTCAGAAATAAACCTGCTATCTAAGAGCTTCTTCGGAATGCGGTGCATAAACCGTTAGATTAGCATGAAAAATATATATGGTAGGATAGGACTGTATTGCAGTAAGTAAATTAAATGGCAAAAATAGATAATAATCGGGGTCTGCGCGAACAAAATTGCGGGTAGAATCTAGTGAAACAAAAAAAGAGAGACGGTTTATCATAATCGCATTCAGGAAACCATGCCTATGTTCGCAGAAATAAGCAGGAAGTGTATTACGAAAATCAAACGAAATTTCGTACCAAAACGACGAAATGACAAAAGCCCTATTACTGCAATACTTTGATGATTAGAATAACGTGATCGACATTCATTTCAGAATTATAGACATACAATATAATACGATACCAAAAAAGTAAGTATCATCTGTTAGTTGAAAATTAAAAGTTGGCAACAAGGTCAGCGAAGGACAAAATGTCAAAGTGCTAACAAAGTCACACGATTCGTCAGCCGAAACTTCGACGTTCGAAGTTCCAGATATTGCTGATACACAATAAAAATACATAATATCTACCCTTCTTCCCTAACCGACTCAAATATGATCTATGTGCAAAACTTTATTCTGATCTGGTCATGACTGTTCACAATTTTTCTTTTTCTAACATATCCATATTTTCCATATATTAATACAAAAAACACTACGATTACCAATCTACAGTTCCCTCACAAAGTTTTCATCAATCATATTTATTCATAACTCATTAACAATCAAGTGAATTCAGAGAATTTGAAATCACGTCAAGTTCACTGGACAGAGGCCTAACGCAATAAGTTAATAAGAACCGGAATATAAACATACAATACATAACTACTGGCAAATATTTACAGCAATGTAAAAAGCAGTAGCTGAATTTAAAACTTACTACATCCATGTGCAGAATAAAATGACGTAAATCAGCTTAATATTTGCATAACATTGTTCCTTGTGTATCTAGGCGATGCAACAAAGATACTCCTGCACTGGAGATAGCTTTCACATTTTCTTTTTAAAATTCTGACTCCCATTATCCTAACAAAGTTAATTACTCCCGGACAACATACATCGCAACAAATATTTCACGAAGCTTGTGTTATTGCTTACGAAAAACAAGTGCAGTCTACTATATCTGCTATAGCTATCTGCCCTGGCTTCAGACGGGAGCAATGTAGATGTATTATACAAAAAAAATATGTGTTACTCGCTGATAATGTATAAATCTATTGGTGAAAGAATTTTTAAAATGGGTCGACTAGGTTTCAATTTAAATTGTAACAAAGAAACAAAAACTTTCCTCTTTTTATAAAGAAATATTAGTAGATATAGATTTATCTACAATAATGGATAGGTATTTAGTTTACAAAATTTAAATACAATCAAAAGTATTTTAAATATTATACAGCCTCAAAAACAAAACAGATGGAAACAATTCATTTTATTTAAGGAAAAATAACAAGAAATATAAATTAATATTTTTATTATCTGTATTCTTTTTTGGTTTACTGCTCTTTGCATTGTATTGCTCTTTGTTAGCTACTCATGTTCATTTTTATGTACTTACGTTATTTTATTACTTAAATTTAAATGTATTACTATATACTTATTTGTACTTAAAATAATTATAGTAATAAATTTTGTACTATACTTATATGCAATTTATCAATCCTTATATCCATTTCTATAAGTCAGATGCTATATTGTTATTTAGAAGCCGTTTGTTGTCCATGTACAATACAAAAATATATAAATATAATATCATACGTGGGTACAAACGCGCGGTTTCCGTAAAGGAAGAAAAATACCGAAATAGCCTTCGCAGTAAATATCTACATTTGATGGTTACGCATACTGACTTTTTCTTATTAAATTTTTTTCATGTAATGCATGTTGCTTGCACAAATGCATTGTGTAGTTTTATTATTGTTTGTAATAGTAATATTATGTATAAATAATACAGACTAATAAATTAATTTAATTAGTGAGCTATATTTACGTTATAGCCTTAAGGCTATAGTCGTTTTTCAGCAAATAAAAATAACCATACGATTATCCACGTTGAGCATCGTACGATGTGTAAAGCTGCAAATATACAAATATAAGTCGATACACAAACACAGTCTGAAACTAATGTAATTCCCTCAAGTACAAAACCACGACCAAATGCCTGGTGGTATCGGTAGATAATTTGTAGGTACATATATAATATATAATTTGTTATGAGCACCGATATTTTTCTCGTTCTTGATTACAAAAAACATATTTGTTTTGTTTTAAAATTCGACCCGTTCAGGCTTAATGGAATTGGGGTTGAATAGATTTTTTAAAACTAAAGTTTTAGTATAACGGGCTGAATAACCAATTTTATCATATTTGATATCCTTAAATATCTATTAAAACTTAAATTAATGTTTCCCAACAGGATTATAAAACCTACATCTTAAACTTAAAATATTTAAAAATAAAATCACAGGTTAAAATTTAAGCATTGTATATGGATAATTAAAATTTGTGATAGACATATAAGTTATAAAAGTGAATAAATAGCTCTTTCATTTATAATTGTACAGTATAAAAACACTTGTTTTAGCACGTTTACTTGTATTCATATTATATCAATATCATTACAATAGACATCACCTTATCATAGTGAACTCCTATGGAGGGAAATTTCCACAGATCATATTTCAATAATCAATTTATTTATACAGTCACTTCCCTTCCTACTTCCATAAGGAGTATTAATACTCCTTTTTGGATTTCTTTTATTATTTCCGATTAAGTTTAAAATTATTATTATATGAGTCAGTGGCGGGCCCTATTAATGCAACCATAAAGAGAAAAATAATAATGCCCTTAACGTAATTATATAAGTTATATACAACTCATATGACTACGTAATTATATAAGTTATATATACCTAAATTCGAATTACGTTAAAGTACAATCCGGGCTTTTGGGCTTGTATGGTGGTCCTGCCTGATATGAGTCATATATTATAATACAATTTCGAATAATTGCCTGCGATTTACGCCGCTCCGCTGACAGCCCGGTAATAAATACAGATTAATAATATTAAACGCGCGCAAAGTTGCGTGTCTATTAATTAACATGTTCAATCTATTTAAATAAAATACTGTATACCGGATTAAAACGCAATTTATTATTAAATTAATAAGTTAGTTAATAAAAGACAATATTATGTTCAAACTAATTTTCCACATACAAGATCTAACATTATTATTCATTTAATATAAAAAATTGCGAATGTCTTGCTTGGCACACGATGTAATGATTAAAAAAAAAGTAAAGAAAAAAACTAGGTAAGTGTAGCATCTGGGAAGGAAGTGACTTCCCTAACACAGGTCACAGGTCTTTCCTAATCGTGTCAGGGCCTATCAAAGTTTTAGGTCAAAATTGTTAACTTCTGAATAAATATTAATATTATTATTATTTGATAAGTTGAATAATTCATAAGTTATTATTATATTTTTAGTCTTGATCTAACAACATGTCTGACCATCAGGTGGGAAAGTTGTCAAAAAAACGTCTTAAAAACTGTGATATACCTATCTATTGTAGATAATAGACTTTACTAAACTTTCTTTAAATGTGATCGTTTGATGATATTATTTATAAACCTATAATATTATATAAGCTTGAAATAGTAAAAGTATGTTTTGTCTCTATTTATCGAATACTGAATGACTTTAGAAACACTTTCGTTTATGATTGAGGGATTTATACGTGTATATACGTATGTGTTTATACGCTCCAGCTTCGCACGGGTGCAATGTAGATATATTACTCGCTGATCTTTCTATTGGTGAATTTTTAAAATTGGTCCAGTAGTTTTTGAGTTAAATCGTAACAAACAAACAAATCTTTCCTCTTTATAATATTATTATAGATATAGATAATATTATACTTTATATAATCCAAAATATTACAGGATTTTGGTAATAACACATTGCTGTACGATATGGGGATTTGTATTTGATATTTTGCGTATTAATACTCTACGCCCCGTAGCAGCGTCGCGTCGTAGCAATTTCGTAGCCTCTCGATAAAATATATTCACGCGTTCCCAAGAGAGATAATTTTCTTGAACTTGAGATCACTTCGATATCTCGTGCTTAATTATATGTTTAAAAATTACATTAAAGCGACGTTGATAACTATTTGTTTATTACAATAGTAATTTTGAATGTAGTTTTCTTAAAGGTGTGTTTTTTTTCTTGTGTGTTCTTTGTCATATTATATTACTGTCTTGCGACCACACAGAATAATAATATTAACATTAAGTTAGGTTTATCAAATTGAGTACATAAAACACATAATATTAATGAGTTGATCTTTAAAAAAATCATTAGGAATTTTAGTTTATTGACATTGTCTAGTCACTATAATATGTATTATTAGGTCATGTTCAAGACATAATTATATTATATGTACAGTCCTATATAATTATTATGTTGTGAACACGACCTAATACTAACCTTGTCAAGATCTCATTGCTGTAGTCGAAATATTCAAAAGATATCAAATTATTTTGCTTAATTCGCGCTATTTCTTGGAAGTAGATAGCAATCGATCGTACTATTCATAGACAAGACCTTACGAGAACACTCCGCGAGGTTTGAAAGGCGGCAACAAAAGATCTTTTCTTACATATACGAGTGGGCATTATGGTCGTCTTGTATCTTCACTGAGTACTTTGTTCTAAATAGGGTTATTAATTTCAACCATCGGTTATACTGTTATGAATACCCCATATCGTATAACGAAGGTTATTTTGAGGTTACATTTAGGTTATTACAAGGTTATTACATTTAAGTGAAAATGAGGTCTTACTATAATATGTCTGGCTTTTTAAAATATTATATTCAATATATCGCACCTTCAAAAACACTTTTTCTGTGTTATATATTATCGTGTATTTAGACTGTTTTAATAATAATAAAAAAAAAAACAAAATATTGTGGCTATGCGGTATAATATATAAGTCTGGCTTTTTAAAATATTATATTCAATATATCGCACCTGCAAAAACAAAATTTTTCAAGAATCGAGCCATCAACTTGTCTATCTTAAAATAAATATTGTTCAAATAAAAAAATAACCCTTTTCTGTGTTATATATTATCGTGTATTTAGACTGTTTTAATAATAATAAAAAAAAAACAAAATATTGTGGCTATGCGGTATAATTTACTTGTTTCGTTTAGTAACGGTGCAATATTCAATATCATACATTCCACCAAAATTCAGATGGATAGGTTAAAAATTGGCCAAACAACGATATACATAAAAATTTCGAATTAATTCGTTGACGTTCATTCAATATAAGTAATGGCATCATTGAATATGAATAGAATGTATGTCAATGAATGCCACTTACAAATTAGAGAAGACATTCCTAAAGTTACTCCGTCTCTGCCCTTCTCTCAGAACTCATTCAATCTTTTAAATAAAATACTGTATACCGGATTAAAACGCTATTTATTATTTATATTGTTTAAATTATTTATCCCGAGGTTTCGGATGCTTTTCAGCAATATTATATTGTGCGTGTGATACTCGCGTTAATAAAAGACAATATTATCATTCAATCTTATTCAAATAAATATATGTTTATGTCCTAATTTGAGTTAAGTACCTACATATTTATCTAATTAACGATTATTAGTAAAGCCAAATAAATTTGTAGAGTGTTCCGGCAGGCTCCAAGGTGATATATTTAAAACAAAGATGTATTTAAACCAAGGAGGAGAAAATTAGTTGAAATTTGGGCCAGGAACTTTCCCGGGCAGAACAAGTCACCAAATCTTTCATCATAGTTTAGATGTGCCTAGAGGACAAACAAACTTACATTGATTTTTATTTATATTAATACATTACCAACACACTCACGTTTTAATACTTAAGTCTGTGTAACTAAGGTAACACAATTAACACAAAGCGCTTTATTTCTCCGCAGAAGTTCTTAGCGGTAATTACTTTACACCTTCCCGGAGTCGTTGTTTCGATTGGAGTCATTAGTTGCATACAAGACGTATTATAAGTATCTGGTATTGCGCCTATGATATTCTCTAACTATAAAATATAATATGTGCAGTGGCGGGACCACCATACAAGCCCAAACGCCTGTTTTGCCTTATTAATGCATTAAAAAGAAATATAATAATGCCATTAGTCATATATAACTTATACGATAACTTAATTATATAAGTTATATAAATATATACACACATATTACGTTAAAATCGGCAAGACGGGCTTTTGGGCTTGTATGGTAGTCCCGCCACTGAATATGTGTAGTGGATATACTAAAATAAAACTAAGGGTGCGCCATAATTGGATCTCGCTCCATCCTAAAACTTGTCTCGGACCGACACTGGTCCAAGTAAGAACAACTTGCCAGAAATTACATACAAATGACAGATCGACGCGGACGATATGAAACTTATTGGAAAGTTGCCCGGGCTAGGTTCTCAGATATTCAGAAAAAGAAAATCTTTAAAGAAAACACAAAGCTCGATAATTAATCTTTTGATGCGCTGAAATTTATTCTTCTTATAAACAATGGAAAGGGGGAGGCTAAAACAAAGCTAAACCCTTTCACTGTTTATTGACGGTCGTCCCCTTCAAGTCTGTTATATTCGAAGCATCAGAAAAGTAAATTGATATTTTATGTCGGTATTTAAAAAAGTAACTATGGAATTAATATACGTTAGTGATAAGTAGAAATAATTTTTCAAACCACATTTGCATTTTATAATACATATTAAGTGCGATGAATTAATAAGAGTTTCAAGGAAAGGAAACCAACAAAAAGTGACATATAACTAAGGAGACAATGATTTATAGCGCACAATTGGCTGTTAATGACGACATTTATTTAATCAATTAATTAAATATTTGTTTCTTTGATACGAGGACTATTTGAGTTTATACTAGTTATTTCAGTTGTAGGCTGTTGTCGTTAAGATTGTGTAAAAATGAGAGTGATAATTTGGGCAGTTATTTTAATTATTTCACTGCAAGTGGTAAATAAAATATACTTCTTAGAAATCTTTATAGTATTGCAACTTTGATATATTGAAAATTTTCTTTTGCTGTTTTAACTCAATACTAAATATCCTTCATTAAAAACTATTTCTTTTAAAAACGTAGAGCCTAGGAACCATGCCGCATGGCGGTTTTCTTGAGGGTGTATAATGTATATATTATATGTTTTAGTTAGTTAAGATATATTATTACTACGTATTATTTTTATTATTAGATATGGTTTTTATTTTATTACATTCTTGTTTTAATTTTATAAATTTTTATTCGCGATTACGATTAGGACGCCTCCTCTTCGCAACAAGGTATGAAACCCAACAACATTAAAAAAAAATTTCAGACAGGGCACAGAACGCCGACCACCTGTAATGAAAAGGGATATTTCTGTGTCTGTTTCAGACACAGAAATATTCCTGCCTCATGCCCCACTAGGGGACTCAATAAAATTATTTATTTTTAGTCACGCTGCATAAATATTTTTTCTTTAATTTTTAGGTGAACGGCTTCCCCGCGTTCATAGGCTTAGGAATGGTGATGGATAGAATGAAGTCTGGTATCAGACGACTTTTGGGTGATGTCAAGGAAGATCTGGAAATTGTTTTTATGTCAACAGCAAGGGCTGTCAATATACTGTTACACCCAAGAGAAAAATATGTTGATGTTAAAGAAGAGAACAACGAGCAGATAACTTAATTAAAGCTTAAATTAAAAAAATCTCATTTGTATACTTCCATCACACCTTACAAATTATGTACATATGTATTTTGCAAGTCATTATATTCCTCTTAATATTAATCATAAAAAGAATACGCTTAAAACTTTATTAAGCCGTCGTTTTATTGTTGATTTGAACAATATTCACTTCATAGATTTTGTCTATGCACTTTGATTCTACTTCCAAAATGTTGATATTTGATGCCGGAAATGAACAGGCGAAGAGGGGAATATGTAAATAGATTTTATAAACATATAGCAACGCGCCCCGGCTTCACACGTGTGCAGTGTAAATGTACTATATACAAAAAATTACCTGTTACTCACTGATATTGTAGCTTTATATTGGTGAATAAATGTTTAAAATCGTTCTAGTATTTTTGAGTTTATTTATAACATAAAATTCTTTCCTCTTTATAATATTATAGTAAAATATAGTATAGAGCAAACCCTATTCGCATCTTGCGAATTTGTGATCCTTCGGAACACAAGATTACTGCCCTACCCAACGCGCCAATGAGGCCGTCAAAGTATTTTGATTAATGACAATCTGCGTCCAAACCTGTCCTTCTGAAGTTCCCTTTCCTCACCCTCCTATTAATGTGCACTTTTCTTTTCAATCACTAAAAGCTCTTCGGATCCCTCAAATTGATTTCTATTACGATTTATTTTTTATGACCTAAAATGGAATATTAAACGTTGCTTTTAGGTTAACTTATAAATAATAGCGGGTTTCATGCACAGGAGTCTCTATATATGTACATCAACTGATATTCAATTCCAAAAAACTCTCATCGTACATATAAGCTATTCTATCCCAAGTTACATCTTCTTATTTCATTTTGCTGCAGCTGGGGTCTAAAATACAAGCTTTTATTAGTTTGTTCCCCAACTATTGCGTGTTTATTAATATATATTTTACTAAAAATATTATCCTATATATCACACTTGAACCATTAAACTTTTTATCTTATTAAAGGACAAATAAACCAGTTATGGAATATATAGTATTATTTCTTGTTGCCCTAAAAATAGAAATATTATTTCTAGTACTCTTTAAAAAATAAACATGGCAGAATTGCATTTAATTTGTAGGAAATATATGAATTACCATTGAATAAATAGTTCGCAGACAGTGTTTGTGTTGGAACCATTATCTATTAAAGTCACTCGTTTTGGTAAAACACATCTGTGTACACAATACACATACAAGCTGAAACTACTCACAAGATTTAAGGTTATTGTTATCACGGCACATTGCGTGAGCACACTGCAGAGGGCTTAGCATGAACGAATGCTAGTTAGTATTTAAATAGCTATTTCAATTTAGAAAATCGAAATTTTATTAAAATACTATGATATTGTCTTTTATTAACGCGAGTATCACACATTTAAATAAAATACTGTATACCGGATTAAAACGCGATTTATTATATAAATTATTTATCCCGACGTTTCGGATGCTTTTCAGCAACCGTGAAATCAGTCTCCCGCGACCACGGTTTCTGAAAAGCATCCGAAACGTCGTGATAAATAATTTAAATAATAAATCGCGTTTTAATCCGGTATACAGTATTTTATTTAAAATACTATGATTATTATGCTTCTATATCGAGGAAATGTTGTAAATGTTTACTTACTGAAATTATTTATTTTCTCAAGTAGTTTTTACTTGTTCACCAGCGGTCTTGATGCCGGCAACGCATCCTCAAGACCCCTGGTATTGCGGATGTCCATGGGCGGCGGTAGTCACTTACCATCAGGTGAGACGCCTGCCCGTTTGCCTCCTCTAATATATAAAAAAAAAACTTGTTTTCACAGCCCATTTTGCCACTTTGACGCGTGCTCTACATTAGTCAACCAAACAAACTGACGATTTACTATAATATTATTTCTTATTCGCAGAATTGTTTTTATTTTAGTTCATTTTATACAATACTATATCAGTGTATCAATCTGTATTGTTTATGGAATTTCAAATATTTTTTATACAAATGACAGTCAGACGATATGAGTACTTTCTCGCAAGTTGTTCGTACTCGGTATGTAGGTATACCTCAGCTCGCAAAACTCGTAAAAGTGAATCCGGTTCATCACATGTGGAGAGGGTTTTGCGTTAATGTTTTTAGACTGAGGATTCAAACATTTTCTCTGTTTTTTCGTTTTTTCTTACTGCTGTACTTCTCTTTCTCCTTTTCTCTAATATAAGACTCATTTTTTAATATGTGGTATAGAAAAAAGGTAGTAAGTTTATTAGCAACATTATGAAATTAGTAATGTTTACTAGTTGTAAAATAAATTAGACATACAGATACATTAGAAAGTCACGGATTTTACCATGATTTTGTGGTTACATTGAAGGACACCGCCTAAAGAACACTCCACTCCAACTCAATTCCTAAGAAAACAAATATTGGCAAGATAATGAAACTTATTATTTCATCTCTAACTTTTAGTTTTAAATTGGATTATAACATTAGATTTATAAAATATCAGGTAGACACGTCTTTGTAATTCAACAAAACTTACAGCGATAAATAAACTAACAGCATTGGTTGGTGTATGAAGATAAATCCTGTACACGTAGCTAGAAACATTTTTCAAACTTAGCGGTGATACATATACAGAGTTACATTCAGTAACACAATTATAGCTTTTATTGTTTCTTTCTTAAAATGGATTAACGTATTTACGTCCTCATACTGTAAACATTTGAACAACAACTTTCAAAGTACAACAATGCTAGATTTATGAATATTTTTGGTAGTATGCGAAAATTCTACTTTCTTATGACTATACATTAAAAGCTAAAGTTAGAGAGGTTTTTCTATCATTGAAGGCGCCTAGCACTCGACGCCTGTACCGTGTTAATCTAAATTACCATTACAGTGCCGACGGCAACTTCGAGGTCACATTGGCGACGAAGGCAACTATCTACCACATGGGGCTGGTGGAATGGAAACCACCCGCAATTTACAAGTCTTCCTGTGAAATCGACGTTGAATATTTTCCCTTCGACGAGCAAACGTGCGTCCTTAAGTTCGGTAGCTGGACGTACGACGGATTCAAGGTAATTTCAAGGAGACGATCTCTCGCGCTGACCTCTCTGTTTGTCCGCAGCGCCGACGGGAACTACGAGGTCACGCTGATGACGAAGGCGACCGTCTACTACAACGGCATGGTCGTGTGGCAGCCGCCAGCTGTCTATAAGTCCTCCTGCTCGATCGACGTCGAGTTCTTTCCTTACGACGTGCAAACCTGTGTGCTTAAGTTAGGCAGCTGGACGTATGACGGCTTCAAGGTGACGCCCTGATGTACGCCGCTTGCCGCTCGGGCCACAGCCGTAGGGCCCGACGCAGGCCGATGTCAGTAGCTAATCGCTCGAACGTATTCGTCGTGTAACTAACTGTCCATGTGATTCATCATGACGGCGCTTGTAGGGCGACAAGCGTGTCCCCACGCTCCTCGCCCTAGCCTAGCTCTGACTTGCAAGTTTGTGTTTCAATTGAGTTGATTGTTTAAGTTTGTGGAGTAGCGGTTGACTCTGCGAGTCCTCGAACGGTCGGGCGATCCTCGGTCCACCCGATCGGCGTTCCTCGACACGGAAAGGTATAAAATTTGATGCCAGGTGATATGGGATGCAACTTCACTATTCAATCCTTTCCGACATTTCCCAAATGGAGCGAGCCGTTTCACGCGTGGTGTAATTGCTACCTTTCACTTCACATCGGTTTTTGTTGTCGCGCTGTTTGCATTTAGCGTGGAGCGGCTTTAACCGTGACAGACACCTCTCCCCAGCTGGCTCCGCCCGCGTCACACACACATACAGACGCTACACAGACGCTTGTTGCATGCTCCACACTACATCACTCACTGCATGTCGGCTTCCATCCAAACCGATTGCATTCCCGATCACAGCGGCCTCCCGAAGTGGCGCCGATACACTGACACACGCGTACACAGCACGTTGGAACGATGACTCGCCTTCTGGATACACACTGAACAGTCATGAAAAGCATATTTTATACCTTTCCCTTTAGTTACCTTAGTGGCTGTTTGAAATCGGTGTCGCTCATTGCATGATATTTATAACAACAAAGACGAAACAATAACAACATAACATGAAAAGTGTTAAAGTAGCCGATTCGTAGAAATCAATTAAGTGGTGAGAGCATGGAGTTGCGATTGTAAGATTCCAATAATCACTGACCTAGTTTTACTATCTGGATCCCGCCCTCAAACTTACTTCAGCAAGTTTTAATCAAATTTAATTAGTCATAAATTAAGTGGAACTCTACATAGTTATCCCCTAACATTCTTGACTGTTCTCTCAGACTCAGAACAGACTTTAGGATGATCGTAAATTATGTTATGTGAATTCCATTTTTAGGGAATAAAATTTGAGTAAAACATCTCATTTAGTCATCTCATCTAACAAATGTGATGTCGATAGACAAAACTAGGTAAGTGATTCTAATATTACGATCAGCAATACCATGCTATCACCACCAATTTGACGGGACTCGCGTTGCATGCATTACACTCGAAGACTTTGCGCCTAGTCTGCGATTGGTTCCGTTTCAAAATTGCCCCCAAACAAAAGATTAGGCGCAAACTCCTGGCTATACCCTACGACGCTACGACTAGTTGCCGCAACTAACACTAGCGTGGCGGAGCCGGTGCTTCCGTGGCCCTTAATGGCGATTTTTTTACTGAATTAAAATCAGAATATCGCCGACTCCATGATTCGTCTTTTTAAATTGTTTAGGTGTTGTGTCACGTGCGTAAATTGGCATGTTGTTGTGTCATCTTTGGCATTGTTGGAGATGTGTGTGGATAAAATATAGGTACATGATACTTTGCACACTTTGTGGTAAGTAATATAATAAGACCTTCTCTAAAATAAGTTTAAAACGTTGTAAGCGATGTTTACCTAGCGCCTAGGTACACATTGTGTGACAGGTGCATGTATCGAATAAAAATGTGATTAAAAACTAAAAATAAACTAACGAAATTTACGTCGAAACAAAATGGTGTACGAATAACATTGGAATATTTAATTTTGTTTGGCGTAAATTCTGTAGTGTTTTCGCTTCTAAACTAAAACATGAATAATTAAAATGTGTTCAACTAAAATGAAATGGTAAATAATTTGTTTTAAAGTAATCGTGGTTTATGTGTGATATAATATTTTAAGATTTGTTACTCTTTATATGTTCTTTTTTTAATTATTGTTTGTGACAACGAATGAAAATGATGAATGGTGAACTGTTGAATGATTGATTGAGATGTAATTTTCAGAGCTTTAATGCTCGCTCTCAAACAATAGTAAACTTTTGTCTCTTGAAGACTTTCCAATGACTTTCAGTTTTTAATTCAACCGATAATAAAGAAGAATGAGCATAACTTTGAAGACTGTCACTGTTTGATCAAAGAATAAAATATACAATGTTTCAATTATTAATTAGTTACTGAGGTACAATGAGATATAAACAAGTGTATACGTGTAATAATTATAATTATATAGTCTTCAATTTGAAACCATCATTCATAAAATATATAAAATTCAAAATTTGATTTAAGTTTTTTTTTATTAACTTAAAATTTGATAAAGGTCTAAATTTCGAATTGTCATTCCATTTTTGAATTTGATACCAATCTAATGCTCACTCTTCTTTCCCACGGTATAACCAGATAATACGTAAAGCATATGTACAGGTGGATCTCAGGCATATGGACGAGCAAGCTGGTAGCAACATTGTCTCCGTCGGGGTGGACCTCTCCGAGTTCTATATGTCGGTCGAGTGGGATATACTTGAAGTGCCTGCAGTCAGGTGAGTGCTATACCTCAACTAGTAATTTAGTGCTGCCTAGCATTAGGCCACCGGTGGCAACAAAAAGACGCGGCCACCGGTCTTGGTTTTTAATTATATAATAATATGTTGTATGTTTGTAAGTAAGTAAGTAATAAATTTGAAAAAAGAGTGCTTACAGCAAGACTGAAGTGGGCAAGGAGAAGTAGACGACCTTTGCCGTGTGTGGTTTATGCGGTAATCTATTATAGATACATGCTGTATCTTATATCTCAGAATATTAGACATTAAAATCAATTATGAGCAAATTAACTACAAGGGTAAAAATACTTTTATTAATCCTTTAACTAAATCATAAGTGGAAATTACCGTAACAGGGCGGATAAACTCGTTTTAATGAAATAAATAATGTTTATAAAAATGTATAAACAGTCAGACCTGACGGGAATTGAACCCGTGACCTAAGATTAGCTTTACATCATCGAGAACAATATTATATGACGGTAGTCGTAAATAATTATAGTTGTTCTGGAACTTGTAAGAGCAAGCTGATTACTATTTCCTGAGCGTCGTCCAATACTGAGTGCTTCTAAGTGAAACTAGAAAGAATAATTTTTTGCTCTTTTTATATAAATTTATGATACTAGTGTATAGAGCAATTTTTTTTTAATTTCTTTACCATTTAATAATTCAAATTCAAAGGTAAATTAAGAAAAGCATTTTAAAACCACAGGTGTTTAAACATGTGCTAAAATTAGTCTACACCTAAAGTTATAAGTTTTATAATTAAAATAAACACATAATGTAGGAGCCAAGTAAGTATTGTTTTTTTTTAAATGAAATTTACTTAACTTTTCGTACCGCTCTTTTGTAATACTTTCGATCGCAAATTATTGTAAAATTAGTTTCTTTAACAAATACAAATGAGGAAACATATCTTGAAGACGAAGCAAGTTGAAATTTCTTTTTTTTAGTAGATACACTTTTGTGACCCCTCCGCACTACGGCGTATTATTACAGTAATAATGTGAATAACTAAAACTCGAATCAAATGAGTAAATGAGAAATAAACGTCTCATCAAAAATTTGATCTCAGTCTACCAATATTAACTATCATGGTAAAAATTTTAATCAAAAATAATTCGTAAATAAAGATGATTTGATACCACAAAAAAGTTGTCAATGGAATAAAACAAGGTTTCTTTTAAATTATTATAACAAAGGTAGAACTTGTCTCAACGGTCGGGTACGTTATGCATTAAATGAGTTGTTTCTATGAAGCTTTTTGTTAATTAAAACTAAATTGGATTTTACTATATTTGGTACCGCAGTCCACAGGTCAAAGCGTTATATTATTCTGCGCGGATGAAACGTCTTGCAAAGTTACAATTAAACTCTATGTTGAATCCGCGCTAACTTAATAATTAAGTAAAAAAATCTTCGTAAAGCCGAAGAGAAAAGTTGCGAAATTACGACAGAAAATTTTGAGGTTATTCCATTTTCAAATCTTTGCAGAATCTTAATTAGTGACGCGAAAAGAGCCCTTTTCTTCTTTATTTGTTTTTGTTCCTTGGTTATTATTAAATTTATGATTCAGGTTAAAAAATAAATAATAAATATTATACTTTTATAGACTGCTTTGAGATTATAGAATTAATTGAAAAAAAAAATGTAGGTATGTGCATTGTGCGTATTACGTATTCTGTTCAATCGATTTTTTTAATTACACATACAAAATATTTTAAAGAAAACACTAAGGTAATTAATTAAATTAATATAATAATTAATAGACAAAGTAATCATATCAATACTGATAATTTTATTCAGTCTTCATTAAATTTCGAAATGAGTAATTATCGAAGCATGATTGAATTGCTGTTCCTCTACTCTATTATACATATATTTATTAAAATAACATTGGCTATACCTTAAAATTAGTTGAGGATAACAGCAGAAGTACTAATGGATATGTATGTTTCTCTTTGATACCTTATATAAGGATCGCTTGTTTGACCGCACGCTAAGTAGTGAGATTAAGTGAACACAAATTGGATAGTTGTATCGTCCTAATATACTGAGTACAACCCAGTATTCAGTTTTGATAACTATTAAAAACGGATTGTTTGGGTTTGTCCAACTAAAACAGTATGTAAACATTTCAAAGATTAAAGGTTATTTATTGGGTAACTCACTAAATAATTCTAGATTATGACTTACTATTTTGTGAAGTTTCTTGGGGCCTGTTGACCATGTTTCACTTTTCGTCTAAATAAAATGTTTACACAATAGTAAACTATTGCGAATATAATTTTAATATTTGTTAGTGACCGTGTGCGCGCTATCCACGAATGTCATTTGAACTATACGATGTAAAAAAATTGTTATGTTGGTAGAATGGGGGTGCCATGGCACTGCGTTGCTAACCATCGAAATATTCCAACTACATCTAAAGATTCCAAATTACAATTCCGATTGGCTCGAACTCGGATATAATATAATATCGAACTCATATCTCGTACTATACTCTTGCCTTAATCTTCGATTTAAAGAAAGGTATAACAATATAATGGGTATGTTTGTATAATGTTTTGACTTGTAGTTTGTAGAGGTACCTACTCTGATTTATCTTTTTGTATGAACATTATACAAAGTATTAGAATATTTAAAAAATGATAAATGAAATTGGTACAGTCGTTCTCAAGTAATGGCGTAACCAGGAGAACTAGGGAATTTTTATATTATATATTTCTATTTGTTTCTAAAAATAAAACACTCTTGTTGCCTTTTTTGTAAGTTGTACTCGTACATGAGTTACTCGTATCAGTGGAATTTACTAACAGTTTGCGAGTCATGGTCTTTCTAGCTCTGACTCAGCATATCTTTGCAAATCATATCCAACTTTGGCTCATAAGTTACATTATGTACAAAAAGTAACGTCAACATGAAAAGCAAAATTTATTATTAATTCGAAATATTAATTGTAATTTGTTGAATTTATTCAGAAATTACACTTAAAACCAGTATAATAATACAAATAAATAAACTTACGTATTCGCAAGTTATGGCATTAGATATTTTATTTGATTATTTTTCTTTTTTGGCACATCAACCTTTTGGCCCTACCAAAGCAAAACAAAGATTTAAACCCGCTACCATAACGTACCATTAAAAAATAAAAAGTATTCCGTTTTAGCTATTATTATAATTTCTTTTAGAGACTTAGATATCTATTTTAATTTTGAAAAAATCAGTAGGTATATTAATATTGTGATTGTAATGAAAATCAGCATGAAATCTTTTTATTTATGTTAATTTCAAGAATCTTTGAATCTGGTAACCCTACGTTAAATAGGCTTATAAAATAGCTGGTAGCTATGAGCTCCGTATCACCCATAACACATAAATCGGGGAAATCTCGCTCTTATACCACTATCTCATTACTCACAGCCAACAAATACGGCTTACGTAATAACTAGGGTCAGCAGACTAAAGCAAAAAAACGCTTATTTTTTAATATACCAAGATTATTTCAATAAAATAGTTTATGCCGGGTTAAAACGCGATTATATTTATTCTGTGCATGACCACGGTTGCTGAAAAGCATCCTAAACGTCGGGATAAATAATGCAATTAATAAATCGCGTTTATGCAAGGCAATATTATACAACAACATTATTTGTTTCTTTTTAATTTGGTTTTTAGTCTTTCCTGAAGAGTATGACTTTATCACTTACAATATGCTTTAGTCTGCTTACCTAGATATTATCTACGAAACCCCATTGTTTTTCTATAAAACTCCAAGTTCACGTTACAATCAAAAGATTATGATTTATGGATTCGATTCCCAGAACTCGATCTTTGCATAGAATAAAGTTACATTTATATAATATATGAGACTAAATATCTTTTTTGTAATGGTAAGGCTAAACAAAATCAATGCCCGAATATTTATCCAGTGTCATTTAAAATCATTTTTGGAAAACAATCATTGAAAAAACTATAGCAATTTTTATTTCGGGCATACTTCGTATTGCTTTTTTGTAAGTTGGAGAATATGCAGATTGCAGGTGAAATTGTTTTTCACAGATAGGTCGATTTATTAATAAAATACTTTACTTGCAAATAAATTTAAAATTCTCAACATACCAATATACACTTATCAATAAACAAAAATGTTGGTTTTATGTAAATTTACTTATATACAAATTAGTAAAATTCTATGCTTATCAGAAGTTTGAATTTGAAATGAAATGGTTTATGTTGTTAAAACAAAAAACATAGAGGAAATATATAAAAAAATTGTGTTACCAAAGGCCTGAACTCAGTATTTTTCTAGCTTTGAACAACTTATGTTCATTCAAGGGAACCCTTGGTTGGACCCCATTTAACGTAGGTTTTCACCTACGTTATATTATAGTTAAAACACCATTAATTTAAATACATATACATTACCGTTTCCGTTAGGGAAGGCAGAAATGACGGAATTCCATACGCTCCGATCTTTGAATACCACTTTCGATTCTTCCAGCATTCATTTAGTGAGTTTAAAGACTTCCTGCGAAAACGACAGAAACATTCAGCTGCATGCCTCACAAAGGGACGCGGAAATTCAATTTAGCCTTCTTATTTTCTAGAGAAATCAAAAGAAAAAGACATTACGTAAGAAAATTCGCCATGACGCACTTAATGATGTTACAGGATTTAATCCACATTCATCATGAGTTTTCAAAATTTTATTATTTTTAAATTCACTTCTGCTGGATATTAAGTTTCCATGATATTGAAGAACGTAAAAACATGAAACGTGAACAGAATATTTTTAATTGTAAATCGTATTCAAAAATTCTAGGAATCTTACATGAATCTCTTTTTACTTTTATTTATTTCATTGCTTTAATCGTATGGTCTTCGGTAATCAGATAGACTGACCTCAAATTTAACATTCATCAATAACTTCTGTGACAAAGGCATGTGACTTCTGTTAAAGACGGACAGCTCCTCAAACATACTCGTATAACACGATTCGGTCGTGTTTAGTTGCTTTTTTCAGTTGCTCATTGCATTGTCGTGAAAAGTTATAATGATTTATGTAGGACCCAGCATACACTGTTCTTAATATTTATCACACGTATCTGACAATGTGTGCTGTTATAACAAAGTGTTCTATTCTTATGTTAAATAAAATGTTCTTCAATGTCTTCATTCACTCTTCTTACTCGTAATTAATGGTACATAGATGGAAAACCCGTGAAGTGCATATTGCGCGTTTCGGTTTCAGTCTCTGGATTTCCAAATGCTCGAAGTAAAAAGTAGGTCGACAACGCATCATTGACTGAATCAAGTGAATCTCATGCTCGTCTGTCGATAACTGATATAAAAAAATACACAGTACAAAAGGTACATCGTAAAACGGAACAATACAAATATTGAGTACTTCGTCTTTTGTCTTCGTACTTCCTTGAAAATAAATACAATATTTTGGCATTTTCAACACGCCCTACTAAAGTACCGTTAAGGCACATTATAAAATTGATGAATAATTTATTGTAAATAATGTCTGAAAATAAAATTATCAACAGTACCGCAGATCTATTGGGTTGTTGTACATTCGTCACAAAGTAAATTTGTCACGAAAAAAAGTATGTGTAAATTCGCCACAAATCTAATTTAAGTAGTAAATTTCCAATATATTAATTTTGATAGTTGTAAATTCGTCACATTATTTTTCCGTGCGAACAGCAAAAAAATTAAACATTATGCAGATTAAAAATGTTGTTTATTTTTCATAATCATAGCAATTTTAATAATTTAACTTACACCTATATAAAAATTTCACTTTTCAAGTGGCTGATGTGCCCATAACATTACAATTATAACAAAAAACAATAGAAAGTTAATTAAATCACAGTAATAATCAATTTTTTTTAAACTAACCTAACTCCTATGTAAAAATCACAGATCTCGAGTGCCTGAATTGCTCACAACATTAAAATTATTATAAAAAAAACAACAGAAATATAATTCAATCACAGTAATAATCACATTTTTTTACAGGCATGCACTTCAATTACTAAATAACTAGTAGGTAGAATATAGTCTGCATAAGACCACATTTCAACTGGATCAAATCTAATCGAACTAAATCTCTATACGATATCATGTTTGCACCCACGATGAATCAACAGGAAGTCAAATAGGCGTGCTGTCTAGTAGGTAAATAAACCCCCTTGACTTAAGGCATCTGGCTAGACTTCAGGATTATATTTTAGACCACATTTATCATACTGACCACATTGTACATGATTTTAGACCACACACTTGTTTCACCTCGATATTTGATATTCAAATTTCAAATTCAAATCATTTATTCATTTAGGTAACATAATATACACTTATGAACGTCAATAAAAATTAAAATAAAATTTATATGCTTCTAATCTTACATTTACTGCCAGTTCTCAAATCGAGGGCGTAGAACGGACGAGAAGAACTGGCAATAAACTCTTCACCACTTTTAAATAAAATACTGTATACCGGATTAAAACAAGATTTATTATTTATATTGTTTAAATCTGAATGATTGATGCTGAAAAACATCCGAAACGTCGGGATAAATAATTTAAACAATATAAATAATAAATCGCGTTTTAATCAGGTATACAGTATTTTATTTAAATGTGTGATACTCGCGTTAATAAAAGACAGTATTATCTTCACCACTTTTTTTAATCATCAAGCTTTTGTTTTACAAAATTTTTGTAAGGAGCTGCAACTATTACACCATGTTCCACATGACATCATGGAGTAATTAGCTATAATAATAAAAAATAGAAGAAAACAATAAAAAAAACCGTAGGTTTGTCCTCTATCAGCAGTAGGCATGGTTAAATAGGAGCACTTACATTATCGTGGGAACAACACGCAAACACATAGTCGAAATAACTAATATCACCGCATACCCGAATTCAAGTCCGACCTGTCACCACAAGTAGCACCCGTTCACGAGTATGACGCATGGCCAGCCATTGGCTGGCATATACTTTTTAGTAATAGCAATTTGACGCGTTTAATCAGTATATAAGTGCAATATCTAAGTAGCACATATATGACAGTAAGCATTAATCTAATATAACTCCGAGAAAGTATATGGATTTCAATTACGATAAATTGGGGATAATACAATAATCGAGGATCTCGTAAAAAGGCTAAATGTTTGAGACAAAAAGTAAAGATTCGAATCACGCCGCCCTCCGCCGTAAAGCCCATAATGCCTAACAGACGCCGCCCAATACTTCGGGATTGTTCAACGACCGATTTTAGTGACAGATTTTTCTTTCATATTTTTATGTTAAACTAGCCAGCGATTTCGTTTGCGAAGATTCTTCTTAAGCAGGCAGGTGATACCTCAGTCAATGATGCACTGTCGACCTACATTTTACTTCGTGCATTTGGATTTTTTTTCCATATATGAACGGTAGTTCGTTACCCGGTCGGAATTTCGATTTCGGCACCCGTTCAATGCCCGAAGTTACTAGACGTGGGGAAGACATGCTTACAGAAAATTATAATCATGTCATCCCGGTGGGATTCGAACCCACGATGGGATGTTCTACTGAACGCGCCAACGAGTCCGTCAAAACTTTCGGTTCTGATAGCTATTATTGTGAGTGTACTCCAATCCATCCTTTCCGCAACCCTGTTGCTTATTACGAAGATGAGTTTGAGTTTTATTCGGATGTGATTTATATGAAGGTAATAAAAAAGCCCACGTAATGACAATCAAAGAAAACAAAAGCTGAAAGCTTTATACAAAACCGTAAACAGCTTCCCAGCGGCTTAAAGCGTGTGATCCTTTCGGTGATATGGATTCATAAACAATGGAGATTGCTTACCAACATAAGCCGTTTGTTCGTTTACCCATTTTCCTTAAAGAAAATAATGCCTTGTTAAATAAGAATGAATAAGGTCCATTTTAGCTACTACCTACATCTGTCGTAAGACGACCTTGTCCCGATAAATCGACAGCGCTATTTACACCACTCTCGAATTGGGAACACTTAGGTAAGTGTTATTTTCATTTCGGCTCCGTTGTTCAGCCTTTCTTTAACTTGGATGGCTCTTTTTTGAATGATTGTTAATCTTTCGATGACATTACGTTATGTATGTCAAGATTTAAAATAAATTCCTTGTATTTTTTAATTACAGTAATGTTTATAAGGTTTTCATTAGGCAAATATACTCGCGATGTATATAATATGTATGGTAGTTTCGTATTGTATATCAATATTCATCTACATCCGGTATTCCGTAAATATGGATAGCAACATTCATAATCTAATTCTGATACTCAGCATACTAAATAGTATCCGATAGATATTAATATTTTATGTGGTAATTAAACAGTTTTTGTCGTTAAATAACTGGTGTTAACAACGAAATTTAGTCACGTTGAAATTAAATCGAGCTGTTTTTTCAAAAGATTTTCAATGTCATACAGTTTATTTTTAAGTTATGAAACCTGTTAGTTCGTTTCTAATATGAAAACCATATTTTTGATAAAATATGACTGCTATGTAAACATTGAAACTAACTAACACAGTGTTGAAATGTTTTTAAACGTACCCACTATCGCATTATGAACCCAAGAGGAAAAACAAATACTATAACATTTATCACACACACTCCACATATTGCGGCTTTTGGACATATTTTATTTGTATACGACGATGTTTGTCATGTGTAATGTTGGTTAAAGTTTTCTCTAGAAGTATTTTTTTTTCATTTATATACGTATTATTACGGGTTTCTTAGGCTTTCGTTTTACAATAGAATGCCAATGTGCAAAAAAAAAGCCTAGGGAATCTCTAGAACCTAATTTTCAGATTTTTTTCTTAAGTCTTGATTCCTTAAAGAACCTGGTAAAATTGCACAATCTTCATCTAAATACTTTTTATTTACTCTTCTTGTATAGTTGACAATTACACAAAAATATATACTAAATATGTTATTATTAAATCACTCATACAAATTATTTGAAGATCTATTAACAATGGATTTTTTCTCAGAAACGAAAAGTTCTACACGTGTTGCGATGAGCCCTACCTGGACATCACCTTCAACATCACAATGCGACGGAAGACACTGTTCTATACCGTGAACATCATCATCCCCTGTATGGGCATCTCGTTCCTCACCGTGCTCACGTTTTACCTGCCCTCCGACAGCGGCGAAAAGGTATTCCCTCACGATACTGAAAACACATAGTTTAATACCGGGAACATCATTAACCCAAGCATAGGCCTTAAATTCCTCACCGTATCCTTATTATACCTGCCTTTTAATGTCTACAGTGAATTCCCAAGTCCCCTTGTGGGGTATGGGTCAGACCCATTTCTTGGTCTGTTTCACTGATCATTTTTTCTTTACCGGCAAGTAGGTGATCAGCCTTCTGTGCCCTGCCCGACCGAAATAATTTTTTTAAATCTTGTTTCCCCGAGATTTGAACCCAAGACTTCCAGTGCTAAACGCATCGCACTTACCACTGTGCCACGGAGTCCTAGATGCCAGTGCTATACCTAAAATAATTTTAATACTGAAGGTGACTGTATATTTCCAATATATTTGTATATTAATGGGGATAGGAGATTTACGTATACAATATACTGTTATACATATATTGATTAATCATTGATCATCGAATGGATGGATGGATGCTAACCAGAGCGTAACTATGTTTTAACATATGCCATGGCTATGACTGGAATTGACCACTTAACAGGACAGTTTCTAAAAAGCCTTTCTAGAAGTTAAGTCTACGATATTTGAACCAGCAGATATTATTTGCAAAAAAAAAAATTATGAAATCAATTCATGCGAAAACCTTAGCTTTCATTTAAATAATGTATAATTTCTTTTAAATTCTCACATAATCCAATTAATCTCAATAATATTACGTCGTAGTCTTTCTGAACATAGTTAAACGGTATTAGTCTGACGAAGCTCCTCACTAATATCGATAGGTGGATAAATTGGTGAAATTTATCACTAACTTTAGTTTCCGAGCGAGGTTCTGAAGCATCTCATTATTGAAAACGACGTCGCTTTTGTCATTAAGGGACAAAGTAAAGGTTCGTTTTTATATAACTCGGAGCTTTTCTGCAGTAAAACTATTGTTGTGAATTCTTTTTACTTCGAACCGGAAATGTTTCAAAACTTTATTTATAAACTATACTAATAATAGCACATGAATATTAATGATAGTAGGCTTAATATAATTATCTTCCTAAATACATAAATCTAACTCAATATTAATTTTTATCAAAATTGGGTCATCGGTTTAGACAGAAAAGGTTATGGTATATACTCTGTTAATTTGGTATTTATTGGTGTTTCCGCAAATTTTGTAGCTGATAATTAATTTTTCTAGGCGAACATGTACAAAAGCTTTGGGTTTAATTTAAATTAACTCTATATTATTACACACTGTAATATGCTAACCACGCCTAAAGTCAGGGTATATTAAATAACTAAAATAAATATGTATGTATATACAAACAATTTTGTAATCATTAAACAGTATAAACTGACTTGTATTAGAGGTTAATTGTTGTCTGTTTTTAAAAGCTTATATTGAGTTAAGTAGACATTTAATATCCCATCAAAATTTTTTTCATGTAAAGTAACGTAAAGACGAATATTAGGACATATTGCTTGTACTGTAAAAAAGTTATCAGATCTTATCGAGAGCCAAGCTCCTAGCTCTACAAGCTCTAACCTAATACTTTCTCTCATCATAACGTATAGTGTTCTGCCTGAATCCTAGTCTTAAGTACTCTACAAATCCTATACCTTAGTCAAAATGTGTAATGTAGACTTTCTATCACTCTCCAGACCGATAATGGTATAAGTAGTATAAGTATGTATAATGGTATAATAGTACAAAAATACGATAAATAGCTTCGAGAAAAGATAGATAGTGCCCCGCTGCAGCTGTCTCGTCTTGGCGGAGGCACAGCTTTGCACCCAAATATCGATTATAGACATCTTAAGCTACGAATCAAGTCAAACTATTCTTGAGCACTATCCAATTTTATTTCTACAGAGAAATAATGATTTCTAAACTAAATTGAAATCTGAGTCACGTCTTGGAATACAGCGTCTGAGTGTAAACTACGAAATCTATCGAGTTTCAATTATGTTATATTTGACCCCAGGAACATTATCTTTAAAACAAAACTTTAAGCGGGTGGTAACTAGATTAATTCCTTATCCCGATGTTTCGAGTGCTTTGCAGGAACGTGCTCGCGACTAGAATGAAAGGTGACAGCTGTCTGAATTTGAATTTTATGAAGCTGCTACACTAACGCCATCTATATAGACTTGGAACTTGCTATAATTCTCTTGATTATATTCATTTTAGTTGCATAGAGTTTGATTTCATTACAGAACAACAGAGGATATAAAAACCCTGTTTGGGCGTTTTATAAATTCAATAGCCTCCCTTACCATTTTGGAAATAAACTACTTCTTTAAGGATTTATAGTTCGAAGCGTGTATGTCTAGATTGTTTAAATGTGTGATGCTCCCGTTAATGAAATACAATCTTTATATTTATCCGCAGGTGACGTTGTCAATATCAATACTTATCAGCCTCCACGTGTTCTTCCTACTGGTGGTAGAGATCATACCACCTACGTCGCTGGTGGTGCCACTCTTAGGGAAATATCTCATCTTCGCCATGATTCTTGTATCTATAAGGTAAGCGTGAAGTGTATTGTGTGTTTCGATCTCATGATGGATTTCCGAATGCTCGAAGTAAAAAGTAGGTTGACAGCGCATTATTGACTGATGTTCTGTGGCTGAGGTATCTCCTACCCTCAAGTGAAACTGATTTCTGATATTTCGATGATTTTTTGTTATTACGGGTAATCTAGCATGGGAGTCAAGCGACAAATGTGGCCACAAGTAACGAACGTCGGCCACTCCTGCAGCTTGTGGCACGTTTCTGATCACTCGAATGCTCAGCTATGCCATATAAAATGTATAAGATATCATGTTTATAGCTTGTGGCCACCGGCCGCAACAGTGCTTACCTACGGTTAAAACGAGTGCTTACGTCGTCCCTACAAAAAACAGAAATTCCTATAATAATTTCCTTCTAAGTATTCTGTGGACCCCTTCATAAGGTAAAGTACTTAATAAATAGAACTTTCGAACAGTATGCGTGAGCCTGAAAGTATTAAACCTCTCTGGGTCGGATTACAAGCCCCAATTTACATATAAATTAAAATCCTCTTCCAAACAAGATATTTGATTGAGTAACTTTGAAACAAACGACATTTTAAGCAAAACACTCGTTACTAAAACATGCAAATGGTTTCGGCGAAAATTCCATTATTGCGTTAATATTGAAGAGTTAAGGGGTGGTTAATAATGTTGAACAATTGTATCGTAACATAAAAAAATACATACTATACTTGAGGGTTTCTTAAATAGACTCCTTAGCTGATGATACCCAAAATTGGCTATCGAGCTCCAGGAATTCGACTTCGATACACTACAGATATGAATATGAATGTTGTCAGCCGTGCACATACACATTTTTGTAATGTGCGTAATCTCGGGAGCACACGCTTAACATTGCGCACACTAAAACAATGTATACGTGCACGCTTGACAACATTCATAGCCAAATAGACTTTGTGAGATAGAATATCTATATTGTAAATGTTGCTAAGTATGCCGCTCTATACAACCTCTGTTATAGCTATTAAATATACCTTTGATGCCATTGCAAGAATTTATATGAGAGGCACAAGCATGAATAGCTTGCGAAAGTATGCGTATCGTCAGTAATTTGTATGATCAGCTAAAATTGCATAAAAAATTGTTCGTGCTCGTGCCTCCAGTAACCGATAACTATTGTCATCCATTACTTCTAAATAGATACGAGGAATAAATCATGGCCACTAGATTAATTGAATAATGCATAAAAGTAAGTAAAACTTTATTTGACACACAATTAAAAATATGAAAGTAATTATTTCTATTCAAAAAATCATTAAGGTCTTTCTAAATGATGCAGTGTTATATCTAATATATTCTCGATTGGTATTACTTATTTAAAAATTTAAAAAACTACAAGCGTGAAAAAAAAATATATAATTATTTTTTTTTAAAAATGTAAATCATTGAACGTCTTAAATATTTTATAAAATTATTTATAATTTATAGATAAAAGCTTCGCTTATTAAAAATTCTTATAGTACAACTGCTAAGCTAAACGCTTCATGAAAAGAACAAAAAAGGGGACAGCAAAAAATAAAATAAAGGTGTAGTACACTGTATTTGCAAAGTGTCCTCAGCTTTCTGAAGTACTTATGTCACAATGCTGTTAGCTGTGACGTGCCCTGTCAAGTGGGATTTGACGCACTCCGACTGTTTAGTGAGATTAAGTTTGAATCGTGTTTTAGCAGATGAAGAAGCTTTTAAATAGAACACTGTATACCGGATTAAACGCGATTTATTATTTATATTGTTTAAATTATTTATCCCGACGTTTCGGATGCTTTTCAGCAACCGTGGTCAAAGGGAGACCACGGTTGCTGACCGACCACGGTAGCGGTTGCTAAAGAAATCGCGTTTTAATCCGGTATACAGTATTTTATTTAAATGTGTGATACTCGCGTTAATAAAAGACAATATTAGATGTAGAAGCTTTCAAGTGGATATCGTTTCGGCTTCAGATTATAGATTTCCGAAGGCTCTAAATAAAACAAAATTGGTTGATTAATCCATTAGAGCCTGAGTTTTTGAAAACATGTGTAGCGACATCTATGATCAGCTACAAGAATCAGTACAAAGACGTCTAATCCTGAATCGCGCTATCAAAGTTTCTGTGCGCGCTAAGTATATATACAACATCTCGACATCCACCACTGGGGCCTTAGGGCCGGCCAGTCAGTGGTTAGACTGGTCGAGGATCCTCCCTTTAGGTTGGAGGAAGACCACACCTCCCTTCCTCCACATTGGTGACCCCGACGTGATACATGTTTTTATTATTTTGTGCTTACATTAATATAAAGTTTGTCCAAAGAGAGGTCTAGAAAAAAAAAATCATCGCCCTTACGCACTGTTGCTATATGGCAATGCTCTAATGGGCTAATACATATTATTTATTGTCTGTGGCTGGAGTACCACCAAGTCTTTGTTTACATCATCAAGTGAGCCTCGGGTTCACTGATAAATAAACAATGTTGCTAACTAAGCTACGTCCATATACTAAATATACTATACAATGTATCAATCAAATTGTATTCCATTTGTAGATGAATAATTTGAAAATATTTAAAAAAAAATACAAACACAGTTCGTGATGCTAGAAGAGTCTAACATAGCCATTCTAGATATAATGTAATATACATAACTAAATAATAATGTTTATTGTATAAATAAGTAGTGAATTCCTGAGTACCCTAGTGGGACATGGGGCAGACACATTTCTATGTCTGTTTCACTGACATTATTCTTAATAGGCAAGAAGGTAATCAGCTTTCTGACCGAAACATAATTTTTTTCTTATTTCCTCACTATTCGAACCCGGGACTTCCGATAGTAATCGAAACGTGCTCCTTATTATATAACTAGCAACGCGCCCCGATTTCACACGGGGGCGTTGTAGATATTATCCTATATACAAAAAAGCCTATGTCACTTGCTGATAATGTAGCTATTGGTGAAATAATAATTTATAAAATCGGTCCAGTAGTTTTTGAGTTTATTCATAACATACAAAAATACAAATCTTTACTCTTTATAACATTAGTATAGATTTAAATAAAATTTTGCTTAAGAATGTTGCTACATTTCTAATATAGAATTTCCCTAATAATACGAAAGTTCGCAGTCGACTTTTCTGTCAGTAATCTAGGTATATTAGCGCTAAAAGTAAATTAATGAGATAAAAACCGCCTTCTCAAGGATTATGCACCCTCCACCCTGCACCCTCTATGATTAACCACATGTATCTTGATTAACCGCTGAGATATGGAGAATGCGGGTGGCAGCCCTGGATATTATACATTAATTAGGACCGGCAACTTACCGAGATACACAATATTACAGACTAACTTATTATATATATACTATACGTTCTGGGAGATTAGTTTTGTAACTGCCTCTAGCTATTAACTTTTGTGAGTATAATCAAATAGCGGAATGTTTTCATAGTTTTTAGTTAAATTTTGTTTTTAATTTCCCATCTTATGAAAAATTTTATAGAATCCCAAACTATTATCTCTTATTACTTTGACTTGGTTTGGTTAAGAAAACCTCACTAGTTTATACACCCCACAATCTTATACACTCAGCAAAAATTAAAGGAACAGTAGGATTTCTTACTTTTAAGAGTGATTTTTGATGAAGGTGCAAAATAGTCGAATCGTAAAAAACTAAAAAGCATTTTGAAGGTTGAAACCTTTAGTTTAAAATTCTTACCCGTTATTTATTTCTCAAACAACGCGCTTAACTTAGAAGAAAATATTTTTTCGATTTTTTCTCCTTTTCCAAGATTTAAATCGTACATACCTGTTGCGAAATTGTGAGTAAAAATAACGAAATAGTAATAGTTTTTTAATATATAGTTTGAAATCCTACTGTTCCTTAATTTTTTTTGCTGCGTGTATAAAATTTTAGGGAATTCATCAACGTCAAATGCATATTAGACCGCGCTAGTATATATACCTCTGAGGGACACTCTGGTTATCATTTGTAGATGTTAGTCTTAAAAAATATCAAACCTTTAATGATGCCTAGGGTACGTGGAAAATCCCTTAATCAATTTTTTTATCAGTATTATCAGATTATTTGTAGATTTGCAATTAAAAATATTCTAGATTCAAAATTTGAATTACAAAAAGAACGTTACTTCCAGTATATGTGTGACGGTGGTTGTGCTGAACGTCCACTTCCGGTCGCCGCAGACGCACCGCATGGCGCCCTGGGTGAAGCGAGTCTTCATACACATCTTGCCGCGACTGCTCTTCATGAAGCGACCGCAGTATAAATTCGATACTACGAGGTAAGTCACTACGCTCAGTCACGCTCTTCTAGCGTATAGAGGCTTCTATTCACACATACAGAGCTAAGACTTCTAGGGTGAAGAAGCATCTACTAAGCTAATATGATGGAAACATCACATCCCATCAAGTTTCACAGATGATGAAGGTTTCCCATGAAGGTCCAACTCCCCCTGAATCTGTAAGTATTTACAAAATGTTCCATTACGATTATTTGAATACAAACCATGTTGAAATATGAAAAACACTGGCGGAATAGTATTTTTAAACGTTTATTTAAGGGCACAAGATGTCAAAAAATAACAAACATTTGAACACGGCGCGTTTGATTGGCGAGAGTGAACGACAGTGTCAACTGTTAGTTAACTACTTGACATTGGGATTAGGTGGCCGCTGTCATTCACTAACATGATCAAGGGGAGATAGTTTCGGTTCGGGATGAAACGGCATCCGCGCAACACCTACAATTTGGTGCCACGTGCTCGGTAGAGCGTTTGCTATTCAGTGCAATCGAACTTAATGATTGTGATTTCTTGAGATTATAACACTTAACATTACTTTGTGTTTCTCTCCTCGCGCCTACTTGCCTGCGCATATGTGTACTACAATATGGAGGGTAATGATACAGAAGATCTCTTTGAGTTCACGACAAACATAACAAAACATACATTTGGAATTATACCTAAACACACCCTTTCGCAATTGTGAATTAAGTAAACAAACTCACAGTTCTGAATCTAAGTATCCCAATCTAATGTTCTGGGTAAATACGTTGAGTAAACAAGATTAACATTTTACCATCCTATAATTTCAATAGAATATGATAATTTTACCGCATCTGAAGTTTGTTAGTCTATTTTAAAGCAAAGCAGCTTTGAAACAGACTAACTGCTAACAATTATTAAAATCGGTACTTGATACAAATTCAATTTTACTAACAAATGTAAGTGAATTATAACTTCGTGAACGTTGTTTATTCTGTACCGATAGCATATGAATATCTATTATATATATGCCTATCTATAAATGCCTGGTCACTTCCTAAATCTATTGATTGAGGGCGCGAAATAAACTTAGTTTCTTTTTAAATATTACAAAAGTGCTATAAGTAAGATTTGAACTTTTAAAGATATTTCTAAAACAATTGAATGTTTACTAAGAGACATAGATAATGCTGAAGATATTTGGCACTTTTATCTGTAATCCTATATAGGTAAAATATTAACTCCTTTATTATGGGCTCCATATGATTGTATTGGCTATAAAACAGCTTTCCATGCACATTAAACCTTCAGTATATAATCGGAAAAGAATACGATTTCTAAGGCACTTTTTGCCACGCACAACCACTCTGTGGAATCTGCTCTCGCCGGTGGTTTTTCCGAACCGATTCGACTTGGGAACCTTCAAGAAACGAGCCTATTCTCACCTTTAAGGCCGGCAACGCATCCTCAAGAACCCTGGTGTTGCGGATGTCCATGGGCGGCAGTAGTCACTTACCATCTGGTGATACGCCTTTCCGTTTGCCTCACCTAATATAAAAAAATAAAAATTACTTTTAAGATGCTTGATATAGCTTAGTTGGAATTTCGAAATAAATTTTCTTCCTTGACATAAACTTTAAAAAGATATTTTAATCACAAAATTCTTGGAACTAATAATCTGCACGCTGCTGACGCTACACCCTAGTAGGTTTGAGAAATTCCAGTAATATATTTACGCTTCTCCCCGACTTATAATCACCTTAGTTGAAAGGTATACAGCTTTGAACAAATTGAATTTTCTATTTACGTTAGGTGTTTATATAAGAGTTTAATCTTATTTTGATCTGACTAATAAAACTAGTAGAAGTCACTAAACTTTGATATTATGTTTAAAAGGTAATACAATAATTAACTTGGACTTTTAAATTTATTTAAAATAGTAGTTTGTACTTTATACGGTCAGCAACATAATATAATTATTGCGTTATTTAATTATTATGCTATTGTTTAAATTGTTCCCTACAGTACTTCTCAACAATCATAATTTAAATTGAAAATGGTGAAATATTAACTAGGAATAAAGGAAGGAAATATGTAACTTCTATGACTACCTAGTTACATATTGCCTTTATAGATATAAATAAACCAATAATTTGTAATTCTCAATTGAGTCACCGGTATAATTTAGCGATAGCTTATTCTTTAATATTGAGGTCCTGGTTTCGAATCCCAGGGAAACAAAATTAAAAAAAAAATTGTTTTGGTCGGGCACGGCACAGAAGGCGCATCTAAAAATGTTCAGTGAAAAAAAGTCTGCCCCATTTCCCAGGGCTGGTGACTATATATTATTTAAATATATACAGAGGGGTTTGAATCCCTGACGACCGATCATAATATATTAATGTGTATGCACCCACGCCTCGTAGGCGTTGCCCTAAATAAGATCTCTTGATGTTTTCTATGTCACTGGGTTAATCTGCTACGAATTAAAAAATATATATTTTCGTAGACCCTTAAAAACAACACACAAGATATCATTGTTCAAAATCATACAGAATTAGCCTCGTTCTAAATATATCAAAGGATAATATGAGCGTGCTTATACGTGTATCTCTGTGTGTCTCGTTACTAGAAAATATATACAAGAAAGAAAAGTGGAAAACATTTCCCCTTTTCAAGTTACTAAAAACTTTTACAACTTGTAATGGTCGGAAAGTACCGCTTAATGTTTTTATGACGTCATAATAATATTTTTACACATTATTTCAAAGTGTATTTTACTGAATTATAACGCACAGCTTAAACCAAAGAATCTAGAAACGTGGAATTTTACACAGAGCATAGGTGAGCGCTAAAAAAAGGATTTTTGAGAATACCCCTAAGAAGGTTAAACATACTTAAACATTTGTGTCGGATCCCATCCATCATATATTATGTTATATTCACAGTAAATTTTTGAATGCTTCATATGTTTTATTCGGAACAAACTTCAACTACTCTATTTTATATTATTTTCATAATTTGTACAACAATCTATGTATATAATTTATTTAATATTTATTTAAGGAAACCTTCAGCTATAATAACTTAATATAACAGTCAATAAAATATAAATTAATTCCATTGATTGTTGCGATGTCCGCAAATGAATCTCATGAGAAGTTGCCTCTGCCTTAATTCTTGGTACAGTGTACAACATCACGTAAATTCCCCTCTATAGCTATCCAATATCATAATAAAGCGTAAATAAACAACGTGTCAACAAAGAGTTCAATTAAGCGGTCGAGCCTCCCAGAAATCCTTCCCTAATTGCTTTAGCACTCGAGTAATTAGGGGATGATTGCTGAAATGAGTTTACATATCCCAATACAACCGTCTGAGTGAATTATTAAAATGTAAGTTATGAGGAGAGCACTTAAGATTGTAAACAAAGAGCCCTGAACTCAGTTACAGGATTTCTGAAGTCTAATATTGTATTAAACGCGGCAAAGAATATTTTATGTACGTACTCTTAACACGATTTTATTTAGTATACTGGAGGTAGGAAAGCTAACTATTCTAAATCCGAAATCACTAAATATTCTATTATCTGTGAGTCTTATTCAACTATGAGTAATATAATCTGCGGCGCCTCGCTGCGGTCTCGATGCTTATCTAAATAGCTCTCGAAGATCTGCAGATACCTCCATTGATGCCGTAACCTCAATTAATGTTCGGCTCTAACCTATGTTTATATCGTTAATGCCTCGGCTGAATTGATTTTGCAAACTACAAATAGTTTAAAATTCTGTTATCTTCAAATCTTCTGTTATTTACAATATTTCGTTAGGAGCAATCTCGTAACAACTTCACATCTGTTAAATATGACTGCGTTTTATTTAGATATTGTACTATAAAAAGGGAAGACCGCAATCTAGATTTAGCGTGCGCTGGCCAAACAGATTTATAGTAAAAATATGATGTACCTACGAAACATGTAAATTTCATGCAGTTTTATTAAAAATTAGGACCAAATTTTGTGGTGAAATTAAGTTCTGACATATGAGGGCAATTCATGCATAGACATAGGTGGATATATTGCTACAGTTGATGATTAAAAAGGTGGATTAATAATGTGAGTGCTATAAATATATTTCAATGGAAAAGAAGACATAAAATGAATCGAGAACAAACAACAATTATACAACATAAGTAGTATAATTTAAGTATATAAAAAATTCATTAAAAAAATAAAAACCAAAAACACCTTATATGAAAATGAAGGATTGAAATTATAGGATATAATTGCTTATTTAGCAATTATAGTGTACTACGAAAATGCTTTTAACACACTAACCGCGGAATACTGAAATGATAATCAAAATTTGAGGGCTTCTTAAAATGTTTCTTTCTTTAATTTTACCTTCGTAATGAAAGAGTTAGAGATACTTTTACGTAAGTACACCATGTTGATTAGCGTTCGAGAATACGGGCGTAAGCTTATTAATTAAAAACAATGTGTCGATTGTAATTTACTAAAAAAATATAAAGCTAATTATTTAAAAATAGAGGGAAAACAAGGCTAAAACAATATTCCGGCTGGTCAGACATCGTTAAAAAGCCAGTCGCCGACAAGCACAAAGCGCTCCGTGCCATCAGGGACCACTTAACGTGGGGAATGAATAAACCGTGCTTGTAGGCAGTAAAGATGAGCCGTCGGCTTCGTACTCATTATTAGTTTAATAAATGAAAGGCTTTATGGAATACATTTATAGATCTTAACCTTTTTTATGATGTTTGAAAAAACAGCGCTTTAAATATTATATTCGACGTGCGCTGACGAAACGATTTTAACGTGTTAGTGATATGCGATAATAATGTGTTATTAAGTATGACCCATGATAATATATGACCACTGGCTGCCTTCGTGGCTCAGTAGTCAGTGCGATGCGTTTAGTATCGAATGTTCCAGGTTCCAATCCCGAAGAAACAAATAAAAAAAAATTCAGAAAGGCAGAGTACAGAAGGCTGATCACTTCATTCACCTGTAAAGACTAAATATCAGTGAAACAGACACAACATTTTTTATGTCCCATGCCTCACTAGGGGACTTGGAATTCACTAAAGTTCATATATAAAAACACCAATATAATATTATTTTTTACCTTGAAACTGTTTCTGTTTTAAGTGACATCGCGCATGATATCAATTGGTTTAATTCCCGCTATTTTCTTAATATCCAACGATATACAATATACTTGTATAAGCAATTAACTTAATTAAAAATGAGAAATCTAGTTACGCAATCTAAAAATATGAAAGTTGTTTCAGTACTGTAGTCGATATGAGTAGCTACGCTTTTTCGTAGAAGGGGCTACGAAAGTTTTAACATGAATGAAACGTAAGTTTAGGTTATGATAGTTTTACTTGAATATTTCAGTGTTCCTTTTTTGAAATTCCAAGTGCTGCGAACACATAATATTACGGTTATTATTATTTTTATATTGAACAACTTATTTCTGTTTTCACGCATATATTTACAAAATATTGCTTCTGTCGTAGAACCACCCGAGTAAGGCGAACGCATAATTATGATCTACTATTACGGTTTAAAATAGGTACTGTTTCTAAATTACGCTATAAACTTATACCTTTTCTTTTGCTTCCAATCGTCAGGAAACTTTACCTTTTAGCGGCGTCTCAGATATCACAAGAAAATTTTGAAGAGGGGTCAGTTATGTACAAGTAGAATACCGCCTTTTTGGCTTATAAACGTACATTGTAAAAATAATTATATGTATTAGTGCCTTCTGATAATATTTGAACTCCTTTTACATATCCAGTAATATATTTATTTATTAAACAAAACGTCACTTGTCTTTACAGCAGAACCAATGCGACAAGCAACTTTTATACTACAATACAACATTAACAACCACCCAATATAAAATAATACCTTAACCATAAAATATCTTCTCTAATATTTAATTAACTATATGTTACAATAAATATAACTAGTCTTGCGAGCTCACTCAATGGTACCATAAACACATCCACATCCACGTAATTATCGCATGTATAGAACAACAGTTGTTTTTTGTTTTTGTTGTTGTTTTTTTTAGTTTGTTTTTTGTTGGTATTTTTAGCAGTTACTGCTAGTGCGCAACGAACAATGAGCTAAATCAGTTTATAACGGCGACCAAATAAAACACTATGTTCGCAGGTTTATAAGCTATGTATGTACATTGAGTTATCGATGTCTATTTCAGATATTATGATTTTCTATACATATATTTTTTTAAAGAAATCACTTCACAGATAATATCAATTAAATTTTAATTTTATGAATTATTAATATTGTATGACATTTTGCTGATATTACGACCAGCCATATTGAATTGAAAATGCGACAAAAGGGAGGAGTTTGTCTAGATTTTTGCAAGATCCTACTAATTTCAATATTGTGAGCTGTATGTTTTTAACTATGGCTTATCAGACTAGATTAATATTTATCTGAGTGAGTTAAGGAAGTTTTGCAACTATTTCATTCGTGATCATTTGCTAAAAGGGTACCGTGTAAGGGTCAAATATCCAAATCAATAACTGTCGAAGGCCATATTATGAATGTCTAATATTTTTTAGGTCTTGTGGTTATTCTGTTATAATGAATTACTTAGTAATGTTTGGTTTTTTGATATTACCTATTTATTCATACACAAATACCTCCATTTTATTTTATAATACCTCACGTATTCCAGATCTCTCCATTCTATTTTTATAGGAATAGTGATTCGCCCAGGCTTCGAACGGGTGCAATGTATATGTGCTATAAACTCTTTAAAGAATAGCTTATAATGTAGCTTAGTGAATTAGTGAAAGAATTTTTTAAATCGATCGAGTAGTTTTTTAGTAAAATCGTAACAAACAGACATTGTTTGTCTTCCTGTCATAATTAAAGACTAATTAATGTTCGTTTTTTATACTTATTTGAGAGAAATAATCTCCATTTCATATTGTTTTACGTCTTCCAGATCTCGCTTCACGACGTGTGGGGTAGTCGTCCGATGTGGAGGTACGGCGCGACCACTGTACCCCTACAGACTGGCGGCAGCGGACGACGACTGCTGCGCCCCGGGCGCTTGGCCCCCTCCCGCTACTCCGCTCCGACCTCTCACCAGGACTCCGAGCAAGGAGGACCTCACTCACACCACATATGTACAGTCTGGGTAAGTTGTAGTAAATGTTTGCACTGTTTGATGTTCTTTTTTAAGGGTTTGTACGAGCGAAAAAAAATGAAATCCGTCACTCGTGTTTCTGGCACAATGTGCGAAATTTTATACAAAGCATCGAGTTATCAATTTTTATTTTAGTGGTAAATTTAATGGCGATAATTATAAAAAAGAAAAATTACTGTGAAATGGCTAAGTCAAACTAATTTAAAAATACTTGTTGCGAAAAATACGATTTGTTTTTTTAAATGTTTAATAAAAATGCATAGATCTCTGTCATATTTGAAAAGTTTTCGGTCTAAATTTTCACTGGAATTTAAAAAAAAAATTACTTACGTACAACCTACAAGAGACCGAATCGCATTTTTTATATATTTTATATTATACAATCATGAGACTCGCTGATGATAGGTAAATTACTTCAGCCTAAAATATAAAAGGGGCCTTTCCAACCTAATTTGATTATAAACTTTTTAAAATTCATATACCAAAGCCGAAATGCGCAATCAGAATTTATCGGCTTGTGTTTATTTGATGTCTGTTACCTGTCCAGCTCTCAATACGGCGGTCTTGTCACAACGGAAGTGACGTCGAGTGGCTACTGAATTATTTATTGAGCTTTGATAGTTTTGGGATTCATCAACAAAAAACCCTCTCTGAAACTTTAGACTTCACATTGTTTGCGGAATTGAAATTCTTTTTTTTCTTATTAAGTAAACTGAAATGGATGTTAGTATCGAATAACTTAAAGTAGAAACTTCATCTCTACTTAATTTTTTATCATATGTCTTGAAAGCCAAAACTGTCATTTATGTCTTCCATGTGCTTAAGTAATGGTGATTATAATATTATTACGAATTTTGTCAAAAATCACAACATGGCCGACTCGAAGTAATCGTGATGACTTGTGTGTTTCCAGAATAAGTGACAGCAACCGTTTCGGCGGTAGCTGCGTGGTACACGGCTCCACGGAGGGCGGAGTGCTGGGGGCCGCGGAAGACGAGGCCTTGAGCCCCGTGCCGGAGCCCCCGCCGGGCTTCAGTCACTCTGCTTGCCCGCCCGAAGTGCACAAGACATGCTTCTGTGTCCGCTTCATCGCCGAACACACGAAGATGCTTGAGGACTCCACTAAGGTAACATAATGGTTTCATTTTAAGTACTATAAATATATATAAAGACCGAGGAATGGATTGCGTGAAGATTGATGTGTTTCACCATTCGTGTGAGACATAGATGATGGCTGAAAGAAGGAAATGGAAGGACAATAAGTGTTGAGCCGACCTTATTTCTTCTTCTTTTGCCTCCTGCCGTTATAGCTGGATAACGGCAAGAGGCAAAAGAAGTAGAAACTATAAACAATTCTTACAAATAAATAAAAGTACCAAAATTGAATATAAATATTCCATACACAAAAAGGTTTTAATGTTTTTTGATTACGGCTATTCTCTATGGAGGGAAAGAACTCAGCAAACATGTGTTAATTAAATGTTCAATCCCTTTTAATTACATAACAATAAATGTGAATATAAATAAGTATAATAACAGGCTGGTTGAAGCGTCAAGGACTTTATCAGCAATGTGCTCTATTGAGTTCGAATCCCGCCGGGTCTTATATAATAATTTGCTATCAACGTTTTTTTCTCTACATCTGGCTTCTTCGGGCATTGAACATAACATTGGGATTCGTTCGCGTTCGTGCGTTCGTATATGGAAAAGCCTTGAAGTGACGTTTGCGTGTTTCGTTTTGTCTTAGAATGTGTAAAGAAACAATAATTTGACAGTGCGTTACCGATTGATGTTCAATATAACTCATCAACAAATCGACACTAGCATCTAATAAAAATTGTGATTATCTTAAATAATTTAAAAGTTATCACAATATTTCTATGAAATCTTCTGTAGTAAAATATACTTTTTCAAGTTAGCGTAGTATTAGTTGTATATCGATATTAGTCTCACACATTGTCAATTGTGTAGTATACAATTCTTTTTCCAAATTGCAGGTGAAAGAAGACTGGAAGTACGTAGCGATGGTGCTAGATAGACTGTTCCTATGGATATTCACGTTAGCAGTACTGGTCGGCACTGCCGGTATCATCCTGCAGGCGCCCACGCTGTACGACGACCGGGTGCCCATAGACAAGCACTTCAACCAAATTGCCACTTCCACGCTCGTCAGGTGTCCACCGCCTTCGTAAAGACGAAAAGAAACGAATAAGACTACGTCATAGCACTTGTTTTCTCATTTATCACGTCATATTCCGTGTGATGAATATCTAGAAACACGCCCCAGCTTCGCACGGGCAAAAAATATATAGCCAATATTACTTGCTGATAATGTAGCTTTCTATTGATGAAAGAATTTTTAAAATCGGTCCAGTAGTTTTTGAGTTAAATCGTAACACACAAACAAATCTTTCCTCTTTATAATATTAGTACAGATATGTTATTTTTACCTATTACAAATTCTTTTACATTTTCTCTATCTTATTTTTATTACAAATCGTTTATGCTCATTTGTTTTAAAGGTTTTTTCGTGTCTTTGAAAATATCATCTATCGATATTTTCGCAGGATAAAATTTATATATCTCTGAGCATCGCTAACGACAACTTCAGTAACTCAAAAGCAGTTTTCTGCTATTTTTCTTGATTATTCAACCAACATTAAAAGGCTATGACGTAATCTTGTTCGGAACTTCAGGAATAGAACAATGTACAATGTGTTACCGAACGCACGCCGTCCGCCCAGCGCGTGTTCTATTCCACGACATTCCACTTCCTCTACATTCTTCTCTTCACGTAGCCATAGAAATATTCTTGTAGATTAAAGGCAAATAGTGTCGCTTAGGACTAGATACTAGTAAATAATTCGACGTTACTACGTCTTCTCCAAGTGACGTGCTGCTGTTTCATTCTGAACTGAGAATACTTTTTACTAATTCTATAATGATTAACAAGCTAAGGATATACAAAATATTATGTCTAATATTCATGGATTTCCAAAAATGACAATTTAAACAATAGGACTGGACTATAGCGGATGGTATAATTCGATTTTTTATAAGAGTTATCATATTAAAGAAACATTTGTGTATTCATGCTCTTGGAATATTACATTAATATGCGGCCTTACTCGTAATCTTCAATATATCTAGACAATAGTCTTTGCAAATGTCTATTTCAAGAACACATAACAGAAAAGACAGAGCAACTTTAGGCAATTTATAATGTAATTATTTTTTTAGAAGGCTGAATATTTTTTAACATAATATAATAAAAAAGAGAGAAAGTACATTATAGAGCAAATTTGAAACACGAAGCAATATATAGGTATAGTTCGTAAATTGCAAAATAACGAGAAATAATTTAAATTTTTGCTTAAAATTATAATAATTAGACAATATAATGAAGACTAGGCAACACTTAAAACTCAGAAAACAATGATATAATGTGATATTTCATACGTGTTTAATTAAATTAAAATAACTGCAAAATAACCTTAAGTGTTCAAACTAAAATAGTAGGTATATACCTACCTAAATATTTAAGTGATCATATTACACTTACCCCTTATATCAAGTATACCACACTTACCCCTTATATATGATACGAAACCAGACTAAACTGCATCTACTCATAGCTTGTTTCAATATTATTATTAGTAGTATTTAGAATCCCGAACTTTTATTGTTCTACTTCCTGCCCTGATCCCTTATTCTTATTTGGGGTCAGCGCAGTACAAAGACACAGTTGATTTGTATAATTTATGACTATTTTATACCATCATGTCCCCAATATTTTAAAAACTTAAATAAACAATTAGTGAGATTATAAACTACCCACCTTTTTTTAATTCATTTATTAATTCATATACATTGGTATGGTCACTAGTCGTCACACTAGTACATCCTGTGAATAGGCAGGCTCTTTCAGCGAGATATACATAATATATGTACATTTTCAGACAAATAAAGACAATTAGTGCACTATAATATTGTCTTACCATGTCTGCTCGTGAAAGCATATTTCAATATTGAACTTTTGTCAACTCATATTTTGTGGTTCGAAGGTAAAACTCACTAAGTGTTAATTTTGAATAAAAGTAAATGCTGCTATTATTCCTTATTTTAAGCGTTTATTTACGATAATTAGAAATTAATAAGTGTATATTACGCTTCATAGTTTAGTTATGGACCAGAATACGTAATTAGTTATTTATTCTAACCGTAGGTTTACTTAATATTGTCTTTTATTAACGCGAGTATCACACATTTAAATAAAATACTGTATACCGGATTAAAAAGCGATTTATTATTTATATTGTTTAAATAATTTAAATTATTTATGTTGTTTAAATTTTCAATAATTTAAACAATATGATTAATAAACCGCGTTTTAATTCGGTATACAGTATTATATTTAAACGTAGGTTTACTCTTAAAATTTGTAATAGTAGCAACATTTATTTTTAATAAAAATATCACTTAGTGAGTTTTACTTTTGAACCAACGATTTATAAACACAATTAGCTATGAGTAGAGCGCGCGCTCTATAGTTTATAAATATTCTAAGAGCATCATTACTATAATTTATAAAGATATTCGCACCTTAAATATACTTACAGTCGGTTAATATTTTTATTTGTTTATTCCCATAAATAATATGATAAAGAATGTTATTAATGTAAAGTAGTTTTTTGTATTATCTAACATGTACAGGGTGATCTATAAAACAAGGCCATTCAAACGATAACGTATAGGGCGGCTAAGACAAAATGTACCTACTTTTTTTTTTAATTTAACGTCTTCAGAGTGCAAAACGATGTGTTGAGACTAGAGGGCCTAGCACGAACAACTTACGGAAATGTATTCGTATCGTCGAGCTGTCAATTGTATGAAATTTCAAATGATTTCTCATACAACTGATAGATGGACGATTCGAATACTTTTTCGATAGTCGTTCGTGCTAAGCCCTCCGAGGGGTGAGCACGAAAAAGTATCCTTATCGTCGACCTGTCATTTGTATGTAATTTCAAATTATTTTTCATACAACTGACAGTTTGACGATTCGATTACTTTGTCGTTCGTGTTAGGTCCTCTATATATTCTGATTGCTTATTATTGGACAATATCCTTAGTGTCGTGTTATATATGGTACACCCTGTTTATTATATAACTGAATGGATTTTTTTTTTTTTTTTTTTTTTTAAACTTAATAGGCAGTTGTTTGACCACTAACCCACCTGGTGGTAAGTGGTGTTGCGGTCAAGGTGGTAAATCACAACTGCCTAGAAGATGCCTATTTACTCTTGTTTTGAAGAGGCCCAAGTTATATTGATCGGGGAATACAGACGCAGGGAGGGAGTTCCAATCCTTAGCGGTTCGCATGATGAAGGAGGAGGCGAAACGACTTGTGCGGAGTGAAGGGATATCGACCAGGTAAGGATGGAAGCCCACCGTGCGCCTGGATGTCCGATGATGAAAGGGTGAAGGAGGGATCAGGTTATGCAGTTCCAACGCACACTCTCCAAAGTGGAACCGGTAGAACACCGAAAGACCTGCCACTCTCCGGCGATGGTCAAGGCTTAGTAATCGACGATCAACCAATAATGGGTCACCTATAAGCCTCTTGGCACGCCTTTCCATTGCATCCAAAGCTTCCAGGTGACATTTGGCTGAACCTCCCCAAAGGTGAGAACAATACTCCACGCACGAACGGACTTGAGCTTTGTAAAGAATTAGAAGCTGTCCCGGTGCGAAGTAGTGCCTCACCTTAGCTAGGATTCCGAGCTTCTTCGCAGCCAATTGGGCTTTGGACTCAACAAATCTCCCGAAGTTGAGGTTTTGAGATAGCGTGACACCAAGCAACTTCAGGTGATCACTAAGTTCCAGCTGTTTATCCTGGAAAGTTGGAGTAAGGTCTAGGGCACTCCGTTTAGCGGTAAAAAGACACGCTTGCGTCTTGGTGGCGTTAAATTTTACCAGATTGGCATCACCCCATTTGGAAACATCCTGAAGGGTACGGTCAATCTGCTCAACCAAAGCTTCTCTCTTCGCTCTTATTTCGTCCTTGGAAGCGCGAGCATTGGATACGTATCTCTCCGCAACAGTGCAATCATCTGCGTAACCGAAAATGTTTGGCCTTAGCAAGTCATTTATATGCAGAAGAAACAGCGTTGCAGAGAGAACCGACCCCTGAGGTACCCCGGCATTGATTGCCATTTGATCAGATGAGCAGCCGTCAATGACTACTCGGATCGATCTTTCTCTCAGGAAGTCGGTTATCCAAGCTATTAGGACGGGGGTCGGTTATCCATATGACGGAAGCTTGCTCAGAAGGGCATCGTGCCAAACCTTGTCGAAGGCCTTTGAGATATCCAGAGAAACGGCTAGCGCTTCTCCGTGATTCTCAATGGCCTCTCCCCATAAGTGTGTCGCATGAGCTAGAAGGTCGCCAGTCGACCGTTTCTGGCGAAATCCATATTGTCGGTCGCTTAGCAGATCATTCTCTTCTAGGTATGCAAGGAGTCGACGATTCAATACACGCTCCATAATCTTAGAGAGTATGGAGGTTATTGAAATAGGCCGGTAGTTAGTAGGGTCTGCACGACTTCCCTTTTTTGGTACAGGCTGCACATTGGCAAGCTTCCAGGACTTAGGAACTAACCCAGAATTAAGAGAGAGGCGAAAGAGACGTGTCAGGATCGGGGACAATTCGGCTGCGCAAGTTTTTAATACTAATGCAGGTATTCCATCGGGTCCGCTGGCTTTATTCACGTCTAGATTTCTGACTTCTTTTAACACATCCTTTTGGAAAATGTGAATACTGGTCATAGACGTAGGATATAGGCCTAGATGTGGGATGTTAGGAGGATAGTTATTCCCAGAATCTAGACGAGAATTACCCGCAAATAGATTTGCAAAGATATCTGCTTTTTCCTTTGCTGTATGAGCTAGGAACCCATTAGGTTTCAGCAGAGGCGGAAACGAAGAGCGGGAGAAGTTGGATTCAACGGCTTTAGCAAGAGACCAGAATGCCTTACTACCCGGGGGGTAAGATGCAAGCCTATCTCCGATTCGCTTGATATGGTCAAATCGACTTCTCTTTAGTGCCTTTTTGCAGGACTTGGCAGCTTTGTTAAATGCTCTCTTTTTGGCACTAATGTCCGGAGCTTTACGGGATCGAGCATCAACCCAGGTTTTGTAAGCAACTTGCTTTTCGCGCTCAGCGCGTGCGCATTCGGCATTGAACCAGGGTCTAGCTTTGTTGTCGACAGGCACATCAAAAAAAGGAATGAAGTATTCCATTCCCTGTCGTATCACATCAACAACAGCATCCGCGCAGCTCGACGGATCGGCCGAAGAGAAGCAAACTGATCGCCATGGATAAGACGCAAAGAAATGCCGCATCTCATCCCAGTCTGCTGACTTGTATCTCCATAATCTCCTCATTCCCTTCACGGTGGGATCAGGAGGAGAATATGTTGATACAGATTTCACCAGACAATGGTCCGACGTGCCAAGGGGAGCGGACACCGTGACCACATATCGGTCTGGATCAGTTGTCAGCAGAAGGTCCAGGCAATTGGCAGTATGAGTGTCAATATCCGGCACCCGAGTCGCTTCCTGAACCAGCTGAGAGAGGTTGAAAGATGTTGCAAAATTAAAGATCTCTCTGCCAGCATGGTCAGTCTTCTGGAAAGGGAACAGCCATTGCTCGTGACAAGCATTGAAGTCCCCCAAGAATACAAGTTGGGCGCTCGGGTACTGTAATTGAACAATATCGGCCGCTTCGCTGAGGTAATTGAATAGCCTTGTTGTCTCCGAATTACCGCTATGCGAACGATAAACACATGCATAGATGATTATGTCAAATCCTGTTTCCACCATTAACCAAAGAATGGAAAAACTGGGCTCTTCAAGGTGACTAAGACGCTGAACACAGATGTCATCGCGGACATACACACAGACACTGGCCTTAGGGTGGAAATTATGCTCAATAGAGTACCCAGGATATCTGAGGTATGACGCGTCGTCCGGACATCTTATCTGCGTCTCCGTAAGAAATAGTAAATGCGGCTTTTCAGTCTCTAGATGGTGGTGGACTGAGTTGATATTGGAGTGCAAGCCTCGAATGTTTGAGAGGTGCACTTGTAAAGAGAGGAAGTGCAGCCGCTGTGGACACTTACTATGTTTCTTAGACCTTTTCATTAAATTAAGAGTAAATAATAGGCGGGGGTTTAAATGGTAGTTGGATGAAACTACGTGCAAAGAACCACCCAAGTGCTAACAATTTTTTCACACTGTTGGGAACCTAGACTGGAGACTGCGGGGACGCCCGGAACCCCCCAGATATCGCCAACGGGTCCTCTCTTCCGGTCGCCAACCGGCACGTTGGAGCCAACCCGGGATTATGCACAGGCGGCGGGGCAGCCTTTCACAGTTGGCTAGTCCATTACTTGGGCCCCCTACAACCTGCGGTCGGCCAGCGGTTAACCGTTTCTCCGGATCCCGCTACCCTCCAAATCTAGGCGCCCGGTATGGAAACATTGAAGCACTGGATCCGGTTCACAAACATGTAGCAATCATCCAGACCCATTTCCTACCCCTAATTGGCTTCACCTGACCTCATACCGGAACACGAGTTGTGGTCGCTTGGCGGTATGTCTCTATCAGGTGGGTGGTGACTAGCCTCGGCAATCAAGCCTACCACCAGAGTTGTTGTTGCTCGTTTAGCACAGCCCAGGGGACACGTGTAGGGAATCTAGTGTCTACGCCTACGAACGCGAGCAACAGTCGCCCCCCAAAAATGCTAATCTTACTTAGCTACTTAAATCTATTCTATAATTCTTCTGATAAGTAGTTTTCTTCGATATTTCTCTACTTCTGTCGTAGAATAGAACATGTACGATTTTATTACATATAGATTCGATTCGACCACAGTAATTACTTATTGAAACGAAAATACACTTATGACGATAAGTACAATATAAATAAGTGATGATTGCTCAATTTTTTAAAGAAGTAGCAAATTATCTGCAAGACATACTGGGATGTACCATCTAATTTTCTTTTTTCTAACTCACAGTAGAAATTGCTCAATGAAAAAATAATTGAATTGCGATTGGCTGATAGGATTATGGCCATTATTTTTAAAAAAGAATTGGAAATACCATTAATCGGTGGCATTTAGTGGTATTTAGCAAACTAAATATTTATAAACGATGATAGTCAGTTAAATTAGGTGGTACAATATAGCCAGATTGTTACTGTAACAGTCGCTACAAGTTTTGTTTAATGAAAGGCGATTTAAGAAGTCTGTCCAGTAAAACGTATCGTACCATGACCGTGCTAATAACGTTTTAGGCACGGAAAGAAACACAGCACTGACTACTATGCCCACTAGAACTTACATCAGTACCGGAAAAATATTCTCACCGATAATTGTGTACGCTTCGTGCATGACACGCAACGGTGTTGGTCGGAGACGCAACGGTCTAGTGGGCATCCATACTTTTCAATACAATTTTTTTTTGTCTAACACGTTCCATGCGTATCACGGTTTGATATAGATGTAGTGGGCAGACTTTTATTTGGTTGAAATGAGAAGTGTTCTCGCTAGTGTCCTTAATACCACTCAGTGACACTAGATGGCGCTTTTAACAGATTTATTTATTCTATAGAGGCAGTACTCATCATTATTTAGAACACAGAATTATTGAAATGAATATAAAAATATTTAAGAAGAGCGTGCCAAAAATAACTAGCAAGAACATTTCAAGAATTTGTTGAAATTGTAAATAATTTGTATAAATTATGTCAATATTCTATTAAGTTTAATAAAAATCCACTTTAAACATGAAAATAACAATACTATGTACAAAATAGTAAAAAAATCGAATAACAACGCATGATAAACGCTTTTTGTGTTTATTATTAGGTTTGTATAAACTCGAAGGCACTTTTGTAGTAATATTGACTATGTATAATAAATTAGTTAGGGAATTATATTGGTGCATAGCTTAGTTGTCCTGTGGGTGCTTGAATATTAATGAAAGAAAGATACATATTCCTATCGATTACATATAAATGTAACAGTTAAAACGTTTTAATTATAACGCGTTTTCTCTAATTAAAACTAGTTTCACTAAATGCCTTTGTTACAACTTGGATTAACTGCTGTTCAAAAATGAAAATGCCGGCAGTGGCCGACTAATGCCAGAACCGAATCCTACTCATTTCATTTGGTTTAATAAGTTTAAACAAAAGCATTTAGTCAAAATTTGGTCTTAACTGTAACACAATAACTCAAAATGTTCAGAATTAAGCTGTAAATTGAATAATGATCGTACATTTATATTACACAATGCTATAACAGTTAATCTTTTTAAGACCATATTCTGTCTATATACTCGTATATCACGCAAAATGTCTCTGTTTAGTGTTGGTAACTGACCGTGTCATTTCTATAAAAAAAATTCCAAGTTCAGCTCACGTGTTTCAGAATATATCAAATTATTTAAAAGCGTCCCACAAAATTAATTTTAAATAACATGAACTGGGCACACGCTTAGGCTCTTACCGAAAGTTTGTCCCAGCGACATCTACTTGGTGCATTCATGTTATCTAATCCCAAATAAAATGAGCTTTATTAATATTAAAAGAAAATAAAAACACCTACACAAAATGTGCAATTTACGTCAGGTATAAAGACTTGATCAATAAAAATATATCGTAACATTTTGTATTCACAAATAAAGCAAGTAACCGAATTTGAGGCATCCTATATAAATACGTACACATTACACATACGTAGTCAAAGTATGAATAACGCACATGTAAGTTATATGAAACCTTAAAGTTTATATTAATAGTTATATATTGAATGGGTGTATCTGTCATTATTATACAAGCAAGAAGGAATGAATTAACGTATTCAATGCACGTTGGACTGCCAGTGGCGTAGTAGCTCAAGTAGACAATTTGTAATGTACCCGATTTATATTGTTAATAAAACCGTTATTATATAGAAATATTGCATTCTTATTTTGAATCTATAGATCCAGGAAATAATCCTCATCAGCTGTTTTCTTCAAGTTATTTTTTTATTTATTAAAGTACAAAAAGTATTATAAGTATTATTTAAGCTAATTAAAAGAATTATTTTAGTAAGTAAAAAATGTGACATCACATTTTTCTTCTACACTACTATAACTTAATACACTTTAAGTTATAATTTGTTTTTCTAATATATATTACAATTACTAACATATAATTTGCAAAACATACAACTACTAGAAGTTACGACGAGAAAAAATGTACGTACAAATTATAAATTTTACTTATTAATTTAAGAAATATTTATTCGCCTTATGCAGATTTTATACCTGATATGTGGTTAACAACGCATTTTTTAAACTTGACTAGCCCACTAGTCACTAGTTTTTCACTTATATTTTACTTTAATCAATCAAAGAAAGGGTCCAAATTCATCTATAAGTGCGACCATCATTGACATAGTATATTGTTGATCGAAAGCGACCATATAGTAAATGTACGTTTCTATAAATATTATTCATAATAATAAATATTATTACATCAATAACTTAATAAACTATCCTTTCCTTTGTAGTCATATCCAGCGACACAGCTATCTTATTGAAGGTGTTTTCTCCATGTTTGAAAAACTTGAGAGAAAAATTAATTTCAATGATTGTTTCTTTGTGATATAATAACTCTCAATTTTGTCTTTGGTTTCTTAGATCACACAACCTCATGGCGAAGTTTTAGAAATTGAATACGTTTTTAGCGCTAAATACATCAGAACCTGCGTGGGATTGTTTCAACATTTCCATAATTTGGTCGTTACGTTCACTGTCCCTGATAATACTTAAAGCATCATCTACTGCCTTATGGCCATCGATGGTGCTGGCCTCTGGATCATAGAAGGGCGATAACTGATCGAATCTACTGTTATCTACGTTGAAAATAGATCCAGAATCATGATTTTTAATTGAATCACCGTTGTAGTTTAAATTAGAACTTCCACGAATACTTTTAGCAACATCTTTAAATGTTTTAGGAAATTGACTTGACGGAGTGTTCTGATTTGCGACATCTCTCAAATGTTCAAATTCAAGTTTAGCATCAATGAAAGAGTTTTCTTGATTAGATGGTTCGTTTGATTTCGTATTGTCATTTGTTTTTTGGCTTATTTCTTCCCTAATAGGGGAAACATAAGCTTGTCCTCTATTTTGTCGCACTGCGAAATTTGGATTATTTTTTTCACCCAATTCTGACCAATTGGTCCCTAAATCATTGTCGAATTTCTTCAATTCAGAATTAACATTTCTCGATATACTGTGTAATTCTTGTCGTAACATATTGCTTACTTTTGTCAATTGTTCTGTTTCATCTTTTAGAACTTTCGATATAGATTCAATTTTCTGTCGACCATCATGATTGTCGAACGCATCTATTAATGTTGTGTTAACTTTTGAAATAGAATGATGTATTTCTTTTGGCGTGGCTTTAACGTATCTTTTGCCTTCTAAGGCATCTCTTGTTTTCAGAAAATTTTCTAAGGGATCATCACTGTATCTATAATCTATTGGCGGGAGCGGTCCATCTCTACACTTATGGCCGTATGCAGATTTATTTTTAATTAAGCCATTGAGAGTTAAAACATGTTCGACCGCGGATATTGTACAGTGAACTGTGTCTGAGACGTCGAAAACGACATCACTCAATAATTTTCCGAAGCCGTGTTGGACTGAGTGCATCGCACCTTGAAGCTCATCGTAGAAAGAACCTGATACCTGAAACATTTAACAGAAATTTTAACATATGTAATTATTAGCGGAATCGTTGGTCTTAACAATGGTATAGAGTAATAACTTATTACTCACTGCAATTAGTAAGTAAAAAATTGATATTTTAAATAATAAAATTAATACTAATAAATAATTATAAAATAATGTATACTCACTTGCACGAAGAGAACACAAATCACAATACTAAAAACCTTCATATTTACACTGAAATCAAATTTAATATGTTCTAATACTTGCTCTAGACTTGAAACTGAATCGAAAAAGGAGTTTTCCATAAATTAATATTTACGCGAACACGCGAGGCGACACTTGAACAAATATTAGCAGTGTCCTACGCCACTCAGGACTGAACAAACTTCAAATTTTACGCTTAAAACGTCATGTCAATAAAACTACTCAATAATTAATAGCAAAATTCATTTATTCAATACCCAATATCGTATCACAAATATTAGACTAAACTAAACGTATCTAAATTATATTAAAAACAAATATTTATCTATCTACTCACGTTTGCGACCTTTCTTTTGTAAATATGACAAAAAATACTCAATGAAAACATTTTGCCAATATGAAAGATTTATCACAATGATACATTACGTATGAATCTTCATTAACTTATGAGTCGTTGTAATTTTTTAATAAATAATGATTATTATCAAAAATAATTTTGAAATATAAATATTCGATTGAAGTTGTACATTCATCCCAGTTTGAAACGTCACTTGATTCAGACACATACACAAACATAACATTAAATAGAAAAATCTAATTAATTTAACGTAAAAATAAGATTTACTTGGATTTACATAAATCATAGTGATTTTCGGTTGTCAAATAATAAAATATGTATATGCGAACAAAATATATTCTACTTTAAAATGCTACTACAAATATTTCACGTTATTTTGGGATAGTCATTTACAAAACTTACAACTTACTAAGGGCTGATTTCACCATTATCTTTTGATGAAGACTGAAAAATCGGCCCTAAATCCTTTAAAGCTAAAAAATACCTTAAAGCATACAATATCAAATATACACTCATACGTATTCATCAATATAACTCAGAAAAAAAGGGTGTTTATTTCCAACGTTCAAAGAGTTACAGAACTTAGTAGCCTAAGTTACGTATTTTCAATTATAATTAAATATATAATGAAAACTGTCATCAATTATCTTTATCGGCAACCTTTACTAACAAGGCAAGGACTGGAATTCCCTACGGTCTGTTATTCCAGATATATCGGGCTAATATTGGTCTCTTCAAGTCAAGAATAAATCGGCTTCCCATAGGCAAGCGTGATTGCATCAATACTTTAGATAGCCTATTTCAACATTAAAAAATGTTACGTAGAGACTATGTAACACAAATTCTCACTTATACATCATACATTTCAGTTTGTAACATTATTATTGTCGATTTTTTTTTAAACACCATAATATCTAAAGATTATTATTGCTTTCAAATTTAATGCTATTCTGATACTTATGTTGAAGAGTGTACTGTTAATACGCTACAATATTAATCCAGTTACTACAACTCTGAATATCTCGTAAAAGCTACACTAATATCAAAATACAAAATATTAAAAACCATATGCCCTAGAATGTGGCCTGAGAACTATTTTTTTAAAACTGTATTTAACTTACCAATTAGAAGTGAGATGTTGTATTGTGTTCAGTAGTACTATCAATATTCCCTAATAATTGAATACTATTTAAGATATAGCATGAGATCTCATAATATGAGTAATAGGAGCCTTATTTAGTCTAAGATTTTTTTAAATGTTCTAGCTTATTTCGCGGTGTAAGAGTCAAATGGACGTATCTACATTTTCTCAATTTTACAGGAGACTTACTGTGACAATCCGCCACATAAAAATTTACCAGCTTTTAATACAGATAGTATACAATTGAAGAATAAAAAAATTAAATCGGTATATTGGCATACTATTAGAGGATTAAAAAAGTTAAGAATTATTTAGTTACGTATGAAGTAAGTTATTTTTGGGATTTTTGTAGATACGTTCATCTGGTTCTTATACCGCGATTTAGACTCAAGGGTCAAAGATGATAATATACCATACAATAACACTAGTTTACAAAATTTAACTTTTTGGCTGTTGCCGTGAATTTTGTGGGTGATTTTGTTTACTTATGACATGGTCTTTTCAAATATACCCTCAGAAAATTTTCTGCAGCTCGAATATCTTTGTTTTCGACGTTCATCATTTATGCTAATTTATTCGTTAATAACGTGGGTGTTTCAGTGTGTAAAGATTAATTTCATAAGTTTTAGCGACATGAGTGGTTCAAGCAGAAGTTGTTTAATCTACAAAAATTATTTTTGCTATATATGTGGAGAATATGTGCTAAAAAATATAGAAAAGGTGTATCAGAGTGCGTTAAAAACTCCAATTTTTTCTACTTTGGGATATCGCTGGATAAAAATTACAAGTCTTGGGCTCTTGATTGTGTTTGTAAATAGGGTGTTGAATATTTAAGATTATGGAAAGGCAGAAAAAAAGGTAGTTTTAAATTTAGAACTCCAACCATTTGGGTAGAACCGCGAAATCATCTGAATGACTGTTACTTATGGTTTGGTTAGTGGGCAGCAATATTTAGTTTAAAACTAACTAGTAGCTCGTAATATAATTATTTTGCCGCCACTTCATATTCAAATGAGAATCATGAAACAGTTTTTTAATGTACTCGATAAAAATGGGAACTACTTTTCCTACATTTGCCACAAATTTTCTCAGCTCACTATGGAAAAGATTAAAGCCAGTATTTTTGACAGACCCCATATCATACAACTTCCAAAGATACTGGATTTATAAATTCTATGAGTAAGCTTGAATTAGGAGCATGGACAGCGATCGATATAGATGATCATCGAGACATTGATGATGCAGAACTTTCTCAGAAACAGAAAGTCAGAAAATTAAAACTGAACTATTCAGAAAATTATACTGTCTTCTACAGACCTGCTTTTACAATTTAGTTGAATAACATAAAATAATTACAATTAAATATAAAATTTAATATATATCTAAAATATTCCACATAAGCGTGTCCGACTATAAATAAAATGTATGATATTTAGCTTTTAAAGTGTAGATAAAAATAGAAAATTAAAACAGATTAAAAATAAAATATATGAGTGGAATGTAATAAGTGCAAACCACAATAAAATTTTCTATTCTACTTTTTATTACATACAGCTTCCCCAGCGACACCTTACTTTATTTCAGCGTCCATGAGTTATAAAAATGCATTACTAATTGACAATATTAAGGCCCTAATGCCAAGATGTGTCTCAAAGTTGTTCAAGTTTATCAAATCTAATATTGAGATTTGCCAAACCTTTTATTCTCTACAGATATTTTGAGTTCCCAAGAATATACTTCGACTTGTAACGTCGCGTCGTGGAAAACGACGCTATGGTCGAATACTCCAACGCTTATCAACATTGAGGTGTACTTAAGAGTATCGCTATCCCTTTCATTAACATACCTAAAACGAGAGATAGAAATATTTGAGAACGTCAATTTTAAATATCAAATTTTTAAATGTAAATTTTACATATAAAATAAATTCCGCGGTCAATAATGTATATGTCAATAATAAAATATCCCCAACAATAAGAAAACAGCTGTACGATCTCTCAGATTCACTTCTTGATAATGTGTCACTGGGACCGCTATATCATATTTTAATTGATTTACGCTTACATGTATAATGTATATATACAAATATGATAATTTAATAAACGATATGTCATGATATTTATATGAACATTTTCTAAAAGGGATATATGAATAAATAAAGTCCTTATTAATATTAAATTATATACATGTATATACAGTATATATCGCACCTTAAGAATTAAAGTGGCCTAATTTAACAAAAATTGTAAACACTGATTTAGTTTTGGAAAATTCTTAATATTTTAAACTAAATTGTTGAAATCATAATTTTCATGATTGAATGTAAGACAGATATCGTTATAATGGTTAGAAAGTTTGTAGGTCGTTCTAAGAAAATCAATTTTGCCAAAATTTTGAATTCTAAAAGTGCGATAAGTTTGGCAAGAGCCTTCCGAGACATCAAACAATACATATTAAGAAAAATATACTGATAGAGGTTAATAATGGGGTCTTACATGAAATATTGAACAAATATTAAAAAGCATATTTATGAATTTAAAGGACTTTTTTAATAAAAAAAACTTATTCCCTGACAGTTTTCACTCATACTCAGAGTATTAGTAATCTTATATATCTTGTAGAGAAATATATTTAGATTTGACCAATGAAAATCTTTTTACCAATTCAAATAAAACATCGAAGTTTCAGAAAGGAGTTTACAGTAATTTCTGTTTCAGTGTGAATCATCTTAAGTAATCTTAGTATTGCTTAATATGTGATATGATATACATAAATACTGTGCTAATATTATAATGTTTAAACGAAAAGAGGAGAAAGTCATATTTACTTATGCCATCTCTTTCTACTGATTTACGATTGAGACAGTATTATATTTGTACGTTCTATAATACCTTAATAATTATTATATTATCTTTATACTAATTACGAGAGATCTCTATAATGAACACGAGTCTACAATGCGATAAAATTTTATGAAAATATAGATGACATTTAAAATTTCATAAAAATATTTTTTACTCCGACACAAATAAACAGGTACCATTTTAGAGGCTATAAGAATAAGTAACACCATACAGGTGGATAAAAATGATGTGTGATAGAGAAAATAAATACGATAGAATTAAAGTTAGAGAGAGATAGACTGAGAGATGCACAAGATGGCGTTATCATCAATTACATTATCAAATAAATTGTCTATGGCGATAACAGCCTCAATGGGGACATATTTTATTAGAAATATTTGCCTTTAACCTCGGCATATCGATACTATATATATGTATATAAGAGTGATAGTGTGGAGTAACTTTGTTTTATATTAACTATAATATAAAACAAAGTTACTCCAGTTTATTAGTTGTCCAGATCGATGTTAATTTTAGTTTGTATGACCAGAACAATCATACTCCAACGCCATAGACATAAAGTTAAACGTTCCCGGATTATAACCCAGTTTTTCTTATATTAATATCATTAACTTCGGACTGCTCATTTAATACATTTAGTTGTGAAGATTCAAAACTTATACAGGCCGCCTAGCATGACCATTAAGAGATATCTCGCGGACGAGTGAAGATAAACTAAGATATAAGATATCGAGAGTTAATCAACATCGACAACTTTGATAGACAAGATATCTCGATCAACAAATATATCTACTTTTGACATTATAAATCGAGTTTTAAGTATATGTGTCATGTTAGACCCGGAAGACATAATCGATTAAAACACGAGAAAACGGTCGACATAATTTTGTCGCGGTTGTCATGCTAGGCCGGCAGTATTCCAAGACGACATATCCACGACGTCAAATGTCGAAAATTTATTTTTATCGAATTGGAATAAGGCCATCCGCCATATATAACAAAGTACCGCTAAAAGCCTTATTCAAATTCAATAACAGAATTTTTAAAAAACCTATGTTTCTGTCATATAGAAAGAAACAGGTTTAGTTATTATACAAAAGAACCGTCTAACTGGTGACATCATCATCGTCTCCGTACTGATCCTCCCGTTTGGGAGGAACAGGCGCCTCCACATCATCGCGACGTGGGGGAATGGGGGTTATATGTATTTTAGGCAGAGGGGGGATGGGTGGAGTTTGTACGTTAGGAACGGGGGTGGAGAGGTTAGGGGAAGCAGGCGCCGTCTGCGCAGTACCGGTTGGGAAACCGTTGTTCATTCGTTGGTAGTGCGCCTTCCAAGTGTTCGAGGGGGGAGTGTAGTTCAAGTGGTCGTATTCCATTTCTGAAAAATTATGTGTGTTAATAGAGGATATACATATCTTTACTAAAAAGTGACAGGTCGGACTTGAATTCATGTATGCGGTGATATTAATTTTTTCGACTATGTATTTGCGTGTTGTTCCCACGAGAATATAAGTGCGTGCTCCTATTTCACCATGCCTACTGCTAATACAGGACAAATCTTTGTTTTTTATTTATCTTTTATTTTTTCGTTTATATATATATTTTTAATTATTATAGTTAATTACTTCAAGATGTCATGTGGAACATAGTGTAATGGTTGCTCCTTACAAACATTTTGTAAAACAAAAACTTGGCGATTAAAAACAGTGGCGAGTTTATTGCCAGTTCTTCTCGTACGTTCTACGCCCTTGATTTGAGAACTGGCAGTAAATGTAAAATTGGAAGCATTTTTTTTTATTGACGTTCATAAGTGAACATTGTATTACTTTAATGAATAGATCATTTTTGAATTTGAATTTGTTTGGCTAAGCATAGGAAATTATGATTTTTGAAACAATGTTTGAGGTTGCTTAACTCTTAAAGATCACGCCAAATCAGCTTTCGCCGGCGGTTTTTCCGAACCGATACGACTTGGAAACCTTCAAGAAGCGAGCCTACATCTTTCTTAAAGGCCGGCAACACACCTGCAAGCCCTCTGGTGTTGCGGATGTCTATGGGCAGCGGTAATCACTTACCATCACGTGAGCCGTCTGCTCGTTTGCCCCCTATACTATAAAAAAAAAACTTCTAGTACGTTCTGAAGTTGCTGCGCGCAGAGTTACAGTCAAGCACATAATATTTACGTATCATTCATTCATACACACTCGTCGGTTTCGAGTACTTTTGACCTGGCCCTTTTGAAGAACGTCCCCTTTCAACGTGTGACTTTCAAGCAAGGACTGAATACCGGTTAATTTACTTTTTTAGTTATACCGGTATAATAAAGGGTTTTGTTAATATTCTTTCGTTTTTATTCATATTTACTGAAAAAAAATTCTGTGGTAAGTTTAGTGTGTATTACTCTGTAAAACTAATATCATGGTTGTTTAATTCGCTAAGGGATCACTGAATAAAACCACTCACTAATTTTCTTGCAGTGAAAGATTTTAATATGAGACAAAAATTAGGTTATATTTTCAACCAGAACAAAGAAAGTAATACAACATGAACATTACATGAACAGTAACCGCCATCTATTGGCGTCACAGTTAACTATTATGTAATGTGTATTTTGGACAATGGTATCTCAGTCAGACACGTATTTTGGAAAATAAAAATAAACCGGTTTCAGTCCCTGCTTTCAAGAGTGTGCTATTTACTTTTATACATACCATATCCTTCCTTGTGTTTGATCTCATCGTAGACGTGATCCGGCTTACTGTCGTCATCTATGCAGTGGTACAAGTTGGGGTTAGTAGCGTCTGCATCCTTATTCTTGAGTGACATAGGATCGTACGCTGGAAAAAAATGATTTTCACCTTATAAATTTTGTCTAACTATGTATTCCTATTGTATACCGTATTCATTTTTATTATATTTATTTATTCGTGAGAAGTGAAAAGATTTGTTAAGATCTAACTTTGATCGAACGCGAGCGAGATTGTTTATCGGTCTGTGACGTCACGTGACAGTTTAGAGCGTTTTAGCGGGAATCTTTGAAAAGTATTTTTATTTACGTATTTTTTATATATTTTAATAAATAATAAGTAATATTTTTTTATAAGATTTTTTTTTCGTGTTTATAAAGGATGTATCTATAAAATAAAAGCAATTCCAAAAAATAGTCAACATCCCCATTATATAGGTCAGTTTAGCCTTTCAAATACAAAAAAGCAACTTGGTATCATAATCATATCCGACTTTGTTCTACGGATACGTCGAGTTGTACTTTTCCTGTGTGTTTCTATGTTTGTATATTTCTGTATTTCTAGTGTAAATAAATAAATATTTAATTATCGACTCACTGCCATTGGAGCCCGAGGCCGTCATCCGCAGCCTCTCGACGGCCGTGTTGGTGAGCTTGGCCGAGCCCAGGTTGTTGATGATGGCGTTGTTGAGCAGCGTCGTGGAGTCGTCGCTCCGGTTCGAGCTCTGGTACGAGTACACTGGGTTGTCGAAGTGTTGTTGCTCTGCGAGTTGATCATTATATGTCAATAAATCCGATCAAATAATCAAAAATAATAAAAAAATATCTGAATGTGGAGTGTGATAGATGGAAAAACAATGAAGTACACATTGATCATTTCGGTTTCAGTCTATGGATTTCCGAATGCTCGAAGTAAAAAGTAGGTCGACAGCGCATCATTGACTGATGTTCTGTGGCTGAGGTAACTTTAGGTTAAGGTTAATATTTATCTAAGAAACTGTTTTGCCCATTTTCTCGATCAATTACAAATTGTATCATACACCATCCACTCATGTCTTCAAATGTGATGTATATGTATGTTAATAATAACAAAGTGATTGAAAGTTATTTATGTCAGACATCGACAGCAGTGTTGCCAGTTTAGTACAACTGTTCTAAATCTAGTGCGTTTTCACAGCATTTAGCACGTCAGTACGCCTTTCGTAAATCTATTACTTTTCTCAATTTCTTAGCACCCGAATCTAGAGCGAAATAATTTTTCGTTAGCACGTCAGACGTAGACGTAGAAGAAACATGTTTACAGAAAATCCTAATATACCAAACGCGGCGGGCTTCAAACTTTTATCTCGTGATTCAAGATTATTAAAGAGTTAAATATGTGTCAACCCTGTAGGACAGCCCTATTCCAAATACATGCCTTTTTTGCTGACGCTACTACTCACTTGTAAATTCATTATTAGCATCAAGCTAGTACAGTACTGTAATTAAATTAAATATAATTAAGGGCCTATGTCGATGAGGCTCGCAGGCCGACAAATCGCTCTATTGAATGTGAGCGAGCGAGATTGAAATATTTACTTAAGAAATGTAAAAAAAAGAGATAGCTGTAGCTTGAACGCGCTCGGAATAAAACAACGTATGTGCCAAAACTAATTCATTTCATAACTTTAAAATACTTTATTTGATTAAAAAACGGTTTTGAGGAATCTTAAAGACATTTATTCTACACCCTTTAAAATAAATTAAATTAAATAACTCTTTGCCGTTATGCCTTGGGACCCAAAAAAGTGTAAAAAATAGACATAACTTCTCACTTTTTGCTATTGAGAAAATTTCATTGAAACGTGTTTTCCTTTTGAGCGACACTGCGAAATATAGTTAAAAAACAAATTCCAAAATTTCATATCAATACTCCACAGCCTGAACAAGTTACACGTAATAGAAAAACCGCATTTTTCACAACATATCCTCTTAACGTCTTCGTACTGATTCCATATTGTTATGAGTATTGTGGTAATATTTCCGAGTTATGTATACCTGGCTGCACATTAGGGTCGGCCGTGTAGTGCACGTGCGCGATCTCCCTCTTGAGCAGCCGCACGCGCTTGCGGTAGTACAGCAGCACGAGCGCGACGCCGCCCACGCACAGCAGCGACACGACCACCATTGCTGCTATCGCTCCACTACTTGAACCGTCTTCTGTTCAAATTAATAAAAAAAAATTTTTTTTAAACAATTATATCCGGCTCGAAGGACCAGAACTTTGGTCCTCAAAAGCCCAAGCACGAACAACTTGCGAGCAGTGGCGGGACCACCATACAAGCCCAAACGCCTGTTTTAGCTTATTAATGCATTAAAAAGAAATATTATAATGTAATTAGTCATATATAACTTATACGATTACGTAATTATATAAGTTATATTATATAAGTTATATATAGTTATATGTAAACATGTATTATATTAAAATCGGCAAGACGGGCTTTTGGGCTTGTATGGTAGTCCCGCCACTGGTTGCGAGGTATTTGTATAGTTGTATTGTATCGATTTGTCATTTGTATTACCACTGACTTCTAATACATACTTTCTGGGAAGATATTCGTGCTTGGTGCTCAGGACCAAAAAACTTGAAGTAAACATATTACTATATTACATATACTGATTAACAGTACGTGTTTACTTCAAGTTTCCATAATTAGATTATACCTGAGTGATTACACCGGTATTTGTATCGTCAATTTGTCATTTGAATGCAATTACCACTTCTAATACATACTTCCTAGGATTGATTCGTGCTTGGTGCTCAGAACAAAAAAAATCGTATTCAGAATTAACAGTACATGTTTACTTCAAGTTCTCATAATTAAATTGTACCAGAGTTATTTCAACGATCCAACCAACTGATCCACTGATGAAGCAAATCTTTTGTTTACAAAGGACCTACGATATTACTTGCAAGGGCATAATAACACCACGGAGGCTTCGTAAGGACTGTGACTTACCGCTAGGCTCTATCTTAATAGCGTCGCTGGCCAGGATATCACACTTGTCCCCGATATACCCGCGGTGGCACACACACCCCAGCACCGGGTCACACACCCAGTTGCCTTCTGATGAGCAGTTGCAGGGCTCCATGCAGTGGTCGCCGAAGTAGCCCTCCGGACAGACTGAAATATATGGATAAACTTGAATAGTGGTTACAAAATAATAAATGTTGGCAAGTGACAGTTGATGTCACAAACATGCTTTATAACAAACCTTTATAACCTATGACATATGGATGACGTCACGGTTAAAAATGCATTTTTCGTTATTAACGGTTATTTAACCACATTATATGCTTGTTGGGTTACGTTAAATGGCTTAATAACTTTTATAACTCCAATGTTTAAAAACATGACTGACCTACCAAAAAACATTTATTGAATGTAGTAAAAGGATTCCAACGAAACATAAATTCAGGCATTTAGAAGATATAGTTGTTTAAAAGAACTCACATTCATTAATTAATCTTAAAAATGTTTTTGGGACAGTCGTGAAAAAAACAAATTCAATACCAACTTTATAGATCGCAGTCGTATAATTAACCGTTAATAACTGCATTATATGAATTATTAACCAAAGATTTATTCGGTATCTAACGGGTTTTTATAGCTGTATGCGTAATATATACTCAGATCGGGGACGTTCTTCAAAAGGGCCAGGTCAAAAGTACTTGTAACCGACGAGTGTGTATGAAAGCATTGATGAAAGTGGAAGAAGCGAAAGTGGTATGTAAGGAACGGAGCATATGGAATTCCGTGATCTCTGCCTACCGCAATGGGAAAGAGGCGTGATGTATATGTATGTATGTATGTGCGTGCAACTCACACTGCGTGCAGAGCGCGCCCGTGAAGCCGGGCGGGCAGCGGCAGAAGCCGTCGTTGGGGCGGCAGGCGGCGCCGGGCGCGCAGCGGCACGGCTGCGAGCACCCCGCGCCCCACGCGCCCGCGCCGCACGCCCGCGCGCACGTCTCCCCCTGCCAGCCTGGTAGGCACTGGCATTCACCTGAACAACACTTAATCGATCAGTTTCAATCAAATTAAATTACACGTTTAGAGTTAAAATAAAAAAAAGGCTCCAAAATAAGTCATCTACGATAGTCAGCGAACTTACAGAAGATACACGATAATACACCCAATTACTAACAAAATTAAAATTTATCGATACAATAATAATAATAAATAAATAATATATAGTATAAAACAAAACATGCATGCACGCACTAGACATAATAACGCAGTAAGATTAATGCAAATAAATATAAACCACGTCATCCCACATCTCGTGCTGTATTTTATTGTACTCGGGGTCCAAGATACAAGCTTGCGGTATTCATAATATATTGAACTAAATATATGCATACCGTATTCATGTATGGTGCATGTCGTACCTATTTTTAACCGACTTCAAAAAAGGAGGAGGTTCTCAATTCGTCTGTAAGTTGCTTTTTTTTGTATGTTTGTTACTCGATAACTCCGCAAGTTATGGATAGATTTGGATGATTATTTTTTTGTTTGGTAGGGCATATTTCAGAGGTGGTATTTTTATTATGTAAGGATTAATGAATTTAAAAATACACTTCCTACAAAAATTTAAAAATAAAATTATTTTTAAACAAAAAAGAAAAGCCGACTTCAAAACTACAACGGTTTTCAAATTAGACTACATCTCGGGTACAGTCAATTCGAGTCATCAACATGTGTAAATCAGCGTAAAATACTAACCCGTGACATGATGACAATCAGCGCCATTCTTGCAGAAGCACTTCTGTTCGCAGTTATGCCCGTACGTGCCGAGCGGGCACGGGTACTCGCACGTGACGCCCGTGAACCCGCTCGGGCACGAGTACTTCCCGGTCACGGGGTCGCAAGTCGAGTTACCTGGAATATCAACCATGCGGTCATAACCTATCTTTCAGAATATTTTGTTTATTCAAAACTTTGTTCACAAACAAACGTAGAAAAGGAGAAGCACAATTGGCTGCCTTATTTCCAGGCTAATTTTCTGCAAGCTTCCGATCATGACACAAGACACAAGTATTCAGTTGCGTAGCTATGCCAATGCGGCCAGATAGAGCCCGCTGATTCATGGGGGCCAGAAAGGATACCTTTGTTTTAAAATAAAATTTTGTTTAAAAAAAGAACCGCAAGAAAAAAGTGCAACGTCCTAAATTCTAATATTACCTATATTATCATTGTGTAACTACAACTTGAAAATAAATAAAAACAATTGCAATCCAGCTTTCAGGTTGGGTTTACTGTTGGGTAACCAACTTTTTGTCCAACACTCGACAGTTCACATTCGTTTTCATAATAGGCAAAGAGTCATCCATTTTTTTTGCATTGGGACCCGAAATGGTTAGTTACGCCACTAGGCTAGTGTCACAAGGGCGATGCAATGTTAATTGCACCACAAAATGGCGAATGTGCGGGTTTGATGCTCAGAAAGGAACTAAGGACAAAGATAAATGTAAGGAACGACCTACCTTGTACTCCTCCGTTCTCTTCCTCACATGCGGATGCGGTGTGGACTTTATATGTGGAAGCACTGCACACACTTTAAGAAGAAGTTTGTTAAAATAAAAAAAAGGGCGATGTCTTTCGCTCAAGGTTGAACGACGACTCTCGTGTCTGTAGCGGTGAGTCGGCAGCCCCTCTCTCGAACCTTCCACTAGAGAGTCGAAGATGGTCGTTTATAGGGAAGGGAAGGCATCGAAGGTTAGGAAGGTTTAGGAAGTGAGGAGTGCCAATATTGTTGCGCGAACAGCTAGTTACAATATATTGATGTAGCTACCATCATGTTGCACGGGGCACAGCTGCGCGCAGCCGACGCCGTAGCGGCCGGGCGGGCAGGGCAGCTCGCACGTGTCGCCGCGCCAGCCGGCCGCGCACACGCAGCGCCCGCTGGACGCGTCGCACGACGAGTTGTTGGCGCACGGGCACCGCTCGTTGCACTGCTCGCCGAAGTGGCCCTCGGGACATTGGGTCTCGCAGCGTACGCCTACAAATGTTTTTTTTTGAAGTTATACCCCTTTTGGCGCGTTTGGATGAGAGTGAATTCATGACCTGCGCGCGCACGCTGTCCCAAAAAAACGACATGATGAAATTGGCTACAGAATAGAATTTGATTGATTTTTCTTCGATATTTACTGCAGTTTTGCAGAGACTTAATAAATTTTTAATATCTGAAATAAATGTTTATTATTATTAAATGAACTAATGAAATACGTACCCATAGCTAATTTCCTAGACAGACCTAAGTTAGCAAGCAGAATTTGATTTAATGTATGAATTAACCCATTAAATACTAATGTTCCCATTTGAAAACAAATATAAAAGCGGATTATTTGCAGTTTCATTTGGTTAAATATTTTTTATGTTTTCTAATTGTGTTTATTCTGTAAATAATATGTCTAACAAAGAAGAAAGATGGTACTTAATGAGTTAAGAAAAGCTATCTAATTTGATGAGTTACTTATTATCCGACTCGAAGGACCATTAACTATGTGAGAATTCTAATGATTTTAAATTTCTTAAGAAAATGCCGATATTTTACCACGTTGTCTGTCCCCATACAAAAACATTTGACGACTTCAGAAGTCCAAAATAGCTTTTGTCATATTTTGTTTTTATTTGACACAAATTATCATATTTTGTGACAAATATATCAAATAAATGTCAACGCTTTTTTTAGCTTTTTTTCGTGTTCCGAATTCAGAGCACATTTATTTTAATTCCTTATAATTTATTTAAAAATAAAAACAAAATACGTATTGTTTTTTGTTTTTTCAATTTATTAAAGTCCTGTCGCAAGTCCTACCTAGTTAAGCAACCGAATTTATACATCCACAAGTTAGAACTCGTTGAAATGTAGAAGGAGCCGTGTACCGACAACGGTACACGGACGTGTCAGAACAACGCGACGTGTACCGTTTTCGGTACACTGGACAGTTAACGTGTTAAAAGCCTTGTTTTAAGTCTATCAAGAAAGTGACCTAGCATTAAAACATTATTAATTAAAGGTACACACACATGATCAAGTATATAATAAAGGTATAGTCTCACCTCGCCAGCTGGTATCACAGATACACTGTCCGGTCACATGGTGACATCCCTGTGAGTGCACAGAACACGAGCAGGCAAGCGAGCAGTTCGCGCCATAGAACCCGGGGCGGCAGCGTCGCGAACACTTCGGCCCTTCGAACCCCGGACCACAGACGCATTGACCTGGTATTTTTTATTTTTTTATTTGACCCACAACTTAAGGTTACATATATGAGTCGTATAGAATCAAAGGCGGTTATCTGACTTATGGCTGATTGTTAGCAATTTGAAAAAGAAAACGTTTTTCTCCTTTATTTTTGTATTAGGTATCATTCATTGCATGTTTAAGGTATCTATGAATATTAACAATTAAAGATAAAACCAAATATATAAAAAAACATAACAGTCTAAACGACAAGAACTTATTTTATTTTGGTAGATTGCCGGACCAAAAATGTCAGATAGCCGCCTTTGATTCTATATGACTCATATATTAAAATAACTACCGATGTTGCATGCGCAGTATTACCCCTGATATTAGTGGGCAATGCTGGCTATTAGAACAGACATAGTTTATTACATACAACAAAAAAATAACTACAAAAAGGAAACTAAATATTAAAATGAGAAAAGTCATGGGAATAAGAGTTAAACACTCGAAACGTCAGGATAAATATAATATTGAATATAGTTTAGATCCAGTGAAAGTTATATCATTTAAATATGTGATACTCGTCTCAATATATAACACTATTATTTCTAATTGAATGATCATTTACAGCTTTTAGGTTTAATCAAGAACAATAATAAATACTCATATTTAATCTTTTTGTCTTACCATTGACAGGATCACAGGGAGCATCATTTTCACAATCACACGGCTGACGACAGCTGAGCCCGAAGGTCTTACCATCGCAAGGTCGATCACACTTCAGACCATCGAATCTGTAGATAAATTTGCAATTTCCGTTCTACATACATTTATCTGGCTTAAAAGACCAAATTTACAAATATATGAAAAATAAGTTTACTGCTACATACATCGAAGAGCTTTCCTTTAGATAACCCCATATATTAAGTAGAATTTAATATAACTATCTAATTATCAAAAGTAAAAATGCTTATACTATAATAAAATTGTTCTATATAACCGTGGTTTGGTTAGCAGGACTACCCGACCAAATTATGACAAATATGACTATATATATATGACTAATATACTCTACAATATATTATAATCTAAGAAGATCGTTTCTTAAATTGCTGGCTTCAGGGTCCAAAAAAGCAACAAGGGCTTTGATGCATGACCAAAAAATATATTTTTATTTAAGCTATATGTTAAATTGTCTCAATTGTATTTTCCTGTCAAAATGCAATAAAGAGTGGAATAAAATAAGACTAAGGGAACATATGTTTGACTAATACTTGGACGGGTTCGTTGGCGCGTTTGGTAGAACACCTGCCGTGCGCATCGATGAGTCGTGGGTTCGAATCCCACCAGGACAACATGTTTATAATTTTCTGTAAGCATGTTTTCCCCACGTCTGGTAACTTCGGGAATTGATCGGGTCGGAAATTCAATACGAACCACCGTTCATAGATGGAAAATCCGTGAAGTGCATATTGCGCGTTTCGGTTTCAGACAATGGATTTCCGAATGCTCGAAATAAAAAGTAAGTCGACAGCGCATCATTGACTGATGTTCTGTGACTGAGGTGTCACCTACCATCAAGTGAACCTCATGCTCGTCTGTCGATATCTAACATAAAAAAAACTACAGACCCGGGCGGGCAGTTGCACTGGCCGGTCTCGTGCGAGCAAGTCGCGTTGTTCAGGCACTGGCACGTGTCGGCGCAGTTGTCGCCGTACAGCGGGTGCGGGCACGCCTCCTCGCAGTGCACGCCGCGGTACCCCGGCGGGCACAGGCACGAGCCTGCGACAACACTCGTTACAGGTACTGCTATTTAACTTAATGAATATCCGATACTATAAATGGACGCTGTTACGATTTAAATGATATATATCTCTTTTGAAATATGTACTCCAGCTCATAAGGAAGCGATTGGTATCAAAATTTACATTTTTATCATTTTGTAGGTTGACATTGTAACGCTTAACAGCGTCCAAATAAGGATCCGTGTAACTCAAATACGTCCGAACTAAAATAAAGTTTTCAGTAAACTAAAGTAGACTTGGGTGATAACAGGTCAAACATGATATCTGTTATTCCTGTTACTGTTACTCAATAATAACAGATGCAAATATCTGTTATTAAATAACAGTCTGTTATTTAGATACTAAAGGAATTACAGATAATACGATCTAATTTAGGAGTGACTTTTCAAGGTGATTTCCTACCTATGAAAACCAAATGTATTTTTTGGATAATAAATACTAGGTGCATCTCGTTTTAGCGCACGATAATAATAGACGTTTAACTGAGTTAGTTAGTTAGTTTTGTTTTGTAATGGCTTGGATGTTACTAGTATATGCTGAACAGTTGTTATTTAGTATCACATGTTATTTTCAATAACAGATATATCACAACCGCAGGAATAACTGTTATCTGTTATCTTTGAATACCTTTGATTTATATCTGTTACCATAAATACGGGCTTATGTCGGGCTCGTTGGCGCGTTCGGTAGAACACCTGCCGTGCCGGACGAAATGTTTATAATTTTCTGTTAAGTGGGAGGAATATCCAAATTCCGACCGGGTAATGAAGCACCGTTCATAGATGGAAAAACCGTGAAGTGCACATTGCGCGTTTCGGTTTCAGTCTATGGATTTCCGAATGCTCGAAGTAAAAAGTAGATCGACAGTGCATGTGCATGTATTGACTGATGTTCTATGGCTAAGATATCACCTACCAAGTGAACCACATGCTCGTCTGTCGATAACTAACATAAAAAAAATACGTCTCACTCCTAAAATATCACCACCGTTAAGAGAGTCGCAGACCATTCTCGATGGCTCGGCTGGCAGATACTCACCGTTGACGGGCGAGCAGAGCGCGCCGTTCTCGCAGCGGCAGTTGGCGCGGCAGCCCTTGCCGTACGTGTACAGCGGGCACTGCCGCGCGCACGTCTCGCCGTCCCAGCCCGCCGCGCACTCGCACGCGCCCGTCCACGGGTCGCACCTGCAGGCACACGAGGTATTAACACTGGGGAAACCGGAGACGACAATGTCGTCCACTAGAGGCGAGGGGACCGATGGCTGGCCATGCATCATACTCGTGAACGGGTGCTACTTGTGGTGACAGGTCGAACTTGAATTCGGGTATGCGGTGATGTTAGCTATTTCGACTATGTATTTGCGTGTTGTTCCCACGAGAATGTAAGTGCGTGCTCCTATTTCACCATGCCTACTGCTGATAGAGGACAAATCTTTGTTTTTATAGTTAATTACTTAAAGATGTCATATGGAACATGGTGTAATGGTTAGCTCCTTACAAAAATTTTGTAAAACGAAAAACTTGGCGATTAAAAAGAGTGGCGGCGAGTTTATTGCCAGTTCTTCTTGTCCGTTCTACGCCCTTGATTTGAGAACTGGCTGTAAAATTAGAAGCATTTAATATATATTTTTATATTAACGTTCATAAGTCACGCCAGTCTTCTTTTGATCAACTAACGTAACGTGTGAATGTGAATTTTATATAAGACCCTGAGTCGTTATAATATAAGACCCCATGCCTTATAAAATATTACAAAAAATGGAACCGCTCAGTCTATTGATATCTGATGTCCCACTCACTCACGCGTCCCACTCACTCCCGTGTCCCACTCACTCTCGTGTCCCACTCACTCACGCGTCCTACTCACTCCCGTGTCCCACTCACTCCCATGTCCCACTCACTCTCATGTCCCACTCACATGTCCGTCGTGTGCGGGGTGCACTCGCAGCTGCGGTCGCAGCGCGCGCCCCACAGCCCGTCGGGGCAGGCGCGCCGCTCGCACCGCGCGCCGCCCCAGCCGGCCCGGCACGCGCACGCGCCGTCCCGCGGGGAGCACGAGCCGCCGTGCTGGCACGAGCACGTGCCCGCGCAGTCCACGCCGTACGTGCCGGGGGGACACGCCTCTAAGCACTGAAATAAAAAAACGGATAAAGACATAATATTGTCTTTTATTAACGCGAGTATCACACATTTAAATAAAATACTGTATACCGGATTAAAACGCGATTTATTATTTATATTGTTTAAATTATTTATCCCGACGTTTAGCATCCGAAACGTCGGGATAAATAATTTAGGATAAAAGGATAAAGACAAATAAATTTTGACGGGCTCGTTGGCGCGTTCGGTAGTACACCTGCCGTGCGCATCGATAGGTCGTGGGAGGAATATAGAAATTCCGGGTAAAATTCCGTTCATAGATGGAAAAACCGTGAAGTGCACATTGCGCGTTTCGGTTTCAGTCTATGGATTTCCGAATGCTTGAAGTAAAAAATATGTCGACACCGCATCATTGACTAATTTTCTGTGGCTGAGGCTGACCTACCTTCAGATGAACCTCATGCTCGTCTGTCGATATCTAAACAAACAAAGAAATTAATAACAATAAAGTCTATACCTTGTCCCCAGTAAAGCCGGCCTCACACTGGCACTGTCCGGTGACGTGGTGGCAGCCGGCCCCGTTGGCGCACTCACACGTCCGCTCGCACTTGTGTCCCCAACGACCCGACGGACACCTGGAACAAATACTCCATTTAAATAACACTGTTTATGACATTCCGTTTTGGAGAACTAATAAACTCAAACATTTATTCCACATGTTAAATTAAATTATAATGCTAAAGATTAAACACACTAGCCATGTGGAAGGGAAACACTCTCAGCATATCCTCCGACAACAATTTTTTGTCGACGGAGCGCCGGTTTTCAGTATGCCCCCGGAGTGACCTCTGGACTACCAGCTATTGGTAAAACCATTTGGTAGACGATCGGAGTTGCAGAGAAAATATGTCAATGCAGTTTTTGCAATGCAATTTTCAAATTAAACTTGAAATGATCTATACTAATATTATAAAGAGGAAAGATTTGTTTGTTTGTTACGATTCCCCTCAAAAACTACTAGACCGATTTTAAATATTATTTCACCAATAGAAAGCTATATAGCTGGCAATGTAGTCTAAGTTATCAGCGAGTAACTTAGGCTACATTGCACCCGTGGCACATTGCCGGACGAATCGCTAGTTAGAATATATAGATATTAGGTTTCAATTTGTGTTATTAAAGTTACAGTTTAAAGTACCAGATGATACAACAATATTGTTTACAAAACTCGAATACTTTTTTGTAAAGGAAAACGCATAATCTTATCCAATGCCCCATAAAATTTACCCCACGCCTCACAAGAATATTGTCAATTGACTTTACAGCATATAAAATATACTTATGATGAAAATCACACTGCAGATATAAATTACAACATTTAAAAATTTAAGAATCCAGTATCTGCTATTCATATAAATTTAAACAAGCATTTATCATACAGCATGTTTAAACTTATAAATCTGCAATCTACATTCAATATATCTGAAACCATGCAAGGGTATTTCAGCAAAAATAAAAAATTAAATTAATGAGTGAATGATTTGGGAATGAAAGTGACCTGTTAGCGCACACCTCCCCCGCCCAGCCCGCGCTGCACTCGCACTCGCCGGTCACGAAGTCGCACTGGCCGCCATTCTGGCACTTGCAGCGCTCGGGGCATGGCGCGTCTTTCGGACACGCCTCTTCGCATCTGGTATAAAAATAAATAGTATTCAATATACAAAATATCATCCGTGAGGTTGTAGCGACATCTATAATCCGCTATTAGAATCAATACGAAGACGTCTAATCCTGAATCGCGCTATACAAATATTTCGGAGCGCTGAGTATATATTCAACATCTCGACATCAACCACTGGGGCCTTAGGGCCGGCCAGTCAGTGGTTCGACTGGTCGAGGATCCTCCCTTTAGGTTGGAGGAAGACCACACCTCCCTTTCTCCACAAGGTGACTAGGCCCTCAGCTGAAAAACAGCGTGATGAGTTTACCAAAACCTCACCACACCATGCTGAGTCCAGTGGACTATACATCAGAGGTGGTTTATGTAATTAAATTTTTTTAGTTAAGTTTCCTTATGATGAATAAACGTCATATTCTTTTCTTTTTAAAAACCTCGAAAGACGAGGCATTATTTTATATCTTGTACGCCTATGTCAGTATGTTTGTGGTATTGAAGATAACATTATTTTTAATGTTTGATATCGACAGACGAGCATGAGATTCAACTGATGATAGGTGATACCACAGTATCAGAACATCAGCCAATAATGCGCTGTTGACCTACTTTTCGACCATTCGAAAATTCATAGACTGAAACCGAAACACGCATTAGCGTATTTGCTAGCCTACAATTTTAAAAATAAACGTATTTTTTGACGGACTCGTTAGCGCATTTGGTAGAACACCTGTCGGGACGACATCTTTATAATTTTCTGTAAGCATGTCTTCCCCACGTCTGGTCACTTGAGGCGTTAACCGGGTAACGAACCACCGTTCACAGATGGAAAAACCGTGCACATTGTTTCAGTCTATGAATTTCCAAATGCTCGAAGTAAAACATAGGTCGAACTAATGTAACAAAAACTCACAACTTCAGTCTCAACTCACAGCGGTCCAACAAATCCGTCCAAACACTTGCAGGCCCCACTGGCGGGGTTGCACGTAGCGTTGTTCTGGCACTGGCACGTCTGTTGGCAACTATCGCCGAACGTTGGCGGCGCGCAGGGCCGCTCGCAGGCGTCCCCCCGCCAGCCCATTGCGCACGCGCAGTCGCCCGTCAACGGCTCGCAGGTACCGCCGTTCATACAACGGCATTCGTGTTGGCAGTGCCTTCCCCATGTGCCGGTGGGACACGCTGGAAAGGAAAAGTAAAACTTCTAATAACTATGCAATATTAACGGCCTTATTCATAAACGTATTATAAGCTTGATATAGTTAAAATATGTTTGATTATTCGATAGAGCCAGACAAAACATATTTTAACTATATCAATAATAATAATAATTTATTTATTTCACCACTTTCATGTTACATACAATTCATCTTAATTAAGTGTGGCTCTGGCCTCCTAGCTAGGGAGTTCCTGTGTTAAGGAGGCCAGTTCCTTCCCAACAATAAGAGAGTACAGGTGGCATGCATTGTAACTTAAATAAACAAAGAAAGAAAAAAAAAAACTTATACAATAATAAAAAAAAACCAAGAACATTAACTTATGCCTTAACATTAACTATGGCAAGGAATCTAATTAAGAAAAAAAAAAGATAAGACAATAAAAATATAAATCTATGTCTATATCAAGCTTATATACGTTTATGAATAAGGCCGTAATTTTATAAAAAAACAACTTTTACGGTGCAGCAGTTTTTGAGTTTTTTCGTTATAAAAATACAAACATTTCCTTATTATAATATTAGTGTAGATTTTAGAATGCATTTTACTCTGTTGTCCTAAGTGAACTATTAGCATTTTTAGGTTAGGTATAGGTAACCATTTCCGTTAAATTAGTAACAATCTGGGGGCACGGCAGTGCCCCCGCCAAGTCGAGCAAAAAGCGGCACGGCCGTACTATCCTTTTCTCGAAGTAGTTCGGGCCATTTTCGACTCCCTATAACTTCGTTGTGGATAAAACTAGAAGCTTGAATTTTCAGTAACCAAGCAGGCATTGTATAAACTCGGTATATTTAATAATTTCAATAAATTTAAACCAGTAGTTTAAGAATTATAACTAGTCAAAAATTGTTAATTTGTCACTCACTCACTCACTGACTGACCGATCATCAAAACTCTAAGGCACTTCTAGCAGACATAGAAACTTCAAATTTAGAATACAATTAGTGTTTAGTGTATAAATCAAGGAAAAACTAAAATATTTTGACATTTCGGTCCAGTTTTCTAGATATACAAACTTTAAAGTATTTCTGTATGTAACGAATAACTTTAAAACTACTAGACCGATTTCAAAAATTATTTTACCATTCGAAAGCTACATCTTCACTGGGTAATATAGGCTATATTTATTACTAGAAAAAATAGAGATCCTTAGAAATCCCTACTAAAAACAAACCAAGGTGTAAAAAAATTAGCCATAAAATGTCTTTCATCGCATGTGCTGCGGAAAGTATTGATGATAGAACAAAAAAGTTTCACAATATTATAGAACATATCAAAGTCTACAAAAAAAAAATTGGTAACTACGTTTTACATTAAAAAGTTGATAAAAATGCCAATCAAAGTCAGACTATGTTATCCATAGCTTTGTTTTAATTCTTGTCCAAATAAACTAAGAAAAGCACCATCTACAAAAAGAAATGAGATGCCATCAAAAACATAAATTGTAAAAAAAGCCAAGTCTTGCAACTCAGTTCTTCCATCGTAAAAAGTTGTGAGATCCATATAATACCAAGTCGGTCAATTAATTCAGTCTCTACTGAAGGATCCTTCTGTCTTAAGTTATTACGTAATTAGCTAACCTAACAACATCTTATAGTGATCATAATATCAATATGAATATTAAAAATCTTTGATGTTTAAAATAAAAAGATTGACTTGGCAATCGCACTAAACAATCTAATTTAATATAATAAGTGTTAGTTGTGATTTTAATAAAATCAAAAAGATACATTGTGTTTTCATGCGATAGCCGAGTCAATCTATTTATTTAAAACCTCAAATATTTTGAATATTGATATTGATATGATCACTTTATGACTGAATAAATTGACCGACTTGGTATTATATGGATCTCACAACTTTTTACGATAGAAGAACTGAGTTGCAAGACTTGGCTTTTTTTACAATTTATGTTTTTGATGGCATTATGATTTCAGATTACTATATATACACTATTTTATAATAAGCACAATATTGTAATTCACAATAATATAATTTATAACTTTTAAACTGTTTTTTATTTACCAATCAGAAACAGATTTAAAAGGCCGGCAACGCATCTGCAAGTCCTCCTGAGGTTGCGGATTTTCATGGGCGGCAGTGTTCACTTTACATAAGGTGAGTCTCAGGGTTATTTTTTCCCCTCTATATCTACTATAAAAAAACTACTATTATATCTCATCTTGATCCGACCTCCTGTACTGAACGCAGCAAGCTAGAGATGGCCATATCAACATGTCAACTCACATATATCGCAAGCCGGTCCCCCGTAGCCATGCTCACACGCACACGTATCCGGCGCGACGCACTTCCCGTGTACACACGACTCCTCGCACACAGGCACACACTGGTCGCCGCGGGAATCGGGCGCGTATCCCTTGCAGCATTCCTCCACAGGCCTCTGTTTGACGAGGGTCTGTGTTTTGTACACTTGCCGGAACATCACTTTGTACTTGGAACATCGCGGTGGTACACTCAGGCACCAAGCATATTCTTTCACTTGGTACGGCTGCTGTTCTGATACGCGTATCGTCGTTGTGTATCTGAAATTAAGAATTAACTCACTTGTTATTTGTACTATACATACATTCATACATATTCGTCACGCCTCTTTCCCATTGGGGTAGGCAGAGATCACGGAATTCCATATGCTCCGATCCTTACATACCACTTTCGCTTCTTCTACTTTCATCAATGCTCACTCGTCGGTTACGAGTACTTTTGACCTGGCCCTTAATTTGTACCAGTTTAGTATTATTTCTGTTTTTATGTTAGATACCGACTGACGAGCGAATCACATGATGGTTGATCGTATTTCAGCCACTTCATATACTAAAAACGAAATGCACTTCACAGTTTTTCTATCTATGAACGGTGGTTCGTTACCCGGTCCGAATTTCGATATTCCTCCCACCCGTTTAATGCCCGAAGTGACCAGATGTGAGGAAGACATGCTTATAGAAAATTATAAACATGTCCTCCCGGCGGGATTCGGACCCGCGACCCATCGGAAAGCAACGTAGGTGTTCTGTCGAACGTCGAACGAATAAGTTAACTCCTTTGATATTCATACTGCAATAATCTCGTCACACTCATTAAATACATTACAACGACATATCCAAGCAAAAACTACAGACAAAGCCTGACTCATTAGGTTTTTACTAGACAATAAGGACGTAACAAAGCACTTCCGATTGGTATTTAACATTAATGCATTAACAGACGCTATTCCATGAAGTGAGTATGTGATTACAGGAAAATTTCCGCGAATTACAGTCCGACTTCTTTTAACGTATATCGAATAATACAACAATCTACTCAGCCGGCCTAGCATGACAACCACGAAAAAATCTGTCGACCGTTTTCTCGTGTTTTAATTTATTATCTTTTTATGTCTGCCGGGTCCCACAAGACACTTACAGTTAAAACTCGACTTCTAATATCAAAAGTAGAGATATTTGTCTATGAAAATTGTCAATGTCAAAGTATAATATTATATCGAGATATATTATATCTTAGTTTGTCTTCACTCGTCCGTGAGATATTTCTTGATGGTCATGCTAGGCGATATAATTCGTACTCTGTGGACTATAGTCCAGAATATAACATATTAGGATTTATATTAGTAAATTAATTATAACTAAGGAGAATAACGCTGATAAGAAGGTTTTATGTTTTTTACGCGACGATGTAAATAAAGCATAAATTTGGAAAAAAAAAATCATATTTGTCCAAAATAGGACAAAGTGTTCGGAGTACGCCTTTCTTCGATAGCTGCTTTTCGTTCTGTAGTAACAATATTTCTTCTTCAAAAGCATTCATTTGAACTTGTTTTATGCAGTTCTCTAACGTCTTGTTCATTTCGTTTACTGTGATAAATTTCGGTAAAACTTGTCGTTCTTCTTTTGACATTAAAAATCGTCTACAATATGATATTACTTTCAACATCTTCGTTAAGTTTGAAAACTTCATCCATACAAAATCTTCTTCATTGTATTTTGTTACTTTCATTGAAACTATTCTTTCTTCCTCATGTGTATCCTCTATCTCTGGCTTCTGTTCTTCTATATTATTCTTACTTAACCATTCAGGTCCATGCCACCAAAGAGAATGTGAGATTAAGTCTGTTGGACTCAAACCCCTAGACGCACAATCGGATGGGTTTGTCTCAGTAGAAACATGGCCCCATTGATTGTAGTCCATTATGAACAGAATTTCTGACACTCGATTGCTTACAAAAGTTGTCCATTTGCTAGCGCCGCCTTTTAACCAAGCTAGTACAATTGTGGAGTCAGTCCACCCGAATAGATATTCTTTAGGTATTTTCAGTACTTGAGATATTTCACTCAACAGTTTCGCTGCAAGCACTGCGCCACACAGTTCCAGACGCGGAATAGAAACTTCCCTTTCTATAGGAGCAACTTTAGTTTTAGCAGACACTAATGTAACGTTTACAGAATTGTCCTTATTAATGACCCTCATAAAAACTGCTGCTGCATAAGCATTACGAGACGCATCTGAAAAAGCATGTAGTTCAACATGGCTCTCATGTGTGCAACAAATCCACCTAGGAATTTCAATAAGTTGAATTTTAACTAACTCCTTTCGAAAGTTGAGCCACGATTCATTCAATTTTTCAGTTAATGGATCGTCCCAATCTAAGTGTGCTTTCCAAATTTGTTGGATTAAAATCTTTGCTACAATCACTACAGGTGAAATCCAACCCATGGGATCATATAACCTTGCGATGTTTGATAAAACTTGTCTTTTTGTGATTGGATATTTAACTTCTGGCAAGGTAACAGTGTATTCGAAATTATCTGATTCCCTATTCCATTGAACTCCAAGAACTTTGACCATGCTGTCAATTTTTATTGGTACAGCTACTTCTTTTTTATTATTGTCATCTCCGATATATTGCAACAGTTTTTTACTATTACTGCTCCATTTTTGGAGTTGAAATCCACCAGATGTCATTAAAGAGTTCATTTGGTCGTAGATAATTTTAGCTTCTTCGTTTGAGCTACATCCTGTCATGAGATCATCAATATAATAATCTGTCTTTGTAATGTCTGATGCCACAGGAAAGGTATGCTTCTCATCTTCTGCTAACCTTTGAAGTGTTTTAACAGCAAGATACGGTGCACAAGCTGTTCCGAATGTAAGTGTTAGTAATTTATAATGTTCAATAGGCATATGAGTATTTGGTCTCCAAAGAATTCGTGAAAACTTGTGTAGGCTCTATGAGCACTTGCCTATACATTTTAACGAGATCGGCAACGATGCAAATAGGATGCGTGCGCCACCTCATCAATATATGTCTCAAATCTTGTTGAATCTTTGGTCCAACCATGAGTTCATCATTAAGTGATACATCATTAATTCCCTTGCTTGACGCATTGAAAACAACGCGAACTTTTGTTGTTTCCCTATCTTCTTTCACCACAGCGTGATGTGGAAGATAAACAGCTTTAGGATTGTCCACATCAACTTTATCGACTAGAGTCATGTGGCCAAGAGTTAAATACTCCTGCAATACTTTTCTGTATTCTTCATAAAGCTTAGGATCATTCTTAAGTCTTCTTTCTAAAGCTAACAGTTTTTTCATTGCTATATCCCTTGATTTTCCATACTGACATTCTGGATCATCATTTTTAAACGGTAATGTAACAATGAACCTTCCATCTTGATTTCTAACAGTAGTATCGTTATAAAGATTTTCACAACTTTGCTCTTCTGATGAAAATGTCTTCTGAATCCTATCTGGTTCAGCCTCTAATTCCCAAAAACGTTTTAGATAATCATCTTCTTTTCTTACTTGTAAATGTAAGCCCATAATATTTTTATTACCTGAAACTGAATCGGATATTCTTCCTGATAAAACCCATCCAAAGGCCGTGTTCTGCGCAATAAGATTACCTTTGGGTTGTTTTATCATGCCTTCTAATAAAATTTCCGAATAAACTTCAGCACCGAGTAAGAGATCAATCTTACCTGGGGTTGTATAATTCGGATCTGCTAATTCCAAATTCTCGAGTTCTAGCCAATCAGGTGTATCTAATTGGTCACTAGGCAGCATAGATGTAAGTGAATTTAATAATAAAACATAAATAGAAATTTCTGGATTATGGCATGACTCTAAACATAAAGTAACTACATTTTTAATATGCATTTGACCATCTCCCAGACCTGACACAAAACCATTAATAGACGTTCGTTTAAGACCTAAAAATTGAGCAGTGGTTTCAGTAACGAACGAGGCTTGTGAACCTTGATCTAATAAAGCACGTATTAATAATCTACTCCCGTTTTTTGACTGAGCCTTAACTAAAGTTGTCGCCAGAAGAACATTATAAGATTTACCTTCACGCTTTGCAAAATTCGCCACGATTCTCGGTTCTACTGTCGATGTACTTACTGCATTTGTATTCTCAGCCCCTTCTTTATTTTCTCCTTGTATGTTGCTTTCTGTGAATCCTTCCTTCTCAAAATGTAGCATTGTATTGTGTCTTCTACCACACTTTTTGCAACATGTCGACTGTCGACACTTATTAACCACATGCGTTGGTTGCAAACAATTGAAACAAAGCCCCTTTGATAAAACAAAATCTCTTCTTTGCTGAATTGTTTGTAGCCTAAACTGTTTACAAAAATTAACATAATGATTTTCTCCACATAAAAGACATACTATATCACTCTTCTTATTTTCTGGCTGAACGGCTGTGTGAAAAGATTTAGGTACTTGTTTTCTCGGTAGTAGACTTGGCTTAAATGACTGCTTACCAGTATCAACCATCTCCAAGCTTCGAAATCTCGCTTCTAAGAAGTCTACTAATTGCGACCAAGTCGGCAATTCGTCTGTTAATGTACTTATATGATTCTCCCATAGCTTATGAGTTTCTACGTCCAGCTTTGAAACCACCAAATAAATAACGATAACATCCCACGACGTCGTCGGTATTCCCATATTATTTAAGGCCTTTAATGACGAGGTAGTAGTGTCAAGTAATTGCTTAATAGTATGTGAAGATTCATTTATTATTTGTTTTTGTGAAAACAATATTTTTAATACTGCGTTTGTATTGTAGCGTTTGTTATTGTAACGTTTCGTTAACAGTTTCCAAGCCTCTTCATAGTTCTTATCAGTAGTTGAAAAATTACGTAACAGATTTTCTGGTTCTCCCGATACACTGCTCTTTAAATAGTGTAACTTTTGAACTGGTAATAATTTTTCATTTCTATGTATTAGTGAAACAAACATATCATAGAATGTCTGCCACTCCTCATATTTACCAGTGAAGGCCGGCAATTGTATTCTTGGAAGTTTAACATCGTCACCCTTTGTGGTATTTGCTACTAATGTGGGTTTATCTAAAAATTCCTCAAACTTCTCCTTTAGTTCGGACATATGTTCTGTATACAACTCTTGAAACTGATCGTAATTATCATCCTTAAAATATGATAGAACTTCTAATTGTTCAGATGTAGCTATTTGAATTAATTCTCTATGATTATTCTTGAATTCCGTATAATAATCTTCTAAAGTCGCAATCCTTGTGGTCACATAGGATTTAGTTATCCTCACTTTTGGACTTTTCTTAAAATTCGATTGCGCCTTTTCTAATCTTAAAGACAATTCTGCTTGAGTTTTAAGTAAGTTCGCAGCCATGCTGGTTTTTATATTATTTTAAAATTCAATTCTTCAAAAAATTCAATATAATTTTAAATATTTGAATTCATTTAAAAAATTCATATGAATAAATCATAGAAAATTCCTGATGATAATTAACGAAATTGTACCTATTATCTTCTTAATTACAGAGTCCAAAGTCCATCCGGGGTTTCGGCACCATGTACATTTTTACTTTCATTTTATTCAAAAAGATTAGAAATAATAATTAATTTTCTTCTACGACATTTTTTTTGACAATATGTTCTCTTTTTTTTTTTTATTTATTTTTTCATAAAACCTCATTTAATAATATGCTAGTTATAAAATTAAACATGCTTAAATTTCCTATTTTGGATCAAAATGGAATTTTAAGAGTTGGTGGACGAATAGATCAGGCCCACGCAAGCTATGATGCGCGTCATCCAATTATTATACCTGATAAGTCTCATCTTACACGATTACTAGTATCGGATGCTCACGACAAAACTCTCCACGGTGGACCTCAGATCATGTTAAATTTCCTTCGTTCTAAATACTGGATAATACGGGCTAGACAACAAGTAAAAAAGCATTACCGGAAATGTATCACATGCTTAAGATATTCCAAGGCAGCTAGAATACAGTTGATGGGACAACTTCCAGATGCAAGGTTAAAGCCAGGTAAACCATTTACGACATCTGGCGTTGATTATGCAGGTCCGATTAATATTAAATTCTCTCCCGGACGAGGTGCAAAAACTTATAAAGGCTACATTTGCCTATTCATTTGTATGGTGACACGTGCTATCCATATCGAAGCTGTCACAGATTTAACTTCTAAAGGATTTATTGCCGCCTTTAGACGTTTTACCGCTAGACGTGGACATTGCCAAGATCTGTTTAGCGACAATGGCACAAATTTTGTTGGTGCAAACAAACAATTGCGCGAAATGTTTGACCGTGCTACGTCAAACATGCAAAACAAAATAGGCGAACTCCTAACACTGGAATCTACTAATTGGCACTTTATCCCACCGCAAGCACCCAATTTCGGAGGTATTTGGGAAGCTGGAGTTCGATGTGCTAAGAATCATTTGAAAAGGGTCATTGGTGATAGTGCTTTAACGTATGAAGAGTTAGCGACTGTCTTGTCACAAATCGAAGCATGTTTAAACTCTAGGCCAATTTCTTTAATTAGTAATGAAGCAGATGACCCTCTCCCTCTTACACCAGGTCATTTTTTAATTGGTGAACCTATTAAAAATATTATTGATGAAAGCTATGTTGATTGTAATGTTAATAAATTAGATAGATGGAAATTAATTCAAAAAATGGTTTCTGATTTTTGGCGTAGGTGGTAATATTTATTAAATCTTAATCAAAGATATAAATGGAATTCAAAATTACAAGAACCTGATGTTAATGATATTTGCATTGTTAGAGATGATAATATTCCACCTTCTAGATGGATATTAGGCAAAATTGTAAGAAAACACGTTGGACCAGATAATGTAACCCGTGTGTGTAGTAACTACTAAATGTAAGAATGGTAATTGTAAAAGACCATTAAGTAAAATTAGTATTCTTCCTAAATAAAAAGTTAAACGTTATAAGGGTGATCTGTACTACTGTAAGTTTAAGGATTTCACGTTACTTTAGTTTTATTTACATTTTATTTGTGTTTAATGTCATGGTGGGCGGTCACATTTTCTTTGTTGTATTATATTTAAGTGTTGTAGTAGATAAGTTGTGTATTGTTTCTTAAAGGACTAGTCCTTGGTGGGCGGAATGTTTAATTTTATAACTAGCATATTATTAAATGAGGTTTTATGAAAAAATAAATAAAAAAAAAAAAGAGAACATATTGTCAAAAAAAATGTCGTAGAAGAAAATTAATTATTATTTCTAATCTTTTTGAATAAAATGAAGGTAAAATTGTACAATTGATTATTAACTGACTTCCCATGATTTTTTCCCCATTAACTTTAATCGCATCTAATTTATTTCACTCCCTTCTCGCTTTTCACCTTTAACCCACTAACAGAGTATAAAACGTTATTTCAGTAGTGTTTGCGTCATTGAGTAAACACCCACACACTTCTTCTATTCTGTGAATTAGATGGATTCCGTCTCTTTGCTCAGAAGACAGGAAAATGACGAAAGTCTCGATGAAATAATGAGACTAAAACTGTCAGCATTCAATTCCCTTAGCAATAAACACCAATATAATCAATAAATACATCCAACAGTAGTATGAACAAAAGGTATGCATCATAAGATGCCAGCTCACATTATTAAACTGTAGGCATATTCTGATTTTTTCAATTCATACACACATGATGACAAAAACACGAGCCCTAATTGTTGAGCAATATATATGAAAGTTTCTACGAAGGGTTTATATTGTTTACTAGCTGTTTTGTGCAACGAAACTTGCGGCCAGATTGAAAAATTATAATATTTTCAATTCGACGTCAATATAAAAGATTGATATTGCAGAGGTACTCGTAGGAGGTTAAACTTGTTGTTTGTCTGTACGGAATATGGTTCCTCAAACACCTAGGATTTAATAATAACTAAAAATATTTATTAAATCTATATACATATAATAAAAGAGTAGGATAAAATTACGCTTCACTAAATATTTTTACCAGAAATTAAGAGGGGTGATAAAAGAAGGGTAGCAGAATGCATAAATGCAATTTTTAAGATTCTTGTCTGTCTGTCTGTCTGTCCGTCTGTCTGTCTGTCTGTCTGTTTGTTCACGCTAATCTCCGAAGATACTGAACCGATTTTCGCGTAATTTATACAAATACATTAAGCAAAGTCCAGGGCAACATATAGGCGTTGTTTCATCGAAATCGGTTGTCGGAAAAAAAAATTATCATCATTTAAATATTATTTTAAAGGCACCATTTCAACAAATTGCAATGAAAACTGACTCGCGTTGAATTTTTTCGAATTGTCAGATGTCAATCACAGTTTGATATGTAAATGAAATAGTTTGATAATTTCGCCATTTTCGATATGTGTTCGTGGCATAGTGGATATACGGTCGTACTACGTAATTTCAGATGCGAGTTCGAATCATCACTAAGGGTATTATTTTTTTGTATTTATTTTTTTATATTTTTAAAAGAACTAATATTGAAAATAGAAAATGTATTATTGAACTATTCTATTATATAAAAATGTATTTCTTATGAGATAGTTTATTTCGCATTTTCATCTATCCTTTCCTTTCCAAGGGATTTAAACAAAAATATCTGAAATTAAAAGTGATCAATTAAATGAAATAAATATAGAGGTGGATGTAGTATCTTCCACACTAATTAAATTTATAAAAAAATAAGTATATGGCCAACATGGCCATACTATTTTTTTTATTCATTTTACGTTGCATTTCTCCATACCTTCATTTTATTCGTATTTAGACATTTTCTTGGCGTTTTTTTCCATGTGTCGCAAGTATTTTCAAACCCCCGTACAATTTTCGTGCATATATTTAAGACGGAAAATGCATTGAATCCAATCTTCGACTGAACTCTGATTAGTGGAAAAAAGACCGTCAATGACTACTCTGATAGCTCTTTCCGAAAAGCAATCACCAAGTAAAGAGGATGGAGGATATATAATATGAAGAAAGCTTGCTCAATAGTTCAGCATAAAGTGATCCCCACGCGAACGAAGTCGCGGGCATCAGCTAGTATATAATAATTATAATTAAAATTATAAACCGACGTAGGTACATTAGTAATAACTTCCGGTCTAAGTTTTAATTTTAAGAATTATAATTGAATACTGTATAACGGATTAAAACGCGATTTATTATTTATATTGTTTAAATTATTTATCCCGACGTTTCGGATACTTTTCAGCAATCGTGGTCACGAGGAGACAGTGTCTATTTAAAAGAAGACAATATAAAGTATCTTATTTAAAAGAATTATAATTGGTCATTCATAATTCTTATGATGCATCGCTACGTACTAAAAAACCACAACACTACGTTTCAACCACAATTTTATATTAATGAATGAAATAACAGCAACATATGAAAGAAATAGTAAATCCAACATATGAAAGAAATAGTAAATCCAACATATGAAAGAAGTAGTTGTACTTTTCCTGTGTGTCACTATGTTTGTATATTTCTGTATTTTTAGTGCAATAAAGTTTTAAATAAATAAATAAATCCTACCATCAATATAAAGGCAAAGTAAGTTGGTTCAACACTTCCAGGGATTGACAACCATTTTTAGCGACATACTCAGCAGTAAACACGAGAAGTAGAAAGCATCTGATTCGTAGCAGACATGTGCTATGGAGGCGAAAGCATATCACAAGGCGCAAGGAGTCTTATTATTTCGATACTATCCACACAGTAGAAAGGATAATGGAAGCAAAGTACATAACCTATTGCTCTTCTTCAGTGAGTCATCAGTTAGTCGTTAAATACGCACGTATTAATGGAGCAAGGGGGAAAATGATAAACGTGGTATAACAGGTTAATTCGTCATGTTGTTCAATGAAATATAAGTTTAAATTGTTTATTTGCTATTTTGGTATATGATCTTTTAATTTTAATAATATTAGCCCTTAAGGTTGCACAAGTCGCGGGCTCGAACTCACTGGTGGGCGAGGCCAAAAAGCATGCTGTTCTCCCGCACCGCACCGGGGCAGTAATTATTAAGTGAGATGCACGATAATTCATAGTAAAAGGGGCGGCTAAAAAAATACGAAAAAGCCTTTGGAAAATCGAGTTTTTATGAAAAAACCACTGCATAAATCAATTACAAATAAAAGTTATTGTATTCTTTGATAATCGTGCTTTGTCGGTACCGACTTTGTTTTGCCTACTAATTTAAGCCCAAAGTTGTGTTAAAAAATGGCAATAAAAACGAATCTTTGGTAGCTCGTAACTTTTTAATGGTTTTTTATTTTACCATTCTGTTTCCGCACAGACAAAATTAATAATGAGACAAAACGATATCATGTTTAACTTTGCATGTACGGTGCTAAATAGTGGAGTAATACCCCCCCGAAATTTCTATGGAAAAAATGTCGACTAGTGTCACCTTAAATTAGCCCTTGTCATTACATCAGTAGGTAGTTCTAGTAGGTACAATAAATTTATTTAGTTAGTGTGACGATGCAGTTGTCTGACTCATAACTCCACAGATAACCAGACTTTTTTTTATTTTAGATATCGACAGACGAGCCTGAAGTTCACTTGATGGTAGATGATATCTCAGCCACAGAATATCAGTCAATGATGCGTTGTCGACCTACTTTTTACTTCGAGCATTCTCAAATCCATAGACTAAAATCGAAACGCGTAATATGCACTTCACGGTTTTTCCATCTACGAACCACTACCGGTCGGTATTTCGATATTCCTCCCACCCATTAAGAAGTTACCCGAAGTTACCAGACGTGGAAAGATATGCTTACAGAAAATTATGTGTTCATGACTTCTTAGTCATCCCGGTGGGATTCGAACCCACGACCCATCGATGCGCGCAACAGGTGTTCTACCGAACGCGCCAACGAGCCCGTCTAGACTTGCTATTCTTCGAGTAACTCAAGCTCCAGCGAGTTACACTTTGGTAACACTAACTTTTCTCATGCATCACTAGAATTACCCAAGGTTGAACAGTTCTTATGTGAAAAACGATATTCGCTAAGCAAAATCAGCCTGTCGGCCACCTCCCCTTCAATTTAAGCGAATTCAAGGCTGGCTCGAATCGTCAACACCAGCTATCACCAGTTTGACGGAAGGTCACGCATGAATCAAACGGTAACTCATTGATAATTTCCTGGTACAGGTCAAAAATTCTGCAGCTTTGATCATCAGAAATGCACGCAAGGAATTCAAAACTAATAAGATTAGGTCCAACTCTAATTTAATTAAGAAAATTGCGATGTATGTGTACGCAAGAACTATCAAGGTTTGATAATTCAATAATTACCTCGATATTAGTTCAGTTAGTTTTAATTAATTAGTTCATAATCGCCAATGCGTCTTGTGTGCCGGATTACTAAAAAATCTACTTCACTTTAAGTTGTACCATGCGGTTATTAAAACATTTATAATACTGTATTAATGCGCTCCGATTCAGAATAGGACAGTCAATATCACATTTGCACCCGTGTCTCGCGCTCCTCCTCATCAACTCGGTGTTTTATTATAACATAAAATACGCTCTCCTACTTTTTAGTCTAACTCTTCATTAGATAAATCCCGCAGCTACCCCTTAGAAATGAATTATCATTTAGAACTTACGGTTCCTGCCTTGTGCAGACATTAGGCCCTTCCAGCAGAGCATTGGTGCCTGCCACCAGCACCAAAAGAGCGTACTTGTACATGGTAACAGGTATCACGCGCTCCGAAACTCCATAACAAATGTATTGTGTACTGCGTCAGCGATTGTTATTGCGATTGGCGTCGGAGTGTAATCTGTAACAATTTTAGTGCAATTAAGATTTTATTCTAAGCCTGTTACGTAGATAAGTCTGGGATTATTATTCCCTGGTATAGCAAGAAGTAGGAACAATAAGTACTCATTGAAACTTCCTTAATTGAGATGGATTGAGGGGTTACCGCTAGCTTTTAGCAAAACGGGTGGAAAGAATATCAAAATTCGTTATTTTTGTCTCCCTTAACCAATTCTCGAACTATCATTAGAACTATGGAACTTTTTAGAATGATAATCCAAGACGCGATTCAAGTGGGAACTTAGAACTAACAAAATATGATTTATAAAACGAAATAGATAACGAGAAGTAAAGCACTCGAAACATCAAGATAAACAATAATGTTAGGTGAATAGGTTAACGATATTTATCGTTTTCAATAGAAATTACATTTCACTTAATGAGTATTACCTAATTACAATAAAAAAAGAAGCAAAAAGTCATATTCATAAAAAATAATATGATAGATAAATCGCCTTAAAGTACCAACTATAATATCCTTCTAAAGGTGACCCGCATAAACTAAATTGGTAATTATAAAAATAATGAGCTTTTGTGAAGACAATTTGACAAACATTACAAATTAAGTATGTTAGTTATCGATCACTAAACGAAGATCGAATCTATCATGAACAAGGCGATTTAAATGAATTTCCAAGTTCTAGCTACAAGTTAATCGCAGAATTACCTAAGAATAGTCATTTTAGATATTGAGGTATTTAAGTTTAAGTGACATCATCAATTGCGGGCCTATATAATAAATTTAAATATAGGTAGGTTACGCACGAATTGTCACCCGAAAAGGTGTCTAGAAACTTAGGACGATCAGCCTTAACTCTGAATACAAATGAATCGATTATTCAACGATACCTAAATTAAAAATGCACTGTCAACAAACGACGCTAAACCGATCATATAACAATTTGTTTACTTTACTGTAGAACTTTGATTACCCGAACCCTCAATTATCCGAACGATGTCTTAGTTTATTCGAACGCTCAATATTTGTTGGCGTGAAAGATACATTTTTGTTCGCCGCCAGCTCCGTGAGTAACAATGTATTGTTGCGAAAATCGCGGACATGCAACGGCACATATCGAACGAATAGAGAAATATCTTTTTTACAGTGCAAGTAATATGTGCATGCTAGTCCTGGCGTTACTTTACATGTAAATGTTCTTAGTATGATAATTTAATCACTTAAAAAATCAGTATTATTTATGAAATAGATCCCGACGAGCGTAAGTGCGGCGCTACGAATGGCTGGGAGAAGGTGGGTGTTCGTGAGATCACTGAGACCGAAGATAGGTAGTAAAATGTTAACCCTTCTTTGCATGATTTTTGTCTACTTTTGTGAAATAAATCCGGGTGATGTAATCCATGCTTTAGAGTTTAGATTAAAGAAAAAAAATAAAAAAAGTATACTAGGATTATTAATAAATAATATGAAATAAGTAAAAAATCATACTGGAAATTTCCACCATATTCCAAGAAGTTATGATAGCTGATAGATTGACAAATGCAGGTCTTTATGACTCTACATAAACAACTACATATATATGCCAGTGCACAGCGCGGTGGCTGACAATAGACATAATATTTAATTGGCCGGCGATAAAATGTTATCATGTCTGTTATCATATAACAGATGAAATTTAATATAAAAGGATTCTTGTTAACGTATTCATTTATGCCATAATATTTGGCTTCAACTTCCAAGAAAAGGTCAACAATTTGCAATGTTTTGTTTTCCGTGTGCCTTATGTAAAACATCGAAAGGACACGTAATGTCTCTAAATAGTTAGGTGATTATCTAATTAGCTAATTTTACTATTGAATAACAATTAAGGGAAAAAAAAATTATAATCTTAATACCATTTCCGGACAGTATTTATTTAATTGTATATATTCTAATCTTCACTTAATCCAAAAGTAGGTATCCCTTTCGATGCTATTTAATGCTCTAAAAATTACTGCATAAGAAATCCTAGACTGAATAGAGCCATATTACTCGCGCTAAGTTGGCATTATAGTTTTATAATATTGATTAAACCAGTGGAATTCTCCCTCGGCTACAATTGTCTCTTCAGGTTTCAATCTCGGTTAATTTAATTACGTAGACTAAGCTCTTTTTAAAGCCGATATAGACAAGTGTACTCTATCTTAGATCGTTCTTCGATCACTAGTTACTTTACAAAGTTGGAAAAATTGAAAGAGAATACAGGAATAAATCTGAAAATTCCACGGGTCGTACGGTAGAACACCTACCTGGCGTATTGATTGGTCGTGGCTTTGAATCCCACCGGGATAACATGTTTATAATTTTCTGTCATGTCTTCCCCATGTCTGGTAAGTTCGAGCATTGATCGGGTGGGAGGAATATCGAAAATCCAACTGGGTAATGAACCAGCGTTCATAGATGGAAATGCCGTGAAGTGCATATTGCGCGTTTCGGTTTCAGTCTATGGATTTCCGAATGCTCGAAGTAAAAATAGGTCGACAGCGCATCATTGACTGATGTTCAGTGGCTTAGGTATCACCTACCATTAAGTGAACTTCATGCTCGTCTGACATAAAAAAAACACCTATTTTACCCAATAACTCATTGGAACGCTTGTCAATAACTAAAATTCCAGTTCGAGTTGTGCATACATTACCATTGACCGACTGACATTATTTATAGCGCCGCGAACGGTACCTTGGTACACTTTTCATTTGAGTTAGATTAACAATTTTACTTTCTTCGTTGCTAATCCGTAATAATATGACAGTCGCGTCGTTATACTAACACCCGAATTAAAACCTTAAAAAACGGATTTAATAAAAGATTAATATTATAGTGTTGCAACCTTTTTTCTTAGATCTACACAAAAGTCATATCGCTGTTTTCAGCTCCCGTAAATCCTGAACATTTATTAGGTTCCGCCACTAATTTTACTTATTCTGTAAGGAAAATCTGAACAAATCTACTAGCTATGCGATAGAGTTATTGCCAGCTCCGAAAGCACCTTTTACAATAAACATTTTAAATAAAACACTGTATATCGGATTAAAACGCGATTTATTATTTATATTGTTTAAATTATTTATCCCGACGTTTCAGATGCTTTTCAGCAACCGTGGTCACACAGGATCGCGTTTTAATCCGGTATACAATATTTTATTTAAATGTGTGAATGTGATACTCGCGTTAATAAAAGACAATATTATAAACATTTTAATCAAAATTCGGAGGCATGTAGCCTGTTAAGAGAAGAATGTTTGAAAATTCATATCTTCCGTTATTTTAAGGGTAAATACATACAATTTTTCCACCGGGTTTAGAGACAGCACCTTGGGGCAACAAATTATTTTCCAAATAAAATTTTTAAGAACAACATAATCATGTTTGTACAGAGTAGGTAAAGGTAGAACAGCGAAAAAATATCAAAGGAAAATTTATTTACTAGTGTTTACTCGTCGGAAGTTGAAAGATTTTTTCCGAAGTCCCTATTGTAGGGGGTAGGGGCCCCGGAGGCTCTCCACTAATCCTGTTTCCAACGCAAATGAATAATGAAAATCACACCCATTCTAGAAAAAAATATGAGAAATGTCGATTCATGATATAAATTTTTAAAATTGAAAAGGATTAAATATGGAAAAATCAACAAGTCTACAAAATTATATAATTTCTGTTAATTTATTGTTTCATAACCAAAAATACGTAAAACGACAGCCAATAACTACACATTGCATTCATGACAAATTCATACGATGGACTTCGCACATTGGCATCTGATAATAAGCACAACAAAACAATGCTTACGAACCAACATTTATTTTGCTTTAAAAATTGAAACCCTACAGATAAGTTTCTTTCGTTCATAGGAAGTATGTAAAAAAATATTAAATGTCTAACAGGAAACTAAATATATACATGAGAATAAAACATAGGTGCTTGATGCATCTGAGAAATTGTGACTTTTCTATAAGTGAAATTGTTTTTCGATTTTACGTTTGTTCTAGCATTCAAATACATTGAATGAAATTGAAACAAACAGCAGTTCATTATGGCCAGACAGCAAAAATATTTTCTATACTAAACTGAAAACTATAAACACGTCAGACCCAGGATTCGAACCCGCGACCCATTGCAACATGAGATACGTGTACCACCCAACGCACCAGCAAGCCCGTGCAAATATTTAAACGTACTTGAATTACAAGCGTAAGTAGCACATGACATCAGTGTACGTACGAGTAGGTTTGATAATCGAAATGAATATCAAATTACGATCACATTGCATTTACTAATACATTATCTATTATATACTAATATTATAAAGCTGAAGAGTTTGTTTGTTGGAACGCGCTAATTTCAGGAACTACTGGTTCGAATTGAAAAATTATTTTTGTGTTGGATAGTCCAATTATCGAGGAAGGCTTTAGGCTATATAACATTACGCTGCGACCAATAGGAGCGAAGCATCAGTGAAAAATGTTGCAAAAACGGGTAAAATTATCCATATAAAACTACTCGACCGATTTTATTATCATGATCTGATACATTGCACCCGTACGAAGCCGGGGCGGATTGCTAGTTTAATATAAAGTACGTGCTAATACATCAAATATTTACTAAGTGAAGCATGGTACGTGGTTGAAACAATATAAAAATTAAAATTATTATCGTCCAATTATCAACTACTGCTCTTTTACGAGTACACTTCCTGACTGACCGACATTTGGTGGAGCTAGAAATATATTTTGCACGGAATTTACTTACAGTTATAATCAAATAAGAGTACTACAAACGATTTTTGACTTTTATTAACGCGAGTATCACACATTTAAATAAAATACTTCATACAGGATTAAATAAAATAATAAATAGCATTTTAATAAGTATTTTATTTAAACGATTTTCCGTCCGTAAAAGGGGTTAAAAGATTATCGAAAACACGACTAGTTAATATTGAGAGAAAGTATATAAACTCGCAGTTAGCATACATCAGCTGTCTACGACTGTGCACAAATCTTTTATTTCTATAAGCAATTTTCCACCTTTGAAAAATGCAATACAAGTAATTGGGACTTCCTTAAAGTGTGTAAAGTCCGCAATAAAAAAAAATATATATACATAATATATAAATATGAAATTGCTTAACTCCAACGGCGCTTGACCGATCACCATGAAAATTGGCACGTATATTTTTTCATGGAGTTTTTATGCTATCATCGGATAAGTTGTAACTCACTGCCAAAATAACATACCTATTTCGGAGTCGAGTCAGAATCAGGACATAATACTTTTATCTTGATTCTTCTTTAATCCGTTGAACTTCCTCTATAATAACCATACAAAAATGTTCTACATAAGCGAATAAAATAGCATAATATGAGAATAATATATTATAGAGGTTGTTTGTTTGTTACGATTTAACCCAAAAACTATTCGACCGATTTTTATTTTTTTTATTTATCAAGAATGTTACGTGTTGTTTAGAACATGCAAGTCATTTATTTCTTCAATTTAATTGTATGCAATAGGCAAGAAACTTGCATTGTGTAAATAAAAATGTATTTTTTTTTTGTGTATAGTACCTATGGTATTCAAAAAACATTTACTCATTTAGGTAACACAGGTCTGGGCCTTACTACATACCATTTTCTGAGAACATTTTACCATAGTATATTTCATGTATATTTTACAGCATCAGAAAGTAGAGTTTTCAACGAACAAAAAGCCCAATGACGTTTTTTAAAAAAGCTGATATTTTGACGCGAGAATATTCGATTGAAAATTAGGGTGCTATTAAGTCAAAATGAGGTGAAAAAATAAATATATCAAATCAAATAAATTACAGTGTATTTGGGACATAAAAACGGTTAGTTTTCACCAAATTTCGTGGAAAAAAAATTGTTTTGTAAAAGATAAAAATAAAAAACCAAAATCTTGGTTATTTAAATTTTTCACATCAATTTTGAGGTTATGTGAAAAAAGTGTGAATATAAAAGTTGTTAGACCTTTTTATTACCTACAACTTTGCCATTTGACGTTTTTCCATAGGACTTGTAGTTTAGCCGGAAAATGAGATAAACCGTTTTTTAACAAATTATCGACACTGATCTTAATTATCAAAACAAAATACGAAGTTTCGGCTGACGGTACATTTTCCTATAACGAATCTGATGTTCGATCCGTATTTCGACAATTAGACATTATGTCTTTCGTTTGACATTACTACGATCGTAATTATATTGAATTGAAAATGTTTTCTTAATAAGTTAAAATACGAAGTTGTTGTTCTTTCGTTTCGTTCCGTTCGTTGCGTTCGATTTTCGTAATAGACTTACTTCATTTATTGCTTCTATTAAACTATATCGACTTGTCCGTAGAACAACGTCACATCTGCAAGACGCTCTATTTTACATTTGACCTTATTTTTTGGTGAAATTTACTTTAAGAACCATTATTTGACTGTTATCGTGTTGTGTGTTTTGAAATTTTGATTTTACTAGTAAATTATATCGGTCAGTTTAGTAGTACAAATACAAAAAGGGGACTTGGTATCATAATCATATCCGACTTTGTTCTACGGATACGTCGATATGTAACAGGCAAAAAAACTTGCATCGTGTAAATGGGCCTTAACTCGAGAATATTTTGAAACGCCAAAGATAGGAAGATTCGATAGTTATAAGCTAGGTACGTCTTTTTGTCTTGTTATGCTTAGCAAACAAAGTCGCGACGAACTAGTTTAGTATCAATACAATATCATTCCCACAGATAATACATAACATTTAACTGATTGCGTTACACAATGAGATAAAAATGCAGAATAATTACAGAACAGATGGTAATATAATTTTAAGACATTCATCTAACGATTATGACTCTTATGATATACCACTTAAAGAATAATTTCTGGTTTAGTGTTTTTAATACTTGAGATCTGAATGAGTGGGAGTAGGTACCTATAAATAAAATATATTATAGACTAAAGCTACGTCGACTGCTGTGGTTGCGATTTTGTTAGGCACATTCCGAACGGTGCTTCGTTTAGCCTAGTTCCGTAGCTTTGTTTCAATGAATTAAATACTATTTCTCGGAATAATAGAATCATCTTAATTGTACCATTTAAGTAATATAATTTTCAAATTCGGTGAATTAAAATCGTATGGGCGCAAAACGAATCCTAAAAATTAATCTTCCAATCTATCTATATATACTCAAAAACTACTCGACCTATTTTAAAAGTACATACATACAATACGCCTCTTTCCAATTGGGGTAAGCAGATCAAGAATTCCATATGTTCTGATCCTTGCATACCACTTTCGCTTCTTCCACTTTCATCAATACTATCATACACACTCGTCGGTTTCGAGTACTTTTAAAGACCGTCCCCTATTAGATCGAGGTACATTCGCCTAGGTACATTCTCCTGAGTCTTCTGCTCACCTAATTTACTTTCGTTTTCCTAATATACTCCATCCTCTCTACGTACCCAAATCATCTCATCATGCCTTTTTCATTAAAAAACGCTTGTTAAATAATAAGATGGCGGGTGTACTCGTTAAACCCTACCGACGCGACACGTTATACCCTAATGGCCTCGTGTCAACCATTGGGCGGTCCGGGAAGGATAATTATTCTTATTATTGACCCCAAACCCCAACTTATAGTTATAAAAACTTAACTAGTTTAATAGAAATCGGATGTCAAAAATAAAGTTATCGTCGTATAATTTTTTTAGCGTGAAAATTAAAATATTTATTGAATACGTATTAATAATAATAAATCGCATTTAAATCCATAAAAATATTTTGCTTTAAAGTAATGACTTATTGGTCTAACAGTGTAAAACTATGTTTACTAAAAAATAATTTATTCATCAAATAAAAGCCTATTGGCCAAGCACCAATTTGTTTCGTTTAAGCCAAGCCAACGTACAATATTATCAAAATAGCGAGCGTTGGACTGCAAGTGAAACAATTGTGATGGTTATTAGTTAAACAGGTCAGTGTGGCGTGGATATGTCACTGAATAAACATGCAAACTAAACTTATATAAACATAAACTGTAAACAGTGAGATAAAGAGTTATTCTTTGTTTATTACATGATTCACACTACATCGGTATTCAAGCCTAACTATTTTATAAAGAGAATTGCATTATGATAACAAAACAATAGAGACACTTATTTTCTGAAGGTAAATACTAGACATGTGCCGAATGTGGTTTGAACCGAATACGAAGTTCGGTAAAAAATCAAAATTCGGCCGAAATTCGGTTATTTCCACAAAGCTTTCTACTAAAACTAATAAAAAACTAAATAGACGCTTTCTTTGCATCTATCTAGACATAGGATCCTTATGATTGGTAGGCTTAATATATTTTGAGGCTTTAGACAGCATTTTGTCGCAACCGGAGCTACGACAGTTTTTCTACCAGAACTTTTTTGCTTAAAGACGTGGCTGCTAGGATTTGTATTGAGGTAGGATAACGTGCACGATGAGGGAATAGTATAGGATAATTATGACTTGAGTGGAACCGAAACACGAATTAATTATCTAATAGGTAATGTAATGACAATGTTCTAATTTTCAGTAGTACGTAAATTATATGTGGTCAGGTGGCAGAGGTAGCTAGCTAGCTAGATTCCATGTAAGATTCTTTGTAGATGTGATCTTTTAATTTTTTGAAATAGTACTGGGAATTCAACTCTCGATACTTGTATTATGGACGACTGAGGCTCAAGCTTACGAGGAAGTATTTGTATCGTTACCAGTCATTTGTGTGTGCGGAATACTGAAACGATAATCAAAACTTGAGGGCTTCTTAAAATGTCTTTCATTTTACCTTCGTAATGAAAGGGTTAGATATACTTTTAAGTACACCTCAATGTTGATTAGCGTTCGAGAATTCGGCCATTAAACCTATCAACACCCATTTTCCTTAGTATTTTTAATAGTGGTACGCGACAGATGTAAATATGTAGCAGAAAATATACCGCATTCAGCTAATGAAATTGAAGGGATAATATTTATATCCAAGTTCCTGAAGCAAATCACTATCTCACGCCAATATTTACTAACATATAAATTATTGATGATGGCAAGTGGAAAAATAAAAGCGCAGACAATACGTTGGAAACCGACACGGTCATCCCGGATGTTGATACGATAAGCGACCAATTACCAGGAAAGAAAGTAATGTTTACAGTGTGCCAGCTTTGAGTGATAATAATACATTCTATGGTTAGGTTGCTTAATGGGTAGTATATATAAGCCATAAACACATCATAGCAAGCATCTTGTCGAATTAATAATAGATTTTCTTCAATCTAAAGTACCTGATCCGATATTCAAATATTCGTGTATACCCTATTCAATAACGACAACATCGCATCTGAGAAATTTAATTCACGGCTGTCCATGGGTGATGGTGATTACTTACCATCATGTTTCTGCTCGATTGTCTGCTCGTTAATAAAAAAAACATGCTAATTACCCATTATAAAGGCGCCAATGTAGAGACACATGAGGCAAATGCCAGCTCACAGATACATTTACATGGGTTAGGCTGAAAGGCGTGTTGGTTTCCGAACCGGGATTTTTTCCCAAGTTTTGTCACTTCAGGCATTTAACCGACGCGACGTGAGGAATAGAAAATCCGACCACCACCATGATGAAAAACTACAAAAAGAAAAAACCTTGAAGTGTCATTAGGGTGTTCCAGTTTTTTGATTTGTGAAAATTAATAATTTTCGAAGGAGTTAAAATATATAAATTATAGACATTTTTTATAACCAGTAGGCAGACGGACGGAAAGCTATCTATCACCTTTCGCGCCAATTTTATCCAGTCAACAACATGTGTTTTGACATTAGAGCAAAAGCAGAAAGCTTTGAAATTAACCTGTTTCTTGAATGGGAACTGAAAAGACAGATGTACCGCGTAAGCTTACTAATTGGATCTATTTCTTTGATAAAGTAAAACTGTAATCTATAAAAAACAGAAGCCACAATCAATTACAGTTTTCCCAATAAATTTTAATCTCTACCTAACAAGCTAACTTCTCAAGCCGTTCCACATACAGAATGGATATTTTGAAATACTAAGTGTGTATGTACTAAGATTTTCATATCTACTTAAACAAATGGAAAAGGTTAATGTAGAACACTTGACCTATATGTTTTTTCTGCTAATACTTTTAATCTTGTTTGAAGAGAATCAAACCTTAATAGGTGTATTTAACCTAAATACAAAGCATGTAGAAGTCTTCTATTTAGATAATAATACTATACATTATTTTAATATTGTCATTTATTAATGTGAATATCACACATTTAAATAAAATAACTTACCAGATTAACAGAGTATGCTTACTGAAAAGCTCAAAAATTGGCATAAATAATATAATGAAATCTTATTTCCTTTAAACGCATTTTAACATTTTTCGATCCATTTTAAAAATATAGAAGTTATTAATAACAAGTATGCCTCAGCAGGAGTCAAAAAAGTTCAGAACTATGTCACTATAAATAATTAAATGTACCAGTTATTTTTATCCAGTGCCATATTTGTCTAGCATATGTGGAATCTGACAACATATTACTCACTTTTAAGTTACACATATGTTAATAATTCATGAATGGTGATTTTAGCATTATATGTATGTACATGACTCATACTATGTAGTGACCTATACTCTTAATATTTGCGGTAATAATTCATTTTGCAGGGTAAACAATAATTTGGGAAATACCTATAGTTAAACAATGTTTGTTAAACAATAAGTACCTACTTTATAACCCAAAATAACTCTAATTGTAAATACACAAAAAAATTGTTTCGAAGTCAACTTTAGTTTAAAAGGCATTTTGACTTGTTTATATTGATTTAAACATATGCCAATGATCAAAGAGATGGTACAAACTCAGAAGTGTAGCCTCGTAGCTTACCCTTGATGGGCCCTGTATCAAAATTTCTTCCTATATGCAACAAAGCCCTAATGGAAGGTAAATTTTTGCTTTCATGAGTTTGGGCCCCGTATCTTTTATTTGACTGATTCGGCAGTAGCTACTACCTGTATCTACAAAGCTTCAATTGTGAGGTATGATTGTGTTCTTTTTATATTAATATTTTATACATGAAGATCATGCAATATTATGTTTAATGATCCATGTGTATATCATTATGCATATGTTATACAATCAAACCACATAAATATTAGCTAGGGTCAATATATAAGAATGTATAATTTTCATTTCAAACAATAATTTTTGACTTAAGTTTAGGGAAAGTAAATAATAATCTTTAAATAATCAGTAAACATACTTCCATCTATTGAACAACACTCACCCGGATATAAAATAATAAATTAGATGATTGTTTTAAGATCCTCAGTGATTCACTTCATAATCACATAGGAATCCAAATCAACTTGTAGGTCAACACAAAACAAGCTCTGTCTGTTAAAAAAACGCTGTAGTCAAGACTTTAACGTTACACTTACACTTACACACACAAATAAAAATAGGCTCATCAAGCTTTTCCTTATTTACAAGCTCAAATTAATCAAATTTTATTGTTTTTGTTATACACGCCACAAAACCACAAATCACAATAATTATTAGAGGAGATTACCTATGTACTAATGTCAATTGGCATTATTGGAATAAGGATGACAAATGACAAAAAATCTTTTTAAAAAAAAGATGACAATTGACAGGCAGTGGTCTCGATTCTCGAAAGTCAATTCGAAGTCGAATATAATATGTAAAATCGGTATGTTCGACCATAAATCGATAAATGAATAAAAAAAATAATAAAGTTGATCAAATCTCTGTATTTTAAACTAGGAATGTTTTTACTCACTAATGTTACTATTAAAACTACCGGGTTTAAGCCAAGTCTTATATTGGGGCACTGTTTTTCACTTATTCATTTTCATTTTTCACCAATTCCACCACTGTGACTGGAAGACAAACGACAGATATCAAAAATGTTACGCCACTCTCTCATGATGTACATCGTTTTAAAAAAATAAACGAGTAGGTACAATACATACTAGCCGTTCTTTTCAAGATAGCCGTTACCTCCCGCCCTGCTTTCTCATACCGCTCCTCAAATGTCACCCAGTTAGTACGGATAGCAACGCTGCCGTGTTTCGATTTTGTTTTTAATATTTTTATTTTTAATTGTCTTTTCCTATTATATCTAGTACCGTTACAAGAACATTATAACGGACGACGGCGGCATTCTCGAAGTGAACAGTAGCACATATCCAACGCGCTGTCTTTGAAAATTGACATTAAGTTGTGAAGTGTCAACCATCAAAGTGTAAAAAATCCGATTTTAATTTTTATCCGAATCGTCAGAACTATGGAGGGTAGAGATAAGGAGTAATTTGAAATTAGTAATAGTATTACTAATTTCTCAGTATATTAGAAGTGTCCATAAAGTCATGTGATATTATGGTGGCGCTGCTGTAAGCTGACGACTGCATTTGAAAGAAAGTGCCTAAAACTGTTAGAGTAGGACAGAATGAAACGATGTAAGATATATTATATCCGGTCCGTAACTGGATATCAGATATTCTCCTTGTCTCTACCCTCCATAACCGACAACCGTTATATAGAATGTACTCTGTGGTTGAGAGCACAGAGTACATTATATATGTTGATAAATGATAGTACTATATTAATAATATACAGGGAAATCCGATTTCTTTGCGACTTGCGTTCAGTGTGGTCAACGTAGGCGATTTATCGCCATTTAGGCTACTCAGGACTAGAATCGGCGATGAAAAAATCTGAAAGGCGACTGGTCGCCTATTAGGCTACTTCGGGGGCTTCATGAATCGCAAATGAACTAGTTTTAATAAAAGAAATTAGTGCAATGTACCTATATTGCTGTTAGTGACTACTGAAATTATCTATATTATACTGACTAAATAGTTCGGGAAAATGTTTTGTGCCTTTCGTTTCGTTCACTTTGTTCTTCAACAATTAAGTATTAAGTATAAATAAAGTTAAAATTAAATATACACTACATTTTTTATATTTCGGCTCCTTTTTAGGATACAGATCCTGAAATTCGGCTACATTAGGCTACTTAGGCTGTGAAAAATGGCGATATCAGTCCCATTGTCGTTGGCAACACTGCTTGCGTTACAAAATCAAAAAATGTAAAAGCCAAAAGGTACAAATAATAAACCATAATTAGGAATCTTTATAAAAAAGTATATGGTTAATCTAAGCTTACGAAAATATTTTATATAATAACATGGAAAATCTAAGACAAACAGTATGTACTGAATAGTTTGTGGTGATACGACTAAAAATCTTATGCATAATCAATATTATTAGTAATTTAACTATGGTTTAGGTGCTACAGACTTTTAAAAGACTACATCGGACTCGCCTGGATGTGTTCAATGGAGACCAGACAGCACTGACTGCTGCTAGGCTAAAAATCAATGAGGAATTCAAAAAGAATAGGGCAGTCACAGATATAGAAGCAATAAGAGCAGTAAGTAACAAATTAATTCAACAGACATGTACGCATAATCAAAAAATACCTGGAAGTCATAGAATTTGTGAGTTAGTAATGTGTTTGTACACAAGTTGCATGGTTGTCCATGCATATCATAAACAGGCTATCACCCATTTTTTGATAACTCCTCTAACATCAAATGTTATTTCAGATGGTAAAGTTCGGTAAAGAAATTGAAACAGAACTGAGAACCCAAATTATTCAAGCTAAAGAAGTGAAGCCTGGTGTATATGGTAAGTGAAAATATGTTTCTTTTCAAATGTAGCTTTTTCCATTACAGCTCCAAATGCAATCCAAACAAAGCTGAATTTCAATATTGATGTGTCTAAACTTGTATAAACAAAAATGTTTATTAAAATTCTTATAATAATTCTATGCTTCTACTGATAGTGGCACTCAGTATTTAGAAAACATATTACATCGACTTGTCCGTAGAACAACGTTACATCTGCAAGATGCTCTATTTTACATTTGACCTTATTTTTTGGTGAAATTAAAGTTAATTAACCATTATTTGACTGTTATCTTCGAAAACAAGTTGTGTGTTTTAAGATTTTGATTTTACTAGTAAATTATATCAGTCAGTTTAGTCGTACAAATACAAAAAGGGGACTTGGTATCATAATCATATCCGACTTTGTTCTACGGATACGTCGAAATATGAATGTATGTTATATAAAAATATTACTATAAAAAAGGTTGGACTGGATTTTACATCATAGCATAAATATATTCTGTTTTTAATCTACACTAATTCGACTTTTTGAAGGGCTGGTTGGCGCGTTTGGTAGAACACCTACCTTGCGCTCCGAAGGGTTGCGGGTTCGAATCCTGGGGGGACGACATGTTTATAATTTTCTGTAAATATGTCTTTCCCACGACTGCTTACTTCAGGCATTAAACGGGTGAAAGGAAAAGGTAATATCGAAATTCCGACCCGGTACCGAACCACCGTTCATAAGACACACCATTGCGTCTTTTGATCTATCTATAGATTTCCTATCGCTTAAAGTAAAAAGCAGGACAGCAAATCATTGACTGATGTTCTGTGACTGGGGAATATAACAAAAAATATATCTTTTCAGAGGCAAGAATCACTGAAGATACTGTAAAATTGGATAATGTGCCTTTTGACGAAAATGCTGAATTACCAAAGAGACGTAGAAAAAATCAAGCATGCTGTCAAGATCAAGAGCAAAATAAATAGTGTGTTAGTATTTAAACAAAATAATTTTTAACATATTATAATGCTATTTATTATTTATCTTGAAGTTTTGTTTAAATTCAGTTAAAGTTTGTTAATTTAAAAGTGTGATACTCGGGTTAATAAAATCCGATATTAATGTGTTAATATTATGTTAGATAGACTAGCTGTAGAAATATAAATGCTGTTGAAAAATATATCCATTTGTAAAATGCACTTGTTTTATTTACATTATTTTTACTGCAATAATAATGAAAACTAGGATGACATGACATATTCAGAAGCTTTTTTTTATATATCATCCCAGAATTAAAGTGTATGTTCATTTTAATAATAAACTATAGGCAATAAGACATTGTGCTGACCATCATTAATTGTATAGATGATAATTGATTTTGAACTACGAATATTACGTAATAACAAATATAGACATCTCATATAGTTTCTATGAAAGAAAATGTGAAAAAGCAGTACCTACATTATGTAATTTTTTATTTGGTGATCAAAGTTTGGATCTAAAACTCAAAATACAATTATTATCCATGGTGTGTGATAATGTACTAATTCTCTTGAACTCTGACTCTGTTTTTTTACTAGTCTTAAATAACATATTCAAATGCAACTAAACAACTTTATTTATACAGATTTACATTTAAAATAATTTAAGAAATATGATTTTTTCAAAGGATAAAGAGGTTAATTTTTCTTCAAAGGACCAGCAGTATCATCAGGGATGCCTAACTCTTCATTTGTCCAAGTGCTTGGGTCAATGTATTTCCACTCACCCTGTAAAAAGATGTACATTTTGTTTTAACTGGATAATTATTAGGGTTCTCTTTGCCTCACAGTTAACCTTCAAGTGGTCACGCGAATTTCAATGGTTAAGATTTTGTTTATATCTTCGAATATTTTCATCACAAATATTTCGTATATATGTTTTTCTTTTATTTAAAGACTATCCTGACTGAAATATAACTATACAAAGTAAATATTATTTGTTATTTCAAATCCCTAAATTTCGTCCGGACGTCTTTTGGGTTATGCGCGACCGCTTGAAGGTTAAACTAGTTGTTGCTAGTGACATGATAATGATCCATTAAATCTTATCAATATTTAACAATGAAACCTACAAAAACCTTAAAGGCTAGTCATGCACTTGCTAACTGATGTTAAAGATTTCCTGTTATATAAATATTGTATACAAAACAGTGGTGACTATCTCATCACTGAAGTCCTGTGGCTTAGGTAGCACTCATAGTGTATTTTGTACTGTAGTGCAGCATCAAACAGACACATTTCTGTCTGTGTCATTGCTTTTGTTAAAAAGGCAAGTATTAATGCTACCTGACCAAAATACTTTTCTTTGCTTATCACAATGCGTAAACTACTTTTATAAAATCTAATATACACCATATTAGAAAAAAACAGACATTTTGAAACACATAAGATCACAACTAAATTATTAAAATAAAAAAAAACAATGTTTTCATACATAAATATGTTCCGGTTCAGTGGCAATGTGGTAAAGTATCCAATACCAGCACAGCCCTCCGAGAACCTGAGCTAGCATTGTCTCTTTTTTAGAAGCCAAAGGGGGTGGAACTCTGTATGTCCATGATCTGTAAGAATGAAATCAAACCTATGATTATTTTTCACACTTTCAACAGTATAATTGAAAGATTATCAGGTAAAATAAGAACTAATGACATAACACTTATTATGGCTTACCCATGGCCTGCATTTCGAAATTGCTTTAAATTATCAGAAGCATGCTTCAAACTTCGCAATAAAAGAACCCTTTTAAGGAAAGGTCGACTTAACATTTTTAATTAACTTTCTTAAAATATTGGTAAAATCGACGTTGTGACTTTTTGCCCTTTGGTTATTTAAAAAATAAAAAATGTCATTAAGACAGTTGACATGTTTGATATTTCTACGATGTATATTCTGTAAATTATGGTTTCAATTATCATAGAAGTCTGTGACTATGGTTCAGTTATCTCCTCTCAACATCTTACCCCATAGAGCAACACGGTCCACCGGCGAACCGGAGGGGAGTAGCCATACGCAGGCGTTCCCCTCTGTCAAAGTACAAGTCCAAATGGTCCTATGCGTACAATAAAACTAGTTGTAGCCGCACTTTTCAGTAGACTAAATCCAGATGCGCGGATGAATCGACGTCCTAAGAAAATGCCGAATTGTTTGTGTTTCTTGTTGCCAAAAAATATCTGCCACGTCAAATTTACAAAAAGATGGCGTTACCTTTCATATGTAGGTAATTTTTAATCATATTATTACTATTTAGTTCTTTAAAACTTAAAAAATTACAATATTATCGGTCGTGTTGTTTCGGATTTTTTTACCAACTCAAGCCGCTCGCTCTCATACAATACGCGGATCAGTCGAGCAACTGATCCGAGGCTGTTTCCGAGAAGTCGCTGTCACCGAGCGATAGTGTTGTTGTCGGATTGTTTTAAGTTATCGATTAAAATGGCAAAGGAGTCTTCTATACAGAGAGAGTTTTGAGATTAAATTTTCTGTTTCAAATATTATTTTGTGAGCTGAAATATAATATAATACTTACGCGCGTTAGCACATTTATTAAAATCACTTAGTGTAAACTTCAACCATAATGTTTTTTTTTATTTCCTAAAAATCCAAAAGAGATGGAAAATTGTGGGCCCAAATGTAATAAGTTGCGATATGATCTAAAAAAAATTCAGATTTTTTATCTTATAATATAAAAAATCAGCTCAATTCTCAGTCTGGGAGAGGAGAAATATGGGAAATATAGTTTTCCTGAGTTCTCGATTAATTGAATCGATTACACAATCACAAAAAAGCCTTTGGTCAAGGTAATTAACTCAAAAGTTAATAAATGCACTTTAAATACAATATATTGCATATAATTACAGTTATGTTATTAAATAAAATATAAATTATTAATTAAAGAAAATGAATATATATGATTATCGATTTTTAATCGATTAAAATCGATCTTTTATTTTAGTCTGTCGTTGGCATGCCGCATGACAGTTGTTTATTCTGTGCTAATTCGTTTCGTGTTTTCTATGTTTTGAGTCTGAGTGCTTTCCCGATTGTCGTCATTTAGGAATTGTTACGATTTGACAAATTACAAATATCATTGATCACAGATTTATGATATATATGTCAGTTATTGTAATTTGTAACATAACCTTACTTTTACTGTTTACTACTTAAAACTCTAATAACTCGGCACTCAGATTGTCAAAACTAACTTGTGTACCAACTCATGGTCCACTCTCCGTGACCTGCTACGTGCGCATTACCCGACAAGTTCATTTGTTTTATTGTAGTACGTAATAAATTAACTCCATCTTTAAAATAAATAAATTAAGTCGAACTTATAAACCTAATTTCCCAAACCCAGTTCTTGAAATTATCGATACTGCGTATCGACAGTTGTTGCAACTACGGCTAAAAGGACTTGTCAGTGTAGTTGCGCCATTTAATTATACTGTTATGACACGGAATGTTTAAATGTGTGTGTGAAATTGTTAGTGTATTTTTTAATTGTCACGGTGTGAGTTTCGTAGTGACAGACGATTGCTTGTGTGTGCGAACTTGAGTACGCACACATAGCGCAGGTTTCCCCCCGCAAAAAATGACAGATTGTTTGGTATCGGTAACGAACGCTATGGCTACTCCCCTCCGGTTCGCCGGTGGACCGTGTTGCTCTATGTCTTACCCTATTGTGCCGCGTTAAAATCTTCACTGCATTGTACTGTTTGTTACATACATTTCTATGATAAAGTTTCTGTACCTATGTTGTTGGTATTTTCCATTATCAGACAAAAGTTGTACACTATATACTACTCTGAACGAATCCCTTAAATAAGTTATATTCTATGGGAACATCATTAATCCAATTAACCGTCCGTATAAATCACAAAGAACGAACCTTCTCAAGAGAACTAAAATAAAATGTGTGGTACAGATGTATTTCTTAATATATTCTGTGGTTGAGAATTAACTTGTAGCGACACCTATGATCCGCTACAAGAATCAATACAAATACGTCCATTCCTGAATCGCGCTATCAAAGTTTCTGTGCGCGCTGAGTATATATACAACATCTCGACATCAACCACGGGGGCCTTAGGGCTGGCCAGTCAGTGGTTCGACTGGTCGAGGATCCTCCCTTTAGGTTGGAGGAAGACCACACCTCCCTTCCTTCCACATTGGTGACCCCGACGTGATTCAGCCACCTTCCTCCATATTGGTGAGCCCGCAGAAGAACACCCTACTTCTGAACATCGAGAAGTCTGACGTCATCACTCCTTCCTACAACATTAATCAACAGCAACCAAGTCACAGCCAGCCAGCACCTTCGGCTACAACGGTTACCCTGTCCACTAGCATGCAGCGAGCGCGTATGCCTGGTCAGCACCTTCAGCCACCTTCAGCACAGCACACTGCACTTCGGCCGGTCAGCAAGCAGAGCACATCTCTCCTGGTCGACGCAGCAGCCAGCTTCGAACACTGCAGCACTCCGACGCACTGGAGCAACATGCAGCATCATCGCACTCAGTTCCGACTCACCGCGAACTCTGCGACATCCGATTCCGACTCACTGGAATCTCGGACAACCTGGCACTGGCAAGCAACACTCAACACAGCTGTTTCAACTACTCGATCGACCTCCGGTCTTCGGGGGGGAGTACTGTAGCGACACCTATGATCCGCTACAAGAATCAATACAAATACGTCCATTCCTGAATCGCGCTATCAAAGTTTCTGTGCGCGCTGAGTATATATACAACATCTCGACATCAACCACGGGGGCCTTAGGGCTGGCCAGTCAGTGGTTCGACTGGTCGAGGATCCTCCCTTTAGGTTGGAGGAAGACCACACCTCCCTTCCTCCACAAACTTTTCACTGCGTAGCTGTAAATTACAATATTTCTAACTAGTCTGTGTTTTCCTTATAATCTATATTATAATATACTCTGTGGTTTTCACTTGACAGTTGACATTTCGTACTGTCGTAAATCGTATCCATATCGTACGCGCATACAATATAATATTTTTGTAGTTCATTTTATTTGACGTCGAATCGCGATCTCGGATATTTTTCTTTTTACACAATAATAATAATTATCGCGTGAATTGGTAACTTATTCTAAAATAGTACCTTATGTTATTTTGGTGTTAGTGAAAATGTTGTGACACTGTGATGTTGTACCTGATAAATTAAGAAATGGAGACAAATGCAAATCAAAAAGGTGAGTAATCAGTTGTCGTAGTAGGCTTATGTTGTTTGTGTATGAATAACTGTATCTTGATTCTTGTGTCATTATTTAGACCGCCGCCGTAGGACAGTTATTTAAAATTACTAAGTTCTTTATTACCTAAATGTTTTACTAAATACATAAGGATAAGCAACAATAGGAATGCAATATTAAAGGGTTTAAGAAATCTCAAATTTAGTTAAATATATCTACGTATTTAGCTCATTGATATATTTTTGCCTTGAATATTGCCCAAGTGTTATGAGTCACATTACTGGCATTGTGATGTCATGAGCATGTTAATAAACAAAACACATGAGGTAGCTGTGTTTGCCATATAACTAATTGAATTCAATGAATTGGCCTTATTGCTTTGATTCATCATCACTTTTGAGCACTGCAGTTACACACATTAATTATTGTATATTAAAGAAGTAAAGGCTCATAGTATTGTAAACAATTTTAATAAAAAAAAAATAGTATATAATATATATTATACATTACAGTATAAAAACTAAGAAAGCTCATACTGAATACAATATAACACCAGTGTAAATTTATGGTGGGTAATGTAGGTATAAGAATGAAGTATGTATTTTTATCAAGATTTTAATTCATTCATATTAGAAACTATTGTTGTTTTAAATAATCATTATAACAGCCACAAAACTATTAGTTATTACTTACTAACTCTTCAATAATTTGTTACAAATAGGTCAATACAATAGGTAATAACTGAAATTTGATACACACATTGAGCCCACAACAGTGTGAGCTCAATGTGTATAGATTTTTTTTGGTTTTTAATAAAAATGTAATAAATACATATTAACTACAATGTGATAAGTTTCTATAAGTCTTTTATAGTTATAAAATACAAGAGTTAAAATATATTAAAGATTCAAGCCATTTTTCATGATACATATACTGTGTATTGAGAAAAATGGTTTTATACTGATGCCTGCAATACAATCTTGAGGAAATATACTAAAAACAAGATACAATTATCCAGTATTGCCAAAACCTAGATAATAATAGTAATAGAGGGTTTTTATTTACAATGTGAAATATAAAATATGCTATCTGTCACCTTTGTGTTGTGATAAAATGTTGGGATAAAAAATAAGAGAAATGAGTATTATTATAGTTGCATTTAATTATGTTAAATGTTTACATATAAACTGATTCTTCTGAACATAATATCTGATTTAAGAATAGTTTAACAAGTTTACACTAGTTCACTTTTAACTAATTCACTTATGTGAATTAGTTATTTATAATTTAAATAATTTAAATATTGTAATGTAGCTGTTACCCTCTTATCATTGCCATTCCATAAAAAACAACCTAGAATTATATATTTTCAATTATTTATTTGAAAACATGTTAATTTTTATTCTATATATTTATTATGAACTATGACACGATAATTTACTACATTCTTAAGTCTAACTACCATGTCTTCATTAATAACTAATTAGCAACATTGGATAGCGGAAACTTTCTTTTGGTGATTGATTCATGAAAACTGGAACAATAGGTATAAGTAAAATATCTTTTGTTACAGTATCGTGTGTGGTGAATTATGCATATGATGCATCAGAACCAGACGAGTTGACCATCAGACCGGGGGAGACGTTAAAGGATATAGAACGGCTTCCAGGCGGCTGGTGGAGGGGAGAGTTGCGTGGTAGGAGGGGAATGTTTCCTGATAACTTTGTTACTGTTCTACAGGAAAATGCTTCGACCAGGTAATAATGTTTTTTCTTCAAATTTTTGGAAAAAAAACTTGAATAACACATTTTTCTTTACGTAAGTTTTTTGTTTGGTTAATTTGCATTATATTAAATATTCAACTTGCATAACTTAACATGGTTTATTTTATTTACGTCAGTTCACGTATCGTAATTTATTTTAAATCATTACTCATCTAAAATGATACATGAAATATAGTATATAAAAAACTTACGCAATAGTAGATTGTATACCAAGGGACCAAACCACTATTTTAAAGGCGAGAGTGTTTTTGGAATCCTAGAAGTATGAATGATTTTAGAGTAGAATCCCAAGTGCAGCGAGGGAATTTAAATAGAATTCTGAGCGCAACAAAGTACGTCACTCGAGTTTAAAATAGTGGCGCTTCCAACGTGAACACTTTACTTTATATCGTCTCAATAAGTAAGTGCAACTCATGAAGTAGAATTATATTTGTTTATTTACATATAGTTAGGAACAATGAGAAACAGAAATAATTAGATGCTAATGTTTAAATTTGAATAATTATGAATGATCTTAAATCTGAATTTGAACAAACAATAACATAAGAAACATTTACTAACAATATCCATATTCCAAATTCAAATCACTTTTAATCCCTAGGGATTAAAAAGCTATTATAGTCCCTGTTTATAAGGAAACAACTAGCTTTTTTTTGAATAGATGTGATCAGGGACTGAATACCGGTTAATTTACTATGGGAGTTATACCGGTATTATAAAGGTTTTTGTTAATATTCTTTCGTTTTTATTCATATTTATTGAACAAAATTACTGTGATATGTTTAGTTTGTATTACTCTTTAAAACTAATATCATGGTATCTCAGTCAGACACATATTTTGGAAAATAGAAATTAACCGGTTTCAGTCCCTGGATGTGATACTGTATTTAATACAGCCTTAATGACTCAATAGATAAGACAAATTATTTCTTGATCATTAGATATTAATCATTGTACATATTACTTAATCACCACTGATAAGGATTGATAAGGCAAACACAGCCAGTTTTTTTTTTGTTATGCTATAGTGTGGTTTTATTGTAACTTGTTAAAAGTTGTAATTAATTTAAAAAGGTTTTGTGATTTAAAATTCTTTATATTTTTAGTTTTTTCTAAACATATTTTCAGCATTATATATAGATATTTCAGTCAGATATTCAGTCCTTGATATGTATAGTCTGACGATGCATGGATGCTGAGGGGTCATTCGATAGGATTTTCTAAGAAGTAAGTGTTTTCAATAGCATTGTGTCCACAGGACGAGCACAGTGCAGGGTAGGTGTCGCGCGGTGTTCAGCTACCAGCCAGCCAACCCTGACGAGCTTCCGCTGTGCGTGGGAGACGTGCTCGAAGTGCTCGGAGAGGTATATTAGTTAAAATTTATAGGTTTTAGGATTAGAAAAGATAAGACTAGACCGCCTCCGTGGCCCAGTGGTGAGCGCGATGCGTTGGCATCGGAGGTCCTGGTATCGAATCCCGGGGAAACAGGATAAAATAACCAACGGACCCGACAGAATTTGTGTCCTGTCAAAAATACAACAATATTTATAAATTTGAATATGCTATTTTCCTTGAATATACTTCTATTCTATAATATCTATTATGTCATTGATTTGCAGTAGACATCAATTATTATTACAAAACATAAGCTAAAAGCATGCTTGAAATGAGCCGAGTTAAAGTTATTTTAATCGTCATAGCCAATGCATTCAAAACACCCCATAATAAATTTTATAATATAACTAGCGACGCGCCCCGGCTTCGTACGGGTGCAATGTAGATGTACTATACATAATAATTAGCCTATGTTACTCGCTGATAATGTAACTATCTATTGGTGAAAGATTTTTAAAAATCAGTCCAGTTGATTTTGAGTTTATTCATAACATCCAAAAATACAAATCTTTCCTCTTTATAATTGAGGTTCACATGATGGAAGGTGAGACCTTAGCCACAAAACATCAGTTAATGCGCTGTCTACTTACTTCGAGCATTCGGAAATCCATAGACTAAAACTGAAACGCGCAATGTGCACTTCACGGCTTTTCCATCTATGAACAGTGGAATTTCGATATTCCTCCCACCCGATCAATGCCCAAAGTTACCAGACGCGGGGAAACATGCCTACAGAAAATTATAAACATGTTGACCGATGGGATTCGAACCTACGACCCATCAATGCGGCAGGTGTTCTACCGAACGCGCCAACGAGCCCGTCAAAGATATTAGTATAGACTTATAGACTATCTAATATATAAAATTCTCGTGTCACGGTGTGCGGGACCGAACTCCTCCGAAACGGCTCGACCGATTTTCGTGATCCTTAGCGTGCATATCGGCCAGGGTGGATATTCGATCAACATCTATTATATATTATATATTTGATATATGATATATTTTTCATCCCCCTAAATGTTAAGGGTAATCCACCCCTAATTTTTTTTTTAATTTTTGGACGAAATTTTTTGTTTTTATTTTTTTATAATGTGGCATTAAAAATACATACAACCCTAATTTTTTCCTTTTTTATCACCAACCTCTGCTTTTTAGAAATTATTTACATGGCAAAACAACGATTGCCGGGTCAGGTAGTAGATGTATAGATTTATTGTGTCCTTTGTGCTGTGCAGGTCGAGGAGGGGTGGTGGCAGGGGCGGCGCGCGGGGCGGGTGGGCGTGTTCCCCTCCAACTTCGTGGTGATGCTAGAGCCGCCCGCGCAGCCGGCGCCGCCCGTCGAGCCTGCGCCCGCGCTGCCGCCCAAGCCTGGTAAGTGGTTGTCAAAGCGAATCATCGATCGGTACATTACGCGTTACGTACTAAATTAGACATAACATTTGGACGCTGTTATGCAATACAGTGTCAACCCAAATGGTTGCCATTTTAAGAAAATTGAGTTTTTAAGTTTTAATTAGGTTTTAGTGAATTTCTTTTAAAAAATAACAGAAATAATAGATTTTGTTGTAATTATTATTATTACACTAAATGTATATCGTTTTTCTTGGTAGCAATCAAAGTAATAGAATTTAGTGCATTATTGTTAAATATTTTAAACATTTTAGGGTTTCGTGCCTGCTAGTTTTTTTTTAATATTTTTGCTATTAAAATCATTCAAATGATATATATCTCTTTTGAAATATGTACTTCAGCTCATAAGGAAGCGATTGGTATCAATATTTACATTTTTGTCATTTTGTGGGTTGACACTGTATTGCTTAACAGCGTTCATTTATGACTAACGAAACACACACAGAAACACACAAAATAATAATAATCAAAAAAGAAAAATAACAAAAAAATATGGGAAAAAAAAGGAAAAAGGTATATTTTAAGTGTGTAATGTGTGTGTGTGTTGTGCTGTGGAGTAAACATGTTCCACAGCGCTGGTCATTCTGCCGGAGATCACAACAGTTTGCGCCTCCGCAAAAAAGAAGAAAAATAATGTAATAATAATAATAATAGAAAAAATTAATTTAGGTAACACAGTGTACACTTAATCAATAAAAAATCTTGCTTCTAATTTTAAAATTTACTGCCAGTTCTCAAATCAAGGGCGTAAAATCTCCGCCACTCTTTTTAATCGCCAAGTTTTTTGTTAGGTATACAAAATGTTTGAAAGGAACTGCAACCATTACACCATGCTCCACATCGACATCTCGAAGTAATTAATTATAATAATAAAAAAATAAACGAATAAAAAACGAAGGATTGTCCTCTATCAGCAGTAGGCGTGGTGAAATAGGAGCACGCACTTACATTCTCGTGGGAACAACACGCAAACACATAGTCCGTAGTCGAAGTAACTAATATCACCTTGTATTATTTCAAAAAAAGGAATTTATATATGATACTTTTTTATTATCATTCTATTTTTATAGATACATCAAGTCGTTTACATACGGTACTACAAAATGACATTTCAAAGAAATTTATTCTAAGTTATACACAAATATTATACATAGTATGTAGGCTTAGTTCACGAAATTACATATGCTCCGATTTTTCCATACCACCTTCATGAACGCTTTCATTCACGTTCATGAGTTTCGAATGCTTTTGACTTGGCCTTTATAAACGTAATTTTAACCATAAATGTATTTGTAATATTATTATATGTAAAGAAACCCTCATTTTTAAGGAATTGACCAATGAACAGTCCCTACTTATCTGACGGACAACGATGTTTTGATGTTTTTACATATTATTGTGTCGGTCGCTTTAATGGTGGCAATTAATTTTGTTTTAGATAAGACTTGCCTTATAAACACACACTTATTTGGTATTATAAAGAACACTGTGTGATGCATTCTAATGTAAAATTCTAATAAATTTGTGCCTTTCAACTAAATAATTTTAATTTACTTTGAATGACAAAAGCTAGTTTTGTTTTTGAAGGCTATCAACGACAATTTTGTTAGTTACGGACGTAGCATTTTAGCTTTAACGAAGGAATTAAGGCGGTATTTATCTATTTACACTTATATACAATCAAAAAATTACCCGATCTTGTTAATTTTAGCCTATGAATAGTTACAACTATTATATATTTCGTAAGAATATCAGAGGGGCTATCATCACAAGCAACTATCGAAAAAATATTCGTATAGTCGAACTGTCATTTGTATAAAATTTCAAATGCTTTCTCATACATCTGTTAGCTTACACCTCTAGCCATAAGTAGGTATATAATAAGATGTTCGAAATTAAGGTTCATTTTAATTTCTTTAACTGGGTCGAAAATGTGTACAAATATCTCAAATGAAAATGCCATTACTTCATGTTATGTTGTAGCAGCGTAGTCTGCGCGTAAACTCAATTACAATTTAATTTTTGTTCTTTGTCGTCGAGAATCACATTCTATTATCATCATTGCTTTTTTCTATTAAGGTATTGAATTCCCACTTCGAAATCTAATAATGCATTGTATCTATTGTGCCTGGACTCTTTATTTTTATATTATGTGGATTTGATTTGATTTGAAACACGCAATATACCTACGTGTTCCTACAAATATTTGCGTCAGATTTTTTATCCATATGTAGTATAAGGCTGTTGAAATGGTAGATTGAATTATGACATTTGCACGTACTAAAACCACTGCTAATCTACAAAGGTAGACTTAGAAAACACGATTATTGTTAGACGCAGCGGGATTGGAACTCTTGACTCATGGGTGTGTGTTTGGTGAATAACCCTTGTTCCAACGAGCTCGCTATAACGATAAAAAACAAAAAAAACTATTCAGATAAATTTTGCGGTTATCTGAAAAAAGTGTAAATACAAAAGTTGTAGATCTTTTTATTACCTCAACTTTGCCGTTTGACATTTTTCGATAGGACTTGTAGTTTTGCCGGAAAACGAGATAAACCGTTTTTTTAGCCACTTCTACTTCCCGACCTCAGATCGCCCGTAAATTATTTTCCTTTCATTGTTATTATATTCTCTTCCTTTTCCAATAGGTTTCATTATACTACTATGTTTTTGGTTTCAAAAATTATCGACACTGGTCTATAAGGCCATAAGGACGATAAAGAAATCATAGGTTTTTTTTGATGCAGTGAAGGAGCAATGCCGCGTGCTATTCCCGTACACGGCGGTCAATGAGGACGAATTGACGCTAGCCGAGGGCGAAATAGTGACTATCGTGTCGAAGGACGCGCCGGACCGCGGTTGGTGGCGAGGCGAGATCCACGGGCGGGTGGGCCTCTTCCCGGACAACTTCGTGCAGATGCTGCCTGTCGGTGAGTTAACTGAATGACTGACTGATGAACTAACTAACTTTAGTTGACGGTGACATGTAGCGATCATGTTAAAGGACTCTGAGGTGGGTGGCTCAGCTTCTTTTTGACTTAACGCTACGGGATGTACGTAGGTAGTTACCTACGTACATCCTATAAGTCCAAAGAAGCCGCTTCGTTGACATATTATAATAATATTGCTAAGGATGATTTACGTATGGAAATCTGTCTTCGTCAATTCCGTTGATTTTGAGCAAGACGTCGAGCCATCCTTTAATTTGATCGAATTGAAGGCGAGGTGTCATATAAGAACTGTCAAGCTATTCAACTTTAGATAACTGAGGGTTGCGTGAGTGAAGTTAGCGTTTATATGAAACTAACTCACGCTACTGCAGCGTCGAGGATAGCACTATACAGTTGTCATAAGCCAAAAATAGCGAACGCAACTGAATGGAATTTCGATTTTTTCGAAATGTTATTTGTCGACGTTCGGCCGAATTTTCAATTTTTACCGAATGTTCGGGCGAATTCGTATTCGGTTCAAACCACATTCGGCCTAACTCTAATATTTTGGCTTATGGCGGCAGTACAGTTGAAACAAGCTGACGATAAAATTTTGGCGATCGGTATCGAACATGTACCTATAGGTTCACAGTGATAGTAGTTAGCGGCGGGATGTAACTCACTGATAAGTGGGTCGAGTTGATGACAGATCAATAGACCGATTGATTTCCTGATACAGTGGATTGACCGATAATGAAAGATACATTGATTGAAATGTATATTATCAGATCGACTATACTTACAGAACAACGAATCATATCAAAAACATTTACATGTAAAGTGACGCCGAGTAGGTACATGTGGCTTGCGCTGTAAAAAGTTATCAGTTATCTTATGGAGAGCCAAGCTCTTAAGTTTTCTACAAATCCTACACCTTAGTCAAAATGTATGTCTTGGCCATTTCGTTACTCAAGGACAAAATTAACGCCTAGTAATAAAATACTTTCGGTTCATAAGAAACTCCTATGTCTTCGAAACGGCCAAGCCACACATTTTGATTAAGTTGTAGGGTATGTAGAAAACTTAAGAGCTTGACTTTCTAGCACTGTTCAGACCAAAATAATAAGGATATAAAAATACGACGAAACCCTTCGAGAAAAGGTAGGTAGTGCCCTGCGCTTCCGCTGTCTCGTCTTGGCGGAGGCACTGCCGTGGCCTCAGATATTTTGTTTGTTATTGGTAGTTCATCAACCTAATTGTTCTATTATCTAATGGAGGCATTTACAGTATATAAAACATGGTAAACATTCAGTAATCAGTCCAAGTTCAAGTACCAGCAAAGATAATATGTTTCTCTTACAAGTGAACATGTATTAGTATTTTTGGAGAAATACATTCTTGAACTTAAATCTTATAAATAAATAAAACAAATTCGGGTTAATTACATTATTTATAAGTCAATGGCTGCACCGATTTTATGATCTCTTATTTGTTATCGCTATGTTTGTCATCTCGCCGCCGCGAATAACAGAATAACTATTAAAATATCGGAGAAAAAAAACAAAAATTATATAGAATATTAATTTTTAAATATAAGATTCGGATCGCTGATGGCAGAGTTCCAAGCCTTATTGACTTCTCACGTCACGCACGCCTTATTTGTAATAATTGATGTCCACTTCAAATCTTTGACATACCAGACATTATAGAATAGAAGTTGGGAAAATAGCATATTCAAATCAAGCTATAATCAGCTAATATTTGCTATATAATTAAGTGACAACAACTCAGTCCAACAGCTAAAAAATGTGTGCCTTTCTTAAGGTACATACTATTTAGTTTTTTTTATTTGCTAGGGATTACGTTCCATCCAACTCCCGATGTACCGGGAGAAGTTGTGAAATTAGTCCGAGCAACTAATCACTGTATATTTAAAAGCCGTGAAATTCTTAATGGGCTCGTTGGCGGGTTCGGTAGAACACCTGCCGTGCGCATCGATGGGTCGTGGGTTCGAACTGTTCGTCTGGTAACTTCGGGCATTGAACGGGTGGGAAGAATAGCGCATCATTGCCTGATGTTCTGTGGTTGGGGTATCACCTACCATCAAGTGAACCTCATGCTCGTCTGTCGATATCTTACAGATAAAAAAAAAGTTCACGTTTCTTATTTCGGTTTCAGTCTATGGATCGTTTGAATTGTCAACATAACATTCAACTACGTATACTATAGCTTAGATAACACGGACTGCTATTTCCGTCCTATTCAATATCCTCCTCGCCATAGGAAACCCTGAAAGGTTCAAAAAATCCGGAATAACGCAGTGCATAAAGCGATTTTTCCGTATCAAAATATCACGACAGTGCATCCTTTGAATACGCAGGTAGCGTTATTTGTTATACAATGCTTATACAAAATGTCTGTAAGCATTCTCCAACAATAATATGTATATGGACTGTCGGCGACTTACTTAACTAATTTAAGATAAGATGTAATTGTAATGTAATCGCATTTAAAGTTATTATAATTTACGTAAAATGTTACATAAAATACATATTAAAAGTTATTAATTTACGTAAAATATTGCATAAGATGTAATTTGATATTTAAAGTTGTTATTTTACTGTATAAGACGTAATTCATATTTAATTTCACTAAAAATGTAAAATTCGTTTTGATATTTATAAAACTTAGTATTTTAATTATTTAAATATGTTTACTGTAAATAAATTATAATTTGTGACTTTATTCACCATAGAGAAGCAGTGAAATCTGTGTAAAAATGTCAGTAAATAATTTTTCCTGCTTACTATGTAATAGATATGTGGTAGTAATGTATATCATTCGAAAGGGCTTACAATGAGCAATCTAAATATATAAGAAACATATTTGTAACTATTATACATAAAAAGGAAATTAAATAAAAAGGTCGCTTCCGAAGTGAAAATCGGCGCGAAATTAGCGCAAAATCGATACGCCTTCTGCAGTTCTCGTCGCGGTATACTAACGAAAACAGATACCCCGCGAATATTCTCGTAGTAAACACAGTCAGTTCAACAGTCAGTTCAACAGTCAGACAGTTTTCCCTGAAGAAGCGACCGTATTCAGAATCAAGAATCTTTTAATACTCCCAGTCTCCCAGTTTCCCAGTATCCAAGTTTCCCAAAGTACCTAGTTTCCCTCATTTTCCTAACCCCATACCTACCTCCTTTCCGACGTGTACTCACCGCTCTCTTACTATCGTCCAGCCGAGTGTGCCGTCCTGTGATCGCTTTGCGTGATCAATCTTTCTATTTTACGCACATAACAGGGTGCGTGGGCGAGCGTTCCAGCGCACAAGCCCGAGGCAAAACGCTCGTTAAATTAATAATTGGCTGAGACGACCGACAGTATTGAGAAACGTGTACTGGTCCTACCCTACTGTAGCGTCTTAGCCATAAGGCGGTCCAGGAACAATTTTTTAATTTTAAATTTCTACTTTAAATCTTCAATTTACCTTTTCCTGAGCCAAGACCGCCACAGTTGTTGGTCCTTCGAATAGCCGAATCCTGTACGAAGAAGATGCCGGTCACCAGATCGCAAAAGGACGCACCATTGAGACATACGGACGACGAAAGTGAAGAAAGCTCTACCCAAGCGACAAGCGGTGACTTCACATCGGAACAAACATCATCGGGAGCTACCAGCACTACGACATCGGGAGAAACTCGAACTACTGTCACCACCGCGACCACTGCCAACCAGGAACCAGGAAGAAACGCAATGACCCTGGTACCAGCGGGTTCAACCCGGCATGCGAGGTCGACACGAACAACGGATACGTCAGCGCGCAGACGCGAGTTAGAAGCAAGGGAGGAATTGGCTCGCCTGGAGTTCGAACAGGCTCAGGCAGCAGCTCGTCTAGCCCGCGTCAGATTAGAGATGGCGCAGTACGAGGACACTGACTCCGTTGAAGAAGAGAATCCGGAAGAAAGAAATTCTCATGTAAGAAACTGGATTGAATCTTCGGTATTAGAAGAAAAGATTCAAGATGTTGAACCGGAAGTCAAGCAGACTTGTCATGTGGAAAAGGAATCATCGAAGATGGAAGTGCGAGTGCTGGCGGACGCGTTGAAGGAAGCATTTTCGGCAAAGTCAACCCCCGCGCCGCAGCCGAAGTATATATACGAGCTTCCTATCTTCGAAGGGAATACCAACGAGTGGCTGGCTTTCCGCGTAGTATACGAAGATACAGCTTCGGTGTTCAACGACACACAAAACATGGCGCGCCTGAGGAAGGCGATCAAAGGGAACGCGAGAGAATCAATCAAGAGTCTACTTTACTCGGATGCTTCGCCGCAAGAAGTGATCAACGCTCTCCGCAGAAGATACGGAAGACCAGACGCACTGGTATTGGCGGAGTTGGAAAAAGTAAAGGCGCTTCCCAGAATATCAGAAGACCCGCGAGACATCTGCGTATTCGCGAGTCAAATAAACAACAGCGTAGCAGCAATCAAAGGCCTTAAGAAGCAACAATATTTACATTCGCCGGAATTAATGAAGCAAATTATCAACAAGATGCCTTCAATCTTGAAGTTTCGATGGTACGACTACACCGCGGTCAAGGAAGAAGATTCATTCTCAGATCTGACCCTCATCAGCGAGTTCCTGAATAGAGAAGCCGACAAGTGCGGAGCCTTCGCATCGATGGAAGACTCCAGACCCTCTTTCCGGAACAGTGGGACTACGAGAAGACCTCTCAGACAAGCCACCCACAGTATCAGCGCCGACGAGGAGAGGAAGAAGACCTGCCCGCAGTGCGACGGAGATCACTCTTTGACAGAATGTCAGTCGTTCCTGAAAGCTTCAACGCAAGAGCGATGGAATACAGTAAAGAAAAGTCACGTCTGTTTCAAGTGCCTGCAAGGACGCCATCGAAAAGAATCATGCCGAAAACCACCATGCAAGTATTGTAAAAGATGGCACCACCCACTGCTTCACGTCACACCTCAACCCAACTCAACTCATGCTGCAATGGAGGTGGACAAGGAGACCACGTGTGAGAAGACTAACGAAGTTGCGATTGTGAACATTGCGCATACGGCACGCGCTCTGTTGAAAATGATTCGAGTGGAAGTCTACGGACCAAAGGGCTCCAAGAAGATAATAGCACTCATGGATGAAGGGTCGACAGTCACCTTATTGGATTCATCGATCGCAGATCACATCGGAACCACCGGAGTCACACAAGAACTGGTCATCGAAACAGTAGGGGGTAACCATATCAAGAAAGAAGATTCTATGATGCTGAACCTCACCGTGAAGGGCATACATCAGACGAAGAGGAAGAATCTTCAGAACGTCCGCACGATAGACAACCTTCGGCTGACCCCACAGTACCTGGATAAAAGGAGACTTGAAGACTGCCGTCACTTACGAAAACTCTCGGAAGTCTTATACTACGAAGCAGAGCCGCCCCAATTACTCATCGGTCAAGACAATTGGGACTTCATCATCTCTTTGGAAACAAGAAGAGGCAAGCCAGGACAACCAGTGGCATCAAGAACCAAGCTCGGTTGGGTGCTACATGGAACCGACTCCAACGTCACGAGACCAGTACACTTCATAAACACCTGTCTACATACAAGCGTCATCGAAGATCAGATTCATCAGATGGTGAAAGAACACTTCTCTATCGAGTCAATGGGAGTTCAACAACGAAGACCATCCACCGACGCAGAAGGCAGAGCACTGGCGCTATTGGAGAAGACATGCCGAAGAAGAGATGACGGCCGGTTCGAGATTGGTCTACTGTGGAAAAACGAAGAGATAGTCATGCCGGAGAGTTACACTGCAGCCGAAAGAAGACTAAAAGGCATCGAACGCAAGATAGATAAAGATCAGCGATTGAAGTCTGAATACAATCGGCAGATACAGAACCTTCTCGACAATAAGTATGCAGAAGAAGCACCGGCGGAGAGTCCATCTCATCGCAAGTGGTACTTACCTCACTTCCCAGTCGTACACCCGTTAAAGAAGAAGATTCGAATAGTTTTCGACGCTGCAGCGAAGTCCAACCAGAAATGTCTGAACGACGTACTACTACCCGGACCCGATCTCCTACAATCATTGTTCGGCGTTTTACTAAGATTCAGACAAGGACCCATAGCGGTAGCCGCAGACATCAAGGAGATGTTTCTACAAGTGAAGATACGAGATGAAGACAGGGACAGTCTCCGTTTCCTGTGGCGCGGAGATAGCAGAGACACCCCTCCGAAGGAATATCGAATGACATCAGTCATATTCGGCGCAGCGTCTTCCCCCTGTACTGCGATCTACGTAAAGAACAGAAACGCTCAAGAGTTTGAAAAGGAATATCCAGAAGCGGCAGCAGCCATCGAGAGAAATCATTACATGGATGATTACTTGCACAGCTTCCACGATCCAGACAGCTGCGAAAAGATAATCAAGCAGGTGGACAATATTCATCGAAGAGCCGGCTTCGAACTGAGGGGATGGGCATCGAATCGACCAGGACTCCTGAAGGAAATGAAGAGCGATTCTCCAGAGAAGACAGAGGTCAACCTGGCTGAATCTGAAGAGAAGACTCTGGGACTGCGTTGGTTCACCACCCAAGATGAAGTCGGATTCCGCGCCAATCTAAGAAATACACCGGAGGAGATTTCTCAAGGCTTCAAGACACCCACGAAGAGAGAAGTCACCAGTGCCATCATGTCAACCTTCGATCCCTTGGGCCTCATCTCTCCAATCCTGATTCAAGGGAAGAAACTACTTCAACAGATATGGAAGAGCGGCATAGGCTGGGATGAAGAAATCGAAAAGCAAGACTTTGAATGCTGGACGGCATACCTGGATAACCAAAAGATACTGCAAGATCTACGTCTACAACGATGCATAGCACCTTCAAGTACCGAGGGGGAGCTTCACACCTTCACGGACGCAAGCGAGACAGCATACGCAGCGGCCGTGTATTGGAGGACGCGGAACGAAGAGACTGGAGACTACCAAGTCAGCCTCGTCGCGGCTAAGGCCAGAGTAACACCACTGAAACCTGTGTCGATGCCCCGTCTCGAACTGCAAGCAGCGCTCCTCGGCAGCAGACTGGCACACTCCGTGGAAAAAGAACTAGATTTGAAGGCAACACTCAAGACGTATTGGACGGATTCCAGCGTGGTATTATCATGGATAAAGACCGACCCCAGAACATTCAAGACGTTCGTGGCACACCGGCTCGCAGAGATTGAAGAACTGACAAGACCCCAAGAGTGGCGCTGGGTACCTACAGCGCAGAACCCCGCTGACGACGCTACTCGCGACCTACCGCGAGAATTTAACGAGTCTCATCGCTGGTTCACGGGTCCTGACTTCTTGCGAAGAAGAGAAGAGTATTGGCCAACTCCAAGAAGCTTCAAGAAAGAAGATACCGATGAAGAAAAGTCCACAGAAAAGGTTCATCATGTGTCAAGTAAAGAACACGCGACGCCCTCTCCAGAGAGATTTTCCACGTGGAGAAAACTATTGAGAACAACGGCACGCGTCTTACAATTCATAGAGTTGTGTAAACGAAAAGACACAGTCAGCGCTTGTAAGAAAAAGGATCTACCGTGGAAACCATACAACAAGAAAATTCCTAAGGAAATTCGAAAACAGCGTCTCACTACACAGAAGAAATATTTCAAACCCATCGGTGAAGAGATATTGCTACGAGCGGAAAGACTGCTGATACTAAGAAGTCAACACGAGAGCTTCAGCAAAGAAATACAGAGTTTGCAGAAAGGAAACAGCTTAGAAAGAAGCAGCAAACTAAAGAAGCTCGACGTGAAGCTAGAAGACGGAATACTGAGACTACGTGGTAGGATCAACGCCATAAGGGGAGTCTCAAGCGACTATCTACAACCGATAGTGTTGGACGGAAGAAACCGCATCGCCGAGCTCGTCATTGAAGACCACCACAGACGGTTCAATCACGGAAACCACGCCACCGTCATGAACGAGATAAGACAAAGATTCTGGATAGTGGGGCTAAGATCGACACTTAGAAAAGTCCAACACCGATGTCAACAATGCAGAGTGAAGAAATCCGCGCCTTCGGATCTACCTACGGGCGACCTGCCGGCGGAACGACTACGCCACGGCGCTCACCCCTTCACCTGCACTGGAGTGGATTACTTCGGACCCATGATCATCACGGTAGCCAGAAGAAACGAGAAGCGATGGGGGGCACTATTCACATGTCTCACCACGCGGGCGGTTCACCTCGAGCTAGTCCCTACGCTCTCCACAGACTCCATGATGATGGCATTACGAAGATTCGCATCAAGACGCGGAATGCCCAAAGTAATCTACAGCGACAACGGTACCAACTTCGTGGGAGCCAGCAAGGAACTACGGGAAGCTCTCGACACCATGAAGAACGAAGACCTGATCATGGAAGCGGAGAAGATCGGCGTGCTCTGGAAATTCATCCCTCCAGGAGCACCGAACATGGGTGGCGCCTGGGAGCGTCTGGTGCGATCAGTCAAAACCGCACTGGACGCTACACTACGCGAGCGACACCCACGCGAAGAGGTTCTGCACACACTTCTCCTGGAGGCAGAACACATGATCAACTCACGACCGATCACCAATCCAGCTGACAACCTAGAAGAAGAAGCGCTCACTCCAAACCACTTCCTCATCGGGCGTTCCTGCGGCGCGGCGAGGCTTGGAAGCTTCGCAGATCAAGAGCTCGTGGGACGGGACACGTGGAAGACGACGCAACGGCTGGCAGACCACTTCTGGAGGAGGTGGTTGAAGGAGTACTTACCCACCTTGCTCCCCAGAAGAATCAGCGGACAACCCGAAGACACACATAAATTGAAGAAGGATGACATCGTGTTCATCGTGGACTCTTCCCTGCCACGCTGCACCTGGCCTCGAGGACGAATCCTGCACACCTACCCTGGACCGGATGGACGAGTGAGGATCGTCGACGTGCAAACAAGAGGAGGCGTGCTGAGACGACCGGCGACCAGGATCGTGCTGCTGGTGCCTGCAGAGTCACCGAGTCAAAAGGATGGTGCTTCGCACGAGGGGGAGAATGTCGGCGACTTACTTAACTAATTTAAGATAAGATGTAATTGTAATGTAATCGCATTTAAAGTTATTATAATTTACGTAAAATGTTACATAAAATACATATTAAAAGTTATTAATTTACGTAAAATATTGCATAAGATGTAATTTGATATTTAAAGTTGTTATTTTACTGTATAAGACGTAATTCATATTTAATTTCACTAAAAATGTAAAATTCGTTTTGATATTTATAAAACTTAGTATTTTAATTATTTAAATATGTTTACTGTAAATAAATTATAATTTGTGACTTTATTCACCATAGAGAAGCAGTGAAATCTGTGTAAAAATGTCAGTAAATAATTTTTCCTGCTTACTATGTAATAGATATGTGGTAGTAATGTATATCATTCGAAAGGGCTTACAATGAGCAATCTAAATATATAAGAAACATATTTGTAACTATTATACATAAAAAGGAAATTAAATAAAAAGGTCGCTTCCGAAGTGAAAATCGGCGCGAAATTAGCGCAAAATCGATACGCCTTCTGCAGTTCTCGTCGCGGTATACTAACGAAAACAGATACCCCGCGAATATTCTCGTAGTAAACACAGTCAGTTCAACAGTCAGTTCAACAGTCAGACAGTTTTCCCTGAAGAAGCGACCGTATTCAGAATCAAGAATCTTTTAATACTCCCAGTCTCCCAGTTTCCCAGTATCCAAGTTTCCCAAAGTACCTAGTTTCCCTCATTTTCCTAACCCCATACCTACCTCCTTTCCGACGTGTACTCACCGCTCTCTTACTATCGTCCAGCCGAGTGTGCCGTCCTGTGATCGCTTTGCGTGATCAATCTTTCTATTTTACGCACATAACAGGGTGCGTGGGCGAGCGTTCCAGCGCACAAGCCCGAGGCAAAACGCTCGTTAAATTAATAATTGGCTGAGACGACCGACAGTATTGAGAAACGTGTACTGGTCCTACCCTACTGTAGCGTCTTAGCCATAAGGCGGTCCAGGAACAATTTTTTAATTTTAAATTTCTACTTTAAATCTTCAATTTACCTTTTCCTGAGCCAAGACCGCCACATGGACAGTGATCATTTGGCAATAGAGGCCTGTATGTAAACGACCTTATTCATAAAGCTTGATATAGTTAAAATATTGTCTCGCTCTTTCGAATATAAAAAGACTACAGAACGAAAGAAACAAAACATATTTTAACCATATGAATCTTCTAATACGTTTATGAATAAGGCCGATAGTGTATTACACATTTTTATTTAATACTAGCGACCCGCCCCGGCTTCGCATGGGTGCAATGCTGTTAGTACTAAATACACTACAGAAAAACTGTGAACGTTGTATATAAAAAAATACAGGCCGGTACCGCCGCAAACGCTACGTCCCGCAATTTTTAAATCTGTAATATCTTCGAAAATATTCATTTAAATCATATGCTGTAAAGGGATGGCCCTTAGAGCTATATTAAATCAACAATGTATTTAAGGTATTTTATTGGATAAGGATTAATGCTGTATTGGTTAAAATCGCTTCGAAAATTAGCCATTATTTGTCGTAAAAAGTAAATGACAAAAAAAAGTTATTGTGGGTTATCCATAAGAGATAGACATATACCATCACGGACTTTTCTGTAGACCTTTTCAATGTGTACAATACTTAGTACATTATTTTGATAAAACTCGTAGCGGTAAGCGGAAAAAATGTAATTATTTACGACATCACATTAGAAACCTCAAAAATAACAGTACTTCTCCACTATTTAATGGATGTTATTATACATATAAACCTTCACCTTCACTCTATCTATTAAAAAAAACCGCATCAAAATCCGTTGCGTAGTTTCAAAGATTTAAGCATACAAAGGGACATAGGGACAGAGAAAGCGACTTTGTTTTATACTATGTAGTGAAAATCACTCGCTTTTTGAGGAAATAGAGAAGCATAGAGGGGACAAATGAGCATGCGGTTCATCTGAAAGCGAACATCGCCGCCCATGAACAAATGCAACACTAGATCTGTAGATGCGTTGCCGGCCTTTGAGGGCATTACGTTCTACATGTAAATGAAGTATAGAGAATTTATATAGTTTTGAACTTGAAATCTAAAAAAATAATACTATACATAACTTCCATGACCTTTGCCTATCGGCTTTTTAAACCGGAAGACAGTGGGATAGGTAAAGTACCTAATAACATGGTCGGATTTTATCTTTTCTGTACAAACGTATTTCAGTACTATAACCAAGTTATGGTACCAAGTACCAATATAGGTAAAATTCAGTTATCCTTTTATATTAATTATTGTTCTTTTATTTTAGCATTTACCCGTTGAACATTAGTCGTTTTATCTATAACAGAAACAGTTGATAGTAAAATATGCAAATTAGGATATGGTTAAGTAGCTTATTTAGCCACGCGTTTTATCAATTTGAGATGCATGAACTGAGGAACGACTGTGTCATAGATTTTCCTGCCATTACCCAATACCCAGTGGTGTCCTTTTATTTTTGCAATTGATTTAATAATAGTTATTGTAAACATGTTTTCCCCACGTCTGGTAACTTCGGGCATTGAACGGGTAGGAGGAATATCGAAATTCCGACCGTAACGAATCACCGTCCATAGATGGAAAAACCGTAAATCTATCTTTCAGTCTATGGATTTCCGAATGCTCGAAGTAAAAAGTAGGTCGACAGCGCATCATTGACTGATGTTCTGTGGCTGAGGTATCACCTACCATCAAGTGAACCTCATGCTCTTCTGTCGATATCCAACATAAAAAAAAATTACGTGAACAGTTTCTCCTACTGTATCGCAGACGCCAACCATCCTTACTTAGTCGCACTGTAACTACTTGTTTGAACTTCTTTTTTCTGTATAATAATAATTATAAAAGTATCAATGGACCGCAATCTATCTCAATTTATTATATACAGGATACAGATTAAATTCTGTATAAATATCATAAACAACGCTTGTATTAAAATAACTTTCAATGCAGGATTTAAACGAAATGATTCCAACCGCAACACTATCGATTTCTACAGTGAAAATCCGTTTCGTTTCGTTCCGATAATTTTATTACGTCACAAGGCGGAGATATAGGAGAGCTAACCTCAAAAGAAATGGGACTTAGGAGAAAGGTCATAATTGAAAATAACAGTACAAGCAAGTGTACGGCGTACAGCTGTTGCTCGTACATTAGTATAATATTCTCTAACTATAAACTGTTTGTTTTGTTACTCAAGTAGGTATAACCGATAAAGACCATTCCTTGTGTATATTATCGTATCTCAAGAACGTAAATATTATTGCATTAACAAATATTGGTGTTGGTCTGCATGGCTTTACGGTTAAATCTAGATAAAATTGTATTATCTAGGAGATGTCACAAAAATAACACGATTAGCGTAGAGTTGATTGGGAATGAGGATGACTTTACAAATTATTACGATGAGGGACTAGCGTCTATATTTCAAATAGTCTGTGGTTCTTTGAACATTGTGAGTGATTGCATATATGTAGGTCATATTGTGTATATTTTCTTCTGTAATATAATTTTCTTAACAATATAGCTTTTTAGAATAAATTGGTCATAATACTTTGGAAAGATATCGGAAATCACTTTTATCTATCGAGTGAGGTGGATATATCCTTAAAGATCACTCGTTTGATCAATTTATGAAGCAATCACAGTATATAAATATACATAAGTATATAATATGTATATTTATATACAAACCTTGTTAGAGTGTTTTGATGGATACCATTAATTAGTCATTGCTATATCGGACTATTGCATGACTTCTCGTTCGGGATGGCAATAAAAATTCCCCGCTGTAATGACTGATAGTTTCATACCGATAAGGTTTGGGATTCCCCTTAATTTCTTTCCTTTGAATGCATCAGGCAGTTGGGCAGTCATTTGATTTACGTGACTCGATAGACTTGCTAATTATTTTAGCAAACTAAATAAGACTAAAGATAGTGTCGTACTCTTAACGAAATGCGTAAGTTTTTGTGTTACGGTCAGCAACGGAAGTAAGAGGTCAGAGAACCTGATTATTTCATATATTATTCTGAATAGTTCATCATAAGTCACATTATTACCGAATTCAAATTCAAAATAATTTATTAATATAGGTACACTTATGAACACTTATGAACGTCAATAAAAAATACATATTAAATGCTTCTAATTTTACATTTACTGCCAGTTCTCAAATCAAGGGCGTAGAACGGACGAGAAGAACTGGCAATAAACTCTCCACCACTCTATTTAATCGCCAAGTTTTTTGTTTTACAAAATGTTTGTTAGGAGCTGCAACCATTTCACCATGTTCCACATAAAATCTTTAAGTAATCTGTCGATATCTAACATAAAAAAACAGTTGAATAAACCGTTTCTCATACATCATTGCAAAATTAATAATAGAACTACATAGACAGTTTTACGCTAATTCTGATAACAGAATATCAGGATAGCTTCGAAGCCTGTTTTGAGTTGGAGATAATAGATTTTTTTAATTGAAGTTTTTTTAAATATGTCCAGTGCCTGCGGATCAGTTAGTGTTAAGTGACCTCCGTGGTTCTTTTTTTATCGTGGAGAAATCATCTAGGTATCAGATAGTCAGCTTTCCTTGGGATATGTCGGACTCCCGCGACCGAAGAGTCAAAAACATTAGGCATACCGACCTAAACTGCATCAAGAAGAGCTACGAGTGATAGTTATTTTTTTTATGTTAATATTGATAGATGAGCGACGAGGTTCACTTGATGATCAGCCACAGCACATCAGTCAATGATGCGCCGTCGACCTACTTTTCACTTCGAGCATTCGGAAATCCATAGATTGAAACCGAAACGCGCAATGTGCACTTTACGGTTTTTCTATCTATGAACGGTGGCTCATTTCCCGGTCGGAATTTCGATATTCCGCCCACCCGTTCATTACCCGAAGTAACAAGACGTTGGGAAAACCTGTTTACAGAAAATTATTAACGATGTCCCGGTGGGATTCGAACCTACGACCCATCGATGTTCTACCGAACGCGCCAACTAGCCCGTCGAATTGAGTTGACTTGGGCCTTTTACTGGACACACATTCGATGTCTGCTTTTTCAGTGCCCTATCCAATGTCAGAGTACTTACTTACTTGTGTAAGTACTAGCTAAAAGATAGACACTTGAGTAGTCAGTAAATAGCTATATTAGAATGTTTACTTGTCGCCTACTCACTTTTGATATTCGTCGCTATTGACATTTATTGTGAAGGTTACGGCTCTGTCGTGATTGTATTACCAAGTATTACCTCATCGTGATAGTTTGTGTCGAGCGGTGAGCACGTTTTGTGAAGTGAAGTGCGTATAGTGTAGTGCTTGTGTTCTCGTTATGGTGATTACTCGTAAGTTGGTTTGTTTTGGTAGAGTTGATTATGATTTAGGATGGGTATGCGCAGGATTCCATAAACTCGTGTTATTATATGTTAAAACTGAAGAAGATATCGAATGTCAATATTAATATTATAAAGATTTGTTTGTTTGGTACGATTTAACTCAAAAACGACCGATTGTAATAATTATTTCACCAATAGAAAGCTACACTACTACTTTTTTGTGTATAGTACATCTAAATTACACCCGTGCGAAGCTGGGTCAGATCGCTTTTAAAATATCGATTGATTATTTTGTGAAATAAAATTTAATCATTTTTGCGATTGGTGGTTCTGTGTTTAATTCCAGCAGTATTTATGTTTAAATTTCTATTAAGATTCTCTTGTTGGTTTGAAAAGAGAGTTTGTATTTGGCTTCCTGAATGATCACGTAAAAAAAAGCCAAATGTCAACAACATGAAGAGCGCCTTTCGGCCTGGTATCGGTATAGGAACTGACAAAAAATCACAATGAACTACTAAAATATTTGCACAGTTAGATCTCCATCGCGGTTTTTAGGAAAACCAATAGTTACAAAATCTTTTGACTTGTCTATTTCTAATGAAGGTAATCCTGTCTTGAGAAATTATTAAATTCGATTGAGTAATTTTGTAGAAGTACGCATTTGCGTCCGAGAACGCGACTTGCGACATTGTTTCTATTAGTTAGAGCTATGATGTTATGTAGCGTTATAAAAATAGGTTTGTGGTGTGTACTATAACTATTCAGAATACATATTTAAATTATCGCTTATATGATATTTTCTCGAATTAAAATATAATCCGGTTGTTTATGTTTTATTGCACATAAAGCAATCAAATACGGACATAACTTTGATAATAATTAATGCACTTACCGTAAAATATTATCGACTGTTACGAGTAATGCTTATTCGGATTATATACTTGGCGCCTTTTATGAACAGCTACTTATTATTATATTGAGATTGGCAGTTATTATTCTTATATTCATATATTTACGCCTTTCGTAAAACTATCTATACTAATATGTTTGCGTTAATGTCTTATTGATTTAAACTTAGGCTTTCTAATTTTTTAAGCAATAATTCAATTTAAATTTGTTTTTTAACCTTATTTTTCTTTTTTATATGTAGAAGTAGTTTTATGTTTTAGATTTATATAATCAATTATTATTACTTTACATCAGCTCATAGCCGACAAAAAACGTCATAAAATGTTTCATGCATGTTTGATAGCCTGTAAGTAGAAACGCAATCTTTTTTTAAGTATTTATAATGTATTTTTGAATGTATGTTGTAGTTTCTGTAGGCAATCTTAAATAAATAAATAAATAGATACAGAAATTAACATAAATTGGTACATTCCAGTAACTTATATTATGTCTTCTATGAAGCTTTCTGTCACATGAAATATTAGTTTGTTAATTATAATGAAAATGGAAATTAAGATATTAGCTCCGATAACTATATCGCCGTCTTACTCTTACAAATGATGGTGGTTTTGGTGAACGGAAATATAACAATTTATGCGTAGACCACATTCCTCATATGGATATTATTTTAAAAATTCAACTACGATGACAAGTTCTTTGCGTGCGAAAAATAATTCCATGGTATATATTATGTACAATGTACATATACTAGTGAGTAGAAAAGTTTCCTATATTTTGCAACAAAATTTTAATTTGTCGACGATTGTACACCGTATATTAAATTTCGTCATAATATAGCCTTCATAATAAAAATAATCAATGACACCAAAGCTATGCAATCATAGATATTTTAAATTAATTTACATAATAGAGTGTGTAAGAGACGTGACTCTATCTATGTTTACTTTAGACTAGCTTATCCATCACGCTCTGCATAACAAATTGATTATTTGTATTAAATATTTATTAATTATAGATGATAGGTTCGCATCCCGCCGGGTCAGAGATGTTTATATTTTCTAGAAACATGTGAAGCATTGATGAATGTAGAAGAAGCGAAAGTGGTATGTAAGGATTGGAGCATATGGAATTCCGTGATCTCTGCCTACCCCAATGGGAAAGAGGCGTGACGTATATGTATGTATGTATGTATGTATGTGAAGTACATATCGTATATATGCATTACTGGTCTTTAAAGAAAAAGGAGATCAAAGATGGAAAAATAGAAATGTTAATTTAGCCTTTTTACTTTTATCGAAAACGAAATGTACTATTTTCCGCACACTGTAACGTAATGTTAGTTTTTGCAAACATTCAGTTTAATTAGAGTACAAAGTCGTTACGCTTTTTCTTTGTGTTCGAGTTAGGATATTTGAGCAATAAAAAGTCTTGTTTGTGTAATGTTAGATAGAAATAAGTGTTGGACTTAGAAACCTTTATTCGAACAATAACAGCGCAATTCATACACAAACTAACACAAAATGAGCCACGCAAACAATAATTAAAATGTTATTAAAAACTGAATAAAAAAACAAATAAGCGATACTTTCTAAATAGTCAAAGCAGAAACATTGGTAAATATAAAGGGCAGTTCACAGAAGTTAGCAAAGTTACCCCTGTTTTGCTTTTTTTATGTTAGCCATCGACAGACGAGCATGAGGTTCACTTGATGGTAAGTGATACCTCAGCCACAGAACATCGATCAATGATGCGCTGTCGACATAATTTTCTGACATCGAGTATTCGGAAATCCATAGACTGAAACCGAAACGCGCAATGTGCACTTCATGGCTCTTTGGCGCGTTCGGTAGAACACCTGCCCTGCGCATCTATGGGTCGTGGGTTTGAATCCCACTGGGATGACATGTTTATAATTATCTGTAAGCATGTTTTCCCCACGTCTGGTAACTTCGGGCATTGATCGGGTGGGAGGAATATCGAAATTCCGACCGGGTAAAGAACCACCGTTCATAGAAGGAAAAACCGTGAAGTGCACATTGCTCGTTTCGGTGTCAGTCTATGGATTTCGGAATGTTCGAAGTAAAAGTAGGTTCAGCGCATCATTGACTGATGTTTTATGGCTGAGGTATCATCTACCATCAAGTCGTGCTCGTCTGTCGATATCTAACATAAAAAAAAATGTTTTTTTTTTACTTTGGTTACATTGGTTTTTATTTATACATATATATAGATTTGTATTTTGTGTGAACGTCGAATGAAGATATTATGTTATTGTTTGCAGTAGCACAAGATGTGGAAGAGAAGAAACCGGACAGACCGCCGTCGAAGGCAGCCAACTCAATATATCCTGTGCTCAACAAGTACTCGGAGAAAATCTCGACGGTCAAGGAGCTCACAACCTCTAAACTAAGGTAAATTGGCAGGTTGGTCGCGTGTTTGACGCCTGTCGAGTTACTCATAGAGATATATGGGATAAAATTGATACACATTTTTTATATTACACTGATTATTTGCCCTTCCGGACGGAACTTCCCTGGAAAGCGAACCTGGGACTTCCTGTACTAAAAGTAAAGCGTATACTATTGAGGCATGGAAGCGGGCTGAAGGAAATATAATATCATTCGAATAACGAATCAAGCATGTGAAAAAGTGCATAGAAATTCGGGATGTTGGAAGTATAAATGTTAAAATATTATGATTAAATAATTAATTAATGTATGTATTCACTGTTAAGATTATATTTCTTATATACCTACATATATTGACGCAAAAACTGTTTGTTAAATAAAGTGACCGTTTAAGCGCGTTGGTTTGCCTCTAAATAGCATTAAAACTGTTTTAACTTCTAATTGATTGATTTTCTATGGATTATAGTAAAACTTTTTATTGAATTAAGATTACCATAATTACACTAAACGTTTGTAAGAACTTTGCTAATGGTACTTCGCATAACACTTAACAGTAATTATTCAAAAGCTCGACAATTTTCTAATGACTTAACTACCACAAATCGTAAAATACATTAGATTCTTTTTTATCTATTGTACGTTGTTGAAAAAAAAATATTATCGTCATTTGGTTATAAATTCTCTTTGAGTGTGGATCGGATTACGGAAGACGGAAATTATTATTTTTTTAAAGTGAGTTTCGATTTCTTACTGGTTTGATTAAATTCTATAAGATTTTGCAAACTTAGGAAAGTGTGTATGAATATTATTACGAACTAAGTGATACGTTTAGTTAGTTTTCGAAAAGGTAGTGCTATATTTCTTTTAATTTTTCAGTATGCACAAAGAAAATACGCTTAACAAGGAGAGTAGTACGCAGAGTACAGTCACGCACACAAGCAAGAGTGAGTCCGAGAAGCTGATACACAATGAAACTGTCAGCGACGGTACTCTGGATGGACAGGTATTATGGAAATCAATATAATCGTCTACACTTTGGCATTTATACTTTAAAAGGGTATTCGTACTTATTGAGTTTATTCACGGTGTAAAAAAATATGATGAAAATTTTACTTGAATTTGAAAAATAAATACTGTTTCTACTCTAAACAGCTGAATTGATTTTGATGATACTGAAGTGTGAAGTGTATGTAAATTATTATTATTAATATAATAATAATTTCATAAAAAAAAATGTCCTATCTATCTATCTATCTATCTATCTATCTATCTATCTATAACATATTCAAGCGTCAGGATTCGAACCTGAAATCTTCTGACTTCGCATCCCTCGGAAATGTATAATTAGTAAAAGCAAATTCCCAACCCCCAAATACCCCAAATGCGCAAGGCTTTATGAATATGTTTCACTGATAATTATTCTTCTACACACAAGAAGATTATAAGTTTTTTATGCAATGCCCGACCGAAATAATGTTTTTTTTCCTGGGATTGTAATTCGTGATCCGGGAACGCACGTACTACTGAGCTGTTTATGTTACCTGTTTATTTTTTCAGATAAAGAAACCTCCAGTTCCGGTAAAGAAAAGTCCAACACCGACTTCGACCGTGGGAGGACTATTCAGCGGACTTAAGAGTAAAATGCTCTCGTCGTCGGACAAGACGTGAGTACCGAGTGGTTCTGTATATAATTATTATGGTTGTTTACATGAATAATATTGATAATTAATAATATGAGATAATATTGTCTTTTATTAACGCGAGTATCACACATTTAAATAAAATACTGTATACCGGATTAAAACGCGATTTATTTTTTATATTGTTTAAATTATTTATCCCGACGTTTCGGATGCTTTTCAGCAACCGTGGTCGCGGGGAGACAGCTCCCCAGCTGTTGCTACGTTTTAATCCGGTATACAGTATTTTATTTAAAAATATGAGATAAGTGCCGGGACTACCATACAAGCCCAAAAGCCCGGCCTGCCCTATTATTGCAATAATAAAAAGACAAGTAATAATGTTCTTATCGTAATTATTTACGGAATATATAATTTTTACAATACGTAGTTTTACATAAACACGTATTATGTTAAAGCCTTTTGGGCTTGTATGGCAGTCTCGCCACTGCCTGAGATTGATTGGCTTGAATCTAATGTCTAACAAAAGCTTATTCCTTCCCCAAACATTTTTTTTTTTCTTATAGACCTTTGGCCTGTTCATCACTTTTTAGTAAACCTCACTAATACCTTATACAGTAGAATCTCTGTAAGTCGAACTTCAAGGGAGACGCCAAAAAATGAGAGTTATAGAGTTTTCGACTTTCCGAATGCTCGAAGTAAAAATTAGGTCGACAGCGCATCATTGACTGATGTTCTGAGGCTGAGGTATCACCTACCATCAAGTGAACCTCATGCTTGTCTGTCTGTCAAAAAAAATGAAGGATTTCGATTTGGGCGGATTGTGTAAGGAAATATTCGACTTATAGAGGCTAAGATGTAAATAAGCACGTGTAGTCATAATATCTTATTTAAATACGTTCTTTTAGTTTTTTTTACTTAATTTATTTTTATTAAGTGTATCCTGTGAGTATTTTGTGAAATAAATGTTTTTCTTTCCTTTTTTTCATTAATGATAAGTTACTTATTCACTAATGCAATGCATACCAAAAAATGTCTGAGCTCGTTACCTATTCTCTCTAATATCTCTTACTATCTCTCGTTTCAGTGAAAAGAGTTCCACGTCGATATCGAATAGCAGTAACAGCAGCGTGGAGGGCGACAAGATTGACGGCATCGCCTCCAGCAAAGTACCCAATACTAATACCTTCGACCACGTCGAGAGGAACTCCATACTGAATGACCCCAGGGCTGGCAGGTGAATACGGCTTATATTAGTTTACTAGCGCCCCGGCTTCGGAAGGGTGCAATGTATGTATTATATAAAAAAAATAGGTTGAGTAGTTTTTGAGGTAAATCGTAACAAACAAATTCTTCCTCTTTATAATATTAGTATAGATTTAATTTGAATTCTGTCGTTTGTGTTTAGGTCTAAAATGGATGCGACAGTTTTTGGTTGAAACAAACCTTACTCGAAGTAAAAAGTAGTTCGACAGCGCATCATTGACTGATGTTCTGTGGCTGAGGTATCACCTACCATCAAGTCTATGTCCTTGATGTTTGTCCATAGCTACTTTTGTATGTGCGTGTGTTTGTTGTGAATAAATATATGTCTATGTCTAAGTGAACCTTTTAAACGATTAAAAAGAGTGACGAAGAGTTTCTTGCCAGTTCTTCTCTTCCGTTCTACGCCCTTGATTTGAGAACTGGCGGTAAATGTAAAATTAGAAGCATTTAATATGTATTTTTTATTAACATTCATAAGTGTACATTGTGTTACCTAAATGAATAAATGATTTTGAATTTGAATTTGAATTGCAGAGTGAAGGCGCCCCGCCGTCGCCCGCCCAGCCAAGTGCTGAGGGACGACTCGCCCGTCTCGCTCGGCCTCACCAATGGACACGAAGGTACAGTTCGACGCGAGTGATATTTCTTTTTTTTAATTACTTTTAATATTTTATTTGACAAAGTGTATTTAGTTAACCTTTCTGATATTTTGGTCAGGCCATAAAATCTTCAAAAAAAAAAACTCACTATCTTTAGAGAATTATCTCTTTCAAGCCACAGTTGTATGTATACAAACCAAAAAACAGCCTATAACACTAGCAGCAATCTATTTCCCGCCAAGGCATCAGTTAAAAAAGGAGGACTACACTGAATTTTTAAGACAGCTTGGTGTACGCTTCATCATAGGGGGAGACTTTAATGCAAAGAATACTTATTGGGGCTCCAGATTAACAACCACTAAGGGTAGACAACTATTAGAAGCAGTAAGAGAATTACGCTGTGACGTAATATCAACCGGCAAACCAACCTATTGGCCCACGGATCCAAAAAAGGTACCAGACCTCATAGACTTTTTTATATACAAAAACATCACACATAACTTTTTGCATATCGAAGAGAGACTAGACATGAGCTCTGACCACTCAGCGATTTTACTAAACTTAAATGATAGTATAATTAAAACAGAAACTATACCAAAACTTGTAAATAACAAAACAGACTGGGTCAAATTCAGGGAAGATCTAACACACAAAATAAATTTGAAAGTATCACTACGTAGTGCTCAGGAATTAGACCGTGAAGTTGAGAAGTTCAACACAGATGTCCAACAAGCTGCGTGGAACAACACACCTGAAATAAAAACGCGCCTTAAAGGAAATAATTATCCTAAGGAAATCAGAGATCTTATAGTGGCTAAGAGAAAACAAAGACGCAAATGGCAGCAAACAAGATCACCACAAGATAAAACAAATCTGAATAGAATGACTAAAACTATCAGAAATGAAATCCTTTTGCTAAAAGAACGTAGTTTGAAAGCTCATTTAAATATGCTTACCAGTAAAAAGGATAGTAACTACTCTTTATGGAAAACTGTTAAAACAGCAAAAAAACCTATAAATGCCATCCCACCCATACAAATTCCGCACGGAGAATGGGCAAGAAGCAATGAACAGAAAGCGGAATATTTTGCTGACTACTTAAAAGCAATATTCCAACCGAATGCCTCTCAAACATCTGATCAAACATGGAATGACGTGGAACAAGACTCTGAAGAAATTAAAATGGTGACACCAAAGGAGGTGTTACTCGAAATAAAGAACAATATTAACGCAAGAAAATCGCCAGGTTTTGATCTTATTACTGGAGAAGTCCTGAAACAGATGCCTCGAAAAGGAATTGTCATGCTGACATACCTATATAATGCTGCACTTCGATTAAAATATGTACCAGCGTTATGGAAAGTAGCAGAAGTGATAATGATACCGAAGCCAGGCAAACCACCTCATGATGCAACATCATACAGACCGATATCACTACTTCCGGTAATATCTAAACTATTTGAAAAACTTCTTCTTAAGAGATTAAAATTAGTTATAGAGCAGAAAAAGCTTATACCTGATCATCAATTTGGTTTTAGAACTCAACACTCAACGATAGATCAAGTGCATAGAATAACAAGTACTATTGAAAAAACTTTAGAGGAAAAAAAGGTTTGCTCTGCATTATTTCTGGATGTAGCACAGGCCTTTGATAAAGTCTGGCATGAAGGCTTAATATACAAATTAAAAACCATGCTACCTAAACAATATACAGATATTCTTGAATCATATATATCAGATAGAATGTTCAGGATACGACAAGAAAATGCTTACTCTGAACTAAAATAAATCAAAGCTGGAGTCCCGCAAGGAAGTGTATTAGGTCCGGTCCTTTTACACTCGTGATATCCCAGTGCTACAAAAAAACACCATTGCTACCTTTGCTGATGATACGGCAATACTGGCTGTCGAAAATAACCACGAGGAAGCAACAAAAACTATTCAAATAGCTACCAACAAAATTTATGATTGGACACAAAAATGGAGAATACGATTGAACGAAAGTAAATCGGTTCATATCAATTTCACCAACAAACATGAAAAGTACTATCCTATTTATATAAATAACGTACCGTATGCTAACACGGCAAAATACCTTGGCATCACCTTAGACGCGAAGCTTCGCTGGAAAGCTCACGTTAAAAAGAACCGAGATGAGCTCAGGATAAGATATAAAAATCTTAACTGGCTAATTGGAAAGAGCTCGACTCTTTCAGTAGAAAATAAATTAACTGTATACAGACAAGTCCTGAAACCAATATGGACTTATGGCATCCAGCTCTGGGGCTGCACCAGTTCAACCAATATCAAAATGATACAATCTTTTCAAAATAAAGTACTAAGAGATATTGTAAATGCTCCCTGGTACGTTCGCAACGTCGACATTCACAAGGACCTTAAGATAGAAAGCGTCGACAGAGAAATTCAAAAGCACGCCAAAGCTCACCATCAGCGACTTCTTCATCATGTGAATGTCGAGGCTGCCCAGCTCCTCGATACCACTGGACTAGTGAGAAGACTCAGAAGGACGAAACCTTTTGAGTTAGTGTAACCTAGCATACACATTATTATGCAAAGTGAGAACAAAGTGGAAAGTGCAAGTGAACACAGTGACAATTATTAGTGTTAGTGTAATAAGACCATGCTTTTAAGGACACCAGTGGGTGAACTTTAAATTAAGAAAATAACCCTAGAAGATTAAGTTAAAATAGAACTGTTTATTAGCCTCTGTTGGCTAGATTACAGTAGTTTTAGATTAAAAAAAAAAAAAAAAAACTATCTTTAGAAATACTGTCTCAATGGAGATGGTCATTAAATTAAATGTTGTAATTTTTTTAAATAATGTAATGTTTGCACGCGCAATCTACGGGTAGAATGTCTAGTACTGAACCAAAACATGTATGTTCACCTGTAGCAACTACATTCTGGCAAATAAATGTTTTGAATTTGAATTCACTTCACATAATTTTTATATTCGTTGGTTAATATTTTCCGCATTATTTTTTTTGCAGAAACTGTTGCTATATCTTCTGTATACATAAATTTAAATTCCAAGCGAATACTAATTAAAGTAAAAATATCAATTTCAGTACCAGCAGACAAAATATCCCCGGACAAGTCTTCAGATAAGTCGTCGGATAAGTCGTCGGAAGTAAAGCCGAGGGCGCGCGAGTGGGAGAAGCACAGGGCGCCCTGGATGGAGGAGCTCAAACTGAACCAGGCTAAGAAGGGAGGGCTGGGTGACCGGAAACAGCACACTAGTACTGATAGGTATGTAATGGTATATGGACGGTGTGAAGCAATACAGTGCCAACCCACAAAATGATAACAATGTAATTTTTGATACCAATCGCTTATGAGCTGGAGTACATATTTCAAAAGAGATATAGTATATATATATAATTTAAATCGTTTTGATAGCAAAAATATTAGTGGGCGCGAAACCCTCACATGTTTAGAATATGTAACAATAATGCACTAAATTATTTTACTTTGATTGCTACCAAGAAAAACGATATTAATTTAGTGTATAATTTATAAAAATCTATTATTTCTGTTATTTTTAAAAAAATTAAGAAAACCTAATTAAAACTTCAAACTCAATTTTCTCAAAATGTCAACCAATGTGGGTTGACACTGTATTGTTTAACAGCGTCCGTATATAAAACTAGCGATCCGCCCCGGCTTCTCACGGGTACAAAGTAGATGTACTATTACTCGCTGATAATGTAGCGTTCTTTTGGTGGTGGTAGTTTTTAAGTTAAATCGAAACAAACAAATCTTTCCTCTTTATATTAATATTTAGTATAGACAAAGTCGTGTTAGTTACACCATTTATTACTCTAGAACGGCTGCACCGATATTAATGATATCTTATTTGTTGGATTCTATGTCTTGAATAACAGAATACCTATTAAATTATCGGAAAAAATCAAGAAAATAATGCAATAATATTTTATAATAAATATAATAAATAAAATAAAAATATAAAATATTTTATAATAATAACCTATTGGTTGGGAACCATCTCCCGTTATTGACAGCTCACGTCACACGTGAAAGAACTTTGAAAATAGGTCTAGTAGTTTTTGAGTTAACATAACAAACAAACAAGCTCACACACATACAAATTCCTCTTAATATTAGTATGGATAAGACTAGCATATTCTATGTTTATCCAGAATCGTCGACTGCGGCATAGAAGAGAAGAGATCCACACATTCAATGGAGATGTCCAAGAGTACTTCGTCCATAAGCAATCGCATATCGGTGCTTGAAAGTTTGGAGGCTAGTTTTGAAGTGAGTACAAAAAAAATAGTTTTTTAATAAATCTACAGGCGAGCATGATGTCAAATTGATGTTAGGGCATATCTTAGCCACAGAACATCTGCGCTGTCGACCTATTTTTTACTTCAAGCTTTTGTAAATCTATAAACGAAACCCTTAGCTGGTGGTCGGAATTTTAATATTACTCCCACCCGTTTTATGTCCAAAGTGCCTCTGAGCTGTTGGGAAGACAAGTTTTCAGAAAATCTTATATATTTCGTCAGAAAGGGATGCACATATACAGGAAAACAAAACAACATTATAACTGGCCCGGCAATATCCAGTAATTTCGAATGTCAAGTCAAAAATATAGCCGGCCATACGTCAAAACGCTTGTCCGTACCAAATATGGCCGGGCCATTACTGAAATATTTCATAGACTGACCGGGCACTATATTGCAGTAAAATAGAAGCAGCTTTAGATATTTTTGTCCCTTGTAAACTATACTCTCGTTATGTATATTTTATTGTTATTTAATTTATATCTAAATTATAATATTTAACATAATAAAACGTGTTGTTCAAGAAGACTCGAAATTCTCTGGACAAGAAAGAGAGTCCACCGCCAGAGTTGCCCACCAGCAAACCACCGCCGCTCAGCTCACCCACCGCCGCTGGTAAGTTATATTTTTAAATAAAATACTTTATACCGGATTAAAAAGCGATTTATTATTTATATTATTTACGGATGCTTTTCAGCAACGCATCGCGTTTTAACCCGTTATAAAGTATTTTATTTAAATATGTGATATTCGCGTTAATAAAAGACAATATTATTTTTATTTTCTAAACACTAAACAATCTTTTGCAGGTCGAACATTAACAACAATGCTTGATGAAATCAAAAAACCCCCAGCACCGTCACCGCCCCTCGCATCTGCACGACTCGACCTTGACAAATCCGATAAATCACTCGACAAGTCCGACAAATCCCTCGACATGTCATTTGATAAGTCTGACAAATCTCTCGACAAGTCTGACAAATCACTTGACAAGTCTGACAAATCACTCGATAAGTCTTTTGACAGATCGGACAGGTCTGAAAAAACGGATGTTAAAGAGAAGTCAGATATAAAGACGGAGAGATTGGAAACTATAAGCAGGTTTTCCAGCGTTTTTAATGAAATTGAAGAGAAGGGGATCAGTTTGAGGTAAGAATTAATTTTTTTTCTGCAAAGTATCAAACTATTCTGTATGGGAATAATCTCGGAAACTTCGTGAATTTTATATGAGACCATAAATATAATTATATAAAATAAATTGATACCTCCCACGTAAATTGTGGTAATCAACATAGGGGGCATTCCACGCGAAGCGGACAGGTAAAAAATCTCGATGTTTCTGATTTCTGAAATATCTTAGTATGTTCTTCCTATACATGTCCTTGATACGTGTATCAAATATTTTTATAATACAGTGACTGGTTAAAGAGTTAAGGGACTTTGAACTTTTGACCAACTGGTGGGCACGCTCTAATTCTCTTCTTAGTCGGACACTCTTGACAGAGTGGTCGTGGTCAAGGTGATGGCACACTGGGGAGCCACTCCTACATCGTCATTTCTTCCAAGGGCTGCTGCTTGACGTATGATGCTTCTCCATTTTGCGCGGTCACCCGTATTGCGAGCACACTGCACCAAAGTAGACTGTGTGGCCCTACTAATGAGGTCGGTCCAGCGTGTTGGTGAACGACCACGTGAGCGCTTCCCTTTAACATGGCCCTGTACGACAAGTCTCTCCAAAGAGTCCTCATTTCTGGAGATGTGACCAAAGAACTTCAATATGCGCATCTGCACAATGGAAGATAGCCTATCTTGTATGTTGAGCTCTTTGAGGATTGAATTATTGGTGCGGAATGCTGTCCATGGTACTTTTAGCAGCCTTCTCCAACACCACATCTCCAGTGCATCGATCTTTCGGCGATCCTGTATTTTAACTGACCATGTTTCAGCTCCATATAGGAAGATCGGAAATACCAGACATTTCATGAGTCGAACCTTTGTTTTCTTGGTTATGCGTCTGTCCTTCCAAATCTTTCCTAGCCGTTCTACTGCTGACCTCGTGATAGCACATCGGCGTCTGATTTCGTCTTCACATCCTCCGGCGTTTGAGATAGTAGATCCGAGGTATATGTAGCTTTGCACCACTTTACAGTTAGCTACATTCAGTATTCCGGTATATTTTTCTTGTTCAGCTCGATCCACTATCATAACTTTCGTCTTATCTCTATTAAGAGTAAGTCCGAATTCGAGACTTGTTTTCTCAAGACGACTCAGAAGTTCTTCTAAATCTTCTTTTGATTGGGCAAGAAGTGTAGTATCATCAGCGTATCTTAAATTATTTATAAAGCGGCCGCCAACCGAGATACCTTTATTCCATTCCTCCAAGACAATCCGCATGATGTACTCTGTATAGGTGTTAAAGAGTAAGGGCGACAGTATACATCCTTGTCGAACACCGGACCTGGTTTTGAAAACATCGGAGAAAACATCATCAACTCGTACTGTTGCAGTGCCATCTTCATAAAGTCTTGTTACCAGGAGTACAAGGTGTTCGGGTACTCCCATTTCCAAAAGCACTTTCCAGAGGCGCTGCCAAATGACTGTGTCAAAATGCTTTGCGGAAATCGACAAAGCAGATGAAAAGCGGTGAGTTGAACTCTCTGGATTTTTCGATGATTTGCCGCAGTATGAGTATCTGTTCACGTGTACCTCTCCCTTTCACGAAACCCGCTTGTTCGGGTGCAATTTGCTGAACGAGATAAGCCTGCAATCTTGTGTTAAGGATGTGAAGTAACACTTTGCTTGCATGTGATATTAGAGAGATGAGTCTGTAGTTGTTACATTTTTTGGTGGAACCTTTCTTGTGCAAGGGTATAAATATGGATTGAGACCAGTCATCTGGCCATTTGCCCGAATCCCATATCTTGCAACAGATGTTAAACAAGAATTCAACACCAGACTCTCCCATAGCCTTAAAAACCTCAATTGGGATCTCATCTACTCCAATGGCTTTATTGTTCTTTAAATGACTAATGGCCGCTCGTACTTCATCGCGCAATATATTCGGTTCTCGATCATTAATGTGATCTAAGGCATAGTTGCTGATTGTTGTGGATCTGCAAGTGAATAGTGACTTGCAGTATTCTTTCCAAACATCCACTATATCCTTTATCTCAGTGACCGTGACACCAGCGGTGTTCTCTATCGCCCATGTCTTGGGTTTAAATTGGCGAGTTATGAACCGCACTTTATCGTGGAGGTCCTTGGTCTGTAGTTTATCCGCGTGGCGTTTTAGTTCTTCACATATGTTTGCAATATCTCTGTTGCGATCTCGCCTGCAAGCAGCTTGTATTGTTGATTTTTTGGCATTAAGCACGACAGTAGTTGCGCCTCTAGCTTTGAGCACTCTACGTTCTTCTATTAATTGCCAAGTATCTGGCGACATCCAGTGTTGCCGCTTAGTTGAGACTTTTCTTGGCTGAGATTCTGTTACGGCATCCATTACACACTTTTTGGCAGCAATCCACAGAGAATTAGAATCTTTGTTACTAGTTTCTGTCCGCCACGTAGAAAGTCTGCTTTCAATAGATTTGTTAAGGGCACATTGATCCATTATATGCATTCGTCTGGGTGTCTTTGTCACTATTGTTTTTTGTAATTTTATTCTTAGATAGCCAATTAGAAGTTCATGATCAGATTCGCACTCAGCACCGGGCAACGTGTGCGTATTAGTAATTGAGCTTCTCCATCTTGATCTCACCAAAATATAGTCAATCTGATTACGACATCTATTTCCCGGAGAAGTCCAGGTATATAAGCGTCTTGGGTGGTGTTTGAATGTAGTATTCATAATGGTCAGATTGTTGTTTGCAGCAAATTCTATTAAGCGTTCACCTCTCTTATTTCTAACACCAAGGCCATATTTTCCAACAATATTGCGGATGCCAGTATCCATAGTAGTTGCCCCCACTTTGGCGTTAAAATCTCCAATAACGAGCAATAGTTCTCTTCTGGGAATTTTGGCTATAGAACTCTCAAGTTGATTGTAGAATTCTTCAATTGACTCGTCGCTGGCTTGCCCCGTAGGAGCATATACCTGAATGATGTTAAGTGGGGTCGGTGATGCGCTGAGTTTTATTGTTATAATTCTATCACTAATAGGGTCGTAGCCTAGTACAGCACTTTTCCAAAACTTAGGAATTACAATGGCCACTCCAGAGAAGCTACTCTTATCATTTCCAGAAAAGTAGATCGTGTGTTTTTCTGAATCAAAGTGGCCGCTATTTTTCCAATGTGTTTCGCTAAGTCCGGTAATTGTCAGTTTGCATCGTTCAAGTTCTCGTTCTAGAATAGGAAGCTTTCTGTCCTCGAGGAGCCCTCGGACGTTCCAAGTACCGAAGCGATAATGTCTTCTCAATTGGAAACACCTTCCAGTAGCACAGTTTCCATGGTATGCCTGGTTGCCTGCATTTCCATGGCCGGTAGCCAATTTCACACCCCCAGCCCCGGGAAGCTGAAGGCGCCGGTCGCTACGCGGATTGCCAGGCGAAGGCATACTGATTTTCTTACTTTCCATCATCATCTTAACTCTCCTGGGATTATTAATGTAGTAGTTTCCCCTTGCTTTCTACATCGCGGTATTATACCCTCAGTGGATGTAATAGTCCTTAGGTGAATCGGTTTGGAACAACCTCCTTGCGCTTCACTTAGGTACTGATGGCTACCGCTGCCCTCCATCAGGTTCCAGGTACTACGCCCCTGTGGCTCGCCTCTTCCGCTGGTTCGGCCGTACCGACAGCTGCTGTCTCCGTCCTCTCCACCGTTGAGGTCTTCACCCGTAACCCTGGGCAAGGGATCTATGCTATACCCCATAGAGCTGGGTCCCCATTCGAACTCGGTCACCTCCTCCCTCCGGCCTACTGAAGGGAGCTGTGTCCAGCCCCGCGACATGGACGCGTCGAACAGGTGTTACCCCAGTGAAAGACAGAGAAGGTCACTCTGCCCAACCTGGGGCCGGGTTAACGGTCTCGTATGGGTCCGAGGCCGAGGCCGACGCTCTAATTAAAAGCCGATTATCAAGTCATAAAATTATAGATAAAAATAATTAAACCACTGGATTCAATACTTCATTTAATGAGCTTTTTTGTATTATTTTTGAAAACGAAAAAAAATATATTTTTTTCATACATTTTTAGTTTTAATTATTTTAAACGTTATTTTCACAAAGTTAGACTACTTCGATTTTTTTATTTTTTTTTATGAAAATAGCTAATATTGTATAGAACATCCTTGCTAAGTTTTATTATGGGCGTGGAAGTGGATAATGAGCTAGGCTGAAAAAACTGCCGAAGCGCGGCGCGTCCTACGCCGCGCCGTACCGCGCGCGCCTATCGTCTGCCACTTAGGTACTTGCGCATTTTAACTGTCATTCAATCAAATAAAATAATTTGGAATATTTTGCACCAACATCTTCAAGAAAAGGGCATATCAACTAAGAAATATATTTATATTACTGATTGTGCACCCCCAGCACTTCAAAAACAGGTTTAATTTTATTAACCTGTTTTATTTTAAAAAAGATTTCGACATGGAAGCAGAATTTCATTTCCATGCCACTTAACACGGCAAAGGGCCATGTGATGGACTTGGGGGCAACTTAAAACGTTTGGCGACTCGAGCTAGTCTACAGTCAGCGTCCAAAAAAGCAATAATTACACCCGAGCGTTTGTACGATTGGGCGAGAAAATCAATGCCCCTAACGCAGTTCTTCTACGCTCGGAAAGAAGACATTCAAGAAAATAGATCGTTTTTAAAAAGTAGATTTGAGACGGCAGCGACGATAACTGGCACAAAAAAATATCATGCCTTCATTCCGACTACTGAAGGTATTATGATCAAGCGCACCAGTAACAGAGTGAAATTTAACATTGTTAAAGTTTGTAAATAAATAGTTAATTGTAAAAATAATTGGTTTTATTTTAAATATCATAAATGTATACTAGAAAAAATGTAACTGCGAAAACTCACGTAAGTGGCGGACGATAGACGTGCGCGGTACGGCGTAGGACGCGCCGCGCTTCTTCAGTTTTTTCAGCCTAGCTCATTATCCACTTCCACGCCCATTATAAAACTTAGCAAGGATATTCTATAGAATATTAGCTATTTTCATAAAAAAAATAAAAAAAATCGAAGTAGTCTAACTTTGTGAAAATAACGTTTAAAATAATTAAAACTAAAAATGTATGAAAAAAATATTTTTTTTTTCGTTTTCAAAAATAATACAAAAAAGCTCATTAAATGAAGTATTGAATCCAGTGGTTTAATTATTTTTATCTATAATTTTATGACTTGATAATCGGCTTTTAATTAGAGCGTGCCCACCAGTTGGTCAAAAGTTCAAAGTCCCTTAATTCTTTAACCAGTCACTGTATTATAAAAATATTTGATACACGTATCAAGGACATGTATAGGAAGAACATACTAAGATATTTCAGAAATCAGAAACATCGAGATTTTTTACCTGTCCGCTTCGCGTGGAATGCCCCATAGTTAGTATTTTAAGTTACATTACGTTTTTAAACTATGATGTCCGTTAAACGTCTTGTAAATAATAAATATATAAAAAAATAAAGTAAGTTTTATTGTTAACACAGAAAATAAATGAAAATAGGTTTAAAAAACGTAAACCACTAAATTTTTTTGGTTACCACAAATTACGTGGGAGGTATTGAAATACATAATAACTATATTTATTATAATTGATAATGATAGAGGACAAACCTTCATTTGTTTTTATTTGTTTATTTTTTTTATTATTATAAGTAAAATGTCATGTGGACATGGTGTAATGGTTGCAGCTCCTTACAAACATTTTGTAAAATAAATATCTTGGCGATTAATAATGGTGGCGGCGAGTTTATTGCCAGTTCTTCTCGTCCGTTCTACGCCCTTGATTTGAAAACTGGCAGTAAATGTAAAATTAGAAGGATTTTATTTTGTATTGACGTTCATAAGTGTACATTGTGTTACCTAAATGAATAAATGATTTTTGAATTTTCTTTCTCTAGTTCGAGTGGAGTTAGCCCTAGTGGAGTAAGTTCTAGTGAAGTGACTAGCACTTTGGAGCGGCGACATTTGAGGTCGGAAGAGGGCAGCGAGGCGTTGATCGCTCAGTTAAATAATAGGGTAAGTGTAATTATATCTAATATATAAAATCAGTGTTTGTAACAAAGAACCTCCGGAACGGTTTGACCGATTCTTATGAAATTTTGTGTGTATATTCAGTACACCGAATCTCGATATTCCTAGTATTTATATGCGAAAAGTGGATAGAATTAAATGTTCATAATCTATGTCTGAAAACTCTTAACCGTTGTAAAGTTTAGCCAAAGTGAGTAATGCAATTTATGCAAATTAATGTTTATTCGTTCCTCTTTGTAGATATCAAACCTAGAGAAGCTTTTAGAAGTACAAAACGCCAAGTTCGCGGCGGCCATCGACGAGCTCTCCGCTAAGCTCAAGTTGGAGACGGAAAAGAGACAGACGTTGCAGAGCGAGATGGAGAAACTGGCTCAGTGCGTCACTCAGGTTTAGTGCGCGGGACTTGGTTACTTAGGTCTAGTGCGCGGGACTTGCTCACTCAGGTTTAGTGAGCGGGATTTGCTCACTTAGGTCTAGTACGCGGGACTCGCTCACTCAGGTTAAGTGAGCGGGACTTGCTCACTTAGGTCTAGTACGCGGGACTTGCTCACTCAGGTTTAGTGAGCGGGACTTGCTCACTTAGGTCTAGTACGCGGGACTCGCTCACTCAGGTTAAGTGAGCGGGACTTGCTCACTTAGGTCTAGTACGTGGGACTTGCTCACTCAGGTCTAGTGCGCAGGACATTATAGTTATTTTCAACGAGGTGTAAGCGGCATTTTGTTTTAGTTTCACGAACCGGATTTGAAATATCAAATTTATTTCCTTTTTAATAATATTGAATATAGAAGAATAATAGAAAGTCTTAAATATAAATGATAATTTGGCGGACGGAATTACAATTAAAAGAAGCGAAAATTAAATTCAAAGCTGATATATTGTTTTTTGCCATTTATCCGTACTTGGTACATTCGCAAAGCTGGGGTCATACCGCCATTTTTTAAAGCAGTATAGTGCTATATATTCATCTCATGGTATGATCTATATCGATTTGAAATTTCTCTGATGAGTTTTCGCCCATTTTGAATTGGCAAAATTACATGCGTTAAACGCCTTTTTGTGGCGTAGAGAACTGTGCCCCGGAAGTGAAACGTCAAAGGAAATATTCCGTAACTATCCGAAACTATTTCCATATTTTAACGCGTATCTATATTTGCAAGATAACTTTTATAGTAAAAATATGGTTGCTCAAGCAATTGGATCAGTTGCTTTTGATTAATTATTAAACCGTTTCCCATTCAAATCTATAGTCCCATCAAATGAAAGATTTCTTGAATTATAGGGTTTGAATTTGCTTTTGCAAAAAGATATTTGGCATTTTGTAATATCGAAAATAGGTCCGTGTTCCAAATTGTGCTAGAATTCTCTTAGCTGAAATTGGACAATTATTGGATAGCCAACCAATAGGTGGTTCGAAATGAATTTGTGTTAAATTGTATGAGAAGAAATTACATTTTTTTTCTTTTTTATTTGTAAGTAAAGACCTTGTGTTCTACAAATTCATTAGGTGAAGTTGGTCAAGAACTTAAAATTTATTTTTTATAGAAAGGAAGTATTAACCGATAAATAATTATTATATATATATAACACCAGCTTATGCATTTCTTGAAACAAAATCTAGTCTAAAGTCAACGATTTTTTTTAAAAACTGAATTAAAAATGAAAAATACCATGTATTTTTTGGTCTTGAAATTCTAAGTAGTTTTTGCTTAATCAATGATTCGCTAAACAATAGTTGAAGTTATCAAGAATCTAATGTAGTGATAGTGACGTTTTCCCGCCAATATTTGAATAGTCACGGCAAAATAACCATAGAGCCAACCATCGGTTGATTTAAACCATAGACATAGAAAATGGACTGAGCAATGAAATTAGAAGCGAGTGTGCGGCCAATACCTAATAGCAAAGAACAGAGAAGAAGAGGCCCATACAAACTTTTGGAACAGAAAAAGTAGTTTCATTTTTGACCTGTAGAGCGCGCGGCAGTATCGGTATGATAAACACATCTAAGCTGCTGACCCCTCCCCTCGCGTCGTCTCGCTTGCTTTTACGAGCGAACGGCAATAACGCTCTAATAGCGGCTGGGTGCGAGAGACTGTAGTGTTGGGTAGTACAGGACTTCAAAAAGAGTTTGTAAGAGTAGCCTCTTTTTCACTCTGAGCCAGTACAATGTCCCACTTCAAATGAGGCGAGGCGTATGAAGCTCGAAGCATAATTTGTACTAGCGAGTATTAATATGACATTTGATGGTTATTTATCACTCAAATACATCGAGAAAAAACGAGCGCGACATAAAATTTGAAGTAGTACATTATATAATATCGAGCCGCTCTTACATTTTGACGTCATGTCCGGGACAAATGTACCGCCTCTTGTATGTCCTACTCAACACTACGAGAGAGTGCGCGCTATGACTCCAGCGTCAGAGTGTGCGTTCGCACGGATACTAGCAGCGCCGTGGTGGCTGGGGTCAGAACTACTTTCACCCCAGAGAAACCGTGCCAAGAGCGCCTATAAGGCCTGTTCCTGTACGTACATCTATGTTCTTTGCTAAAAGACAACTGCTATTGCTTCGTCTCCCTTACACTTCTACTCCCTACCATTCTCTATCTATGATTCAAACGTCTCCTTCCGAAAGAGGTACGTATACACTACTCATAGCACTCACAGCCAATATTTATTGACTATTGTTTACAGTTAATCCACGATTTTACGATTTAAAAACAGTCGCGTTTAACGAGTTATTTCGTGACCAAAAAGTAACAGTACCTAAAGCAGATTTCGTGTTCTGGGTATTGTAATGAAACTTGAATCAGATACACCTCCCAAATAAATCTTAGTTTTCACATGCACTCTTTTGTATTTTATAATCCTGCATAATTATTTCAGGCACTCGATGCATGATTAAGACCGTTTTTAGATATAGCAATTAATATTTGCGTCAAAGCTCAATATATAATTGAGAGAAATATCAAGATATCGTTTTGATAATTTAAAAAGTGATATTTTATCAATTTTAAGTACCTTTGATGTGCCATCCGTGTACAATTTCGAGAGAAACTAAAACCAGATCAGTGATATCCAATTTTTTTTAAAGGAAATATATTTTTTTAATATAAGTTAACGTTATTACTTGTTGTAGTTCAAATTTGCTTGCATAAGTTATTTTCTGAAGCTTTCGCGTAATCTACTAATGGTAACCGATAGTTAGATAGCTCATAGCAGGGTTGGTAAACGTACTTAATATATGTAAAAACATAAATAATATATAATATTCATACATTAATTGTGTATATAGATTACATAGGCCTATATTGTTAATATAAGTCGTTATGTCCGATTTTAAAATATATACAGAAAATAATGGCCTAAGTTGTCTTAGCTCGTGAATTCATCAGATTTTTTAATTAGTAAATTAATATAACTATATTGATTTAAAATAACTTTTCGGTACACAATACAATATGTTTAAATGTCATCCTTTATACATTTATATTGATAACGCATAATTTCATTTTAATTTGGCGTCCTAGATTTAAAATGAAGGCATTTTTAATTGATAGCTTAAGTTCCAACTTGTACATATAACATTCAATACAGTGCCATTGTAAATGTGTTGATACAGTACCTAAAAAGGCTTTGAAAGTATTGTTTTCGATAAGACAGAAAATTATACTACTGGGATGGGTATGTATGAAAACTGAAAAGCCTTATTATCACAAAAAGAGCACACAGTGCGCCTAATAAATTCGATAGAATAACATGTTGTTACAACAAACACATTTTTATGTTTTGTGACAAGTTTTGATTACATACGTATTGTTTAATATGTTTAATTGGCTTCAAATTCCACCTTCACTAAATATAAAGGTATTTAGATAAATTTAATGATAGCCTAGTTTAGTTAGTAATTCCAAACAACGCTTTAAATATTTGTTTAAATTAGGAACAAGCCGTGCATATATTTATATACAAGTGTTTGTACAATACCGGAAGTTGGCATAACGCTATATTCATTCATCCGCACCCAACACACACTGTTGATTCAGTGGCGTAGTAAAGTGGACAAGGGCCCCGGTGCAGAGAAAAAATCGAATCGGGGGATCCGGCTAAATTTCAGCAACTGCACAAAATTAATTATTTGCAAATTATTACAAGGGCGGTCGGCGCGTCCATTATTATCGGCGTTTCGTATTCTTGAAAAAATTAAATTCCTGCGAGAATTTTTCTAACTTTAAGAGCCGCCTCACCCTCTTTCCAAAGCCCAGGGGCCCTCTCAGCTTCAGGGCCCTGGTGCACTGCACCACTTTGACCTATGATAGCTACGCTACTGTGTTGATTTGATTACTATTACAGAATTCCGTCGTACTATTTTTCCTGATTGGTGCTTTTTGAAATAATGAAATTAACGGTACATGACCTAATATTCTAAACTTTAAAAATATGACGTTGCAGCTGTAGTAAGTTAATGTGCAAATAAGAATTACTGGTTGAAATTTCGGGAAATTATTGCACGTTGGATGATTGCTAATAAGGACAGATACTGCCTAAATTCCCATATAACTAGTTGTAGCCTTTTTAGATATATTATATTTTGACAGTTTTTATAACTACTTCAGCAGCATTTCAGTACATGGCATTTTGTGTGTATTCTTATCCATACATTTTTGCGTTACTGGGACCAACTGCCTTGGATTTTCTGGCAGAATCAGTTATGGATAGACATCGTTATCGTGGGGGCACGAATCATTTGTAGATTACGAAAACAGAGTGGACAAACTACATTAAGTATTTTGAGAGTACCTAACATTAGAAATAGAAAACATTTATTTCTCAGGGTTAAGACATAATACAAAAATAACACACGATAAACATTAGGGACTTTTTGCAGCTTTTCTGCTTCAATTCATATCCTTTCAGTAACAAGGCCAAGGAGGTTTAATGCCTTAATGTAAAATAGGAGGAAGCCTTCTATTAAACATTCTAAGCAGGTCAATCTGACAAATTGTCAAAATCGATAAGTCAATATTTTATTGATTCTAAAAAATGTAAGTAGATCTTTTTGAATACAACACTACTGGCTACAAATAAAAACTCTCAGAGGAATTCTAGATACATATTCTTTGACTTTTTCGTTCGTGCCCTCGCGATAACGATGTCTAGTTATGGACAAAGACAAAAATGTTTTTAGGTCAGAAGTTGTCGCGAACGTCAAAGATGAAATATTGATTATGTTTAACTTATAATATGTCGTGTAATAATACATTTTCTTAAATCAACTAGTAATTGATACTAGCATTTCTGAAGCAGTATAAATAGGTTAACTCTATAGTCTATGTTTAGGCGATGTTTTCCAATTTTGTGATTCGCACATTCCGTGTTATACAAAAGTTGTACAAATTAGATTTTTGTTTTTTATTGGTACATAATGAGCTTTTTCATATTATAGTATATAAAAAACATACAATTTTAAGTATTGTCCTTTATGGCCGCGCATTAATTTTTAATTTATCTGATTAATTGTTATGGTAATCACTAAATGATTATTAAATTTAACATTAGCATTATCTATTGACATTACTTACCGCGTCCGTTAGTCATCAATTATTTGAGTAATAAACAGTCGGCATTAATGTTTTTGGACCTTATGTACAATGTATATTACCTTGTTATATATGTATGTCAGTGGTAATTAATGGTATTTTATTGTAATCGAAAGAGAACTGTGTACCTTTGTACTACATATCCGTATTTGTTTCTATGTGAATGATTAAATGGTTGTATTGTATGAAATATTATAATGATGAAATGATTCCTACGCTCAAATTTACATTTTTATAAAATCGCATTCAACGATTTAGTTCAATCCTTAAATAGAATATTATTTTTAATTTAGTGTTAATAAAATTGTGAATGCTTGTGAATTATGTTTCAGTTGTTATTTATTGTATTGTACGTAATAAAATAAAATTTTAATAAAAATATTACTTGGTTATTTTATAATTTTTCTCTTAACCAACCTGAGCCTTTATATGTCGCGGAGCTGAATATCAAGGAACAATTTTCGTTAAAGTATGTTCACTGGGATCATTCATAGATATAAATGGCCCTAGCTAAAGTACAAAGAGTTTCATTTTGATTGGTTGATTTAAAATAAAACATTAAATCCTTTCGGCCTTATTCATAAATTTAGTATAATTAATAGTTTAAAAAAACATAGTTAAAATATGTTTTGTTTTTTTCGATCAGTCGGCCTAGCATGACAACCACGACAAAATTTTGTCGACCGTTTTCTCGTGTTTTAATCGATTATCTCTTTATTTCTTCCGGGTCTAACATGACAATTACACTTAAAACTCGACTTTTAATATCAAAAATAGGTATATTTGTCGATCGAGATATCTTTTCTATCAAAATTGTCGATGTCGAGATATAATATATCGAGATATCTTACATCTTACTTTGTCTTCTCTCGTCCGCGACATATCTCGTGGCGGTCATGCTAGGCCGGCTGTAGTCTTTTTATTTTCAAATTCGTTTATGAATAAGGCCGTTTATCTAAATGGTCATAAAGCCATTAATCCATAATATCACTAAATGTTGCCATTTCAATTTAACGAAAATTGCCTGTCGTGTTAGAGAATCAATGAGATTGAGCAATCTATGTAATTATACTACTAGAGAAGTGCACAAAGATTTTAGTAGTGTCAGAAAAATTTTAATGTACCCTGAGAAAAATATATTGGCATGTTTAGAATAAATTAAAGATTTTGTTGTTTTAACCGGTACATTACCAATTACATGTTAGAGAGCGGTAGAGAGCCTTTGAAAGACCTTAATGCATCTCAATATTAAGAATAGCGCCTATATTATAAGGTTGGAAATGATATTTTGGCCACTGGCAAGTTTTATAGACTTACTATCAATATCTTAGCATTGTATATATTAGGAGATATTGGTGATGGTAATTTGTACTCCGAAGGCCGATTTTTCAATGGTTTGATATCGTTTACTCATTGGGCATTTTATTTTCACTAATATAGACATTCGATAGGTTGTAATATTAGGTATTGTGATAAATGTTGCCTAAATAATAAAATGATAGACGCTAGGAACTAAGGCTTTAACCGTGCACAAAATTCGTCACGTCTCTATCCGCGGAATACTGAAACGATAATCAAAATTTGAAGGCTTCCTAAAATGTTTCTGTCTTTCATTTTAACTTCGTCATGAAAGAGTTAGAGATACTTTTAAGTACACCTCATTGTTGATTAGCGTTCGAGAATTCGGCCATAAGTTAATTTAAAAGCCTGTGGCGTAGTTAAGTGGACAAGGGCCCCGGTGCGAGAGAAAAAAAATCGCCCGGCTTTTCTTCAGCAACTGCACAAAATTAATTATTTGCAAATTATTACTAATCAAGGACGCTCAGCGCTTCCATTGTTATAAATGCTCATCAAACATCTTAAAAACAAATTCAGAGTAGGCTTGAATTTCTAGCTTCAAGAGTTGCTTCCCCATCTCTCCAAAGCCCAGGGGGCCCTCTCCACTTCGGGGCACTGGTGCACTGCACCACTTTGCCGTATGATAGCTACACATAGACATATTTTTGTAGGTACAAATATTTATGTTTCGCAGATTTTAAGATTTCGCTTGTTACGTTGCTCAAGGTAGATAGGCTTATCGAAATATATAAAATTGTTTTGCAGCTTGTTTAGTATATGGTCGGCGTCAATGCAGTACCTTGTAAAGTTAATTTTACAGAAGGCAATAAAAACCTAAACAATGCAAACATACACTAAATTTTTACGCTTTTGTATAGTTGTAAATGACAATTTTAGTTTGCAAAATCATGTTAAAATACTTTATAACAGTTAAAACGCGAATTATTAATGATTCCGATTTCGGATGATTTCAGCAACCGTGGTCACGGGGCAGACTGAAATAATATAAATAGGTATAAAGTATTTTATTTAAATGTGTGATACTCGCGTTAAAAAGAGACAATCTTAATAATTACACGGAAATGCACAAATATCTGTCAGCTGGCACTTTGAAGGTACTAAAATTGCACCAAAAAACCATGCTAGCTAGCAATTTTTGTTTACCATAAAATATTTTCACAAAAAATTGTAATTACAAGGTACCTGCTTTGACGCGACGATATTTCATAAAAAAGCTATAGTCTCGTTTGCACACTGGTACAAAAAGTTAAAGAAAAGCTTTTTTGCTTCATAAACAGTCCAATCAAAGAAACGTACCTGATAAAACGTATTATGACTGCAACTTGTGCTATATTTTGCTTATTTAGTGTAATATATACGTGTATTAGGTCGCTTTACTGTACAAAAAGCCGTACAACATAGTGCTAATATTGTGTTAGTTTTCAAATTAATAGCTTTCAATAAAAAAAAAAACTGTCAACACCATAATGCTTTTTCAAATGTTTACGATAAAATGTATTTCTTTAATTTCACATAGGGAGTATTAACCCTAACTTCCTACCCTCGGTCTTATGGACAATCTGACCTTCCTCGCTTGACGGGATCCGAGGGCCTAGCCCGAACGACTATCGAAAAAGTATTCGAATCGTCCATCTGTCAGTTGTATGAGGAATCATTTGAAATTTCATACAAATGACAGCTCGACGATGCGAATACTTTTTCGATAGTTTTTGTGCTAGGCCCTCTGATATACTTTATGAATAATGCTGATTTATTTTGTATTTAATGTTTTTTTATAAATTAAAAACTAGAGAACATTTTTTCAATTCGTCGCTCTTTATCATATATTTTTTTTGGATAGCGATATATCGCAGGTGTCTAAAAGACCATGGGTAGGTAGTGACATGTCCAAAATAGGGGTAGGTATGTTAATACTTACCCCTATTTTGGGATAAGATTATTTGAGGTTAAATAAATTTTATATAAATAAATTTGTTGATATAAATATTCAGACCAGACAATTTGGATATAAATTAACAAGAATAAACTCTTGGTAACCGGAAGTCAATTTACGAGAAGAATTATTGACACGACTCATTTGTAACACTAATATTAATAATTATTTTATATTTAACATATTAGCCACGTTAATGTATATAATAATAATTATACATAGACAATTCCTCACAATGTATATAATTATGTAATACAGCAGGTTTATTTGATAAAACTACTGTACGATGGGCGACTTTTGAATATTTTAGTACTTAACTATTTCATGCATTCCAGAGGATTTTATTATGGTTCTGTATATTCATTGAATAATATAAATAAATTTATAATATCAATATGTTTTTTATTTAATTAACAAATGACACGTTATTATTGAAAACAACAAGATTGATTAATTGAATTATTCACTTCAAGTAAATAATAATAAAGAAGTAAACAAAGTCTTGTGACCGTATTGTTGAAAGCAAACTGTATCAAAATAACTTGATGCTGTTTGTAATACTCGATGTCTCCTACGCACGAAGTCAAACATATTTTTACCATTAGACAAAAATCTACGTAAATAAAAATCAAGTTTTAGGTAAGTTCAATAGACTTTTTTAGGTGTTTTAATATTTTGAAAATATTTCACATACATTGTTCATTGTTCACCATACTTTTAGACTTACGACCTTATGCGTAGGAGCTATCGAAATGCGATATTTTTTTAAGTAAACATCTCCGAACAAAACAATTGTAGGTACTAATATCTAAATATATTTGATATAATTGATTCCGTGTATTATCATTGAAAAGAAATATAAAGAAGAACATAAACGCAAGAGTAAACATAATAAAACACTTGTATACAGTTTCTACAATAAAATAATAAACAGTTGTGACAATTTCATATCGATTTGTGATTTATATACTTACAATTACATAACAAAAGCTAATAATGTGAGGTGACATTGCATTTTTAATTTTTTATACTGATGGACTCTTTGTATTATTTATGACAAATAACATCGATTTTATTACTACGTTTTAGCCTATGCAAAGGTGCTGAATCTAGCCGTTTCCAGATACAATTCACACCTCTGGTGTTGAAGCAAAACAGTCAATGATGCGCTGTCGACCTACTTTTTACTTCGAGTCTTCGGAAATCCATTGACTAAAACGCGCAATATGCACTTCACGATTTACATGTATGAACGTAACCCGGTCGGAATTTCGATATTCCTCCTATCTGTTCAATGCCCGAAGTTACCAGACGTGGGGAAGACATGTTTACAGTTTATAAACATGTCGTCCCGGTGGGATTCGAACCCACGACCCATCGATGCGCACGGCAGGTGTTCTACCGAACGCGCCAATGAGCTCGTCAAAATATGAGCTACAATAAGAAAAACCTCACTAAATTCAACACATTGTATTTTAAGACGTTTTCTCAGCCCGGGCATAATATATGTACCGGTAAATGCAGTGCTACCTTACGTACTATGTGGTACAAAATTAAAATACGAAACAAATTAGAAAATAATTAAAGCTACATCATAAGACTTGTGTGAAGAGAGGATTAAACATCCATTGCTATTACAATTCCAAGAATCCAGAACCAGAAACCAGAACTTAAGACTCTAAAGGATAGGTTACACAGTGCGAGCAGCTGATGTGACAGTATACAGCTGTGCCTGTGTACTCGCATTTTGTCCGCCATTTTGACGCCTAAACAAAAAACACTGCACCCAGAGATACGAGCTACTGTCATTTCGCAAAATCGTGCGAGTTGACGACCGAGCGGCGTGCGAGTGGCGTGGTGGGGGAAGGCGAGTGGCGAGTAAAAACTCACACTGTAGTAACTCACACGCGAGCAGCTGACCCACTCGCACATGATAGTTACTCGTATGATGCGGTCACAAGGTGCGTAGTAGCTGCACCTCAGTAACAGTCTAGGTCAGCTCGCATGCCAGCTCGCACCGTGTAACCTAGCCTTAAGAACCTAGTATCATGTATTTATTCATATCATTTAATTAACTTAACAATAAACATACAATAATTAACTAGCGCAGTAATGATCGATTAATAGTACCTAATTAATATAGGTGTCTATTTACATTTTTTCATTGAAGATTTGGATAAAAATGTTATATAAACAAAAAAAAACGTTGATTTCTTTAACATTACTCGGTCTTTCTGGCAATAATTAGTATATAATTAACATATGCAAAATTTTAAAACCTAAAAACTGACTAAAAAACCAAACATAAAAAAGTAAAAGTTAAATATTGAAACGAAATTTAAATGTTTGAAGTAGAAAAACAGTCAGTTTGAAATTGAAATGAAACAGATTGAGTTGCAAAAAAATACATTTCTTTTAAACTCGGACAAAATAAAAAAAACGGAAATCCAGTCAGATTCGAAAGATAGACAAAGAGCAACTAATAGAAGCTATTATTATTATTTAAGTTAGAGCGAGTGAGCACGATATACATCTCTCGTTTGAATCCCTATTCGTACGTACAAGAGAAATGGCACATAGAAGAGTGTCCGTGTGTCACAAGTCGCTGTTGAGAATGAATCTGTTCCCTTCTGAGTGCTTGCCCGTGTATTTGTAGAGACATCTACCGTAAGCACCTGTAAAACCAATCCGGTATTTATTAGACTGATGTTTAGTGGGTGGAGAGGGAAAGAGGGAGTCCAAAAAACATGGATTGACTGTGTGAAGAATGATGTGTTTAAGAGGTGTGACTGGTGATATGGCGAGTGAAAGGAGAGAATGGAAAAAGAGAACATACTGCGCTGACACTAAATAAAAAAAAGGAAACATGGCAGGAAGAAGAAGTGATGTCACTGGACGGTAGGTGACAAACCACAAGACAAGAATAATGAAAAATGAGCAATCAATTATGTGTTGACCTATTTTATTTGACGCAAACAGAAACAGAATTTTTTCTATGCGTTTTTCCATTTAACTTAAACTGTTTCAGAAGTACAATGAAAAAAGAGGTATAAAATGTTGAAATTTACGAACAAGAAATGATGAGGTAAGAAAGGCGATAAATAAATTTAATTTAGAAAAGTTACACCGGTAACTTTCGGACATAAAATTCTTTGTTTCCGTATTACATTCCAAAAACATATATCTACATAAAATATGAGACGCAGCGGGATACTAAATAACATAACAGGGAAACATCAATATTACTTAATATTCTACACGTCCGCAAATCATAACAAAAACCTTTATATAGACAAGACCATTAGTAGTTTCTTCATCTCGTTGGTAGCATTCTACCAACTAACAAAACTTTTGTAAAATTAAAACCTTTTTATATTTATATTATTACGGTCTTACTTATAAACGTATAAGTTTGATAATACAGAAAAAAATAATAACAACATATTTTAACTATATCAAGCTTATTCTACGTTTATAAGACCATTAGATTGTCTTTTATTAACGCGAGTATCACACATTTAAATAAAATACTGTATACCGGATTAAAACGCGATTTATTATTTATCTGAACAGACAGACAACTGTCATCTTTCTGTCTCCCCGCGACCACGGTTGCTGAAAAGCATCCGAAACGTCGGGATAAATAATTTAAACAATATAAATAATAAATCGCGTTTTAATCCGGTATACAGTATTTTATTTAAAAGACCGTGAGAGTTTAAAAGAGAAACGGTAAACGGTACGGTATTAAATAATAAGCTGCAGGAATTTTGAATTTTACATTTGAAATAGATACAAAAAGTAATGTAGCCGTGTATACCTTTGTGTTTCCCGAGTGCGTTAAGGTCGAGGGGTAACGGTCTCGCGAGCGGCTCGACCGGTAAGGCCGTGGGCGCATCTGCGACGTCTCCGGGCGGCCGGCGCACGCGCATGAACTCGCCACGCGTGCTCGCCTCGCGTCGTTCGCAGTCCGTCACTCGCCGCGAGTCCAGGAAACGAAGGTTCTTTAACTTGTATATCACGAAGTATCTGTAACGTATTTTCTCTTAACAACCCCTTAAATCTTAGCGTGCGTCATAAAAAATATTTTAAATTGTTATACGCCTTACTCTTGAATTACATAGCAAGAGTAACTGTCTAATGTCTTAGGTGGATAACTAAAACAGTAAAATAGTAATAGTCCAGGATCCCGGGATCATTTGGCCTCGGCAAGTATGGCCATGTTTCAGTTTCGCTGTAAGCTGAATTCAAAATCAAAAGACAAAATCAAAAGTTTTTTATTTCAAATAGGCCTTTGCAGGCTCTTATGAAACGTCTAGTTGCACGGTTCCAAAAAGTGGGTCTCATGGAGAAGAACCGGCAAGAAACTCCATGGACACTCTTTTCAACAATGGTTTCAAAATTGGCCAAAATAGGCTCCCTATCCGTCTTCGTCGGAATGTTCATGTTCTTTCTATGTTGTACTGCATACTATTTGATCCAAGAACACCTTCCGATTTAAAAGATGAAAGACCGTAGACCGTCTGATGAAAATTTATCTTACCGCGTCCGTCTCATAGCACTAAGTTTTTTAATTCGTCATTCGCAGTAAAAGCAGTGAAACTTTGGACTGTATTACATATTAAAAAGGCGCACACGTTAGCGTCTTTCAAAAACCTCACTATATCTTGTCTCTTTAGTATAGGTAAGTTTTTGGATTGTTCATTCTACTTAAGTTTATATAGTAATTTCTTATCTTTTACTTCTTGTACACTTTAATCTTACTACTTATTATTTTCCTCTCTACCCTTTCCATGCGATTGCTTGGAAGACATTGCTAAATAGCTATAAAGCCGCCGTTTGTCTACGGTTTTTCCTTTTTTGTTTTATTTTGTGTGACAATACAGAATATTTGATTTGAATTTGCGACTACTTTCAAACTAGCAACCCATAGGAATCGTCTCTTGTTTTGTGAAAATCTAGCTACAAAATAATAATGTGCTTTTGTTCATACCAGGGGGCACAGGCGCTTACCGCGGTAACTCAAACTTCAACTCAACTTTGGATGTCGCAAACAAACCGTATTTTTGCCCGCGGCTTTCGGGAAAGCTTCGGCGAATCACAGAGAGATAAGTAAAGATGAGACGTATTTACGCTTTAAAACCAGGTTTTAAAACCAGGGCTTCGCTTGGAAGTATGGAAAGTAAGGAAAATGAACCATAAGTTTTTACAAATAAGGAGTATAATCCTATGTAAGTATTTTATACTTTAAAGTATTTTCTTGCAAATACGATTGTGCTTTTTATCTCTAAGCAATTACAAAACATTTGTAAAACAAAAACTTGGCGATTAAAAAGAGTGACGGAGTGTTTACTGCCAGTTCTTCTCGTCCGTTCTACGCCCTTGATTTGAGAACTGGCAGTAAATGTAAAATTAGAAGCATTGAATATGTATTTTATATTGACGTTCATTATGTACCTATACATTGTGTTACCTAAATGAATAAGTGATTTATGAATTTGAATTTAGGGATCGTTTTCCTATGCAAGTATTTTTTATTATAGCGAGTTCGGAGCTCGATGAAAGTATTAAAACCTGGTTTTCGACCCTGGTTTTTTACAGACTCGTACTTGGAAGCCCCGGTATCGAATTTTGCAAGTATATCTCATCGCTAGAGATAAGTAGGTGCAATCAAATTCAACGGGTGTGCGTTAGCGCGCCTCCATAGCAATGTAATCGCGGAACTCAGCTGGGTTGAATTAGGAATATAAAAGTTTATTGTAATGAGTGAGCTCATACATTCTTTGTTTTCTATTTCATTTATGTAACAGATACTTTTTATACGTTATGTGTAAAAAGCGTCAGAACGGTTCAGGGCAGGGACTGAAACCGGTTAATTTTTTTTTCCAAAATACATGTCTGACTGAGATACCATGATATTAGTTTTAAAGAGTTCAACACACTAAACTTACCACAGTATTTTTTTTGCAATAAATATGAATAAAAACGAAAGATTATTATCAAAAACCTTTATTATACCGGTATACCTCTATACCTATACTCACATACCTAGTAAATTAATCGGTATTCAGTCTTGGTTCAGGGTCGAATAGTGAATCTTTATGGTAACTACTTGAAATTTAATGTACATACATTTTACCGGATTGAAACGCTATTTATTCATTTTACGGGCCTTGACGGGCTCGTTGGCGCGTCGATAGAACACCTGCCGTGCGCATCGATGGGTCGTGGGTTCGAATCCCACCGGGACGACTTGTTTATAATTTTCTGTAATATCTTCCCCACGTCAGTCGGCCTAGCATGACAACCACGACAAAATTTTGTCGACCGCTTTCTCGTGTTTTAATCGATTATCTGTTTATTGGCCGAATTCTCGAAAGCTAATCAACATTAAAAGTATCTCTAACTCTTTTATTACGAAGGTAAAATGAAAGACAGAAACATTTTAAGAAGCCCTCAAATTTTGATTATCCTTCGCGGTATGTCTTCCAGGTCTAACAAGACGCTTACAGTTAATCCTCGACTTATAATGTCAAAAGTATAGATACTTGTCGATCGAGATAATATCATGTCTATCAAAGTTGTCGATGTCGAGATATAATATATCGAGATATATCTTAGTTTGTCTTCACTCGTCCGCGAGATATCTCTTGATGGTCATGCTAGGCGGGCTGGTAACTTCGGGCATCGATCAGGGGGAGGAACATTGTATAACATTTTTTTTTTCTATGTCATATGTCGACAGACGAGCATGAGGTTCACTTGATGGTAGGTAGATACCTCAGCCACAGAACATCAGTCAATGATGCGCGGTCGACCTAATTTTTACTTTGAGCATTCGGAAATCCATAGACTGAAACCGAAACCCGCAATGTGCACTTCACGGATTTTCCATCTGCGAATGGTGGTTCGTTACCCGGTCGGAATTTCGATATTCCTCTCACCCGTTCAATGCCCGAAGTTACCAGACGTGGGGAATACATGCTTACAGAAAATTATAAACATGTCATCCCGATGGGATTCGAACCCACTGCCCATCGATACGCACGGCAGGTGTTCTACCGAACGCACCGACGCGCCCGTCGAATACTATATTATATTCTAAGTTCAAAATAATATCATCGCAACTTAAATATTTTTTAATCAATCGAATTCACTAAATAAAAACTCATTCAAGACAATAAATAATAAACTCAATTAATAATAAATTTGCAAGAGGAAGTCTTCAGGATTTGAAGACCGGTTCAGAGACTGCCTTTTATTGAAAACCGGTCATCGTTTTTATAGAGTAAGAGCCAGCGTCTGCTATGTACGTCAATGTATAAAAGTTACGGAGAAAAATTTTTTGAATGTTCAACAATTTTAGGGTTACCAACCTTTACCGTAGTTGATATCAGGTAAGTATGGCAAAATTATATAAAATTTCTTAATTAAAGTAAAAAAACAATGAAAAGATTTGGAAAAGTACTTTGTGTGTTATATGTATGATTTTGTGAGAAATTAATTTGGTAATATGTATTTTATCTTATTTTAGTTTTCATTGTTAATGTATAAGTAAGTTGCTTTGTTCTGTAGAATGTCGTATGCGCCTATAATTGGGGTGACACTCAGCGTGTATTTATGTTTGTGTTATGTATTAGTGTCTACTTTGTTAGTGCAATAAATAAATAAATATGACGTCTTTAAATATCTATTTAAATTGTAAGTATTTAATATCTGAAGGGTTTGACACAGTATAAGTTCAAATGAACTAAGATAACATTGCCCAGGTACATAATATATGAGTCAATGTAAGTACTAAAACGTATGTCTAGCAGTCGCAAGCTCTTAGTCTACAATACTCACATCAAAAGAGCTGACTTCGGAATATCATTAACTATTATACAATTAAATTATAATTTTAAGCAATATAAGATTTTTCGCATGAATATAGGCCTAAACGTGGGAAAAAATATTTTTATAGCAGGGTAGTAAGTATTTTACATATACTTACTGATGTATATTCGTGTATATTGACGGTTTTTTTTTTGTTAATTTTCGACAGTCTCACTTGATGGTAGGTTCTTCACTAATATTTTATATCATTTTTAACCGACTTCAAAAAAGGAGGAGGTTCTCAATTCGTCTGTATGTTGTTTTTTTTTGTATGTTTGTTACTCGATAACTCCGCAAGTTATGGATGGATTTGGATGATGAGGTTTATTTATTAACAGATATTTTTGGAGTCGGTGCCAGCCAAGAAGGACAGTTTAATCCTGCTTTTGCAATAAATTTTCGAACAGTGCGGAGCGGCATCGGTTGGGTGTCACCGACTTCAAAAATAACTGTTAATAAATAATGCTTTGAAGTAATTAAAATAAGTATTATTTTTTACTTTTTAGTTTAAGTTTGTACGTACTATCTGTAGTCGTAGTTTTGAAGTCGGTTTTAGTTTTATGCTAAAATATATTTTTTCATCCAATCTGTATAGATACTGCTCCTCATAACAATACCATTTTTATCAGATCGCAAGACCCTAAGATATAAATCTAATAATATACAATCTGCATTCAAAACAACTCAGAGAATTCAGTAAATTATGCGACGGCACGACGCGGACAAACCGTCCTCCATATCGAAAAGTAGAACCGATTTCATTACTATAATCAATGCCGTGATTTACATAATTTAAGACTTAACTTAAAGAAAGGATCATTTTGTTTAAGGCCTCTAGTTTCTCGGCTGTTTTTTTACGTCTTTTTCAATAATTGTTTACGATCAAACCATCGAAATAATCAATCTCATTTTTTTTTCATAATCTTTATTATCATTTAAATAAGCTTTTGAAGTCAAAATATATAATAAATTAAAAGTTATAGCGGCCGACAGGAAGACATCAAGTAAAAGAGGTGCTTGACGGTGCATTCAAAAGCGTCTATCAATGTTCTCGGCACCCCTTTACTCGGGCATAATTCACAAAAGGTTCAGGCAGAAGTTAGGTTTAGGGATATCAATACAATGATCAGCGCCGCTTGGCTTTCGGAGCAGCCCAGCGCGTATACCTTCTTCGTTCCAGGGCCATAACTTGTGAACCGCTTCGAATATCGAAAATTCGCACACATTTTTACACATGTTGTAGATGTGATTTATGAAAAAATCTAATTTTTCGATCCGAGAAACTAGAGGACCCCCTTAAGACGCTAATACAAATATTGACATAAGGTTTATTCAGCTCTACAAATGTAGGTACTTTTGAATAACATAAAACATATCTGTATTTAGTTTTGGGAACTATATTTTCTATCACCAAAATTTATATTTGTCATCAAGTTGTATCACCTAATAAATAGATCTATCGCCACGAAATATTTTCGTTCTTAGATAAACAAAAATTGTTCCCAGGTATGAATTATCATGTTTTAATAACTTGAGCGGTATGAATTTACTAGCCGTGCGACTAAATTACTAAGTGAGCGACTAGTTTTGAAGTTCTAGGTTAGGTTATGTTGATATGGTGACCACCGCGCACGAGTCGAGCGAGCGAAGCGAGCGGTGCCGCGGCAGCGGCCGATGAGTGCCAGAACCGAATTCTACTTATTTTACTTGGCTTAAGATTTATTGTGGAACTGATTTTGCATTGTTTGGTGACTACATTTTGGTGACAGATCTACTATTTTGAGGACAAACCCTATTATTTAAGAAACACAAAACTAATTAAATTGGTGATAGCTTAAATGATACCCTTTAGTTTTTATAATTTTTTTGCCTTAACGGAACCCAGAAATGAACAATTACATACATATCTATCAAGGACACACGTAATTATATGCTCTAATATATGGCGGTATGACCACAGGTCTTGCATATATGGCGGTATGACCACTGGTCTTGCATATATGCGTTTGTTTTTACTTAAAGAGCCACAATTCTTACCTGTATCTTTGGTAGTCCGACTCGTCTTTATCGAGATCTGAGAGCTGGTTCGGACACGCCTTGTTGCTCAGCAAACTGAGATACGACAGCGCTGGATAAGATTCACACAGTTTGCTAACCAGTTCCTCTAAGTTTGATATCTAAAAATATATAGCTTATAGTTTACACTACGGGGATTCGACATATCATTAAATTCAGATGGTAATTTCAATATTTTTATTTTCACAAACCAATAAAAAAAACTTAGTAATAATATTTTTTCTTTGGTAAAATAATTACAACTGTGAAAAAAAAAATATGACTTAGATTAATTTTTAAAATTAATCAACGTAACATTTCTATCATAAGGATAAATCTGTCATTTTTAGCAAAATAAAATCTGAAAATTAAGGAAGATATTTGGCGTTAATACGGACACCGTGTATGGGAAAAGGGCCTCAGATTTTTTTAAAACAATACCGTCGATATCACATTACCTCGTTATTATTTAATGAGAGAGTCTTCAAGAATGGCAGGAAGGGGAAGTTGATGGTATCAGCCAACTTGTTGTTGTCTAGTATCAACTCTTCGAGTCTAGTGAAATGCTCTAGGCCTTTCAAGGTTTCTATAGTGTTGTAACTGAAACCAATATAACAGTAAAGGATCGTATCAAGAATTCTTCAGCCGGCCTAGCATGACAACCACGACAAAATTTTGTCGACCATTTTCTCGTGTTTTAATCGTTTATCTCTTTATGTCTTCCGGGTCTAACATGACACTTACACTTAAAACTCGACTTCTAATGTAAAAAAGGAAATATTTGTCGTGCGAGATCTAATATATCGTCCGCGATATCTCTCTTGATGGTCATACTAGGCGGGCAGGTCACCTTGTGTGCTCGAACTTATAGAAACTTATATAAAGAGATGTGAGTTTTCAATGTGTCTGAAAAGGAGTCTAACTTCAAAAAATATACTTGAATTCGTGTATGCGGTGATGTTAGTTATTTCGACTATGTATTTGCGTTGTTCCCACGAGAATGTAAGTGCGTGCTCCTATTTCACCATGCCTACTGCTGATAGAGGACAAATCTTTGTTTTTTATTTTATTGTTAAATTTATATATATATTTTTAATTATTATAGTTAATTTCTTAAAGATGTCATGTCGAACATGGTGTAATGGTTGCAGCTCCTTACAAAAAATTTGTAAAACAAAAAACGATTCAAAAGAGTGGCGGCGAGTTTATTGCCAGTTCTTCTCGTCCGTTCTACGCCCTTGATTTGAGAACTGGCAGTAAATGTAAAATTAGAAGCATTTAATATGTATTTTTTTGTTGACGTTCATAAGTGTAGGTACATTATGTTACCTAAATGAATAAATGATGCCATCAAAAACATAAATTGTAAAAAAAGCCAAGTCTTGCAACTCAGTTCTCTCGTAAAAAGTTGTGAGATCCATATAATACCAAGTCGGTCAATTTATTCAGTCTCTACTGAAGGATCCTTCTGTCTTAAGTTATTACGTAATTAGGTAACCTAACAACATCTTATAGTGACCATATCAATACCAATATTAAAAATATTTGATGTTTTAAATAAATAGATTGACTCGGCTATCGCATGAAAACACAATGTATCTTTTTAATTTTATTAAAATACAATGTGTATCACAAGTAACACATATTATATTAAATTAGATAGTTTAGTGCGATTGCCAAGTCAACCTTTTTATTTTAAACATCAAAGCTTTTTAATATTGGTATTGATATGATCACTATAAGATGTTGTTAGGTTACCTAATTACGTAATTACTTAATGAAGGATCCTTCAGTAGAGACTGAATAAATTGACCGACTTGGTATTATATGGATCTCACAACTTTTTACGAGAGAACTGAGTTGCAAGACTTGGCTTTTTTTACAATTTATGTTTTTGATGGCATCTCATTTCTTTTTGTAGATATTCCTTTTCTTAGTTTATTTGGATAAGAATTAATATAAAGCTATGGATAACTGTCTGATTTTGATCGGCATTTTTATTAACTTTTTAATGTAAAAAAGTAGTTATAGTGACATAACTACAATAGTTGGACATATGGTCTCGTGAATTTTTTTGTAGATTTTGATATGTTCTATAATATTGTTGAACATTTTTTTGTTCTAGCATCAATACTTTCCGCAGCACATGCGATGAAAGACATTTTATGGCTAATTTTTTTACACCTTGGGTTGTTTTTAGTAGGGATTTCTAAGGATCTCTATTTTTTTCTAGTAATAAATACCCTAAGTTACTCAGTGATAATGTAGCTTTCTAACAGTAAAAGAATTTTTAAAATCGGTCCAGTAGTTTTTAAGTTATTCATTACATACAGAAATACAAAAAAGAAATGTATATCTAGAAAACTGGACCAAAATTTCAAAATATTGTAGTTTTTCCTTGATTTATAGACTAAACACTAATTGTATTCTAAATTTCAAGTTTCTATGTCTGCTAGAAGTGCCTTAGAGTTTTGATGATCGGTCAGTCAGTGAGTGAGTGAGTGAGTGACAAATTATCAAACTTTGACTAGTTATAATTCTTAAACTACTGGTTCAAACAGAATGATATTTGAAATATACCGAGTTTATACAATGCCTACTTAGTGACTGAAAATTCAGGATTCTAGTTTTATCCACAACGAAGTTATAGGGGGTCGAAAATGGCCCGAACTACTTCGAGAAAAGGATAGTACGGCCGTGCCGCTTTTTGCTCGACTTGGCGGGGGCACTGCCGTGCCCCCAGATTTTGAATTTGATACAGGATAAAAAAACTATTGAGTACAGAGGTACTCATCGTTTCCTTCGAGCTTTTACCGCGATCCACTCAGTATAATTTAACATAAATTTACCATCAAATCCAACAAAAAAATACAACAAAACAAATTATAGCCTTTTTAAACAGGAATAGTGTAGGAACAGTTTTTCATATCTTTTTTATATATTATTGCTGGTAAGTCTACAGCTTTCCATATATTATGTCGGCAATGCTAGAAGGCAAAGCCGACCTTTAAACTTATATACAAGTATACAAGTGCATAAAACAGATTAAATACAAAGTGCATACAAGCTTAACCAAGCTTATGCAATTCAAATCATGTTTTATCCATACGTTCAAAGCCACCGATCGATGCTATCAAGAGATTAAAGTTCATGTAAATTAATAAATAATTTGTAATATATAATCTGTAATCCGATTCGGATATATTAATTTATTCATTCAAATGAAACTATACTACATCCGACATAATATTATCATATTACATATTATTATTTTGTTTAAACTTCAAACTTTGTTACTTGTTAGTTAACTATTATTGGAATACTAATAATAATTCTAATTAGCGTATCTACTATTTTATTTACTCTGTACTGTATACTGTTAGATGTAAGGAATCATCAATAAATAAATAAATGATGTTTATTCGGATATAATATGACCTCATCGAAGTAAAATAAAACGAATGTCAAGAACAAAACATTTGAAAATATTTTTAAACATTCTTAATATTGCCGTAAATAATTTGAAGATTCGAAACAAAACTATGGTGAAAATATAGTTTTACCTCTTAAACCCGTTCGAAGACGCCTAGACTACGAGGGAGTGTGCTTTTAAATATAAAAAAACTCAACGGGAATTGAAACAACTTTGTACTCTTACTTATAGTTATTTATCATATTTTTTAGGGTTCCGTACCAAAAAACGGAACCCTTATAGGATCACTTCGTTGTCCGTCTGTCAAGACCCTTTTTCTCAGTAACGCGTGGATTCAAGTCATTTATATCAAGTGGAATTTAATATCAAATACGGTCTGCGTTTGATATTAAATCAAACTTCTAAGTTGACGCAATCAAACGGTACGGCCTTTTAGCTCCGTTTATGCCGCATATTTTGACACTCACAAGGTAATCAAAACCTTCCCGTTGATCTAGAATCATGAAATAAGGCATGAAGCAAAATTTTTAGTTTTTTGTTATTGGGAAAATCTTTACTTAACTAAAAGTTTTAACGGAACCCTCGTTTCACGAGTCCAACTCATATTGGGCCAGTTTTTCTATACTAATATTATAAAGAGGAAATATTTGTTTGTTTGTTACTATTTAGTATGTACCTAAAAAACTACTAGACCGATTTTAAAAATTCTTTCACCAATACAAAGCTACATTATCAGCGAGTAACATAGGTATATGTTTTTTTAGTTATACTACTTTTGGCGCGTTTGGATGAGAGTGAATTCATGACCTGCGCGCGCACAATGTCCCAAAAAAACGACATGATGAAGTTGGCTACAGAATAAAATTTGATTGATTTTAACATTTTTCTTCGATATTTACTGCAGTTTTGTTTTTTAAAATTTTTCTTCAGACGCCAAAGAAGTATAACTTCTAACGCGTGTACATAAGTACACACATACCTTTTTTGTGTATAGTACATCTACATTGCACCCGTGCGAAGCGATTTCGATGATAGGTCACAAATTAAATTGATGGTAAGTCATGAATTACGAATACTGAGAAATTTGAAGAGAGCACTTGATTGTGTAAAAAAAATGTAGAGAGCACCTTTACCTTAGATCTAAGTAATTGACTTTAGCACCATACATGTTCCACAGCGCCGGTGGTATTTTTTGACAGTCTTGACCACAGTAGCTTAACTGAAACAAAAGACGAAATATTATTGCACAATATTGTGAAGGAAGAATAATACGTTGGAATCATCTGTCGATATATTAGACGAGATAAACAAATATTTGTTTTATTTGTTGTATTACGAAAGATGTCTGAAATAAAAAATATTCAAACAATCTCGGGTCTTCGTCGTATGTTTTTGAATCTTAGATCATATTGAGATTTAATTATTGAAACAAACGGCATTTAATCCCGAACGAACAACCTTTCGCATTTAATTTCATACAAATCTGACGGACGTTCCTGATAAGTTTATAAAAATATATAGTAAATAGTACTTTAAAAAAAAATCTAGAATTAGTCTTTTGTGCCCTGTCCGAACGAAACAATCTGTTTTCTAATCTTATTATCCAGAATTTGATTCCAGGGCTTCCGGTTCTAAACCAAACGCGCATTACCATAGAACTACAGAGGCGGTCATTGTACTTTGCGTAGAAGTTAAGGCAGGTAAAAATGAAACGATTATATTTTAGTTTCATGACATGTGTGAACAACTTTCAAACATTTATCGCGATCATATCGTTGCCATATATAAAAATCTAAAAGGAAGCATTCATTCCAATCTGGGGCTATACCCCATATATTTATGAATATCGAAAAAAGTCCTTAGATAACACACGAAATGTAGAATGTAAAAAATACAATATCCCTATAACTCAGTCGCTCGTAACTCCTGTTACGGTGGTGCTGGGAGACATAAGTTTGTGGCATCAAATTTAACGGCTTGTCTCCGGTCACCACAGTATATTCAACTTTAAGTGTAGAATCGATAATGACGTCGAAAGGAGGAAGGCAGCATCTTTTCAAAGAGCGATACTTCCATTTAAGAATGCAAGCAATATTAGTTGCGGAAGCAGTTTTAACTGAAACTGACTGATATTGAGTAATTAAACAGAATAAACTCTGTGCTTATTCTTGTTAAAATTTGTTAAATTGTAATTGGTAGTCAAATAAATACGAAACATGTTTTAGATGCATTCACCTTTTAATGTATTTTTATACAGGTATCCTTCCTCTTCAACGTGCTTTTTCCCGATTCCGAGGTCCGTATTTCAAAACGTTACTCAATATTGTCTTTTATTAACGCGAGTATCACACATTTGGGGAGACTGTCTCCCGCAACCACGGTTGCTGAAAAGCATCCGAAACGTCGGGATAAATAATTTAAATAATAAATCGCGTTTTAATCCGGTATACAGTATTTTATTTAAAAACGTTACTCAAGTCGAAATTTCACAAACACAAATTTCTATGCACAAAAAATGATGTGACAAGTCTCAAAACTAGATTCAAGTCTGAGTCACGTCTTGGAATACGGGTCCGATCCCAAGCCGGAGATTATCTGTCCGCCATGAGACTTCTTTATTTTTCGAGGGCTGTACTTTGGCGCCCTCTACCAATCACGGACAAAATTACCAGTAAATGACTCGGTTTTTTCTTGATTCCTCATAAAATACTTAGTGTTTTAAAAAAAAAAGATAATAGTTAATAATGAAGCTGAGATAATCTTATTTGAAAATTTGCTTATTTTACTACTAGTACCTTAACGCTTCTTGTGTTTTATATTTGCGTTATTCTTTTTGAGATAGTTTTATACTCCGCTGAAGTAATATGATTTTTTTTCTCTCATTTATAATCTTCTTATTTCTGTCTACTGATTTCATATAATATTATTGATTTTTTTTATTTTTATTTATTTGGTCTTTATTGTACTTTTTTCTAATTATATTTTACACCCTATCCGTTCCATAACTTGTTACTTTTCAATATCTGGGTTATCTAGTAGAAATCGCCACCAGGCGATAAAGTCGCCCTTTGCAGATCCAATATATTTATGTTCGTATGTAAATTATTTGTATTTCTTTGATCTTTTTTTTATTGTGTACAATACAGTTTTTTATTATTATTATTATGAACTGGTTCAATGTAATGTTTCGTTACTACAGATGGTTAATACACTGCGGTTATACGTGTCTTATAACGGTGTTATCTTTATCGTGGGTCACTTTATCGGCTTTATGCTTGCATTTATTTGCCGAGGACTTCATTACACGTAGCTATTATGTGAAATTGTTTCACAATTCGATGTATACATAATTTTCATAATATTCGTAATAAAAAGTTTATGAAAAAAGAAAGCACCCGTAAGTCTTAGTTATGATTCGTAAATAACATTAACACAGTGTTTGTTAGATTTTGTAGATCGACTTAACCGTAGAAAAATAAAAAAATCGAAATATCTTTGTCAAATCGTTGGTAGTTGGAACCACCTACATATAAGTATATTTTTTTTATTTACTTATTTAATGGGTCAATAGCTAATAAAACATTAACAGGTCAAAGATACTCGGAAACAACGAGCATGTATCGAAAAATTGATGAAAGAGGAAGAAGCGAAAGTGGTATGCAAGCATATGGAATTCCGTGATCTCTGCCTACCCCAATGGGAAAGAGGCGTGATGTATACATATACATACATTTTTATATATGTAATTAAACTTAAAGTATTCACCATATTGAAACATGAATGATCTGAACAAACAAACCTAATAAAAAACTTACAAAAAGGAAATGTCTGTTGCCAAAAATACTTATAAATATGTATTTTTTCTTGTTTTGACTTTTTTATCAAATAATTAAGTAGTTTCAGACCTTTATAAACGACTTTAATTTATCTCTATTAAATAAATCAGTGTAGATAGTTGTTTGACCACATATCGATGCCTTCGGTTACCATACCAACATAGTTTTCTACGTTCTGTCCGTTTTCAGCTAGATTTTATAATGATACAACCTTATACGTCTAGTTTTCTGTGTTCGCAGCTAGTATCTAAAAAAATATGTTTGATTTTTTTAATTGCGAACACAGAAAATAAATACGGTATAGTTTCAAAAACGTAAAGAACTATGTATGTTGTTTTCTTTAACTTACGTGGGAGCCATCGATATATGACAGGGCCTAGCAAGAACGACTATCGAGAAAGTATTCGACACGTCCATCTGTCAGTTGTATGAGATATCATTTGAAATTTCATACAAATTACAGCTCGATACGAATACTTTTTCGTAAGTTGTTCGTGCTAGGCCCTCACATCATATTTGAATTTAGTACCTAGTTATTTTAAAATATTCCGTTGAGTTCAATAGCTGTTCTCCGCGATTCTTTTTTTGCTGCATATTTATTTCAGCCTAATATATTTGGTTCATCTGTACAAGACATCATATTTGCAAAAATAGTATATCGAACGATCGTACAAAAAGGGGCCAAATTGTGATAATTGGTTGAGGGTATCTGAATGGGGTAATGCCAAATTAGTTAGCTCTACCAAAACTTAGCTATTTCTGTTCCATCACCGGACATCTAGGCGCACGGTATGGAATAAATTACATATATAATTAAGTTCTTGCCTTCCTACTTGAGTTTATGCTACCTTTTTTACTTGGCAAAAATACTGCAAGTAAGTACTGGGCTTTGCTTCCACTTTCACCAAATGTACAGCTTGATATGAGTGAAATTCTCGACTTGTCGGTCTTTTCGGACCAGCATAATACAGTTCGCTTTACACACAAATAAATAGGCAACGCATAGGTAGACGTGACCATTGTAACCCAGTACTTTCCATTGGATGGTATAGCGGGAAACTACCAGCCTATTCTTAATTTAAAAAAGTATGACCATTTTGTTTACACAAGAACAAGAAATATGGGCAACCACTCACCATTGTGAAGCAAAATCAATATTTTGCCTGTAACTTGATAGTTTACAACTGTATGGTATCACTAAGGGTTGCTATTATTTACTTATTATCCGGCTAGTAAAATATGTCCTATTGCAAATAGTCGTAAACTTTTACGTCTCTTATTATAGAAAACACCTAAATGTATTGATACTGTTATATTGAAAGTGTTAATTGTATGTTTTAGAGACTAAGATCGTAACAAGGGTATATCTGTTGATTTACTGTTCTACTATAAATTAGTTAATTATTATTTATGTACGTTTTTAAATGAAAATATGTAATAAGAAGACGATTTAACATTAACACACTCACACTCGTCTCTCGATATAATATGATTTTAATAATGGGAGTATATAAAACCTACTTAAAATAAAATCAAATTCACGAAAAAAAATAACAAGGCCGAGTTTAGAATATCCTCATTTGAAGACATTTAAATTACGAATTTGTACGCAGTAAGTAGTATCTCAATACGCAGAATTTAATATTATCTCATTGACATACATACATATCATCAATCACAATAAAATATAATTGTGGACATATAAGAATGGCAAATATTGAAGTCACTTATGAGTAAACAAGTTAACGGTGCTGATATCAACTTTTACTACGTGTGAGGATTGAGTTATACTCGGTTCTTCCACTGACGGTTGTCCATAGATGGATTACCTTGGGATTACCATAGTAACATGTAGTTATAGTTTTTTTTGGCAGATTGTTCGTTGTTATGATAACCTACCTAAAGTATTTTGCATCGTCACTTATTCACTTGAATTTGCAAACAAATAACTCGTGCTTGACCTCAGTCCCAATTTCAAAGCGGGCATTAGGGGATTTTTAAAATATTGTACTTCATAAAGCATACACATACGAGTACATAATAGTAGTTATTCATCTTCAGTTTATTCGATAAACTTCTGTTATGATAACAATATAAAAGTTGTTCGCAATTTGTTCAAGTGTCGTAAATAATACTTGTTCAAACAATCAGTTAATGCTTTATTTACCGTTCAGATAAAACATTAAATATTGTCTCATAAAATAAGGGTTCCGTAGGTACCAAAGAAGGCGTATATCAAAGCTTATGTCTATCTATCTCTCTCTATCCTATATCTTAAAGGTTGAAATATTCATATAATGTGTGTTTGGGTCACTTCATATGAAACTGATATTATCAGCTCGGATTTGTGTTTCAATTTGTAAAACATTTTAATTAGAATTCGTGCAAAAGCAACCTTTGCTACATACATATATTATATTATTTTATTAATTTAAAATAATATTATGTATCACAAAAATGCGATGGCCGAGTCGGACTCGCGCACTGAGAGTTCCGTACAAACTTTTAGTTAAGTCTTAATAAAAAAAAACCTTAAAATGTATGGTTTTCAGTTTTTTTCCTTTATCTGTGCTACATCAACATATCATAAGGCCGTATCTTTTGATTGCGTCGACTTAGAAGTTTGATGTTTTTTTTTCACTGATGCATGGGATTGCAGACCTGAGTATTTGATATTAATTTCAACTTGATAGTTGATACCTTCACGCGTTTCTGAGAAAAATGGTCTTGACAGACAGATGGACAACAGAGTGATCTTATAAGGTTTCCGTTTTTGGTACGGAGTACGGAACCCTAAAAACGACGCTTTAATGCTTATTTGAACAAAGATATTTTTAGGCTTGGTTTTATAATAAAAGTGGCAATAATTAAAAGAGCTGAAACTTTGTGTTATTACAGTACAAATAGTCGTAGCGCGCGTGTGTCGTTCGAGGATTCGAAAATCCATAGACTGAAACCGAAACGCGCAATATGCACTTCACGGTTTTCCATGATGTATAAAATTGTAATCGATTCTCATGCCATTTAAGAATTCAATTGTTTGCTAAGCTATCAAACAGTTAAAATACCTGAACAGAAGTCATTCAAATAAATCCCATTATACAGTAGAAAATACCAATCTATTTAGCTTTAATCTTATTAAACCGATGCATGACGACAATCAATACTAAAAGCAATAATAATCCATCACTGTTTCATTTTTTTATAGTATAGGGGCTTGCGGCTCACCTCATGGAAAGTGAACACCGCGGCTCATGAACATCCGCGTTGCCGGCCTTAAATCTTTCATCTCCTCCCTCAAAGAATTTGTCTTCGAAGTTAACTAGCTAAATTGAAATTTAATTATTATTATCTGTTAGACTTATTATTGAATTGTATAGTTGCCTTGCCGCTTTATTGTAACATGAATAAATAAATAAAAATTGATGAATCAAATACGTGTTCTCATTTTGTTTGAGCCAAGCCTTGTATAATAGCTAGTCCTTTCAATATTATATCTAAAATCGATTGCAATTAGGAATTACTATATGGAACATATACGAATTGTACTATTTAATATGTTACCTGATATAAATTTAATAGTCTCCCTTGGCCTTCCATCACAATACTAACATATGAGACACGGCACACACTATCATGAATACTCATAGTTTTTAGCTTCAAATTGTATGTATATCTGTATTTAAATTGCGGTTCTTCAATATAATTGGTACTCTTAAAAATACAGCTGTTGCTAGCTATAACCATTAATTTAATAATAGCAAGTGGACAAATATATGTCTCCAGTAATGTAAAAAATATTATACTGATATTTAATATCGTAGACTGATTTTCAATGAAGATTTTCCTTAAACGGGAGAAAATAAGTGAAATCACTACTATCATATTGAATAATATTCGTATGACATGCGACGCGGCGTATGTAGAATACTAATGCATATTTACCGTCGCCATAATTGTAAGGGTATAATTTAATAAAAACAATGAGAGTATTTGTTTTAAATCATGTTATGACGAGCGTATTGTATTGGAGTGTATAAAAGGTAATGTTAATTGTTGAGATTAAAAAGTACAGTTTTTTATTTCAAATATTACACAATGTAAAATTAATGAAACTAAATTTTTAACATTCTATAAATAGAAAAATAGCATTTTGAAGCCTCATTCTTCTACTTTTAAGATCAAGTTTCCAAAACCATCCCCAGACTAGTGTTGGGTTCACTCTGAGCCAGTACAATGTCCCACGTCAAATGAGGCGAGGCGTATGAAGCTCGAAGCATAGTTTGTACTAGCGAATATTAATATGACATTTGATGGTTTTTTTATGGTTATTTAGGACCCAAATACATCGAGTAAAAACGAGCGCGACATAAAATTTGAAGTAGTACATTTTATAATTTCGAGCAACTCTTACATTTTGACGTCATGTCCGGGACAAATGTACCGCCTCTTGTATGTCCTGCTCAACACTACCCCAGACTTACTGTGCGATAATCTGTTGCCGAAATATCGATGATTGAAGAGGAAATTGTCTTTTTTCATTCAACCGTATATCTCCGCAAAAAAAATCGCACTAAGGGAGCTAAAACACAAAATTGAAGCTTAATAAACAAGCTAATCGATACTTGCATTGAAATAAGTTTTTAAAAAATCCAAGTCCGTGCACGATCGTGAAAAAAAAATGCGAATTTGTTCCTTCGAGATGTTTCACCAAAAAAAAATGCTTAAACCGAGTTAGGGGGATGTAAGAAGAGAAATAGAACAAATCCCGATTTTTTAATTTTTTTGTTTCTCTGTCTGTTTGTACGGGCTAATTTCCGAAACTAGTGGACCGATTTTGCATGGTAGTACATTATACCCCTGGTCAACATTTTAGATACATTTCATGCCGGAAAATTAAAGAGTTCCCAACATATAGGCTTTGTTTCATCGAAATCGGTTGTCAAATAGAAAAGTTATCATCATTTATAAAGCCCACGCGAACGAAGTCGCTGGCATCAGCTAGTATGAAATAAAAGTGCAAACACATTTTCTGTGACTGTATCACTAATAATTTTTATCTATATAGGCAAGTAGGTGATGAGTCCTGTTTTTGTTTCTGAGGGCCCTAGCCCGGAAACATCTAGTGCTAAACACAATGCAAATATTACTGATACACAAAGCTGATCAAGGGCTTAGGGATAATCCATTAATCACGTGAGTCTCGAAAGGCAGGGGAAGGGTTCGGAAAAAAACACGAAATATCACTAGGGATACAATGAGATACCACTCTTTTGTCGTTGAACGCACAATTTCTAAACCTAAATCCTATAGTATCCTCAGAGTCCAGTACAATAATGCTCTTCGCATTATTCTAAAGTTACCAAGGTACTGCAGTGCCTCAAGCATGTTCGCTGAGGCACATATCCCAGATTTTTTTGCCGTGCTGCGTGGTAGGATCGCCACTTTTTGGCAGAAAATGCGCGATTCTACAAACGAACTTGTCCATGTCGTGGCTCAAGCATCTCCAGATAACATATTTTACAAACACTGGCTGCAAATTCATCAGACTCGGAATGTTAAATAAAAATGTATAGTGTAGGTAATATTTTTAACATTTTTAGACTATATCAATAATATTTATTAGTTTTATTAGTTTCATTTTTATTTTTATTTTACTTAATTTTGTCAGATTTTTAATTTTAACCTCTGTATTTCTTTTAAATTTCAATTCATAGCCGTGTTTTTGACTGTCTTAGTAGATTGTGTAGAAAATTTCTGTGTATTGTAAAATTTAAATTTCTATGGGCATTGCCTGAAATAAACATTTATTATTATTATTATTAAACAACATAGTGGTGTGTGGCCTTGTATTTAAAGATAATTTTCTGAAAATGTCAATATACTTTGTGCCTAAAAAAATAAACGTGAATTTGGGTATGGGGGTAGTCTAAAACCTCACCACATATTACCAGAGGAGATTAAAAAGTTGCTAAAAAATCGCATCACCACTTACCATCAGGTGGGATCGCGTTCAAAAATTTGTCTATTATGCATAAAAAAAAGCTCGTGATTAATGGACAACCCCTTAGAAAAACTTAAGAAATTTTAAAAATATGTTAAGGATTCTGTTACATATAGAGATTGAAAAATAAAATAAAATAATAATTGTTATTATTGTAAGTTTATATACTGACTGCCTGTGTGGCTTGGTGGTATGCATTCATTTACCAGAGGTTCCTGGTTTGGGGCCGTCCATTAATCACGTGAGGCTCAAAAGGGGGGGGAGGGGGTACGGAAAACATCACGAAACATCACGAGGGGGGAGGGGGGGGTCTCGTTAGACATCACGTGTATTAATTTTTTTTTTTTTTAAAAAGCGCTATTTATGAACCACAATTTTGAACGGCGCGAAAATTTATTAATTAATTAATTAATTATTCATTAATTTTATTGCAAATACATATAAATGTTTTTCGAATTAAAACGCCATTTGTTAAATATTTTTTTCCAGTCAAAAATAGCCTTTACATAGACTTCCAAAAAAATACACGTGATCCAGGGGTGGGGGGGGGGGAGTGGTCCCAAACCTCACCAAATATCATCAGGGGGGAGGGGGGGTCAAAAAATGAGAAAAACGACCTCACGTGATTAATGGACGGCCACTTTGATTCTTGAGGAAATAAGTTTAAAAATTGTTACTGATGATCACCTACATTTATATTTATGTAAAATAATATACTGTTTTATTAATGTTTCCTTATTATTTCAGGGGAGCCTGGAAGAGATAGCTTAGGAGATGTGTCGTTTATATATCCTGCTATTGTGCAATACAAATTTTGTTAATAAATAAATAAACAAAACATATAAATTATGACAATAGTTTCATAGAAATAAACTATATAATTGAAGATATAACTCTAAAATTATTAACAACTGGAATACTTACACTTTAAAACAATTACAACAAACATTAAGTAATATTATGTAAGTAAAAATAATACTATAATAAATATTTTAATTGAGTATTTGGTTAAAGATTAGAAATTTCACAGTAAATTGTAATAAAACTAATTATTAAATATTTCTTTAACATAAACTGTTATTTAAGAAAATATAAAACGATAGAAACAACAATATAATCATGGTATTATAAAGTAAACAATACAAAATGCATACTTACACGATTATTTCTGAATGATAAAGCGAAGTTATTAATGTGAGATCCTTCCATTATCACAAATATTATAAAAGTTTTGCTGCACAGGTTCCAATAATGAATGACACAGGTTTTTTATTTTAACAAAAACCGCACTTTATAGTCACGTTTTCAATCATAATATTAAACATTAATAGGCAGCAAAGAAACTCGTGAAACTCCAGTGAAACTTTAAATATAGTAGTGCAAACCGTGCAAAGTGCAAACTGCAAACGTTTTTAAAAAAATACCAAGAAGTTTTTCTTTTTGTCATATGTCAGATTTGAATGATATTGACAGTTGACAAATAAACTGTCAAACTGTGACAATTTGTCACTGAAGAATTAGTTGCTCCTCGCTAGATGGCATTGCTAATCTGATAAAGTCTTCGATGAACAATACACACTATGTCAATGGATAAAGTAGTAGGCATGGACCTAAAAAAAAGAGCGGACACCACCTCTCGTTACAATAACTGAAGCACCCCTAGGAAGCCAGCTCGCTAATACAAACACGCCGGCACGCACACATTCACACTATAGGAAGCCGATCGCTCGCCATTACGCTCCCAACCGCCTGCGTGTGATGTTATATGACGAAAAATAAAAGATGCCGTTCTACGTGATGAAAAGTTGTAGAAACCATAATGGTTCCATTAAAGAAAGTCAGGGAATCACCTTTCATAAGTAAGAAAGTTATTTATTCACCATAATTCTCATTTATACTTCAATATAATTTAGCAAAACGCAACCAAACAGTGTTGTCAGTAATTTAAATTTGCAAATTACCTAAAACGTAGGAGTTAAATTATTTTAATCTTAATGTACTTAGCACCGTGTAAATTTATTATAATATTATAAATAAATATATTTACCAAAAATATTTATAGGTTGATCGAATATTTTTTAAACTTTAATTATAATATAGATCAAATTGTATTTATTAGGAGATCAATATTAAAAGGCACACTTGATATAAAAACCATCAATTATCAAAAAAGACAAATATCTAAATAAGAAGATCAAATATTATTTAGGTATACCAAATTTTATTGTTACCTTGAGTTTCAATGCAGTTCATTTATAAATAATACAAACGCAATAATGAATATAAAGATTAAACAAAAAGTACATCATTTATTTTAAAAGTGATCATTTATATAAAATCAATTAGATTTTAGAGTATTACGTTGCCTTTTTGTTATTTATAATAAAATCCAAGTTCCGAGGTCACCACACCTTAAAATTGGGTAATTTTTTTCCATCTGGCAATAATTTTGACACTCACACATAGTTCGCCGCCGCCATTGTGGTGCTTCAAATATTTCTTAGCGACGTTCTGTCCGCTCTTTTTTTTAGGTCCATGGTAGTAGGTACACTTCGATTTCCTCGGATTTCCCCTTTACCAGGCCATAAAATCTTCAAAAAAAAAGCGATTTCCCCTAAACTGTACAATTGTACATACCATTTATTGCTACAAAATATACTTTTAGTATCACCAGTACCAGTTAGTATGGACTCTGTGTATTAATAAAAAAAATGTATGCTATTTAGGGAATTACGTCAACAACAAAAAATATTTTAATATGTTTATATTAAAACCTGTAACAAATATACAAAAGATAATATTTGTAATCCTAATTTAAATGAGCATGACGAGCAGTAACAATCTTTAATTACTGCTTCGTTATAATACATTTTTAAATCTTCCACGATTTCTTCCACGAATTTTTCTTTATTAATAACTTTGAAACTAGAATCTAAATGAGATTCTGGGTCATTGGTAGTCTCGTAATCAATTTTAAATTCGTGGTCATTAGTTGTCGATCTATCCTTAAGTTTCCTCGATTTTTTAGTACTGTATTTTTGATATGATTGGGAATATTCGTCGTATAGTTCTTTACTGTCATTATCATCGATTTCTTCTGGTACGGGTTTCTTATGTTTCCTATTTTTACGATGTTTGGGTCGTTTCAAATCATTTATGACATCTGGATGGTAGTAAAGATTAGTATAATCAGCTATAGTTCCGACAAAATATGGTGAATAGGTGATGTAAAAGGGATAAACTGCAATAGAATGTGTCGAAACCGTTCTTGTACATCCGTGTGAATTTGAGCTTAAATGAAACTGATTGTGATCTTTCTTATATTCAACAATATTTTCATATTCTTTTTGTTTTGAAGTATCAAAATATCTACCCGTATTAGAACAACTACTCGCACAAGTGCACTTTGTAGTACGATGCTTTGATGAGGTTTCTGTTTTATGTAATTTATGGGATAAACTTCGTAATTCAAGAACTCTTTCTTTTGAAGAATTATTACAATTCGTTTCGCAGATTATTGGCTCTTTATGTTCATCACTTTCATCAACGACGGCCTCATTTATATTTTGCATATGTCTTTCAAAATCTAGCTTCTTTTCTTTGCTTGATTGCATACTTTCAATTGGCCATCTTTGTTGAACTTCCAGTATTGGTGTAGGTACTCTTCTTTTAGTATTTATTTGCAATGTCGACGGATAGGTTGTATCTCTTTCATATATTTGATGTTTAATAGATAACATTTCATTAGATAACATTTTATCAAAAATATTACCTTTTAAATTTAATTTAGTGTTGGTCACAATTGGAACTTCAAATAATGTTTTAGTAGGCATGATTTTAGTATCTATAGTTGAATCTGCAAGGAAAAATTATCGTAAATAATCACTCATAATAACGTCAGTAGGAAAGGGTATTTCAGTTGTAGAAGTAAATACCATTTGCATTAAAATTGGGAACAACAATTTTCTCTTCATCTCCATCCTTAGAAAATGGAACACTATAATTACTATAAGAATTAAACTGTACTAAAATTAATATTAAAAATGCAATAAACATAACCAAAACTAAATATACATTACATTTTAAAGATTTACGATTGACGGCGATATGCAATATCAGAGCTAACAAAAAAATCTATTAGGCCACGGTTTTAATATTTGTCTTAGCCTCGTGATGTCCTATTATTAATTTGTTATGTTGAAAATTAAATTATTTGTTATTATTGGCTACATTTTTATAGTTTCGGGTAATAAATATTGTAAAATATGTCCAAATCATACACTGTGCAAGTATCCTGTAAGTATTTATACATAATTTAAGTACTTGTTAGGTATTTATGATTGAACCCATAGTATTATAGTATTTTTTTACTGTGTGGGTAATGCGAACAGAATGAGGCATATTATATGAATAGGACTTAAAGGATAACCCCGTTATTGAGCTGAGTCACAGGTGTGAGCTATCAAAAGAAAATCATTATTTATAAACTTTGTTTATTCCGCATAAGATACGGGTTTTATGGCTTGGGACAAAATCGTGACTGCTGAGTAAAGTATCCAACACCCAAAATGTTCGCCCATACATATCAAATAATGATAGCATTAATTATAAAGTCACTAGTTACATATGGGGATAAGTTATTTAAGTGTAATGTTATGAAAGGTTTCAGGACCGGCTGAAAAATGCATAGGATATAAAGAAACTCTTACAAAAGATGATATTAAGGAAATTTTAGATAGAATTAATGAAAGAAGAAATTTTGTTGCGATGGGACATTCAAGACATCTCCCACAAGCCGCTAATATGAAGAAAGTCGTGAGTTTAATCATGATTTAGAGAAGTTCGTAGAGTAATAAACTTGCGGAGGATAATCTTCTCTACGCATAGCCACTTTGGGCATTAAATAGTAAACTCTCGAGCAGTGGCGTAGTTAAGTGGACAAGGGCCCCGGTGCGAGAGAAAAAAATCGCCCGGCTAAATTTCTTCAGCAACTGCACAAAATTAATTATTTGCAAATTATTACTAAGCAAGGACGCTCGGCTCTTCCATTGTAATAAATGCTCATCGAACATCTTAAAAACAAATTCAGAGCAGGCTTGAATTTCTAGCTTCCAGAGTTGCCTCCCTATCTATCCAAAGCTCAGGGGGCCCTCTCAACTTCGGGGCCCTGGTGTACTGCACCACTTTGCCGTATGATAGCTACGCCACTGCTCTCGAGTCCTCTAGTGGGTCATTGGGCAGATCCATGACTGTGTCTGTTTCACGAATCATTGTTTTTAACAGGCAAGTAGGTGAGCCTTCACTGCCCTATCCGACCGAAACCGTTTGTCTTAAATATTGTTACTCCGGGATTCAAACTCAGGACCTCTTATCACTCTCAGTCGCGGAGGCTGTCGGATTTTAATAGATGGGTGGTTGATATAGGACAGTGGTGTTATGTCTATTAAGCGACAATCCACACAAAGCGATAGGCTTTATTATGGATTTCATATGAAAGTATTTACAGTATGTAACTTATATAAAACAAAGTCGTGTTAGTTACACCATTTATTACTCCAGAACGGCTGCATCGATTTTGAGGATATTTTATTAGTTGGATTCGTCTATGTCCCGAATAACAGAATAATTATTAAAATATTGGAAGGATAATAAATAAATGCAAAAAAAATTTTTTTTATATAATTGGTTCCGGAACTCCGTCATCTTCAGCAATTGACAGCTCACGTCACACACGGTTATACATATATTATGTACTTTTTGGCATAATTGATGTCCACTGAAAATCAGTAACATACTAGACATTATAGAATAGAAGTGGGAAAATAGCATATTCAAAGCCAGTTTTTTTTTTATTTTCGAAGCCAACATTCAGACAGGACAACGTCTGTCGGGTCCGCTAGTAGTTATATAAAATGTTAACCTACATTAATCGCTTATATTACACAGGTGTGGTCCAATGAATTGGCAGAAAGCGCTCAACGTTGGGCAGACCAATGTGATCCATCAATCAGACCGGACAAGGAGGATGATTGTAGAGATTTGGGTGGGCATTGTTCAAATAATTTGTTTCTTTGTGTGATTATAAGTGGGCGCTGTGTTTAGATAGGAAGTCCCGGGTTCAGATCTCGGGGATGAAAATTAAATAAAATATCTGTCCGGCTGAACATAGGGGCTCATCACCAGTGGCGGGACCACCATACAAGCCCAAACACCTGTTTTGCCTTATTAAAGCATTAAAAAAAATGTCATTAGTCATATAATATAACTTATAAGATTATGTAATTATATAAGTTATATACATATATAAACACGTATTATGTTAAAATCCGCGAAACGGGCTTTTGGGCTTGTATGGTAGTCCCATCACTGCTCATCTCCTACTGTAAAGAAACACACTCCACTCGTTAATTCACTTTATTCTACTTATGATAGGATTAATATCCTGATAGACACAATGAGAAACCAAATTATTGACTAACTGTTTCATGAATGAATAGTATGAGGTATATTTGACAGTAGGTACAACTGGTATCGGATTTGTATTCGTATTTCCTACTTAAAGGCTACGGAAAAGGTGACTCTTGATCTTGATAAATAAAAATGATTGCCGAGGGTAAATGTTTGAAGGGTAATTGGGTTTTTTTTATTTAGTGCGATGTTATCGTATATGCGCTATAGGTATATAGTTATCCCAAAATTAATATAATATTTCGCTACAGCGTATTATCTTGGAAAGATAAGGTTTCGTAGATTTTACACATTTGTTTATTTTATTTGAAAAAGATTAAATAATGGAAAAATTAATTTTTGGATTTTTTCTTTAAAAATCTATGACTACTTAATTTTTTTTGTCATATTCAAATATTAAAATTTTTGAAGAAATATTATAAAATAATGTGTAATATATTTTTTAAGGAAAATTTCAATTAGGTATGGTAGTCGGTATTACTTAGAGCATTTGCAGCATTTCTTAATAGAAATAATTTTCTACATGGACATAATAGTCCAGTAATCTTTAGATAAACCTATTAATCTGTAATCAGCGTTGTACGTTGATTGTAGATTACGACGAGCTCGTTGGCAGGTTTGATACAACACCTACCTTGCGCTGCGATGGGTCGCGGGTTCGAATCCAGGACGACATGTTTATAAATTTCTATAAGCATGTCTTCCGCACATCTGATCATTTCGGGAATTAAACGGGTGGAAGGAATATAAAAATACCGACGGTGAAAAACCCGTAAACTGTATTTCATTTCGCGGCCTCAGTCTATGGATTTCCGAAAGTTCGAAGTATAAATCATTACCTGATGTTCTGTTAGCTGAGGTATCGATTTTGTAATCTTACTAACATCGGTAATATTTACATATCGTGTAATGGAAAAATACGAGAGCTTTGCTGACAAATTAAATTCAACATAAAGGCTTGAGTCAACTGAATTTTATAATATGAATGAAAATTTTGAGAAATCGAACGAAAAGACTGAATTACATAAAGCCATAATTGTCATGCGGGTGCTTACCTACTAAAAATCTCATTTACATGTACAGAAAATTATTTTTATGTAGTTGTAGTTTGGAAGTCAGTTTTTTGTTTTTTGCTTAAAAAAATAATTAATAATTTTATTTTGAAATTTTTGTAGGAAGTGTATTTTTTAAGTTCATTAACCCTTAAATAATAATTTAGTAGACCTACCACTAAACGTGCTGCTCAAATGAGACAGCGCCGTGAAAGGAACCACAAACCAAAACATTATCTACGTATAATTATTTTGCTTTTGTTGATTTGCTAAAAATGTACCAAACCAATTTCGATAAAAATTATATTGGACCACCTCTGAAATATCCCCTACCAAATCCATCCATAACTTGCGGAGTAATCGCGTATCAAAAAAAAAAACAACAGACGAATTGAGAATCTCCTTTTGAAGTCGGTTAAAAAGGCCTAAGAGTGACAACGACATTGGTAATCACCACCTCGTAAACTTTTCTCTAACAAATAATTCGATTGCATAAGAGGAGGTTGATAGACTAATTTTGCTAAGCGAATGTTTTTCATAAAAAATGTTAGACACGATAAACTGAACACCAGTTCTTTCTTTAAAGTATAAATGTTTTAAAACAATTCGTTTAAATATTTTTAATCACCGGTAGCGAGTGCTGCTGCCTTGCTGCCGATGGTGACAAGCGTTTTTAAACGTCCTTTTCATTTTATTTTAGAATGGTTAGGAACTGATAAAGGCGGCATAGCCAGCCTTGGGAATGTGTGAATCCGGTATTGTACGAGCGTTTTAATAATATAATTAATGTGCTCTTTTTTATAGAGACAGGAAATGTTGGACAAAATATAGCCACAATAACAGGAGTGTCTAGTCGGGTAAAAGTGAGGAATTTTGTCGATATATGGTTCATGGAGTCCTTGGCATATACAGGAAGTGTGGCGTATTATAACATGTAAGCATAAGCTCCAACACCTTACCACCTTACCAATTACTTATTACCTATACAGCTTACTTGATGGCGCAGGGCTTGATATAAAGGACATCATATTGTGATAGCGAATAAATGTTTTTTTTTATAGCAAACGGGCTAATGGTAAGTGATCACCGCAGCCTATAGGCATCTGAAACATCAGAGTTCGCAGGTACGTTGCCACTCATTAATTAAAATGTTTCTCTGTCTTACATCGATAATGATAGTAATGCGACTGGCAAAATATGCCGCTACGCATAGTTCGCTTGTGTCTTACTTTCAATCAATTTATTGCTTTTTAGGTACACCTACTCGTAGTTTAGGTGTCTATTTTTATTCGCGTTTCGTAAGTTTTATTACCATTCACAATACATACCTTCTTAATTAGCTATTTGTTCGCGTCTCAAAGATTTGTCCGTAATTACTTCTCTTGATCAGAATACGTGATTAATTTATAGAAATATTAATTAACTTGAATTAGTTTAATAGCTAAATCAATTATCTTATTTTAATTCTATTATACACTCTGCTGAAATAACAACCCACATTACAATGTTTTTGACAGTATAAAGTTTTTAGTTTCGATGTGATTTGTCTTTAGTTCGTAGACAGAAACATAATCTACAAGGGTGAATCAAAAAATTCTTGGAATCAATATTAAAAAATGCAAAGATTTAAATAATAATATTTTATTTTTCTACATAATCTCCCTCCAATGCAATGCATTTAGAATAACGCGTTTCTAACTTCCTTATTCTTTGTGAAAAAAAATTATTTTCTGACTCTCGAAAAAGTCCTCTACGGCAGCTATAACCGCGTCATTATCGTGAAATTTTGTTCCACGAATTTCCTCTTTTAATTTTGGAAATAAGTGAAAATCACTTGGGGCTAAGTCCGGAAAATATGGTGGGTGGTCAAGGAGATTGAAGCCAGCACAGCGGATTGCGTTGAGCGCAACTTCCGATCGATGAGCAGGAGCGTTATCTTGAAGGAACAACACGCCCAACGACAGTTTTCCACTACGTTTTTCTTTAATCGCTTCACGCACTTTCGGGATTAAATTTGAATAATAGGGTCCAGTAATCGTCTGGCCTTTTGGCATGTAATCAATAAAAAGGATTCCTTCACTATCCCAGAACACAGAGGCCATAACTTTGCCAGCGGTAGGAGCAACTCGAAATTTCTTGATGGATGGAGAGGATGGTCGTTTCCAAGACATGCTTTGTCTTTTAGTTTCAGGATCAAAATGGTGGACCCACGTTTCATCCATGGTGACAAGACGACGGCAAAAATTATCCGAATCACGCTGGAACATTTCGAGATTACGCTTGGAAATTTCCAAACGTCGCTTTTTGTTTTCGTCGGTTAACATTCGTGGCACCCATCTTGCAGACACTTTTTTGAACCCCAGTGAATCAATTAAAATGGATTGAACGCTACCAAAAGATATCTTTAGGATCTCAGCTATATGTTTTATAGTCATTCTTATGTCTTCCAAAACCAGATTCTCAACCTTTTTGACATTTTCTTCTGTAACGGAGGTTGAAGGCCGCCCAGAACGCGGGTCATCTTTACAGCTTGATCTACCTCTTTTAAATTCAGCCACCCAGTACGCAACCGTAGAATAGGGTACAGCATCACCCCCTAATGTCTGCTGAATGTCCAAAAAAATTTCCTTCGTAGACATTTTTTTCAAACTGAGATATTTTATCACCGCACGTAACTCACTTTTATCCATAATTTTGACTTTTTAGCAACTCGTTGCACAAAAAAATTTATTACATGCGAACGAACTGACAAAAACAAGTGACAGTCTGCATAAATATAGTGTGATAGACACTCTTTAATTTGAATATCGAACTTGATCCAAAAAGGTTTCATATATATACACTTCTAAGAACTTTTTGATTCACCCTGGTAATTTTGTCGTTATTCTCGTCGAGAGAAGAAACTTTCAATTCAAACAGAAACGTATGGTTAAAAACTTGATGAAGATTGGTTCATTTTGGCATAACTAAGTAAATATATATTACACAAATAATAAGTATTTACAATACATTATACGTATATGAATATATTTATGCGAAAAGGTGTTCATTTTATGCAAAATTATTAAATGTGGCTTGGTTATCAAATTTATTAAATGTATTTGAATTTAACTTCGACGGTGCCTCGATAATGCTCAGGCATGGGTGGATCGAAATAGAACGGCGCAAAAAGAAAATAATATTATTTCGTTTTCACGTTACTCTTGCCTCCATGGGTTTTGAGGGTCTGTCTTAGTCTGACATGTTTTTATATGGTGCTATCTACTACTTCTAAAGGTACACTGCTGCTAATTCAAGGATGTGAAAATGTGAATTCCCATGGAATAGATTTTCCGAAACTATTTCAGTAAGTCCTTTCCGTGACCTTTCGCCGGGACTAGAACTCGGGACACCGGCGTTAATTTTTTTTTTCGTTACGTAAATATCTTAATAACCACCTTGCAATAACTGCTGCCGTTCACCTGCTGCCATTCACATATTATGGAAATGCTGGATTTCAGCTTGTATCTCGGGACTTCAGAATAAATTATAAATGAGGGGTCGTAAGCGCATCATTGTATGATGCCATGTATGTTAGCTTACATACATATGTATGATATATCACCAACCACCAACTGACTCATATAAACAAAAATATGTTATTTTATGGTTCGAATAAATTAAAATTTAATCTTATAGGTCCCAAGACAGCGAATGTAATTATTTCACGCAGTTAATTTGGGCTAGAACCGACAAAGTGGGCTGCGGGCGTGCGCGCTTTTACGTGAGTACAGAATGAGGCTTTTGTGTACGCAATCGGTGTAAGTTATGAGGCAATTCAAAATAAATGCGTTTGCATTAGAGTAAATTTAAAGTAAACAAAGGTAATATGCATGTGTGGTGCTATCAACTGATCGCTAGTATCGCTAACACATCCGACAATATTAATAGGACGTCGGATATGATCGATCGATTACAAATGTTTTGGTACTGTTAAAAACTGATTTCTGATTTTTGACAAACTTACGAAAAGCAAGAGTAATGTATGATCGTGTAATTAATTCATAAACATGCATTCAAACAAAAATTGTTGCATTTTAAAAAAAAAATGGGTTCCTTTTAAAAAGATTTCACTAATAAAGAAAATTACTCAAAATACACATCCAACAATTTTAATAGGGATAACCGAGATATTCGCAGGTTATTTATATGACCTACATATGTATATTCCATACACTTTTCAGTAGTATGCGTACTGCGTAGTATTTTTATTTATTTTATTTTAGATATTGACAGACGAGCATGAGGTTCACTTGATGGTAGGTGATATCTCAGCCACAAAACATCAGTCAATTATGCACTATCGACCTATTTTTTACTTCGAGCATTCAGAAATCCATAGACTGAAATCGAATCGCGCAATGTGCACTTCACGGTTTTTCCATCTATCCCACCCGATCAATGCTCGAAGTTACCAGATGTGGGGAAAACATGCTTACAGAAAATTATAAACATGTGGTGGCGGGGGGATTCAAACCCACGACTCATCGATGCGCACGGCAGGTGTTCTACCGAACGCGCCAACGAGCCCGTCAAAAATCAGTCGTAAAACATCGTAGTAAAATCTGTAGTGCAAAGTGGTTAAATATACATATATATTAAAACCCTTATTACTCACCTCAAAATATAAACTTTCCATGGAAATTATTCATAAGATTTTTATGCAGTCATTACCCGGCCTTTACATCAACGTTAGTTATAGAAAGAAATGAGATAACCGGGTTTTATGTAAAAAGCTTTTTCATTTAAGTGATACCTAGAGGCTAGAGTAACTAAGAACAGTATTAAATTAAATATTGTATAAATATAAAGTATTTTATGTAGCAAAACGTTTTATAATTTTTAGATAAGAATGAATGGTCTACCTCAACTGGTTGATAGACTAGTTTGTAACTTCTTACCTAAGGGTAATCTACACGGTCGTCCTGTTTATGCCATTGGATTTCCGGCTACACAATGTGATCACAGAATGCGACAGGACACTGTGTATCCTGGCTTATGTTCATCCTTGGCAGGTTAGTTTCTCATGAAATATTTTTAGACGTGGAGTGTGAAAGTATGTGATTTATAAAGAACTAGCAACACGTCCCGGCTTCACACGGGTGCAATGTACATGGACTATGCACAAAAAATAGCCTATGTTACTCGCTGATAATATAACTTACTATTGGTTAATTCTTAAAATTTTTAAAAGATCTTTTAAAATCGGTCCACTTGTTTATTAGTTTATTCGTTACAAACATACAAAGACACAAATCTTTCCTCTTTATCATATTAAATTCAAATTCAATTCAATTTCAAAGTGATCGTTCTGATCTCTGCTGGACTTAAGTGATTTCACATATATAAAAATCAATTTTCCAGTTTTATATACGTTAAGTAAAATGATTTAATTCTTATGCTCAAATTGATAATTAAAATCATTGATACCTTCACGATACTTACCGTCATGATAAAAGCTTACAGTATAGTTTTAATAACGTAAGTATTACTACGAAGTACTATTACACTAAGAAACAGAAAGTAATCGATCTTAATATTTTTTTAAATAACAAAGTAAATAAAAAAGAAATCTATATATATATAAGCAACTTTTTTTTTCTTTGTTATCGATAAACTTGAAAACTACTGGACCGATCGGCATGATACCATGACCATTCGACGCGGAATTAATTGTAGAAGGTTTTAGGCTATTCATTTTTTGAATTCCATCAACCCTTTACCATTTTTTTTTCAAATTTATGTGGATAGTTCATATTCGTCTATCCTTTACAATTCGCCCAGCAAAGCGGGCTGACGGGACGGCTAGTTTAGATATATAATCGTGGACAAGATCAATTAAAGTTTAAAAATCGAACATGAATTCAGAATCAGGAATTTTAGTTGATTCCTTATTTCTATTTTTTCTAACACTGTAGTGATGTGTACATATAAGAGGAGTAAAATAACTGTGAATTTTATTATGATGTTATGTAAACAAATATTTGTATTCCCTCTATATCACTCGTAGGATTACAGAGACTGAGTAAATAATGTGGTCCTGTCAGGTCTACCTTACTGTAGATTACTTATATGTATATCATCCAGTTCACTAACTATATACCGTGACAAGAAAATGAAATATAATTTCTAGAGATTTAGATAAATTTTGACTCTGAACGTGTACATAGTACCATAATTAGGACTTCAATTTCAGATTAAGATTATTTTATGCGTATGTATTAAATATTTTTGCTGTCGTTATAGTTTCTGCACCACCAACAAGTTTCCTGAGAATACGCAACCCAATAACAAGTGAAATGGATCCGATCAGAAGTCAACAAAAAATAATAAAATACGATAATAATGACGCTCAACGCAGCCAGAAGATTCGACATGTATATAATAATAGTTTTGGTAAGAACCTTTTGTACAAACGCATTAATTTGCATTTAACTTATGATCATAATTATTATTAATTTCAGTTTTGAAGAGAGATAATCATAATAATCGTAACGATGTTCGAAGGAGTTCACCTAATGATTTTACAAAAATTGACGGCCATTTTCATGAAAGAGAAAAAGGACATTCGAGACTTAATCACGGCCATGATCACACAGATGAATTTGATTATCTTCATCCAGCTCATACTACTAAATTCCGAAGATATGAAACCACAACTCCTATGAATAAGCAAAATCGTAATCAACAGTGTACCCGAAAATCAGTATCTAGCTCTTCGAATAATTGGATAAAATTTGAAGATTCTCCATTTCCTAAAAAATGCACTAGAGGACTGAAAAGTAACTGTGGTGAAGACGATAGTGGAAGTGAAACAACTACGAGATATAAAAACGAAAATACATATAATGCCTGCCAATTTAGTATATTTACGGTTCCATGTCCAACAAATCCATCACCATACTTTCAGTGTAGTAATTGCGAATGTGTAAGAGGTGATCCATCAATGAACATTTGTGCGATGAGACGAAATTTGGATAAAACCATACAACGTGATAGCTTAACAGAAAAAACAGAAGACAAATCCGATGCAGTAAGAACTCGAAGCCACTATAATATTTTTGCTACAAATAAAGAAGCAGCTCTAAATGAAGACTTTTGGAATTTCAATGGTGAAGAATCAAAACAAATTTCTTTACATAAAATAAAAAAAATACAAAATTTCAGGTAATTTGATTATTTAATTCTTTGTTGGTTGTGAGTATAAAATTCTGAATTAATAAAAAATATTTTCAGTGATAGAAAAAGGAGAGATTTAGATGACACAAATACTTTCAAACCATTTTGGCAAGAAGATGATTTTAATAAAAAGCAGCATCAATTAAAATCTATGCGATATACAACGTTGGGAAATAAAAAATCACGCAAACGAAAGCCAATTAATACATCTCATAAACAAAAAGCAGTAAAAGTGACTGAACCGATAACTATATCAGTCAATGTTAGTTATCAAAAACGTCCTACTGAAAAGTACTTATCATTTGATGAATTGTTGCGTTTGAGAAAGATTAATGATGAAATGAATGCTCGACGTGCTGATAGTCCTACATCAAGTGAAGAAACAACAGTAACAGCGATAGAGTCCAGTACTTCGGAGTATACAGCAAACACACCTTTTGTACGCTTAAAACACTGCACTCGCAAATTAACTTGTACATGGACGGCTGCTTCATTGGGTAATGAAGGAAATGCAGATATCGGCAACAGAGGCTCACGGACCCCTCCAGGATACGTCGAGGGCTGTACTCGCACGTCTACTTGTACCCGCGACTACATGAATCGAAATAAAATGGATACCTTGTCGACTTCAAGTACTGAGATTAATGAGAGTAATGATGAAGATTATTGTGAAAAACGTTCGTTAAATGTTAGAAGAAGGAATCTAAACCTACATAAAGATGAAATTACCGAGGTAACTTCTGTACTACCTCTTGAAGTAGAAAATGTTAATAATATGCAACAAGATCATCAAACATGCGAATGTGGAGGTGAAAAAGTAAGAAATAAAAGAATACCGACTTATAAAAAGAAAGCAAAAAGAGAAGTTGAAGCCTACAGTACATTGTCATATGGAGATTTATTTTATTTAGTTATTCGTAAAATAATTAACAAATGGAATGATAACAAAACTTTATCCTCGGAAGAATGTTTGTGTAATTTTGTAAAAGACAATCGATGTAATGTTTGGTTAATTTTTATTTTACAAATATTTAATTTATTTTTACAAATTGTAATAAAAGAGATACAAATATATTAGCGTTACAGTGACAATTAAAGTAATTGAGATATTTGCAATCTTGGGTGTAGCTAAGTTATGAGCACAATGGTATTTAGAATTTAACTTTAATTCTTTTAAATCATTTGCCAAAAGTCTCAATAGTTCGTTATAACTTAAAACTATATCATCATAGCGATAAAATTTATATTTATGTTTTATTTCGTTATGATGATTTCTTTTAATGATTGTATCTCTTTTTGATCTTTCAACAGCTTTTGGGTCATTAAAATAATATTTCCGAAACTCATGGTTGTTTCTTGAATATTTTGAAGCATCTGTAAATCAGAAAATAATAAAACTAATATTTTAAGGATGATCTTTATGGTCATTTTATATTCTTGAATTTATTATCTTTTCTATCGATAATTTAATTTAATTAATATTTTGTTAGGTATAATGTATTGATATTCTATTATTTTTCTTCTACGCTATAGTTTATTATTTACCATTCATATTATCACTAGCTATAACATGGTTTGGTGTTACAGTTTCCGTATTAAATTCAGAATCTAGAATGTCTTCAATGAAATCATTCGTTTCCTTGTTTCGCTTCAGTTGTTCTATCTCGAGTACTATTTCGGATACGGGTATATTAGACTGATCATAGTAGAATTCTGTGGGGTTACTTTGATTTTCATCATCATCTTCAGGAAAGAAGTAATGTCCAGTGAATTCAAGATTACGTTGAACTTCGCCTAACTCTGCCTGCATTTGAATTGTTCTACCATCTGCGTCTTCAGTACTCGGTATAACAATTTCAACGGTAGATATTTTGTCTGCAAAAAATAAAGATTAATTACTTTCATAGTCAAAATCATATTTATCAATAACAAATTGAAATTAAGGGCCCCTCAAGTGTTACATAAGAAGATTTTTTGTTATTATCACTCTCCTCTCGTCCTCGTCAGCAAATATAAGCAAAACTCCCTGTCATGCTTGTGCAAAGAGGTACGTCTGTTTTTTAATTTGTTCTAGTTTCTTTATTAATTCATGAGCTATCTAGAAATAAGAAATTTATAGGCTGCACAGGAATTTAATGCACAATTATAACATATTAACACGTCAACTTATTTTGTTCTATAATATTGCTGACATAATCACCTCCAGAACCGTACCCCTCTTGAGTGCTTACGTAATACTTGAATGGCCCCTAAGTAGCACATACCACGATTCCTGAAAATTACTGCTTCTACTAAATCAACAAGCAATGTAGAATTTATTATTTCACTATTTGTTGATTTAGTGGTTGTAGAGGGTGTCTTCTTGCTGTATAATTTACTAACAATTGCATCAATTTTCGGATCAGAGTATTGAATATCACTTTGAGGTGACTTTGTTGTCAGTAAATCTTTAAGCATATTATCTGTGCTTAATTTTTTCCTCAGCAAGTCTATAAATTCATCAACAGCTAAGACTTCTTTGCATATACCTGTTCTTTCTGTTTTTTGAGTTTCTGATTTGTTATAAGTATTGAAAAGGTGTGCAAATAAATCAAATGAGTCCGCAATCGAGTCGGCATTATTTGATTCGGTTGATTCTTGATCGGATTCATTTTCCTCTCTTGTCTTCAAAGGTATTGTTTCTTTAGTATCGAAAAAAATGTCTGTGGGATACCTAACATTATCTTTGTTCAACTTGTTAATTTCTATTTGAAATTTGTCATTTTCTTTAGGCAAAAAAGTATGTGATTGGTCTGTATAGAAAAAAATGGAAAATCATTGACTAGAATAATTATTGTTATCAACATATACATATTATTTATATATTATTTACCGCACAAGGATGTGAAATGTAAATCACAATTATTATCATACGGACAGTGAGTGCAAGGAACTCCTTCATCGTATATACGTTGCCCTTCAATGTTACCACTTGGAAGGAAATTGCACACGAGCCTATAATTTGTTCTATTTTTATTTTCTGGCAATTTTTCCTGAAAATAATTTAAATGCAGATCATAGACTGTGATACAAAAGCATTAAGATAAAATAATAAAGACTTCTACCTTGAGTATGATCGCATTCGTGGTTTAGTGGTGCGATGTATTTAGGTTCCAGGTACGGATCCCGGGAAAACTAGATTTAAAAAAAATGTTTCGGTCGGGCATGGTAAAGAAGGCTGATCACCTTCTTGCATGTAAAGAAATACAGTCAGTGAAACAGACACATAAATGGGGGTTTGCCTCATGCCGGACTGGGGTAGTGGAATAGAAAAGTGTAAAAGTAAAACTAAAAATCTTGGAAATCAGTTACTTGAAACTTAGAAGCTCCACATCCAACCTGTCTGGTATTACCCCAAATGAGTTGTGTGAAATAGTCATAGTGTGCGAGATTTCTTGTTGAAGACCTTCAAATGAGAATTCAATAATATAAATTTATTATTTGGAACCTGGTTATGTTTTTTATATGTTCTTTGATGTTACGGTAGAAAAAATAAATAAAAAGCACACTGACATTATTTTTGTCCTGAAAAAATCCACGGTTAAAAAAATTAACTATATACATATAAAAAAATGATATGAATATTATTTTATTGCTGTATTATTTTTTATATGTAATCATTGAATATTACATAGGATTCTTCTGGCATCTTCAGTATCGAAAAATAACTGAGAAAACATAACATTTTCTATCTCAATCTCAATATATTCAACCTTCGTAATTATAACAGAATACTTTAAAAAATATGAAATACTATTTTTTGGTCTCACATTCGTGTTGAGAGTTAAATACAATGTTAGTTCATACATTTTATCATTACTTGTCTTGTATAATAATTTTAATTACTCAATAAGTAAATAAAAAATAAATACTCCAAGATACTCACCGTTGATAGCTAGAGATAATAGATGCGTTGAAATGCAACAACTTCATGTACCATAAGTCAACTAGTGTGGCTGGACTTAGTCGTGGGGCTTCTCCGTGTACCGTGGCAACATTTTGACCGACTGATATGTTTTCTGTGAATACCCGCTTGATATTGTGTATGCAGAAAAAAAAATGAAGAAGAGATAAAGATATACGTTATTTAAATAAATACATACATACATATACATCACGCCTCTTTCCCATTTGGGTAGGCAGAGATCACGGAATTCCATATGCTCCGATTCTCCGGACGCTATTTACCTCGAGAAATTCACATAAGCAACGGGCAAATGTTTGTAATCATGAATTAGCAAGCTACAATATCTTTAGAAATTTCGCAATAGAATGTGAAAAAACAAATGAATTTAATATCCGTATTTCTAATGGAGCATGGGTAAGTTATATTTAGCACTCTACTTGCCTGATCAATTAATGGATCTATATGTATAGTCACGTACATGAGGTCTTCTGAACCTTGCTAGACCAAAACTACTTTTTTATATTTTACTTGAGAATGGAACTCAAAACAGTAGGTACTTAACGCAACGCGTGCATCATATTAATTTCGTTCTAGCTAATATACACTTCAACAGTGTTAAAATATCTTGAATATTTACATAAACCTCTACAGATTTGTAACATCATCGTAAAATCGCAATCATCACAAAACTTAAGTTTGATCTCAGCCATATACCTAAAATGCGTTGAATATTCACCTAAGTCACGACATACATCTAAAGAGGTTCCGTTGGTAACACATTGATCAGCCCAGCGCTGCGCAGATAGCGCTAAATCTTCATTCCACTCCTAGGAAACAATTATTATTATAAATAAGTGTAACTTAACCATAGGATCTTAGATTTGAGTTTATATGTTTATTTCTATTTATGTTATATTTAATTTTTTTGTGGTGTGCAATAAATATATATTTCATTTCATTTCACAGTTTTTCCATCTATGAACGGTCCTATGAAACATTATTATATGGCTGGGAGCAAACAGTGATAAACTTATCTTTATAAAATCAAGTTACAAAAATTTAGGTTAGGTAAACAGGTATTACCTACCAATTTCAGCATATTGTTTGCAGAAGGAAATGATCGGATCTCGCCAGACGCCACCTTATTTCTTCTGCTGTTTATTTTGTCTAAAATTTCTTGCTTTTCTTTTTCATTCTTAATTAATTTTTCATAAATCACACAGTTAGGTGCTGGACCTTCGATCTGAAAATTTATACTATAAATGTGAAAGTATGAAGAGGGAATTCGTGTCTTTGCACTCGCAAACGCGTTTCTGTTTCACTGATCATTTTACTTCACACGCAAGTACCTAAGTGATCAACCTTTTGTTCCTATTCGACCTTTATTTATGCTGTAAATTATATCATATCTTCGGACTTTACTTCAAGTAGCTTAAATTGTGGGTCAGATTTGGATCACTAATTTGTACACATATTATAGAATTAGCAATCCGCCCCGGCTTCGCACGGGTGCAATATATCAGATCATCATTATAAAATCGGTCGAGTAGTTTTATATGGATAATTTTCCCCGTTTTTGCAACATTTTTCACTGATGCTTCGCTCCTATTGGCCATCTCAGCGTGATGTTATATAGCCTAAAGCCTCATCGATAATTGGACTATCCAACACAAAAATAATTTTTCAATTCGAATCAGAAGTTCCTGAGATTAGCGCGTTCAAACAAACATACTCTTTAGCTTTATAATATTAAGTATAGATATAGATCATACACTATACAATAATATATGACATATATGTAATTATTATTGTCCCAGGCGTTCGAAAACGCAGGCAATAGCTAATCCTAGATACCAAACATTACAATAATAATTGCTGAAGATATGTGACATTTTGTGTATTAGTCCTCTTGAAAGAGCAATAAAGCCTCAACGTAATAAAAGATAATGGACTTAACGTAAATCTTTCTCCAAACGAACCTTGTATTTACACATGGTGTGCTGTTTGCTGTTGTCACAAAAATTGGGACCACAATAATCTTTACAATTAACATGATATTTTAAAAAGGTATATGTGATAAATAAAATGAAAATCATTTAAAATAATAAAATAAAAAGGACAAAATTCAAGGACATTTATGTTAGATATGATCGCGATGGCCGTGGTATAGCTACATGGTGAACGGACATAATCATAAATAAATAAATAATCTGAAGTGTCACGAAAAACCCTAGTGGGGCATGAGGCAGCCTCATTTGCGTCGATTTCACAGATAATTTTTTGTCCAGTTAATTAACTCAAACTTATCTCTAATATATAAAATTCTCGTGTCACAATGTTCGTTCCCGTACTCCTCCGAAACGGTTCGACCGAATCTTATGAATTTTTTTTATGCATATTCAGTATAAAATGAGAATCGGCTACTATTTATCTTTCAAACCCGTATGCGATAAGTGGTGTGTGTCCACCTCAATTTTTTTTATTTTTTTTTGGATATTTTTTTATTGTGTCATAATTTCACTCTTCTATTACCAATCCCTGCTTTTTAATAGTCATTTTAATAATTATAGAATAGATGTAGGAAAATATTGTAGCATATACCTACAAATCGAGAAATATTTTTTTATATTGTATCCAACATTCTGGCAGGACAGCGTCTGTCGCGTCCGCTACTTTATTCCATAAAAATACAAATATAAAACACTTAAAACTAGATACCTACTTTTATGGAAGGAGATCACTCAGCTTGTGCAGGTAGATTGGTACCTATTTGCTCTACTTGAGTGCAATAATCGTTTTCTTGTTTCCCCGGTACGTGAACCTGGGCTACGGTCAGATGTAAAGGAATTAAATATCAACTTTTTACCAGCTTTTCTTAGTTGGAGCAAAGTTCACTACCACAGCTTAAAAACCTATCAGTTATTACTACAAAAACAACTATAGTTATGCATAGGTATTGTTCGGAATTGAAAATTATTAATAAAATTAAATGTTGAGGGTAGTATTTATAATATAACCGCGATATACTCTTGACAGTCGAGCCGAGTTTGACATCGTGGTAATTTTCCTAACCTGGTTGGATTTAGGCGTGCTCGTGTGTTCTAATAATTGTGAAAAGCGCTTCTAATGGAAGTTTTGGTCGCTTAATAATTGGTATTCACGCCGTGATATATATGTTTAATATTGTTATTTAATAATCGTGTGATAGTGCGTGTAATGGACTTATATTCGTATATGGAGAAGAATGTTCTGGTTGCTGCTGTGGTACTTATTTCTAGTTTCCCTTTTTATATTTATCTTTAAGTTGTAATAATTAAAATTATCCTCTTAAGGGCGCCTTCCTTTTATTATAATATTGTAATACTGACTGACATACCACAAGGACGCATATATTCGCCGAACATTTGAGGTATGTACTTAGGTATATTGTACCTAATTATTGTTATAGAAAGAGTGTATGGACGCCCACCGATTCGTCCTTTGTCATACAGGTATAATAGAGCATAATATTATAGAGGAGAAAAGTAATATTTCATAGTTAACCGCAGCACTGTTCGAGCTATGATTGAATATGCAAATTGAGATCTGTACCGTACAGTAATTATGACCGATGATTGAGTGTCATAGAAGTGGCACCATTAAATGACGATGTGTGTTGTCAATACAACGTTCGCTCTGCAATTAATTTAAATCAAACAGAAAATATAAATTGCTTTTAAATTTGTGATCTCTGTTATTTGTTTGGAGCTTTATACGTAATATAACGTACATACGTATAATATCATAATTTGATGTGGCTTGGATTTGGATTTAAGGATAAATAATAAATAATTACTATCGTGATTTTTTTCTTAAATATTTATTTCTATTATTTACATGTACGGTCTATAACAGAAGTCGCTAAGTATTTAGAAACATTTTTTTATATAAGAGAAGATCATTATCGATTCGATCATTCACCACAGACGAGCATGAGGTTCACTTGATGGTAGGTGATAGCCACAGAACGTCAGTCAATGATGCGCTGTCGACCTACTTTTTTACTTCGAGCATTCGGAAATCCATAGACTGAAACCGAAACGCGCAATACGCACTTCACAGTTTACATAACCCGGTCGGAATTTCGATATTCTTCCCACCCGATTAATGCCCGAAATTACCAGACGTGCGGAACACATGCTTACAGAAAATGCTTAAAAACATGTCGTCCCGGTGGGATAAGAACCCCCGATCTATCGATGCGCACGGCAGGTGTTCTACCGAACGCGCCAACGAACCCGTCAAAAACGTTGAAACTAAGTATACAAATAATTATTTTAAATCGACAAATAAGCCTCTCGTAAATAAATTGCTGCGTTCACAAAATAAAACACTTTAAATACAAATGTTCAATCGCATTACGCTTCGATTTTATTACGGCTTCAGTTAGTTCCACAGTAAGCTTTCCTTCCATTAAAATGTTTAAAAAATATATTACACTTTTCAATAAGTATCAGGAAAATATAAAGGAAAGAGAAAGAAGGACTTTTTTTAAATTTGACGTTACCTAATCCAATATTTATATAATTTTAAAATAAATAGTTTATGTCACAATGTTCATGATGATGTAGATATTGTTTTCTTAAGAATGAAGGTTAATTTTCTAAAACCGGTTTATAAACGAAAATACATACATCTAATATACATATAAAATTCTCGTGTCACAGTTCTCGTTGCCATACTCCTCCGAAACGGCTCGACCGATTCTTACCAAATTTTATATGCGTATTCAGTAGGTCTGAGAATCGGCTTCTATCTATTTTTCATACCCCTAAGTGATAAGGGTTGTTCATCCTTAAAAAAAAATTTTTTTATTTTTGGACGATTTTTTTTGTGTTTTTTTTTTATTATGTGGCATTAAAAAATACATACAATCCCTGCTTTTTTGTCAAAAAAATCTAGACCCGTGCGAAGCCGGGGCGGGTCGCTAGTATTATATATACATCACGCCTCTTTCCCATCGGGGTAGGCAGAGATCACGGAATACCATAATATGCTCCTTCGCTTATATCACTTTCATACACGCTCGTCGGTTTCGAGCACTTTTATCCTGGCTCGTTTACCAAAATGTGATAGGTTACTTTCTAAAGGTGCGAAATGATTAATTTCTTCATTGGTCACCATGGCTACACCAATGCAAAATAATTAATTTTCAACCCAGCAAATTATATTAAAGAACATCTTGAAACTTTTATAGGTATCTACAAGAACGCGGGTGCATTTCTGGGACAAGTTACGGGACAGAAACTCATAAAAAGTATTATGCTTTGGAACTCCTTGCCTCTTGATATTCGACGAGCTCAATCTCTTAATACTTTCAAAAAACTCTTATTTCAACACTTCACTTCTTTATAATCTTTCGTATTTTACCCTTTTCACTTGCATTGCCTGCCTTTACAATTTTTCATCGTTTTTGTTTCCGTTTGTCATGTTATGTTGTATATGATGTAATGTTTTTTATGATAGTATAGTTTTAATTTATAATGATTTATGTTAATTGGGATAGATGTACTTTTTGTAACTGTATACTCTTTATTTTACTTTTATTTTTATACTCATTCTTGCTGCACCTTCTACTCTATTTTGTTATTTTTTTCCCTTCCTTGAGGTTTGCCTGGAAGAGATCGCATATTGCGATAAGGCCATCCTCTTGTACAATGTTTGCTTTAGTTTTTATTGCTTGTATAATTGGTTTTTGTGTACAATAAAGTATATTCAATTCTATTCTATTCTAAGGATTAATTATGTATTTATAGGATAGGCATTTTTGCTACCGGTTTAAATGTAAGTATATTATATACGGTGTGTAATTCACGAATTACATGAACCCTAGGACTTTTTTGGTGAGTAAATTGTTCGCCACATAAAGAAATTAATACTCGCCTCACAGGCACACGGAAACGACAACGGAACAATTCCCAGGGAATTAATTGCCATGTACAATGTTAATTCATGGGTTCTTGCATTATTACGCTTCAATGTTAATACTGATATTGTAATATATTAATATAGTTCATTTATTCATTATTTAAATAATTTATTTTCAAAGCTGGCTGTTTATTCGATTGAAGTGTTTTAAAAAGTGAAGTGGGCATGGACATTTGTATGTCTGTTTCACTGATCATTTTTCTATAAGTATGGTCTTATGTGCGCTTCTGGACAGAAACATGTTTGCAAAAGCAACGTGCACACCATTGAACTACGGAGGCGGTAGATTGTTTTTTTTTTTATTACATATACTAGTAAAGCAGACAATCGAGCAGGTAGGTTAGTTGATGGTAAGTAATCACAAGCCCATGAACAGCCACGAAATTATATTTTAGGGATTGTATGGATATTCAATTTCGAATATGAACTACGGATATAGGAACACTGTACTGAATCGTGCTTGTTTCAGATAGACTAGTCAATCAACGTAATCCCACAATGATTGACTAGTTATAACTAAGCAATAAAAATATTCATGCAAGGGACAGGCGTGGCTAGTGTATTGGCTCGCCTAGGCAAAAACAAAAACCTGTCATAATAATAAGTAAAATCGATTAATTTCGCATAGGGGCGAACTTTTTTAGAGAATTCGGTTACGGTTAAGGATATATTTTATATCGTATATCTGGATACTTGTGGTTACAGTTACGGAGCTCCGTAACGTCCCTGATCTGTATTATAGATTATATAAATGCTACGGCGTAGCTCCGCGTAGCGTCGTTACGTAGCGTACTATGGAATTTATGCAAAATCTCTTGATTCCATAAAATTTTATTTTTTTGAACCGGCAACGGCTATTCCAATATAGACCCATTAAATCTCTAATTTATTACTTGTTTTTATTTGTTAATACATAAAGGGCAAATCTTGCTACTGAATTTTAAAATATCTCACCAAATTGATCAAGATGAAACTTCGTGAAAACATTTGGTAGACTAATGATGCAGTGAAACGGTATTTTCTGTGCCTTTATATCAGAAAAATGATTCATTTAGTTATAAAGTAGGGCAGGAGCCCCAGTTTTGGCCACTTTAAGAGAATTTCTATGTTCAAAAATTCGCTACAATTACAAGAATGTGTAATGTGACGGTTTGAAATAATCAAAGTGAAGCGTATACATTTACCTTTTAAAGTTTTTATGCGATGTTTGATTTGGGTCAATATATTTTTTTATATAGTTTTAAATATAAAAGGTGTGATTTCACCAGTTTTGGCCACTTTTCCCCTAGTTGTGGCCATACCAATGCACCAGTTGTGGCCATTAAATTAGTAAGGGAATTTCCGGATTTTTCGACGAAAATAAAAGAAATAATTATATAGAAGTTATTATTTATTGTTAGGTAGGTAATTAACAGTTTACAAATTTCCAATATTTTGCCATTTCAGGCACGCATTTTAAACTCACGCTTAAAATTTGTCTTCTGTGGTGTTTTGATTTTTTGTTTTATGTCGGTTTTAGCATATTTTAAATCTGGTTTATCTGGGCCATTTCCATTTCATGAAACATTTCTGCATTTATCAAAACAAGCTCTTCACTTATATACCCTATTTTGTCGACAAAATGCTCACCAACGTACAAAAAAAATCACAAAACACCTACTATTTCATAGTCATCTATAGTTTTTTCGTCTATACGAATGTTTTCAATTAGTTGTTCATTTAATAGTCCTTCTGAAGCATCTGAATCGTCCGAATCTCGTACAGAAAATCGTTCTTCTTCTTTTTCGATTCTGATTCCCAGATTTGAATAGCTTGTTTCTTCACTTTAGGTTTTCTCTTTTTCACTTTTTCTCCATCATCCGATATATTTTTCAATTTACTTTGTTTCTATTTTTCTTTGTCTATTCTTTCTTTTTCAAACACAAACTAAAAACAAAGTGGCCACAACTAATGTTGTATTGGAGTCAGTTGTGGCCACAAGCATGGCCACAACCCAAGCAAAGTACTTAGTGCATTAGTTGTGGCCACCCCCTCTTTCCAACACTAAGAATTTAAATGAGTAACAAAATAACTCAAAACTATGTTGCTAGAAATTTTGTTAGTAGGCTTCGATCAAATCCAAAACAAAAAGTAAAAAGATTTCTGAGATATTTATTGATTACTTACCTAGTGTCTCTTAAGGTTTTCCTTAAGAAAGTACCAGAAAATTTCCGATAAAACTTAAATACTCCACAAAAAATTGTCTTGAAGCATAAGACGTCGCAACTGTCATTTACCAGAACGGGCCATAGACAAAGGATTTTTTAACACAGTCAATGAAGCAAGTCTGTTTCCTATAGGAAACAGACTTGCAATAAATAAGGCATAGATGCCTTATTTATTGACCTCTAAAGTTGAAAGTGGCCAAAACCGGGGTAGTGGCCACAACCGGGGCTCCTGCCCCATTTTAAAATGCTTGAGGCGTCGTTGGATCGTTAGGTGGCCTACCTACCATGCGATTCTAATGGGTTGCGAGTTCGAATCCTGTTCGATTTTTTTTTTGTAAACATTGTTACGGACAACGGGAGGAATATTTAAATTCCGACCGGGTAATCAACCAAGGTTAATATGATCGAAAAACGAGAAGAGTGTGTAGCGCGCGGTTGAAATTTAAAATAAAATAGGTCGAAAACGCATCAGTTACTGATGGTCTGTGGCTGAGGGATCGCCTACGAGCGAACTATACGTTCGGCTGTAGATATTGATTATAAAAAAATTACTCCGTTACTAAGTATAACAAAAAAATAGGTATATGTTTACAGAAACAATAAAAAATTCACTTCTCTTAACCTTCTTTTTGGCATCTTATATAATGAAACACAGGCTAATTGAGTCAAAAATAATTTATTTACGTATTCACATCGATATAAAATTTTATAAAATACTTATCTACATACTTCAAAAATAACGTTCGTCAATTGTACCCGTTTTGTGTTGAGAAAATCGTATTCTAGGCAAGATTCACTTCCGCTAATCGTGTGGAACGCGCTATTAACGGAAATGGCTTCGTACGGAGAGCGCTCGGACCGGCGCAGTACCAACGCCGCGTGGTACTGACGTCAGTGAAGACGTCGTCGGGCGTCTACTGACACTGGTACTCGATGTTCCCCGACGTGTCATACCGTTGGTGCCCATGAGATCTGCAGACAAGAATGATATTCTTCAATACATTCACTTATAATAATAGTTTTACTTAATATTAAATTGCTATTGTCTTCTTTGTTTATGCGACATTCATCATGTGCCAGATATTGTGACTGGTAAATTATTATTTACTGAATATTTTTGTGTCAGTACAGTAGAATCTCACCAATCCGGCACTTCATAAGACCGACACGTCCAATAATTCGGCACCCTCTGCTCGCGTCTCCCCCACATAAATTGCTCAGAAAATGACCTCAATAATTAAGGATTATTTTAAAACACTGAATTAGTTAATTGACAGATATGTTAGAGTGATAAAAAAACGTGAAAAACATGAACACAAATACTTTGTATTCCCTTTATGAAATGCTTTATTTTATTTACTAAGAATTTTCGAATATTCCAATAATCCGGCACTCTCTGATTTTTAATAGTGCCAGATTAGTGAGAGACTCTCATTTATCTCTGTATTTGATTTGTTGGTATAACAGTAAATAAACAATAGAAAAGTGAATTCCCAAGACCAGGTATGAGACAGACATATTTTCATCCAGTTTCACTGATTTCTTTACAAGAAAGATGATCAGTTTTCTTAGCCCTGCTCGACTGAAACATTTAACTAGTTTCCCCAGACAGGACCTCCGGTGCTTAACGCAATGACTGACCCAGTGGCCAGTAGCCATAGAGGCGGCAAAATAATTTAGTTAATATTATAAAAGACGCGTGAAATCATTGAAATGTGTATTGTTAATCGAAGGGTGAAATCGACAGACTGGTGTATTAAATAAGAACCTTTCTAGACATAAACTAAAAGCTTACTATACATATGACATGATAGGTGTTACAGCGACTAATCACCGAAGTACATATATCAATCCTCATTAACAACTTGATCCAGACTATAATAATATCAAAGTTGTACGCGGTATTTTAATTGGTAACTTTACACCCTGCCATCATGATAATGAATAGTAAATGTTATTTCAGTAAGTAACGGTAATCAAATAGGCTTTTATTTTTTCAATGTGTTTTCGGTGAAGTGTACCCATCTTATGAAATAATACTTGGAGGCCAATGCCCGATTGTTTGGAAAATTTTAATGAATGATTGAATAACATTTGATTCGGAATGTATTCGTCCTTAATGTATTGTATTTTTCTCATATTGTATAGTTGACTTTTTTATTTTGAAATATTATTATAACTAAAATAGGTACCTATATATTCAAATTAATAAATCGTTTTTACACCTCAAAAAGATTATTAATTAAATACGAAATTCGCGATATCAAAATTCATTGTTTTATAAGACATAAGTAATTAATTTCACCTTACAATTATTTATTAAATAGTTATAGGCCCGGATTTATATTGTATTATCATTATTTTTCATGATAATGATTATAAAGAAGTAAATAAAGTTTAAATCTTTTCTATTTATCTATATCTTTACTAATATTATAAAGAGGAAAGATTTATATTTTTGGATTTTTATATTTTTATACGTTATGAATAAACTCATTACTACCGGCTAGCTACCGGAAAGCTACATTAGTGTGCATACTGTATGCCATCAAAAACATAAATTGTAAAAAAAACAAGTCTTGCAACTCGGTTGTTCTATCGTAAAAGTTGTGAGATCCATATAATACCAAGTCGGTCAATTTATTCAGTCTCTACTTTAGGATCTTTCTGTCTTTAGTTATTACGTAATTAGCTAACCTAGCAACATCTTATAGATATCAAAAACAATATTAAAAATCTTTTATGATTGACTCGGCCATCACATGAAAACAGAATGTAAGTTTTTTTTTATTAAAACACAATGTATCTAACAAGTAATACATATTATATTAAATTAGATTGTTTAGTGCGCATATAGTAAATCTACATTGCACTCGTGTGAAGCCGGTAAGTATTTATATAAAACAACAATTTATATCTTTATTGTAATTAAATTTCGACTTTCCCTTTTCAACCGCTGTCATTACAGTTTGTTGTAAGTTGTGTTATGTTGTGGTAAACGTGATAGGGCACGCCTCTCACTAAGTAATAATTTTCAGTGTTTAGCATAAATTATTTCGTTGAGTGATTTATATTCAACAGATGTTTATAAGCGTGGAGTGTTTGGTTGACCGAAGCCAAAATTGTCCAGTTCATTAACCGGACGAAACTTGAGTACAGGGCGAACTAGTGGTTCATCGGTGGTTGACATCAGTGGTTTTATCGGAGCCGAATTCGGAATCGGAGTTAATTTGGTTTGTCGGAACCGGAATCGGATTAAGAGGCAAAAGAGTCGAGAGAGAAATGTGTAATACAATAAAATTACAAACATTATTCATATCAGTTCAAAACATAAAACACCTTATTGGTTATTTATAATAAAAATAAACCAAATTTTAAACAGAATATAGTAAATTAAATCAAATGGCACTTTTCGCGGCTACAACTATAAACGAATAAAGTGTTTTATAGAATAAAAGAGTTTTCATGGGATATCACTTGGTAAGAAGTTGTTTACTTTCTTTTCTGAAATTTCAACAATATTGGTTATCGATATAATAAAAAAATAACACTTTAAATAACATCAATTTTTATTATAACGAGTATAAACAATTTCTATATAATATACTAATTAGGGATAATAATAGTATATTATAAGTTTAAGATTCAGCGGGATTTGAACCCGCAATCCATCGGAATGCAAGGCAGAGAAATATTTCATCGTGAAAAAAATAATAGAAGAATAAAATATTGGAGTGTGTTTACTTTCTCGTCGGTTCTTCGCGGTAGAAATAACCTTCAGAACAGAAAAAAATACTATTCAAAAGTGCAATTGGGCTTGGACTTTCAACATTTCGAATACATTTAATATATAATTTACATCTTATTTCATTACGTACTGATAAATGTCTGAGACAAATAATGTCCTTAATTTTCAGCATGACAAAACACAATCTACTTGAGTAGGGTTGCCGCAGTATATTTTATTATAATCACTTTATCCTTTATTCTGCTACTCTATAAAATAATTATTAATCATAATACCCAGTCTAATTATATATTATTACTACTAATGTTTGTTGGTTTACTCTTCTGTCACATAAAAACGGAGCAAGAGTAACGTGAGGCTTGTTTGCAAGGTAATAATAATAAAGGTAAATGTGTTACATTGTTATGTCACATGTCACTTTACCGGATGTCCTTTGTGAAGCTCAAACTCAAAATATCACTTTTGAATCGTTATTTTTTAAAATTTTGATTCGGAATATCACATCTATCGAGATCGGCGAAAAATCCGGTAAACTGTGTTCTGTGAATATGAGCTATTGTTGTTGATATTTAAATTATGACGTAATATACATTATAACAATCTTTTTAAAAGTAAACTTCCTTTTTTGTATCATAAGATACTACAGGATTTTTAATAAAATTTCCAATACTTTGATTATAATGACATGTATTTTTTTTCATATTTTTCTTAAAAAAGTATTATTTTAATAGTTGCTAGCCCTATCTAAGGGTGCGACAGAAATCGTTTCTCATATAACGTAAATCATTTCTCTATGACGCGAAAAGCATGATACGAACTTTTAAGATTAATAATATTCACGGAACATAATTAGGCGTAACATTACTATAATATTCCTTGACGTAGTACACATTTTGGTATTGATTTTTTCTTTATTAAAAAGTGTGTAAGGTATTTTAAAGTGAAAGTGATTATATTCAAGGAATTTTGATATCAGTAGAGAGTATCTGTAGAGAGATTCTGTAGTCACGATGTTTGTCCGCGATGGACTCCTAAACTACTTAACCGATTTTAAATTAAATTGGCACACCGTGAGCAGTCTGGTCCAACTTAAGAGATAGGATAGCTTAGAATTTTTGACCATCTACATTACGCCCGTGTGAAACCGGGGCGGATCGCTAGTGTACTATAAGATTGTAAAGTTCTTCGAAAAAGAATCCGTATAATAGAAAAGTTCTCCGACAAATTCGAACTTAATTTTTCTTTGAATCTATTTCAATAAAAAAAATATACCTCTTTGGCAATATCCATAAAGACGTTAAAATGAAATCACTATAAATTGAAAAGTTTTAAAAGGATAATACGTACTCTTATCGTTTTTTATAGAATACGTGAATAAAACAAGATATTACCAAAATAAATTCGCAGTCCTTATCATTTATACATGAACGGTTAGTCGATTACTGCTATAAGTTAACCAACTGAGAGTAACACATTTACTTTATCAGATCTATTCAGTCAATGATAAAGTTATATAGAACGAACAGATAATCCTACATTTTAGTTAGTTAGTTTGAAGATAGATAAAGTTATTAATATTAGGTGTAGACAAAAACTAATCATAACAAAATCCAAAGAAAAAGCAGTATCTAATTACTTATTATCACTACTTAAACTTGTTTCCGCAAATGTGGTTCTTTATTTTTGATTAAATGGTATTGATTAAGAAAAAAAATCGATGGTTGCGTGTTGGCAGGAATTATGCGATTACACTCAGAGATATGGGATTCCTCAATTTTTTTTAATTTTTATTAATTAACTTAATAGATTACCAGATGTTCCAGATGTACCAGAGTTTCCATAAATTATTACGTATTATTTTCTCGTTTGCTGTTTATGGTTTAGGGTCAGGAGGCCTATTACCAAAACAAAATAGGAAGTTTCGGCTGACGGATCGATGAACGAAACGTCTTTCGCAATAAGACATTATGTTTTTCGTTTGATATTACTATGATTGTAAGAATAATCGTAAATAGGTTAAAAATGTTTTCTTAATAAGTTAAAATACGAAGTTGTTTGTTCTTTCATTGGTAATAGACCTACTGATTATAATCAGAAACACCGTCACATATTATAATCGATATTATTAGACATATTAGGGGAAATATTTAGATGGTGTGTGATGAGGTTTTATTTCATGGTTTATTAATATTTAAAGCATGCGGTATGGTTTAAAATACTTATGTTTTACTTAATTTTTATTTTATTGTTTAATTATAATAAATAGTTTTATTTAAATTAGTTAACTTATAATGAATAAATCAGTTATATTTTTATCAAATATTTTATTTAAAATTATATTACAATGTATAAATTAGCCAGTGATTATTTTAAAAGAATCGTTTAATTCATGAAACCATATTTTATGCTGTAACATGTTCGGCGTTTCTGGAGTTCAAAGGGAAGCAACACGCATGCTTATTTTTAAACATATGAAGACCCGGGAAGTGTTTCCCAGTTTGACAGTTCCGGCCATTAATGTCAGTGTACCTGAGAGTGGCAATCCTTCAGCGCTGCGTCCGCGTTGACAGGCCGCCTGCTCGGTGCGCGGGCGCAGCACACAGCTCAGCGCCTGTAATTCGTCAATGTGTCAGTTACAAAAATCACTTTAAAGATGTACTGAACAGTCATTAATTAAACATGTATTCTTGGCGGGACAACCATACAAGCCCGAAATACCGGCTTGCCCTATTAATCTATACTAATATTATAAAGCTGAAGAGTTTGTTTGTTTGAACGCGCTAATCACAGGAACTACTGGTTCGAATTGAAAAAATATTTTTGAGTTGGATAGTCCAATTATCGAGGAAGGCTATATAACATCACGCTGCGACCAATAGGAGCGAAGCATCAGTGAAAAATGTTGCAAAAACGGGTAAAATTATCCATATAAAACTACTCGACCGATTTTATTATCATGATCTGATACATACGTGCGAAGCCGGGGCGGATTGCTAGTGCAACCATAAACAGAAAGCTTTTAACGTAATTATATAATTTATACATAAAATTAAGTTAAAGCCGGCAAGCCGGGCTTTTGGGCTTGTATAGTGGTCCCGCCACTGACTGTATTTTTGTAATATCCTCACATAAAGAGCAAGAAGAATGAAGAAATAAAGCTATTATATAACATTTTTCAAAAGTAGGTTATCGTATATTTCTATTATTTAGATTCGGTCAAAGATTTTTCAAAACATGGATTGACTGTGTGGAGAATGATATGTTCTTGAGGTGTGACTGATGATATGGCGAGTGAAAGAAGAGAATGGCAAAAGAGAACATACTGCGGTTACCACAAATAAAAAAGGGAACTGAGCAGGAAGAAGAAGAAAGGTTTTTTTTTTATAATAATTGTAAATAATATGTCATCCGTTCTACGCCCTTGATTTAAGAACTGGCAGTAAATATGAATTAGACGCATTTAATATTTTTTATTGACGTTCAAAAGTATACATTGGGTTACCTAAATGATTAAATGATAATTTGATTTTGATTTTAATGTCAAAACTTAACGATTATTAATTAAAAAAAAATAAACGATTGAACAAAAGGTTCTAAAAAGTCTATATACGTAAGTATCGCAAAGTAAATGTTGAATAGTGCTACTACGTGACTCTGAATCTATATATCACTTACAAAGGTTATATTTTATTTAAGCCAGTCTCATTCCGTAATACTGACATTGAAGATGCTACACTGGAATGTTTAATGTAAGCAATGCGCAAACATAAACGTTTCTAATTAAAAATAGCATAAATAAACGTCACTTTTATTGTTTAAGAATTTTAGTGTACGTTCAATAATAAACAAATGCCCATTTTTATAGGAAATTTAACGAAATTAACATCTATTTTCAAGCAGTTAACTTTTTATGTTTTAATCTATAGCTATGCAATGGATACATAATCTCTATATATAATATATTATATCTTCTATATCTATATCTATACTATACTATATACTATAATTAATATATCTATACTAATATTATAAAGAGGAAAGATTTGTATTTTTGTATTTTTGTATGTTATGAATAAACTCAAAAACTACTGGACCAATTTTAAAATTCTTTCACCAATAGAAAGGTGCTCTGGGTGCCAGAGTCGTACCTTCATATTTAATACTAGTGGACCCCGCAGACGTTGTTCTGCCACAATTTTGGCTTCGAAATTATATAATTAAATTGACTCTAGAAAACGTTTGTATGGGAAATAGAAAAGGGCTGTTTTTAGGGTTTTCCCGGAAATTATTCGATTTTTTCTCGCCTTTTGAACCTTCCCTAGACCTCCACGAACATTTCAAGACTAAGATAAGATAAATCCGTTCAGCCGTTCTCGAGTTTTAATCAGACTAACGAACAACAATTCATTTTTATTTATATAGATAATTTTATGTTTAAAATAAATTTCTATTTTAATATTGTCGTTTAGAAAGTTTATGCTTTATTTGTGGTTTATAGTTTTATTAATTTTATTTTATCTTTTGTTGTAGTGATAGTTGATGTTATCTAATATATAAAATTCTCGTGTCACAGTTTTCGTTGCCATACTCCTCCGAAACGGCTCGACCGATTCTTACCAAATTTTATATGCGTATTCAGTAGGTCTGAGAATCGGACAACATCTATTTTTCATCCCCCTAAATGTTAAGGGTAATCCACCCCTAAATATTTTTTTTTAATTTTTGGACGAATTTTTTTGTTTTTATTTTTTTATAATCTGGCATTAAAAGATACATACAACCCCTGCTTTTTTTGTCAAAAAATCTTGACCCGTGCGAAGCCGGGGCGGGTCGCTAGTATTATATAAAAAAATAAAATCACAATAATCATTTCGGGCTGTTTGACAGTTCGACCCCTTCTGAAAACCAGCGTTGCAGCTTATAATTGCAACAAATGCTGATGAAGGGTCCTTTTCGGCATTAGATACATAATATATTTTATTGTATTTTAGTAAGTTCAAAATTGTATTTATTATTGTGTTTTTTGTCGAATAAAGTATGTCTATGTCTAAATTATCAATGAGTAACATAGGCATATTTATTGTGTATATTATATCTACATTGCACGAGTGTGAAGCCGGGGCGCGTTGCTAGTTTCTATGATAAGGAGGCATTTCTTGGGAGTTTTGTTTTTAAAGAATGGGGGTTAATAGTTAGACTGTCCTGATGGTAAGTTATTACAACCGCCCATAGACATATGCGATAGCAGGTGCTTTACCTTGTTTCTTGAAGGAATTCATAGCCGGTGAAGGCTGGTTCCACAGAGTGGATGCGCGAAATATATGTAATTACCTTGATTTATGAAATTCGGAGGTGATGACGGCTCGATGGCGCGTTCGCTAGAACACCTGCCTTGCGCATCGATGGGTCGTGGGTTCGAATCCCACCGGTCATATTTATAATTTTCTGTAAGCATATCTTCCCCACGTCTGATAACTTTGGGAATTGAAAGGGTGGGAGGAATATCGAAATTCCGAACGGGTAACGAACCGCAGTACATAGATAGAAAAACCGTGAAGTGCATATTCCGCGTTCCGGTTACAATCTATGGATTTCCGAATGCTCGAAGTAAAAATTAGGTCAACAGCGCATCATTAACTCATGTTCTGTGGCAGAGGTATCACCTACCAAGTGAACCTCATGCTCGTGTGTATCTGACATAAAAAATATGCTGCAGTAAATAAACATACACATCATCTCGGATAAAGAGAGCTGTGCTCACTACCCTACCTGTTGGAAACCTCGACGGTATCTAGAGTTCATGTAGCAGTAGATGATGGGGTTGTAGCAACAGTGCGACATCGCCAGCCAGTGGCTGACAAACCACACATACGGCATTCCCGGCCACATTGCCCAAGAAACGTCTTCCTCATGGAGTGTCCACAATATCTATGGAAAGAGTTATTGTATTCTACCTTTAAACATCTGAAAGAATTTCAGGAAAACAATTGTATTTGTTTAAATATATTTTAATTATATTATTATATGTACACAAATATAGACGAAATTTTAGCTTGATTTTACAAATTATAAGGAACTAAGTATTTAAATAAAATACTGTATACCGGATTAAAACGCGATTTATTATTTATATTGTTTAAATTATTTATCCCGACGTTTCGGATGCTTTTCAGCAACCGTGGTCGCGGGGGGACAGGAACAATATTATGTACTAAGTAGTTTCTGCCCGCGACTTCATCTGCGTAGAATGAGTACTACGGGTAGCTTATTTTTTAACCGAGTTGTTTTTCAACAATCGGTTAATGGCGCTCTACTCAAGTCATTCTGATATTTTTTTAAACTATTTGTCCAAATTACTTAGTGTAAAGCACAAAGTTCATCTACACTAAAATTGAGAGCGACAAATGTAGGTATCAATTTTTATCAGAATTTGCTAGACTAAAATGCAACATTCAATCAAAAAACAATCAAGTCAATGGATTAAAGACAGAGAAACAGAACAGGAAGAAAAAGAAGAAGTGAGACTTACAATAAAAGTGTTGAGTGGTAACCAGCACACCGTGAACACAACCACCACTGTTACCATCATCTTGATCATCTGCAAAAAGTTTCATTTACTGACACCGTAGGTACGTACCAGTGCGTGGCGGGACCATCATAATATTATAACTTGTAAAATTACGTATTATATAAGTTATAAATAACTTATATCATACATACAATTATGTTAAAGCCGACAAGCCGGGCTTTTGAGCTTGTATGGTGGTCTCGCCACTGCACCGCAAATATTATATTATAAGCATTTAAATGAAGTTACATTTCCCGGATTAAACGCGATGTAATTCTTAGTTATATTATTTCTACGATTCTAGCACTACTTTAAAACAGCAATGGTGACAGTAAACTGATCCTCTGAGATAAGTAAAATCTTCTGTAGTGGAAAAATTGTGAGTCGATACCTATATGTAAACGTGATTGGATGTGAATTTCTCTAAAAACCACTAAAAGATACTTATTTTTTTATTAAAAGAGTATCACCCCGTAAGCTTTATTTCTCTACTAGCGATCCACCCAGGTTCGCACGGGTGAAATTTATATGTACTATACACAAAAATAAATAGCCTATGTTACTCGCTGATAATGTAGATTTCTATTGGTGAAAGAATTTTTAAAATCGGTGGAGTAGTTTTTGAGTTAAATAGTAACAAACAAATGTTTCCTCTTTATAATATACATATATATATATATATATATATATATATATATATATATATATATATATATATATATATATATATATATATATATATATATATAGAAAACAAAGCTACCTTTCTCTTGGCTAGTTGCATTCTTGAGTCCCTTGCGCTCTCTGCTTCGCCTGGGGTCCTTCCACCCCACACCACATGTGCAATTCGCGCGTACGTCAATACAAGAGCCGTAAGTGGGAGAGCGAACTGAAGGGACATCAGGATGAAAGAGTACTGCTGACTGTGCTCTGTGTTCTCCCACTGTTCGAGGCAGATATCTCTGTAAATAGTACCCTGTTGTGAGGCTGAAAGTAATATCAGATATGCACTCATAGATCACACCAGCGTTAAACCAATTAAAGCCAATAAGTTTTTTTATAAATAGTTATTGCATGAATGATGCTTTAGTAATAATTTTGAACCCATGTTAGCGGAGAAAGCTGTAGTTTAATGCCTACTTTAAGGATATACTGATGACTCGGTTAAAAAAAACTAAACAATAGCGAATAAAGAGCGCTACTTTGAGAGATTGGTATCTGCTTATACTCTTGTAAAACAGGCTTATGTCGTGAATCATTATAACATATACTACAACAGTTGCATTTATGCGTAGGATACTACTTTAGTATAAATGTATAAAGAAGAATATGGAGACTATGTAGTAAGAAGAGAATAAGAAGAGATACTCAAAATGTTACAAAAAGTTGTTAAAAGGGAAATATTTTATAAAACTTACTCTTCACAAAGTTCATGCCATTTAGTCGGTCTCTTGATTTCGGATACAATAAAAATTGGAGCTGCGGTAGCACACGCACTCGCCCACACTCCACATACTATAAACTTCGCGGCTACTCTTCCTAAGCGAGGCTTCAGCGGCCTCATTATTGCCATATACCGATCTATAGAAATTGCCACTAATGTATACGCACTCACAAACACTGATACCGCTTGCGTATAGTTCACCACTTTACACATCACCATGCCGAAAGGCCAGTATCTCAAAACCAACATGGGCACAAAAGAAAAAGGTATACATAACAATGTCATCAGAATGTCACCGATAGCTAAGTTCATGATGAAGTAGTTTGTCACGGTTTTCATTCGCGGGGAACTTTGGACGATGAAGCAAACCAGTCCATTTCCAAAAAGGGACATGATGAAGACTGTACAGTACATGAAATATACTAGGGAATGGAAGAGAGGCGTTGATAGGAAGTTGACAGTCTCCATAGCACACGTCGATTCTTTGGTCCATGTTGTATTATCTGTTAGGTTCAACTTTATATATTCTGTACTCAATTCTTGATGCTGTTCGGGATCCACCATCATGTTTTATCTGTCGCCATTACTTCTTCCAAGACCGCTCGTTGCGTCCACGCTTAAATATCTGAAAAACATCCATATTTGTAAATATTTGTATAAAACATACATCAAATAAAAAAGATTTACGTTATGATTTAAAGATTTCTTTTCATTCATCGTAAAGATTAAAAATACACAGTGAAGGTCAAAGAGGAGCTGTAGTAAACATATTCTTGTGTTAGATTATAAATTAACTTTTTGACAGCACAAGTGGTTTATTTTTGATAGTTTTATGAATCTTAAATCGTGGCGATTTGTTTGACGTAGACATATATCTTGATAATATTATCTAACACGCGTTTCTTGGTTGATTACTTTATTAGTATAACAAAAGAACGTTTAATGTGATAGAGCTGCTATTGACTAGCTACTAGTTTAATATCAAAGTTTAATTTTTCATTGACAATAACTATTTGGCACCACACTCATATTTTTTTCGGATTGATTGTTTAAATAAATAACTTTTATATGATTAATTGCTGTAATTTTCAATATATTGGCACAATATTGACTTGGTGTTTTAGATTATTAATTATTGGAAATCATTCGAAACGGGATAAAAATAAAAAATAATATAAATTCGGTAAAAGTTATTATACTCGCGTTAATAAAAGACAAGATTTGTTGTTATTTTACAGCTAAGATAAGATCTTATAGATTAAAGTCTACAGTAAGTACATTGAAAATAAGATTTTATGACGTTACGTTAAATATGAACTGTATTATCCGTAGAAGAGTAGGCCTCGGGCAAATTCAACTTTGATAAGATATTTGAAACATGTTTCCTTTGAAATCCTCCGAAATTTAAGATGCGAGGATGTTTTAGCTAATGAAAATATTTTGTTTAAACTTTTTGTGTTAAATTATTATATTATATAGTCATCTACATACATATAACCAAAAGGGTTACCCCTTTTGGCTTTTACACAAACCCCTACAAGGGTTCCTGAAATTTTTATTTTTATCAAACATTTAAATGGAGCATCTAACCGCTGTTTTATATGTTATCCTGTTATATATTTTAATGAATAATTCGTGTTTTAATCCCGTAAAGATTTTCGTTTCCTTTTTGCACTGGTCAGGGTAACAGCTATAAATTATTGCTAGTTTTTTTGATCAAGAATAAGATAAAAAAAATTATTCCAGTCTATTGCAAGATACAAAAAACGAGCAAGTATAAATACAATAAGAGACTGTTTACTGTTTATCTGTAATGCGCCATAGTATTCTTACATAAAAAAAACTATATCGAGGGGTTTTTAAGTTGAAACCAATGCTACCTACTGAACACTAAAGATTACAGCAAAATCCGTCCTAATTATTTTTCCGTGACACAGGAAAAACATAAAAAAATATACAAACCATGATTTTATGCTTATGTAAATGTTAAGGACATTAAAACAGTCGACGAGAGTAAATACTTGTTGACAAACAAATTCACTAATAAATATTTTGCGACTTTGAAATTACAATACTCCCGACGCGCTTTCTGTTTTCGAGACAAGCAAAACAAACATTAGTCGGGGCTGAACAGTCGTATTTTTGCTGTTTTACGGTGACATGTTGGAGCTGCACTTAACGCCACACGTGACTGTAGGTGGGCACGCCAAAACCTTCCATTACGAAGTACTTGCCTAATTATCCAGTGGCATAATTGGACGCTGTTAAGCAATACAGTGCCAACCCACATGGTTGCTATTTTGAGAAAATTTAGTTTGAAATTTTAATCATTTTTTCTCGTGGATATTCCACCAGTTCGCACCTCTCGTTTCGCTTCTTCCTTTTTAATCAAAACTGCAAAGGAGTGGAACTCTCTTCCAGCGACGGTTTTCCCGGATCACTATAATTTGGATCTTTTTAAGGCGCGGGTGAATAGGCTTTTTCTATGTCGGCGTGCTCTACCTTAGATCACATCACCACTTACCATCAGGTGGGATTGTGGTCAAACGCCTGCCTATCATTAATAAAAAAAAAAAAAGGTTTTATAAATTTTTTTTAAAAAAATAACTGTAATTATAGATTTTTTTGTAATTATTATTATTAGACTAAATATATGTCGTTTTTCTTGGTAGCAATCAAAGTAATTGAATTTAATGCATTCTTATTAAATATTTTAAATATTTTAGGCTTTCGTTCTCGCTTGTTTTTCAATAGTTTTGCTATTAAAACGATTCAAATGATACATATCTCTTTTGAAACATGTATTCCAGCTCATAAAGAAGCGATTAGTATCATTTACATTATATTGTCTTTTATTAACGCGAGTATCACACATTTAAATAAAATACTGTATACCGGATTAAAACGCGATTTATTGTTTAAATTATTTAAACAATAAATCGCGTTTTAATCCGGTATACAGTATTTTATTTAAATCATTTACATTTTTGTAATTTTGTGGGTTGACACTGTATTGTTTTAACAGCGTCCAATTAATATTACATTTTCAGTAGAGTTTAAGGTCTCGCATACAACTAACGTGATTTAATATAGCAAGTAGATTTAAGAAAGAAGTTTATTATTATAAGAACACTAGCAACAGGCCCTGGCTTCGCACGTGTATAATGTATGTATTATATACAAAAAGAAGAGAAAAATATGTTACTCGCTGATAATGAAGCTTTCTATTGGTGAAAAATTTTTAAAATCCGTCGAGTAGTTTTTGAGTTCAATCGTAACTAACAAACAAAACTTTCCTCTTTATAATATTAGTATAGATATAGATAAGTTAATTTACAACAGAACATGGTATTTAAAAATTAAAGTAAAAGAAATCTTACACGCTACAGTAACAGACAATTTCCCAGTAAATGTTATATTTAAATGTTTTATGATTTCGTACATTGTTATACGTTTTTGCTTCCTCAAACTATATACATAGATTTGAAATCGTAGATGATTTGTTAACAAGTTGATTTAAAATTAAAAGTGAGTAGACTCTAAAGGGTTATTTTTTAAAAGTATTTAAGTATTATATTATGTATGTATTATTATGAGAACAGCAGTTATTCATTATGATCGCCCTATTTAATGAAGACTGACTTTGTAATCTAAAATAGTGTTGGGTAGTACAGGACTTCAAAAAGAGTTTGTAAGAGTAGCCTCTTTTTCACTCTGAGCCAGTACAATGTCCCACTTCAAATGAGGCGAGGCGTATGAAGCTCGAAGCATAATTTGTACTAGCGAGTATTAATATGACATTTGATGGTTATTTAGGATCCAAATACATCGAGAAAAAAACGAGCGCGACATAAAATTTGAAGTAGTACATTTTATAATTTCGAGCCGCTCTTACATTTTGACGTCATGTCCGGGACAAATGTACCGCCTCTTGTATGTCCTACTCAACACTAATCTAAAAGCAACACGAGTAACATAGGTAATAAGGTAGATTTTAATGCAAGATAACTTGTTTTTTTGAATGGAAATTAACTAGAAAACGCCGCAAAGAGATTTGTGCTTTGATAAGTCCATAACGAAAACGCTTTGTTTACCTGAGTATGGTAATTAGCTGTTTAAAAGGAAAATATACTTATATGAGTTTTTTATTATGATTCAGCACTTTATTGTAAATACTAGCAACACGCCCGGCTTTACACGGGTGCAATGTAGATGTACTATACACAAAACCTGTTACTCTCTGATAATGTAGCTACAGGTGAAATAATTTTTGAAATCGGTCCATTAGTTTTTGAGTTTATTCGTTACAAACATACAAAAATACAAATCTTTCTCTTTATTATATTAGTATAGATTTAAAAAAAATAGTCTTATATTTATAACGTGGCGTAATTCACGACAGTTGAACGTTCTGGTAATAAAATATTGATTGCTATTTGATGCTCGCAATTTCGTTCGCTATTTAATTGAAAATAACTTTTCTTCCCGACATCCGATTTAGATTAAACAAAGTTTCAATCTTGCCGCAGACTAAGCTTTATCTATGTGTCAAACTATATTAAAATCATTCAGTATCTTCGGAGATTAGCGTAAACAAACATATAGACAAAAATGATGTATCAATGTACAGAAATTTTGATTCTACTATTTTATAATAATTTGAGATTTTTTATTTCTTAATGTTATGAAATATTTCCATTTCAAAATGGTTAGTAAAAAGAGAATCACTCCTAGTGGAGTATGGGGCAGACATATTTATGTGTCTGTTTTACTGATCATCCTTTTTACAGACAAGTAGGTGAACGTAGTCTTCTGTACCCATAACTAGTTAACAATATTTTTTGAAAAGAAATTTTATTTTTTGAATTAGAATTGAAAAATTAAATTTGAATCCACGGGACTCAAATCCGAGTTCTCAAGTGCTAACTACCACTTAGATATAGTTTGTATAATACCAATTAGTATAGATTACTACTATTATAAAGAAAATGAGATCCGATAATTTTTTTGTCAAAATATTATAATAGAAACAAAAATCAGGATAGGGACACCCTCCGGTACGACATATTCTCATACTTACTAAATACTATACATAAAAAACTTCATAAAAATCGGTCGAGCCATTTCGGAGGAGTGCGACGACAAACACGGTGACACGAGATTTTTATATGTGAGTCGTACAGAATCAAAGGCTATCTGACATTTTTGGTCCGGCAATCTACCAAAATAAAATAAGTTCTTGTCGTTTAGACTGTTATGTTTTTTTATATATTTGGTTTAATTGTTAATATTCATAGATACCTTAAACATGCAATGAATGATACCTAATACAAAAATAAAGGAGAAAAACGTTTTCTTTTTTAAATTGCTAACAATCAGCCATAAGTCAGATAGCCACCTTTGATTCTATACGACTCATGTATAAACATACATATGTATGCATAGATTTCCGATGTCACAGAAAGGTTTCAAGGGTAAATTGACTCAGTGCAAGACCGAGACGAAATAGTACTTTGACCGCTTTGAATATTATAAAGGATAAACTAACAGTGCTAAGTGAGTTAGAGACGACTTGAGAGGTACTGTCTGTACTTTAGCGAAACTAATATACTATGATTTCTCGAAGGAACTAGTGGGTTAATATAGTTACTTGGGCTACATTAGTACATATTCTAGCATCTATTGTCTAAAACGACGGGCACTTTGGCGCGTTTCGTATAACACCGATGGGTCGCGGGTCGAATTCCGCCGGGAATATATTCTATAAGCATGTATTCCCCACGTCTGGCCGCGTCTCGCGGATGAGTGAAGATAAACTAAGATATAAGATATCTCGATCGAAAAATATCTCTACTTTTGTCATTAGAAGTCGAATTTTCAGTATGTGTCATGTTAGACCCGGAAGACATAAATATAATCGATGAAAACACGAAAACATGAAAAAACGGTCGAAAAAAATTTGTAATGGTGTCATGCATGTTTTGTCTTCGAGACCTCTAATTTATTTGACATTTAAGCGTCGCAGAGAAACGATTGAAAATTATGGTCCTTATTATGTTTAATCCTTTGTTATATCTAGTTTTTATGATAAGAATAAAAAAAAACTAAAGTCTACGAATCGACGTTAGAATTCTTTAAATTGAATATTAAACATCTTTACAATTATAACATGTATTCTTGTTCGTAAAATCATTGATTAAACTCTAATTCACACCAATATTTCCTTCGGTAGTAGAAATATTTATAATATAATAACTCGGAGTTTTTGTTATTCGTTCGGAATTCGATATTCCTCCCACACGTTTTATGTCCGAAATGGCCGGACGTACGGAAGACATGTTTACAGAAAATTATAAACATATCGTTCCGGGTTAGAACCCGCGTCCTATCGGAACGCAAGGTAAGTGTTTTACCCAACCGGTCAACGTCCGTCAAATAAATAAATTGAGTATGATTAAAATTACTCTGTTAGACACCATATTTAAATAAAATACTTAATAACGGATTTAAACGCAATTTATTATTTATCCCGACGACCGACGTTTCAGATGCTTTTTAGCAACCGTGACCATCGCGTTTTAATATTATTTTAATGTGTGATACTCGCGTAAAAAAGACAATATTATCTACACCATATATTTACGATTTGACATGCCTTCTTGGACATTTCTTTCCTCCTTTCGACCTATGTTACATAAAGAATAAGTAACACTCAACATAGAGTGAATTTCTAAAAGGAATACATTCAATTCAAAATTTAATCACGTATCCGGAATTTATAATTTCAGTCGAATCGGTAATTCCCGTCGAAGCTGAGGGACCGAGTCCTTCGACCGGAAGTACGACGTTTGAATAATACTTTGTATCCTATTTGTGTAGCTCTACGAAATTGTAAGCAACTTTTTCTGTAGCGCTTTTTAAAAAGTAAACTAATTTTACTGGTCGTAATAAATTATCATAATAATCTATAAATTTGGTTGTTTATAGACATGACTTCAACTCTCGCTTATAATATTAATTAATAATATATTTAAATTTAATACGATTAAAATAGTTACGCATCTGAATGACCCTTAAAGGCATATTTTATTCTCTAAATGTAAGACAATAATGTTGAAAATGTAATTTAATGAAATAATGTGTACGTTTCTTATTTTTATGTAAAAACAAATGCATGTATAATTATAATTATGCTAAGTGTATACTTGAATAAGGCAATTATCAAAACATTAATATTTTTGTGCGTATGTTATGTGGGAATTTTTATTTTTTAGAAGGAGTGCTGACTGGAGGCGATAAAGCGGATAGCATGAAACCTCAAATAAAAACCTTAAATAATACACATACGGTTTTATAATTACCATGGTCAAGTGCTGTAGGTTTTGAGCTTTTATATATACAAATATCAGATTTTATAATTCCCAATTTTCATGAATAAAAAGGGTTGGCTCACCGAAAAACTCCATCCATTAATTTACGCAAGTCACAAAACAAAAAAGATCACAGAACTGCCGGCGAAACTGAAGCCGACCGCGTGCTTTCAACAACTTGTGAAAATTCTGTGTCCGCCATCCATCATGATCTTTTTTAAGAATAATATTGGCCTTGATATAATTTATGTTATGAAAGATCTCGCGTATGTTCCCAGTTACAAAACATATGTATCAGATGTTTGTAAACTTTTAGTTAAGGAATAAGGCATTTTCCATACCCAACTATAACCATTTTAGTTTTAGATTGACAAACTAGTATTATGTTAAAAAAATACGTGAAATTTTGAACATTTTGATAAAAGAAAGAAGCGAATGATAAAATGCGAAACCTTCAAATGTGTTAAATAATTTTACTGAAAAATAAATTATATAAAATAGAGTAGAAGTATAAGAATAAAATAAATTTATTTTATTATTATCTCTAAAGAGAGGTTCTAGATTTAAAGGCTAGCAAGTACTAAACAGGAAAATGAATAAATAAACGTTTTGTCATATTTTGTTAGAGCACGAGGACTGTTTTTTTTGCTTTTCTTTTAATTGTATAAATGTTTGTGTGTAGAAAAATAACATTATTTTTAATTAGAAAATAATATCTGGAAATATTTCTGCCCAGAAAAATAACCCAAACAGAATATATACGTACATATGTGTGCTCATAAATATGTAGAGCGTCGATAGCGTTTGATTTTATGTTACTGTCTCAAAAAATATAGATAGAATAAATAGCTTATGTATGACTTCTACACACTCTTTAGCATTTTTTAAAACTACATAGAGATTGGAATTCTAAAAACCAATATGTTGTAAATTAAATTAAATATTTAGGGACAAAATTTAATTAATTAATATTTGTGATGTGATATTTGTATATTAAGTTATCAGGTCTCTAAATTGTTAATATTGATTTTAATTTACAACTTTTAATTTCATACTTGTTCGGGTTTAGCAACCTCTCTCCTCCTCCTCAACCCTCGATATGTGACATGGAAATGAAGATACTATTTTGCTAAAAATCAAATCAAATAGTAATACATTAACTTAGGAGGTGGGGTACCTTCAAAACTTCCCCGGCACTTATATGAGCGAAATGAAAGACGACATATTATTGAAAGTAAATTAGTATATTTTGTCATATCAATAGCTTTTTGTAAAAAGGCTGAATAGAGAAAAAATATTCGACATCTAAAGTTATTTCGTGGTATCTCTAGGGATTCGCAATCCTGGTATACTCATTTCCCACGACCTATATATTACAACTAGCTGATGCCCGCGACTTCGTTCGCGTGGGGATCACTTTATGCTGAACTTTTGAGCAAGCTTTCTTCATATTATATATCCTCCATCCTCTGTACTTGGTGATTTCTTTTCGGAAAGAGCTATCAGAGTAGTCATTGACGGTTGCTTTTGCATCATATTATCGACATATTTAATGGTGGTTGAGGTTGGGGTTCAAATAATGATTTGAAATTCAAAAGAAATACCATGGTAATTGAAAAAATGAACCTGACTTTAAAGAAACTTTAGGGAGATGCATATCAATCAAATTTTACGTCACCAAAATGCAGATATGTGTCTTTTTTCCACTAATCAGAGTTCAGTCGAAGATTGGATTCAATGCATTTTCCGTCTTAAATATATGCACGAAAATTGTACGGGGGTTTGAAAATACTTGCCACACATTGAAAAAACGCCAAAAAAATGTCTTAATACGAATAAAATGAAGGTATGGAGAAATGCAACGTAAAATGAATGAAAAAAATAGTATGGCCATGTTGACTAAATACTTATTTTTTTATAAATTTAATTAGTGTGGAAGATACTATATCCACCTCTATATTTATTTCATTTAATTGATCACTTTTAATTTCAGATATTTTTGTTTAATTCCCTTGGAAAGGAAAGGATTGATGAAAATGCGAAATAAACGATCTCATAAGAAATACATTTTTATATAATAATAGAATAGTTCAATAATACATTTTCTATTTTCAATATTAGTTCTTTTAAAAATATAAAAAAATAAATACAAAAAAATATTTCCCTGAGTGATGATTCGAACTCGCATCTGAAATTACGTAGTACGACCGTATATCCACTATGCCACGAACACATATCGAAAACGGCGAAATTATCAAACTATTTCATTTACATATCAAACTGTGATTGACATCTGACAATTCGAAAAAATTCAACGCGAGTCAGTTTTCATTGCAATTTGTTGAAATGATGCCTTTAAAATAATATTTAAATGATGATAACTTTTTTTTCCGACAACCGATTTCGATGAAACAAAGCCTATATGTTGCCCTGGACTTTGCTTAATATAATTGTATAAAATCGGTTCAGTATCTTCGGAGATTAGCGTGAACAAACAGACAGACAGACAGACAGACAAGAATCTTAAAAATTGCATTTATGCATTCTGCTACCCTTCTTTTATCACCCCTCTTAATTTCTGGTAAAAATATTTAGTGAAGCGTAATTTCGATCCTACTCTTTTATTATATGTATAGATATAGATCACTGCCTACAAATACTTCAGAGATTCCGATTATTAAACACTAGCAACGCGCCCCGGCTTCACACTATAGATACTATATACAAAAAGCCTATGTTAGTCGTTGATGATGCAGCTTTATATTGGTGAAAGAATTTTTAAAATCGGTCCAGTAGTTTTTGAGTTTATTCATAACATACAAAAATACAAAAATTCAAAAATACAAATCTTTCCTCTTTATAATATTATTTGTATATTAGTATAGATATAGAAGTATAGATAGTATAGAAATATAGACTAGTAACACTAGAGTCCCGTGTACAATGTAGATGAACTATATACAAAAAACACATAGCCCATGTTACTCGGTGAAGATGTACCTTTCTAACGGTGATTTTTTTTTAAAATCAGTCGAGTAGTTTTTGAGTTAAATCGTAACACACAAACAAATATTTCCTCTTTATAATACTAGTATAGACATATAAATAAAATTAATGTCAAACGAGGGTTCTGTTATAAGTAATTGATAGTTTGTGAACTTTTCTAAGACGCTATCGAACATCACATCGAAAACACCACGCATATCTAGAAGTTGTGCGCGATTCGATTTATGAAACCAGCTGTCACCGCTGGTTATTCCGAACCGATACGGCTTGGAAACCTTCAAGAAACGAGCCTACACTTTACTTAAAGGTCGGCAACGCACCTGCAAGCCCTTGGTGTTGCGGATGCCTTTTTAATGTTAGATATCGACAGACGAGCATGAGGTTCACTTGATGGTAGGTGATATCTCCACCTCAGAACATCAGTCAATGATGCGCTGTCGACCTAATTTTTACTTCGAGCATTCGGAAATCCATAGACTGAAATCGAAACGCGCAATTTGCACTTCACGGTTTTTCCATCTATGAACGGTGGTTCGTTACCCGGACGGAATTTCGATATTCCTCCCAGCCGATCAATGCCCGAAGTTACCAAACGTGGGAGGACACGCTTACAGAAAATTTTCATCATGTCATTCTGGTGGGATGACGAACCCACGACCCATCGATGCGCACGGCAAGTGTATGTCATGTCTATGGGCGGGGTGATCACTGACCATCACGTAAGCCACCTGCCCGTTTACCACCTATTCTATAAAAAAAGCCTACACAATATAAATATAATACTAAAATGAACTCTTTTATGTTCATTGATTCTTCGAAAAATGATAAACGTTTTATCTAATAGCTAATAAATCACAATATTACACACCTATACGTCATGTTGCGGTAATAAAATAACACTCACTACAGATAGGGACCTAATACGTTGTAGATATGAAAAATAATCGATTAAGTACTTGGTAGGTTAATAAAGGTTTGACATTGTGAGAGAGAGATAGAGAGAGATACATTTATTCGTCGCAACCACAGAACAGGGAAAAATTCGCAACACACAATACAACTATTACAATTGAACATTTATACTAGTTATATAAAAAACGACTATGACGAAACGGTCATGGACTCAGCATAAAGTGGATAGTCTTTGGTTACTTAATCAAAGCATACCACGCTGATTTTCAGCCATAACCTGAACGCTACGAATATCTTACGTTGTTGTGCCTCTTATCTAATCGTCAGTTGTATGTAAAAATGCTTTAATTCACGCAACCGCAATTGCGTGTCAATTGTCTTATTGTGGCGTCATCGTGGTTGCGTGAGGCTAAATTGATGGTTGTTGATAAAAATACAAAAAAAAAGTGTTATTGTTTACTATTAACACAATTTAGTTATAAGATTATTCTAATCTACTATATAAAAAAAAGTCGGGTTTTCCTTCCTGACGCCATAACTCCAGAACGCACGAACCGATTTCCACGGTTTTGCATTCGTTGGAAAGGTCTCGGGCTCCGTGAGGGGAAGGAAAATTCAGGGAAAATCTTTTTTCACATACAGCGTTGGGCAAATGGGCATATTCCAATCTAAGAATAATTGTATAATTTCGAAGCCCATATTTTTGGCAGAACAACGTCTGCGGGGTCCACTAGTTGTAAGATAAAAACAAGTGAATATTAAGTAAGTAAGGATCGTCTCGGTAAAAGCCTCCTCCACCGCCACTCTTCTTTGTGCCCTTCTCTCCCACAGATTTCCCCCTTTAGTTCGTAACACCATCTTTATTAATTGATCTCCCATTGTTGATATAAATAATGAACTGATATTAATGACGGACATCAATAAAACGTAGAACTGAGCCAATCGCCTTTAACCATATTCAATATTAGCGTGTACTTAATTTACTCCTAGGTTATTAAAAATTGTTTTCTTTTTTATAGGTTATTAAAGTGTGAATTTTTGTTTATGGTTTTTAAATTTGAATGCGTAATATGTTAAAAAAGGTTTTTCTTATCTTATTTTAATAGTTTTAATCCGAATCCTATAGTGTGAGATCATCAATGTATGTATATTCTTAAACCATCTAGTGACCATCGGGACCACCATACAATAGGAGTGGGCGTTAATTCAACAAGCAGCTTTTTTTAGCAGCTTTTCTAATGTTAACGAATTAGCTGCTTTTCGTTTACCGCAAAAGCCGTTAAATATATCAACTGTTTCATTCAACGATTTTCGAACGCAATGCGCGGATTAGCTCAACGAACATTCAATGCGTAATCGCTAACTGCAAACCAGCTAATAAAATTAGCTGTTTTTTTAACAGGTTATCAGTTTGTAATTAGCAGTTTCATTTCGTTAACACAAAAACCGTCAACGACCCACCTGTACCATACAAGCAATATAGATACCTATATACGAGCGATCAATACATGTATAGGGAAATTAGACAGAAATAAGTTTACTACAAAATTTATAAACCGACGGGAATTGATACCTCAACTTATTAAAGTACAAAACTATCCATCAAAGCCCGACATCTTTACCACCCTAAGTTACAAGCGTTACATCATTCGTTACTACTGTGCGGACCCTTTTTACACGATTAAGTATTGTTCTTTTGATAGGGAAGAAATAATAGAGAAAAATTGCAATCTTTGGTGGAGGCTTTTTCCCGACACGGGTCCTTTACATAAAAATAATAACAAATATATTGATTTATTTTTATATAATTACATGCCAAATGAAGATTAATTCTAATTGTAATAATTGTAATGGAATAATTAATAAAGCTTTTTTTTATTTAATTATTGCTCTAATTTCCAGTCTGATGTTTCAAAAGTTTCTATTCATTCACTTCTCGATATTAAATCGATCTTTTCAATGCCTATGGAATATGGTTGAGGCAATATTATTGTGTACTTAATTGGGGTGATCTGATCTTATTAAGAGCAAACACACGCACATACAGTAGTACTGTAGTAGCTATGGACAAACATCGAAGACAAAAGGGAAATTTATAAGTTTAATTAAGAACTTAGAGCATATAAACTTAATCCTATTATCTAAACAAACATAAAATTTATGCGGTAGTGTGTTGCTATGGCTATGTACATACATACATATAGTAATAGGAAGGGTTGATATTGAAACATACAAAGTGTTCTAATAAATTTCCATGATAAAATAGGGTTGGTTAAAGGTTTATTTAAATATAATAACTTCTAATATATTTTATGATTAATTTTGAAAATGGCACAGATTAACGAAGTTGACTTGGCCCTTTTCTTAATTTATACAAAATCAAGATTTTAATAATGTATTTGTAATATGTAACCAAAAACACAAAGATAAAAATAAAAATTTATGAAACAAAGTGATTTGGATCTCAGAAATTCCCGTACGATCTGAGTTCGCTTTCGATGAATATGGTACATGAGTCATATACGAAATTGGTCTTTATAGTTTTTGAATAAAAAATTAATGATCGTATAAACGTAACATAAATCTTTTCACATACGATACCTGCTCATAAAACTGAAATAAAAAATATCTTGAATAGTAAAATACATCGTTTTGCTATTTCATTTCAATCGTCTGTCATCAATCTTCACTCGATTTTATTCTTAGTGAATGTTTATATTGGATGTAAAGCGGTGAGGTTTTAGTGTTATTTATTAACCAAATTTGTCCTATGACTTCGCCCAGTGGAATTATCTGGGGCACGGCAGTGCCCCCGCCAAGTCAAGCAACAAGCGGTATGCCGCACAGCCGTACTATCTTTTTCTCGAAGTAGCTCAAGCCATTATCGACTTTTTTGAAATTTAATATATTAATATGTATTAATTGTGAGACACATTGTGTTTTAATAAAAAAATACATTGTGTTTTCATGCGATGGCCATGTCAATCTATTTTTTTAAAACATAAAACTTTTTTACTATTCATGTTTTTGATGGCATTATTTTTTAAATGAAATTGTTTATTTGTGACAAAAGGAAACACAAAGAACATTTTACATAAAAAATACTGCCACAAAATATAACTAAGGAAACCAGTAAAGAACCTGCGCTGATATTCAATTTATCAAATCTTAATGCCAATTAACTGCGAACTAAAAATAAATAAATTATAGAAACCGTCTTAAAGAAAAAACATTTAAATAACTTGTGTCATGTGTCTGTGCTCCCTGGCTCTCTTGATGTCCACTACTGTCCGCAAAATGTAATAGCTACGGTATGACTGATGCGGTCTAAGAATGGGGCTTAGAAAATCGTATAATAAATAAAATTCTAATTAACTCTTAGATTTTTATGATCACATTAAAGAAAGCGGGAAATATCTGATTACATAATTGATTAAGATTTTTTTAACTCGAAAATCTTCAATTTTTTTATGCGTCGTTACGTAGTATAGTCGTAGTGTACCTTTAAGACTATGTCAGCTGTAATATATTGTATTTTGTTGAATATAAATTATTGTTGATCGAAGATATAAATTGTGTGAAAATTGTTACCATGTCCTTCGTTTAAATTACAAAGTTCTAACTTAATATAGACAAGTGTTAAACATTAAAGGATTTTGTAAGCTTACGAAAGTAAACGGAAGTTGCCAAAAGGAATCTCATTACATAGAGCGTTATCTAATGAGGCGTCGCTTTGTTTGTCGTTATTGAAAACGGGCTCAGAAATCTGTAAGACATAATATTATCATGTTCTCGTGGCCAACCGCGGGATACCCAGTAACGAAGTTAAGTGTTGCCAACTTAAAGGTTTTCCCAACGGGTTGTTGTTGTTGGAGACTTTTTGACAGGCTTTAAGGGATGAGGGAAATTTGTTTTGCGCCGTCGTTTTTTTAAAATCTGAACTTTGAAAACGTGACACAAATAATGTTGACTATTTTTATTTTCTTCTCGCAATTCCGTAAATATCTTTACTAATATTATAAAGCTGAAGAGTTTGTTTGTTCGAACGCGCTAATCTCAGGAACTACTGGTTCGAATTGTAGAAAGAAGTAGAAAAAGTAGAAAGTGGGAATAATTGATATTACAAAATATCTATAAGCGTGCGTGAAGTGTCAAGATGGCGGAGTTTCGAACCTAATCTATTTTAAAGTTAATTAAGTCTGCATAATATTTTTTTTCCTAATTTTTTTGATATTTTAATAGTTATTCTGTTATTCGAATTCATCAAATAAGATATCAATAAAATCAGAGCAGCCGTTCTTGAATTATAAATGGTGTACTTTCCACATGTACATACATATGTATATCAGTATGAATAATTATTTACAAAGCTAATTCTATTTTTTGTGTAATAAAGCTATTTTGTTTTCGCTCACATATCAAATTCGGGACATATAATACCCCATTTTTTTCTTTTTACATACTGTGGCGGTCTTGGCTCAGGAAAAGGTAAATTGAAGATTTAAAGTAGAAATTTAAAATTAAAAAATTGTTCCTGGACCGCCTTATGGCTAAGACGCTACAGTAGGGTAGGACCAGTACACGTTTCTCAATACTGTCGGTCGTCTCAGCCAATTATTAATTTAACGAGCGTTTTGCCTCGGGCTTGTGCGCTGGAACGCTCGCCCACGCACCCTGTTATGTGCGTAAAATAGAAAGATTGATCACGCAAAGCGATCACAGGACGGCACACTCGGCTGGACGATAGTAAGAGAGCGGTGAGTACACGTCGGAAAGGAGGTTGGTATGGGGTTAGGAAAATGAGGGAAACTAGGTACTTTGGGAAACTTGGATACTGGGAAACTGGGAGACTGGGAGTATTAAAAGATTCTTGATTCTGAATACGGTCGCTTCTTCAGGAAAAACTGTCTGACTGTTGAACTGACTGTGATTACTACGAGAATATTCGCGGGGTATCTGTTTTCGTTGGTATACCGCGACGAGAACTGCAGAAGGCGTATCGATTTTGCGCTAATTTCGCGCCGATTTTCACTTCGGAAGCGACCTTTTTATTTATTTTCCTTTTTATATATAATAGTTACATATATGTTTCTTACATATTTAGATTGCTCATTGTAAGCCCTTTCGAATGATATATATTATTACCACATATCTGTTACATAGTAAGCAGGAAAAATTATTTACTGACAATTTTACACAGATTTCACTGCTTCTCTATGGTGAATAAAGTCACAAATTATAATTTATTTACAGTAAACATATTTAAATAATTAAAATACTAAGTTTTATAAATATCAAAACGAATTTTACATTTTTAGTGAAATTAAATATGCATTACGTCTTATACAGTAAAATAACAACTTTAAATATCAAATTACATCTTATGCAATATTTTACGTAAATTAATAACTTTTAATATGTATTTTATGTAACATTTTACGTAAATTATAATAACTTTAAATATGCGATTATATTACAATTAAATCTTATCTAACATTATTTAAGTAAGTCGCCGACATTCTCCCCCTCGTGCGAAGCACCATCCTCTTGACTCGGCGACTCTGCAGGCACCAGCAGCACGATCCTGGTCGCCGGTCGTCTCAGCACGCCTCCTCTTGTTTGCACGTCGACGATTCTCACTCGTCCATCCGGTCCAGGGTAGGTGTGCAGGATTCGTCCTCGAGGCCAGGTGCAGCGTGGCAGGGAAGAGTCCACGATGAACACGATGTCGTCCTTCTTCAATTTATGTGTGTCTTCGGGTTGTCCGCTGATTCTTCTGGGGAGCAAGGTGGGTAAGTACTCCTTCAACCACCTCCTCCAGAAGTGGTCTGCCAGCCGTTGCGTCGTCTTCCACGTGTCCCGTCCCACGAGCTCTTGATCTGCGAAGCTTCCAAGCCTCGCCGCGCCGCAGGAACGCCCGATGAGGAAGTGGTTTGGAGTGAGCGCTTCTTCTTCTGGGTTGTCAGCTGGATTGGTGATCGGTCGTGAGTTGATCATGTGTTCTGCCTCCAGGAGAAGTGTGTGCAGAACCTCTTCGCGTGGGTGTCGCTCGCGTAGTGTAGCGTCCAGTGCGGTTTTGACTGATCGCACCAGACGCTCCCAGGCGCCGCCCATGTTCGGTGCTCCCGGAGGGATGAATTTCCAGAGCACGCCGATCTTCTCCGCTTCCATGATCAGGTCTTCGTTCTTCATGGTGTCGAGAGCTTCCCGTAGTTCCTTGCTGGCCCCCACGAAGTTGGTACCGTTGTCGCTGTAGATTACTTTGGGCATTCCGCGTCTTGATGCGAATCTTCGTAATGCCATCATCATGGAGTCTGTGGAGAGCGTAGGGACTAGCTCGAGGTGAACCGCCCGCGTGGTGAGACATGTGAATAGTGCCCCCCATCGCTTCTCGTTTCTTCTGGCTACCGTGATGATCATGGGTCCGAAGTAATCCACTCCAGTGCAGGTGAAGGGGTGAGCGCCGTGGCGTAGTCGTTCCGCCGGCAGGTCGCCCGTAGGTAGATCCGAAGGCACGGATTTCTTCACTCTGCATTGTTGACATCGGTGTTGGACTTTTCTAAGTGTCGATCTTAGCCCCACTATCCAGAATCTTTGTCTTATCTCGTTCATGACGGTGGCGTGGTTTCCGTGATTGAACCGTCTGTGGTGGTCTTCAATGACGAGCTCGGCGATGCGGTTTCTTCCGTCCAACACTATCGGTTGTAGATAGTCGCTTGAGACTCCCCTTATGGCGTTGATCCTACCACGTAGTCTCAGTATTCCGTCTTCTAGCTTCACGTCGAGCTTCTTTAGTTTGCTGCTTCTTTCTAAGCTGTTTCCTTTCTGCAAACTCTGTATTTCTTTGCTGAAGCTCTCGTGTTGACTTCTTAGTATCAGCAGTCTTTCCGCTCGTAGCAATATCTCTTCACCGATGGGTTTGAAATATTTCTTCTGTGTAGTGAGACGCTGTTTTCGAATTTCCTTAGGAATTTTCTTGTTGTATGGTTTCCACGGTAGATCCTTTTTCTTACAAGCGCTGACTGTGTCTTTTCGTTTACACAACTCTATGAATTGTAAGACGCGTGCCGTTGTTCTCAATAGTTTTCTCCACGTGGAAAATCTCTCTGGAGAGGGCGTCGCGTGTTCTTTACTTGACACATGATGAACCTTTTCTGTGGACTTTTCTTCATCGGTATCTTCTTTCTTGAAGCTTCTTGGAGTTGGCCAATACTCTTCTCTTCTTCGCAAGAAGTCAGGACCCGTGAACCAGCGATGAGACTCGTTAAATTCTCGCGGTAGGTCGCGAGTAGCGTCGTCAGCGGGGTTCTGCGCTGTAGGTACCCAGCGCCACTCTTGGGGTCTTGTCAGTTCTTCAATCTCTGCGAGCCGGTGTGCCACGAACGTCTTGAATGTTCTGGGGTCGGTCTTTATCCATGATAATACCACGCTGGAATCCGTCCAATACGTCTTGAGTGTTGCCTTCAAATCTAGTTCTTTTTCCACGGAGTGTGCCAGTCTGCTGCCGAGGAGCGCTGCTTGCAGTTCGAGACGGGGCATCGACACAGGTTTCAGTGGTGTTACTCTGGCCTTAGCCGCGACGAGGCTGACTTGGTAGTCTCCAGTCTCTTCGTTCCGCGTTCTCCAATACACGGCCGCTGCGTATGCTGTCTCGCTTGCGTCCGTGAAGGTGTGAAGCTCCCCCTCGGTGCTTGAAGGTGCTATGCATCGTTGTAGACGTAGATCTTGCAGTATCTTCTGGTTATCCAGGTATGCCGTCCAGCATTCAAAGTCTTGCTCTTCGATTTCTTCATCCCAGCCTATGCCGCTCTTCCATATCCGTTGAAGTAGTTTCTTCCCTTGAATCAGGATTGGAGAGATGAGGCCCAAGGGATCGAAGGTTGACATGATGGCACTGGTGACTTCTCTCTTCGTGGGTGTCTTGAAGCCTTGAGAAATCTCCTCCGGTGTATTTCTTAGATTGGCGCGGAATCCGACTTCATCTTGGGTGGTGAACCAACGAAGTCCCAGGGTCTTCTCTTCAGATTCAGCCAGGTTGACCTCTGTCTTCTCTGGAGAAGCGCTCTTCATTTCCTTCAGGAGTCCTGGCCGGCTCTTCGATGAATAGTGTCCACCTGCTTGATTATCTTTTCGCAGTTGTCTGGATCGTGGAAGCTGTGCAAGTAATCATCCATGTAATGATTTCTCTCGATGGCTGCTGCCGCTTCTGGATATTCCTTTTCAAACTCTTGAGCGTTTCTGTTCTTTACGTAGATTGCAGTACAGGGGGAAGACGCTGCGCCGAATATTACTGATGTCATTCGATATTCCTTCGGAGGGGTGTCTCTTCTATCTCCGCGCCACAGGAAGCGGAGACTGTCCCTGTCTTCATCTCGTATCTTCACTTGTAGAAACATCTCCTTGATGTCCGCGGCTACCGCTATGGGTCCTTGTCTGAATCGTAGTAAAACGCCGAACAATGATTGTAGGAGATCGGGTCCGGGTAGTAGTACGTCGTTCAGACATTTCTGGTTAGACTTCGCTGCAGCGTCAAAAACGATTCGAATCTTCTTCTTCAACGGGTGTACGACTGGGAAGTGAGGTAAGTACCACTTGCGATGAGATGGACTCTCCGCCGGTGCTTCTTCTGCATACTTGTTGTCGAGAAGGTTCTGTATCTGCCGATTGTATTCAGACTTCAATCGTTGATCTTTGTCTATCTTGCGTTCGATGCTTTTGAGTCTTCTTTCGGCTGCAGTGTAACTCTCCGGCATGACTATCTCTTCGTTTTTCCACAGTAGACCAATCTCGAACCGGCCGTCATCTCTTCTTCGGCATGTCTTCTCCAATAGCGCCAGTGCTCTGCCTTCTGCGTCGGTGGATGGTCTTCGTTGTTGAACTCCCATTGACTCGATAGAGAAGTGTTCTTTCACCATCTGATGAATCTGATCTTCGATGACGCTTGTATGTAGACAGGTGTTTATGAAGTGTACTGGTCTCGTGACGTTGGAGTCGGTTCCATGTAGCACCCAACCGAGCTTGGTTCTTGATGCCACTGGTTGTCCTGGCTTGCCTCTTCTTGTTTCCAAAGAGATGATGAAGTCCCAATTGTCTTGACCGATGAGTAATTGGGGCGGCTCTGCTTCGTAGTATAAGACTTCCGAGAGTTTTCGTAAGTGACGGCAGTCTTCAAGTCTCCTTTTATCCAGGTACTGTGGGGTCAGCCGAAGGTTGTCTATCGTGCGGACGTTCTGAAGATTCTTCCTCTTCGTCTGATGTATGCCCTTCACGGTGAGGTTCAGCATCATAGAATCTTCTTTCTTGATATGGTTACCCCCTACTGTTTCGATGACCAGTTCTTGTGTGACTCCGGTGGTTCCGATGTGATCTGCGATCGATGAATCCAATAAGGTGACTGTCGACCCTTCATCCATGAGTGCTATTATCTTCTTGGAGCCCTTTGGTCCGTAGACTTCCACTCGAATCATTTTCAACAGAGCGCGTGCCGTATGCGCAATGTTTACAATCGCAACTTCGTTAGTCTTCTCACACGTGGTCTCCTTGTCCACCTCCATTGCAGTGTGAGTTGAGTTGGGTTGAGGTGTGACGTGAAGCAGTGGGTGGTGCCATCTTTTACAGTGCTTGCATGGTGGTTTTCGGCATGATTCTTTTCGATGGCGTCCTTGCAGGCACTTGAAACAGACGTGACTTTTCTTTACTGTATTCCATCGCTCTTGCGTTGAAGCCTTCAGGAATGACTGACATTCTGTCAGAGAGTGATCTCCGTCGCACTGCGGGCAGGTCTTCTTCCTCTCCTCGTCGGCGCTGATACTGTGGGTGGCTTGTCTGAGAGGTCTTCTCGTAGTCCCACTGTTCCGGAAAGAGGGTCTGGAGTCTTCCATCGATGCGAAGGCTCCGCACTTGTCGGCTTCTCTATTCAGGAACTCGCTGATGAGGGTCAGATCTGAGAATGAATCTTCTTCCTTGATCGCGGTGTAGTCGTACCATCGAAACTTCAAGATTGAAGGCATCTTGTTGATAATTTGCTTCATTAATTCCGGCGAATGTAAATATTGTTGCTTCTTAAGGCCTTTGATTGCTGCCACGCTGTTGTTTATTTGACTCGCGAACACGCAGATGTCTCGCGGGTCTTCTGATATTCTGGGAAGCGCCTTTACTTTTTCCAACTCCGCCAATACCAGTGCGTCTGGTCTTCCGTATCTTCTGCGGAGAGCGTTGATCACTTCTTGCGGCGAAGCATCCGAGTAAAGTAGACTCTTTTACTACTACTACTATTACTATGAAAAATTGTGCTCACTTAGTACTAAAAATCTGATTATGTTTACATTCCCTTACAGCAAAAACTTTACACAGCAGGAAAATAATATAAGACATATTTTAAATCAGACTCTGCATACATTTACAGTGTATAATAATAACTTTACACTAATTGATACCAATAGGTACATTAGTTGTAATAATAACTTTTTGACAAAGGATAGATATAATCTACCTTTATATTTTAAGAGACAGATAGCTGATTCGCTATCATATTTTTTGTTTATAACAGCCAAGAATTTGGCTAGACAACCTGCTTCTATTGAGCAGGTTTTAGTTAGTAAGACCTTGGAAGATATTCCAAGAAATAGTATTTCTAATTTAAATTAGATAATAAGACAACAGAGATTCTCTCTGGCTTAAAACTAGTAAGTAAGATAAGTAAATTAAAACAAAATACTATCAATCTGGTTCACCAAAATATACAAGGAATGAAAAGTAAGTTACTTGAAATTGAGTTGTTTTTGAGCTGTGAAAATGTTGACATATTGTGTATTACAGAACACTGGTTAAAAACATGTGAACTTGTGTTCAATTTTTGTAATCATCAGATTGGTAGTTCGTTCTGCAGAGGAAATGCAATACGCGGTGGCTCATTAATTTTGCTTAGTAAAAAAATTAAATTTAAGGAAAGGAAGGACATAGTGAGCTTCTCTGTGGAACGCCTTATTGAAGTATCTTGTGTAGAGCTGGAGCAATTCATCATTGTCAGTTTGTATAGCCCTCCTTCAGCTCAATATGATGGCTTGGAAAAAATATTAGAACAGGTTCTGTACAAATTGCAAAAGTCCAAGAAAAGATTGATCGTTTGTGGAGACTTTAATGTAAATTTGCTTGACAACTGTAGTTCAAGTAAACGTATGCTTAATCTCTTTAAATCATTTAATTTAATTAATAATTTTATTGTACCTACTAGGGTAACAGCCACCACGGCAACATGTATTGACAATATCTATAGTGATATCGCTCCTCTCAACACCTGTATTATCAACAAACTAACGTCTGATCACTCTGGTCAATTGTTTGAATTCGAAATAGTTAAATGTAAAGATCCAAAAAAGAAAATATGCACAGTTCCTATAACAGATGATCGGTTAGACAGATTTAAGAAAAATTTAATATTTAAAATGCCATTTTTGTGTAGTAATCAATGCCCTAATAATTTATATAACATATTTTTTGATTCATTTATTGATGAGTTCAAAAATGTGTTCACTCCAAAGACTTTTTTGGTCTCAGAGAAACCTACCTTTTGTGACTGGGCAACTCCTGAGCTACACAAGAAAAGGCTAAAATTGTATGAATTGTATAATGAAAAACAGTATAATGACAGTGAAGAATTTAAAACGCATGTTAGGATATTCTCAAAAAGTTTTAGGCAAGAGTGTAGAATCGCTAAGGCGCAACACTTAAGTTTTAAAATAAAAAATAGCTCTGATAAGATAAAGGCTACTTGGAAAATTATAAACGAGGAGACTGGAAGAACCTCTAGAAAGGATACTGAATATAAGGTTAACATAAACGGCAGAGTAATTAGTTCCGACCTCGAAGTAGCCTCTGCATTTGAAGAGTTTTTTACTAACATTCCAATGAATACAACTAGCGTTCTAAATTCTTCACCATCAGCCGCCCTTTTATTATTGCAAAAGAATGTTCCTGTATGCAATCATAAGTTTATATTTAGCCGCATTAGCTACAATGATATTATAAAAACATTTAAACAACTCAAATTAAAAAAAACTAAAGATCTTTGGGGTGTATCTGTATTCGTTTTACAATCAGTAATCGATGTTATCAGTTCAGAGTTAGCTATAATATTTAATGAATGTATAGATTGTGGAGTCTTTCCAGACCAGATGAAACTAAGTAAAATCACACCGTTGTTCAAAACGGGCAGCACTTCTGACCCCACAAATTTTAGACCCGTATCTGTGCTGCCTGCATTGAGTAAAATTTTTGAAAAATTGATTCTTGATCAATTAATGATACATTTCAATAATAATAAACTTATGCATAGCCAACAGTATGGTTTTACAAAAGGTCGCTCCACAGCCGATGCTGGTATTAAATTAATTTCCGAGATTTTAAATGCGTGGGAAAATGCTCATGATGCCATTGGAGTTTTTTGCGATTTATCAAAGGCTTTTGACTGTGTCCATCACGAAATCCTTATCAAAAAACTTCAACACTATGGCATTGGCGAAAAAGCGCTAAAACTAATGGATTCATACCTGAGCGGTAGAATTCAAAAGGTAAATATAAATGGAACAACCTCAATGGGATCGTCTGTTACTATGGGTGTACCGCAAGGCTCCATACTTGGACCTTTCTTATTCCTCATCTATATAAATGACCTACCATTTCTTGTAAAAGAGCTTCACGAGATAGTACTGTTTGCTGATGACACTTCGCTTTTATTTAAAGTGAAACGACGAGATCCATTACTTGAGAATGTAAACAGTGCCATCTCCAGTGTAGTTCACTGGTTTAATACAAATAATCTTAAGCTAAACGAAAAGAAGACAAAATGTATTAAATTTGTAACTACAAATGTAAAAAGTAGCAATGGTCAAATAATAATTAAAAATGAGGAAATAGACTTTGTTGATAATACAGTGTTCTTGGGAATTACTTTAGATAGTAAACTCCAGTGGGGCCCACACATAGAAGGTCTTTCGAATAGGCTAAGTTCTGCAGCGTTCGCAGTGAAAAAGATACGTGATCTTACTGACGAGAATACAGCAAAGCTCGTTTATTTCAGCTATTTTCATAGTATTATGTCATATGGTGTTATTTTGTGGGGTAATGCAGCTGATATTAAATCGATATTTGTAGTGCAAAAGCGGGCTATAAGAGCGATCTGCGGATTATCCCCACGGGAGTCAGTTCGAAGCAAGTTTAAAGAATTAAATATTTTGACTTTGGCAAGTCAATACATTTATGAGAATATTTTATATGTGCGGAAAAATATAGATATCTTTCAAAAGAATAGTAGCTTCCACAATTATAGTACTCGTAATAAAGACAAAATTAGTGCACCAACCACAAGGCTGCATAAAACGAGTAATTCTTTCCAAGGCAATTGTATACGTTTTTTCAACAAAATCCCTAGTGAGATACAAGTGTTGTCAATAAATAAATTTAAATCGTACGTTAAAGTAAAACTACTTGCTAAGGCCTATTATAACATAAATGAATATTTAAACGATCCTAGTGCTTGGATATGATTTGCTCCAGTATAGAGGTAACGCGACTGAATCTCTCGGCTGCAATTCCAGACTCGGGGGCGATCGTCAACATCCACGACTTTTTTAATGTAAAGTGGGAGCAAACCGTGATCCATGTAGTACTAATTTATTTCAGAATAATTAATATTATTATTGTTTTCTTATGTAGCCAAGTTCACATTTCAAGGATCGTCATGCTCGCTTAAATGTCATTGCTTGTGGCGGCGTCCATGCGTCGGGTTGTCTCTCTCCCTAAAATATGGCGAGGGGGTCGATGGCTGGCCATGCGTCATACTCGTGAACGGGTGCTACTTGTGGTGACTGGTCGAACTTGAATTCGTGTATGCGGTGATATTAGTTATTTCGTCTATGTATTTGCGTGTTGTTCCCACGAGAATGTAAGTGAGTGCTCCTACTTCACCATACATTCTGCTGATAGAGGACAAATCTTTGTTTTTATTTATTTTTATTTTTTTCGTTTATATATACTCGTATATTTTTTCGATTATTATAGTTAATTACTTAAAGATGTCATGTGGAACATGGTGTAATGGTTGCAGCTCCTTACAAAACATTTGTAAAACAAAAACTTGGCGATTAAAAAAGAGTGGCGGCGAGTTTCTTGCCAGTTCTTCTCGTCCGCTCTACGCCCTTGATTTGTGAACTGGCAGTAAATGTAAAACTAGAAGCATTTAATATGTATTTTTTATTGACGTTCATAAGTGTACATTGTGTTACCTAAATGAATAAATGATTTTTGAATTTTGAATTTTGAATTTTTGAATTTCTTGATTGATTCTCTCGCGTTCCCTTTGATCGCCTTCCTCAGGCGCGCCATGTTTTGTGTGTCGTTGAACACCGAAGCTGTATCTTCGTATACTACGCGGAAAGCCAGCCACTCGTTGGTATTCCCTTCGAAGATAGGAAGCTCGTATATATACTTCGGCTGCGGCGCGGGGGTTGACTTTGCCGAAAATGCTTCCTTCAACGCGTCCGCCAGCACTCGCACTTCCATCTTCGATGATTCCTTTTCCACATGACAAGTCTGCTTGACTTCCGGTTCAACATCTTGAATCTTTTCTTCTAATACCGAAGATTCAATCCAGTTTCTTACATGAGAATTTCTTTCTTCCGGATTCTCTTCTTCAACGGAGTCAGTGTCCTCGTACTGCGCCATCTCTAATCTGACGCGGGCTAGACGAGCTGCTGCCTGAGCCTGTTCGAACTCCAGGCGAGCCAATTCCTCCCTTGCTTCTAACTCGCGTCTGCGCGCTGACGTATCCGTTGTTCGTGTCGACCTCGCATGCCGGGTTGAACCCGCTGGTACCAGGGTCATTGCGTTTCTTCCTGGTTCCTGGTTGGCAGTGGTCGCGGTGGTGACAGTAGTTCGAGTTTCTCCCGATGTCGTAGTGCTGGTAGCTCCCGATGATGTTTGTTCCGATGTGAAGTCACCGCTTGTCGCTTGGGTAGAGCTTTCTTCACTTTCGTCGTCCGTATGTCTCAATGGTGCGTCCTTTTGCGATCTGGTGACCGGCATCTTCTTCGTACAGGATTCGACTATTCGAAGGACCAACAACTGTGGCGGTCTTGGCTCAGGAAAAGGTAAATTGAAGATTTAAAGTAGAAATTTAAAATTAAAAAATTGTTCCTGGACCGCCTTATGGCTAAGACGCTACAGTAGGGTAGGACCAGTACACGTTTCTCAATACTGTCGGTCGTCTCAGCCAATTATTAATTTAACGAGCGTTTTGCCTCGGGCTTGTGCGCTGGAACGCTCGCCCACGCACCCTGTTATGTGCGTAAAATAGAAAGATTGATCACGCAAAGCGATCACAGGACGGCACACTCGGCTGGACGATAGTAAGAGAGCGGTGAGTACACGTCGGAAAGGAGGTTGGTATGGGGTTAGGAAAATGAGGGAAACTAGGTACTTTGGGAAACTTGGATACTGGGAAACTGGGAGACTGGGAGTATTAAAAGATTCTTGATTCTGAATACGGTCGCTTCTTCAGGAAAAACTGTCTGACTGTTGAACTGACTGTGATTACTACGAGAATATTCGCGGGGTATCTGTTTTCGTTGGTATACCGCGACGAGAACTGCAGAAGGCGTATCGATTTTGCGCTAATTTCGCGCCGATTTTCACTTCGGAAGCGACCTTTTTATTTATTTTCCTTTTTATATATAATAGTTACATATATGTTTCTTACATATTTAGATTGCTCATTGTAAGCCCTTTCGAATGATATATATTATTACCACATATCTGTTACATAGTAAGCAGGAAAAATTATTTACTGACAATTTTACACAGATTTCACTGCTTCTCTATGGTGAATAAAGTCACAAATTATAATTTATTTACAGTAAACATATTTAAATAATTAAAATACTAAGTTTTATAAATATCAAAACGAATTTTACATTTTTAGTGAAATTAAATATGCATTACGTCTTATACAGTAAAATAACAACTTTAAATATCAAATTACATCTTATGCAATATTTTACGTAAATTAATAACTTTTAATATGTATTTTATGTAACATTTTACGTAAATTATAATAACTTTAAATATGCGATTATATTACAATTAAATCTTATCTAACATTATTTAAGTAAGTCGCCGACACATACGGTATATATCATTTTATGTAAATTTTATTCAAATCTATTCAGTTCTGTCAGTAAAAATTATCCACGCTTTCGTATTTTTTGTATTAGTAAGCTTACAATCCTTGGAAACCTTGGATCTGTGGAAATGTATGTACATATGTGTGAAATGTATTAGAAGACCATATATCTGGCGTTTCATAGCAAGTCCAAAATGACAGCACTGGCACATTCTTGGCAATAAATATATATACATTTTAACAACAAATAATATTAATTAATAATGTTCTTATTTTAGGTAGAAAAGCGAGTATTGACACCTGTTTTAATTTATCAAAGAAAATAAATCTTTTAACGGTTGGCTGGTTTTTAAAAGGACGATACAAAAGTGCCTGTCTAATTAATGTTATTGGCATGATTAACCTGTTTTGGGTCGGGAAAATCCATAAAATGAATAGAATTTTCAATTAAGTTCCATCATCCATGTGGTAGAAACGAAGTGCCTTAAATAAATCTCATAAGGAAAATACCTTGAATTTCAACGTACAAATAAAGCGGAATTCTCTGAAAAGTAGTTACAAACCCATTAGGACGGACGGGATAAATCAGTTGGGAAACTTGATCCTCCTGTCTTGTTGTTTTGTACCTGCTATTTATTTTGGGTGTTAAATGTTACCTGAGGGCCTAGCACGAACAACTATCGAAAAACTATTCGTATCGTCGAGCTGTCATTTGTATGATATTTCAAATAAGCTCTCATACAACTGACAGATGAACGATTCGAATACTTTTTCGTAAGTTGTTCGTGCTAGGCCCTCTGAAGGTGTTCTAATATTTTCTTGATTACCGATTCCAGAAATATTTACATAGTCATTTCAAATTTGTTGCCCATCAAACACATTTATTTCTCTTTTACTAAATTTCCGCTAAAACCTTTTCCGACACGGGCTATTATTGAACATTCAAAGAAATGTACGAGTATATGTTTTTAAAATATTTAAATATGGACCTAACTTTTTTTTTATTAGATATCGACAGACGAGCATGAAGTTCATTGGATGGTAGGCGATACCTCAGCCAGAGAACATCAAATAATGATGCGCTGTTGACCTAATTTTTAATTTGATCATTCGGAAATCTATAAACTGAAACCGAAACGCGCAATGTGTACCTCAAGTGTCGAAATTTCAATATTCCTCCCATCCGTTTAATGCCCGAAGTTACCAGACGTGGGAAAGATAATATGCTTACAGAAAATTATAAACATGTCGACCCGGTGGGATTCAAACCTACGACACATCGGAGTGCATGACAGGTATTCTAGGACGAGCCGCACCAACGAGCCGAGTACCTTTAAATAATATTTAATATTCTAACATTAAAACATAGTTAATTTGAAAAGAAATTGTTTCAATTGAAACAAGACTACATATTACATATTTCTATATCTATAGCCATTATCATCATGAATATCAGGTAGTTACTTTTATTTTGTACATAAAAGTCGTATTTTTGGGAACGCGACGTAATGAAATTGCGCTTCTTAAGGTTTCAGTTTCAAAGACATTATATTTTCCGTAAAATATTATAATCATTACACGAGAACCATAATAATAATAAATATATAAAAGTTCGTCGCCGATATAATACGCCTAAGCCATTGTTATCCTTCAAAGACTCGGAACTGTAGATGAATAAGTGAACACCCATCAGAGCGTGCTTGACGTAATACGATATATATTTCTCGAGAGTATTTCCTTATTTTGACAACAGATTTATCTATACTAATATTACAAAGAAGAGAGATTTGTTTGTTACGATTTAACTCAAAAACTACTAGACTGATCAAAATTATTTCACCAATAGAAAGCTACAATATCATCGAGTAACATAGGCTATTTTTTTGTATAGTACCTACGTCTACATTGCCCCCGTGCGCAGCTGGGGCGTGTTTACTAATTCTGTTATAAAACCATCGTGTCTCCGAACAATACTGGACATTGACAGAATCCGTATTTGATGGAAGATGCCATTAATCAAAAGAAGAAAAAAAACTGAAGCCTATGAAGTCGATAATTTCGTGAATTTAAAAATCATCGTGTCTCCCAACAATACTGGATTTGCATAATCCGTATTTGATGGAAGTTGCCATTAATCAAAAGAAAACAACTGAAACCTATCAATTCGATAATTTGTTGAATTTAAAAGATTTCATAAAACTAAAACATATAATATTATCTAGATTTTATTTATGTTGTTAAAAATATGTAAAAGTTTTAAAATTGTAATATACCTAAACGGAAATATTAAGTCTAAAAGTATTCAGAACAATATTAAGTTGCTTTACCTTTTAAGTACTGATTTACTTTTTCTTTCTTTTCTATTTATTACAATTTAATATTATTATTAACAACGCTTCGTTTTCACAGTCTCTTTAAGAGTAAGATTGTAAGATCTTCATTGTAAAGATATCATTATTAATTCACTAAAACTAAACAAGTTTTTAAAGATTTTGAGAAAATCCTGAATTTTACATGAAGTAATTTAGATATTAAGTTATTAAAAGATCTCGTTTTAATTTTTGTTTTTCATAACTTAAACACTATTTTATAATATAAGCAAGACATATTATAGTACTTAGCTCTATGGAATTCCTTGATCTCTACCTCCCCCAATGGGAAAAGCGTAATGTAAATTAATGTCAAAATAATTATAATATCTGAAAGCGCCTATTAATATTTAAAAGCATTAAACATTAATATATCAGCCATCTTCATTTTGTTGGATTTTAAAAACATGAATAGATAGTCACGTAGGCAGAGCAATAATTGAAGGAAATATTTAATTTAGTATTTCTTTTTTGTGACGTCTGTTTATATAAAGCTATATAAAAAATACCAAAGATTTTAATTTCATAAAATGTTTTTAATAATTGTTTTGTCATAGGAAATAGGTTAAGTTTTTCTGTAGCTTTTGTCATTTTTGGCTGATGCCTCAACATTGGTGAGGTTCTGAAAACCAGCGCTATGCCAAGAGTATTGACATAGCACAAGCTGAGTAACCTCACCATTTAGGTAGCTGGTAAACAAATTTTTCTTTTTTATGTTTTACTGATTTTATATTTTTATTTCTTCTCATTGTTTGTTTGTTTTGTGCTTAATAAATCTATTCTTAATAAATCTATTCTAAAAGCTATTCTATTACTTATTGTATGTATATTACCTACTTACTTGCACTAAACAAAAATTCCTTTCGTTTTCATGTGATAATTTTTTGTTGAACATGTTATACGTACATATCGAACGTAAAACTCACTAAGAGTCATTTTGAATAAAAATAAATATTGCTTCTGTTACTCATTTTAAGAGTAAACCTACGGTTAAAATGAAGAATTAATTACGTATTCTGTTCCGTAACTAAACTATGGAGCTCAACACATACTTATTAATTTGTTCCCATCGTGAATGAACGCTTAAAATAAGGAAAAGTTTAGTAGTAAAACATTTATTTTTATTCAAAACTAGTGGACCCCGCAGACGTTGTTCTGCCACAATTTTGGCTTCGAAATTATATAATTATTCTTAAATTTGAATATGCCCATTTACCCACTATAATTGTCTAATATGTCACTGATTTGCAGTGGACATTTGTTATTCCAAAAAAGCTAAGAATGCATGACGTGAGCTGTCAAGATGGCGGAGTTCCGAATCTAATTTATTTTATAATGAAGAAAGGGATTTCGTAAGAATTTTCAAAAATTTTTTTACATACAAACCTTCTCCTAAAAATTCTGAAGACAACAAAAAAAAATTTAGCTCAATCGGTCCAGCCGTTCTCAAGTGATGCGAGTACATACATACATGCGGCATTTTATTTTTATTTATATAGATTGATTACACAGCGAGTTTTACCTTTGAATCAACGATATATGTAAAAAAACACTTCTATACATCTGTGGAAAGTTCCTATAGATTAGTTCCGTAGTTAATTTTATACCATCATTCAATAAAATACTCCTCCTCAGTTTAGAAAAATAAACGTTTCAAGGTTAGTTAGTATAAACAACAGCTAGTTATTTAGAAATCAAAGCATTACTATTTCATAAAACGGCGTTGTTGATTAATAAACTGTTCAAAGACTAAATTATTTACCTCTGTTATACATCTATGTACGTTGTGTAAAATAAATTTAACACATTATCGTACAGTTTATAAAGAGAGACGATGATTGACTGACTGAATAAGGTAGAACCGAAAGTAGTGTACTTAAAAAGAATCATAAAAGTTATTTCCCGTGTTTAGTTGACATAAATTTAATATTATGTCAAAATAATTTATACATAATATATTGCCAAAGCTTCTCTCTACTGGAGATCGATGAATTTTTAATTACAAATTGAAAATTCGAAAGGTGTCTTTATTTCATATTATTCATATACATATTTAAATTGTTTTGACTGTACTCAACACTCGAATGTTTAATAACATCAATATTATATATTACTACTTTGTTGTTTTTATACATTCGAATTTTGGGTAGGTACAGTCGAACCGACAGTTTGTTTTACATTTTGAGTGTCAAAGATGTAAATAAGTAGTTGTATGAATATAAACATACCATACCCTAATCGGTAAAGAAACAAGCAAGAACAGTAAATCATCCCCTTTAGCTTAAACGGCGATGGATAGGTAATATGGGTTGAACGATAATAGGTGGTCTTAGGTGACAAACGAAAAGAGAAAAGTGGTCATTAAAGGAATGGGCTGAAGGATATTGCGGGAACAAATAGGGTAGGAATTACATGGAATAGGGATGAATGGCGTGTTTTGGAGAAGGATTTAACCGAAAAAAGTGACATAATGAGGTACATATTTAGTTAGTCAATATTGTAATCACTCAAAAATTCTAAATAATTATATAACATCTTAAGTATATATTATAATACTAGCAACGCGCCCAGATGTACTATACACAAAATACTTACTGCCTTATTCATAAACTTATTATACAGGGCTCGGAACCGGTTAATTTTTATTTTCCAAAATACGTGTCTGACTGAGATACCATGATATTAGTTTTAAAGAGTAATACACACTAAACTTACCACACCAATTTTTTCAGTAAATATAAATAAAAACATAAGAATATTAACAAAAACCTTTATAATTTAGTAAATTAACCGGTTTCCGAGCCTTGGTATTATAAGCTCGATTTAGTTAAAATATGTTTTGTCTCGCTCTATCGAATATAAAAAGATGAAACAACTACAGAATGAAAGAAACAAAACATATCTAGCTTATGAATAAGACCGTTAGAGTTTATTCATAATATACAAGAATACAAGGCTTCACACTATACATAAAATAGCCTATGTTACTCGCTGCTAATGTAGCTTTCTATTGGTGAAAGATTTTTTTAAATCGGTCCAGTTGTTTTTAAGTTTATTCATAACATACAAAATACAAAAAACCAAAAATAAATCTTTCCTCTTTATAATATTATATATAAATTAAATAAAAATAAATAGAAATAGATTTTAGTATTTAGTATTAGTATAGATTTTAGATATACCTATTGAAGTTTACCTATAGGAGAGCGTATGGGGTTCTGGCCATCCGGCAATTCTCTGCTAATCAGATAGGCGGGTAACCCATACTCACTAAACCCCCTCTTGATCCTCAGCCCCCGCCGTCTTGGGGCTCACGGAATACCGTGGCGATACTCTTACCCCTTTTTTTTTAATGTGGTGAAAATGTATTGACACACCCCCGACGCTGGGCGGTTCATAGGCGCGGGGAGTGTGGGTTCCGTCGCGTCTGCTCCGAGGCCTTTTAAGCTTCCTCAGAGACATGATCGGTTTTCGGTTACCCACTAAAAACACCACGGCCCACTTTCCACCTTTACGGGATCCCTGGGTTCGCAGAGCATATCTCCAGGGGTCCCAGCGGTATTTGCGGTTGAGGGGGGACGTTATGAGGGGGGACGAGAAGGTGCGCATACCGCCTTCCTCTCCTCCCGCCGATACTCTTACCCCTACACTATTACATATCCAGTCCATCCGATTGTTCCGTTCTTAGGTGAAAGAAGAAAATCCCTATAAGCTGGGGTTGTTTCCGATATCGATATAGTGGCGATATATTTTTTTTCTAAATATTGTATCAACGGTATGAACTGATGAGACGTGGAAGTAATTCCAACTTCACGTCTTAAAGATCTCGGTGATTACACAGGATAAATTGTAGACGTCCATTGTCTACCAAGATATGTAAAATTAGAGGTAGCAAAAACCTTTCATTGTTGAAATTGGATCTTTTGTATCGGAATCAGTCCAAAGATTCGAATATTCAGTGATATACGGATTTCCGATTGCTCGAACTAAACAGCGCATCATTGATGATCTTCATCTGTTACTAAGGTATCACTTAGTATCAAGTCAGCCTCACGTCCAGTTGTTGATATTAAAAAAAGGACTGGTAAAAATACTTCGTTTTTCAAAACCAATCAACAAAACTTACAATACCCTAAAATCTCATTGGTCACTCTCATTTTTTCTCAATCCAAATGATAATAATCGGTTGCCGAAGTTTGAGAAATGCCGATTTGAATTAAAACTTTTTATTGGACAAAGAAAGCTTATAGAGAAGAAAAGTTTATAGAAATTTTGCCCTAAGTTTCACCGAAATGGAAACTTCCACTTACCTATAAATTATTCTATAAATATATCATAATGATTAGCTTAATGGACTGTAAACAGTAGGATTAATTTTCGCGACGCGATTAGAAGGGGATCATTTATAAAATATTAAACATCACCTTTTTGAATGAAATAATATTTTAACGGGGAATTCTTTTCTTCAGTAAAATTCCCCTAAAATTGAAATATACAAATTGGAATTTTTCATCTCTGATTTTTAACAACTTTTAATGATTGTTATTTGTTAATATTCATAATATTTCTTTTAATTCAAAGATACTTGCTGGATAATGCAATTACATAACGTACGTATATGCATAATAAATGTTAGTGGTAAATAAATTGTATATTATATTATATGCTAATATATATGGCGATCGGTCATCGGCAGTTGGATTTTGCGATTTAAAATATACAATAATCCATTACAAATATGTTATACTACAATATATGGATAATATTTTTTTAAGTGTTTCAAAATACCCTTTACAACACAGTGATAAGTATTATCTAGTTATATTAAACTGGTCTAATCTAGTTATTTTTTGCGTCATTTTTTTTAATTTGTGACGGCGTCTACAAATCAGCATAGTATAGCTCAGTTTTCATATTTCTTTTTTGCTTCATGTAACCTTTATATTTAATTGGACGAAAAACCATGCCAAGTCAGAAAAATAAGCTTCGCAGAGCTCATTATTTCCTAAGCTTTGTAACACAAAACTGGTTCATATTTAGAAGATAGACATAATATTCTATAAGGTTTTTTAAACCTTTGTAAATCTGTCGTAATTATACTAATTTGAAATAACTCTTGTCGCGTAATCGGTGTAAAGTTGTAAACTATAAGTTAGTGCTATTAATTGTATCTTGTCTTAACCAATATTATTTTATAATAATAAGGCGCTTAAGGTTTGTGAATTTAACATATAAACAACAAAAAACTGTCAATATATAAAATGTAAGTTATGTAACTGTAAAATGCCAAGATCGTATAATATTTTTATTTAACTATTATATATATATATACAATATAGGTACATGTAAAGTGTTACCGTTCTGAAATATATTTTTTTATTCTTCTTATAGTTTAAATTGCTTTACCTACACTTCTAAACAGTAAGTATTCGTTAAAACTAAAATGTAAGCTGTGCAAACTGAGAAACTGAGTCTACTGGAAGTCAACTAAAATTAGAAGCGCTCTCTGTGACATCTAGCAGCCGGTCTTAAGCCAAACAAATGGTTTAAATAATTTATATCAATAAATAAGAATTTTCCTGTCACCGAATGGGCATTGTTTTTACAGGTCTTAGTACAAGATGTAAGTCCTGTGTTCGACTTAATTTTTTTTTAAATTTGTTTCCAACATATTCTATTCCAAGACTTAATTTCGTATCGTGAACGCAACCGAAATAATACTAGATCACGGATTTAGTCAGTACTGTACAATAAATATTAGAATAATTTAAAAACTGCATTTTACTTACCATTTAAATACACAAAATGATAACAATAAAAGCTTTTTTCTAGTTTTTTCACAAATAGCAACACTACGGCCACCGGTCAGTGCCAGAATTCGAAAATATTTTGACAAGTGTTAAACGCGGGAAAATTTACGCGGTAAAGCGCTCGTCTAACGTCAATCGCAAAGTTCACATCGGCACAAACAACGCGTCAATTCCCGACTCTGTCCTAACTCTTAATAGGGCTGTGACTTAAAATGAGGGTGCGCAAAGATAAAACGTTTCGTTTTAGATAAACAAGGTAACACTAACTGTGCATAATTAGGGATTCAATTAATTATTTACAACCATTGATCTACTATTACTAGCGTAAGTAATCATAGCTCAATGCTTACAACTAAGTTTTCATTTAATTTCTTAGAAGGCTACCCTACTACCCATTGTTGACATAAGTAATTAATACTTTGCCAGTTCTTTCTTCTCTTACATTTTAACTTCTGCGGGGTTACATTTTTTATAAAATTCAATTAATTTTTCAGACCGCCTCCGTAGCTTAGAGGTATTTGTGAATTTTATTAATAAAGTTTTATTCCCGCATGGAATGACTAAAACATTTTTTTTTATAATGAAATATCGATATTTCTGTTATTCAAAAGACTAATAATATTCTCATGGCGTTAAGCATCCAATATCCTGGGTTAGAACACCAGGAAAACCAATATAAATAATGTTTTATTCATTAGTCCCCATCATCATAATACTTACTTAGTTTTTATTTTTCATATTTTTCTTACTCAGTTTCATCAATGGTGTCACCGTTCATAAATTTATAAACGGTGAAGTGCAAATTGCAATTGCTGCAGTGTATGGAGTGCTCGAGGTAAAAATAAAATAAATCGACAAAGAGTCCTTGATTATTTCCTGTCACTGAGGTACCTACTAAAGTGCTGGTCTGTGAACATTAGCTGGTATAAAAATCAAAGTTATGAACTAATAAATTGAATTACTTAAGATAAATGGACCGGAGACTGAGCTGAAGATCCATTTCATAATGAAGGTCGATTTTCACATAGATAATTAAATTGTTACTAATTAGAAAATAAATTCAGTGAATCGTATTGGCACTATTTATTATTATTGTATATTATTGCATGGGTGCAATTTAGATATACTATACACAGTTACTCGCTGATAATAGCTATCTATTGGAGAAATAGTTTTTAAAATCAGTCCAGTAGTTTTTGAGTTAAATCGTAACAAACAAACAAATCTTTCCTCTTTATAATATTAGTACAGATGTCGACAGACGAGCATGACGTACTGAACATGTGTAGTCATGTGCTGACGACCTAGCTTTTAATTTAAGCATACGGAAATCTATATACTGAAACGGAAACGAGCAATATGCATTTCTTTATTTCCATCTATTTTAGTTCGTTACCCGGTCAGAATTTCATATTCCTCTCAGCGAAACGAGACGTAATACGAACGAATTTATAGAAAATTATAAACATGTTATACCAGCGGGATTCGAACCCGTGATCCATCGGAACACAAAGTGTGTGTACTATTCAACGTGCCAACGAGTCTGTCAAACTGTTGACTCAATACGCAAATACACGGGTGACGGCGTGATCTCAAAGAATACTATTATTACTCGCCAGGCACTTTACACGGGCAAATAATTTCTTGCCGTAATGCTCAAGGTTGAATTAAATGATAGTCGATCTGTATATTTATTCACTAATCTTGAAGGTGCGATCTCATGTAGAATGGTCGGTAGTCAATCAAATTATTTTACGTGAACGAATTTTCAATTTTGAATCACCTTCCAATAACAAATGTCTAGAGTAATTATATTCAGTAACTATTTGAAAGGAAAAGTAAATGAACGTACAATATATACGTATACGTATGTTTCAATGTTTTTGTTTCCGTTTGTCATGTTATGTCATGTTATGTTGTATATGATGTAATGTTTTTTTATGATAGTATAGTTTTAATTTATAATGATTTATGTTAATTGGGATAAATGTACTTTTTGTAACTGTATACTCTTCATTTTATTTTTATTTTTATACTCATTCTTGCTGCACCTTCTACTCTATTTTGTTATTTTTTTTTCCCTTCCTTGAGGTTTGCCTGGAAGAGATCGCATATTGCGATAAGGCCATCCTCTTGTACAATGTTTAGCTTTAGTTTTTATTGCTTGTATAATTGGTTTTTGTGTACAATAAAGTATATTCTATTCTATTCTATACTCTTGAAGGATACTTTTTCTATCTGTTTATCTGTTCAAGTATTAAAAAACATTTTTTTTAAATAAATCCTTTTTTTTTCAATCAAAACGGAAGATCAGGTTATTTTCAGTTAGTAAAATGCTGAGTTTGGGCTTTTTTGTAACACTAATTTTTCATGTAAAATGTTCTCCTTTATGGTTTTTGTGTTACATAATGAATCGTTTCATTTCAAATTATACTCTGAAGCGTTAGCAAAGATGAAACTCGTTTCCAACTTTCCAACGACAAAGTAAGCTTCATTAGCGACAAATTGGAAAGGGATATATTTTAGATTTCTTGCATGAAAAATTGTAAAATTAACTAATTAAGCGATTGAATATTCTCAATACAATGAATAATATGATTTAGAAACTAAATATAGAAAAAGAAATATACTTGGGATAAATAACATTTTTATTAATCTGTTACATCAAAAAATTAAAAAAAGTATTAATATTTAAATAAAATACTGTATACCGGATTAAAGCACGATTTATTATATGTATTGTTTAAATTATTTATCCCGACGTTTCGGATGCTTTTCAGCAACCGTGGTCGCGGGGAGACAGACTTTTTATTTAAATGTGTGATACTCGCGTTAATAAAAGACAATATTAAGTATTAATACCAGGGTGAATCAAAAAGTTCTTAGAAGTGCATATATATGAAACCTTTTTGGATCAAGTTCGATATTCAAATTAAAGAGTGTCTATCACACTATATTTATGCAGACTGTCACTTGTTTTTGTCAGTTCGTTCGCATGTAATAAATTTTTTTGTGCAACGAGTTGCTAAAAAGTCAAAATTATGGATAAAAGTGAGTTAGGTACGTGCGGTGATAAAATATCTCAGTTTGAAAAAAATGTCTACGAAGGAAATTTTTTTGGACATTCAGCAGACATTAGGGGGTGATGCTGTACCCTATTCTACGGTTGCGTACTGGGTGGCTGAATTTAAAAGAGGTAGATCAAGCTGTAAAGATGACCCGCGTTCTGGGCGGCCTTCAACTCCGTTACAGAAGAAAATGTCAAAAAGGTTGAGAATCTGGTTTTGGAAGACAGAAGAATGACTATAAAACATATAGCTGAGATCCTAAAGATATCTTTTGGTAGCGTTCAATCCATTTTAATTGATTCACTGGCGTTCAAAAAAGTGTCTGCAAGATGGGTGCCACGAATGTTAACCGACGAAAACAAAAAGCGACGTTTGGAAATTTCCAAGCGTAATCTCGAAATGTTCCAGCGTGATTCGGATAATTTTTGCCGTCGTCTTGTCACCATGGATGAAACGTGGGTCCACCATTTTGATCCTGAAACTAAAAGACAAAGCATGTCTTGGAAACGACCATCCTCTCCATCCATCAAGAAATTTCGAGTTGCTCCTACCGCTGGCAAAGTTATGGTCTCTGTGTTCTGGGATAGTGAAGGAATCCTTTTTATTGATTACATGCCAAAAGGCTAGACGATTACTGGACCCTATTATGCAAATTTAATCCCGAAAGTGCGTGAAGCGATTAAAGAAAAACGTCGTGGAAAACTGTCGTTGGGCGTGTTGTTCCTTCAAGATAACGCTCCTGCTCATCGATCGGAAGTTGCGCTCAACGCAATCCGCTGTGCTGGCTTCAATCTCCTTGACCACCCACCATATTCTCCGGACTTAGCCCCAAGTGATTTTCACTTATTTCCAAAATTAAAAGAGGAAATTCGTGGAACAAAATTTCACGATAATGACGCGGTTATAGCTGCCGTAGAGGACTTTTTCGAGAGTCAAGAAAATAATTTTTTTTCACAAGGAATAAGGAAGTTAGAAACGCGTTATTCTAAATGCATTGCATTGGAGGGAGATTATGTAGAAAAATAAAATATTATTATTTAAATCTTTGCATTTTTTAATATTGATTCCAAGAATTTTTTGATTCACCCTCGTAAGTTAGATAGAAAGTAATCACAGTTTTTTTCATAAACATGAGATATGAGGATTGGAATTTACTCCCGGCCTCTGTCTTCCCTATAAGGTATATAATAATAATAATAAGCCTTTTTATTTTCGAAATCTCTAGTATAAAGTACACAATTTAAATCTTATAATATAAATGTTAGTAGTTTGTTATATATCTAGTTTTTTCGAATCTTTAGCATGCTTCTTTCCATTGCTCTTTGGGTAGTTATTATTTTGTTTTTAATTTTGCTTGTGTATGTCCACGTTTGACAACCGTACAGAAAGCAAGGAAGTAGGCTGGTATCAAATACCACTTTTTTCATTTTTAAGCTGTACTCACCCTTAAATATTTCTTTTAGTGACCAGAATTTTTTCCATGTTAAGTTGATTCTGCGTTCTATCTCCTCTTCGTTGCTAGTTCTACTGAATGACACAAGTTTTCCCAGGTAGATATATTTCTTAACATATTCTATACAGTTTTCATTAATATTAATAGGGATTTCAGTACTATTTGTTATCAATTTAGTTTTATTTGTATTGATTTCAAGTCCTACTTTTGAGCTTTCTTGAGCGAGTGAGCTTATCATGTGTTGTAGATCTTTCGGGTTTTCAGCAAGTATAACAATATCATCTGCAAATTTCAAGTGGCTGAGATGAAAATTGCCTATTTTGATGCCTCTATCTTTCCAATCTAATTTTTCAAATATGTTTGCAAGCACCGCGATAAACAGTTTGGGAGACATAGGGTCTCCTTGTCTGACACCTCTTTCTATTCTGAACTCTTCACCCCTGTTTTCTAATTTTACTTTGCTTGTGCTGTTGGCATAAATATTTTGTATGATATTTATGTATTTCTGCTTTATTTTATACTAGCAAAACGCCCCGGCTTCGCACGGGTGCAAATAGATGAAAAAAAAGCAAAGCCTATGTTACTCGCTGATAATATAGTAGCTTTCTATTAGTGAAAGAATTTTTAAAATCGGTTGAGTAGTTTTTGAGTTAAATCGTAACAAAACCCCACAAATTGAACAAAATGACATAGTACTACCCCTCGCCGTATTGCTCGATGCCCTGCGTGGAGCCACAGCGGTGCGAAGCGGACGGCGTGTATTTTTTGTTTACATTGATATTTTTAATTTCGTAATATCTTTTGAATGGAATGTCCGATTTCAATATTTCAAAAAGTAATCAACAGCTATTGAAACAGTCTTAAATATGAAACAATTTATTTGGATAAGAATTAATACAGAGGTATGGATAGCAGGGTCTGATTTTGATCGGCATTCTATCAACTTTTAAAATGTACAAAAGTAGTTATAGTAACATAACTACAATAGTTAGACATATGGTCTCGCGAAGTTTTTTGTAGATATTTATATGTTCTATAATATTGTAGAACTTTATTTTGTTCTATCATCAATACTTTTCGCAGCGCATGCGATGAACAACATTTTTTGGCAATTTTTTTTACACCTCGGGTTGGTTTTAGTAGGAAATTCTAAGGATCTCTATTTTTTTCTAGTAATAAATATAGCCTATGTTACTCAGCGATAATGTAGCTTTCTATTGGTGAAAGAATTTTTCAAATCTGCCAAGTAGTTTCGGAGCCTATTCAATTCATACAAACAAACAAACAAACAAAAAATCAAACCTTTCCTCTTTATAATATTTGTATAGATGACTCCAAAGCTTCCCAAATAGAAGAGTGATTAATAGTGTCAAAAGCTTTGCAGTAATCAATAAATGCTATATAAAGAGGCTTGTTAAACTCTATATATTTGTTAATTATCTGTTCAATTGCATGTAAATGATCAGTAGTACTAAAGCCTGAACGGAAACCAGCTTGTTCTAATGGTTGATTGTCTTCAATGTCTCTTGTTATTCTATTTAGTATAATCGAGGTGAAGAGTTTATATAAGCTTGATAATAAGCTGATTGGTCTATAGTTTCCTAAGTCTAGTGGATTTCCTTTTTTAAATAGGAGTATAATAGGAGTATCTGACGTGCACCATTGTTTTGGTATAATTTCAGAGTCCAATATCATATTAAACATATATGTTAATGGTACGAGAAGAACAGGTGTGCCTATTTTAAGTGCTTCGTTATTGATACCATCTGGACCAGGGCTTTTGTCCATGGAGAGTTGTCTTAAGTGCGAATACACTTCTTTTTCACTTATCGGTTCGATATTGTTTTCATTGTCATGGATTCTTTCTTGATCATAACTTTCTTCATTATCTCGTTTCTTGTATAAATCTTTATAATATTGTGTGGCAAAATCTAAGACATCTTTTCTCGATTTTGTTTCCTTCGATTTGTTTTCTAGTTTTTGTATCCAAGGTTTGTGTAGATTTAATTCCTTTAAACCTCTTTTTGTGCTTCTTAAATTTGTTAAATTTCTACTAATTATATCCTGTCTATGTTTATTGTAATCGTTTTTTATAGCTTTATTTGTTTCTTTAAATACTTTGCTTAGTTCATTTCTTATATTTTTATCTTTATTCTTAATCTTGATTAGTTCTGTGCGCTTTTTTATTAATTTTTCGGTAGTTTGGCTGAATATATTCTTCTTTCTATTTATCTTAATATCATTGCTTATGGTTAGACTGTTTTTCAGTGCTTTTTCTATATAATTGTAATAAGCTTGAACATTTGTGATTTCATCTGTATCGTTGTTGATATATTTTTTCAAGTTGTCTAGGTAGACGATTGTTTCTTGTTCAGTTTTTAATTTAGTTGGTGCACTATTAAAGTTTTTTCTAGATTTTTTCTCGTGTTTAATTATACACGTCGCTCGAAGCATTCTGTGGTCAGATGAGAAATCAATATTGTTTAGTACTTCAACGTTTTGGATTATATTAGGTTTATTTGTCATAATAAAGTCAATTTCATTCATGGATTTTTGGTCTGGTGATTTCCAAGTCCATTTACGATTTGCTTTTTTCTTGAAGAAAGTATTCATGATCGACAATTTGTTTTCGAAGGCGTGGTCTATGAGTTGTTGACCTCTTTCGTTTCTTTTTCCGTATCCATATTTGCCCAATATTAGATTTTCTTCATTTTTGGGTTCTCCTATTTTGGCATTGAAGTCCCCAATTACTAAAACAGTTTCATCAGCTAATGCATATGCTTTTTTTATATCATCGTAGAATATATTTAGATCCTCGTTACTAGAGTTCTCTGTAGGTGCGTATGCCTGAATAATAGAAATATTGATGTCATCTAATTTTAACTGAAGCAAAGCTATTCGTTCCGATATTCCAGTAAAGTTAACTATTTTGTCTTTTAGTGACATCTTTATTAAGAAACCTACCCCGTAAAGTCCTTTGGTTTGTCCAATGTAGCAAAATATGTGGTCTAAATACTCTTCTATTTTGCAGCCTAATCTTTGCACTTCAGATAATCCTATTATATCCCACTTGATTTTATTTATTGCGTATCGCAGCTCTAAGTATCGTTCGGTTGATAACAAAGTCTTTACATTATATGTGCATATTCTTAGTAAAGTTTTTTCATTACGGTTTGCGTTGAAATTTTTATATTCAGAATTGTTGTTTAAAGGTGGAGGGTGGTGGTCTAATTCCCCACGAGGACCAGTCGGCTTGGGAAATGTGTTGGTTTTAGTTTTAAGTTTTTGTTTGAAATTAGTTGTCGTTGAGTTCCGGTGGCTGATGACCTTATCCTATTTACAATTTGCTCCTCTTGATGAAGATGCAAGAGAGTTACTTCTGGGCCTCATTACTTCAAAGGGATTAATTCGATTTGTGTTTGTTGTGGCATGTTGTTTACGAGGCTGTAGATTTATTGAGGTCTCGGGCGATAACAGTGATGAGTTTCTTTTTCGGTTCACCCTATCAGCCCCCCCCTCTTTTATTATCAACTTATCATATTTTATTATTGCGTAGTTACCTTTCTTCCTTTCCGCAGTAAGTTTTTCATGAAGCTCCTTACGTATTTCCAGTACTTCTTTAGCATAATCTTCAGAGGCATATACATCCTTGAATTTATTTTTATTTTTCATTATTTCAATTTTTTTCCATCCATTAACAAGTGAGATTAGTGTTGGTCTTGCTTTCCCATTTTTTTCGTCTCTTTTCCCTATGCGATATATTGTGTTGACGTCTCTATTTTCGAGAGGAATTTGGAGATCGCATTTAATTTTTTCCGTCGTTAATTGTAATAATTCTGTTTGCGAACGTTCATTTTCAGGCATACCGAAAATTATTATATTATTTTCCCTTTTATTCCTTTCCAAATTTTTTATTTTTTCCTTTAATTTTCCATTTTCTAATTTTAATTCTTCAATTTCGCGAGTTAAAGGAGCAAGTTTTTCGTCCATTTGCGAAATAATTTCTTGTGTCTGGTTCTTCATTTCTATTTTCATTTTATCGAAAAGGTCTTGGAGATCGTTCATATTATTTTCTTTTAATAATATTTAAAATGTGTGAAATGGAACGTTCCGTTGTATTGTGTGTACCAAGGCGAACGCAGCTTAGAGTTGACACTTGTCAATTTGATAGCTCTTGACAGTTTGTGTTTCTCTGTGCAACTCGTTTGTTTATCGATTGGAAATTAACGTATTACTAATTAATTTTGACAGCTAACCTTTGTTTCTTCTTCTTTTTAAGTACTGTTTTTTCATCCAGATCACTAAAATTAATAGTTTGTTGTACACTTTATATTCTTATCAGTGACGATTAAGTGTTTTTTTGTTGAAATATGTACTAATGCCACAGTTTGGTGAATTAAAACAGGAGCACAACACAGTATGAGTTATCACAATCACAGCCGGAACCGGAAGTCCTATAAGGTATAATCTGGATATATTCAAGAGGAATGTGAATAAGCTCTCTTTAGATCAGCGTGCTCCATCGTAGACCACGTTGTCACTTAAGATCAGATGAAACAGTGGTCAAACGCTGATCTAATTCTTAAGTTAAAAAAAAAAGTCTTCAAAAATAACAAATTAAAGTTACAAGAAGAGTAGTCATTAATACGGCTATTAGTCCGTTAGAAACACATATTATGATATTATTTCGGGAAAATAATAAGAAATATATTGGAATCCGCTAACTTTTTAGAATTTCTATAAAATCTCAGGTTTAAATAAAATACTGTATACCGGATTAAAACGCGATTTATTATTTATTTTGTTTTGTTTTTTTTGTTTTTTGTTTTTAGAGCTGTCTCCCCGCGACCACGGTTGCTGAAAAGCATCCGAAACGTCGGGATAAATAATTTAAACAATATAAATAATAAATCGCGCTTTAATCCGGTATACAGTATTTTATTTAAATGTGTGATACTCGCGTTAATAAAAGACAATATTTTTGTTCTTTGTCAAAACTGAGACGTTATTAACTCTTGGAGTCACTCCCACTGCTACTTGAGATATTAATATTTTATATAATACTAGTTGACCCGTGCCAATTTCGTTGGACAAAGTGAATATTTGGAGTTATTGGAATTTTTTGATGCCAAAACAAAAAACAATGTCAAAAATATAGAAAAAAAATCTGGATTTCATAAAAATCGGCCGAGCTGTTTCGGAAAAAACCCGTGACACGAGGATTTTTATATTTCTATATAAATATTATAAAGAGGAAACATTTGTTTGTATTATACCTATATAGATTGTATAATGTGGTAGCATCTTAATGCTTTTCCCTTAGGAAAATATATTTACTATTCTGAAGCCAAATAACAAACAACTTGCGAGAAAGTATTCGTATCGTCAATCTGTCATTTGCCATGCCATTTCAAATATTCTTTCATTAAATTCCGAGCGCAAACGCGAAATGACGGGCAAATGACAATTGACTTCTTTATATTTCTTACTCGCTATCTGAATGAAAATCTTATCCTAAAAGCCCAACAGTACTTTTTTCTTCACTTAAGGTAGCTTAAATTTATTTTAAATCGAATTATAATCTAACTTTTATTTAAAAATACTATTTAATATTATAGCTATCGAATATTATCGCACGTAAAATATAATAAACGTATAGGATATTAATGATTAATTAACAAAATAAATGGGTCCTCGGTTACGAATTATCGCCTACATAATGGTACGTTTCATGTTTCGAGAAGATTATTTCTGAATATTGACCCATATTATGGATTAGGGATGTTATGAAGTTCCATTACCGAATCCAAAACTATCGCATATCAAATATAAATTATCCGTAAGCGAATCCGTTACAAAAGTTTCGAATAATTTCAAAGTCTGCTGATATGATAGCATTATTATTGCTATTGCTTAGTGAAATGATAATGAAATTATATTGATTGTATGAAATGATAGTCATAACTAGTCAGTCATTGTGTCATCATCCGTAAACGAAACTATCCGTATCAAATAAAAAATACAAAATAATTTTATATCCGTAAACGTATCTGAAACCGATATGATATTATTCCTATTTCCATATCTGTATCCACATCCGAAATTTCATATCCATAACATTCCTACTATGGAGTAACGTACAAGGGATTAAGGTTGTCTAAGTATTACACATTTGAATGACAAAACGAGATTTATTCATTACATTCTTTCCAATATTTCAGGTGATTTTCGACGGGCTCATTGGCGCATTCCATGACACGACGCGTTTCTGATTTTCTGTGATAATGTTTTTCCTACGTTTGTTCACTGCGGGCATTTAGAGCGTTGGAGGAATATCGAAATCCTGACCGGGTAACGAACAACTGTTCATAATGTGTTGATTTCAGTCTATCAAATTTGCAATGTTAGAAGTATAAAAGATTTAAGGTTCTTAAAGTTCGGGGAATATCGTGCGGTGTCGTTAGCGTAGGTACTCGTACATATGGGCTAAAGCCCATAAAATATATAAAATATTCAGGTCGCAGATTTTTATAGATGTACTTAAGAGTTTGTGCTAAATCACTCCACTCCGTTCCACAGAGACTCGGTTACAATAGTAATAATCGGCTGAGAAGTTTATATAATGCAAGGTATACAGAGATTCTATACAATGCAAAAGAAAAAAGAAAATTTGTACACACACTTGCACAGCGCAAGTTGCCAGGGAAGCCATACATCTTTATCGTCAACATAGTCTTGGATTTTATAATACGCTTTTTTAATTAGGATACCTTTGATGACGTTTTTGAACTTTTTTAGACTGTTGTAGAATCTGACACAATTCCCAAGAAACGATTTATTCGATTTTGTTAATAGAAATCGCTGCTTAGCGATAAAGCCACCAAATTGTACTTTAAATGAAGAGATCTTCTGTTAAAATATAGAATTGAATAAAAAAAGAAACAAATTTATTTAGAGGAGATGTGTAGCATTTTGACGGGGTCGTTGGCGCGTTCGGTATAACGCCTGCCATGAGCATGGGTCGTGGGTTCGAATCCTACCGGGACGATATGTTTATAATTTTATGTTTTCCCAACATTTGGTAACTTCGGGCATTGAACGGGTGGGAGGAATATCGAAATTCCGACCGGGTAACGAACCACCGTTCATAGATGGAAAAACCGTGCAGTTCATATTGCGCGTTTCGGTTTCAGTCTATGGATTTCCGAATGCTTGAAGTAAAAATTAGGTCGACAGCGCATCATTGACTGATATTCTGTGGCTGTGGCTGAGGTATCACCTACCATCAAGTGAACCTCATGCTCGTCTGTCGATATCTGACATAAAAAAAAAACTTTATTATTAGTTATCTGTTTGTTATTATTTTTTCAGTACAATAAAGAATATTGAATTGAAATGAAGGTGTCGAGCGAGTTACATCAAACGAATACGATGTTTAACTGCTATAGTTTCAGCGTAGTAGTGTAGGAGGCCTATTACCAAAATCGAACGTAACGAAAGAACAACTAACTTCGTAACTTATTCAGAAAACATTTTAAATTTTATTTACAACTAGCTGATGCCAGCGACTTCGTTCGCGTGGACTTCATCTTGAGCTGAGCTTTTGAGAAAGGTTTCTTCATATGATATATTCATATCCACTATTCCACGTATACATATTGAATGTGGCGAAATAATAAAACTATTACATATTCATATCAAACTGTTATTGACATCTGATAATTCAAAAAAGTTCGACGCTAGTCAATTTGCATTGCAATTTATTGATATGGTGCCTTTAAAATAATCTTTAAATGATGATAACTTTTCTTTCCGACAACCGATTTCGATGAAACAAAGCCTATATGTTGCCCCGGACTTTGTTTAATATATTTGTGCAAATTGCATAAAAATCGGATCAGTATCTTCGGAGATTAGCCCGTACAAACAGACAAACAGATAGAGAAATAAAAAAATTAAAATTAAAATTAATAAAAATTTAATCTTCTTACATCCCCCTGACTCAGTTTTTAGCATTTTTTTCTATGTACATAAATTTGACCTCTACAGTTTTATTATAATATGTATATAGATATAGATTATACAATGATAGTAATGTCAAAAGAAAGATATAATTGCGATCGTCAGATTTGTAATTGGAAAATATACGATCCATCAGCCGAAACTTCGTATTTTGTTTTGGTAATAGGCCTCCTGGTACTACGTTTAATTGTCGTGTCTATGTGAACTGTAATTAATTTCATTTAGATTTGCAGGCACAAAGCATAATCTATTTAATTAACGTTATATGTAAGAGTAATATTAGCCTGGTAGTTCGTTTGCATTCAGGAGTAGATTTTGCAAAACATGTTTCTAATTATAGTATTTGAAATATTTTTTTGAGTCATAATTCAGAACTGGCAGACACAACCTTCCAGTTTAAATAAAATCCAGTTTAAGTAAAATACTAGACATTCCTGTCTCCCCGCGACCACGGTTGCTGAAAAGCATCCGAAACGTCGGGATAAATAATTTAAACAATATAAATAATAAATCGCGTTTTAATCCGGTATACAGTATTTTATTTAAATGTGTGATACTCGCGTTAATAAAAGACAATTTATTACAACCTTCCAGTCTCTATGTATTGTGAAAATCAAATAATTTAAGGCATGGCGGTCGATACACTGTGCGTAGCGAATTCCGTTCTGCATATAAGGATTTCAAACTATTCAAAGGGTGTTGTGTGAACAAAGTTCTATTCTGGAGGCCAGTTTGCTTACGCTTGCTTAAGCATCACAAATAACTTATTAATAAAATTTATTGAACTTGTCTCAAATTATTAATTGAATGTACTTTAATTAAAGTAGTCGGGAGTGGTCGAGAGAGTCTAGGCGAACGTATCTCGATCAGATCGGGGACGTTCTTCAAAAGGTCAAAGTACTCGAAACCGACGAGTGTGTATGAAAGCATTGGTGAAAGTGGAATAAGCAAAAGTGGTATGTAAAGATCGGAACATATGGAATTCCGTGATCTCTGCCTACCCCAGTGGGAAAGAGGCGTGATGTATATGTATGTATGTATGCAATGTAATTTATCTTTTATAAAAGGAGCGACTAACTAATGAAAAGAAACACATGTAATTTAAAATGTTTGTTTTATTTATCATCTAAGAATACAATAAGTTTACGATCAAATCACATTTATACTTAGATTATTTTACAAAAATCATTATCCACATAATAATAGTTTTTAAAAATAAATATTGCCATCATCGATATCAATTATATAAAGCACTTCCAATAATGCATAAAACATAGTCCAGCATTTTAAATTAACTTATAATACAATACCCTTGAGCAATGTTCATTTTAAAAAGTTTGAAAGACGATGGCAACGAGTACAAACAGTCTACGACAGTTTCAAAACGCAAAGAAATCGGAATCTAATCTTGCCCTATGACAATATTGACGGTTGTCTTTTAATACAACATGAATCGTGATATATCAAGGACTTTATAATCTAATATATAAAATTCTCGTGTCACAGTTTTCGTTGCCATATTCCTCCGAAACGGCTCGACCGATTCTCATGAAATTTAGTGTGCATATTGGGTAGGTATGAGAATCGGACAACATCTATTTTTCATCCCCCAAAATGTTAAGGGTAATCCACCGCAAAAAGTTTTTTTATTTTTTGGACGAATTTTATTGTTTTTATTTTTTTATAATGTGGCATTAAAAAATACATACAACCCCTGCTTTTTTTGTCAAAAAATCTACACCCGTGCGAAGCTGGGGCGGGTCGCTAGTAATATATAAAGTCCTTGTGTTATATTAATTCGGGATAATATGTTAATTACAAATGAATAGCGTGACCCAATTTACCTGACAGTGGCGAAGGGTGAACATATTCAAAAGGTAAGTTAGAACAAACTTTCATACAATGCAAGGACAGGACCGGATTTAGGGGAGGGCATCCGGGGCCTCAGAGGGGCTCCCACAATAGAGAAATCGGAAAAAATCTTCATATTCCGACGAGTTAACCCTAGTAAACAACTTTTACAAACGTACTTTATACAAACATCATTATATTGTTAATATTGAATATAATTTTGGGGCCCCCTGCCTCCACTCCTTTGTTGCCCCAAGGGCTCTACACTAGGAGTTAGGCGTATGTATCGTAACAGATATAAATCACAGGTATTCAAAGATAACAGATCACAGTTATTCCTGCGGTTGTGATACATCTGTTATTGAAAATATCATGCAATACTAAATAACAACTGTTCATCAAATACTAGTAACAGCCAAGCCATTTCAAAACAACTGTGATTGTTACCTGTCTCAGTTTAACATCTGTAATTGTCGCGTGCTAAAACGAGATGCACCTAGTATTTGTCCAAACCATTCACAGGAAGGAAATCACTTTGAAAAGTCTCTCCTAAATTAGGTCATACTATCTGTAATTTCTTTAGTATCTAAATAGCAGACTGGTATTTAATAACATTTATTTACATCTGTTATTTTTAGGAACAGTAACAGGTATAACAGATATCATGTTTGACCTGTTGTCACCCATGTCTACTCCACACCTCTAAATTCGGCCCTGTGTAAGGTAGACCCAAAGTAAAGCGAAAGGTCCATCCACCTTCACTGTTTAAGTTTGTTATTAAATTAATTATTATTGGTTTAATTATATAAAGGGAAGCCGGCATTGGCTTGTTAGGATTCCTCGTCGCTGTTACTTGGTTCAAAGATCTATCATCTACAATATGTTCTACGATTTTTGATAGGTTTCGAAAAAATTATTTAATTTATGTTGTCTTCTTTCATCTGACTTCATTCGGCCAACAGAACAAAGAAAAATTCTTCTGTTCTGTGATTTGGCCCATATAAGTTGGATAATTCTGTATAGGTCATTATAATAGTTACATTGTTAGGTGCATTAGAATATTCCTCATAGTCAAATAATGAGATAGTTTTTACACAAATATTTAAGGACATTATAATTACATTGAGTAATGTGAGAATTCTATGAAATAAAATATGTTGCAAGTAAACATTTGCTGAAGACACACTTTCGTTCATATTTTGATATCGAGATTTTTTTTCTAGAATGGAATGAATAGTGCGGTTACATACAACTATTATTTTAACATAATATAAATAATATAATTTAAATGTTTTGATTGTGTGGTCTGATACAAGCGTAACAAGTAAATTAATAAAATTAAACGAATCACAAATAATATGTAATTTATTTTTTATAAAAATAGCTTTGTATCGACTTACTAATGAAATGATTTTAAAAGAACTCAATTTTGTAGAAATAAAGAAAAATTAAATATATTTATATTGTATAAAATAAATAATTATGTTAACGTATAAATTAACCTAATATCACATAAATTTCCTTAATTCTTCTTAATAATCTCGTATAATTAATATTCTACTGAGTAACACGATAATATATTCTATTAGTTTTATAAGAAAATTGGTTGAGAGAGTCGGTTTCGCGTAGGAAGTGTTTCGTACTGTAGGTACCTATATATTTTTCACGGAAATTTCAACGTTTACTGGAAACTGTGGAAAAATATTGTTCAAGGCAGACTTTCAACATCGGAAATAGTTTATTTACGATTACATCTCAATGTACATCAAATCTCGGAATTTTCAGCAAGTAAATTTGGTGAAAATGAATTGTACCAAACGTACGTCAATTTTCTCGTAACACAAAGTCCCGAGACTATAGTGAGAAAGTATTTTTATCGTTGTATGAGAAATTATTTGAAAATACATCAAAAACATAAATGTGGAAAAACCAGCCAAGTTCAATATAATGGTGTGATAGTCAATTTAACCTACAAAAGAATTGAGATCTAAATGGGTGCCAAGAATCCTGAAATTAATTTAAAAGAACGAACCATTATTTCAATAGATTGAATCTCAACAGTGACTTGGCTAGAGGTATCAAAAGTAATACTTAAACTTGGCTTGAAACTACCGCGATACAAATGACAGATACGAATACTTTCTCGCAAGTCGTTCCCGCTAGGCCCTTTGTAAGTAATAATATTTAGGGAAACCAGATTACATCAAGATCAGGCGAACAATTTCATTGATCTTTATGATATAATGTAATAGACTTAATTAAATAATTGCTTTGAATGTCTGGAAGGAGATGATATATTTTTATGTTTTATATTCGGGTTCAACGTGTTTGTTTGTCTCATGGAATTGGAGGTTTTGCCGCTACCATTGACGTTCCTAAGACGACAAGTGCAGGTCAGCCGACACGACAACGTCCTGTTCGCTCCAAGTTCTGTGGGGAAATAGTGTATTCCTTGAATAATATAATATAGTATAATACATATCAATGGATCGTTCAGTTTGTCATTCTAAATCGAACAGTTGTATGAGAAATTATTTCAAATTTCATACAAATGACAGTTTGACGATACGAATACTTTTCGATAGTTGTTCGTGCTAGCCCCTCTGTATATTTAACTCATTACGACATATAGGCCGTTACCCATCGATATATACATTTTACGCATCCCATTGGGGGGTGAGATCATGATCAGCATGTATGAAAGTAGATGAAGCGAAATTAGTTTAGGTAAAGCAAGGATCGTAGCAGACTAGTATATGGAAATCAGTGATATGTACATGAATTTTATATTAAGAGATTTATAATTATTTTGAACTTTATACATATACCAATAGTTATTTATTATACCCCTTTTTTTTGAAAATATGAAAGATATTAAGATAATGAAAGCAGTAAATGTTCAAATGCTCACCAAAAACTCATAACTCGTACAAAAGTGCTTTATGTCGCACCGAGTAAAACTTTACAATTGATTAAATTTTAATATTTAATAAGTAAAAATGTATACAAACTGAAATTTACTGTTTTTATAGAGTTTTTCAACTTGTAATAAGTTCGAAAAACCCGTTTAACTATGAGCAAATCCGTAACTTTTTAAAAGTACACTCGAAAAGTCCGTGATAAAAGATATAATGGTTCCAATCTTACAGCAATAATACCTGTCACCAGATACAAAGATTTAGATACTCTGAGTGACTTTGGATAACCTTAAAAATGAAAGTTTATGAAATTCTCAAGGGGATTCTTGGGATTCTGGCAATATGTATTTATAGCGAGATAGATAAAATATTTATTCACAAACTCACAACATAACAACAATTAAAACTATATATGTAATGTTAATTCCTTTGTAATGACTAAAGGTAAAAAATATGCTTTTATAATAATCGGAGCCAATGCGGTGAAATAAGAAGTGATCAAAATAGAAAAAATAATATAAAGTAATTGTATTTAAATATTGATATAAAAGATGATTGATATTAATTAAATAGATGATATACCATCTATAATAAGCTGTTTAGTGTATGTAATAATGGCCAAACATTATAGATGAGGTTTTTGAAACATTGGCCAGCCTCTGAAAACCACCATCTCGAAATACCTCCGTTTCCCCCTGACCTCTGGCCAATGGCTATGATCACCCTAGAATTTTCTTAAAAATGATCTAATAAAAAAATGCGTATCCACTTCTGAATATGAATACTGAAAATAGAAACGAAAAAACACCCCTATTCATTTCACTACCCCCCACTTAACACCCCCAAGTTGGCAACACTGACAATAGTAGCAACAATCTATATGCTAATTAAAATTTGTGATAGTCTTACCCGACATAGGAACTGCTTCGCAAATACTGGACCGGTGATATGAGCAACTGGTGGTCTTCTTGTGTCGGCATATCAATCTCTCGAGTGCCTGTCACATATTAATAGCTTAATGTTTATGAATTAAAAACATTTTCGGGTGTACAACAACATATACAAGAAATATTGGTTACCTAAGAAATCATAGTAAGTAAATAATAGAGATACATTGATAAGACATTTATTTGCCACCTTAATAATACATAAAACTTATATTTGGTTCCGATGGGTCGCGGGTTCGAATCCTGCCGGGACATGTTTATATTTTTTTGTCAATGTCAATAGACTAGCATGATGATAGGTGATACCTCAGCCACAGAATATCAGTCAATGATGCGCTGTCGACCTAATTTTTACTTCAAGCATTCAAATTATAATTCTCTGTTAATATGTCTTCCCTACGTCCGGGCACTTCGGGCAATAATTTGGTGGATGGAATATCGAAATTCTGACGGGTAACGAACCATCGATTCAGAAATCCATAGACAATGCGCAATATGCCCTTCATGGCTTTTCTACCTGTGGATTGTGGTTTGTAACCTATTCGGAGATTCAACATTCCTCCCACCCTTTTAATGTCCGAAGTGATCTGATTTATATAAAAACATCTCCACAAAAACTGGTAGACATGTAGTGGAGGATTATAACGTGCACGTCAAATATATCAATTTGAATATCTGAATTATAAGCAACAGTACTACGCACCTAGTCAAGTCAAATTTTGACTTTGTTTTTTATTTCAAATAGGCCTTTGCAGGCTCTTATGAAACGTCTAGTTGCACGGTTCCAAAAAGTGGGTCTCATGGAGAAGAACCGGCAAGAAACCGGGATAAATAATTTAAACAATAAATCGCGTTTTAATCCGGTATACAGTATTTTATTTAAATCCATGGACACTCTTAAGCTTATAAGAAATTTCATTAATTAAATTGCGTAGCCAAAGTTATCCAAGTGCCTAATTAAGCAAATAGCTAACCTTTTAACTGGATAGCTTTATTAAAGAAAAGCAAAACTTGTAATTATATTTTCATACAGTTGAAGCACAACTATGAAGGTCGGTATTTATAATCCTATTTAAGTTTAGGAAATCTCGGGAATTTCAGTAATCCCAGGATACGTAAACTTTCCCACTCTTTAGTTATTTTCTGCTAAGATTTTGCAACTATTCTGGACTGAAATACGTATAGTTTTTGCTACTAGAGGAATTCTATTAAGAAATTACAAACTAGTTTCTAAAAGTGAATTGAGAAAAAATTACGTTATTCGAATTACAACATTCTTCCAGGCATGATGCGATATGTTCTGGATATTTATCCGATAGAGTAATTAATATGTGTCTCGAGCCTCGAGAACCACCTCCGTGGCTCAGTGGTGGGTTCGAATCCCGGGGAAACAACATTTAAAAAAGAGATTGTTTCGGTCAGGCAGGGCACAAGGGATGTAAGAAGAGAAATAGAACAAACCCAGATTTTTTTAAATTTTTTTGTTTCTATGTCTGTTTCAGGTATTACTGTTTGTACGGGATAATCTCCAAAGATACTGAACCGATTTTCATACAATTATCACAAATATTTTAAGCAAAGCCCGGGGCAACATATAGGCTTTGTTTCATCGAAATCGGTTGCCGGAAAGAAAAGTTATCATCATTTAAAGATTATTTATTTTAAAGGCACCATATCAACAAATTGCAATGCAAACTGACTCGCGTCGAACTTTTGCGAATTGTCAGATGTCAATAACAGTTTGATATGTAAATGAAATATTTTGATTATTTCGCCGCTTTTAGTGGATATGAAGAATCCTTGCTCCAAAGCTCAGCTTAAGATGAAGCCCACGCGAACGAAGTCGCTGGCATCAGCTAGTTTTTGAATAAGCACGAACTTAATAACTTTTCTTTGGAGCCAGAGACCGTGTGATTATATTGTTAGACAGAAACGGAAATAAAAATACTACTCTAAGGGCCAGTCTCACCGGTTCTAAATAAAGTTTCAGTTAGTTATTTGCCATTTAACACTATCTCACAGTTAAAGGTTGCTGGTATATTTTTTTTGTTTCACCATCTAACTCATAGATAAATTAACTGGCAAATAAATTTATCCGCCACTTATTATTTGACGGAACGGCAACATCGCATTTTTACGTTTCGATACGACGAGCAAATTATTGCTATCTAAAATCTATTTTGAAAACTTAAATTGTATAGTATTTTTTATTTAAAATGAGATATGTTTACTTTTTTAGTGTTCTCAAATATGATTTTTTATATTATGATGATAATAGACAGTGTATGTAATATAAATAATAAATATTAGTATGATTAGAAGTTTGTGTTCCAAATGTATTTACGTCAAATGGAAACGCAGATGTCATTTGTGACAAGGAATCTGACTTGTTCGGCTTATTGACTATATTGTTATTTTATATTTATTTGAAATGGAAAAACATAAGCGTGAAAGAAGCTTTAATTTTAGTTAAGATTGTAGGATCTAACTACGCATCTCTCAATTAAACAAAGATTGTTGGAATATATTCAGATTTATTTCTGTAAAACTGTTCGTTACTTGTTACCATAGTTACCATTCGAATATTTCATCTTCCATAACGTAAAAAAACGCAACTCATAATGTTGCCAAAAATAATAATCTCTCGATACAATTAAATAATCGTTTAAACATTTTGCTTGTATTAATTAGATAAAATTATTAATAATAATCATTGTAATTTATAATATTTATATAATGTGAAAATGGTCACGTAGTAGCTAGAATTACTGAACAGTATCAACATCTTGGCTAAATAACCTTACAGCTCGGCCATCCTGCTTAAGTGAGTCCCTTCACTTATTCAGTATAAGTTTATACAACAAATAATCAATTCAATTATAACAACAATAAAGAGAGAGAAATATAATGATATAACAAAAACTTCGATAGTGTACAAATAAAAAATTAAAGTGAACATTTTGTTAATTCTTCATCTAATTGATATAATTGATTACTTGGTATTATGTATTACAATCACTTGTCATTTACTTGACCTGATTTAAATATTTATTCCATCTGAATTTCTATCCTATCTCAAATCCTTATCGCAGTTTTATTTTTTATCTCAATCACAATTCTAAATCTTTACCTAAATCACAATTCAAATTCATGTATTCTGTTTCTTGTGCGACCTATCAATCATCGTAGTCATTTGTGCGGTACCGTTATCTTGGTACCATTCACTGTCATACTGACTCTGCACTGACCACTCATGATAGGTTTCGCTCACATCAATGAATCTTACTCACTATCTCGCGCTATCTATCAAATCATCGTAGTCATCTGTGCGGTACCGTTATCTTGGTACCATTCACTGTCATACTGACTCTGCACTGACCACTCACGATAGATTTCGCTCACTTCAGATTCATTGATCTTACTCACTATCTCGCAATCATCTGTGCGACATCGTTATCTTGATGCCATTCACTGTCATACTGACTCTGCACTGATTGCTCATGTATATATCAGGATGCTATCAACATCCTTAATAATGACACACACTCAATATTTAAATACTTTTATCAGAAATATTATTCAACAAAAGAAACCAGACCAGATTAATTAACACTGAAAACTGTACTCTCTCCCTACCTCCATATCTATTCCCTCACTCTGGTCACTATCACTGCTTTTATTGGTCCAATCCATCCAGATCCAAGGATGAATTTTATCTAACGCAACAACGTTTTCATACCTTTTAACTGATAGTTTTTACGCACATCAGCTACAAATTTCGTTTCATCACTTCTAAAATATCTCTTATTCGTTTTATCTCACTATCACCACCCTGTTTCGCTGACAGGGCCACAATTAAGTGCGTCAACGTGAGCTATACGCGAACCCGGCCTGTACTCAATTTCGCAATCGTACTCCTGGAACTGAATTCATCAGCGCGAAATTCTTGGTATGAGGTTTTTTTTTTAGGTAGTACGAAGTGCATTACAGTCGATCACTATCTTAAATCTTAACCCTAAGTAGCTTGTTCATCGGCTGTAGTCTTACGACTGTAATATTCCACCGCCCTAAGTAAGCCATCAACGCCTCGTTGCAAAAGAATTCTGTATGCAATTCGGTTTCTAAATTCGGGTCGTATATATCCAATAAGTCGTTCAACTAATTTTGCTTTCAAAATTCTAAACGATTCTGCCTTCTCGGTTGTCCAGCGCAGTAAAACAGGGCTAGTTAAGACGAGTTCGACTCGCATATTATACCCGCATCGATCATCTCTCTAACCATAGATTGGACCTGCTTACGTTCTGGGTAGGAGAGTCTATATGGGCGATAAACTATTGGTTGTGAGTCATTTAGGTCAATTTCCATCTGAACTATATTAGTCAATCGTAAGTCTATTAAATTATCAGAGAAACACGTTTCATATCTTTTGAGTAACTCTTTTAGTCTATTAACTTCATCTTCGTTTAGTTGTTTGCCGTAAATTAAGAACTGTATTAGTTTCAACACTTTCTAAGTCCAATAAATTTATATTTAAGTGATTACTGACAAAAAAAGCTCGTGTAACGAGGTAACCTTTGTTTAAAAGAATCGAAATCTCACTAAAGTTCTGAATCAGTATCCTACCTTCTCCGTTGAGTTTCAAATACATTAAATATTTATTTATTATATTATCATTAAAATTATTTGATTCAATACGCATCACGTATTAATTATCTTTAGGTGTTTCATTCTTACTAGTCGAGTCAGAAGATAATCTGGGACAGTTAATAGACAAGTGACCTAATCTGGTACAAATGTTACATTTCAATATCCTTTTTGTGCATTTTGAACTGAAGTGCCCCGGCTCATTACAATTAAAGCATACAGGTGACGTATTATTGTGTGATTTTGGAATCTTAGTTTCACTGCTATTTACTGTCTGCCTAAAACTACTATTGAGTAAGAAAGGGGCGGTGTGGCTACGTATATCATGATTCATTTTCGACCTATCTGGATCACGAGGTTGTTGCTTGATTGACTGAAAATATTTTAGAACTTGCTCCGGTTCCTGACATTTTGTTGCCTTTGCACCTAATCTTAATGATCTGTCTTCAATACCATATAATAAGCAATCTACCGCACGTTTTCCACTTATTTCACATCGATTTAATATATTTAACTTTTCATAATAATAGTGTTCTAATGAGTCGTTAGATCTGACACGTTTCGACAACATCTCGGTAAGTAATTCGGCATAGTCTTCACTACTCGGAAACGATTGCTCTAACTTAAACTTCCACTCAGACCATGAATACGACATAGATGGCAGGGCCTGATACCATGTTTTTGCAATCCCTGACAGTTTCGGTAAAGCGTAATGTATGATCTGGTCATCGCCCCAACCGTAAAGTTTCGCACACTCATCAACTTTATTGATCCACATAAGTATAGTCTGGCTTTTAACCATAGGGTCGAAATCAGGAATCACATTACCTAACATCGGAAATTTGTTGCCCTGAGGACGATTATTGGTCAAGGCTTCCACTAACGTGGTGAAAAACGCTTGTGTGTCACTATTAAGGATATTAGAAGTACTCACATGCTCAGGCAGTGGAGGTGTCTCTCGCTCGACGCTGGACTCTGAGCGTCTGCTGTGAACTCGCCTGCTGCGCCTCCCGTCCAGGCCCCGGCTGGAACGGTGTCTGCGGCGGTGCTCGTAGCTGCTGCTTCGACTCCTGCCATGGCTGCGACTCCGATGCCGGCGACGGCGTTTAGCAGGCTGCTCACGGGAATCGCGGCTTACACTGCGAAGAGATTCCAACGACTCGTCATCCGATAGCTGCCTTCGTTGCTTCCGGTCATTCTTACTGTTTAATCTTGAATTTCTGCTCCGATCACGTCGTCCTTTGCGCTCCGTACATTTGCGATTATCTCTGATTTTTTTCATTACTTATGGCATTGATTTTCGTGCTTCGGCCGTAACACGTAGTTATTTTAGTATAAATTCTTCAAAATCGTGGGCGTAATTAATCGATCCCACTTCTGAGATGTAGGATCTAACTACGCATCTCTCAATTAAACAAAGATTGTTGGAATATATTCAGATTTATTTCTGTAAAACTGTTCGTTACTTGTTACCATAGTTACCATTCGAATATTTCATCTTCCATAACGTAAAAAAACGCAACTCATAATGTTGCCAAAAATAATAATCTCTCGATACAATTAAATAATCGTTTAAACATTTTGCTTGTATTAATTAGATAAAATTATTAATAATAATCATTGTAATTTATAATATTTATATAATGTGAAAATGGTCACGTAGTAGCTAGAATTACTGAACAGTATCAACATCTTGGCTAAATAACCTTACAAGATGAAACGGATCTAGTAACGCTTGCAGACGCAAAAAAACGTGATGCGACTGTGACTTGGTAAAGTAAAGAAAAAGCCTGGAAGGATCTTGGGACGGTATTTAAAACATCATCTGGGTCAATATATCGCAATTACCTCAAGTTAAAATATGAGGGTGTTAAAAGAGATAACAAGGATATTATACACGAATTAGAAAAACCATATCTTCTCAAAATAGAGTTATTAAATAAGAATTTGGGACAAAAGTGAAAAAAATAATCATAAGTTCGGGAGTCAAACTTACAGTGTTTTATTTTTTGTGCAAATTTTAGTTAAATACTAATCATAAACTCATACAGTCATAAACTTTTTTATCAGGATTCTGTAAGTAGTGCACAGTAGTACAATATAGTATTGATTTTTCACTTGGAAAATAAATGACATATTGTAATAAGAACTTTCTTTATTTTAACAGATAGATAGATAGATAATAAAGATAATTGAAATGTCATATATCTAATACTTTATTTACCAATCAGTTGTAATCTTTATATCACTTTCTATTAATTGTAGAATATTATAAACAGTCATTTTGGTAAGGAATTGAATTCTAAAATCTTTATCGGCGAGTGATTCTAAATAATTTGGTCTACGGCAAATAAAAATTCAAATAAATCTATCTCGTGACTACAGTCTACACTAGTAGAATTTATTATACTGAAAAATATCCCAAAATTATTTCTATTCCCGCCATTTATACGTTATCTTCCAGTTAAAAACTTTAACATCCACTTGAATCGGCTGTTAAGTTACCAGCAACTTTATCTGCCAGATATTTCTATTCAAGACTTGTGAAACCGAAATTTGTAGTTTATCTTGCAGATAAGTTCCGAATAGGCTATTCGGGACTTTATCAGCAAGCGGTGAGACCGGCCCTAAGATTTCTTATTAAATCTATGAGAAATGATATGAGAGTAAATATGAGATGTTTCGACTACATAACAATATAGATTCATTTCAGTATTCATTATCGATGTTAATTGAACAATTAATTATTTCTTGAATCATTTTCCATTCAAATTGAATACCATATCTGTTGTACAATCATTGTTTCCTGTAGAATTTCCAATTGCGGTCCAATTTGAATTCTGGTTACTAATAAAGTTTTTTTATTAGGCTAATAAAAATCGATTTTTGGATCATGGCGGTTCACAAACTGGATTTCTGAGACCCATAGTCACTCATACTCCTCCTCCAGACACTTCTGCTAGTCAGAGGGCTGTAAGAGCGATCTACCTACTAACACCTCGGGACCTCAATGTCAAATGAGTGAGGTCTGCGGGACTTCTAAACTGTACTGTCCGTTTTCATTTCTCTATTTATAACGAAAAAACTTTACACATTATACATTTGTAAGTATATAGAAATATAAAATAAGTTTGAATTGATTTACTGCGAATTGAGAAAATATATGAAAATGGACAGTAGGTATAGTTTTAGACACGTAACGATAATTTACGTGGGAGCCATCGATTTGCAAAACCAATACTTTTAAATAAAATACTGTATACCGGATTAAAACGCGATTTATTATTTATATTGTTTTAATCCGATATACAGTATTTTATTTAAATGTGTGATACTCGCGTTAATAAAAGACAATATTAAAACCAATGCTGTTTGCCTCTCAATATACGAAAATTGTTTATAAGAATGCCTGGTATCGCATTTGTACACTATTCAACGAAAACTGTAGCAGATTTGAGCAGAGCAGTATTGGGGTTATGTCTCGCAGTAAATGGCTACAGTAGTCCAAAACAAACAAGCTATACACTAAACTACCTGTTGGAATCCTCGGCGGTATCTAGAGTTCATGTAGCAGTAGATGATGGGGTTGTAGCAACAGTGCGACATCGCCAGCCAGTGGCTCGCGAACCATACATACGGCATTCCCGGCCAAGCGGTCCATCCCTGATCGTTCTCATGGGCACTCCATAGCATCTAGACCAAGCAGGTAATAAAGTTACTATTATATTTACGTCTAACAACCTTTTGTTACTCCTGAAGGAAGTGCAGTGTTTTCAAAGCGTTGCATTGGGTATAATACTTCAATATTATTAATTGTGAATATTGAACAATTTCTTATCGAAATATGTTAAAATCCCGTGATGATAATATCTTAGAGTAATATCTGTTTTCATAAAAAAAAAATTATAACTTGTAAATAAAACAGTGTAGAAATAAATAATATTTTCTTATAATACGAGCCAAAAAATAATTAACTAAAAAATGTGATAAATATCAATTGTTTCCTAAACGCCAAATATAAGGTCAAAAACAAAATGACAGACAACTTTAGCATTTCAGCGCCATTCAGAAACCGGATTAATATTATGAATCTAATGGACAGACATTGTGATAAATAGGGGTCGCGACGTGCTGACGAAAAATATTCCAATTTGTTCCTTAGATCCAGCGTCCTAAATTTGTGATAAGTTAATTTTATTCGTCCGAAAATTAGGTTGGCGCTGTTCTTTTCTTTTATCAACTTATCATTATAAATATCAGAGTGGAAAATTTAATCTATGATAACCTTAGTCTTTTATGTCGATCGCCAGGGGTCTACAAAGTTATTCAGTGACTAGTAACAAAACAATAGCCTATGTTACTCGCTGATAATGTAGCTTTCTATTGGTGAAGGCTGTCTGGCTAGCAGACAGTCGCGAGTGACCCAACCCCACACTCTCCTGGCAAATTTAAAAGAGCCCCGCCGGTGAGGGAGGGCGAGAAGAGCAATGCTCTAAAAGATCGTCTCGCCCTCGGTTTTGTGAAACTTCCCCCTCTATAAAAAAAAGCTTTCTATTGGTGAAAGAATTTTTAAAATCGTTCCATATGTTTTGAGTTAAATCGTAACAAACAAATAAACAATTATTTCCTCTTTATAATATTAGTATAGATCTGCAATAATCAGTAGTGAATTTACTTATTGTTTTAGAGTACTGGAAAATTTTGCCATTCAAAATTATGCCATATCTATTTTAATATCAACAATATCAGAGAAAAACAATACGCCATCGAACTTTTGGGAAATAATTTCACCCCTTAAACCTTCATTGCTTATTTACTGCGAGGATAATACTTTGAACTACAAAATTTTTGGTTCACAGGGCAAAATCGTCTACAAGAGAATAGTTTAGGGGCCTGCGGTTTAAATGAAATAATTTGGTTGCTGTAGCCTGTAGCAAGGTAAAAATCAATAGAATTTAAGATTTGAAACTCGAGTTAATAAAAAACAACATTATTTTAAATTGTGTTATTTTTACTTATTTTAATATATAGTGCGCAGGATTCGTACCAAAAATACGTTGAGCGGTAACCAGCATATTGTGAACACGGTTACAACAGCCACCATCATTTTGATCATCTGTCGACAAATCAGAGTATTTAATATAAGTATATATAAGATTATTTGCATGTAAACTTATATAATATAAGTATAATTAATCAAAAAATGCGTAATGAATTTCTGCAAGATCATCTAAGTACACGAATTGCATTATAAGTACCATAATAATTACCTTACCCAGAGAATATTTTAATAAATTTTGACAAATATAGAAGAGAAACCATGTCAAGTTAAACATAAGTTTTCAACACACAAAATCTAATGGTACCTAATGGATTTTCCATAAAATCATTTTTTCTTATTCTTTATCTTACATGATACGTATATCTTGTCGACTGTAGGTATATATATTTTGCCCAAATAAAGTAACATCTGACCTTTCTTTTCGATTGTTGTATACGAGAGTCCCTGTTCATCTCAGCCTCGCCAGGTGGTCGAACCCCCCACACCACGTAAGCGATCCTGGAATAAGTGCACACCAACGCAACGAGAGGTAGCACGAACTGCAGCGTCAGCAAGGCACAGGTGTATCGCTCACTCTGTTTTGGGTCTAACCATATTTCGGAGCACACATCACTGCAAATATATTAAGAAATGTTTTATTCATCAAATGTATAATAGTTATACTAGATATACTTGTACATTGAACATAAAGTTAATTATTATTATTTATTTTTGTACAATATGATTCATCACATATTGCCTCTGTAAGGCGTATAGATATCGCAAAAGGTTGTTAATAATTTACACCTGTTGTCCAGGCCTCCTATTTTTTAGTTACTATTTTCTATTTTTAACTGCTGTAATTTGGCCATTTCAGTAATTTAGTTCACCGACTAACGTCATTGCCATATTACACCAACACTGTTTGTCACTGCTTACACTTCGTTCCGTTTGCATAATTGATTTTATACCAGGTAATAAGGTTTAGTTAGTCCTTCTGAGTCTTCTCACTAGTATAGTTTTAAATTGTCTGAGATAAATTGTAATACTACAGATACGTTAATACAATTGGACTACGTTTAGCAAAAAAGAGCCAACCCCCAGTGAGTTATTTGGGAGTTGGATCCTTTTTACACGCTTTATTTGGTAAATATTTCCAATTTACAGTTTACTTTACGAGCTTTGTAACTGAGAAGTATAAGACAATATTATCTATATTATAATGAATATATCTATGAGCTTAGTAAAAAAGCTAAAGGAATAATTAACATTTTAAATTATTCGACGCGCAGTTTCAGGGACCAATTAAAATAACTCATGTTTTCATAAAATCCTTCTACCAACATTGTAATGTAGAAAAAAATTACTTTTAGCCGTAGAATTTACAATTCATTATTATTAAAGTGAAATGTTGTCCAAAGAATCATTTAGTTCTGTTTATTTTTAATCGTTCAACATCTCAAGTTGATCAACGCAGGTTATGAAAACCTCAGCGAGCAACAGTCAATCACAAAAACTTTTATTTTAGCTTACATCTTTTAAAACTAACCTTTAAAACGACAACAACGACTAAAAGTTAGAAAATTTAGTTACTTCTTCTACTACTTTACTTTAATACTAGTTCATTAGTAGCAAATATAAATTTGATATTTTTAATTATTAATAAGGTTAATATAATATAATAATAAATGCTTTTACGTGTATTATTATCTGGCTGGCTATAATTATATAGACTGGGCTATGCCTCTTTTACGCAGCTGTAAATTATTGCTTTATCTATCTAATATATCAAATTCTCGTGTCACAATGTTCGTTCCCATACTCCTCCGAAACGGCTCGACCAATTCTTATGATTTTTTAATGCATATTCAGTAAGTCTGAGAATCGGCTACTATCTATCTTTCAAACCCCTAAGTGATAAGGGGTGTCCACCCCAAAAAAAAATTGATATTTGTTTTTGTTATTATGTGACATTAAAAATACATACAACCCTATATTTTCACTCGTCTATTACCAACCCCTGCTTTTTTGTCAAAAAATCTAGACCTGTGCGAAGCAGGGGCGGTTCGCAGTTCGCAGTAATAATATAATGTCATCAAAAATATAAATTGTAAAAAAAAACAAGTCTTGCAACTCAGTTTTTCTATCGTAAAAAGTTGTGAGATCCATATAATACCAAGTCGGTCAATTTATTCAGTCTCTACTTAATTATCTACTAGCTAACCCAACAACATCTTATAGTGACAATATCAATATTAAGAATCTTTTATGTTTAAAATAAATATATTGACTCGGTCATCGCATGAAAACACAATGTATCTCACAAGTAATACATATTATAATAAATTAGATTGTTTAGTTAGCTATTTTAATGATTGCATTACAAAAAGGTTTTATATGAATCGTCTTCATAAAATAAACATTCCATAGAATGACGAAGTGTATATTATTTCAATTATTCTAAAGTTAAGTAAAACTAACATTTGTTTTTGTATAACTTTTATATGAAGCAAACAAAATCTCGCTACGAATACCATTATCTTTCTTTTGAATATTTGTTAAATTTATTTTAGAGCAGCTCCAACAGTATTTTATTAAAATGTTACGCGATAAGACAACCTTTTATCCTTAATAGGTGATCATTAAATTTAATTGTATGATTTTCTTTCTTTGTTCGAAATAAAATATTAATAAAAAACTTCTTAAACAGATAGGGATTGTTTTGAGATATTATACTTTGCGATCTCATGGGTCGCGAATCGGGCCGGGACTGACTTGTATTTTTTATAAATATCTGTCTGATCATTTTTAATATTTAAGGGTAGTAGGAATAACGAAATTCCTTACATGGTTCGGATATGAAAAAGCCGCAGGGTGAAGATTGCGCATTTTGATTTCAGCCTAATGTAATTAACAAAGTAAAAAATAAGTTAACAGCGCATCATTCACTGATGGCACGGTTGAGCTGATCTAAGAAAAATGTTAAAGTACACTGTCTTAGCAAGAAAAATATAATATAATAATTTGGTTTGTTTAGTATAGAAATAAACGGTTTATTAGCCTTGTGGTTGACTAGATTGCATGTGCTGCTAGTTAGTGCTTAGGGACTTGGTAAGTGCTTAGTTATCAAAAAGAAAATCTTATGATATCTAGTAGCGATTCTAGTATCTAGTAGCGACTAGCGATCTGCAACGGCTTCGCACGGGTGCAATGTAGATGTAGTAAAAAATAAAAAAGTAAAATGTATAATAATAACCAATGTTACTCGCTAATAATGTAGGTTTCTATCGGTGATAGAATTTTTAAAATCGGTCGAGTAGTTTTTGAGTTATATCGAAACAAACTATTAAACACATCTTTCCTCTTTATAATATTACTATAGATTACAGTAGACTTACAGGTCGCATACTTCATGCCATATTGATGGTCTTTGCAGCCGCGAGACCACTAGAATAGGAGTCGCTGTAACGACGGCTCCAGTCCAGACTCCAGCGATCACTAGCTTTGCTGCTGTCTTCCCCAACCTTGGCTTCAACGGCTGGGTTATAACAATATATCTATCAACTGATATAGCTAACAAAGTATACGCACTCACAAGAACAGACACTGCTTGAGAAAAATTCACAATTTTACACATAGTACCACCAAACGGCCAATACCGTAACACGAGCATTGAAACAAATGAAAACGGAACGCAGAATATAGTCATCATTATATCACCGATAGCTAAGTTTGCTATAAAAAAGTTCGTCACAGTTTTCATTCGCGGTGAACTTTGTACCACGAAACATACGAGGCCATTCCCAAAAAGTGCAATTACAAAGATGACGCTATACATAAAGTAAACACAGAAATGGAATTTGAAAGACGTGAAAAATACTTCAGGTTCATTTGTGGAAGTACAAGAGAATGGCAGGAATCTTGAGAAGTTTCCGAAGGTGTCGTTTAATGTAAAATTGCCATTATGCAGACAAATCTCCGTGTAGCAGGATTTTGAAGAGCCGAGCGTAGTATTTTCAATTCGGACGTCAGAGAAGGACATAGTTTCGAACTTTGCGACTTAGCTTTTCTTGATCCATTTATTAATCTGCAAAGAAACAAATGTTCCATATATTAATTCACAATTTTTGTTAACGAAAATTTAAATGTTTTTATTATATAAGGCTCAATAACTAATTTATGTTTAATTAAAATAACTTTTAGCAGATAAAAGCATGATTCAATTATAATATTAATCATCCAGACGTTTCGAATGCTTAACTACAAGGACAGACTGAAAGGAGACAGTTTTATGAATTGAATATAATATTTTGTTGTCGTAATTGGTAATTGATGTAATTCTCTAAATTATTCGAGCACTGCTTTGGAAAAATATATCAGCATACATAAGCTGTCTTGTTTTTTCAGATATATTAATTGTTGAGTGAAAAAGTTTAGTGCTGTGCAAGGAACACAATAAGAAAAGTGTTTAAGGACACTATCTTAGATAAGATAAGAAGATATAATCTAGTTAGTTTAGGATAGAAGTAAACTGTTATACTAGACTTAAGTGTTATACTAGATTACATGTGGTTTTAGTGCTGTTATTCAAAAAACGTATCGTTTGTAATTTTTGTCGGCGATAATGTTATATTATAACGAGAATCATCTTAAAGATGTTTACGTCCATTTATTTCTACACAATCAAATAGTAACATGGGACTCACCTAACCTGACAAAAACCCCTAAAAATCATATACCTACCAAATATTTAATCGACTAAATTTTAAAATGACAACAAAGAATGACAGTTGTAAAAATATTTTAATTAACAATTCTAAATCTAAAAAAAACTGTGAATGAAATTTCATAAAAAGAAACCACTTCATATTCAATTTTAAAAAGTGGCCAATTCCGGTAGGTAAAGATTTTTTTATATTTAACTAGCGAGCCGCCCCAAGCGTACATACGGCGAGAAACGACGGATATGTTTATATTATGTCTGTAGTAGGTAGTGGTGTAGATAGATAGTGTTTTTTTACTAGTTCGTAATTAAAAAAGTGATGTAGTGTATTTTAAAGTGTAAAGGAGTGTAATTTAATGTTACAATTAGTGAAATCTTTCTCAAGCAACGAAGGCATTACGTAATGTTGATATTGACAATTACGGCTTAATTTTAGGACAAATAAATATAAATATTTAATGAAATGTCTGATAAAATAATCTCTTCTAAGCCTCTTCCAAGACTGTTTGTAAGTCATTAGAAGGATTTATTTTGTCCTCGCAAGCGCCGCTCCTAATGAGATATTTAAATAAAAGGACTGCGAATTTGTATAACTGAATACAAAATGTATGTAATACGGTTGTTTATTTAAATCATTGGGATGGCGCGTTTTGTAAAACACCTACATTCCGATGGATCGCGGGTTCGAATCTCGCCGGGAGCATATTATATATGTAAAACTGAAGGTAATTGAAGCTCAAAATTACTTACGTACTTGGAATTACGTGTGGAATTTGTGGGTAGAATAAGAATGAGTAAACAAACAATTTTATCTCAGTTACAGAGGTTTTTGCATATAAAATTTACTCGCTGTCTCAGTTATAGAGGTAACTATGATGATAAATCGAAAGAACAAATCCCAGATATAGAGGCTTACCTCGTCCCACTAACAGAGGTAATTCAGTGCCAAAGTGTTGGGACCTCAGCATGAGTTCCAGTTATGGAGGTTTCTCACTTATCCAGGTCCCACTTAACCAAGTTTCACTGTACTAGCAAAGCGCCCGGCTTCACACGGGTGCAATGTAGATGTAGCTATAATGCTATAATGTAGCTTTCTATTGGTGAAAGAATTTCGAAATCGGTCCAGTGGTTTTTGAGTTTATTCATAACATACAAAAATTCAAAAATCAAAAATACAAACTTTATAATATTAGTATAGATCGAGAAAATATCTTAGTTTGTCACTCGTCCGCGAGATATCTCTTGATAGTCATGCTAGGCGGGCTGGTCAATTCGGGTACATATTAAACGGGTGGGAGGTATATCGAAATTCCGGGTAACGAACCACCGTTCATATATGGAAAAACCGTGAAGTGTGCATTCCAAGTTTCGGTATCAGTCTATGGATTTCCGAATGCTTGAAGTACGACAAAAGAAGGTCGACAGTGCATCATTGGCAGGCATCACCTACCATCAAGTGAAGCTTATGCTCGTCCGCCGATATCTAACATAAAAAATCCTTATATAAAATAATGTTTTCTGAATATAATATTGTCTTTTATTAACGCGAGTATCACACATTTAAATAAAATACTGTATACCGGATTAAAACGCGATTTATTATTTATATTGTTTAAATTATTTATCCCGACGTTTCGGATGCTTTTCAGCAACCGTGGTCGCGGGAGACTGAAAGATGACAGTTGTCTTATATTTGAAATGTCACAAATGAATTAAATATGGCAACTTTGTGACATTTCAAATATAAGACAACTATCATCTTTCAGTCTCCCGCGACCACGGTTGCTGAAAAGCATCCGAAACGTCGGGATAAATAATTTAAACAATATAAATAATAAATCGCGTTTTAATCCGGTATACAGTATTTTATTTAAATTTTCTGAATGTATTTTAGAAAACGAGGGGTTGAACAAAGGTTGATAGGTACCTACTAGAGATATTGATTGATTCAACTATTTCATTCGCAAAATATTTCTATATTTATATGTATAGAAATTAGTTCTCTAGCCCTTTATATAAATTTATTGATAATAATTTGGGACGTTAAAAACGAGGAAATATTTTATGTCGGTGACCATTGCGAGGAATCTTTTGATATTGCAAACTATAAACAAGAAGCCTCGCGGCGTTAACCCATGTCTTAGCTGAGAAACAATGTTTCGGTTACAGTTTCTGAAACAACACGGATATAGTTACAGGAACATTGTTTCAGAGATTTTAGAATAGAATAGAATAGAATACGTTTATTCACCAGAAAGTACATAGTAAAGTATAAAATAAAAACATTAAATATAAATACACTTCTGATGAAAAGGCCACTGGACTCAGCATGGTGTGGTGAGGTTTTGGATTGGTGGATTTTGACGGCCACATCAGTAGTTTTTAAGGTTCCGTTCCCGAAGGGTAAAACGGGACTATTACTAAAATTCCGCTGTCCGTCTATCTATCTGTCTGTCTGTCCGTCTGTCACCAGGCTGTATCTCATGAACCGTGATAGTTCACAGATAATGTATTTCTGTTGCCGCTATAACATCATATAAATATTTAAGGGAGCTCCCATACAATAAACGAGGATTTTTTACCCTTTCTTAAATGTTTTTTTTTCTGTTTTATTGTAAGAACTTTGTTCAATTTTGAACATGTCAGTCCAATAGAACCTTATATTCAATATAATTTTTAAATAAATTAGTAAATTTTTAGTACCAATGGATTTAAAAACATATTTAAATCCATTGGTACTATTGGTAAAATTTACTACGTTGCAAAACTGATTTTTGAACTAAATTCGGGAACTTAAAATTTCACAAAAGTAACAGTTGGTAAATTTCGACATATTAGAAGTAGCTCTACATAAAAAAACTATGTAAACAATCCATGTTACTTGCTGATAATCTAGCTTTCTATTTGTGAAATAATTTTTAAAATCGGTCCAGTATTTTTTGAATTTATTTTATTGAATTAGACAAACAAAAATACAAATCTTTCCTCTATTATTGTAGTATACAAAGATATAGATAGATAAACTGCTACCGCTACCGCTGTTTATAAAATAATAAAAAAACTTTTTCGTATTCATCTTTTTTTTATGTGAGATATCGACAGACGAGCATGAGGTTCACGTGATACCCCAGCCACAGAACATCAGTCAATGATGCGCTGTCGACGTAATTTTTACTTCGAGCAAAACTTTTGTGAAACTACGCGCCAGCAGGGAGCACAGAAACCGATTCAAATATTTCAGATTTATTTCACAAACACGTAGAGTTGTTTACAAATAATAATGTCTCTCTCAGTGAATACACAGGCTTTGCATTAATATTTCTAAGGCTCACTCGAGCTGGAGATCGATTAGTGTGCGACTTCTTCCAAATGTCACATTCAAGACTATTTATTCTCTTCTTTGTAACAACAATAAACCTCCCGGTCCTTGTAATTGCATTTGCTTTTTCTGTCTTATAAATAATTGCGCGGTGAAAAGGACGTAAATGAACGTAAGACGATATGTCGTTTTGTTGTTTATCAAGGAAAATTGTCACAGGTATTTTGATATTTTGCGGTAGCAAGTAGGAAACAGTATTAAGAAAAAATAATGGGTATTGTTTATATGTTCTTAGAAATGTATAACAATACATAATAATCATCTTTATGACTGTTATTTTACCTCATTTTGTTAGGCGGACTCCTGATATAGTTAAAATTGTGTTTCAGGAGACTATGTCTTCCCAATTAACAAGTAATTAAAAAATTCGTGTAACAAATAATACACAATTATAACTTAGGCCTATCCAAGTCCATGAAACCCTCCACTAAAGATTTTCCCAATAAAAAAAATACTCGGTTAATAAAAAGTTTTCGGATTTACTCCTTTTCTCCATTTCTCAAGCGTTAACATCTTGTAAATAGATATAATCTGCCGCATTGTATTAAGCCTGATTGAGATCCTTTTGTTTATTAAAAGGCTTTAGATTAATTCTGATCGAGAAATCGCACGAATGTTGAAGCTTAATAGGCGACATTTCTCTTAATAATCCTAGTATAATTATTTTTAAGTACTATTTTTATGGAAGTAATTTCCTTAAAATAAACACATAGCATTCGTTAAACGGTTTTTTCGAGCCAATGTGACTTGAGTTAACGAGCCTAATAAAGCCTTTAAAGTCGGTAACGCATCCTCAATATCTCAGGTGTTGTGCATGTCCATGGGCAGTGATAATCTCTTATCATCAGGTGTCGCCTGTCCATTTAAAGAGCAATTTTTAAAAAAAATCTGCGTTTCAGCCACATAATGGATATAATAACCTAATTCTCGAGTGACACATGAATACAACGAACGAATAATAACGAACCCAAGTACCATTGAAATATACGTGCGCTTATTTTAATGTTTTGTATTATTTTGTTTTCCCGAACCTTACATTCGTAAAGTAAATGATCCAAGGGATATTTACGATCGCTAAATCTAGCAGTACGTATTACGAGCGTAATAAACGCCGCTTATACTCAGACGGACATTTTTTACACACGATAAAGTCCGTCTTGGATAAGTTTTAAACGTTTCATGGCGTCAGTATCATCAATATAAATGACGAAACAGACTGATTTGTGAGTGGACAGCCATACACTTTTATTATATACCTATACGTTTTTTTTTTAAATATAGGATGCAGTTTTGACGGAATTCACAAAAAACTATTTTAGTTTAATTTAAAACTAAGGTAAGGTAAAATTATAACAAGGTACAGCCTGCAGGTAAAATTATTATATAATACTAGTTAATCCATGCCCACTTCACTGGTAAAAGTGATAATTCGGGGTTATAGTTATTTTTTGATGCAAATTAAAAAAAATGTCAATAAAAATATTCTGCATAGGAACATCCTAATCACCTACCGGTATGAAGTATACTTTAAGACCTATTCTCATGCCTACCAAATATACATAAAATAATTCATAAAAATCGGTCGAGCCGTTTCGGAGGAGTGCGACCACAAACAACGTGACATGGGATTTCAATTTAAGGCAAGTATAATTTGTGTTTTTTTAAGACCAAAAATCACCTACGTCTTTGTCTTAAAATGTGTGTCGATAATTTAACTGTTTTATTTAAAAAAATCTTTGAATAATACATATTATAGGGGGTCGAAAATGACCCGAACTACTTCGAGAAAAGGATAGTACGGCCGTTCCGCTTGTTGCTCGACTTGGCGGGGCACTGCCGTGCCCCCAGATAATATGATAATTATCTAAACCCAGAAATCCTTTCTAGATTTTTGTCACCATATTTATTTCACGCTACACCTTATCTCATGTGTTTATATGTTACCTTTCAGAGTGACATCACATCTCACGCTCTAACCCTTCGCTTTCATATCAACAGCTCTAAGTCTAATTTCATGGTTCTTATACAATTCCCAATATTCCTACAGGACAACCATAAATTAGTACTGGCATTAGAATTCCTTCATACTCGGTCTCTTCTTGAGTACGATATGGCTCTTCCTAAAGGCGTACAAATTATATATAGAACTAGCGATCGACCCCGGCTTCGCACGGGTGCAAAGTAGATGTACTTTACGCGCCTATGTTACTCGCTGATAATGTAGCTTTCTATTGGAATTTTGAATTTGAATTTTTAAAGTCGTACGAGTAGTTTTTGAGTTAAATCGTAAAAAATAAAAAATAAAATCCTGTTTATAATATATTATAGGTATATGTAAATGATATTATGTGAAGATAACGCGAACGCACACAGAATCTCCTAAAGCCCCATCGCGAGAGTACCTTTTCGTTTATGTTAATAGAAAATCCAATGTCGTATTTTGCATCATGACCTTGTTACGATATGTGAGAGTATTTTGTAGTATACCTTGCATATAGGTATTACAGTTTTTAGTATCGGTGATGTGATATGCTACGGTCTTTGACATGTGTATTGTTGATCGAAGGCTCCGGTGTATCAAAATTCTATAATATTATACTTGTTATATCGTAGACGGGCGTTGGCGCGTTCCGAAGAACACCTGCCGTGCGCATCGATAGGTCGTGAGTTCGAATCCCACCGGGACGACATGTTTATAATTTTCTGTAAGCATGTTATCTCTACGTCTGGTAACTTTGGGCATCGAACGGGTGAGAGGAGAATAACCAAATTTCGACTGGGTAACGAACCACCGTTTATAGATCGAAAAACTGTGAAGTGTATATTGCGCGTTTTGGTTTCGCTCTATGGATTTCCGAATGCTCGAAGTAAAAAGTAGGTCGACAACGCATCATTGACTGATGTTCTTTGCCCGAGATTTCACCTACCATCAAGTGAACCTCATGCTCGTCTGTCGATATCTGACAAAAAAAAATACAAGTGGTCATTGAACGAACGGCTATTATTAACATATTTTGGTCGGAAACAAATTAAAAGCTGTAGCAAATCGGACAGCTGTAACCTTTCAGTCTGCCCGTGACCACGTTTGCTCCAGCAATCGAAACGTCGTGTTTAATAATAAATCACGCTTAAATCCAGGAAAAGTTCAAAGGAATTCCAGGACTCGCGTTTCTCAAAGACAATTTAATTATCAGAATCCTAGAGTTAGTGGCCCAACGTAACGAACCACATAAGAATTAATTAATTTTTCCCGCCCCTGCTACGCTATTACTACGAGCTACATCAAACTCCACTGTACGAGACTGGCATATATATATACATTTTGTGGCTGTGTTTATTCGAGAGGCTTTAGGGGCTTTATATTATTTTTAAGTACATAAATTCAGTGTATTAGACAGAATACATAAGACAGAAAAAAAAACATTTTTTTATATTAGATATCGACAGACGAGCATGAGGTTTACTTGATGGAAGGTGATACCTGAGCCACAGAACATAATAATTAATGATGCGCTGTTGACCTACTTTTTACTTCGAGCATCGTTACCCGATCGGAATTTGGATATTTCTCCCGCCCGATCAATGCCCGAAGTTACCAGACGTGGGGACAACATGCTTAAAGAAAATTATAAACATGTCGTTCCGGTGGGATTCGAACCCATGACTGATAGATGCGTACGGCAGGTGTTCTACCGAACGCGCCTAGGAGCGTTTTGTTTTTTTTTTATGTCAAGGCAATTAGATGTACCACTACGCCAATTATTAAGCTGCGTAGCATTCTAAACGTAAAACGTAGTTTGGAATGTGGAAAGAAAAGGAAGTTGAGTTGTACGTATACAATTTCAGGGCAGTGTGGAACAGACAGTCTCAGGATAAATATACGGTATTGCAGTGTACCCCAGCACTATAAATATAGTACTTGAGGAAAAACCAATAACTCAAGAGACGCAATTTATAAAGTTACCCAAATCAGATGACAAAACTGAATTTGAAAAGGGTTTTATAATTCCTGCATATTACGTTTATATGATAAATATTTGGCTTTTAAAAATTGTAAGCGTATCTCTAAAATACTTTCACACTTTTTACAAAAAACATTGCATCCAGTGTAAAACACATTACATTCCCATTAAAGTACATGTAAAAATGGGCAAAGTTCCTTTTATTATGAAATTAGAGTTACGCTCGTAGCAACGAGCTACGTAATGTCTACGCCGTTCGCTTTAACAATTATTTAGTACGATACTGTGCATTCTGACCCTTAGCGAGGAACACGCATAAAACATCCATACTTGACCGTACTAAGTTATAAAAGCAGGTATGGGAACTTTTAGAGAATATAGACGGAATATAAGCAAGAAAAAATTACTTAATTTGTTGGTAAAGTGCGTAGCGGCTTTTATTATAGATGGGAGCCTGGTACTAGAATGATTCACATTCTAATCTATATATATAAAAGAGATTTCCACCTACATATATTCCGACTTGAAATATGGTAGGAATCGTCGCTGCGCCTGACAAGTTCCATATGTGATTTTTGTATAGTTTTGGGAGACTACGAAAAACGTATTATTAATTCAAATACGGAGCTTTTCTTACCGGTCAAAACATATATGGAATTAGTTAAACTCATATCCAGTTCGAATATCACAAAAATTATTTTAGTAACACATAGAGAATAAAACAAAGAGTATTTTTTGTGCGAAAACCAAAAATCAAAAAAAATCACATATGGAATTTGGCAGGCGCAACGACGGAATATTCCTTTCGCCGGGTAGAGGTCAGCTAAGATCGGATTTTACGAAATTCAACCCACAAGGGGGGTTGCGGGGGCAATTGCTAGTGTTGTAATAAAGAAATAAACATAATATGTAATAGTGAACAAATATACATTGAAAATAATACAAATTAAATTATGAATTAGATGGATAAGACTTGTTATTTATTACTTTAATGACAACAAACAATTTTGATTAACAATTAAATTTTGAAGTCAAGCATATAATGTAATAAGAATAAATATGATAGCAAATAGGACTCCTCATCACTTCTAACGACTAATGTCGCTACATTGATTTTTAAATAGACCTGTGGCTGTGATAATGTACAGAATTACGGAAATCGTAATAATAATAATGCAAAAATAAAAATAAAAAGAAATACTCATACAATAACATAAAATATATAAAAAAATCTATGTGTAATGCGCTTTGACATAAGAAAAGTTGTAGGCTCTCTAGGTAAGTAATAATATATAACTTATTTTGGTGCTTGAGTCAAAATAATTTCAAGTTTATTATCATCAGAAAATAATGAAATTGACAAACATAACTTTCAATTTTAGAATCATCTCACAAATACATCAGTGGCGAGGAGTCCCTTCGGCTTCCCTATATATAGCCCAATAACTAATCTACAGACGAACTAATCTAAAAAAAGTGAAGCTGATGAGGAATCCTATTTACCATTATTTTTATTCTTATTATATTATATTCTTGCCTTCAACATTTTATTGGTTAACAAAATTGTTTGTTGTCATTAAGGTGACAAGTCTTATCAATTTATCTAATTCAATATTTTTTACTTTATTTTGTATTATATTCAACATAGACATGTCAATTTCACGTCATGTCACCTTTCGCTTTTCTTCCTCTCACTATAAAAAATCTCAAAGTTTTTGTATAGGCTTTCGCGATTACGCGTGTAAGCACATAACTGAAGCATTACTTTAAAATTATGATCCTCAAACATCCGCTTATTGAATATAAACCTAACGTAGATGAATATTCCATACAGGATACGTACTATCAAAAATATAAGAGGCACATACTATTCAAACCAATATTGTTGAGAGAAAATATAAGCGCGCGAGACTCTGTGTTGGAAATTGTTTAGACGTCTCTGGCTCATATTACCTCTTAATACTTTAACAAAGAAAAATTCTTAACAATACATTGTTCGACTAAATACGAGAATAATTAGTGTAAGACGATACATTGCATTAAGCTCCATAAGCTAGACAGGTCAACTTCCATTGTTGTAGATTCTATAATAAATCTCTGAGTAATAACTATAGCTTAGTATTGTATTCTACACATGTTTTCTTGATAAACTGTCTAACTGCTTGAATTATTGCGCAACCTAAACCATTCTGGTTAGAAACTCAATATTTCATAGGAAGTACTATACTATCGGAATTCACTAAGGAAGAATTTTTACAAATTACAATGGCGCGAACAAAAAATAAGTTAAATTTTGAACATAAAAAATATTAGAATACCTCTCTTAAGATTTCCTAATATACCGTAATTCAGGTAAAATAATATTGTTTTTTTTTAAATGAATAATTTGTACTCGTTAATTGTCAAACTAACCAAATAATTATTTTTTTCTATTACACAAATATTAATGATGAAAGCGGAGAACAGCTAACAGCTTTCAATTATGTTTTCTATTCAAAGTGGTGACTCTGGTGTTTCAGACATTAGGATATCAATGAATATTCATAGGTCGAATCTGCTCAGACGTCCAATATTATTATTTATTTTATTTATCTATTTAAGAGCTTAATAACTAAGTACACAAAAAGTGACTCCTATGCTAGGCTGAGCTAAAACCCTCCTATATATACAGGTGCCATTTAAATTACAAAAAAGAAATAATTTATCTTAACCAAGTTTGTATGCCAATTCTAATATATAAATAACTAGCAACGCGCACCGGCTTCACACGGGTGCCATGTAGATGTACTATACACCAAAAGCCTATGTTACTCGCTGATAATGTGGCTTGGTGAAAGAATTTTTAAAATCTCTCGAGCAGTTTTTGAGTTAAATCGTAACATACAAAAATTCAAAAACACAAATCTTTCCTCTTTATAATATTAGTATAGAAGTATAGATATATAAATAATAAAAATACATAAATATTATTTATAATCCATTACCAATACACAGATTTTTCTATGCAAACTAAGCTAGCTTTTTTATCTAAGAATTAAATCCAGCTAGCTCATGGCTTATCTCGTCAGTGTATATTAAATTAAATGAATGACTCGCACATATGAAGAAACTACTTAAACTCTATAAATGTATTTAATGATATGATGTTATTTATTATTATAAAAGGTTTATATAAAAAAAGAAAAAAATTAATACATAATATATAATCTGTTTTAATTTTTTTCTTTTTAATTCAGTAAAACAATAATAAAATTTACTCTACCATAAAGAATTTTGTAGTAGTCAAATATATAACATACTAGCAACGGGCTTCACACGGGTGCAATGTAGATACAAAAGTATGTTACTCGCTGATAATGTAGCTTTCTATTAGTGAAAGAATTTTTAAAATCGGTCAGCAGTTTTTGAGTTTATTCATAACATACAAAAATACTAATTTCTCTCTTTATAATATTAGTATAGATATTAGTATAGCCATAAAATACTACTACGGTCTGAGAACAAAGAGTATCGACAGATTATAATGTTTTCTTTAAGTGAACTGTCAATTATATTCAACTACTTTAGAAAGAAAAATCTAATGGTAATGATAGATAATAAATACATAGGTTTTTTTTATAGTGTAGGGGGCAAACGGGCAGGCGGCTCACGTGATGGTAAGTGATCACCGTCGCCCATAGACATCCGCAACACCAGAGGGCTTGCAGGTGCGTTGCCGGCCTTTAAAAGCCACGCTAAGCTAGCATACTAAATTAATGCTATACGTCTATGTATCTACAAATGTCGCATAATAATTACACTAATACGATATAAGACGAGTGGGTGGTTGTATTGTATTGTGGGTTGTATCAAAGACTTATAATTTCCTACTAAAATCCATGACTCATGCAAAACATATTTTTGTTTATAAGTAGAAAGTATTTTAAAAGTATGACGTACTTACCGTAAATTATAAACAAAAATTATCTCACAAGTTTTAAAAAACGCACATAACTTACAAAGTAAAGTTTTGTAATCTTTCAATTTTATAGATTCGTAATTTTCATATAATTTAATAGAAAGTTTGTAATAATTTTCGAAGTTTCCCGTTGGAAATGGGACGCGCGTACCCGACAATACAAGGACGCACACAGTGTCAAAATTACTTGAACGGTACAACGTTCAGGGCGCATGCTCATTTTAATATGAATGATGAAGTTTGCTTCGTCTTAGAAAAGTGTAATTAGTGCTCATCCTAGTAAGTCGCAAATATAATGGAAAGTGAATTAGCGTATCATTCTTGGGCATTTCCATAAGTCTATGTGACTATCTTCTACTATATAAATATAAGTCGGGTTTTCCTTCCTGACGCTATAACTCCAGAACGCACGAACCGATTTCCACGGTTTTGCATTCGTTGGAAAGGTCTCGGGCTCCATGAGGCTTATAGAAAAATTCAGGAAAAATTTCAACAGAAAAGCGGGAAAATCTTTTTTCTTTAAGAATAATTATATAATTTCGAAGCCAAAATTGTGGCAGAACAACGACTGCGGGGTCCACTAGTTATATATAGATAATCGAACGCAACTAATGTGACATTAATTTTAATTAATTTTTGACGGGCTCGTTGGCGCGTTCGGTAGAACACCTGCCGTGCGCATCGATGGGTCGTGGGTCCGAATTCCACCGGGACATGTTTATAATTTTCTGTAAGCATGTTTTCCCAGATCATTAGGCAACCTTTTTACTATTTTTGTCATAGCCTATATAATTATAATTTATTGTTTTTATTATAACAATGATGTAGAGAAGTATATGTAGATTTTTACTAATGTAATATTAATTTAAAATATTAACACTAATGCTATTTAAGATTGAAGGCATCATTTTACGTGTATGCATCATTTCACTCAAGGGTTACCTTAGTGAATCGAGTTCGGACTAGAGATGGGTCGTTGATGGTTTTTGTGTTACCGTAATGAAACTGTTAATTAGAAACTGATAACCTGTTAAAAAAGCAGCTAATTTTATTAACTGGTTTGCAGTAATGTCAACAGAGAATTAGAGTAACAGTTAATAAATTCAACTGGTTTTGCGTTAAATAAACAAGCTGCTTCGGATGATGTTAGCGACTATGCGTCGAATTTTCGTTGAGTTAATCCGCGCGTTCCGTTCGAAAATCGTTGAAAGAAACAGCTAATATATTAAACGGGCTTAAACGAAAAGCAGCTAATTCGTTAACATCAGAAAAGCAGTTTAAAAAGCTTTATTATGCCCATTCCTAGTTCGGACCTCATACAGACATTGATTAATATCTTACTTGATGGGATTTCTAACGTCGACTTACTACAGCAAAATCCACTCTACTTACGTTATAAATGGACAATATTTTTTGATTCGGTTGAAATTTATGATTGCGTTCATTCGCAAGCGTTTGTTTACATTATAATTTTGACAGATTCTTTGGCACGTTTGGTAGAAACACATTGGTAGAGCGCATCGATGGGTCGTGAGATCGAAACCCACCGGGACGACATTATTATAATTTTTTGTAAGCAAGCATCCCCATGTCTGGAGTAATGAGTCTCTGTTCTTAGGTCGACAGCGCATCATTGACTGATGTTCTGAGGCTGAGGTATTACCTACCATCAAGTGCTCGTCTGTCGAAATCTGACATAAAAATACATTAAAAAAATTAAGTTAAAAAGACAGTGGTTCCTGCAATATGTGCTCTGTTATTATTTAAAAAGTTGAAATGTTACTGAAAATGTAATTTCGAACGAAAATCAAAGTTAGACCAAAGTTTGGCGTCCCACAGGTAACACTCATATTATTTTTTCCTCTTATAAATATATTTTCTTATCAGGCACAGTCTAGATTCACGACATATAAAGAAAACATCAAATCGTATGACATATTTTTTTGTTATTCTGGGGCGGAAATGAGGCCTTATCGATAACCTTCCTTTATATAATCATATGTCATGATTTTAACGGGATAAAAAAATAAAAAACACTCTTAAAAATATATAATATTATTAACTCAGAGCTTTTTAGGTAAAGACATAGTCACTGTTTTCACCTCCAGATATTCTTCCAAGCAGTGCGATCCTCTGCAAAGAAATATTGTATTTAAATAAATTAAAAAGGAAATTTCCCATGTACTACCATTTTCTTCGTGTAACTATACCATTTTGTTTAATGATAAATGCCTCCAGTGATATTCAGAGCGTGCTGTTGAATACCAGAGGGTAAGAATTTCGAAGAAAAAAAATGAAAAAAAAAAATAGTTTCTTTCAGACAGGGTATAGAAACTGATCACCATCTTGCCTATAAAGATCAGTGAAACAGACACAGAAATGTGTCTGCCCCATGCCCCACTATATATAGGTATACGAATTTGTTTGTCTGGATATTAAATCATCTTGAAAAATGAAAAATTATTTATTATTAACCAATAAGTTTTTACAAAAAGGTTGACCGTTGTTGGGACATCCTTTTAAGTAAATTTATACCTGTGCCAGGATGTCCCGCTCTTCCATACAAAATTTATATTTATTATAACTAAAAAAAAAAATAATTATAGAAGTTTAAAGAAAAACTTAAAAATTAAACAAATAACAAAGTGTGTTGGTTTATGTAATATGTGTGTGTGTGTGTGTTAGTCTATATGTGGATTTGTGCGCGTGTGTGCATGTGTGTATTTGTGTATGTGTATATGTGTGTGTGGTTGTGTGCAATATTGGAATGGTATTTATGTGATACGGTCGAATAAAGCCTCTGTCTCGTTGTAAGGTAATGTAAAAAGCCAATCAGTTAGGAGAGTTTTTAGTTCGTGTGTATTTAGTGTATATATTTTTATTAAATTATTCACCTTATTGTATATGTAAGCTGATTGCCTATTAAACTGATGACTAGCAAATTTAGTTCTTTCAACATTTGTTTCTACCCTAATTTTTACTCTTCTTTTCGTCTTAGCGTTTATATCTATAGTTACTGTTTTATGTCTTTTTAATATTAGTTGTAATATATATAGCTTTCTCACACTCAACAGGCTGTTTATAGAGTATAGCTCTTCTGTAGGAAATCGAAAAGGTTTACAGTGCATAACTTTTGGCAAGGCGCGTTGACTACGTTCTAACTCAAGGAATTTCATTTTTGATGCACCTCCCCACACTGGAATACAGTAAGATAAAATTGATTCAGCAAGAGCTGTATAAACTTGATTTAGAACTTTATTCGTTGCAACATATCTTAAGGTTTTAAAAATCCAAATAAGTTTCCGAATTCTGATAGATAGTAGTTCTAGGTGGGAGTGCCAGGATAATCTTTGATCAATAATGATGCCCAAATATTTAGTTGAACCTATTTTATTAATGGTAGGACACGTGCAATTTATACTCTGGTCTTTACAGTGGTGTATTTTTAGATTTGATGTTTTAGGTTATCTTAAATCTTCAATCATATCTTATTCTTATTTAATAAAGAATGGATGGATAAATAATGTTAGTCACGTAGGCCTACGAGATATCGTCATTCTAATGTATGATTTCCGTTTTAGATAAAGAATATTATATGAAGTAAATAACAAAATTCTTCGACGCTATTTTGTGCGCTACGAATAGACAGTATATCTATTATTCAGTTAAAACGGATATACGATTTATGATTCAATTATAATTTTATTAGGTTCGTATTCTTCATTTTCATTTATCTGTTGAAAGGGCTTAATATGGACTTCGTTATTTTATCATTATTGTTAGATTCAATAAATCATTTTACGAATTGTAATTATTTAATAATTAAATTAGCTATATTTTATTGAAAACTTATGAAAATTCAGAAATGTTTTATAAGCTTTTTTAGAAAAATGTTAGGGTGACTCTTTAAAAATATTTATTTTTGAACAACAAATTGTAACATACACTAGAAAATTACATTATAATATATTATGATGTAAATAAATAAGCATAATTTATTTGACTTAAATCACATTATATACTACTTACATATACTATATAGGTATTTGAAATGATATTTTCTGTCTGTGTGTCCGTCGGAAATTTTGTATGAAGATATAGCAAAACAGTAAATTCAACAATTAGTACTTACTTTAAAATATCATATTGGTTTATGTCAACAGCGCCTTAATTTTAAATGATATATTAGATGTTTGTAAGTACCCACTCTTAGCCGGAACCAGAAAGGGGTCTTGACTTAAAATCATGTTATTTTAACTTAAAAAATGCGTATTATGATTTACGTCATGTCTTAATAAATAAAATAACTATATAAAGTACATACCCTTCACGACCAATGCCCGACTCTTTAAATCCACCGAAGGGGGCTTGGGGTCCCGAAAGAAGATAAGTGTTAACCCTACCGAAATAATAATAAATAATTTATCTATACTAATATTATATTGTCTTTTATTAACGCGAGTATCACATATTTAAATAAAATACTGTATACCGGATTAAAACGCGATTTATTATTTATATTGTTTAAATTATTTATCCCGACGTTTCGGATGCTTTACAGCAACCGTGGTCGCGGGGAGACAGAAATATCAGACAACTGTCATCTTTCTGTCTCCCCGCGACCACGGTTGCTCTAAAGCATCCGAAACGTCAGAATAAATAATTTAAACAATATAAATAATAAATCGCGTTTTAATCCGGTATACAGTATTTTATTTAAATATACTAATATTATAAAGAGGAAAGATTTGTTTGTTTGTTTGTTACGATTTAACTGAAAAACTACTCGACCGATTGTAAAAATTCTTTCACCAATAGAAAGCTGCATTATCAGAGAGTAACATAGGCACTTTTTGTATAGTACATCTACATTGCACCCGTGTGAAGCCGGGGCGTGTTACTCGTAAAATATATAGGTAATTGAAAGTGACAAAACTTCAGGCTTCTTCTTCGGCTTCAGGTCTGGTATCTAACAACTTCCAAAATTGAAATGGATGGCAGCCATTTCGAAATACCGGATAATATTTCAGTTTTTATCGATAAAATTGTTCGAAATCAAATATACATAATATTATATTATTATTATAACTACGTCACATTAATATTTTATGATTAAAACGCGCATTGACGAACTCGTTGGCGAGTTTGGTAGAACACCTGCTGTGGGCCGATGGGTCGTGGATTCGAAGCCCATCGGGCTAATGTTTATAATTTACTGTAAGCATACGTCTGATTCATAAATGGAAAAACCGTGAAGTGCATGCTGCGCATTTCGGTTTCAGTCTATAGATTTCCGAATGCTCGAAGTAAAAAGTATTTCGACAGCGCATTATTGACTGATGTTCTGTGGCTGAGGTATCACCTACCATCAAGTGATACTCATGCTCGTCTGTCGATATCTCACATAAAAAAGGTATTTAACAGCATGTAAAAGTTGTATTTCTGTTCATTTTAGTATTGATGTTATTATTCCCTACCTATTTTTATAATCTGCTTCTGCTTAATATCAGGGTTACCTGAAAGAAATCGCCACCAGGCGATAGTGACCTTATTGACCTTATTTTTAAAATAGTGACCTTATTGACCTTATTTTTAAAATAGTAACCTTATTGACCTTATTTTTAAAATAGTGACCTTAATGACCTTATTTTTAAAATAATGAATTTATTTTTGTGCAATAAAGCATTTCATTAATTACATTAACAAATTCATGCGTACCAAACGGTTCCGGCCTCCACGTGCTTGCTAAACTGAAGAGCGGTAGTCACGTTGCTGGTGAAGATACCAGCAGCCAGACCGTAGTTGGTGGCATTGGCGCGGTCAATCACCTCTTCCAGAGTCTCGAACTTAAGGATACTCTGCACTGGTCCAAAGATCTAAAGAAATAATAGTAATTCGACTTTCTTTACAATCTCATAAAAATATAAAGCTTTTTAGACAAGTATTATCAGATATGGTTATATTTATGTATTATAGATAACAAATAACAATTTTGATGCAAATACATAGAGAGCATGATACATACATAAGCCGAAACAGTTTTTATAATTAATTAAATATAAATTACTAGTAAAATCTGCTCCAAAAAAAGCGTTATAAACATTACTTATTTACTACTGTTGGTCGAACTTTACATTTTTAAAAAACTAAAATATAAATCAATTACTAAATGATTTATATTTTAAAAGAAAACAAAAGTTATTTTTTCGCTTTCCACCATTTTAACTATGTTTTAACTATTAAGTTTATTATTAAATCTTATATGACTATACCTCTTCCTTAGCAATCGTCATTTCATCTTTCACATCCGCGAAGACAGTGGGTTCTATGTAGAACCCAGTGTATCCGATACGCTTGCCCCCTGCTAGTAGCTTAGCTCCCTCTGCTTTGCCTCTCTCTATGTAGCCTAACACTTTCTTCATCATCTCTTCATCTACCTGAAAAAATAATTATTTTGATATTTTGTCATGGATATTTTTTTTATGTCTGATATCGACAGACATGAGGTTCACTTGATGATAGATGATACCTCAGCCACAGAACATCAGTCGATGATGCGCTGTCGACCTACTGTTGACTTCGAGCATTCGAAAATCCATAGACTGAAGCCGAAACGAGCAATGTGCACTTCATGGTTTTTCCATCTATGATATTAGGAAATCGTACAGTATTTTATTGCTTCCTGTACCTGTAGAAATAGGAGGTAAATAAGAAGAGGTTTGCAGCCAGTAACCAAAATATACACTAAGTGGGCTTAAATTTTAAAAAAATTCAATATTCAATTCTTAGAAACATCGTGATCTAACTCTATGTAACAGTTAAAGATGAATCGTGGTATATCTATGTCCAAAGATAGTTTGGACAAATTGTTCTACGGTCTTGATCCATATCAATTTTATTGTTTCTCAAAGGCATTTGACAAGCTCATTTGTGCCTTATTACCTATCCTTCCTAGAAAGGTTCAGTGGCGATAATTTATTAAAGAATCGCGAATCTCAGGCATGTTTATCGAATATATATATTGTATATTTTCCTAGCAATGCGCGCTTCACACGGGTGCAATGTAGATATAGATGACAAAAAATAGCTTATGTTACTCGTTGATAATGTAGTTTTCTATTGGTGAAAGAATTTTTAAAATCGGTCCAGTCGTTTTTGAGTTTATTCATAACATACAAAAATCCAAAAATACAATTCTTTCCTCTTTATTATTATTAGTATATTAGTATAGATTAAAAGCACTTGAGTCGCCTCTTTACGTAATTGCTAATATTGCAAATCCCTGTAACGAAAAAAGAATGAAGACTACTGACATGACCATTGACCAACGTAATACAGTAATACCCCGAATTTTCGCAATAGGTAGGACTTAGCGATAACCGCGTAACTCGAATTCGCATAAGTCGGGGTTTTATTTCGCATGTAAATATAAACAAAAGAAGAATCGACGAGATTTGTAACTCCGGGTTCGCGTAAGTCGAGGTCTTACTGTATACTAAGGTGGGTGGACCAAGGCCACTCAAACAAATAACTTTATTATTCCTTTATTTACTGGAAACAAACGAATTATTAAGTAACACTTCGTTTATTTGTGAAACTAATCTTTATTTACTGGATAAATGAAACAAACGAATTATTAAGTAACACTTCGTATATAATATTGTCTTTTATTAACACGAGTATCACACATCTTCGTTTATCTGTGTAACTAATAAAACTTTTTTTTTGTTATACAGTATTTTAAATTCTTAGATTGGAAATAAATTAATCGAGCTGACGGTCTACCTAAATTAAATTGTTAAATTATTTAAAAGTGTTCGGGGATTTAAATAAAATATATATTTATCTTCTTTCTTCTTTTATTTCTTACTTTTGAATTACATGAATCTACATCTTTACAAACACAAAACGTCATTTTTAAATTCCATCTTATACTCATTACTTGTCCATTCCATTACACTCTCAGAAAAAACCATAAACTACAATCAATTTCTACATAGACTAAATTATATAAATATATAACAGATAATATTGTAAAGATTGCATACACCAACAGATAGCATTAAATATAAACCTCTGTGCTTTCAAATTTGCTATTTAAATTCAATTTTATAATTGTCTACTATATCGATAAATAAATTTAAAAAAACATCCACGTCTTTTCATTAATTGATCTTACAAAGAACATGGCCTTCCTTGGTCAACCCATTAGAGAGAAATATGTTATAACATTATATCGACTTGTCCGTAGAACAAAGTCACATCTGCATGACGCTCTTCTTTAAACTTGACCTTATTCTTAGGGGAAATTAACATCATTAACCATTATTCGACTGTTATCTTTGAAAAAACGATGCGTTTTTAAAATTTTGGATTTTATTAGTAAATTATATAGGTCAGTTTAGCCTTTCAAATACGAAAAAGCTACTTGGTATCATAATCATATCCGACTTTGTTCTATGGATACGTCGATATGTTCGCACCTGTGGGCCGTGTTGCGTGTCCATCTCGGCAGGGTTTCCGACTTTAAGAGATTTCGCGACCTCCGCCGCGGCTTGCACGAACGCATCGTAGATCCCAGACTGCACGTAGAGGCGGGATGCCGCGATGCAAACTTGACCCTGATTCACGAATACTCCAAATGCAGCGAATTTAATCGCGGTAGCCACTGTTGATTTAGAAAAGCGTTGCTATATAAAAAATACGGTTAAAACAATTACGTATCTAGTGTATTTTTTATAAATTGTGAAATAATTCAGTCAAAATTCATATATACAAATAATAATAATAATTATATATTCTCTGTATATTCTGCTATGTTCAACAATTGCACTAAATATGATGTATATTTTCAAAATGGTCACTTGATGGTAGGTGATACCGATAGCCACAGGACATCAGTCAATGATGTCCCTGTCGAACTACTTTTTACTTCAAGCATTCGGAAATCCATAGAATGAAACCGAAGCGCGCACTTCACGGATTTTCCATGACAAATGAACGGTGATTCGTAACCAGGTAATTGCGATATTCATATCATGGAAGCCATATTTACAGAAAATAATAGACATGTCATAGCGGCGGGATTCGAACTCCCAACCTATCGCAATGCAACTTAGGGTGAAAAACAGTCCACTCGAATAGCTAAGAGTGAAATTTCTTTTTTCTAACGATTGTTGCTGTAAATTATAATAGTATAAATGTAAAAATAATATATATTTTGCGATATTTGTAACAAGATCTAAAGACGTCACTTGTTGTTTGTTTTTTGAGACACATTTGCTCTATTGCCCGTATTGCTCCAATATAAGGAAATCTAATAAATATTTGCGAAAGAGTTCTCAATATTCAACTAGACCCTCATTATCTTTGACATTATTCAACCTTTTGATCCTAAGGGAAAATATCAAGAATGAATACCTCTATTAAGGATTTGAAAGGTTTCTGAGAACATCAGGTTCACCTGTTCAGGTCTTGAAAATAATGTATTAGTTATCAACAGATGCGCGAGGCTTATTTGATGATTGATAATACCCTATAGGAGACCAATCTATACTTCTATATTAATAATAATATTATAAAGAGGAAAGATTAGTATTTTTGTAATTTTGAATTTTTGTATTTTAGTATATGTATTATGAATAAACTCAAACTACTGGACCGATTTTGAAAATTCTTTCACCAATAGAAATCTACATTATCAGCGAGTAGCATAGGCTATGTTTTGTGTATAGTACATCTACATTACACCCGTGTGAAGCCGGGGCGCATTGCTAGTGAACAATAATGCGCTGTCGACATCTTTTTTTGCTTTGAGTCGATTTTGGTTTTATGCAGTGGCGGATTTACCAGCAGGCCTAGGGCGGCAGATTTTAGGGGCGGAAAATTTAGGGACAAATTTTCTTTTTACGTGTCTCATGGATCAAAAATAATTCTGTAGAACATTTTTATGATGACATTCAACGAAATATCAAACTTGTATATCCTATAGCAAAACACCCAGTTCTCCGCCCCAAACCAGTAATCGGACTCTTTATATTATATTAATTTAAGAATAGACAATTGTAGAGGGGGGTGGGGGGGAGTTAATAGCCTACACTTTAGAAATGTGTAAAACCGCCACTGGTTTTAAAACTCGATTAAAAAATACTAATTTTGCACTTCATGAAAAATATTTTCCAATCAAGACAATTTAGATATTTATTCCATCTGCTAAATGATTGAATAACTCAGACGTCTTTAATATACATAGAATATAACGTCCTAATTGGAATTAATTAATTAATTGAAATAAACTCTCAAGACTTGGAAAATAACATTCGTAACTTTTTACCCTATCTATCCTTTGAGATTTGAATTTTTGTTTGTTTTTAACGAATAAACTCAAAAACTACTAGACCGATCTTATTTTTTTTTGTGTAGGTATAGCCGTGTGAAGCCGGGGCTTGCTAGTATCATATATAAATAGCAGGCAAATTGGCATTATTATCCGCAACAGCAGAGGATTCAAGGATGCGTTGCCGACCTTTAAAGTAGGAATAGGCTGCCGGCGTATCGATTCGGAAAACTGCTGATTTCAGCAACTACTCTGCCCTTAAGTGTCATGAAAATCAGGTTAAATATTATTCCTGGTTTTCGTGTTAAGGGCTCTCTATAATTTCGAATTGAGGTTCAATTTATCGCTTCATCATTAGCATACTTATTCATTCAATAAAATATGGATGAAGCTATCATAAATCAATTGAAAGTTGAGTACCAATCGCAAAAAATCTAATTGATTTTATATCTAGCATTATGTTGCAATGCCACGTTAAGTAAACAAGGATTTAGTAAGGAAAATTTGATTTCGGATATTTCTTCCGGAGAGTTTATGTATATAGAACATTCTACATTGCTTATTCCTCAGTGGCGGGTCCACCATACAGGCCCAAATGCCAGTTTTGCCTTATTAATACAACCATAAAAAGAAAAATAATATTGTCCTTAACGTAATTATATATTAAGACATATTATATTACTTATTTGATTAAATAATTATATAAGTTACTAGCGACCCGCCCCGGCTTCGCACGGTTCAAGATTTTTTGACAAAAAAAGCAGGGGTTGTATGTATTTTTTAATGCCACATAATAAAAAAATAAAAACAAAAAAAAATTTTTAATGGTGAACAACCCTTATCACTTAGGGGTATGAAAAATAGATAGTAGCCGATTCTCAGACCTACTGAATACGCATATAAAATTTGGTAAGAATCGGTCGAGCCGTTTCGGAGGAGTATGGCAACGAAAACTGTGACACGAGAATTTTAGATATAATCATGTAATACGTTAAATTCGGCAAGCCGGGCTTTAGGCTTGTATTGTGGGCACGCCACTGATACTTAGTACTTTTAAAGCCAATTTCTTAAAACAGTTTATTTAATTGATTCTATCAAAAGGAGCCGGAAATCATCTATTTGGATGGGTCCGATGTAGGGAACACAATCCTGAGCATGTTTTTCAATCCCGGGATTACGGGATTTTTGATGCGTAAATCCGGGATTCCGGGATCCCGGCCGTTTTCTGGTCTCGTAAATCGAATTGCCACAAACAGGTTTGTTTTGCATTCCGTAGTCGGTTGAACCTTGCCTGGATTATATTAATAGCATTTATTACATAACGACAAAAACAAACCTTAGATACGCCGTACAATACATACGTATTCATAGGACCCAACGTATTTAATGCTAAAATTAAAACTATGTGTATTTGTGTTTGCTCGAGGGATCTTTAATTTAATATCTGTCGATAAAAAAACTACTTGTTTAGTTGTTTTTATGATTACTTATCAAAACCTTATAATTTTTATCTAATTCGAGATACTGTATTTTATATTATTAAGTAATGCGAAATTCAGATGTTTTTCCAACGTGAAAACAAAATTAATCGTAGTTCGTAATACCGCATTCATAGCCGTCGAAATCTAATTTAGTTTTGCTTAAAACTGTTTTGTCTCTGTTCATTACTTAATTTTAAAATGAGACAGATGTAATGAATCCAATGTGAGAATAAAAACAAAATAAACTGAATATTGTCTTTTATTAACGCGAGTACAAGGACTTTATATATATAAAGTTCTTGCGCGAGTATCACACATCTATCAAAATAAACTGAATTCCACGGACTACCATGGTCTTGTTTCTATGTCCGCTTCTCTGATCTTTGTTTTACAGCCAAGTATGTTATATGACTTCTGTATCTTGCCTCAGCGAAACAATTGTTTTTATTGTTTCACCGGGATATGAACCTGGCTTTTCCGGTGCTAAAACCATCGCATATACCACAACATAACAACCAAATTAAAAAGAAAATATACATGAAACTCTGTTAAGGCCCATTTACGTGATGCAATTTTCTTGTACATGCCAGAGCAATATTTAAATGGAATAATTTAAACGCAATAATTGACATCCAAGATTTGTAAGCAACTGTTTACACGCGGATATTTACACCGAGACAAGTATTGAAACAAAACTTGTATGACAGATCAAGAATGTTACGTGTTATTTAGATCATGCAAGTCATTTATTTCTTCAATATAAATGTACCTATGCAATAGGCAAGTAATTTGCCTTTATGCTCCGAAGATGAAAGAACTTATCTGTTTAAATAAAATACTGTATACCGGATATTTAAATGTGTGATACTCGCCTTAATAAAATACAATATTATAGAACTTATCTGAATTAAATATTACATTATATATTATATAATAAATATTTTGTAAAAAATAGATAAAATCATCGATATACGTACGTTTATTATCTGATATTTGCTATCTTAATATAGGCTGTTATTAGATCACTATCCCACCTGATAGTGTGGTGATACGGCCAATGTGTTTATTCACTCTTTACCTTGAAGAGGTATCAATCTAATGATAACTCAGCCACAGAACGTCAGTCAATGATGCGCTGTCGACCTACTTTTTAATTCGAGCATTCGGAAGTTCATAAACTGAAATGCGCAATATGTACTTCACGGTTTTTCCATCTATAATGTCGTTCTTTACCCGATCAGAATTTCGATATTCCACCCACCCGTTCAATGCCCGAAGTTATCAGACGTGGGGAAAACATGCTTACAGAAAATTGTAATCATGTCCCGCTGGGATTTGAATCCACGACCCATCGATGCGCACGACAGGTGTTCTACCGAACGCGCCAACGAGACCGTCAAAATGTAATGCATTAGTCTGTATAGAGAACGTCAGACAGAGCCTTCGTGCTTGGCGCGTCAAGCACGAAGGCATTACAACTGTTCAAGTCCTGTCAGCGTCGAGTCGCCGACTGTTTGATCAAACCATAATTGTAGCTGTTTTTATCGTGTATGTTACTAACATATTATGTACATGTCACTTTTTTGTATAATTTAAATTTAAGTTTTTCGTTGTTTTTAAGATGTAATGTTATTAAATTTTTTTAGTGATAGATAGGGATATCGTGACAAATCTACTTAAAATGATGTCCCAACACCCGGTATTATTATGTGAAAAACTTGTTGATTAATAATTACAATTATTTAAAAAAAATTCACATGTAAACACACATTCAACATTATCTCTCTTCTACTGTAGTCAAAGAATTACTTTACGTATAAGGTAATATGGCGTAGCTGCTATTTTCATTCCATACAATTTAATGTTATGTGTGAGTTCGTACTAATGAAATGTTTATTTGTATGGTTTTGTAGTTACTTGTTTCTTAAATATCAAGGAAATTGTTAACCTCATTATGGGTACGCGTATCAAGGGCGTAGAACGGACGTGAAGAACTGGCAATAAACTCTCCACCACTCTTTTTAATCGCCAAGATTTTTGTTTTACAAAATGTTTGTAAGGAGCTGCAACCATTTCACCTTGCTCCACATGACATCTTGAAGTAATTAATTATAATAATAAAAAAATAACAAAAAACAAAGTTTTGTCTTCTATCAGCAGTAGGCATGGTGGAATAGGAGCATGCACTTACATTATCGTGGGAACAACACGCAAACATATAGTCAAAATAACTAACATCACCGCATACACGAATTCAAGTATGACCAGTCACCACAAGTAGCACGTAGCACCCGTTCACGAGTACGACGCGACTTAGTACTTACAGTCTGCATCATTCATAATCACGAGAGGACTCTTTCCTCCCAGCTCCAGAGTAACGCGCTTCAAATTATTCGTCCCAGCAGCTTTTTGAATTAATTTTCCGACCTGCGAATATGATTTGGGAAAATTGGAATTTGTATGGTTCGTGTAAGTAGCACTTAACAAGTAAACAAGTCTACTAGAATAATAACTTAATTTAAACTAAACTAAGGACTGTTCTCTTGCTAGCTCAGATTCAATAGGTAATTGGTAGATAATAGAGGCAATAGATAATCCAGTTACATCGTTTGCTATTACTAATTTAACATTTCCTGATTGTCACTTAAAAAGTTAGATTAATGTGTTTTGTTGTTGGTTGTATTAATTACTTTACATACATATAAAAATAATTCTGTGTTTAGAAATATTGTTCACGTAGATTTCAAAATATCAAAATCAATCAAATTTTACGCCCTGAGGGCCTAGCACGAACGACTATCGAAAAAGTATTCGAATCGTCAATATGTCCATATGTCAGTTATATGAGAAATCATTTCAAATTTCATACTAATGACAGCTCGACGATACGAATACTTTTTCTCAAGTCGTTCGTGCTAAGTCCTCTGAGCAGAAATTTTCAAAATTACCATCTTAATATAACCTTCTGGCAAAGTTAAAGGTCCCAGTGGTTTACGATATCGAACGAAGATATAATCATATTTCTGTGGTTTAGATTGCGTCGATAGAAGAATAAGGTTTTCAATTTAAAAGAAAAGCATATATCTTCAATTTGGTCACATTTCAATGTGTTCTAAAACCGATGGCATTTTAATACTGTTGTAAATAAATCCCGTCACATAATAGGTACTAGGCAGATATGATGTAATGAATCGCTTTTGATCATGAATATTCAATATACCTCTAAAGATCCAGTGAAGGAAATCTTCGCGACGTCCCTGTGGTGTGTCAGGGCAACGCCGGCTGTCTCTCCATACCCCGGCACCACATTGACGACTCCAGCTGGTAAGCCGGCCTCTTTCAGTAATGCTACGAGCGCCAGTGCCGTCAGCGGCGTTTGCTCAGCTGGTTTCACAACCGCCGTACATCCTGGGAAATTTGAAAGTTATAATATAATATTTATACCATTTAAATTTCTATGAAAATATCGGTTGTCTTATCTTTAAATACTTCTATCTTATCTTATCTTATCTTTTAACAGCGGTTCTTCGATGTTCCAGTGATGTACGTTCACATCTACCGGTATTTGAAGACAGTTATTCCTTCATCCACAGTTCATCGAACAATCGATTTATAATAATAAATCGTAATGAAATAAACATGAATTCATTCATTTAATTCATAATGCAGATCTTGCATATTCTTCGAAATAATTTAAGACAAGCACATTTACTAAACTGCATTATGCTAGCCGTGGAATGATGGACTATTAGATAAAATTATTAGATAAAAAAAAAGCTGGCAATAGCGTCTCCGGGACTGAACAAACACTTGTTAAATATTTGAATCCCGAAATCAAATTTTAAAATGTGTTTAATACATATAAAATTATCGTACTAGAATCGATGACAAGTAAACCTATCACCACACCTATCACCTCAGATCAATCGCTTTCTTCCTGTCCTGATTGAAAATGTTCGATCTATTCCTCCGATAATGCCAAGAGAATAGATTGAACAACATTTCCTTTTTTGTTACCCTAAGGGGCAGAGCAGGTTCAAACGGGGATAATCCCTTTTTAAATAAAATCGATTCTTGAATTTCAAAAGGTTCTTTTAAAAATGTCATCGTTTTAGCCGACGCGAAGTTCTTCAAAACAAACCCGTATGTTATTTATTGATGCAAACTCTCAAATCAAGTCCTTCGACAGACTTGCTGATTAAATACCTGCTCGTAACTTAATCAAAGAGGGGTTAAAGTTATTTGTAAGGCAAACTAATGGGCCTTTAATTGCGTTCATACTACACGAGTTCATCACAGTGGGGTCAAGTACCTACTTGAACAAGCCATACCCGTATGAAACTCAAAGCAAACCTTATTGTTATCATCGTAAAGTTGAATTCACACTAACAGCTAACGTAAATATCTGGTTCAAATAGGACTTTGGATCGATGGTGATTTTTTAATCTAGGTGAATTCCCTAACACACGTTTATGCAGCATTTACCAGCAGGCAGGCAGGTAAACATGATGCCTTGGACGGCAGATTTTAGGGGCGTCAAAGGGGAACATTTTTTTTTTAAAGATATTTTACAGAAATCAAAATGTAACACAGGTATCTTTTAGAAACGAGTCAACAAAACATAATCCCGATATCTTTTCCCTCTTCCATATCATTATATGTAGAAAAATCAGGAATTGATAATTCTAAACGTTAGGGCGGCAAAAATGTGGAAATCCCCCAGCGTGTATGAATAAACATGGAATATGCGGTTCCGTATTGGTAACGTACCCTTAATTAGTAAAAGTAAGGATACTACGTCACATACGGAATGGAAACCGGATATATCGATGAGGAAAAGTGACAATCGTAACTTTAAATTGATTCTCATTGGCTCTTCAGTGTCCATTTCCCCGAGCTCATTTATGTTGTCAAAGGAGTCAATAAGTTGTTCGATTTTTAAGCTTACTAATCCAGGATTCCGGGACCAAAATATTTGTCCTACAAAATGTAAGGTTTGATCAAAGAGTCCCCTCCTTCCATCATGTATCGATTAAGAGGTCATCAAAATTGAAAATAGTTATTCTCAAAATTACACTTTTTTATTATTATTATTAATACAATTTTTCGATACCAATACGTTTTGAAAATCTTCAAGAAACGATCTTAATCTTTACTTAAAGGTCGGCAACGCAAACACCTTTGGTTTTGCAGATACCTATCTATTTATGAGCAGCGATGATCATTTAGGTACGTGAGCTACCCACCCGTTTGCCCTTTATTATATGAAAAAAGCGAAAAATAAATACCTGCAGCTATGGCCGTAGTGACCTTGCTGATGAACATCAAAATTGGAACATTCCAGGGAAGAATTAGTCCACAAACACCCACAGGCTGCTTTAGAGTGTAGGAGAAAGCATCACCATCTTAAAACAAAAGTTTAGTAGGTAAATTCCCGAATATCGGAACATGGGGTTGACACATTCTGTGACCGTTTCACTGATCGTTTTTCTTTACAGGCAAGTTGGTGTTTAGTCTTCTGTGCCCTGTCCGGCCGAAATTTATTTTAAACCTGTTTTCCCGGGATTTGAACCCGGAACCTCAGGTGCTAAATGCAATGCGTATATCACTAAACCACATAATCGACAATTATTATACGAATGTGTTTAAAAGATTATATTGAAAGGGCTATTTGAAATTAAAACGGTGATAATCATCTATATGATATAAGTGTACCGAAGCAATAAAATATTACAAAATTAAATAGTCATTATACAATCAAAATACACAATATTAAACTTTCAATTACTATCTATACCTCACAATAAAATTCAGTTTTTATTGTGAGGTATAGATGATGTCATCAGTCTCGTTTCTTCGGCTATTTTAATTCAAAATACTTTAAATTACGCATTCTGTTTTTGCTGTAAAAATGGAATTAACATTGTTTAGTTACGTTGGATATTTTCGCATCTTTTAGCGTTGTACTAGTATGTTAATAACTACCTTATTAATACCTACATCTACATTTCATACTGTATAAGTAAAATTAAGAATATTTATCTTAAAAACAACTAATAAAAATAAATCTTCCTAAAGCGTAATTGTATGCGGAAAGAGAAAACAAACTTAGAGATTAATCTTACCTAAGGGTATAGTGCTTCCTTCAACTTTGTCCGCTAGACTTGCTATATATCTAATTTGATCGGGTGCCGAGCTCATAAACCTTTGACTCATACTACATATCATGCCATTGTTGTAACCCTCGAGTTCTGCGAGGTAATTGGCGTTTTTTTCTACAAGATCAGCAAACTTGTAAAGGATTTTCCCTCGCTTTGAAGCGTCAAGGAGTCGCCATTCGGAGTTGCGGTGAAATGCACGCTTTGCTGCCTTCACAGCTGAATCTATGTCAGCCTGTACGGATAGAAATTAATAAAATGTTGCTTAAAAAAATAGCCTTGTAGTATATACATACATACATACATATACATCACGCCTCTTTCCCATTGGGGTAGGCAGAGATCACGGAATTCCATATGCTCCGATCCTTACATACCACTTTCGCTTCTTCTACTTTCATCAATGCTTTCATACACACTCGACGGTTACGAGTACTTTTGATCTGGCCCTTTTGCAGAACGTCCCCGATCTGATCGAGGTACGTTCGCCTAGGTCGACCTTGTAGTATATACCTAATATAAATAATACATTTCCTGTATTATATTATATATAACACCCTTATGGCGACAACGCGCAACAAGCGCTCGCTGGCAGTTTATAAATATCAAGTTTTAATATTTATTTCATAAAATAATTGAAATATTTTCGATTAACTAATGTCAGTTTGTATCAATAGAGCGCATTACTGTGACTCAATGTCTGTAGGTAAATTAGAAGTCTTATTAGAAGAAAGAAGATTGCCATTGAAGAAGTTTCCTTTTTTTATATAAACTTGTTCAATATCAGTTTTTTTAATAGTATTATTTACTATTTACAATTACAATTTTTACAATGTTTTTAGAAATGAAAATCTTTTTAATTTGCGTAAAAGTAATTATTATAGAGATATATTATAGAGCATATGTAGAAGGTATTATACATTATCTGGTTTTTGTATGCAATGTCTCTTCCACTTTTGCCTCTGTAATGCGCACAAATGCCGCATAATTATTTCAAAAATATTCCCTAACTTTAAATTTACTAACCTGGTCACCCTCAGCCACATTAGCTATGACACTGCCGTCATGAGGACTGCACGTCGCGAATGTCTTTCCGCTCTTGGAGTCCAACCATTCGTTGTCAATGAAGATCTATTGAAGTAAAAGGCATCAGAAAGGCTATCAGAAGACAGACATCAGAAGGCCTAGCAAGAAGAACTTGCGAGAAATTATTCGTATCGCCGATTTGTCATTTCTATCATCGATTGACGTCATAATATAACTGACAATGAGTTATATGATAGTAGGTTATATTATGTAGGTTTGATGTAGGTAATGTGATATCTGGTATATATTTTTGTCAATAATATGTTTTTTGTAGTATAATTTGTCAATATATTAACAGTCATTAACCGAAACACGCTGAAATGTACATATGCCGCGTATTTCCCAAATCACAGCTAAGGGACTGCAGACTTCACATAAAACAAACGACAGAGTTGTAAAGTACAATGACTACAAACGTGGTAAGTCTATATCAATCAGATAGTAACTCAAGTCTATCAAAACAATATGGCCGCGTAATTTTTTTTTCTATTTTTTTTAAATTAGGTTTTGATAGACGGGTTAAGGCTCATTTTTTGGTCCATAACTACATGATATCTTTATGATGCTGTCGACTTTTTCTATCGGATTTCGACTGAAAGCAAAACACACAATCTGTTCTATACGACTTTTCATTCCTCCTGTTCTTCGCGCAAAGTGGCCAGATAAACATGCTTAGATAAAATAATAAATCGTTCTGGAATAAGATATAGGTCATTATTTTATGACTATGTGGCGTACACATGCGTAGCTATATTGCTACGTGAACTGAAGTGTTGGTGGGCCTACGCGCCACAACTATATAAGAAGTTTGAGAGTAGCGTTAGTAAATGAGATGAATTTAAAGGTAATTGTTTGGCTCGGTATGGGCATGTTATAAGGAGAGATGAAAAACATTTAGCTAAAAATGTTTTGAATATGAAAGTGAATGGGTTTATACCCATTCACTTCCTTATGGAAGAGGGAGGCCAAAAAATCGGATGGATTGACTGTGTGAAGAATGACATGTATTTGAGAGGTGTGACTGATGATGGCGAGTTAAAGAGAATGGAAAAGAGAACATACTGTGCCGACTGTGCCCCTAATAAAAGATGGGAACAGAGCGGAAAGAAGAAGAATAAATAGTTCTGGCAGTATTCGAGTCCGCGATACTTGAGAGGTGTACTACCAAATGCACCACGAAACCGAGATAATTTTGTATGCAATTTCAAAAAATATTTACTTAAAATGGCGTTACGTGATGTACGGCAGAAGAACTTTTAAGTAAATAATAATTGAGTTATTGCCATGATTGTGTTAAACACTGTTTAGGCATTTGTAATTTAATGAACTGTACAAAATAAATATATTATCTACATTTAAAATTTTAATTATTCGCTGACATCATCTTCGTCCTCACAAAATTACCTAACAAGTATTTAGAATGTTCTGAAAATTTGTATTCAGGATATTAAAATTCTCAAATGGCAAAATGTAACAAAAAAAATTATTCCCAAACGATTTACTCATTGTTGTATTGTGTCAATAATAATAATTTGCAACATTCACATAAAATATATTTAAATCGTGTAATTTTTTAGTTGAAAATATATTTTTATTGAATTAAATAGTAGATCATATTTATATTCACAAATGTGTTGGATGATTTTTTTTTCAATTAATAAACAAAAACCTTCATGGTCATTAAATAATGGTGTTCTCGTATTACCGCGTTTATTTCTACATTTATCCAAAATGAGCTACATACAATACAATATGAATATCGACCGAAAATATCGGACAATATTTTTCAAGCACAATTTACCACCTTTTCTTCACAATGATTTAGCGAAACCTTTGATTTCTTTTTCTTTAGTTCTATTCCACGGAACGAAACGGACGCACGGAACAAAAATAACCTATTGTGTTTATTTTACATCACATCAATTATAAACAATATTATTCATATTAAAAAATATATTTTGGAATATTTATTTAAAAATACTTATTATTAGCAAATTATTCGATAACAACCTTAGTGTATTTGATTTCGGGTGCCATTTTCTAACACTTCCAACTATAAACTGAATAAATTGAAGCACCAAAATGGTTGTCCTCGATGATAGTGTTATGACAGATGTATTAATACATTATAAGATATTGTTTTATCCATTCAGCTATGATAAAATCCTTTATCTTTAAATAATATGAAAATAATGTCGCTATTGACGTGTGGATGATTGTGTACTTAATTATTTCGAACTACGCAACGTATTTCAATGCTGTATTACCATTGACATAGTATTAAATCGAAGTGTATTACATTAATAATTTTAAATATAGAATTTATTTATTTGCCTCCATTTTAGATTAAGGCTATATACCTAGTTTTGTTATTTTTGCTTTACAAAGTACATTTTATATTTCTAAAATATATTTTCTATTTATTTTTCACTAATAACTTCTGTATTTGTTTTATATCTATATATACTAATATTGTAAAGAGGAAAGACGATTTAACTCAAAAACTACTCGACAGGTATTAAAAATTCTTTCACCAATAGAAAGCTATATTATCAGTGAGTAAGAGTATTTTTGTATATAGTACATCTATATTGCACCCGTGCGAAAACGAGTCGTGTTACTAGTTCAATATTAATAGCCGTGTTTGGACAGCTTCTATAGAATTAAATTACTGTAAAATTTAAATTTTTGTTGATTAATTTTACCTGAAATGTATCTACATTTATTATATCTATAATTTTAAAAATAGGTCCAGTAGTTTTTGAGTTAATAATATTAGTACCTACAGATTTTCTACTTAGTAAAAGTGCTTGAATTATTTATACAACTGTGTCCCAATTTAAATTCAGAACACAGCTGAACTTACTAATAAACAATCAAACGTGATTTAGTTTACAATTTTTTTTTATAGATTGAAACGTAATGTAATACGCAGAAATATTCGGTAAAATAAATCGGTTTCCGATTATTCTAGCGATATTACGTTCGAGTGAAGGTACCTAATAAACCTATGATGTCTGAATACTGCCGGCATAGCATGACAACCGCGACAAGATTTTGTCGACCGTTTTTTCGTGTTTTAATCGATTATCGCTCTATTTCTTTCGGGACTAACATGACAATTACAATTAAAACTCGACTTTTAATATCAAAAATAGATATATTTGTCGATCGAGATATGTTTTCTATCAAAATTGTCGATGTCGAGATATAATATATCGAGATATCTTACATCTTAGTTTGTCTTCTCTCGCCCGCGACATATCTCGTGGCGGTCATGCTAGGCCGGCAGGAAACTTCTTAATACCTAAAGTGATAACAAGTGTTTAGTTTACAATCATTGGTGAACTACCTTTTTTAGGTAGGGAACTTATAGTTTTCTAATAGTACCAGAGTTATTTTTTTATAAGTGAGTTATTTACTAAATTCATTCACTTCCTATTCGTGGTTCCAGCGCTCCTACTGGTAAACAAACTCGTCCTAAACAAGCAGATGCTTCGCGGGTACCTAATATTTTTGCCGTAACGTGATAAATGACGTAAAGAAACGTCGAAAAAATCGATATAGAAAATTATTATTATTATAAACCTAGACCCGATGAGAGTCAAACAATTCTTGTCTATTTGAATATCAATCAAGCCAATAATATATAGGTAAAAAGTAACTACCTATCTATCCTATATCAAGTTTTGAATCACATAATTTTGATTACACTCAGTAAACGAGCTCGTTGGCGCGTTGAATAGAACACCTACCATGCGCTCCGAAGAGTCGCGGTTTCGAATCCCACCGGCGCGACATCTTTATAAATCTCTGTAAACATGTTTTTCCCACGTCTGGTCACTTCTGGTATTAAACTGGTGGGAGGAATATTGAAATTCCGACCGGGAATCGAAACACCAGTTCATAGATGGAAAAACTGTGACTTGTGCATATTGCGCGTTTCGGTCTGTCTATGGCTTTCCGAATCGAAGTAAAAAGTAGGTCGACAGCGCATCACTGACTAATGTTCTGTGGTTGTGAGGTATCACTAACCATCTGGTGAACTTCATGCTCGTTTGTCGATATCTAACATAAAAAAATCTTCCATTACTTAATATGGATACAACTTCTCGACATATGTAAAGAACTTGAGTTTTATTCAAATTCAAAAATCATTTATTCATTTAGGTAACACAATGTACACTTATGAACGTCAATAAAAAATACATATTAAATGCTTCTAGTTTTACATTTACTGCAAGTTCACAAATCAAGGGCGTAGAGCGGACGAGAAGAACTGGCAAGAAACTCGCCGCCACTCTTTTTCAATCGCCAAGTTTTTGTTTTACAAATGTTTTGTAAGGAGCTGCAACCATTACACCATGTTCCACATGACATCTTTAAGTAATTAACTATAATAATCGAAAAATATACTAGTATATATAAACGGAAAAATAAAAATAAATAAAAACAAAGATTTGTCCTCTATCAGCAGAATGTATGGTGAAGTAGGAGCACTCACTTACATTCTCGTGGGAACAACACGCAAATACATAGACGAAATAACTAATATCACCGCATACACGAATTTATAGCCGGACAGTAATGGGTAGACAACTTCCTTCCTCCATATTGATGATCCAACGTAAAATTAGTAAAAAAAAATGATTTATTGCCAATATTAGTGACTCCGCTTAAGCCCATTACACAGTGAAAAAAATAAGGTATAAGAGAGAAGGAATAAGGAATAAGGAACAAGGAATAAGGAATTTAGCGATGGCAGCAAAATAAGAAATAAGAATCAAATTTCCGTCGCGGTGGGAATTTGTTTCTTATTTCTTATAGCCAGCCAATCGCAGGGCATTTTTTCAACAATTAGGTTATGTTTTTGACACTCGTGCTTCGTGCACACACCAGCTGCAGGTATTCAACCGCTGTGATTGGTTGAATATTGTAGCCTATCGCCTATTGTGTTTTGGTTGCTGTGCTATTCCTTATTCCTTATCTCTTATACCTCACCTTGGGAGCCACTGAAAATCAGTGTTGGGGTCGCATCCGGCCCCAACGTATGCTGAGTGGTCTTCCATTTCGGAGGTCACCAATTTTTTCAGTACACATTGTTTTTTTTTGTATTTTTGTATTTTTATGATTGTATTTTGGTGACTTTTTGAATAAAACATTTCTATTCTATTCTATTCTTATTTTTTTCATTGTGTAATGGGCTTTAGTTACATTTTATTCTTGAACATAAAGAAGCTTGTCATAAACACTTAAAACGCGATTTATTATTTAACTTATTTATCCCGACGTTTCGGATGCTTTTCAGCAACCGTGGTTACGGGGCAGACTGAAAGATGAGGTCGGGATAAAAAATTTAAATATATATGTGTTTTATTTGAATATGTGACACTTGCGTTAATAAAAGACAATATTATAAACACTTATTTTACATTATCGATCACCATCAGCAAGTTTTAGTCAGGCAGCACAGTCCTATTCATCGGGAATCATGACGACTAGAGTTTAGATTATGTTAAAGTTGTATATAGGGCTTATTTAACAAATTATGAAAGTCATTATCCAGCGATATATGTCCCTTCCATTCACATAATATTCCTGCTGGCCTAGAATATTAAGTCTAGTTCTAAAGAGTCAACCAAGTCATTATAAGACGTGACTCAGCTTAAACTTACTATTGACAAGAACTGATTTTTACTAGTGTTGCCTTATGGAATACGGGCCTTAGTTGTTTTGCTTATTTCGTGTAATTCATAATTAGGTACTTATAAATCATTCTAAATCCACTCTACGCCTAGTTAATTAAAAATGTATATAAATTTAAAAATGATTTTGACATTTAAATAAAATTATTTCTACCGGATTAAAACATGATGCCTGGAAGAGATCGCTGAGAGCGATAAGGCCACCTATTGTACCGTTTACATTTAAGTTATATTTTCTAAGAATTGTTGTATTTATATATTATATCCAAGTGCAATAAAGAGTTCTAAATAAATGATTTATTATATTTTATCCCGACGCGACGCGGACGTTTCGAAGGCTTTTCGGCAAGCGTGATTTGACATTTCCCCTTATCAGTGAATGACTGGCGACAAGCGCGATCTGACACAGTGTTGCCATTTGTACGGCAATTGCCGTTTCGTACGGCAATCAGGCTCTTTTAAGACAAATTGTACGGCATACGGCAGAGTGGTCATTGCCGTACGCTAAAATACGGCAATCAGGCAGGCAATCTTAGCATAAGGAAGTATTGGCAGTAAGATTTACCTTAAACGAAAACAAATGATTTTGCGTAAAAATGAACGCATCTCTACATTATGGTATTGACTTTGGTATTCGGGGAATTCCCTAACCCTTATCGGTATAGAGCAGTTACTATAATAACCTTAATTCATTTTGCTTTTCATTTTGTCTCTTAACATCTACTATAAATTCAACATTATTAGCCAAAGAGTGCATTTCCAGAAAACATTCGAATTGTACGAGGTTCAAGCCAACTCCTGAAATGATAGCGAAAATAAAAAAACCGTCTGATTATGAAAAGAATGCCACTGAAGATGTCTTATTAGATGAAGTTGTGGATTTGATGGGAGGAGAGGAGTGATCTGTAGTGCCTTTTTCTATTTCGAATCTATATATTCAGTGGCATCTTTTTCATAAACAGGTTTTTTATTTGTTTGACTTCGATGACTATATTTTCTTTTTCATGTAACTATTAAAATAAAACAATGTACGGCAATTTTTGTTTCAATACGGTAATTTCATCTTTTGCGTACGGTAACCCTGTAAATGACCAGCGGCAACACTGATCTGACATTTCCCCTTATCAGTGACAGATATGACCTTTTTGACGTTATGTAGTTTATAGTTATCGTTATTTATTTTTAGGTTATTTTTAAATCTCAAATGTTTTTATAAGTTATTTTATAATTTTTTGATTAACAAAGTAACAATCCAAAACTCTGAAATGGCTAAACATTTGAAAGCTTTAATCGGTCCATCGATTCTCAACTCAGATTTATCGAAACTATATGAAGAATCTCAGAAACTATTGGACAATGGGGCTGATTACTTGCATTTGGACGTAATGGATGGGCATTTTGTACCCAACCTTACCTTTGGTCATCCTATAGTGAAATGTCTTCGGAGTAGAATAAAAGACGCATTCTTCGAAACTCATATGATGGTTTCTAACCCAGAGCAGGTTTATATTGTCTCTTTAATTATAAAGAATTAAAAAATAATAATAATTATTTGTATCATCTGAAATCAGAACTAAGCTCAAATTCCAATTTATTAAAGAACATACCCTTTAAAAGTCTATCTTTTATTGGATAATGAAAATAATACCTGACATCTTAACCTTAGACCAATTTTCTGTAAATACATATTTAAAAGAACCTTGTATGTTGCAGTGGATTTCACCAATGGCAGATGCTGGGGTCAATCAGTACACTTTCCACATTGAACCAGTGAGTGATGTTGAACGTGTTTGTAGAAAGATAAAAGAAAGTGGGATGAAGGTATATAGTTTTTCTATTTTGAAATATTTTATTTGAACATGATTTCTTGTAATCATATGATTATACATCAATATAAATTTACAGGTAGGAATCGCTATCAAGCCAGGCACACCTGTCTCTGAAGTAGAAAAATACATTTCAATATCAGATATGGTGCTAATAATGACCGTTGAACCTGGGTTTGGAGGTCAGAAGTTCATGGAGGACCAGATGACGAAGGTTCGGTATTTGAGGGAGCACTATCCCTTGTTAGATATTGAAGTGGATGGTGGTGTAGGTCCTTCTACAATTGGATGTTGTGCTAATGTAAGTTAATTTCTTTAAATGAAAAAAAAAATACTTGATTTCCTTCTATTTCATGTTTACAAAGAAAGGGGGAAAATAAAACATATTTTTTACAGATTTGCCATTATTGTCACTTCTTCAAATGTAAATGATGAAATTGACGGGTCCCAAGAACAAAATCGTATCTGAGAATAAGCAATTTCACATATACGATTTTGTTCTTGGGACCCATCGAAATTATTATATTAGTCATATATTTTTTTATTTGAAATCAATTTCAATACAGATCAAATGTTTATTTAATAGGTAACATTTAAAATTCATGAAAATCTGAATTTGGTGTGATTAAATATTTATCTCTTGCAGGCTGGAGCAAATATGATAGTGTCAGGTACAGCTGTCATCGGATCTCAAGACCAGGCTGCCACTATAAAATTACTTAGAGAGACAGTTCAACAAGCTATAGAAAAATAAATCAGACAATTCTCTGTACTCAGTTTGTGAGATACCAATTGATGTATTTCATTGTATATTTATGGTTAAACTAGTAAGGATTGGAAATTTGGGTACACATTCCTATAATTAAGTAAATTTAGTTATTTGTCTTCCATTGTAAGGATATGTAATTATACATTTTTAAATTAAATAAAAGACTAATTTTTTTAAATGTTTTTTAATCAAATATACTTAAGTCTTTACTATCTGCAACTGCAGAATTTATAACCATATTGGATTTTTTTTGTGTAGGGAAAAAAGAACTGGTTGCGATTCCACCATCTTTGAAAACCATTGCTGCATTATTAGGTTTTAGTTTAGTTTGAAGGCTAGTTAGTGCTATTAATATAGCTTCCTCAGTGCGGATAGTTCTGGAACCTTGAGTAGGCAAGACGTTGACATAATGATTGAAGAGTAAACTAGCATCATCTACTTGAAGTTGTTCATCACTTTCCAAGGCTGCTTCTATGCCATGTAAACCACCGAAGACTATTATTGCATGGTTATAGCTGACTGCATCGTTTGGCATGTCATCTATTGGTGCTCCTTTGTCAGAGGTACCTATAGTTAGGTCATATCTAAAAGAAATTTAGATATAAATTAATATTGTCTAATTTTAAAAATACTTAATTACCAGCTTTAAGCTGTTGTATATTCATATCCAAAGTTATGCCTGCAGGCCATTGAAAATATATTAATTCTTTTTGGAAATAATTAAAGTAATTAAGTCTTACCCATCCTTATAAGGACATTGTGTAAACACTTGACTGAGATTGTTTGCAATCCTCACAGTATAGCCCCAATATACACCAGTTTCAGCCCGAGGTGTTGCTAGACTAACAATCTTGCCCTTCAACTTCTTACTGCCTTCAGGAGTAGGTAACATTTTCACTGTAACTCTAATCCCAGGATTTAGGAGCTTATCAGTTGATACATCTTGTAACAAGCCTACATTGACCTGGGATCCCTTTCCAGGTTTAACTTTCTTGTTCATTGTAATACCTTCCCTATGAAAATAAACGAGTCTTGTATTTATCTTAAATATTATATACACTAATATTTTAGTCCTTACATTAACCAGTCTTACCTAAATCTGAAATCATTTGACATACGTAAGTGATGAGGAGCATCCAGTGGATTCAAAAGGCCAGCAAATTCTAAATCTTTATGTATCGGAAAAAAGTGTTTTCTTAAATATTGGGGACATTCCAAGTACTGTAAAATTCTTGCTAACTGAACACAACTTTTACGGGCTATTATAACCCCATCAGCATCTTCTAACTTAGATTTTTTTGTATTTATCTTGTCTCCTATATCATCGAATATGACTACCTCATCAACGCAAAAGACACAAGCAGCTCTAGCGATTTGGCCTGCTAAGTACGTTCGCAATTCTGCTGATTGGGCATTTTCTAAAATCGAACCCGGCACAGCTATACTTATTGTTGAAATTTCGGCATACTTCTTCTCTTTCTCACTCTCTTCTTTAACTCTATCTTCCAATTCTTTTTCTAATATAATTCTCTTCTCTCTTTTTACGATCTTCTCTTCATTTCGTTGACGTTTTAGCGCTTTTCTCTCTTGATTTATTTCGCGCCAACTCTTTCCTGGTGGTTTCACTGGCACTTGAGGTTCAGACATTTTATTCAGTAATTAAATAAAGATCTAGTAAAATAAATAAAGACAAAACTTAATTTTGTAAACATTAATAGGTAGTATTAGATATTCCGTATTAATAATTTTAAACACATGGTATGATGGTTCGTACTTCGTAAATCGTATTTTGACAATGACGTATTGATGTCCCATTCCACAGTCCACAGATTAAATAAAGGTTATGCTAGAAAACATTAGATTTTAATATATTTGTTGGTATTTTAGCCAGAGCTAGTTTAACTGTTTGCAACACTGCCTAGTGTCTACTCATTTCATGTCATTTGTCAATAATATTTGTTTTGAATTTTAAAATTTAAAATGTTCCATGTGTTTATTTAATCTGAGAGGTGTTTAGTGTTAACAGATCTTGTGTGCTTATATTGAGTTTATAGTTTTTTTTATTGTAAATAGAAGGTATATTTTATTGCCGTAGTTCGTAAGTATATATTGTTAATAATCGTAATAAAATCTTTTTTGGAAATTTATTATATTTATGTACACAAACTCACATGAACATAACCGGTGTCTTTACTTCTATATATATTTCTAATTCATAAATTCTTAAAAAAGATAAACTATTTTTAATTGTGATCATAGAAATGACACTTCTATTTTAAAGATAACTTTTAAAAAGTCTTATAAGAATCAGGTTTTGTTGGTTTGCTTTTGCCCATGTTAGTTGAAGTCTAACCTGTTTGCTTTCATAAGAATTAAGAACATGCGTTTTCATACATACATTATAACAAATGAATCCAATTAAGTAGAAGAAATGAGTCGTATAGAATCAAAGGCGGCTATCTGACTTATGGCTGATTTTTAGCAATTTAAAAAAGAAAACGTTTTTCTCCTTTATTTTTGTATTAGGTATCATTGATTGCATGTTTAAGGTATCTATGAATATTAACAATTAAAGATAAAACCAAATATATAAAAAAACATAACAGTCTAAATGACAAGAACTTATTTTATTTTGGTAGATTGCCGGACCAAAAATGTCAGATAGCCGCCTTTGATTCTATACGACTCAAATATTAACATAAAATTAATTAAATACTTGGTATAGAAAGTACATAACCATGATATGAAATATAATATATTCCCAGTTCTTACATATTAGAAATTTTGAACATTATCTTTTATACTTAAACTACCTCTTATTATATTAATCTACCTTAAATTATTATAATCATGTTAAAAAATTAAAAAGGAATGTCCCTGTATGTGCCTTTTGGGTTGATTCTATATTAAATTATTTTTGATCATAATATTATGTTGAATATGAGCAACAGTATTATTGGCAAAGATAAAGTAATTCCTAAATGTATAATATATTAGTTATGTAAAGTTACATTTTATTTTTTTGCACAAGGCCACAAACCATGTCTAATTAAAACAAATGGAAATTAAAGATAATTTTCTTTTGCATTAATAGGACTCATTAGAATAAGCAATTTATTCCAATAATTATTGTATTTTCTTATTAGAACATTTTATGTCTGTAGGTAACATAATACAAAGGTATGATATATAAAAGCTTATGTTTCCTTGACCTATTGGATAGGCAATAATAGTAGTTAAGTGGCGTGGGCAGATGGTGCCGGATTATTGGACGGTTGGTTTATTGAAGTGCCTAATTAGATTCTACTGTAATCATTATTTATTTAGACATTAAAATCTTTGCATATGCATGAAGTCTCCCTTAAGAGTATGCATGAAAAATAGTTGAATATCATTAACAATAAGACGTGTACATTCCTTTATGAGTATAGTAGTAATAGAAAAGTATTATTTATCCTTGTAAGTAAAGGGTCGAGAATTATTATCACCATCTTGTTGTTTCAGTTTGACTGGGATTATTGACCATTACATCACTCTTTTCATCATATAATAATGTAGGGTTCACACATTATATCTAAATAACCAAATGCCTTATCCAGTGTAAATTATAAATGATGATAATATTAGGTATTCTTTTTCTTTAATTTTAATATAATTCCCATTTGATTTCAATCAAACCAGTACCAAACTACTGAATCTAAAAACATTAAGTTCGGACAATAGGTTTTCTTTATTATGTAAATGTTGACTATATATTATGAAAAAAGTTATTGTAATGGGTGATAACCTCAGTAATATAACATTTATTATACTCATTTAATATGGCTTCAGTCTATCAGAACAAGACTAATGAGGTATAAAGATATAATTAAATTACATTATGACCAAGTTCATGATTTTTAATAAACTCAAAAATTTGAAAGGGAATTAGAAAATAGTTGATTTTTAGGTTTGAAAAATAAGTTTGAGAACCTCTGATTAACAGTTTACATATTTAATTTGTACTTATATATGCAATAAATATTGTATTTGTGCCAACCCTAATTAAAGGTCTTAATTTTGTTATCAGGACCCCTGTATAAGGTCGAGTGTTTATTGAACCCTGTTGTTGTAATTCTCAATCAGTTGAAAATTATCTAGCTAACTATCAACATGGCCACAAATGGAACTTTAGGTAAGAAATTAATATTATAATCATAAACAATTATTTGTAAATTACGCAATATACTTAATTTTCTAACTTACGATTTTTTTGCAATTTACCCGGACTAACAGAATGTTGGTAAGTTTTCATGTATTAAATTAGCTATGTGTAAGTTGATCATTTGTGTAAATTTTCTTCAAAATTGACGGGTTCGATTCCTAGCTATTGATGTTTCAAAAATCTAATGAAGCAATTATAGTACTAGCAACTATAGTTTCAAAGTTGGCCATCCACGCCCTCTTGAAAAAAATCACCTGTATAGTGGATAAATAGGCTTGAGTATATGACAGCAAAAATTTAGAATTATTTATTTCACGAGATAAAATACAACGAAGATATGTCTAATTGGTCAATGTCAATGGGGCATGGTCATATTCATATTTATCATCTGGTCAGTCCCCATTTCAGTACTGAATAAACAGATATAAATTAAAGGGGACCAAAAAAATCCATTTGCGAATGTTATACACTACATAATAATATTAAATTACTAATGATATGTAGAGTTATGTAGTAATACATATTCTGTATCAAGACTAATGTAATCGGTTTTACTTTTTAGTCTGATTAATGTTGTGGCAATAATCACTCAACTGTGAAACTTTATTTAATAGCATTGAACCAGTCCTACATTTACTGGGCATATCTTAGAAAGTATTTGTTCGTTTTCCTTGGATTTACTGAGACTTTTTTATGTAATATATCGACAGACGAGCGTGAGGTTCACTTGATGGTAGATGATACCGCCACAGAACATCAGTCAAAGATGCGCTGTCGACCTACTTACTTCGAGTATTCGGAAATCCATATACTGAAACCGAAACGCGCAATGTGCGCTTCACGGTTTTTCCATCTATGAACGCTGGTTCATTACCCGGTTGGAATTTCGATATTCCTCCCACCCGTTCAATGCCCGAAGTTACCAGAAGTGGGGAAAACATGCTAACAGAAAATTATAAACATGTCGTCCCGGTGGGATTCGAACCCACGACCCATCGATGCGCACGGCAGGTGTTCTACCGAACGCGCCAACGAGCCCGTCAAAAAAGCCCACTTTTACTTCATAAGTATATTAATTAATCCTACAGTCAACTTAAGACGAATTTTAAATTATCTGGATCATTGAAAGATTTATACTTTATACGTAACTAATAACCTATATAATGTATGATATTTTGTTCATAATAAATGTATTATAATAAAATACTCTTAAAATTTTAAGTTCATAGTTTATATAAATTCCATACAATTCTTCTCCTGTAAATCTTACGAAAACATAAAACATCTATCTCTTTCACTCCAGCTCTCTTGAGCGTCTCTGATAAGACTGGTCTACTTCCTTTGGCGAAGTACCTCTCGGAGATAGGTCTGACCCTCGTGGGTAGCGGTGGTACTGCTGCAGCGCTTCGTAATGCCGGCCTCAAGGTGTTGGACGTATCGGATATTACTGGAGCACCGGAAATGCTCGGAGGACGAGTTAAGTCGCTGCATCCGGCAGTCCATGCTGGGATTTTGTCCAGGTAAATACAAACTTTTTTTACGTACCTACTCACATAGAGTTCAATAGCTTTTTCTTCTTTGAAAACTTTACTTAATTCTTTATGTATGTAAGCAACATAATATTTCCTTTTATTCTTGCACTACCCATTTTTTCTTTCAATTTCTCGCTCGTACCATATGGTTGCCTGGAAGAAATCGCTGCTTAGCGATAAGGCCGCCAATTGTGCTTCAATGTATGTAAATTTGTATATTCTCTGTATTATTTCTGTTAATAGTGAAATAATGTGTACAATAAATAAATATGTATAGGGACGGCGGTATTTGAATCCGCAAATTAAGTAATGTTTACGATATGGAATTTCGGATTTGCGTCGCCTGATCGAAGTTACCAAAGTCTGTAAAAGGCAGTTTTGAGACATAATTCTGATTAGTGACCCCCTCTTAACTTAAAATGTTTCTCGTTAAGTCACATTGTCTGTTTCACTGGTCATTTTCTTTTCTCCAGGCTAATAGGTGTTAAATATGCCGGCTGTAAACCCGAGAAAACCGGTGCTAAATGAAACGCCAATTAGGAAATTTTATTCAGAGAAATATTTTAAAAACCCAACAGGTTGACAGATTCCGACCAAGCTGATCTCAAACGTCAGAAGTATGATATGATTAGCGTGGTTGTGTGTAATCTTTATCCATTCGTGGAGACGGTATCCAAGCCGAACGTCACTATCGCTGACGCGGTAGAAAACATCGACATTGGTGGCGTTACCTTATTAAGGGCAGCAGCCAAGAATCATGACAGAGTGACTGTTATATGCGACCCTACTGACTACGATAAGGTTATCGATGAGTTGAAGACTAATAAGGATCGCCAGACGTCTTTGGATACAAGGTATGTTATTGAGTAATAAGTTAGCGATGTTTGCGGTCTATCAAATAATAAGATACAAATTATTTTGAGAACATTATATTTTGTTTGTACTTAGATAATGTAAATGCGAACATTTGCAATCGATGGGTTCGTTGGCGCGTTCGGTAGAACACCTGTCGTGCGCATCGATGGGTCGTGGGTTCGAATCCCATCGGGACCACATGTTTATAATTTTCTGTATAATGTTACTTTGGGCATTGATCGGGTGGGAGGAATATCGATATTCCGACTGGGTTACGAACCACCGTTCATAGATAGAAAAACCGTGAAGTGCACATTACTCGTTTCGGTTTCAATCTATGGACTTCCGAATGCTCGAAGTAAAAAGTAGGTCGACAGTGCATCATTGACTGATGTTCTTTGGCTGAGGTATCACTTACCATCAAGTAAACCTCGTGCTCGTCTTTCGATATCTTACATGAAAAGGAAAAACATATTTATTTTTTTAAGTGAAGGTTTAACTGCGTTTGTGACGCACATTGTGTACTAAAAGTTAAAAAATATATTATAATTCATTCCATTCAGTAAATAACTCTAATTACTATATTTGTCTGAATATATGATAAAATAATTATTTAAGTTTCAAGAATTCATTTTCAACTACTACTAATATCTTACGATGTGTTCTTATAAGACAAAAATATTTTTTATATAGAACATCGGAACAGTTATTCATATTACTAATTTAACAAATTTTACAGCAAAGTCAGACTGTGTGTTGCTGATTTTTGTTTAAATTGTTCATGTTATACGTATAAATATTTTTACATAGTTAAAATGTTTGTCTAATATTGTCTCTAATGCCTATAATATTTAGATGATTGTCAAATTTTATAAATTTCTTATTTTAGGCAAAAATTAGCTCTGAAGGCATTTACCCACACCTCGCAATACGATACCGCGATATCGGACTACTTCCGAAAGCAATACTCCGCTGGAGAGTCACAGATGACCTTGAGATATGGTAAGAGCTAGTATGAAACGAGAGGTCACATGACTGTGACTGTATTTGTGACGAACTCTAAAAGTAATTTTTGTTTACTTATTTCTGATGACTATTTTACTTCTTTTGATTTGATCCTTTGAGCCGGATAAGTAAAAGACATTCGACTACAACGCTACCACACTAATAATTAGCTGAAAATAATGTATATCTTTATTGTTTGTATCTTGCTAGGCTCATTTTAGTAAATAAGAATTATATTTCTGTGTGCTGTGTTTATTTATAATTTTGGACATCGCCACAGATGATAGCATATAATTTTAATGGATGCTTCCCAGAACACAGTGTTGAGTCTTATTGTCCTTCTATATTGCGATTAGAGTGTTGAATGAATAATGCTTTATAGCGGATATAAAATGTTAAATGAATAAATGAATGAAAAATAAACAAAAAGTAGAATTACAAAAATTTCGTATAAAAGGCGACCTTATTACTTACAGTAATTTCTTCCAGGCAACCACTATAGGAGACTGCTAGCCCGAAAAACTGATAGGTTGATGCACTATTCTAATAACTCTTAAAAATTATAAATCAGTAATATGTCTCTAAGAAATAACTAAATAAGAGATAGATTTACAACATAATTTATGTATCCTACTGACGATACATAGCATCTCGCAATGAAGGTAATGGAGATTAAGGAAGGGAAAGCTGTGTTCCTTGACCAATCTATCGAAAAATATATAATTTGAGCACATTGAATTCTTATAGTTATCTAATTAAAAAAAAAACAGGTATGAATCCGCATCAGAAGCCCGCACAAGTGTTCACGACTCGTGACAAGCTGCCTCTGACTACTCTGAACGGCTCGCCTGGGTTCATCAACCTCTGCGACGCGCTGAACGCCTGGCAGCTGGTCATCGAGCTGAAGGAAGCCCTAGGGCTCCCGGCCGCGACTAGCTTCAAGCACGTCTCGCCGGCCGGCGCGGCTGTTGGGTTGCCACTCACTGAGGAAGAGGTAATGTAATTCTTGGTAGTTGGATAAAAAAATGTAGTAAATTTTTTATGTTAGGGGGCGTCCATAAATTTTGAGAGATATAAGGGGGGGAGGGGGTCGAGTCAAATCTCATCTAATCTTACGTTGGAGAGAGGGGGAGTCTCGGCAAATATCATGCAATTTTTTTTTCTGATTGAAACAAAAAAAAATACTATTTTGGTCCATTTAATCCAGATTGTACATGCTTAAGATTTAATCTTGAGCGTAATACGATTAAGATCATTCACTAATTCGTTCGAAAGAAAATAATTTCATTCATACTTCGACGTTATATTTTTTTTTCTTTTTACAATAACAATCCAACGCGTTTACGTAAGAAACCCACATTTGGGACATTTCACGTGAAGCGGACAGGGAAAAAAAAGTGAGGTTCTGAAAATCGACCACATTCGGCCCATTTGTACTTCTAGTAGGTATGAATGTGTACGCAAAATATTTTTTTTGTATAGTGTATATTTACCAAGTTATAGGTTTCAAAAGAATTGTCGTTGATTGGTACTACAATTTTTCGAAAGTAATTTTTCGAATATAACAAATCTACTATAAAATATTTTACATAGCGATACATATTAAAAATATACTGTTCTTTTTGACAGTAAAAAAAAATTAAAAAATTAAAAAAAAATTAATGGCCAAAACCGGAAGTAAACTTTTCAAACCAGAATTACAGTCACTTCGACCAATTTTTTTTTATTTTTTTTTCTTTCAAAATATAGCTTAAATGATAATGAAAGTACACTAGAAAATTTAAAATGGGATCTCTATTAGTTTAGGAGATACGTTGAATAATATACACCCGCGTCATAAGGGGCGTCATATGTAGCACTTGCTTAGATCGGTTGGTGTGCGTCAAATAAAATGGCTTGTATAAATTACTCTCATAAAATAGTTCAAACATAATAAAACAACATTGGTACAACACAAGAACTGTTTATTTTGTAATTTTAACAATTTTACAATGGGAATCTATGGCAGAACTGGTCCTCTTTACAAGAAGGCCTGTGGTTGTTGGAATGAAGCTGTGAATTGGGTGCTATTGTTAATATCATAGTCTTCATAGAAGTAGAAGTAGAAGGATGATTGAATTTCTCTTTTAGCTGCTTTAAAATTTCTTCGTTTTCTATGGATGTGTCGGTTTGGGTGGAAATATGTTTAAACTTATCTTCGGGAATAAACGGTTCATCTTCAATGTTTTGCGAAGGTTCACTAGATGTTTGACTGCATTGCACAATGTCTTCATTAGCTACTGGAGGAGATTCAGTCAAAAGTCGTTTCCTGCAGGAGGCACATACGTAAAGATCTTGTGAAAAACTCCACTTTTGAGCTAAACATTTAGATATTTTCCTTAAATTTTTAAATTTTCGATGAAGTACCAAGTGAAATGGGTTAAAACATCGATCACCGTACGGCGCCATTAATAATAACAACTGTCACAGATTAAAACGTGCACAAGTCGCTGAGCGGTTAAAGCAACACTAAATTTTAAGTTACGAAACCGCTATTTCTGTCTCTTTCTTGTAGATAGGTTTTGGACCGTTTGACTCTATCTGAGACAAAAAAAGTACTACACGTTACTAACAGATGGCGCTATTAGTCACGTTTCGCAAATAATAAAACTTTTCTACTGCTCCAAAAACGTTTTTTCTTTATAATATATTATTAACTTATATTTGTATTATGTAGTTATATTTATATTATATTATATTAATAAAACTTATTTCATATCATTAAATGAGGTTAAATATACGCTAAAACGATATAAAATATTAATAAAGTTGCAATATCGCGCAAACTGCTCAACCTTGCAAGCGCTACATATGACGCCCCTTGCGACGCGGGTGTATATTATTCAACGTATCTCCTAAACTAATAGAGATCCCATTTTAAATTTTCTAGTGTACTTTCAATATCATTTAAGCTATATTTTGAAAGAAAAAAAAATAAAAAAAAATTGGTCGAAGTGACTGTAATTCTGGTTTGAAAAGTTTACTTCCGGTTTTGGCCATTAATTTTTTTTTTATTTTTTAATTTTTTTTTACTGTCAAAAAGAACAGTATATTTTTAATATGTATCGCTATGTAAAATATTTTATAGTAGATTTGTTATATTCGAAAAATTACTTTCGAAAAATTGTAGTACCAATCAACGACAATTCTTTTGAAACCTATATCTTGGTAAATATACACTATACAAAAAAAATATTTTGCGTACACATTCATACCTACTAGAAGTACAAATGGGCCGAAAGTGGTCGATTTTCAGAACCTCACTTTTTTTTCCCTGTCCGCTTCACGTGAAATGTCCCATTTTGAAAAATCTTACGTGAGATTGGGGGTTGGGAGAGGGGGTTGAATAAAATCTCACGACATCTCACCAGGGGGGGAGGGAGGTACAGAAAATTTAAAAAAACACCTCACGTAATTTATGGACGCCCCCTTATTAATTATTGACAATATGGCGATTTAAAAAAAGCATTTTTCTTAATATTCAACTGTGTAACTTGTACAATAGTTATTGTAAGGATCTCGACATTTTCTTATCCGAAACTATTTTAAAATCGCGCTTAAATGTTCTTCTTTAAAATGTTGGTTTTTGTAATTGTAATAGTTCAATTTTGCATGCTGTGTGTAAAACAATGTCACTTAATGTTATATATTATGTAATAAATTCTATTTTGTTACATTAATAATAAAATAAAAAAAACTAATAGCGACTGCTAAAAATACGTGCTTATCTTCTAGCTAATTTATTCCACCTCACTCCTTGATATCTGTATCCTCCATCTATATCTGTATATTCATATAGATGTGTGACTCAGATATTAGTAATAACTAACTAATATAATATAGTCTACTAGCTGACCCGGCAATCGTTTTTTTGCCATGTAAATAATTTCTAAAAATCAGGGGTTGGTGATAAAAAAGTAAAAATTTAGGGTTGTATGTATTTTTTAATGCCACATTATAAAAAAATAAAAACAAAAGATTTCGTCCAAAAATTAAAAAAAAAAATGTAGGGGTGGATTACCCTTAACATTACACCCTGGCCTATATGTACGCTAAGGATCACGAAAATCGGTCGAGCCGTTTCGGAGGAGTTCGGTCCCGCACACCGTGACACGAGAATTTTATATATTAGATTTATACTTCTATATCAATATTATAAAGAGGAAACATCTGTATTTTTGTAATAAACTTAATAACAACTGGACCGATTTCAAAAATTCTTTCACCTATAGAAAGCTACATTATCACTGAGACACATAGGCTAGTTTTATATATTTCTTTTTTTTGTTAATATTTTTAGTGCATCTAAATTGCACCCTTGCGAAGCCGGTGTGTATCTAGTCTAACATAAAGCATCCTCTAATTTAAATAAAATACTGTATACCGAATTAAAACGCGATTTATTATTTATATTGTTTAAATTATTTATCCCGACGTTTCCCCGCGACCACGGTTGCTGAAGCATCCGAAATGTCGGGATAAATAATTTAAACAATATATAAATAAAAAATCGCGTTTTAATCCGGTATACAGTATTTTATTTAAATGTGTGATACTCGCGTTAATAAAAGACAATATTATAAAGCATCCTCCACAAATTGCAGGCGTCCGTGTGTATGGTGAGCGACCTATTGCCGAAGCTGTCCCCGCTGGCCATCGCGTACGCTCGCGCTCGCGGCGCCGACCGGATGAGCTCCTTCGGCGATTTCATAGCGGTTTCCGACGTCTGTGATGAGATCACCGCTAAGATCATATCGAGAGAGGTCTCCGACGGCATCGTGGCTCCAGGGTACACCCCGGAGGCTCTGGCGGTGCTGAGCAAGAAGAAAGGTGGCAATTATTGCGTATTGCAGGTTCGTGTTTATGATAATATTTAAATAATAAATCGCGTTTTAATTATCTATACATATAATAAAACTGTAGTCCGAAGAAAATGCTTCTACGGGTCTTCTTAAAAAAAAAGTCAGAGTGATGTAAGAAGAGAAATAGAATAAATACAGTTTTTTTTGTTTCTCCGTTTGTACGGGCTAATCTTCGAAACTATTGGACCGATTTACATGAAATTTTACATGGTGGTATCTTATATCCCCCTTCAACATCTATATCTATTCTTCTATACTATCTATATCTATACTAATAATTTTAATATACTATTTAGTAATAAAATTATAAAGAGGAAAGATTTGTATTTTTGAATTTTTTTATGTTATGAATAAACTCAAAATCTACTGGACCGATTTTAAAAATTCATTCACCAATAGAAAGCTGCATTATCAGGGAGTAACATAGGCTTCACACGGGTGCAATGTAGAAGCACTATACACAAAAATACCCTAGGTTACTCGCTGACTATGTAGCTTTCTATTTGTGAAAGATCTTTTAAAATCGGTCTAGTAGTTTTTGAGTTTATTCATAACATACAAAAATACAAATCTATCCACTTTATAATATTAGTCTTCATAAGCGGTACATTTTTATGCAAGTTATAATAATTTCAGATGGATCCAAGCTACTCTCCCGACCTGTTGGAACACAAGACAATATTCGGTCTCACGCTGGAACAGAGGAGGAATGACGCCAAGATAACGTCGGAATTATTCAAAAATATAGTGACTCAGAACAAGAAATTGCCTGAGAACGCAGTGAGGGACCTCATAGTGGCCACCATCGCTCTCAAATACACCCAGAGCAACTCTGTGTGCTACGCTAAGGACGGCCAGGTTAGTGGACGTGTGCGAAGAGAGAGAAAAATGTATATCTGTTTAAATAAAATACTTTATAACGGATTAAAACGCGGTTTATTATTTATTCCGACGTTTTGGATGATTTTCAGCAACCGTGGTCGCGGGAGACTGAAAGATGACAGTTGTCTGATTTGAAATATCACAAAGTTATATATTAACGCCATCTATGCCTACGGAGTTGATATTTACTGTCATTTTCTATATTATGACAATATTGACTAACGGTGTCCTCTTGTTTTTTAGTATGTTTGATTTGGGGTTTTAGATTTTTAATTACTGGATCCCAGGTGTTGGAAAGTCTCAAACCATCTTTTTTATTGAAGTTAGAATGTTTTTTTAATTTCAATAGCGTCGCGTCTGGGAAAGAATCTACTTTCTCTTGCAACGATTTTCGGTTGGTCGGATTTCGAGGACACCGTTAGTCAATATTGTCATAATGTAGAAAATTACAGTAAATATCAACTCCGTAGGAATAGATGGCGTTAATATGGCAACTTTGGGATATTTCAAATCAGAGAATTGTCATCTTTCAGTCTACTGAGACCACGGTTGATGAGAAGCATCCGAAATAAAGTATTTAATTGAAATGTGTGAAATAGAAAATTTATTTTCTATTTTTTAGTTCGGTTTTCTATAAAAAGCGTGTTTTTTAGTTTTTTAAACTATTTTCTACTTTTTAGTTTGGTTTATTTATAATAGCTTGTTTTTTTAATTTTAAACTATAATATTAAAATTGTAGTTTCTTACCTTATCGAATATAGATGAAAATTATATAAATTAAGAAAAATCATATTCTGAGTATTATGTATTTCGAATTAGAATATATTTTTTTTCCATGTCCTTGCGTTGACTAAGTATAACCTCTGCGATATTATCAAACATATTCTTAATTTCTTAATTTATTTGAAACCAGGAATTTATTATTTTTTATTCTTTGTTAATAGGAATAATATAGTATTAAGTACAGCGCCACCTTGTGACAGTAGACAGAAATGCGCGTGGTGTGACCGATAGTTTAAATACAACGCAGTGTTGTAAATGCCGCATAGATGGCGCTGATAATGGTAAAATAAAATCTGGTTTGATCTTCAGTTCACTTGATGATAAAATTACGCGATGTATTAATATTTACTACGCGTTATAATATAAGTAATAAATCAAGTATTATTTGTTTAATTTTTTTTTGGTTGGATATCAAATCAAAAAATAATAATTGGTCAGTTTTAATATCAATATCTAGTGTACAGCGCCACCTTGTAATATGAGCTAGAAAAGCGCGTAGCGTCGCATAGATGGCGCTGCAGATAAAATAACAAAAATCATATTTTGCAAATTGAATTATAAAAAGCGTGTAAAAATACCTCAAAAATAAATATGGTTTCGTGCAAATAGGGATACATTCTCAGCAAAAGCTGCGACAGTCTCCCAACATCGAAACACTGAATTACAGCATCTAAGATGGTAACTGTAAGACTTATAATAGTATAGTGTTCCATAGAACACTGCCATAGGCCAAACGGGGTTTTTCCTTCGGGTCCTTGGGCTTCAAATAGCCTCCGAAGTGGTGTTAGTGAATAAATGCCCTCTGATGGGCAGAGGATCCGATCTGATAGTAGGGCCGAGGCACTATATCTGCCTGCAAACTGTCGATATCCGTGAGTGGATTTCCGGAAACACATTTGCGATTCCCTAAGTAGTGGGTGCTTATGGCATGATTAGCAGGTGTTCTAAGGCTTGTTTGCTTTCCTGTTCTATAAAAAACAGATTTTAAAAGGGTCCTGTAAATGCTATATAACTCTATGTTTGACTCAAGGGATGCACATGTCAAAGGTGGATTGAATACTTATTCTCAGAAAGACAGTAGCTAAGTAGTTCTTCAACCACAGTACACTTAAACTAGTGAAAACTTGAGCATGGGAAGAAAATATTTAATGTGTACCAATTATTTTAAATGTTATAGAATGTAAATTTATTGGTGATATCTATAGAGATATTAGAGATTTAAAAAGGGTTGATTAAATAAAACAGAAATGTCGAATATACTATTTTATTACATAATCACAGCACAGTTCACATATTGCACAAGTAGTACTTGTACTTGATCACTTTATACTTTGCTACACGTCAGTTCATTTATAATATTAAAATAAAAACATTCCCATATTTTATATACGATTAACTAACAAAAAACCACTCTTCGTCATAAATCGAAAGAGTTAACTTATAATCTCAATTTGTCTTAAGCTTAAACTCTGTCTTGAGTGGTATAAATTACATTTAATAAAAATTACAATAACACTTATATAATATATGGGATTAAACCAAGGGGCTTAGTGAGGTTTAAGACAGAGTAAAAAGCAAATATTTACAGTTAAACATACGGACACTTTGTAGTCTATCGTTGGTTTAAAGGTAAAACGTAAGTAAAGTCAAAATTATTGAATAAAAATAAATTTTGCAAACATTGCTTATTTTAAGCGTACGTCTACGGTAAGAACAAATTACTAAGGGTTGCGCTTCATATTTTTATTATGGACCACAATATCCCATTAGCGCTTTATCTTCGCGTAGATTTAGACTTAAAATAGGCAATATTGACAAAATTGATTTTTATTCAAAATGACAGTGAGTTTTACCTTTTAACCAAAGATATACAAATTTAAATTTGCACCCCGAATGGTGTAATATCCAAATGCAAACTACAAAATGTTTGTTTTTTTTATATTGCTCTTGTCACTCGCTCCTCACTGAGCCCCTACATAGTCAGTCTTCTATCTCTCCTAGATAAAATATACATATATCACAATTGTATCATTATCACTTTGAAAATTATCTCACGTTTTATTACAATTACGTCTCCTCCTTTGAGAATTTGCCTCTATCTTATATAGATTATGATTTCGCAAAAAGAACTGCTCAGTTAAAAAATACATTCTGATGTTATGTACACAAGATAATATAATTAATATTTGTACTTACAAATAGCGTTCTGCTCTGAACTATCACCTGATTCAGATCTCATCTCGTTCTTTAAGATCAAAACGTGTTGATGAATCAAGTTTTTAATATGGATATTCATATCTCGTCTATTTCTAAAAAACGTAAATAACAAGTATAATTTTTTCAACGGGTCCGTCACAGCTAAGTTCTCCTCCTCAATTTTCTTCAACAGATCCTGCAAAGCTTGTTCCCCGTATGTACTCGCAAGACCTCCTAACTGGCCAATAAGTTCTGGCCATTTTAAAAATATTTGAATGCAAGCATCAGCTCGCTCAATTTTTTCATCTTCCTTTTTTATATTGGTATTTATTTGTTCGATTTTCTCGCGTTGTTTTCTTAATGCTTCTTCTTGTTCTGGTGTAAAGAAACCAGGAGGGTAATTGTTGCTCGAAGAATCGTCGGTTGACGAATAATTGTTATTGCTCGATGAATAGTAGTTGCTGCTTGACGAATAGTGACTGCTGCTTGACGAATAATATTGGTGGCTTGAATTTTGGTTGTTGTTTGTCGGATAATGGTCGTCGCTTGATCTTCTTCTCTTTAAACATCTCGCAACTACACCCGTCTGTAACAGATTGTTTATATTACAAATATATGGTAAAATAGTGTCTTCACGAGAAAAATATTACAGAACAATAATTATAGCATTTGAACTGAAATGAGAACGGCCTTAACCATTCTTATTAATATTTATTCACTTATAATGTACCTTCTAAAAATCATAATTTTAATACCAAAATAAAATCACTAGAAATTACTTAATAATAAAAAATCATCGTACCCATCTAGTAATTGTAAAATTGAAGGAATAACTTCACTGATTCACTCTAAGCTTTTTTCTGTACTGTTCTTGTTTATGTGTATTAAAAAAAAAATATATGTACCTCGCTAGCCTCTTCCTGCGTACATTCAATGGTACTCGAAGAACTAGCCTTTTGTGAGGATTGTACGGTAGGCTCGTCTCCGTTGCCAACTGGAGTTTCTTCTTTTGGTTCCGAGCTTGAGTGTGTCATTTTGTTAGTTCACCAGAATGGTGAAAAACTGAAAATATAAACAAAAATTTGTAATAACATATCAGAAATGAAATATGCAGTAATAGCTAAATAGATGACGTCATCGAGGTAAATGTTTTGAGGTGATTTTGTTGATAACAAATTAATTACATAAATTCACTAATGACACTCCCAAATTTAAACATTAGTTTTATATATAACAGCCAATCGACCTTATGTGCCTGTAATAAAGGGTAATATCGATTGCATCGTTATTGCTATCCAAACGTTACTGATAGTTTGCACTAATATCTATGGCACACGCCGTCTGTTACTGTTCTAGATTCTGATGAACTTATATATCAACGAAACTAAATGAATATTTAATTAGTTTAATTTTAATATGACTAACCACCTGTTTCCTTCATATTCGTTCAAAAGTGGATTTATCAGTATGAAAAATATTTAACCTTTCTTTTAACTTAACAGAAGAATGAAAATCACACTCAGATTAATATTCAGAACAAATTTTCATGACAGTATATTAACTCTGCACTTAGTATATTCACAAATATTTGAATATCAAAAACTCCCAACAAGTAACGCCATCTTGGTTCATTACTAGACATGTGCGTCTACAGCGCCATTTTGACAATCGCGTTGACTCAACTCAAACTATGAAGTATTTTACTTCGTGTATGAAAACATTTGTTTCTAAAGATGTGTAACCCGTATTATTTGTTTTACTAATGATAACGTAAATTGTACGATCGATTACGGCTATAGTTCAAAGTTTTATTTAATTTATGTTTAACACATGAACGAAACTGTACTGGAATTGAATATTTAACTTAATATATTTTACAAAAATGTACATACCTGATATATTGTAAAATTCTTCGTGTTATAATCACAATTTAGTAGGAAATATCTCAATTCGTTACTTTTATAATACACGTTGTGTTCCACCAAGCGTCTAACGCATACTGATGAAATAACAAAATGCATTATTTACTGTTGTTCAGGATTTAACAAAACCGGTTTCAAAACTATCCTATATCTTTCTCTTTCACACACATAGATATTGCATTTTTTCATTCTCTCGCACGCATTATTTGCAGCTGTTTAGTTTTGTCTCTTTCTCCCATTTAGATAGGGAATCTTTTCTTTTTTCATTATATCTTTAAAAGTGCGAGATCGTTTTATATCTGTCTCTCTCTGCCATGCACATTATTACATTGGGGTCCGGGTAATTTTAGTCAGTATTGTAAATGAAAGGGACTGTTTTGTCTTTTTCTGTTCTTCAACATTTGCTTTGAGGGATTCATTCGGATACCCTTTTATATACGGCTTGCTTTTATCAAAGCATTTATGCATATTTATCGAATCGGTTTTAATTAGGTATAAATAACACAGTATAGAAATTATTCTATCAGTTTTATGCCTTTGTTATTTAGAGGTGGATTAACGTCATGTAAGGGTTGAGTAATATTTGACATTTAATTACCCTCTTGGCTACCCACAAGATTATTCTCTTTTGGCCATATTCTTGCCTTTTAAGAAGAAGTAGCGTTAGGATGCTATATGATATTAATAACAGGCATAATATGATAAATACTGAGAAAATGATTTTTCATTGAAATCTAAAACTAGTGACAATATGAAAGCTCAGAAATAAACCTGGAGTCGATTATGAATTCAGTAGAGTTATATCAGATCTTATTATATCTCATAATAAAATTAATTTCTTGACATATACATACATATATGAGAATAATAATTATTGATATTGGCTGAATATTATGTAATAGTATTAATAGTTCCTTTTGTGTAAGGAAATAGCCATTTTTCCTTTTTTGGGTTTGGGTTAGTTATGTCATAACAACTTTAATTATTTATCAATAAATAAGACCCTTTTCCCTTATGCTTTTAGTAAATAAACCTAACCTTTTTAAGGGTCACAACGACCCAATAATCTCAATACAAAATTGCAAATTTTATACCAAGGATGCAGTGACAAAAGCTGTGGTCAAACTGATACTGTGACCCTTTTGTTTGCTTCCCTTTCTAACGCACAAGTTGAGAGTATCAGTATCTCATTCGCACGCTTATCGTCCGTCTATTATATGCGCCAAAACGCATGCGCCTTACCTGCTAGAGAAACATCTCAAATAGAGAGGACACATTGCATCAACACATACATGATTACAGGACCGTACTCACACGTTTGTATGTATGTGTGTTTGTTGTTAATCGATAGCATTCTTTCACTAATCCTTACATTAAAATATTGTAATTATTCACAAATTTTCATTAAAGTTTATAGTTTTCGAGGGCGAAATTTTTAAGCTGACTGATAGAGTAGCCATACTTAATCTTACTTCTTATCTTACTAATAATATAAATGCGAAAGTTTGTGAGGATGGGTGGATGTTTGTTACTCTTTCACGCAAAAACTACCGAACGGATTATGATGAAACTTTACAGTAATATAGCTTATATATCAGAATAACAAATAATTTATGAGCAGTTTTTGTATATTGGCCATAATATTACGATAAGTATCAAGTAACTCGGAAAAATTCCTGCCTTCTGAGAGCTATCTTGGCGTGCGCTGCCTAAACCGTTCGAGTTACAAGAATAAAATGTATGGTGGGATTATTTCTTTTAAATAGTTCTAAATAAAAGTCCGCGATAGCATATATCTACCTCTTATGTGGAAGCCAATATACCCTAAACTATGAGCCATAAATACATTTAAATTTGATTCATTTTTTCAATTGCACTTTTTAGAGTATTTAACTAATTCTTATCAAAATTAATACATTTTTCGCTTTCATTATTTAATATAGATGAACTTTGCCTTTTACACTAAGTAATTTGGATGAATAGTTTAAAAAATATCACGATAACATTAACTTGAGTGGTGCGCCATTATGCGGAGATTGATGAAAAAACAGCTCGGTTATAAAATAAGCTACCCTTAGTACTAATTCTACGCAGACGAAGTCACGGGCAGAAGCTAGTAGCTATGTATATATATTCGAAAGAAATATATTTTTGACATTTTCACAACCTTTTAATTGACTGATATATATGTCATTCTAGTAACCTCAAAGACAATGAAAATGCCGGGAATATGTATATTTTGTTCGAATATAAATGGCGACCCTAACAGTCGACTCGAATAATGTTTATACGGTTTTAAGTTTAAAAATTCCCCTCTCAAAAACTATAAAATTAAATGGAAATATCTGAATAACAAAAAAAACGAATGTAAGGATTACTGAAAGAACGTTATAAAAAAAATCATGGCCGAATTCTCGAATGCTAATCAACATTGAGGTGTAGTTAAAAGTACATATATCGTTTCTAAAAAAAATTAATCCGGTCCTACTAAAAAAAATCTTTGAATAATTTTAAGACATTTTTGTTTTTAAAAAATTGCTTTAGTCTATAGTTTTCGAGAAACAAATTCATCGAGTATCGGGAAAAAAAATAATCATTCCGGCCGCCATTTTGGTTAACAAAGTTGTTGAAAAATAAAAATAACCTCATGTAAGTATAGTTCAGACATCGAGGTCATGATATTAATTAGTTTTAGACATCAAAAAAAAAAAAAACGAAGTCGTTTTTTTTTTAAATGTCATCGAAAAATCACGACTTTTTGAGGTATTTTCGCCTTTTCTATGGTTTAATGTTTACTAGCACAATTTTAACCATCACCATTCGAAAGAGCACACTTGAATACATCCTGTGTACAATGGTTCCCGTTTTTTTTTCTATTCGAATTCATCACATGACAACAGCTCAAACTTACTTGGCTAGCGCACAGAGGACCCAATTTAGACATCTAATGGGTGTATAACAGGCATAATATGATAAACACTGAAAAAATAATTCTTCATTGAAATTTAAAACTAGTGACAGTTAGGTAGCTCAGAATTAAACCTTGAGTTGATTCTGCATTCAGTAGAGTTAGATATTTATTATGTGTCATAATAAAATTAATTTCTTGACATTTATATATATATATATTATGAGAATAATTATTTATTGCTGAATATTATGTAATAGTAGGAATAGTTCCTTTTGTATAAGGAAATAACCTTTTTCCTTTTTGGATTTGGGTTAGTTATGTCACACAAACTTTAATTATTTATCAATAAATAAGACCCTTTTCCCTTATGCTATTAGTAAATAAACCTCACCTTTTTGAGGTTCACAGGGACCCAATAATCTCAATACAAAATTGCAAATTTGATACCTACCAAGGATGCACTGACAAAAGCTGTGATCAGACTGGGATCGTGACCCTTTTGTTTCCTTCCTTTTCTAACGCACAAGTTGAGAGTATCAGTATCTCATTCACACGTATCGTCCGTCTATTATATGCGCCAAAACGCATGCGCCTTACCTGCTAGAGAACCATCTCTAATAGAGAGGACACATTGCATCAACACATACATGATTACAGGACCGTACTCACACGTTTGTATGTGTGTTTGTATGTTAAGTATTTATGAATTAAATTTTGATTACTTAACCACCATATTAAATTATTTCTAATGTAACCATAGCGATTTTACAATTCAAACTTTTTTGATGTAACCTTATGGCGTTTGACATTGACAGAATGCGCGCAACAAATATCGTCAAAGAGGATGTTGGGATGAATTTTTTTTTTATTTTTGAAGCCAACATTCTGGCAGTAGGTACAACGTCTGTCGGGTCCACTAGTAATATATAAATATACCACGCGGAGCCTGGACCTTTTTTAAAAATAACGCATTACTACAAATGCGTCGCTTCCTTCGGGGGTTGTTCTTGAATACGTTTTCCTAGTTTTGCTCCTCCTATAATGTCGTAACGGTAATAGCAGGTAGTTTTTTCCTAGATACAAATTGTGTCCTATGCATTTCAAAATTGTCTTTTGTTATGTTTAAAGCTGTAGCGTCATCTTTTTGCAGTATAGCGAACTAAACAATTACCTATTCAGTATGATAAAATCTTACTACTCTTTTTTTTGTTAGTTAAAAGTAATTCGATTAAAAAGAAAAATATTTTATAAATATAATAAAGTCTTTTAAAATAGAATCCTAGAGGTGGGAAACAGCGCAATATTCAAATCTAGAATGATTTTTTTTATTTTTGTAACCAACATTCTGGCAGAACAACCTCTGTCGGCTCCACTAGTATCTCTATAAATATTAACTAATCTAGTTTCTACACTTGTTAAACAAATGAATACACGAATAAAACATTTACTTTTTAGGGTTTCGTACTTTATTTTGACGGGCTCGTTGGCGCGTTCGGTAGAACACCTGTCGTGCACATCGATTGGTCGTGGTATCGAATCCCAACAGGACGATATGATTATAATTTTCTGTAAGCATGTTTTCTCCACGTCTGGTAACTTCGGGCATTGATTGGGTGGGAGTAATATCTAAATTCCGACCGGGTAACGAACCACCGTTCTTAGATGGAAAAACCGTGAAAAAAACCGTGAAACGCGCAATGTGCACTTCACGGTTTTTCCATCTAAGAACGGTGGTTCGTTACCCGGTCGGAATTTAGATATTACTCCCACCCTTTACGTCGAGCATTCAGAAATCCATATTTCTGAATGCTCGACGTAAAGGGCTGGGGCTGAGGTATCACCTACCATCAAGTGAACTTCATGCTCGTCTGTCGATATCTAACATAAAAAATCCCTTATAGGATCACTATGTTGTCCATCTGTCTGTTAAGACCCTTTTCCTCAGGATCGCGCTGAGGTGTCAAGTTGAAATTAATATGAATTAATTAATTTACTTACATTAATTACACAAACATTCATTTAAATTATTTAATGTAATTCGTTAATTTGTCGTTAGTATTAGCTAATTTTATTGAAAGCATTGCAAAAGTGTTTCGACTTTTAAGAGCAGATTAAGTAATTGTATTGTTATTGTTAATTTTTTCTGAGAATTAGATACAATTGTCTTTAGACTTATTGTTTTACAAGTAATAAATAGTGTAATTTACTGATTAATTTCTGAAAATCCGATAACGACCCTGTATTTAGTAGAATCTCACTAATCCGGACACTCAATAGACTGACACGTCCAATAATCCGGCACTCCGCGACTCCCCCATAATATAAGTTGTACAAAAATAGAAATATAAAATTATGTAATAAGATAATTGTGAGATATGTTATAGTTATAATATAAAATGAAATGCTTTATTTTATCATATTTTTTTCTATACAATCCAGTTATCCGAACATTCCATTAATCCGACACCTTCTGGTTTTTATTAGTGTCGGATTAGTCTACTGTAATCTTACTGTAATACTTATAGTTTTAGACATCTAAAATTCTTATTGTTAAAATAATTGTCTAACTAATACTTGGTCCTAATACTTACTTGTCATTCAACAATACTTAAGCGCGTCTTCAAGTAAATATTATTATTATTTAAGTTTATTTCCTACTGAAGGACAAGTATCCATGCCCTTGCATTACATTAAAAAAAATGTACTTGCCCGTCTACAAAAAATGCAAATACATTTAATACTTCGATACTGAATTTCAAAGGCGGCGTTGCCGTACTTCATGCAAATACATTTAATACTTCTATACTGAATTTCAAAGGCGACGTTGCCGTACTTCAAAGCGTTTTTTTATAGAATTTCTGACAAAAGCGAAAGCTGCACTGAAATTGATTTTTTATCTCTGTCTTGCACATGATTTTAACTGTAATAATGGGAATCTCGCTCCCACCTTTTGTTCAACATTCAGCGACAAATTCCTTACAGCTGACAAAGTATTAGATTTGGATATTAGCAAGACATTGATTATGATTTGCTAATATTCAAATGTTATTAAAAATACTATGATTAAGTATTTTATTAATTTTGATAAGATACAATGGTGAGAGTAAATTTCAATATTAGATAGATGTACAATGTGTGTTGTATGGTTGTAATTAAGAATTAAAAAAAATATTTCACCACGAAGATAAGGAAGTTGTTGAAGTTGAAGTTTGTCTCTATCATGTAGATATCTTATTGCTGAATTTTGATACGTTTTTGGTCAAAATAATCAATGTTTTGAAAGTTGCTAGTTCAGTAGTCAGAACTGTTTAGAATTAATTAGAACGAATATACATTTACAGCTTTTTTTCGGTTCTGTGTTTACGACGCAGACGCAGTACAAGACTTGGCTACAATAACATAGATGGCGCTGTTCTCAAATATGCATATATTATGCAACCTCGATGTAACGGAACTGAAGGGAATTAGAAAATATTATTTATAATAATATGAGTAATTCTTAACAATTAAGTTTGTTATATAGTGGTTAGGTTGGACTACGATTCACTATAACAAGGTATGAAAACTATCTTACGAGAAACTTAACGTGTCTGAACCTAATATTGTCTTTATTAACGCGAGTATCACACGTTTAAATAAAATACTGTATACCGGATTAAAACATGTGACATTTCAAAAATCAGACAGCTGTCATCTTTCTGTCTCCCCGCTGACCGCGGTTACTGAAAAGCATCCGAAACGACGGGATAAATAATTTAAACAATATAAATAATAAATCGCGTTTTAATACGGTATAGGTACAGTATTTTATTTAAGTGTCTGAACCTGGTGAGTAATGAATAGGATACGTTATGTAAAGGTTTTAGTTGAAAGAAATCGTTAAATCGAGGAATTCGTTCGTTTGAGGCTTATATTAAGGTTTCACTGTATTGTCTTATAAAGATCACGAAATAACATATTCTAAAAATCCTGGTAAAATAGAATATATTATTTTAAACAACAATACGATTTGTTTCCTGTCATAGCTCGCATAAGCGCATATCAGTTAAGCCTCTAAGAATAACTAAGTTTTATTACACGATAATAGTTATTATTCTCACGCAGTCAAACTCTTTTGTTAACACCGCATTGTCTGTATTTCTGTGTAATTTTGTTTAACTTTTATAAAACATAGGCATTCAATACTATGACAGTTTAAAATGTCAGATGTGGTCACGGCGCATGTGTTCTAAGTACCTATATGTTGACGTAGTTTTAGGTGTGATAGAACATCAGTCAATGGTGCCCTGTCGACTTACTTTTTTACTTCGAGCATTCAGAAATCCATAGACTGAAACCGAAACGCGCATTATGCACTACACCGTTTTCACTAGGTATATCATTGTGAGATATGTTACAGTTATAAAAAAATAATGTGTAGAACACAAATTCATTGTATTGCTTGTATGCGTATGCTTTATTTTATTTATTATGATTTTTTCTACACATTCCATTAATCCGGCACTCTCTGGTATTTAGTAGTGCCGAATTAGTGAGATTCTACTGTAGATATAATTTTGAACCTAAACTTTTAAAATTGAATTTAACTTACAAGTTTTAATTTCATACTTATTGGACATAGTACTACCCTCGATAGGTATATCATCACTACATAGTATAAAACAAAGTCGCTTTCTTTGTCCCTTTGTATGCTTAAATCTTTGAAACTACGCAACGGATTTTGATGCGGTTTTTTTTAATAGATAGAGTGATTCAAGAGGAAGGTTTATATGTATAATAATAACAGTTTTTCTGTAGTGTATTTAGTATCAGCATTGCACCGGTGCGAAGCCGGGGCGGGTCGCTAGTAATATATATGTTAAGGTCATGCAGACACAAAACTGATCAGCTACTCTCCTGTAAAGAATGACACCAACGGGTGCAATGTAGATGTACTATACACAAAAATAGTCTATGTTACTCGCTGATAATGTAGCTTTCTATGGGTGACGGAATTTTAAAAATCGGTCAAGTAGTTTTTGAGTATATTCATAACATACACAAATACAAATCTTTATAATAGGTATTAGTATAGATAAAGATTCATATTTATAGGTTATGTAAAACTTTCCAAAATAATACTCATACAATCATAGTGACTTTAGGAAATATTTCAATATATTTTATTAAATTCAAATTCAAAAATCATTTATTCATTTAGGTAACGCAATGTACACTTATGAACTTCAATAAAAAACACATATTAAATGCTTCTAATTTTACATTTACCTCCAGTTTTCAAATCAAGGGCGTAGAACGGATGAGAAGAACTGGCAATAAACTGTCCACCACTTTTTTTAATCGCCAAGTTTTTGTTTTACAAAATGTTTGTACACACGTGTTACATTACACACGTGAAGTGAAACTTTTTATATTGATAAATAAGATTCTTGTTGCGTATCTTTATCAACATGTACCACACAAGTTGGGTGTGTAGGTATATGTGTAATATTTTATATTAAATAAGTCGAAGGTGCACATATAGCCCAATCAATTTTAAAAGCATCACTATGATGTTGCATTCTCTGTGGGTGGCATGTTTTACGCCCATTTCGTTTGTCTCTTTCCCCCTCGCAGTTCTCGTTGTAAGTCCTTCGCGTGCGGTAGCTCAGTGATAATCATTCATCTCTTTCTATCTTACGGTTGAACCTCTAACAACTGCTCCCGCTCGTATATTTTGTTCTTTTATATTTTACGTCGCGTTCATTTATTTTAAAGACCATGTATATTGTATAACCTTAGTTTTGTAATTTTCTCACTAGTTGGCGCTCGCCGTGAATTGAAATTATGATTCGTTGATATAAGATAATGGATTAAAATTATATAGTATAGTATAGTAACTTCGTTACTTGAAATGAGTTTAAAAATATAGAATTTAATTATCTCAACAATAAATATAAAAATGTCAAATAAAGTGTCAGCGGAGCATACTACTATTTTAGCATAAAGGCATTTCCTGTAACTGTTAAGATATTTATGTTAGTACTAACAACACGCACGGGTGCAATATAGATATTAGTACCATACAAAAATAACCCTTATATTACTCTCTGTTAGTGTAGCTTTCTATTGGTGAAAGAATTTTAAATCGGTCCGGTAGTTTTTGAGTTACATCGTAACAAACAAACAAATATTTTCTACTTATAATATTAGTTTAAATAATCTAATAATATTTATTATCATAGTTTATTCTTTGGGTTGAAATGAATTATCCATTCATACTCTAAACAAAAGTATTAACGCCTGTGTTAAAGAACGCTTTGCAAAATTCATAGAATAGCATTATTCAGTTCGCTGTAAACTAGGACAAAGTAACTTTTATAACTAGAATTATTATTTTTAGAATTACATATATAATATTATATTTAACTGTTTTCGCGAATAAATACGAATAGTGTTTTGGTAGCTGAAGATGGTTGGCTACCGAGATTTAAATAAAATACTGTATACCGTTATAAAACGCGATTTATTATTTATATTGTTTAAATTATTTATCCCGACGTTTCGGATGCTTTTCAGCAACCGTGGTCGCGGGGAGACAGAAAAATGTGTGATACTCGCGTTAATAAAAGACAATATTATGGCTACCGAGATGTTGATAGAAGGACGGAAGACTTGTTAATGATTATTTATTTACAATAATGTGCTCTATATATACCAACAAACCTTTGTTCTAGATTTTAAAAAAAAATCAATTATTTTATCAGAAAATATTTGGAACGTAATATGAAAATTTGAATTTAATAAACAGCCAGCAAGCGCTTGTTGCGCGCTGTGTGAATAATATAATATGATTTTTTGTTGAAATTGTGACTGAAAGAATAGTTTCCTTGTATATATTGCTATTACCTAGGTATGATATACCTACCTACATAACTTTCACAAGATGATTAATTAACAAACTGAAGAAATATTTGACAAAAAACAACATCTCAATGTTTTCCTGCAGTTTATTAAAAAAATCAATATATTTATGATGCGGAACAATTCTGTAGATTTGGATCTGTGGTGAAATGTTTGTGTTTTCGCCGCTATTTCGAAAATTCTATTATTTTTATATTTCACACCCAGGAAGGTGTTTTATTTTTTGAACGGATATGAATGAAACTGACGAATAATGTTTGTAATTTTATTTATTTAGATAACTCTTTTGTCTCTGCCTCCGATTCCGGTTTCGGTTCCGATTTCGACAAAACAAATTTAAAAACTCCGGTTCCAAATTCGGTTCCGATAAAACCACTTCCGTAACAATCCTAAGTTAATGAGTTCTAATTTAAATATTTGAATAATTGTTATAATTTCTGCATGTAATATATGTATATGTATTTATGATATATATGTATATAAGCAACGTATTTCCCTTCATTCTTGCACTACCCATTTCTTATTTCAATAATTTCTCGCTTGTACCATATGGTTGCCTGGAAGAAATCGCTGCTTAGCGATAAGGCCGCCAATTGTGCTTCAATGTATGTAAATGTGTATATCCTCTGTATTATTTCTGTTCTTTAGTGCAAATAAATCCTAATTCATAATACGGTCATGGTATGACATTGGGCATACTTCTTAAAGCAAAAAACGTTGATGTAGGTGATTGGTATCGGAGCTGGACAGCAGTCGCGTATCCACTGCACGAGGCTGGCGGGCGGGAAAGCCTCCCTGTGGTGGATGCGGCGTCACCCGCGCGTGTTGGCAATGCGCTTCAGAGCGGGTGTGACGCGGGCGATACAGGCGAACGCGATCGACAACTACGTGAGCGGCACTATCGGTCAGTCACAATTGTATTTTTTTTTGTGTTATAAACGGGTGGAAGGAATACGAACTTTGACGGGCTCGTTGGCGCGTTCGGTAGAACACCTACCGTGCCATCGATAGGTCTTGGGTGCGAATCCCACCGGGACTACATGTTTATAATTTTCTTTAAGCATGTTTTCCTCACGTCTGGTAACTTCGGGCATAGATCGGGTGGGAGGAATATCTAAATTCCGACCGGGTAACGAAAAACCGTTCATAGATGGAAAAACCGTGAAGTGCATATTACATTTCGGTTTCAGTCTATGGATTTGCGAATGCTCGAAGTAAGAAGTAGGTCGACAGCGCATCATTTACTGATGTTCTGTGGCTGAGGTATCATCTACCATCAAGTGAACCTCATGCTCGTCTGTCGATATCTAAAATAAAACAAATCACTAATTCGCCGTTTCACAGCATAATCATCAATACAAAGAATAACAGTAAAATTGTCAATTGTGGAGCTAAAACTTCTGTAATTACAGCGTTTTCAACAAAATCACCAGTTTTACCCGAAGCGTTTATCGCCGAGGTTCCAATTAACATATTTAGCTTCACTTCCAGGATCTGACCTTCCACTAGACCAATGGAACAGCCTGTTCGACGGCGCCGCGCCCGCGCTGCTCACGGACGCTGAGCGCGAAGAGTGGGTCAAGAAGATGGACAAGGTGGCGCTCGCGTCGGACGCGTTCTTCCCCTTCAGAGACAACATCGACAGGGCTGTGCAGGTTAGTTGATTGCGGCGTGTTGTTTCTGGATAGAATATGTACTACTAATAAACGACCCTAGCCTAAAAATAATAATATTGGTCGAGTAATTTTTGAGTTAAATCGTAATAAACAAACAAATCTTTCCTTTTTATAATGTTAGCATAGACTAGAGGTCCCGACATATGTTTTCCAGACAAAATGACTGTTCCAAAAATTCAAAAATATATTTCTCATTATCGATCTCATGAATATTGTTTATAACGGAAAAGTAACGGACCCAAAATTGACCCTTGAGGTACGCCACAATTAATCAGTCTTCGTTCACTTTGATGCTTGTAAATTTTACGACTTGCCGGGAGGCAAGCTATATTCAAATCGTTTTGAATATAGCGTATGCATTTCCTGTAACACCAATGTTCCTCAATTTTAATAACAGAAATTCATGGCTCACAGTATCAAATGCCATCTTAAGATCAATGAATATAACTAAAGTTACTTTTTTTTGTCTATCTTTATATATATAATTCTTCTGTGAGTGTGTATGTCACTGAACTTCTCTCAAACGACTGGACCGATTTTGATGAAATTGTGTGTGTTCAAGGGGATCTGGGAATGGTTTAGATTCACAATTTTGGACAATGTTTTTAATTAATTTTTAATTATTATATAATTTCGAAGCCAAAATTGTGGCAGAACAACGTCTGCGGGGTCCACTAGTATTAATATAATAAATGATTGCAACAGGTCGGTGTGGAATACATCGGTAGTCCGTCCGGGTCGAACAACGACCAGGAAGTGATAGCAGCCTGCAACGAACACAACGTCACTCTGGCGCACACCAACCTACGTCTCTTCCATCATTGATGCACCTCGTATAGTATTATCCACATCATTGCAGTGTTGCCACCTTGGTTGTTTAAAAAGGGCATTTGGTTAAGCTAAAAAGGCTATAGATAAAGAAAATTCCCTATAAATAAATAAATCTGTTTATACTCAGAGAAAATTACACATTGGGGAATTCCCCAGTAAATAATAAAACTAAAAAATATACCGATAGAGTGAATTATTATGAGTGAGATTGACCGAAATTTATGCTGCATGGCGTGCATTATTTCATTACTGCGAGCGGAAGGACTAGATTGCTCTTTACGGACTAAATCATAAAAAAACGAGTTCATCTACATCCTAGATCTAGCCCGATAAGGTGGCAACACTACATTATTGTGTCATTTGTGCCAATATATATTTTTGGAGTCTTGACGCTAATAAGCAGTCTTAGGGGGAGTGAACGGTGCGATTTGTCTTTACAATACCTAATCCATATAATAGATAGTGGGTGTCAATATCATTAACAATTTACTTAAAGGCACTCAAACATTTATTTCACATTAAATAATTAGACTACAATAAAAACAAAAAAAATCGAAAACGATATTAAAGATCGCAACAAAAACCAATGAAATCATCAATATCTTAACGATAGTGTATGGCTCTTTGCGAGTGATAATCGATTTTGGGTTGAAATAATTCAGTTGGGGGACCATCATACAAGCCCAAAAGCCCGGACTGACTTTAATGTAATACTTGTTTATATAATAACTTATTTAATTACGTAGTCATATAAGTTATATATTGCGTATATAATTGTAATTATGGCATTATTATGTTTCTTTTTACTGTTGCAAATAGGGCAAGCCCGGCTTTTGCGCTTATATGGTGAATAATTAGGGTCTATATCTGAGATGGCATGTCTGTGTCCTATCTCTTGGTCGATAAACGTAATTTTTGAAGCGATAGATCGCCATGATTTTCCTCACATCGAAACGACAAATCGTACCCTTGAAAAATTTGCGGTTCATTGCAAGATTTAATATTATTATATACAGTATACCTACGGGCGTAGGCTGAATGTATAATGTACTGTTGTCTATTTATGTTATCACAGTGAATCTGTTTGTAAGAATCTGTTGTTTTTTTTGTATTTAAGAATCTATAGTATTTGTATTTTATCAGAAATTTTGTAATCATTGTGTTTACATACATTCCCTAAACTATAGAAAAGTAAGATGATATTAAATAAATTAGTTCTATTATTAATGGAAATATGTTTTTTATTATCCAGATTTAGAAAATATATATATATATATATATATATATAGTATATGTATCGAAATCTTCAAATTCAATCAAAAAACAACTACTAAATTTGTAATTAACATTGATTCAGGATGGTGAATCACAACCGCTCAGCCTTGCATGACTACACGAGATATATCGCGGACGATTGAAGACAAACTAAGATGTAAGATATCTCGATATATCTCGACATCGACAATTTTAATAGAAAAGATATATAGATATAGATCTATAGTAGGAATCTGCTATTATTATATTCCTTGAAGACCCAAAATGTTTAATTTCAGCAATAATAACTTTATTCATAAAGCGATAAGATTTGTCCAGGGATATTTATTAATTTTCATTTTGAAACAAAAAGGTTATTGCTATGTCTATTATATTATCCTGTCATACAGCATAGGTAGGTAGGTACTGTTGAATTTCATATTTCTTTAGAAGTGAACACATCACATCACATGATTCACATCGTTTTGGTTATGCCAATATGGTTTTTTTATGTTAGATATCGACAGACGAGCATAAGGTGCACTTGATTGTAGGCGATACCCCAGCCACAGAACATCAGTCAATGATGCGCTGTTGACCTACTTTTTACTTCGAGCATTCGGAAATCTAGACTGAAACCGAAACGCACAATGTGCACTTCACGGGTTTTGTGGTTCGTTATCCGCTCGGAATTTCGATATTCCTCCCACCCAATCAATGCCCAAAGTTACCAGACGTGGGTGACATGCTTACAGAAAATTATAAACATGTCGTCCCGGTGGGATTCGAACTCACGACCCATCGATGCACACGGCAGGTGTTCTACCGAACGTGCCAACGGGCCCGTCAGAATTAAATGATTGCACTGATTGCGAATAATGTGGAGGCAACAAAGGAGTGGAGGCAGGGGGCCCCAAACAATTTTCATGTTAACAATAATAAATAATAATAAGTAGGTAAAGGTAAAACAGCGAAAAAAATTTCAAAGGATTTGTTTACTAGTGTTTACCTACTCGTCGGAATTTAAAATATTTTTTTCCGAATTCACTTGTAGAGGCTCCAGGGCAGTAGCCCCGTATGTGCCTCCCTTAAATTCGGCCGTGTATCTTGGAGAAGGCAAAGCTAAACTGACCTTTGATGTAGCTTAATATAGCGAGCTGCGAGACTATACATGTAAGTAAAAAAACCGACTTAAAACGTTGTAAATCAAATGTTGCCGTTTTCAACTCCAAATAAATAGTTTTAAATGGATGAAAACTCGCCTACAAAAATATTTTTTTATTATGGGCAATTTTGATAACCTGACGTCATGTTTCGTTTCAATTAATTTATAGAAAGTACCTACCTACATTACCTACTATTCCTACATGAGTCGAAGGTGACGACGTCAACGAGACTGCGAGTGTGAGTTTGGTTTTAAACCGAATCAAATTGATTATATCGTTGGACAATAATGAAAAAATAATGTTTATTTACCAACACAGAGTTTTTAACTTCAATAGAGTTTTCATAACTTTGATAGGTAATACCTACACTTGGTCGGACGGGACTAAGCACAGAACATTATAACGGAGTAACATTATAACTAAGTATATCAATATCAGTATATCAATATCAGTATTAATATCTCACACATTTAAAAAATCTTTACACAGTTTAAAGGTACTCTGTTATATTCCTACCTCGGCAAAATCAAGAAGTTGTAGTTATAATTAAGAATAACATATGAAGTCATTAACATCAACCGTTTTAAATCGAAAAATGGTTTATTTCGGGTTTAACAGGTTTTTTTCACTTTAAACGGATTGGTTTTAAACCGGCCTTACATCTATCGGCGAGACGGTACTTCATGTACTTAGGCCTATCGCCTGTTGCTGTAGATAAGTACTTACATAATATTTGTACTGTTGTACATAATATAATCACGTCTCTTTCCAGTGGCGGCGTAAGACCTAAATTTTATGTGGGCAAGATTCATTTTGCGGGGCCCTCTGCCAGCGCAAAAAATGTTTTTTTTGGCGCGTTCGCGGCTTTTAAGTAATGCATAAATCGGGGCGCGAGGCCCCGGGGTCGCGAGGCCGTACGCGGTTGCCCACATCGCCCACGCCTTACGCCGCCACTGTCTCTTTCTCATAGAGTTACACACTACACAATGCTTCACTTGCTAGCATATTACACATCTTTTGTTTCCTCTACATTAACATGTTTAAACCAGGCCAAACTGGTCTTTCTTAAGAGTCTCCTTCCTTTTCCAACCATTCTCTTCATAATCGACTTGAAACCACTGAGGATTAATAGGTCCATGGGAGGCGGTAATCACTGCGCACCAGCTGTTGACTAATTTGCTTGTTTGATTTTTAATATTGACTATTTATTTGGCCATATATTTTACACACTCAACGTCATAGCATCTTTATTAATCCTGCCTACTATTATTAAAATTTTAAATTTTTCGTTACGTTTTCCTCGTATCGTAGTTCCTGTTCAACTAACTACATGTAAATAAAGGTAACCATGTATGCCGATAAGGGGATTTTTATTACTCATATTTTATCGTTCATTGTTTGAGGTTCTTCCCCAATACCCAATGATGTCAGCCGCGATTATGTGATAGGGATACCAGGAAAAAAAAATGCTTTATATCGGGGTACCGTTGGATATTTCATTATCAATCACAGAACAGAAGAAGTAAGTAATTAAGTGTGTCATAATTTGTACCGGATCGACTGTCACCAAGTTCACACAAATAAATGGAGTATTTAACACTGCACAATGTTTTTTCGATTCGTTGTTTTTATTTAACTAAAAACTAGCTAAATAACACTGGTCCTACAATTGATAATAATAAATAATGCTTGGCGATAACGGTTATTTTGGCTTAGCGCACAAAGTACATACGACGTTTTATAATATTAAAACGAACTAATATAGAATTATTAATTACTAAACTAAACTTTATGAGAAAGTTATAAGGATGATTTTGGCTGACTGTGATCGATTTAGCGCCACTGTGGTAAATTGTGACACGCGTGCCTCGCCTACTTCGCCCTTCCACTTATTTTTCCTGTTCTGTTTAATCAATTGTTCCCTTTTGGGGCCACAGGACATTTCTGATCATAAGCAATGTAAATTAATGTGATTAAATTTGATGAAATATGCTAAATTATTAGGAAATCTTATTTACTGTGCAATGCCAACAGTGAACTTTAGAAGCAACTTAGCCGTTCACTATAATATTTCACATGCTCTTTCACCACCGTAAATATAGATAATTTTTTTCCCTATTATTGAATCCTAGTTTCAGCTTTTACTGAAACAAATTAGAACAAAGCAGATTTTACTGAAACGAAATTATTTGAAAAATATTGACGAATGATTATTGATAAGTTCTAAATGAAATCATTAAACTCCAGCAACGACCACAGCGTTTGACTGATCACTATGAAAATTGGCAACAATTTTTTTTTCATAGAGAAGATTTTTATGATATACGCTTTAGTAAAACTCGCCACGATTCAGTTAGTTCATTATAAATCTTTCTTCATAATTGTAGTTTTTGACCGGTTGGCAAGCAACCGAACAATAACAAAAGCAGGGAGAAATAGCAATTGCAGCCGGCAACACTGTATGAAACACAAGAGGAAGAAACAATCTAGACAATAGACATACAGCTGATACAGCTGCTGTCAAAAGAAAGTTGCGTTTAACGAAGTTTGGAAGTGTTTTGTTGCATTTTTTAAAGTCTGTTTATTTATTAGAATTCTAAGTTTTTAAAATAGATAAAAAGTGTAGCATTTTAAGTCTCTTAAGTGATGATTATTGTAGGCGATCGTTTTATTGTTATATAGTTTTGTATTAGTTTATGTGTAAACATGTCGTCAAGTGAGCACGATAATATGAGTGAATCATCTAACTTGGATTCTCCATTACTGCACAATGAGGGACAGTATTCTCCTTACTCCCATGGTTCGCCTTCACAACTTGTGCCTCAGCTGGCGAATGGAATTACAGAGTTAACTTGTGAAGATGCAATCAGAGGTAATATTTTAAACTTTTAAAAGTTTATTACGTTCTGTTAACATTGTAATTAAGCTTAATGAAGACCGGTTAACAAATGATTAATTGCTTCCATTATACAATGTCAATTCAATTTTAATTCTGGACGAAGGAAAGTTTGCTCTTTCTCCAACCTAAAAGGAGGAATAAATGTGTCCTCCAAGGGAGGATCCTCGACTAGTCGAACCACTGACTGGCCCTAAGAGCCCAGTGATTCATGTTGAGATATTGTGTATACACCAGCAATTAACACTGCACTAAAAAAAAGTATATTTACACCAAATGCTGTTTAACACTAGAAGGACTGAAATTTCGGGCAATAAAGGTATACCAAATACATATCAGTTTTACAGAGGGAAGTTGAATTAAACTGTTAACATGCCTTATTCATTTGGTGTATATACAGTCAAACACAAAATAGCAAAAAAAAATAGCTTATAAATTGTATCATAATAAATATGAATACATTTTTATTTCAACGAAATTGAAAAGCAGTCAAAATGACTGCCTTAGGCAATCTAGTGTTAATGATAAATGATGTGATAACTTTTTTTTATCTTAATATATTAAAAGTTATCACAAACTAGCTTAAGTTATAATTAATATACCTATTACTTTAAAATTATCTTAAATAATTTAAAACTTGTCACTATTTTTCTTTGAAATCCTTTGGCATAAAATATACTTTTCAAGTTAGCGTAGTAATAATTGCTGGTGTCGATATCCTCAATGCTCGTACCAAAACACTTAGACAGTGCGTTTCAGGATTAGAAGTCTTCGTATTGATTCTAGTCGCAGTTTGTAGATGTTGCTGCAAAATGATTATTTGAAAGCATTTTAAAAAAATCTATTATAACATGTTCATTTCAGACAATAAACCATATTTACGGATTGTAGAACAGCCAATGGACCATTTTAGATTTCGTTATAAAAGTGAAATGATGGGCACACATGGATGTTTGCTGGGAAAAAACTCAGGTCCCGGGAAAGCTAGAAGTCATCCAACTGTTGAGGTACAATGATAATTTTCATAGTAGCTACAAAATATTTTTATTAAAATATAGTAATAATGCTATGGAAATTGAATAAACTATATTAATTATTGAATGTTTATTGAAGAAACATACAGTCATAAGAAACATATCTCTGAAAACTCTATAAACCCTTAGAAAGTAAAGCAAATATATTAAAAATCTTGGTTTGCTTTTCATCAATGTTAAAAATTAAATCTGAACATCAAACAAAAACAATTATTTTTCACAGTCATGCATGCATATTTATAATATTTACTTTGCAAAACACATAAAGAATGATGGTAAGGTTTTCTTTTCTCAAGAACTATTTCGTGTTATCATCTGCAGTAATAATTGATAAATTGAACAAACTCTCATCCTCAATAGCTATGCAACTACAATGGCAGTGCAATGATAAGGTGTAGCTTAGCACAACATAACAGCCCCCTCGAGCATCCCCACAAGCTGACAGAGGACGACCAAGATAAAGACGTGACCAGTATCCTACCGCTACATGGCAGCTATAAAGTGGCGTAAGTTTTAATATTGTCAATACCAATGATACCTCAAAGGATTGATTTGGTTGACTGGAAATGTATTAATGTGCTGGAAACATTTTCTCTGTATTTTGCATATCAAAGTTCTGACAGAGAATCCTCTGTTAAATAGGTTTACATATACTCAGAATTTCTATCTTTTGGCTTGTTACATGGTGAAGTTATCAATATCAATAAGTGAATTATTGAATAATATAATAAAACCAAAAAGGAATCATTTGTATATCAAAGACTACAAACTACACTTTCTAGTTCTTAGTTTCTTGCTAGTATCTTGGAAGATTTTAGTGATAATATTGTCTTTTATTAACGCAAGTATCACTCATTTAAATAAAATACTGTATACCGGATTAAAACAGTTAAACTGTCTCCCCGCGACCACGGTTGCTGTAAAGCATCCGAAACGTCGGGATAAATAATTTAAACAATATAAATAATAAATCGCGTTTTAATCCGATATACAGTATTTTATTTAAAAGATTTTAGTGATACTTATAAAATCTTTTATGAATCATAATGTGTTCATAATGACTCAGTGGAGTGTTGATAGTACACCTAAATTGTGTTTGCGGGTTCGAATTACCCTGGGACCATATGTTTTTAATTCTAAAGATGTTTACCTAGACCTATGTCTGACTACTTTGGGCATTAAACAGGTGGGGGAATATCGAATTCGGTTTATGGATTTCTGAATGCTCGAAGTTAATAAAAATATATTATTATTATTATTGGTTGAATCATTGATAGGTCCACTTGATGGTGGGTTATAGGCTATCAATTTCTAATATAAAAAAATGGGTAAGTCTATATATACTGAAACTGGATATAACGAGATCGTGTACAACGACGGATCGGTTATTACGACTAAGTAGCAAATGCAACGTTTAAGAATCAGCTGAAAAAAAAATACCACAATGACTGATTACTCAAAGAAATAACTTTACTCAGTGGCTGGAACATCATCCAAGCCCAAAAGCCCGGCTTGTCCTATTAATGCAACCATAAAAAGATAATAATGACCTTAACGTAATTATAACATATCAAATCAATTGAAACAATAAATGATCAAATTAATAATTTTATGCACAGCCATATCGTAATCATGTATATTTGAGTCATTTTACGTGTAATCATCAAACGATGCGTATTTTAATGATCGTCACACACACACAAAAGTCACACCCGAAATTACATTCGTTTCGCGGTCGTGATATTTCGGTTGTAGAGCTGTAACAAACCGTATGTATTCGTTACTGAGTAACGGGTACGCCATCTAGTACCGAGTAACGAAACGTTACTCACGAATACTTTTCGTTACTCGCATGTTTCGTATCATGGTTACTTATATACTCTTTGGTTATATACGCTGTTTCAATGACGCAATGTAACTTCAAATATTCAAAACAAAGTTTTCTTTAACAGAGTATGCAGTAAAAAAAAAGTATATACGTATGAAAAATGGTTTTCATAAAATTTTGCCACTAAAATTTCATAAATTTTGTGTAATAGTATGAAATAAACGAAAGTGAAAGTTTTAATCTCTCATTAAATTCTAAAATTATTTCACTGTAACTTAATTTTCAAACAATTAATTAAATCGCACGCTTAAACTAGTTCTGCAAATTTGTTTCTCTAGCATAACATAGCAAGTTATGAGGTATTAGGAGTAACGAGTAACGATACGATAGTAACGAGTACTCAATGTATAGTAACGAATACATACGGGTACGTTTTTATTTCGTTACTTTTACACCTCTATTCGGTTGTATGACGTTTTTTCTCTCTCTGACATGTTGGGTTGTTATGGAACTTGATGAAATTCATAAAACTATGTAAACAAATCTTGCGAATATATGGGGAACGTAACCCAGGCTTGTATATTGCCTATTACAACTACCGATTATAGCTTCTGTAGTTGTATGGTCCCTTTGATGACGTTATATCCTATTTCTATAAGTGAGTGATATTATATTTTATATGCTTATGCCTAATATTTGCCAAAAATAAATAAACGTATTATTATTTAAAGAGGTTAGACTTGTATTAATGGACTTAACAAAACTAAACGCAATATTTTTTTTAGGTTCAATGGAATGGGAATTATACATACAGCTAAGAAAGATATACCAAAGTTATTGTTCAAGAAATATTCACAAGAAACGGGACGCAACGAGTTTAATGATAATAAGGTAAATATATGTAGTTACGTGCGGAAAATAGGGATAGGTTCTTAAGGGTTAATAACATTTCAATAAATAAATAATAAATCATATAAAATGTTATGTAATGTTTGTGTTAATACTTAAATGAAAAGAAGTCATAAAAGGCTTGCAGCAAGATTACAAAATCAGTTAATTTAAAAATTCAGCTCCGGACATTATCATTATCAGTGCCTGGGTATGATAACAGAGAATTTCAACAAGGAATCATTTTTTTTATTATTTTATATCAGATATCGACAGACGAGCACGAAGTTCACTTGATGGTAGGTGATACCTCAGCCACAGGACATCAGTCAATAATGCGCTATCATCTATGAACGGTGTTTCGTAGCCCGGTCGGAATTTAGATATTCCTTCCACCCGATCAATGCCCGGATCTAAGCTTTATATGGCCATCTGGAAATGTCCGGACTGTAAGAATGCCGAATAAAATATATATACATAAGAGACTAAGGAGTTGTGATGGATTTAAAAACCACATGGATCAAATAATAAGTAAGTCTTCGAAAGTGTTTGGCTTTATTTCCAGACAAATAAAATCTTAGAAGACCCGACGTATTAATATCTATTTATAATATTATGTAGTATATTAGAATACAATAGTTGCGTATGATAGCATCACTATATTCTATATATTGTCTATATTATCACTTTAAGCGCCTACTGAAATAATTCATTTTTTTCTTGTTCAAAAAATATCATTAGCTTATATTACAAATTACGTTCGCCACTGTGTAGAACCATTATAGCAACATAAATATGTCCGTACGTACATTCATAGAAAATAACAAACCGACAGAAACAAAAACTCAACGAAAACAAAAATCACAACAAAATCGAAACACGGCAGCGTTGCTATCCGTACTAACCGGCCGACGCTTGAAGAGCGGTATGAGGAAGCAGGGCGGGAGGTAATGGCATACTCGAAGTGAACGCGTAGAAAATATAATCGGTGTACTAAAAGTAATCAGTAAAACGATTACCCCTTACAAAAGGACTGGCAAGCGAAGCAGTAATAGTATTAAGATGAGCCCTTGCGGTACGTATGTATTTACGTTCGTTTTCATTTCTAGCTGCGTGTGCGCTGCGAGAACGAGACGAAAAAGATCAACTTGAATATAGTGAGGCTTAAATTTACAGCGCACGACGTGAACACGGGCGAGTTAATATGTCCACCGGCCTTCTCTGAGCCTATTCATAATATGAGTGAGTATATTTCTTTAGTGGTTTGTGCATGTTCTTTTTTTTAAATTTATTTATCTATTTAAAGGATAATTACAAAATTTAATTTAAATAGCTTTGAAACCACAGAGGTTTATAGTAGAGAGGACGGATGAAAGCAGGGAAACGAAAAATATTTATGAATTTGGTGTGAATCGAAGTTTCGAGAGTGGTTGACCTAGGCGAACGTACCTCGATCAGATCGAGGACGTTCTTCAAAAAGGCCAGGTCAAAAGTATTCGAAACCGACGAGCGTGAATGAAATTTGAAGAAGCGAAAGTGGTATGCAAAGATCGGAGCTTATGAAATTCCGTGATCTCTGCCTACCTCAATGGGAAAGAAGTGTATGTATGTTATGTATGTAGATATCTTCTGAATAATATTTTCTGAAAAATGACATATTCATAGAAAGGCTTGTCAACACTTTTTAACCATTAAATCCATCCCGATACATTAAATTAGGAAAATTATGACATTGACAACTTATTAAAATTATACGAGTATTACTCATGCAATATTGAACATTCACCCAACTTCGGTATTATGTATTTTAACTTTTAAGCGTTTATAAAAAGAACAATAATTTAGGATTAAGCCTCTTCAATTCTAAAATGGCGATATGTATGATGTATCGGCCATCTTTATACCATCTCGTTTTGACGCAGGTCATCGGTTTGATTCCCATCAGAAACGTAGTTAGTCAAAACGTTCCGGAATAAGAAAATGTATGAACCAGACATGAAATTGTATCATTTGGATCTGTGCTCATAAGATTTATGATTTAATTTGATGAATATACAATATCTCTTCTAATATATAAAATTTCCATGTCACAATGTTAGTTACCGTACTCCTCCGAAAAGGCTTTACCGATTTTTACCAAATTTTATATGCGTATTCAGTAGGTCTGAGAATCGGCTACTATCTATTTTTCATACCCCTAAGTGATAAGGGTTGTTCGCGCTTAATTTTATTTTTTATTTTTGGTCGATGTGGCATTAAAAATACATACAACCCTATATTTTCACTCTTCTATTACCAAGCCCTGCTTTTTTCTGTCAAAAAATCTAGACCCGTGCGAAGCTTGAAATTATTGGTATAGAGGCGAAGGAAACATTTTGATAGTACACACCTACGTACATATTATATTATGGTTATAAAGTTTTGTTATATACTGAAGCAATTAAACCAACGACAAAACAAAGGACTATTGTAGTTGCGGTGTGATATGCTATATTTAACTTATTTTATTATTATCTAGCACTATCTATATCCGGCATGCGTTGCAAAAAAGTTCCAGGAATCATCGCGTATGCAAAACAACTCACCAAAGTTTCATTATAATCGGATGAATAGTTTAGGCGTGCATAGATAACAAACATATGTACTTACACTGATTTTTATTTCTCTAGCATTGTTTATGTATCAGTAGCCGGAAATTATACATCAAGACAAGAAGTCATAACAATATTTATCTTACGGATTATGTTTGTACAAATACCCTTTCATGTTTTCATCTTGCTTACCGTGGAATACTGAAACGATAATCAAAACTTGAGGGCTTCTTAAAATGTTTCTGTCTTTCATTTTACCTTCGTAATGAAAGGGTTAGGTATACTTTAAGTACACACACAATATAGAAAATGACAGTAAATATCAACTCCGTAGAAATAGTTGGCGTAAATATGTCAACTTTGTGATATTTCAAATCAGACAACTATCATCTTTCAGTCTACCGCTACCACGGTTGCTGCAAAGCATCCGAAACGTCGGGATAAATAATAAATCGCGTTTTAATCCGATATAAAGTATTTTATTTAAGTGTGTGATACTCGCGTTAATAAGAGACAATATTAATAAGAAATAATTTAGTAAGACGGATATATTATGGCTAAGAATTGAAAAAAACTGTTTTCTACTTTAATTAAAAAAAAATCAATAATTAATTAATGCTTATATTAACGCAAAAAAGTTTTCAGTATTTAATAACAACATTAAGAAATATATAATATATATTTATTTAGCACATAAACTTTTCTCAATAGATTTTTTTAATGTTAGATATCGACAGACGAGTATGAGGTTCACTTGATGGTAGGTGATACCTCAGCCACAGAACATCAGTCAATGACGCGCTGTCGACCTAATTTTTACTTCGAGCATTCGGAAATCCATAGACTGAAACCGAAACACGCAATATGCGCTACACGGATTTTCCATCTATGAACGGTGGTTCGTTACCCGGTCGGAAATTCGATATTCCTCCCACCCGATCAATGCCCGAAGTTACTAGACGTGGGGAAAACATGCTTACATGAAATTATAATCCCGTGTCCCGGTGGGATTCGAATCCACGACCCATCGATGCGCACGGCAGGTGTTCTACGGAACGCGCCAACGAGCCCCACATTTTTTTGTAGAAAAAAAACAGGACAATTGGAAGGAATGTGTTAACCTGATTTTCAGTTATACTTCTACTAGCTGACCCGGCAAACTTTGATTTGCCATTTAAATAATTTCTAAAAAGCAGGGGTTGGTGATAAAAAGTAAAAAAAAATAGGGTTGTATGTATTTTTTAATGCCACATTATAAAAAAATAAAAACAAAAAATTTCGTCCAAAAATAAAAATTAAAAAATTTAGGATGAACAACCCTTATCACTTAGGGGTATGAAAAATAGATAGCAGCCGATTCTCAGACCTACTGAATACGCATATAAAATTTGGTAAAAATCGGTAAAGCCGTTTCGGAGGAGTACGGTAACTAACATTGTGACATGGAAATTTTATCTATACTTCTATACTAATATTATAAAGAGGAAATATTTGTATTTTTGTATGTTATGAATAAACTCAAAAACTACTGCACCGATTTTGGAAATTCTTTTACCAATAGAAAGCTACATTATCAGCGAGTAACATAGGCTGTGTTTTGTGTATAGTACATCTACATTGCACCCGTGTGAAGCCGGGGCGCGTTGCTAGTTTTTAATATTTATGACTCGATTGTTTTGTAGAGAGCGCGGCAACCAACGATCTGAAGATATGCCGAGTCAGCCGTTGCTACGGGCGTCCGAGCGGCCGCGACGTTGTCTTTATTCTCGTGGAGAAAGTTAACAAGAGTTAGTGTATAATATGTTCCATATACTGTAGTTCCTCAGTGGGAAATGGGGGGTTCTGTAAAAGGCCTATAGAAATATTGGCTATTGAAGCAGTCTAGGGGTGGCAATACTTTTAATTAGTCAATAGCGACCCCTGCAGTATCTTTGAGAAAAAATATTTAAAGTATTTAAAAAAAAAATTGCCAACCGATACGGGCATTTTAAACGCCCGCCAAATTCGCGGGATTTGTTAATAGACTATGACGTCAATCAGAAACACCTAATAACTACGCACTACCGCATTAACAGTTGTTGGTATAGACATTTACGTCATATTCGATCTGACCAATGGCGTAGCTTTTCAAATATTTGAATTTCCCTCAGTTTATTTGCAAAAATAATTGCTTGCCCAAAGCTGAAATTGTCATGAAAATATTGATGGAAGTGTAATTCTGAAGTAATAAAGTTTATTAAAAAAATGTTAGACCCTCATGGACGGTAGCTTGTATTAAATATTAAATACAAACTGTTAAGAATTTTTCGTTATGTATGTTTATGAAAATTGACAGATTGAATACGAATACTTGTACATGAGCCGTTCTTGTTAGGCGCTCTGTTGAGATTACAAATGTTGGCTTATGACGGTAGTCCTATAGTGTCTTCGTCAATCTAGAGTCTAGACAAATGCCATTTTATCATCACTACAGCACGTTCCTTCACGCTTAACTTTACTCTGATCTCAGATAATATCTCAAACTGAACATCTAAGTAACTGTTTAGTTAAGGTGGTTCGTTTTCCATACAAAAAGTCATGATTATTAACGAAGTCAGTTTAGAGTTTCGATACTAAATATTTGTGCAACTATTTACTTTCCCGATAGTTCTTTGCGCGGAGTTAATAAAATAATGTTATTTTATACAGAAATCATGCATATAATAACGTGAAAGGTTTATTAAGAAATCTTTAATTTAGTATCGAAACTCTAAACTGATTCGTTAATAATCATGACTTTTTGTATGGAAAACGAACCACCTTAAACCTTAATTATAAGAATGTATTGTTTTAGGTTGTAACTTAATTAACTTTAATACTTTTTATTCTAGATTTTTTTTGCTAAAAACAATTCTATGATTGTGAGTAAAAATACAAAAAAGTGCTCAGTTTAATAATATGTTAAAACCTAATATTATACTGTACGTATAAGTTTATATACAACATACATATTGTTTTTGTATTGTATAAGAATTAAAACACTTTTTATTTATTTATTTTATTACACATTCCAGCTAATCAATTAATAAACATATATGTATTTGTATGTCCAGAAAACGTATTAGTTCGATTCTTCGAAACGGATGAGAACGGTGAAAGGATATGGGAGGACCGAGCTGAATTTTTAGAGACAGACGTTCATCATCAGTACGCTATTGTGTTCAAGTGAGTGCTTTAAACTTTAATTGAGAATGTATGTTGCGACGGACTTACTATTTTTTTTTTTTTATTTCAGAGCGGACAACTGAGCAGGTGGGTTACCTGATGGTAAGTAATCACCACCGCCCATGGACATCCGTGACTCAAGGGTCTTAGATGCGTTGTCGGCCTTTTAAAAATTTATAGGCTCGTTTTTTAAAGGTAACGAGGTCGTAATCGGATGGAAACACTATAGGCGATAGGCGATAGTTAGTTAGATAGATAGTAGTATAGATATTAGATAGTTACTACAATGAATAGTTATGTACACTTTACAATATTCATTCATTCACAAGACACAGCGACGTATGTGCAAGGTTGCCTTATTGCAAACTCCCAACCCTTTGAACGATAAAGCGCTAAGCATTGCTCATATTAGGCCAACGCTGGCCACTACAAGTTGTGAACAGGATATTTCATTGATTCAATACTATTTCAATGGCTGCAGTGTTAAGAAACAATAATAATCAAGTTTGTATATTTAGAACTCCGCCGTACCGGGACCAAAAGATAACGTCAAATGTGAAAGTTTCGTTCGAACTGGTCCGGCCGTCCGACGGCAGGACCAGCGCGCCGAAGGAGTTCATCTACATGGCGGATGTCTTCAGCCGCGAGGTCAAGAAGAGAAAGGCGGGTTCCACCTTCTCATCTTTGGGCAGCTCAGGTATAACATGTTCACCACATATATACATATACACATGTTTGATATTTTTGTAACAAACTTACTGTACTCGGTATGCGTTGCAATGTACGTAAATTTAAAAAGATTTTTTATTTTTGGGACAGGAAATTTCGCGGGCGTATTCACAATAACTCACCAAAGTTTTATCATAATCGGAATAATAGTTTAAGAGTACATAGAGGATATACATACATTGATTTTTATTTATATGTATATATATAAAAATCAATGTATGTAATATAGAGATTAATGATTCCTCAAACAGCACACAGAATTTGGAGAAAAAAATAATTTTCATACATTTTAAATTAAGGTAGGATGTTGCTGAAAATTAGTGCTGCAGCCAGTACAAGCCTAGTAACTAATTTTTCTTTCGCCATACATCATCCTTAGGTTAACTTAAAATTAATTATATGTGGAATGGTATAAATTTATATGTGAGGGGCTGACAATCAAATCGTTTTCATTACGTTTCTAGCCAAGTTATATTTTCAGTCGTTGCACAAAAATGAACTCTATTCAAATCTCACATCTCAAGTAGCATACTCGTAATTATGCTTCTAATACTACGGTGGTCAGTGCTTTCTTATTGCAGTTTGTTCCCAGTTATCGCAGATGCTCTCTGAAGATTCGTTTTGCGCACGCGCATTCTAGAATACCTTAACGCCATTTTATCAAAAAAGCTGTTGGCGGTTCTGACCCTCAATTTTTTGTGTAGTTGGCCGTTTTTTTTGTTACTTTATGCAACAATAACCGTGACTTAATTTTTCAGGTGGCTCAATCAAAAGTTTTAGTGAATTGCCATTAACAGTGGAATATTTTGATGTAAGTATTTTTTTTTTATTTTTTATGTCAGATATCGACAGACGAGCATGAGGTTCACTTGATGGTAGGTGATACCTCAGCCACAGAACATCAGTCAATGCGCTGTCGACCTAATTTTTACTTCAAGCATTCGGAAATCCATAGACTGAAACCGAAACGCGCAATATGCACTTCACGGTTTTTCCATCTATGAACGGTGGTTCGTTAGCCGGTCGGAATTTAGATATTCCTTCCGCCCGATCAATGCCCGAAGTTACCAGACGTGGAGAAAACATGCTTACAGAAAATTATAAGCATGTGCTCCCGGTGGGATTCGAACCCACGACCCATCGATGCGCACGGCAGGTGTTCTACCAACGAGCCCGTCAAAAATATATAGCTAAATTATATTTTTAAAACCACTTAAACCTCTTCTTTGCCTTGTTTCTTTTTATGTACGTGGTGGAACGCGATACCTCAGCCACAAAACATCAGTCAATGATGCGCTGACGACCTATTTTTTACTTCGAGCATTCGGAAATCCTTAGACTGAGATCGAAACGCACATTGTCACGATTTTTCCAACTTCAGATGGTGGTTCGTTGCCCGATTGGAATTTAGGCATTTCTCCCATCCGTTTAATGCCCGAAGCGACCAGACGTGGAGATGACATGATTTATATGACTTAAATTTTATTTGAGCTACAAAAATTACTTTTGATTTTTCGAAAAATACAAACATCCTTACAGAGAGGGAGGCGTACATATGTATTTAATCGTTACTTATAAATTAACAATGTCTTAAAATAAGTACATGAAAGTATCGATACAGAACATTTATACATAGTGCATTCTTACACATGTGTTAACACACATTTAAGAAATGGTTAGATTATATTTTGCCAAAAAAAATATATCGAGACCTAGAAAAAGAACCTTGTCATGTTAATCACACCTTACCTATAACTCACTGAGGTTTTATTGTAGTCTGTATCACCAATACTGATTAAAAATTGCATCTTGCCTTACCTTGTTTTACGTACCAAATTACTGGACGCTCGAATTTTTTTTATCTATATATATAAAAGAGATTCCCACCTATATATTGACTCATCACGATATCTCTGGAACCATAAGGCGTAGCGACTTGAAATATGGTAGGAATATTCCTTTCGCCGAGTAGAGGTCAGCTAAGAACGGATTTTACGAAATTCAACCCACAAGGGGGGTTGCGGGGGCAATTGCTAGTATATATATAAAGCTCTACATTACATGTTGTAAAAACTTTATGCTATTACAATCTAATTATTAATAATGGCTAATGAGTAATTTACATCTAACATAAAATACTACAGTATGACTTTACAATAACTAAGATAATGTCCAGTGACTTTTCTTAGTGTCCAAAATTATTTTCAGAGGTATGTGTGTTCATGTGTCCTTATCCTAGCACTTACACTTTTTTCAAACACAGTTCACTAACACTACACTAACTCAAACGGTTTAGTTCGCTTGAGTCTTCGAACGCTCGAATCAATACATTACTGTGTAGGGTTTTAAACCTACGTTGTTGTTGCCACTGAATTTGCTGGGCAAATGAGACAACAATTGATGGTGACGAGAGCAATATATATATATGCACCTATAATCAAACAAATATACCCAGTCCAAAGTGAGACGCGTTTTGACATCCAACTTCAAATCATCCATCACCGTACCACACGTCATAAACAATTACTTCATCCGCATCACCTTGACATATGGAAGTCGAGCACCGTAAGATTTGCGCGCAACTTCATTCCACGTACAACAAAATTGTGGAATGAATTGTCGCCTTCAGTTTTTCCTATTAATTATGACCTCGCTGGCTTCAAAAAACGAGCCTACAGATTTTTAAAAGGCTGACAACGCATCTGAGACCTTCAAGTCCTAGATGTCTATGGGCGGTGGTGATTACTTACCATCAGGTAACCCACCTGCTCGGTTGTCTGCTCTGAAATAAAAAAAAAAACTATTTTATTATTCTTTTTTATAGCAGGATCCTTGCAAAACCGAAATGGATATTGACAAAATTCCGACTTTTCCAGTTAGTACTTACGTAAGTTATACGAATTTATTTATATGTTAAGTTAAAAGTTGTAGTTGAGTTGCATAAATCCTATTGGACGTGAGCTATCGACGAACAATTAATAATATCAATATTTTTCTCTTTACCGGTGAAACAAACTTCATCAATATCGAGGCATGTTGTTTACAGATAGATTATATAGTTATTTTGGTATTTTTTTATGTTAGATATCGACAGACGAGCATGAGTATCACTTGATGGTAGGTGATACCTCAGCCACAGGACATCAGTCAATGATGCGCTGTCGATCTAATTTTTTACTTCGAGCATTTGGAAATCCATAGACTGAAACCGAAACGCGCAATGTGCACTTCATGGTTTTTCCATCTACGAACGGTAGTTCGTTACCCTGTCGGAATTTCGATATTCCTTCCGCCCGATCAATGCCCGAAGTTACCAGACGTGGGGAAAACATGCTTACAGAAAATTATAAACATGTGGTCCCGGTGGGATTCGAACCCACGACCCATCGGTGCACGGCAGGTGTTCTACCAAACGCGCCAACGAGCCCGTCAATATTTATGACTAGCAACGCGCCTCGGCTTCACACGGGTGCAATGTAGATGTACTATACGCCCTATGTTACTCGCTGATAATGTAGCTTTCTATTGGTGAAAGAATGTTCAAAATCGGTCCAGTGGTTTTTGAGTTTATTCATAACATACAAAAAACAAATCTTTCCTCTTTATAATATTAGTATAGTATAGATATAGAAGTATATATCAAATCAAATCAAATCAAAAGTTTTTTATTTCAAATAGGCCTTTGCAGGCTCTTATGAAACGTCTAGTTGCACGGTTCCAAAAAGTGGGTCTCATGGAGAAGAACCGGCAAGAAACTCCATGGACACTCTTATTAAGATCCATATATTATTAAGATACATATGTTATCCTTTCAGATACCTCCCACTCCGCCCTCAAACTCCGACGTAATGGGAGACGCGTTATTATTCAATGTCTCTAGTCAGTCAGAGGCGCCCTGTTACGTCAGCCCGATGCTGAGTCAGCCAAACGTACCGCCTCCGCCTGTCATACACCTGGACTCCAATGAAATGAATCGGCTTCTTGAACAGAATCCTCACATACCGTCGGAAGAACGGAAACGGTTCTTGGACTCCGATTTGAGCAGTAAGTTATAATATTCGCTTCTTTTTCCTGCACTGTTCCTTTTTTATTTCAAAATGTTCTCTTTTTCCATTCATTATATCATCAATCACACCCATCATTTTTCGAATAATAATCAATTATTGTTAACTACCCCTCAGAAGTAGTTAAACCAAACGACCCGCAACTCACATAGCTCACAATACATTCATTTGTACACACAATTCACATAAATTCAACACTAATTATCAACAGTACTGACCTTAGTCTAACCACGACGAGAGCTCGTTCTTGAAAGATGCCCACCATTTTTTTCATTCAGCTTTTCTTCACCCCCGCCTTGTACAGGTGAGAGTGGCACCCTGATTGTTCCGCATCAGCGGATTGCAGGGGTTATTCGGGGTCGCGCCCTATGACTATAGGGCGGTCATGGTGGGCGGGCTCAATGCCCTTCCGGCGATCGGTAGCGGCGCTGTGTGAATGGGCGCAACAGCGCGGCACAACGGTGAAGAAGGACTGACTGTGTAAAACGGAACCGTTCTACACAGGGGGTTTAGGGGGGGAATTTGCAAGCGCTAGTCTCGCGGACCTCACCGGGTGAGACCCCCGGTTGACCCGAGGGAAGCCCAGCGAGGAACCTGCGTCTGGGACCATCTACGCGCCGGGAGAGGAGGGGCAGGGGGATGTAAAATCCGGTGGGCTGTCGGCCTATATGGGATAGAGGCCGACAGGAGAGTCATTTTCGGTGTTGTTAGTCCGGTGGTGTCCCGGCGCGAATGAGTTCGTCTTTTGTCCACTCTGTTTACATAATCTACAAATGATTCGTGCCCCCGCGATAGCGACTTCTAGTCTAGTTATGTTTAAAACGTTAATTTAATATGTAGTTTCTTTCTGTTTCAGAATACTTCCGATCATTCGATGAAAATCCATCAATTGAGGTATAAGTTTAATATATTTTATCTATAGCTTAATTTCATTGATTTCATCGGAAATTGTATTTCCATTAAGTAATATTTGTTAAAAAAAATATTCTTGGATTGCATGTCATTATTACCATGTGTTTTAGACACACCACTAAGACATTTCTTTCATTTTTATTATTATTAATTCGCTGCTACTGTATCATTAGTGTGGGGGCTTTTTTACGTCGTTCTGAATATTCTCTAATATATAAAATTCTCGTGTCACAGTTTTCGTTGCCATACTCCTCCGAAACGGCTCGACCGATTCTTACCAAATTTTATATGCGTATTCAGTAGGTCTGAGAATCGGCTACTATCTATTTTTCATACCCCTAAGTGATAAGGGTTGTTCACCCTTAATTTTTTTTTTTAATTTTTGGACGAATTTTTTTATTTTTATTTTTTTATAATTTGGCATTAAAAATACATACAACCCCTGCTTTTTTTGTCAAAAAATCTAGACCCGTGCGAAGCCGGGGCGGGTCGCTAGTATTAATATAGATTACCTCAAGGATCGCATTCAAGTCCTGTTTTTTTGTCAGATATCGACAGATGAGCATCAGGTTCACTTGATGGTAATGATGCGCTGTCGACCTAATTTTTACTTTGAGCATTTCTTCTATCTTCATTAACAATAAGCCTTTATTAATGCTGATGATTATAAATTTGTAATTATAATACAAGTTTCTGATGAAATTATTTGTTTTACGGATTTGGATAGATATAATTCATTAATTAACCATATTGATATATTTCGTGTTAATAAATATTGAGATGAAAAAAAAGGTTATTGATAAGGCCTATTTTCCGCCCAAGAATAACGAAAAACAAATATGTCATACGATATGTTGTTTTCTTTATACATCGTGAAATACACTGTATGCCTTATAAGAGAAAAAAAACTACATATAATATTAACTGTGGGATGCTAAACTTTGAACTGCGATGTTCGTTCAAAGTAATACATTTTCAGTAGCAAACTCAAAATTATTTAATTCATAAAAATACAAATATAAAGTACATAAATCTATATTAAACTTAAAACTAGATAATATTGTCTTTTATTAACGCGAATATCACACATTTAAATAAAATACTGTATACCGGACTAAAACGCGATTTATTATTTACTAGCAAAACGCCCCGGCTTCGCACGGGTGCAAATAGATGAAAAAAAAGCAAAGCCTATGTTACTCGCTGATAATATAGCTTTCTATTAGTGAAAGAATTTTTAAAATCGGTTGAGTAGTTTTTGAGTTAAATCGTAACAAAACCCCACAAATTGAACAAAATGACATAGTACTACCCCTCGCCGTATTGCTCGATGCCCTGCGTGGAGCCACAGCTGCAGCGGTGCGAAGCGGACGGCGTGTATTTTTTGTTTACATTAATTGATATTTTTAATTTCGTAATATCTTTTGAATGGAATGTCCGATTTCAATATTTCAAAAAGTAATCAACAGGTATTGAAACAGTCTTAAATATGAAACAATTTATTTGGATAAGAATTAATACAGAGGTATGGATAGCAGGGTCTGATTTTGATCGGCATTTCTATCAACTTTTAAAATGTACAAAAGTAGTTATAGTAACATAACTACAATAGTTAGACATATGGTCTCGCGAAGTTTTTTGTAGATATTTATATGTTCTATAATATTATAGAGCTTTATTTTGTTCTATCATCAATACTTTTCGCAGCGCATGCGACGAACAACATTTTTTGGCAATTTTTTTTACACCTCGGGTTGGTTTTAGTAGGAAATTCTAAGGATCTCTATTTTTTTCTAGTAATAAATATAGCCTATGTTACTCAGCGATAATGTAGCTTTATATTGGTGAAAGAATTTTTGAAATCGGTCCAGTAGTTTTTAAGTTTATTCAATACATACAAAAATACAAATCTTTCCTCTTTATAATATTAGTATAGATATTGTTTAAATTATTTATCCCGACGTTTCGGATGCTTTTCAGCAACCATGGTCACGGGCCAGACAGAAAGATCATACATACATACATATATATCACGCCTTTTTCCCATTGGGGTAGGCAGAGATCACGGAATTCCATATGCTCCGATCCTTACATACCACTTTCGCTTCTTCTACTTTCATCAATGCTTTCATACACACTCGACGGTTACGAGTACTTTTGATCTGGCCCTTTTGCAGAACGTCCCCGATCTGATCGAGGTACGTTCGCCTAGGTCGACCACTCCCGACTCTCCCACTCACACCAGTTTCATAAATCTTTTTCGTTTCCCTACTTTCATCCATCCTTTCTATGTAGAAATGTATGTATGTATGTGTGTATGTATGTATGTATGTATGTATGTAGGGCATGTGCCCAAACCACCTCAACATACCTTTCTCAATTCTCTTCACTACATCGTCTTTTACTCCACAACGCTCTCGAATTTCGCCATTTCTTAATCTATCTTTCAGCGTTACACCACACAGACTTCTCAAGGCTCCATTTCCACAGCATTTATTCTACTTTCATGTTTCTTCTGCCATACCCAACATTCACTTCCGTACATCAAGGTTGGGACTAATACACCCTTATGCACTGCTAACCATGCTTTTATGGACAGCAACTGGCTACTCATTAAGGAGTTCAATGCCCCATTCACTTGATTTCCGGCTTTCACTCTCCTTTCAATACAGAAAGATCATTTGTCAGATTTTTGAAATGTCACAAAGTTGGCATATTAACGCCATCTATTCCTACGGAGTTGATATTTACTGTAATTTTCTATATTATGACTATATTGACTAACGGTGTCCTCTTGTTTTTTAGTATGTCCGAAACGTCGGAATAAATAATTTAAACAATATAAATAATAAATCGCGTTTTAATCCGGTATACAGTATTAAAACTAGGTAATTCTATGGAAGGATATCACTGTGCTTGTGCTCAGTGGCGGGACCACCATACAAGCCCAGAAGCACGGATTTATTTATTTACACTATTAATGCAGCCATAAAAAGAAAAATAATAATGCTCTTAACGTAATTATATTATTCATATTATTACGTAATTATATAAGTAACTAGTGGACCCCGCAGACGTTTTTCCTGCCAAAATATTGGCTTCGAAATTATACAATTATTCTTAGATTGGAATATGCCCATTTGCCCACCGCTGTATGTGAAAAAAGATTTTCCCGCTTTTCTGTTCCGCTTTGCTATAAATATCACGGAGCCCGAGACCTTTCCAACGAATGCAAAACCGTGGAAATCGGTTCGTGCGTTCTGGAGTTATAGCGTCAGGAAGGAAAACCCGACTTATTTTTATATAGTAGAATATATAAACATGTATTTCGACAAGCCGGGCTTTTGGGCTTGTATGGACGGCCCGCCACTGCTTGTGCTACACCGCGATAGGAAGTTTACCTTTGGAAGTGTGATTTGCCCGAGTTCTTTGTTAGAATATCAAATCTATTGTATAAGTATTTAATAATATTCCTTTTCTCTTTAGGCTAACATGATGTCATTTGTTAAGAGTTCCATGCTGGTGGCGGATTCCGACAGATTACAGGTTTGTAATAATTTAGTAGTTTATACCTTTTGTATCGATTTTGTATAAGCGATATAATATTAATATTATTTTAATACAAAGTCACTCGTCTTTGTCATTCATATATAAATAGTGTTTTAGATCATGGGTTGCTACTTTTTAAACCATTTTTAGAATTATTTGGTTCTCAGTCTTGCTCCCAAAAAGTATGTCTGAACTTTCATAAATAATATAGAATATATCTAATATAATTCTGGATATAGTAAAATGGATATTTTTTTTAAGTAGCACAGCTAAAAAGCATAGTGTCGTGTATTTAAAACGATTTATAATATTTTATACATAAATAATCTAACAAACAAATCATTTTAAATAATCTAACTGTCGACAGTTACATTGATAATAATTTGCGTTATTTTAAAACTTGAAACCATACAATCGTTTGTGATGTAATTTTGTTGAGAGGTGAACCCCGACGAAAGAAAGCATGCATTTTTTTAGATAAAACCGAAGTTGTGTGTATTATCTTACTTCTACTACCTAGTCAAATCGCGACGGAAGAGAAATATGTCAAAAACTATTTTTAATTTAATAAACTATTTTTAATTTAAACTCAAGAACGGTCGATGTTAGACTGACTTTAATTCTAATTACATTCTTAGTACTAAACACCTTATTTAACTATTAAATGTAAAATTAGAAGCATTGAATATGTATTTTTTTATTGACGTTCATAAGTGTACATTGTATTACCTAAATGAATAAATGATATTTGAATTTGAATTCAATAAAATTATAGAAATTAAGCATTCTGCGTAACAGTTGCATTAATGCTTACTGTGTGATTTTGATACATAGGTGACAATGTAACTACCTTGTATTCTACTTTTCTGTATTTATTTAATGTTTTATAACACGGAGGATGCCTTCACTCTATAGAGAGGTCCTTAATAAAATAAAAATAAACAAATATTATAAGTATTAACTAGAATTTAGACAAAAAATTATCTGTCATATTATTTAAAAGAATCTTATTATATTAATACATAGATTGCATGCTATATTATGAAATAATTATAAAATTAATCAAATTATTGTAAATTTAATTATTATTAAGGAAATAAAAAGGCTTTATTATTATTATTATAACACGGAATAATTTCGCATTTTTAAATAATCAACTCCGTAATAATAGACTTTTCTTCTTTTTTTTAAGTACCAAGGCGGTGCATCTGAAATACTGGAAACTAAAGCCGTGAAGGCAGAACCGACCAGCGATACGTATGACAGCATTCGCAATAAATCCGAGTACTCCGCCGTGTACAGCGCTGAGGATGGCGTGGCGGTTAAAACGGTAACAAAAATAATATTTATATATTTTACCACTTTATTTCACTTGTCTTTTGTATCGATTTTCGTTATAAGTGACTAGCAATGCGCCCCGGCTTCACACGGGTGCAATTTAGATGTACTATACTCATATAGCCTATGTTACTCGCTGATAATGTAGCTTTCTATTGGTGAAAAAATTTTTATAATCGGTCCAGTAGATTTTGAGTTTATTCATAACATATAAAAATACAAAAATCCAAAAATACAAATCTTTCCTCTTTATAATATTATACTATTATAGTATAGAAATAAAGATAAAATATTATTATTTTAATACAGTGTCACAAGTCTTTACAAAAAACATTGTCATTCAAATGGCTTAGTAACAAAAATAATATTTATTTATTAGCAAATTTATTTGGGCATTGCGTTTGGCAACTAGATTGCTTTGGTTTGGCTGGGCACAGAAGACCTCCGTAAAGAAAAATAAGGTTTGAAACGGACACATAAATGTATCTGCCCCATGTCCATTTTCGGCTCGGGTATTCACTTTTTAGGCCTAAATATCAAACATATTTTGCTTCGAACATAAACCAGTGTTTTGTTTCTCTCGTTCGAGTATAATTTAGTATTGAACGAAAGAGACAAAGGTACTTATAAACCTTCTTAAAACCTCTGAATGGACGTTTTTGACCATAGAGCTAGACATTGATATACAAGATGTAATGCTTTCACTTTCTTTCATGCAATAAGATGGCGATACTAAACGGTGGATTTTTAAAGCTTCAACTATTTTGTTTGTTTGTTTATTCGCAGTTGGTGAAAGAACTTTGCGAAATAATACGGAATAAGGGTACCGGTAAACGTCAGATTATTCAGGACAAATTGAAGCGACTCTTCGATATGAGACTCTCTAACGGTGATACGTGAGTTATTTATCATTTTAATTATGTTACTGTGTTGGGAAATATAAAAATAACTGCTCTCTAAAATTAATCAAATACTTTTAACTGAGACTCATCATTTAAATAAAATACTTTATAACAGATTAAAACGCGATTCATTATTATTTATGCCGACGTTTCGAATGCTTTTCAGCAACCGTGGTCGCGACAGACTGAAAGGTGACAGTTGTCTGATTTGAAATATCACCATATTAACACCATCTCAATCATCAATATTTCAGTCTCTCAGTCAATCATCTTTCAGTCTACCGCGACCACGGTTGCTGTAAAGCATCCGAAATGTCGGGATAAATAATATAAATAATAAATCGCGTTTTAATCCCTATAAAGTATATTATTCAGTCCATAGAATGTTTGATGTTTGTAGTTTTTTCCTCCTTCTATAAAGTTTTGACCAAATTGAGATACGAAGTTTGATAATTAAAACGATATTGTACTTACTGCTTATTTGTCAGCGTTTGCTTGGTTGTCGTAACCACTCATAATTGATTATTTCAATGACTGCTAGGTTCTTGCACATGACGCTGTGCAGCAACCAGCCGAGTCTGCAGGTCATCGTGAAACTGATCCACGACGTGGACTTGACCAGTCTCCTCAACATCCAGAACCACCGCATGCGGAGCATTCTTCACATGGCCGTTATAAATGACCAGTCCGCATTGATACCTACCCTCATTTCTAAGGGTGAGTAATAACAAATCGAGCTTTTTTATGTTAGATATCGACAGACGAGCATGAGGTTCACTTGATGGAAGTGAAACCACAGCAACATCAGTCAATGATGCGCTGTCGACCTACTTTTTACTTAGAGTATTCGGTAATCCATAGACTGAAACCGAAACGCACAATGCACTTAATGGTTTTTCCATCTAGATCGGAATTTTGATATTCTTCCCACTCTTTCAAAGCCCAAAGTTACCAGACGTGGGGAAGACATACTTACAGAAAATTATAAACATGTGGTCCCGGTGGGATTCGAACCCACGACCCATCGATGCGCACGGCAGGTGTTCTACCGAACGCGCCAATGAATCCTTTATTATTGGTCCGCCATATTGGATCCATCGTCTTGATGTTCCGAATTTCGAGTACAGATACGTAATCAGAGACCCGAAACACCTCGTAGGTCCAAGCCAATCGAACAACATCCCACATACTGGAAATCTCGCGTGAAAAGTCCAAATCCTCCTAGCGTTTATTTTTCTTTAGGATGTAATCCAATGCTAGAGGACGACGAAGGTAACAACGTGATCCACTACGCGGTGATCTGCCAGTCGTGCCTGGCGCCCGCGCTCGACGCGCTCCGGGCGGGGAACATCGCTTGCGACATCGACGCGTCTAACTACGGTAAGTCGTTTCTTATGTGCAGAGTTCACACAAACAGGTGAATTCTGAAAGTGGGCGAAACTAATTAGACTAGCGAAAAGTACTTAAACGAGTCTCGAGGCTGATTTTTCTAAACCTATACAGGAGCCGTTCCAGTAGATTTTGAAAAAAAAAAAGAACACTTATTACACCATTCGATAGTATCGCTAATTAGAAATGAATTTTGGCGAGTAATGTCATGCGGCAAACTTAAGGAAAATGCTGAATTTACAAACTCCTCATATTTTAAAGTAATGTAATAGGTACCTAATCATACCTATTTATAATATAATCAAATAATATTTTTGATTATTATATTTATACTAGCTGACATGGCAATCGTTGTTTTGCCATGTAAATAATTTCAAAAATCAGGGGTTGGTGATAAAAAAGTAAAAATTTAGGGTTGTATGTATTTTTTAATGCCACATAAAAAAATAAAAACAAAAAAATTCGTCCAAAAATTAAAAAAAAAAATTTAGGGGTGGATTACCCTTAACATTTAGGGGGATGAAAAATAGATGTTGTCCGATTCTCAGATCTACCCAATATGCACACAAAATTTCATGAGAATCGGTCGAGCCGTTTCGGAGGAGTTCGATCACGTACCCCGTACAAGAATTTTATATATTAGATGCAACCGCGATATTCTTCTTTATATTAACTTACTACTTAGTGGCGGTAGGCTGAGTAGACTTGAGCCTAGGGTGGTAGATATTGTGGTGGATCCGCTGCGGCGGTCTCACATAGATATCGAAAGGATTTCTATATGTGACACTTGTCTCGTCGCCGATGATTTTTCTCTCTTTCCTTTCCGTTGTATATTCACCACTACACCATATTATAGTGAAACACTCAGGTCGCTGTCTCCAACTAGTCTCTGTGTATTAGAACTGCAATTTGTAGAAGAAAGGGCGGCAAAATGTAACAGCCTAAACTATGGCGTTTGTGATATACCACCCAACACTGTGATATTAGTTGGGTGTTAAATATCCTCAGAAAAACAGACAGCGCTTCACCTAAGTGCTGTGTTCGGCAGCGAGAACAGCGCTAGATTACTCCTAGACTTCGGTGCCAGCTGCCTGGCGCGGGACAGCGAGGGGCGCACTCCGCTGCATCTAGCGGTCGGCGGCGACTCGCTGGCTGTCGTCAGCCTCCTAGTGGAGCGCATGGCGCCGGTTAGTATTTACTTAATAAAGTATTATAAAATATTGTCTTTTATTAACGCGAATATCACACATTTAAATAAAATACTGTATACCTGATTAAAACGCGATTTATTATTTATATTGTTTAAATTATTTATCCCGACGTTTCGGATGCTTTTCAGCAACCGTGGTCGCGGGAGACAGAAATATGACAGTTGTCTTATATTTGAAATGTCACAAAGTTGCCATTATAATTCAATTAAATTAAAAATAATCTATTAATTTAGGTAAAACAATGTACATCTATGAACGTCAATAAAAAATAATACATATTAAATGCTTCTAATTTTACATTTACTACCAGTTCACAAATCAAGGGCGTAGAGCGGACGAGAAGAACTGGCAAGAAACTCGCCGCCACTCTTTTTAATCGCCAAGTTTTTGTTTTACAATCATTACATATTAACGCCATCTATTCCTACGGAGTTGATATTTACTGTAATTTTCTATATTATGACAATATTGACTAACGGTGTCCTCTTGTTTTTTAATATGTTTGATTTGGTTTGGTTGCTGAAAAGCATCCGAAACGTCGGGATAAATAATTTAAACAATATAAATAATAAATCGCGTTTTAATCCGGTATACAGTATTTTATTTATAAGTATTATAAAGTAACGAATAAACTCAAAACAAATGTACAGATTTAAATAAAATACTGGGTACCGAATTAAAACGCGATTTATTATTTATATTGTTTAAATTATTTATCCCGACGTTTCGGATGCTTTTCAGCAACCGTGGTCATGGGGAAACAGTTCAATCCGGTATACAGTATTTTATTTAAATGTGTGATACTCGAGTTAATAAAAGACAATATAATGTACAGATTTCAAAAAGTCTTTACCAATAGAAAGCTACATTATCAGTGAGTAACATAGGCTATATTTTGTGTTTATTACATCTAAATTACACCTGTGCGAAGCCGGGGCGTGTTGCTAGTATTTGTTATTTCAGTCCTGGCACTTGACAAACGCTAATAGCTACTATACGTCTCTTTTACGAGAAGCTTGCAGTCGACTCTCGATAATTTGACACTCGTTAATTTGAATCTCTCGATAATTTGAAAATTTATCCGGTCCCTTGAAAAATACTCGATAAATTGAATAAAATCAATGATAATTGGTCCCTTCGGTAATTTGAAGTTGAAAAAGTATTATCTTGCTCGCCAACATGCGATAATTTGAAATCCAGGCTTCCCTACTCTCTATAATTTGAAGCGTTTATCATGCACATACCTGTCGTTTGTTTACATACATGCACAGACTTGTCAATTGTTTACATAAAAAAGATTACAGACTTCTTTTCGAAATAAAAATTTGTGAATAATTGTTATAATAATTGTTAATACATAATAAGAATATAGAAATAATAAGTAACAAATTTTGATCAAATTCTTATTTCCTTCAGTCGCCCCTCCCCCTCGTGGTTATTCAAACACTTGTTATTTTGAACTCTTGATAATTTGAAATTTATCTCTGGTCCCTTGAGTTTCAAATTATCGAGAGTCGACATCGTAATTCAAAATGAGTAAATTTTTGGCATAATATACATATATACTTAATCGTGTTGATTTGATAAGATATTTTTTTTATTATATTTTTATTTACATAAGCATATGTTTTACATTACTGTTAACAATACAAAATGACCTTACCTGAAAAGAGAAACAATATTTAAAGCTTGTTAAAACAACAGTATTTTTCAGTAATATTATAGTAATAAAATTGTTTATTGATGTCACGTATTACAGAGCGATATAGATGCCGTGGACGGTCGTGGGTTCACGCCCCTGCAGTTAGTTTGCGCCGGTCAACTGCGGCCGCACTCACTAGAGATCGCCAAGCTGTTGCTAGACAAGAAGGTAACGTAATCTTACCTGTAATTAAACTTTCTATGTTACAAAAGGGTACACCTGGATACCGGGATGTTTATGAATGCAGTAAAATTATTTTTAATCAAAAAACAAGAACCGACTTTAAAAGTACACTTACATATAGTATGAACAAACTTAAACTAAAAAGTAATACTCTTTTAATTACCTCAAAGCAAGAGCCTTAAAGGACAATCGACAACATTATTGGTACTTATTTATACTATATAATTAATATTTATTAACAGTTATATTTGAAGTCAGACAGCGGTCCTGTCTGGTCCACTAGTTATGAATTAGGTAATATTGTTTTTTTTACATCAGATATAGGCAGACGTGCATGAGGTTCACTTGATGGTCGGTGATACCTCGGCCACAGAACATCAGTCAATGATGCACTGTCGACCTAAATTTTTCTTCCAGCATTCGAAAATCCATAGACTGAAACCGACACGTGCAATATGGACTTCACGCTTTTTTCATCTATGAACGGTGGTTGGTTACCCCGTCGGACTTTCGATATTCCTCCCACAAGTTTAATGTCCGTAGTGACCAGACGTAGGGAAGACGTGCTTACAGAAAATTATAATCGTCGTCCCGGTGGGATTCCAACCCACCTGTCACCCAACACCCAACACTAACCCGCCGATGCGCACGTAAGGTGTTCTACCGAACGCGCCAATGCGCCCGTCAAAATAATTAGATAATATTGTGCAGGCAAATCCCTTGAAATTCGAGGAGTCCGGCCAGGCCGCTTGGAAGCTGGCGCGGGACAAGCCGCAGCTGCTGCAGCTGCTGCGAGGGTACGCGGACTTCCCGGAGGAAGACGTCAAGTCCGAGCCTGAAGACGACTACGAGTCCGCTGATGAAGGGGTGAGATGCGTCATCTATTATTTTTTTTATCTTAACTAATATTATAAAGAGGAAAGATTTGTATTTTTGTATGTTATGAATAAACTCAAAAACTACTGGACCGATTTTCAAAAATCTTTCACCAATAGAAAGCTACATTATCAGCGAGTAACATAGGCTACGATTTGTGTATAGTACATCTACATTGCACCCGTGTGAAGCCGGAGCGCGTTGCTAGTGTTAGATATCGACAGACGAGCATGAGGTTCACTTGATGGTTGGTGATACCTCAGTCACAGAACATCTTTTTACTTCGGGCATTCGGAAATCCATAGACTGAAACCGAAACGCGCAATGTGCCTTTTTTTTCTATGGGATTTTATGGCGTCCCCCACCATAATATTCCATGGGCTACCATCTATTAATGATAAAAATAATTTAAAAATTTGGACAATTTTTGGGCTGCAGCCCTGCCGGCCTAGCATGACCGCCACGAGATATATCGCGGACGAGAGAAGACAAACTAAGATGTAAGATATCTCGATATATTATATCTCGACATCGACAATTCTGATAGAAAACATATCTCGATCGACAAATATATCTATTTTTGGTATTAAAAGTCGAGTTTTAAGTGTAACCGAGAAAACGGTCGACAAAATATTGTCGCGGTGGTCATGCTAGCCCGGCTGGTCCGACAGATTTACCAGTTCTTTAATGGAAAAAAATTTTGATTCTACTGTTTTAATATATGTTTTATGAGGTTATATTTAAAAGAGATTGATTTATACAGGAAAACAGTGAGTTGTCTGACCTATCGCGGTACATAGATGAAGTGTCCGCCATATTGGACAGGAGCGAAGGGTACCGCGAATTGGCAAAGCGCTTGCACCGCGACACCCTCCTCAAGTGCTTTGAGAGTTCGCAAAGCCCCACCTCCGCTCTCCTTAACCATATTAAGGTAAGTCAAGTGAACCCCATGCTCGTCGTCGATCTCTTACATAAAAAAAAATCTTGGAATGAATCGCGGATGAAAAAAAGGCCCACAGGTGGATGGTAAAGCATTCGTGTTAAAGATTCGTATTTAAATTATATCCTTTATTCCTAGCTGCCCACAACACAGGGAATCCTACTGTGGGAGCTAGAGCTACACCAATATCTATGTGTAATGTGTTTTTGTGAAATAAATCTTTTTTCTTTCTTTTTCTTTCATTTCTTTATTTTCTAGGACCTGAACGATGACGTCACATCTAAGTCTCTAGCGCTCCTGCTCGAAGACATAGGCGAGAAAGAAGCGGCCTCAGTTATAAAAAAACGAATTCTTGAGTTATAATTAATAAGAATACTTAATTAAGGCGTGTATCAATTTGGGGCTCAAGTTTTAATCTATTGTTAAGTTGCTCTGTCTCTGTTCATTGTATAACGATAGAGAGTGACAGTTGCAGAGAAAGTAATTACTTAAATAAGGAAGTGTGAATTTTATCATTTTTTTTATTCCCAGTTTTAATACATGTCCGTAGATCTATACATTTTTAGACAGTTCTACAATGTCGCTTTTGTAATAACAAATAAACTTAGTGGTATGCTGTTGCGGGAACATTTGGCCAATGGATGGATCTCGTAAATGCTTGGAGGTAGAGTTATTTTTATTTGTATACACATTTCTATGAATTTGTTTGTAATGTATGCTAAAAAATGTGTTATCATATACTACGCGTTCACTTCCTCATACCACACGGTTAGTACGGATAGCAATGCTGCCGTGTTTCTTGGGATTTTTGTTTCTGTCGGTTTGTTATTTACTACGAACATACGTACGGACATATTTGTGTATCTTAATGGTGGCTAATGACATTCTTTGAACAAGAAAAAAATTAAAAGGAACTAATTATTATTTCAATGGGCGCTGAGTCATTAAAACGACACAATGGAATGATGATAGTGATACAGAAATTAGTGATTTCGATGACCACGGTTGCTGAAAAGCATCCGAAACGTCAGGATAAATAATATAAATAATAAATCGCGTTTTAATCCGGTATAAAGTATTTTATTTTTATTATTTCGAATGGAATAACTGGTATTTCAGTTCTATGTACATAAATAAACCTACAATGCCTTTTTAAATAATTTAAATAAAACAATATTTTTCGAGTGTTCAGAGAATAAAATAAAATTGTAAAAAATCAAATAATTTTATCTATTATATTATATTAGTTAGCTGTAACGTCATAACGGTTGACGGCGGTATTCTCGAAGTGAACACGTAGTAATTCGTAAAATGAAAACTTATTCATAAGTATTCGGAATATTTTTAATTTAGTATTGTATATAATTAACACTCTTATATAGCGTGCAATAATATATGGACTATGATGTACTCGATGTATCTAAATGAATAAAATTAATCATCAACTAGACTTTAGGCAGATGTCAAGGAAACAGGAAGCACATTTTTGTTATCAAACTTATTTTACATTATCTAACCTATTAATATTTTAATATTATCTAAGTTAATATATTGCGACTGACAATTAATTGATAATAATATGTTCAAGGCTTCCCTTTATTAAACAAAAAATATAATATTTATGAAACAATATGGAATACAAAGCAAGTATTTATAGATAACGAAAAATCTAAAATATTAATCTCGGCTCTAATGCTGATTTTAGGACATCGCTTCGACAATCGGCTGCGATAAAAAACCGGAAAGACGAAAAAAATATATTACACTATACAAAATTGCGTCAACACACTTTACTGAATTTGGTGAGTCAACTCACACATTCATAATGTGTTGGCGCACGGCGCAGGACCTCACTCACTGAGTGAACTATGAGCGTGGTGTTGCGTGCGTTTCGGAGGTCCCACTGCTCACTTTGCGCGTCCCACTTGTCATAGCGCAATTTTGAGTTAACTCGAAGAGCCGACGCAGTACACTGCGCCTGAGTTACTGAGTCAACGCAAGGAATTTCGCTGAGTTACCCATACAAAAGGGATCATTCATACTTAATAATTTATAATAACATGTTAACATTATGTCGTTGCTCTGACATCGATTTGTTTTTAAATAAATCGTTACTTCAATTCTCTTTTATTACATAGTATGTGTGTGTCATTAGTACTTTTTCAAGAAAAGGTTTATCTTTACTACAAATCGTTTCAATTGTATTTAACTATTCTTATACACACAATAAGTTACCTTTAAGTTCACAGCCTAGAAAACAAGATATTGAAAATAAAACAAATTTTCAGTTCGGTAAAGTACATTTAGGTAAGTTTCAGTAGTAGATTGTATAGATGAAAACAGAAGCAGTTGTCTTAGCCGATAGTTTGAATAAATAATATATGATTAAGGTTGAATTGTAAACACCGATGCCGAATGCCCGAAGTTACCAGACGTGGAGAAAACATGTTTACAGAAAACTATAAACATGTTGTCCCGGGTGGGAATCGAACCCACGGCCCATCGATGCGCACGGCAGGTGTTCTACCGAACGCGCCAACGAGCCCGTCAAAATTCTGTTTTAAATATTTATCTTTCAAATAAAATTCCGTTACACTACCTATATCTATACACTGCTACTTAAGATGGCAAGAAATACCTTTCTATTTAATTTTTGAGATATTATAACTTGCTTACCCAGCAGTGGTTGATATTTGCACTATGGAGCATCTAATTTAAATAAGTTTAGACCTACCTGAACCAATCATTTTCGTAGGGGTAAATTATTAGAACCTAGTTGAATTAAATTTTTATCTATATTTTTTTGTGTATTTGTATATACTATATATACGTATATGTAAAAATATTATTAAAAAAGAAAATGTGTCTGAACGACATTTTTGGTAGCCCTAACAGTATTTTAGCAAATGTATGAAAACGGATACATGTTGCTTATCTTCGCCTACCTACTAGGTAGGTACACATTAAAAACAAAACAGAGACTCGAGTGCTCCGATAAAGTTTATATTTGTGGGCTACATACTAAATTACTTAAACTAGTGAATCACGCAGGATTTCAAATAATTATTTATTATTCGACGGTGTGATGTAGGCGAATTTAGGAAAAATACCCATACTTCGCCTGACAATTTTTGACTTTAAATGATTCGATTAAAACCGTAAATTATATTGTACTGTAGCCATACAATAGAAGAGTCGTTTTTTGATCATCATGAGTCAATATACCATTAAATAAGAAGAATTTTAAAAATAAGTGTCAAAATCCAGGCGAAGATATTATGGGGTACTTAAATCTGAGGTCATAAGTCATAACAGTAGTTTCGCCATGACTGTAAGCGATTTCTGAAAGCCATGACATTTGGTCAAATATCAAAGTCAAATAAAATGACTTAAGTTGTCAAATTTGCAACAAATAAGCTAAAAATAATTTGTAACATTGTAAATTCTATTATTTTGATAAAAAGGCTATGACCGAATGAACCGATTAACGAAATCAAATACATAGTTACTACAACAGAAAATGTACACAAAATCTACATTGTCTTCTATGAAAGTTAAGATAATATCCTCAATGACCCGAAGAAAATTTTCTTCTAAACCTGGTGCTTCAGAAGTTCTCACTGCATATTTAATGCAATGTAACGAACCCCCTTGGACCTCCTACTTTGTTAAGGTAATACAGTTTTTTATTGAAATTTCTTATTTGTAGATTAGATTGCAAGACTTTTCAGTATCAAATGTGTGGAGGAAGGGAGGTGTGGTCTTCCTCCAACCTAAAGGGAGGATCCTCGACCAGAAGACCACTCCTCCCTTCCTCCACTAATGAAAGAAATTTTCTTTGCTGTCACAAATACAAGCAGGTTAAATATGTATATCACAAGCTGATATTTTAAAATGTTCTAGTACAGTAGTGTGAAGAATGACCAATTTGGGATGTCCAACTTTAACTGGAGGGTCGGCAGATCAAACTATCAAATTTTAAGGACTGGTTGTTTTCCATACATTAAATATCATTGCTCTAAGAAGACGGAAGAAGACTTAACTGTTTCTGATAGGTTTATGAGATTTATTAAAGTAGCTAATCTAGGTAAGTTTATTTTGTTTGTAATATAATCAAATTATCTATTTTTAACTAAATTTACATACAAATTAAATCCCAACTATCTATCTACTTTTTCTTTTCTTTAGTTTCAAGAATAGGCTAAATATAGGATATAATAAAAACTAATCATTCAAGTGAATGCTTACAAGTATGTAATTTTTTTCAGGAATACCTTGCTTACTTTATGGACTCGCGGCCACTCAATTAATACGTCACAAGGAAATTGTACATACAGCCAAAGGACCCGTTACTATATACTTTTTATTGCCAGAACATAAAGGGTCATTGCATTAAAGTAATCATTTCATCATTATATTGATACCTCCCACATAAGTTTTAATAAACAACAAAGTTAGTGCTATAGTTATGTTTTTCAAACTATATCATCTATCTTAAACTGATGCAACTTTGTCTTGAAAATTAATGAGAAACTCAAATGATTTTTATTATTGCTTACACAAAAAATAAATTAAAAAGACAGTACAGTTTAAGAATCGTAAAATGGTGTGTTGATTACCACAATTTATTTGGGAGGTAAAAATGATGATACAACCTCATCTGATTCTGATTGTTGGTAAATATTATTTAAAAAAATACTTGTGGTTGTAAACTGTCTTGTAAGGCTAAGGCTACACCACAAAGAGTGTTTATTACAAAGAACCAAGCTACTTGCTACATAGTGAACAAATGTGTTGTCTGTCTTTCCTAGTTTCCAGGATTTGCCTTTTTTTTTATTTATTACCTGAAATCAAAACTATGCCCTAAGATCGAGGCAGATAGTGCTATAACTAATGGTTTAAGAAAAAAAAACAATGCACATAAAAGAAAACCCTAATGCTGCATACTAAAGGCCGGCAACGCACTTGCAGGTGCTCTGGTGTTGCAGATGTTCATGGGCGCCGGTAATCACTTACCATCAGGTGAACCGACTGCTCTTTCCATAAAAAAAAAAACTAAAAATTCATGCAAAGACATAAATCTACGTGCCCTGTCCTTTAAATGTGCGACTGTCTTTAGTATTACTCGTCTCTTCATCTAAAGTTTCTGTAACGTTTTGCGCTCCAGGTTGGTTACAAAACAAAAGCTTTGATCCACTTATTTGACCGTACTATAGTGTATACAATGTGTGCCAACCCTGTATATATTATATAACCCTAACACCTAATAGGAATAGGGCTGTGCTTAAAGGTTAGGGATTTCCTAATACGTGCCTTTATGTTGACGCTGCTGATATCCTACACCACCATGAGGCTGTATCGCTTCCCATAAGTTGATTCATATTGTAAATTCCTTATTATATTATGATACTAGTACAGTACTGCAATAATTAAATATAAGTTTTATAATTATATTAATATTAAGAAGATTGGTGTCTTTTGTGTCCTCAGTCGGCTGAAAACAATGATTATATTAGTATTTATTTAATAATCTAGTCAAATGTATACAAATTTGTTAATAAAATGCATTGTTAATTTTTGATTTTCTTTTTTTTTTTTGATTTACAACATTTGAAGCTTCTGCCGGCCTAGCCACGAGATATGTCGCGGACGAGAGAAGACAAACTAAGGTGTAAGATATCTCGATATATTATATCTCGACGTCGACAATTTTGATAGAAAAGATATCTCGATCGACAAATATATCTATTTTTGATATTAAAAGTAGAGTTTTAAGTGTAATTGTCATGTTACTGTTACCCGAAATAGAGCGATAATCGATTAAAACACGAGAAAACGGTCGACAAAATTTTGTCGCGGTTGTCATGCTAGGCCGGCTGTAATCTTCATCGATAGGAGAATTCGACCGGTCGAAACACTGACAGTTCCGTCTGTAGGCGATAGAAGTAAGCAGTTTTTTTTTAAGTTAGAGATGTACTTACAGACGAGATTGAGGATGAATATCAGATCTAGAAGTATAATATACAATACATTTCACTTTTTCTAGTTATGAAAGGTTCCTTGCACGATCGCAATTTTGATATTATTACCTACCACCCGTTTAATGCCCGAAGTGATCAGAAGTAACGAAATATGGTCACGGATCATGGAATTCGAACCCACGACCTGAAAGACAAAGGTGTACTACACAATATCGAGATCGTCAAACCGCTTATATTAAGTAAAATGTAACAGCAGGATTTAGAATAGAGGTTTTCATGGTCAGGGCCGGATTTGGAACGCTGGCCGCCTTAGGCCTATGTTACATTCAGTGGCGGCGTAAGGCGTGGGCGACGTGGGCCACTGCCTACGGCCTCGCGACCCGACAATTTATGGATTACTTAAAAGCTGCGAACGCGCCAAAAAAAAGGCATTTTTTGCGCTGGCAGAGGGAACTGAAACTTGCGCACATAAAATTTAGGTCTTACGCCGCTACTGGTTACATTGTCATACATACTCAATCAAAGCACGAAATGTTACCTCAATCAGCGTTGTTGGATACTGATATTATATTCATAGAGAAGTGGGGAATGGGCTAGGACACTAGGCACAGACCCGCCTTACTATATTTCTTCCCGCCTCTTATTTCGTAACAGGTGTAAAAAACACCATCAGAAAGTAGAGATTTGAAAAAGCGCACTGACTTTTTTAAAAAAAGCTGATATCTGATGCGAGAATTTTCTATTGAAAATGAGGCGGTGGTTTTTCGATATTAAATCAAAATAAGGTGAAAAAATAAATATTTCAAATAAAATAAATTACAGTATATTTGGGACACAAAAAGGTAAGTTTTCACCAAATTTCGCGGAAATCTTTTTTTTGTAAAAGATAAAAATAAAAAACCAAAAACTTGTTTTTTTCAATTTTTCAGATAAATTTTGAGGTTATCTGAAAAAAGTGTAAACACAAAAGTTGTAGATCTTTTTACTACCTACAACTTTGCCATTTGACATTTTTCCATAGGACTTCTATTTTTGCCGGAAAACGAGATAAACCGTTTTTACTGACTGACTGAAATACTATCATGGTATCTCAGTCAGACACGTATTTTGGAAAATAAAAATTAACAGTTTCAGTCCCTGTTATAAAACAATACTTTAGTACCACGACGTGCGAAGACATCCTCGCCACTATCGCTCATAGTTATTTTTACATGACTGGAACTATAAAGGTCAACCCCATAACCGCATTATACCTGAGAAATGTCTTTATCTATTCTTAGTTTGTTTCTTTTTGCTTTTGTTTTGATAAACATTGTCACCAAAATACCTTATTTCGATCGGATCGGCGTGCGTAACTTTAATTATCTATTTTAAACACAATTATATTGCGTACTTAATAATGCATTATAAAATTCCAAGTTTAACTGATAAGTTTAATATAATAATTTAAAGCAAAGGTTATCATAAAATATTGTATTGACCTCGTTGTTATCAGTTGTTCTTGAAAAAAATAATATATAAAGGTCATCCTGATAATTTTCGAAAGGTTTACAGCCGGTCTAGCATGACAACCGCGACAAAATTTTGTCGACCGTTTTCTCGTGTTTTAATCGATTATCTCTTTATTTCTTCCGGGTCTTACATGATAATTACACTTAAAACTCGACTTTTAATATCAAAAATAGATATATTTGTCGATCGAGATATCTTTTCTATCAAAATTGTCTATAATATACCTATGGAGATATCTCACATCTTGGTTTGTTTTCTCTCGTCCGCGACATATCTCGTGGCGGTCATGCTAGGCCGGACGAACGACTATCGACAAAGTATTCGAATCGCCAAACTGTCAGTTGTATGAAAAATAATTTGAAATTTCATACAAATGACAGTTCAACGATACGAATACTCTTTCGATTTTTGTTCGTGCTAACCCCTCTGTTCAAATACAGCATGCCGTACGACATTAGGTAAATGAACGTACCCATATCGTACCATAATAGGGGAGACCGAGGGGACTTGAAACAATTTTATATGATACTAGCTGACCCGGCAATCGTTGTTTTGCCATGTAAATAATTTCTAAAAAGCGGGGGTCGATAATAGAAGAGTGAAAATATAGGGTTGTATGTATTTTTTAATGCCACATTATAAAAAAATAAAAACAAAAAATTTCGTCCAAAAAATAATAAAAAAGATTAAGGGTGAACAACCCTTATCATTTAGGGGGATGAAAAATAGATGTTGTCCGATTCTCAGACCTACCCAATATGCACACAAAGTTTCATCGGGAAAGCCGTTTCGGAGGAGTTTAACCACAAACACCGCGACACGAGAATTTTATATATTAGATTTTAGTTCATAAAAACAATTCTATAAACACATGTCGTATGCGATTAGTACCAATCGATAGCTCATTTCTTACACTTTGAGATCCTAAGAAACTGTAATATTCTAGGTTAAAACTTTAAGTTAAACAAAACAAGTCATTTTATTTCACCTCACCTCAGCATGATACCAGGAAAGAACAGAGTCTAAGGTGAGTTGAAACAGTAGATTTTCCGGTAGAATTTAAACCTGTTAAGTAGAAAAGATAATAAAATTTAAAGGTATTTTTTTTAATTAACTATACCGGATTAAACTACTTTATAAGACAATAACGTGGTCATGAGCAGACTGAAAAATGACTTTGAGACATTTCAAATTAGAAGCCAATGTTATTCAGTCTGCTCACGACCACGTTTGCTAAAAATCACTCGAAACATCGGGATAAATAATCATTTTTTAATCCGATATACAGTAGTTTATTTAAATGTGTGTACCTACCTACTAGCGTTCATAAAAGACAATATTAGGTATTATTTAATAAACATATTTAAATATAACTGAAACAAATTATTCACCTGAGAAAATCTACAGAAATGTCATAAACTCTTATTATTAAATTATACCTATGAAATCAACAATGATGTATGAGATCGTAATAGGCAAATATAGGTACTTAAGTAGGTATCTACGTCTCATTTTCTGGTGATACTTATATTTTTAGAACACTAAACTCTTTCCAAATTCAAAATAAATGAAATATTTGAAAAAAGTTTTTGTGTAAACAGTATTTATAGGCAGTCTGGTTATATACTATTTCAAACGAAATCCTGTAAATACGTAGAAATGGTTCACAACTAATGTGTTTACATAGAGTATATTATGGAGTATCTTTCCTTTTATCACAAATTGGTTTGCATGTTTCTCGATTGTCGGCTGAGTATTTTTTCTCCAATGCACATTAAATTCTTTAAAAGTAATTATGGCTTAAACTCTTACAGCTAATATAATACAGCTTACAGCTAATAGTGTTTTTAAAGTAGATGGTAGATGAAAACATTTTAAAAAATTTGAAAAAGCAAATTTATGTTGCTGTGCAAAATATCACACGTGTTTTAATAAAGTTGTGCCTATCTAAGAGTACATTTAAACTATTTTATTAAATTTATTAAATCTTTGGTGCAAGAGCATAAATTGTATTAAGTTGGTAAGCCTTTTGATAAATATAAGTATCAGAACGCGCAACTATTCCGACGCGATTATGAGACCGTCAAACTATCGACGTTTAAAGGGCATAACCGATAAAAACCAAATTGTTCAGGAGAGCAGTTTAAAGTTCACTAAGTTTAAAGGGCACTTCGAAAATATAGTTCTTTGGGTCTAAAAAGTCACATCACATATATTAATTACGGCGATATTATTTGTATACAAAGAATATCACCTATCTTAGATAATATTGTCCCTAAACTTTAAAAAAAAAAAAAAAAATTCTTCCTTTTGGATTTTAGCAGTGGACAGTAAATGAGTCGTATAGAATCAAAGGCGGCAATCTGACTTATGGCTGATTGTTGGCAATATAAAAAAAACGTTTTTCTCCTTTATTTTTGTATTAGGTATTATTCACTGCATGTTTAAGGTATCTATTAATGTTAACAATTAAAGATAACACCAAATATATAAAGTAACATAACAGTCTAAACGACAAAAACTTATTTTATTTTGTAGATTGCCGGATTTGATACTGAACATTGAAGATAGCCGTATTTGATTCTAAGCCTAGGGCAGATTGCCGTTTTTGATTCTAAACTATCAAAGATATATCCTGATATATCAAGGGCTGTCAAAAACACAAATATAAACTAAGTAGGTAATAGTAATAAATATTTTTAGTCACTAACTGTCCAGTTGTAGTTCAGGTAGTAAAAAAAAGACTTGCGACAATATTGTGACTCCGTACTTGTCATGTAATTTTTGTATATTTATATTACAACATTGCAAAGATTTTGTATCATATTAGGAAACGCTTTCTGGCGTAGATTTCGATATTTTAAAAACGTATTTAAATAAAATAGGTTAATAAGTAGGGTTGATGGCAAAAAATGTAATTTTACATTATTGATTCCATTGGTAAACCTACTATACTGATATTTTGTAAGTAACGTACCTTACAATAAAAGTTTTGGCTTGATCTTGTTATAATAAAATATAACAAAAAATATTAATCATAATAAACAAAGAAAAATGTTGCACTTCTGTGTTATAGCAGTAGGTTACGTAGGGTATGTACCTTAGCTATACATATATAAGAAAAAATATAAATTAGAGACATGATAGTGGCAGCCCTAGGTATAACAATATGCAGTAGTAACATTAGTTTTTAGCAATATTTCTTTTCCATTTTGTAGAATCTGTTTAGCACTTTCGACCAAAACGACTGTTCACGGGGTTCGGATGATTATCCATTATTATAATTTTACCGAATTAACTCAACTTTAGCAACTGGATATTTAATAAATAGGCAAAATGTGCGAAAACAATTTCGTAATTTACTATGGAAAGTAAGACAAGATGGACGCCATTTAGATGCCTGCGATTGGCCGAAAGAGCGGATTGCCGTCTTTGATAATGACTTTGTAAAGATTGCCGGATTTGATCCCAACCTGAAACTTTGTAGTGATTTTTGTATGAGAAATAGTTGTATTTAATACGAAAAGTAAATAGTGGTAAAAAGTATTCAAAGTTTTGAGTATTCCTACATTAACAGCTAAATTTCACCAAAAATGTCAGACCTTTGATTCTATACGACTCAAATAATATTTTAATTGAAGACTTGAATGAAGTTTTTGATTTAATTTGTCTTGTTGAATATTCAAGAATAGGGATGTTGACTATTTTTTGGAATTGCTTTTATTTTATAGATACATCTTTTATAAACACGGAAAAAAAATCTTATAAAAAAATATTACATAATTTAATAAAAAATACGTAAATAAAAATACTTTTCAAAGATTCCCGCTAAAACGCTCCAAACTGTCACGTGACGTCACAGACCAATAAACAATCTCGCTCGCGTTCGATCAAAGTTAGATCTTAACAAATCTTTTCACTTCTCACGAATAAATTCAATAAAAATGAATACGTCGTTTATATTTATTTTTATTTTATAAATAATATATTTATATTTATACTTTTTTAATTGATATCAATGATTACCAACCTTGATCTTGAATTGGAACTTCAATATTAATATACATATATTTATATATGACTGGAAGTTTATGTGGTGTATTGATCGATGTACTGCATAGCATTTGTAAAACGACGTATTCATTTTATTGAATTTATTCGTGAGATCTAACTTTGATCGAACGCGAGCGAGATTGTTTATCGGTCTGTGACGTCACGTGACGGTTTGGAGCGTTTTAGCGGGAATTTTTGAAAAGTATTTTTATTTACGTATTTTTTATTGAAATATGTAATATTTTTTGATAAGATTTTTTTTTCGTGTTTATAAAGGATGTATCTATAAAATAAAAGCAATTCCAAAAAATAGTCAACATCCCTATTTTATTTAAAATAATAATAAGTCATATTAGGCAGCTCTCAATCTGGTTCCATAGCTAATTTCTTATCTGCACTAAAATTCAGTGGCGGATTTACCTGCAGGCTGAGTAGGCTCGAGCCTAGGGCGGCGGATTTTAGGGGCGGCAAGTTTGGGGATTGATTTTTTTATCTTATAGAAATCAAAGTGTAAGACGGTTTTCTGTATCTTATAGAGACAAGTCTCTAAATATAAGACAGTTCTTACGAAGACAAGTCTATAATACATAATTTCGATGACTTTCCCTCTTTACTGTCATTGTATTTAAGAAAAATTAGGAATTGACAATTGTAGAGGCTAGGGCGGCAAATTTTAACAGCCTATATCCCGGAAATGTGTAAATCCGCCACTGGTAAAATTAGTTATTAAATCCATGTGTCAGATCAATTTAAGTTCTAGCTCGTCAAACTGATTAGTTAGTTATAATCAAAAAGGTCAAAACCACGGAACAAGAAAAATAAGTGGATTTGCGAAGTAGGCGTGTTACAAAAACCCATGAACATTATAACTTTAACAAACCCATAATATGGGTCTTATTTTGACAAATAATTGGGATTATATCACCTTTATAACTAAAGTGGCGAAATTGAAAATACTTGTTTTTTGGTATCTTTTGTTAACGAGAGTATCACAGATGTAAATAAAAATGCTAACTTTTACCTCGCCTCGCTGGAAAGCTTTCAAAACGTCGGGATAAATAATAAATCGCGTTTTAGCATGGCAAAAGTAATTTTATTTAAATGCTTAAAATATAATGACAATTTTAAAATAAGTTTCTTTTTCATGATTGAGGCAAAGTTGTTTTAATGGTTAGAAAGTGTTTTTAGGACGTTATATAAAAATGAGTACGTAATTTTGCCAAAATTTTTAATGAGTGCCAGCTCATGTGACGGTGATTTCCGGAATACCAGAGGATTTGCAGGTGTGTTGCGGGCCTTTAAGAAATGAGAAGGCTCGTATTTTACTGGACATAATATTATCTACGGTTTGTTTGCTAAATAAGTATTGCGCCTGTTATTCTTTTATACTGTCGATTAAAACATAGTATAATGTATAAAATAATTGACAACTGATATGTTGGAATTTTCGATATTCCTCCCACCCGTTCAATGCCTGAAGTTACCAGACGTGGGGAAGAAATGTTTAGAGAAAATTATAAACATGTCGTCCCGGTGGGATTCATATTCTGGCTGGCGGAACATTTTGAAAAAGTAGTAATCCGTTCCAAAAAAGTACACCCTGCCATGAACAGAACACTAAATATTTATACACAAAACTAATTAATAAAAAACACTCTCACGCAATATAATATAATTCTTATAAATTCCAAATTCACAGCAAAATGTTTAAAAACAAACTAACTGAACTTTATCTATATATTATATTATTATTATATAATACATTAAATAATACATTAAATAATATTGAGTCACGATGACTCTGAAGAATTTAATAAATAAACAAATCTTTTCAAACTCCGAGTCCGAACTGAGATACGGAAGGGGTTTTGGTTCGGGTCGCCGTAACTGAGTGGTATTGCGTTTACATCGGAGGTCCCGGCTTCTAATACTGGGAAAACAAGTTTTTAAAAAATTGTTCGAAGTTTATCAGCATATTATAAAACAAAGTCCTCCGCCGCGTCTGTCTGTGTGTCTGTTCGCGGTAAACTTAGTTCAGTTTTCATGAGAAAGGTTTAGGTATATAATTTGTCAAGATTTCGTGTATATTGATTAATGAATAACGATAATTTTTGGAAGTATTGGAAAAAGTCAAGCCGTCTAGCCTGGGAGCTTTCATTGAAAACTCTACCTATAGTTCCCTTTGCGATATAGCAAAACAATGTACGGTGGGATTATTCCTCTTTTATAGATTTACAAAAATGTCTACGGTGGCATATACCTATATTTTTAGGATAACTTACTTTACCCATTCTATCTTCTAAAAAAATATTCACGTATAATGCGTCGGAAACCTATTTAAACGAATACAGTATTAATCCTTTAAATAAAATACTTTATAACGGATGAAAACCCGGTTTATTATTTATATAATATCTGTCAGTACGCCGCGACCACGGGTGATGAAAAGCATCCGAAACGTCCGCGTCGGCATAAATAATAAACCGCGTTTTAAATCGAAACATAGGTACATCTACATTGCAGCCGTGCAAAGCCGGGGGGCGTGTTGTTAAGAGAGGCCTAAGAAAATTTTTTTTACTGTTTGTTGAATGATGATATTGATGTCACTAATGATATTATAGAAGAATAGAAGGAACCAGAGTAGAAATAATAAGAAGAGTTTGCTATTCCGGTAATTATATTATATTAGTTCTGTTACAAATGATAATGCGTTTTTTTAATGAAGTAATGTTAAAAATACGAACGTTTTTTTTTAAATAAAACTTATATGAATTTTTTACTTTACTATGAGTATGTTCATCCCAAGTATGTTCATGTATCACAGCAGAAAGAATATTTAAAAATTAAAATTCACAAAATGAAAAAACAGTTGTTTAATAATATTAATCTAAATAAGAAATTTCAGTCTAAACTAACACACCTGTTTCAAGATTGTAATAGTTTAAAATATCATCTGAAAAAAAAATACAAAAAAGTTCTGGTTTTAATATCAATATTACTTATCTGTCTTACCTGTTTATTTTCAAACAAACGACATAAACAATCAATGTACCCCTTATTATTTTAACGTATATATTATTGTCATTTTTACCCAATTTTTTTATTTTATGCTGATGCATATTTAAAAAATACCAATAAGTTTTGAAAATTTTAATACTGTTTTAATATCCACATTTTTGCACAGCGACCGATACTCCAGAACCGAAAGGTAATTATGGTTATCTAAACATTTACTATGTTTATATTGACATAATCTAACAATTCTTATTTTTTGACATAATGTTGAGTCATGATGATTGTTAGTTGTCCATATTTATAAATACATTGTTATTTAGGGTTCTTTTAGATTTAATCCGTGTAACCTAGTACGAATATAAAATTTATTGCTAATAGGGGCGGTGGTTTTGCGTTTATTAACCCTTCTCGTATACCTGGGGTCCAGTGGCCTCCAACTTTGGAGCTAAATTTGAAACCACTAGACCCTATAGCTCGAATTCCCTTCCCCCTCAGTTATACTTATTATCTATAAAATTTATATTTTATTATTTTTTCACGATTTTTTTTTTCATCCAATCATTCTAGATAATTTAAGCTGCATTTTGGTTTTATTGAAATAGAGCAAATAGTACACAACAAGCGTTCAAAAATCGACTTTGAGATATAACAAAATAATGCATGGTGAAATATTCCTCTGTTATAGATCTACAAAATATTTTGTTATAGATTATCTATTTTATAAAAAATGGTCACTTAAATTGCGGTATTTGGTAAGCTATTTAGACAGTTTTATTCCTTATCAATTTACCTAAAGAGGTTAGTTAGCTTAAGACTTACCTAAGTATTTCACGCACATTATTATAATTGTTTACACCATATAATTTAAATGAATACCTATCTTAGGAGATTTCGAACAACATTGTAACATTAATGCGCGCGAATGCGACTCTATGACAGAAAAAAATGTAGGCATAATACGCTCTACTACTTGTGCGTAGCCGGGGCGGGTCGCTAGTATTCACTAAGGTAAAGCAAGCTTTCTTACAGGCAGATTGAATTGCGATATTTTAAGTAAAAGTTCACTTTAAGTATGCAATTAAGTCTACGGACGATAACCATTAATATGTGTATCTTAATGACCACTAGCTTTTTTTTATGTCAGATATCGAAACTTACCAATGAAGATCTCATATCTTCGACAGACGTGCATGATATTTACTTGATGGTAGGTGATACCTGAGCCACAGAACATCAGTCAATGATGCGCTGTCGACCTGACTGTATTTTTACTTCGAGCATTAGAAAATCCATAGACTGAAATCGAATCGCGCAATATGCTCTTCACGGTTTTTCCATCTATCAACGATGCTTCGTTACCCGGTCGGAATTTCTATATTCCTCCCACCCATTCAATGCCTGAAGTTACCAGACGTGGGGGCGCCATGCTTACAGAAAATTATAAACATGTCGGCACGGTGCGATTTGATCGATGCTTGCGGCAGGTGTTTTACCGAATTCGCCAATGTGTCCGACTTGCTTACTTGGCTTGCTTGTAAGAACTAAGTAGCGTGTATCTAACCATTTAGTATTATGCTCATTTGCCTAGAATGTTAGGGGGCAGTGGAATGCCCGTGTTCGTAACAGTCGGTCTCAGACGAGGAGAGCAAACATTATAGGTTACGGCTTCAGCACTTGGTTTTATTTTAGTAGTTAATTTCGGAATTTAGTTAAAATTACTTAGAGTATGTTGAGATGTAAGCGTATAAGTTCTAGATCTTTATTACAAATCAATTCGTCGTACATTTTTTTATTCTGAGATTTTTTAATTGGGCTAACTTTTTAATACCATATATTTTAGTAAGGATATGAAGACAAACTATGAGTTAACTGAACTAAACGCTCAAACTAACCGAGGCTATGAAATAAACAAAAATACATTATATTTTAAAAATGATTAATACTTTTAAATAAAATACTGTATACCGGATTAAAACGCGAATTATTATTTATATTGTTTAAATTATTTATCCCGACGTTTCGGATGCTTTTCAGCAACCGTGGTCGCGGGGAGACAGAAAGATGACAGTTGTCTGATTTTTGAAATGTCACAAAGTTGCCATATTAACGCCATCTATTCCTACGGAGTTGATATTTACTGTAATTTTATATATTATGACAATATTGACTAACGGTGTCCTCTTGTTTTTTAGTATGTTTGATTTGGGGTCTTAGATTTTTAATTACTGGATCCCAGGTGTTGGAAAGTCTCAGACCATCTTCTCTATTGAAGTTAGGATGTTTTTTAATTTCAATAGCCTCACGTACTAGTTTTTATGGAGGACTTCGAAGAAAGAGCCCTAGCCACAAGCCCGGTTAAACCGAGGCTTTACAAGCGATATGTAGACGATACCTTTACTATTCTGCCCACGGAACATATATCTGTATTTCTAGACCACCCTCCATACACAGTAACATTGAATTCACTATGGAGAAGGAGAATAATAACTCACTGGCCTTTCTAGACATTTTAGTAGTTCGGGGAGGGGATGGTGCACTTGGGCATACTGTGTATATTTAAATGTGTGATACTCGCGTTATTAAAAGACAATATTATGATAAATACTTATTTAAAATTCAGATATGACACTGTTTAATTACACGAACAGTTAATAATTAAGGTAATAATGCGATTCATAATATAATAAGTTAATATTTTCAAATAATTTGCAAGAATTCAACAGGAATGGAACCGAAACCGTTCATCCATGGAAAAGCTAACTAGTTTAAACTTTATTGGTATCTAGTGACTCGCGTCTATATAAACATGGCTTTGTGTTTGTAGAAAATTATAAGTCTTTACGCAATATAGTTCCATTATTGGGAATTGTTATATAGAAAAAAAAGGTCTTACGAATAAAATACATATTACATTGAACTTATACGTTCATCAACAACTGATAGGAACGATAACTTAAGAAGTAAATATTTAGATGAATGTAATTAATATTTCTAGTAGTTTTTTTGTAAACAGATTTGTATATATCATGCATAATACGTTTCGGATGCTTTTGCAGATTCTACCCCATCGGTGATATTCGTAGAAGCTTTCGTAGAAAGCTTGTAGCGCTACGGTTGTAGCTTTCAATTTGTTGCTACATCGCAACCCAGCTTGATCGTAACCAGACACACACTTGGCCATGTTTTATTTATCTGCAAAATATCGCGACGTACGTTAATTACGTAAAGTATATAAGAAATCCGTGCAATTAGCGCTTTGATTATTTGGTGGTGTGCGTTGACAGAAGTAGAATGATCGGTTTACTAGTTATTGTGGCTATTATTGCTTTCGCAGTAAAATATTTTTATAATGAAGCTTATAAGAGACACGAGAACTTTCCTCCAGGTGAGTGTAGAATTGATAAACAGCAGATTATCTCAATTTAGCTGTGCATTTTAATAATTCAAATTTTATATTAACTAAGAGATTAGGAACAGTGGCGGGACCACCATACAAGCCCAAAAGCCGGGCTTTATATAATATAGTAATCATATAAGTTACTAGCGACCCGCCCCGGCTTCGCACGGATACAATGTAGATACCGAAAAATACTAATATCTAAATAAATTTTAAATAAATAAATAAATAGGGGTTTATTTATTTATTTAAAACTTTATTGCACTAGAAATACAGAAATATACAAACATAGAAACACACAGGAAAAGTACAACTGGCGGACTTATCACTAAGTAGAGATTTCTTCCAGGCAACCATATGGTACAAGTGAGACACAAGAGAAGAAATGGGTAGTGCAAAAAAATAAATAAAAAGTAATACTAATAAGAAAACCTGAAATATAATCATACACGCATATTATCCAACTATACATATACATACACATACATAAACATACACAAAAAACACATACAATTACATATTATTTGTGGAGAGAAGATAATCCGAGAGCATATTCTTAAATATAACTAAAGTGTTTGCTTTCTTCAGGGCGAGTGGCAGAGTATTCCAAAGCTTGATTGCCTGGACCCTAAATGACTGCTCGTAGTATGTATGTCTGGTGCTTTTGCAATTCTACTTGGTGGTAGAAGTTTGAAAATTTAGGGTTATATGTATTTTTTTAATTCCGTAAATAAAGTATATTTTTTATCAAAAAGTTAAATAAAATACCCACCCTTATCACTAAGGGATATGAAAAATATCGTTAGACCTACTGAACATACACACAAAATTTCATAAGAATCGGTCATGCCGTTTCGGAGGAGTTTTGTTACAAACACTTGTATACGAGAATTTTATATATTAGATGAAATACAGTGGTGTGCATAAGTTTCGGGCCACCCTCTTGTTCATAAATATTCCACAAAAAAAAATTGGTGACAGAAATATTAACAACTAATTTAGACATTAACTTCAATTGTCTTGCCTTTTGATTTGTTTCTCATATAGGAAGTGGTGATGCGATCTAAGAGGTACACGTACTGTGTAGTGCAAAATAAAAGGTACATATATGCAATGACTATCCGAATTGGTCTCAAAAATTTCAACTGATATCAAAAATAAAACCAATTTTTTGCAAACCAATTTTGATACTGCGTTTCTTTCAAGGCTTTATTCACATAAACATATCATCATCATATCTATATCATGGCACATGGCATAACATATATATTGTGTTCTTGCGATGCGTTCTGAGCTTTTGGGATATAATAAATACTAATATGTGCGTCTTCTTATTTCATTTTTAAATTTGGATAAAAATGATATTTTTTATTAAATTAAAGGTCCCAACAACAATAGAATAACATAGATTGAACAAGTTGACCAAAAAATAATGTGCCAAGACAATTTAATAAAAATCCCCAATCACTTAGTTGCCAATTCAATACGATAAGCGTACGGGGTCACTGTGGTCACACGCACAACGAAAAACCGATCTGTCTCTCTCACCCAACAACAAACTTATGAGCGTGACAGAGATTGTTAATGTCTTGATTTACTACTATTACGAAATGTTTTGTTAGTGGTAGTTAATAAAAAACAATGTTTAAACAAACTGTATGTAACTGTAAAATAACATTACAATGGTTATCGAATGCTCAAAATAAACAAATCGACAACGCATCAGTTGAACCTCACGCTTGTCTGTCGACATCTAAAATAAAAATAATAAAATACGTTAACATTTATTGATTTTTAATTTTAGTGCAATTTACAATAATTTACTTTTGTTCTAAAACTTATACCTACTTAATCCTTAAAAAAAAAATTAAATAATAAATTTAAATTAATACAAATAATATTAGTTTAAAATCTATTACAGATATTTTGAAATTATTAAAAAATGTAAGCATTTTGCTTATGTTCATTTGGCTCACATTGGCTCATGTTAATGATACTCGTATATTAACAAAGTTAAATATATATTTTAATATTGCAGGACCTCCGAGACTCCCTGTGTGGGGGGGCTACTGGATTGTAGCAGCCAAAGCGATCAACGACCTGGCTCTCGCCTCACTAAGGCTAGGCAAGGAGTACAACACGAAAATAGTTGGGCTCTATTTGGGGCCAGCGCCTCAAATCGTCGTGAATGACGCAGCTATGGTCAAAGAAGTGCTCCTGAGAGAAGAGTTTGATGGACGATTGGACACATTCCTGGGAAGAGCAAGAAGTTTTTGGAAGCAATTAGGTGAGTTGATTTATAATAATAGTAGTGAAATAATAATAGTATTAAGTAGGACATTCACTGTAGACGTTCTATTAAGATTGCATGTCTGTCCTTAATCTAATTTAAACTTCAAATATATTTTCTCAAAAACCTAAAATTCCCTTAAAATTGGGATGGCATCAATGAATCACCGGCAACAAAATTACTATTAACAAGGAGACCCTCAGACGTGTTGGTCGAGAATTTTAAAGATTTGGATAATGGTGGGGTGGTACATGGGACCTATTATATAAAAACGGAGTGTTTTATATTTTAAGGCGGTTATCTACGACTGACCAAAAATCAGTAAAATTGTATGCTCGTTGTCGATATTTATGCCCACAGTTTTCCAATCTTAGGCTTTAAATACATCCTCCAGTGCGTTCGTAAAGAATTTTGGTGATAATACATCTTCTTGTAACACCTCTTTCTAAACGAATAGGTTTTTTTTTATATTGTGTACTATTATAGACATATTTGCGGCCTGGTAAATGTTCCTAAGCAATGTATCGCGAATCGGCTTGGCTTGGTTAACATTAAAAAGATCCTTAAAAATGTTTTTAAATAAAATACTGTATACCGATCTGTCATCTTTCAGTCTCCCGCGACCACGGTTGCTAAAAAGCATCCGAAACGTCGGGATAAATAATTTAAATAATAAATCGCGTTTTAATCCGGTATACAGTATTTTATTTAAATGTGTGATACTCGCGTTAATAAAAGACAATATTATCCTTAAAAATGTTGTTAACAATTTCTAGAATTTATACTGTACTCGTCGCGTTGTCGCGTTAATTGTTAAGTAGGTACCACTACCAATGCTTCAAATGTAACCAAAGCCGACTTAGCTTATTATGGTTAAATATTATTAACATAGATTTAGTTTGTCTCTTTCAAGAAAGACTGTATGCCGTTCGTAGGCATAAGCCGAGTGCTATACGACAATTTATATGCATGCCTTCCGTTGTTCTGGATATAAGCTTATTCAAAAAAGAGATAACAGTTCCGTGATATGCCATAAAATTTAAATATTTAACTAATGTATAATTAGCGTGACTTGACTGCCTTCGTGGCACGGACACAGAAATGGGTCTGACCCACGCCTCACTGAACAAATAACAATATTCAAATCCATTTCCGTACTATTTTTAAGCTGTAATCTTACAACAGGGATATTCTTCACTGATGGCCACTTCTGGCACACCCAGAGGAGATTCTCACTACGCCAAATGAGGGACGCTGGTTTCGGACGCCGCTGTGAAAGCCTAGAGGCGGCAATGCTTGAAGATATAAAGGAGATGAACGACATGGTGATACACGGACCGAGGACAGATGAAGAGAAGGTGATAATTTCATCTATTATTGACGACATAATACGAGTTTGAGAGAAAAATAAACATAACCCCAATTAACAAGTGCTAAAAGACAGACAGTTTTACAGACGAGCGTGGTTTTCACTTGGTGGTAGATACCTCAGCCACAGAATCAGTCGATGATGTGCTGTCAATCTATTATTTAATTTGAGCATTCGGAAATTCACAAACTGAAATAGAAATGCACTTCACGGTTTCACGGAAAGATCCTATTTTCTAGGGACGGATTCATTTTATATCCCTCAATAGACGAACAATTAACTTGTGTTGCTCATTGAGGAGTTTCATTTTAAATCACTTGTACCTAGTTATAATCTCTTTAAACATTTCCAGAAAATTGTTAATGGAAATCTCATATATCTGCCACACTTCTTCGATGTGCCTTTCTTAAATGGAATACTTCAAGTCTTCGTTCGATACACTTTACCGCGAGAGAAGTATCCGATTCTTTGGGAGCTCGGAAGGAACTCTGTGGCATTCCAGAGGAGTACGAATGATCTCGGTGGATCTTTGACTATTACTCCTTGGTTGAAAAACTTATTTCCAAATTCCAGTGGATACAATGATTTAACAAAAAATACTAAAGCAATATCTGATTTTTACGAGGTAAGATTATTTTATTTTCTTTTAGATAATCAAAAATATATAAATAAATTGCCTCAAACAAACTCATTTAATGTGGGGTATCAAGCGCGTTTTAAAAAGTTCAGTCTAAAGACATCAACGACTCGGGCCTAACGCTGGCTGAGTGGTTAGTCTGGTCGAGGATTCTCCCTTTAGATTGGCGGAAGAGCATACCTTTATAGGAATAAATGGAGGACCATTTAAATAGCGTATATTTTGTATGAATATGTTAAAGAACTGTTTTCATTAAATGAAAAATCTTTTAACGCGATTTACTCATGAATCATGATATAATATCGCATTAACAAAAGGAAATATTAACAATATTGTCTTCATCTATATCAGGGGTTCCTAAACTTATTTTGTCTACTGCCCACTTTGAGAATAAATTATTTTTTAGCACCCCCTCACCTACTTAAAAATCACTATAACTTCAAATTAAATTAATTAATTATTGTGAGCTGTATTACCGGAGATTAAACATTAATTCTAAACGAGACTTTTACTTAACCTGCAAGAGTTAACTTGAGACCTAAGCGCAGTAGGTAGTACACAACGGCTTTCAGATCTCAAGTTAACTCTTACGTTACGTTAAACCTCTGGACAACGTCAACCCACAAGGGGGCGTTATCGCCCACTTTGGGAAAGGCTGATCTAGATAGATTGCTTAGAAGCTCACCGTAAGATGCAGCCCACGCGAACGAATTTGCTGGCACCAGCTAGTCAATTCGTATAAATAGGAATAAAATTCTTAAAAATAACTTTTACTCTTTTTCAGGAAATAATCAACGAAGCACTAGAAACTCTTGATGAATCTCACGATCGCAACTTCATCGATACATACTTAAAAATTATGAAGCAAGAAATCAAGGAAAAACAACGTACAACTTACTCAGGTATAACAAAAAAGTTTAATATTTTAGAATATCACCTTAGGTTATATTTTTTTTTTTATATTTCCTCTTTATTGGAAACAAAACTGCATATCAGTTTATAATCCCATCAATTCCATTAAACAATAATTTCTAACCTTTAATTTTTAAGTACCTTTGTGATAAATGTAATCTAAAATTTTCAGTAGACTGAAATTATTATTATTCTTTTCCAGTCGACCAGTTAAAAATGATCTGTACGGACTTTACCTTCCCGTCGGGGAGTGGGACGGAAATGATGCTGACGATGCTCATTGAACGTATGCTGATCCAACCGGAAGTGCAGGAGAAGATTCACGAGGAGCTTGACCGGGTTGTGGGAAGGGACCGCATGCCGACGCTCGACGATAGAAACAAGTGGGTTTCTTCATCATTATCCATTCTTAATTCTCATTGCAACTGACCTGCTATAGAATAGGAGACAAACGCCCTGAGTGTTGAGCTCAGCTGAAGGTTCACTAACCATCACCGTCGTTCTAAGATATCTGCAACATCAGAAGGCATCTTTATTTTCAGCTAAAAGCAGAACGAACTATTTATGCTAATATATTATGCGTATAAATGCGTGTTGGTATTTTCATCTTTTTTCAGCGCAAAATGGGACTTAATCTTTTCGTAAGGATAATCTAGAGTTTTTATTTTTTTAGTTATTAACACTAAAAGCATTGAGATTTGCGTAAATCTTGCTGTCACTTGACTTAGAAACTGTGGGTTTTATTACTGGGGAATAATTGTTTCCGGTAGCGCCCTTATGGGCGCTGGGACTGATCACCAATTTTTCAACCTTATTATAGACAGTTGTTTGACGACTTTCCTACCTGATGGTAAGTGGTAATGCAGTCTGGATGGTATATCATAATTGCGTAGAAGATGCCTATTTACTCTCACCTTGAAGAGATAATATCAAATCATATTCTTCGGGGAAAAGAGACGTTGGGAGTTTCAGTTTGCTTTAAAAGAAAAAATGATCAGTGATATTTCACTCAAATGTATCTGTCTTACTTCTTACTTGGGTACATAGAAATTGACATAATCAATCATCCCTTTCGGTTTTTTATCGTTTCTATGAACTTTTTTTGTGGAGAGACCCCTATCTCCTATCCACCCATTTTTAAGGACGTGGCGGATGGCGTCTACTGTTGGGTGGCCAGCTATTGCTGACGCCAACTCTTCTTTCCATTTTTCAAGATTTTCTTCAGGAGGTCGATCCTCTAGTTTAACCTGACTTTATGTTGTGATAATAATTGATAATTTGTTTATAATTTGTGGTTGGACTCAATCCAGGGATTAAACGGTACACAAGAGTAAAATAAAATAAATTCCCAAGTCCTCTAGTCAGGCATGGGGTATGCGAATTCAACTGATTTCTCATATAACTGACAAATTGACGATGGTAATACTTTCTTCAAGTTGTACGTAATTGGTCTTCAGATAACAATTAAAATATAGCTAGTACATCCTTCTATATATAGTATATTTTGCACTTGCACTTTTTTTTTTCTTCAAATATTTCTTTCTTTGTTTGCAGTTTACCATACACAGAGGCTTGTCTGCGAGAGACTATGAGGTTAGATACATTAGTGCCTCTGGGAGTAGCTCATCGTGCTTTGACTGACACTAAACTAGATGGATATAACATTCCAGAGGTAGTTATATTTATTTAGTTGCATTACGATGCAATTCTAAGGATAAGGAGCAACTTGCAAAAGTTTATCAGGTCATCCAAACAGTCATAATAAAATGTTGATATAATCTCTACGACGAATCTGTCGTTTCTTCATCTCGCGGCAGATGAAGAAACGACAGATTCGTCGCTTCGTAACAGAAGTTTCTTTGATAATTATAATATTTAGTAACTTTCTACTGAATACTTCGGTGCGAAGTTGAATCGCGAAATATACGTGATAACCGCACGAAGCTGGGACATCCAATGGCCAGATCTAACATGTTTAAATTTTAAACTATCTCTGTGTTCTCTTCTGGTTTTTGGAATAATGAAATACCCTTTAAATAATCGTCTTTAGTAACCATTGGGCACATGCTAGAATGAAATCCTGCCATCAAGCGAGTCCCTCACACTCGTCTGTCGATATTAAAGAATTAAATAAGTGTTCTGTCGTATACCTACGACCAACGCGGGAGACTTACTGCTAAACTTATAAATAGTGGTAAATTAAAGACTTTGGCTTAATCTTTACTATATTTCAGAATACATCCGTGTCAGTGAACCTCATGAGCCTGCACATGGATAAGAAGACCTGGGGTGATCCAGAGAACTTCAGACCTGAGAGATTCATTGTCGACGGAAAATTGCAAGTCAATCTGGACAAGTCCTTGCCATTTGGAGCCGGTGAGGATAATCCTAGGCTTTATTAATCTTTGGATTTTTTTCCTAAATCGATTAGAAATTTAATTTAATTTAAAGTTAAATTTAAGAGTAAGTAATATAATTATGTTATGCAGTTAATAATTTATATAGTATTTAAGTCAATGCAGTAAAAAGATTTATAATAAATGGGATATTTTTTTATGATATTCATAATACATTGAATAAGTTTCCTAATGTTTTTTTTTTGTATTATGACAAAAAAAGTCTTGTATGTTAGAGCGGGACATCCTGGTACACAATTTACTTAAAAGGATGTTCGAACAACGATAAAATTATATATAAAATATTGTTAAATAAAAAAAAACATTTTAAATTTTTTTAAGAGGATTTTTTTCTTTACAGGCCGAAGACTGTGCGCTGGAGAAACTTTTGCTCGTCAAGGAATGTTTTTGGTATTTGCTGGCTTCATGCAGGCTTTCCACGTCTCTACCGCTGATGGCAAACCATTAAAAAAGCAAGCGAAAAGAATACAGGGCATTATAACCACTATACCAGAACATTGGGTCCGTGTTACGCCAAGAAATTAAAAAAAAAATTGTGTGGGTCAAAATGGTGGTGGTGGTATAAAAACGAATGTATACTAACAAATTAGGTAGTTTCGTTGGTATGTTTTAATTTATTAAACCGCATCTCCTATCTACCCCAATGTATATTTGACTCCAGGAATAGCATTAAACGAGAAATGAACACCGTACCAGAACATCGGCGTAGGATGTACGGTGTAAAACTCGAATAGGTATTGTGCAAGGCTGTAGAGAAAAATAAAATTAATTAATTTCGTATCATGTATAGGTACTGTACACTCGTCCAGAGTCATAAACGCAATTATTACGTAGGTATTTTGTTATGTAGGAGATTCCAATTGAGAAAAATATTCTGTTACTACCATGCATCGTATGAAGATTCACGCATAAATACGTATATAATGTAATAATAAAATGTACAGTGTTAATTACGTATATAAAAAGCGCTAGTTTTAATGACGTATCTTCCATGAGCGTCAAATCTCATACTACTGAAGAGTTCAATTAGACTTATAATACTCGTTGATGAATGTTATAAATAACTAAATAGATATAAGTGTAAAGTAATTACTATAAGTGTGTATTTATGTAAGTTATATGGATAAGAACAATTTGATGAAATACATTAATGGAATAAATGATTCTGTGCAAAAATATTGTGTATAATTTATTAACTATTTGTTAATAAATGATTGTATTCTTATAATTGTTACTTTAAAAAATGGGCCGGTTGACTGTACTCTCAGGAAATTCCGCTCTCTTGTCTTAAGAACTTTTTGTCTGATTGTACAAGTATAGAGGGCCTGATCCGTAGTTCCTCAGTGTGGGCTTTAAGGGCCCGGGGATCAATCAAAGCTCAATACGTAATAGTAATATTATAGCTGAGCATACTATGGAGCCAACACGTAGTATAGTTTAATATAGTTAAAATATGTTTTGTCTCGATCTATCGAATATAAAAATACTACTGAACGAAAGAAACAAAACATACTATAACTAAAGCTTATACTACGTTTATAAATTAGATCGTTAGTGCAGGTAGTACATGAGTCAATATGGTCGAATCGCTTATAGCCTTCCTTTTGAAATCTATATATATATAAAAGAAAGTTGTGTTAGTTACACCGCACATACCGGTATTTGATCGATCTAGCTGGCCAAAATAGGAATTCCTAGAACTACCCCCAAGTAAAAAAAAATGGTATGTTGTTGAAGTCAGATAGTCTCTCTAACCCACGCCATAGTTAACAGATCCCTACCCCACTCAATTAGGGCAACAGTCAGTCTGTTATCAGAAGTTTTTTCGACTGTTTGTCTTGATTTGCAAATCGCGTAAAAAACCAATTTACAAACTACTTTGAATTTGTATTTAGTGCAGTGAGAATCATTTCTGGACTATGGATTCTGACACATCAGGTAACTATCTTTTTTTCCATACACTATTGTATAACGTACTGCCCCGGGATATAATATTTTATTGACTTGCAAACATGTTCCTATTTTTGTGATTTTTCCTCTGAAATTTTTGACACTTCAACGGTTTTGTACTATTGTAGGGTTCGATAGGGTTGTCTTGTTTATTTATTTTAAAATTAGACTATATGTTTCCTGAACTATGTTAAATTAAGGGCCACTTAAGACTTTTAAGTTATGGGCAAATAAAGTCAAGTAAGTAGTCCAAAAAGTGATAAAATAACATTTGACAATAAATATGTTTTTTTTTGTTTTAGGCCCTTCTGGCATACGAAGAATAACTCGAAGAGAAATATTTAACGTCATGAAGACTCAAAGCGTCTTGGATATTAACGGGGAATTGGAATATGCCGAAAATTATTTGATTTCTTTGGATTCATATAGTGAGGATGAAAATGTTAGCACCTAATTTAAAAAGACGAACTACTACTATAGTATAATGTTATGTTATATGTACATATTATCATAAAAAATAATAAAGGTTTATCACAATTGTTGTATAGAATTTTTCATTATTTTTATGTATAATTTTTAATTTTTGTTTATTTTAAATTAAAAATCATGTATATTACAGTAGAAAATAGTTTTTTATTTTAAATATAACCATTATTCAATGAAAATGAGTGAATGCGATCGATTTTATGTGGTTAGCAATTTTGGCCAGCTAGATCGATCAAATACCTGTGTGTGCACCGTTTATAACTCAAGAACGGCTGTACCAATTTTAACGATATCTTATTTAAATAAAATATTGTATACCGGATTAAAACGCGATTTATTATTTATATTGTTTAAATTATTTATCCCGACGTTTCGGATGCTTTTCAGCAACCGTGGTCGCGGGGAGACAGTCTCCCATCAGTCAGTCTCAATTTACTCAAAATGGCAACCATGTGGGCTGACTCTGTATTGCTTATCAGCGTCCAATTAAGCATTGATATATTAATAATATTAGTTATTAATTAACGAAACAAATTTCTGCAATGGAAAGATGATTCTTATAAATTCCAAGTTCACAGCAAAATATTTCAAAACAAATTAACTGAATTCTATATATTATATTATTATTATATAATACATTAAAATATAATGAGTCACGCTGAGTCTGAAGAGTTCAACAAATAAACAAATCATTTTTAACTCCGAACTGAGCTACGAAAGGTCACCGTAGCTCAGTGGTAGGCGCGTTGCGTTTACATCGGAGGTCCCGGCTTCTAATACTAGGAAACCAAGTTTTAAAACATTCTTTCGTGTTCGCCTCAAAAACATCAGTGAAACAGACAGTAATGTGTTCCATTTGGGGACTTGCTAATTCACTTTTTATGTAGTAAATTCCGATTTTTATGAGAATGTTGATTTGATTCCCGCCTTGTCTGATATGCTATGTGTATAAAACTAATTAACTCTTGCCTGCGGCGTCGTATACAATTTCACGCAAACCTACATTTCTGTAAAATACCACATAAATAGCTCTTTTGTTCTTATTGTGTAACGTACACAATTTTTTACTTTTAATGTTAAAATAAACTATTTTATTATTATTTTAAATTTTTAAAAATCACCCACTCCTTACTTCGAACATTTGGAAATCACTTGAACTAAAATTCCATGAATTCAAATTTTCAAATTCAAATTCAAAATCATTTATTCATTTAGGTAACATAATGTACACTTATCATCGTCAGTAAAAAAATACATATTAAATGCCTCTAATTTTACATTTACTGCCAGTTCTCAAATCAAGGGCGTAGAACGGGCGAGTAGAACTGGCAATAAACTCGCCTCCACTCTTTTTAATCGCCATGTTTTTGTTTTACAAAATGTTTTTAAGGATCTGCATCCATTACACGATGTTCCACATGACATCTTTAAGTAATTTACTATAGTAATGAAAAATTTATATATAAACGAAAAAATAAAATAAAAAACAAAGATTTGTCCTCTATCATGAATTTGAATGAACGTTACCCGGTTGGAATTTCGATAACCATTCCAGCCGTTTGCCGAAGGTAATCAGACATAGGGAATACACGATTACAGAAAATTATTAACGTGTTGTCTAGGTGGGATTCGAACTCGCGTCCTATTGGAGCGAAAGGGAGGTGATCTACCAAATGCTCCGATGAGCTCGTCAAAATGCTTTCATCAAATCTAGGTTGAAACATTTTCAAACCGACAGACGTTGTCTTAGGACATTGACTCCTGCCTGAATCTTGGTTTTAAAAATAAAATAAATATGTCTAAATTTTAATATGCTATTTTCCCAATTCGATTATATAGATTTTCAGTTCAGATTAATTAAATAAATTATATTATTACAAATAAGCGTGCGTGATGTGAGCTGTCAAACGCGGAAGATAGTGGAGTTCCGAACCTAAAAAAAATCCCCTCACCCCTCAAGCCGCCATAATAGGGCCCACGGGATCGCGATAGCGTACTGCCGCGAGCACCCGGCGGTCAGACCAAACGGCCCCCCTCCTCGTCCCGCTTGTGCATCCTTCCCATGCTCAACATGGGAGGAGTTCGTGGGACGAATTTTTAGTCAAACTTGTTGACTCACCACTAGTGTTAGTTTTCCGCCTTACGTGCCCTCTGCAACGTTATCAACCCTTCCGGGCGTCAAACATCCCTCAAGTTCTCAAACTCTGATCACCAACCATTTCCACACTTTTAAAAGCGAGAAACACTTAATGACCAGCCTGGGAATCGAACCCGGGACCGCAAGGCTACATACGCAGTAATTAAAATTAATTTTCTGCAATTATATATTTTTCCTGTTTTTTTTCGTTATTTTAGTTAATCTGTTATTCGGGTCATAGAGGAATCCAACAAATAAGATATCATTAAAATCGGTGCAGCCATTCTTTAGTTATAAATGGTGTAACTAACACGACTTTGTTTTTATTAGACAAAGATATAGATTAATTTAATTCCTCTATCTATAACAAGACAGTACATACATACTCGTAAATGCAAAATAAATAACGTTCAACTATTTGTATGAACTATATGGTCAAAATTAATTTCAGAAAATATTCAGTAAAATTCACAAAACAAACAAACAGTTATCAATGATTATTATTCAAAACTTACCAAAGAAGATTTTTAGTTAAGACTACGTGAACAAAACATCACCAGCTTCATATCGTGTTTGTTTCAAAAAATAAAAATTCACCGCCAATTTTTGCGGCGACCGACACTCCAGAATCGAATGGTTATTATGGTTATCTGATATTATTTAATGGTTCTTGTTTTTTAACATAATGTTGAGTCATGATGTATCGTAGTTAAAATAGATTATATTGAGGGTTCTTTTAGAGTTCATCCGACAATCCTTAAAATTAAAATTTATTTTTTATTTACTATTTGCATTTTTTTTATGTCAAATGAGCATGAGTTCACTTCCTGGTAGGTCATACCTCAGCCACAGAACATCGTAATTTCGATATTCCTCCCATCCGAACAATGCCCGAAGTTACCAAACATGCTTACAGAAAATTATAAACATGTCGTCCCCGGTGGGATTCGAACTCACGACCCATGGATGAGCACGGCAGGTGTACCACCAATCGCGCCAACGAGCCCGTCAGAATCAAAATCGCTTAATCCGGATAAGGGTTAAAAAATAATATTGTATTTGTTTTTTCGCTGTATAATTGGACTATAACGATTTTCAGTCAGGTAAAAGCGACGAATGACAAACCGATTCATACTTATTTCACTTGGCTTAATTAAAGAAATTGTAAACTCACCGTTGATAATTAATCGTTAAAGTTTTATGTCAACTGAAATATGTTAGTAGGATTCGGTTCTGGCACACGACTGCCGCGGCACACTCGTGCGCGGTGGTCATCATACCACCATACCATATACCATAGAACTTCAAGACTCCATAGTGTGTCTGTGTATGTGCACCCCCCCCCCCTGTGCTCCTTAACGTAAATGACGAAATAATCGAAATGTTCTTGTAAATTTATGAGAAATTCAAGACTCTATAACTCATGGAGTTTATGGGAAATGTCAGCCTCTCCTGATTAAATATCACGTATTACGATCCAATGAACAACTTTCCGAAGGAAAAAATGCATAATTTTTCGGAAAACCCTCAAACTGCATAAGTGCCGTAGTTACATATCTATGTGTTTAAGACTACGGACGATCACTATCAATATTTTCTATATGTCAAAGTAGTAAAAACCTTCTTTGGACCATTAGGTTGCTACCTCGTCGTTTCAAACTACAGTTGAAATAAGGTATAAAATAAGTTTATTGATAAATACGTTTTGTCGAAGTTAAATCATGAACTACTTAAAAATGTTCCATAAATGTATCATTAATATTAAATTATATATGTATATAAACTCATAATATATTTATATTTCTAGAAGTTCTTTTGTAAAAACTGCGAAGCCAAAATTGTATTATTTAATTAAAACCCTCAGTATTATATCCATAGTGACCGAATTGAACGAATAAATCGCTCTTTTACTAAACTTTTATGCTGTCTAAACCATTGACTTATATGTATACTACTAGACAAGCTATGCGGCCTTAAATAATTGGCCACTGAGTTGCGGTTAATTCTCCGTAACTCGTTTAGTCCACTGCGAGCAAGCGAGAAGATCAGTGCACTGTTTTGTAAGCCGTGAACGTTGTTTTCGACAAACTAACACCGATTTTGTTCATAGTAACCAATAAAACACTGTTATAATTTATGTGCGTAGTTTTCCCAGGTGATTTGAAGTCTATTTCAGTAAGTACCTAAGTAATTTATTTCGTATTTGTCTAAAACAATAATTATCGTAAATATAAATACACAACTGCCATCATAATTTTCCATCACGCTTACTCTTTACTAGAAATATGCGAGAGCGAGAGTTTGCAAGGCATATTCGCCATGCTTGCTCCCCCTCTCTACCCGCCCGCGCGATCCGAAATTGCGACACAATTATTATTCTAAGTTGCTTGTCTAGTAGTATACATATAAGTCAATGGTCTAAACAATAACATAAGTTACAAAAGCGACTATGAAACTAGACTGAAATTCTTTAAAGAACATAAGCTTCACGAGAGACGCCGTATGCTTGACAGCTTTAATATAATAAAAGAGTATCTATACATACTTAATAAAGTACTTAATAATATGACAGATACACCTAACATCTTAAATACAATACCTTTCAATGTACTCAAATTCAATAAAGGAAACAAAGCGAATCTCTTCTATTTACCAACTGTCAGAACTAATGTCGGCCGTAATGCACATATCAAATTCAAATTCAAAATCATTTATTCATTTAGGTAACACAATGTACACTTATGAACGTCAGTAAAAAATACATATTAAATGCTTCTAATTTTACATTTACCGCACACATTTACAGTTCGTAACGGAAGAGAAGAACTGGCAAGAAACTCTTCGTCACTCTTTTTAATCGCCAATTTTTTGTTTTACAAAATATTTGTAAGGCGCTGCAACCATTACACCATGTTCCACATGACATCTTTATGTAATTAACTATAATAATAAAAAAATATAAACCAGAAAAAAACAAAGATTTGTCCTCTATCAGCAGTAGGCATGGTGAAATAGGAGCACGCACTTACATTCTCGTGGGAATAACACGCATATACATAGTCGAAATAACTAATATCACCGCATACACGAATTCAAGTCCGACCTGTCACCACAAGTAGCACCCGTTCACGAGCACGACGTATGGCCAGCCATCGGCCCCCTCGCCATATGAACGCACGTTAGATACGGTGAATGAAAGTCGTCCGAGGCTGATTTTTTCTGTGACAGCCTCCTTGTTTTTCAAACATAAGATACTGCGCTCATAACCTTTCTATATTATTATTATTCTCTTTAGCTTCATTATTTTTGTTAAATATGTACTACAATTGTTTTGTTTTGATTTTATAACTTAAGCATTTACCTAAGTCTGTTGTGTTACATAAGTGTCTTTAGAGAAATTAATTAAATGCTGTGTTAGTATTGACGCATGTACCTGACCTATTTCTTTATTATATTGTAACTGTAATATGTATTGTATATGTGTTGTTGGAGCACCAATTAAATATATAAATAAAAAAAATTATGCTTTTGCGGCTTCTACTCCATCGGTGATATTCGTAGAAGCTTTCGTAGAAAGCTTGTAGCGCTACGGTTGTAGCTTTCAATTTGTTGCTACATCGCAACCCAGTTTGATCGTAACCAGACACACACTTGGCCAAATCTTATTTATCTGAAAAATATCATGACTCGCATAAACTACCCAGAGTATATAAGTAATTCGTGCGATTATTGCTTTGATTATTTGGTGGCGTGCGTTGACAGAAGTAGAATGATCGGTTTACTGGTTACCGTGGCTATTATTGCTTTCGTAGTGAAACATTTTTATAATGAAGCTTATAAGAGACACGAGAACTTTCCTCCAGGTGAGTGCAGAAATGTTAAATAGCAGATTATCTCAATTAAGCTGTACATTTTATTGAATCACATTTTATTCTAACTAAGAAATTAGGATAAATTATCCTAATCATATTAGAAATCATAAAAATGTAGTAAAACTTTAGTCTCTTGTCATTTTAACTACGTACTCAGCACTGTTTTTTTTTTTTATGTCAGATATCGACAGACGAGCATGAGGTTCACTTGATGGTAGGCGATACCTCAGCCACAGAACATCAGTCAATGATGCGCTGTCGACCTAACTTTTACTTCGAGCATTCGGAAATCCATAGACTGAAATGCCCGAAGTTACCAGACGTGGGGAAAACATGCTTACAGAAAATTATAAGCATGTGCTCCCGGTGGGATTCGAACCCACGACCCATCGATGCGCACGGTAGGTGTTCTACCGAACGCGCCAACGAGCCCCCCACGTTAGGCGCGCGCGGTACGACGTAGGACGCGCCGCGCTTCGGCAGTTTTTTCAGCCTAGCTCATTATCCACTTCCACGCCCATTACGAAACTTAGCAAGGATGTTCTATACAATATTTGCTATTTTCATAAAAAAAATCGAAGTAGTCTAACTTTGTGAAAATAAAGTTTAAAATAATTAAAACTAAAAATGTATGAAAAAATTTTTTTTTTTTTCGTTTTCAAAAATAATTACTAATTAAATGAAGTATTGAATCCAGTGTTTTAATTATTTTTATCTATAATTTTATGACTTGATAATCGGCTTTTAATTAGGGCGTGCCCACCAGTTGGTCAAACGTTCAAAGTCCCTTAACTCTTTAACCAGTCACTGTATTATAAAAATATTTGATACACGTATCAAGGACATGTATAGGAAGAACATACTCAGATATTTCAGAAATCAGAAACATCGAGATTTTTTACCTGTCCGCTTCGCGTGGAATGTCCCATATATAAAGAGATAAGGAGATAATCGATTAAAACACAAATTTTTGTAGTGGTTGTCATGATAGGCTGGTTGATAGGAAGTGGTGATGCGATAAAAGAGGGGCACGTGTTTTACGATATTCAATGTAACTAATATTGTATGATATTTAATGTACAAAATAAATTGTAGATTATCTGAATAAATAAAGGCCTCAAAAACCATACCAAAGAGAAAACCAAGTTTTTGCAAACTAATTTTGATACTGCCTTTCTTTCAAGGCGTTATTCTCATATATGATATACATAACACATATCTATATTATGGCACATAATATATGTATTCTTATTTCATTATTTGCTTGCGATGCGTTCTTACTTTTTGGGATATAATAAAATTAAACCTGTTTGAATTTTGTGCGTCTTCTTATTTCATTTTTAAATTGGGATAAAAACCTTTTTTTTTTTAATTAAAGTTCTATAAATAACAATAAAATAATTTAGATAAGGTTCTTTGAACATTTTGACAAAAAATAATGTGCTATTAGACAATTTGGTGAAAAAATCCCTAATCACTTAGTCCAATACGATAGGCGAACGGGGTGAGGTCACACTGCATACGCATCAAGAAAAGCCGTTCTGTCTCTCTCACATGCGGATCGTACGAGCGTCACTGAGATTGTTATCGTCTTATTTTTACTGCTATAACGAAATGTTTTGTTTTAAAATATAATATTTTTTAAGCAAACTGTATAATAACATTACAATGGTTACCGAATGCTCAAAGTAAACAAATCGACAGTTCAACTAAACCTCACGCTAGTCTGTCGATATATAAAATAAAAATAAAATAAAACTTGTTCACATATTTTTTTAAGATTTCTAGTGAAATTTTAATTACTTTTGTTCTAAATCTTATAATCCTAAGATGCTTCATAAGTGACATTAAAGTAGGAAAAATATCGTGAAATAATAAATTCTAATCAAATTAGTTTAAAATCGACTATAGATATTTTTAAACTAATACAAAATGTAAGCATTTTGCTAATGTTCAGTTGGCTCACATTGGCTCATGTTAATGATACTCGTATATTAACAAAGTAATGTAATATTGCAGGACCTCCGAGACTTCCTGTGTGGGGTAGCTACTGGATTGTAGTAGCCAAAGCGTTCAACAACCTAGCTCTCGCCTCCATAAAGCTAGGCAAGGAGTACAACACGAAAATAGTTGGGCTCTATTTGGGGCCAGCGCCTCAAATCGTCGTGAATGACCCAGCTTTGGTCAAAGAAGTCCTCATGAGAGAAGAGTTTGATGGAAGATTGGACTCATTCTTGGGAAGAGCAAGAAGTTTTTGGAAGCAATTAGGTGAGTTGATTTGTAATAATAGTAGTGAAATAAAAATAGTAGATAGGATATTCATTGTAGATGTTCTATTGAGATTGTCTGTCCTTAATTTAATTTAAACCGCAAATACATTTTGTCAAAAACCTAACATTCTCTTAAAATTGGGATGGCATCAATGAATCACCGCTAAAATTACAATCAACATTATTTATATATAACTGTAATCAAAGCCGACTTAGCTCATTATGGTTAAATATTATGAACATTTTAGTTTGTCTGTTTCAAGTAAGATTGTATTATAATTCTGTATATTCCCCATAATTAATACCATTCGTAGGCATAAGCCGAGTGCTATTCGTGCTAACACTGTGGCCGAAATGAAACAAGCTTTAAGATATTTATATAAATTCCGTTGCTCTGGATTTAAACTTATTAAACTTGTTATATTTAACGAATGTATAATTAGCGTGACTGCCTTCCTAGCTCAGTGGCAAGCGCTTTGAGCTTAGCACTGGAGGTCCTTCCTGGGTTCGAAGCTCAGGGATTAAAAAGTCGGCCAGGGCACAGAAGGCTGATCACCTACTTTCCTGTAAAGAAAAATGATTAGTGAAACAGACACAGAAATGGGTTTGTCCTATGTCCTATACTCACTGGGGGATTCGGGCATTCACTTATATTTAGGGTATATCTTAACACGTTGAGTGAGAAACCAGGTGTATAGGCCTTGTACCGGAGGAATGGAAAGTATTGAAAAGTTACTGTCGCAGCAAACGTGTTAATAAATAAACTGAATATTAACAAACAACGATATTCAAATCCATTTCCGTACTATTTCTAAGCTAGACTCTTATAACAGGGATATTCTTCACTGATGGCCACTTCTGGCACACCCAGAGGAGATTCTCACTACGCCACATGAGGGACGCTGGTTTCGGCCGCCGCTGTGAAACGCTAGAGGCGGCAATGCTTCAAGATATAAAGGAGATGAATGACATGGTGATACACGGAACGAGGACCGATGAAGAGAAGGTGATAATTTCATCTATTATTGCCCACGTAATAAGGAGGTTCAGAGAAAAATAAACATAACCCCAAATAACAAGTACTAAAAAGTTATTTTACAGACGAGCGTGGGATTTACTTGGTGGTATGTAATACCTCACCCACAGAATCTTCACTTCACGGTTTTTATAAAGGTTTTCTTCTTTCCTATTTTCTAGGGGCAGGTTCATTTTATACGACGACAACAGACGAACAATTAATTACTGTTGTTCATTGCGGAGTTTCATTCTTAATCACTGATACCTAGTTATAAACTCTTTAAACATTTTCAGAAAATTGTCAATGGAAATCTCGTATATCTGCCACATTTCTTCGATGTGCCTTTCCTAAATGGAGTACTTCATTCCTTCGTTCGATACACTTTACCGCGAGAGAAGTATCCGATGCTTTGGGAGCTCGGAAGGAACTCTGTGGCATTCCAGAGGAGTTCGAATGATTTCGGTGGTGCTTTGGCGATCACTCCTTGGTTGAAAAACTTTTTGCCAAATTCCAGTGGATACAATGATTTAACCAAAAGAACTAAAGCAATATCCGATTTTTACGGGGTGAGATGATTTTGTTTTAGATAATCGATATATATATATATATACCTATGTCCAAACAAACTTATTTAATGTGGGGTATCAATCTCGTTTTTAATCAATCAATGAGTGGTTAGTCTGGTCGAGGATCCTTCCTTTAGGTTGGCGGAAGAGCATACCTTTATTCCTCCATTTAAATAGCGTATATTTTGTATGAATCTGTGTAAGAACTGTTTTGTTTAAATGAAAAAGCTATTTATTATATAATATCGCATTAACAAAAGGAAACATTAACAATAATGTTTAGGAATAAAATTCTTAATAATAACATTTATTCTTTTTCAGGAAATAATCAATGAAGCACTAGAAACTCTTGACGAGTCTCACGATCGCAACTTCATCGATGCATACTTAAAAAATATGAAGCAAGAAATGAAGGAAAACAAACGTACTACTTATTCAGGTATAACAAAACAGTTTAGTATTTTAGAATATTACGTTATTTTATAATACATTTTTTTTATATATTTTCTCTTTATTAAAAAAATGCATATCAGTTTATAATCCCATCAATGCCATTAAAAATAATTCCTAACCTTTAATTTTTAAGTACTTATGTGATAAATGTAATTTAACATTTTCGTGTATGCAACTTATTCAAATCAGTTTACAGTAGACTGAAATTATTATTATTCTTATCCAGTCGACCAGTTAAAAATGATCTGCACGGACTTTACCTTCCCGTCGGGGAGTGGGGCGGAAATGATGGTGACGATGCTCATTGAACGTTTGCTGATCCAACCGGAAGTGCAGGAGAAGATTCACGAGGAGCTTGACAGGGTGGTGGGAAGGGACCGCTTGCCGACGCTCGACGATAGAAACAAGTGGGTTTCATCATCATTATCCATTCTTAATTCCCATTGCAACTGAACTGTTAATTTTATAGAATTGGAGACAAACGCTTGGGGCTCAGTTGAAGGTGAGTGATTACCGTCGCTCTTAGATATCTGACACACCAGAAGGTTATGCTGCCAACCTTTAAGCATTGCTTCGGAAAAATCGGCGAAGTAACTTCCACAGAGTAGTTGTGCAAGGCAGAACTAAAAGTATTCTGTATGAACGTGATGAATTATAGAAAATCTGTATTTTTCAAAGCAGTACGAACTACTTATTTGTGCTAATATTATGAATGCGTGTTGGTAGTTTCATCTTTTTTTTACCCAAATTGGACTTAATCTTTTTCGTAAGGATATTCTAGGGTTTGTATTTTTTAAGTTATTAATCGTTACATCCGTTGCATAGTGGAATGCCGTATGATTTAAGAAATAATTACCTGGGAATAATTATTTCGGGCAGCGCCCAGAAGGCTGATCACATTTTTTTAAACCTAATTAGAGACAGAGAACTGAAGTAAAGCCTCTGTGCTACGATAAACATTGGCTCCATAATAAATATTAATTAAAAATATAAATAGTGATTAAAACCTGAATTAAACAAAGTGCATTACTTAAAAAAGTTCTAAGTGAATTAGCTATAACAAGAAACATAGATAACAATCATAAAACACCTAAAATTTGGAACTATCGTAGTGTTAATTACCTACATATTTTTTTTCAATTTGTGGATTTTATAGTCCTTTTCTAAGACGTTCCAACTCAATCCAGAGTTATTTCCTGTGTGCAGATGCAATGTAGATGTACTATTCACAAAACATAGCCTATATTACTCGCTGATAATGTAGCTTTCTATTGGTGAAAGAATTTTCAAAATTGGTCAAGTAGTTTTTGAGTTTATTCATAACTTACAAAAATACAAATCTTTCCTCTTTATAATATTATATTGTAGTAATAAGTATATTAGTAAATAAGTAATTATAGTAATTAGTATATTAGTAATTAGTATTAGAATAGATAAGTTCATATTTTGTTAAAAATGCAAGAAATACAAGGCTTTTTATTTTATTTATTTATTATTGACAGTTGTTTAACGACGACTGTGTAGAATATTTACTCTTACTTATTTACTCTCACCTTGAAGAGACAAGACCAAATCATATTTTTCGAGGAATAGAGATGCTGGAAGTTCAGTTTGCTTTATAAGAAAAATGATCAGTGATATTTCACTATGTGTCTGTCCTACTCCTCACTTGGGTATATAGAAATTCAAAAAATCAATCATCCCTTTAAATTTTTTATCGCTTTTATGCAATAAATGCCTCTTGTTTAAACTTTTTTTTTTGTGGAGCCCCACCCATTTCTTAAGGATGGGCCGGATGGCCTGCATTATCCTGTGGCCATCTGTTGCTGACGCCAACTCCTCTTTCCATTTTTCAAGAATTTCTTCTCTATCTTCCTCTCTTCATTTTATGACGGCTTCAGGAGGTGGCATCTTGTCTTTAAATTGTGATTATAATTGATAATTTATTTGTTTATAAATTGTTTTTTTAATATTTCTTTTTTTTTGTTTGTAGTTTACCGTACACAGAGGCTTGTCTGCGGGAGACTATGAGGTTAGATACTTTAGTGCCTCTGGCAATAGCTCATCGTGCTGTGACGGACACTAAACTAGATGGATACAACATTCCAGAGGTAGTTATATTTATTTAGTTGTATTACGATGACTGGCATTTTGACGGTCTCGTTGGCGCATTCGGTAGAACACCTGCCGTGCGCATCGATGAGTCGTGGGTTGGAATCCCACCGGGACAACATGTTTATAATTTTCTGTAAGCATGTTTTCCCCACGTCTGGTAACTTCTGGCATTGATCGGGTGGGAGAAATATCGAAATTCCGACTGGGTAACGAACCACCGTTCATAGATGGAAATTCGTGAAGTGTACATTGAGCGTTTCGGTTTCAGTCTATGGATTTCCGAAAGCTCGAAGTAAAATGTAGGTCGACAGCGCATCATTGACTGATGTTCTGTGGCTGAGGGATACCATAGGTAATAACTTACAATCAAGTGAATCTCATGCTCGTCTGTGGATATCTAACATAAAAAAAGAAACGATGCAATGCTAAGCATTAGTAGCAACTTACAAAAGTTTATTAGGTCATTGAAATAGTCATAATAGAATGGGCACATGAGATTAGCACGACACGGCTTATGACCACTGTTCACATGAGTTCGCTGATAACAGACAACTTGACTTCGCACGGAAATCGAGTCGAATCGACTTCCGTGCGAAGTCAAATCGCGAAAAACAGGCGATAACCGGACGAAGCGGGACATCCAAAGGCCAGATCTGAAATGTTTAAATGATCTCTATGTACATCTTCTATTTTGGTTTTTGGAATAATGAAATACCCTTTATCTAAATATAATCCTAACTATTGGGCATTTTCCCTACTAAATGTATCTATAATACTTAGATCGTAAATACCCATAAAAGGTATGTATGTATTTTAATATTTGATCAAAACATTGGTTTAGGGTATGATGGGGCTGACATGCTCCTTAAATGAACAAAGCCCTGTCAAATAAAAATAGAAGTAAATTCAATGCCTTGTTGCATTACTTCAAATGAAATATTAGACTGTTCTAAAAATTGTCTTAATTCGTTACAAGTTCCTATGAAGTTGGTAGCATTGTCTGATAAGATGATTTTGGGTTTGCCACGACGAGCAATGAAATGATTTAAAGCAGAGATTCTTCAGGAAACATCTCTATATGGGCATTCATTATTATAAATTTAAAAGAATTATTAAGTTCATCGATGGAAAGAAAACCGTATAATTTATTATTTTTATTTTTCAAATTGTATATAAATCGCAATATATAGGCCACTACTCTTTTTAAATGGTTAAAATTTGAACATTTGTGAATTAATGTATTAATGAATGATTATGATTTATTGAAGCGAATGATTGTGAAATGTGTTGTGATTCTGAATGATGCGATTGATTATAATTGGATGAATGAGATGAAACTACTTCACACAAATCTGGTTTTCCGATTATCTGAGGTATTTTCTGTCGAAATCGGAGCAAAATAGACAACAAATTATCTTGGACAGTTGGACCCACCATCTGTATATATGTATTACTAAGTGATATTCCAGATGTGGTTGCAGCTGAGGCATCGAAGACTGCTCGAAGCTTTGTTGTAGAACTAGACTCCCTAACGACTCCATTTTTACCACATTAAAAAATAATCAATATTTTTACCTGAATGAGGTTTATGCAGCTCGGTATTTTCGGTCATATGACCTAAACACTTGTACTCCTGCATGAAAGCTGCATATCTTTCTTTGAAGACAGGATCGCGTTGAAACCGACGCTCCAAAGATTAAAATCGACGTTTAGCCATTTCGTAGGAATTAAAACACTAGGATTATCCTTTAAAGGCATTGTAACAACAAAACGACCATTGTTATCCCGTATAGTACGTTATTAAGATGAAAACTGTCTTCATATTTTTGTTCATTCTTAGAAAAGGAAGAAACGGAGTCTAACTCCCAAAATTTATTTAAAGTTGAGTTTGATTCACTAACACTAACATTACAATTACAATAATGTGAATATTCCTTTGAAGTGGTGGGATGCTTAGGTAACACAATAGAACCTGACACTATCCACTCTAATTTAGTCTCACACATTTTAGGTTTATTTTTACCTAAATTTATTGATGCATTGCCTAAAATAGACCAAAATATTTCTGCAACGACCAGAATATCAATGGCTGACGGAATATAATAAGAAGGATCCGCCAGTTGTATTTCTGACGGTATAGATATGGCATTAATATCTATTAAAAATGTAGGCTGAACTTTAGTAATCTCTGGCAATTGTTTTGTGTGCATGTAGGCAAAGAAGTAGAAGTGGTTTTGATAGGGAAAGCAACATTATTACTAGAGCTAGGCATAGGATCTTGAAATTCCATGTTTTTTAAATCTTTCACATGCAAAAGCGTACTATGGCGACCTCTACAGTATTAACAGCACGATAACCTACATCTTTTTATCGCATGCCCAGTACGTAAGCTAATTGCTTACGTACAAAACAACAAACAAACTTTTAATTCTTTTGTTTTTGAAATTCGATTTTCAACAGGTAAACTTGTAAAAGATTCACATGTATATAATAAATGATCTTTTCAACATAAAGGAAATTTCAACTGGAATTTATGTACAAATTTTAGAAATAATATTATAATGAACAAGTGAACGGGTGTTGCGGTTCGCTAGTTGAAGTCGAATGTTCATTGTTCAAAGTCGTGCCCCGCGCCGATTTCTTTACTTCGCCGCCCGCGCACCGTCCGCGCCGAGCACCTCGCTGCCGCCGACCTTAGCCGAGAGCGGCCGATGTTCGAATCTCGAACAGTGGTAAAGACTTTAGCTTACTCTTTACTGTATTCCAGAATACATCCGTGTCAGTGAACCTCGTGAGCCTGCACATGGATAAAGAGACCTGGGGGGATCCAGAGAACTTCAGACCTGAGAGATTCATTGTCGATGGAAAATTACAAGTTAACCTGGACAAGTCCTTGCCCTTTGGAGCTGGTGAGGATAATCCTAGGCTTTATTAATCTTTGAATTTTTTTTAAAATAAAATTTAATTTAAAGTTAATTTTAACAGTACTTAATATAATGATGTTATTCAGTTAATAATTTATATAGTATTGAAGTCAATGCAGTAAACAGATTTATAATAAATGGGATATTTTTTATGATATTCCTTCGATCAACAATACACATTCATAATACATTGAATATATTTCCTAATGTTTTTCTTTTAATTTTTTTGTATTATAACCATTGACATAGTATTAAATAGACTTCGGATCGCATACAAAATTCACGTAAAAAGTGTCCCGATTATTTAAGCCACGCCTCTTGTCAAATTTTGAAAAAATGACACTGCTCATTGGGAACAAGGAAAAGAGTGAAGTCGAAATATGATTTTCATAAGAAAAAAAAAACAGTAACATTGATTTTTCGGGCATTTTTTTGCAACTTTTGAAGACACACTGCGTCATTGTGAGACGCGTTAACATTGGCCGTGCTTGAAGCAAATTAAACAAAATAGCGTCTCACATTTCAATAAACAATAAAAATTTCTTGTATGTTAGAGCGGGACATCCTGGTACACAATTTACTTAAAAAGGTGTCCGAACAACGATAAATTATATATAAAATCTTGTTAAATAAAAAAGCATTTTTAATTATTTTAAGAGGATTTTTTTCTTTATTGTATACAGGCAGAAGACTGTGCGCTGGAGAAACTTTTACTCGTCAAGGAATGTTTTTGGTATTGGCTGGCTTCATGCAGGCTTTCCACGTCTCTACCCCTGATGGCAAGCCCTTAAAAAAGCAAGCGAAAAGAATTCAGGGTTTTATAACCACTCTACCAGAATTTTGGGTCCGTGTTACGCCAAGAAATTAAAAATAAAATGGTGTGGGTCAAAATGGTGGTGGTGGTATAAAAACAAACGTATCGATACTAACAAATTACATAATTTCATTAGTATATTTTAATTTATTAAACCGCATCTCCTATCTACCCCAATGTCATACTTTGACTCTAGGAATGCATTCAACGAGAAACAGTACCAGAACATCGGCGTAAGATGTACGGTGTAAATCTCGAATAGTTATTGTGCAAGGCTGTAGATAAAAATAAAATTAATTAATTTCGTATCATGTAGGTATACCGTACCCTGTACTCTCGTCAAGAGTGAATAATCAAAGAATATAGATGTACACATAAGAACAGGCCCATACAAACTTATGTCACAGGAAAAGTAATTCTACTTTTGACCTGTAGAGCGCGCGGCAATGTATCAGTGTAACACACATATAAGCAGTTCACTGACTCCTCCCCTCGCGTTGTCTCGCTTGCTCTTACGAGCGAACGGTAATAACGCAGCTGGGTGCGAGAGAGAAAGCGCTATCGCTCCAGCGTCAGAGCGTGCGGATACTAGCAGAGCCGCGGTGGCTGAGGTAAGAACAAGTCTTACCCTAGAAAAACCGTGTCAAGCGCGCCTATAAGGCCTGTTCTTCAAGGGACATCTATATTCTATGATATAAAGTAATAATAAATTCTACAGTGTTATTATAAATAGTGCTAGTTTAATGTTACATGATAGTCGAATATAATTTTTCATTTGTTTGTGTATAGTACTTATTGTTAAAAATCATTCTTGCCAGCGCATGAAACCCCCCTGGGAGCCACTGAAAACCAGTGTTGGGGTTCAATCCGTACAATGTACAGTGAGTGATCTTCCAATTATTTCAGTAACAATGATTGTACCCCTTTTTTATTTCTTTTTTACTGTATTTTTGATGTTTTCTGAATAACTACATAGTACTCGTATAAAACAAAGTCGCTTTCTCTGTCCCTTTGTATGCTTAAATCTTTGAAACTACGCAACGGATTTTGATGCGGTTTTTTTTAAATAGATAGAGTGATTGAAGAGGAAGGTTTATATGTATAATAATAACAGTTTTTCTGTAGTGTATTTAGTACGGGGCGGGTCGCTAGTAATTTATATTTTAGAAATCTTAGGGGATTTATCGTACTTGATAGTTACTCATATTTTTTGCTGGAGTTTGCGGAAAAAATTACAAATCCTAAAATAGCAGTACCTACTGCAGGCTACAGTATACAATACGATAGAGAAGATCCTGTAATTAATAAGCAAAAAAATATTGTTATGCATATATTTGTGTAGTTTTATGAGCATCAACTCTCAAAACACTGAAGAGTTCAATTAGACTTATAATACTGGTTGATGAATGTTATAAATAACTAAACAGATATTAGTGTAAGGGAATTAGTATAAGTACGTATTTATATAAGTTATATGGATAAGAACAAGTTGTTGAATTTTACATTAATGGAATAAATGATTCTGTGCAAAAACATTGAGTATAATTTATTAATTATTTGTATGATTATATGTTTTATACCTATTTAATATGCAGGGTGATTTTATTCTTATAATTATTAACAAATTGGCCAGCAGGCGGCTGTCTCATGAAATTCTGTTCTTGTAGTAAGAAATTTGTTCTGTTTAAGTGAGGGTCCGATCCTTATATCCATAGTTCCTCAAAGTGGGCTTTAAGGGCCCGGGGATAATCAATTTATGTCTTTAATAATTTATAATAATCAGCAGAAAATTTTAAAGCGCTACTCTATCTTTTCTTATCTTTGCATTGGGGTCATTCATAAAGTACGTCACACTAATTTCGTGATTCTTTGACCCCTCCCCCGACCTTGTCATAATTGGTCACATTTGTGAGACCCCCTCTAGTGTGACGTCACATATTTTGCATTTTTACATGTAGAAATTATTAAATTAATAAAGCAGTTCCGAAATTATTTTTATTTACAATTACAAAGAGCTCAGGCCGTTAGCGCGTGACACTAGTAGAGCAAGTATGAGCTCGCAAACAAAACAATTTAAACCTTTTACTTTTAATTTAAACCTTTTAATTTAAACCTTTAAATTTCATATGGGTAGAGTTGCAAATAATTTAATGATTTTCGTTAATCGTTTAAGTGTGGTATTTTAATATTTATGTCTATGATTTTGAAATGTGACGTCACAAAACTTAGGACCCCTCTCACCCCTTGTCACACAATGTCACACTTCCCTCCCATCCCTTAACATGTGACGTACTTTATGAACGGTCCCTTTTGAGATTACGATGTATTTATTTATTATCTGGATATATTGCAGACTGTATTTTTTCTATAAATAAACAAAAATAACGTTCATTGCCACTCCAAACTACGTCTGCACACATATAATCATTTCAACCTTAACTTATATAGGCAAAATTTCAAAGCTGTCCAAAATATTTAAAACAAATTCATACTGTGGGTGGCGGGGAGCGTATGATAGCAGAGGCGGCATTTTCAAAAAATACACCACTGCACAAGTGAACAAGACACTAAATATAATATATCATAGATCATAGAATTATTTATATACCATTATTTACACAAAACTGAAGGCCCATTTACATGATGCCATTATCTTACATGTACAAGAGCAATAATTGAATGCAATAATTACAATTGACATCCAAGAATTGTGAGCAACTGTTTACACGCGTTTTTACAGTTCACAGCAAAACGTTTAAAAATAACTTAACCGAACACTATCTATATATTATTATTATATGATATAAAATATTCAGTCACGATGAGTCTTAAGAATTCAATAAATAAACAAAATTTTCAAACTCCGAACATCCTACCTTTGCCATAGCTGAGTGGTAGGTTGCATTTAGCATTGGAGGTCCCGGGTTCTAATACTAGGAAAACAAGTTTTTAAATCCTTTTTTTGGGTTAGTCTCAAAAAAATCAGTGAGACGGACACAGAAATATGTCTGCTCCATGGGGAGCGAATTCACTTTTTATGTAGTAAATTCCCATTATTTATGAGAATGTTGATGCCCGGCGCCGGGTCTGATATGCTGTGTGTATAAAACTAATTAACTCTTGCCTGCGGCGTCGTATACAATTTCACGCAAACCTACATATCTGTAAAATGCCATATAAATAGCTCTTTTGTTTTTAAAGTGTAACACACACATTTTTTTACTTTTAATATAAAAAGTTTAATATTTTATTTTTTATTTTGAGCTTTCGAAAATCATTCACTAAAATAGAAACGCGCAATCTACCGGTTTTCCATCTATGAAGGATGATTCGTTATCCTGGTGTAATTTTAATATTCCTCCCATTCTTCTTCCTGCCCTGTTTCCTTTTTTTTTATTTGGGGTCGGCACAGTATATATTTTCCATTCTCTTCTTTCACTCGCCATATTATCTGTCACACCTCTCAAACACATATCATTCTTCACACAGTCAATCCATGTTTTTTTCGGCCTCCCACTTCCCCTATACCCATCCAGTTTCATACTCAAAACTTTTTTAGACACAAGCCCTTCATCTCTCCTCATAATATGCCCATACCAAGCCAAACGATTACCTTTCAATTTTTCATTCCCTGGCGCTACTCTCAAACTTCCTCTTATATAGTCATTTCTTACATACTTACATATATAGGGTGTCTCATTCCAGAATTTAACTTTAGTAAAATAATAAAAAATCAACCATTGCATATATATTGTTTTAATTAATACAAAATCCAAGCTCACTAATGCGGATATTATTTACCAAAAATAACGTCGTCGAGATGACTTCCACCACGGCGTATGCACTCCTGCCAACGCAGACGCATATTTGCTATTACGCGTTGCAGCATTTCTGTTGTAATCGAAGTCACTTCTTCCTCGATTTTTGTCTTCAACTGCAAAATATTCGTCGGCGTCTCGACAAAAATCGACTTTTTAAATAGCCCCAGAGAAAGAAATCCGATCTGATCGAGGTACGTTCGCCTAGGTCGACCACTCCCGACTCTACCACTCACACTAGTTTCATAAATGTTTTTCGTTTCCCTACTTTCATCCATCCTTTCTACATGCCCAAACCAAGTCATTTCTTATCTTATCTAATCTTGTTACTCCACACATCAACCTCAGCATTCTCATCTCAGCTACATCATAATATTCCTCCCATTCTATAAACATGCACATACAATTTTCTATAAACATTTATCATTTTATAAACTTGCCTAGTCACGCCGACGAAAGCGTTAAAAGCCATAAAGTCAATTTGTCTATATTAAGATAAACAATATTTATGTTTTTTTAATACTTAAAAACAACTAACTGAACTCTATCTATATATTATTATTATTATATAACTCATTAAAAATATTAAGTCACGATGAGTCTTAAGAATTCAATAAATAAACAAATCTTTTCAAACTCTGAACTGTTGTCGGCCTTTTACCATGACAACAACGACAATTTTTTTTCGACCGTGTTTTATTCGATTATCTCTTTATGTTTTCCGGGTCTAACATGACATTTACAACTCGACTTCTAATGTCAAAAGTAGAGATATTTGTCGATTGAGATATCTTGTCTATCAAAGTTGTCGAGATATAATATACCGAGATATCTTATATCTTAGTTTGTCTTCTCTCGTCCGCGAGATATCTCTTGATGGTCATGATAGGCGGGCTGAGGCTACGGAAGGGGTTTTGGTTTGGGTCGCCGTAGCTCAGTGGTAGGCGCGTTGCGTTTAGCATCGGAGGTCGTGGGTTCTTATACTGGGAAAACAAGTTTTAAAAACATTGTTTTTGGTTCACTTCAAAAAATCAGTGAAACAGACACAGAAATGTGTCTACCCATGGGGAGACTTGCGAATTCACATTTTATGTAGTAAAATCCGATTTTTATGAGAATGTTGATTTGATTCCCGTCGGGTCAGATATGATATGTGTACAAAACTAATTAACTCTTGCCTGCGGCGTCGTATACAATTTCACGTAAACCTAAAATACCACATAAATAGCTCTTTTGTTCAAAGTGTAACGCAAAATTATGTTTTACTTTAAATACTAGCAACGCGCCCCGGCTTCACACGGGTGCAATGTACTATACACAAACATAGCCTATGTTACTCGCTGATAATGTAGCTTTCTATTGGTGAAAGAATTTTCAAAATCGGTCCAGTAGTTTTTGAGTTTAGTCATAACATACAAAACTACAAATTTTTCCTCTTTATAATATTATTAGTATATACGTAGATAGTATAGATAAAAAGAAGTTATTTTATTTTTATTTTGAACTTTCGAAAATCATACACCGAAACAGAAACGCGCAATTCACCTGACCTACTCCTTACATCAAACATTTGCTGATCACTCCACGGTTTTCTATGAATGAACGTTACCCTGTCGGAATTTCGATATTCCTCCCGTTTGTCGAAAGTAATCAGACAGAAAATTAGTATCATATTGTCGCGGAGGGATTCGAACTCGCGTCCCATCGGAGCGAAAGGCACCCTTTACCAAACGTGCTAATGAGCCCTTCAACATTTCAAGCCCATTTACAGGATGCCATTTTCACTATTGGACTCGACAGTACTGAATGAATCTTGGTTTCATAAATAAAATAAATATGTCTAGATTTCAATATGCTATTTTTAACGGACTTCAAAAAAAGAAGATGTTCTCAATTCGTCTGTATGTTGCTTTTTTTTGTATGTAACGCGATAACTCCAAAAGTTTTGGATGGATTTGGATGATTCTTTTTTGTTTGGTATTGGTATTTCAGAGGTGGTCCCATATAATTTTTATCAAAATTTGTTTTGGGTACAAAAATGTACTAATACACAGATTATGTTGAGATGATGACAGCCAAGAAGGACAGTTTAATCCTGCTTTTGCAAAAAAAAATCGAACGGTACGGAGCGACATCGATTGGGTGGCACTGACTTCAAAAATAACTGTTATTAGTATTTATAATATTAAATATATAGATAGTATTTATAAGTACCAATAATGTTGTCGATTGTCGTTTAAGGCTCTTGCTTTAAAGTATTTATAATATTATTTTTTACTTTTTAGTTTAAGTTTGTACATACTATATTATGTACTTATACAACTACAACAGTTTTGAAGTCGGTTTTTGTGTAAAAATAATGTTATCCCAATTCTATTACATAGACATCAATTATTTAGTATTACAAAAAAACTATAAGCGTTGCGTGACGTGAGTTGTAAAATTCGGAAGATGGTTGAGTTCCGAACCTAATTTATTTTAAAATTATTTTTCTGCATAGGTTTTCCTGATTTTTCCGTTATTTTAGTTTCCGTTTATTCCGTTAGTTATTCTGTTATTCGGGTCATAGACGAATACAACAAATAAGATATGATTAAAATCGGTGCAGCCGTTCTTGAGATATAAATGGTGTAACTAACACGACTTTGTTTATATAATACAAAATTAATATTAAATTAAAAGATAATTTACTTCCTCTATCTATAAAAACACAATATATAAACATAAATGCAAAATAAATAACGTTCAACTCTTAGTAGGAACTATATGTAAGAAAAAAAAAAAAAAAACAGTTAAACGTATCTTTAAAAAAAACATTAAAATTAACAGTAAATTTGTCGAATCACGGCTCCACCTTAAAACAGCTTCAATTTTTTTACTACTGTTTCATCACTCGGGAATGGGGTACCATGCAATAATATGGTGGCGCATGCTATGGAACCCCATATAAATTAATAAAAGCACCATACATCGATAATTATTTATTTAAAATGCATGAAACCTCAGAAAATAACTAAATAATAAGGTTTCATGCATTTTATATACTTCCTTTTTTAATTTTTTTTGCAAAGCCTCGCGCCTCCTTCATATTACTTGGGATACAATACATATTCAGGTAAAAAGTAAAGTACAGTACAGTAAAATTTTTAGAACACTTTCGAGGTGGAGCCGTGATTCGACAAATTTACCAAATTAACAAAACAAACAAACATTCATCAAATATTATTATTCAAAACTTACCAATGAAGATTTTGAGTCTAGAATGCGTGAATAAAACATCACCAGCTTCTATAACACGATAATTTCAAATGTCAACTAAAAAAAAAATAGTTAAAAATTTATTTTCAAATACACGACCGAAACAATCATGTATTATTTTAAGATAAATATTACTTCGTTTCTAATCCATTTTTTTTGGCGATGCATATTTAAAAAAATACCAATAATTTTTGAAAAGGTGTTAGCCATAGTCCATAGAAGCTAAAACTAAATTCACCGCCATTTTTTGCACAGCGACCGACACTCCAGAAACGATGGGTAATTATGGTTATCTGATATTTATAATAATAATCTAGTGGTTCTTGTTTTTTGACATAATGTTGCGTCATGATTTGTTCTTTTAGAGTTCATCTGTGTATCCTTAATTTTTTTTTACTATTTGTGTATCGCTTAATCCGGAAAAGGGTAAAAAAACGAATTATATTGTCTTTGTTTTTTCATTGTATTCTCAGAAACTGCTGAAAAGATATTCAGTCAGGTAAATTTAGTTTTATCTAGAATACTATAAAGGCTTACAGCTCAATTGGATGTCGGAAAGAAAAGTTATCGTCATTTAAAGATTTCGAATAATAATGAATAATCTATCGTTTTCAATATTAACTATAATAAATACAAAGCATATATTTGAAATTATGTCTTCTTCATCCTGCCCTGTTCCCTTTTATTTTATTTAGGGTCAGCGCAGTATGTGTTTTTCCATTCTCTCCTTTCACTCGCCATATCATCAGTCATACCTCTCAAACACATATCATTCTTCACACAGTCAATCCATGATTTTTTTTGGCCTCCCTCTTTCCCTAAACCCATCCACTTTCATATTCAAAACATTATTTCGGATTTGAAATTATGTATTATATTACATTACAATTCCTTAATACAGGTAGGTAAATATTCATGTTATTAATGTTTTTCTCTATGTCAAAATAGTTGAACCTATTTTATTTATAAATATGTTTAGTCGAAGTCGGATCATGAACTTCTTATAAATGTTCCATAAATGTATAATACAATATTAAATAATAATTTATAAACTTTAATTATATTTATCGTTCTAGTAGTTCTTTTGTAAGCAGATTTGATGATACACATCAAACATAACACATTTAGGATGCTTTTGCGGCTGATAGCAAGGCACCTAGGCACCCCATAGGTGATATTCATCGCTACGATTGTACCTAGATTTAAATTTGTAGCTACATCGCAACCCAGTTTGATCCTAACCAGACACACACTTGGCCAAATCTTATTTATCTGAAAAATATAATGACGTGCGTAATCTACCCAAAGTATATATAAGAAATCCGTTCGATTAGTGATTTGATTATTTGGTGGCGTGCGTTGACAGAAGTAGGATGATCGGTTTACTAGTTACCGTGGCTATTATTGCGTTCGCAGTAAAATATTTTTATAATGAAGCTTATAAGAGGCACGAGAACTTTCCTCCAGGTGAGTGTAGAATTGATAAATAGCAGATTATCTCAATTACGCTGTGAATTTTAATAATTCACATTTTATATTAATTAAGAGGACAAATCTTTGTTTTTTTTTTCTCGTTCATATTTTTTTATTATTATACTTAATTACTTAAAGATGACATGTGGAACATGGTGTAATGGTTGCAGCGCCTTACAAATAATTTATAAACTTGGCGATTAAAAAGAGTGGCGGAGAGTTTATTGTCAGTTCTTCTCGTCCGTTCTACGCCCTTGATTTGAGATGTTGCGGTAAATGTAAAATTAGAAGCAATTAATATGTATTTTTTATTGACGTTCATAAGTGTACATTGTGTTACCTAAATGAATAAATAATTTTTGAATTTGAATTTAAAGAGATTAGGAACAGTGACGGGACCACCATACAAGCCCAAAAGCTTGGCTTGCCGAACTTAATTTATTACGTTTTTATATATAACTTATATAATTACATAATCATATACATAAGTTATATATAAGACGTATTTAATGTGGTTTTTATTGTTGCATTAATAGGGAAAGCCGGGCTTTTGGGCTTGTATGGTGGTCCCGCCACTTATTAGGAATCATAAATGTAATGTTGTAAACTTTTTTACATTTTAAACTTTAGTCTCTTGACATTTTGCCTACTCAGCACTGTTATTTGTTCTTAATTTCTAAATATAAAAATAAGCCAGATCAAGGTCTCCTTTAATATTGTCTTTTATTAACGCGAGTATCACACATTTAAATAAAATACTTTATAACGGATTAAAACGCGATTTATTATTTATTTCTATACTTATAATAATAATATTATAAATTTTGTATTTTTGTATGTTATGAATAAACTCAAAAACTGCTGGACCGATATTTTGAAATTATTTCACCAATAGAATTATCAGCGAGTAACATAGGCATATTTTTGTGAGAGAGTGTGTGAACTTGGGTGTTTTCCTCCCAAATTTTGGGAGAATCAAGATGTCCAAGGGTGTTTCTAAGGGGTAAATTTATTTAGGGGGTACTTTAAACAATATTTTTTTAGAAAAAATGCACGATTCCATACATTGTATAAGCCTCGAACCTCGGATTTTTTACACTACTTGAATGTATTTTTATTTAATTCATATTTGAAATTACCGCTCAAACTGAGTGTACAACAAATACTTTAGGGGTTTTCAGTCGATATTTATATTAGGGGTATTTGAAGTTGGTTCTAGGGTGAAAATTTTGTAGGAGTTGGCATCACTGATTTTTGTGTAAGAGTATTTATGTTATTTAAAAGGTCTCCTTTAGTTAAATGTCAACAGAACATGCCAAATATGTATTCCGTAGCAAATTATATTATGGCAAATAAGATATTTTGTGCTTGAGATCCTTCCCTTTTGGGATATAATAAAATTAAATATGTTTGAAATGTGAGTCTTTTAATCTATTTTTAAATAGAATAGAATAAAAACGAAATGCGATACATACGAATTTTTTTATTAAATTAATGGTGGAAGTTCAAACACTAAAAACAATATACTTGGTTCTTGGAATCAGTGGCGTAGCTATCATAGGGCAAAGTGGTGCAGTGCACCAGGGCCCTGAAGCTGAGAGGGCCCCCTGGGCTTTGGAAAGAGGGGGAGACAGCTCCTTGATCTTATACCTAGTAATATTATAAAGAGGAAAGATTTGTTTGTTACGATTTTTTTCTCTGCACCGGGGCCCTTGTCCACCTAGTTACGCCACTGCTTTGATTAATATGACAAAAAAAAAAATGTGCTAAGATAATTTGCCTCTGGTGAAAAAATCCCCTATTAGGTACTTAGTTACCAATCCAATACGATAAGCATACGGAGTGAGGAGACAGTGTAGACGCATCACGAAAAATCGATCTGTCTCTCTCACACGCGGACAAGCTTATGAGCGTGACAGAGATTGTTATTGTTTTGTTTTTACGAAATATTTTGTTTTAAGGGGGTCTGGTTTGTTGCCCTGATTTTTGAGCACTTTTTTATATTTTTTTGTAAAGACTTTACCATTTATTAATATTTAAAGAGTAGGTATATAGTTAAATTTTATGCTAAAAATATTCAGTACCTAGAATTAAAGTTATAGTGGTCTGAAGACACCCGCCTCGAAAAATGGACGCCCACTTCCTCAATGATATCAGCTGATTGGCTTATCTTAAACAAAAAACCCCGGCAGGACTTTGATCTATATACTTAAAAACACCGAGTGGACTACGATAAAAAAATAATTTAAAATTGGATTTTTGACAGATTTCGGAACAAAAAAGGCCCAAATTTCATGTATTATTTGTCATCTTTTTTATACAAAAAAAAAATATATAGAAATTTTAAATATTTTGGGATCATATACAATCGATGCGTCTAGATGTACTGAGCAGACCTTATAAATTCGGCCAAGCCATTTTTGAGATATGATGGAGGAGAGTTTGAGAAACATGGTTTAAAGTTTCAAGTATACGAGTAACTTTTAAATTTTAACTTACCACTAATCTGTGATGCCAAGTAAAGATGAAAGTATACCTCCTGCTCTTGGAAGTCTTTCAAAGCAAATTTTTCAGCAACAACAAAAAATAGAATATTTGAACCCATAAAAACAGAGGAACCCCTTAAAATGTAATTAATGGGAGTTAATATAAAACTATTTATAACTAAATTGTACAGCATTACAATGGTTATCGAATGCTTTAATTAAAACAATCGACAGCACATCAGTTGAACCTCATGCTAGTCTGTCAATATCTAAAATAAAAATTAATAAATAATAAAACTCGTTCACATATTTATTTATATTTAGTGCAATTTTAATTACGTCTTATTATGTTCTAAAACTGCAAATCATAAATCCTAAGATGCTTTGTAAGTGACATGAAAGTAGGAACAATATCATGAAATAATTAATAATAATTATTATTAATGTTAATCTTAGTGTTAAAATTAGTTTAAAATTGATTGATATTTTTAAATGATTACAAAATGTAAACATTTTCTTTTTTTTTATTATATTCAATTGGTATGAAAACATTTTAATGTCGCAGGACCTCCGAGACTTCCTGTGTGGGGTGGCTACTGGATTGCAGTAGCGAAAGCGTTCAACAACCTAGCTCTCGCCTCACTAAGGCTAGGCGAGGAGTACAACACGAAAATAGTTGGACTCTATTTAGGGCCAGCGGCCCAAATCGTCGTGAATGACCCAGCTATGGTCAAAGAAGTTCTCCTGAGAGAAGAGTTTGATGGACGATTGGACACATTCCTGGGAAGAGCAAGAAGTTTTTGGAAGCAATTAGGTTAGTTTATAATAAAAGTTGTAGGACATTCATTGTAGAAGGTCTATTAAGTTTGTATGTCTGTCCTTGATCTAATTTTAATATCAAATGCATTTTCTCAAAAACTCAACATTTCCTTGTATTTGTGTTGGCATCAATGTATCACAGAGTGCTACTGATATCGCGACTTTTATCTCTTCTTTGAATATTGACCACGAGCACTGTTCTTGCAAACAAATATTTTATTGTGACACAAAACACAGTCAACCTACAAAAATAGAATATAAAATTAATATTTAAGGTTTCTAAATAGGTTTTATATCAATAATATTATACAGTTTTAAACAAGCACTACCCGTGCGTTAACTTATTATCAACTTAGGTGCTTGCTGTATATGTCTAGGAAAATTTAGGCATTTAGGAAGATTTAGGGCCAATCCTCACTATAATGGCGTTCACAGTTCGCACATCACATTTCTAAGCTAGACTCTTGTAACAGGAATATTCTTCACTGATGGCCACTTCTGGCACACCCAGAGGAGATTCTCACTACGTCACATGCGGGACGCTGGTTTCGGCCGCCGCTGTGAAACCCTGGAGGCGGCAATGCTTCAAGATATAAAGGAGATGATCGACATGGTGATACACGGAACGAAGACCGATGAAGAGAAGGTGAGAATCATCTATTATTGCCCACGTAATAAGGAGATTGAGAGAAAAATAAACGTAACTCCAAAATATATAAAGTGCTAAAACATATTTTCCTGCTTTTTTATACGAGATATTAACAGATGAGCGTGATGGTAATTTATACCTCAGCTACAGAACCAGTATATGATGTGCTGTCGACCTATTTTTTTAAGCTGAGCATTGGGAAATTCATAGACTGAAAAAGACATTTTTACAAGGGTCTTCTTCTTTCCAGTTTTATAGGGACGGGTTCATGCTATACGCTAATAGATGAACAATTATTTAATAATAATAATAATTTATTTATTTCACCACTTTGATGTATACAATTCATCTTAATTAAGTGTGGCTTATTTAACTAATGTTATTCTTTGAGGAGTTTCATTCTAAATCTCTGGTAGTTATAATCTCTTTAAACATTTCCAGAAAATTGTCAATGGACATCTCATATATCTGCCACACTACTTCGATGCGCCTTTCTTAAATGGAATACTTCAAGTCTTCCTTCGATATACTTTACCGCGAGAGAGGTATCCGTGTATTTGGGAGCTCGGAAGGAACTCTTTGGCATTCCAGAGGAGTGCGAATGATTTCGGTGGTGCTTTGGCGATCACTCCTTGGTTGAAAAACTTTTTGCCAAATGCCAGTGGATACAATGATTTGACAAAAAGAACAAAAGCGATATCCGATTTTTACGAGGTAAGATGATTTTAGTCTATTTTTGATAATCGTGATTTATGCGTCAAATAAACTCATTTTATGTTTGGTATCAATCGCGTCTTAATAATTTCAGTCTAAAGACATCAACAACTGGGGCCTCATGGCCAGTCAGTTGTTCGACTTGTCGAGGATCCTCCCTTTAAGTTGCTGGAAGAACACACCTTTATTCCTTCATATAAGTAGTGTCTATTTTGTATAACGAGAATTATTCATGATATAATTGCATAAACAAAAGGCAGTATTAACAATATTGTTGTAGTACATTACTTTTACTATATTCAATCGTATATACGTCGAGTTGTCCATCTCTTTAAAATAAGGCGAGGGGGCCGATGGCTGACCATGCGTCATACTCGTGAACGGGTGCTACTTGTGGTGACTGGTCAGACTTGAATTCGTGTATGCGGTGATATTATACGTAGTTATTTCGACTATATGTTTGCGTGTTGTTCCCACATAAAGTATGTAAGTGCGTGCTCCTATTTCGCCATGCCTACTGCTGATAGAGGACAAACCTTCGTTTGTTTTATTCGTTTATTTTTTTATTATTATAATTAATTACTTCAAGATGTCATGTGAAGCTCCTTACAAACATTTTGTAAAACCAAAAACTTGACGATTAAAAAGAGTGGCGGAGAGTTTATTGCCAGTTCTTCTCGTCCGTTCTATACCCTTGATTTGAGGACTGGCAGTAAATGTAAAATTAGAAGCATTTAATTTTCATTTTTATTGATGTTCATAAGTGTAAATTGTGTTACCTAAATGAATAAATGATTAGAATGCACGCTGCTGTCGGCGTCACCAAAACGGCACAAATCTTTCAACTTAATTTATAAATAATAAATAGAAACGACCTGGTACCTAACCTTCTATACATAATATAATAAAACAGTATAATCAAATTCTGTACGATTTGTTTACCAGAAATGGGGAGGGAACGATTAAAGAAGTGGAACAGAACATAAAAACTATTTTGGATGTTTTTGTCTGACTTTCTGTTTGCTCACGCTAATCTTCGAAGATACTGAACTGATTTTCATGTGACTTTGACACAGATTAAGTTTAGTCTGGGGCAACATTAGAACTTTGTTTCATCGAAATCGGATGTCAGGAAAAAAGTTATCTTCTTTTAATTAGCTTGCTTAGAACCTCAACTTAAGATGCAGCCTCGATCGAACGAATTTACTGACACCAGCTAGTCAATTTATATCGGAATAAAAAATTTAAAAATAACCATTACTCTTTTTCAGAAAATAATCAATGAAGCACTAGAAACCCTTGATGAGTCTCACGAACGTCATTTTATCGATGTATACTTAAAAAAAATGAAGCAAGAAGTCAAGGAAAACAAACGGACTACTTACTCTGGTAAATATATATTATAACTAGCAGCGAAACCCGGCGTTGCTCGGGTTAAAATACATCGCATGTTTATTGGTATAAGATATATTAATTAAGGATCCATTTTCTAAAGTAGATAAATATTTTAGATTTCTATCTTAAATAATAAGACACTTATTTGACCATTTAACATACGGTGTAAAGTATCTTCAAGTTGTAGGCATCTTGGAAGTTTCTAGATCATTTCAGATATTTTTAGAATTTCTAGATCATTGAGGATCAATTTCATCGATTGCACACATTTTGGAACTTTCTAGATCTTTCCAGAAGCTTTTTAAAACATTCTAAATCGATTACAACAATTGAAACCATTTTAAAACTTTCTAGATCATATCAGAAATTTTTAGAATTTTCTAGATCATTTCGGATCAATTTTAGCGATTGCACACATTTTGGAACTTTCTAGATCTTTCCAGAAACTTTCTGAAATATTCTAGATCGATTACAATAATTGCACGGCTTGTTGGAACTTTCTAGATCATTCCAGAAAGTGTTAGAACTTTCTAGATTGATTTTATCAGTTGCACACATTCTGGAACTTTTTAGATCATTTCCAAGATTTTCAGAATTTTACGGAATTGACTGTCCTTTTTTCTCTGTCCTTTTCTAACTAATTTAAGTTAGAAAAGGACAGATATATATTATTCCACTTTTTGCCACCCACAACCACCCACTTCCACCCACCCCGACCAAACTCCCTTATGCACACCTAGAGACCAAGGGGTATTCGCCATCCCAAGGGGAAGTTGATCAAAGTAGCGTATGATAGAAAAAACCGTGGACACACGTACGAACATTTCCATTTTATATAATACTAGCAGCGAAACCCGGCGTTGCTCGGGTTAAAATACATCGCATGTCAGAACTTTCTAGATTATTTCGGATCAATTTCATCGATTGCACACATTTTGGAACTTTCTATATCTTTCCAGAAGCTTTTTAAAACATTCTAATTCGATTACAACAATTGAAACCATTTTAAAACTTCCTAGATCATTTCAGAGATTTTTAGAATTTTCTAGATAATTTCGGATCAATTTCATCGATTGCACACATTTTGGAAATTTCTAGATCGTTCCAGAAGCTTTTTAAAACATTCTAAATCGATTACAACAATAGAAACCATTTTAGAACTTTCTAGATCATTTCAGAATTTTTTGAATTTTCTAGATCATTTCAGATCAATTTTAGCGATTGCACACGTTTTGGAACTTTCTAGATCTTTCCAGAAGCGTCTAAACATTATAAATCGATTACAACAATTGAAACCATTTTAGAACTTTCTAGATCATTTCAGAAATTTTTAGAATTTTCTAGATCATTTTGGGTCAATTTTATCGATTGTTCACATTCTGGAACTTTTTAGATAATTTCTACGGAAGATTACATTAGTTAGAAAAGGACAGATATATATTATTCCACATTTTTGTCACCCACAACCACCCACTTCCACCCACCCCGACCAAACTCCCTTATGCACACCTAGAGACCAAGGGGTATTTGCCATCCCAAGGGGAAGTTGATCAAAGTAGCGTATGATAGAGAAAACCGTGGACACACGTACGAACATTTGCATTTTATATAATATATTAAGATTAAGATGTATATATTAAGATGTGTTATGTTAACACCAGGGCTTATGAAATAATGATACTTAATTGTTGTTGCTCTGTAAAAAGAATATGTTTTAAATGTAACAAAATGATAGACAACAAAACTCTATTAGTTTGTAATCAATTTTATAATGATTTTTAAAAAAACAGTTATATCTCTTAAATTATTTATTATTTTATAAAAAAAAACTTCCTTTTAAATTTTCCCTTAATTGAAAAAAAAAAACTTATGAATAATTTTATAATCGCACAAATTCCATTAAACAATTCCTAACCTTTAATATTTAAGTATGTGTATTTTAAGTATAAGTGTAATATTACATTTTCGTAAATACGACTTAATTATTAGAGTAGACTGAAATTATTATCATTCTTACAGTCGACCAGTTAAAAATGATCTGCACGGACTTTACCTTCCCGTCGGGGAGTGGGGCGCAAATTGTACTGACGACACTCATTGAACGTATGTTGATGCAACCGGAAGTGCAGGAAAAGGTTCACGAGGAGATTGACAGAGTAGTGGGAAGGGACCGCATGCCCACGCTCGACGATAGAGACAAGTGAGTTTCTTCATCATTATCCTTTCTAAATTCCCATTGTAACTGACCTGTTTATTTTAATATAATTGGAAGCTAACGATCGGGGCTTTGTTGAAGGTGAGACCGTGATCACCGTCGCTCTTAGACATCTGCAACACCAGAAGACATTTGAGCAAGACATCTGCCGACATTTTAGCTCAGAAAAATCGACAATCGACAAATTGACGATAGTATGCCTACGCGCAGACTAGAGCCACTGGTAGCCGCCACTAGCAGCGGCCTCTCGAGCGCCGTGTTTGCGTGGATGCTCTAAAATATCACACCTAAATCTAAATTATGAAATATCACACCAGTAGATTGTGGCGGCCACCGGTGGCTATGCTGTGGTCGCCACCAGTGGTCATATGTGCACGGTCTGTTATACTTTCTGGCTAGTTGTTCGTACTAAGCTCTCAGATAATAATACCGTGTGTTACAACATACCGGTACCTTCGGCGATACATATTTTTAAAATATTTATTTCTTTGATTGCAGATTACCGTACACAGAGGCTTGTCTGCGGGAGAATTTGAGGATAGACACTTTAGTGCCTCTGGGAGCAGCTCATCGTGCTTTGACTGACACTAAAATAGATGGATACAACATTCCAGAGGTAGTTATATTTATACGTATTACGACAGCCATCAAAATATAATTATATTACATACTGGTACGCCTAATCCTTTCCCAGAATAATATTATCCTCAAACGGATTACCGCATAAAATCAGGACACTCGCGTCCGCAAATATGCCTGAAGCGCTGCAAAACCTTGGCAGTTTCATTAAGATTCTGTATGCATCATTGTACTGAACTTTTAATGAGTACCAAGTCTTTTTTGAGAAGTTACACCAGAGTTGACAGGTGTACACACAATGTATACGTATCAAAAAACTGTGTTTTAACTCCAGCGATTCATCTCCTGAATCGTCGCTCTAGCATGTTGCTACGAACAGTAAGGGCCCTTGTTCCCTCTCTAAGTCGTTGTCATCCTTCATATATTATAAATGGTCCTTTTACTTATGCTTACTCGTTATTGTATTCCAGAATACATCCGTGTCAGTGAACCTCATGAGCCTGCACATGGATAAAGAGACCTGGGGGGATCCAGAGAACTTCAGACCTGAGAGATTCATTGTCGATGGAAAATTACAAGTTAACCTGGACAAGTCCTTGCCCTTTGGAGCTGGTGAGGATAACTCTTTATTAATATTTGGAGTTTTTTCCTAAATCTATTAGAAATGATTTAGAATCTGATCTACAGACTGACGGAACATAAATATTTATTTATTGAGGAAAATAAGAACCAAAGACACTATATTCATGCTGGCCTTGAAATTACTGTATTATGTAAACGAACATACAACCAATTAATGTGAATATTATAATTATTATTGCAGTCAATCCTTGATAAACATAAATGTATTATGAATATATTGCATAATATACATTTATAATAAACTAGTGGACCCCGCAGACGTTGTTCTGCCACAATTTTGGCTTCGAAATTATATAATTATTCTTAAATTTGAATATGCCCATTTACCCACTATAATTGTCTAATATGTCACTGATTTGCAGTAGACATCTGTTATTTCAAAAAAGCTAAGAATGCATGACGTGAGCTGTCAAGATGGCGGAGTTTCGATTCTAATTTATTTTCTTTGATTATTTATATGTCAAATAATCTAAGTTTATTTTATAATTAATTTTATGCATATATTTTTTTCCTGATTTTTTCCAATATTTTAATAGCCTATATCTTATTCCCGACATAGAGGAATCCAACAAATAAGATGTCGTTAAAATCGGTGCAGGCGTTCTTGAGTTATAAGTGGTGTAACTAACACAACTTTCTTTTACATATTATATAGATGGGATACTATGCACGATATTCATAATATGTACATTGAATAGGTTTTCTAATAAGGTAAGCTGATAGTGTTGAAATTTTTTTTAATTGTTTACAGGCCGAAGAGTTTGCGCGGGAGAAACTTTTGCTCGTCAAGGAATGTTTTTGGTATTTGCTGGCTTTATGCAGGCTTTCCACGTCTCTACCGCTGATGGCAAACCCTTAAAAAAGCAAGCGAAAAGAATACAGGGCATTATAACTTCTGTACCAGAACATTGGGTCCGCGTCACGCCTAGAAATTAAAAAAATATATAAAGTCAAAATGGTGGTGATGGTGGTATGAAAATGAAAGTATATATCCTACCAAAGCAGTTTATTTTCGTTGGTATATTTTTATTTATTAAACCGCATCTTAATAGCATCTCCTAGCTACCTCAATGTCAACCCCTGAAGATATATCCTCTGCAAACCCAGACATCCCGTAAAGGCGAAAAGTGGGCCGTGGTGTTTTTAGTGGGTAACCGAAAACCGATCTTGTCTCCGAGGAAGCTTAAACGGCCTCGGAGCAGTCGCCACGGAACACCCCTATGAACCGCCCAGCGTCGGGGCTGTGTCAACACAATTTCACCACATTAAAAAAAAAAGCTAACTCAATGTCAATGTCTATGAGTCCGGGAATGGCATTCAAAGAGGTATGAACACCGTACCAGAAGATCGGCGTAAGATGTACCGTGTAAAATTTAAATAGGTATTGTGGTAGACTGTAACGTGTTTCACCGTGAGAGTTCCTATTTGGAGATCCCGGGGCTCTCCGATTTCATGCGCTGAAGACGGCCACCGTGGGGCTTTAGTCCGTAGGCCCGTGACGTATTGACTCTTCGGAGTCTGGTTGCGGAAGTCCGACATAACCCGTCGTACCCTTGGGTGGCGGGTATGAATTCCCCACGATAAAAAAGACTGTAACGTGTAGACAATCACATAGAAATTTAAATAAATCAATTTTATATCATGTATAGGTACTGCCCTTCCATCAAGAATTAGAAAATCTATTTGTATATTAATTGAGAAAAATATTCTGTTGATGCCATCCTACATAGTATGAAATCTCACTTACATATATATTATCTAGAGTTACCTATAGTATATATAATAGAATAATGTTTACGGAGTTAATTATAAAAAAGCGCTAGTTTAAGGTTATATGATAGTTGAATATGATTCTTTATTTATTTGTGTATACTTACTGTACAAAATCACATAAATCAATTTATATCAGCGTCGGAGTCAATCCGGCAATGTACACTGGTCTTCAAAATTTTGAATTCACCAGTTAATTATTTACTTTTTATTTATTTTGAGTAACAATTATAATTATTGCTTATAAATATTTTATTTACTTTTTTAGTTGCTTTATTACTTTTTTTGGTGTTTTTCTCAGTATGTTACTTTTGTTTTCTGTTAATGTGTTAAGTTACACATCATAAATACAGGTTATGAATGTTATAAATAATAAAGTAGATATTAGTGTAAGGAAATTACTGTAAGTGTGTATATGTAAGTTTTATGGATAAGAACAAGTTGTTGGAATAAATGATTCTGTTGAATTGAGCACATTGAGTATAATTTATTGGTTATTGATAAAATAAAGTGTTTTTTTATCCTTATTTATTATGCAGGGTGATTGTTTTTTTTATATTTTTTACTCTAATCTCAGGAAATTCTGCTCTCTTGTAGTAAGACATTTATTCTGTTCGTTCAAGTGTAGGTAGAGGGCTCGATCCTTATATCCATAGTTTCTAAAAGTGGGCCTTAAGGGCACGGGGAGAATCTTGGGGCATTGAATATTCTAGGCAGGTGATTGCTGAACTTACTCTGGGGAAAGACCCTCCTTTGAAGGCCTCCAGGGGCAACGGGGCCCTATCGCCCACTTTTAAAGCCTATACCGTTCTGCTTCTTTTTCATATTCTTTTTAAGACTACTATGCAAACATTGGGTGACGGTGTTGCAATAAATATTTTAATAGCAAAAAATACGCAAGTACTTTCATGTAATAAGTGAATTGTCTTGAATAAATTCGTCTATAGGTATTTATAGATGAAAAATATCAATATTTATAGATACATCCATAGGTGGAAGTGAAACGGACGTCAATATATTATGTATCGTTCATTTACTTGATTCAATAATTAATCAATAGACAATCGCTTAATAACAGAATATTGCATTTGTCTTGTCTGCAATGGGTCATAAGTTCAATGCCCGCTAGGACTGATATGATTAGATTACCTATTAATATGTTTGAGATACATACTTCGAACATGTATCAGGAAATATGCCAACATTGTAATCTAAATTACAGTATATTTTACGAATGCTTGAAGTTAAATCAGAATAGAATGGCAGCACATCCTTGATAATTAATATGGTACCACCCATATAAGTTGACATACTATCAATAATTCGTGTAGGGACGCCACTCCAGTCCAGACTTGTTAGATTCCAAGGAACTCACCACAATTACACTACATTTGAATGACGTCAGGGGGACTGAAAGAAATATGGTATGGCACAAAATCACTTTTATTATGACACTGGTCTTCAACTTCATCGCAAATAACAGAATACATAGGCATACACGGACCGGTACGGTAGACATAAATTATATATTTTTAATTAAAGTGTACCAATAGAGATTTGACACAGTTCATTGATGTCTAAGTAATACGTAGCCTCTTTTCTTGGTGAAACCTCTGTATTGAAGGTCGCGAGACTTGCTTCCACAAAGTACGAGGCAGGCTCCACACGCGGTTGAGGATTATCAAACATCGTGGCAGTTTGAACAGTAATTCAAAGGTGGTTGATGTACAATGACAAAAGTAAATTCAAGTAATTAAAGCTGACCTGCCGGCCTAGCATGACAAGCGCGACAAAATTTTGTCTACCGTTTTCTCGTGTTTTAATCGACTATCGCTTTATTTCTTTCGGGTCTAACATGACAATTACACTTAAAATACGACTTTTAATATCAAAAATAGATATATTTGTCGAACGAGAGATATTTTCTATCAAAATTGTCGATGTCGAGATATAATATATCGAGATATCATACATCTTAGTTTGTCTTCTCTCGTCCGCGACATATCTCGTGGCGGTCATGCTAGCCCGGCAGATGACCAACCTTTTTTGCTTAGGTACTCAAGTAAATTTTTCCAAGTAGACCGTACATTTTTAAACACCCAAATCCTTTATATGCGTCACCTGCTCCCCTGTCCCTCTTGTTTTTTAGTCAAAAATCAAACATACTAAAAAACAAGAGGACACCGATAGTCAATATTGTCATAATATAGAAAATTACAGTAAATATCAACTCCGTAGGAATAGATGGCGTTAATATGTAAGGATTGTAAAACAAAAACTTGGCGATTAAAAAGAGTGGCGGCGAGTTTCTTGCCAGTTCTTCTCGTACGCTCTACGCCCTTGATTTGTGAACTGGTAGTAAATGTAAAATTAGAAGCATTTAATATTAGTAACATTAGTAATTTAATATGTATTATTTTTTATTCACGTTCATAGGTGTACATTGTGTTACCTAAATTAATAGATTATATTTTTTTAATTTAATTGAATTAAATATGGCAACTTTGTGACATTTCAAATATAAGACAACTGTCATCGTTCAGTCTCCCGCGACCACGGTTGCTGAAAAGCATCCGAAACGTCGGGATAAATAATTTAAATAATAAATCGCGTTTTAATCCGGTATACAGTATTTTATTTAAATGTACTGAAGAGGCTCAGCCAGTAGGTACCCTATTACAATCCTTAAACAGGAACGCTGGTATGTCGTCTGGACTGGACCGGCGGAACGTGTTGGTTTGAGGCGCTCCAGCTACAATCACTTCATCTCATTTCACAGTGAGACAAAGTATTAGTCCATATGCTATGTATCGGGTCCAAATGAGAGAACATAACAGCCTTTTTTTTAGAATACGGAAGGGCTACGGGTCGTTTGACTCTAAATCAGGTCAATATATCCTTGCTACGAATCTCAATACGCAATACATAATTATAGACCGTTAATATTGCTGAGCGTATCATTTATAGTACTCGAGTCAATATGGTCGGATCACTCGCGTTGTTTATTATATTAGCTTTCCTTTTGAAATATTTTTATAAACAAGCTTATCAGAGACATAAGAATTTTCCCCCAGGTAAGAATATGTTTTGTGTTGATTGTTTTTGAAGCGCGTTTCTTAGTGTATTTTATTTATATTTATATATTATATTCGTTATTTGTTGAGTTTCTTTAATAATACGAGGAAAAATATTAATAGTTTCATTGGACCTGGAATAAAAATAATAAATTTTGAGATAAGTGAGAATACCGGAAATGAACGATTATAGGTCCATGATCCGTTGAAGACAAAGAGATTATTCTTAATTATTAATAATATTTCAATTTTAATTATTTATACAATAAACCTCCTTGTTATTCATATATTTTTTAGAAAATAAATTACTAGAAATAAATTTTCAAAACTTTTTCCTATATGTGTTTTATGAGATATTTATATATATGTATAATATGTATTTATATGATATCTACAACGATATGGATATATCTAGAATCTAGATAGGTGACCTCTGATGTTCTAGTTTTAGACAAATTGTTTATCATTTACGATTGCTGCATAAAGACTTCTGCATTACGCTTCACTGAATATATTTAGGTACCAAAATTAAGAGCGATGTTAAAATAAGGGTAGCAGAACACATATAAATTTAAGATTTTTGTTTGTCTGTTTGTTCACTCAATTCTTCGTAAACACAGAACCGATTTTCATGTACTTTTCACAAATAGATTAAGAAAAGTCCGGAACAACATTGGCTTTGTTTTTCGCAATCAGATGTCACGGTCGGGAAAAAAGTTACCAACATTTAAAGATAATTTCAAATTCGATGCTGGCTCACCATGCAAACAAATTGCAAATTCTTGTCAAACTTATTCGAATTGCCATATTATACATTTTACATACAAATTACATACATTGATTATTTCGTCACTAACTAGTTTTAATTTTTTAAATAAATAATAATAAATAATAAAATGATTTATTGCCAATAAAAAAAAAAAAATATAGTTTACTAGATATAAGTTTTATTACATAATAAGCTATCCTAACAACATCTTATAGTGATCATATCAATGCCAATATTAAAAATCTTTGATATTTAAAATAAATAGAATGACTCGGCTATCGCATGAAATCACAATGTATCTTTTTTATTTTATTAAAAACATGATGTATCTCACAAGTAATACATATTATATTAAATTAGATTGTTTAGTGCGATTGCCAAGTCAATCTATTTATTTTAAACATCAAAGATTTTTAATATTGGCATTGATACGATCACTATAAGATATTTTTAGGTTAGCTTATTATGTAATAACTTAAGACAGAAGGATCCTTCAGTAGAGACTGAATAAATTGACCGACTTGGTATTATATGGATCTCACAACTTTTTACGATAGAAGCACTGAGTTGCAAGACTTGGCTTTTTTTACAATTTATGTTTTTGATGGCATCTCATTTCTTTTTGTAGATAGTCCTTTTCTTAGTTTATTTGGATAAGAATTAATACAAAGATTTTGATCGGCATTTTTATCAACTTTTTAATGTAAAAAAGTAGTTATAGTGACATAACTACAATAGTTGGACATATGGTCTCATGAAGTTTTTTGTAGATTTTGATATGTTCTATAATATTGTAGAACGTTTTTTTGTTCTATCATCAATACTTTCCGCAGCACATGCGGTGAAAGACATTTTATGGCTAATTTTTTTACACCTTGGGTTGTTTTTAGTAGGGATTTAATAAATACATATATGTTATGTTACTCAGTGATAATGTAGCTTTCTAACGGTAAAAGAATTTTTAAAATCGGTCCAGTAGTTTTTAAGTTATTCATTACATACAGAAATACAAAAAAAAATTGTATATCTAGAAAACTGGACCGAAATTTCTAAATATTGTAGTTTTTCCTTGATTTATAGACTAAACACTAATTGTATTCTAAATTTCAAGTTTCTATGTCTGCTAGAAGTGCCTTAGAGTTTTGATGATCGGTCAGTCAGTGAGTGAGTGAGTGAGTGACAAATTATCAAACTTTGACTAGTTATAATTCTTAAACTACTGGTTCAAACAGAATGATATTTGAAATATACCGAGTTTATACAATGCCTGCTTAGTGACTGAAAATTCAGGATTCTAGTTTTATCCACAACGAAGTTATAGAGGGTCGAAAATGGCCCGAACTACTTCGAGAAAAGGATAGTACGGCCGTGCCGCTTTTTGCTCGACTTGGCGGGGGCACTGCCGTGCCCCCAGATGAAAGATCTTAAAATCCGAATTTCAACAAACTATAACAAAAGAAAGGATGCGTTACGCGCGTTCTTAGTTTTACAGAAAACCTTTTCTTTTTAATTTGGTCCACGCGCGGGCTCTTTTTTGACAGTCAGTAACGTTTCCATACAATGTTCGTGTGTGATCTCTTTGGTGATTCCAAATTCAATTCGCTATTAATTCCTTGGGGTTAAAAAGTTTTTTAATAGATTCAAGCGCGTTGTGCATCAAAAATGAAGAAAACCAATTGAATAGATGTGTAAAATGAGTTTTCTAATGTTACAGGACCTCCTAGGCTTCCAGTCTATGGAGGCTACTGGATTATACTAGCTAAAGCGATCAACAACCTGGGCCTCGCCACAATGAGGCTAGCCAGAGAGTATAACACAAAAGTGGTGGGACTTTATCTAGGGCCGATACCTCAAGTGTTGGTGAACGACTCCGCGTTAATCAAGGAAGTCCTACAAAGGGAAGAGTTTGATGGACGCATAGACACCATCTTGGCAAGAGCAAGGTGTGGCTGGAAAAGACTAGGTATGTTTTATGTCAAAAACAACAGACACGTTTTTGTGAACTGAAGTTGACTTAACAGTTAATATAAAAAACGTACAGTTGCTTTAGGCATGAGAATTAACTGTTGTAGACTTTATTTATAGGATACTCTTGATTATGATTCGGAAGCTTGGGTTTCCATAATCAAGAAGGTACAAAATAATATTATAAATATAGTCCCATTTACATGATGCCATTTTCATGAATTCAACATCCAAGAATTGTAAGCAACTGTTTTAGTGACATCTACAATCTGCTGCTTAAAGCAGTAAATATAAAGACGTCGATAATCCTGAATCACGCTATCTTGTTTCCGAGCCCTGAGTATATAATATACTAGAAACACCCCCGGCTTCGCACGGGTGCAATGAACATGTACTATACAAATATATAAGCTTATGTTATTCCGTGATAATGTATCTTTCTATTGGTGAAAGAATTTTTAAAATCGGTTCTGTAGAGCCAGAGATTACCCCCTACAACCTCACAAACTCACAAACTTCACCTCTTTATAATATTAGTATAGATAGATACACAACCTCGACATAAACTACTGGGGCCTTAGGGCCTTTAGGTTGGAGGAAGAGCACACCTCCCTTCCTCCGCAGTATAAAATATTGTATGTATAAATCTCTGGAGCTAGTAACTGAGAGAAATATGAACAATGTCATAGCTATGTACTATGTAGTTCCTAGCCTATTTGTAAAGCAAAGTTTTCAATAAGCACATTGCTTTTCAGATTAGTTCAGTACATTATGAATACTTTTTTGCATAAGGCTATTTTTGCTCAGTGACTATATAAATCAATCACTTAATTTTTTTTTTTTAATATGGATATACAGGGTTATTTGTGAAACACCAGCAACCTCGCAGGATCAGATAACTAACATTATAAACAATAACTTTTGTTCTACGACTTTGGATAATTCGTTACTTCGTACTTTCATACAAAAATAAATATTTATTTAATGCACTGTTAGAAATGTGCGAGACTTGAACCTCTGAGGTAATAATTGAGTTGTCGATTATTTAATTATTGTAAATACGCTGTTTGCACTTTTTAAATACGCCTAAATATACTATATAATCGTTTTACTAATAATTAATTTTAATACGCATATAATCGTTTTAGTTTAACATATTGAGTTATTTTAAAAGTCGTAGAACAAAAGTTGTTGCCCACAATGTTCGCTATCTAGTCCTGCGAGGTTGCCGGTGTTTCACAAATAACCCTGTATATTTTGAAGTAAAACTTCTATTCGCACGCTGGGCTTGGGGAGTAAACTGGTGAAAACTTGACAGGAGCGTTACGAAAAGTGTGATCGGCCGAGGCGAATGAAAGTTGTTATTTCCTTTATGAATTTGATACGTCAATGTTTGTGGTAACGGATTGAAGTGGATTAGTTCAAAATGAAAACAATTTCGTTATTTCTAAAAACATAAATAAATATTACAAAATTATGATTTTAATGTCTTATTAGTACTTGTTGTAATTGTTATTATTAAATTCGTCTGTTATCTGTGGTCGATGTCCGCGTTTCATATGAACATAGAGTATACCTTATATAGGGAACATATGAAGCAAATGTTAGTTGCATGCAATCAAAAATTTCGATACATTTTTCCCAAAATTTCCGCAAACAGATTATGATTTTAGGTTTATCTTGTATAGTTGAAGTATGTAATTATAGAAGGTTATTCAGGATATTATCAATTATGTAATGAGTAGCGGGGGTATCAATTGTTCAATTTTGGGTTTCTGAATATTAGAGAAACCGATTTTAATTGTTTCACCTAAGGCAGGTGAAGTCAGGCGTTCCGATGAGTTGCAAGTTCGAATCCTGCAGGATCTATTAAAACATACATAGATTTAATGACTCTTACCCATTGGGAAGCAGGGATCACGGATCCATATGGTCCAATTCTTGCATATAACTTTCGCTTCTTCCACTTTCATCAACGCTTTCATACATGGGTATTTTATTAATTTTCTGAAAATATATTTTCCCCTTTTTTACAGGATTATTCTTCACTGATGGCATCTTCTGGCACATACAGAGAAGATTCTCCCTACGTTACATGCGGGACTTCGGTTTCGGTCGTCGCAGTGAAAGCCTGGAGGCGGCAATGGTTCACGAGACCAAGGAGATGATTGACATGGTCATTAATGGGACGAGGACTGAAGAAGAGAAGGTAAATAGGGATTAGGAACCTTTCTTGGAGACCTTTTGAGACTCGTAACTTTAGACGAAGAAATTTTTAACAAAGTGGAAGGGGTGCCGTCGAAATTTAATCCGCCACTGATAACAATGCCATTTTCAATGTATTTGTAGATATTTCTTACCTAAATCAAGTCATTGTATTTCTCACACCGAAATCAAAGTTTCTAGTCGTCTCATGTGTATATCACTACATATTTTATAAAATAAAGTCTTCCGCCACGTCTGTCTGTCTGTTCATGATAAATTCAAAAACTACTGAATGGATTTTTATTCCGTTTTCACCAATAGATAGATGTGATTCATGAGGAAAGTCACTAGTTACTAGTTACACTAATTACTAATGGTATTTGTAGCGACATCTATGATCCGCTACAAGAAACAATACAAAGACGTCTAATCCTGAATCGCGCTATCAAAGTTTCTGTGCGCGCTAACTATATAATATACAACATCTCGACATCAACCACTGGGGCCTTAGGGCCGGCCAGTCAGTGGTTCGACTGGTCGAGGATCCTCCCTTTAGGTTGGAGGAAGACCACACCTCACTTCCTCCACATTGGTGACCCCGACGTGATTCAGCCACCTTCATCCACATTGATGACCCCGCAGAAGAACACCTACTTCTGAACATCAAGAAGCATGACGTCATCACTCCTTCCTACAACATCAATCAGCAGCAACCAAGTCACAGCCAGCCAGCACCTTCGGCTTCAACGGGTATCCTGTCCACTAGCATGCAGCGAGCGCGTATGCCTGGTCAACACCCTCAGCCACCTTCAGCACAGCACACTGCACTTCGGCCGGTCAGCAAGCAGAGCACATCTCTCCTGGTCGACGCAGCAGCCAGCTTAAAAAAACACTGCAGCACTCCAACTCACTGGAGCATCATGCAGCATCATCGCACTCAGTTCCGACTCACCGCGAACTCTGCGACATCCGACTCACTGGAATCTCGGGCAATCTGGCACTGGCAAGCAACACTCAACACAGCTGTTTCAACTACTCGATCGACCTCCGGTCTTCGGGGGGGAGTACTGTAGCGACATCTATGATCCGCTACAAGAAACAATACAAAGACGTCTATTCCTGAATCGCGCTATCAAAGTTTCTGTGCGCGCTAATAACTATATATACAACATCTCGACATCAACCACTGGGGCCTTAGGGTCGGCCAGTCAGTGGTTCGACTGGTCGAGGATCCTCCCTTTAGGTTGGAGGAAGACCACACCTCACTTCCTCCACATATTCATAAACCAGGGATAGAAACTGGTTAATTTTTATTTTTCAAAATACGTGACTGAGATACCATGATATCAGTTCTAGAAATAGAATTATATTTATTTTTTATATTTACATGTAGGGGAAATTTAACATTTAACATCACAAAGGGTAGAGGGGGTAAGTTGAATGACCTTTAGTGTTTGAAATTGAATAAAAAAAACAAAACACAAAGTTTGTTTATTAATTTAATCAGTCTTCAATCATTACCTACTCAAAAAATTAAATATTGCGGTAGCCAAAATTCTCATAGATAGTCAAATGAAATGGGTGTGAAATGCCAAACATGACGAATTTCACCACTTTTATTATCTGTTTTTTTTTAATTATTGGGTGTTTTTTTTAACATTCTAATTGTAGGTACCTACCATGTAATGTGACAAAAAATAAAAAGCGTTTTATGTTTTTATTTTACGAATAAAAATACATTTTCCCATCCTTGGGGTAACTTAAGGTTTGAAATGAAAAAAATAAATATTATCACAAAATTATCAACTTTATTTATTTATATAATCAGTCTTTCCTCTATAAGACACTAATACAAATTAATAAAACATTGTTGTTTACATCATAACCTATTCACACTTGGAACTGAAAATGACATCCAATAAAATTTTAAAAATCCTTGATGTTACACCAACGAAAAAACTGATCGTTTTTTTCTCCAATCAGGTTTACGTTATCAGCGTAATGAAAAGTTCCGATGTAAAACTACAAGATGGCGTTAGTAGTTTTATAAGAACTGTTGTAGTATTTGTAATATCGAGGATTCCATCTTACCACACATCCCTTAAAATATGTTTATTGTATTATTTTCAGAAAATCGTGAACGGAAATCTCATATACCTGCCACACTTCTTCGATGTACCATTTTTGAATGGAATGCTTCACATTTTCGTCCGACAGACTTTACCCCGAGAAGATTATCAAAAGCTTTGGAGGTTAGGAAGGAAAGCCTTGAAGTTTCAAAGGTGTACAAATGACCTGGGTGGAGCTATAACGATCACTCCATGGCTAAAGAATATTTTACCAAAATTCAGTGGATACAACGACTTGATCAATGGAAATCAGGCTATATTGGACTTTTTCGGGGTAACTTTTTCTTTTTTTGATGTTAGATATCGACAGACGAGCATGAGATTCACTTGATGGTAGGTGATACCTCAGCCACAGAACATCAGTCAATGATGCGCTGTCAGCCTACTTTTTTACTTCGAGCATTCGAAAATCCACAGACTGAAATCGAAACTCCCAAAGTGCATACTTTACGATTTTGTTTGTTACCCGGTCGGAATTTCGATATTCCTCCCACCCGTTCAATGGCCGAAGTTACCAGACATGGGGAAGACATGCATACAGAAAATTATAATTATGTCTTCCCGGTGGGATTCGAACCACGACCCATCGATTTGAATTGAATAAAACGATGGCGGCAGCCGGAATGTCACAGACACAAAATTCTTGTTCACGCTTGTGGTTGTCTTAATGAGTGTTTTGTCTCGATGACGATAGATGGCGTTAACACCTACATCAATTGAACTTCATGCTCGTCTGTCGATATTTAACATAAAAAAATACATGTTTATATTTAGACATATAAATAAAAAAAGGTCACACCTTTAATGTTAAGTAAATTTCATTTTATTTAATAATGAAACTGCAGCTGGATAGGATTAACTCCCTTCGTTCTAAATTATCACATTTCTTATTTTGTATTAACTCAACAAAGTTTTCTTGCAGCGATTATTACTTTTATAATGACATAAGTTCAAAATTACCTTAATTTTCAGGAACTTATAAAAAACGAAATAGAAACGTATGATGAATCTTACGAACGCCACTTCTTAGATATTTACATAAAGAAGATGAAGCAAGAAATAAAGGAAAATCAACGAACTACTTACTCAGGTAGATCAATTTAAGTCTCTTGGTGGGATAGGTACAGTTGAATTTCGTAATGAAATGTTTGTCTATCCTACATATTATCTATATACATATTATTTTTTTTATAACACAAGACTCAACTGAAAAAGCATTGGAAAAATTACAGGCATGGTTTATCTTTATTTATACTCAATATTATAAAGTGAAAAGATTTTTACTTGTTGGTTTGTTACGATTTAACTCAAAAACTACTGGACCGATTTTAAATTTTTAACCTAAAAAATTAAATTTCACCAATATAATGCTACATTATCAGCGAGTAACATAGGTTATTGTTACTCGCTGATAATGTTTTTAGATTTGTGTATAGTATAATCAATATCATCAAGAGACCGCCTCCGTAGCGTAGTAAGCGCGATGTCTTTAGCACCGGAGATCCTGGGTTTGATTTCCAGGAAAAAAAGAAATAAAAATTGTGCCGGCAGGGCACAGAAGCCTGATCACCGACTTGCCTGTAAAGAAAAATGATCAAGTGAAACAGACACAGAATTGAGCATGCCCCATGGGGCTAATATGGGGCGGGAATTCATTGTTTTTCACTGTTTACATAATCAACATATTTCTATGTATTATTTGAATTTATCTAGAAAGTGAGAATGGTCGCATGAATCTCAATTCATGCGACCATTCTCACTTTATTCGACCAATCTCTCAAGATTTTTGCATCATAAATGATGGATGTTTGTTTTATAGCTGAGCAGTTACAACTAATATGCACGGACTACACCTTCCCGGCTGCCAGTGCAACGGAGATGGTGCTAACGATGCTCATTGAACGTATGCTGATCCAACCGGAAGTGCAGGAGAAGATTTACGAGGAGATTGACAGGGTGGTGGGAAGGGACCGCATGCCCACGCTCGACGATAGGGATAAGTAAGTCCCTATAATTTTACCATGGTTTCAGGAAATACACAACCGATTCTTAAGGAATATTCTGGCTCACATAACCACTCTATGGAATCAATTGTCACCAGCGATATTTCCGAAACGATACGACTTAGGGGCCTTCAAGAGAAGCGAAGGCCGGCAGCGCATCTATAAAATCTCTGCTGTGTTGCACCGGTAATGATTTGAAGTAGATAAAAAATTACAAAAACCCGGACCGTTTATGTGAAATTGAGTTTTTGTCTCTAAAAATATTTATGCACACATTTTTTTTCATTTCATTTAAACAGCCTGTTAGCTCTTTATTTACAAAGTAAGACAAATATTAATAAAGAGGTCTACAGCGTCACAAACATTAAAACATCTAATATATAAAATTCTCGTGTCACAGTTTTCGTTGCCATACTCCTCCGAAACGGCTCGACCGATTCTCATGAAAATTTGTGTGCATATTGGGTAGGTATGAGAATCGGACAACATCTATTTTTCATCCCCCTAAATGTTAAGGGTAATCCACCCCTAAATTTTATTTTATATTTTTAGACGAAATTTTAAGTTTTTATTTTTTTATAATGTGGCATTAAAAAATACATACAACCCCTGCTTTTTTTGTCAAAAAATCTTGACCCGTGCGAAGCCGGGGCGGGTCGCTAGTAAAATTATAGACTCCTCTCTTTCTATAGTTTTACCCGGACCCTTTTTGAAAGCCCCTTTCGGACACTTCCCGGACGCCCTCTAAGCTAGGATAAATCCGGGGAAACCCGGATGGATGACAACCCTAATATAAAGCCAAGTGACCCAACTTCCTGTTTGCTTTTTACTCCATAAAAATGTTGACTGCTTTGCTTTTCTTTATCAAAAACCTATCCGATTACCGAATATTGTTATATCTTTATGGATATTTACAAAGTATTAGGGGATAACGTATGAAATCACGTGTCTAATTAATAATAGTAAATGATTGTCTAATTATTTAGGTCTTAGCAACTTATTGATAAGTATTATCATAGTTTTCACTATCGCAAATCGATTGTTTAACACAGTTCCTAGATCAACAGGGTGCTCACATCAGCCATTTAAGCGTATGATTAAAATATACCTACGTATGTATTTATCTACCATCAAAGTGATTAATTGCATGTAAAACTTTGTTTCAGTTAAAATAATATATATTAGTGATGTACCGGATCGTTAAAAACGTATATATGCGGATACGGATAATTATTGATGTCAAGATGCGGATACTTTTAATCTTAACTTTCTTACTCAATCGATGTTCGTGCTATTGAATATATTTATTTAGTTTGCGAAATAAAGGTGCCAACTATTTGATTTTAAAAGATAAAAAATAATCTGAACGGATTTTTGATAGTTTTTCATTGCTTCCTAATCACCTAAATATAGGATTTCTTTTTTTATGTCAAATATCGACAGACAAGCATAAGGTTCACTTGATGGTAGGTGATACCCCAGCCATAGAACATCGCTATGATGCGCTTTCGACCTAATGTTCACTTCGAGCATTCGGAAATCCATAGACTGAAACCGAAACGCGCAATATGCACTTCACGGTTTTCCATCTATGAATCATTTATTTTCATCTTTGTATTTAAAATTAATTATGTAAAAGATCCGCCAAAAAAGTAACGTATAGGGATACGGATCTTTCTTCTCCTTCGGATATTCAGCACATCACTAATAGGTATATTGTATATCTAAATTGGACAAATCTACATTCGATTATAATAATCATAACGGAAAATTTCTATTCTATTGTTTAATTTATCTAGCGTTCGAAACTATTTTATTAGCTTATCTAATATAATTAATGTTCAGAAGTTCTTGATTAGATTCTATTCGAATAATCCTAGGAATTAGGGGCAAATTGAAGGAAGCACTGATTGCTAGATATTACGTTTAAGTGTGTGTATTCGTGTTTATTAGTGTGAATTGGATAATCGATATAAATATTTTAATCCATACTTTATCGATTATATCACGGCGAAATATTATGAAATTCACTGTTTGTTTTTTTTTATATTTTCGTATTCTGCTGGCTGCTGCACGTTTGTTACTGCATCTAAGTTCTTATGATAGACATAAGTACGTTCATATTAATAATAAAATAGTATGATCTTATTGTATTAGCAAATAATTGGAGTGTTGGTATTGTATATTGTATCTTAAGCATCGACAATCAATCCATTCTTTGTCGGGCGCGTTCGGAAAAATCTATACTTCTATTTTTGGAGGAGGATGGAAGGATGGAGGAAAGAGGAAAGATTTGTTTGTTTGTTACGATTTAACTCCATAACTACTTGACCGATGTTAAAAATTATTTCACCAATAGAAAGCTACATTATCAGCGAGTATTTTAGGCTTTAGTCTTTTTATAATACATCTACATTGTACCCGTACGAAGCCGGGCGGATCGCTAGTTTTATATATAACAGTGATTATGTAAGTTCAAAAATCTAAGCCGGTCTATTTTGTTTTACTCTGGGAAGGGTGTGACTTCAAACTATGAGTAAATGTGAACGATGCGACGACGTCGATTTGTAAGCAAAGATTTAAAGCCAATTTTACAAAGAATTTTACAATAAATTCGAACGATGTCGCAGACAGCAACTACTGATACTGTTATCAAGGTCCCACTGACACAGTTCTTGTATATTATAATCTTTAATATGAGCGAATAAAGGGCAAGTTTCATTCAATGCCTTTGTTTTAATAAATTATGATAACTGATTTACTGTCTTTGTTTCATTAAATTATGATAAATGATAAAAATATTTTTACGTAATTTTTCAGTAATTTGATAAATTTAAAAATAATTTTGCGTTTTAACAGTATTTCCATATGAAATATGTACATTCAATAATAAATGAATTCTCTAGCTAGAATTATCTTTCTCCATTGCGCATGCGCATGGCAGATGCGCATGCCAGGTATTCTACCGAACGCGCAAACGAGCGCATTAACTAAATATTTAAGTTGCTTCAGTTGCAATAATAGTTAAATTATTTTTAAAGTTGGGCCAATAAATTTAATATTATGTACATAATATTTATCATATTAGTCCAAATTGAAGCATTCATGAAGCTGGAAGAAGCGAAAGTGGTATGCAAGGATTGGCGAATATGGAAATCCTGCCTTCCTCAGTGAGAAAGAGTTGAGAGATATATGTATATATGTAGTCCATATTTTAAATTATATCAAAGTGCAAACTTGTTTACAGACTGCCGTACACAGAAGCTTGCATTCGCGAAATGTTGAGGTTCGAGACTTTAGTACCGCTGGGAGTAAGTCATCGCGCTACAGTCGACACTAACATAGATGGATACTCTATTCCAGAGGTAAATATTACTTAATTACAATTTCTATATTAATTATATTTTCTATATTAATTACAATTTGCTCGAGCTGCCGCAAACATATCCCAAAATTCCGTGGTGACCGCATGAAAGCTTCTTATGAGCACATTCTTTTATGTTTGATATGTATAACAGACGATCTCTAAACTCTCTCATCTCGAAGAACCCAATCGGAATTTAGATATAATATTTCCCCATCTGTTTAACATCCGAAGTCGCCAAAATATTAGAAATATATCAAACGGGGCCATTTGAATTCGCGACCTATCAGAACATAACAGAACACAAGAGTACTTACCCAACACGGCAAAGAACCCATCAATGACTTTGCCTTCGCCTTTGTAAAGTTTTTAAAGTAAGCCGGAGCAGCATTTGAGTAGTCAGTATTATCGTAACTACTTCTTCCATACTCACTGATAACTTCAAAACTACAGGGTAAACAAATGAAATACAGTTTCAGGCTCACTTGAAATAGCTGCATTTGGCTGCTAAACACATTTTAGTTATTATAATGATTTTATGGCCTGGTAACTAGAACTTCTCATTTTCGTGCACTATTTTTCATTTTATCATTTTCATTTTTCACTAGAGCCCTTTCAGCCTAAAAGAAGTCCTTTTTAGGTGTCGCTGTTGTCTATGGAGTTAAAAATACTTCCATAAAATATATTGTAGTTCCAACATTATCCGTGGGACTTATTTCTTGGAACGTACTCTACGTACTTATTTCATATGTTTTCCCGCCTTCTCACACGTTTTAGTTATGTATATGAAGACATTGACATACTAAATAGTATGTCATGGAGATGTATTTTTTTTTGATACTACCATATTGTTGATCGAAGGATACTACTGTCAACATAATACCGTCTTTAAAAAAAAATTGATAATCCTATATTATTGTGGGCAGCATCGTCGAAGATAATAATTGTTCAGTGGATTTTTAATCTATGGAACGAAGAGAAAATCGCGGGAAGTTTCGGTTTACTCTGGCGCGTGTGAGACGCGATTAGATAGGATTATGTTTATGATTTAAAATTGGATACAGTGTCAACCCACACGGTTGCCATTTTGAGAAAATTGAGTTTGAAGTTATCAGGTTTTATAAAATTTCTTTTAAAAAATAACAGTAATAATTTATTTTTTGTAATTATTATTATTAAATTAAATGTATATCGTTTTCTTGGTAGCAATCAAACTAACTGAATTTAGTGCATTATTGTTAAATATTTTAAACATTTTAGGTTTTCATGCCCATTAGTTATTTTAATATTTTTGCTATTAAAACGAGATCCAGCTCATAAGGAAGCGATTGCGCCGATTGGTATCAAAATTTAAATTTTTGTCATTTTGTCGGTTCAAAAAAAAGAATCAAAAGTTTTTTATTTCAAATAGGCCTTTGCAGGCTCTTATGAAACGTCTAGTTGCACGGTTCCAAAAAGTGGGTCTCATGGAGAAGAACCGGCAAGAAATTCCATGGACACTCTTTTCAACAATGGTTTAGCTTATAAAGACTCGGTTACAATAGTAATAATCGGCTGAGAAGTTTATATAATGCAACACACTGTATTGCTTAACAGCGTCCAATTAGGATAACCAAATATTTGAAGATGTGACCACCAGTCCGAACAGGGTTGGTATGGTAGATCATAGACGGTGTGAGTCTCCAAAGTGCAGTCTTAATAAATCAATTTTACATTGTGTTACAAAATATCGTACATTTATATTTTTTCTTACTAGCAATGCTAGCTAGAACCATAATATTATGACCTGACAACATTGCCTCCCCTCGAGCGGGTCAGCTGTCAATCGAAAAAGGGCGGGAAAATGATTTTTGAATTATTGGCGCGCTGAGTTTGGTTGGTTCGTCGACAGCTGACCTGTGATTGGAAAAATAAGATGCCATCAAAAACATAAATTGTAAAAAAAGCCAAGTCTTACAACTTAGTTTTTCTATCGTAAAAAGTTGTGAGATCCATATAATACCAAGTCGGTCAATTTATTCAGTCTCTACTGAAGGATCCTTCTGTCTTAAGTTATTACGTAACTAGCTAACCTTACAACATCTTATAGTGATCATATCAATAACAGTATTAAATATTTGATGTTTTAAATAAATAGATTGACTTGGCAATCGCAAAGTCTATCAAATCTTTAGATATTGTGATTTTTGTGAAGTAATAATATTGAACAATAGTGACATATTATAATTAATTATTATTTTACGTGAGGTCAGGTGGGATAGTAGAATAATATAATATTCAATACCTGTTACAAACCATATCAATATAAACTCCTATAAACAAAAAAAATCAATTAGCAACTTTGATAACAATTTTATAAGTCATTAACCTTGCCAATACTTTTTGGTTGAAAATAATTGTCGTTGTTTTGGGTTTATTTTTAAATGTTAATGCAGATTTAAAGTTGACTGTAGATTTGATAAGCACGACATTAAAAAATAAAAACAGGTCTGGATTTAGGTGTCTGGAATCCTTAGGGCAACATAAGAGTGGAGGCCCCCTAGCCCCAAATTATTTCTCAAATAAAATTAGTATTTTTGTTTAATACTTAAGAATAATGTAATCATAATGCATATTGTCTTTTATTAACGCGAGTATCACACATTTAATTAAAATACTTAATAACGAATTAAAACGCGATTTATTATTTATGCCGACGCACGTTTCGGATGCTTTTCCGAACCGTCAACCGTGGTCAACCGTTGAGACGGTGTGGTCGTCATCTTTCATCTTTCATTTCGTCGGCATAAATAATAAATCGCGTTTTAATAATGCCCTACTCTAAATCCGACCCTGTTCTAAAAAAAAACATTGACCCTTATATGTATTATACGTGTTATACCTTGTGTTAAGTTGTTAATTTACCTTCCATACTAAAAAGCAATTCAGAATTCTTGACTTCTTCACAATGTAGGCTATATGTATGTATGTATGTAGCGACATCTACAATCTAGTACTCGTATGGAAGGTAAAGAAAATTAACAACTTAGCACAAGGTATACATATATAAATATACATAAAAACACACATATATACAATATACATATATATATCACGGCTCTTTCCCACTGAGGTAGGCAGAGACCACGGAATTCCTGCTCCGATCCTTGAATACCACTTTCGCTTCTTCATCAAAGCTTTTATACACACTCGTCGGTTTCGAGTACTTTTGACCTTCAAACGATTGCTTTTATTTTTGTTGCTGTAATATGACTATTTCAGAATACGTCAGTGTCAGTGAACCTCACGAGCCTGAATATGGATGCGAAGATCTGGGGGGATCCAGAGAACTTCAGACCTGAGAGATTCATCGTGAATGGAAAATTGCAAGTCAGTCTGGACAAGTCCTTGCCCTTTGGAGCTGGTGAGGATATATTATTTTTAATACCATGAACCGAACTCGGGAACTGGAACTCAAAACTTGAAACATCTGTGTTTTGACGCACGTGACACGTGACTAACAAATAACGCACAAAGATCGATTAAACAATTATAATTTTCTTGCTTTGTTAGAATTTCTTTACATCACTGTGTGACATAAACCCGCATTTTACGCACGCTTTTCCGTGTCCTAAATAGGCCATTTAAACACCGAAAAAGCGTGCGTAAAATGCGGGTTTAGGTTTTGATTGTGTTAGTATACGATACTCGTGACAAGTTGTCTGTGATTGCACGGCGTGAAACTTATCACTACTTACTTACTAGTCACACGTATCGTAATGTACTATACTTTTCACGACAAGCGCGTTTTTCTTCTGTGCGGTGTTACTCGCGTACAAAAATTCTTAAAGCGGCTTCAATAAAACATATAATACACTAGCAAAACGCCCCGGCTTCGCACGGGTGCAATTTAGATGAAAATAAGTTACACGCTGATAATGTAGCTTTCTAATGGTGAAAGAATTTTTAAAATCGGTCAAGTATTTTTTGTATTAAATCGTAACAAAACCGCAAAAATTGAAGAAAATGACAAAGTATATACAATACTACCCCTCGCAGCATTGCTCGCTGCGCTGCGCTGCTTGAAGCCGCACCGGCCGCGGCGCGACGGCCGCGGCGTGTATTTTTGTTTGTATTGATATTTTTAATTTCGTAATATCTTTTGAATGGAATGTCCGATTTCAATAATTCAAAAAGTAGTCAATAGGTATTGAAACAGTCTTGGATATGAAATAATTTATTTGGATAAGAATTAATATAAAGGTATGGATAACATGGTCTGATTTTGAACGGCATTTCTTTCAATTTTTTAAATGTTAAAAAGTAGTTATAGTAACATAACTACAATAGCTAGATATATGATCTCGCGAAGTTTTTTGTTGATATTGATATGTTCTATAATATTGTAGAACATTTTTTTGTTCTATCGTTAATACTTTCCGCAGCGCATGCGATGAAAGACATATTTTGGCTAATTTTTTTACATCTTGAGTTGGTTTTAGTAGGAATTTCTAAGGATCTCTATTTTTTTCTAGTAATAAATATAGCCTATGTTACTCAGCGATAATGTAGCTTTCTATTGGTGAAAGAATTTTTGAAATCGGTCCAGTAGTTTCGGAGCCTATTCAATTCATACAAACAAACAAAAAATCAAACCTTTCCTCTTTATAATATTAGTATAGATAGATATATTTTTATTAATAAAAAGCAATTATTTATGTTAATTATCGACAGACGAGCAAGGGTTGCACTTGATGGTAGGTGATGGCTTAGCCACAGAACATCAGTCAGTGATGTGCTGTCGACCTGCTTTACTTTACTTCGATCATTCGGAAATCTACCTATATAGACTGAGACCGAATTCTTACGCAATGTGCACTTTACGGATTTTCCATCTGTGGTTTGTTTTCTAACTCACCTAAAATTGCATTTTTCAGATTCTTATCTTATTAAGAAAAGATTAGGTATTAGAATATGACAAAATTATTTTGTCATATTATTCTATCGTTTTTCAAATTTTTTACTTGTTAAGGTAAAGGCACCTAATTCCGCGGTATTTTCACCATAACTCAAATGAACATTGAAAATTAAGTATTATCTATATCTTTCTGTAGAATTGGCTATATTTATCAGAATTGTTATTTATCTGACTCTTGTTATATACTCACAATTTGGCAATTAAAAATTTACTTATTTGTTAAATTATGTAAAAATATGAAAAAGTCCGAAGCACTTAATTCCGATGTAAAAATCCTAATTCCGAGGCATTTGTATCCCAATTCCGAGTGTACAGAATACAAAGAAAACGCCCCACCCCGTACATGATACATGATGTAAAAAAATAATTATATTTATTTATTTTTGCTGTTCAGTCAGTCTTACTATATAATATATGATAAATAAAATGGCACCACATTATATACATTACTTAGATGGTCAATAACATTATTTTAAATAATGTAATTTATGGAAAATAAAACATAGTTAATTAAACTTTTTAATTGAGTTATTTTTTTGCTTTCTTCATAGAAATTAAATAGATGTATTTAATTGTCAATAACAGAAAGTTGCTGTTAGATAATTAATTTTTCTATTCATCAATTATTATTAACGTAGGTTCTGTTTTTTTAATAAGAAATAAATGATGTGACTTCCTTAAGAATTGACAATTTTTCAGTATCATTTACAAGTAGCATTATAGTTACAATTATTTATGTACGTAATAATTAGAGAATGAATTTATATTTTTTGTTGGTATAATTGAAACTGATATTGTGAAAATTTGAGTCTCTATTAATGTTTTATTCACAAACGTATGTTAAAAATATCTAAGTTTATCGTTTTATGAAAGTTTTGTTTTTTTTAGGTCAAATAGGTTAATATATAACTTCCATTACTTAAATCATACTCTGCGCAAGATAATGAACACTTTGTATTTTACTTGTATAAATACCACGAATTAAGGGACTTATATAACATTATTCCGACTTACATACATCGGAATAGCGTTTTATAATACTAAATCACATTTTCTAATTCCGAGTATTAAAAAATAAAAGATTTTTGAATATTATATACATAAACTACTGCTTAATTGCGATATCTTCGAAATAATATATAAAACCCATTCTACATCATTCGAAATACATTAATATCTTAATTTTCTGTACTAAGCTTTTCCATACAACGAATTAATGAAATACCTAAATAGATCATCTTTGATCTGCTATAATTAGTAAATGCGACACCAAAGTATACCACGGAAATAGATTTTCTTATTTATTGGCTTTTTAAGTAATCAAAACTAAAACAACAAGTTCGTAATCATAAAACTGCCTTCAAAATTAAAAAGAAAGTTAATGTCTATGAAATTGCAATTCCGTGGTATACATCGGTATTTAGGAACCAACTTAAATATTTGGCACCTAATGCCGCGGTATTTTAAATACTTATTTTCTCCTTAATTTGTGAAGAAAATACACAAATGTTAAGTGTTTTCGATAAAAAATATAACGCTTTCACTGTTTCAATCTAAACAAAATCTCACTCAATATAAAAATATCATCTAAAACATTATTTAGAAAATCGTAGTTATCACGTGCAAAAGGTCCGAAATGTATGAAGCGTACGTTCGAGTCAGCTGCTAGCGTAAAACTCACAGATTATTTTAAAAAGTACACACGCTAAAGGACTGTTTTCCTCATATAAACACGAATAGATAAATTTCTAATTGATAAAAGTATCTTGCAGACACAAAGAATTTGTAAATTGCTAGAAATCGTCGATTTTCTAAATACCTCGGAATAAGGTGCCATTTTTAGAACCCCTCGGAATTAGGTGCCTTTACCTTAAGTTTTCCATTTAATAGCTATATGTTATGTAATCTGTAATGTTATGCTCGAAGTAATAAGTAGGTCGACAACGCATCATTGACTGATACTGATTCAGTTCTGTGGAGTATTAACCATTAAGTGCACTTAATACTCGTCTGACGATATCTAACACAAAAAAATGTATCGTTATAGTTTCTTGGGATAAAAACGCTATATAATTATTATTATCTATATATATAAAAGAGATTTCCACCTATATAGTCACTCATCACGATATCTCTGGAACCATAAGGCGTAGCGACTTGAAATATGGTAGGAATATTCCTTTCGCCGAGTAGAGGTCAGCTAAGAACGGATTTTACGAAATTCAACCCACAAGGGGGGTTGCGGGGGCAATTGCTAGTATTATATATAATTGTATAATATAATAATATTAACTTTATAATTAGAGTTCATAACAGTTATTCAAATAGCTGTTTCATAATAATTTTGTTAAAGCTTTGATAGAAACTCAGAATACTCCTACTACCAATTCAGAATCCCCCTCTTTTTGCTTATTTGTATAATACTTTTTATCGCTAATGTTCCCAGGTCGAAGATTATGTGCTGGAGAGACTTTTGCTCGTCAAGGCATGTTCCTAGTCTTTGCTGTCTTCATGCAGGCTTTCCACGTCTCCACAGCTGATGGCAAACCCTTGAAGCATATATCAAAGAGGATACAAGGCATTATAACTACTATACCGGAGTTTTGGGTCCGTGTTACGCCTAGACTAAGTTAGAATGCAAGCGGAAATAAGTAATATAGAGAAAATTCATAGAATGCTATAGTGTGTAAGGAGTTAAATTAAAATTATAATTTACGAAGGGGACTTAAAAAATAATAAATAAAAACAACTATGTGTGACCAATGATGATTCATATTTAAATTGAACTAGAATATAAATTAAAATAACAACAAAAAAAAACTAAATATTTTTGGTTTTATACCCAAAAAACTACATGGATTAAATTCAAATAGACAGTCGGACTTATCAGCTATTAATTTTATCATTAGGACCGGACGTTGGCACTATTTAGAGAGATTTCTGATTTTTAACATACTTACGTAAAACATAAGAGCAATTTATCTTTACTCGTACTTTTGCAACTGCAGAAACCTATGCATTCCGCTTCCCACAAGATAATTGCATCAAAAAGTTTCAACAATTTTTAACTCTTAAAAAAACGTGTATGGAAAAAAACACGCTGTTATCAACATCGCGCAACGGTATCGTAGCATCTTTACCTTATTTTTCAACAAAATTTACTTTAAATAGAAATAAACCGTGGCAAAGGGTACACCGCAGCTTATAAAATGTAACTTTAAATGTAATCTTGAATATAATCACAATTATACAGGGTTTCTGTTAATAGCATCTTAAATTATAATCATTTATGTTTTTTTTACAAAATTTAAATGATAATACTAGCTTTTGTTTGCGACATCGACTGCGTCGATATCGGAATCGACTGCGTCGACTTACAACTTTCATCATTTTTATTACCTTTCTTAATCATAATCATATCATTTATTCATTTAAGTAACATAATGTACACTTATGAACGCAAATAAAAATATAATTTTAAATGCTTTTAATTTTATATTTTAAAATAATATGATGTCATATTAACAAATTAATTATTGCTTTTCTTTCATATTGAGTTATATAGATTTTTTTAATTTAAATATAATTTAAAAAAAATCTATAGAATATAGATTTTTTTCTAATTGATCGAAACCGAAGCGGTTTCACGGTTTTCCATCTATGAAAGTATGATCGATGGTTTTGACGGGCTCGTTGGCGTGTTCAGTAGAACACCTGCCGTGGGCATCGATGAGTCGTGGGTACGAATCCCACCGGGACGACATGTTTATAATTTTCTGTAAGCATGTTTTCTCCACGTCTGGTAACTTCGGGTATTGATCGGGTGGGAGGAATATCGAAATTCCGACCGGGTAACGACCGAATAAAATACTGTGTTCGTAGCTTATACACAGTCTACTATATAAATTAATATTAGTTAGTCATTTATATTATTAAGAACTGTTTTGTCCTACAATTTTCTTAACATGATTGCGTTCAACAAGTGACAATACTTGATGACTTCGTAATAAAAGGATAATTTACTACAATTTTCTGTAATTAAATAAAATTGCACGTCCTTGAAAATGTTTTCAACATGCAATAATCTATTCTGAGATTAAATATAGAAAATATATAAATATTATTTATCAATCTGTGTTTTTTAACATATATAATATATATATTATCTAAATCATTAAGTTAATTCATATTGTGTGTACAAATAATAGGAGTCATTCTTCTAAAAAATTGGAATAATTCATTTACGACTTATATTGACCCTGAACTGTGGTATCATAAGGCCATCGTGTGAGTGACAAATGACAATATACTAACTGCTAGAATATCATATTTATATTACATTATATGTGGCCATAGATGTCATAAACTTAAGTATGAGTTTAAATCAAAAAATATAATTAAATATAATATATTTATTTGGATATTTTGAATAATTTTGAAATTGTTTAGTTGGAAGTTGAAAAATCATTCTTTATTTATAATCATTAATTTTATTAAAAATCGAATGTATTCATCGATAAAGCCTGTAAATCTGATAATAGCCTTATCGCAAAAATATTTGAAAATATAATATCATCACATTTATTACCTATATTACGAGAGACAACTACAACCATTTGACTGCGTTTCAACTGATGTTAAGAAAGACTATTGGAAAAGTCACTGTTTATTCAGTGGCGTAGTTAAGTTGACAAGGGCCCCGGTGCGAGAGAAAAAAATCGCAATCCTCTCCCCGGTTAAATTTCTTCAGCAACTGCACAAAATTATTTATTTGTGCTTCCATTGTTATAAATGCTCATTAAAAATCATAAAAACAAATTCAGAGCAGGCTTGAATTTCTAGCTTCAAGAGTTGCCTCCCCATCTCTCCAAAGCTCAGGGGGCCCTCTCAGCTACGGGGCCCTGGTGCACTGCTACGCCACTGTGTTTATTATTATTAATCAGTACTTTGAAGATGACATGGAGTATTTCAACTGTAGAAGGATACTTCCATTATTGTTATACTCAAGAGTTTTGATTGTTCATTTTCGAAATATTATAATTTTTTGTACCTAGGTATATTAACATTATAAACCGGCATCGTCGTTTAAAAAGATACTCAAAGCGCTTGTAAAAGTTTACTTGCCTATAGTTATATTTGAATTTTAAAAAAAGTTGAGCTCGAATAACGTTTTTCTATAAGCATGTATACGTATTTCCCACGTCTGGTCACTTTGGGCATTATCCGTGTGGGAGGAATATCGAAATTAGACTATCGACTACGCATCATTGACTGATGTTCTGATTCTGGGGTATCACCTACCATATCATATCTAACATAAAAACTCGATATCTCACATAAAAAAGGGTATTGGATGATAGAACGAGATATAACTATACAAAAAGTATCGGTGTCACCTTCTCTCGTAAAGAACGAGTATAATACAGCTCTCAAAGTTGGTACAGCTTTAGCGTCTGAACAACATTTCTGAAAAAGTTTAGACAAGTGTCATTTCCTTCAATATAACGACTTGTCTACAAAAATCAAGTTCGTTTAGCAAGATCAAATGACGTGTTGTAGACGATAAATAATACTAATCAAGATAAGAGATAGAATTTTTAATATTTTTTGTAGACCATTTTTTAATTATATACAAGTAGGTACTTATAGATTGAAATGTGGCTTTAATAATCTATACTAATTATGAAAGATTTGTATGTTTTTTTATTACGATTTAACTCAAAATCTACTCGACCGATTTTAAAATTCATTATAACATAGAATTCAACGATAGAAAGTTACACTATCAGCGAGTAACATTGGTTTATTTTTTTGTATAGTTAATCTACATTGCACCCGTGTGAAGCCGTGGCGTGTTACTTGTAACTTATAAGTTTTATATATTATTATAGGGTAGGTTATTATTGCTTTAACCTCTATCGTATTAAATGACTTTACTTTGTAGAGTTTTGTCTTTTTATGGTAGCCTATAATTGTTGATTTTATCTCCCTCGTATAAAATAAATTATTGTGCCATAAGTTGCTCTTACTAATGTTATAGGCTTTTCTAGTCAGACGTTTCTGTATGTTTGTTTACATAAAATATATAGCGGTGTCCAGAACGGTTGGTGAGGTGAAAAGCTTTTAGTTATTATTCTTCTTTAGAGCACGGCCTACGTTAACTAAATCCGGCTTAGCAATTGTTATCTAATCAAGTGTCCTTGAAAATTGCTATCTATGCGATTAGGATTGTGATATCTCATACTTTTTTAAATTGGCGTCCCAAATAATGTGTAGATGTATATATGGCCTAATCTTAATTACCTTTGGCACAATGTGATTAGATAGATGACGTAGACTTTAGTGACAGCTTTTTTGTAAATAATAAAATGAAATTCACTTTAGAATTATGAATAAATTGGCTTCAGATAAATAGTAAAATAAACAAATATAATAACACAATTATTACAGTAAATAAATGGTCATTAACCTAGTGGGTCAATGAACTCGGCTGATATAAGCCTATTTTTTCTATTAATTACGCGCTGACAGCTTGGAGCGTTCACAGGTTGGTAGATCACAGTCGTGGATTCGATTCCCACCGGGACGATATGTTTACAATTTTCTGTAACCATGTCTTCCTCACGTCTGGTAACTTCGGGCAGAGGAATATCGAAATACCAACCAGGTAACACACAACCGTTCATAGATGGAAAAACAGTGAAGTGCACGTTGCGCGTTTCGGTTTCAGTATATGTATGAATGCTCGAAGAAAAAAAGTAGTGAAGACTAACTTAGTTTGGCGATGTCGAGATATACAATCGCCAACTTTGATAGACAAGGTATCTCGATCGACAAATATCTCTACTTTTGACATAAGAAGTCAAGTTGTAAGTGTGTCATGTTAGACCCGGAAGACATAAAAATAATCGATTAAAACACGAGAAAACGGTCAGTTGTAGTCATGCTAGGCCGGCTGGGTTCCTATTTCTTTTAGATATGGAAGATTTTATTTTATTTCAACCATTTACGATGTTACCATATTTCAAGAAATATTATCTTTTTTTTAAGAAAATTATAAATTACTGCTGTTTTTACATTTATTATAATATACATATAATAAAACTGTAGAGGTCTGTACATAGAAAAAAATGCTTAAAATCGAGTCAGGGGGATGCAAGAACAGAAATAGAACAAATCCTGATATTTTCATTTTTTTGTTTCTCTGTCTGTTTATACGGGCTAAGTTCAGAAACTGGTGGACCGATTTACATGAAATTTTGCACGATGGTACCTTATATACTTGGTCAACATCTTAGATACTTTTCATCATGGAAAATTAAAGAGTTCCCAACATATAGGCTTTGTTCCATCGAAAACGGTTGTCGAAAAGTTCTTATCTGATTTAAAAAATATATATAGTATCTATGAAATACTAGCTGGAGCCAACGACGTTCGATGTTCGTTCGCGTTCTTAGTAAGCTCCAAATGAAGATAACATATCTTCCCGAAATCCAAGTTCGATAAAACCAAAATTTTCGATGCCCCATACTAAGCTTATGTGTTAAAGCTAAAAATCAGTTCTGTACTTTTGGAGATCATCGCAAACAAACAAACAAATTGACTAAGACGTTCAACATGACTTGCCCTCTCCATTTCTGGTATTATAATATGTACCTATAGATATCAAACATAGGTAAAAGATTGAGTTCATTAATTCAAATAGATAGACAAATCGGATTAAATTAGTAATTCATTGATTACGATCAACATTAGGTAATTATGTAATGAACTATATTTTATAGCTTACATTAAAATATGTATGACAAATTACGTATCGGTGGCGGTCTCATACATATCTTCTTATAACGATAATCAGGCACAATTGTAATTCAAAATATCTAATATTGTCTTTTATTAACCCGAGTATCACACATTTAAATAAAATACTGTATACCGGATTAAAACGCGATTTATTATTTATATTGTTTAAATTATTTATCCCGACGTTTCGGATGCTTTTCAGCAACCGTGGTCGCGGGGAGACTGAAAGATGACAGTTATCTGATATTTGAGATGTCACAAAGTTGCCATATTTAATTCAATTCAATTCAATTTATTAATTTAGGTAACACAATGTACAATATAAATAATAAATCGCGTTATAATCCGGTATACAGTATTTTATTCAAAATATCTTTAAAATGTTTGGTGATTTTTTTGTTATGGGAGGGCGTCCTTAATCGGTTTAATTTAATTATACCAGAAAAAATAGGAATAAAAAGGAAAAAGTAAACTACAGCCTTCAGAACAATCTTCTCAATATCAGGAATATGTCTGAAACACGCACATAACACGAATTATTATATTTGTAACAATATGAAAAACTTGTATCGCGGGCGTACATATTTATGATGAAGCGACCGTATCTTCAAAATGAAGCGCTTTTCGTCATCATCAGAACACGAGACATGCCTATACCCAAACAGTTTAAAATATCAATGGCCTTGGTTTGTTATACAACACGTTATCCCGTGAGCCATTAGGGCGTAATTGTGGGTGTAGAGGGGGTTTAGTGGGTACGGGTCACTAGGATGTCTGACTAGCAGACAGCCCGAATTGACTTAACCCCACTCTCCCAGCATTGCAAGACCCGCTGGGAGGTGGACGGGAATTTGTTTTTCGCCAAAGGCACTAAACAGCTACCCCCCAAAAAAAAAAGTATGTGTGTACTTATGAACACGCGTTAGAAGTTATACTTCTTTGGCGTCTGAAGAAAAATTTTAAAAACTGCAGTAAATATCGAAGAAAAATTAATCTGAGAATCAATCAAATTCTATTCTGTAGCCAACTTCATCATGTCTTTTTTTTGGGACATCGTGCGCGCGCAGGTCATCTGTAGCCAACTTCATCATGTCGTTTTTTTGGGACATCGTGCGCGCGCAGGTCATGAATTCACTCTCATCCAAACGCGCCAAAAGAAGTATAACTTCAAAAAAAGAAAAAAAGGTTAAAATATCGACCCTGGAGTCGATTGACAACAATATCGTGTCATATCCTACCCTCAACACACCTTTTATTCGGAATAGAACCGAACATAATATATAAGATATTATTTACGTTTAATTCAACGTTGTGCCCTTCTTAGTTCATTTTGAAGGTTTAAGTATCAATTAAAATTAACATAAAGCATGAATACATAAGAAACAAGTTAGTTATTGACAAATAAGTTAAACTTATCGAGGCATTGACATAAAATATGTCGAAGTTACAAGGGCAAGATTTACATTAAAATTCAAATTGTTTTCTCATTAATGTACGTAGTCGGTCCCAAAGTTCTGTAAATAAATAAATGGCAATAATGATAAAAACAAAAGTACTGATCAGTTTTTAATGAGTGATATGTCAATTTATAGTACATTAATTAAGGAATAGAAATAGCATTAAATTATTCATAATAACCTCCCTTATTTTTAATACAGGCCCGTCCAGTCGTCTATCGCAGCACGCACCATATTCATGTCGATTTCAGTGACTGCTTTTTTTAAAGATGACTTCAGACTCTCCAAATTTTTATGGGGTTTATCACAGACCTTTTATAGTCTGGTAGAAATTTTATAGTCCAAAGGATTAAGGTCCGGACTGGAGGAAGGCCAATTCTCATGTCTAATTAAGTCGATGTTTTGACGCTCAAACCAGGCTTGAATGGTCTTGACTATGTGTGCAGGCACAGAGTCCTGCTGGAACACGAAGTGATGTCCCGCAAATAGAGTTCTGGGCAGGTCTTTGACAAGCCGATCCAAAACCGTCGTTGGAAATTTAAAAATAATGTGGGACCAACTAAGTAGTTATTATATATACCTACCTATTTTTTTTTATTGGATAGTGGGCAAATGGGCTGGTGGCTCACGTGATGGTAAGTGATCACCGCCGACCATAGACATCTTCAACACCCGAGGACTTGCTTTCTGACCTTTACATTAACTGTATCTACAAGTTAAGGCCTGCAGTATCGATATCTAAGTATGTATCTATACCAATATTAAAGAGGAAAGGTTTGTTTGTTTGTTACAATTTAACTCAAAAACTACTCGACGGATTAAAAAAATTCTTTCACCAATAGAAAGCTACATTATCAGCGAGTAACACGTCATGCTGTTATTTTTTTTTTTTTTTTTTTTTTATAGTATAGGGGGCAAACGGGCAGACGGCTCACGTGATGGTAAGTGATCACCGCCGCCCATAGACATCCGCAACACCAGAAGGCTTGCAGGTGCGTTGCCGGCCTTTGATTTATTACATTGCACCCGTGCGAAGCCGGAGTATGCTAACAATATAGTTATAAGTTTATAATACAATTAAAAAGTTCAGTAGCCGGATATTTTATTATCACTGGTGTTTTTAATTTATTATCACATGTTATCGTCTTGCGAATGAATAACTTGTAATTGGCGCCTAACGGCCGCGGCGTCACATATAACTTATCCTACTTATATTATACATTTAAAAGTGTTTAAAAGTGTAACACTTTTACATTTGGATGGATTTGGATGAATGGAGTTTATCTTTCACATTAAAACTACTGTACTAGATTTTGATGAAACTACAGTCTTATTGTTTATACCGAAGAACATATAGACTTAGTCATGTTTCTGCATTTTCAACCAATCAGGTTATTTAGAAGATGATTTTATTTTTTAAGGATCTTTGTATATCGTATCTACAGTCTATAGTACATATATTTACCATTGAAAGATTAATATGTAGTAGATATCACACATATCTAGCCACAATTAGTTTATTAAAATAATAAGGAGATCGAGTCGGACTCGCACACCGAGGGTTCCGCACAAATTTTTAGTTAAGTAAAGATTTTCCCAATAAAAAAACACAAATTTATTGTTTCCGGTTCTTTTCCTTCACTTGTTGCTTCATGCCAAATTTTATGATTCAGGTCAACGGGAAGTACCCTATAGGTTTTGCCTTGCCTATTGCCCTTGTGAGTGTCAAAATCTGCATCATAAGCCGGCAAGTATCTTTTGATTGCGTCGACTTTAGACGTTTGATTTTTTCACTGCTGCTGCTGCTGTCAACCTATTTCTTTTGAATTAGAGTATTCGGAAATCCACAGACAGAAACGTTTATGAACGCTGGCTTAATGCCCGAGGTGCCTAGATGAAAAAAAGTACGGCGGGGTACGAACCCGCGATCCATGGGAATGCACGATAGGCGTACCACTCAACGCACCAAGGAGCCGGTCTATAAGCTGCAGAATCCCTGAGTGCACTCTCATTGAAAACAAATTTCAGAATAATATAAAAGGGAACATTCAAGATTATTATTATCATCAGAGGTCAATCATCCCGCTAAGCAATGAACGTTACCGTACCTTATCATAAATTCATAATAATTATGCTGGAGTAAAAAATGTTATCTGTAGAAAATATTTAATACTTAGTTATTTTGATCTTTTGTATATAAAATTAGCATATTAAAACTTCTGAAATGCTCAGCGACTTCTATGCTGACTGTATAAGGAGGACACGATTATTTGAGACCATATAACATACTAGCAACACGCCCCGGACGCACGGATGCAATGTACTATACACAAAAATAGCCTATGTTAAAATCGAACCAGTAGTTGTTTAGTTTATTCGTGACAAACATACAAATATTTTCTCTTTATAACATTAGTGTAGACAACATCAGAGGCAATCAAACGCAAGCCGAATGGCTGAAGATAATTTTTGTTTATGTTAGATATCGAGAGATGAGGTTAACTTGATGGTAGGTGATACCACAGCCACAGAACATCAGTCAATGATCCCCTGTCGAACTACTTTTTATTTCGAGCATTCGGAAATCCATAGACTGAAACCGAAACGCGCAATGTGCACGGTTTTTCCATCTATGAACGGTGGTTCGTTACCCAGTTGGACTTTCGATGTTCCTTCCACCCGTTCAATGTTCGAAGTTACCAGACGTGGAAGACATGCTTACAGAAAATTATAATCATGTCGTTCATTATAAGCAATTATAAGCAGGTGTTCTACCGAACGCGCCAACGAGTCCGATAATAAAAAGAAACACATTAAAACTCAACATCCGCAAGTCGCTGCAAGGCTGATTTGTCTTACTGACTTTAGGTTCATATGAGTCGTATAGAATCAAAGGCGGCTATCTGACTTATGGCTGAGTGTTCAGCAATTTAAAAAAGAAAACGTTTATCTCCTTTATTTTTGTATTATTTATTCATTGCATGTTTAAGGTATCTATTAATATTAACAATTAAAGATAAAACCAAATATATAAAAAAACATAACAGTCTAAATGACAAGAACTTATTTTTTTTTAGATTGCCGGACCAAAAATGTCTAGATAGCCGCCTTTGATTCTATACGACTCATATAATACCATGGCATACAAGGGTTTGTTTCGTTTCGTAATATATATTCTATCTCACGAAGTCCGCTTGGCTATGAATGTTGTTAGACGTGTACATATACATACATTATTTGAGTGTGCGTAATCTCGGGAGCGTACGCTAAACATTGCGCACACTAAAACAATGTAGGTATACGTGCACGCTTGACAACATTCGTGTCAAGCGTGAGATAGAATATCTATACTACAAGGGAAATATTCAATTTAATGGTATTGGAACTCATATCAAATCTTATATGTAGAACAAAGCAGATTCATTCTCGTGTACCTGACATCTGAATTAATTCCTAAACGGATCTTTTATTTATTTTGTTAGATATCGATAGTCAAGCTTGAGACTGTTTTGTTGTGATATTGGCTGGTCTAGATAAAGTTAATTTTTCGGGCACTCACAAAGAACAGAAAAATAAGTTTTCAGTTCTGTGGACACACACAACTTCAAAACAACGCATTGACATAGTATGTTGATCGAAGTGTATGAGACTTTAAAATTCAGTAAATATATATTTATATAAGAAAATCAAAAACATCCATTCAATGTCATTCACCTTTATATTCTTAACGCATTTTTGAGTCTGTTTTAAATGAAAAATACTTATTTGGCTTCACTTAATATAATTGCCGGATTCACCTTGGCCTCACGCGGAGAGGACACAAGTTATTGACGGCAAAGCCTGCACTGCCTTGACCCAACTTGAACTATATACGTGCATTGTTTTCTTTGTAACCTTTTAGGTTTTTACGGTTTATCGCTTATAAATAATCTTTGACGACGTGCTCAATGACGCATTTTTAGGTTTTGTATATGCCATTTTAAATCGTGTTTATTTTTTAAAAATAAATAAAATTAATTTACGGATTCATTTTTCTTCTACCTGTTTTTTATCAAGCATTATAAATGTTGGACTTAGATAGATTTACACGGGTTGGTGGAATATTAGTTAACGTAGAAATTAGTCGTTGTACTCGGTTTGAACTTTGTACAAAGCCTGGTTTGACAGATTAATAGTCACAGTCCAATATTTTAATTAAGTGCAAGTAATACGTGTGATGATAAAGTTCGTAATCACTTGTTTACGGTTTTATAAGCTTAAGGTGGTTCGTTTTCCATACAAAAAGTCATGATTATTAACGAAGTCAGTTTAGAGTTTCGATACTAAATATTTGTGCAACTATTTACTTTCCGGGAGTTCTTTGCGCGGAGTTAATAAAATAATGTTATTTTATACAGAAATCATGCACATAACAACGTGAAAGGTTTATTAAGAAATCTTTCACGTTGTTATATGCATGATTTCTGAATAAAATAACATTATTTTATTAACAGTAAATAGTTGCACAAATATTTAGTATCGAAACTCTAAACTGACTTCGTTAATAATCATGACTTTTTGTATGGAAAACGAACCACTTAAAAAGCTAATGTCGTATGCCGTGTTAAGAGGGGTGAGCACGAACAATTATCGAAAAAGTATTCGAATAGTCCATCTGTCAGTTGTATGGGTAATCATTTGCATACAAATGACAGCTCGACGATACAAATACTTTTTCACAAGTTGTTCGTGCTAGGCTGATTGAGCATTTCGAATTCAGTCTATATATTTCCAGATCCTCAAAGACCTACATGCATGAGATGATAAGGTATGAAAATAATTCAACTAGAAGGGTTTTGGGGACGGACATCAAGATAAAGGCAAACAGACGAAGATATTGATGAATTATATTTTGAAGAATATACCTATAAAAGGATTGAATAGTAATAACGACTGATAGAGGAATATGGAAGGAAAATAAATTTTGTGCCAAGTCTACCTAGTAGGATTAGGTTCGGGTTTCAGGAAGAAGCTGATGAACTTATTGTTCTAATAAGCCAAGTTATCCATTAAACACTAGGAATCAGAGATAAAATTCTTGTGGAATTAAGAGATAGGCAAACGTTAAACTCGTATGTATGTAGGTATATAATACATTAAAAATCTTTGTGAGCATGTACCGTTTTTTGCCGTTAACATAATATTTGATGTCGTATTGGTTTAGGAATTCAAACCGATTTCAGCAAATATTTTGTTTCTAATTATTGACATAAGATCACGGAAAACTATATAATATTTTATTTATTTATTACCAATCTACTATATAAAAATAAGTCGGGTTTTCCTTCCTGACGCTATAACTCCAGAACGCACGAACCGATTTCCACGGTTTTGCATTCGTTGGAAAGGTGTTCGCTGGAAGAAAATTCAGGAAAAAATTCTACAGAAATGCGGGAAAATATTTTTTCTTTAAGAATAATTATAATATAATTTCGAAGCCAAAATTGTGGCAGAACAACGTCTGCGGGGTCCACTAGTTGGTAATAAATAAATAAAATATTGTCGAATTTTTGGTATGATTCCTCGGTTAAATAATTAATCTAACGATGGACAAGTCAATAGTTATGAAAAAATTATAAAAAAAAATATATATTAGAACTAAAAAAATGGAATTTCGAAAAAGGAGGCAATCATTTTCCATGCCCTTGAGTTTGCCTAAAGTCCCCTTTTCTCAGGACCCACATCAATAAAACTTTTGCCTTCTGTTATCAATTTATATAAATAGTAATCCATTCCCTTTTGTTAGTAATTTAATGTGTTTATAAACGAGTATAACCTCCATATCTTTATGGTCTCGAGTGGCGCGAGATTAAAGGTTTTTTGGTGATAATAATATCACTTGATGGTAATAAAACAACTTTTCATTTATGGTTTAAGGTCTTTCTTGTAATGAGACCAGGCAACCGATGCATGCAATGACGACTGTCTTTAAGGCTTATGATGACGCTATATAAAAAATATCCCCTCCCCCCTCATCGCGAAAGGGAAATTCAGCCAGTAGTTTTAACGAAAAGAGTCGTTAAACCCAGAAAACGTAACTATCTATCGCATACAGAGGCGGGACCACCATACAAGCCCAAACGCCTGTTTTGCCTTATTAATGCATTAATAAGAAATATAATAATGTCATTAGTCATATATAACTACGTATATACGATTACCTAATTATATAAGTTATATAAATATTTAATCACGTATTATGTTAAAATCGGCAAGACGGGCTTTTGGGCTTGTATGGTAGTCCCGCCACTGATCGCATATATACTAGTTTTAAACACGAAAAACATATTATTTTTATAGAATAGAGGGCAAACTGGCAAAAGGCTTACGAGATGGTAAATGATCCAGATAACAAATTTACGACTTTTTCCTTTATCTACTTGTGCTATATAATATCGCTTCATGCCAAATTGTATGATTTTAGGTTTTAGTGAAGTATCCTATAGGTTATGATTCCTTTGCGAGTGTCAAAATATGCGGCGTAAACGGAGCATAAAAGGTCGTATCTTTTGATTGCGTCGACTTAGAAGTTTGACTTTTTCACTGTTACAAAATATTTCAACTTGATACCTCCATGCGATCCTGAGTAAAATGTACTTGACAGACAGACGGACAGACAGCAGACGTACAACGAAGTGATTCTATAAGGGCTCCGTTTTTCCTCCGAACCCTAAAAAGGTATCGTTAATGAAAATAAATAAATCAAAACTAAACACGAAATTGTTTACTGTTCCGAATATAAAGTAATTCATTAAAAACTAATTATAAGAACAGGTTTTGATATGAACCTAATGTCAAAACCTGTACTTCTAATTATAGTTAGACTGAATATATTCTTATATCTTATCATACCTAATCATAGATAGTCGTTTGACCTCTTTCCCACCTGTTGTTATGAATATGCAAATTACTATTAATATAAATATTTTTTATACAACTACAACTAGGGTTTTCCTGAAGCTTTGTTCGCAAGAAATAAATTTTTCCCAATATATTTATATATATTTTTTTGTGTTAGATATTGACAGACAAGCATGAGGTTCACTTGATGGTAGGTGACAGAACATTAGTCAATGATGCGCTGTCAACCTACTTTTTACTTCGAGCATTCGGAAATCCATAAACTGAGACCGAAACGCGCAATGTGCACTTCACGGTTATTCCATCTATGAACGGTGGTTCGTTACCCGGTCGATATTTCGATAGTCCCACCCATTCAATGCCCGAAGTGACCGGACGTGGGGAAGACATACTTATAGAACATTATAAACATGTCGTCCCGGCGAGATTCGAACCCGCGAACCCATTTCTTGGGACATGAGGCAGATACATTTCTGATTGCTTCATCATTTTTCATAACCAGTAGTAGATATACCAGCTGTCCTGTGCACTGCCAGACCGAAACAAATAACTTTAATTTTGATTCCCCGGGATTCGAATCCGGGACCTGCGATTCTAAACACAGCTGCATACCACTGACTCATAGAGTCGGCAAGACTTGGAGCCACGGTGCTCTTAATAAAATTAAAATATTGTTTAAAAGTAAGACATAGTGTCTTACTTAAACCTATGGTATAGTTAAAGTATGTTTTGTCTCGCTCTATTGAATACTAAATGACTGTAGAACGAAAGAAACAAAACATAATTTAACTCTTTGATTATTTATAATAATCTAAGATTTAACTATTTCTTAGCCTAGGAATGTTATGAATAAGATAGTTTAATTGATTACAACCGACGACCGAATTTCTGTGTTCGCAGATTATAACAGTACTAGCAATTGCCCCCGCAACCCCCCTTGTGGGTTGAATTTCGTAAAATCCGTTCTTAGCTGACCTCTACTCGGCGAAAGGAATATTCCTACCATATTTCAAGTCGCTACGCCTTATGGTTCCAGAGATATCGTGATGAGTGACTATATATGTGGGAATCTCTTTTATATATATAGATTAATAAAAAGAAGATTAAATATGTCAATCGTTTGATTACAATTAATGACTCAAATTTTACATAAATCGGTTCAAAGATTTTGCCGTTGAAAAAACAGAAACGAAACGAAACGTGTTGTCTTCGTCTTTCCGCCCGCCGGACATGATTACTTTCGTATTTATGTTTATAGTATAACTAGCAACTTGTGTTGTATGTAGATGTAGATGTACTATAATATATACACAAGAATATTGAAAACTGCTCCAGTAGTTTTTTATTTTTTTTTCGTAACATACAAAAATACAAATCTTTCCTTTTTATAATATTAGTGTAGATGTACTTAGATAAGAATTGACATTTATTTATTGGTTCGAGGGTTCTTTAAATAGTTTAATTTATGCATCTAGATAAGTTGGACGCTGTTAAGCAATACAATGTCATCAACCCAAATGGTTACCATTTTGAGAAAATTGAGTTTGAAGTTTTAATTAGGTTTTATTAAATTTCTTTTAAACAATAACAAAAATAATAGATTTTTTGTTATTATTATTATAACACTAAATATATATCGTTTTTCTTGGTAGCAATCAAAGTACTTGACGGGCTCGTTGGCGCGTTCGGTAGAACACCTGCCGTGCGCATCGATGGGTCGTGGGTTCGAATCCCACCGGGAGCACATGCTTATAAGTTTCTGTAAGCATGTTTTCCCCACGTCTTGTAACTTCAGGCATTGATCAGGTGGGAGGTGGTCGCGGGAGACTGTCCAGTCTCCCGCGACCACGGTTGCTGAAAAGCATCCGAAACGTCGGGATAAATAATTTAAATAATAAATCGCGTTTTAATCCGGTATACAGTATTTTATTTAAATGTGTGATACTCGCGTTAATAAAAGACAATATTACTTTGAGCATTGTACATTGGTTGGAATTTCGATATTATTCGCAACCGTTTAATGAGCCAGAAGGCCCAGAAGTGTCCAGCCGGCCTAGCATGACCGCCACGAGATACGTCGCGGACGAGAGAAGACAAACTAAGATGTAAGATATCTCGACATCGACAATTTTGATAGAAAAGATATCTCGATCGACAAATATATTTATTTTTGATATTAAAAGTCGAGTTTTAAGTGCAATTGTCATGATAGACCCGGGAGAAATAAAGAGATAATCGATTAAAACACGAGAAAACGGTCGACTTTTGTCGCTGTTGTCATGCTGGGTCACTTGATGTGGGGAAGACATGCCTTCAGAAAATTAACATGTCCCGACCTATCAAAGCGTAAGATAAGTCTACGATCCAAGGATGCGTTTAAGCAACTGCTTCACAGGTATTGTAAAGGAGAAAATCATACTTATTATACAAGGAAATCATAGAAGAGGAAGAGGTAGTTACTACCTCAGTGCGTACCCAAACTTCAGTTGTATGTTTTTTTTTTTATCTGACGATAGACAGTTGTTTGACTACTATCCCACCTGATGTCAAGTGGTGATGCAGTCAGGATGGTAAATCACAACTGTCTAGAAGATACCTATTTACTCTTACTTTGAAGAGACCCATGTTATAATTTTCGGGTACGTTAGCGACTGTATTATTTAAGTGCACAGTGAAGCCGCAACAATTTCTCAGTTATCTCCTAATGAGATAAACGAGAACACGACACGAATCCAGCAACGGAATTTTACAAAGCCATTAACTATAGTTGCCAATTTCCTCAATTATTGGCGGGAAGTCAAATAAGTACCTACTTAGATAAATTTAAAATTCGAAAAATTATAGTGTATTCCATCGTCCCCTAATGGGGTCCCATTTCTGTCTCTGTTTCAACTATATTTTTTATTTACAGGCAACTAATTAATGTGATCTGCATTCTATGCCCAACCTACCCCGCCCTATCCGACCGAAACAATTTTTTTGTTTAAATGTTTTTCCCACGGATTCAAACTCAAGATACCGGGGGGTACTAAGCGCATGGCGCTTACCACTGAGACACGGTGGCGGTCATAATTTTATTGTTAGTAATAATAATTAATTATTGTTAGTAATAAGTTTAACATTAAAACCACTTTACAAACGCAATTGTTTTTAAATTATATATAATATTAAAATAACTTGGTATGTGGTATGCAAGGATCGGAGCATATGGAATTTCGTGAACTCCACCTGCATTTGAAAGAGTCTCTTCACGGCGATGTACCTTGTATATATGTAAAGGAACTTAATTGAATAAATACCACCCACATCAGAGAGGCTAGCATGAATAAGTTGTTCGTACTAAGCTATCTCTACTTACCTACCATCAGGCGGACAAATGATAGCTTATTTGTAAAAAAACAATAAGAATTTAAATTGTACTGAAATTTTTTCAAAATTGTTACCAAATGTACCGAATTTCGATTTTTTTATGGACTAAAGGGCAAACGGCTGCCGTCGTACGGGTAAACGCAGTACTTGCAAAATGTCGGTTTCTGGTAAAGCACGATAAAATGACTTAAAAGGACTATTAACTTCAACTGTATTTTTATTTATTGTATTTTTTAAGAAATTGTATTTTGATTTAGTTAAAATAATGTGTATGTACAATTCGCACTTATTTTTAAATTTAAGAAAAAGGAAAATAAATATTTTGTCAAATACTGCGTTCTTTATTACGACGGCAGACGGGGAGTGGGGTCACCTTCCTGCAAATGATCACCGACGCATAGATCTGCAACATCAGATGTTTACAGACGTTCCTGGCCTTTAAGATATTAATAATTCTTAAATATAAAAAAGATATATTTTAGTTAAAATATAAAAGGGTCACATAGAATACTTATGTTTTGGTGCTACGAATTTTTATATAACGATTGCTATTTTTATGCCAATCGTTATTATGAGAGGGTCAAAGTATTTATTCAATAATATCAATGATTACAAGCGATGTGTGTGTTTTAGCGTGAAATTCTTGATATCTCGAGTTCTTTATCTTATTTGTACCACTTTACTACATAGATAACACTCGAGACCGCAATATGTTTTGTATATCTCTATTTCGTTCTATCCTTAAGGACTACTGTCTCTGGAATTCTCTTCCTCCTGATGTCAGAAGTGCCCAAAGTATCATTTTCTAAATTTGTAAAGGAGTATTATATTTCTGTGTCTTAAGTCTAACATTTGTCATTATTAATTTCAGTCTCTTATTTTTTTCATGTATTGTACGTATTAAATGATAATATACTATACTATACTCCCAACCCTTTTCATGTATTCTTGCACCGTTAAAATTTTTATTTAATTTATTTTTATTACCCAAAGGTAGTCTGGAAGAGATTGCTACTCTAGCAATAAGACCACCTATTGTACCCTTTCTTTCTGTAAATGTAGTTTCATATTTGTGTGAAATATAATTGTAAATAAAATAAAATAATTGTTGGTAGAAATTTCAAGGTGACTGCCAAAATTAGATAATAGATAACTTTTAAATAAGACCTAATGACATAATTATTGTCTTTTATTAACGCGAGTATCACACATTTAAATAAAATACTTTATACCGTATTAAAACGCAATTTAATATTTATATTATTTAAGCCGACGTTTCATATGCTTTTCAGCACGTAAAGTTTAAAAGACAATTAAAGACATAGGAAACTATGTTTAGCTACTTGAATCAGTGATGAGATTTAATTTAATACCACTTGTAACAATTATTGTCGATAAGCAAGCAATCTATAAGTAAGTATGAGAAATTTAATAGAATATAATATAATCCCAGCCGGGCTAGCATGACCGCCACGAGATATATCTCGCGCGAGAGAAGACAAACTAAGATGTTAAATATCTCGATATATTATATCTCGACACCGACAATTTTGATAGAAAAGATATCTCCATCGACAAATGTATCTATTTTTGATATTAATTAAGTCGAGTTTTAAGTGTCGCCTTTATTGTATAAGTAGACATAACTGAGGTTAAATGTATGCTGCCGGCATAGCATGACAAAACGACAAAATTTTGTCGACCGTTTTCTCGTGTTTAATCGATTATCTCTTTATTTCTTCCGGGTCTAACATGTCAATTACACTTAAAACTCGACTTTTAATATCAAAAATAGATATATTTGTCGATCGAGATATCTTTTCTATCAAAATTGTCGATGTCGAGATACAATATCGATATATCTGACATCTTAGTTTGTCTTCTCTCGTCCGCGTCATTTCTGGGGTATTATTTTAATAGTTAAGTATGTAATTTAAGTATAAACTTATGCTTAAATAACTTTATAAATGTAACCTAATATTGTCTTTTATTAACGCGAGTATCACACATTTAAATAAAATACTGTATACCGGATTAAATAATAAATCGCGTTTTAATCCGGTATACAGTATTTTATTTAAAAATGTAACCTACCTATTCACTTATTTATCCATGAAAGTCAATGATTCTAGTTACTAACTATCGTAAAGAAGGAGGAATATACTTAAAAACACTGTTATTAATCGATTAAATTAATTTCGACTGTCCTCTGAGCTAAGCAGGACACGTTGTCCTTGCTTTGCTCGGTCAACATGTCCTGACTAAATCGTTAATGGCAAGTAGAAACTGGTAAAGATAATTATCTATCTTCTTCTATACATATATACATTATATACATATAATAAAAGAGTAGGATCGAAATTACGCTTCACTAAATATTTTTACCAGAAATTAAGAGGGGTGATAAAAGAAGGGTAGCAGAATGCATAAATGCAATTTTTAAGATTCTTGTCTGTCTGTCTGTCTGTCCGTCTGTCTGTCTGTCTGTCTGTTTGTTCACGCTAATCTCCGAAGATACTGAACTGATTATCATGCAATTTACACAAATATATTAAGGAAAGCCCGGGGCAACATATAGGCTTTGTTTAATCGGTTATCGGAAAGAAAAGTTATCGTCATTTAAATATTATTTTAAAGGCACCATATCACCAAATTTCAATGCAAACTGACTCGCGTTGAACTTTTTCGAATTGTCAGATGTCAATCACAGTCTGATATGTAAATGAAATAGTTTGATTATTTCGCCATTTCCAATATGTATTCGTAGAATAGTGGATATTATGCAGTCCCATAGCGTAGCTTCTGATGCGAGTTCGAATCTGAAGTTGAAATGAAAGAAATATTTTTTTGTATTTATTTATTTATTTTTTGAAAGAACTATATTATAACAAAAATAGAAAATGTATTACTGAAATATTATATGAAAAAGTATTTCTTATGAGATCATTTATTTCACCTTTTCATCAATCCTTTCTCTTAAACAGAATTACGATTATTCGACATTGCTTTTTTGCTTCCGTATCTTAGAGGTTTCCGCATTTAGCACCGGAAACCCGGGCAGGAATCCCGGGAATTTAAAAAAAATGTCCGAAAATTAAATGAGCGCACGCATCTATTTAAGACAGAAAATGCATTGAATCCAATCTTCGATTGAACTCTGATTAGTAGAAAAAAGACACATATCTGGATTTCTCTCCCTAAAGTTTCTTTAAAGTCTATTGAATTTCAATAATCCTTCGAACCCCAATCTCAACCACCATTAAACATGTCGATAACATGGTGCAAAAGCAAACGTCAATGACTAATTTGATAGCTCCTTCCCAAAAGAAATCACCAAGTACAGAGGATGGAGGATATGGCATTTGAAGAAAGCTTGCTCAAAAGCTCAGCTAAAAGTGAACCCCACGCGAACGAAGTCGCGGGCATCAGCTAGTATTTAATATATTGATAAAAAACTTAATTACAAAACACTAATATATTATATAAATAACTAATAATAAAGAACCTAAAACTAAAAACCTTAAAATATATACTATAAAAACTAAAATATATTATTAAAAGGAGTCCCTTTAGGCAAGGTTCCGAAGATACTGAACTTTGAATGGCAAGACTAATTCTTTGTCAGAGGTAGCTGCTAGCTATAAGATAATTATATTTTTAATCAATACCATTTATTTTATGTATCAAAATCTTTAAACTCACAATCTATGAGTGGTAAAGTAAGTCCTTTTTGGGCCTCATTTCAACTTATGCCGCAAGTTCCTTAATCGAGTATTCCTTTGACCATGAAATTATTAATGGCGCATCATTTCATATTCTGTGGCTGAGGTATCACCTATCATCAAGTGAAACTCATGCTCGTCTGTCGATATCCAAAATAAAAAAAATATATATTGTATTGAAATAAATATTTCTTGTAACTTCTCTGACTGGCCAGATTGTTAGTATAATTTTATGAAATAAATGATTATTTATATAACACTAGCTGATGCCCACGACTTCGTTCGCGTGGGGTTCACTTTAAGCTGAGCTTTTGAGCATGCTTTCTTCAAATGACATATCTTCCTCCACCCTCTGTACTTGGTGATTTCTTTTGGGAAAGAGCTATCAAATTAGTCATTGACTGTTGCTTTTGCATCATGTTATCGACATGTTTAATGGTGGTAGAGATTGGGGTTCGAAGGTTGATTTGAAATTCAATAGTTGAAATAATTAACCTGACTTTAAAGAAACTTTAGGGAGATTCATATTAATTAAATTTTACGTGACCAAAATCCAGATATGTGTCTTTTTTCTACTAATCAGAGTTCAATCGAAGATTGGATTCAATGCATTTTCTGTCTTAAATAGATGCGTGCGTTCATTTAATTGGTCATTTTCATTTTCGGACATTTTTTTTAAATTCCCGGGATTCCTGCCCGGGTTTCCGGTGCTAAATGCGGAAACCTCTAAGATACGGAAGCAAAAAAGCAATATCGAATAATCGTAATTCTGTTTAAGAGAAAGGATTGATGAAAAGGTGAATTAAATGATCTCATAAGAAATACTTCTTCATATAATATTGCAATAATACATTTTCTATTTTTTTATAATATAGTTCTTTCAAAAAATAAATAAATAAATACAAAAAAAATATTTCTTTCATTTCAACTTCAGATTCGAACTCGCATCAAAAGCTACGCTATGGGACTGCACATCCACTATGCCACGAACACATATCGAAAACGGCGAAATTATCAAGCTATTTCATTTACATATCAAACTGTGATTGACATCTGACAATTCAAAAAAGTTCAACGCGAGTCAGTTTTCATTGCAATTTGTTGAAATGGTGCCTTTAAAATAATATTTAAATGATGATAACTTTTTTTTCCGACAACCGATTTCGATGAAACAAAGCCTATATGTTGCCCCGGACTTTGCTTAATATATAGTTACACGAAAATCGGTTCAGTATCTTCGGAGATTAGCGTGAACAAACAGACAGACAGACAGACAGACAAGAATCTTAAAAATTGCATTTATGCATTCTGCTACCCTTCTTTTATCACCCCTCTTAATTTCTGGTAAAAATATTTAGTAAAGCGTAATTTCGATCCTACTCTTTTATTATATGTATAGATAATATTTGTACGTTCCTTCTTTTATACGAATCATTATATCCCCAAAACAACAATGATTTATTAAAATAAACATATTTATTTGATTACAAGCATTGATTCATGCCTCTCCAAGCTATTCACATTATTGACATACCATACTGAGTGTGGGCGAGGGTAGTTGTGGTATGCTAATTGAAAGACCTTAATAATTGTCAAGCTAAACTGATTGCAAACAAATGACAGAATAGTGATACGAATACTTTCTGGCAAGTTGTTATTTGTTTTTTTAGGTTCGATATCGACAGACTAGCCTGTTCACTTGATGGTAACATCAGTCAATGATGCGCTGTCGACCTACTTTTTCTTTGAGCATTTGGAAATCCAAAGAATGAAACCGAAACGCAATGTCACAACACTTCACGGTTTTTTCCTCTATACACGGTGGTACTCGATAATGGTGGTTACTCGGTCGGTATTTCGATATTCCTCCCACCCGTTCAATGCCCGAAGTTACCAGATGTGGGAAAGATATGCTTACAGAAAATTATAAACAAGTCGTCCCGGTGGGATTCGAACCCACGACCCATCGGATCGCACGGCAGGTGTTCTACCAAACGAGCAAGCGAGCCCGTCAAAGTTGGTCGTGCTAGTAAAACTCCCATTAAGAAATTATGTAGGTAAAAGAAGACAGAACAACCAACGCTCGCGCTGTTACTTACAAGTAATATTAAATGTTTAAATGAAATTATTGTTACTGGATTTCAGCTAGTTAAAAATATCTTGTATGATATAACGTATACTTTTCCTATATAATTGATATTTAAATTAGAAAATTAAATCTATTTAATTTCAAAAAAATGGAAATTGATTCGAATGACCTCCGCACAGCTTCACCTTGAAGAAATTGTTTATTGCGAGACATAGTACCAGTGGCGTAGCATAGGTACCTAGCACCGGTTTTAAAGGCCGGCAACGCATCTGCAAATCTTCTGGTGTCGTTGGTGTTACTAGTCGGCCGTGTTCACCTTCCATCAGGTGAGTCGCAGGCTCGTTTGCCCCCCTATTCTATAAAAAAAATAAAAAATAAAGCCCGGTGCGGATTCCAAATTTGCCGCCGTCTTTTTTTCCAATTGATTATAAAAAATTGGGGCATCCTAAAAGGGATAGATAGTCTTATTAAATAACACTAACCTGAATAGATTAACGGTCATTACGGTAATGTACAAAGAATTAGCAAGAAGAGAAAGGTATTTAATTTAATTAAAAATATAAAAGGTAACAAAATAAGTTTCCTAAATAATCGTTATTGAGAAATTGTGTCATTCATGCATAGCATATTGTATATAGAAACAACAACAAAAAATGACGAAAAAAAAGTTGAAAAAGGTTTTTTATACCGTTTTTTTTTTTTTTTATCTTTGAAATACCGCCCGGTGCGGGTTGCACCCTCCGATCCAATAAAGCATTCGAATTGTCGAAATAAATTGTCATTTAATGTAAGGCAGATTTTTTTTATTATGTTAGATATCGACTGATGGACATAAGGTTCACTTGATGATAGATGATACCTCAGCCACAGAAGCGCTGTCGACTTACTTTTTACTTCGAACATTTGGAAATCCATAAAATTCATTTCATATTTAGCCCGTTCTATAATCTTTAGGTTTTTCTTTCATTTGAATAGATATCTATAATTGACTATAACTATATTACTGACATTTAAATTATCAACATATAATGTGCCGAAATTTTAGGCAAAAAATAAAAAATAGGTTTCTTATGAAAATAAGTTTGATACAATATTAAAATTAAAAGAAAATAAAAAATGTATTACAAATTTATTTTAGAGGTACACGTTGCATTAGGGGTTTTTACAAACTATGTTTTAAGTATACCTATTATATATTTTTATGCTAACAAAAGGAATGTACATTCAGGTTTTAATTAATTATTCTATGGAAGAAGATTTTACAGTACTTCAAATCACCAACACAATTATTTGATACATAATTATTTATCAGTGTTATGTAATATAACGTAAATATTAATATGTAGTGATCATAAAAATATTATGACTTACCTATACGAATTCACGATATCACTAAACGTGACTTATTGATATTATATTTTAATACTTACAAATATAAAATTAACTTAAAGATACTGTTTACATTACACGTGTTTAACTCGATATTATTTGTAATATTTCAATATACATTAGGTCTATTATACTACGATTTCTTTCTTACGAGTTGTTCATTCATTGTGTATTCATACATTGTATTACAGAGAGCTTACAGCAAACAAAGAAACTAACATAATTGTAAAACATTGAGCATATCTGTATTGTACTAAAAGGATAATAATATTGTCCTGGTAATCATTAAACAATAATTATTATTATTTCATACTTAAAATAGGAATTTAGGAACCCGTATGTACCACTTACTGTGATAACACAATCTTTAATATCGCTTCCTTATCTGTACCCATTAATCAAATCAGTAGTATCAAAACGTTTACTTCACAATATTCATAATGTCTTTCCAATTCGCACTTTTAATATCTCCTATCACATTTATTTTAACACATTTTACCGCAAATAATTTACAATATCATATTTCAGCTATCATCTATCTGTTTTTCTTTTTCGTTACTTTTGCCATTCAATTCTACTGCTTCTGGGATGCTGTGATTTTCATTTTCTTTTATATATCCCGCTGGACCGATTAAAGATAAGACAACGGGTAAAAACAGTAGTCCACTATACAAACCGAATAGTATAACTAGCAGGAATATTTTGAAAAACGACTGGAAGGTATACGCTTTAGACATACTAAGCAGAGAGAGAGAAAGAAGAGTGGAACCTCCACCAAGTAAGACAGCTGTGCCTATCGTTGTCACCGTTTGGAAGGCGCGTTCATTTCGACTACCTTGAGTGAATGTTAAGAACGAATGACCCACGTGCGCTGCATAATCAACGCATAAACCTATCGCAAGTTCAAGTCCGATGCAACATACTATATCCACAGTCATACCCCACCTTTGCATGCAACCTAACACGTTAATTATTGTCAGTAATACGCATATGAATATCCATAAACACATCTGTAGGTTTGTGATTAATATTATAGTGCAAACCATGACACATATTAAAGCTAATTCAACATTTCTTTCTACTTCCACAGCGATGATTTCATCGGTGACCCAGTTAGCGAAGGCTTTAGACCAGACCGAACGATAACCATCGCCTGTTGATATATTTGCGGACTTAACAATATGCTTCACTTTATTCATAGCTGGAATATATTCTTCAGGACCATTAAACTTGGCAAACCTAAATGACATTGAACATGCGTTTATATCGGACACGGGTTGGCCGCAGTGTATCGGCTCTGAAAATTTAAAGTTCACTTGAAAACGCCCTCCAACTGAACTGAATAAAAACCTCGATAAATATTTGTTGAAATCCTGTGGGGATATTGAGGAATAATTTTTTAAATTTCGATCGTGATTTTGTAAAACGTATCCATGAAAATGTTCAACCCACGTTACAACATCCGTGACATACGTTTCGTTACGCAATTCTTGTATCATATTGTAAATATTTTCGAATTCGGTGCTATAATTTAATTTTCCCATAAAAATCATCGCGGTATTACCTTCATCGGGGTAATAAAGTTCGTGTTGATTAATAAAGTCTTTGTAATAAGTGTCCTCGGGTATGAACCATCTGGGGTCAAACCTTTGTTCCAACTTAAGGATCGCTTCTATACTAATTCCTGACATGATTATAGTAAACAATATGACGATCGTTTTACCAGTAGTAGTGAAAACAACATTTCTGTAAAAACTCTCTAACATTTTTTGACAGAATGTTTTTTCTGTTGAGACAGTTATTTCGTTTTTGTGTTGATAACAAAAGATAACACCGTTTCTTTTCGCTGCGATTCTTCTTAGATCTATGGTAAAAACTGCCACATAAAACGTAACAGAATAGCAAAATACAAAAAACACGCCCATCGCTGCATACATACAAAATGATTTTAATGAAGGTAATATTGTTATCGCCCCGATTAACAGAGCAACAATGTCTGTGAAGGATGTTATGACAATAGACACACCTGCGTGTTTCAACATAAGACCGACTTTGACAGGGACGCTTTTGTGAGAATCGTGGGCCATAACAATTTTCCAACAGGCGTTCATAACAAACATATCATCAACACCGAGACCCATTAAAAGGAAGGGCAAAGACGAATGTACGGGACCAAAAGATATACCTAGGATTGAACACCAACCAACAGCAGTAACGTATGCCATTCCTACACCTAATAAGCCGACACTACCTAAAGTTACTCTAATTTCTAACCAATTACATCGAGATACCGCTATTAATATATACACAAACATCAATATTATACCTAAAGCTAATTTATCCATCTCTTGAAACATTGCTTGGCCACTTACATCTGCAAAACTCCTTCCAGATTCATAATATATATGAATTCCCATATCTTCATGATTCACATTTTTTATATAATTTAAAAATTCCTGTTCCCATAAAGCTAATTCAACAGACACCCAGTCTTCTGTGCCTAAGAGATTACCAACTTCGTTTAAATCAACAGCTGTCATATTAACACTCATGTACCAATTTAATAACACAGATTTAGCCGACACAATGATACCATTTTTATCTCGTTCAACACCACCTAACATTTTAACGAAGTCCATAGGATGGCCGGAAACTGGATTGAATTTAACTTCATTTATTTTCGTAATTATCTCAAGCTTTGAAGCGTTATTTATTAATTCTGGATTATTTCCCCATAAATCCAAAATATTGTATCGTAAACATGTTAATTGAAAGGTTTCTAGGAAGCCACAGTAAAACTCATCGTCTACCCACAAGGTATTATCTATATATTTGTTATTACTTGGCCTTTTCGTCTTCGTTGAATCTTCGTCCTCAGATCTAGATTTCCCATTTGAGTCAAAAATGTTAACAATCGGCACTTTGAAGCACAAATCTTTCACAGAATAAGTTCTATCGTCGTGTTTAATTTTAATAGAATTAATTTTGGTAGTTATATTTCTAATTACCATTAGGACTTCAGAATCGAGAACATTATCTGCCGTGACTAGAATTTTCTGAAGACGATAATTTGTACCAAAATTATCTATATACCAATTCGTGTCTTGATAAAAATCCGATTCGGGCGGGACCCATAATTTCATAGGATTCTTTTCTATGTAAAATCTTAACAAGCCAGTGCAGCTTAACAATACTACAATCCACGATACTACAATAGTCCTCCATGGATGCTTGCCAACGAGTACTCCCAAATTAAAAAATATTGTCTCGACGAAATTAACAAAAACAGATGATAAACTTTCCCATAATTGTTGAGGGGACTTAATTTTCTTCTTACTAGGCATAGGTAAAGCTATAAGTCACTTCACAGAAAATATCACAGTGATTTTCGCCCAGATTGCGATAGCGTAAAGTCAAAAATAATTCACACACATTTACAGTTTGATATACGCGCGTTAAGATATAACAGTTTGCGGTTCCGAACAAGCAACGTCATATTACGACAGGCGGAAAGCGGTGGAGTTGACGGCCTGAATATCACAGTGCAACGATCCGGACAAGACTGCCGAGTGCCGAGTGCCGAGTGCCGCGGCCGAAGCCGCGTTGGCGCGGATAATTTATCATTACATGTGTCTCGACTAGCGTACTAACCGCGATACTTCCTTTGGCCGAGACACGCTTGTAATCCTAAAATAGTCTACTGCGAGATTTTAGTAGTTGTTAAAAAAACTAACAAGTAAGCGTAATAAATCATATGTCAAATCATTCTGGATGGATGAATGTTGCAATTAACCAATTGGGCCACTGACAAAGCACTTTAATCGTAGATACAAAAACGCATTCTGACAATTTTGTTGTTTGAATGTCCGTTACATAACACCTGTCTGTAATGTAAGTAGTACCTATAGAATTTTAGTAAAGGGAGACATATTTTGACACTTCCAAAACATACAAAGTAATACTATACGGTAATACTAGTATACAGAAATAAAGTATTATATAACAACTTTTAAAATCCAACTGATATACATAGATAGTAGGTACATGAATTTACACAAAGGAAATCAATACAGTAGTTAGTCTTGTGAACTTAAAGAAACATTGACTCGAGTGACCTACTTATAAAAATAATATTTTTTCTAATTATATGCGGACACGTGATAAAATAGAACAATAATTGCATGTTATTTTATTATTAATACCTAGTTCAATTAGAGTTCATTTTAATATTGTATTAAACATAGATATCCACGAGTATTACGTCATTTTATGATTAGCAGTTCAGTCATGTGGCGATGAAATGGATATACGCTAGATGAATAATATTGAAAACTAGTAATCATTATAACAATAATAATATATCTTTTATAATATGTATATTATAATAAAACAGCACAAACGGCGACTCTTACTTGTCGTTATCTACTAATACTTATTTATCAGAAATTGGGGAAGACGATAAAAGAAGAACAGAATACATAATCATTATTAACATTTTTGTGTATCTATTTGTTCACACTTATCTCCGAAATTACTGAATTAATTTTCATGCAGTATTCACAGAATCTAAAGCAACGTATAGCTATATACATATGTCGATTTATCGAAATCGGATGTCTTTCCGACAAAGTTATCGCGAACGAAGACGCGGGCATCACTCAGTTATATTATAAGTACCTACCTACATAATATGTGTATTTTTTCAATATCAAAAAAATAGTTTGTGTTGATGTTTATATATTCTATGAATGTGATTATTTTGCAAATATATTGAAACGTATATAAGTATAATCAAGCGTTGAATAAAGAACGAAAGGTACATGAATATTTTTTATTGATCCAATTAGTAAGTACCTATATTGACATTGAAATTAAACCGGTGTTACCTTTGTATTAATCACATTGTTATCGAACTGTGGGAATAAAAATACCTTTCCAAAAAAGCGCCCGACCATAAAATTATATATATTTTTTTTCTGCTCCGACAACATGTAATATTTTTTATGATACTGTTTATAATGATTAATTAATATTGGCAAGTCTATATTATTAAGATCTATACCAACTATTGTCTTTATCAGCTGTTCTTATTAAGGTTCACTTTGAGTTCAAAAATATTAAGATAACTTATTTATATTTTGTCAGTTGGTAGTAAAGAGTAATATTTAATATATGGTATCTGAACCTATGTATATTAAAAATATTCCTTTTCTTTAGGATCACTTCGTTGTTCATCTGTCAAGCAAGGACTGAATACCGGTTAATTTACTATGGGCATTGACATGTAGGTATATTGTTGATCTAAGACTATGGGAGTTATACCGGTATAATAAAGGTTTTTCTTAATATTTTTTCGTTTTTATTCATACTTACTGAAAAAAAATAATGTGGTAAGTTAAGTGTGTATTACGCTTAAAAACTAATATCATGGTATCTCAGTCAGACACATATTTTGGAAAATAAAAATTAACCGGTTGATTGGTATTTTTGATTGGAAAAATCTTTAACTAAAAGTTTGTAAAGAAACCCTCGGTGCGACTCGTACTTGGTCAGTTTTTTCATAGAATGAGCAAGGCTGCACAGTATCTGATAAAAAAAAAACATAACAGAAAACCCTGTACAAGTGCATTATGCGTCAACGACCTTAGATGGCAAACCACATTGCATCGCGTCGTTCAAGGAACACAGAATAGCGGCCCAAGTATAGATATTGTTCTACCTCACGTATACATTTTTTGGGTGTCTCGGGAACGCACGCTAAACATTACGCATACAATCTACCAAAGAACTTAACTATCTTTCCTCGAGGTTATTCATCTCCGTAACAAAGTTCTTAAAAGTTGGTTGCACAGAGATCGTGTCACGGTGTGCGGGACCGAACTCCTCGGAAACGGCTCGACCGATTTTCGTGATCCTTAGCGTGCATATCGGCCAGGGTAGATATTCGATCAACATCTATTTTTTATCCCCCTAAATGTTAAGGGTAATCCACCCCTAATTTTTTTTTTAATTTTTGGACGAAATTTTTTGTTTTTATTTTTTATAATGTGGCATTAAAAAATACATACAACCCTAAATTTTTACTTCTTTATCACCAACCCCTGATTCTTAGAAATTATTTACATGGCAAAACAACGATTGCCGGGTCAGCTAGTAATATATATAAGTCCAAAGAAAAGCGCTGCGTGGCTGCCTTGTCGATTTAATCTACTCTAATAAAAGTTCTCCACTCTGATTTATAGAGGTCTACTAGAGTACCTAAATAACCTTGTTTTAGTATACTATTCGTAACACAGTGAGTATTCAAATTTCTACGGGCAGCTGTTGATAGTTTTTAACGCCATATGTATGTCATGCATATCAAATAGGCTCACAACAAAAGGTGTAAATTATTATATTTTCCTAAGTTTTCTGAAAGTACTATGAAAATGATTTGAGACAAAGTATTTTTATTGAATGTTACTATTTCACGAGTCCAATTTCGATAAACCCTAGAAAAAGGCAAAGGTCAAATCTTTACGAGTGAAACTACAATCAAACATAAAATGATCTTCCATTCTCCTAGTGAGCTCACCTCCATATTTCATCATTATTCTTTATATGCGTGTAAATGCAACCTTTTACCTCTAGATCGCAGCTTTTTTTCTTCACTACATATAATATGTACTATTAGACAGTAACTATCGTTATTTCCTTAGTACTCATATACATTTTAATAAGAGTCCCAATTTTGAATAACCCTTTATTTCTGTTCAGTTTTAGTAGGTATTATTTTTTTATGTCAGATATCGACAGATGAGCATGAGATTCACTTCACTTCACGGTGTTTCCATCTATGAGCGATGGTTCGTTACCAGGTCGGAATGTCGATATTCATCCCACCCGTTCAATACCCGAAGTTTTTAGACATGGGGAATACATCTTTTCAGAAAATTATAAACATGTCGTACCGGTGGGATTCGAACCCACGAGCCCGTCATTTTGTCAGTTTTCCAATTGTCGACTTCCTTGACACAGTTATGGTAGCTGCAGCGTGATAACCCATGAGGTCATGACTCAAAAATAATTTAATCCGTAGTACATCGTTATCATCTTATTAATGGACAGTAGCTTATATTAACAGTAAGGAAAAGGACTCGTAGTAAGTTTAAATATGAATATATAAAAATAAAATTATTCTTAAAGGATAGATATACCATCGCGGACTTTTTTGTAAAACTATGAAAGATGCTTATCCCTCCATTAAGTGTTTTGTTATATCTCAAAGGGACTAGGCAGCATTTTTGATGACAAATACCAGGCGCCTTGACTTTTTCCGACATTTCCAACAATGATCGTTATTTACACAAAACCTTCCTCAAGAATCACTCTAACTATAATAATTAAAAGCTGCATGAATATCCTTTCAGTAGCTTTTGAGTTTATCGCGAACAAACAGACAGACACGGCGGAGCACTTTATCTATATATATAAGCAACTTTTTTTTTCTTTGTTATCGATAAACTTGAAAACTACTGGACCGATCGGCATGATACCATGACCATTCGACGCGGGATTAAATGTAAAAGGTTTTAGGCTATTCATTTTTTGAATTCCATCAACCTTTTACCATTTTTTTTCAAATTTATGTGGATAGTTCATATTCGTCTATCCTTTACAATTCGCCCAGCGAAGCGGGCGGGCGGGGACGGCTAGTTTTAAATATGTAGTGATATTATTATATACGTCTTTGTCTTTGACCAGCTAGTTAATTAGACTTGGCTAAAAGTCTCGTTACCAGGCCATAAAATCTTCAAAAAAGAAACAGCTGGCAGTTGACACTGACATTACCATATAATTTGACAGTGACAGCTAATTCAATATTCATTGATGAATGATGATTGAAGTTTGAATTTTGGTAAATACTTTATACACCATAAATAATACATAAATATTTGTGTATTGGTTCCTTTTTATGGCATTTTTGTCAATTTTCTGCTGATGTACTTAGCCATAAATCTTCTTATGTAACATACAATACACTGCAAATATGTGGACCACAAAAACATTCTTGACGAAGACAAAACGAGGGAATATATTAAAAGTGAGGTTAATTTTTGTGTTTATAATTATTCACGCTTTAGCTCTTGTCACTACTATAATAGACTTGCACCGAGTCTGCTGAATAATGTATTTCTTATTTTCTATCTAATAAGTTCTCAAGTCATGAATTTTATATTTTTAGAAATATTCATGTTTAACGACTAGCGAAATTATATTTTACGTTATTATGTAGTCATTTAAATGTACTTTGAAACTTAAATTGTATTATATTTTTAATATAAAACTATCACATCAAGATTAAAAATTTGTTTGTCCAAAATTCCTATCCAGATTGTAAGAGAACATTACTTACGAGATGATTTATTATGTGGATCAACAGCATGCAACATATGTCCACATAAAGATGATGAATTAATTTTAGAAACCAATCCCGAATCTATATGTGCCTTATTTGACTATAACCACTATCTCATACTGGACACAAATGTAGTTCTTCATCAAATAGATGTCCTTGAAGATGATGCTTTGAAAAATGTTATTATCTTACAAACTGTGTTGGAAGAAGTGAAACATCAAAATACTGCTATCTTCCAAAGACTGTTAGAAATTATTGGCAATAAGAGAAGGAAATTTTATTCATTTGTCAATGAACATCATAAGTAAGTAATAATATTGTATTTTAGCATTAAGAATAATTTAAATTAGTCATACCTTAGAGTAGTTATAAATAATAAGGTTGGTAACATATTATTTCTGCCTGGCTTCACTTGTTACTTAGTTAAAACATTGAAAATTATGTTACCAGAAATAGATAGGGGTTTTTCCCCTATTACTATTGTACAGAAAAAAACATTTTGAACATTTTTGTCTGAATGTCTGTTTGTTCATGCGAGTCTCTGACAACAAAAAGTTCGTCAGGAAGAAATGTTATCTAAATTTAAATAGCTTGCTTGAAAGCTCAGCTTAAGATGAAGCCCATATGAATGAAGTCTCTGCCGCCAACTAGTATAAAATATACATTATTTATCAATTACTATAAAATAAAATAATCTCCAACTATTAGATAAAGCAGTTAAATGGGACATTATTCTACAGTAAAAAAAAAATATTGTAGTAATAAAAATATCTCTTTATCAAGGTAAACAAAAAGGGTTATTATAGGTTTGAGAACCAAATTAAGTATGTTTAAAAAAAACTGATAAAATATGCATGGTTTTTTTTAAATTTTCTTATTTCTAAAACATCTCTGTACAGACTTATTTTAAAGGCACCTATGCTCATATATATAACTTTTTTAAAATCAGATTTCAGCAGCCTGCCCACACAAAAAGCAAGCTGCTATTGCTTTTGTTTGTAATTAATTTTAAATTTCAGAGATACCTATGTTGAGAGGAAACCAGGAGAGAAGCCAAATGATAGGAATGATAGAGCTATACGCAAGGCTGCAGTATGGTATTCAGAACATTTATCAATCAAAGGTGTGGCAGGTCGTTTCCCACAGATTGTATTACTTACTGATGATGAGAACAATAGGAAAATAGCCCAGGAAGAAGGCATTGTTTGCTGTTCAGGTATGTGTGATTATTTAGTAAATTTATATATTGACAGTTTAAAAAAAAAATAAGTCAAAAAGAGAAGAGGTTATACCTATATTACCTTAATACCTATCTATACTAATATTATAGAGAGTAAAGATTTGTATTTGTATGTTTGTAATGAATCAACTCAAAAACTACTGGACCTGTTTAAATAATTCATCAATAGAAAGCTACATTTTCAGCGAGTAGTATAGGCTATTTTTGGTGTACATCTACATTGCACAAAACACAAAAGCTAGTATATAAGGAGTGCAGTATAGGTTAGTTGATTAAAATCAATTTAACTTCAAAATTTTCTCACTCCAGTTAAAGACTACATAGAAAATGTGAATGGATTCCCCGGTTTACTAGACAAATTGTCAAAAAATGTCATGCCCGAGCATTGTTCTAAAGATGCGTTATATCCCGCCCATTTGACACCTTCGCAAGTCCACGCTGGTATCAGGAATGGGAAGTTACATCAGGGCACTTTTTATGCATCGAGGGAAAACTTTATGGAAGGGACTGCATCCGTTTCGGGCTTTGAAAAACAGGTATGATATTTATTTATTAAATTATTTTAGTGTCTTTAATTTGTATGAGGTGTGACTGATGATATGGCGAGTGTAAGAAAAGAATGGAAAAAGAGAACATACTGACCCCAAATAAAAAAAAAAAGGAAACAGGGCAGAAAGAAGCAGTGTCTTTAATTTGTATATATTGATAACTAGATAGTTCTTTATTTAGATATTTAACTTACTCAAAGAACTGCTGCATGCTTGATATTGGAATGTTAGCCAATTTTTTTTTAATTATTAAGAAACGATTTTGGAATACAAAATAGTTGAAATAATTCGACATTGCTTTGCTCGTTCAATAAATTAACTTAAAGCAGCGAATAAAAATTAATTATAATATTGTAACTAGCTCATATTTTTTCGATTAATTTTGTATGAGAAACTAGTGCTATATTTAGGTGAAGAATATACAAATTACTATTTCCAATAAGATCTGGGATTTTTGATTCATCAGTAGTTCATGAACATCGAAAGAGATGTATACAAAACGTATCACGCTATCACTTTCTCTCGTAATGTAAGATTGCTCTTAGAGATCGTAGTACAGGCCTTGAAACTCTTCTATAGTCTTCTATAATCTTTGACAGATATTACTCCAAGGCCACGCCGGTATCAACAGAGCTATAGACGGCGACATCGTTGCCATCGAGATTTTCCCCGAAGAAGAGTGGAGGAAGCCCAGCGATATTGTCCTCGAAGACAAGGCCGATGACCCCGGAGACTTCTTGGAGGAAGAGTCGATCCTAGTGAATAACGCCAAGTCTGCGGCGAGCGCTGACGTCAGTCCTACGGGGAAGGTGGTGGGGATCATCAGGAGGAAGTGGCGTCAGTACTGTGGGATATTGCTGCCCAGCAAGTTTCCTGGTGAGTTTTTTTTATGTTAACATCGACAGACGAGCATTAGGTTCGCTCAAGTGACTAACCTAACCTACCATTAATGGTAGGTGATACCTCAACCACAGAACGATGCGCTATCGACTTAATTTTTACTTCGAGCATTCGGAAATCCATAGACTGAAACCGAAACGCGCAATGTGCACTTCACGGTTTTCTGTCTATGAACGGTGGTACGTAATCCGGTCGGAATTTAGATATATTATTATTTATTTAATCATCATATAACAAGCGCGTCAACCGGAGTCCACTGATTGCATGTGTGCGCGCACAGAAGTACACAGCTGTGCGCGAACATTCTTAAATTTGTTACTGTTTCAGATTTTTTAGTGTTGGTTTGTGAATGCAGTCTATACTTCTATATCTATACTATTACTATAATATTATAAAGAAGAAAGATTTGTATTTTCGAATTTTTGTATGTTATGAATAAACTCAAAAACTGCTGGACCGATTTTAAAAATTGTTTCGCCAATAGAAAGTTACACTATCAGCGAGTAACATAGGCTAATTTTGTGTATAGTACATTGCACCCGTGTGAAGCCGGGGCGCGTTGCTAGTATATATGTTTGTTTGTATAAAGGCGCAACTCGCCACCTGTTCACGCCGGCCGAGAAGCGGATCCCGCGCGTGCGCATCGAGACGCGTCAGAGCGACCTGCTGGCCTCGCAGCGGATCCTGGTCGCGCTGGACTCGTGGCCGCGGAACAGCCGCTACCCGCTGGGGCACTTCGTGAGGGCCCTGGGACCGATCGGTGAGGGCGTCCCGTCCTTACAGCTTTTTGCATGCTTGGTGGTGGTTTAATTAAGAAATTTGTATGTCACTGAACTCGTCCCAAATGGCTGGACCGATTTTGATGTTTTTTTGTGTATTTGAGTTGATGGTTCCTCCGTCAGATGATTGAATCAAAAAACTATAAAAAGAACTTGGCGATAAATCTTTTCGTCTTTCGGCTCCGCTAATGTTTAATAAAAATGATTTATATTCCGATAGTCTGGGGCGATCGAATGAACAAGATCGCGTAGCTTTCGAAAAATTACATTGTTCGACAAATCGATCCTAAGCTCGTATCAAATACCTTTTTACGACACGACATGGAATTTACGTTTGGCCTGACCGAGTCCGTAATGATGTTTTGGCCTGAATTAGGACTTTACTATTGAGTTGGTACTTGCTGTAATTCATTATATGATGGCTTTATATATGAATGGATTTTAGCTGTATTTATATTGCGCCTGGTCCCACTATAATATTATTTATTTACTTAATATTATAAAGAGGAAAGATTTGTTTGTTAAGATTTAACTCAAAAACTACTCGACCGATTTTAAAAATTATTTCACCAATAGAAAGCTACATTATCAGCGTATAACATAAGCTATTTTTTTGTATAGGACATCTACATTGCACCCGTGCGAAGCCGGGGCGGATCGCTAGTTATTTATAAACAGATATAAGTTGCGAATTTGAATGCAGTGCTCACTAATATTAGGAATTACACCGAGCATGGTAGTTTTTAAGTTAGAACTAAGTTTAGTAATTAAAACGAGTATATATTCCCGAGGAATGAACCAAATAAATTTAAAAAAAAAATCAATATTGATATCACACAGAATTCATTTGAAACTTCCATCCCATTTTTTAGGTGACAAAGATGCAGAGAACGAAGTGATACTGCTGGAGCACGACGTGCCTCACGCGCGGTTCAGCGAAGCTGTGTTATCATGCCTGCCTCCCGACGACTGGACCATTCCGGAAGAGGTGAGACATCGAGAGAGAGAGGGAGAGTGAGTGAGTGAGAGAGAGAGAGAAAACATTTAAACACTGTCACATGTGTGACAACATGTGTGAAAAGGCAATGTATTCAACGTATTGTGGCAAACACTTTTAATAATATTTACCACGTTGGTTTTCAGCTTTTGCCTTAAGAGTCACGTCACGGAATGTCAGACGTAAAATCTGACTTAACAAAATCACAACTTAAAAAGAACACTGAACACTGAGAAAAAAACACTGATATAGTATGCTGCTGCTATTTTTATTTGATTAGACATTTAAAAAGAAACCATCATCACACTCATCATGTGCTAAGCTAGCCATGCGTACTCTGCCGGACTTTTAATAAGACAGCTACCGACTCTGACGTCACCTGCTCGCTATTGTTCACCAAACCCCAACTTGTGCCGGGGGAAAGTGAAATGAATATTAAAAATATGATGATTAATATAATGTAATGTAATTATACCATATCTCGTTTTGGTCCCTTCTGTTACAATTTACATTATATTTTTTTAGACTATAAGGTAAATCAACAGTTGATTAATTATTCACTAATATCTTGTTAGTTCGTTTAGCCAAGACTCCATATTAACAGGTCTTCCATACTCAAAATTAACAAGTTGCCTGTATAGCTAGGATTATGGGTACGACCTCATACTTGTAAACGTAAATTTAGATTATATATCGCGCAGTGGCGGATTTACACATTTTCGGCGTATAGGCTATCAAAAATTTTCCGCCCTAACCTCTATAAATGTAAGTTCCTAAATTTTCTAAAATACAATGATAGGAATCTTCTTGTAAGTACAATTCTCAGTAAGTTTTACTCTAAGACTATACTCTGTAAGGTACAGAAGACTGTCTTAAAAGTAAGACTTGATTTCTATAAGATAGCCTAAAGTATCCTCAAATTTGCCGCCCCTAAAATCTGCCGCCCTAGGCTGAAGCCTACTCAGCCTGCTGGTAAATCCGACACTGATATCGCGATAGATAAAGAAATGATACGGCATGTCATTGTTTTTTTTATTGTCCCGTATTCTCCACCCCCTCTTTTTGACTTCATGCCCCATCCATGGGTCATACACGTATGATAAGAAACTCAAATGCACCACCGCTGGGTCACTGTGAACGTGTTAAATATTTTTTTTTAGGAAATCAAAAAACGCGTAGATCTCCGCAATATTTGCGTATGCTCAGTGGACCCGCCGGGCTGCACGGACATAGACGACGCGCTGCACGCACGTCCGCTCGCCGCGGCGTCCAGCGACGGACTGAGGACGTACGAGGTGGGCGTGCACATCGCGGACGTGACGTACTTCGTGCGGCCCAACACCGCGCTCGACAAGGAGGCCGCTTCCCGCTCCACTACCGTGTACCTGGTGGGGAAGAGGATAGATATGGTTCCAGGTGAGGAAGCTAAAAAAAATCCCCTCACCCCTCAAGCCGCCATAATGGGGCCCACGGGATCGCGATAGCGTACTGCCGCGAGCACCCGGCGGTCAGGCCAAACGGACCCCCGTCCCGCTTGTGCATCCTTCCCATGCTCAACATGGGAGGTGTGTTAGTTTTCCGCCTTTACGTGACCTATGCACAGGTTTCAAACTTCCACCAATTTTTATGTTACCAACCCATCCGGGCGTCAAACGTCCCTCAAGTTCTCAAAATCTGATCACCTACCATTTCCACACTTTTAAAAGCGAGGAACCGAACCTGGGAATCGAACCCAGGACGTATGCTCTTACGGATGAACGTGCGACCGCAAGGCTACATACGCAGTTCCAGGTGAGGAACCTAGTTAAGCCTTTTTTTATGTCGACAGACATGCAAAAAACGCGTAGCTAGGTTCCTCATGCACAGCATGAGGTTCACTTGATGGTAAGTGATACCTCAGACACAGAATATCAGTCAATCTTGCGCTGTCGACCTACTTTTTACTTCGAACATTCAGAAATCCATGGACGGAGTTCATAGATAACTGTGGTTACTCGGTCGAAATTTCGCTACCCCTCCCACCCGTTTAATGCACGAAGTTATTATTATTATTTATTAATATGTATTTATTCATCAGATAAAATAATCCATTTTGTTAGTAGAAACTTAGAAACAAGTACAATATTTTTAAAAGAACAAAAAGGAAAGTTATAAATATATCGTCCCAGTGGGATTCGAACCCGCGATCCATAGGCACCATAGCGCGCCATCCATAGCACGGTAAGTATTCCAGGTATACCAAACGAGCCCGTCGTTTTATTTGCGGTCATTTCCTTCTTTCACTCGTTATATCATCAGTCCCACCTCTCAATCACAATTCTTCACACAATCAATCCATCTTTGTTTGGCTTTCTTTCCTTATACTCATATACTTCATAACTTTTGTAACACATGCTTTTCATTCCTCCTCCTCACGGTTATGACTATCGTATCACGACGGGTGGAACATTGCGTATGCGCAGATTGTACATGTTGACATTAATTTCAGATTTACTGAGTTCAAACCTGTGTTCCCTGCGCGGAGGCGAAGAAAGACTTGCGTTTTCTTGCGTTTGGGAAATTGATGAGAACGCCAACGTGCTCCATACCAAGTTCCACAAGAGTGTTATAAAGGTAAGAAGCATTAAAACAAACGACTTGCGAGAAAATATCCGTATTACCAATATGTCAGTTGCATGAAAAATTGTAACTAGCTGACTAATTCGTCTGGGCAAGAATGGACATCCTTGCTGGTTTCTAACTTCGGGACAACTATAACATGGCTTATACACATTTAAAGCCAGGGTGAATAGGCTTCTTAGATCACCACTTACTACCAGGTGGAATCGCGGTGAAACTTCTGCCTATTATGCATAAAAAAGAAGCCAATAAACCCGTGCCTACTTCGCTGGGCGAAATAGCTCTCAAATAGCAGATTTTTTTCCGGCTAACTTGACACTCATAGTTAAAGTTTGGCCAATAAACTCAATAACATTATAAATAATGTTATTCTGATGTAACAATAATGTAAAGTTTCATAAAAATCCGTTCAGTAGTTTTTGCGTAAAAGAATAACAAAACATCCTCACGAACTTTCATATTTATAATTTTAATAGGATTGCATACATCTGATCGAGGACTTGCAATATCGCACTATTTGAAGAATAGAAAGAAGAAAAAAAATAAGAAACAAATTAATATTAAAATATACGTTGTGGTGTCTAAAAAGGAAGCCACTCAACATGTGTTACAACACAGACGTGTTGCAACGCTGATATTCTGTGGCCCCCTCCTGACGCGCTACCTCAAGGGTGACACCTCGTCTGAGTCAAATTATTCTATATTACTAACCTACTACTATTTCAATGTTTTTCAATTTCTTGTCATACTCATCGATATAGATATCAATCTGGTTTCTAATCTATGTCCTTATTTGGGATTGTTCTTTATAGTCCCGTGCCGCGATGACATATGAGCAGGCGCAAATAGCGATAGACGACAGTTCTAGGAGCGACGAGGTAGCCACGTCTCTCCGCACCCTCAATGACCTCGCCAAGAAGCTGAAGCAGCAGAGGTTGGACAAGGGCGCGCTGCTGCTCGCCTCGCCGGAGATACGGTTTGAGGTGAGGGATTTGGTCCTATAGTGTACGCGCAAGTGCTAGTCTCCTCCTGCGGTATGTGAGCGGCAGGGCGGGGGATATTTACAAACGTCAAGCTGACTCAGTCTGCCGTCGACCGCCGCGACGGTCACACGACTTATTTGTTCGCGTCAGTTTATTCCAAACACACATGAGTTAAATATCCTAAGATGGGTCCGCCAATACAACGACAAGTAAAAAATGTTATTAAGAAAATGAAATTCGAGTCTGCAAACATCGGAAATTATAAAATTTTCATATTCACGGAAACCTGAATACTTATTGAGAAATGTTAATTTGTTTTTAAAACTGTTTTGTACCATTAATAATAAAATTTAATTAACACTTTTAGCTATGCGTTTTGCTTAGCCCGGAAATAGAAAATATAATTTTATAATTTACCCGTAACATTAATTAATTAAGTTTCTAACATAGTTATCCGGAGATTTATCTGTTCTCATATGTCTCGTGCGTGTCTTGAAAATACGCGCCCTCCCCCGTCTCACCGCTCACATACCGCAGGCGGAGACTAGCACTTCCGCGCGGACTATAGTAAAGAACATAGATGTATTACCTGTACAAATTAGAAAGGCGCAAACGTTAGCGTCTTTCAAAAACCTAGTTAAGTCTCATTATTTGCTGTCTGTTTAAGTAAGTTTTTGTATTCTACTTTAGTCTGTGTATTAATTTCCTATATCTATACTTCTTGTTACACTCTACTCTTTATTCTTATTATTTTCCTCTCTATTCTTTCCATGCGATTGCTTGGAAGAGATAGCTAAATAGCTATAAAGCCGCCGTTTGTCCACTTACTTTTTCCTATTTTGTATGATTAATTTTGTGTGACAATAAAGAATATTCTATCTTTCTATCTATCTATCTATTATTTATATTTTTTTTTAATTATAATTTTTTTTATGTCAGATATCGACAGACGAGCATGAGGTTCACTTGATGGTAGGTCAGCCACAGAACATCAGTCAATGATGCGCTGTCGACCTAATTTTTACTTCGAGCATTCGGAAATCCATAGACAGAAAACGAAACGCGCAATATGCACTTCACGGTTTTTCCATTTATGAACGGTGGTTCCATACCCGGCCGGAATTTAGATATTCCTCCTACCCGATCAATGCTCGAAGCTACCAGATGTGGGGAAAACTTACAGAAAATTATAAACATGTGGTCCCGGTGGGATTCGAACCTACGACCCATCGATGCGTTCGGCAGGTGTTCTACCGAACGCGCCAACGAGCCCGTCAAAACATACATAGAAGACTACATAAAAGAATATGGAATCAAAATACATATACCTTCAGCCGGCCTAGCATGACAACCACGACAAAATTTTGCCGGGTCTAACATAACACTTTAAAGTCGACTACTAATGTCAAAAGTAGAGATATTTGTCGATCGAGATATCTTTTCTATCTGTCAATGTCGAGATATAATATATCGAGATATCTTATATCTTAGTTTGTCCTCACTCGTCCGCGAGATATCTCTTGATGTTCATGCTAGGCGGGCTGGAGACGAAAAGTTTTTTTTTTTAATGTCAGATATCGACAGACGAGCATAAGGTTCACTTGATGGTAGGTGATACATAAGCCACAGAACATCAGTCAATGATGCGCTGTCAACCTAATTTTCACTTCGAGCATTCGGAAATCCACAGACTGAAACCGAAACGCGCAATATGCACTTCACGGCTTTTCCATCTATGAATTACTTGAACAATGTTATATTATAATATTGTCTTTTATTAACGCGAGTATCACACATTTAAATAAAATACTGTATACCGGATTAAAACAGTCTCCCGCGACCACGGTTGCTAAAAAGCATCCGAAACGTCGGGATAAATAATTTAAACAATATAAATAATAAATCGCGTTTTAATCCGGTATACAATGTTATATTTGAATTTGATTAACTTCATAGGTGGACTCAGAAACCCACGAGCCAATGGAGGTGCAAGCCAAGCGGATCCTCGACACCAACTCGATGGTGGAGGAGTTCATGTTGCTGGCCAACGTGAGCGTGGCGCAGCGCATCGCGGCGGAGTTCCCGCAGAGCGCGCTGCTGCGGCGGCACCCCGCGCCGCCGCCGGCCAACTTCAACACGTTCCTCAAGGCTGCGGCACAACAGGTCTTCAATAACTGTTTAAGGTTGCACAAGTCGCGGGCTCGAACTCACTGGTGGGCGAGGCCAAAAAGCATGCTATTCTCCCGCACCGCACCGGGGCACTCATTATTAAGTGAAATGCACGATAATTCATAGTAAAAGGGGCGTCTAAAAAAATACGAAAAAGCCTTTGGAAAATCGAGTTTTATGAAAAAACCACTGCATAAATCAATTACAAATAAAAGTTATTGTATTCTTCGATAATCGTGCTTTGTCGGTAGCGACTTTGTTTTGAAAATTTGATACTTCTTTTATTACTAATTTAAGCCCAAAGTTGTGTTAAAAAATGGCAATAAAAACGAATCTTTGGTAGCTCGTAACTTTTTAATGTTTTTTTATTTTACCATTCTGTTTCCGTACAGACAAAATTAATAATGAGACATAACGATATCATGTTTAACTTTGCATGTACAGTGCTAAATAGTGGAGTAATACCCCCCCGAAATTTCTATGGAAAAAATGTCGACTAGTGTCACCTTAACGTACATATTCTGTATTATATATCATGTATACAATAGTTTTCGCAAACTGGTATAAAGGGGTATTTTAACTTATTAATAAAACACTTTCAATTCTACCTACGATTATAATTATGAAAATAGTAATTTCAAACGAAAGACATAATATCTAATTGCGATAATTTGAAATAGGAAAATATACGATCCGAAACTACGTATTTTTTTTTGGTAATAGTCCTCCTGTGTCGGGGGTGCCACGGATACACAAAAATACAGATTTAATAATAACAAACAAATTGCATTCAGCGAATATTATCTTGAGATTTATCTCGGAACGATTAACTACGCATGTGTCGATACCCGCCCTCACATTCCTCTTGCCGCGCGGGTGATCCGCAAGATGTATGATTTATCTATAGCTTTTGTTATTTTTTTATAGGGTTTCGATTTAGATGTATCAACAAACAAAGCGTTCTCCAAATCGCTGAACGAGGCGGTGATCCCGTCGCGGCCGTTCTTCAACACGCTGCTCCGCATCATGGCCACGCGCTGCATGCAGCAGGCCGTGTACTTCTCCAGCGGGACCCTGGCGCAGGAGGACTTCTACCACTACGGGCTGGCCTGCCCTATATATACGCATTTCACTTCGCCGATACGAAGGTAAAGTTCTCATACACACGCATTTCACTTCGCCGATACGAAGGTAAAGTTCTCATACACACGCATTTCACTTCGCCGATACAGGTAAAGTTATTTAAAGAATTTGGCATCCCAAAAGTTACAGAAATAATGAACAATATAATATTGTGCTTTTGCCGTAAATTTTTATATAATATACAAACTAGCTAAAATATTGCGCAATATTTGCAGTATGTCATTGTCAACCATGTGATTTTACCAAAAAAATATTTGACATTCATAAAGTTGTTAAGACAATTAAGTAAAATGTTGTTGAAGATCCACCTTGCTCTCTCTACATTGGTGATTTCTAAACACGTTGAATGAGGTAGACATGGGTAACTCAGCGAAATTCCCCGCGCCAACTCAGCAACTCAAGCGCAGTGTAGTGCGTCGGCTCCCTGAGTCAACTCAAAAGCAAAGCGAACAGAAACCTCCGAAACGCACGCAACGCCACGCTCATAGTTCACTCAGTGAGTGGGTACTGCGCCGTGCGCCAACACATTATGAACGTGTGAGCTGACTCACCCTGCGCAGTGAAGCGTGCCGACGCCGTTGCACGGTGCAGTGCAGTGTTACTAGGGATCCCGGGATCCCGGCCGTTTTCTGGTCCCGTAAGTCTCGGGACCGTACTTGGCTAATCCCGGGATTTTCGGGATTGCCACAAACAGGTTTATTTTGCTTTCCGTAGTCCGTTGCGCCTTGACAATAACCTTGCCTAGATTATATTATTAATAGCATTTATTATATAACGACAAAAACAATCCTTAGATACGCCGTACGATATATGTATATGTAATTATGTACGTACTACACAGGTACCTACAGCCCTAATAATGTGTTTGTCGTAGAACTTAGAAGGGACTTCCCATCTCGGAACACTTCAATATTTAGGTCCCAACGGGCCAACAATGGAATCACCCGATCACCTCATAATATTGTATATAAACTACGAGGCAGGCTTGGAAGTCAATTGTATACAGTATTTTATTTAGTTTTCTATTTTATTTTCTTACTACTACTTTTTTTTAAGAAATTACACATTTTTTCATTTGAGCCAAATTAGAAATCACATAGTCTAATCCCGGAATAGTCCCGGGATTTCGGGATTACACATCAAAAATCCCGTAATCCCGGTATTGAAAAACATGCTCGGAATTGTGTTCCCTAAGTGTTACACATGTCTACATTAGTGATGTATGTACACAGATACGCGGACGTGATAGTGCACCGGCTGCTCGCGTCGTGTATCGGCGCGGACGCCACGCACGCCAGCATCCTGGACACCAAGCACGCGGTGTCGCTGTGCGAGAACCTCAACTACCGGCACCGGCAGGCGCAGTACGCGGGCCGCGCCTCCGTCGCGCTCAACACTCATGTGAGTTTTTTTTTTTTTTTTTTTTTAACTATTATGAGTAAGTGTTTGGCTACTGTTTCACCTGGTGGAAAGTGATAACGCAGCCTAAGATGGAACACGCTTACTCATTAAAAACCTATGCACACTTGCTTTGAAGCGACCCAGATTATAACTCGGCGGGAAGATGGACGCCGGCAGGGAGTTCCATTCCTTACAGGTCCTTATAATAAAAGACGATGTGAATCGTTTTGTACGACTGTGAGGGATGTCGATTACATAAGGATGGAGGCCCAACCGGTGTCTGGTCGTTCGGTTGTAAAAAGGTGATGCCGGTATAAGTTGGTGTAGTTCTTCAGAACACTCCCCGAAATATACTCTATAGAGGACTGACAGACTGGCAACAGATCGTCGATGGTCTAAGCTCTGCAACTTTGCTGAGACGAGTGTGTCATCACCAATTAGTCTCTTGGCTCGTTTTTCAATTGAGTCTAAAGCGGACAACTGGTATTGCGCAGCTGAGTGTTTTTTTATTAGATATCGACAGACAAGCATGAGGTTCCTTGATGGTAGGCGCTACCCCAGCCACGGAACATCAGTCAATGAGGCGCTGTCGACCTACACACGGATACTAGCAGCGCCGCGGTGGCTGGGCTCAGAACTACTCTTACCCCAGAGAAACCGTGCCAAGCCTATAAGGCCTGTTTCTATGTAAAATTGTTTTTTTTGGTATCACACATCCGGTATAAATAAAAATGAGACGTTTTCACGCACGTTAGAGAGGTTGGATGAAAGTAGAGAAACTAAATATATTTATGAATCTGGTGTGAATGGAAGAGTCCAGAGAGAGAGGCAATCTGGTCGTTCTTCAAAAGGGCCAGGTGAAAAGTAGTTGAAGTTGAGGAAGCTATAGTCAACAATGATCGGCCTAAATGAGATCTCCAATGGGAAAGAGCCGTGAAATATTTGTACGTATGTAAAGTAAAAGTCACATAATAGTTGAGTTATTAACAGTGTGTCTATGATTTTTTCAGATCTTATTCAAAGACAGAGTGGAAATAGATTCGGCTGTAGTGTTGTCCGTGAAACGGAACGCCTTACAAGTATTGATACCTAAGTACGGACTTGAAGGACCATTGTACTTACCTGCTGATAAATTTGTCTATAATGAAGAGGTATGAGACCCTTTTTATTTTTTGCTGATTCTTTAAGCTTTACTGAAAAATGTATAAGACACGCTCTTATAAATTTGTCAGTAAATTAAATATAAAAACTAATTTATATTTATTTATAGAAAAAAATAGCTTGTTACTCGCTGATGATGTAGCTTTCTATTGGTGAAATAATTTTTAAAATCGATCGAGTTGTTTTTGAGTTAAATCGTAACAAACAAACAAATATTTGCTTTATAATATTAGTATAGATATCGCTTTGAAAATACAGTTGATTCGGTCTCTGTACAAAGCAGAGTCAGGGAGCCAATACTTAGCAAATATGTTATTATAATTGGCAGTTGAGGGCCTATAGCCCATAAAAATGTCTTATTTATCCTCCTATTATAATATTTAAATTTTATTATTATAGGAACATGTACAGATATGCAATGGGGTTGTATTAAGGACGTTTGACGAAATTGTAGTACGTCTCAGTTTGGACAGTACAAACCTACAGCACAGGAAACTGGTCTTCCAATTAGTCAAGCCGGTGATACCAGGGTTCAGTTATGAAGAAAAAGATATGGATGTAGAAATCGTAGAGCAGCCAGAAGTCATATTAGATATTACAGATAATAAAAGCAAAAAGAGGAATGTTCAAGAAACTAAAAGCAAGAAAAAGAAATCTAAAAAATGACGTGTAGGATAAGATAAATAAAATTTCTTAAATAAAATAGTATTTTATTTTACACTTAAGTAAATAAAGTTTAGAGCCTCTTAAAATGTTTCTGTTTCTCGTCTTATGTATGTTAAAAGTGACAACAAACTTTTTTAAACAAAACTCAATTTTGATTGGCGTTTGAGCATTCGGCCTATGGAGGGTAGAGATAAGGAGGAATCTCTCATATGGGGCTTTACTTTCAAAAGTGTCCATGATAAGCTTTTAGATTATAGTTCCAAAACCAACTTAAAACTTAAAAAGGCGCTGATGACCACTGATGGTTCGATGTGAATTTGGCGATTATTAATGAAGTGAAGTATGCCAAACGGAAATAGTAAAGTACAGAAGTAGTTGTACTGAATAGTTTATTTTTTATTTTATTTAAAATAAAGTAAATGAGTATGCAATTTAAAAACGTCATTATTCAAAAGAATTCTGAAATTTTTAAAATTATTGTTATATATTTAATCAATGTATGAAATTACTTTAAGTCGTTACGGACCGGATATATATCTTTCTTCGTTTCATTCTGTCCTACTCTAACAGTTTTAGGCGCTTTCTTTCAAATGCAGTCATCAGCTTACAGCAGCGCCACCTTAATATCACATGACTTTATGGACACTTCTAATATACTAATTGTAAGAGATTCCTCCTTATCTCTACCCTCCATATTTCTGCCTTTTGTGTGACGTTTACAGATAAGTTATAGTCGCCTCGCAGTCTTAAGAATATGCCTAAAGGCCACCTAATATTACTGTATACTTAATGCTTAGACATAGACTAAATAACATAAAATATATTGGTGCTCTCTATTTTGACTGTAGCAGTAGCTATAAGCAATTTCTTGAAATTTGATTCCATAAAGTTTATTTTCCTTCCTTATTCGTATGTAAAGCTGTACCGTCTGGGTGGCGGGCTATCTGCTGATGTAGAAGGCGGTATTAACGTGGCTTGTGACTCTTCAACACTCTGTGATTCTGTGACAGATCTGTGACTACTCTGTGACTCTTCAACACTTTCTATATTCTCTGTTTCAGGTTCTATAATCTGTGGTACGGTTCTGTCTGTGGTCTCTGATATTTCTGAAGGCTGTGATTCGACATGTTCGGTTGGAATTTCTCTAGGATATGGGATGTCTATGGGTACTTGCGCCTGCGCAGCAATTCTAGCTATTTGTTGATCGATTTTGTTGACAAGTTGCTCGATCGCTGAAGGCCATCTTGTTGCAGGTACTGTGTGCAGAGGCGTGAGTCGTGCGTCAGCCATTACAGTTAGACGAACGGTATCTGCATACTGTATTACTGTCAAAGACATACCTGAAAGTCAAGAGATACCATTTTTGAACTGTTTAGAATGAATTCAGAAAAATTACAATCAATATCTCTAGTATCAACTAAGTTACTAGGGATAGCTTAACAAAGTTTGAGAAAACTAAGCTTAAGCTTTAAATTTAATAAAATAGCTGTGATAATTACGTATTGTAATGTGGCGTCAGAAGAATCTTCGCAAAACAAAATAATATTGAAAATGACGCAGCAAATTCAGCGCGCGAGTGGTGCGCTGTACCACCGCCTCTTCACCCCGCGCCCCGCCGCCGCTAAAACAACTTTCTAAAATACTTGGTCGCCGCGGCGGGGACACTGCGCGGCTAGATCTCACGGCGAATGCATGTCATATCTTTTGCTCTGTACTCTGTTTAATGTGCTCGTAAATTCGTATTTAATAATTAATTTTTATATCAAATAATATTGTAAAATCGTAAATACAGTTGTTATAATATGTGGATTAGTTTTTGATTTGATATACCCAGTAGGCTATCCACATAATTGGTGACCCCCGACGTTCGAGAACATTCGAGAACAAGATGGCGCAAGAAGCTTCAACAGACAATGAGGTTAACAAAGTTGGAGTGCGGCTACCTCCGTTTTGGCCAGATGATCCCGCATTATGGTTTGCTCAGATTGAGGGACAATTTTATTTAGCCGGAATAACATCGGATACGACGAAGTTTTACCACATATCCTCTCAACTGGAACAACGATTTGCGCAGGAGGTAAAAGATATTATTAAAAGTCCTCCCTCGGAAAACAAGTACCTCAAATTGAAGACCGAGTTAATAAAAAGGCTTACAGCTTCTCAAGAAAAGCGTATCCAGCAGCTTTTAGCTCAAGAGGAATTGGGAGATAGGAAGCCGTCTCAATTTTTGAGACATTTACAGAACTTGGCAGGTCCAGCAGTTCCAGAGGAATTTCTACGGACATTATGGACAGGTCGGTTACCATTAAATATTCAAACAATAATAGCTTCACAAAAAAGTCTCAGTTTAGAAGCAATTGCTGATTTGGCAGATTCTGTTCACGATATTGTACAACCCTCCCAACAAGTTTGCACTTTAAATAATAATATTAAAAATAATGAAATTTCAGAATTGAGTAAACAATTAGAAAGTTTAACGAAAGAAGTAGCTTCATTGAAAAGTAAATTCCATAAATCACGGCCACGTACCCCATCACGTGACAATAATCACCGTCACAGATCTAGATCGAGATCGAGGTCTCGAAATTTAGATTTTTGTTGGTATCATCAGAGATTTAGAAATCGAGCACATAAATGCATTAAGCCATGCAATTATAATTCACAGTCGGAAAACGGCATGAGCAGCCGGAATTAGCGGCAACCGACTGCCAAATTTCACCAGGCCGCATTTTTATAGTGGATAAAATAACTAAAATGAAATTTCTTATTGATACAGGTTCTGATTTATGTGTTTATCCACGCAGAGCATTGAGAGAGCATCGAACGAAGACTGACTACCAGCTGTTTGCAGCTAATGGCTCAATAATCACTACTTATGGTTGGGTTCAGATTCATATTAATTTAGGATTGCGACGTGATTTTAAATGGAGATTTGTAGTTGCCGACATTTCTAAACCGATAATTGGTGTTGATTTTCTTTCTTTTTATAATCTGTTAGTAGATTGTCGTCAGCAACGCCTTATTGACGGATTGACATCACTCGCAGTTTCAACATCAATTGAAAAGGCATCTGAAAGTGACGTGACTTCTATCAAGGTAATTTCTGGAGATTCTATTTACCATCAAATCTTACGTCGGTATCCAGATATAACGCGCCCAGCAGGTACTTATAAGGAGCCAAAGCATAATACCGTGCATCATATTCGGACAACACCAGGTCCGCCAGTTTCATCTCGACCTCGTAGACTTCCTCCTGATCGATTGAAGGTTGCACAGAAGGAGTTTGAAGATATGCTACAAGCTGGAATAGCACGCAGGTCAGATAGTCCATGGTCTTCTCCTCTTCATTTAGCTCCCAAGAAGGATAACAGCTGGAGACCTTGTGGTGACTACAGAGCTTTGAACGCGAGAACATTGCCCGACTGCTATCCAATCAGGCATATCCAAGATTTTACTCATTTGATAGCAGGTAGCACTATATTTTCAAAAATCGATTTAGTAAGAGCGTACAATCAGATACCGGTTTTTAAAGACGATATACCGAAGACTGCTATTACTACACCGTTTGGATTATTTGAATTTTCATATATGACATTTGGTCTTCGAAATGCAGCGCAAACATTTCAGCGTTTTATTGACGAAATGCTCAAAGGATTTCATTTTTGTTATGGATACTTAGATGACATTTTAGTATTTTCTCAGAACTATGATGAGCACCTGGATCACCTGCATCAATTGTTCCAGAGACTATCAGATTTTGGCATCTTAATAAATTCCGCTAAGTGTGAGTTTGGTGTATCTAATATAACTTTTTTGGGTCATAAGGTTTCATCAACTGGAATATGTCCGGTGCAAGAGAAAGTACAAGCAGTGATGGACTTTCCAGTTCCGAAGAATATTCAAGAACTCCGTCGTTTTCTGGGTATGTTTAACTTTTATAGACGTTTTATCCCAGGCGCATCATCTATCCAAGCTCCACTCAGTTTAGCTCTTGCCGGACCCAAAAAGAAAAGCAAACAAGCTATTGAGATGACCCCAGTAGAAATGGAATCTTTTAACGCATGTAAGTTGGCTCTTTCTAAAGCGACCACGCTAGCACATCCTAGAACTGATTGTGATATCGCAATTCATACGGATGCATCAGACAATGCGATTGGGGCTGTTTTACAACAACGTGTGAATGACACCTGGCAACCTTTAGCTTTCTTCTCACGTAAACTTAAGCCATGTCAAGTTAAGTATAGCCCATATGATCGAGAGCTTTTAGCTATTTATGATGCTATTCGATATTTTCGTCATATGCTAGAAGCAAGAGTTTTTGCCGTTTATACAGATCATAAACCACTTACATATGTTTTTAATTCAAATCGAGATAAATGCTCACCTCGTCAGTTTCGCTATTTAGATTTTATATCTCAATTCACTACTGATATCAGGTACGTGGCCGGTACAGATAATGTGGTAGCCGACGCACTGTCTAGAATAAATGAGATCGCAGATGTAATTAATTTTGAAGAGCTTGCACGAACTCAGGTTACAGATACTGAACTGCAAGAACTTTTAAAGAAAGAAACTTCACTTAAATTAGAAAAAGTAAATTTACCAAATTCTTCAAGTTACATTTATTGTGACGTATCAATGGCAAACTCGAGACCTTTTATAACTAAGAATTTACGAGAGCAAGTTTTTAATTATTTTCATGGATTTAGTCATCCTGGAGCCAGGGCAAGCATTAAATTGATTTCCCAAAGATTTGTTTGGCCTGGAATGAAAAGAGATTGTCGCCGCATGGCAAATTCATGCACAGAATGCCAACGTAATAAAGTCTTCCGCCATACTTCCTCTCCTTTAACTCCTTTTTCAAGCCCAACTCAACGTTTTTCCCACGTCCACATGGACATCGTGGGCCCGTTACCTTATTCTTCTGGTTTCAGATATTGTCTCACGATCATCGATCGCTTTACACGTTGGCCTGAGGCAATTCCTTTACCAGACATCTCGGCAGAAACGTGTGCCCGAGCTTTCATCTCCGGCTGGGTTGCACGCTTTGGCTGCCCTGAGAAGATTACGACAGACAGAGGCAGGCAGTTTGAGTCCCACCTGTTTCACAACATCGCTGCCCTGCTAGGCGCAGTGCATCGCCCAACTACAGCCTACCATCCAGCAAGTAACGGTATGGTGGAACGTTTTCATCGTCAGTTGAAGGCAGCTATCATGTGTCACAAAAATAATCAATGGTCAGAGGTACTTCCACTTGTTTTACTTGGTATACGCAGTGTGTGGAAAGATGATATTAAATCCTCTGCAGCTGAGCTGGTTTACGGAGAACAATTACGACTTCCTGGCGAGTTTTTCTCTTCTAAAGCTACTACTATCACAGACTTCACTGACTTTGTTTCACGCTTACGTAGCTACATTAAAAACCTTGCACCAGAGCCGGCGCATTGGCATTCCAATAAAACTTTCTATGTTCCTAAGGGCTTAGACACAGCTGAGCATGTTTTTCTTCGCAAAGGGCCTATTAAAAGATCGCTAGAATCGCCTTACTCCGGTCCGCATAAAGTACTGGAACGAGGGAAGAAAACCTTCAAGATCGACTTGTGTGGTAGACATACCTATGTCACAATCGATCGCTTAAAACCTGCTTATTTGCTTAATAATTTACAGAATGAAGTTCAAATTAATAACAGCAAGTCGTCAGCAGCGGAGCCAATCAAGACAAGAAGTGGTCGTGTGGTTCGTTTTCCTGACTACTATCGACCGTAGCTGGCTCCGGTCTCGGTGGGGGAGTAGTGTGGCGTCAGAAGAATCTTCGCAAAACAAAATAATATTGAAAATGACGCAGCAAATTCAGCGCGCGAGTGGTGCGCTGTACCACCGCCTCTTCACCCCGCGCCCCGCCGCCGCTAAAACAACTTTCTAAAATACTTGGTCGCCGCGGCGGGGACACTGCGCGGCTAGATCTCACGGCGAATGCATGTCATATCTTTTGCTCTGTACTCTGTTTAATGTGCTCGTAAATTCGTATTTAATAATTAATTTTTATATCAAATAATATTGTAAAATCGTAAATACAGTTGTTATAATATGTGGATTAGTTTTTGATTTGATATACCCAGTAGGCTATCCACAGTAAAATGAAACTTAAAATGTTTATATCAGGTCCGGATTTAGGAGAGGGCATCGGCTACAACCTCGGGCTCTCCAGAAAAGAGGGGCCCACAATGTGTCTTCCATTCGGGAAAAAAACATTAAAATGCTTTGATGTTATTTTTACGATTTTTATTTGGAAAATAATTTGGGGGCAGGGCCCTGCACTCCTTTGTTGGCCCGAGGCATCCAGACCTAAGTCCGGTCATGATAATATTTAAAAGTCATACTTATATTAGCTTGCGGTGGCCTCCAATAGATAACGCCTTCTACTTCTTGTCCCCACAGTGTTTTTCTTTGCCTAGCATCGATTGGTGCATTAATCTCCGCATACGACACCGTATATCGCCTAGACAGTGCGTTAAGGGTCAGACGCGCAAAGGGTGAAGGGACAGATCGCGTTAAGGCTCCACATCTTGCCTGGGCCGCCCAAGCTCCAGCCAACGCTACTTGACGACTGCAAGCCTCTTCTACGACGCATGCGATCCGACGGGGAGTAGCTCCGACGGGAATAGACAAACAAACCATGCCTGAGAACATAGATAAACATTTTATATCATTATTTATTATTTCCCTTACTTCGTTTGCGTGATTCTCGGTGATGCCCTTATTTTACACATTCAGGGACGGATTTAAAAAAAATCTTCATATACGTCTTTTTAAATTTCTATTCATATAGACATACTTTCAATCAAGTCACAAGCGTATTTTGCAAACTAAAGAGCGGATTTTCAAAAACCCTTAAAAGAAGCTGAAAGCATAAAATATACTGTCTAAATTTCCAGCTCTAGTTTAGGCTATATATTGAAAATCCTACAGTCATTCAGACAACTTCAGGATTAGCTAATGACTCAACATCAACATCAAGCAAATGACTGTCCCAATCAAAGTAGTTTTTAATGAATTAAGTACTGCACTGATCACTTTAAGACCATAAGGCATTTTATAATTACTACCGGTTTCGAACCCGATGTCTATGTTATCTACGTACTTAGCGTTAAAGAAAACTCAACGATTTTCACAAATTTGTGAGGAAAAATATCTTACATGTATTTATATTTAGTTTGAGAGCTTCAAGTGAATATTCGAAACATGTTTTTATTAAGTTGCAATTTATACATCCATATTTTACCCCTCTTTCCCATTCAGGTAGATAGAGATTATGGACTTCCAAATCCTCGGAGCATACAACTTTCATACACGCTCGTCGGTTTCGAGTACTTTTGACCTTTATAGTTGTCCGAAAACCTACCTCCAGTCTGCGATTTTTTATACTTCTTTCCATTACCCTCGGCAAAAGTATAGAGAAAGTCTTCACATGCTGCCCTTGCTGTAACAAGTATTGAATCGGGAGCATCAGTCTGAGCGTGTTCGAAGAATGTTCGTAAAGATTCCGTGGCAGCGAATAGAGCAATGTCGGTGGATGAGACGCCTAAAGCACGCGCTGCTCTCTCGATACTAGCGCGGGGTATCGGACGAGAAAATGACGCTACCTGGAAAATGGGTGCAATAAATAACTATATCTTAAGCAGTAGTGGGACCTCCATACAAATCTAAAAGCTTAAAGACTTTAACGTAACGATATATTTATATAACTCTTACATATAATAACGTAATTATAAGTTATATATAACTTATATGATTACTTTTGTTTTTATGGTTGCATTAATAGGGCAAGCCGAACTTTTGGGCTTGTATGGTAGTCCCGCCACCGGTTTTAAGAGGTTTATGTTATAATCGAACCTCATCATAGTATATATAGTTAATTAAGATTAAAAATAGCTTTACAGTTTCTATAGTATTAAATAAGTAAATGACTCATTAACCATAAAATTTGTAATGTCATGAAGTTTCTGCAACGTGTAGGTACTGATTATAAAATTTTATTTTACATAAAAAATGGTTTAGACAAGGTATTCAATGTAAATTTTGTTTTAATAAGCTAATTAATATTTTACCTTTCTCCCACAAAGAGATATTGTTTGCAAAAGGTGTCGCTTCCCATCATCAGCTCCGATAGTATCAGTCCACAACTTCCAAGGAGCTCTATACGCCTCTTTTATGCCTCTGAATGTTTCACCGGTAGCCTTCACAAACAATTGAGCCAAGTCTCCATACTTCCAAGTTAACGTATGAGTTTTCTGCACTTGACCTTCGGTCCTCAGCTCATTTAAGGCAATAATTTCATCCCGGATTTTTAACGGCAATGTAAGCATAGTTTTAGTGGTCAATAATGCTGTGTCTATCATTCTTCGTGGCCATTTCCGAGGGTCCACAGTTACTAGAGGTGAAATCAATATCTACAATAGTAAGGCTGATATAAATTATAGTGTTAGTTTGATTTGAATCAATGTAAAGTTTCACATACCTTTGGTACTGTTAAATTTCGTCTTTTGCACTCTCTTTGGATGGTTAGAAGTAACTTTGTTGCTGTAATAGCAGCTGGCGTCACTCCTTCTTGTGTTCGTTTTTTAGATAATTCTCTTAATGCGCTGGTTGTTGATATAAATACTAATCCCGCTACGTGGAAGGCTCCAGGCAACGTTTTCAAAGCGCGAGGGCTCTCTACAGGATCGTATTCGCATATAAACTCATTCCAAATGTTTGACAAACTTTCGTTCAACTTCGCCCACAATTCTGGGATTGCAGATGGTGTTGGAAACAATTTTGAAAGAGGACTGTTTTGACAGAATTCTTTTTGATCTATACAACGATTAGGGAGTTGTTCCATGAGGAGAAAATCTCCAATATTTAAGGATTTCTTGCCTGTGAGAAGTAAGTGATGAACTCTTATGAGTATGTAATATTTTGGTTCTGTGGAAACGCTTGGTATTATTATATACTGCCATGGAGGATGATCGCTGGGAAAATACTTTGATACAATGTCGCTTATATAGTCCTGAAATTATAAAAACATCATTAACCTGCGTTTGACAGACATATAAGTTGCTAAGAAGAACATCTTAATGGAAATTACTAGTAATACGGAAAATGCAGATCCCCACTGCAATTCAATTTACGTGGGGCCATTTTAAGACTAAAAGCGTTTGCTTAGTCATTGTTGGATAAATGGAGTGATCATTCAATGCTCTCCATAAGTATTTAAGAGATAAACTATAGGCGGAGACAGTGGCGTAGCTATCATAGGGCAAAGTGGTGCAGTGCACCAGGGCCCTGAAGCTGAGAACCCTGGGCTTTGGAAGGAGGGGGAGGCAGCTCTTGAAGCTAGAAAAATTCTAAAGCGATTTTGTTTCTGCACCCTTGTACACCTAACTACGCCACTGGGCGGAGACAAGTTTTCTGAAGACTTAGCCTATAGAGCTTCTATGTATTAACTTAAAACTACTCACTTGAATATTAGCATCGGTTACAGGACGACCTCTGTAAATACCATTGGCTACATAAACATGATTTTCGGGTCTAAAAGGTACGTTTGCATCCCAAGCATAATTCCCCCAATAGGACACCAGGAGTTGTCGCAATCTTGGGAACATGAGTTCTCCATTTTGATTCCTTCTATCAATGACATGTTGTGTTAGCTCGCGTTTTATATTCTCAATATTTGCTGTGCCTGAAATTAGTATTTGATGTTTAGGTAGTTTTCATTAACTATACCTATGCAGTAGTGGGACTACCATACAAGCCCAGAAGCTCGGCTTGCCGACTTTAACGTAATGCGTATTTATATAATTACCTAATAATGTAGGTTATATATGGTTTATATAATATCGTTGAGGGCATTATTTTTCTTTTCGGCATGCCAGGCTTTTGGGCTTGTATGGTGGTCCCGCCACTGCTTGTAATGTACATAATATGCATATGGACGTCTACAAATAAACATTTAGATTACTTAATATGTACTCAGAAATATACTTTCACTAGCTACAGGTAACAACTATCGTTTGTTTCGTTTTAATAGGCGTACCACAACCTCAGAACAAACTTTTAGAGTGGTGGTGGGGGGGGGGGGGGGGGGGGGTGGAACCTAGCCTGTGGCTCACTTGATGAAAAGTGAACACCGCCGCCCATTTTCATCCACAATACATGATGATTGACATTGGATGTACCTACAGATGTGTTTTATAGCGCGTAATATCCTGTATGACTTTTTTTCGTTCTATTGTCAATGACTCTTGCTATAAGAGATTTTGCAGTACGACATTGAGTCCTGTCTGAATTTTATCTTATTCGGTAGGAAATGTTGAAAAAGGATTTCTCCGACTTAATTATTTGCTTAGATGAGTGATTTTATAAATGCAATTATAGAGCCGTAAATATCAAGTATCACTTTTCTTTTTCTTGCAATTTAATTCAAACTTATAGCCTTACATAAAGTCAAAGAAAACAGTCACCTTTTATGCAAAGTAAAACATTGATGATTCCTTGGTTTCTGTTAGTATCCAATAAAGAACGAACGGTGGCGTTTCTTATGAACTCCACACTCGGATATCTGCTCGATAGTAGTTTTAGCCATAAATGGTTGCTAATTCTTACAACTGCAAATAAAGAAATCCATAAATAACAATGAAGAGCGGTTTAATATTACTCGTAGAAAATCTACTTGGAAATTTCAAGAAATTTCGTTGCAGATCTCACGAGAATTGGCCACAATATTTAAATAAGAATAAATATGCGTTTTAATACTATATGTAAAAAGACAATAACAATGATGAATTATTATAACTGTTAACAGGAACTAAATATTTTAGTCGTAATACCAATATCAAATCATATAGGCATTTAGTATCAGTGCGATCGTTGACCCTTGAAATTATCAAAATAACGAATGCTATCAATTCGTCTGCTCCTACGACAACGTTAAGACAGCTACATGTATATTGTATAATCTATACCAATTTCGTATTTCAAATGTTTCGACCTTAATTCAGTGTCTTCTCCAAACTTGAGTAAAGTTAACCATCCTACATAACATTTTATGTTAGACGTATCGAAAGACGACCCCAAGATCTCTCTTGATGGTACGAGAAGGTAATACTCAGCCATCATCATAAAACATTAGGTAATAATGTATCGGTGATCATTCGGAAAATCGGAAAGTACTCCCACTCAATGCGCAATGTGACCAGACGTAGGGATAAGCGAATTCCCCAATGGAGCATGGAGCAGACCCAATTCTGTCTGTTTCACTGATCATTTTTCTTTACAGGCAAGTAGGTGATCTGCCATCTGTACTCTAGGTCGTGCCTAATCAATTTTTTAAAAACTTATATCCACGTTTTTAAGCGCATCGCGCTTACCAATGTACCACGGTGGCTGTTTCATAACGTGGGAATAAAACATTTTTTTTCTATCTAAAACTACTGTAATCTAGCCAACAGAGGTTTATAAACAGTTCTATTTTAACTTAACTACTAACTAGGATATTTTCCTCAATTCAAGTTCACCCACAGACATTCGAGTTCTTAAAACATTGTCTTCATACACAACACAATAATTTAATAAATAAATAAACACTAATCGTCACTTCAGTTATATAGAAAGTACTCTGTGATCGTCACATTAAATAAATATTAGACATGGATAATAACAATTAACAGGTCAAACATGTTATACCTGTTACTGTTACTCATTATTATTACTCGTAAATAACACTCTGTTATTTAGATACCAAAAGAATTACAGATAAATGTGATTTTTCAAGGTTTGATTTCCTAACTATGAAACATCCAATTATATTTTTTGGATAATAAATACTAGGCGCATCTCGTTTTAGCATACGGCAATCATAGATGTTTAATTGATACGTAACAGTCACAGTTGTTTTGTAATGGCTTGACTGTTACTAGTATTTGTTGAACAGTTGCATGCGCGCAGGAACAACTGTTATCTGTTATCTTTGAATATCTGTGATTTATATTTGTTACGATAAATACTCCTCACTCCTAAAATATATAAACATTTCATTCTGTCTGTTTCCAATTTCCATACCATTAGTTATACTTTCAGTTGACTCACCGACATAAGACAGAGCTAAAGCAGGTAATGCAGAAACGGCAATCCAGAACGCACAATATGTGTAGAACTCTTCCCTCAGTTTCGACCGAATGCTTAGTGGTTCTTTTCTCATTTTTATTTTCTTTTTTATCTTGAAAATATGCTAAATGTCACTTGCTTTGAGTCTGAAAAACACTGAAAATGTAAAAATGTAATGTAACACTGAGAATATAATAAAATTTACGATTATTGTTCTGGAAAATACTTTAACACTGATAACTGTTATTATGATGCAATTAAAATGAGTGAGAAAAACGACGGACACAATCAATCTTATGACAATAAATATATCAAACCAAAATATACATAAAAGAGTTATATAGATCATTAAGCGTTTAAAATCATAATTTTACGCTTATTTGCTAGCAATTTATTTGATAATTAAAAAATAATATTTCTGGCCGAGGTTAATTCTTTTATGAATTCGTTAATATAACAAAATAGAGAATCCACCGAAACCGTGAATGCATTGTACATTTCACAGTTTTTCTCTATGAACGCTGGTTACCTTGACGGAATTTCGATAAACTTCCCACCCGTTTAATGCCTGAAGTAGCCAGACGTGGGAGGTAATATGCTTATGGAAAATCGTAAACATGTCGTCCCAGCAGGATACAAACCTGCGACCAAACGCGCCAACGTGCCCGTCAAAATATAGTATTCATCCTTTTTCCTTTTCAATAAAGATTGCCAAAAATATACTTATCGTTCAATATCACTTTTAAAGTTTATTGACTTATAATTTGTATTAACTATTATTATCAAGATCAATATTTGCACAACAGATAAAGATATTTAATATTTTATCATATAATGTATCTTATTTGTTGATTTTCTAGTGCTAAAGTAGTGAACTCCCGAGTCCCTTAGTGGAGCATGGGGTCAACAAGTTTTTGGGTATTTTTTAAGTCACATAACATCAGTCAATGATGAGCTGTCGACCTACTTTTATCATCATATAGCACTATATTAGAAGATCTTTAAATGATTGTGGAAATGAAATCAAAATTAACTTTTTAGTTTACATATCGATGGCTAACTGCCAAAAAAGGAAAAAACCTAATTTTTGGCAAACTAAATTATTTGCTTTTTTTGCCTTTTCCTGCGTCATTTCGTCTCTTTTATGAATCTACGACAAACTTTTTGTCGCTCATTTATGGTCCGGGAGCCTGCAACGTTTGGAAAGTAAGAATTTTAGGTCAGCTGATTTTGTGATATGTCGTTCATCTTGCTTTTGCGGTTAGAGTCTGGGCTGTCTGGCAGTCGGTAGCGGTTGCGTTCGTTTGTGCGCAACCTACCTGTCAGGTGATAATCCTGGATTTTAAAAGCATTTTAAGACGCGTAATTTTTAATTTTTTGTTTTTAAATAAGTCTACCTGACATACTTTTTTATTGCCAGACATTTCTGACGTTGCTTATTATGTGCCATACGCGATTTTTTATTTATTTTTTATAAAAATTTCAAAGTATTTTAGAATGTCTGTAATTTTAATATTATGTTATTTAAAGATAATAAAAGCTTGAAATTAATTTGCCAGACATTAATTCGATTGTTAAACCTTGAAAATAAAATAAAAAAATCATGAAAAGTATTGCAGTTCGAGAGAGACAGTTGGAGAATAAGACAGAGAACCATTGAAATTTTAAGATTAAATTATAGTAGGTATAATATATATATATTATATATATAAAAGATAAAATGAAATATATAAATTTGTACTAAGTGATGGTAAGAAACACCTCCGTTACTAAGACTTTTCCTTCTGCTATCATTCTTACACTCTAAAATAGAACAGTACGGCATAGTTACGAAAAAAAGTAATTTTATGACTCGACCGACTCAACGCAGTGTTATGACTAGACATGAGTTCGATATATCAAAACGTAACTTATAACGGTTATGTGTTACATACCATACCATATCGATATATATCAAAACTTGTCAAAACCATAACTAGCGCGCGAAAACATGATAATAAGTTATATTAAAACTCAATAACCACCATAACGAACAAAACACAAACGATATAAAACTTCCATATTCGTTATATCTCTTTCTAATTACATATTAGTGTACTGGTGTAAAAGAGATGAAGCGAATATGTCATAACTTACAAGGTTATGAATAAGGTTTAGTTACTTTGACATTTAAGCAAAGTTTGCCAAGTTTAAAATATTATCAGGAAATAATATATTAAATTATTATTTTTAATCAAGATACTAAAAAATATGCTTAACAATTTTTTTCTGATAAAATTGTTTTTGACTAAATAATTACAAATAATTTCAATTGTGTCAAATTGATTTATAGTAACAAAGACAAAATTCTAAATAGTTGGTCAGGCGATCGACAGGTGAAGTGAAAGACAATTTGAGTTCGTTTCTAGTTTGCCCATATCATGTTAACGTTTGCAAACCTTACTAATTTATATCGATATCTGAAAACGGTTTTCGATATCGATATGAAAACTGTATATCGGTTACATAACCGTTTGTGAATAAAAACGAAAACGCCCATATCTAGTTATGACGCGACTGTGATGGTTTTAGCCTCAGATTAAATAACAAAGGCAGATGGAACGCACGGAACAAATCTATGACGCCGCTTGTCATTTCATGTTTGCGTGACAACTGTCAGCGGCACTGTAGGGACACGTGCATTTTTTGTGCGTGTAATGATACCACAAATAGTTAAAAATCCCTATATTTTTGAAATATTATTTTTTATTAAAGTAGTATTTTTGGATAGACAAATAACAAAATAAACATTTAAATGTTTTATGTTTGTTTTTATATTTATAAGTTAACTGTATAAATTACAACTTATAAAACTGTCACAAATACAAAACAATAAGATAATAAATACCATTAATTCGATTTAAATAAAAAAAATCATGATTATTATTTATTATATTGTATGCATAATAAATAATAATTTATTTCCGTATAAATGGTATATTTAACCCTTAACCACCCACAAGTGTCTCGCGGGCACTATTTTACGTTCTGTTACTCATAAAACCTAATAGGGCTCACTAAATAAATCAAGGGTATTTAAAAGAAAAGAGAGATAATTCTTCTTAACTTAAAAAAAGTTTAAGTATTTTTATTTTACATATAAATTAATTTTATATATTCTAACCGTCTTTTCACAATTATAGGGTTAGATTAGATAAAACGGTTTTTCATAAAAATAAATACTTTTAGGTTTTATGAGTAACAGAACGTAAAATAGTGCCCACGAGACACTTGTAAGTGGTTAAGGGTTAAATAGGGGTTGAGTCGGTCGAGTCATAAAATTACTTTTTTTCGTAACTATGCCGTACTGTTCTATTTTAGAGTGTAATAATGATAGCAGAAGGAAAAGTCTTAGTAACGGAGGTGTTTCTTACCATCACTTAGTACAAATTTATATATTTCATTTTATCTTTTATATATATAATATATATATATTATACCTACTATAATTTAATCTTAAAATTTCAATGGTTCTCTGTCTTATTCTCCAACTGTCTCTCTCGAACTGCAATACTTTTCATGATTTTTTTATTTTATTTTCAAGGTTTAACAATCGAATTAATGTCTGGCAAATTAATTTCAAGCTTTTATTATCTTTAAATAACATAATATTAAAATTACAGACATTCTAAAATACTTTGAAATTTTTATAAAAAATAAATAAAAAATCGCGTATGGCACATAATTAGCAACGTCAGAAATGTCTGGCAATAAAAAAAGTATGTCAGGTAGACTTATTTAAAAACAAAAAATTAAAAATTACGCATCTTAAAATGCTTTTAAAATCCAGGATTATCACCTGACAGGTAGGATGCGCACAAACGAACGCAACCGCTACCGACTGCCAGACAGCCCAGACTCTAACCGGAAAAGCAAGATGGACGACATATCACAAAATCAGCTGACCTAAAATTCTTTCTCGAAAACGTTGGTACCTCCTATACTATTATACCTATATTTTTTTCGTATATTCCGAACTTAAAATTACTTTCCTGCCGGGCTAGCATAACCGCCACGAGAAATATCGCGGACGAGAGAAGACAAACTAAGATGTACGATATCTCGATATAATTATTATATCTTGACATCGACAATTTGATAGAAAAAATATCTCGATCGACAAATATATCTATTTTTGATATTAAAAGTTGAGTTTTAAGTGTAATTTACATGTTCGACCCGGAAGAACTGAAGAGATAATCGATAAAAACACGAGAAAACGGTCGGCAAAATTTTGTCGCGTTTTTAAGTATTTTATATTCACCTTCCGAAAAAACAACGAAATCATATTTTAATTGAATTTTTAATTGCACTGGTAACATTATCGTGTCCCATTTAACTAGTTTCACTATTGAAGAGATTACTAGGTATATCAATAATGATAAAAAGGCCACATAAGAGTGACCTCCAGTAATGTAGGTAAGTTGATAATTATTAAATAAATAGTAGTTTATGATAATAAGCTGCATGGGGTTTACATGTTTATAATTTTCTGTTTATTTCCTATCTTCTCACAACTTTTAGGGAATCAACAAGTTGGAGGAATATTCAATTTCCTAATGGATAACGAACTATAATTTTGCGTAGACGTACAAAAATGTGTGAAGTACTTATCGTAAATATTCATTCAATAAAAAAAATACAATAATTATATAATAGAACATATTATTATATACATTGAAATAATGGAAGTCAAATAAAACGCAATATAATAATAATAATTTAAGTTTAAATAATTCATAGTCTCAGACATTTTGACATAATTGCCGGTTATAATATATCGAAATATATTATAACCGGCAATTATGTCATCTTAGTTTGTCTTCTCTCGTCCGCGAGATATCTCGTGGCGGTCATGCTAGGCCGGCAGGAGAGCGGTCGTACGCGGGAGAGGAGAGAGAATTTTAATCACGATTGACCGAAACATCATTGATTAACTGAAATATCATTAAGCCTCAAGCTCCTATCTTCTTAGACGTGGCCCTTCTTACATCGCAACATCACGTACCAACAGGTGGGATCGCAGCCAAACGTATGCCTATTATGTATAAAAATAACTCCATATCTGACATAAAAACTCAAAAGGGGACTTTACATAAGAAGGTACAGTTCATGAGATATGAAAACATGAAACAGAAAAAGATGTAGGTACCCTAACGAGGTATTTCATATGCGTTGATGAACTTGTTGAAGCACAATATCATGTAGATAGCATAAATATGACAAAGTCCAGAAAAACAAGAGGTTATTTAGATGCGTATTTACTTGGACGCTACCCGGTATAAATACGGAAACCACCCATTTTGTTTTGTAAAAATGGTCTATAATCTTTATTGAAGTAATAAAGCAGGTATACCTATGAGCGGATCTAAATGTTATTTTTGGGCTGCAGCCCAGAGTATAGCTTCAAAGACCTATTGAAGAAAAATGACAATGTTGTGAATAAAAAGAAATAAACTCCAATCATAAGGTTGGCAATTAAATAGTTTTATTAGATCCAGAGATTACCCCCTACAACCTCACAAACTCACAAACTTTACCTCTTCTATCTATATATATAAAAGAGATTCCCACCTATATATTGACTCATCACGATATCTCTGGAACCATAAGGCGTAGCGACTTGAAATATGGTAGGAATATTCCTTTCGCCGAGTAGAGGACAGCTAAGAACGGATTTTACGAAATTCCACCCACAAGGGGTTTTGCGGGGGCAATTGCTAACTTAGGTAATATAAGTATAGATAGGACCGCCAAAATATTATAACTATAGCAAATGTTTAAAAACTAACGTAATACGAACACAAGCGTTTGGCGATAATCGATTGTTATAGCCAACGATCATTGTTTAAACTTTATGACCCGGACTAAGTTGAATAATATTGAAATTACTCGAGTCTTAGTCATAACAACACTGATATTATGTACCTACCCACTATTAAAGATTTGGTGAAATTCAATAATTTAGGTGTTGGAATACGTTTAAAGGCCCATTTATATGATGCCATTTTAGAAGAGCAATAATTAACATCTATGAATTGTAAGCAACTGTTTACAAGTCGATATTATGTACTGTTTACACTAAGAAAAGTATTGAAACAAAACTTGTATGACAGATCAAGAACGTTACCTTTTATTTAGACCAAGAAACTTGCATAATGTAAATGAGACTTTAGTCTATTAAATGATTTAATTGTTAAAAAAGAAAAGCTATGAGGATAGAATTTTACCGTCGCGTCGTGATGTCAAAATATTTTTGAAACAAACGTTCTAAATTCTCGGTTTCGGTCTCGGTACGACTACGATTGGCGAAATATTGGCGGTAAAACTTTTAACTATTAGAGGAAATTGGTGTCCAACTCGCCATTAGAGACAGATTTCTACGTATACTTACTTTTTACACAAAAATAATGTTTTATAATTATTATCATCTACATATTTATGATATAAAAACTATCAAATTTAGGTAGGAAATTTAATGTTACATCGTTGTTTATCAAACTTCAAACACTGAATATTTGTAAACAAAATTACAATCGTTATTTTAATAAAGAATGTATTCATTATACAGTTTTGTTATTTAAATAGGCAAATGCTTACCGTATTAAGTATCACTAGATAAAAAACACCACTATAAAAACTCAAATCGCGTGAAATTGAAACATTTGGAGCGGAATATGTTGTTTTGTAAGCAATTTTAAAGTAGTTGTGTAAACGCGTACCGACAGTGGAGTGAAACTGGAAATTAGATTGACCCGTTGAGGCGCTCAGTTCCCGTATAGAAACCACAGTATGCATCTGCAGTGGGTATTTCGTAATATTATAATAATTGAAGACATGAGTGGATGAAAGGGGTATGATAAAATTTCTAAATGATCGAGAAAATGGGCAAAAACAGTGATGTTACATATTTTTTAGACAATAATTAACTTTCTTGATTGTTTATTAAATATCTAAATTTGACACATAACATAATTAAACATGTACATTGTACATATATATTGTTATGGAGACAAATAACACCTTCAGTAAACGTAAAAAGTAGTTCTAAAAAATGTTACATAGTCGCTTCATTCACTCATGTCTTCAATTATAATAAATAATAGCATATTATTGAAAAACATAGATCTAAATTATTGAACTGTCAATGTAGCAGTTCAAAATTCGAATTCTTCACAAACAAAAATTGACATGGTTGGACCTGTAATAAAAGTGTAGTTTGTGTAGACTGTGTGTGTGTGTGTGTTTAAAAAGCAAGTAACATTAACATTATGGACCATAAACAGAATTGAGGTGGATCAGTTTTGTTGATAGCAACTGCTCATCTTATAAAAAACCGGCAACCATACCATTATGTATAAAATCGGCAAGAAATCACGTTTGTTGAATGAGCGCCTCCCTTAAATACTTATTCGTTTTATTTTAATTTAATTATTAATTTTGAAAGTGAATACATATATAACTTAATATTTCAAGCGTCTACCTGTTGCCGTTATCTATATCGAGCCAAATCGAGCAAAAAAAAATTTACGTTTGTTGTATGAGAGCCCTCTTAAATATTTATTTAATTCTGTTATTTGTTGTCACAGCGGCAACAAAAATACATCATCTGTGAAAATTTCAACTGTTTAACTATCACGGTTCATGAGATACAGACTGGTGACAGACGGCCAGACAGACAGACAGACAGATGCAGATGGACAGTGGAGTCTTAGCTGTCTTAGTAATAGAGTCCCCTTTTACCCTTTTGGTACGAAACCCTAAAAAAACGCCTAAACTAAGTTCTTATGTAAATCTAATTGAAGTCCAAAATAATCACGCGTCGAGTAGCACCACTATGAGTTGTAAGTAAACTGTATCACAGTGTATAATAGTAAGCTGTGATAGTAGACACGCTTATCAACGCCTTGTCCAAGGTTCAAGAACGATACATGACAGATACCCTATTAATACTCTACCGTAGAAAGTTAATTAATACACACATCGGAAGAGTATATGTAGATGCGGATGTGTGCGTTATTTCTTTGTATGCAGCAGCGGATCTAACACTAGCTTTACACAGTTATTCAATGGTGCAGAAAGTACTTTTTCTGATTCTTAAATACGTCATATTTTTTAAGCGTTTGTCCGTTATTATGTATCTTCATATAAAATGTACAGTAATTTAAGAAAAGAAACATTATCTTTGTGAATAGTGTGGGACATAAGAAATACGGTTTAAAAAGTATCGAAGTCCTAAACATATTTATTTTTATCTTATGAATTTAAATTTTGCAAGTCTTTGCTTCTCAATATACATAAATATATTAAACTTATGTGATTACGTTGTGTTTAATTATTATGAGCTGGTTATAAATTGTTTTATGAATTTTAAATACTACAAGTACAGAAACTTTCATATTTAAAGTTTGTAAGTCCAATTATGGACACAAAACATCGGAAACCATATTATATATATTTATATTCTGCCATTTACTTACATGACCTAGCATGACAACCATGACAAAATTTTGTCGACCCGTTTCTCGTGTTTTAATCGATTATCTCTTCATGTCTTCCGGGTCTAACATGATATAATTAAAACTCGACTTTTTCAAATCTGTCGATGTCGAGATAGAATATGTCTCGATATCTTAGTTTGTCTTCACTCGTTCGCGAGATATTTCTTGATAGTCATGCTAGGCAGTTTGTTTAAAACATATTATTTGTTTTAATAATTTTGTGTGGTTAGTATTAGATTTTTATTATTTAAGAGATATTTATATGTAAATATTATTTAGACTCACCTCAGTAACTTTTTACCTCTTGAAGCTTCAATTTACGCATACTGGCATGACAAATAGCAGTTTGGGTTCAATTTTCACTCGTGAACTCGTTTCAAATGTTTATGTCAGGTTGATGTAAAGATGGGTAAACTATATGCCTATTTTCCGTTGCACCCAAATTGAAAAATTTGAATACTATCAGTTTTAGTATCGACTTCCATTCTTGTTATTTTTAATTACTGCTTTGTTCATTTCTTACAATTATATTAATTATCTCTGCATAATGAATGCATGTTCTTATGATTTTCTTTTGACTTTAATCGCCACCCCGATCCAAAAATACGGTAACATTTTAGACAACATATTTTAATCAATGCAGGCGATACGCATTCTTTAAGCTCCTTTTAAAAGTTGAATGGCAATTTATTTCAAACCAACTTCTCATGAAGACTTAGTTTTTATTGGCCCCTTCACGTTAAAACGCAACAAATACAACGCTATCGCACTGTTACTTTCTCTAACTCCTTAAGTCCTGGATTCGTTGAACAGATGTAGTTCTAAGACATAATATACTTTAAAAAGTATTTATTAAAATAGTACCTACTTTAGAGCTTAAATTAAGATTGAATCGAGACTATCGGCGTGTTTAGATGATCCGAGGGGCGAGCACGAATAACTATCGAAAAAGTATTCTTATCGTCGAACTGTCATTTGTATGAAATTTAAAATTATTTCTCATACAACTGACAGTTTGACGATTCGAATACTTTGTCGATAGTCGTTCGTGCTAGGCCGGTCTTTTAGGTAATTTATGCTGTTATTACCACAGATTACTTATGTAGCAAGCTAGTTATAACCTCAAAAATACTTTGTACCTATTAGGACGTTAGGTTTTTAATGTTGCCATTTAAAAAAAAATGTCGAAAATTGGAGATACAAATTACATTGGAGTAGGTACATTCCGTCTTGATGTATAATAACATTATCAGGTCTGAAATGAAAAGTATCAAACTTACAAGTTTTCTCAAAATGACAAGTATACCAAAAATGCCCATATACTTTCATAGAAACAGCCTTATCAAGATGTTAAAGCAGTATTTCACCATCCCACTTATTTCATGGGTATTTAATTTATAAAACTTGTATATCTCAAAACCTACTCCGTGGGCTGGATCCTTTTCATCCAATTTGTACATTATGAACTACATTAGGTATTAGGCTACCAAAGAGGCTATAAAACTAATAATACTGATCGTCGAGATAGATACACGTTTAGTGGTAGACGATGAAGACAGGTAAGAAAGAACAACTTCGTCAAAATTAAAGTTATTTATTAAAACAATTTGATTTTTAAATTAAAATTATTATAATTTCACTAAAGCTACTGTTCAAAGGAGAGCAATTTACATAGAAAACAACAATGATAATATATTTAGCTTGTACATAAAGTATACTTCATAGATAATACTAAAAGTAGGTATCAATAGGTCTTACATATTAGGCTTTGCGGAAGAATAATATAACATTCTATAACAAGATGCGCATGCGCAGTTACATTTAAAAATAAATGTATTAATTAAAATTTTAGATAAGTATAATAATCCACGCTTATCTTATGATAGGATTTCTAAATGATTTAATGTTCAATTATGTCAGAAACCCTAAAAATTATAAATATCATATATTTTAGGCGATGAACAATGTTGGTTTAAAAATTACAAATAATAAATTTCCTGTCCAAATAATAGTACATGCGCATCTAAAATATATGAACGTAATTTAAATACATAATTATTTACTACATACAATAAGTTTTATTGGACAAATGCTTCATGGATTACAAATGCACGTAAGCGTATTTGTACCTGTTTGATACCTAACTACTGATTACAGATAATACAATTTTGTAATACAAGGATTAAATGATTAGAAAACATCGAAATAAAGAACATACAGCCACTCTTATCACATAACAGCTTTATCAACTACTTTGTCTATCATAGAAAATCTAAGATAACATTTCTATCGCATATAAATTAAACTCTACGAAAAATAGTTTCCAGTACTATCCTATGTAATATAATACACGTGTCATAAATCAAAATGTACATAAAAAAGTTGCGAAACGCAATAACTTCTGAAATAACTCATTTCAAGTCGAATAATAAATAAAATATTGCAGAAGCAACCAGTATTTAATTTGGCATCCAAGTAACTTAATATTAGCGTCGCGAGGAATCATAAATGCGAATAAGCCTTTAAAATTTATTGTGACAGATGGCATGCGATCGATTTTACAGGCCTTAATACCTCTAAAAGGAGTATTATTGTAGTTCTTTACGATAGAGACAGAGCTATACCTCGTAAAGTATGACTGCAATAATACGTCTCTTACAGATCGGTGTACCCAGATCTTTATGATATGCTATTCCATTAGAGCTGTCACTGTTTTCCTCCTAAAAACTAACCTATTCCAGAAAATCTCTAGCAATGGTTACTACAGAAAAAACTATTATGTATTTTCATTCTTTAATCGATGCCGGAATCTTTGTACACAGTTAACGCATTTATTCTTAATTTTATTCAAAATAACAATTGTAATTGTTTTTATTGTCAATAGGCCATAATAACAGAATGTAAAACAGTGGCAACCCTAAAATCCAGTCTTATACAATCCAAGTTATCTAAGAATCGAACATTTCAACCAAAAAGCTGTATCTGCCAGCGATCAAAACAAAAGTCACGATGTTACAAGCAATTACACCCAGAAGCTATCACAAATCTTCAAACAGCGCTTGCTCTGACTTGCTTTGTGGATATAAATTTTTGCTCAAGCGACCTCCTTGGAATACCGCTGACTTTTTTGGGCGAACCATAGTTAATAGATGAAGGAAGAGATTTATAGCCGCCATCGGAACTATAATCTGTATCGGTAGATTGACCGTTTAAGCTTGGACTGTGCCTATTCACACTCTCCCTACTTCCGATCCTCCCATTATATAGATCACTATATGAGGTATGATGTTTGACCCCAGTCTCTTCTACTACCGCAGTTTTAGATACTAGAGGTTCAGCCGTTGAATAGTTTTGATTCTGAAAGTTTTCTATGGATCGAGATCTGTTTGTATAAAGGTTTCGCCGATCGGATTTCTCGCTGAGAGACGAGTCTCTCTTGATGAATCTTCTGTTTTCTGTATTGCTTACGGCTTGGAGGTACTTGGTGCCAACACGGCTGTTCGGTTTGAGATGTACAGCGTCACGTTTGTCTGTCTTTGTATCGTCAAGTCCATTCACTTTCCTCGCACCACACTGACACGTCACTATCCCGTTGGTAACATATCTCTTTGTCTTTTGTGCTTCACTGTATGACGGCAGCTTTTTTCCGCTCCCTTGTTCATTCCAACTGTAAATAATAACAAATTCAAATTTTAAATTGCCTTTAAATGTGTACGAATCATGAGCCATTTGAGGAACTCATTAACGGTACATTTCTGGGGATAGTATTAACTATAGAATTAATATATATTTATTATGTTTTTTTTGTAGAATATATTAGATAATTAAAGGCCAGTTCGTGTACTCTTCCAGAACACATTTAGGCAAATATTTCTTTAAGTGTTAAATGTTATGAATATTTGCTAATGATTCTAGCTCAAATGATGTGAGTAATTAGATGACCGAGACGTCAATGAATATAACATTCCCTACCAGTCTCACCTTTAAATTCTGACGAGGCAGCGTGTAACACATAAAAAAGTTTCATAATCAAAGTTACAATAATTTACGTCATTAAAATCCAAACAATATTACAAAAGTGCCAACAACTTCAAACAAAACACAATATTTTCAGAGTTTAGAGTTATTTAAGATAATTTATGGTTCAGTCTTTTATATAGAAAGTTAATATAACAAGGCATTCAATCACAGAAAATATCAAAAACCTTATTAGACCGTTACATATTTAGTTATCCCTAATGGACTTAACACATATTATTATAATCGCAGCAATCATACATATAATTTAAGATTTTCTTAAAAATTATATATTACTGATATTTATAAGTTCAACATTGTGCGACGGTTGTACTGTTTTATTAGATAAGTAATATCCTTGAAAGGTTTATACGTATATCATTTTTATATAAACGTATATTGTTTTAAAAAAATTGAACCTTAGAATTAAAATCTCGAAGAATTTAATTATATAAATATTGTTTTTAATAATGATATATAGAATCACAGAAAGTTCTTTAAAATGTTTACGAAGGCACAACCAGCTTACTCTGGACTTAAAGAATTACAGCACAATCATGTTATATAGCCTAATGTTAGAAATTATAAACTGTTATTTATTAAATAAAACTACACAGTGATTAAAATTTACTTCAAATCACCGCATGAAAGATAAAATTTTAGTCAAGAGTAGCCTTAGTCTAAAGGATTAAACTCCTTATTTGAAAACTTTGTTGCAACAATCGCTGTCGTGATAAATGTTATCAGAGTTCCTGTAAAAGAGATGCAACAAGCAAATAACATTGATAGAGCAGAGGAGGCACACAGCAAGCAAGCAATCCAGCCATTCTACCTGATCCGACGGACGAACCCGCGTACCGCCCAAGTGGAAACTGTCACGTTCAATACATCCATACATTTCGAATTAATCCGAAAAGAAATTAAAGCAGCATGTGAGAAAAATGAGAGTTTTTAACGAAGATTAATGATGAATGAAAATAAATGTAGTTTGGGGTAAATTAAAAGAGGAATAATATGTTACCACTGAATACCAGAGTACGTAGGTATAGAAAGCTTTTAAAATTTTGGATTAATTTCAACTTTCATTTTAAGTCATTTTGTGTTCTTGTTGATATCGTACTTATAATACAACATCATCTCGTAATCATTAGATATCTTCAAGTTAACAGAGAGGCATATTTTGTTTTGCTTTTATTAAAAGTCTACCATTACTAACAAAACAAATTACTCTTACTTACTACTTATAAAAGCAAAATACTCTGGTCTTTGTATCAAACTATTAGAAACATAAACATATATTATAAAAATATGAATGGGTAAGTATGTATCAAATGAAAACACCAGTGAAATACGGAGTCATAGTGAGCGTAATACGGCACATACACGTTGGTGAAAATGTCATTTTTCTGTTCATATAATCCTTAAATGGTATTATCCATTTAGATTTACTAATATCTGTGGTAAACTGGTATGTCTTAGATAACGTAGCTTTTGCATTATTGTAAATATGAGTTTTTAATGGCAACAGATAAAGAGAAGGGATGGATGGTAAATTTAAAATGGACATTGATTTGACTGGAGGGAAAGATGGTATGTGTAAAATGGATATCGATGTGACTAAACTATACAAGAAGGACTTCAGTGAGTATAACGTGGTTGTGATAAACCTAAAACAAATAAATACATACTATAACGAAGCTGATTAAAAAGAAGAAAAAAAGGAAAATTATGAGAAAATAATCATCGTACAATACACAGGAATAAGGATTATAGTGAAGGTAATAACTTTGAGTCTTGGCGTTTTTTGTAATGATTTATGAAAGTAATAAATTTTTAAATATAATGTCCTGCCCGCCTAGCATGACCATATCTTGGGGATGATTGAAGACAAACTTAAATATAAGATATCTCGACACCGACAACTTTGTTAGACAAGATATCTCGATCGACAAATGTCTACTTTTTACATTAGAAGTCGAGTTTTAAATGTGTCATGTTAGACCCGGATGATATAAAGAGATAAACGATTAAAACAAGAGAAAACGGTCGACAAAATTTTGTCGTGGATGTCATGCTAGGCCAGCTGAAAACAATTTGACAAGAATGACGTGGAAGGTAAATAGTACAACCGACACCATTTTACTTAAAAAAAAATAAAAGAAGTTACCACTATAAATGATTTGAAACATTGTTCAATTAAACTACTAGTAACACAGATAGAGTAAGAATAATTACCTCACTAATCCGGAATTTTCAGAACTGGTAAGTGCTGTACCCATGGGTGGCCGCAACTGGAAAAAATATGATATTGTTATACATTATAAAAAAACAACTGGTTTGTAAAATATGAAGCTCTAATCTTGGACATCTTTTGGTCACATTGAAGAAATCGTGCGAATAACTGACATAACAAAATGCTTACTTAAAATAATAAACATAAATTGGATAAATTTATGTGACAATAAAAATAACTGATATGTAACTAAGATATTTGATTAGTATGCTGGTATGATTTTCTCTATTTGTAGCTGTAAATGGTATTCGTTGAGCAAAATCAATCTATCATGTAAAGTGTCTGATTGATAGATTGATTTCCTATTGGGGTAGATAGAGATCACAGAATTCCATATGCTCCGAACCTTGCTTTCGCTTCTTCCACTTACATCAATGCTTTCATAAACGCTCGTCGGTTTCGAGTACTTTTGACGTGCTCCTTTTGAAGAACGTCCCCGATCTGATCGAGGTACGTTCACCTTTTTTTTAATAGAGGGGGAAGCTTCCACAAGCCGGAGGGGAGACAAGAAGAGGTACGTTCACCTAGGCCGACCACTCCTGACTCTTCCACTCACACCGTCTTCATAAATCCATTTCGTTTGCCTACTTTCATCCATTCTTTCAACATGCCCAAATCTCAAATAGTATGCTATTGCTACTATTTTTGATATAAGAATTATTCACTATTTTATTAACTATTCAACTTAAATTGTAACTCGTTAGTGCCGTATAGAGGTGGAGGTCGAGTTGCAAAGATTAGCATGATGATGATAAATTACAGTTGTTGTTTGTTTGTTTTGAATCCTTGTCCTAGCTAATCAATGCTAATAAGCTCACCCTGTCTGTCTGCGTAGCGACGTTGCAAGTGTCATCGGATCTTGGCTCGTGGCTCTCAGCCATTCGCAACATCTGCTGCTGCAGCACGCGGACCAGCCGATCACGCTCTTCTAACTGACTCTGGAATTGCAATTGAAGTATTACAATTAAGGTTGCACAAGTCGCGGGCTCGAACTCACTGGTGGGCGTGGCCAAAAAGCATGCTATTCTCCCGCACCGCACTGGGGCAATCATTATTAAGTGAGATGCACGATAATTCATAGTAAAAGGGGCGTGTAAGAAAATACGAAAAAGCCTTTGGAAAATCGAGTTTTATGAAAAAACCACTGCAAATAAAAGTTATTGTATTCTTCGATAATCGTGCTTTGTCGGTACCGACTTTGTGTTGAAAATTTGATACTTCTTTTATTACTAATTTAAGCCCAAAGTTGTGTTAAAAATGGCAATAAAAACGAATCTTTGGCATCTCGTAACTTTTTAATGCTTTTTTATTTTACTATTCTGTTTCCGCACAGACAAAATAATAATGACACAAAACGATATAATTTTTAACTTTGCATGTACAGTGCTAAATAGTTGAGTAACCCCCCGAAATTTCTATGGAAAAAATGTCGACTAGTGTCACCTTGTAGCCACAGTAATAACATAATTATTATCATTATTTTTTTCTTTTTGCGTTTGAGGCGCAAACTATTGTGGTCTCTGGCAGAAGCATAATGCATGAGCCAGGGCCAATTACAACCACAACACACACACATTTACACACTTTAATAAAATGTACCTTCATTTTGTGTTCCATAATTTTTTGTTTTTATTTTGTGATTCTGTTTGTGTGTTTCGTTCGTAATAAATGTTATGTCTATATCTATTTCAGAAGAAGTTGAGTTGAATTTTATGTATTGATTGCACCACACGTGCTTATCAATAATTCTGCTATGATCAAAAAGTTGAGTTGGAGCATGACAGTTTCATCCTTTCCCTTATTGAATGTCATTTAAGATTTCATCTATCACTTGCCTTGTAGCAACTGATATTATAAAGCAAATGTACATATTTCTAGGCCAGGGTTCTTTTTACGTGACGGGATCTATATTCTATACCAACCTGCAGATAGACGATCTGTCGGCGCATCTCTGCGCAGGCGTCGGGGTGCAGCGGCGGGGCGGGGGGGCGGCGCCCGTTGCCGCGCGCGGGACTCTCCGCGCACGCCGCTAGCAACGGGTCGAGAGTTTCGCTCTGCAAGTGGTCACCAGGATTTGTTAAACACCTTGGTTTCTCTTCTTCTTCATATCCTGTTCCCTTCTTTTTTACTTGGGGTCGGCGCAATATGTTCTCTCTTTCCATTCTATAGCTTTCACTCGCCATATCATCACACCTCTCAAACACATACCATTCTTCAGACAGTCAATCCATTTTTTTTCGGCCTCCCTTTTCCCTTACACCCAATTAACAATTTTGTTTTATAGTTAGTATATTCCCCACACCTGCCTCATGCTTAATAGTGTAGGTATTCTATTGTGGAACTGTCTGGTGAGACACGAGTAGAAAAGGGTAAACTTCCCAGCGTTTACCTTTTCTTTCATATATTACAAAATAGACAGGTAATTAAGAGTGAAAACAAATTAAATAATTTTCACCACCAAAATCGTCGATGTTAGCGTGTGTTGTAAAAATACAAGGCATTAATAAGCGGTTATTCATGAGTAGATATAGAGAATCTGTGCAAGATTCAACACAAGGTTTTCTAAACGTATTTCATACTGCTTCCTAATTTGGACTAGATATAGTCGTTATCGCGTTTAAGGTAGAATAGATGAGATTAAGATACCACTTCATAAAACAGGAATAAGTACTTTATTTATAGATAGTAAAATATACACTTGTTCAAGGATTATTTAATTCTTATTACTCCGTGCTGGTATCCTGATGTCGCACAAATATTATATACTTACTGGTTGGAATAAAAAACATTAACTCAATATCTCAAAAAAGCACTGTATAAATAATCTTTAGTTAGTTCAGTGCAAATAATAAGTGATATTTTACCGAAAGCAAAATATTTGGTAGTACTTAATACATAGCTGACCACTGATGCTATTTGAAATCTATACCTGTTCCAAGTTGAAATAACTATATAAGTTATGTGATATCGCTCAAGATTATTTTTTTACAAATCGACACGTTGCTAAGAAGTATACCTACCTACTCGTATGGAAATGGACGACCATAGATAAATAATCTATGGTCGTCCACTTCCATTTTGTGAGAACAAGTTAAATACGTTAGAAAAGATTGTCTTGAATTACATTTAGAATGAACTTGTTGCGCTCAAGTAATATACCTACAATAGAATCTCGCTAATCCGGCACTTCATAGACCGACGCGTCCAATATTCCGGCACGTCCCACGTCTCCCCCATATAAGTTGAACAAAAACAGACCCCAATAAAGGATTATTTTAAAACTATGTAATTAATGAATTAATAGATATGTTACAGTTATAAAAAATGCGTTTAGAACATGAACACTAATTCATTGTAGTCCCATAATGAAATGCTTTATTTTATTTATTATGATTTTTTCTATACAATCCAGTAATCCGAGCATTCCATAAATCCGACACCCTCTGATTTTTAATAGTGCCTGATTATTGAGATTCTACTGTATAACAATAGTTGTATAAAAAGATGAAGCAAAACGAAAATTCGTGCACTCATGCGCATCGCTTAAATAACCAATAAGCCGCTTAAATAAACAATAAACCCAGTGCAGCAGTTGTTACTTACACTCATCGAATGATGCTCCTCCCCGGGCTGGAATTGCGTGCAGCGAAACGATGCAAACAAAACATAAAAATTACAACACGAAACAAATCATAATGTGCGAACAAGCAAAAAAAACGTAATTACTATACGCAGATTAAGCTGTGTTATCACAGACTAAAAATATTTACAAAATAAGGCATTTAAAAAAAGTTTCGCTTAAAGCAAGCAACTCTTAGTTTTATTATTTATTTTAATTTAAAATATACAAACTCATTTGACTCCTGTCTGACAATTTTATGGGCTTGATGCTAACCTTTTTGGTAAAATATTTTTTTCTTTCAGTACTAGGTATATAAATAAAAAAATATCAGATTACTAAAATTAATTCTCGGGAAGATTATAAAAGTTGCTTAAAATGAATGGAACCAAACATAAGGATTACGAGTTAAAACAAAAACACAGAAGACAAAACGGTAGATTCAAGAAGATATACATATGTATGTGTATCTAATTGGCAATCAGGACTGTTATATGAGAAGACAATACCGATGTTAAAGATATCTTCAGCGTCTAATACAATTCTGAATGAATTTCCCATAATTAAAATTATCTATGGTTGACTTAATTATCTATGACTTCTGACTCTGACAGATCTGGTGAAAAATCTCTATGATACCTAATAATTAGATATCCACACGATATCACAAACGCAAGCGCATATTCAAATCAATTAGCAACAAATTGCCATCCATTGTTAGCAGTTGCCACATTATAGTTTCCTATTGACAACGCTATCATTAAAATACGTACATGCGATACTTGCTACAGATTTTAAACACGCGTGAGGCAAATAATTCATTTTAAGCCATTACTATGCGCATTACCAATTTAATTAGGTTAGGTTAAAATTACTTTTCACGTGGACTTTCTAAGGCCATTGACGAACATCTCGTTAAATGCAAATGTTTGAATTAACATCTAAAATGGAAACTTCGTAAATTAGTATATCTATTATAATTATATCGAGTAATGGAGTAGATAGAAAAAACCGACCAAGTGCGAGTCGAACTCGCGTACGAAAGGTTCCGTACCATTATCTATAAAGAGTAAAAACGGCAAATATATCATGTCTGTTGTGTTGGAGTTTAATATTTATTTTATTCTGTTTTTTCAGTATGTGTTGTTATATCTATGCTTAAGAAGCCCTAGTTAATAATTTAAAACTAAATTATTATGAAACTAGTCGAAAATAGTCAAGAAAGAAATTATAATAAAATACTAGTCAAGACGAAAATAATGTTATAGTAAAAGACAGAAAATGTAAGTTTTTCCAAACTTCCTAAAACTTGTGAATCTGAGGGGCTACATAGTACGAGCAACTTACAAGAAAGTATTCGCATTGTCATTCTGTCATTTGTATGCAATTTCAAATACTTTCTCGTAAGTCATTCGTTCTAGGCATTACCGAAACTTACGTAACATTTAAAATGAGTTTCATGCACTATCTATGAAAACTACAATATCAAAAAAGAGGTATATAAGTAACTATTCTATAGACAGGTCGGACTTGGATACTGACCTCCTGTAAGACCCGTTTTAGCTGCAGTAGCAGCGTCTTGATGTCGACGACATCCTGTAAGAGCGATGATGGCGCTGGTGCAGGGGATGTACTTCCATCACTGATGCCCGCGTCTGATGGCGTCTGAGTGCGTGATCTTTGCAGGAGACGCGCGCTTCGAATTGGTAGACTGGCCCTGGTAAAAACAATGTTTTCATTAGCACAGAGTGGAACCATTCATAATCCGCAAACTTATACGCCGGTACAGCGGAATTCATGTTTATACCCTATGGAAAACCATATTATAATATTCTTCTTTTTTATAGAATATAGCAACACGCCCCGGTTTCACACGGGTGCAATGTATACGTTGATGTACTATACACAAAATACTACATTACTCGCTGATAATGTAGCTTTCTATTGGTGAAAGAATTTTTAAAATCACTCCAGTTGATTTCGAGTTTATTTGTTACAAACATACAAAAATAAAAATGTTTCATATTTATAATATGAGTGAAGATGAGGCAAACGGACAGAGGGCTCACGTGATAATCACCACCGCCCTTAGACTGGCAGTTGTGTTGCCTTTTAAGGAAAGTTGTTTTTCACAGCAGACAACCCAGCAGGTGGGTTACCTGAGTCACCACCGCCCATGTAAATCCGGGACTTGAAAATCTCAGATGCGTTGTCGGCCGGTGTAGGCTCGTTTTTCGAAGGTTCCCAAGTCGTACGGAACTTTCATATTCTGAATGAAGGCATATAAATTTTATCAATAAAACATTTAAAACGCCTTATAAAGAGGTTGGAATATATTCAATAATTGTATTTGTAGATACATAATAAATGTAATAAAGTAAAATAAACTTTCCAATAAATACCGCTTTGTTATAATATTGTTTCTGGTAATGTTAGACGATCGTATTATCTTACAATTAGTATACATTACAGTCATAATATGCAATGTATTGGAAAATAATATGCACATTATAGGTTTCAAATAGTTTATGGTTAGACAAAAGAGAAACCATTGTTTCTTATTTCTAGATTATGTACAAAAATAGGACGAAAATTATCGTAGAACTTTATCTTCATCAGTTGTTTGACTTTTTAAATTAAGAACACCGTGTTTAACTACAAAAGTCGAGCTTTTACATACATAATCGATTTAAGTTATTTTATTACTGAATCAAAGTAACTTAACGGGTCCGATGGGTCGCCGGGATGCAATTTTTAATATTTATGTAAACATGTTCGCCCTAAGTCTGGTCACTTCGGGCACTATAAGGGCGAGAGATATGTACATTGTACATATATCGAAATTCGAACCGCATAACGAAACACAATTCATATAAAGAAAACAGTGAAATGCAATTTTCTTTTTATGAAGAAAAAAAACGCTAAATAACGCGTTTCAGTTTCAGTCTATGGATTTCCTAAAGGTTGAAGTAGAAAAATAGGTGAAAGCCCATCATTGATCGATGTTCTATGACTGAGATGTAATAATTGAATATAAGGCGTGTCTATAACTCACGACTAATTAATTAGCGGAATTGGACTGAGTTTGTGTTATAGTATTAACACCATTTGATGTAAAGTATGTAACTGAATGTTAATAATTCAGGGACTGAAACCGGTTAATTTTTATTTTCCAAAATACGTGTCTGACTGAGATACCATGATATTAGTTTTAAAGAGTAATACACACTATACTTACCACAATTTTTTTTTCAGCAAATATGAATAAAAACGAAAAAATATTAACAAAACCCTATATTATATGTAACTCCCATATTAAATTAACCGGTATTCAGTCCTTGGTTTATATTCTCATAATGAGGCCAAATATTCAATCGCTATTCAAAATTGAGTTTCGCTTATAAGCATTGCTGTCTATATCATATTTTACATACGTAAAATTAGTACAGGAACATTTTAATAAGCTCAACTTTGCTTAGAAGGCAAACTAACTATATTTTTTACTAGTAACAGCCCCCTCGCACGGGCGCAATATAGACAATAATTTTTTTTTTAAATCGGTCGAGCATTTTTGAGTTAAATCTTAAATTTGTAATATTAGTATAGAAGTATAGATTTTGGATATCGGCAAATGAACTTTTGGCTAATTTAATGTTTCCGAACAAAAAAATAGCAATAATCCTGCTTACTAATATTTATTCGCCCAGCGAAGCGGCCACGGGACATCTATTCATAAATGAAGCGTAGATCTTAGATTATTTAATATAAATAATCAAAGGCTTTAGATCTTATTATTCAAAGTGCAACATTCGAGAATTAAAAGATCTAATTCGAAACAGGTCATATCCACTCCTCAGCTTATCTATTTATATACAATCCATATAAGAATATTTATGTAATTTTAGTCTAAACAAATACTGTATACAAATCACAGTCATCAATCATTCTATCGATATCTCGTAAAAAGATTAATACCATAACCTTCCTTGGACATGATAATTTAGATTTTTTATAAAAAAAGCTATTACTTAATGCTTGTAATTTAGTCCAAAATTCATGTTTTCAAACCGCAATGGCTCATTTCGCACGAATTCTCGTTCCACAAGCAAACTGTATGCCTATTTTTGTGAAAATGGAAAAGCAACTAATATTCATTATTATTAGTGCTTAGGATTTGAGTTTCATTTCATTAAAAGACATCCACATCACTAAATGAAATGAAACCTAATTTAAATGGAATTTAAATAAAGAACAACAATTGTCAAAACTGTTATAAATGTTTATGTTGGTTGGTGATACTTCAGCCACAAACATCAGTCAATGATGTGCTGTTGATCTATTTTTTTCACTTTCATCATTCGGACCTTAGACCGCAACCAAAATTAAATAAACACATACTTTTTATCTCAATACTTAACATATATATACGTATTTTGTTGTAGGATTTTCAGTTTGTGTATTTACTATGTATACCAGGGTGAATCAAAAAGTTCTTAGAAGTGCATATATATGAAACCTTTTTGGATCAAGTTCGATATTCAAATTAAAGAGTGTCTATCACACTATATTTATGCAGACTGTCACTTGTTTTTGTCAGTTCGTTCGCATGTAATAAATTTTTTTGTGCAACGAGTTGCTAAAAAGTCAAAATTATGGATAAAAGTGAGTTACGTGCGGTGATAAAATATCTCAGTTTGAAAAAAATGTCTACGAAGGAAATTTTTTTGGACATTCAGCAGACATTAGGGGGTGATGCTGTACCCTATTCTACGGTTGCGTACTGGGTGGCTGAATTTAAAAGAGGTAGATCAAGCTGTAAAGATGACCCGCGTTCTGGGCGGCCTTCAACCTCCGTTACAGAAGAAAATGTCAAAAAGGTTGAGAATCTGGTTTTGGAAGACAGAAGAATGACTATAAAACATATAGCTGAGATCCTAAAGATATCTTTTGGTAGCGTTCAATCCATTTTAATTGATTCACTGGGGTTCAAAAAAGTGTCTGCAAGATGGGTGCCACGAATGTTAACCGACGAAAACAAAAAGCGACGTTTGGGAATTTCCAAGCGTAATCTCGAAATGTTCCAGCGTGATTCGGATAATTTTTGCCGTCGTCTTGTCACCATGGATGAAACGTGGGTCCACCATTTTGATCCTGAAACTAAAAGACAAAGCATGTCTTGGAAACGACCATCCTCTCCATCCATCAAGAAATTTCGAGTTGCTCCTACCGCTGGCAAAGTTATGGCCTCTGTGTTCTGGGATAGTGAAGGAATCCTTTTTATTGATTACATGCCAAAAGGCCAGACGATTACTGGACCCTATTATGCAAATTTAATCCCGAAAGTGCGTGAAGCGATTAAAGAAAAACGTCGTGGAAAACTGTCGTTGGGCGTGTTGTTCCTTCAAGATAACGCTCCTGCTCATCGATCGGAAGTTGCGCTCAACGCAATCCGCTATGCTGGCTTCAATCTCCTTGACCACCCACCATATTCTCCGGACTTAGCCCCAAGTGATTTTCACTTATTTCCAAAATTAAAAGAGGAAATTCGTGGAACAAAATTTCACGATAATGACGCGGTTATAGCTGCCGTAGAGGACTTTTTCGAGAGTCAAGAAAATAATTTTTTTTCACAAGGAATAAGGAAGTTAGAAACGCGTTATTCTAAATGCATTGCATTGGAGGGAGATTATGTAGAAAAATAAAATATTATTATTTAAATCTTTGCATTTTTTAATATTGATTCCAAGAATTTTTTGATTCACCCTCGTATAACAATGTTATCGTGCGTCCCACTTGTCTGAGAACAATGATAACAATACAACTGTGAGATAGTTTCTTAAGACTAAGGTGTGCGTTTCATGTTCTTCTTAGACTTGAAGCCTAAAAGATCAAATAGAGCAAAAATTCTGAGTTCATACAGAAATAGAAGAATATATCTTGTATTTCTTATCTGTAATGAGCATACTACATGCAATTAAACAGTAGAATCAAAATTGCTTTACATTAAATTTATTTTCCAGTAATGGATAGAGGACGATTAAAGAAGGAGAACAGTATAGGTACACAAAAATCATTTTGAACGTTTTTGTTTGTTACGATTTAACTCAAAAACTACTCGACCGATTTTAAAAATCTTTCACTATTAGAAAGCGAGTAACATAGGCTTTTTTATTATTATTTTTTGTCTAGTACATCTACATTGCACCCGTGTCGGGCGGATCGCGAGTACATAATATAAGGAACTGATTTAGTTTTTCCTTGACATTTTAAGCAAAATAAGATATATTATGTACATGAGTTGAAGGCACACGTGACCGTGGCTCAATTGGCATTGCGAATAAAAACGAGAGCAAATAGGCACCTTCTAGACAGTTTTGATTTACCTTGACCGCATCACCACCATTAGTTGAGATAGTGACCTGTCTGTCTATTAAGTTTAAAAAAAAGAAAAACATCCCAAGGTCTACGATTTCAGTCCCCGAAAAATAAGACATAAGTCAACTTCGGTCTGGCAGAGCACATATTATTAAGGTATCCCTAGTTTAGTTCACGTGTGTTATAGTCTAGTTGAATTATTATTAATGAAAAATTTCAACACCATTCCTTATTTTAATTATATGCAAAAGGAGTTAATATGCAGTTTCCTTTTAAGTCATGCAAGGTCTTTTCCTTTGTAATATACGATTTGAAATCTAGTTTCAAAATGTTAAAAATACCATCGAGTAAAAGAAAAACCAAGCTAGAAAGGAAAAACGTTAGTATCCGGTTATGCCATTAACAGTCGATAGAGCGTAGAAAATAATGCAACAATTCAGTTTTAATTCAAACAAAAAAATAGATAAAAAACCTCTTTTCTCTAAACTCTGTGGCCAGCTGTGTGAAGTTAGCTGGTGAACAGTGGGCACTCAGTCATGAAAACCGGGTTTCGTATAATTTCTAGGACAATTTTTAATGCATTGTGTATCTGATCTGCTTTATGCCTATCTTATAACGCGAATAAGAATCATTGAAACACGTAAGCAATTATTAAAATTTATAAACAATATAGAAATAACAACAACAAAATGCTATTCTAACTCGATCAAACCTTGACTTTTGCTTAATTACATTTATTACCCGAAACAAATGTCTCATGACCTTGTTTTATTGTAACAATATCACAACACCTACACTAAATATAACAATATCACCAATATTCGAATCTAATGTTATCAACAGATAAAGAAAATCACAAATGAAAAGGAAATAAAGTCTGACAAATTTGGTAACCTGTATTGTTTGGCTCTCTGGCTTCGTAAACTTGGTGCTGGACTTGCAGACCTTGAGGGTTCAGCTACGTGCAAATCCGTCTTCTGTCGCCGTGCCCCTAGCGAAGGGGTCCCAGACGTGGCACAACGCATAGCTGCCTAGCTGCGCGCACGCATTCGCTCGACTGAGCCAACGGCAGTCGGCAACGAACAACGCAACTCGAATCGCGACCCTACCCATTCACGCTGAACGAATAAGTGTCGATTTCATTTCACACTGTTTCGAGTTTCAAATGTTTGTTTAAACTAAATAATATTCTATTTAGTTGCACATTTTTCACAATTTCAAGAAAATATTCGACCTTAACACAGTTTAAATCACTCATGTCGAATTTTAAATTAAAACTTTTCAATATATCATGTTAATAGGATAAATATTGAACAATACCCTAATAAATATTAAGTCAAAAGCAATTAAGATCACATAAATGTGAAAGAACATTCACACGTTTCAGTAAGGCACGTATATTAACGCCTGACGAAAAATGAATAGCAAAAATACGTATGCGATTGTTTATGGTTTGAAAACGTGAGGAACTCATGGGTCAGTGTCAGTCGAGGTTTGTTTATTATCTGAAGGGTTGTCGGTGAGGGGTATTGAAACGATTTGAGCGCATGCGCGAGTTCGCTCGATACTAATACACGCAGGGTAGTCTCAGCTGACGCATATTTTAGTCACGATTCGTACAATGATATTGTCGTATTTATAATACAGCTGACTACTAATGGCAACATACTTTAGCAAGTAAGCTGAATTATTGACCAGAAGTAAGAATAATGATAAATTTCAAAAAATACGAGTCTCCTGGTTTACTTTTTGTTTTTATTTATATATCTATACAGATTAATTCCACAAGTGGCGTTTGGGCCAAATATATTTCACTTGTTCAATATTATGTGGAAGTGTGGATCGCGGGAATATCATTGCAGCTAAAAATTTCAGTCTGAAAAAGGAAATGAAAGGAAATAATATAAAAGCGTATAACAAATTTTAACGTCTAATATTTTAGGTGCATTGAGCGTTTTTAAACACATAGATTCGCATCACCGACATGCTAAAACTATATTATATATATATATATATATATATCTAAAAAATAAAATGCCGCATGTATGTACTCGCATCACTTGAGAACGGCTGGACCGATTGAGCTAAATTTTTTTTTGTTGTTTTCAGAATTTTTAGGAGAAGGTTTGTAGGTAAAAAAATTTTTGAAAAATCTTACAAAATCCCTTTCTTCATTATAAAATAAATTAGATTCGGAACTCCGCCATCTTGACAGCTCACGTCATGCATTCTTAGCTTTTTTGGAATAACAGATGTCCACTGCAAATCAGTGACATATTAGACAATTATAGTGGGTAAATGGGCATATTCAAATTTAAGAATAATTATATAATTTCGAAACCAAAATTGTGGCGGAACAACGTCTGCGGGGTCCACTAGTTATATATATATCTATAGCTATAGCCAGACTATTGTACATAATAGTTCTAAGTTTTCACTTCTTTCGGCAGTCCCCATGACTGCCTGAATATTTTTTTCTGCTCTATCGACTCTTTTCGACTTGAAGTTCATAAAAGTTCGTAGAAGTTGGGATGGTATATCAAAGGTTCTGTTCAGTGTAAGCTAACACCAGTACAGTCTAGTATGGTACATCACGCAGTCAGCCGGGCGAATCGCCGAGATGCCATTGTTACGGTAACTGTAATTCTGTCACTTGTATAATTCACGACAAAACAGTGACTGAACCGTTCACAGGTTTATAGTTTCATTGCTTCGATGACGCAAATTCACTTCATAATATTTCGTATAAAAAATGACTAAACAATTCAGCATCGGTACTAATTTTTGGTTTTATAATAGTTGACGAATGTCAAACTAATAAAAACACGATTCAACAGTACATAAATTCACAATTTAACATATAAATTACAATGACGTACAAATGGAGGCCTTATCACTGAGAAGCGACCTCTTCCTGGCAACTTAACAGACAGGGGTTTTAAAAAAAACGAAATAAATAAAAAATCTATATAATTAAACAAAGTCGTGTTATTTACACCATTTATAATTCAAGAACGGCTGAATCGATTTTAATTATCTCTCATTTGTTGGATTCGTCTTTGTCCCGAATAACAGAATAACATTAGAATATCGGAAAAATTCAGGAAAAATAATAATATTAAGAAAACTTAATTTTTAAATACATTCTGTTCAGAACTCTGCCATCTTCCGCAACTGGAAGGTCACGTCACGCACGCTTATAGCTTTTTTTGTAATAATTGATGTCCACTGCAAATCTATTATACCTACATAGCAAAAGTGGGGAAATAGCTGGTTTTTTTTTTTTATTTTTGAAGCCAATATGGCAGGACAACGTCTGTCGGGTCCGCTAGTACAATATATACAATAATAACAATAAAACATCAGCAGTTCTAATGAAAATCTTTGTATATATGAAGTTAGCGGAAACACATTTTGTGAAATTACAATTTAGACAGCTGTCATCTTGCCTATACCACTCTTGTAAAAGCATTCAAAATGTCAATAAATATAGGTAACGAAGTAATGACGTTTTAATCATGTTTAATCCGAAATCTTTCTAATTACATTCAAATTCAAAACTTAAGTAACAAAAAGCATTGAGATAAAAATAGATTTACAAATAGTAATTATGTAAAAAGCAATATTAGATAGGATTGCATAACAGTTTGAGATGACCAGTCGATCGTGATTCTTTCTACTACATAATAACGAGTTAGATAAGAATCGGGCAATTCAATGTAACCAAAATATAACGGTACTAACACGGTGTGTTTTTATCGACCTCTTCATTTTCATGTATCTCTCTAATATGGACAACACTTATCTGTACTAGTCTATACTATAATCCATATTAATACATATAATAAAACTGTAGAGATGGAATGTCTGTACAAAGAAAAAAAATACTTAAAATCGAGTCAGGGGGATGTAAGAAGAGAAATAGAACAAATGCCGATTTTTTTTTCTTCAATTTTTTGTTTCTCTGTCTATTTGTTTCCGGTCAACATCTTAGATACTTTTCATCCCGTAAAATTGAAGAGTTCCCAACATATAGGGTTTGTTTCATCGAAATCGGTTGTCGAAAAGAAAAGTTATCATCGTTTATGAAGTCCACGCGAACGAAGTCGAGGGCATCAGTTTTATAAAGAGGAACGATTTGTTTGTTTGTTACGCTTTAACTCCAAAACTACTCGACCGATTTTAAAAATTCTTTCACCAATAGAAAGCCAAATTATCAGAGTGATATAGCTATTGTGTTTACTACATATGTATGTTTCTACATTGCACTCATACTAAGCAGGGGCGTGTTGCTAGTTTGTTACTAAATTAATAAACTTGCTTGTACAGTGTCGAAAGCTGAACTGTGATTGGTAAGTACGTTACCAGATTATTATACGAACAGTTCGTTTGTAATTTTCCAAGTGAATTTATAAACGCCCAAAAAATTTTACACAGGCAATAAATCTTGCAATTTAACGTTATCATTTGCGAAAATTTATAATATTAGAATCAACCTCAAGTCGCGTTTTAATATACGAGCCAAGTGCGAGTCGGTTCCAACTTTTAGTTAAATAAATATTTTCCCAATAAAAAAAACTACAAGGTTTTCATGATTCTAGGTCAATGGGAAGTACCCTATAGGTTATGATTTCCTTGCGAGTGTCAAAATATGCGGCATAAACGGAGCATAAAAGGCCGTATCTTTTGATTGCGTCGACTTAGAAGTTTTATTCTTTCACTACTTTAAGAATGTGATGAAAATATCAAAAATGTCTTGACAGATGGACAGACCGGCTATAATGGACCGTTTTTGGTATAGAGTACAGAACCCTAAAAATGACGTAGATATGTGAGTGGATGAATGTTTAGAGTTTGAGGTTTGTGTGCAATGTATAATTGTTATTATTTTAAAAATGTTACGTGAATTAAAATGTAGGTTTATGAATACTTAGCATGTGGCCATCGTACTTGTACGTGTTTCGCAGTCTGTCACTGGATCGCGGATCACGTAAAAATACCTATTTAGTAGTGGATTTGTGCTTGAGTTGTTTTGTCGCGTAAATACGTTGAGCATTATATGAATGGTATTTTTGTTGCTTGGAATTGATTCTTCCCAGAAGTTATCTCAATCTATGTGTCAAAGCCAGGGCTCGGAACTGGTTAATTTTTATTTTCCAAAATACGTGTCTGACTGAGTTTTTTTTTTTTTTAGTCAGATATCGACAGACGAGCATGAGGTTCACTTGATGGTAGGTGATACCTCAGCCACAGAACATCAGTCAATGATGCGCTGTCGACCTAATTTTTACTTCGAGCATTCGGAAATCCATAGACTGAAGCCGAAACGCGCAATGTGCACTTCACGGTTTTTCCATCTATGAACGGTGGTTCGTTACCCGGTCGGAATTTCGGTATTCCTCCCACCCGATCAATGCCCGAAGTTACCAGACGTGGAGAAAACATGTTTACAGAAAACTATAAACATGTTGTCCCGGGTGGGATTCGAACCCACGACCCATCGATGCGAACGGCAGGTGTTCTACCGAACGCGCCAACGAGTTAGTTAGTTAGAAATCAATATACCTAAGAATAACAAAAGGATATTTACAAAAACCTTTATTATTTCGGTTAAGCTCCCATAGTAAATTAACCGGTTTCCGAGCCCTGGTCAAAGCAACATGAAAATCAATTTAGTATCTTTGGAGATAAGCGTGAACGAACAGACATACACAAACACGTTCAAAATGATCGCCTCTCTCCGTTTCTGGTCTTTATCAACGTACAGAAACTTTTATTCTAACACTAGCGACCCGCCCCGGCTTTGCACGGGTCTAGATTTTTTGACAAAAAAAAGCAGGGGTTGGTAATAGAAGAGTGAAAATATAGGGTTGTATGTATTTTTTAATGCCACATTATAAAAAAATAAAAACAAAAAATGTCGTCCAAAAATTAAAAAAAAATTAAGGGTGAACAACCCTTATCACTTAGGGGTATGAAAAATAGATAGTAGCCGATTCTCAGACCTACTGAATACGCATATAAAATTTGGTAAAAATCGGTAAAGCCGTTTCGGAGGAGTACCTACGGTAACTAACATTGTGACATGGAAATTTTATAAATTAGATTTTATTATATGTAGGTATCGATGCGGGTATATTTCTAACAACATAAGTATTATAAAACGCCATAAGGATGCAAAGTATAAATGTTAGTAGGCAAAACATCAATAAAAATATTTTTGAAATTTACGAGCTGTTCGAGCTTAATATTTGGGTTAACGATTCAATAACTATGGCTGTAACTTCCACCAAAATAGATTTGTGAAGAAAAGTAATTCTAAAAATGAAGAAATAATTTAACACTATCCTTAGTTCATGAAAGGATCTATGAATAAACACTTGGTAGATAGTTATTATTTGTTTAAAACATTATAGAAAAAAATTGTGTGTGTGTACCAGAGTACACAGGTAAGAAGTGAAACTTCTTTACGACATATCATTTTTGTACTATTATTTGCAACTTTACGAAAATGGGGTAGATAATATAAGGCTTAAACCTTAAGAAAATAGATTTTATCACTTTCAAATTAATATATTGTTATTCTTATTTCAAACCAAACTAACTAATATATTGTTGTTATTATTATAATATATTACATTATATTATTTACGTCACTATACTAAACTTTGATAAAAAAGCAACATGGCGCGTAACCGAAAAACGTGACGATACTTACAAAATTTCTCCCATACGTCGCTAAAGAAGTTTCACTTCAATGAGAATAATAATTTATTTAAAAGGGTCATAATTAATAATTATTTCAAACATTAATAATTATTTACTCAAATGTTACAACTGCGAATTGCTTACGTCCGCGTCAGTTGTATTTACTATTTACACATTTCCTACATTGTCTAAAGATATTTTAAATTTAATTAATTTTCACGAAAACTATCAATAGTTTCTTCTATATACAGTAGAATCTTACTAATAGGGCACTATTAAAAACCAGAGGATGCTGGATTATTGGAATGTTCGGATTGTATAGAAAAACTATCGAACAACCCTTATCACTTAGGGGTATGACAATAGTACAAATAGATAGTAGCCGATTCTCAGACCTACTGAATACGCATATAAAATTTGGTAAAAATCGGTAAAGCCGTTTCGGAGGAGTACGGTAACTAACATTGTGACATGGAAATTTTATATCTAAGATATAATAAAGCATTTCGGAAATGGGATACTTTGTATTATATACACACCGGCACAATTAGCGGAACAGAAAAAAAAGTGAGACTATGAGATAATAACGCATATATTTAACGAAAATGTAATTAGACACAAAATAACAAATTGATTAACATCTTTTAACAACGACTTTGAAAAGTCTTCGTTATTTTTTATTGAAAAATAAAGAAATTTGAAATAAGTGAAATTTTTAGATGTTTATGAACCATCACAAAAAATAAAGAAAAGTAAGCATTAAATGATTTAACAATAAAATTAAAGCAAAATTAATAACGAGTGTTTCCCCCTCTTGCTCTGATTACGGTTTCCATTCGTCTGGGCATGCATCAGATTATGTTATCGATGATTTCTTGAGGCAACCGCTCCCACTCCTCAAGTATTGCGTTTCCAAGTTCATTCAGATTGTTGGGGGGTGGCATTCTGGATTTAAACCTTCTTATTAGCAAGTCCCAGACATGCTCTATCGGATTCATATCGGGGGAATTTGCTGGCCACTGCATCACCGGTATACCTACGTGGCTCAGATATGCCTGTACCGATTGTTCACTATGAGCACGAGCATTATCTTGCATTAGAATAAAGTCGTCACCAATAAATGGGGCAAATGGTACAACATGTTCTTCTTAAATGTCTCTGATGTATCGATCTGCTGTCATGGTCCCTCCTGTGACTATCACTCACTCCGTGCAAGCTCCCAAATATATCCCTCCCCAAACCATAATCGAGCCGCCACCACAAGCCACTGAGTGTTCAAAATTAGACTGTATGTGGCGTTCTCCTTTGCGTCTCCATATTCGCTGTCTCCCATCGATCTGTTTTAAAAGAACTCTGCACTCATCAGTAAAGAGAACCTGCTGCCATTCGTTCAAATCCCAATGACGATGTTCTCGCGCTTTTTTTGTGTTCCGCTAATTGTGCCGGTGTGTATATATTAATTCTTAGTTGAGGTATTTTTTGTGCAACTTGTTTAAAAATACGGAGAATAAACGTGGTGCTTGGCGTGGGAGGAAGGCGCGAACAAAGGATGCTGGATTATTGGACGTGTCGGTCTTTTGAAGTGCCGTGATTAGTGAGATTCTACTATAATATGATACTAGCAACACGCTCCGGCCTCGCACCTAGCAATGTAATGTTTATATTTTGATAGAAGAGATAAATGAGATTTTATTTTATTTACAATATTTTCTGTAAGTTTTTTTTTGTTTTCTTTTTATGTCAGATATCGACAGACGAGCATGAGGTTCACATGATGGTTGGTGATACCTGAGCCATAGAACATCAGTCAATGATTCGCTGTCGATCTAATTTTTACTTCGAGCATTCGGAAATCCATAGACTGAAACCGAAACGCGCAATATGCACTTCACGGTTTTTCCATCTATGAACGGTGGTTCGTTACCCGGTCGGAATTTAGATATTCCTCCCACCCGATTAATGCCCGAAGTTACCAGACGTGGGGAAAACATGCTTACAGAAAATTATAAGCATGTGCTCCCGGTGGGATTCGAACCCACGACCCATCGATGCGCACGGCAGGTGTTCTACCGAACGCGCCAACGAGCCCTACATGTACTCCAAATAATTTAATAAGTCTAACCTAACTTGTTAGGATAATTGACAACCCTATGTGAAGCGGAGTGAATAATTGAATAGGGTTGGCACATGAGGATGTAATCTTGTAACATACCTGATCCGTTGGAATGTGTCACACGAGCTAAAGAGAAGCCTTATGAAAGTAAGAAGTACATTACAGTAAGTCCATAAGAACCGGCATAACCCAGTTTTTACAATATTTTTTACTGAACAAATTGCAAAAGTAAACCATAATTTTAATATTTTATTTATATAAAAATTAGGTAATAGAAAATTAATTAAATTATATGTCAATATATTTTTAATATTATGTTAAAAATAAATAACGTATGTAGTTATATATGTAAGTATATCTATAATATAACGAATAACCTACTTATAAAAGTCAATTAGTTCGAGGATTGTTTTATCCTTTTTAAAGTGCCTTGCCTTTTGAAATTATTAATATTTTCTGAACTGAATAAAATAATAATTAAATTTGTTAATTTCCTTAAAAAAAGTTTAACTCCAGGGGATAAAAATTAGATAATACAAAATCATTTAATTTATATGTAAATATATTTTTGCGTTTAGTAATCCGAATACAGAACTTTTACTGAATTTCTAAAAAAAAAATCCATAAATCATAAATCGATGGCTTGCTAGGCATTATCTCTCTCTTCACTCTTATCTTACTCTTTTCCAGCATTTATTTGTACATCTCACAATTAACTGATTATATAGTTTTAAAATAATCCTTAAATGAGGTCAGTTTTTGTGCAATTTATATGTGGTAAACGCGGTCGAAGGGTGCCGGATTATTGGACGTGTCAGCAGTGGCGTAACTAGGTGGACAAGGGCCCCAGTGCAGAGAGAAAAAAAATATCGCAATAACAGTTAACAGTAACAAACAAATCTTTCCTTTTTTATAATATTAGTATAGATCAAGGAGCTGCCTCCCCCTCTTTCCAAAGACCAGGGGCTTCAGGGCCCTGGTACAATGCAGCACTTTGCCATATGATAGCTACGCCACTGCGTGTCAGTCTATTAAAGTATCGAATTAGTGAGATTCTACTGTATAGAATTCTTCTTTTTATCGAAAATCAATTGCTTTGGTTCGTTTGGTACATACTCTTTGGCGTAGCAATACATCATTATTTAGACCCCAAAAATCATAAATTTTACTGACTACTGATAGGTATAGTCTTTAATTCTTGTTACGAACAATGAAATTCTTAGAAATGTGTTCATTAATTGTTTGTCGTAATTGCCTAGCACTTGTTTACTAACTTTACTTCCTACTATCTACATAATAATATGGTCTTATCCACAGAACAGAATTTTTCCCTGTTCTGTGGTCTTATCAATATACTGGCCATGTTACAGATACAAACCCATAGCAATAAGATGATAGTAGGAAGTAAAGTTAGTAAACACGTGCTAGGGAATTACGCCAAACAAATGAACACATTTCCAAGAATTCCATTGTCACAAATGTTACGACGATAAAAAATGGGAAAAAGAAAGTGATGCTAAAATTCGTAAAATTACGTTTTCTTATATTCACCATATTTGAATGAAAATTATAACGCCATAAAATACCCGGACCTAATTTGGCTATATACAGTTCTCACTGTACTTACAAGACGTATAAACTTATATCATTATGAAAGATAAACATACATAAAGTAACGATAACTTTGTTGGTTACACGTGGGAGGTATCGAAATTTACAATAATACGCAACAGCTGGCTATAAAACGAATTCAAAGTATATTTTATTACTCTTCAATAGCTCAATGTTATGGAACCGATAAGTTAAATACCGTACTTGTTCCGAGCTGATAAGTCGAGTGAACGTAAAGGTCGCATAAAAAGGATATTATAACAGATTTTGAAAGGAAACCAAATATACGAGGATACATTACATAAGATAAAACGTAAAACCCTAAAGCTCACAGTAATTAATTAATCTTATTGCAAAATATGCTCCGATCTTTATTACTTCGACAAACCGTTGCCAATGGTAGGATATAATAATATAATTCGTTCTTTCTTTGTCTTTTAAAGTAGCAATTAAAAATCTATCAGATAAGACTTTTTACACAGTTAATGAGTACAGAGAAGATAAATACACATGGAGTAGGTACTATATTCTAGCGACACATTTTCATTTTTTATTAACGCGAGTATCACACACTTAAATATAATAACTTTTCCCGGATTGAACGCTATTTATTATTTATCGCTACAATTTGGATAAAATAGTTATGTTTTAATTTTTGTATTTGTAATACACAATTCGTAAAATTTAGATTTTTAAAAACAGTAACTACCGTCCGTTACAGTCTTGCCGGCTCTTCTCCATAGAAGCACAATTCCGAATCTGCAGTAGGTTTAAAAATTTACGATTCGAAAATACTTGTAAAAGTTTACTCGAATTTGGTCTTATTTTATTGTGTCTAATTCTCATAATATCCAAAGTGAATGCTATACTCAAAATATATTCCATTTTCAAAATATTAAAAATACAATCAAAGAGAAAAGTGTATACATAAATAATATTTTAAAAATTAGCTTCGAGTGTATTTCCTCTGTCATAAGTTATGATGTCAAGATTCCCGAGTCTTTAAAATACGTACCTCTGGGCCTGACCATTGAGCATAGTCACTACTTGGGCTACGATGCCCTTCATCGGAGCCTCCTTCTCCAACACACCCTTCTCCATAGTCATCACAACACTCATTTGTTTTTCTAAAACACTTCACTTGCACTTGTTTTGGACAAAAATACACAAAACACTCTTATTTATAATGTCAATTATAGACATGTCCATGAAGGTTGCTATATTTTATAGGAATGATAACAATAAATCAGACTGATATCTGATTTATTATTTACTTTTATATTATACTTATTGAAACGTATACTTTCAAACTATAATATTATTAAAGAAGGTAGAATACTTGGTTTTAAAAGCCTATTATTTTAGCATGTCAAACTTGCAGCTAGCTTATATATTTTTTAATGTTTGATATTGACAATCAGACGAGCATGAGGTTCACTCGATGGTAGGTGATACCCCAGCCACAGAACATCAGTCAATGATGCGCTGTCGATTTACTTCTTACTTCGCGCATTCGGAAATCCAGACTGAGACAGAAACGCGCAATGTGCACTTCACGGTTTTTCCATCTTTGAACATTGATTCGATACCCGGTCGGAATTTCTCTATTGCTCCCTCCCGTTTAATGCCCGGAGTAACCAGACGTAATGAAGATATGATGAAAATTACAGTTTCAAACCAATTGCTCCCTGTATAAATGGAGATTTTCAATGGATAAAATTCGTAGTTCGTACTTGACTAATACTAGCATAATATATTTCACAATTTTATTTCTATTCCTATAATGTGTAGGCTCTCCGCTCATGTCGAATCGTTTAGAATCCGATAACATATCGCATGATACTGGGATGTCAATCAAACAGTACTATTTTATCTAACGGTATCATCGTTTGAATAAGTGTATGTGCCTATGTGGTACAGACGCGTACAAAAAATAAATGAATAGTCATTAGTACGAACATTATCAGACTAGGTAGACTGTATAAACGCTCACCGTTATAGTTTTTACTGGGTAATTTATATGTAACGCGGTTTTCGCGTTATAAGTTGGGCACAAAATTTATGATTAAATTTGCCCGATGCAGTCGGGTGATAACAATTGATAAAAGTACTGTCTTGAAAAAACATATTTATTATTAAGCAATAAGTTTCTACAAAAAAGTTGACCGTTGTTGAGACATCCTTTTAAGTTTTATACCTGTGCCAGGATGTCCCGCTCTTCCAATAATATTTTATTATAACTAAAAATTTTAAAGAAGTTTAAAGAAAAACTTAAAAATTAAAAAAAAATGTTTTATCCCTCAATTGTTGCCATGCAAAAAACAAGTCACTTTCGTGTTATTGACAGACATCCAAGATATCTTTCGCATTTGTTAGGTATATTAAAAGGTTATAATATTATTAAATATTATCTTTGTTTCGGCTTTAAAGGCTGACAGGTTCAAATTCACAATTTTACAGAGGATCTCGAGATTTGAAAGTATTTTGATTTTTGAGTTATTGCTTATACTTAAATTATTTTTGGAAATACGCCAAAATAATAAACATATTTGATTGTTTTTAAAACAACTTTTTTGTATCATACAATAACTTAGTGCTAAGGAGTGTTTTTTTTAAATGGGAATAATATTTATTGCACGAATTATATTCTAACTGCTAGCTTGAATATCCTAATATAAAAACTGTCCTACAACATACCATATCAATTAATATTTCAAAATTCAATTATTATTCTAATAACAGTAGAATTTTCTTTAGAAATATATTACATAATGATTAAATAATGTGTAAATATAAAGAAATGTGTAACTTTTTATAATATCTTACTTCACAGACTATTGTTATAAAATAATTTCAATTTAGACTAACTAGATCTAATCTAAAATGCAGTTCACATGACTATTGCATATAAAACGGAAACTTTTTTTTAAATAATTTATCTATTAAAAAAGATTTGAGTATAGAAAGTTGTGACTTATCTGTGGGTAAAATCAGATATATTAATTTTTTTTAATTATATTGTTATTATGAAATTATTTTTCATCTATACTAATTTTATAAAGAGGAAAAATTAGTTTGTTCGTTGAGATTTAACTCAAAAGCTACTGGAAAGATTTTAAAAATTATTTCTTCAATAGAAAGCTACATTGTCAGAGAGTAACATAGGCTATAATGAAAAGTACGCACGGACACAATTATATTTCATTTCAGCTAGATCGGACTTTAATGCAAATTTTAAAAAATCTTCATATTAATGTAAAAATTATATTTTTATCACAGAATCTATATGATATGTATAGACAAATATTCTGTACGTGTGTTTGCTACTTAGTGACTGAACTCATTGAACTGATTTTGATGTTTTTTTTTTGTGTGAGTGGTTTGGTAGCGTTTCGATAGGGTTCCGGAATATTTTATTTTTGAAGCCATCGTTCGGAAAGATCGTCTGTAGGTCAGCTAGTATAGCCTTTTATTATGTAAAAGACATTTAGCAAAAAGATGTTATGTCACCGTCGTTAACAGTAGTTAATTTTTGATGCCACAAATGCTTTCAAAACCTCGTATACGACCTTTGTTCATCCAACGGCTACATCTGCACAAATAACTTTCCATATGGCTATTACTTAATAGAAACATTTTAAATGATTTACGTAATTTATTCTGACTTTTATGTTACATTGATTGATCTATGTGGTCTCTGTATATAAATGTATTTTGAATGAAAATAAATGATTTTTGACAGACCCCTTGAAGCAATAAGGCTACATAAAATTCATACTGAGGTTTTTTTTTTTTTTTTTAATGTTAGATATCGTCAGACGAGCATGAGGTTCACTTGATGGTAGATGATACCTCAACCACAGAACATCAGTCAATGATTTGCCATCATTATAATTATATAATTATGTCTGGCTTATCAAGGATCAAGGAGTGGGAGGCATATCGAAATTTAGTCCGAATATAGGCCCATAGATGAAAAGCCGCGAAGTGCAGGTTGCGCATTTAACTTCAGAGTTTATACTTTTCCAAACGCTCAAAGTCAAATAGTGTATCGTTTATAAGTTGATGTCCTGTTGAGGTAAGTGAAGTAAGTCTCCCTACATGCCTGTCATCGATGAAGCTCACGCCTTCTGTATCTATTATGTCAGAAGGGCCTCGTTTTTCTGAACTCCCGCTTATCCGAACACCTCTTTAATTCGAATGTCCCCTCCTCTTTGGTCGTGTATCTCGCAAGACCCAGAAAAAACACAAAAATCTTTGTTTCATTTCAAAAAATACCTTTCAACTTACTTAATATTTACTACATAATATTGTAATACGAACGCAAATACAATATACATATATATTCAAATTCAAAATCATTTATTCATTTAGGTAACACAATGTACATTGTACATACCTACGAACAGGGATTATAGGGTTATAGATTTTGGGTGTTCGGATTATCGAGGCCCTACTGTAATTAAAAATGGTACGATCTATGTTATTATTTATTTGCTAAGCCTGATTTTAAAACAGTTAATTTACCCAAAATAGGTAATAAATCTGAACCATAATTTTTCATTTAACGCTTACCGCTGTCCAATTTATCCGGTACGTTTTTCACAAGTTCATTGTGATTGAGATTCTTCTATTGTTCCTAATAAAAATTGTTTTTATATGGTATTTTTTATACTCAATATTTTTAGCATTGAACAATTCAATAAACGTTTCTTTTTTTTAATTTACGGAAATTAAATAAAAATCATTATAAGTTAATTTAAATTAGCAATATTTTATAGTTCTTACACGACACCTGTTTTGAACAGATTTGATTTTCCATTGTAGATAATTATACCAACAGAGGTCAAAAACCGTAAAGTAATTTTAAAAATGATAACAGCCTTCTATCGAAGATAATCGAACCGATACTACCATAATAATTGATCATAATTACAGGTCTCATCTCACAGCCTTAATAATTTCGCCCCAAAAAAATAACAATGCGAGAACGCTTTCAAATAGACAGGTACATTACCGGCGAAGTTAATAAGCTAAGCAGAAGATAATTAAGTTAGCAAAAAACACTCCTTTCAAAAATTATAAAAGAATTTTAATCACTCTTCACAAATCACTTTTTTTTGTATCCCGCTTTATCTGTACTCGTTTACGAGTTCATGAAACAAGGATTCGAGTATTTGAAAATGATATTCAATGTTGCTATGGTGATATAATTTCGACAACAGGACTTCCACCTACATAAAGCAAATAATACTTGTTACTATACTCAAAGTAGCTATAAGTTTGAGTTGAATAATTTTATAAAGAGCGTGAGTGAATTTAAAAGTAAAAACAAAAACGGATATAAAATAAGAATTAATTTCTGAAAATACGTGTGAAGCATTTGAATTTACGTGAATATCTACGTGAAGTTTTTTATATCCTAACAAAAACCTGATAGGAAATATATATATAAATATATATCAGGAAAAGCTAAGAGGAGAAATTTTAAGTGCCAAAATAATAAATTCGAACTACAGAATTAGTGAAATCACTTTTAAATTATTTAGCGGGTAGGACGATACGCATAACGCAGGTACCAGAAAACGGTTAATGCCAGAACCATTCAAGCGAGCAAGAATTAAAAAGGTCAAGGCATTGTACGTAAGAAAGGGAGCATCCGTAAATAAATACCATTCAATAGAAACGAATCTTTGCACGTGCTTCTAGTTCGTTTAGCAGTAGGTACAGCTGTTAACAAGTTCTGAAAACATTTCAGCTATAACGCAAACTCACACTAAATGCCTTACTAGAGTATTAATTGCATATACGTCGGAAATAAACGATAATTTTAATATCTTATCAATGAATAGTTGTCATTGTTTTGTGAAATGTCATTGAACTTATCGAAACGTTACAAAGAAATGGGGCAATCCTTGAGCAATTAATTGAATTAAATCAGTAATATATTTACGTAATACACACGTGCACTCAACACTGTCACTGGGATATTCGCCGACCGGTTCGTTCGTATTGAAATTGTGAACGTATTTATAAGCGTACACTCGCATGCGCGTCTCTTCGTTAACTGATTCAAAACTTTTAAGTTCAACTCCGGTAAGTTCAACAACAATCGCGCGCGCATCTGACAGGCAAAGCTTGGCAAAGCAGCTGCGTAGTGCAAGGACCTTTCATAAGAATCACCGTAAAATGCGCCATGAAAATCGCGGCGCGAAATTTCTCTTTCGTAAACTGTTAGTTCGTTCGATTTTGAAACAGCTAATTGGTTTCGATTAAAAGGCGATACTTTGATTATCTGTGACTAGTTTTTAGCTGTGGATTTAACAAGAAATTATCAGAAAAATGTTTATAATTGCTTTTAGCTTCCGGTCTTATAATAGGATGTAAATATTAATACATTTTAATCAAAAGACGATGCAACATATTATCATCAAATATTTAAACTTAGTAGTTGCTACTTATGGTAAAAAGCTACTTTTGGATAGAATTTAAAAAAAGCTACAAAATTACTAAAACTACTACAGAAAATCAAAATAATTAAAGTAAAACTGTACGTATTTTTTAAGGATTTTTCTTGGAATCAAGGTCAAAATTATTGAAATATCATAGATACTAACAAGTCATTTACTATAGCAATTAATCCACAAGGTAGCCAATGTTTCGATCGTCAACGTTCTCTTAAATAGCATTAAATCCATTGTTGTATAATACCCATTGTAAAACAAGATGTTGAGGTCAAGCTGGGAATGTAAATAACATAGTTTAATTTAGTAAACAAGAAAATATTCCAACATTTTTAAAAAGAAAATTTATGATATGAATATTTGAATCGAGTCATTCAAGTGATTTTAGAATTCTGGAGTATAGAATTATAAATAATTAATTGTAAGGCTTCTGATAAGTTACGGATTGGTGAATACTTAAATAATCGATTTGTTGATTTACCATATTATTTTTTATAAAACTTGTTCGGAATTGTAACAGAAAACGGAAATAAGGCTCAATTTCAAAGTTATGGCAATCTTCAAAATACACTATGTTTGTATAATAATATGAAGAAATGATCGATAAAGCTTGTTGTTATTTCGACACATGCACAGGCACATGAACAAAGTGCCTCTGAAAATATTTATGGTCACTAAGAAAAGTCACTGGACATTATCTTAGTTTTTAAGTAAAGTAATACTGTAGTATTTTAAGTTAGATGTAAATTACTCATTAGTCATTATTAATAATTAATTATAATTGGCTAGATTGTAATAGCATAAAGTTTTTACAACATGTATTGTAGAGCTTTATATATAAAAAAAAAAAATTCGACACAATATTATAACATTTTTAACCAGTATAATCCATATTATAAGTAAGCACCTTGTTGGTCTTCAGCTACGCAATACTGAACACTTTTATGGATTGAACAGCGCATCCCACACGATATTACCGTATCAAGGCAAAGACAAGAACATCAAAAACCTTGGTCTGAACACTTAACGGCTATTTTAACCTCTGATGTTATCTAAAAAGCTTTTGAAAGTTTTAATTTTAGTTATATTTAAACTTTAAACGCGTTCATAAAACATTGCGCCCTCCATTTAGTACTTCCAAAAAAATTAACCAACCTATTTACTATTCTGAACTATCTAATTTCGATTTTCGAGTTGTTTCATGATTTAGGAATTGCGTTTCATTTGATTTCCTTTATAATTAGGATAGTATCAATGGCAGATATTGTTTCTTTTAGAATTCAAAATAATGTTATTTATGGTCAAATAATATTTTCATTATCAGAAAAAAATATTTGAAAATTTATAAAATATTAATTTTAATAAAATTACTTCATCAGGTCAGTTTGCCAGTGAACATGCATGCTGAAAGGCATTTGAAAGGTCCGCGGAGGGATTACGATTTAACTCAAAAAAAAAGTCGAGTAGCGATTGAAAATTCTTTCACCAATAGAAAGATACATTATCAGCGAGTAACATCTAGTCTTTTTTTTTGTCTACATTGCACCCGAGCGAAGCCTGGGCGAATCGCTGGTCTATACTTCTATACTAATATTATAAAGAGAAAAGATTTGTATTTTTGTATGTTATGAATAAACTCAAAAACTACTGAACCGATATTAAAAATTCTTTCACCAATAGAAAGCTACATTATCAGCGAGTAATGTAGGCTTTTAATATAGGATATATTTTTGTGTATAGTACATCTACATTGCACCCGTGCGAAGCCGGGGCGGATCGCAGGTTTATTAATGAAATACAACATTAAGGTGATATTAAATTGATTAAAATAGATTTAATTTAACTATTTTAGACTCTTTCGTTAGTTAGAAAGCAAGCTTAATTACGGAACGGACTAACAGGCCAATTACTCAAGCTACTTAAATAAGGAAGTATAAATGATATGTAGTAAAAGTAAAGGTTTAACTTTAATTACTAGTAATAATATCGAAATAATAAAATTAATAGCAAATACCACAAATTCTTTAAGTTAAAAACATGTTTTAAAATGTAAAAGTACGAAATGAAGTTATTTAACAACAATAATAAATAATTAATGGCTTATATTCGATGTAATTACATTGAACCTAATCTATGGCTAAATTATTTATATATTAGGTACAGTAGAACGCCGGTTATCCGAACGCCGATTAACCGAATCGCCAATTATCCGAATCGGTCCTAAGCGTAATATAAAAAATTAAAACCAAGTACTGTAAGTAAGTAATGTAATTTTTGTTTTGTTTTCATGTAACAAGTTGGAACTCGCTGGGGTCCAGATATATTTCAACTGCTATTTGTTAAACTTAATAAAGTTTATTCTATGTGTGACAGTTCGTTTTTCTTTATTACCAGTCTATGTCCGATTATCCGAATCGACCCCGGTCCAAAAAAAAAAAAAAAATCAAAAGTTTTTTATTTCAAATAGGCCTTTGCAGGCTCTTATGAAACGTCTAGTTGCACGGTTCCAAAAAGTGGGTCTCATGGAGAAGAACCGGCAAGAAACTCCATGGACACTCTTTTCAACAATGGTTTAGCTTACAAAGACTCGGTTACAATAGTAATAATCGGCTGAGAAGTTTATATAATGCAAGGTATACAGAGATTCTATACAATGCAAAAGAAAATTGAGTTTTTATTATTAGTGTAAAATGAGATACACACACACTTGCATAGCGCAAGTCGGATAAACGACATTGCAGTGGACATCAATTATTACAAAAAAACAAGTGAACCTCATGCTCGTCTGTCGATATCTAACATAAAAAAGCTAATGAACTAGTAAATGTAATTTTACAATATTTTACACCAGGAGACTATGGAATGTGAGAAGTATTGTTCTTAATTCTGTGACAATGGTTTCGGTCATTATTACCGATAATATTTGTAAACAAACGTTCCATTATTGTCAATGGTATCTGTAAATAACTGTGAGTAAGAGGAAATATCAATTAAACGAAAATAACGAGTGTATTAAACCGTTATTAACAGAAGAAATGCGAGCTGTTTTGCTCGAAACTGAATAAACAATTAGGTGATTGTAATGTAGCTCCGTCCGGTATCAAAAACGTTGGTAAAACTATCTTTATTACTATTTTCATTTCAATAATGCCTTGACTGTGCTTACTTTAGTCGCGCGTCAAATTAAATGGATTCTCAGAACCGAAAGTAAACACAATTACTAAATCTTTATGTTTTTATTGACCGCATAAACCGAATTTTAAACTTAGTAGTTAATGTCATATGATTTAGTGAATTCTCGAGTCCCTTAGTGGGGCATGGGGCAGACACATTTCTGTGTCTATTTCACTGATATTTTTTCTTAACAGGCAAGTAGGTGATCAGCTTCTTAGATCAGATTCTACGCCCTGCCTGACCGAAACAATATTTTTTTTAAACTTGTTTCCCCGGGAATCAAACCCAGGAGCTCCGATGCTACGCATCGCGCTAACCGATGAGCCACGGAGATATTATTATTGAATGTAAGGTAATTGTTTTATACCTACAAAATTTCTCTAGAAGAATTCAATTTGAGTGTTGATATTATATGACTCATTATTATCATTATTTACATACTCCTTATCACAGACATGATATCATTATATGTGAATCAATACTTATATCTTATCGACAATGTATCTATGTAATCCGAAATTCTATACAATACCATGGTCCATGAAAAAAAAATAAACAAAATCTAAAACTTTCACTTATTGTCAGTATAAAAAATGTATTTCATGTCATGTTTCTGTTTTGTTTTCAAATTTTAAATTATATTTTATAGGTCAGGCCTACAATCAGAACGAAGAATTCTGAATCGCGCTATCAAAGTTTCTCCGAGCGCTGGGTGCATATTCAATACCTCCCATCACCACTGAGGCCTTACAGCTGGTCAGTCAGTTGTTAGACTGATCGAGGAGCCTACCTTTTATGTTGGAGGAAGAGCACATCTTTCTTCCTCCATACAGAGGCTGTACTAGCGATGAGATGTACTTGCCAAATTCAATACTAGGGCTTGGAAGGGCTACGAGTAGGAGTCCGTAAAAATACCAGGTTTCTTAGAGCGGTATTATTGCCGTCTTACTTTACGAAAGAACAAGTCTGCGCCTTATACTTCGTACAACAATGTCTCCATCATCCAAGACTATATTATACCAATACTGCGAAAAGAGGAAACGGTACGGCCTTTGATGAATTATAGTACCAATAGTAAAGGAGTTTTGGTGCAATGTTATTACTGATTAGTTTTGTTGAAGTGCAATGTTCAACTTTACAGCTTTTGAAGGTTTAGTTGTCCACCATTTTAAAGGGATTGCTCACAATGAAAGAACTGTAATACAATTGTAATTACCCTAAAATAGACATCTCACGAGGTATTAAGCTCTAATAAATATTGTAAATTCTGGATTTTTTACCAAAGTTTTTTTTTAATATAGCATTTCATTCCAGTCCGTTTCTCCGCACCTTATCGCTTGATGCTTGGACCTGTTGAAAGAATAAGAGTTATAAACTCACCCGATATTAGTAAGACTGCTTGTACTCCCAGCGAGCGATTCCGTGGATTTCCCTTGTGCCATGGCAGCTAACTGCCGATCCAGCAAGTTGTTCTTTTCCAACAGCTGACTCCACTGTCGAATAGCAGTCTTCGAGGACGATAGCTCTTGTCGAAGCTGCTTTTCGTCCAGGGAGTTTAGTCCGCTACGTAGCGAACTGTCCAACCTGATAGAAATAGCCGGAAGTTAAGAAAGTAGGATAGGAAAGTAATGCCTTAATGTAATATAAGTAATGTAAAGAAAATGTAAGTAATGTTTTAGAAATATGAATTGAGCAGAAGTAACCAAAGTAACATAATATACCTATAGGCTATATAGGTATAGTTTGTGAAATATATTTAGTTCTAATACTATCTTGCCCTAAAGATTATTTTCAGCACCTCTCTTTTGAATAGCAAATTTTGCTTTGACAGTTTTTTATCTTATTACTATTGGAATTTCCATGACAAAATTATTTATTTTGTGATGGGAAATTTTATTCTCTGACATAAGTGAAAAAGTAAGCTGAGTAAAAGTAAATACAATCAAATAGCTCCGTTTCATACATATTCTGTTGTACTCAGCGTAATTTATTTTTTGGTATAAATTAATTATTATTACCTAAGTAGTTCGTTTATACTATTATATAGCTATCTATATAATATCAGAAGAAGAAGATTATTGTACCTCTATCGTATAACTATAGGATATTGCCTGTTAGTCAGTGAGTTGGTTGATAAATGAATAAAATCTAGGCGTACATAACTTAGTAATGCCATCTTAGGTATAATATTTTTTTACAAATTATATTTCATTAATTTAAAAAATAGTAGGTAAATTTGTTATTACGAAATCGGTGCATAGTTTAGAATAAATTTATGTTATTCTAATAAACTTAAGTGTATTAAAAATGTTGTTAGGTAGGTACGTGACATACTATGCATATAAGACGACTTTAAATTGTATTTAAAATACTATTTAACTATGTAAGGCTAAAATGTCGTTCTGATGGTAATCTTTACCTAGTTTAAAGAAGCCACATTCCAGGTCGGAAATGTGAGGTCGTTTAGATTTTTATCAGAGTTTATAGCTAGGGTTAATTTTGTTCATATTCTTATTTTTCTTTCGTACTTACATACATTGACGTAGTCATTGCCTACATATTATTATTATATTATCTAATATATAAAATTCTCGTGTCACAGTTTTCGTTGCCATACTCCTCCGAAACGGCTCGACCGATTCTTACCAAATTTTATATGCGTATTCAGTAGGTCTGAGAATCGGACAACATATATTTTTCATCCCCCTAAATGTTAAAAGTAATCCACCCAAGTAATTTTTTTTTTAATTTTTGGACGAATTTTTTTGTTTTTATTTTTTTATTATGTGGCATTAAAAAATACATACAACCCTAAATCTTTACTTTTTTATCACCAACCCCTGCTTTTGAGAAATTATTTACATGGCAAAACAACGATTGCCGGGTCAGCTAGTATTATATATTTTTTACTTTCTTATATAATATGTATGTTCATATTGATTTATGTTACGATAGATATACCTATGTATCTGAAAATAGAAGATTTTTTTAACTAAGTACTTTTGCTCATAATTTTAAACTAGCGAATGTTTTTCAGTGTAATAATATAACTTTTTGGATTTGGACATGTAAGACTATTATCTATTTAAGATTTAAACGCCTGCCAGTTTGTTGAAAGCAATTCGGCTAGTTTTAGTGCTAGTTATATCCCGTAAAAAACATCATCAATTTAATTATTATATTTTACACAATATTTAACAAAAATGCATATGAATTATTGCGTATAGCTTACCCCTGCAAATGCTCCTTTTCATCTGGCCTACCCCTCAAAAGGGAGAACACCCCCAAGTTGGCAACACTGCGACATGGATACGGTTAGGGCTAGATATATAGTAGACGTTTCTTGTTCGATTACCTCTCGATGTAATCATCCACGCTTTGAAGGCTGGTGATGGACTGGGCCAAGTCATTGTCCATCATGAGGTCATCTGACGCGAGGCTAGACAGTGTGTCCAACGATGCTGTTCGCTGAGCGGGATTCCGGTTTCCATTTACTGGTAAGGTAATGAGTGAGATTAGGCATTAACTCGTATTAGACCATCCATAAAGTACGTAACGCGTTAAGCGGGGGAAGAGGTGGAAGGGGTCCTTAGTTTCGTGACGTCACATTTCAAACCTAGACATCTAAGTGTTAAAATGCCAAATTTGAACTATTAACGAAAAGCTTTAAAATATTTTCAGCTCTACCCGAATAAAAATTGATTTCATTGTTTATATTTTACTAGCAAAACGCCCCGGCTTTGCACGGGTGCATTGTTCCCTCCGTAAAAAATATTTTTTAAATAAAAAATCCTATGTCCTTTCTAATACTTCTAAGAATATGTGTACAAAGTTTCATGATAATCGATTGAGTTTTGTTGGCGTGAAAGCGTAGCAAACAAACTTACATTCACATTCAAAAAATCACGAAATAAGTGTGATGTACTTTATGGATGACCACTTAGGAAGATAGATTACACGATTTTAACCATTTAAATTTACGAATAGTCTGCTCGTGACGTTTGCTGAAAAGCTTTCGAAATGTCGGGATAAATAATAAATCGCGTTTTAACTTTTAATCCTATAATAGTTATTTTATTTATATGTTAATAAAAGACAATATTAATTTTTAACCATTCATTTGCATGAAGAAGACATTAATTAATTCGTTATAATTGTTATGAACTTTATTAAGTCCTCAGTACCTTTTGGACTTCTTCGCGCTAAAGGACTTGATGTTATGTGCTCTCTTGCTCTTCTCGACTGTTTGCCGACGTCCGAGTCAGCTCTCTTCACCGAAGGACTGCCATGGTTATTTTCTGATGAAAATAGAAACCATTAAACGGCTTTAAAATAAACATAATATCAATATTTTTTATCCTATTTAAATAAGGTAATAAGGACCACCGCTTTGTGTTCGTAATAGTGAAGGGTCAAAAATATTATGCGACTACGGCGAAGCGTAAATGGCCACGTATCATTAACATGGCAATCCATAGACTGACAATGAGACAGAAATTATTTCAATTATTACACAATATTCTCTGATTTATTCATAAATTTTCCATCAATGCACGCTTATTCATTGGCGGATCGGCATTTCAATACCGGTCGGAAAATTGTAAACATGCTATTTGTGCCCGCGAGCGGCTAGACTAGGCTATAACTGTGCTATAACTGGTGTTTTAAATATATAACTTATATAATACTCCGCACGCACGGGTCTAGATTTTTTGACAAAAAAAGCAGGGGTTGGTAATAGAAGAGTGAAAATATAGGGTTGTATGTATTTTTTAATGCCACATAATAAAAATTAAGCAGAAAAATAGAAAGTGAACACCCCTTATCACTTTGGGGTTTGAAAGATAGATTTTCAGACTTACTGAATATGCATAAAAATCATAAGAATCGGTCGAGCTGTTTCGGAGGAGTATGGGAACGAACATTGTGACACGAGAATTATATATATTAGAAATATATCATATAAGTTATATATCGCTTATATAATTACGTAAAGGGCATCATAATTTTACTTTTAATGGTTGCATTAATATGCTAAGCCGTACTTTTGGGTACCATCACTGACCGTACCCAAGTACTCACTTCGGAACAGCAAAGCGGGCTGGTCAGCGATCTCATCGTCAAAGAAGTCGCGTCCGTCGGACAGCGAGAGCGAGCCCGACGCATGCGTGGGGGTGCCCGGGGAGGGGGGCGTGACGTCCTTACTGCCGCTCTGATTGCTAACTGTGCCTTCACTGAAAAAAAATGCCTACATACATATACATCTCCTATTTGAGCATTTCTCTTCAACCGTATAATAAGCTACTAGTATTTGCAATTTTCTTTCTTTTTATTATGGTATATTTTTTATATTGTATCCCTTAACATTTTGTATTCCTTTTTATTTTTCTCTTTATATTACAATTTAAGCTATCTTCATCTAACATGTCAAAATTGTTTATTTGCTAAATTTTAGATACACCTTTCTTATACACTGTGTTAGTGTGCTTAACACATACCCACTACAATTAAAATTGTTTATTAGTTAAATTTCTACCAAGAGGTTTGTCTGGTAGAGATCGCATTATGCGATAAGGCCGACCGTATATTGTACATGGATTAATTTTTTTAATTTTTATTTGTGTAACCTAATTTTAAGCACTTTATGTATTCTGGTGTAGAATAAAGAATTTATCTATCTATCTATCTACATCACGCCTCTTTCCCATTGGGGTAGGCAGAGATCACGGAATTCCATATGCTCCGATCCTTACATACCACTTTCGCTTACGAGTCACTCGTCGGTTACGGGTACTTTTGACCTGGCCCTTTTGTAGAACGTCCCCGATCTGATCGAGGTACGTTCGCCTAGGTCCTAGTTTCCTAAATCTTTTTCGTTTCCCTACTTTCATCCATCCTTTCCACATGACCAAACCACCTCAACATACCTAAAAAATGCTAAATATTATATTGCAAAGTCCTACTGTTTTAAGCAAATCAGCTCGAGACTCATCTATCATAGAATCATCTATCAAGATATGTGAAGATTTGTTCTAATTACGTATATTTTCGGCCTCCATTTGTTACCATTTTGTTGTTGACGCTTGAGGCTTACTTGATTGTAGGTGATACCTCAGCAACAAAACACCAATTCAAAGATGTGCTCTCTACCTATTTTTTACTTCGAGCCTACCGAAATCTATAGATTGAAACCGAAAGGCAACTCACAGTTTTTCCATACATTTATTATTTTCGATATTCTCCTACCCGTTTAATGCCCGAAGTTCCCAGACGTAGGGACTTACAGAAAATTATAAACACAAGCTTACTCAACGCCCACACGAGCCTGTCAAATAGGAGTAAGGAAACACTGTCTATATAAAGAATGCAAACCTCAATTCCTTAACAGCTGGCAAAACTTCTCCATCAATACTGTCATCTTCCTCAACAATCGGCTCTGGCGATCTCGTCTTCGTATTAGCCGTCTGATAGGCGCTGGATATAGATGGAGCCTCAGTCGCGTGCAGGTCATTATTGGAATCACTAGTACTTGTAGACGATATGAGAGAATCAGCTGGCGAGGTCTCATCATCCAATAGGCTCTGCGTGGAAGCTTCTAAAGCAGACATGTCGAACTTTGATTCTTCTAGAGTGAGTGTTAATGTATTGTGTCCATTGCTTTGGTTTGTGCATGTGCTTGTTGTACTGTAGTTTGAACTTGTCATTGAACCTAAAATAAGGGACATTTACTTATGTTAGTAATAAATATGCTAATATGCTAATATTGCTAATATTATAAATATGAAAGATTTGTTTTGTTACGATTTAACTCAAAAACTACTCGACCGATTTTAAAAATTCACCAATAGAAAGCTACATTATTTTTGTGTATATCATTATACATCGACATTGCACATAGAAGCCGGGACGGATCGCTAGTATATATTTAATACGAATTATTATATTATTTCTCCTTTTAAAACTTCCTTGGGCTTCTACAAACATTTCAAAACTAAATTTAGGCAAATTGGTTCAGCCGTTCTCGATTTTTTGTGAGACTAACGAACGTCAATTAATTTTTATATAATACATAATATATAGATTTAGGCCATGGTATCATCATTATATGGTTCTACCTTTGAAATATCTACTTACCTTTACGTGATACTCATGGTTTATACGTAATATCGACCTTGACAATTTATTTTTTATGATAAACGGTTTTCAAAGACTAAACCATTCTTGAAGGCTTCCAACAGAAAAGTACATACTAATATTATATTCGAAATATTTTCCAGCCGGCCTAGCATGACCGCCACGAGATATGTCGCGGACGAGAGAAGACAAACTAAGATGTAAGATATCTCGATATATTATATCTCGTCATCCACAATGTTGATAGAAAAGATATCTCAATCAACAAATATATCAATTTTTGATATTAAAAATCGAGTTTTAAGTGTAATTTTCATGTTAGACCCGGAAGAAATAAAGAGATAATCGATTAAAACACGATAAAACGGTCGACAAAATTTTGTCGCGGTTGTCATGCTAGGCCGGCTGTTGAAATGATGACAGAACTTACTCATCATAGAGCCTCGCAGAGCATCGTGTTGGCTCAGAGTGAGTGACTTCATAAGGAGCGGATGTGGAGGCTCGTCCATTATCACTATGGTCTTCTTTGGCACCTCAGGTTCTAGTTTAGGTGGTTCCTTTAGTTCAAACTTGGACTTGTCATCTTCACAACTTGACACGCTTAGAGCTAGTGATACATCATCTTGAGATCTGGAGAAGAATAATAAAAATAACAATTTACGGATATTTAAATAAAATACTTTATACCGGATTAATACGCGATTTATTATTTATGCCGATGAGCAGACTGACAGGTGACAGCTGTCTGATTTGAAATCATAAAGTTGCCATATTAACGCCATCTATTCCTACGGAGTTGATATAGGTATTTACTGTAATTTTCTATATTATGGCAATATTGACTACTAGTATCCTCTTGTTTTTTAGTATGTTTGATTTGGGGTTTTAGCTTTTTAATTACTGGATCACAGGTGTTGGAAAGTCTCAAACCATCTTCTCTATTGAAGTTTGGCGAGAGGAGGTGCGAAGGAACCGGGGCTTCCGGCTAGCTCCCATTGAGATTGAGAGTAGAAAGACACGGCTTCGTAAAGAAGCTATGGAGGCATGGGCCAGGAGGTTGGCAAATGCCGAATGGGGCCTTAGGACCATTCGTGCCCTTTTGCCGATTTTTGAACGTTGGATGGAGAGGCGCCACGGCTTTCTGTCCTTCCGCCTGACGCAGATCCTGACGGGGCATGGGTGCTTCGGCAGATATCTGTGTCGAATCGGAAAGGAGCCAAATGCTGCCTGCCATCATTGCGACAGCCCGATGGACTCTGCTGAGCACACACTGGAGGTGTGTCCAGCATGGATTGACGAGCGCGGCGCACTTTGCGCTGTTGTTGGAGGCGACCTCTCCCTTCCAAGCTTGTTACGAAACATGGTTGGAAGTGAGAGTGCGTGGAGAGCGGTGCTTTCGTTCTGCGATGTTGTGATGTCGCAGAAGGAAAGTACTGAGCGCGACAGGGAGCGGGAGAATCCTGCCCGTCGCAGGGTACGCCGCAGGGGCGGTCGGGTCTTGTTGTGACCAAAGCCCCTTGCACTCGGTGTTGCTGAGCGCATGTAGGGGGGGCTGCGTGTGCACATATAGCAACACGAGGAGAACGGTATATACCACGAAGGCCGCGTATTGCCGTAGTACAGAGATCGTGTCAGGAGAGAAGAATTTATTCTCTCCTGAGAAGTGGTAGTGACCAACCGAGCGCGCGTGAGGGCACCGTGAGAGTTCCTCTTTGGAGATCCCGGGGCCCTCCGATTTCTTGCGTCGAAGACGGCCACCGTGGGGTTTTAGTCGGTAGGTCCGTAACGTATTGACTCTTTGGAGTCCGGTTGCGGAAGTCCGACATAACTCGTCGTCCTCCTTCCCCGGGTGACGAGTATCATTGATGATTTCCCCACGATAATAAAAAAAAAAAATCTTCTCTATTGAAGTTAGGGTGTTCTTTTAATTTCAATAGCCTGGCGTACTAGTCTGGGAATTAATCTATTTCTCTTACAAGTATTTTCGTTTTATCTAAGTACCTTTATATTATATAAATATTTTTTAAACATAATAGGCAGTTGTTTGACCACTATCCCCCCTGATGGTAAGTGGTGATGTGATCAAGGTAATAACAACTGCACAGAACCTATATAATCTAGTTTTAAAGAGGCCCAAGTTATATTGTTCGGGGAAGAAAAAAAGTGAGGGAGTTCCAATCCTTTGCGTTTCACATATTAACATCTATTTAAAGATTTAATATCGCTATACAAGTTCTCTGAATCGTCAATTATTTAACCGGTTCTTATAAAAATCAAAATTTTACAAATGTTAAGTAACATTATACTATACTGGTAACTACTGTGTATCGTTAAATATTGTAGTGTCTCCTAAGTTACTAACAACTTAATATATTACGTTCTTTATAAAATTGTTGGTCCTTCATAATAAAATAAATTACCTAGTCGCCATAGCTTCCCCCGCAGCCTGGCTCTGCCAAGCGCTGCTGTTCCCGAAGTGGCTCTCTTCACTCTTACAGGACGGACTCGACTCCTTGGAGGAATCCACGGCGCTTGGTGATGCTACTCCACTCGACGACTTTGTAAATGAGGCCTTTAATACACAAATACTCGTAAAATTTCTAATTGAAGTAAATCAAGTAAAGGAATAGGAGACTCGCTACTTTTAGCATCCGCGATCGGTTATTTAGTCCTATTCGGAGACTCGATGCGGCATCGGATTCGCTTCAACTCATAAAAGTTTAACAATTTTTATTAACCTTTTAAGCGCTTTAAATATAATTTTGCCATGCCGGATTACGAACTATGGAATAATAAGCACTTCATAGGACGAAAATAGAACAAAAAAAACATGCATGTCGTAAAAATACAACACGGGCGGTAGGGCACGGAAATATTTGTTACATAAATGCGACACAAACGGTCAAAAGGTTAGAGTCTCAAAAGCCTCAAAAGCGGTCATTTGACCGCTTTGGTAGGTTAAGTGTTAAGGATGGTAAATGTAACGCTGAATCACGCATCACGCTGATCATTAAAATTACCATGTATTTTGGAATAAAACTTTTTAATACTGTTAAATAATTATATGCATATTCTATAATCTTACATTAACTTATATTCTCACTTCTATAAGTACCTGCTTATTCAATACTTCAGGTTGTGTCCTATCGAAAACGAACTTCTCTTCATTTTTATACTCTAAGTTCTGGATCCTAGAAGGTCTTGTCCTAGTTCTGTATCGTTCCAGCGTAGACATCGGTGAGTTATGGGGAGGTTCTTTAACTGGGGTTGGTTTGGGGGCGACTGGGGATGGGATGTAAGGGACTGGTTCGCTTTCTGGGGATGATTCGGTGAAGGAACTAGGAAGCTTTGGTAGTGGGATGACTGCGTGGCCTGTGACGACTGCTTCATCTGGAAAAGAAATAATAATGACTTATATAATTTTTATAATACACTAGCGACCCACCCCGGCTTCGCACGGGTCTAGATTTTTTGACAAAAAAAGCAGGGGTTGTATGTATTTCTGCCACATTATAAAAAAATAAAAACAAAAATTTCGTCTAAAAAATAAAAAAAAAATTAGGGGTGCACTACCCCTAACATTTAGGGGGATGAAAAATAGATGTTGGCCGATTCTCATAGATACCGGATAAACACAAAAAATTTCATCAAAATGGGTCAAGCCGTTTCGAAGGAGTATGGCAACGAAAACTGTGACACGAGAATTTTATATATTAGATAATCTACAGCTATGAAATTAATATTCATTTTAATGACTGAAAGATGTCTTATATGCTTGGCCAGCACGAGGCTGAATTTTCATTTCAATTTTCTTTTTATGCCACTTCTGTGTATAGAATAGACTATGATAATGTAGCTTTCTATTGGTGAAAGAATTTTTCGGAAATCAGTCGAGTAGTTTTGAGTTCAATCGTAACAAACAGACGAACAATTCTTTCCTTTATATTATTAGTTAGGCATCACCAGGCGAGGGTGAGGAACACCAGTCAATGATGCGCTGTCGACTAATGCTTAACTAAAAGTATTCCATATACTGAAACTGATTCGCGTTGGTTCGATACCCGGTCGGAATTATATATCGGTATGTCTCCCACCAAATTCATCTATACTAATATTATAAAGAGGAAAGGTTTGATTTTTTGTTTGTTTGTTTGTTTGTATGAATTGAATAGGCTCCGAAACTACTGGACCGATTTCAAAAATTCTTTCACCAATAGAAAGCTACATTATCGCTGAGTAACATAGGCTATATTTATTACTAGAAAAAAATAGAGATCCTTAGAAATTCCTACTAAAACCAACTCAAGATGTAAAAAAATTAGCCAAAATATGTCTTTCATCGCATGCGCTGCGGAAAGTATTAACGATAGAACAAAAAAATGTTCTACAATATTATAGAACATATCAATATCAACAAAAAACTTCGCGAGATCATATATCTAGCTATTGTAGTTATGTTACTATAACTACTTTTTAACATTTAAAAAATTGAAAGAAATGCCGTTCAAAATCAGACCATGTTATCCATACCTTTATATTAATTCTTATCCAAATAAATTATTTCATATCCAAGACTGTTTCAATACCTATTGACTACTTTTTGAATTATTGAAATCGGACATTCCATTCAAAAGATATTACGAAATTAAAAATATCAATACAAACAAAAATACACGCCGCGGCCGTCGCGCCGCGGCCGGTGCGGCTTCAAGCAGCGCAGCGCAGCGAGCAATGCTGCGAGGGGTAGTATTGTATATACTTTGTCATTTTCTTCAATTTTTGCGGTTTTGTTACGATTTAATACAAAAAATACTTGACCGATTTTAAAAATTCTTTCACCATTAGAATGCTACATTATCAGCGTGTAACTTATTTTCATCTAAATTGCACCCGTGCGAAGCCGGGGCGTTTTGCTAGTATTCAATAAAGAGTAATATAATATCGGCGTCCATGCGACGGGTTGTCTCTCTCCCTAAAATATGGCGAGGGGGCCGATGGCTGGCCATGCGTCCAGCGTCATGCTCGTGAACGGGTGCTACTTGTGGTGACAGGTCGAACTTGAATTCGTGTATGCGGTGATATTAGTTATTTCGTCTATGTATTTGCGTGTTGTTCCCACGAGAATGTGAGTGCTCCTATTTCACCATACTTACTGCTGATAGAGGACAAATCTTTGTTTTTTTATTTTTTATTTTTTTCGTTTATATATATTTTTGATTATTATAGTTAATTACTTAAAGATGTCATGTGGAACATGGTGTAATGGTTGCAGCTCCTTACAAAACATTGTAAAACAAAAACTTGGCGATTAAAAAGAGTGGCGGCGAGTTTCTTGCCAGTTCTTCTCGTCCGCTCTACGCCCTTGATTTGAGAACTGGCAGTAAATGTAAAATTAGAAGCATTTAATATGTATTTTTTATTGACGTTCATAAGTGTACATTGTGTTACCTAAATGAATAAATGATTTTTGAATTTGAATTTGAATAAATACCAGATTTCGAACTTAAAAATAAAATTTCATTCAATTATTGCTCTTGTATGTACAAAAAATAGGCATCATGTAAATAGGCTATAGTCGATGCAAGAAACTAAAAAACACAACATGTTTACAAAAAAATATAAATACTAATGTCATTCGAACCAGCCATTACCCATTGGAATGCAAGGTAGATGCTCAACATCACGTCATTTTATTTCGAAATTATGAATTATTTACCCATGATATCCAAGTCGGCGACTTGCAACTCCTTCAGATGAAAGTTGTGAGATCCTCGCATGACCATCTCCAAGTTGCGTGGTCTGCGCCGGGAGCGGGGCGAGAGGTCTCCGTCTCCACCCTCACCGCCGGTCCACACTCCTGAGTCACTGGAGACAGCTGATCCAGCACCTACAACCAGATAGGAGCAAGTTTTATAGAATGCTTTTATATGTTAGATATCGACAGACGAGCATGAGGTTCATTTGATGGTAGATGATCAGCCACAGAATATCAGATGCCTAATGATGCACTGTCGACCTACTTTTTACTTCGAGCACTCGGAAATCCATAGACTGAAACCGAAACGCGCAATATGCACTTCACGGTTTTTCTATCTAATAATTCACGGTTTTCCGGGTAATGAACCATCGCTCGGTCGGAATTTCGATTTTCCTCCCACCCGTTCAATGCCCGAAGTTATAAGACGTGGCATCCCCACATGCTTACAGAAAATTATAAACATGTAATCCCGGTGGGATTCAAACCCACGACCCATCGATGTTCACGGCAGGTGTTCTACTGAACGCTCCAAAGAGCCCGTCAGATGACGTATACTTGGAAAGCATCAATTTTATGGTGTGAAATGTTAGGTTTTTGTTAGAAGTTTCATAGACGATGGAGAGGCAGTGGCTTGGAAAGCATCAGTTTTATGGTATGTATAGAACCAGACAGCTATATAAAATATATCGTTCTGTCACCTTCTCTCGTAAAGTTACAATATCGTTCTAAAAGATCGTGGTACTGACCCACAATATCGCATCCTCACCCTTATCTGGTTTTCAAACGTGTCAACTATTTTACTGAATAGGTTTTTAAAATCTCATCAACGGAAAAATATATTTAAATGAAATATGATTATATATATGAATATTATTTACCTTCTCGCCATCCATCCGTACTCGCCTTCCTGTTGTTATTGACGACCTGAAAACCAAAATCCGTTAACTCCACATATATCACAATAGACACTCGAAATTAAATGATAAAAGCACACCATTTTGCAATCCTCATATATGTATCTCATAGAATGACCACTCCTCATAACAAACGACGAAGAAATGTCCCTACGTTACACTAGACTCCCGTTCTAAACTGTATTATACTACGGAGATGTATCTTAAGATTAACTCACTTTAAATCCTAATTAATTTTAGACGTGTGCTTGAGAAGAGGTTTTGCTGATGTTTGTTTCGAACGATTAATTATGCGGGCGTTGTTACAAAATTTCGCTTTACAACATTCACATTCGCTTTTTGCAATGTTCTTTTTCGAATATTAAGTAAAAATTAAAATAAATACATGTGAAGTAACCGTGGATTTAAATTTAGTTCATAAATTAATTTATAACATTATTTAAGCGTATTTTTATTGCAACGCAGTTTCAGAAAATAAATTAGAATTTGTAACAGTAAAATTACTATTAACGCAATATACATAATATTTTTGTACCAAAATGATATGTTTTTATTCAAATATTAAGTCATTGTTATAAGGAAAATTTGAGCTTAACCAATATAAGATAAAAATTTAAAACGATAAATACCTACAATAATACTTCTCTAAATCTGTTTGTAATACTATTTCATTTTTTTCAATGAATAATATTGAATTGAATAATATCTACCTAGCTATTAAGAAGAGACAATCAAAAGAAGAAAACACCCTCCTTCCATTTTCGTAAATCGTGAAAAATAAGTACATAATCTTTAGAAAAACTATCACATGTATACCCCTCGAATGCAAACTGCAGTGATATTTTCAGCAAACGGCACCCGGTTTCAAAATCAGCAGCCCTGAAATAGGTGAAGGATGACCTACTTCCTAGTTTAAGCGAAAATAAACCATACCGCATGGATTTAAAAACTACTTTCGCGTATAACGAGGGGTGATGTAAGAGAATTTTTAATAGATATTAACTCTGGTCAATGAAAGTGGTCATTAACGCGAAGTAAGTGTTATAAAAGGTGCTAGAACTGCTAGGTGCTAGAAGGTGCTTTTCGGAACTTTAACTCCCTGTTTTACCTCTTCAGATGTGGATCTATTAAAATATGTTATTGTAAAAATATCATTTATATAACCAATACGCTAACTATATATCATAGGAACAAGGCAAAGCACAAGGTACCTTTTTTTGAAAGCTAGTTAAACCTGTGTATTAATAGGTCAATGAATCAGTCAGTAGTTCAGCTTCGTCTCTGTGAGTCAACTGTGACATTCAACAAACAATATTGGGGGTGACATTAAACAAACAATTGATGGGGAGATAAACGATCCAGCTCTTTATTGGCATATAATCGTTAAGCTTTTCGTAATAATTATAAACATTTCTAATAAACCTTATTACGGTCTGAATTAATCACGACTAACTGTACAAAGCTGCTAATGGCTGCTGACCTGTTTAGCAGTTTTGGTGTCTATAGTCTTGACGGCTGGGTACTGAGGTCGTGGAAGCTGGTTGGTCTGGAATGTGTACTTCCCGGGAGGTTTTTGAGGATCAAAGGCTTGCGGGCGAGCTGCCGGTGCGCTGCGAACGCTGGGAGGTTCAGCCTTCAATGGTTTTCTGCCATCCTGGTTATATAAATCATTCAGAACATGAAAAATGCTGTGCTTTGAGAGGTTATATAATAGAATGGACGTTTATTCATTAAAGTCATAGGGCGAAGAACATTTGTCGGCTAAGACCGTACAGCTAGAATTTCAAACAATTTTGCACAACTACAAGGATGGCAATACAATCTAAGAAATAGTAAACTTCTTCTAATTCTAATAAACTGATCTCGATAGCGCTACGTGTAGTAGAAAGAGAATAAACGGCCTTTTGAATTTAGTTCGGTTGATAACTTGTTATACAATAATACATATAAATTTCAATTCTAGCACGAACAACTCGCGAGAAAATATTCGTATAATCAGTCAAGTAGTATCAGAAATTATCTGAAATTGCATACAAATGATAGATCGTTGCTATGGCGCACTTGGCAAGTTGTTCTTGCTAGGCCTTTTCGTGATCATGAATGCATTATATTAGTAGATGGTACAATTGTGGATTGGCATAGCTTTAAGGATTCTGTAGAATGCATCATATTTTATAGTTATAGATAATTGCGAATTCCTGTCCTGCGTTACCTGCGGATACTGTTGTGTTTGATACGTCAAAATAACCGTCTGCTTGGTGACTGGCTTCGGTATACCCGCAGCTCCGACTATGTTAGTGACTCCAGTCGCAGACATTTGAGTGGACACGAAGGGAATGTTGTATGCATTTGTACTTTTCTTATCTGAAATAAGATTTTCTATTGGATATAACTTGATGAGCGAGTGGCGTAATTCTTAGCTAGGACTATAATCTACATTAGTAAGAACATTCGATAATTGACACGCGAAACTTGAATGCAATATTGACTATACACCCAGCCAATTAAATGCTTAAGTCAGTAAATTAAATGTTAATAGAAATATATAATCATGTCAGAATACACGGGAATAGAATCTGCGATCTATGGGATGAGATAGGTTCTATTAATCATTGCCCATTTCATTGTTATAATAATGACGTTTATTCATATTATATTTTCTCTTTTAAATCTTCCTTGGACTTCTACAAAGATTTCAAAACCAAAATTAGGCAAATCGATTCAGCCGTCCTCGAGTTTTTGTGAGACTAACCGACGTCAATTCATTTTTATATAGTATTTTATTTAAATGAAATTACAAAATTAAATCAGAATTCTGTTATACAGCAGTGTTGGTATATTTTAATTAATGATTGTACTGACTAAGACAATTGAATAGAGTCAATCGTCGTACTGCAAATTGCTTTTAGTCCCACCTTGATTAATTAAATCGTATTGTTAAATCAATTAAGGCTTTATTATCTTGCCATTGTGTACTGGAGGGTCAGTCTTAATGCAGAAATGAAGATTTATGATACTCCATGCAATTGTATGTTTACAAATGGCGCTGCCTCAATAAATACAAAACAATGTTATTTTTTTAATATTTATAACTGTATGTTGAGTAACAGTGGACTGTATATCTATTAATAGTGGTTAAAGTTAATTACATTTTCTATATACAATTATTATACCTATACACAATAAATAACAAATAAAAATAGTAAGAAATTAATAAATCCGTACAGATCTTAAATAGAAGTGTCTATTTTAATGATTTATTTTTAATTGAAATCCAAATTATTTTTTCGGAGCCTTTGATTATACTCTATCCAACCGTTTCATATATTTATACGAACTCTTCTCCGAATTGATATGAAAATAAAGCAGAGAGTATGTTAATTATTATAATATGCACAATTAAGGAAAAAATCGAGGATAAAAAATATATAACTAAAGTTTGAATTTTTGTAAGTCGCGTTGTTTTCTAGAATCCTTTCAATGCTGTAATTACACAACTTGTTCAAAATAAGAAAAATGTAAAATTAAAAATAACGAATACATTAAAAACGGCATTTTAAAGAAATCTGTGGGCAAAAATGTCAATTCAGGCTACGACAAAACCTCTTTACCTCTTTAGTAATAAACAATTCTGACAATAATATACGTAATACTAAAATGAATAATTATGTTCTGACATAATGATTCATTTTAGTATTATTAATTATTATGCAAGTCAATGTATATTTACCTTGTTAACTATAAGTAATAATATCATGCCTTTTTCTATATAATAGAAATAGCAACACTAGAAAGTAAATACGGTTGCCAATAAGAAAAATACTCACCTAAAGCGTTATTATTAATGGCGGTTTCCTTATCCTTAGGTGGGGCGAATGCGTGCTCCGCGGCCAGACTCACGTCGGAAACCTTAGCTGTCTTGTTATGTTGCTGCCTGAAACCGAACCTACGGGATGAAATACTTGTCATTTGTGTGCTAAAGTTATACCAACACACAAATCAGCTGTTGCAAACTGTAATACTTTCCAGACAGACAAAACTTGCGAGAAAGTTTTTAAATCGTCAGTCTTTCAGTTGTATGAATTATTTGAATTGCATACAAATTACATTTTTTCTAAGTTACGAATACATTTGCAAGTTGTTCATGCTAGTGTTCTGTACAGATTTCGATATGTTTAAATAAATAATAAATTAAATAAAAACCATCTCGATCACGTCAGCTTTCAAAACAAAAAAATGCATCATAATTGGTCCATTCATTTAGGAGGTACGATGCCACAGACAGACACACAGACATGTTAAACTGATAACAGCCCTGTTTTTGCGTCGGGGGTTAAAATAACACAGCAAAGCGTTTGTTTTCTGTTAGATGTCGAAACGTTACATATAGTAGATGATACTTTGGTCACGGTACAGCTATCAATTATGCGCTGTAGACCTATTTTTTTACTTCGAGCGTTCGGAAATCCATAGAATGAATAACGCGCAAAATACATACTTTACGGCTTTTCTATCTACAAACGGTAAAACCTGTTAAAAATTATAATATTCTTCCCAGTTTCCAAACGTTTAATGCCCGCAGTTACGAACATTAGGAAAAACATTTAAGGAATATTCAAAAGTACAACGCCTCAAAAAGCCCGTCATAATAAACTATTAAAACAGTGAACAAAAGAAAAGTTCATACAACATGCGAATCTGAAATTAACGCGCCTGCACAATTATGAACGCAAAGTCACTGTTGTGTATATTGTCGCGGTATTTTTAGTTGTATCATGATTCGAGCTGTTTTTATATTATAAATGAATTTGTATTGTTATATAAAACGTAAGCAGTAAATATTTTATTTTGTTTCTGATTTTTCAATATCAAAGTTAACTACTTATAATTAGTGATAATATATGTAATACCTACGACAAACCTACATGAACTAGGTATAGTTAGTATCAGAATTAGGTTAAAAGTGAACCTATTCAAAGATTTAAAATAATATTTATGATAGAATTATAATGAATACATACAAACAAAATATGTTTTTATAAAACATAGTAAATAGGGGACTTGGGAATTCACTTGTTAAACATACATAGATTAGTGGGAAGAAATGGGTTAATTTAAAAATAGTATGTTTAGTGTATATACTAAACGTTATTTAATCAACTTATACATATTTTTGTGCACATAATATGTAATATGCAAGGATATTAAATTTCTGAAAAACACCTTCAAACCAACCCTTCTGTAGGTACATAGTTATGTATATTTAATTCCATTTTAAACTCTTTTTTTATCATGTGTGCAATAAGAATTAACCTTATTAATAATTTTGTTTAGAAAGCATATTTAATTATTTCTCTTTTTTCTAGAGAAAATTAAAAATATTTCAAGAACGGCAAGAACCTGTTTATAGATAGTTAATTGTCCAACATATTTTATAGCTTCCATGAATATTGCACAATAGCAATTTATCAACAACATTAGATAAGCTATTTTGGCGTAACTTAGAATAGAATCAGGAATCGATTTAATTTTTTATCTGTAATATTTCAAACTTTCTTTTTCGCATGTAAATTATATTACGAAATAGGAAGTTCTATGGCGATTCTATGCCGTCATCACTTTCACGATAAAACATTATCTCTGAGGAAGAAATTTATAGGTAGTTTGTTTCTCTTTTACGATTTTAATTGAATTAATACCGTTCTAAATGGTGCAGCGAAAAAACTTAAATTTTATTAATTGAAACAGTATGTAATATTGCATTTTATTAACAAATAGCTGCAATGTCATGTAAAGTAACCAAGTGTTTTGTGGGCCAGGAACTTTCGCGGATGTAAACAGAACAACTCACCAAAATTTCATCATAATCGGATGAATAGTTTAGGAGTGCATAGAAGACAAACATCCTTATACTGATTTTTATTTATATAGATAACTAGCAACCCGCCCCGGCTTCTCATGGGTGCAATGTAGATGTACTATACACAAAAAAAACTCTTTGTTACTCGCTGATAATGTAGCTTTCTATTGGTGAAAGAATTTTTAAAACCGGTCGAGTAGTTTTTGAGTTAAATCGTAACAAACAAACAAATCTTTCCACTTTATAATATTAGTATAGATGAAACAGATTTGACATGAAACTTTTTACGAATAGAAACGCGATACCTTATTCACTATGTTATTTTTTGTCTTGAAAATTGAAATTTCAAGTGCTTTGACTGCTTTGTAGCAAGCTTGGTCACGCCTAGGATTTTCAATTATAAAAAAATAATCTTCCATATCAATAGTGGACTACAGATTGCCTGCGGTTCTGCTCGCTTATTTCGCTCGGTAAAAAATGCTGACACGACAATCTCTATTTAGACATGAACATGAACAAACTTGTGTTTATAATATTAGTAGTTTTAGTAGGGATTATAATAATGCCATCAAAAACATAAATTTACAAAAATCTTTGATGTTTAAAATAAATAGATTGGCTCGGCTATCGCATGAAATCACAATGTATCTTTTTTTTATTTTATTAAAAACATAATGTATCTCACAAGTAATACATATTATATTAAATTAGATTGTTAAGTGCGATTGCCAAGTCAATCTATTTATTTTAAACATCAAAGATTTTTAATATTGGCATTGATATGATCACTATAAGATATTGTTAGGTTAGCTTATTATGTAATTACTTAAGACAGAAGGATCATTCAGTAGAGACTGAATAAATTGACCGACTTGGTATTATATAGATCTCACAACTTTTTACGATAGAAGAACTGAGTTGCAAGACTTGGCTTTTTTTACAATTTATGTTTTTGATGGCATCTCATTTCTTTTTGTAGATAGTCCTTTTCTTAGTTTATTTGGATAAGAATTAATACAAAGGTATGAATAACAGTCTGATTTTGATCGGCATTTTTATCAACTTTTTAATGTAAAAAAGTAGTTATAGTGACATATAATTGAATTCAAACTAATTGGCGGCTGTGAACATCGTGCGTTTCGATGCGCAGAACGCTATAATAAGGTGTTAGCGTAGTCTTGCGCACCTCATACAAGAGGCACCTCAAATGTCACACTCAAACTTGTGAAATGTCGCAACACCTCAAACATACATTTTGTACCACTTCAAACTCGTTGAGGTACTTGGAACGCGGGCGAGGCGATGAATGTGATTGAGGCGGTGAGGTGTACGTCAAGATGAATGAGTGAACGGTTGAAATGAATCGTTTTGTCTTACTCGCTCTTCTCATACATGACATTTACTCTTTGCATGACAATGACAATGGAGTAATTATAATTATTAATATTAATTTGAATTCTGTACTCTGTGGTACAGTAATAGTTTTAATATTTTTATCATTAAGATTAATATTTTTTATCTATTATAGGTAGCAATAGTGTTGCTTAATATTTTAACTTTTCTTAATAGCAATCATATTTTAACTTATTAAATTAAATATTATAGAACAATAATATTGCTTAAATAAATAATTAACATTTTTAATTTTTTTATATAATGATAGCAACACAAAATAATATTTAATAATGATTTGAAAAAAATGTACGTTTTATAGAAATAATATATTTAAAATGTCAAAAGAAATGTTAGGTACTTCATTTGTCCTGTGGCAACCTCAGTCACCTCACCTCACTACAAAAGTCACAACCACTCGTATGACGTATTCGTACATAAAGGAACTAACAGTACAAAATGAGGTCCTCAAATGAAGTGGTACAATGTCCCAACTCATTTCATAAAATGAGGTAATACATACAAACACTTCAATTTCGTTTGTCCTACCCTTTGATTATTTATATGTCTAGATAGACAGTCGAAGCTGAAAACGCGTCAAAAAATATTGTGTCCAGCTGTTAGACTCTTTATACCTTCCCCGTGCTCAGTAGCAGTTATGCTGTCAATGGATACGCTCGAGTTTGTTTGTAAAATTATCTTGTTTACAATGGCGGTTTGTGTGATTAAAGTGTGCAGAAATTACAAAGGACGATCTAAAACAACAAAAAAAGTTACCTATCATCGGTAAGTAACATTATTTCGTATCAATTCCAGCCAATTAAGCCATTGAAATATTTCGAAATTAAATAATTATTTATTTCTGCCATTTTGTGTTTGACGCGTGTGTTGCCAGTTTATGAACCCAAAAATACCTTAAAAATATGACCTAGTATGTAATTCATAAAGATATTAGAAATAGATTTAGCGTCGACATGGGTGCCGTTTTTAACCGACTTTAAATAAAAAAGTAGTTAAATATTAATTGTTTTTTTTTTAAATTTAATTATTTATGCTAAATAAAAGTAAATTAATATGAATATCTATTAAGTAAATATGTCAAGGTATGAACTCTAATTATAGTTAAAATGAAAATATCTCTCTATAGTAAATGAAAACCCCCCGTTCAATTATTTTTTACTTTTTAGTACCTGGAAGTCGTTCTTACAATATTGTTTTTTTGAAGTTGTTTTAAATTTTGAGGATATTGGTATGATTGTTTTAAATATGAAATCCAAGTTTATTTTGTTATTTAATTTTAATAAAAAGCCAATATGTATAATAATAATAAATAAAAAAAATAAGTGTGATGTTGTATTTCATTATAGTTTAATGACGATAATTTTTGCCCTTCGTTCGTTTAAAAAAAAAAACAAAACGGATTTCTTTGTTTCTGACGTGGCCTCAAAAGGTATTTTTTTTTAATTATTGTCAGATCTTCAATCGAAGAAAGATGTATCTTAAAAAAATAATTATTTTTAATAGAGTTAAAACAAATGTTATGAGTTTAAATATACATAATAATATTATGTATTCCAAGTTAAAAAACCTTTTTCAAACGCATTTGCATATAAGTTATGATTTTATTTTTATCTATCCACATAAATCATAGTTTTATATATTCCAATTTTCTTCAAAATTGACCCAGAAGTTTTAAAAAATAATAATTGGTACGTTTATATGCAAAGAATGAAAATGACTTGAGTTCCGACCTTCGAAATATTGTTAGTATTGTTGTTTTATTCCAATTAATTTATTTTTTCATACAACATATTTTTGTGAATTGAAAAAATATATTCTCGACTTTGATTAATTTCTCCCTATTTTGAGATGAATTTTTCCACAACTGGTAACATTATTCACGCCAACTAGGAACGCATAATGACTTATCGCGAGTGTAAGACGTAGCTGTCACGCACACTATTATAACAGACTTGGATTGTTTGTTTTAGGTCGTTTGCAGCGCGACACTCTATCTAGACATATAAATAATCTAAGGTCCTACCCATCTATATGTTAGCGGGACGTGGAAGTGACGCGCGGCGGAGGTATCGCCCCGCGCGCCTTCTCTTTTCCCCGCAGTCGCCTCATGCGTCTTAATTCTTTGTGTGAGTGACATCGGTATACTGCACACACGCGCACATTTCTATCTAACTACAGTCGAGCTCTTAAGAGTTAATTATTAATTATATTATTATTGTTTCGTTTTTATTGTTATTGAATGTTTAGTTTCATCAGTTATTTATTTAAGTTACATTTTTGTTGTGTTAGCTTGATTGATTAATAAAAAGGATAGAGAATAAGAAGACAAATTTGATCAAGCCCAGAAAAAGATGGAAGTTCTATGGAATGTATAAATATAATGAATACAATAATTAATAATAGTTTGTATATCTCATAAAATGTTTTTTTTTCTTGCATCCTATGATTACGGACTATATTTACCTAATTCAGTATTTTAAACAATTCTCCAGATACGAATCTATAAGTAACACATTTGTAATAGCATTTCATAATTTAATAGAAATTCAAATAGAGCTAAATAATTTTGGACTTGATTATACCTGCGCGTACTTGTACTTGCCTCTAATTTCCAGCCGCCAAAAAGTTTGCATCGGACTATAACTACAATAGTTGGTGTAGTGTTTGTAGAATTACACACTGACACAGTCATATAATACACATATATAGAGTTACCACAAAGTCTATATATACACTGTCTCTGGCGCACCACGTCAGTAGAGGTGGGTCGTTGACGGTTTTTGTGTTAACGAAATGAAACTGCTAATTACAAACTGATAACCTGTTAAAAAAGCAGCTAATTTTATTAGCTGGTTTGCAGTTAGCGACTACGCATTGAATGTTCGTTGAGCTAATCCGCGTTGCGATCGAAAATCGTTGAATGAAACAGTTAATATATTTAGCGGCTTTTGTACTAAACGAAAAGCAGCTAATTCGTTAACATTAGAAAAGCAGCTAAAAAAAGCTGCTTTTTGAATTAACGCCCACTCCTACACGTCAGTATCACGAGAGCCGTGAGCGAGAGTGGACGTGTTGTGTGCGTGCCGAGCCTGTGACACCATGCTGTTGGATACCATGCTGTTGGACACAAACAGCAAACACTACAAATGGCGACGAGGATAAAGGCCAGTAAAACAAATTCATTAAATTTTAAAAAGGAAAGGATAAAAAGTGGTTTTGTTATAAAACTCATACAAGTTATTTCCATATTATTCATTCACTCATTCTGTTTACTGGGTGCACTCAAGAGCTTAGTATTATAATTTGCTAGATCGAAAGGCATTGCTTTGCTAAGAAAAGTCGTTCAAGAGAGGCAAAACTCAAATCTACCCTCTTTTTAATAACATTGAGGTTAATAGAATAGTAATTGATATCGACTGTCAGTATTATTGTTTCATAGCAACTAATTAAATTATTTGTCGTGTTTATGCAATAAAATATATTGGGGCGCCGGATCGGACGCGTTTACGGAACGGTCGTTACGGATCTTAAGGGGCAGGGTAAGGCGAAAGACCTTGCTAGTGTAGGCGGAGCGAGCGATTTCTCCCCGCGCAAGCATGCTACCCCCTCATCAAAATATCGCGACTTTACTGCGCGGCCGCGGCGGCGCGTGCGAATAATGAACTAGCTTGCTCCGCGCCGTCGCGGTCCGGTCGGCACAGAATAACGATAACAGTAGGATCAACGTAATATCTTTACATATTATAAAAAATATTGATAGGTGTTTTGTTAATATGTAATTAATAATTATGTAACCGATAATAATAAATTTACTAATACTTATTATAAATGCTAAAGTTTGAGTGGTAGTGTATGTTTGAATCCACGTAGTTCTTAAAAAATTTAGTATTTACTATTTAGGACCTGGGCTACATAGACATAGAAGAATGAAACTAACTAGAATAAGACTACTTTTCATCAGACATCAACACATTCTGACCTTTCTTTTTATTTAAATTATTTTGGAGTTGAGATAAAAAGTATTTGTAGGCCCAATTTTAATAAATATTCCTTATTATCGGATACATGCAAATAAAGTCGAGTGAAATAGTTAACAATATATCTATTAGATATAAAAGAAAGTCGTGTTAGTTACACCATTTATAACTCAAGAACGGCTGCACCGATTTTAGTGAAATTTTATTTGTTGGATTCGTCTATCTTCTGAATAACAGAATAACTATTAAAATATTGAAAAAAATTAGGTAAAAATAGATGCAGTAAATTAACTTTAAAATAAATTAGGTTCGGACCTCCGCCATCTTTCACAATGCTTATTTAATTATCATATTATTTCTTTATTTATATTATTATTTCTTATTATAATTGATGTCTACTGCAAATCTATATAATAAAAAATGAAATATATTTTATATTATTCTTATATATTGTTAGAGCGCCTCCGTGGCTCAGTGGTAAGCGCGATGCGTTTAGCACCGGAGGTCCTGGGTTCGAATCCCGGGGAAACAAGATTTTAAAAAAAAGTGTTTCGGTCGGGCAGGGCACAGAAGGCTGATCACCTACTTACCTATAAAGATAAATGATCAGTGAAACAGACACAGAAATGGATCTGCCCCATGCCCCATTAGGGGACTCGCGAATTTACTTTTTATATATTGTTGTATTTGATGGGTTCGTTGGCGCGTTCTGTAGAACACCTGCCGTGCGCATCGATGGGTCGTGGGTTCGAATCCCACCGGGACGACTTGTTTATAATTTTCTATAATCATGTCTTTCCCACGTCTGGTAACTTCGGGCATTGATCGGGTGGGAGAAATTTCGACCGGGTAACGAACCACCATTCATAGATGGAAAAACCGCGTATTGCGCGTTTCGGTTTTATTTTATAGATTTCCGAATGCTCGAAGTTATAATTTGGTCGACAGCGCAACATTGACTGAAGTTCTGTGGCTGAGGTATCACCTAACATTCAGTGACCTTCATGCTCGTCTGTCGATATGTGACATAAAAAAGAATTCACAGATAAAAGAATTTGTTTGTCTTATTTTGTAATAAAACTCCTCCGAAACGGCTTGACCAATTTTTATGAAATTTTGGGTGTATATTCAGTAGGTCTGAAATAGGGCGTATATTTTATACATACATGTTTCATAGTGTAAGGGTGAAACATGTATGTGTAAAAGTGTCAAGGGTGGTCCACCCCAAAAAATATTTTTTATTGCTGGTCAAAAAAAAATTTTTTTTATGTAATTTGGAATGGAACCCTAAATTTTCACTTTTCACATTTTTTGGAGTTGAGATAAAAAGTATTTGTAGGCCCAATTTTAATAAATATTCCTTATTATCGGATACATGCAAATAAAGTCGAGTGAAATAGTTAACAATATATCTATTAGATATAAAAGAAAGTCGTGTTAGTTACACCATTTATAACTCAAGAACGGCTGCACCGATTTTAGTGAAATTTTATTTGTTGGATTCATCTATCTTCTGAATAACAGAATAACTATTAAAATATTTAAAAAAATTAGGTAAAAATAGATGCAGTAAATTAACTTTAAAATAAATTAGGTTCGGACCTCCGCCATCTTTCACAATGCTTATTTAATTATCTATTATTTCTTTATTTATATTATTATTTCTTATTATAATTGATGTCTACTGCAAATCTATATAATAAAAAATGAAATATATTTTATATTATTCTTATATATTGTTAGAGCGCCTCCGTGGCTCAGTGGTAAGCGCGATGCGTTTAGCACCGGAGGTCCTGGGTTCGAATCCCAGGGAAACAAGATTTTAAAAAAAAGTGTTTCGGTCGGGCAGGGCACAGAAGGCTGATCACCTACTTACCTATAAAGATAAATGATCAGTGAAACAGACACAGAAATGGATCTGCCCCATGCCCCATTAGGGGACTCGCGAATTTACTTTTTATATATTGTTGTATTTGATGGGTTCGTTGGCGCGTTCTGTAGAACACCTGCCGTGCGCATCGATGGGTCGTGGGTTCGAATCCCACCGGGACGACTTGCTTATAATTTTCTATAATCATGTCTTTCCCACGTCTGGTAACTTCGGGCATTGATCGGGTGGGAGAAATTTCGACCGGGTAACGAACCACCATTCATAGATGGAAAAACCGCGTATTGCACGTTTCGGTTTTATTTTATAGATTTCCGAATGCTCGAAGTAATAATTTGGTCGACAGCGCAACATTGACTGAATTTTGAAGTTTTGAAAAAAAAACTTTTTTTTATGTAATTTGGAATGGAACCCTAAATTTTCACCATTCTTTAATTGAAACCCCTATTCTTTAATTGAGATTGTATGAACATTTTTGCATGAACAATATCCAAATAATACTGACATCATATCAGTATCTACATTGTATCCGTGCAAAGCCGGGGTGGGTCGCTAGTAATAATATAAAAGTTTTACGTGCCTACTTGTTTTGTACTTTTTATACTGTAATGTGCGACTAGGTAATTCCCTACATACCTAAATAAATTTGTTTGTAAGTTTACTAGTTTAGTAGGTATGGCGTAAGTACTAAGTACCTACTAAACTCAGACGACTGGATCGGGGATTTCAATAGTTTTTGGTGGGGTTGGTAGAGGGGCCCAAGGGTATAACAAGCGCCGCTTATCGTTAAAAATATATAAAAAAATAAAATAAAAATATTAAAAAATTCTTAGTCTTATTAATAAATTTTTTTTTATGCTGTTAAGTTGTCGTTCTGTAGAATCCTATGTATATATGTTAGGCTATGGGTTACGTGTAACGTTTGCCAATTTCACCTAATTGTTAAGTACTAAAGCAAAATGATTGTTTTGCGATCGCAGTGGCACGCGACGGAACCAAGTTCAAATCCCAGCTGAAGCAATATCATGTATGTTATATTTTTTTAAATCTTGTATGTGTTCATACAAGTTTTGATGATTAATAATATTTTAAAGTTTCTTCTAAACTAACATTTATTAATTTTTTTTTTTTGAAATTATAGTAGGGATTCTTTGTTATAGCCTAACGAAACGTCCTTTAAAAAACCGACCCACTGAAAAGCTTAATTTTTTTTTAAATACTTACGCCACCCCTATCTCGTCTCTATTCCTACCGCGTAAAGCAAATTTCTGCCAAAAACTAATTAATACCTAGTAAAAAGATAAGAAAATTAATAAATATCTGGGTAAGTATTTACTTTAGTTTTTGAAATCGGTGACAAACCAACAAACATAAATCAACTAATACTTTAAATTCACGCTCAAATCACAAGTTAGCCGTAGCCTCGTGGTAGCGTTCTCGTCCATCGATCCCATGGTACCGGGTTCGAGACCCAGCAATCTCTTTTTTTAAAAATATCACAATTTTGCTTAAAATAATTTAATATTTTTACGCTTTTTATGTAAAATTATTATGTTTTTTTCATAATCTTACGCCATATTATGTAATGTTTCATTATTTTATCGATTTGTCCCTCTCTCTCTCTTAGAGGGCTCTGTGCTAGGCTCGTTGTCAGTTAGAAACCGAAAATTCTATGGCACCGGGTTCGAGACCCGGCAACCCTCATTTTTTAACAAATTATCACAATGTTGCATAAAATTATTTAATTTTTTTATGTATCATTATTATGTTTTTTCATAAACTTACGCCATATTATATATTTTTTATGATAAAATCAATATTTATATTTATTGTAAGTATAAATGTAAAATTTTCAGACTTTTTTATCATCCTCACTCGGATGAAATTAGTCGTAAAAACACACAAAACAGGCATTGTCTGCAGCGGTTCCAACTATCAAAATTTTGTTTTCCCATTCGTATTGTGATTGTAGATGTCAACCGGGAAATATGTATATCGTTGACGTCGAATAATACTCGCTCGTCTGACAATGTTGAGTCAAACCACGCGTATTTTAATTTTTATCATTTTGTTATATTTTTTGAAAGTTCGTGATTTTTGTCGTGTATACGTCCAATTCTGTCGATGGTTGCTCAAAAAATACGCGTCCGTTATACCTTAACCTTCGTGAACCTTCGGTTTCTAACTGACAACGAGCCTAGCACAGAGTCCTCTAAGAGAAAGAGAGAGAGGGACAAATCGATAAACTAATGAAAAATTACATAATATGGCGTAAGATTATGAAAAAAACATAATAATTTTACATAAAAAGCGTAAAAATATTAAATAATTTTAAGCAAAATTGTGATATTTTTAAAAAAAAAGAGTGTTCCTGAGTCTCGAACCCGGTACCATGGGGTCGACGGACGAGAACGCTACCACGAGGCTACGGCTAACTTGTGATTTGAGCGTGAATTTAAAGTATTAGTTGATTTATGTTTGTTGGTTTGTCACCGATTTCAAAAACTAAAGTAAATACTTACCCAGATATTTATTAATTTTCTTATCTTTTTACTAGGTATTAATTAGTTTTTGGCAGAAATTTGCTTTACGCGGTAGGAATAGAGACGAGATAGGGGTGGCGTAAGTATTTAAAAAAAAATTAAGCTTTTCAGTGGGTCGGTTTTTTAAAGGACGTTTCGTTAGGCTATAACAAAGAATCCCTACTATAATTTCAAAAAAAAAAAATTAATAAATGTTAGTTTAGAAGAAACTTTAAAATATTATTAATCATCAAAACTTGTATGAACACATACAAGATTTAAAAAAATATAACATACATGATATTGCTACAGCTGGGATTTGAACTTGGTTCCGTCGCGTGCCACTGCGATCGCAAAACAATCATTTTGCTTTAGTACTTAACAATTAGGTGAAATTGGCAAACGTTACACGTAACCCATAGCCTAACATATATACATAGGATTCTACAGAACGACAACTTAACAGCATAAAAAAAAATTTATTAATAAGACTAAGAATTTTTTAATATTTTTATTTTATTTTTTTATATATTTTTAACGATAAGCGGCGCTTGTTATACCCTTGGGCCCCTCTACCAACCCCACCAAAAACTATTGAAATCCCCGATCCAGTCGTCTGAGTTTAGTAGGTACTTAGTACTTACGCCATACCTACTAAACTAGTAAACTTACAAACAAATTTATTTAGGTATGTAGGGAATTACCTAGTCGCACATTACAGTATAAAAAGTACAAAACAAGTAGGCACGTAAAACTTTTATATTATTACTAGCGACCCACCCCGGCTTTGCACGGATACAATGTAGATACTGATATGATGTCAGTATTATTTGGATATTGTTCATGCAAAAATGTTCATACAATCTCAATTAAAGAATAGGGGTTTCAATTAAAGAATGGTGAAAATTTAGGGTTCCATTCCAAATTACATAAAAATAAGTTTTTTTTTCAAAACTTCAAAATTCAGTCAATGTTGCGCTGTCGACCAAATTATTACTTCGAGCATTCGGAAATCTATAAAATAAAACCGAAACGCGCAATACGCGGTTTTTCCATCTATGAATGGTGGTTCGTTACCCGGTCGAAATTTCTCCCACCCGATCAATGCCCGAAGTTACCAGACGTGGGAAAGACATGATTATAGAAAATTATAAGCAAGTCGTCCCGGTGGGATTCGAACCCACGACCCATCGATGCGCACGGCAGGTGTTCTACAGAACACGCCAACGAACCCATCAAATACAACAATATATAAAAAGTAAATTCGCGAGTCCCCTAATGGGGCATGGGGCAGATCCATTTCTGTGTCTGTTTCACTGATCATTTATCTTTATAGGTAAGTAGGTGATCAGCCTTCTGTGCCCTGCCCGACCGAAACACTTTTTTTTAAAATCTTGTTTCCCCGGGATTCGAACCCAGGACCTCCGGTGCTAAACGCATCGCGCTTACCACTGAGCCACGGAGGCGCTCTAACAATATATAAGAATAATATAAAATATATTTCATTTTTTATTATATAGATTTGCAGTAGACATCAATTATAATAAGAAATAATAATATAAATAAAGAAATAATATGATAATTAAATAAGCATTGTGAAAGATGGCGGAGGTCCGAACCTAATTTATTTTAAAGTTAATTTACTGTATCTATTTTTACCTAATTTTTTTAAATATTTTAATAGTTATTCTGTTATTCAGAAGATAGACGAATCCAACAAATAAAATTTCACTAAAATCGGTGCAGCCGTTCTTGAGTTATAAATGGTGTAACTAACACGACTTTCTTTTATATCTAATAGATATATTGTTAACTATTTCACTCGACTTTATTTGCATGTATCCGATAATAAGGAATATTTATTAAAATTGGGCCTACAAATACTTTTTATCTCAACTCCAAAAAATGTGAAAAGTGAAAATTTAGGGTTCCATTCCAAATTACATAAAAAAAATTTTTTTTTGACCAGCAATAAAAAATATTTTTTGGGGTGGACCACCCTTGACACTTTTACACATACATGTTTCACCCTTACACTATGAAACATGTATGTATAAAATATACGCCCTATTTCAGACCTACTGAATATACACCCAAAATTTCATAAAAATTGGTCAAGCCGTTTCGGAGGAGTTTTATTACAAAATAAGAAACAAATTCTTTTATCTGTGAATTCTTTTTTATGTCACATATCGACAGACGAGCATGAAGGTCACTGGATGTTAGGTGATACCTCAGCCACAGAACTTCAGTCAATGTTGCGCTGTCGACCAAATTATAACTTCGAGCATTCGGAAATCTATAAAATGAACCGAAACGCGCAATACGCGGTTTTTCCATCTATGAATGGTGGTTCGTTACCCGGTCGAAATTTCGATATTTCTCCCACCCGATCAATGCCCGAAGTTACCAGACGTGGGAAAGACATGATTATAGAAAATTATAAACAAGTCGTCCCGATGGGATTCGAACCCACGACCCATCGATGCGCACGGCAGGTGTTCTACAGAAAGAGCCAACGAGCCCGACAAATACAACAATATATAAAAAGTGAATTCGCGAATCCCCTAATGGGGCATGGGGCAGACCCATTTTTGTGTCTGTTTCACTGATCATTTATCTTTATAGGTAAGTAGGTGATCAGCCTTCTATGCCTTACCTGACCGAAAGACTTTTTTTTAAATCTTGTTTCCCCGGGATTCGAACCCAGGACCTCCGGTGCTAAACGAATCGCGCTTACCACTGAACCACGGAGGCGGTCTAACAATATATAAGAATAATATAAATAATGTTTATAACATAGTTATTTCTCTTATAATTTTTTTATAAAATGCTAAGACGTATGCATGGTAATATATTTTGGCGGCAAGACCACGAATAATCCACCCTATTTTCTTGGCATGCTATTTTTACAAAAAATACGAAATACTTTAGATCACTATATTTTTAATTTCAGGACTAGCGGACCTGACAGACATTGTACTGCCAGAATGTTCTTCAAAAAATTTATAACTAGATTTGAATATGCTATATTTTCACTTCTATTATTCTATTATATATATCATAAATTATTACAAATAAGCTATAATAAGCTTGCGCGACGTGAACTGAGTATGAATTGAGAAAATGAAGTTCTGACATAATTTATTTTAAAATTAATTTTATGCATATATTTTTATCCTGGATTATTCCAATATTTTAATAGTTATTCTGTTATTCGGGAAATAAATGAACCCAACAAATAAGATATCATTAAAATCGGTACAGACGGTCTTGAGTTAATGATAAGACTTTGTTTTATGTATGTCTCGATACTAGAAAATGCTGAATATATGATAGGTTGTACGAAGCGGCACAGGTCCGTCGTCCAGTAAAGCCTGAGCGGCACTGATTCACGCCCACCAGTACGTCCCTCTCACCGCGCAAGAGCCCCGCAATTGCTTGAAAGTAAAAGTCGTATGCGCCAAAAGTATTTTTTCTAATTATATAGAATACCGTTCAAGTAATTCATAATTTTTTCTGGCGAAAATGTTGCCCGTACTTTGTTATATTTTACATATAAATATCAAGCCAATAAGTCATATGGCTTCAGAGGAGAAGGCAAATATATGTTAAAATCAAGGTATTTTAGATATTTTTTTTCATCGAATAAAATATAAGTATTCAAAAAACTGTCATGGCGCTTCGGTTCTTAATGAAATGAAGAATAAGGTGTTAAAATATAAGAATCCTAGGTTTCATATTAGAACAGCAGTATGGTCTCAAAAATGCCGGAAATGTTGATTTTTTTGAGAGACAAGCCTTAATGGTTCTATTCAGTTGTTGTCGGTGCATTAGTAACACGACCTTTTGACCTACATGGCAAATAATAATAATAATAATATGTTTCTTATAGTTGAGGTGTTATCTTATTATAACAATGGTTAGATAGTTTAATTAGCTAACATCAGATAGTAATTCACATACATGCGCTGCGTAATTGAATCTCAATTATGCAAGATATCCGTTCCGATTTTTACTATTAAATCACATCAGGATTGCATTCGACAATATATTTTGTACAGTTTCTTCCTTGTAACCTTTTAATACTATGTTGTTTGTTGGTTATGCCACTTGTAAAACAAGAAAGGCTACACCGATAGTTTAGTGATACTTATTTGTTGGATTGGTATACGTTCGCGACGTAAATAATGGAATAACTATTAAAATGTCGAAAAATTCAGGAAGAATATATGCAGAAAAGTTAGTTTCGGAATGGATTGGATTCGGAATTCCGCCATCTTGCACAATAATTGACGGCTCGCGTGCTTGTAGCTTATTTGTAATAATTGATGTCCAATCCAAATCAGTGTCAGTGTCACATACTAGACAAAGAAAAGAATAAGGGAAATGGTATATTCAAATCTAGAAATATTTTCACAAAATATAGTCAATATTCTAGCAGGAAAACGTATACCGCTAGTATTTAGACATGAGTCTGACATCAGTCGAGCGTAATATCTGTTATACCTGTTACTGTGCTAAAAAAAAATAACAAGATATAAATGTCTATTAATATTGAGTGTTAGTGATATACTAAAAGAATTACAGATAATACGATCTAATTTAGTAGTGACTTTTCAAGGTTAGTTCCTTCCTGTGAAACGTCAAATTGTGTTTTGTTGGATAATAAATACGTGCAACCCGTTTAGCACGCGACAATCGTAGATTGAGTCTGGTAACAATCACAGTTGTTTGGAAATGGCTTGGCTGTTAATAGTAGTTGGTAAACAGTTGTTTAAATGAAATGAAGTATATCTTTGTTGCAAAAAATTCAATAAAACATGAATAGAAATTAGACATGAGTTTGATATATCAAAGCGTGGCTTATGGCGGTTATGTGTTACATGCCATACCGTATCGATATACTTATTAAAATAACCGTTATCACGAAAACTTGTCAAAGCCGTAACTGGCGCGCGAAAACATGATAATGGGTTGTATTAGAACTCAAAGACCGCCATAACGAACAAAACACAAACGATATAAGGCTTCCATATTCGTTATATATCTTTCTAATTGCGTATTGGTGTACTGGCGTACAAGATATGAAGCGAATATGTCATGGCTTGCAAGGTTGTGAATAAGGTTTAGTTTCTTTGACAAGTTTGCCACGTTTAAAAATATTATCAGGAAATATATTAAATTGTTATTTTACTGATAATGATTGGGATGCTAAAGAGTGCGCTTAACAATTTTTTTATGATAAAATTGTTTATTGACTAACAAATAATTTCAATTGTGTCAAATTGATTTATGGTAGCAGGGACAGAGTTCTAAATGGTTGGTCAGGCGATCGATAGGTGGAGTGAAAGACGATTTGAGTTCGTTTCTGGTTTGCCCATATCATGTTAACGTTTGCAAACCTTAGTAATTTATATGGATATCTGAAAACGGTTTTCGATATCAACATGAAAACTGTATATCGGTTACATGGCCGTTTGTGAATAAAAGCGAAAACGCCCATATCTAATAGAAATAAATATATGGGGCAGGCAACCTGTACAGGCTAATCTGAAATAGGTTTGGCTGATAGGGTAACAGTAGGTGGTGCTATTGACATACATATTATTTTAACAAAACATACAGTAAATAATTGATAAATACAAGAAAATAACTAATGGATTTATCACAGTGATAAATTATACTTAGGAGCGTAGTTTTGAAAGATTGAAGAGTTTGATTGAGAGGTTGTTGCTTAGTAGTGCAATAACGGATGTGCCACGGCCAACTTCTATCTGTTGTCTTTGAGTACCTGTGATTTATATATGTTACAATTGGTACGCCTCACTCACAAGTATTTATATAAAATGTTGTTTAATCATTTATTAATGATTTGTTTTCAGATTCGATTGTATTTTCTACAGGTATTATACTTATATGCAACAAGTGTTTGAATCAAATACAGTTTAGTGATGTTTATATACATTTTGTTTAACGAAATATTGCTAAACTGTGACACAGTGAGTAAAATGGAATTTGCAACGGAAGTTTACCAAATGGAATTTGCAACGGAAGTTCACCAAATGGAATTTACAACGGAAGTTCATTAAATTGAATTTACAACGGAAGATAATGAAATCGAATTTGCTACGGAAGTTCATTAAATTGAATTTACTACGGAAGTTCATTAAATTGAATTTCCTACGGAAGTTCATTAAATTGAATTTGCAACGGAAGTTCATTAAATTGAATTTACAACGGAAGTTCATTAAATTGAATTTGCTACGGAAGTTCATTAAATTGAATTTACAACGGAAGTTCATTAAATTGAATTTGCTTCGGAAGTTCATTAAGTTGAATTTGCTACGGAAGTTCATTAAATTGAATTTGCTTCGGACGTTCATTAAGTTGAATTTGCAACAGGAGTTCACCAAATGGAATTTGCAACGGAAGTTCACCAAATGAAATTTACAACGGAAGTTCATTAAATTGAATTTACAACGGAAGTTCATTAAATTGAATTTGCTTCGGAAGTTCATTAAGTTGAATTTGCTACGGAAGTTCATTAAATTGAATTTGCTTCGGACGTTCATTAAGTTGAATTTGCTACGGAAGTTCATTAAATTGAATTTGCTACGGAAGTTCATTAAATTGAATTTGCTACGGAAGTTCATTAAATTGAATTTGCAACGGAAGTTCATTAAATTGAATTTACAACGAAGTGACGGGCTCGTTGGCACGTTCGGTGGAGCGCCTGCCGTGCGCATCGGTGGGTCGTGGGTTCGAGTCTCACCGGAGCGGCATGTTTATGGTTTTCTGTAAGCATGTTTTCCTCACGTCTGGTGACATCGATCATTGGTCGCGTGGGAGGAATATCGAAATAAATTTATTTCGTAATTAAAACTTTACCACACATACAAAAAAATAAAATAGATAGTGAATGAAAACAAAATGTAGTTAATATTGTCTTTTATTAACGCGAGTATCACACATTTAAATAAAATACTGTATACCGGATTAAAACGCGATTTATTATTTAAATTATTTATCCCGACGTTTCGGATGCTTTTCAGCAACCGTGGTCGCGGGAGACTGAAAGATGACAGTTGTCTTATATTTGAAATGTCACAAAGTTGCCATATTTAATTCAATTAAATTAAAAAAAAAAAAAAATATAATCTATTAATTTAGGTAACACAATGTACACCTATGAACGTGAATAAAAAATAATACATATTAAATTATTAATATTACTAATATTAAATGCTTCTAATTTTACATTTACTACCAGTTCACAAATCAAGGGCGTAGAGCGTACGAGAAGAACTGGCAAGAAACTCGCCGCCACTCTTTTTAATCGCCAAGTTTTTGTTTTACAATAATTACATATTAACGCCAACAATATTGTCATAATATAGAAAATTACAGTAAATATCAACTCCGTAGGAATAGATGGCGTTAATATGTAATTATTGTAAAACAAAAACTTGGCGATTAAAAAGAGTGGCGGCGAGTTTCTTGCCAGTTCTTCTCGTACGCTCTACGCCCTTGATTTGTGAACTGGTAGTAAATGTAAAATTAGAAGCATTTAATATTAGTAATATTAATAATTTAATATGTATTATTTTTTATTCACGTTCATAGGTGTACATTGTGTTACCTAAATTAATAGATTATATTTTTTTTTTTTTTTTTTAATTTAATTGAATTAAATATGGCAACTTTGTGACATTTCAAATATAAGACAACTGTCATCTTTCAGTCTCCCGCGACCACGGTTGCTGAAAAGCATCCGAAACGTCGGGATAAATAATTTAAATAATAAATCGCGTTTTAATCCGGTATACAGTATTTTATTTAAAAATGTAGTTAACTTATGATTTCTGTGGTCTGGTCTTCCGGAACTGAATGATGAGACCGTGATGAGAACAAAATTGATTTTCAGTGACCCCATTGTGTCATTGACTTATGGAGTTAAACTGACATTCAGTAGTAAAATAATAATAGAAATTGAGACATAAAAGAAATGTACCTAAAAATCAACAATTGTAATAGTAAATATATAAGAAATAAAATATTGTTTTGTTTAATAAGTTGACTCGTTGCTTACCAAAGCTGTACAGAGTTGGAAATTCATTAAATTGAATTTAAAACGGAAATTGATTAAATTGAATTTAAAACGGAAATTCATTAAATTGAATTTAAAATGGAAGTTCATTAAATTGAAAAAAAAAAGAGAGAAGAATATCATTAAATTGATAACGACAATTATAGAGTACTTATATAAAAAAGGGGTCTAGCACGATACTGCAGCATTAGAAATGTCTAATATAGAAGTAAAAAAAGTTTGAAGATTTTTCAAAAGAAAAAATGGACAGTATCGCATATATGCAAAACCGTAAAGACACCAGAAGCAAAATAAATATGGAACATTCATTGAAAGAATAAAATTATGGTAAATAGTAATCACATAAGTGGATGTTTCCAGTGGGAAACAAATAGAGAAAGAAATATAGATTTCATTGGAACAGAGGAAACATGGAAATATTAAGAAACAAAAGTGTAAATGCTTTCAATCAAATTAAAAGACCAAATAAGACTTTATTACCTTATGGTAAGGTCCCCAGAAAGTAGAGGGTTTAATTGAAACCACAATTAGAATTTTTGGAAGGAAGGACTTATGTACTATATATGAAACGAATGGAATGAATTTATTTGGCATCCCAACAAAAAAAAAAAAAAAAATAGTACTTAATTAGAAAATTTACAATTAATATTACAAAAACATATATCCTATGTGTAAATACAGATAAGGATGCCAAATAGGGCATTCAGAAAAAGAGACTCAATGTCAACATTTTAAGTCTGGAAGTAAAATTGTAATTTGATGGTTATATTCGAAAGAGCACAGTTACTTATACAATACCGTACCCGAAAAAAAAACTGGTAATGTATTAAGTGTTTTAAGCGGCGATTGGTCAAATATATAAGTATTTTAAAAACAGTTTGTAATTCGGTGACGAACTTATGTTTGTTATAATTGTTTCTAATGTAACTGATTAAGTATTTAAACCTTTCTTGAGCAACTTCGCAAAGCTGTATTAGATGCAGCACACAAATTTAGTGGCCGCGTATTAACAAAGCTGTAAAAAAAACTTTGTAAAAACCTGTAAGATTTGTAAGGTTAGTGAATTTACCGAACTCGGATACCAAAAAAGAAAAGACGGGAGTTGACTGCTAAAAGATGGACAGATGGATTCATTAGGACTACTGCCAAGTACCGAATATATTTGTAACGAATATAGAACTACGAAATCCATCACTAGCTTACAAATAGTAAAAATCCCATCAATTAGAGAGATACATACATATATCATGAATCAAACGATGTCAAATAATGATAAATCAAAATCCAAAAACGAAAAGGAAGAAAGTGTGGAGATAAGAAGCGTAAAGTGATAAGTGGTGATTCCACAGTTCATAACAGAGAAACAGATGAAAGATCTAGAATGTTATCATCTTAACAAAGTATGAAGAGGGTGAATGGAAAGCCATATCGCCAGATCAGATAAACAGAGTTTTAATCTGGAACACAATATACAAGACATAATAACTTAAGCTAATTTCTGAAATATGGAATTTATATTATAAAAATCAATGGATCTCATAACTATGAAAACAATAATAAATTTAAATAAAATTTAAAATAAGAAAGGGATGTAGTGTTTGTAGAATTACACACTGACACAGTCATATAATACACATATATAGAGTTACCACAAAGTCTATATATACACTGTCTCTGGCGCACCACGTCAGTATCACGAGAGCCGTGAGCGAGAGTGGACGAGTTGTGTGCGTGCCGAGCCTGTGACACCATGCTGTTGGATACCATGCTGTTGGACACAAACAGCAAACACTACAGTTGGATATATGGTCTCGTGAAGTTTTTTGTAGATTTTGATATGTTCTATAATATTGTAGAACGTTTTTTTGTTCTATCATCAATACTTTCCGCAGCACATGCGATGAAAGACATTTTATGGCTAATTTTTTTACACCTTGGGTTGTTTTTAGTAGGGATTTCTAAGGATCTCTATTTTTTCTAGTAATAAATCTCTATGTTACTCAGTGATAATGTAGCTTTCTAACGGTAAAATAATTTTTAAAATCGGCCCAGTAGTTTTTAAGTTATTCATTACATACAGAAATACAAAAAAAAATTGTATATCTAGAAAACTGGATCGAAATTTCAAAATATTGTAGTTTTTCCTTGATTTATAGACTAAACACTAATTGTATTCTAAATTTCAAGTTTCTATGTCTGCTAGAAGTGCCTTAGAGTTTTGATGATCGGTCAGTCAGTGAGTGAGTGAGTGAGTGACAAATTATCAAACTTTGACTAGTTATAATTCTTAAACTACTGGTTCAAACAGAATGATATTTGAAATATACCGAGTTTATACAATGCCTGCTTAGTGACTGAAAATTCAGGATTCTAGTTTTATCTACAACGAAGTTATAGGGGTTCGAAAATGGCCCGAACTACTTCGAGAAAAGGATAGTACGGCCGTGCCGCTTTTTGCTCGACTTGGCGGGGGCACTACCGTGCCCCCAGATATCCATTTGACATTCAGGAAATAAGAATAGAACGGTTACTCAACATTTAAGCGGCCGTGAACTTTAAAGGCGGTGTTATTGATCCGTTACGATTTAGATATTTGATAATATTCTAATTTTATAACATAACTAGCGACCCGCCCCGGCTTCGCACGGGTCAAGATTTTTTGACAAAAAAAGCAGGGGTTGTATGTATTTTTTAATGCCACATTATAAAAAAATAAAAACAAAAAATTTCGTCCAAAAATTAAAAAAAAAAAATTTGGGGTGGACTACCCCTAACATTTAGGGGGATGAAAAATAGATGTTGGCCGATTCTCAGACCTACTGAATACGCATATAAAATTTGGTTAAAATCGGTCAAGCCGTTTCGGAGGAGTATGGCAACGAAAACTGTGACACGAGAATTTTATATATTAGATTTACAAAATGACTTAAAATAACAAAGGCTTGGGTAATTCTTTGATTATATTAGTCTATATCTATCCTATTATAAAGAAAAACTATTTGTATTTTTGTATGTTATGAATAAACTCAAAAACTACTCGACCGATTTTAAAAATTATTTCACCAAGCTACATTATCAGCGAGTAACTATAATATGGCTTTTGTGTATAGTACATCTACATTGCACCCGTGTGAAGTTGGGGCGCCTTGCTAGTATAAAATGAACTTACATTATGATTTTTCAAAATAGTATGTAAATACGAAAATGTAGTTTGCGAGAATGGCTATATTGCGATGAAATTGTGAAATATCTTTTCTGGGACAATATAACTACATAGCAGAATTTCTTCCAAAACGTAGTACGGCTAGCCGATAATTTAGTTTTTTAAAAGGCCGACAATTATATATCTAAGACATTTAAGTCACGGATGTCCAAGGGCGGTGGTGATACTTACATCAGGTAACACACCTGCTCGGTTGTCCCTTGTGCTCTGTACTAAAAAAAAGTAGTAGCAAGACGTAGGCAAAACACGTTTGAAGAAATAACCAGCCAGACATGGATAGAAAAAACCCGAGCCCCTTGCATGTAATTATCATTGCTTTTTTCTGGATTCATCCTTCTCAGGAAAACGGGTATTCTATCTCACGTCAAGTTCATTTGGCTATGAATGTTGTTAGGCGTATACGTAAACATTGTTTTAATGTGTGCAATGTTTAGCGTGCGCTCCCGAGATTACGCACACACAAAAAAATGTATATGTACACGCTAACAACATTCAAAGCCAAACGGATTTCGTGAGATAGAATATTTTTAAAAGGATTTAAACGATGTTTGACTTGAATGTAGTTGAAGGATTGAAGAGTAACCTGGGATATTTATGTTTATGCCAAATGTAAATAGTAAACAATCTAAATTACCGATTGGTTCTGAGCGGTTGTCCTGACGTCTCTTTCCTCGGCCGAGCGAGTGGCGTCGACCGACCGGATAATACTTCCTCGGCACGAAGCTCTTCCGTAGAACCTAAACAGAAAATTTAGATGACATCTTGATCATCATAAATGGAGCTTATTCTGAGAATGTTAATACATTTGAACAAACATAAAAAAAAAATATTACGTTTTCAATTATTTACTAAAATATATTTCTTCTATGCAATAACATAATTATGTTAGAATATTTTTGCAAATATTTTTTTTTAAAACCACTGCTTGTATTTTACGACAGAATTCCATATACAATGAATTTCCACCAACGGTATCCGAATTTATTGACTAAATAAAAAATTAAACATATATTTAAAAAGTTACTTAAAAATAAAAAATACAATAAAACTTCATGGTACATAATTATTATATACCGAATTATATTATAACCGTAGTTAAAGAGACATTAGAAAATCTTACTCCTACAAATACAATATTATAAATGTGAAAGTTTGTGAGGATGTATGGATGTGTGTTACTCTTTCACGCAAAAACTACTGAACGGATTTTGCATAACTGTGCATAAACCGCTAGAGTTACACGGAAAAAAAATATAGTGGGATAAGAGAGTATTGCTGTAAGGCCCAAAAACAGATAATTATCGAAGTATGTGCGGTCAAAGCCGCGGGTAGAAGCTAGTGTATATTATACGTTATTTATCACCTTAGTCCACCAGCGTGGGCATAAATACGAGTATTTGCTAAAAATATACCCTGATGTCTTACGTGCAGATGTGTGAAGCCTGTTTTGTAAGTGGTGTTATAATAATCTCATTGTAGCCGATGCCATTTTATTATTTAAACTTCTACTTTACATATTATGCATATTGGCTTATTTTATAATAAAATTGTGAAAAGTTAGTAAAAAATATCTTCTTATCCGCGCAATACTGAAACGATAATCAAAAAATAGTGTGTATCTTTAATTTTACGTATGTAAACCTGTACGAAAAGGATAGTGTAGTGTAGTGACTTTTAGGTATACGCAATATTGACTAGCGTTGGAGTATTCGGCTATATATTTTTGATAAAAGGTCCCAATGCGACCGATCGCTTATCATCCGAATGTATCTAGTATAAGCCTTTGCAACTTCATTTCTATTACATTTTTATTTTCAGTTCCCGAAATATTCTTGTGGAAGTATCAAATAATGTTCTTATCAATTTTCTGAACTACGATATAAATTACGGTATATGTACGGTAACTATTCAAGACTCAAGTATCATTAGTGACCATCCTATTACTAAATATTACTATAAGTACGATAAGTATCTATATTATCGACATTGAGCTAACGTGAAACATTTTTAAATTGAAGGATAATTTAAATGAAATTTTGATAGCGCGATTCAGGATTATTGACGTCTTCGTGAAAATTGTAGATGTCGCTACACATAAATTGCCAGTCCAGACATATCATATAACAATTTAAGTTTAATATTTTAAACTTACGAAACTTTCCAAATATAAGTTTATATATTTTTTTAATTATGAAGTTTCATAGTTTGGGTGGAAAAAGCTCAGCATAAACTGACAGTCAGACGGCTGAAGTGCTGATTTTTAGTTTATCCCTTTACCAAAGTCAAATTATTCGACTCAAGCTTTAAAACAAAAGCGAAAAAACCTGGATATGTACTATTGAAAGCAATAATAATGTTAAATGTATGTGGTCAAACCGATATTTCAAAGATTTATTATTAACGGGCTGTTACTTGATGGTAAGTGAGCCATTGAAAATAGACATCAGAATACCAATTTACCTCCATTTCCATTCTTATCATGCGACTTCTTCCTCCTCGCGTTATCATCAGCTCGAGAGGTGCTGGCTGGCCGTCGCCTAAAGCCGAACGATGTGGCGACCCCTCTGGTGGGCTTGTTCCCATTACTCACGCTCTTGTCACGCTTCCTAGCTCCTTTCGACTCGGAGTGACCCTGGGAACAAATATCCAATTAGATATTATCGATGGAAAGCGTACCCTTACGTTACTATAAGTGTTAAGACAGACAGATAATAGACTGAAACTTTCGCAAAGCGTCCGTTTTTTATTATTTATGTTAGATATCGGCAGACGAGCATGAAGTTTACTTGATGGAAGGTGATACGTCAGCCACAGAACATCAGCTAATGATGTGCTGTCGACCTACTTTTTACTTCAAGTATTCGGAAATCCATACACTGAAACCGAAACGCGGAATAAGAACTTCACGGTTTTTCATCTATGAACAGTGGTCGGAATTTCGATATTCCTCCCAACCGTTCAATGTCTGAACTTACCAGAACACAGAAAATTATAAGGGTATAAGGGTTAACGGTGGTTCGTTATCAGTCGGAATTTAGATATGCCTCCTACCCGATCAATGCCCGAAGTTTCCAGACGTGGGGAAAACATGCTTACAGAAAATTATAAACACCACATGTTTTTAATTTTCTGTAAGCATGGTGGGATTCAAACCCACGACCCATCGATGCGCACGGCAGGTGTTCTACCGAACGCGCCAACGAGCCCGTCAAGTTGTTGTAGTTGCTGTTTAGTTAAACATTATCGGCCTTATTCATAAACGTATTATAAGCTTGATATACATAGTTAAAATATGTTTTGTTTTTTTCGTTCTGTAGTTTTTTTATATTCGATAGAGCGAGACAAAACATATTTTAACTATAAAATTTATTAATATGTAGCGACATCTATAATCCGCTACAAGAATCAATACAAAAACATCTATTCCTGAATCGCGCTATCAAAGTTTCTGTGCGCGCTAAGTATATATACAACATCTCGACATCAACCACTGGGGCCTTAGGGCCGGCCAGTCAGTGGTTCGACTGGTCGAGGATCCTCCCTTTAGGTTGGAGGAAGAGCACACCTCCCTTCCTCCACAAATAAGTTTATTTAATAAGGCCGTATAATATAATATAAATATTATGTAAGTGAGCGGAGCAGGCAGGGACCTAACCGCGTCATGTATTGGTTGTGAAATTAAAACTAATTAAAGATAAAATGCAGTTATAATTTATCGAACACGCCACACACCTAAAAGTCTTACAAAAAGTTTTGAAAGGAAGTCAACGAACGTGGCGGATTTACCCATTTTCAAGGTATACGCTAGTCAGCCGGCTGGTAAATCCTACACTGAACTTAACATTGCAATTGGTACTACTGGTACTTGGTTTCATTATTTTTATCGATGTCAAAGGCCTTATGTCATAACTCAAGTTAATTTAATCCGCTTACCGCACGCTCGCTTAACTAATAATAAATGTGGTAAGTATATTGCATGCGACATTAGAAATGCATGATCTGGTTTAGGTCGAAGTGATCTATTTTAATCACACAGACAATAATTTTTTATTTCATGTAGGTAAGATGTCGACATAATATCAGCAAAGACTAACTTCGTAGCGGGTAACTCAGCCGTGAGACCTCAAATAATGGTGCGCTGTCATGTTGTCTTACCACACATCTAAATAAAATCTTCCGAATGCTTGAAATAAAAAGTAGGTCGTCAGCGCATCATTGACTGATGTTCTGTGGCGGAGGTATCATCTACCATTAAGTGAACCTCACTCGTCTATCAATATCTAACATATAAAAGAAAATCAATTACAAGATTAGAACGGAATATATTTATTTTTAATAAAGGTACCTACTCAACAACCGCATTTAAAACTTATTTTTTACTTCGAACATTCGAAAACCGACGAGCACAGTCGGTTTTTCTTTTCTTTTTTTTTTTATCAAGGGTGGTTTTTCTGTAATCTAAATACAAAAGTACGACCCAGAGTATCTTACTTGTTTGAAAGCATGCTCTAGTATTTTAGTTAGAGCATTACTAAGCGTATTTATTAATAACCCACAATTAGTATGTATAACGCGCTAAGTATACTTCCTTCCGTGACTGTTCCTGCATAAAAATGAGTTCCGCGTAGAGATCGAGAGAGGCGTCAATGTATAAGAACCAAGTTATGTACTGTGGTAGTATTACACAATTACCATAGAAGAAATGTGCATGAGAATGGGGAAATCGATTCCCGTGAATCCAATAGCTACTAATCGAATCGAATGAAACTCGTAGAATCTAATTCTACGAGTTTCACTGTGTTTATAGATCATCAAGTAGACATGCAAGTATCGTTAAGGTCCTCAGAAGGCCTAGCACGGACAACTTGCGAAAAACAATTCGTATCGTCAATCTGTCATTTGTATGGCAATGATTTCTCATACAACTGGCAGATAGACGATTCGAATACTTTTTCGATAGTCGTTGGTGCTAAGAGATCAGCCGGCCTAGCATGACCGCCACGAGATATCTCGCGTACGAGAGAAGACAAACTAAGATGTAATATATCTCGATATATTAAATCTCGACATCGACAATTTTGCTAGAAAAGATATCTCGATCGACAAATATATCTATTTTTAATATTAAAAGTCGAGTTTTAAGTGTAATTGTCATGTTAGACCCCGTAGAAATAAAGAGATAGTCGATTAAAACACGAGAAAACGGTCGACAAAATTTTGTCGCGGTTGTCATGCTAGGCCGGCAGGTCCTAATCGTGATGAGGTTTCCAAGTTTCGTTTGCAAATATGAAAAAAAATTGTTTCGGTTGAGCAGATCATATAAAAACTAGTTTTATTAACTGTAAAGAAAAATGATCAGTGATACAAAATTGTGTTTGTCGCGTATCTGAACGACACGGGATCTACTTACTGTATCATATACTGTACATAAATGTTACGACATTTTCAATAACTTCCTTGGTCAACGAGGAGGTTGTAAACTGGACATAAAATGACGAACTAAATGTCTTCATATCTATTCCTACTGGGAATACGAGTACGAGTTTTCCAGGATCCCAACTCGATAACCAAATATGGGCTTCAACTTTCAAAAAGGTTATATTTATTTACGCTTCTTGATAGCTTCATAACAAATCTCACAACACAGTCACAAGCCGGGAGAGAGAAAGGTCAATATTTAAAGAGTTCGATCTTTATTGCAGATTCAATTGAAAATAATAAAAAAATATGTAATAGGGGCATAGAAAAGTAGTCTTCTTTTGTTTTTCATACAAACGTTCAAATGTTTTGAATTCAGTCAGAATATACTCACTCCAGAGATTACAATTTATAAATGTAATTATACTAAATACCTATTATTCATTATTGCATCAGTTTGGTAAATTGTGTATTCGGTGTGAGAACATAGGTCATCGTGATTATAATAGCGTCTATAAGATACCTATAGAGGCAGCCATTATACTTTACGAAATGAAGGTAATATTTCAACGAGATTATATCAAATTATTGTCTACGTCTAGATTAGGTTTGTTTTGTTTTGATAAATACACTTATGTATAGATTATGATATCCTAAACACCGATCGATTTTCTGAGTGTCCGTAGTAATTTATAAAAAATATAAAGATAAATATAAAAATATAAAGTTAATCTAGTAATTATATCAAATGTTTATTAGACATAGTTTAAAAAAAAATTGAATATTGAATCATATGATACTGTATCGTTTTAGATCTCTGATAGACTAAGTACCTTTAAGAATCGATTTGATGAAACTGTAAATGATTTTTTTTGCTAAAGTTACATTGTAGATCGTTAGTAAAGATCGAGGAAGATCTATAGGAAGAAACTAGTGTCACTATTTCTGATATGGCATACAAAACAATGGCTTCTTAAAGTCGGCTTGACATATTTGGCACATCCAGCTATGTGCTTCTTACTTCTGACGTCTTTTGTTTTAAGTTATTCTTTGAACACAAAATGAATTGGAGATAAGACGACACTTTATGAATGTCTAGTTGGCTCTTGTTTCTTGTGGCAACTTTGAAATGAAAATGAAAACATATTTTGTTGAACGCCATAAAATAAACAGAACAAAATGAATAACAAAAGTTTTTACTAGTGGCGGCCTTATTACTATTAGTACTTAGAAATATTACCATCAGAAATATTTATTTTGGTTTGGAGTCTTCATCGTCGAGTCGTTCTTAGCCTCGGTACATGGTTCATTGGAAAATTCTGTAATTTATGATTCTTGCTGGACTAAGTTTTTAAAGTAAATTTTTAATTTTCTGCATATTTTTTTTTAATTTTTCCGATATTTTAATAGTTATTCTGCTATTCGGGGCATAGTCGAATCCAACAAATAAGATATCATTAATATCGGACTTTGTTTTATATCTAATATATAAAATTCTCGTGTCACAGTTTTCGTTGCCATACTCCTCCGAAACGGCTCGACCGATTCTCATGAAATTTTGTGTGCATATTGGGTAGGTATGAGAATCGGACAAGAAAAAATCTTGACCCGTGCGAAGCCGGGGCGGGTCGCTAGTATACCTATAGATGTACAACCGTGTGATCAGTAAATCGCATCACTGATAACGATCAGATGGGATCTTTTTTAAAAATGAACATTTGGAAATACCTTTGACCAGGCGAGACTCAAATTTGCGACCCATCGAAGGGCACGGCAGGTGGAACTTTTAGCTTTCATTGCATTTTAGAAAATTTAGGAACTAACAATTTTAGAAGCATTGCTGAAAATAATTAACATCCTACTATATCTTGGAAAAAGGTAAATCTGCCACTGACATATGTACATACATACATACATATACATCACGCCTCTTTCCCATCGGGGTAGGCAGAGATCACGGAATTCCATATGCTCCGATCCTTACATACCACTTTCGCTTCTTCTACTTTCATCAATGCTTTCATACACACTCGACGGTTACGAGTACTTTTGATCTGGCCCTTTTGCAGAACGTCCCCGATCTGATCGAGGTACGTTCGCCTAGGTCGACCACTCCCGATTCTCCCACTCACACCATTCTGCCACTGACGCCATATTTAAATATCGGAATGTGAACGCCACTCCGGTAAAAGCATAATTTAAAGCCTATCATTCTTTCTCAATGTCGTAATTTATCATAAATTACACTCAAATTCACAAGAATAGGCTTGAGCGTGCGAAAGTAATGGTACATTCACCTGGCTGTGAACGGAGAAGGAATATAAACATAGTTACTTAAATTTAAGTGGAAACTGTTCTTATTGTTATGCTGTGTAAGTACTGGGAATTGTTGAAAAATGGCTGATGATTTGAAAAAAGAATACAGATTAGGCTTCGATCAACAATATACTAGATATCGGGTCGACGCAAAAAATCCGTGCCGGTGAATATCGGCTCATTTGAAATGTGAGAGTCTATTTTGTTTAGTTCTCTTCAAGCACGGCCAATATTAAGACGTTTCACAATGACACAGTTTGTCTTCAAAAATTGCGAAAATAATTCCCGAAAAAACAATTTTACGGACGGAGTCTTATTTTTGGTTAGTACATATAAAATAAGATATATTTTAAGCTTTCAAACTAACAAATAATTGAAAATTTGAACAAAATTATCTGTTTTAAATGAACGCTACAAATGTTTGGCCAAGGTTGGCCAACACATGCGCTAACTATTGTGTAACAGAATAGTGGATGCATGGAGTAGATTAGTACTAAAATAATTCTTACTATCTAAGGATAAGCATCCGTAGTAATATTATAAATGCGAAAGTGATTTTTTTTGTTTGTTACGGTTTCACGCTAAAACGGAAAAGAAAATATTCCAATCTGTATATATTCGGAACATTTTGCGGATATTATTATTTAACATACGAATTACTATTTATATAAAACATTATATTATTGTTTATCAAATATATTATAGTTTTTGTACCCTACTAGATACATGATAATTTACACATTGGTGTTTCATAAACTATACTAATAATACCAAAGTCTTCGAAGTTAGTCAAGTGTGTATGTATAATACATAGATGTGTATATATATATATATATATATATTTTGGTAACTAATAAAATCATATTTCAACTTCACTCTTTTCTTTGTTCCCATTGAGCAGTGTCATTTTTTCAAAATTTGACAAGGAACGAGGCTTAAATAATCGGTACACTTTTTTCGTGAATTTTGTATGCGACCTGAAGTCTATTTAATACTATGTCAATGAGATTAGGCAAACTATTTGTGAATTAGATTTTTGCTGAGATTCAGAACATAATTTTAAAGTGTAAGGCTCAAATAATGTTAGTTCTATGTTACTTCAGTCACATAAATACAATCAATATTACGACTGAATTCATAGGACATGACTGAGGGACAAAAAGCACAATCTGCTTGATAGCTTCAAAAACTACTGATTACAGGTCATGGTTGGATTCATCCAATAACTAACATAATCTTATGTAAAGTTACCGCAAAATAATATCTGTAAATATAGTACCTACAAGATACATGGTGTAATGGTTGCAGCTCCTTACAAAACATTTGTAAAACAAAAACTTGGCGATTAAAAAAGAGTGGCGGCGAGTTTCTTGCCAGTTCTTCTCGTCCGCTCTACGCCCTTGATTTGAGAACTGGCAGTAAATGTAAAACTAGAAGCATTTAATATGTATTTTTTATTGACGTTCATAAGTGTACATTGTGTTACCTAAATGAATAAATGATTTTTGAATTTTGAATTTTGAATGTTACCGATACTTTTAAGAATTATTTTAAGGGATATTGAGGGTCTTGCACGAACAGCTATCGAAAAAGTAATCGTATTGTCATTTGTATATTTCAAATGACTTCTCATACCACTAACAGATGGACGATTCGTTTACTTTTTCGATAGTAAGTAGTGCTAGGTCCTCTGAGGGGTGAGTACGAACAACTATCGAAAAAGTATTCGTATCGTCGAACTGTCATTTGTATGAAATTTCAAATGATTTCTCATAGGCGCTCTAATAGTCTAATATCTAATATCTATAGTTACTGTTTAGAATTTAGATCATAATATGCCACCCATACAATGTTCTAGAATGTAGGCGTGATTGCATGAAGGTTACCTGTCTATTTTAATCTGTTTTTAATCTACGATACAAGATACATCTCAAGATGTCAAAATTAAAATACAAACACAATTTGGCATAAGTTGATTCAGTTCGGAGGAGTGATCTAACAATGCGATGATAAACCAGTTGTGTTTTAAATTATGATTGTACAACTTGATGCAATATTTGTTGTTTACGTTCCAATCATTAATGGTCTATTCCTTGAACTTATTAAGTAATTTGGATTAATATGTAGGTACTCTGTAGTATGTACCTAGAGGGAAAAACATGTTTATTAAAAATTGTTTTTAATAAGATACACAAATTTAAATGAGAAAAACATAATGGTTAAATACGCGAATTACTAATCATTTTTGCCGTTACGTTGCGGCTTGTGTTATCAGTTTATCACGGATAGGCGACAGCCTAGCTGCTGACAAGCAGTAGCGGGCTTTTGGGCTTGTAAGATAAGCCCAAAAGCCCGGCTTGCCGACTTTAACGTTATACGCGTTTATGTCTAACTTTTATAATTTACGTAATCATTAAGCTAAGGGTATTATTAAATTTCTTTTCATGATTGTATTAATAGAGCAAACCGGGATTTTGGGCAAGTGTGGTGGTCCCGCCACTGGCTGTAAGTCGAGCGAAGCACTCGACCACTTGAACAGTATAATAATATAATTAAATAACCGCGTTTTGATCGCGGTAGTAGATTTAAAACATGTTCATTGCAAATTATAAACATAAGAACGGACGCGGAAAGAATTCGTAACCAATAAAAAAAATATATAATATTTAATATTAATTTATACCATTTATAAATACACCAAATGAGTAAACGGAAGATCAGCGCCGGTTATTTTACTGCCAGCATAATGCTGAGTTGGGGCCTTTGTAAAATGTTTTTTGTCACAAATAAATAAATGATTTCACTTCAAATCACTAAACCCAGACTCGCGAATCGCGATATATCTAGTTATGAACTGTGTTTCAGAAGCCTGTGTCGGAATCAGAACACTTTCTGTATCAAATAATTTCTATACTAATATTTTACAGAGGTTCGATTTATAGACTGTGACAGAGGTAAAGTTTGTGAGGTTGCAGGGAGTAATCTCTGGATCTACAGAACCGATTTTAAAAATAATTTTACCAATAGAAAGCTTCATTAATAATTATTATCAGCGAGTAACATAGGCTATACATATATCTACATTGCACCCGTGCGAAGCCGGGGCGTGTAGCTAGTAATTTATATAGTAGAGTAATCAATCGTAAAACACGAATGAATTCTGGTGCCGGCTAAAAACCAAAACTTTAGTATGCATATTTTAGAATAAAAATTCTAGAATGCATACAATATTTTTTACATAAAAAGGCTTTTATTATTATATTATATCGTAGGAGATTTTAAGACTAATTAATTAAGTAATTGCAAGACTTAATGAGGCTTTCATATTTACTTCGAAGATTGAAGTAACAAACTTAATATTTTTCTTATCCTTCTTAGTAAGTATCTATTTTTTTCTTCAGTTGAAATAAATAAAAATAAATTAAATAACATCAACGTAATCTTATAGATATGCATCTTTAATTACATTCATATTATTTATTAAAAGGGTATTTTGGTGGTCTTATGCAACGAAATTTAATTTTGTATTCTAAAGCAGTTTTAGAGAATAAGCACTTATTCACAGGAAGTGAGATGGTCACTGAACTTATAACTGTATTAGTTGTAATTTGTAGTTCCATATATGAAATATTGAATTTTGTTTTTAAAAAATATGACGTCAGAATTTCCTGGACTTCTTCCTATTCCGGAGAGGGTTTGCGCATGGATACAATAATATCAAACAATAGTATTATAAAAAACCAATAAAATAAAATCAATTCAAGTGTGATTCGGATTTGCTAAGAGTGGGTTTCGAACAAATTTATTTTATTATTGTCTTTTATTAAGACAATAATAAAAATGTATTTGCGTTCATGGTCGAAACGTGTTTTTTTTATAACTCTAACCGTAGTGAAAATTAACAAACTAAATACATTTAAATAAAATACTGTATACCGGATTAAAACGCGATTTATTATTTATATTGTTTAAATTATTTATCCCGACGTTTCGGATGCTTTTCAGCAACCGTGGTCGCGGGGACACAATTTAAACAATATAAATAATAAATCGCGATTTAATCCGGTATACAGTATTTTATTTAAATGTGTGATACTCGCGTTAATTAAAGACAATATTAAACTACATACATATGTACATAATTTTATAATAATCCTTAATTGATGTCTGTTTTTGGACAACATATAGGGGGAGGCGCGGGCGGAGGGTGCCGGATTATTGAATTGATGTGTCGGTCTATTGAATTGCCGGATTAGTCAGATTCTACTGTAATATGTTTTATTAAGTTATACATACAAATTGCAAACCCTGTTTTACAATGAATGACTATGCACTGATGTCTAAGAACAATAGAAACTATTACGATGTTGTCTTTCAAACTCAATTAAAATATTCCATCAATTCAGAACAGAGTCTGTTATCTAATCTGTATTACAATACAATAGAGTAAAAGTACTATACAATTTATTGAATAGATTGCCGCTATTGTGCGTACAGGGTGCTCATACAATGTTTTGATTTGAATGTAACAGAAAAGGGCAATGTTCCACAGAGCTTGACCTGACTATAACTTTTAAGTTTAAAAAAAAATCATCAATAGATCCTATTATGTACCTATCTTTATTGACCCAATGGTGGAGTTTCGGGTCAATCACCCAAAAATCCATCATATCCATAAAATTTGTGATATAGAATGATTGAAAAGTTTATTTATATGCAGTGCTGGACTAACCAGACGGCAGATTTTAGGGGCGGCTTTGGGGTCGGATTTTTTTTTCTTTTAGGTATGTTATATAAATCAAGTAATGGACGGTTATCTTACAGAGATAAGTGTAGAAGACAATCCCTATTATTGTATTTTAGAAAATTGAGGAACTCACTTATAAAGGCTTCGGCGGCAAAATTTTAACAGCCTACTCGCCAGATTTTTTTTTATTTTTTTTTTATTTATTTATTTAAGTACACCACATCATATATAATACAATTTTCTACAATTTAAATTACAATTTGTTGTTCTAAAATATATGACAATTATGGTGAACATAAGAATTACAAAAAAATACTCCCTAGTTGCTTTTGAAAAGGAAACAATTAAAAAAAAAAAAAAAAAAAAAATTATATCTACTTAAGCTACAAAAAAAAAAAAACAAGAAATAAAAATGTTAGTACAAATGATAAATTAAACTTGATAATTAGAGAAAAAAAAGGAAATTCTTATTTGACTAATGCAGATAGAGTACCTCTACCTGCTAAGTGCTTAACAACACTTTCTTTAAATTTGACCAGCCCGCTACCGAATATATCAAGCTCTGAATCAATATCGTTCATCTTATTATATTCGCGAAGAATTCGAATTCAGAAATGTGTAAATCCGCCACTGTTTATATGTAGATAACATCTTCCTGACATCCGATTTCAAAGAAATAAAAGTTTAGACAGACTAAGGTAAATCTGTGGCATAGCTAATGACAATAATCAGTTTAGTATATTCGGATATCTGAACAAACAGACAGGCAGACAAAATGTTCAAAATATTTTGTTCCTTTAATTATCTAAATTCAGTGTACAAAAATGTTGCGTATACTGTATTATTATATTATGTAGTGTTTATATAAACTAAAGATAAAAACGCACCTACTGTAAATCTCATAGTCATGCGTAAGTAGTTCAATACTGCATAAAAACATAGATTTTAGTTGTTCTTTAATTATCCAGATGATATAACTAGTACAAAGCTATGACAGTCGACAATATTATCTCTTAACACATGGACGAAAGCCCTTGAAATGCAGTAAATGGTCCATTTGTAATGTCACGCTAATGGGACACGATCAATGAAAGTGCTAATTTGGACATAAAATATTATGCTATGCACTTTGTGAATGTATTTTTTTTACCTAGTAGCAAGATATACAGTGCTACAAAATTGTAAATTATTGATTGAGAAGTGTTTTATGAACTATGTATATTAATAGCATTCAATAAAGTAACTTATAGTTTTTTTAATTATCTCAATTTTATATGGATACTAGCGTTCTGCCCCGGCTTCACACTGATCCAATGTAGATGTACTATACCCAAAGAAAATGCCTTTGTTACTCGCTGATAATGTAATTTTCTATTGGTGAAAGGACTTTGAAAATCAGTCGAGTAGTTTTTGAGTTAAATCGTGACAAGCAAACAAGACTTTCCTCTTTATAATATTAGTATAGATCAGAGTTCCCCAAACTTTTTTGTGTCGTAGACCCCTTGCCATGTTTTTCCGTATTGGGTAGACCCCCTACTTACCTGATATTGATTTCCTGTAAATTTCTAACTGTAGTGAAGTTTACTGTTAAAAACTTAAAGTAAAAACACATGTTAATTTATACATTTATTAATTGAATTTCAATTCATAGGTACTTTTATAAATAATGTATATGTTTTGACATTATAAGATAGTATGATGTAAGTAAATAGGTACTATCAGTGTATGTGTTGAGATCCACTATCGTGGACCCCCATTTTCATTTCATGGTCCCCCAATTTTTTTTCGCTGACGTAGACCCCTTGCAGGTTGTCATAGACCCCTAGGGGTCGATATAGACCACTTTGGGAATCACTGGTATAGATTAAGTGAGGACGTGAAAAATCACTATAGATTCATAATTTACCACAGAACCGCTACTGTAATAATATCGGCTTTAAGCAATATAATTTATAGTATTTAATTGCTACTGCGATTATGCGTTTGCTTTCTACAGCCTACAGACATAATCAATTAGCAAGTTCACGCTTCCGCTAAAAGTGCCGAATGTTGTTTATAATTTCGCAACTGTTAAGTAATTTGCATGATACTGCGAGTTAAAATTTTAATTTACGCTATTACAACTGCAGATATTCATAATATGTCCAGTTTTACTGGATACGACCCGCATAGTGAGAATGTTCCTCTGTCTGGGCACCGGTAGCCTGCCGGCCTAGCATGACAACCACGTCAAAATTTTGTCGATATTTTGTCGTGTTTTAATCGATTATCTCTTTACGTCTTCCGGGCCTAACATGACAATTACACTTAAAACTCGACTTCTATTTTTTTAAAAATTAGAGATATTTATCGATTGAGATATCTTGTCTATCAAAGTTTTCGATGTCGAGATATATAATATATCGAGATATCTTAACTCGTCCGCGAGACATCTCTTGATGATCATACTATGCAGGCTGGGCAGATTATGTCCTTGCTGCCGATGGTGAAATCCATGTTCAAACTTTTTTTTAAATAATATTTGATAAAAATCCAGATTTTTTTTGAATAAATATAGTAGGTAATATTCTTGTTTATCTGACACCATTTATATATAGAACTAAAATTAATGCTATTTTTAATAATTAAGGGATTTAGGCACAATTCTAGCATAGCTTAAACTATCACCGTCATCAATGTGTCGAGACTGACATTTGTAATACTAGTCCAGTAGTTTTTGAGTTTATTCATTATAAATGTTGTGTGAACAAGCATTAATAGTAATAGATATTCTATCTCACGAAAATCGTTTGGCTGTGAATGTTGTCAAGCATGCACATATAAGTAAGTACATTGTTTTAGTGTGCGTAATGTTTAGCGTGCGCTCCCGAGATAACACACATTAAAAAAAAATGTGTATGTGCACGCCTAACAACATTCATAGCTTAACGGACTTCGTGAGATAGAATATCTATACAGTGGTGTTGCGACTCCCATGTTCTAACGGTACACAACGGATGTAAAACTTGATATAGTTCTCGGACACATGCCTCTGACGAGCTCAATTGCTCTGTCTGGTATGTGATAACAGCCGCCTACCATGGCCCTCAGGGAAATGTATAGCGAAATGGTTATAGCTACCTTGTACTTCTCTCAAGGGAAATTTAGAGCTATCAAACACATACTTTATTGTATTTTGATAACACGAGTGATACATTTAAATGATAAGAATTGAAAAGCGACTCAATATTGTTATTCAAGTGCGTAACAGCGAACTTGATGTCACGGGTAAAATTATATGTGATATGTCTCAATTGAAATTTCACAAAGTTTTTACAATAATAATCTGCGAACACTGTTTTATTCGGTCGCCGACAATAACGCAATGTTCTTAATCTTAGTTAATGAATAGTTTTTTTTATTGAATAGCAGGCAAGCGCCTATTTGTTTGATGGTTTACAGCCCTTTCCACTCAGAATACTCTATATTCTGAGATTGTCTTATTAGAGTATGAAAAGAAGTTCTGTGAAAATATTAATGATCATCTATTTACTCAAATACAGAAGGATTATGTACAACCATTTAAAAGATCACCTACCATCATGTGAACCTCATGCTCGTCTATTGATCTATCACTAACAACATGCCTCGGCTTGTTAAATTTTTTTAACTCGCTGATAATATAGCTTTCTTTTGGTGAAAGAATTTTTTAATTGGTTGAGTAGAACCAAATATTACCCCCTAGAACATGTGTAATATGAATTCGTAAATTATAAACTTTGAGAAGCCCTGTCTGCACTTTACGCGTTTCACACGTCAACAGTGCTATACAGTTATGAAATATTTAAAAGCTAATTTCCCTAGTAAATTGCACCTATCAGTTCTGAACCTGTCAGAGGCAAGGTCTCATACGGTCAGGGCTGTCAGTTCAGATTAATTTTCATTTAATTTAAAACGTGAAAGTATCCAAATGACATTTATCACTGCTTAAGGCTACATAATGTTTAGATATCATTTCATAGACGTTTGTTTGGGAAATATAAAGATTACAACGGTATTGTGCAAGTAATCTAGTGAAGTTAGAACAATTTATCATACATCGTGACAAGTAACAGCACTGATTCCATCATTTCGATTATACATATATATTTAAATTAATGATATATGCCAGGATGGTGAATAGAAATGATATCAAAATATTTTGTTAAATCACTTAAACAGAAATCTGTTTGTATATTTCCGGGCATATGAAGATAAGTGTGTGGTGAGGATATTATGTATATGTATCCTCACAGTAAATGGAAAGTAATCCACTACTTTTTTTACCTTCAAATATTTCTTCAACTTATGTTCCGCATGGACATGCTTACAACATCCACCGATCTCAAAAATCAATCGATAAATTTGAAAAATCTCTAAACAATCGGGAACCATTTCTTTTTTTTAAATAATCTATTCACTACATTTTTTATTGTATTTTATGTCATATATTTGACCGATTTTTTGGCAGGACCTTTAAAACTGGTAACCCTAAGCTTAAATATTAGTGTGGAATGACAAGCATGCAAGTAAGCCCTGTAACGGTTTTCCGTTGGATAGCTGTAATAAATTGATGCTGTGTGCCATCACTGCACTGGGTAATTTGTTTTTGATACACTGCAGTTATGAGTGATGTCGCAACTCATTTATCATGAGACATTATATTATGAGATAGATAGAATACTCTTTTTTAATCACACAAAATCTACACTGTCATGCCGGGCTAGCATGACCGCCACGAGATATGTCGCGGACGAGAGAAGACAAACTAAGATGTTAGATATATCGATATATTATATCTCGACATCGACAATTTTGATAGAAAAGATATCTCGATCGACAAATGTATCTATTTTTGATATTAAAAGTCGAGTTTTAAGTGTAATTGTCATGTTAGAGCCGAAAGAAATGAAGCGATTGTCGATTGAAACATGAGAAAACGGTAGACAAAATTTTGTCGCGCTTGTCATGCTAGGCCGGATGATCTCCGAATTTAATATTGTTGTAATTATTAGTTTCATTTTATTGTATTTTATAATACTGCATAGTCTGTAAATTTAAATGAATATAAAGTTTAGTGCCAGCGAGTCCGTCAAGTGTCCGAACGAGTCCGTGATTTTGTGGGGCCCTAGGATAGTAATTCTAGAAGTTAACGAGTATGATTATGGGAAATTACACACTATTTATTATTATGGGGGGTTTGCCCCAGCAGGTTATAATGAGTAGATAAGGGATCAGCGCCGCCTATCGACATCTGCAACACCGCAGGGCTTGCAGGTGTTTGTCGGCCTTTAATCTTTTCTAAGAATGGCCTAGTTTATTGAAGGTTTTTCCAGTGCAGAGTTGGTTGTGCGAGGCAGAAAATGTTCTACGAAATTAATTAATAAAGATTCGACCCTACAAAAACTATATAGCAAGTTTATGACAAGGGAAAACCCTTAATTATACCTAGGCAGTTGTTTGACGTTTGCCATCAAGGTAGTAAATCATCAAGAGGATGCCTTTTTCTCACTTTAAAGAGACCCAAGTCATATTTTACGAGGAAGACAGACAGGGAGTGTTCTAGATTTTGTTCAATTATTATATCGCTAAAAATAGTTAACCATTCCACCTTATAAATAGGAAATAGTTGTGGTTTTGTGGTATTTCTCGTAGTTCACTGAAGAGTATCACGTTTCTAATCTTAATCCAATACCGCTTATGCAACGGGTTACCTACTTTTCTAACAAGACGACACCGATGTCCCATTTTTAATATGTAAGTACTAACACAATTACGTTCCTTGATTTTACCTCTTTTATTTAATAGTAATCTCATTGACATATTAAAAGTAATCTAATAAACTTTTTTGTAGAAATAAAAATTAAATTTTATAGAATGTCGTTTAACTGAAAAAATACCTGGCATTTCAAAGCCTAAATATCTACCCAGACATTTTAACTCGGTGTGATTTGAATGTCAAGAAAAATTGTCTCCGAATCTCCTTGGTCATTGTAAAAATATGTACAAAGTTGTATCTTTTGTACTCTCCTTCCTTGAAAGTATAAAAAAATAAAAAATAGTATAAGAGCCACATAACACTTTTCTTCGAACGTGGGGTGTAATTTGTGACCGTTCAGTAACAGACTGTGAGTGGTGTGAAATCTCTAATGACAGTAATGCGAACATTGGATACGGTGGACAGGCAAGAACAGTGCAAATTCAATGCAATTTTGTATTTCAACACATATAATTTTACATTCTTGTCATTTGTGTTGCATTTAGAGAAGCAGTGCTAGCTAAATTATTGCTGTTTTGTAAAGGTAGTGATAACTTTATACCATCTTTATACCATCGTTTAAATCGTAAATCTGTTAAATTCAAAATTAAATGTATAAACAATAGTTAATAAATAATTATAATAATAATTTTATAGGTGTAAAACAATATTTACTTAGCTGTTTAGTTTTTTCATGGATCATAGTTGAGAAACTAGCATTGTATAAAAGAGAATGTCAAGATACATTTATGTGTGTGTTTCATTGATAACATCTAGGTTAAATTTTTATTGATAAAATATAATATATTTTTTTTTACTAAACCTCGTTTAGTACATAAATAAAAAATTAACATAAGTCCATTACCAGCTCCTCGTCTATAAGTCACCTGTAGGCTGTAGTGGTTTAAATCATGCTAAATACATTATACTAGGAATCTAGTGCAAAAGTATTACTTTAAATAGGTCAGTGGTTACATCGCGTGTATATGACACAGGCCGGCTCAATTCTGGCACTTGTAACGGGTTCAATACCGTGTTTTAAATATTCTGAAGGCCAGCAGGCCTAGCATGACAAGCGCGACAAAATTTTGTCTACCGTTTTCTCGTGTTTTAATCGACTACCGCTTTATTTCTTTCGGGTCTAACATGAAAATTACACTTAAAATTCGACTTTTAATATCAAAAATAGATATATTAGTTGAACGAGATATATTTTCTATCAAAATTGTCGATGTCGAGATATACAGTTGTGGTCATATAATTAAGAACGATTTTTAGTTTCAGAAAATTTCTTAACAAACGTGTATTTTTTTTGTGTTAGATACTACTCAGAAGTCTTTTCTTGAATTATGGAAAAGATACATGGATAAAGCTCACTAAATTACGAAAACAGATATAAAAACCTCCAGGTTTTTTGACTTATGTACATTTAATAAAAATAGTAACAATTTACATAAAAACGAAACTGGACAAATAATTAAGAACGACCGATAAACTATTTGATAATTGTATGTAAATGAAATTTTAGTTAATGAAGTTACATTATAAAGGATCACTTGCGATACAGAGGTCAAGTTTAACGTAAGTTTTAAGCCTAAAATTAATACTTAGTGGCATATCCACGGCTTTTGATTACTGCCTTGCATCGACTTGATTGAATCTATAATTTTTTAACGTTTTTCAACAGAAATAGATTTCCATTCTTCTAAAAAAAACACGTAAAGTTCTCTTAAACTGCTAGACTGCCTATTAGATATCCTTTTCTTAAACTCACACCAAATGTGCTCAATTGGATTTAAATCCAGACTATAAGATGACCACTCTAAGACAGAAACGGATTGTGAGTCGAGGAATTCCTTTATCGTGTGCAGTATGCTTAGGGTTATCGTCGTGCTGGAATGTCCAAATGACAGGCAGCACGTCCTCAGCATAGGGTAACCTTGTTTGCTCCGGCATAGTTTTGTACTCGAATTGATCCATGTTTCCTTCTATGAGCCTTACAGGTCCGACTCCATGACCAGAAAAGCACCCCCAAATTTTCACGTTTGCACCGGCATGCTTTAACGTCACTTTTCTGAACTGAGGGTCAAATGCTTTATTCGAAGGGCGTCATACGCATTGGTTGCATCATAGCAAACCCTATTTATTTTAGTTTTATCAGAAAAAAGTATATTTTTCCATTGTCTGACTATCCAGTTCTCATATCTTTTTGCAAATTCAATACGGGCATGTTTAAGGTGCGGTGTCAACATGCGTATCTTCCACGCTATCCTTCCGAACAAACTTTCTTCTCCCAAACGCCTTCGTGCCGTGCGTGCCGAGATTGCCGAGGGGTTACTTTCACCAAAAAAAAAAAATTTTATCTCATTGGACCCTTTAAATGGATACTGATTGGCCAAACGAACTATTGTTCTATCCACTCGAGGAGATATCTTCCTCTTTTTAAACTCTCGCGGCTTATTTGAAATAGTTTCATGTGTTCAAAAAATGCTTTACAGCATGGAAAACTGAAGCACTGGAGATGTTCTGCTATATTTTTATACGACCAGTTGTTCTCGCGAAGTTTTATTATAACTTCTCTTTTAGACTTATCTCAACTTTAATTATTTCCATTGTTTTATAAGAAATAACCACGTTTTATTATTTTTACAACAATGAATGGCGCCAAAGTTATACTAAAAGTGACCAAGCACAAAGGTTTTATTTATTAAAATTTTATAAATATATCAAATTATACAGCGTTCTTAATTATGTGACCAACCACTAACCAGTAGGGGTGCGACCTACGTTCAGGTACTACATTTATGTACTCTATAAAACTTATCTGGATTTTTTTTAAATTACTCATGTGCATAATGAATGTACAAATAGTATGGCAATATTTTGTAATACCATAAAAAATAAAAGATCATACATGCGTTATGTTATGCGACGCTGTTTGTAAAAAATGTTGTCTTCATGTAAACGTTCTTAATTATATGACCACAACTGTAATATATCGAGATATCTTACATCTTAGTTTGTCTTCTCTCGTCCGCGACATATCTCGTGGCGGTCATGCTAGCCCGGCAGAACTATTTAGTTTCTTAAAGCACATTATTGTTTTTCAATCAAACCTGTTTTATAAAACTTTTAAAACTTATGAAAACTTTTAAAGGTGGAAAAGGCTATTAGTAATACATATTAAACAAGGCATTGCCCGCGTCTTCGTTTGTACGAAAATATAGGAATATTTTTAACATTAACATTCCGAACTTAATTTATTTAAATTTTAAAATTAATTAGTTTCGGAATTCCACCATCTTTCGCAATTGACAGCTCACGTCACGCACGCGCATAGCTTATTTGTAATAATTGATGTGCACTGCAAATCTGTGATCATTATAGAATAAAAGTGGCAAAATAGCAGGAAATATTTTATTATTTTTTAAACCAACATTCTGGCAGAACGCCTGTCGGGTCCGCTAGTCCATACTAATATTATAAAGAGGAAATATTTGTTTGTTTGTTACGATTTAACTCAAAAACGCACCAATAGAAAGCTAAATTATCAGCGAGTAACATGGGCTTTTTAGTACACCTACATTGCACCTGTGTGAAACCGGGGCGGATTGTTAGTATTTGATAAACGCAAGCTAATTAGTACGCGTGGTTGTAATATATGCAGTATTATTAAGTATATGAATAATTAATGTAATAATTGTAAAATAGGTCACGCGTCTTCAAGGTTAGACTAATGAATTCTTGTAACTGCAGTTTGATGAATTAAAATACTTATTAATTAACGATTTAATTCTTGTTTGCTAGTAAAAAATATAATTTATTCTCTCGTCTTAGACTAAAGTATATTTATTTATTTTATACGACAATAATTATTTTATGCAAAAAGTACTAATATACTCGTTGATAAAAAATAGTATCTCAATGAAAGTTTCTTAGATGAAAATAATTGTTTAGGTATATGTGTGTTTCATTTCATTATTATCTTGTGGTATTGATTCATTGAGATGGAATATCTTATACTAATTTAGCTTAACAAGATAATATTTTCTTTATTAAAAAAATATTATTTTTAGGAAGTTTAGAAAATGTTGTAGATCATAAAGCTTACTGCAATATACATCATATTCTAATATTTATGCAGTCAATTTATTCATTCTATTTTCAAATTATGCATTGTAATTCCTATCACTTTTTAGAGTAAAGAGTTTCTATTTTACATAATATGGTCAAGTTAGACAGTTAATTTTAAAAAATAAACGTGTAGACGAATTTAATCCAGTCAAAGAAGTCTTACTTCTTTATAAATGCGAGTGTTAAGCCTTGATCAATACCATTGTCTGCGCCACAATGCCAATGTCTCACTTTTATATCTACTTAATTTACGCAAAATAAAACAATGTTTGTTGCAAAACAATATAAAAGGCTCAATACTTGTAAATAATGTAATTACTTACAAAAAGTGTTATCGTTTTATATCAAACTACCTGCCAGACCCGACTTCGCACGGGTATATTTATGAAGGAAATGAGATAAAATCTCCCCTTAAATAAATAAAAATAAAACTTATTGACAAATTTTAATACTAATGTATGTTTTAAAATTTTACTACCTAGAACCTACTGTCTTTACTCATTTTTTTATTGATATATAAAAATTCGAATTTTTCACTAAAATCCGATCGATTTTTCAAACATTTTCTTTCACACAAACAATGTCCTGAATATTACATTTACAACAAAAATGGAACCGATAAATACCAGCCACTTTGAAATAATGCGCGAACAGACATTTTTGGCAATTAATTTAAAATTTTGCAACACTGCAATCTAAAAAAAATATTTCATAATGAGTTACCTAATTGTTATAAAGATTTCGTAATTAATTGGACAATCATACAAACGCCCTAAATTGAGCCTTCCTATAATAATATTATAAGAATTATTGATTTTCTTTACCTTGCCAACTCTTGACAACATATACCTACATGGCTACATTTAATGTTTCTTTTGATATTGATAATTCAAATTTTGAATCAGATTCGAAGAAATGCTTTTCTTCTCTGAGTTATGATCTGTCATTTATTCAATCCTTATATATTATTATGTTATTGCTCTTTTGATAAAATCACAAAAACCGACGTTTGTGGATAATATCTTCTAATATAGCTGATAACGATCACACATCAATATTTCAACAAGTACCTAATTTAAACACGGTATTAAATATTAAATCAGAATAAATCAGACATCTACATTTTGATCAGTAATTTAAACAACTACTAAAAAATAGTATATTAATTAACGTAGGATGATCCGACATCATTCGTTGCATAATATAATTCATCCATAAGTTATTGTAATAATTTTATAGAAAGGGTGTCAACCTAAACAACCTCCATTTTAAATTCAAAAACAGAACAGCTCAAATTATTCTTTTGTTACTTCGTAATTATGTAAGTCAAAGAAACAAGTCAATGCACCAAGAGTGCGTGAAAAATGAGTTGCTGGTGTCGCAACTTCTGAAGATATCCTCATTTTTTGGGTAAAGATTTCAATGATATAAATATCAAATCTATCAATTAATGTTTATTTCTTATCAATTTAACAAGATCGTAGTACGATTGTTATTTCACAAATTAAACCGTTTATATTTGTAATCACGCCCACTATTCTATAATATTTATATCTATAATAATCAAACGAGATATATCCCTTACCTGGAAGTAAAAGTATTTACCGTCATACTTTGTAAAATAATGTTTACATAAGTTAAAGTACGAATCCTTTTATTAACATTAGCCTACTGTTTGCACATGCCTCATCAACTACTTTCGAATCGATAAAAATTTAAAATCCATTCTTTTCAAAACTGCATATTTTATATCAAATGTAGGTACCTACATTATGAAACCTGACCTTACGCGAGTTCAATAAGCGAAAAAAAATTACAATACCATATCACGATCTTCGCCGTCCTCGTAGTAGCTGCAGTCATCCATCCTGCAGGTCACGCAGGCCCCTAAGCCGGGTCTTGGCACATCACAGCCGGATAACCGGCATTACAGTCTATCACCATACGACGGGAAAGCCCAATGACTCACGATAACTGACTGACGAAAACAACTCTACAACGCGTAGGTGTTTTATTGTTAATTTCGGTAGCTGAATGCACTAGACTGTAACTCGGTTGTTTTTTAACGATTCAAGGGCGATAGCTAGGTTCTACAGATGTTTTTAGCGAACTGCGTAGATGGTCACGTCACGGTCGGAGAGGCGCGCGCAGTGTGGGCTGAGAACATTGATCGTTGCCGCTTTGCGCATGCCACCCCTTGAAACGGCTGGAAGTAAGGGTTTGCATAGTGTTTACTTTCAGTGACATATCTAAAACTAGCAACGCGCCCCGGCTTCACACGTGTGCAATGTAGACGTACTATAGACAGAAAATAGCCTATATTACTCGCTGATAATGTAGCTTTCTATTGGTGAAAGAATTTTTAATATCGGTCCAGTAGTTTTTAAGTTTATCCATAACATACAAAAATCCAAAAATACAAATCTTTCCTCTTTATAATATAGAAGAAGATACACAAATCACTGAGCCACTGAATGCCTAGGTAAGAATTTGTACGAAAAATGAAGGATAAGAGAGCCTCAAACGTAAAGAATCTCCGTGTAGTTGTGCAACTGAATCCATGCTTTATATCGGCAGATGTAAGATACAGTTTTGATTAATTTGAATCTTACTTATTTTTTCTTTAAGAAGACCTTTTTGTATGTATACAAAGCTATTCATTCAAATATAATATGAATACTAATGGATGATTTCCGAAAGAATTGAACACTTATTTAAAATAAGAAAAAAATTAATTATAATCTAATCGACAAGAGAAATAGTTTTCTAGTCTAGAAAATAAACTAGCGTTTTCTATAAAGCTGTCAAAAGCATTCTCTTCCGATGACCATAAAAAAAAACCTATATTATGTAGCTCCAGACAAAGGTAAATCTATCAGTGAAAACTTAATAAAAATCATTTAATTAAGTTTCTGAAAACATATAGACACACAGAAGATAAATAATTTATATTAAATACTTATTAAATTACAATATATGAGCTAATAACCATTGTGCCATTGGATTTATCAGCGGAAACCGCGAGTTGAGCTAGCCAACGAAATATTTAATTGACTAGTCTTTCACAGCATTAGGTTACCTTTCATTGATAGTTTTCTGGTGAAAATGGATACGAGGATCTTCCCTTACATTTAGTTTGTAGATTCCTCAGAGTTGTTTATTTCAAAGGATCAACTGAAAAAAGGAATAAGGTTGCAGCAATATTTTTACGGCTGGGAAGTAGTAGACGATTGCTCCAACACTTTTTCCACTGGAGTGCTAAGTGCCACTTTACTCGTTCACTGCTCCTATTGAGGGGAGATTCGGTCGTAAATGTTTTGATACTGAGCAATGGCAATAAAATAATATGACTGTAGCTTTGATGATTCAATTAACCCTTAACCACTGACGTGTCATTTTGTTACACTAACACTGACGTACGTATGTCATACGTACATAATTTTGAAGACGTTCTGATGCATTAATAGGGTGTAATTCTAGTGATTATTGTAATGCGTATGTTAAAACATATTTAAATGAAATAGGGATTATAAAAAAATTAGTTATAATATTCATAAAAATATTTGCTTTTGAGGTAATGTAATTGTTATAGACATTTTTTAAAAATCAATACAAAAATATTCTCTTACAATAGGAACTTGCTTTTTTGGTTAGTTCCCGCGCAAAATAAAGTTTAAACGAAAAACCGTTTGGATGACGTACCACATACGTACGTCAGTGGTTAAGGGTTAAAACTCTTTGTTACAAAGAAAATAATATAAAATAAGAATATGTATAAAAGAGCGGAATTTTCATTAAATCGTTTGTTTAAAGTTTTTATGCCCGCTTATGCTATGCGGTGCTTATTGAGATATACAATATGTATATGTATACATAGTTTACCAGGAATGCATTACAATGGCACGTAAAGTGAACTTTATAGAAGTTTTTTTTTTTATAGTATAGGGGGCAAACGGGCAGGCGGCTCACGTGATGGTAAGTGATCACCGCCGCCCATAGACATCCGCAACACCAGAAGGATTGCAGGTGCGTTGCCGGCCTTTAAGAAAGATGTAGGCTCGCTTCTTGAAGGAAGTTAATGTGCTGCAGCGCTATTTAGCGAGTTCTATTTATTTTTTGGTCCAGGATCTTCCGCGAAGGTTGCAGAACAACTCAACAATTCTTTATCATAATCGGATGGATACTTTAGGAGTGCATAAAGGACTAAACGTACATACATTGATTTTTATTTATTTATGATTAGTACACATAAAATTTAAAATGTTTTATTTATAAATATCATAATATGAATTATGAAGGGCTAATTGATGCGTTTGGTACTCTATCTTGCGTTCCGAAGGGTCGAGGGTACGAATCCCGCCAGCACACGCAATTCATATAGTACAACTAACTTTCTCGCAAGTTCGTATTTGGGCCTTTATAAATTATATTTTATTAACCAAAATTAAAATCTTTAAAGCTGCTTTATTATTATTTTTAATTTATAGAACAAATTATTATACACCTCATTTGCTATTAAACAATTTACTAGTCCTTCCTACATTGCAACATCGTCTACGTAATGCGTAAATTCTTATAAACCGCCGTTCATAAAAAGCTTCTCCTTTTATGTTGTATTACTACAAATATCGGCAGTAAGGTGTTTACGTAACTTAAAAAGCCCAAAGCTGCCGTATCAGTACAAGCACAATTTACATAAGAGTTTCGTGGCATTGACATTTAACAGGTATATGTTGGGCTAACAAGTTGCATGTTTTAGTCACATGACGTACCTATTGTACTTGAGACTTGGGATTTGGGATCGTTTGTTTGCTGTTCAACAGAAACTGAACATGAATAAAACATTAAAGACACCTCAAATACACGTTGAACAGGTTAATGACCTTGGACGGATTTTAGAAATAGGAATAGGTTTAGACTTTTGAGATTCTTGTTGTTAGTAGCTACTTTACCATTAATATTGTCTTTTATTAACGCGAGTATCACACATTTAAATAAAATACTGTATACCGGATTAAAACGCGATTTATTATTTAAATTGTTTAAATTATTTATCCCGACGTGGTCGCGGGGGTCAGTTTCCCGCGACCACGGTTGCTGAAAATCCGCATCCGAAACGTCGGGATAAATAATTTAAACAATATAAATAATAAATCGCGTTTTAATCCGGTATACAGTATTTTATATAAATACTTTACCATTTCACTGTTATAATGCTACAACTATATGACACTGTTATATTATATAAACACAATAATTCTCCTAAACAGCTGGGTCGATTTGGATGTTTTTGCCTTAACAACTAACCGAACCGAATTGTTGTAAACCATACAGAAGCCGAAGATCCCTGGATGCTTTAGATTCACAATTAGACCCGGTAGATGGCGCTGGGAAAGGAAATATTTTTTTTTTATATTTTTGGATGCCAACGTTCGGGCAGCACAATGTCTGTCGGGTGCGTTTTTTACCTATCTATAATTTGAATCAAACACAATGATGTCAAACAGTTCAATTGAATTGAGTGATACGTTTTTTATATTTTTGCCATTATTAAATCTTCAAGTTATATTGTATGCTATTTCTATTAAAGTATTACGTAAGCACTAAAGTAAGACGAGCGGGTCTTTGTTTTGATTAATTTTGATGACATTGGGGTTGGAGGCGTCTGGATTACGTCAACAATCCTATTTAATAACTAAATATTTCGGTTAATTTGCAAATTTTCCGATTTTGATTTGAAAATATTCAAAGATCAAAATAAATTAACGTGTTAAGCGTATTAAGATTATAATTATTAAACACCATGTAAGTAATTTCCTTGGCTTTCATTAGCTTAGTATGGGCATGTTATGAGGAGAGATGAAAATCATGTATCTAAAAAAGTTTTGAATATGAAAGTAGATGGGTATAAGGGAAGAGGGAGACCGAAAAAAACATGGATGTGTGAAGCAATATAATATGTGTTTGAGAGGTGTGACTGATGATATGGCGAGTGAAAGAAGAGAATGGAAAAAGAGAACATACTGCGCCGACCACAAATAAAAAAAGGGAACAGGGCAGGAAGATGAAGAATCATCAATATATATTGTGTAGTTTAGAATCGAAGCGTTGAAACAGAGAAATAGCGACTTCTATTATACTTTATTATCATTTTTTCTTGTTAATCGAACGTGAAACGAAGCAGGAGGCCTATTACCAAAACAAAATACGAAGTTTCGGCTGACGGATCGTACATTTTCCTATTACAAATCCGATGATCGATCCGTCGTTCGCAATGAGACGTTATGTATTTGAACATTACTATGATCGTAAGTATAGGTAATCGTAAATATAAGTTAAAATACGAAGTTGTTTGTTGTTTCGTTTCGGTCCGTTCGTTACGTTCGATTTTAGTAATACACCTTCTGTAATCCATTAAAAATATAATTGAAGCAATCCATGGGTTCGAAGTTGATAAGGATGTGATGCAAAACATTTATGGCTTATATATGCACGAATTAAACCTAAATTAATAATTAAATACTTTAATTATGCCATTTTAATAATATATTTTAGTTATTTTACTATATTTTTTAAGGTTTTTAGTTTTAGGTTCTTTGTTATAGAATATATTGTTAGTAAGTGATATTTTAATACCTAATTTTCTATACATTTTAGTGGATAAAAATAAGGGTATGAACAACTTTTCTAAACGAAATTGATCTGTGTCAAGGTGTACAGGACACGCTTGTCCACTGCAGGTTGCAATCAAAATAGATTAACAATTATATAATAGCCGTGAATGACAGATATATTTTGTTCAGAGATTTTAGATATACGATGTAATTCATAAACGTATTGATATAGTTAAAATATGTTTTGTCTCGCTCTATCGAATATAAAAAGACTACAGACTAACTTTTTATTTATACTACACAAACATACAAAAACTGAAACTAAATATTGTACAAGAGGATGGCCTTATATGCGATCTCTTCCAGACAAAGTGGATAGGAAATAAAAGCAGAAAATAGACGGTGAAGCAAGAATGAATATAAAAATAGAGGTAATTAAAAGGAGTATAGAGTTACAAAACGTATATCAATCCTAATTAACAAACAATATTCTAAAACAAATAAATAATTATCTACTAATACTAATTAATAGAATAAATAATTAATGTGTTTGGATTTAGTAAAATTTTACATACATCTATACTTAGCATCTATATATATATATAAAAGAAAGTTGTGTTAGTTACACCGTTTATAACTCAGAACGGCTGTACCGATTTTAACGATATCTTATTTGTTGGATTCCTCTATGTCCGGAATAAGATATAAGCTATTAAAATATTGGAAAAAATCAGGAAAAAAATATATGCAGAAAATTAATTATAAAATAAATTAGATTCGGAATTCCGCCATCTTGACAGCTCACGTCATGCATTCTTAGCTTTTTTGGAATAACAGATGTCCACTGCAAATCAGTGACATATAAGACAATTATATAAAAAAGTGGGCAAATGGGCATATTCAAATTTAAGAATAATTATATAATTTCGAAGCCAAAATCGTGGCAGAACAATGTCTGCGGGGTCCACTAGTATTTGATATATTACACGCCTTTTCCCCATTTTAAACTCGATCTTCTAATACCCAAATACTCATACGGGAATAACAGAATCATGGAGGCGGCCAACATAAGTATAGTTAATGAAAATTGAACTTAACTACAGTCTTATACTTTACCATTACGAATAAAAAAAACATTTAATTCTTATTCTCATATGCAATGCAACGAGTGGCGGTCATTCCCCGTCGTGAAGCAGCATTCCTTAGGGACCGCATTATGCGAGTCGGCTACGTCAATCACCTTAGCTTGGCTACTGTTGAGCCTGTTGCATACTATATATAAATATTCCCTCTAGCTCGACTAACGCATTTCTATATTTTTTAGAACCTGAATTAAAATAACTTAAAATTATTTTATTTGAAATTTTATAAACACCCGTACGGTACACAGAAGTGATAAAGAATGAAATTTCGGGCAATGACATGTTTTTTGTTAATATTTTTTTTTATAAAAAAAGGTGTTTATGTATAAAAAATGATTATAAGTTATTGTTTTACTCCTTTCGGTACTTTATGTCAATCGATTTCAAATAAATCCCTTTACTTTATGGTTGTTAAAAGCAAAAACTACCTTTGCGAAAGCCCAAATTTAATTATCGCGTTTTTGATTTATTTTGCTATTTAAATTTCGATAGAAAAGACAATGGAGGATTTATTTGATATACAAACTTTTTATATACTTACTCCAAATAGTTTTTAAATTATTATAATATCGCTAGACTAGTTTATGAACGACGTGGACGATGAATATTTTTTTAAAGATAATTATTTTCTTGATTTCTCGACTCATTGATTAATGACGAAGTACTCAATTTGATGGAGTCTAAATATGTTAACTTTAATTGATTTTAATGTTGCATGGTCGCAGGCATTGACATATAATAACAATATTGACCCGACAGCGTGCTGTAAGAAACCTGTATTATGTCAAGTGTCAACCAAATTACATACATACCATTGCATAGAGGATAACCATCAATGTATGTTTATCCTCTATGCAATCCTAAACTTTGGTGAGTTATTCTGCATACGCCCGCGAAGGTTCTTGGTCAAAAAAAGAGAAAACACTTTTTTTGCTTTTCGTGATATTGTAACGTATTTCGGGTACAGCTAGTAAATAAAAAAAAATATACATAAAATCTTGCAAGTGGCTGCAATCCTATTATGCTTACGTCACGCTTCTTTTCTTTGCAGGTAGGTACATAATATATTGCTACAGCCTACATCATACTATTGTTATACAGTTATCTTTTTAATTATTAACTGATTCATCAGCACTTCATAATTTTGTAGCGGTAGTACCTACAAGTAAAACTAATTTCATACGAGTGATTTTGTTAATAATCTTACTCAAAATCGTCTAATTGGACGTCAAATGATTAATTAACGCTTATGTAATCCCTGCTTTTTGGTTATGAAGTAACTAAAAATTAAATAATTGCTGTTCTTTATAACCGCCTCCGTGGCTCAGCAATAAGCTCGTTATGTTTAGCAGCGGAGGTCCCTGGTTCAATTTCCGGGAAAACAAAATAAAAAAGATAGTATCGGTCGGGCAGTACTTGCCTGTAAAGAACAATGAAAAAAGCACAGAAACGTACATATCTATACCATGCTCAATTAGGATACTCGGAAATTCACTTATTTACTTACATACATATTTATATAAGGCTGTTATACCGATCACCGTGAGCTCATAAAATATGTATTTTTCATGCAGAAGGTTTTTTGTTATCCGCTTTGTAATTTCTCCACTAGTCAACTAGTTCTCTATAAATTGAAATAGTGTCCGAAAAAACAAATTATAATATCTTCCAAACTACCAATTAAGATGCATTCTTGAATTCAGCGTAAAAAATATTTTGGACGTCATTGCGCAAATGTTGCGGTCACGTTTAATATAATGTTTACTCAATCACTTATCAGTTCCAAATCTTTTACGTGTACTCCAATATTTCGAAACTGCATTCAAGGCTTTTAACTGAACTTCAAGCATCTAAGAATTCGTTAAAAAAGAAACCTGCTCTTTTATACGGTTTGATGTCAGAAAATTGGTTTGCGTTAATAAAATTGCATATTTTATGTCAATGATTTTATTAGAATACTAGCTGTACCCGGCCGCGGCGTGTGTTTCAATGCCGCGTAAAGTAAAAAAGTGGTTTTGCCACAAAACAAAAACATCAAAGTTTCAGCATAATGGGATGAATAGTTTAGGAATGCACAGAGGTCATACATTATAGGTACATTAATTGATTCCTGCCCTGCTATAAAATTTTCCTCGAACCTTGTAGTAACACCGCTTAACAGTCCAAAGTAAACTACTAAAAACATACACAATAAAATTCATTAAATTAAATAAAATAGAATCGATCTAGCGGTATAGAAACTTCAGTGATAAATACACGTGAATAAATCTACGGCGCTACTTTAAGGGGCGGGTCGCTAGTCTAATATATAAAATTCTCGTGTCACAATGTTCGTTCCCATACTCCTCCGAAACGGCTCGACCGATTCTTATGAAATTTTTTATACATATTCAGTAAGACTGAGAATCGGCTACTATCTATTTTTCATACCCCTAAGTGATAAGGGTTGTTCACCCTTAAATTTTTTTTTTAATTTTTGGATGAAATTTTTGGTTTTTATTTTTTTATAATGTGGCATTAAAAAATACATACAACCCCTGCTTTTTTTGTCAAAAAATCTTGACCCGTGCGAAGCCGGAGCGGGTCGCTAGTTATATATAAAGTTTTTAGCTTTTGTTCATGGCTTTGACTCGGAAATTGTATGTATCATTTCTTAATATATAGGTGCCAAAATATAATTAATGGGACATGAAGTAGATGTGAAGTTAGTATTTGCTATTATTACAGAAGAATCTTAAAAACCAGAGGAAGCTGGATTATTAGAATGTTCGGATTACTGGATTGTATAGAAAAAATCATAACAAATAAAATAAAGCAATTCATAAAGGTTTGTTCTCAACATGAGTTCTACAGGTTATTTTTTAAAACTGTAACATATCTCATAATTAACTAACAGATGTGATTTTGTGCAACTTGTATAAATATATGAAGCGCATACGCACTACGCAGTGAGTGGCGTAGGGAGGGGCTAGGTAGGCGCGGGTGGAGGGTTGCGGATTATTGGACGTGTCCGTCCATTGAGATTCTACCGTATTAAAATGAAGTGCCAGATTATCGAGATTCCGTATTAAAATTTAAAATGGAAAATAAAAAAATATATGTAATAAGTAAATAGAATATGTGAAATCAAACCGCTTTATTTATAATCGGCTTTTGACTTTCGCTACTAGAATTAATTTTAAAGGCGTTTTCGCTTTCATCGAGAACATGTTTCAGATTTTATGGCAACTACTTATTCATTAATTACCGTACCTAATATTCAACTTCACTGTTTAACGTATATAGCATCTTGTGCAATATATTGTAATACAAAAAAAAACTTAATTCCCGTTTTCGGATGTTATTTTTCGGATATTATTATGTATACCTGTGTGAAGGGCGCGTTGCTAGTTATGTATCTAGTTAAGTATCTGTTATAAGTTACAAGACGTAGTAAGTTACTTTTTGTGAAATCATAGACTAAAGCATAAATAATAAAATCGGTTACCTCAACACTTCGCTCGCCTTTCCTCTCATCTTTTCCGCTAGCATATTGAGTCACAATCTTGACCACATTCTAATCTTAATTTGATTGAAACTAGCATAACTAACTTATATTATAGTCGCCGCGTACTATCTTTCGGCATTTAAAAAAAATCTGTGTTCGAAAAATGTAAATTCGGTCTTCGAAAAAGCCTCAGTGTGTAACGTTTATTTAGACTAAAAAAAAATCAAATCGGCCAAACAGTTACTGAATTCTGTTCACAAACACAAAGAGTCGCTTCATGGGACGAGAATAGAACAAAAGACATCACTAAGTTGTTTAAAAGAGATTGAATACCCGTAGGTATTAATCCACCAGAGAAACTTACATATTAATATTGTCTTTTATTAACGCGAGTATCACACATTTAAATAAAATACTGTATACCGGATTAAAACGCGATTTATTATTTATATTGTTTAAATTATTTATCCCGACGTTTCGGATGCTTTTCAGCAACCGTGGTCGCGGGAGACACACAACAGTCTCCCGCGACCACGGTTGCTGAAAAGCATCCGAAACGTCGGGATAAATAATTTAAACAATATAAATAATAAATCGCGTTTTAATCCGGTATACAGTATTTTATTTAAACTTACATATTAAAGATATACCAAACCCTTCCTTGCTTATCATTTAACTTCTTAAGAACTTTGAGTTTCATTTCAAAAAGCTGTAACAAAATCCAATGCTTCTCTTTAAGCCTTATTTGTGTGCAAACAAATTGGTGCAGTAGCTTAAAACGCAATGTACTCTGCATTTTTACAGAAAGTCGCGTCAATTCTCCTATACAGACGACTCATTCCAAGTTTCAAATGATGTAACTGTGATGCATAGTCACGATTACACATGGAATAATTAATTACATTCATGCGTGTTTGCGTAATCGCATTCATTAAATGCATTAATGTGTAAACTTAAATCGAACTAAGCCGTTCAGTTTAACGAGATGCATTCATTTAAAATGTATAGTTTTACAATAATTTATAATCATTAGATTGACAGTAGGTACCCACTGTAACATATATATTTGTACAAGCTGTTTTAGGTTACGATGGGGTTACATGCTTAGTTGTTGAACAAAACCTCTTAATAAAAATTAGAAATAAAAAAACAAATATTATTCGCGTACGAGGCATGGAATATAGTTGTTTAAATAACAAATACGGTGGATATAACAAATTTCATTTTAGAACATTACTATTATTACTATTTACAAGGATTAGAAGTTGACGACATTTTCGGTGATATCAAATGGGTCAATTATTATACTTAAAGTTAACTTGAGAAAGATTTATAGAAAAAAAATCATATTAACAAAATAAGACGTTTTTTTTAATTATTATTTCATTCAATTTGTCAATTTCGTTCTGTACTTTTGGAAAATCATTATTTTGTATTGGGTTTTATATGTATTGTATATTTAAGTACATAGTTGGAACTAGAAATATGCACTTTGTTCAGTAATGCAGCGAAAGGACTGGGAAGTTTCTAAACGTAATAAAGCCCTTTGGTTTGGTATGAAGAGTATGTCAAACATCTCGTTCTGTGGCATAACCATTACAAGTTATCTTCCATGAAAAAATGTCCTATGTTATAGAATGTCTCAACTAAGCTATTCCCCGCGAACTGTTCGATGTCTCTTGAAAGTTCACATGGTGGTCTACGTGGGCTAATTTTTGGGGTGGGCAGATATAGCCTGATTAGAGACAATTAACAATATTCTAGGCAGTCTTGAGATATAAAAAATAACATAAAAAAACATTTATATTTTGTATGTCTGTTTTCCCGAGCGCCACGGTTTTTAATCTAGATATTGTACCTTAGATATTTTTGTCCCTAAACTTAAAATTACATACTTATGGTGTTTAAGCTCGTTATGTTTAGTTTGTAGTTTGTATTTAATGACTAAAAACTAATTAAACCTCTAGAAAGCAAGTTCTGATATGTATATCCATTGATTACTGTCATTACCTGAGGTAGACACTTAAGATGCATCTCATAATGAATACTCACGGTTTGTAAGCAACGCAGTAATATTATGCACAACTTTCTCTATAGATCTAGGATAGCAATCATATTGCTAAGATGCACAACCACTCCCTAGACCTTATAACCTTTAAAGATGAGACATAAAAGGCACGTAGAAATGTAATTCGTTAGATACTAGCTGGATAGGATAATATTTGTTGCGGCTGAAGCGGACTCCATTTTGATTAAAATAATTATTTAAAAATTTAAAATTCGAATTTATAATTTGAAAAATATACACCAAATACTCAAGGTTGTAAAAATTAATAGGCGAAAGTGCAAGACTAGAAATCTGATTTTGAAACCTCTTGACGTTATAAAAACAATATTTGTTTCCTGATTTCGAAATATCGTTTTATTTCTCAGAAATACGGGTATACCGGTATACAAAACTAAGCTAACTTATATATATTAATATATATATTAGAGGAAGCAAACGGATAAGCGTATCTTCCGATGATAAACGACTACCGCCGACCATGAACAGCCGCAACATCAGACGTCTTGAGGCGTCATCCCTATTATAAATAATATTTATCCATATGTTATGGATTCAAATAGGAATTCTACGTTATAAATATCGAGGAAGTGTGAAGAAAAACAACATTTTGCTGACTCTTGTGCGATTTTTTAAGAGAACAATGAGACAATGCGTTCTTTATTGTAGTGAAAGCTATGTATGTCAATGTAAACAGTAGATTAATTATTTTCCGTGTGCAAAAACCAATTGAATACTGTAACTTCACAGTAGGTACTTTATTTCCGGGGAAGTGGTTAGAAAATTACATTAGTTTTTCTACTCTTGTATAAAAGTTTTAGAGTTAGAATATTTAGAATATAGTAAATTAAAAATATCAAGTTCATTTAGAAATGATATTTTTTTTACAGAAGAGAACGAAGATAGACAATAGCCAAATGAAGTAAAGGAAAAATACTGCGTCATTTCTGATCGGTATATATCGATGGCTGGAACAGACAAAAAAGGATAACCGCCATTCCAGGAAAGTAATTTAAAGTTTCGAAACGAAAAAATATATACTCGTAGGTATAAATATATAAAATAAATAAAATAAAAAGCCTTTTAATTCCTTATACAACGAAAATTATACAACACAACACAATATTTAAATTAAGAATTTGTTATATTTCATAAATTAAATTAAGTTTAAGTACGTAACTAAGTTTTTGTGTTAAGGACCTCTCTACGAGTAAAGGCCTCCTCCAACTTGCTCCATTTCCCTCTGTCCTGGGCTGTTATTGTCCAAGCGTCCCCTCCAATCTTTTTTATTTCGTCTGCCCATCTCTCTAGGGGTCTGCCTTTTTTACGCGTACCTGGAGGGCCGGACCAACTGGTTATAGTTTTTGTCCATTTTTCGTTGTTTATACGTGCTGTATGGCCGGCCCATTTCCATTTTAATCTTTGACAGTGTGTCAAAGCATCTATAACCTTTGTCTTTTCTCTTATAACCTTATTTTGTACCCTATCTTTAAGTTTTAAATTGAGAATGCTCCTCTCCATTGCTCTTTGACATGTTTCAATTTTTTTCTTAGTATAAGTATTGAAAATCCATGTTTGGTATAAATATATGAGCGACAAAAAGATTGTTGTAGATTCATTTAATTAAGACCATATGATGAAGAAAAATAAATCAGAAAAAAAGAAAAAAGCCTAAAAATAAATATATTTTTTTCCAAAAATGACGTTTATCCATTTTTGCCTTTTAAAACGACATTAGACAAGTGGCAAATACTTCGTGTCGTTGACGTCTACTTATTCCACTAACATAATATATAAAACTTGTCTAAAACGAATGATTATATTTTAACCTGAAATGTTAATTGTTAAATCTATAAGATAATACGTATTGTTGATAATTTTCTTGTAGACAAAACCCTACTGAAACGCAATTACCTAATAGCCAGGTTTCTAATTGCCAGTCTGAATTGTCATTTATCATTCATTTTAGGATAAAAGCTCTTTTGTTCCAATAAATTTACGAGCGGTTAGGGATGTACAAAGTGACTCACAGACGGTTAAACAAATTGTCGTGAACGCAGTCACGCTGACTCCAGTCGTGACTATGTCTACCACAAGTTAAGTTTTTTTGGATAAACTTAAAACTTATTATTTCAGCCCTCAAATCAACTTTTAACTACGCTAATATACGACTCTATTATTATTTTCTTATCTTTTTATCTAAAAGTTCGGTTAGTACGGGCCTATGCTAAGTAGGTAATATTCACTTTAAGATTACCTAAATTTTTTATTATTATATTTTAAATTCAAGAAACACAAATCAGTCAATCGGAAGAGATTTAAAAAAAAGTAATATATATTATATTTAACTTTTTTGCAATATCGGCCGTAAATATAAAAGCCATATTTTCTATGTAACGCCTAAAATAGTAATTTATAAAATTATTCTATGTTTGTAAATAACATGGTCGCCCTAGCCGAGTAGATATCGTGCGATCATAATAAAACATTTTACAATACAATACTTTCGACAATAATCTGTACCAATTTCCACTACATAATAATATAACAATGACATTTTTAGCAAATCAAACAACTGTTATAAATATAATGCCTTTTTGTAGTGAAAAAAAAAAACAAAATATATCTACGTAAGAAACATTCATACAAACGTGGTCAGTTCAATTTTTGTTGAATATCTAGTTGTTTTATGTAATGTTTCTAGATATTAGTTTTCCATGGAAAACTAACCTTTTTTTTCTTTTTTACGCCGGGAAATCCATTTACATGTCCCCGCGCCGGGGCAAGATGGTAAAATGACTCGGGGAGTGTGGGGGTCGGTCCGGTCATACCAACATTCCATTTTAGGACAATACCCTCGAAAAGCGCACCCCATTGATACATTCCGTCTCTTCACCTAAATGTAGAAGCACCTTTAGGTGAAAAGAAAAAAAGAAAAAGAACAACATATTTTCCATTTTCCAGCAATACTAGCCAGTCTGCAATATTACAGACATATATAACACACATATTTGGTATGGCCAGCCCGTTTGCCCACTATTCTTTAAAAAAAACAAGTGAGCCTAACGCTATAAAGTGTATAAATTAATCCGCATGATCGTTTTTCAAATCGTTAAAAAATGGGCCATAGATTACAGGAAAAATAATAAAAAAGAATATTATTGTATATTTTATTTATTTTTAGGAAAAATAAGTTTTTGTGTCGTTTTCGGCATTACATGCATTAGGTACATTACAATAATGTTTTTTGTGGCTAATGGTTCACATACTATTAATTCGACCAGCAACAATATGACAAACTGATATTTGGCACGTTATTTGAAATTAAAGTCCATGTGCCGTTTTCGGTACAAGATGCAAGAGTTAATTCAAATAGAACATATTATCTAAAATGCCAGTTTTATGCAAATTGAGCAAAATATAGAAGCGTGCCTTTCTTGCAATCCTATCGTGAGAAATTAACCTTTTATGAATCGTATCCCAACAGTATTCAGTTACTCGTGAAAGTCACGCGTCGTAACAAGATCCTCAACTATTTGCTTTTTAGTTTTTGTATCCGATCGCATATCTACAAAGGTAAATTAATCCACCACAAAAGGGAAAGTTTCGCATGGTTTACAATTCACACTGCATTATGTAAAAACGGAATGGGTATTGTTATCTACTCGTTAATTATAGAAAGATCCATAAAGTGTTAGTAATGAGGCTACAAAATTAATTACTATGATAAGGTTCGTTTCGGTTTTAGTCTATGAATTTCCGAATCCTCGAAGTAAAAAAGTAGGTTGACGCATCATTAACTTATGTTCTGTAGCTGAGGTATCACCATCAAGTGTGTCTCATGCTCGTCTGTCGATATAGTCTGACATAAAAAGAAATAAAAAACTACGGATCGTGTGAAGTGGCGTAGCTATCATAGGGCAAAGTGCTGCATTGTACCAGGGCCCTGAAGCTGAGAGGGCCCCCTGGGCTTTGGAAAGAGAGGGAGGCAGCTCCTTGATAATAATAATAAAATTCTTTATTAACCATTTTTTTTCGTGTACAGTATGAAATGTGGCTCTGACTTCTTATCTAGGAGATCCTGTGTTAAAGAAGTCAGTCCTTCCTTATACAATGACAATATAAATATGTAGTTAATAAGATATTTTTATATTTAAGCAATTAAGAAAGAAAAGAAAAAAGAAAGTAATTTATTAATTTTAGGTCTTTGCCAGCCAGAGGAGAATAATTATGTGTATTGGGCGTGTGTTTGTTTGTGTGTGTGTGTGTGTGTGTGTGTGTGTGTTTGTTTGTGTGTGTGTGTGTTAGTGTGTGTGTTTTAGTGGGTGTGTGGGTGTGTTTGTGGGTGGACATGTGAGTGAATTTTAAATTTATATTGATTTGATTAAGTTTTCGACGCCCTCATAATTGAGGCTAGATAGCCATGAAATAAGGGCCCTCTTGAACGCGTCGTTGTTGAGATTCTTAGTATTAAGCTTCTTATTAAGAACATTGTAAATACGAGGCGCAGCACAGTCATAAAATCTACTCGCAAAGTGGCTTTTAACTAATGGTACGGGACATCTTTGAACGCGTTTATCAGTGGCTTTAAAGGTGGGAACTGTGTAGCGGTGGTAGCGTCGGAGCAAGTTTAATATATATACTTTCCGTACGCTTAGAACATTTAATTCTTTGTAAACTTAGGATGTTGGATGTCTATACGGCAGTTTTAAAGCGACTTTGATAATACAACGCTGCGCACGTTCGACTTCTATTAGGTGAGATTTAGCCATACCTCCCCAGGTACAGATACAGTAGTTGATTAGACTCTCGCACAAGGCTTTATAAGTGAGTTGGATAACCTGTCTGTTTGCAACTTCCCTTAGATTTTTAAATATGTAAATAAGTCGGCGCAGACGTGTAGTGAGATATTCGGCGTGTGCATGCCATTTTAGATTTTCATCTATTTGGACGCCTAGGTACTTTACACGGTTAAGACGGGTTATGCATAGGCAGCTGCATTCAGGTAAGTGAGTATGTGGGAGTAGGCGGTTACAAGGAAAGGTATGAAGCTTAATATGGAAACTACTGTCAGGTGAGTTTGCTTTGGTTTTAGAGAAGCATATGTAGTTAGATTTCTTTGCGTTTAGTGATAAGAGACTATCTTCCAGCCACGCAGAGGCTATTGAGAGACCATTTTCAGTGATCGCTTTCAGTGCAGACCAGGACTTTTCATGAAATAGAAGTACGGTATCGTCTGCGAACATGGTAATTTCAGCTCCAGGGATGTGGATATTACAAAGGGGGTTAATATACACTAAAAATAATATTGGCGCAATGGTACTGCCCTGCGGCATGCCATAGGAGCATGTAGATTCCTGGCTCAACTTATCATCCACCTTCACTATCTGCGTTCTATTGCTCAGAAAGTCCTGGAACCACTGTAGTACCGTACCTCTGACCCCGACATTCTGCAGTCTTGCTAATAGGATATTCGTGGAGACAGTATCAAAGGCTTTCTGAAGGTCGAGAAAAACTCCTAAGCACTTTTCTCCACGATCCAAAAATGAAGAAATCTGTTGTGTGAGCCTAAGGGTGGCATGTTCAGTTGAGACACCAGGTCGGAATCCAAACTGGTTTTCGGACAGAGTATTATTATTTTGAAGAAATTTGACTAGCCTTTTGGAGACAATTTTTTCTAATACTTTTGAGATCGACGGAAGCAGTGAAATTGGGCGGTAGTTAGATGGAACGGAGTCATCGCCAGACTTGTAAATAGGGACAACAATAGATTTCTTCAGAAGTGATGGAAATATTCCAGTGCATAGACTGAGGTTACAGAGGTTTGTTATAGGTTCGGCGAGTACATGACAGAACTTTTGAAGGAGATGTGCCGTTATGCCATCCCATCCGGGAGCACTATTTGTTTTCAATGACCTTATAATATCAGTCACCTCGAAAATATCTGTAGGATGAAGTGTCATGGAGTGACTTGGTCCATTAAGATCAGTTGCTTTCCTCGTAAGGTCGGGTATAGTTTTAGCGGTAGATGTCAAAATATTATCTGCTAAGCTTTGTCCTATTTTAGTGAAAAATTCATTTACAGTGTTAAGTGACTTGTCCTCAGAGTCTTGTATAGAAAGTAAGTTTTTAGCTGATGATGTGTTATTTTGTAGATTACAAACTTCTTTTATTGCCTTCCATGTGCCTCGAATGTTACCAGAACATCGTTGAAATTGGGCAGTGTAAAACTGTTCTTTTTGAGCTTTGATTATCCTGTTACATGTATTTCTATAGCGAGTAAAGTTAGAACGTAATTCGACATCATTTGGGTTCTTTTTGGATTTTTTGTGGAGTGCATCTCGTTTTCTTATAGACCTGAGAATACCACTAGTTATCCAGGGTTTAATTATATGGTTTCTATTTGAAGTTGATTTAAAATATGTGCACTCATGTATGGATTTAATTAAAGAGTTTATAAAGATTTCAGTTGCAAGGTTAGTATCGGTTATTTCATAATAATTATGTATGAGCCAGGGTTTTTGGTCTAATTTCTCATTTAATTGTATCATGTTTAATGTAGGTTTTTTAGTTGTGATTGTTTTGGAAAGTGACAGCCCTTCCATGTATAGAATAATAGGTCTATGGTCAGTGATTTCAGGGAGTATTACTGATGTACATGTTTTAGCAGACTTGACCATGAAGTGATCGAGGCAGGATTTGTTACGAGTGGGCTCAGTGATTGCTTGGATAAGACCATGCATAGCCATAAGGTTAAGGTACTCATTGATATGACAGCTTTTGTTTGGATTCATGGTGTCTAAATTGATGTCACCGGTAAAAATAACTTCTTTGGTTTTTATTTGTTGTAATATAGTATCAAGTGAGTCTAAATAATTAGTTGGGTTGAGAAAACAAGGCGGTCTATATGAGCATATTAATGTACATATGTTATTTATTGTTAGAACCAGGCAATTTCCATCCTTGATCTATACTAATATAATAAAGAGGAAAGATTTGTTATTACTGTTAACTGTTATTGCGATATTGTTTTCTCTCTGCTACGTAATTATAAATAACGTAAGTACGCAGGAAAGTACTTGATTGATAGAATACTTGTTCCATATTTCACGGTACTTTTTAGAATTGACCGATTTTCGGGTGGCTGTGACCACAACATTCTTTGAGAGCTGGATCCGCGCCTGTCACGTGAGCCACTTGCCCGTTTTATTCTATATAAAAAATAAGCTTTTAGTCCCCTTCCCAACCTCAAAAACTTTTTAACTTCGCAATTTTTTATGTCAAATCCGGTACCTTCGGTGTTAACGCAACACGTATACGAGTGAGTACAGGACACAGGGGAAACTGAGATGGGCCGCGGTTACTCTGTAATCCCGCGGCCTCAATACGGCGAAATTGTGGGCCAAGAGGGGGTTTAGTGGGTCAGGTCACCAGACTCTCTGACTAGCAAATAGTCGTGAGTGACTCAAACCCACAATCTCCCGGCAAACGTCAAAAGAGCTCGCGAGAAGAGCAAATGCTCTTAAAAGATTGTCTCGCCCCCGGCTTAGTGGAAGCTTCCCCTCTATAAAAAAAAAAGGGGGAAGCTGAGATCGATTTATGAACAGCATTATTATTATAACTGCCTTCTAAAAAAGTACGTTGAAAGCATGAAATAAAAGCGCATTGAATTGTTGAACAGGAAAGTGGTGAACCGCTGTAGTGTAAGTTAATACCTTACTCTGGTTTATATCGTTTTTTGCAGAACTATATTTACAAAAATAGGTATATTATCCTTTGTGTGGTTTGCGGATTCGTCTTTCTTTTATTTATTTTAGCGATATTAAATTCATCTCTATAATATGATACTGATATGGTTTCCAAGTTTTATATTTAAGTTCTCATTCTTAGGGGCAGTTAAAGCTTTATTATGACTATGTAATAAAAAATAAGGCAATACTTATAGCGTGAACACTTAATTTTTTACCGAGTCAATTTATGAATACCTTACCTTACCATAAACGCCGGCATCGCATACCCAAGACCTCAGGTGAATCGCCTATCCGTTTGCCTCTAATGTATAAATAAAAACGTGAGGCTGACTTGAAGTTTGGTGCCACAAGCCAACAATCAATGCTCTGTAGACTTCTTTTATACTTCGAAGACTTTATCTACTTATTATACTCTATATATTTTATATGTGCGTTACAATGCCACGTAAAGTAAAAAAGGCCAGGAACCTTCGCGGGCATATGCAGTTAACTCATCAAAGTTGCATAATAATCGGATGAATATTTTAGAAGTGCATAGAGGACATACATTGTTTCATTTATATAGATTATTTGATCAGCTTTACCCCCGATATCTATAGTAAGCCGTATTGAGTCATACTGAAAGCAAGCACTTGCTCGTATGAGCACTTTCTCAAAAAGACGATTACATAAAAGACCACTTCCCAAAAAGGGCTTGAAAATTTATTGACGGATACCTGACATTTATGCAACAGTTAAACCAGTTTACAACAGTTTAAAAGTAACACATTTCAGAGGAAAGATTAAAAGAAAATAAACTCTCTTTATTGCTGGTAAAGGGTATTTGTGGAATATTGCTCATCGTAAAAAGTAATCAACATCTACTAATATTATAAAGAGCAAAAATATTTCTGTGTTTGTTACGATTTTACTCAAAAACTACTGGAACAATTTTAAAAATTCTTTCACCAATAGAAAGCTACATAATCAGCGAGTTACATAAACATCTATAGTATCATAATCATAAACATCATATAGTTATAGTACATCTACACTGCACCCGTGCGAAGCCGGGCGGATCGCTAGTAGCTTATAAAATTGTGGAGGAAAGGAAAGTGTGCTTTTCCTCTAACCTTGGAGGGATCTCTACCAGTCGAACCACTGGCCGGCCGTAACGCCCCAGTGGTTGATGTCGAGATGATGTAGGTTATTCAGCGCTCTTAAACACTTAGATAGCGCGATTCAGGATTATTGACGTCTTCGTACTGGGGGGTGCCGGGTGAGCACGAACAACTACCGAAAAAGTATTCGTATCATCGAACTGTCATTTGTATGCAATTTCAAATGATTTCTCATCCAACTGACAGTTTGACGATTCGAATACTTTCTCGATAGTCGTTCGTGCTAGGCCCTCTGATTGTAGCTGCTGATTATAATTATAGATGTCACTACAAAGTTAATAGTTATTGGTATGCATTTTTTTGTACTAATTTATTCCGACATTACTTCCGGAGGGTGAAGAATTAATACCCATCATTATGAAATAGTAATAAAGGAACTTATTTCCATACTAATTAATAAGAAAGTTCATACCGCTTTAACACCAAAAAGTAATTTCACAGCGGAAGTACAGTCAGGTTATGTAGTACTTCGGCGGATTTCTCCACATTTTAATTAATTGCCTTTTAATGATAAGAAAAAATGTATTAAAAGATGGTAAAGTATGATTATGGTAGATACGTTGTGAATTATGTGATATTGGGATAAAGCCGACCGAAACATTTTTTTTAAATGTTTCCCCCAGGATTCAAACTACGGTACGGTGAGCCACGGTAGCGGTCTCTTTTTCTAAAATGGGTTTTTATTATCTTCTTAAATTATATAAACTTTTTCGTAATTACCGTATTGAGCAACACAAATTGCTCCATAGTTTTCTAGGAAATAATATTATTTTCGCTCCAACTTCATATATTTTAATGGACAAACATCCTTTTATAGTCTATAAAAATAACCACAGCAGTAATAACTGACCTTATAGAAACTTCAACATGTTTGTGACAAAAAGTAAGCAGTAAGCACCTAATCAAACAGGGTATAAAATTTAACTTATTTTAAAAGAGGGCTTCAAGTCAAAATCATTTAATCAAGGCCTACTCTTAGTTAAAATATTTTAACTATTCAGCCAACGAAACTAAAGACCGTATTCGAAGAAGTTATCTATTCTTGAGGACTGTATTTCTATAGATAAAAAATGTTTGGACAATTCTCAAGATAGATCTTATATTATTATCAAGACAGATCGTATATTTATACCTAAGTCACGTCTTTTCACGGACCTTAAACCTCATATTAACAAACTCCAAAGCTTTACCCGATAACGAGTTTAGATGTTTTAAAAAAATAAATTGATCATGATGAATCATAAACAGGTTCCTTGAACTTGCATCATCCCAAAAAATAAAGGATTGTTTTTCATTATAATTCAAAAGTTAGGAATGCTATAAAATACAGATACACTCAAACTTTATTTCCAAATTATATTGGCTAAATCTAGATATTTTTTGTAGAAACTCTTGCTTATGGTCTGTAACGATCGTGATAGTGAGACCACACCCATGACGCCATCAGACAGTATTATTACTCATAATCTACATGGAGCTGCATAATAAGACTATTATTATTGCATATTATTTAGCTATCATAAATTAAATGAAAGGTATTTAAAAAAAATGCTCGATTCGCGTATACCTCGCGTAACAAGTGAACTTATAGACGTTAGTTTATAACTCACGTCCTTTAAAAATAATTATTAAAATATTTGATGCATAATTTGCAGTAGTTAGTAGACAAAAGTATAAGTAAGGTTATGAATATACCTACGTAACATATTCAATTTTGTGTCCGGTATTTCAGACACCGGACTACGTTAGATATAGAAATATGTTTTCGACGTGTATATTTTTATTGTTTAATTGATATACTGTATTTTGCCATATAATATAATTATAAATACACATATACAAAGAATTAATTAATAATTCCATTAAACGTTTTTTAATTAATTCTATACTGTGGAAACAGTTGTGAGTTGTGTTCTAATCGTAAGACGTAAAGGTACTTTTAGTACCAGTGATACCTGATTCAAAATAAATTGGATCTGTGTCCCGTTATCATTGTTACACATCTCGTACTAAGTAACTTCATTCATCCCTAGTCACACTTCGAAAGTTAGAAGTCGAGGCTTTCGATGTTTTTAATTGGCTATTATCTGAAAATATCAGTAGAACGGATATTTTGCTATTTGCTTTGGCCAATTTAAAGTAAAATACAGGCAGATTTAGAATAAATTAGATTGTAGATTGCTCTGTCCACATGGTACTGCGTTGTCAGCTGTTACTTGAAGATTATAATTTACGATACCTACATCTTAATTGGTTATTATAATAAAAGTAACATCGTTAGAGCTTCCTGAAATATGTTATTTAATAAAACAGGAAAAGATATAAGAATGCCTCTTAAATGTTGAGACTCGTGAGAGCTGACAGTCGTGAGGATCCTAAGAATCCATACCAAGGTCGTCTATTTTAAGTTCATGAAACCCACTGAGGAATTTGAGCCTGATTTTTTATCATGTAAGGTTTTCATTACATTAGGTGCACTACAAGCGAATATTTAGTTTAATTTAAACATTTGGAGTCCGATAACAGTAAAGTAATATTATTATTACATAGGTATTCTAGAGATAAATACGTTTTATTTTTAAATACGATACAATGGAAAACTTACTCTCTTTGTAGAGCCATTATAACTGCTAGAGAGGCTTTCAACATCATAGTGGCGTGTGAATTGATAGGGGCCCGGATAATCCCGGGACACACATTGCCCCATATGCTCGTCACCACACAACACAAATTGTAAACAATATCACATCTGGCAACACAATGTTTTTATGGTGTCTCTTTTTGTTTTCTGTCATTCGTTTTTTGATTCTTGGGAAATTAAAGTCTATCACTATAATAAATGCTAGCTGTATTGGAGGTTGTTTGTTTATTACTGAATTTATTTAAAATTGGTTCACACGAAAACACTAGTTGTTATTGCCTTAATAAATTCAAATAAAAATGTTTTTGTTTCAGCCGAAGGTTAATCATGATAAAAAAGTTAAGTAGGAAGGTTACATTTAATTAAAATACGTACATTTTTATTTTTTATTGAATATTAAGCTGAAAAGCATTGTGATTATAGGAAATTAACATTACGAAAAATTAATTATTAAGAATATTAAAAAAAATCCAAATAGTCAGCATTTTTTTTAAATATGTAGTAACAAATTAAGTGAATTATACTAAAATAGAAATATTATGATTATCTTAATTCTAGAATATTACACAATTTTTGTATTCACTCCAATCGCAACTTGTTTTAAAAACACCTGTCAAACAATTTGAATGAGAACATCTGCGCAAGCGCGATGCGCGCGCTACGCCTTGAGCCCGACTGCGTGTTCATTGGTCGACAAGGCCCAGCCGTAATGATCAACACTGCGCATACGCAGTGTAGTTTTTGGTGGACTATTTTGATCGTGTTGAGTTCAGAGTTGTCACAGTGAGATCTGAGAAGTGACTCATTTTGAATAATTGAGTATTGACAGTTGATATAACGACAATACAAAATACATAGTATGAATTATGATAACTTCGAATTATTCGAAGAAGCTGGTATAAATGATACTGCCAAGAGAATAAAAACGGTATCTCAGCTGAATATATCAAAAACATTAAGTGGTACAATTATAATTTGTTGTACATTTAGTTGTAACTGGGTTAAACATTGATATTGAAGGACAAGTATAGTTACTATATTGCACTAAAGTCCCATTATTAAGTTGTAAGCAAATGAAGTAGTTTTTACAACCAGTAACCGAAGTATCTGGGAATCTACCAGCGGATTCACACCCAGATTTGGTGGATGATATACATGTGGAGTTTGGTTCACAGTTTGACGTATTTTGATTAAAATAACTACCACCTGGGCAAGTTATTGGCGCCTGTATAAATGTACCATTAATATTAACGCATTCAAAATACGCAGTGCAGTTTTTCGAGGCTGGATCAGGAATTAAACCTTCTTGAGTACATATTGTGCCTGTTGTATTTAAATTACTTGAAGTATTGCAAACGTAATCGGTTGTGCAATAACTTTTAATTGGACTGAATACAGAGGTAGATGGGCAGGTGTAGTTATATGATATAAAAGAACTATTAAAAGGAATATATACGCAAATATAATAAGTTTTACATTGTTTATCATCTAAATGTGGAAATCGTCCGTTGCTTGAACAGTTCATAACTGCCCATGCTTGCCAAAAACCCTGCAACAAATTAATTTCTGAAAATAATGTTATAAAGCGAAAATGATTTTTTTATGTAAGATATCGACAGACGAGAATGAGATTCACTTGATGAAAGGTGATACCTCAGCCACAGATCATCAGTCAATGATGTGCTGTCGACCTATTTTGTTATTTCGAGCATTCGGAAATACATATACTGAAACCTAAACGCTCAATATGCACTTCATGGCTTTTCTATCTATGAACGGTGGTTCGTTACCCGGTCGGAATTTCGATATTCCTCCCACCCGATTAATGCCCGAAGTTGCCAGGCGTAGGGAAAACATGCGTAAAGAAAATTATAAACATGCCGTCCCAGTGGGATTCGAACCCACGATCCATCAGTGCGATAGTTATTTACAAGTAAGAAAAAAAATTGAATGCTTACCAAAACCAAAATAAAACCAAGCGTTCCTCTCATATTTCATCAATTAGAATTACTAACATCAATGGAAATTGTCGGGATATATTTAAAGTAAAATTTTTCATTTTACAATCCCTGTTATCTTGTAATCTTAATAACAATATTATCTATCATGATTGTCGGCAAAATAATAAATACTTAACTAATTACCACTTAGCCTGTCCTCAATGATTTTATTACGGTTTCAACATTATAATCCATTAGAGTTCTATGGATCATTGTATTATTGTGTAAACTTTTGCACCAACATTTTATCTGGTAAATTACCTTAAACTGCCAAAAGTAACTATAATTAAACTCTGTTTTGTCAAAGTATGTTATCAAAAGCAGTATAGTCCTGAAAACATCTGAAAAATACACTCACAGATGTACGCTGTTAAGTATTAACCCACAAAATTACAAAAAATGTAAATTTTGATAACATTAAAATTTTCTGTAATTTCGGGCATTGACCGGGTGGGAGGAATATTGAAATTCCGACGAACCACCGTTTATATTATATTATATTAGATGGAAAAGCTGTGAAGTGCATTTTGAGCGTTTCATTTTCAGTATATGGATTTCCGAATGCTGCAAATAATAAAATAGGTCGACAGCGCATCATTGACTGATGATCTGTGGACTGTGGCTGAGGTATCACTTATCATCAAGTGAACCACCTTACATAAAAAAAGCAACAAGATAGGCGCAGCCGGCGCAGGCATTGGATGAGCAACAAATAAATGAGTACTAAATAACTAAAAACAAAAATAACACCATAGAGTAAGTGAGTAAAGACCAAGGACTTTATATAATATATAACAAGTCCTTGGTAACGACAAATTAGTCTTACTTTGCGAATGTTTTTTCTATCTACGCAGAATTAATTGCCATCTGAAATTCTGAACTGTCATCTTGTCAAACTGAAATTGTCATTTTTTATTGACAAATAATTTGCATGTAATTATTAAAATTGAAAATAAATCAATTCGTTTTGCATTAAAGTGTGATTATTAATTATTAATATTACTAAATATTGTTTTGTGGTGAAGGGAAATCGATTGGAATGCTAACGAGAGCTAAAGCTTTTTCGACACAACTACTGCAAGTTGTCAACAATGTTGCTAGGCAACAGTTTGTGGTCACTTTGCAAACCGGTACGTTGTTATTTTTTATGAAACATTATAACATAGTTTCTCTCATAAAACGTATTTCGGGTTCTATCTTTATATTAAAACCGATTCAGATTCGACGAGTATATATTGTTTTGTATTTCCTAATAATTGATAATATAAAGACCACTGTTCCCATCAAACAATGATTTCGTGTTAAATATGAATATTTATTGAACTAATGATGCTTAAGTTAAATTAACGATTATAAGTTTTGCAATTTAATTCAGCTTACTTTTTATCCTTGTACAGTATCTATGTATTTTTTCAGCAGAAGCTACTCTAAGCTATGACCACAAAGGAAAAGTAATAACTTACATTTACACTGAGGTACCTAAAGAATTTCAAGGAAAGGGAGTTGGCAAGTTATTAGCGCAGGTATGTTAGCCTACATTATTGAATTCTACTAGTAAGGAATGCTTCAAGCATCAATATAATATAAAGTGTAGTGTTCTTGCTACTTCTGGTGATGCTGGAGTAATGCTATCAATTATCCAAACTATTATTCATTATATTTTTTGGTGTAGAGATATGAGGCCAACAAAGCTGAAAATGTACTGACTATTTTAAGATTGAGAGTTTGGAGAATTAAAAATTAAATATGATAGTTTCTTGAAACATAAGGTATAAAATAGCAAGTATTTTGGACACATCTGAAGGCAGTGTAATTTGTGTGAATAAATATTAATATTTTATGTTTGTAATAAAAGGTTCATGAGGTTAGCTATATTAAGCTACTAGATATTATCAAAATGATTGAGTTAGATTTGATAAGACGTTACAGTTTAGATATGTTGTTTTTCAGTGTTTAAGAAAAAATATTTTCTATTTCAGTAAATTCTTAAGTTATTACTTTCTTTACAGCATGCCTTTGACTACGCTTCAGAGAATCATCTGGATGTGATATGCAAATGTCACTTTCTAGCAAAGTACTATCAAGATAACATTAGCAAGTATAAAAATCTCAAAGTCGATCTAGACTTGGAATAGTTTTAAGATGATGGAGAGTATATGGTATAGGTGTAACATTCATTACTATATAAGAGAAAAGTACTACGGTAAAGCAAAAGAAATATCAAAGCATGCATTACATCAAAGTGACTCATCTGAATTTTCTTTTTACCATGGCTTAGCTAACATATTAGAAGGTCAAGTACAGATAGGTATCAGCGAATTGACTCCTTTACAATCCAATCAGGATGTTAACTTGGCAGTAGTTATGGCACTCATTTACAGCTACAAACTTGTAAATACTATGGAAAGAGAAGATTTGTATAATTTAGAAACTAAGTTGAAGGACGAAAGGAAGCATGCCAGTGCAACATCGCTGTATTACGCCGGTCTATTTCTATCATTTGCAGGGAAGTATGAAAAAGCGGCAGAATACATTAACAAATCATTGAGAAAGGATCCAAATTACTCAGATGTTATTATTTTAAAAGCATGCAATGATATGTATATGAATATAGATATGCATGCATCTATACTTGGCAATTTAGAGTTAGCTTTAAGCAAAAATGACAAAAATATTGAAGCATTAATGGCTTTGGCAAAATTGAAATACCTACAAAAGGAACATGATTCATCTAATTTAACACTCGATAAATTAATTGTCCATAATCCAAAAGAAGTAGTTCCTTTAATAGAGAAATTGAAAAACGAATTTGCAATGAAGAAATGGGAGGCTGTGTATGATACTATTGAAAGGGTCTTATCTTTAGATCCCACAAATATTGAAGCTCTAAAAATAAGAATATTCATTGCCCTTTGTAAAAATTCTGATTACATAGAAGCCGTTGATCAGTTGAATACTTTCTTTCATATTTTGGAAAATGATGAGACTCACAATGCATATCAATTTTACGATACTGCACAGACATTTTCTAAAATATGTGGTAGATCTAGTACAGTTTTATCTCAAGTGTACAGATTTGCACAATATGCCTCTGAAATGTACTCAAATAATGTTGACTATTTAAGTGAAGTTGGGTATCAGTGCATTTTACAAAAGAAATACAAAGACGCACTAAGCTTCTTTAAGGCAGCAAGCAAAATTGATAGTAACTCCATAACAGCCTTATGTGGTTTAACATTATGTCAGATGTACGAAAATGGGACAACAGATCAAGTTGCTCAACAAGTGGAGTTGCTCTTTGAGATGCAAGGGCCGGAGAAATTTTCTATACTTTATCTCCTATCGGCACAATTAAATAGCAAAAATCCAAATGCTATATCTTTCCTTAACCAGGCTATTGATTTACAATTATCAAATGCTAATCAGTACCCTTATAGCTTAGCATACATCAAAAAACTCGATCCAGAGTTCTTACTGGAAGTGTTAAGAGAATATAAGAAGCATATGCCTAAAAAGCCCTTCGTCATAACTAGTTACCTATTATATTCTCATAACGATAATACCGAAGTATCGGTAGATAAATGTTTGAATATCTTAAAAACGATTTACGATGCATGTTCAGGTTTAATTCCTGCTATATTTGAATTAGCCAAATTGAGATTTCAATTTGGACAGCCACTGGAAGCCGAGAGATTGGCTTTACAAATCGGAGATTTGGATAACACGCATGCTGGGAGCCAAGTATTGCTAGCTCAGATTTATATCCAACAACAACAGTTTGCCAGAGCGGCACAATGTCTCGAAATGTGTTTGAGCTATAATTTCAAAGTGCGAGACAGCGCTATGTACCATTTTTTAAATGGGGTTATTTTGAAGAATTTAAACCAACTGCAAGATGCTCTTTCGTTTTTTACGACAAGCCTACAAATACTTAATAGTAAGAGTAATATTGGTATGAACAAGCAAATTGATGCGGATTTGAATATTATTGACAGAGCTACATTGTATTTGCAAACTGTGGAGTTGCAGTCTATTCTAGGCCTATTTGGCGAAGCTGGAAAAATTATGCAAGTAAGTAGCTTTTATAGTTATGATTTGAAACTTGAAAATTTTTCTCATTTTCAATATGTTTATAGGTCTTAAGAATATTAGACATAGACACAAAATTTATTTTTAAGAAAACACACAAAAGTAGATAAAATAGTCATCAGAAAAAAAAAACAAAAATATGGAAGACAATATAAAGTTTTTGTATAATTTCATTATTATATTTATATATATGTAATGCATTAATAGCGTTATCTTATTCGTGAAAATAACAATAATGCTTGAAATTTTGAGTCTTATACATAAACGCATAATAAGCTTTGATATAGGTAAAATATGTTTTGTTTCTTTCGTTCTGTAGTGTTTTTATATTCGATAGAGCGAGACAAAACATATTTTACGTTTATGAATAAGGTCGTACGTCTTTTTCTTTTTTAGGAAGCAATTCAAGAATTTTCTTACACCTCCGAAGAAAACCGTCTACTTATAGCTCGCGCAGATATTTCTTTAAAGAAAGGCGACATAGATAATGCCATAGACACACTAAACGAATTAAAACCAGGCCAGCCTTATTACTTTCAAGCCCATAGCAAAATGGCTCATATTTACCTCAAAGAAAAGAAGGATCGGGGGATGTTTACAAATTGCTTTAGAGAAATTGTCAGCAATCATCCCATGGCCGATGCTCATAGTATGATGGGGGATGCCTTTATGTCCATACATGGTAAAGCTTATTATTAACTTTTATTAACACGAGTAAAACACATTCAAATAAAATAATTTACCAGAAAACCACCAGAATAATATTTAAATACTAGAGTACTTATAAAGGTTGTTTCATCAACATCATACGATACATAGATCATCAAAATTTGTAACAATCTGAATGTCTAGCAAACAGTGAGACGTAATAGTTTATTATAGAAAAAACAATGTGAAGAAACAAGAAGTAATTAAAAGTTGCTGGATTTTATTTATAATATTGTTTTTATTCAGTTTTTTATTGTGTAATATTCGTTTTCTGGTATTAAATATGGTTCATTACAAAAAAAAAACGATCCAAAGATCTTTTTATATGTATAGTGTATACATTACGATTTTTTGACCGAGTTGGTCCAGATTTATCCATATAATGTACTTTTTCGTATATTTGTTTCTTATAGAACCAGTTCAAGCCGCTGAATCCTATGAAACAGCTTTCAAAGGGAATCCCAGAGACGTTCAATTGGTGAAAAAACTTGGAACAGCCCTCACCAAGATGCATGAATATGATAAAGCTATTCAACATTATGAAAACGCCATTAAGCTATCAAATGATGATGAACTTAGATTTGAATATTTCGACCTTCTGTTAAAGGTATTAGCTAAAGATTGTTTCACAGTTTACTCTATAAATAAACAAACTAATCTATTATTTGACGGATCGTTGCCGCAATGAAAAATACACTCCTTGAATTCCGATGAATTACAGATTCAAATATATTACCAAAATTCGCGGTGTAAGAGTCAAACGCCACGCCACTTAAAATTTTATCTGCTTTTTAATACAGATACTATACAATTGACGAGTAAATTTTATATGGGTATAATATTAGCATACTATTAGAGGTTAGGACCGGCTAACGAACTACCGTTCATGGATAGAAAACTATGAAGTTCATTAAGCGTTACGGTTTTAGTAGATTTTCGGATGTATGAAGTCAAATAGGAGTGGTCGACCTAGACGAACGTACCTCGATCAGATCGGGGACGTTCTTCAAAGGTCAAAAGTACTCGAAACCGACGAGCGTGTATGAAACGACGAGCTTTGATGAAAGTAGATGAAGCGAAAGTGGTATGTAAGGATCGGAGCATATGGAATTCCGTGATCTCTGCCTACCCCAATGGGAAAGAGGCGTGATGTATATGTATGTATGAAGTAAAATATAGGTCGACAGCCATCATTTTTGACATAAACAATGATGACTCACGCTCGTCTGTAGATATCTAACATAAAAAAAAATGTATTTGTGGGATATGTAAGAGAGTTTTATTTTGCTTAAATTATCTTTTCAGCTAAAACAATATGACAAAGTTGATTCAGTAATATCATCTGAACTCAACCAGCCATCCAATAAAGAGAAAGACACCGTTACTCTGAAGAGACGTATAAAACTCCTCCTCATTCAAGCAAAAAGCCGAGAGTTGAAGAATCCTTTAGCTACCAATACCAATCTTATTCTAACTGAGGCCAAAGATCTCCAAAACACTGTGTTGAAAAGAGTTGAAATAGACACGAAAGGAGATCTACAAGAAGAGAAAGAGAAGTTGTCGAGTATTATCTGTTTACTGGCTAAAGTGAAGGCGGGGAAAGAGCCGGGGGTGGCTACGAATTTATTATCGGAAGCTTTGATATATTCTCCGAGGAATCCTGACACTTTGTTGGCCTTGGCGAAGTTATACGCGCAAGTGAGATAATATTTAACTAATATGTATCGGGTATCCTATGTTCTTGGAAATTATTATTACTTTTAAGATCTGCTCAAACACTCAAAAATTTCATCATATAAATTTATTTATTTATTTACACTTTTACATCAAAAACTTAAACTAAAGAATTAATATAAAGAAAAACAGAAATATAGTAAGGTAAAATTCACCTTGTATATAAGCCTCGTCGAACCTCGGTAAGTCAAAAACCTCCATTACTCAAAATCTCAACCCTCTATAGGTCGAAATAATCAGTGAGTCCCAACAAGCCATTTCATTACTTATTTTCCCTTCATCACTCGAAAAAATAAATTGGTCCTCTGCATCCCGGACTGCAATGGTTGATTTTACAACCCTTATACAACTAGTCAAATATTTCCTTACACAATCCACCTAAGTCGAAAACTCTATAACTCAAATGTTTGGCGTCTCCCTTGAAGTTTGACTTACAGAGGTTCTACTGTATAAATATATCTATGTGCATTTTCTACAGATGAACAACCCAGAGAAATGTGAGCAATCTTGTGGTGTGTTGCTGAACGCTGACCCCAACAACGAGTCCGCCGCCGTCATGATGGCTGACCTGGCTTTTAGAAAGGTAATATCCTCAATAAATACCAGATTTTTTTAATAAAAAATTATTTGATTAATCGATCCATCTTTTACATTAAAACTATTATTTTATTATTATTAAAATTTACAAGATATTAATTAATATTATAAAGAGGAAAGATTTGTATTTTTGTATGTTATGAATAAACTCAAAAACTACTGGACCGATTTTGAAAATTCTTTCACCAATAAAAAGCTACATTATAGCGAGTCACATATGCTATGTTTTGTGTATATAATCAACCAAGTTTTAAGTTCCACTAGTTACTAGACTCTCCGCCTCACTCCATACAATGATATTGTTACACCTGACAACTCTGGCTATGAAAGATGCAACACAGTGTCCTTGAACAGCATTCAACGACTTAACTCTATATTTACAATATTCATAAACGTACCATAAGCTTGAATGAAATAGTTAAATTATGTTTTGTTTCTTTCGTTCTTAAGTCATTTAGTATTCGTCAGAGCGAAACAAAAAAAAATTTAAACTATTATAAGCTTGAAATAAAGGCAGTAAGGGTTTAACCCCTTGAGATACCGAAATATGTTATTTGTTTAAGCGCAAAGATATGATGTAGCGAGCAATAGCTTATATTTCTTTTTCATTTATTTGGGCAACAAACAGTTTATTAGTACTATTTATAATAAAATATTTCTACCACGGACTTAAGGTGTCCAAAAAACATACAATAGAGAACTTTGCTTCATATTGTTAGTAATATGAAAAAAACTTTTTACATATAATGTTAGCATTGATGAAAATGAAAGAAGCGAAAGTAGTATAGTTGCCGAGATGTAACTTGGCAAGCGTCGTTAGATGCGCAGAGTTAATTTTTTAGGTCTCTTTGGTTATGTAGCGGGACGCGGGGAAGAAGCTAGCAACGTTCCGAGGGGCGATTGGTTGCTCAGTTGACATTTTTATCTCGCAGTGTGTTGACGTTCCGTTCGCTCTCCAGTACACTTCCGTGCATTAGAATTTGACCCTTTTGTTTTTTGCGTATTTGTTTTCATTTTCTATATTTTTTTTTTTAACACTTAACTGTATATATTTTATTTATAACAAACTAGCAATTGCCCCCGCAACCCCCCTTGTGGGTTGAATTTCGTAAAATCCGTTCTTAGCTGACCTCTACTCGGCGAAAGGAATATTCCTACCATATTTCAAGTTACTACGCCTTATGGTTCCAGAGATATCGTGATGAGTATCATATAGATACTGTGGGAATCTCTTTTATATATATAGATAATATATTAATATCCTTTGTTTAACTTTCTTCCAAATAGACATATTTAAAAATAAATTTTGGAAATAACTAAATAAATAAATCCAACTAATTATTCTAAAATATAAATAAAAATGTATATATCTGATAATAATAAATAAAAATAATAAAATACTATAATATAATTAATTATTCAACAAGCCTTTTAAAGGTGACCATTTTTTGGCACGAAGTGTACATGCGCGAACTTACAACCACTACGCCAAAACCTTGCCAAGTTACGTCTCGGCAACTATACGCAAGGATCGGAGCATATAGAATTCCGTGATATCTGCCTATCCCAAGAGGCGTGATATATATGTATGTATGTAATATGATATGGATAATATTACATGCATACATATCATGCGTTGCTTCCAGTATTCCATAGCACGCCACATTATAAACAGGTGGATCTAGAAACAGCTCAGCGGCACTTAAGTCAGATATTATCTGTGAAGCCGACTAGTTGGGAGGCGCTCGCGCAGCTCATAGAAGTTGAGTGGCGGCGGGGCAAGCTCGCGGACGTGGAGCCGGTCATCGAACGCGCTAGAGACGCTTTGGGGAAACAGGACGAACCTGGTATTATTGGCTTGTCTAATATTAAAGAACATAGATGTACAGATAAGCATGGGACTTATAAGCTCGCTTAACACGGTTTCTCTGGGGTAAGAGAAGCTCTAACCCCCGTCACCGCGGTGCTGCTAGTATCCGTGTGAACGCACGCTCGGACGCATAGCGCGCACTCTCTCGTACCTAGCTGCTTTTAGAGCGTTATTGCCGTTCGCTCGTAAGAGCAAGCGAGACAACGCGAGGGGAGGAGTCAGCGGACTGCTTAGATGTGTGTGTCACACCGATACATTGCCGCGCGCTCTACAGGTCAAAAGCAGAACTACTTTTTCTGTGCCAACAATTAGTATGTGGCTGTGCTTCTATGTGAATCTACGTTCTTTTTTTTAATATCTCACTGCCTTGCGAAAGAGAGAACCTTTATGATAATTTGTCTCTATCGTTGTAAAACTTGACAATGATTTTGAAGCACTTTTTATTTCACAAATAAAAAACACAGAAACAGCTTAAATGATCTAAAAAAAACAAATTCGATCAAAAATACAACGGGTAGTTTTATCACTCTCCAAATATCTCTTTAGGCTTACAGACGCCGTCAATGATAACTAACTATAACAAATAACTTATTCTTATTTTAAATTGTATTTATTTATTCTATTGATGTTGAATTAAGTATGTATATGTAATCGATTCCGTGGTTCAGTGCGGGTTCGAATCCCGCGGAAATAAGTTTAATAAAATTGTATCCTTACTTTCTGTAATTGTTTGTTAACTTGGCTGTTAAGAAAAGTTATCAGTACGGGCACAGAAATATGTCTGCCAGTTTCCATGGCCATTACCGCTGAGCCATATTTCTTCATCGCTAATACATCTTATCCTTGGGTGAACGCATAGTTTACAACCCTTTTAGGGAACAATTAAAGCGGTTTCCAAAACTATTAAAAATACTAATTTTCAAACACACGTTATTGTGCCACTTATCTTTGTCGCGTTTATATCAGCGTGCTTCAGTTTTATATGTCTGTACATCACAGTAGAAACACCTCTTATGGTACCTTTCTCGGTATCGGCGTTTATACCAGTGTGCTTCAGTTTTGCATATCTGTCCGTCGCAGCGTACTCGTACTGCGAAGGGCTGTACTCAGCGTACCAGGGCCGAGTGAACAGCGCGCTGCGCCAGCTGAACGCGGCGCGGCGCTCAGCGCGCTGTGCGAGTGGCGCGGCCAAGCGCATGGTGTTGCTCTGTCTCTCTCAGCACTCGCACTCTGATTCGCTGCGGGAAGAGTACGTACACTAATGTACTTATTGACTTAGTATTAAATGGTCTCATACAAAATTCTCAAAAAGTGTGTCCTAAATTATACCTGTGCAAACGTAGATACAGGTATAATATTATGATTATTAGCTAAACTTCTTTTTTTATGTTAGATATCGACAGACAACCTCATGCTCTGTCTGTCGATATCTAACATAAAAACATCCTATCTAACCTCATGGTTCACTTGAGAACATCAGTCAGTGATGCGCTGTCGACTTACTTTTTACTTCGAGGATTCGGAAATACATAGACTGAAACTGAAACGCGCAATGTGCACTTCACGGTTCGTTACCGGAATTATTTAACATTTCAGTTTATGTCTTAAATAGTTATAATAGAGCTCAATTTTGCTTGTAACGTGATTTAGCGCATGTTCTCTTTCTTTATACTAAGCAGCCTAACTGCTTATATGATATTTTACTACACAAAAGAAGACTTTTTTTAAGTATGCTTAGTATTTTTGAGTAAACTCTGTTAAATGATTTTGTGCAGTTAATTTACTTTTTCTATTTTTCGAATTCTACATTTACTAGAATTTTAATATCAACAATTCGGACTCGAAAAAACACCAAATAAAAATAAAATCGAACTCGATAATAATTATTAAATACTTTCCAATAACAAAGACGGATATAAACTTGCATAAAATAATATATATTCAAAGAAAAGCATTAATTTTCGCAGTGACACGCGAATCCTAGCTCTGCGTACTGCGGAGAAATTACTCCTAGAAGTGAACCCTTCTGAAAGAAAGGGTCTGCACGCACTGCTGCAGCTGGCGTCCAAGCAGAAGTCGCACGCGGAGCGGGTGCTGCTAGAACTGCTGCCGTCCGTCAGTGAGGAGGGCGCTCAAGACGACCCGTACTTGATATTGGCTATAGCTACTGCGTAAGTACTAGTCAAGATACCCTCTAATGAATACTGTAAATGCAAGAATTTCTCTATCCATTTTAAAAAGTTTTTTTTTGCGGCTTAACCATTTTTGAAAAGACTCATAAAATAGTAGTAGATAACTAAAACTAAAAAAAATTAGACATCATCAATAGGGAGTCGACCTATTTTTTCGAACATTCAGTGATTTATAGAAACCGAAACCCTTCACGGTTTTTCTATCAATAGTGTTTCGTTAATCTTTTGAAATTTTGATATTTATAATTCAAGATATCGACAGACGAGCATGAGGTTCACTTGATGGTAGGACAGAACATCAGTCAATGACTTTTTACTAAGAGCATTCGGATATCTATAGACTAAAACCGAATCGCGCAATCTGCACTTCACGGGTTTTCCATCTATTAACGGTAGTTTGCTACCGGGTCTCGATATTCCTCCCACCCGTTCAATGCCCGTTAACAGACGTGAGGAAGACATGCTTACAGAAAATATAAACATGTCGTCCCGGTGGGATTCGAACCCATGACCCATAGATGCGCACGGCAGGTGTTCTTTTTTTTTTTAATAGTATAGGCGGCAAACGGGCAGGTGGCTCACGTGATGGTAAGGGATCACCGCCGCCCATAGACATCCGCAACACCAAAGGGCTTGCAGGTGCGTTGCCGGCCTTTAAGAAAGATGTAGGCTCGCTTCTTGAAGGTTTCCAAGTCGTATCGGTTCGGAAAAACCGCCGGCCAAAGCTGATTCCACAGAGTGGTTGTGCGAGGCAACTACTGAACTACTTCTACTGAACGTGCAAACGAGCCTCTCAAAATAAAAGCCAGGGGTTACTTTACAGATATAACATAGTGAAACAGCCAACTCGCGCTAAGAACATTTTAAAGAGAACGATATCCTCAGTACCTTGGACCCCTGAGAATGCTGATGGTTTGGAGAAGTGAGTTGTCTATCATTCTTATCTAGAATATAATTTGTAAATAATACTAACCGGAACAGAACTTGCTTAGATTATTATTATTATTAACTAATATACATATAGTTTAAATCGTTAATCAATTTTTCAACTAAATGAATATACTGTATTAAATTTAAAATGTAATCTGAATGAAAAATTAAAGTACGATTTATTATTTAAATTATTTATGCCGACTTGCCGGCTTTTCAGCAACTGTGGTCGCGGCAGACTGAAAGATGACAGTTGTCTGATTTTTGAAATGTCACAAAGTTGATATATTAACGCCATCTGTTTCTACGGAGTTGATATTTACTGTAGATTTCTATATTATGACAACATTGACTAACGGTGTCCTCTTGTTTTTTAGTATGTTTAATAACTATGAAACAAGAGGACACCGTACGTCAATATTGTCATAAAATTTTATTTAAATGTGTGATACTCGCGTTAATAAAATACAATATTAAAGAAAAATTAATAAATAATGATCTATTTATATTGTATCGTAGGTGCTGGCTCGAAGTGGCGGATAATCAAATAAACTCGGGCCGAACTGACGCCGCTAAAGAGCTGCTCGCTAAAGTTCTCACTCACAACAAGTCCTGTGTCGCCGCCTATCAGTATCTAGGTGTGTATTTTGTGTGCACTAGAAAGGTTCACTTATATACTTTGATTTCTATCGTTTTTTACTATCAGCATAATTAATATAAACTTGTGAAAGGCTGTTCATTGTCAGTTCGATCAATATAAATAACTATTACATTTTTTTTAAACATTTCAAATTAGAATTACCCTCCAAAGGCAATTTTAAGTAATCTGGTTTAGTTGGTCTGTTTTTTTGAGGTGTTCTTATGAAAGAACGAGACAAAAATATTCAGAACAGATATACAATCATAAGCTGGTAATCTGAATAAACAGCATTTTTCGAATGACATTTTTAATTTTGATTGTTGCTGAAGTTCTACAATGCCTTAGTTTGACTTTTGAAATTAACATATACAGTATACACATTCCACTACTTTACGAGAAAGTAATTTAAAATTCGGAATAAACGAAAAATGATGTAAATATATAAGTGATAAAATGTTGGTCGTAGATTCAAGAAACTTAGACAAAATTACGCCGACAAAAAAAAATAAGAATGAAAAGCCAATAAAAAGGAGATTATGCCCATAATGTCGCTTATACCTTTTTGTCTGTTAGCAATCGATATGTATTATGGGATAAACTTAAAGTTAAAAAAAATGAAAATTTAGTAACCTGAATAAAATAAAAGTTTAAATATTATATAATTTTTTATCTATGATCAGGTTATTTATCGGAAAAGGATCAAAATCACAAGAGCGCAGCCTACAACTATGAACAAGCCTGGCTCCACTCGGCCAAGAGCGATCTGGCCATTGGCTATAAACTGGCCTATACATATCTCAAACTGAAGAAATATCCGGAATGCATTGTCGCGTGTAGACATATATTGAAGGCACATCCCGAATATCCAAAGATTAAGAAGGAGATATTGGAGAAAGCGAAGACCAATTTAAGAACATGATTTATCGCGTAAATAGAGGTTTCAAAAGTGATATTAAGTAAATTTTAGCTTAGGAGCTAGCGAATGAAACGATATGTAAAATGTAATTACATGAAATTACATTTTACAGAAATACCTAAAAACTAATTGTGTAACGTTTCATAGAAGTTATGACTAGAGTGTAGGTACTTACATTTTTTGTTCGACCAATGAAAATGAGACAACATTTGTATTGAATTGATACTACTCTATTAGATAACAAAAAAAATAATTGGAACATAGCTTAATTGTTTCGTTTTGCCAATTTACCAAACAACAGTGGTATTATACAGTTATATTCCGGCTCTTATTCCAAAATGCTATATAAAAATATGATTTTGAGAACTAACTATTTATTTTCACTACAGATATTCTCTACACTAGAATAAAATTTGAGTCACGTCTTGTAAAACTTTCTGTCTATCCATTTCTCATACCACTTAATATGATCCCATATGAGACTATTTCATTCATTCCCAGTTTATCTAGAAACTTAAAAGTATAGCTGTCACTTTCATTAATACGTATTTTGTGTGAAACAGGTATATTTGTTTAGCTCTAAACTTTAATAATCGATTTAGTATTCCGCTTTATGTCAAAATCAAAAGTTTTTTATTTCAAATAGGCCTTTGCAGGCTCTTATGAAACGTCTAGTTGCACGGTTCCAAAAAGTGGGTCTCATGGAGGAGAACCGGCAAGAAACTCCATGGATACTCTGTTAAGAAAAGGTGCAATTTCTGTTGAATAAAACATGTAAAAACAGGACTAAATATTTTTATTATCTACTTGCACATATGGGTTGTGACCTTGATCGTCAAATTATTAATATTACAATACTATAAACTAGTTTAATCATCTTTTTCCTCTTGTTCGAGGATTGTCTTGAAGCAGAACGGTTGGAAGATGTATCCCAGACCGGCGTAGAACTTGCTCATAAACTCGACCCTGGAATTTATTACATTTTTAGCTGTACTTTTTGACAACTAACGAATTGTATATTTGACTTCCAATGTTAATTATCTAATCTATACTAATATTATAAAGAGGAAAGATTTGTATTTTTGTATGTTATGAATAAACTCAAAAACTACTAAACAGACTTTAAAAAATATTTCACCAATAGAAAGCTACATTATCAGCGAGTAACATAGGCTATAGTGTATAGTACATCTACATTGCACCCGTGTGAAGCCGGGGCGCGTTGCTAGTGTATTATAATATTCATTAGCAATTAAATATTTAAAACATAAGAAGGTAACAACATAGTGTATTCCCGAGTCCCCAAGTGGGGCATAGGGCAGAAACATTTCTGTGTCTGTTTTACTGATCATTTTTCTTGTAAAAGTTGGCAAGTAGGATTAGCCTTCTGTGCCCTGCCCTACCGAAACAATTTTTTTTATTTTGTTTCCCCGAGATTCGAACCCAGGCCCTCCGGTGCAATTAATTATTTAAAACATGAGGTCATTTTTTTATTTTATTAGCCTATTTATTTTCTTTAAAAAAACGGTCCTTCAAGCCGGAATATATATCCGAAAGCTAAGGGAAATAAACTTACCAGTGCAAACGCAGTGTATGCAAGAAAGCGGAGAGACCCTCCATCATGACCAGGATGGCCAGAGTAAAGAGCGCCCAGAAACAGAAAGCCACGTACAGCTTGATGGCGCCGACGTAGCTGTCTGTCTTCAGGCCCATGGCTAACACCATGTTCCATAAAACTTCGGACAATTCTGTAACAAAGTATATATTGAGAGGAATGTATAGCCGTAACTTACCAACATTTACAAAGCATTACATGTGAGACCAAATTATTGATGCAAGCAACATTTATAAACGTAAAACAGTCACTAGGTGGCCACTGTGGCCACACCACTAGCCATTATGATTCGCAGCGGCATATTGAAACGAAGTTAACATTACCAAAGTTCATATATTTTTAAAACAATCTGTGGGTCAAAATGAAAATTTAAGCTTCGACAAAACTTCAGTAATTTGCTACAATTTATTTAGATCCTAAAATAAATTGAAATCAGCCAAGCGGTTGCCGAGATCTGCTCACAAACGTAACTGTAATTTGAGTCGCTCCAATGAAATTAAGAATTAATATTTTTCTGTCCATACTCATAGTTGTATGGTAAGTTTTTAAACGAATTTGTGTGAATTGTATCAACGTTTTGTACTATCTATTCAACATAACTATGCTGCCACGATTTAAACCAACATTACGTCTCCATCTATTCAGACGTAATTTTCGAATGATAGCATACGTTAATGTTTGTACATAAGACTAAATATGGTCTATTTACCTGCGTGGGCTAGTGACAGAGCCCACAGACGCAGATAAGAAGCGGTGTGCGATATGGTACTGAGCACATATTCAATGGTGTGGATGGCTTGGTGTATCATAATTTCGCTGAACTCCTCCTCCTCGTGATCGTGCGACTCAGCCTTCGCGGCCGGAGCCTCAGTTATATCCGTCTGGTCTTGCAATTCAATGCCTTGGGTAATGGTGCCGTTTGATTGTTCTGCCTGTAAGGAAGATTATAAAGTGAATGCCTGATTCTCATAGTTTTTATGTGTTTCACTGATCTTTTTTTGAATATTTTCTAAGGGAATCGACCCGGTGACTATGCAAAGACACGCTACGTAGCTTAACGGCATGTAGACGGCGGGAGATTATAGTATGTTTTAAATTACGTAGTATGAAGGTGGTGTCAAATAAAGCGGTTGTTAAGAAATTCTAGGAAACTTTAATTAGGTTAGGGTTAAATAGTCACTTCCCTTGCTTATTGTCAGTAATAGGTCCTGGGGAAATAAATAAATCTATGAATTTGCCTGACATATTATATGTGCCTGTCCCATGACTAGAAGACTCGGGAATTAATTACTTTTGAATTAGGTGCGTAAATATTAACAATTAGAAAATTCAGGTTTCTAAATAATCTTTTCTGATACGAGACCTAATCTGCACCACGTGACATCTAGTTGCGTAGTACTTTGCATCATCAGAGGAGGGTTTATCATTTATAATATACTAGAGACCCGCCCCGGTTTTGCACGGGTAGTATAGAATATACAGTTTTAATTTGTCTGCTGTAGTGTCAAATCAGCAAGATGAAAATCAGTTCAGTTATTTTTGAGTTTATCGTGAACAGACAGACAGACAGACGTGGCGGATAAATTTGTTTTATAATATCAAAGAACATAGAAGAACAGGCCCATACAAACTTTAGGCACAGAAAAAGTAGTTCTACTTGTGACCTCTAGAGCGCGCGGCAATGTATCGGTGTGACACACACATCTAAGCAGTCCGCTGACTCCTCCCCTCGCGTTGTCTCGCTTACGAGTGAACGGCAATAACGCTCTAAAAGCGGCTGTGTGCGAGAGTGTGTGCTATGACTCCAGCGTCAGAGTGTGCGTTCACAGGGATACTAGCAGCGCCGCGGTGGCTGGGGTTAGAACTACTCTTACCCCAGAGAAACCGTGCCAAGCGCGCCTATAAGGCCTATTCTTCTATATACATCTATGTTCTTTGCAAATATCTAGTGATTAGGATTTTTTGCCGTTTGCACTCAGAATATTTGGTTGCTCACTGGACTGATAGAATATATCATATAATACCTTGGCCTTTTTCTTCTGGGTAGCGAGCAGGTACAAGGGCTTGCCCAGCAGCATGACGGGGATGCAGGCCAGCCCCACCAGCACAAACACGCGCTGCACGGAGCCCTGGCCGTCGAACATGAACTCCTTGCAGCCCGCCTCCGGCTCGTTGCTGGAGAACAGCATCATGTTGATGAACAGGATCAGCACGGAGGGCGCGCAGCCTTGGCTGTACGCTTGATCTGAACACAAAATATACAATTTAATATCGAAATTGTTTGTTTCATACATTTGGTCTAATATCATTGGAAAATTATTAATTTATTGATTTAATTTTATTATAGTAATATTAATATTTGATTATTTATAATTAAATAATGTTACTTGTTCCTGTAATTGAAGTAACACTTAATGTGTATTTATGTTCGTGTCTACTTTGTTGGTGCAATAAATAAGGTTAAGGTGAACTTTATAGAGGGGTATTCCCTTATGGATAGAGAAAGGAATCCCTCGCAAGTAGAAACGTCATATTCCATATAGAATATTGATGAGCATACATTAATAAATTATATATGATGATGTGTACATTGCACACGGTATTTATCTACACTAATATTATAAAGAGGAATAATTTGTATTTTTCTATTTTTGTATGTTATGAATAAATTCAAATACTACTGGACCGATTTTAAAAATTCTTTCACCAATAGAAAGCTACATTATCAGCGAGTAACATTTTTGTGTAGAGTACATCTACATTGCACCCGTGTGAAGCCGGGGCGCGTTGCTAGTAATTATTATATTTAACGTGGTATCCAATCCGACCAAATAAAAATATTAGATTAACAATAATGTTATAGAAATACTAGCAATTGCCCCCGCAACCCCCCTTGTGGGTTGAATTTCGTAAAATTCGTTCTTAGCTGACCTCTACTCGGCGAAAGGAATATTCCTACCATATTTCAAGTCGCTACGCCTTATGGTTCCAGAGATATCGTGATGAGTATCTATATAGGTGGGAATCTCTTTTATATATATAGATAAGTCTCTATGTCATCCTATCATTGAATTTATATATTATTCTATTCTATGGATATAGTCTGATAAAATCATCAGATATCACGATAGTTATTAAAAAGTAAACAAAAACATACCTTCAGAGAAGGTACTGTAGGCGAGCCATTTGAAGAACATCATGAACACCATGTACAAGAAGAGTAGACACAGGAAAATAACTTGAGGCAGGAACTCCAGGATGATGGAATAACGACGCTTGAAGAAGCTGGAAAGTTAATTATTATTTGATGTGATTCGGACATGCTGTAATCTATACTAATATTATAAAAAGGAAAGATTTGTTTGTTTGTTACGATTTAATTCAGAAACTACTCGACCGACTTTAAAAATTATTTCACCAATATAAAGCTACATTATCAGCGATTAAAATAGGTTTTTTTGTGTTTTGTACATCTACATACATTGCACCCATGCGAAGACGGGACGGATCACAATAAATAAGGCGGTAGAGGAAACCCCTCCGAAATGATTTATTTTAGTATAGGATAGATAGTTAATACTAACTTGTAGTTGACAACACTCATGCAGACACCGAAGATCATGTGAACGACGCCGAATATGATTGAAAGTTTCATCTTGTAAGAGTTCAGGAAAATAATCTTGTTGTCAGCAGTCTGGAATCGGGCGTTAACATATTAAAACTAAGTACTAATCTTACAATATATTAAGATAGATAGTATAATATTAAGATTAAAATGACCAAAATGAAGTTTGTTCCTCGATTATTTCACCCTACTACAAAAAAATAACAAATGAATATTTATATTTAAGGAGATAAACGTATAGACTTGCTTGATGGTAGGCGATCGCCGGTTCCGATCAGTTCCGAAAAACCGCGGACGACGAAAGCTAATTCCACAGTCTTGATGCAAAGTAGAAAGTGCTTTAGGTATCGCGCAGTTATAGTTATCCAGACATCGAGGTAGTGAGAGTGGGTGAGTGTCTGATGTTGAAATTTAGCAGCCGGGATTAATCCAAACAATTCCTCAGTGCACTCGCCAAGATATATGCGATACTACTACACTTACCAAGTACATGTAGTCTAGCCTTACACAAGGCTAATAAACAGTTTATTTCTATTCTTAACCAACTGAGATGATGCATATGTATGTACATACATATATATAGATATAATTACCTGCCAAATAGGATCAATACCGATGAAGTAGGGGGCGTTGACGTAGGACTCTCTCGGGTTCAAAGTCAGAGCAGGGTTGTGTGCGAGCGTTTCGTTGTCGTAAGGTATGAACCACGCCGAACCGAAAATGTTCATAGATTTCGAGAAGATATCGTTATACACGATTCCCGTGTACATTGAGAACAGGCCCATGAGCAGAATGATGTAGCGACCGGCGAAGAATATGTTCCAGATTTCATTGGTGGACTTCTTGGCTCCGAGGGACACTTCTTTGACGACCATCCAAGCGCCAAACATAGCCATGATACAGCCGTGGCCCAAGTCTCCGAACATCACGGCGAATAAGAACGGGAAGGTAATGATCGTGTATAGTGCTGGAAAATAAATAAATTATAATCTTATAGTTGTATTTGAACTGCACTCTTCAATAGAATATTCGTCTATTTTTTGGCAAATGTGTGGATTGTACCTACTTGTATTATTGAGAATAAAACGTAAATAATCTTTTGTAACAATATTATATCATATTATGTGATCGCAACAATCTTAAAAACTTTTAAGAAGGTACATAATACAATAAAAATTAACTTTAATAAAATATCACTAATAATTTGTAAACAAGAGCGAATATACACGGTAGGGAACCTATTGTATTGGAATATGGTATATCAATATTATAATGGATGAAAATCAGAGCTGGGCACTTAACTAACCTAACTAGCTATGCAAATAAATACTTTTCTGCTTATAAAATTGTATTTTATTAACGAGAGTATCACACATTTAAATAAAATAATACTTTATAACCACGGTTGGTGAAAAGCGTCCGAAACGTCAGCATACATAATATAAATAATAAATCGCGTTTTAATCCGTTATAAAGTAATTTATTTAAAATTCTCTGGTTTCTGGATATGAAAAAGAGCTGTCTCCCCGCGACCACGGTTGCTGAAAAGCATCCGAAACGTCGGGATAATTAATTTAAACAATATAAATAATAAATCGCGTTTTAATCCGGTATACAGTATTTTATTTAAATATGAAAAAGGCATTACCTGGGTTACATTCCCTATAGGAGGCGACTCCGTACGAGTCGATGAGGGTCTGGAAGCCGCGCGTGAAGCGGTTGGTGCGGTTGAAGGTTGGCGGCACCTCGTCCGTCTCGATGCAGTTCAGGAAGGATGGAATAGAGCTGCCGCATGCATTCTACAAACACAATTATCAGTCGTCTATAAACCGGTTACCAACTTTTTGTTACCCTTACCTGGTATGTAAGCACGTATAAATCAATTATACACATGCATAAATAATAGTAACATACGGGTTGTAAATGACTGGTAAGTTACGTACTTCTTGAGATTCCTAACAGGTAAATAAAAACAAAGATAAAAATTACGGAAATTGGTCCTTCGAACCGAAAAGGTAGAATGAAACTAAGTGCTAATTGTTGAATTTAATGAAATAAAGGAAAACGTTATTAATTAAATTCATGAATATTGACATAGAATTACAATCTAAATATAAATTATTATATATGAACGAATATTAAGTTATAATATACTAGCAATTGCCCCCGCAACCATCAAGCCCCCGTAACAAGCTCCTAAAATTGCAACTAAGTAGTTATCATAAGTGACAACCAATACCTAATGTGTAACTGACAATATGCTACAAAAATAATATCTAGTATTCGATTAAACAATCTTGCAACTTTAACAAACCCCAACTATTGACAGTCAATATCTAATATGTAACTGACAATCTGCTACAAAAATATCCAACTTACCGAGCCATCAGCCAAAGCTTTCTGCACGTTTGGCAAGTCAGCGGTCGGTACCCAGCACTCGCCAATCAGACACTTTTGAGTCACGTCCATGTTGAACAGATTCAGGGTGTGGTAGATGGCCTTCATCTTTTTTACCATGATAGACCAGCTCTGTAGCTCCTTGGCGACGCTTACTAGCACCCGCTGTCTGTGGTCGCGGGTTTGATTCAGCACCTGGACGGTGAATATCATGTTTGATAAGAAGCTTACATATATATTATGTTGTTGTAACGCCAGGAAACTAAAAAAAGCTAAGTGTTATGAATCTATTATGAGTAGTTAAGAGTTGGGAGTGGACGATCCAAGCGAACCTTCTTCAATCAGATCGGGGAACTTCTCAAAAGTTCCCGAAACCGAAGAGCGTGTTTCAAAGCGTTGATGAAAGTGGAAGAAGCGAAAGTGGTATGCAAAGATCGGATGCATATGAAAATTTGTGATACCCCATTTGGAAATAAGGGTGATCTATAGGTATGTATTCTTGAGAACATTTGGCCCTTCTCTAAATAACTAATTATTGAGTAAATCTCTTCAATAATCTTATAGGTCTGCTACATACCATGTTAAGATCCTCAAGTCGGGTCCTAACACCCTTGACCATGTCCTGTCGCTCGGAGTTGGAAGGCGGGCAGGGGTACAGCGATGCGTGGAAGCCAGTGCACACCTTCTTTATGCGGGACTTGAGCTGCTCGCCTTGAAAGAAGGCGACGAATACTGTCTTGTAGATCTCGTTGCCCTGGGAAAGATGTAAGTAAAGATAAATATCCCTTCATGTCATGGAAAGTGGTAATTACCAAAAAAATTATCAACAACCTTAACAACTCCAATATTACCAAAATCCATCTCAAATACAAGAGTTTGCAAATGTGATCATATAAAATTTAAGGAAAGTATTAAATTACTTTTATGAATTTTTAACCACTTCTGTTTTAGTGCGATATTTGTATTCTACTTCAAAATGGATCTGAAATATATTTGCTGCATAACTCAATCGATGAAAAGTGGTCAATTTTTTTTGTTATACCTCTAATAGGCAACTCATATGATAAATAGCAATCATCACCGCCATTAATCATTTGCTACATCAGAGAACTTACAGATGCACCAGCTTTAGAAGATTAGATCTTTTGTTTAAGTCTTTAAGAGTGATTTAAAAATACATTAATCTTACAGAAGTAGGATCCTCAAGGGGTTTGTCGAGCTCAGCGCGGCGTAGGAACACGTTACCGCGTGAGATACGCCACAACATGCGCTCGAAGGCGGGCACACGCTCGCGTTGCACGACACCCGCCACGAAGCCGAGTCGTCCGCGATTTGCCGCCTGCTGACCTGTCTCGTCGGATATCAGTGACCTGGGAAATTTAATAAAAATAAAATTCGCATACATATTATCTTTCATAAAAACTGACTCCTGAAATAATATTTACACGATCTGGAGGCTGAGTCATATGTTAAACGTATCAACAAAAAAAAATGTTTTTAAAAACCTTTAAACTTCAAACTTTTTGCTCATGTAAGATACATGATAATGTTTAGTCAGGTATATTATTTCGAACTAAAAGATTAAGATAGGTTTCTATTAATTATGTAATTACCTATATCCATATTATATTATCATGATTGAATAAAACAGAAGAGTTTGGAATTAAAGCTGGCAGGTATATGGCGGAAGCTTTACAATGCAAGCGTAAACCATGCTTTTACTTCTTATAATTTTGGCTTTCTTTTTATTTATTATGGTTAACTGACTAGCCGGCCTAGCATGACAACCACGATAAAATTTTTGTCTACAGTTTTCTCGTGTTTTAATCGATTATTATCTCTTTATGTATTTCGGGACTAACATGACACTTAAAACTCGACTTCTAATGATATTTGTCGATCGAGATATCTTGTCTATCAAAGTTGTCGATGTCGATCTTATATAGATATAACATTTAGACATAGACATAACATTTATTATATAATATCTTAGTTTGTCTTCACTCGTTCGCGAGATATCTCTTGATGGTCATGCTAAGCGGGCATATTTGTTTAAGAATCACTTACTTGGTCAAAGAGTCCATGCCGATCTCTTCTTGAGCCATAAAGAATGCCTCGGTCTTCTCCAAGACATGCTTCAATTCAGTTAGCTCCAAGTAGTTTTGTTTCAAATTGATAGCGTTGTGTGACAGCTCTAAGATTTCGTTTTCTGTCTTCTCCAAATGGGCCTGAAGAAAATTTTTGATCAATATTAAAATTCTCAGCCAATACGAAAGTAATTTATTGAGAATTATTTATTAGGTACCAGGATCTATTGGATACCAACGCAGCATCAGATCTTCTAAGGCTTCCCAGGGTCTTGAAGTGGATATTGTTGTAAAGACTAGTAGACTAGGAAATCATAATATTACAATATTGTCTTTACATGACTTTTATTCGCAGGACGACAAGGACACAAGAAAGGTACTATATGCTTTAGGTAGAAGCTAAGGGTGGTGTTAAGACCTTATTATCAGGCGAATGAATTGTTTGCCTTAAAAAACGTCGAAGGAAGCGCAATCGCAATGCTTCCACCAAAGTCGTTATGGGAAGATCCGTTTACGACTACTCTGTCCATAAATAATAACTGTAAGCTGTTACCTCAAGGTCGATGATCTCCCTCGGGTTAGGTGCTCTGGGCATATCCTTGACGGACGGTACATGGACTTTATCCTTGTGAACCTCCGCCTCAATGTAACGTAGTTTCCTCTCCATTTCATCGCAACGACGGACTTCATTGACGAACTTACGTTGGAACGCGTTTACGTCTGGGTTCAACTGTGGACAACATTATTTTTTATTATTGCTATGCTGAACAAAACATGTTGGACATGAATTGGTTGCTATGATCTAAAAAATTCGTACATCAATTACTTAGTGCTCATGAAATTTAAATTTTCGACTTTCTTTCACGCTCCACTGATAAAGAATAGACTAATTAAATTCTATAAAAGTAACGTGGCGCAGTAGCTATAGTAGTTTTTTTGACGAATAACAAGTAGTGGTTCAGTAGTATGCGCGTTTCCACTGGAGATCCCGGGTTCGAAGTCCGAGAAAAACAGATAAAATAATTGCCTAGGTCGGCCAAGAAAAAAAGATCAGTGATACAAACATAAACGTGTCTGATCAATTAAATACTGCTCGAAAATTCTTTCAAATATGTTTGTATAAATTCGTTCCGAATGTGCAGTATCGAATTTGGATGCAAAGATTACACCACGACCTAATTACTATATATTGTGAATAATAATTGCGTTTTGAATTATTCTGTTCTTATCGATACATTCTATTAGACTGAAGTTTGCTATTTGACTGAAGTTTGTGGTTCTAAATTTGTGACTGAGTATAAGAGTTGGTCGGTACCACAAATACAATAAACTTCCTATAATATTCACTCAGGACCGGATGTAGGGGAGAACATCCGGCTATAGCCCCGGCCTCCACAAAAGAGGGAATCATAGATTTTGAATTGGATTTTGAAAGATTTTTTTCCACACTAGTAAACAAATTCTTTTGATATATTTTTTCGCTGTTTTACCTCTGTATTCAGCTTATCAGCTGTGGCACAAATTAAACATTTGTTTGGAATTATGGCTTGAATAAATTGACTGGGCCTCGTTTATAAACGACCTTAACAGAAATCCGAATGCCATATGCGTCGGTGAAGTTGGCCTCGACTATATTACACCGAATTAGCACCGTTGATCTTGCTAACCTTTCTCTATAAACAAGTGTGTTAAGCAATGATTAAGGTAAAACGCGACAAGGAAAATTAATGGGTTGATGATATAAGGTAATGTGTGGTCGCACCTTAAGAGGATATGTTGAGAAAAATGCGGTTTTTCTATTACGTGTAACTTGTTTAGGCTGTGGATTATTGATATGAAATTTTGGAATTTATTTTTTGACTATACTTTGCAGTGTCGCTCAAAAGGAAAACATGTTTCAATTAAATTTTCTCGATAGAAAATAAATATGAAGTTATGTCTATTTTTACACTTTTTTGGATCCCAAGGCAGAACAGCAAAGAGTTATTTAATTTAATTTATTTTAAAGGATGTAGAATAAATGTCTTTAAGATTGCTCAAAACCGTTTTTTAATTAAATAAAGTATTATAAAGTTATGAAATGAATTAGTTTTGGTACATACGTTGTTTTATCCCAAGCGCGTTCAAACTACAGCTATCTCTTTTTTTACATGTCTAAAGTAATTATTTCAATCTCGCTCGCTCACATTTAATAGAGCGATTTGTAGCCTGCGAGCCTCATCGACATAGGCCCTTAACGGCTTTACGCATGACTAAGGCCCGTATTCCAAAACGTTACTCAAGTCGTAATCTATTCTTGAGAACTGTCAATATGTCAAAATTCTATTGAGAAAAAATGGTGTGAAGTCTCAAAACTAGATTTTTTTTTTTTATGCTTCAAAACTGAGACACGTCTTGGAATATGGGCCTAAGACTATCAAATCGATTATTATAAATGAGTGAATTTTTAGTTTTATGTTATTTCAATTTTAATTTTTTAGGGATAAAATTACCTAAAATATACAAAGAATATTGCCGTAATTAATATTTGTAATTTTTGTCTCTTAATTTTAAAATTGAATAACTACAAATTTCATACTTATTGAGTTTTAGGACTGTACTCATAGTAGGTAGGTAGGTAGATGTGAGTGTGGGTAAGTAAGTAAGTAAGTATAGTTCTGTAACCTTCCGTGTATCTTAAGGTAATAATTAATTAAAGTGTATATTTTTAACAAAGAGGAAGGGGCGCCGATGCGATGCTTGCTAGTTGGAAAGCGACCACCTCGCGCATGAACATCAGAGAATCACTAGATTCGTCGTCAACCTTTATTGTGGCATTAGATCATTGAATGACAGAGCCTTCCCTGGTAAAACTATTATTCATTCCAAATTGGGATCGCAATTAATAGAACAATACCTCTTGAACAGGGTCATTGGGCACTTATATTTTTTATCGCTATACTCAGCAAATTGCAAACTCTGAGGTGATACTAATTACAGTATGTAGGTCACTTGCAAGTATATCACCTCGTATTAAGTGCATTTCGATAGGCATTATTATATCAATATTATCACGATACGAGGATTAAATGGTATTTAACATCAATATCTATGTATATTTAACGTGACATTAAGTAGGTACTTAAGCAGCTTTAGCGTAAACAAATAATGTCATGAGGTAATAAGGCAAATATAGGTACTCATTACTCACTATAATGATTATTTCGTATATTTGCCTATTTACCTCATGGCATTATTTGTTCTTCAGATTTTCCTATGACTGAATATATGACATTTCATCTATTCAGTATCATATGCCACATATGCGTATTGCATATAAAAAATCCACGAAATGGTGAAAACTTTCCTTTTTATGTCCCAAATAGTACTGTGTACAATGTGCACTGTAATTTATTTTTCACCTTATTTTGACTTAATATCGAAACACACCCCCATTAATTTCAATCGAATCAATAGAACCTTAATTTTAAAAAAAATCGTTTTGTTCATTGAAATCTGTACTTTCTGATGGTGTAAATATATATATATAATAAAAATAAAAAACCAAAAACTTGGTTATTTCAATTTTTCACATACATTTTGAGGTTATGTGAAAAAAGTGTAAATATAAAAGTTGTAGATCTTTCTTTGCAAAATAATTGTCTTTGGGTAAGTATATGGAGGCATTTTCAGTGTCAAATATCGATAGATGAGCTGAGAATGAAGTGATACCACAGCCTAGGATATTAATGATACGCTGTTGCGACCTATTATAATGTTTACAACGCGTAATCTGAACTTCTCTACTTTCCATCTATAATGGTAATTGTTATCAGTTTTTATAGTATATTCCTCCTACCCTCTCGAAAACCTAAGAACTAGAGACAAAACGTATAGCATATTCAGCCAACCTTGTAGCCGGGTAGTCGAATATGCGGCAAATATAGCCGTATTATATATTTCGTATTTTTTTTATCCGTTATCCGATACCGGATATCCGTTTCATCTCTACTAAAAACAATATTATAAAACGCCTGACGCAGTGGACGGAAAACTATATTATACCTGCTGTACTCCTATTGTTTTAATGAGTATATAACCTACTCGTTTATCCTTAGCACTAGTAAATTCCAAAGTCAAACTACTGTACAATGTCGATTGAATGTTTTCCTGTATGAATAAATAAAATTATTAGTTTATAACTGAACTACTAACCAAAATATTGACGTTTAAAACAACCTCGCGAAACTATCTTGACATAAGACGTGATGAATTTGCGATATAAGTTGAACACGTCTAGAAGAAACAAAGCCTAGGTTATTAACACCCGATAACTCGTCAGGAGAGTTCCACTTCACCGTTTCCTATACGAAATACTAACTGATTCTTAGAAGCTGCAGGATAATACTCACGTCTCTGAACTGTACAGTGCCCGCCTCGCCCAACTCGGAGACAGAGGTGTAGGCAGCCTCAGGCTGTATGAAGAGCTGGCATAAAGCCATCTCCTCGCTCCGGAACATCGCCCCCATTCTGGTGGTCTATTCAATTCCCGTTTTATCTGTAACAAACATATACTTAAAATAAGAAAATGACGTGCTCTTTATATGTGACTAGCAACACGGCCCGGATTCGCACGTGTGCAACGTAGATGTACTATCCATAAAAAACTATGTTACTCGCTGATAATGTAGCTCCGCTAAAGACTTCTCAGACTCCGGACATAAGGTAGGTAAATTCTCGAACTATTGAGAGTTAAAAAAAAGTTGAGTGACTTCATCAATAAACAAGGAGAATTAAAGTTCAACAATTATCATTTTCATCTATCTATTTTTAAAACTTAGTGATAATTGGATCGTAGACGGAAAAAGGCGTGAGGTTTTGCGCGTTTCGGTTTCATTTTATGGATTTCCGAATGCTCGAAGTAAAAAGTAGGTCTACAGCGCATCATTGACTCATGTTCTGTGGCTGAGGTATCCTACCATCAAGTGAACCTCATGCTCGTCTGTCGATATCTAGCAAAAAAAAAACAGCTTAAGCCATAATTTGAGATATATGACGAGTAAAGATTAAAAAAAGAAACTGCAATTCGTTTTATGCAATTACCCATAAAAGTAAAATGAATCGCGGGGACTAGCAACTTAATAATATAATATAATTTGAAACCCAACGTAATAAATAAAACAACACCTCAACTTAAACATTATTTGCTTCATAATCATTCCACAGAATGATGTAACATGAGTCAATCAAAGTGTATGTAAATAAAAATGAAATTATTAACTATTTCTATTGAGATCAATTACACTGGCCTCGAATATTCAGAACCTGTAAGATGTCTATAGAAACATATAATAAAAATAATTTGTTTCATGAAACACTAACTGTGCCTTGAATTGTATCACGAACCCTTTAAAGGTTTTTAACAACGAACGACTAGTAGAAATAAATCGGATAGAGTACCTATTTGTATGGGAAATATAGAAATTTCTTAGCAAAATGTAATTTTTCATTATCAATTAATTATATCACTTTAATACCTTTTTCGATATAATCCATAGTAGGTATTTTCACGTGCAATTATTATTAGAGTCAGTAGTACCTAAAGGGTCAGTATTACTACCACAGAATAGAATACTTATAATTTGATTGATTTTAATTAGTAAGTTGGATAAATAAAAATAAATCAAAAAAGCCATTTTGTGATACCAATGCAAGCGTTTGATCTAGCCTATACAACTTGGATTACACTGCGAATAGGATATTTATTGAGTCGATCGTGTATATTAGACCTAAAAGTACATCGGTCAAGGTTACATTCAATGATTGCATGATTGAACTGGAGTAGTCAACAATGATAATAATTAACGGTGTCATTCTGATGGAGGTTGGGGAGAGTATTAATAATTTAACTGCGCATGACCGGACTGATAAATAATACCAGTGGCGGCGTAAGACGTGGGCGACGTGGGCCACCACCTACGGCCTCGCGATCCAGGGGGCCTCGCGCCCCAAAAATTTATGTACTACATAACATTATTTCCAAAAAAAGCCATTTTTTGTGCTGGCAGAGGGCGCAAAATGAATCTTGCCCACATAAAATTTAGGTATTACGCCGCCACTGAATAACACCCACAAGTAGCTGCCGATTTTCAAATCAATAATTATATTTTATCTAAGGAATAAAGTTGACTTTATGTATGCAGTCAGTAAATAGTCAACTTTATTCTTCGCTCACGATAGAATACGCAATCCTAAGTAAGGATTCAAAATCCATACGACAGATACTGAGTCTCTTTGCTTAGGTACGTTAAGGTAAAGGCTTTGAAGATAACTTTAAAAATAAAAATATACATGTATGTATATGTGACACGTTTTTTTAATAGCATAGGAGAAACATCTTTCGTCCTATCCATAGTCTTATAATAAACTTTTTTATAAACAGAAAAATATTTAAAAAAAGGGTTATGATTGTTATAATTATAAATTAAGTATAATTATAAATTAGTATAATTATAAATTAGTATAATTATCAATTAAGTAATAAAAATCATAAAAAATCCGAATTGCATCTTTTGTCGCTGACCGTCCATTTTATAAACAAAAAGTGTATCTTTGTTCGAACAGACTTATGTTAATGAGACTAAAATGCAGAACGTTACTAAGTAAATACGTTACGCTAATTACCAAGATTTTACGCATAAATCAACTTGAATAATCAGCAAGTTTCCAAGTACCTTGTCCATTTTTTTTTAAATAGAAATACATACAGGATGTTTAACTTTGAATAGAGAAAGATTCCATAATCAAGTATTTTTTTTACTCCGACACATGAACCTAGAACTTCCTAGCTTACTGGGTAGGATGGGGCGGTACATTTCTGTGACTGTTTCAATGGTCATTTTTTTACAGTCTTTTGGTCCCTTGTCAGATGGAAGCATTTGTTTCTTTTTAAAAAAAATTCCCGGGATACGAACTCAGGACGCTATAAACGTAGCGCATATACCTTCATCATTGAGCTACGGAAGCCTAGTACCAAGCATATTATCTTTAAACAACCTTAGAAATAAGAACTCTGAAACCCATCGCAAATCGCTTAAGAAAATGAAAATTTATCGATACCAAGACGTGGCAGTGAATATTATATAATTACACAAATGTACATTATCTACATACCTACATACATAATAGAGATCGATTTTAAAATTCTTTCACCAATAGATAGCTATCAGCGAGCTATCAGCGAGTAACATAGGCTATAAATTTTTTTGGGTATTAGTACATCTACATTGCACCCGTGCGAAGCCCTTTGTATATTTTCTAGGTCCAAGTCATCTCCATACCATAACATAAATATCAGTTTGTCGGTTTAGCCGTGAAAACGTAGCCAAGTTAATTTTGTATCTATAAAATAAAATTATGGATGACTGCTTTCATTTATGGCCACTTTTTATCTCATTTAACAGTGCAGATCGACCCCGTCCAAGGCCGTATGGTTTATAATACTGTATTATACTGTCTATAGACAGATTTAGAGGAAGTCTTCCGGGACTACGGCTAGATAGACTCCGGAAAAAAAACTTTCTAATTCCAACGAGTAAATAACTTTTCCTTTGATATCTTTTTCGCTGTTTTATGTACTACCTACCTTCTGTACTTTATACAAACATGATTATATTGTTCTTAAACATTTTAAAAAAATATAATTTTATTTGGAAATTAATTTGGGGCCTCAATTCCTTTGTTGCCCCAAGGGCTCCAGAGTCCAGACCTCTTAATCCAGCCCTGACTATAGATTACGTCTGGTGTTATAATTACGATTCTGAATCAGCTCACTTCATCTTTATTACAATGGAGTATGCCAGCAGTTACTTAAACAATTATCTTTGTATAAAAACATAGGAATCAATTTAACTTGTCAACAAACTTAGAAAAGTAATCGTTTTGTATAGTATTTTTATTAGGTTATTAGGCTTTACCTATATAATATTATCCTTGGCGCAGTTGTTATAGTAGCATTACGGAGATATCGGGTTTGAAACGCGAGGAAATAATGTTCCTGTAGGAGAGTTCATTCTTTTTTAACGATATGCTGTGATAATTGATTTAAAAAGATATAATAAGGACTGGCTGCGAATCAGCGCTATACAAAATCAAAAAATCAAAATCAAAAGTTTTTTATTTCAAATAGGCCTTTGCAGGCTCTTATGAAACGTCTAGTTGCACGGTTCCAAAAAGTGGGTCTCATGGAGAAGAACCGGCAAGAAACTCCATGGACACAGTTTTACGGTTTGTAAGTTTTATGCTGAGCCTGCTACTTTTTGTCACGAATTTTAGTTTATTTACGCTTATTATTCTTATTTTGATATTGTGTATGTAGTAGTGACATTAAATATCATATTATTATTAACTATTTATAAGTGAAACGGACATAGTCTGCCTTTATGCCTTACTAGGTAACTAGGGAATTCACCTCAGTAATACGTATATAATACTTGGGCAAGGTTTATGCTATCTTGGAACCAAGATTACGCGTTACATAGTACATCATAATAGTCATTCCTTTTATAGATTTATAGTAATGTGGAAATATATATTTCTTGATAGATTTTTAATTATTTAACGACTAGCAAAACGCCCCGGCTTCGCACGGGTGCAAATAGATGAAAAAAAAGCAAAGCCAATAATAATAATACTCGCTGATAATATAGTAGCTTTCTATTAGTGAAAGAATTTTTAAAATCGGTTGAGTAGTTTTTGAGTTAAATCGTAACAAAACCCCACAAATTGAACAAAATGACATAGTACTACCCCTCGCCGTATTGCTCGATGCCCTGCGTGGAGCCACAGCGGTGCGAAGCGGACGGCGTGTATTTTTTGTTTACATTGATATTTTTAATTTCGTAATATCTTTTGAATGGAATGTCCGATTTCAATATTTCAAAAAGTAATCAACAGCTATTGAAACAGTCTTAAATATGAAACAATTTATTTGGATAAGAATTAATACAGAGGTATGGATAGCAGGGTCTGATTTTGATCGGCATTTCTATCAACTTTTAAAATGTACAAAAGTAGTTATAGTAACATAACTACAATAGTTAGACATATGGTCTCGCGAAGTTTTTTGTAGATATTTATATGTTCTATAATATTGTAGAACTTTATTTTGTTCTATCATCAATACTTTTCGCAGCGCATGCGACGAACAACATTTTTTGGCAAAATTTTTTACACCTCGGGTTGGTTTTAGTAGGAAATTCTAAGGATCTCTATTTTTTTCTAGTAATAAATATAGCCTATGTTACTCAGCGATAATGTAGCTTTCTATTGGTGAAAGAATTTTTCAAATCTGCCAAGTAGTTTCGGAGCCTATTCAATTCATACAAACAAACAAAAAATCAAACCTTTCCTCTTTATAATATTTGTATAGATTTAATAATAATTAAAAACTAGTCTCCAGGCCAAAATCTGTAGTGCTGTCGTTTTTAAACACATTTGACAGTTAACACGTCCCGGCTTCGTACATATTAGGGATGTTACGGAAGTGGTTTTACCGGAACCGAATTCGGAATCGGAGTTTTTAAATTTGGTTTATCGGAACCGGAATCGGAACCGAAACCGGAATCGGAGGCAGACACAAAAGAGAATTGTGTAATAAAATAAAATTACAAACGTTATTCATCAGTTTCATGCATATCATTTCAAAAAAGTATACACCTTCCTGAGTGTGATATATAAAAATAAACTAATTTTATTAAATTTTAAACAGAGTTTAATTCAATCAAATGGCGCTGACCGCGGCCACTGCCGCCAATGTGCTTCGACCTCCGATTATAACCTCCGATTTAAATCTATCGGAACCGAAATCGGAATCGGAGGTTCAAAATCAATCGGAAGCTCCGTATCATTCCTGGTACATATATTTATACAATACACAAAAAACATTTTACTCGCTAATAATGTAGCTTTCTAGGCGTTATTTTAAAATCGATCCAGTAGTTTTTGAGTTAAATCGTAACAAAGAAATGTAACTAATAATATTAGTATAGATAGATATTCATCGTACTATTTAGAAATATTGTAAAACCTGTTTTCTTATCTATGATGATGTCTCATAACATACTAACTTTTATTGCTTTCCTCTTCATGCTATTGTGATAGTTAAAGAGCAATATAACCGCATTTTATGTTTTTTTAACTATATTGTTTGTGACATTAAATAGTATTATTTCTACGTATTTGTATAGTAATTATTAGAAAAACAATGTTATATGTTGTGATCTCAGATTTTTTTTTATTTTAGATATCGACAGACGAGCATGTGTTTCACTTGATGGTAGGTGATACCCCAGCTACAGAACATCAGTCAATGATGCGCTATCGACTTACTTTTAGTTCAAACATTCGGAAATCCATAGACTGAAACCGAAACGCGCAATGTGCACTTCACCGTTTTCCATCTATGAACGGTGGTACGTCATCCAGTCAGAATTTCGATATTCCCGTTTAACGCAGGACCAGACGTAGGGAAAACATGCTTATAGAAAATTATAAATATGTCGTCCCGTCGGGATTCGAACCCGCGACCCAACGGTGCGCAAGGTAGGTAACGCGCCAACGAACAAGTAAAATATAATTATTATTCCATACATTAGCTTAATCCTGTGTCGGACACATGCAAATAAGTTCTGAATAAGTTAGGTATAAAAACTTGTTGTTGCCATAAAACGTGTTTTAGACTTGTGGTGTTAGATCATGTGGTAATCCTCAACTGACTGAGCCGAAATGCTCAATATGCACTTTACGGTTTGTCCGTCTATGTATGAACGAGGATTTGATAACCGGTTCGGATTTCAATATATATTCACCCGTTTTATGTCCTAAGTGACGAAGACGTGGAGAAAACATGTTAACAGAAAATAATGAAAACTGTCGTTCTGGCGGGATTCGAACCCTCAATCCACTGGAATGCAAGGTAGGTATAACACCCAATGTACCAGCTCGTCAATATACATATCTAATGAATATTTGACAGGCATTAAATATACCTACTAATTATGTACAAACTTTTTTGAATAATTTCGTGTTGGTATTTTACTTAATGTTAAGACGTCAAGTCATAACAATAATACTATAATTAGCGTGATGTTTTCAAATGATAATTACAGAAAAGTAAAGTAGGTTTTTAAGTGTACTTTGAATACTTTGACAATTCAAACTAAAATAATGTACCGATACCTATAATCAACCTCCTCCGTGGCTCAGTGGTAAGCGATGCGTTTAGGAGGAGGACCGGGGGTCCGGGGTTCGAATCTCGAGGAAACAAGAATAACATAAAAATTTTTCGGTTGGGCAAGGCATAGAAGGCTAAAGGCTTGCCTGTAAAGTAAAATGATCAGTGAAACAGACACAGAAATTAGTCTGCCCCATGCCCCACTAGGGGACTCGGGAATTCACTATACATATAATATGTATGAATGTATCCTTTGTCAACGCCGATGTATCCAATTAAACGGTAAAGTTTTCAATTTAAATCACTCAAAAAGCTTTATATGAACTAGATACAGTTAATCGTTATGATAGTATAGATTTAAAATCAAGTCGTGTAGACATAAATGTGACCAGCGCGAGAATCAAGAGCTTTGCTACAAATAAATGTCGACAGAAAGGTCATTGCAAGGCTATTTCCGAGTCTGTTTACTTCCGCCCTTTTTTGTGTCCGTGAATTAAAAATAATTATCCTTATTGATTTCCTTTAACTTGGTTTAAGAAACAATTTAAATCGGATGTTTTCTTCTAAAGGGCCAGGTCAAAAGTACTCGTACTCGAGTGTATAAGAAAGCATTGATGGAAGAAGCAAAAGTGGGGCATAAGGAATACCGTGATATCTGCCTACTCCAATGGGAAAAGGCGTGATGTATATGTATATGTATGTACATTTTCATATACAAATGTATATTTAAATTAATAAATATGGTAAGTTGTTCTGTATACGCCGCGAAGGATCCAGTAACTAGTAACACGCCCGGTTTCGCACGGGTGCAATGTAGATGTACTATACGCAGATTATGTAGCTTTCTATTGGTGAAATAATTTTTGAAATCGATCGAGTAGTTTTTGAGTTAAATCGTAACAAACGTTTCCTCTTTACAATATTAGTATAGATACGTTACGTATTCAGCAAATAGGTTATGTATCTAAGCGTCAATGGAAATGAAGCGTCTGCTGTTTAAGATCTCTACCAATTCATATCTAAAAGAATACTGTAAACAGTTCAAATATCAGTAAACCGACTATTTTTAGTATACCTACAAGTAGGCACTTTAGCGCGATCGATTCAATGGCTTCCTTTATTTTAGTTATGAAAGAGTTATTGTTCAAACATACAATAACTCATCGAGACTAATGCTGTTACCTGACGCCTGAACAACTGGACGCTGTCAAGCAATACAGTGTCAACCCACAAAATGATAAAAATGTAAATTTTGATACCAATCGCTTCCCTATGAGCTGGAGTACATATTTCAAAAGAGTTATATATCATTTAAATCGTTTTAATAGCAAAAATATTGATAAAACTACTGGGCACGAAACAAGTTTAGAATATTCTAAATTCTATTACTTTGATTGCTACCAAGAAAACGATATACATTTAGTGTAATAATAATAATTACAACAAAAATCTGTTATATTTGTTACTTTTTAAAAGAAATTTAATAAAACCTAATTAAAACTTCAAACTCAATTTTCTCAAAATGGCAACCGTGTGGGTTGACACTGTATTGCTTAACAGCGTCCAACTAAGCAATCAGACTGAATCCCAATTTAATAACACTTAGTTATTGTCTATGTCCAAGTGCGACAAATGGAAATGAAAAAATGTTTTCTTTAGTTTTAATTTATATTGAACTAGCAACACGGTTTCACACGAGTGCAATATAGATGTAGTATACAAAAAATATTATGTTACTCACTGAAAATGTAGCTTTCTATTGGTGTAAGATTTTTTTAAAATCGGTCCAGTAGTTTTTGAGTTTATTCATAACATACAAAAATCCAAAAATACTATTTTCTCTTTATATTAATTAGCATATTAGTATTATTATAGAAAAAAGTATAGATATAGATCATAAATACTAAAGAAATCAGAATTATTTATCAAATAAATAAGGTCCTGGCGAGTGTGAGTGCGGCATTACGGATGGTACCTACCAGCGACGCGTTTTTAGTCCAAATAACTATGAACCTTTGTAAAACTTTATTGACAAAACTATTAATTACCTACATAATATATAGTCAGTCAGGTATATAATTTATCAGTAATATAAACGGTTAACGTCTGTATGTATATTTTTATCGTATTTGCTTAAAAAAAGCAAATAAACCCAGTCTAAATGACATTGTTATCACACGTTTGTTTAGTAACGTGTAGTGATTTTTACTAGGACTAAATAAGAAAATTATAAGTAAGACTTTATATTATATATACTACTAGCAACACGTCCCAGCTTCGAACGGGTTCAAAAAAAAGGTGAAAGAATTTTTAAAATCGGTTCAGGCGATTCAGAGATTACCTCCTACAATTATATATTAGTATAGATCGTATAGATATACTATGAACAAATATAAAGTCTAGTATTTGTAAATAGAGTACAGTATGTATGTAATTCATGCCTATAATGTCAATATTTTAAGCATGAAATTAACAATTTTACGTTTTGTCAAATTAATAATAGAAAATATATCTGTCGTAAATATAGCAACTTGCAAGAAAGTATTTGTATCGTCAAACTGTCATTTGTATGAAAAATCAGTTGCAATTGCCAATAAATTACATGCCTCATAACAGAAATCTTTTGTTCCGTGCCTCTGATGATAGAAAAATGAGTTCTAAATAAATATACGCAAGTAGGTATATTATAAATAAATTGCGTATTGATAAGAATGACCCGCCTTCGGTTATAAGCCTCATTTAGCAATAAGCCTTGTGCAGGTGCTTTAATGTAAATACTCTTGATAACAACACATTTCAGAATATATTGTTTCCATACTTTTCATTGTTATTTCTATAACAGTGTAAGGTACATGTAGAAAAATTTAAATGTCACCTATTTTCATGGAAATTGATTATAATAATCTGGTTACATTTCCGTCATCGTCATTGTCGACTTTTAGCAGAAACAAAGAGAACATGAGGGGTTATTTAAAAAAGAAAAAAACTAGTAATACTCTGCGGTGTGACTTTCATACGAAATTAAACCTATTTTGTGCCGATAATGGAGGTTTCTATTGGTGAAATAATTTCGAAGAAAAAACAAAACTATGACAAACAAAATTATTTTATTTAAGAAAATAACTATAACTGAAAAATATAATATAGAGGTTTAATGTACGATTATCAACTAACTTTTTTTAAAGAAATTCTGCAGTGTCAATTGGGACTATACTCATCATGGCCACAGCTTATGATGGACACAATACTGATTTTCAGTGGGTCCCATTACCCATACCATACATACAAACTTTTCTATCCGTAGCGTGAAAATATTTTATTATTCGCCGTCGACTTTACTTCGAGTCTTCTTGTGAAGGTACAAGCAGACTAGCATTATAATATGAAAATTATTGTAAATTCTACTGTGTAATGTTATGACTATCGTATATTAATATGTTATCCATAGAATCAATTTTTATAACACCAATTGCTGTCTAAGATATGTTGAGAATTATGATGAATTAGTCAATTTTTTGACGAGCGATAACAATGATTTATCAAAGTGACATTTGATAACGCAATATAGAATAAAGAGGCACTTTCAGATATGATAAAAAGTTTTAAAAAATGTCACTGTTGATGTGGAGTATAAGGGCCCTTATATTCAGCCACTATAGTTTTCGTATTTGGTCATTTCGAAGTTGGTATCTCAACATTCTATTTGGATCTTAGTGGTACGTAACAAAATCTACTCTCTCCTGGCATTAGGGATTCCCAACATGAGGCGGACTAATCGTTATTGCTTTTTTGCAGGTTAGAATTTGATCAATCATCCGCACCCTGCAAGAACGTAATTGAATTCCACAGGAATCGAAAATATAACTTTCGCTGCAACGCTCGTTCAGAAACGCATTACGGGGTGTGGAAACGACTTATTATTTCTATTTGTTTTGGGTGCTCCTTTCCATTCGAATTTTAGGACCGCCTCCGTTGCTCAGTGGTAAGCGTGATGCCTTTCCCACCGGAGGTCCTGGATTGGAATCCCGGGGATTTAAAAAACATCGTTCGGACAAGACACAGAAAGCCTGTAAATAATAATGATTAATGAAACAGACACAGAAATGAGTCCGTCCCATGCCCTACTAGGGGGCTCGGGATTTAATTTTCTATTAACAAAAAGGTTTTTTAACACCTCAGAATCCCTGACCTAAGTCAGTAGGTACTTGTGCCATTATCGTGGTACCACTAAAGTAAGGAGACAATCGCAAAAAAATCAATAAGGGATCTAGAATGTTGCTTTATATTTTCATTTCAAATTCACCTTGAAACAGTGAGCACAATCGAGACATTCCTATTTTTAGCTGCTTCTTCGCGTTGATTAACATATAATAATATGTAATGTCTATAATTAAAGTTCCACAATCCATTAAGTCAAACAAATACGTCTAGCAATGAAGTCATACCTCGTTGTCTATCATTATTTTTATCAATTAATTGACTTAAAATAAATGGCAACACTGTAAGTGGAAACAGGAGTCATCAACTCAAAAAAAAATTAACTGGTAATTGTCTGTTTCATACATAAAAATAATAATGGTCGCGGCTTTGCTTAGAGGAAAAATTGTGATATTTCCGTGATCAAAGTCCTCACCATTAGACAACAATGAATCACGTTATCTCCGTATGAAATTTCATCAAAAAACTTAGTGGGTTTAGCTATAAAAATGTAACAGAGTTAATTATTAACTTAATAAACTGTATTAGAACTTCAAATATACTGGCATATAACAATTTAGAAGAGAATTAGTTTAATAAGTAAAAAAAGTACATATCTATATTACGTCACCTTGTTAGTTAAGTACAAGAAAAAATAATATAACAAAGATTAGCGTAAATGCAAATTGTTAAGAAAATTCTACATGCCTATCTTCTAATTACTAATATATAAAATTCTCGTGTCACAGTTTTCGTTGCCATACTCCTCCGAAACGGCTTGACCGATTTTGATGAAATTTTTTGTGCTTATCCGGTATCTATGAGAATCGGCCAACATCTATTTTTCATCCCCCTAAATGTTAGGGGTAGTCCACCCCTAATTTTTTTTTCGAACTCGACGAAATTTTTTGTTTTAATTTTTTTATAATGTGGCATTAAAAAATACATACAACCCCTGCTTTTTTGTCAAAAAAATCTAGACCCGTGCGAAGCCGGGGCGGGTCGCTAGTAGGTATTATATAGAAACTTAATTACTTCCGGTTACTTATCTTATAGCCCAGTTTCAGCCGAATTAAACTTTATAAAACGATATTTAGTTATTGATAATTGACATATTTTGCTTAAATGGAAAAAAAGGACTTATTTGAATAATATAATCTTTCAATAGTTTAGCTGCGCTGCAGGTCACGAGTTCGATTCCGGCGGAGACAAAAATTATATTGCACGTGTATTTCGTCGTACATTATTTCCGCCCAATGACTTCACTTTACAAGTAATAAAAAACTTAAAATTCATTCTGTTAATGGAATGATAATATTAGTCATAAAGCTAATAAACCTTTACACATAGAAACACTTGTCTTTTTTAGACAAACTTAAGAATTTAAAACACATTTTTAATGCAACAATTATAGATTTTATAAAATAAAATAAGATATGGATTAGTTGCTTATTAGTCGGTACTTTTAATTTATATATTAATTAGGTACATACTTAAGTATATTATTATTAAATATTGTCATTATTATTATTAAAAGCCATTTTTAATATGATTATACTGTTACTTTTTTTTTAAAGTATTCATTCCAACTTACAACGACAAACATTTCCCTAAAACACAGAAAACATTCAAGTTATGAGACTGCAAACGCTGCCGGCAATTAATTACATCAACAATCATTAGTCATTTAAATACCAATAAATACTTAACAGAAAGTTAAAAATAAATGCAAAATAACAGTAATAATCATTTTAAAAGCAAAAATATTTAAAATGAACGCACCAGTAATCGTATTTTGAATTTGAAAACGGAAGATCGAACACGTTTAGCGCGACTCACGCGCAATAGCAAACTGACTGCTTCGTAATGTTGGTGCCTCTGCGCATGTGACCGTTGAGATATGTTGAACGATAAATAAGTTGATCAATAATTGGGTGAACGCCGAACGCCCATGTTTAAGTTTATCGAATTCGATTGTTTCCAGCATTGTTTCAGACAGAAACAATTGCAAAATATATTTAAAAAATACATTTACAAGAGAAATACAACTTATTTTATCATAAACCATTAAATTATAAATTACAACTTGACGAAAGGAAATAATATGTAATATGTATCATAATGAGAATTGTCAATCGTAAATTAATATCGATAAATTCAAAACCTACATTAAATAATGTACTAATAAAATAGATACATTGCATAGTATTCAAATACATGTAGGTCCTAAAATGCACATTAACTGCTATTAGATATATGAACAACCAATTAATCTGAGCTGTATGCTAAGGATAGAATTAAAATATTAAATTTTAAATACCTAAAAGTTCCTTAATTTATTATACTTATTTACCGAGAAAGTGCTTCATATTCTAAAAAAAAGTGTTCATTAATAAACCGAAAATATACCATAGAATAAATACTAATAGTATTTTATGATTTAAATTATTATATTCTAAAGGAAATCGTTATTAAAAACGCAATAAATTTATTAAATATGTAGGTACTTACATAATAAAATAATTTCTGGACGTGAAGATAAATTCGTGAGAAATGTATTTACACTTAATCAGCTGATGATAAGGAAGATCTAACGTATCTCGTGATTCGGTCGTAAAGTTGGTAGCACTGCTCGCCGCATGCGCAGCCTCCGCGACCTCGCTTCGCAAATACTCGTATTAAAATAACTTCACGATTATAACTTACATGATTGTATGGAAATTAATTCAAGTTTTTTACTTTATAAATACTGAATAGAAAATTTTATTCCTACCAAGTCGTAATAGTATTACATCAAGACAATATTATTGATAAGAATGAAAGATTTGCTATTGTATGAATATTTCTAAAGTCAATTCAATTTAAAAAAAAACGAATTTTAAGAAAAAGAAAGAAGCATAAATAATATTACAGTTTGTGAAGCTTTGATTAGCCATTAGAATCATTTTTACTGTAGATATGAAATTGAAGCACTTGAATTCAGAATAAATAAAAAACACACTGGGATCAACAATTTATTGTTAACAACATTTCTTAGATCTAAATATTATTTAAATGAAATAAAAAATATGATAAAATTGTCATCGCCAAACGTCTGTGGCTCAATCCAGGCATCTTTAGGAAGTCTAGACTTTCCCCAATGTTTTATATTCTGCTTATAAACTCTGTAAGACGTTTTCGTGAATATAACCTTTTTATCTTAAGTACGCCATTTAAAACTTTACATGTATATAAATTCAGTGAACTACTTAATTAACAATGAAACCCGCATGAAGATATAACAAAAGCTGTGACTAAAATAATTATTATCACCACATAATCCTACTTAAGTTGATAAAGGAATTAATTCGATTCGACAGGGTCTGTCTATATTTCGGTTCACCTTTGGTACAAAATATTCAGTTTATGAACCTGAAAAAAAAAGAAAATATTATAGACCAAACTGAGGGCATAGGACTTTATCAAAGGAAATAGCAGTGTCTACTGTCTATATTCGAGCAAGAATGATAAAAAAATGTCTCTTTCGCTATATTCGAGCTATAATGATAAAAAATGTCTCTTTCGCTAAATTCGAGTAATAATTATATAAAATGTAACGTCACTTTACAGCAAACTGTAAAGTGACGTGAGTTGTTAATTGAACTTTACTAAGTTGGTATACTAACGCCATCTGTTTCGATAGAGTTGGTACTACTGTAATAATCTAGATCAGCGGTTCTTAAACTTTTTTGGTGACGGAACCCTTTTGGAAAGCAAAATACTTGATGAACCCTGAACCCTTCAATAAAACAATAGTTTTAACGATCGACCAGAGAGAGGTGTTTTGTTTTTTTTTCTAAATTCTTGCGGAACCCTAGAGTTCCGCGGAACACACTTAAAGTAAAGCTGATCTAGATTATAGCAATATTGGCTAACCGTTTCCATTTTATTTTTATTTAATATTTAACCTAGGGTTTGTAATTACTGGTATAGTATCAAACTATCTTCCGTATTCAAGTTCTTTTTTTAACTTTTTTTATTTAACGAGTTAAGAAAACACCGCCGTCCATAAACATCCGCAACACCAGAGGACTTGAAGATGCGTTGCGGGCTTTTGAAACTATTCTATTGCATGAATTAATTCGATAAACGTATATAGTTTATATAGTAGTAGTAGATATTCCTCCCACCCGATCAATGCCCGAGGTTACCAAACGTGGGGAAAACATGCTTACAGAAAATTATACTTAAATATATCGTCCCAGTGGGATTCGAACCCTCGACAATTCAATTGAATGTATAAAAGAGTTCCTAATACTACTACATTCAAATAAATTGTCGGGCTTGTTGGCGCGTTCGGTAGAACACCTGCCGTGCGCATCGATGGATCGTGGGTTTGAATCCCACCGGGACGACATATTTATAATTTTCTGTAAGCATGTAATCCCCACGTCTGGTATCTTCGGGCATTGAACGGGTGGGGGGAATATCGAAATTCCGACCGGGTAACGAACCACCATTCATAGATGGAAAAACCATGAAGTGCATATTGCGCGTTTCGGTTTCAGTCTATGGATTTCCGAATGCTCGAAGTAAAAATTAGGTCGGCATCGCACATACTTACTAGCTTCCTGTTTGTTAGTAGTTATACTAGGAACTTTCATAGACCATAGTAAAGTGTTGCTACATTTGATTTTTACTAGTTCCGAACCATCAAAGGTGTTTGAAGTGCTTACGAGGGCACCAAATTTTAACGGTCCATTATCTAAAAAGAAAAAAAAATCAATGTGCTATACTTATGATGATTTTGCTGTATATTAGTATTCAGTATATCGCTTATCAAACTTCGTAACTCCAAAATTTCCGATTTTTGTTTTTTGATTCCATCTTGTGTAAACCGTAACGAATACGATGGAATCACTCGCATCTACTATTTGTTTTTAGTTTTTTTGGTACATATTTACAAAAAATAAAACCACGTATGTCCACGAAATGTTTGACCTTTTTGTAGTTTTTTTCTCCTCCTGTAAAGTTTGACCAAATGGAGATACGAAGTTTGATAACTAAACCGACGATATACAACTTAAATATTATAATACCACATACTCAAGTTCCACTTAAGACCACTTGTTGTTACTGCTTCACAGGACTCCCCAACGGGTACCAAAGAACACCATGATCTCTTATATTTCCTTGTTTCTTCTGGCACGAATATAATATGGTCACCGGGGGAAAGTAGCCAGGATATTGAATCATCCGACATTATGTATACTTTTGTACTCGGGCTAAGTATCTGCCTGTCTCTGACCAAGAACAGAGTTTGGATATTCCCCAGAATTTGGTCTATGCGTCCAGAATTTTGGCCTATTACTACGACATGATCAATCTGTAATAAAATAATAATGATGTAGATACTCAATCGCTTTCTATCCATAAGTCTGTATTGAATTTTGTGCTTGAGGTTATGTAGGATACCAATATACTTGACATCTATTAAATAGTATGATAAAGTTACTACTCAGTTTGTCTTAAGATTTTTTTGATCATTACATAAAATTTATTTCAAGTAAAATATCCCAAACTTTGTGACAATTGTAATATTAAAAAGTTTTTATATAGTCTGAAACACTTTAATTATTTTGAACAGAATGCTTAGCTTCTCCATACAAAATTTCATCTCATTTTTTTCCAGGTATACTTCTCAGTTTTAACAAAAGAGTGATCAAAGCTCTACTTATTCACTAATACCAAGCTGTAGAATTTTCAATTACAGTTAATGAATAAGTAGCCAACCACTTAGGCCTTCAAAATACAAAAATTTGAAGCTTACCTCTGTTTCACATTGTTTACTATAACTATCTAATTCTATCAAAGCTTTTGTGAAGTCTGTGTCGTTTTGATCTGGTGTATGTAAAGCCTGTAAAGCAAAAAGACATTTATTTTTATAGTATTATGAGTTAATTATAACTTCTTACTGATCCATTCTGTTGTCTTTATATAATATTTAATTAACTTGACTATCACTTTTAGGTGCTTTCCCTTCTCTCTAAGCTATCTTGCTTTAATCTATCAGCTCTTATTTATGTTTAAATATGTTTTCTATTTTAACACATCAGTCTGTGTATATAAATGTGTATAATCATACTCTTTAAAAATAATGTTTCTTAAAATGAATGTTTGTCAAAATAAAATAAAATTCTAAAAACAGTGTATTCAGAGATCACAAATTTATATATGCTTTGAATCTACTTAAATCTTGTATATTATATTCTCATATAGTATATTTTTTCAAAACTAATTTAAGTCACTGGTTAGAGATGAAAATATATTTAAATTTTATTTTTTTAAACGGACTTGATAAATGTCAAGTTCACCTTACAACCTTTCTTTTTATATTCCTGAAGAAGATCTTTAGTGATGGAGTCAAAATCGCCAGTTATTAAGTCAGGCAACCTGATTACTTTCTTGTCCTCAAGAGGCATACCATTATAAAAGTTATTCCAGTGTGTCGTACCTCCGTCCACTGTCACTCTGAATGTTGCTAAAACAAAGAATTTTGAGGAAATTAAATAAAAACCATTAAAGGTTTTTTTTCATATTATATTATAGGACAATAGCACTTAGGTTTTAATTTCCAAGTACACTAGACTCTCACTTATCCTCCACTATTAAAAAGCAGAGGGTGCCTGTTTATTGGATGTTCGGATTACTGGATTGTATAGAAAAAAACACAATAAATAAAATAAAGCATTTCATAAACAGAATACAACTTATTTGTGTTCAACATATCTCACAATTAACTAATTACATAATTCTTGAGGTCTGTTTTTGTGCAATATATATGGGGGAGGATGGTGCCGGATTATTGGATCTGTTGGTCCTTTGAAGTGCTGGATTAGTGAGCTTCTACTGTATATCACAATTCAGTACTGGGTGTTTTATAAACCACTTCAATACATATCTTAAAAAAAGCTTGTTGTTTCCTTTCTTAAATGAAATGAAATTAAATTAAAATTAAATTTAATGCTTCTGAGTTTGATTCTCATTTGAATTCAAGAAAAATGTTTCAATCGGATTTGCCCATGGCCTGGTATTTTCATGTATATTACATCCAAATGTTTTTTAAAATATTTTTGCTCAAACTAATGTAGTGGGTACATACTTTCTTTTATGATAAAATATTATGAAAGTTTCTTACCATTATTCCACAAGCTTTTAATAAAGTCTTGTTTTTGAGTTATGGGCCGATTCAAAATGACAACAGCATATTTAGTATTCCTCTGCTTGTCTATATTTATGAACGGGGAAACATTCCATTGCCAACACTTGACAATATTGCAACTTGGATTGCAAGGAATATGCTGTACATAGAATATATTACATAATTTTGATACCTATAAAATATATGTTAAATCATGCATAATATAAAATAAAATCTATAAGGGAATGGCTAACTATATAGAAAGCATGGTGCACGACATAGGGTTGGTAAAAGATGTCGCCATAAGATGACAATTCTTGTCGTTTTCGTAAAATCTAAGTTAAGGTAATAAAAAAACTACCAGGCATATTGTCATTAAAAAATGTGTTTTATCCCTAAAATATTTTACAAGATTTTGGTGGACATTTTCTCGCAAAGTTACACGAGTTACGTCTATACGACAAAAAAATATCTGACTCCAAGGCAAAGGTGAAAAAAAAAGTATCAGTAAAAAATCATTTAAAGAAAACACTCAAACTTTTTAAAGCCTGGCTATGGCGCTAGATAGCGAACAGGTAATAGGATATAAGGAACATAATTTATGCATTATTTAACGAACCTTACTTACAATTCCATTTGTAAACATTTTTGTGCACTTAAATAATTCTTCAAAATAAAATGAGAACTGAAATTTCTCGCAAAACCAATCTTATGAAAAAGGCCTAGCCTTAGTAATCAAAACAACAGCTTTAATTATATGTCTATGTTTCTACAGAAATTCTTTTGAATTCTAACCTTAAATCCTAAAAATTGAATCTTTAAATTCAAATATGAAATAATAATAAAAATAAGTGTACGTCAAACTCATTTTTCACACTTCAATGATGACATTCACTGTTCTATGATTTTATGGTATGTACTACTACTATATAATGTACTCTGTGGTAGGAACTGTCTAGATTTTAATGTAATAGGATGACAGGACAGGATATGACAAATAAAAATTAAAAACCAACTGTCAAAGTCAAATTTTATATTGTTGTGAATTCATCTATTCTTTTAGAAAAAGTGATTTATTGTTTTTCGTATACTTGGTTTGGTTTTTGAAGATTTAATAAGTGTATCTATCAAAATGAACAGATTATTCGGCAGAGGAAAACCAAAAACACCTGGCCCTACTATATCCGATTGCATTAGTACAGTGAGTATCTGCATATTACCTATCATCTACAAGAGAATAAATAATGATTCATTCGTTCAAACTTTCATAATATTTTTTTCATTTAATTTCAGGTCGATAGTCGAGCGGATAGTATAGAACAAAAAGTAACTAAATTAGAAGCAGAATTAAGAAAATACAAAGACCAAATGGCAAAAATGAGAGAGGGACCAGCTAAGAATTCTGTTAAACAGAAAGCAATGCGGGTTTTAAAACAAAAAAAAATGTATGTTCTACTAACCACATTAGAGCATAGGGCTTCAGATAACTGACACTACTTATATTTCCCTGATTTATCTCTAAATACTATATCTAAAAGTTTTGTTTGCTTATCACATTTAAGTGATTTATAATAATAATATTACAAGGAAGAACACCATATAAAATACACAGGTTTTTGCAAAATGAGTTGTATATAACATGACAACTATTAATAGAGTTAATTGAACTATTGGAAAAAAAATGTAATAACCTAATTGCCATCAATAGATATAAAAAAAGACTATTCACAAAAGTTTTATTGCTCAGATTACAATCATACTTCATCTTATGTTATGTATTTGGATACGGTTTGATGGAAGCATTTTCAGTTTGGAATTTTATGAAAAATCTGTGTGCATTTGATTAATTATTATTTTGTGTTTTTCTTTATTTATAATTTCAATAGCATGTTAAGTGGTGCAATAAATCAATTTTACAGGTATGAAACACAAATTGAAAATCTGCGAGCTCAGTCATTTAATATGGAACAGGCCAATTATGCAACACAGACATTGAAAGATACTCACGCCACAGTCTCTGCTATGAAGGATGGTGTTCAGTCCATGAAGAAGGAGTTTAAAAAAATCAATATTGATTCCATTGATGTATGTGTTGAATTTCTGACTTTAACTAAAACTACAATAACTAATACACTTAAATGAAATTATAATATATCTGTTTATCTGTTTATAAGTTTCAGTAGCATATGATATATTTATATAGATATAAATATATTATCAGATATATGACCGCCTCCGTGGCTTAGTGGTAAGCGCAATGCGTTTAGCACTGGAGGTCCTGGGTTCGAAACCCGGGGAAACAAGATTAAAAAAAATTGTTTCAGTCAGGCAGGGCATAGAAGGCTGATCACCTACTTGCCTGTAAAGAAAAATGATCATTGAAACAGAGACTGAGATGGGTCTGCCCCAAGCCTGAGGGGACTCGAGGATTCACATAGATATATATAGAGCTTATGTAAATCTGTAGAGTGGGTTATAAAGACCCCAAAACAAAGATTGGGAAGGTAGATTGACATGGCTATATTTTAACTGTTTTTTTAGTTGTAAAGGCGTTATTTTGAAAAATATTATAAATCAATGTAGTATAATAATTAATATTATGTAGTAAGAGTTGAACTATAATGGAAATTTATATTATTTAATCATTTATGTAAATCTTATTGAATAAATTTAAATTTCAAAGACAGCTTACCTACGTGTATTAATTTATAGTGAAGGCTGATGTGGTTTGGTGCTATTGATGTGACACCATATAACAACAAGTTACTGATGATACCACAGAGTAACATTTACACATTTATAATTCCAGGATGTGAATGATGAACTGGCAGACATGTTGGAGCAGGCAGATGAAGTGCAAGAAGCTCTGGGCAGGCAGTACGGCACGCCCGAGATTGATGATGATGAGTTGGCTGCGGAGTTGGATGCTTTAGGTAAGATTTCAGGTCAATTTTATTATTATTATTATATTATTACTTTCACTTTTGTATTGTATCTAGCTGCAGTCTCTATAACTATGAAGATGTTAAGTTTTGGGCTTATATAAGTTTAATAGGATCAAAAGGAAACTTATTTCGAGATGAGGGCGAAATTTACCACCTCCTTGGATCTATGCGAGATGTTAGCCTCCTATTCTACTATTTCCTATTCTGTATTTACATACATACGTACATATAAATCACGCCGCTTTCCCATTGGGGTAGGCAGAGATCACGGAATTCCATATGCTCCGATCCTTGCATACCACTTTTGCTGCTTCCATTTTCATCAATGCTTTCATACACTCATCGGTTTTTAGTACTTTTGACCTGGCCCTTTTGAAGAACGTCCCCGATCTGATCCAGGTATATTCGCCTAGGTGGACCACTCTCGACTCTAGTACTCACACCAGTTTCATTTTTTTTTTAATTTATGTATATTGTGGCATCCAGGTGACGAGATAGTTCTAGACGATGATACGTCATACCTGGACGATGTGGTCAAGGCTCCCGCGGCCCCAGATAAGGAGCCAGGCGCGGACAGCATCAGGAATAAGGACGGAGTTCCAGTGGACGAGTTCGGACTACCGCAGGTGCCGAGCGCCGCGCACGCTAAGTAACTACAGGTCAGTTTCTGATAGGGGACTCCATTGTTCTGAGCTATAGATGGACGCTTTAATACAGTGTCAACCCACATGGTTGCTATTTTGAGAAAATTGAGTTTGAAGTTTTAATTAGGTGTTATTAAATTTCTTCTAAAAAATAACAGAATTAATAGATTTTTTTCGTAATTATTTTTATTACACTAAATGTATATCGTTTTTCTTGGTAGCAATCAAAGTAATAGAATTGAATGCATTATTGTTAAATATTCTAAGCATTTTAGGGTTTCGTGCTCACTAGTTTTTTTCAATAGCGGAGCGGAATAAGCGGTATGGACTCCTTTTAACACGCAATGTTAAAAAACATGAAATACTCTTTCAGCAACAACCATGTTATTTTATGTTTCGTAAATGTCAAATATTATCAAATTTCTTGAAGGAATGCAACAAATTTATAAGCTAAATGAAGTCCATTTTGCACCATATTTATAAGCTTTCTTTAAAAATATATTTTTTGGATATATCACTATGCAAAACAGGTACCATTTCCCGCTCGGATATATGGAGTTCTACGACCAGTGCCGGATTTAGAAGCTTGGGGCAATAAAAGAATGGAGGCTCCAAATTATTTTACAAATAAAATGTTGTTTTTTTTTAATATTTAGGAACTATATATCATGTTTCTACAGTGTACAGTAGGTAAAGGTAATACAGCGAAAAAAAATACAAAAGAAAGGTTGTTTAATAGTATTTACTCGTCAGAATTTGAAAGTTTTTTCCGAAGTCTTGTTAGGGCCCCTTTTTAGTGAACTAGTGACTGGGGCCTCGGATGCCTTCCCCTTAATCCGGCCCTGTCTATGACCGTATGATATTTCTTATTAAGTTTCTAATATTGTTTCATAAATAGTCTATTAAGTTATATTGATTTTTAATTAATTTTAAGCCCATAAAACATTAAAATAATTAAATATTTTGTCAATTTACGTTTTAAATTTTGCATTATTTCATATACATATAGCGTTTTTACCGCCGACAGTATAGTGAAATGCTCATTTTTCGAATGTTTGAAGTGAAAATAGATCGACAGCGCATCATTGACTGATGTAATTGACATCTTTGAACGTCGTGTTCATACAGTACCTCAAAATCTTTTTTTAGTTTCCTATACTGTCCGAATTAAAAAACATTTTATACTGAATTTTGTTGGAAAGCGACATTAAATGAATACTTCCAAGTAATAGTAGTGTTATTAGTGTTAAAGTTATTATGGTTTATCCTTTATTGTAAGCGAAACTTGACTTTTTTTTCACTACCCTAAACTAGGCTAAGAATGTCTTTTTTTATCTTGGAAACAGTTAAATTTCTACTCGAGTGAACAAACACAATCTTATTCGTGTATCGATGAAAAACTTTGATCAAAATATTGTATTTTTTATTGTATTAGATATGGGTAACTCAGCGAAATTCCTTGCGTTAACACAGTAACTCCGGCCCAATGTACTCGGCACTTTGCGTTAACTCAAATTTGTTATGAACAAAATGGGACGCGCAAAGCGAGCAGTGAACCACGCTCATAGTTCACTCAGTGAGTGAGGTACTGCGCTGTGCGCCAACACATTTTGAATGTGTGTGTTGACTCAACTGCGCGGCGCAGCGCAGTGTTACAAATGCCTAATTTTTATTACAAAAGTGAAGATACTTCAACAGTTCACCTCATTATCCCATTGCTGCTGCCATGACTTTTATGACAAATTATTTGTAACTGCATACAAATGAGAGATGGACGATCGATTTTCTCGCAAGTTGATCATCTGATAATACAATATCAAATGAATGTGTTTAATGTCGTACCTTCATCATTCAGTATATTATGTATTAATTTATTATTTAAGGGTCAATATAAACAAAAAACAGAAAATTGCACATTTAAATTAAGAGCTTTAAGTATATTTCGTATTGTGTATTTCGAAAATTAAAAAAATAAATTGAAATTAGCGAAATACACTGACTTCTGTCACTCTAATGTCGCTAAGTTAAAGGTATATTATGTAATTAATTAAAACACTTATTGTAATATTGCTTAAATGAATAACTTTATTATATGTAATATACGTATTTTTCAATAAATACATTTTAAAGTAAAATTTATTTTTATTCATACTGTTTAATTCCTAGTTTATTTGGTAAATTAATTCAGTTTGTTACTGCAAAATTTAAGAACCGTCTACATATGACCACAATATTGTCTTTTATTAACGCGAATATCACACATTTAAATAAAATACTGTATACCGGATTAAAACGCGATTTATTATTTATAATGTTTAAATTATTTATCCCGACGTTTCGGATGCTTTTTAGCAACCGTGGTCGCGGGGAGACAGCGATTATCTCGAAACGTCGGGATAAATAATTTAAACAATATAAATAATAAATCGCGTTTTAATCCGGTATACAGTATTTTATTTAAATATACCTATGACCACGTTTTTTTCTGTCTTATGTGTTTCTTTTTTTTTAAATGTTTTAGAGGTAGTTATTTAAATATTTGTTGTTGCATCAATATCAGTTGCTATCAACTATAAAATGTTATTTGCGCCTAAAATTGAAGTAGCACTCAACTTGTATTTATGTTTGTGTTATCTATACTAATATAAATTAATTTAACTCAAAAACTACTCGACCGATTTTTAAAATTATTTCATCAATAGAAAGCTACATTGTTAGCGAACAACATAGGCTTATTTGTATATTACATCGACATTGAACCAGTGCGAAGACGTTTATTTTATTTAAAAACGTAACAATTTATTTCGACGTATCTGTAGAACAAAGTCGGATATGATTATGATACCAAGTCCCTTTTTCGTATTTGTAAGACTAAACTGATCGAAATAATTTACTAGTAAAATCAAAATTTTAAAACACACAACTTGTTTTCGAAGATAACAGTCAAATAATGGTTCATAAAGTTAACTGATTTGAGTAATACACTTAGTAGGTATAAAAATAAAACAAATTATTTATTAATAGGCGAATTAACCTTTAATAATAAATATAATAATAATTTAAGGGCATTATATTACAAAGTCAACACTAAAATACTGTTGTTCAATCTTACATTATCTGCTCTTCAATAGCTTGTACTGAATCACAGTAACAGCGCCATAACATTAAAGGACAATAAATAATACTTAGTCCACGATATTTACATCCTATATGTACATCACAAGTGTTTGATCTACGCTTTGAAGTCTAATTCAGCCATACTCAACCTCGAGGTATTGGCAAAAACTGGCCTTGTGTCCGTTTATGGCGCAAATATCAGATTTGCGTATCTCATAAATATGGGACTCGCAGTAGCACGCGTAGTATAAGAAAATATGACAGTGGTATGCCCAAACCCTCATAGAGGGGCCTATGTAGGCTGAGGTATTCGAGGAGAAAGGTTGAGTACCACTGATCTAATTGCGCTAGCTATTGGAACTCGTCTAGTCGAGAGCCTCTTGTCCTGTCTTTGGCAAGAAGAAGCAGAGGGCAGCGGCAACTGGAAAAGAAGAGATTTTTGCAATGTTTATGAAGAGTTAAGAGAGTAAAAAGTAGGTTGACAGTGACTAACTGATGTTCTGTGACTGATACCTATCATCAAGTGAACCTCATGCTCGTTTGTCGATATCTAACATAAAAAAAAGGTTGTGCGACGCATGTGAGATGGGTTTCAATCTATAGTGGTGTTTAGGTATAGATAAAGACGAGAGACACTTGATATATGGTATAGGTATGGGGACTATATTGCTTATACTTTTTTGTCAGGCTTTTGATAGGCAAATCTTATTGGTTCGTTTTTTTTGTATACCAAAAATTCCTGAAAGAAATGGGTTTGAAGCTCGCGAAATTATCGTATTAGCATAACGTCATGGATTACGTCTTCCAACTCTTTTTTTACACTCTTACAGTACATAACATTAGTTGTATTCAGCACGCCATTGTGTCCGTCCACGGATCCCATAGCATCCTGGCAAAGTTTATCAAAAAAAGCCACAACACCAAGCAATATAAAAAAAACGCCGGCGGCCTCGTAGGTTCCAGTCACCTCACCTACCAGAATTGAACATCACCACATCAGATGCGGTATCATATCAGATATGGAACCTAGATACATTTAATCATAGATAATTAACTTACTGAACAGGAATGCCGCGAATACAACTATGGGTACGACACAGTTGATATCGATGAGGTAACCGAACGACAGGTTTCCGATCAAACCGCCGCCTCGTCCAGCTGTCAGTGATAGTGCTGCTGCCATTACCCTGCGAATAACAAATTACACACTCAGAGAAAGATCTCCTTCCTTTGCGAAACATTTCAACGATGGAAATTATGAAACCTTTATCGACTCCAATTGCTGACCATACGTCAGAGGATTGCTAGCATGTCTTGCCTTACGTAATTTTTTTACAATTACCTATTTTACTTTAGACTTCGTACATTTTGTTCAAATCTATGATTGTAGCAAAAGAGCTATCGTACATTAAATCAATCCTTTTATAAGGAATATAGAGAAGAAAGCTCGGGAAATGACAAAGCATTTAATCTACATTATTGGCAATAACAAACTTGTAGGTATAATATAAGATAAAATTTACTGACCTGAGGTTTGTAGGGAACAGATCTACCAGCACACAGAACACAAGACTGATGGCGAGCGATGTTAGCGCCTCAAAGATACAGGACAGCACCAAGTTCTGGATGGAGTTCTCGATAAAGAGCAGACCTACTGTCACTGCACCAGCGCAACTCAGCGAGAAGACTGAAATCATTTTTTTATATAATTTATAGATTAGATTATAGATTTAGATTTTTTAATCACGAATCAGTGAGTGGACTTTTGTCAGACTGTTTGATTTGTCTACCCACAATGTTCCTTTTATTATTTCAGTATTAATTTTATTAGAATACACGTATTATGCACAAAATACAATAAAGAGAAATTACGTAACCTAAATAAAAAGGTATGTTAGGAAGTGAAATTTAGTTTTCTCGGATGTCCACAACTGCGCGATTCCTGAGACACTTCTTACCTCGCACAACCACTCTGTGGAATCAGCTTTCGCCGGCGGTTTTTCCGAACCGATACGACATGGAAACCTTCAAGAAGCGAGCCTACATCTTTCTTAAAGGCCGGCAACGCACCCGCAAGCCCTCTGGTGTTGCGGATGTCTATGGGCGGCGGTGATCACTTACCATCACGTGAGCCGCCTGCCCGTTTGCCCCCTATACTATAAAAAAAAAAAAAAAAAAATTCGGAAAGTTGGTGACATTATATCTTTTATATTGAACTCATTACAGCTACCTCTTTTTTTTTTTAAACTATTATGAGTAAGTGTTTGGCCACTGTTTCACCTGGTGGAAAATGATAACGCAGCCTAAGATGGAACACGCTTACTCATTTTGAAAATAAAATAATAACAACGTACTAAGGAAGCGCGCCAGTTTGAAAATAAAATAATAACAACGTACTAAGGAAGAACTTGGCGCCAAGTTTGTGCACGCAGAGCGGCAGCCACAGCGAGGTGGGGATGCAGGCGAGACCCACTATCAAGGTGTGCATGTAGACGCTCTGGTCAATGATCTTCTCGCAGTCGAAGGGGTCGACGGAGTTCTGGTCGACGACCACGCCAGACACGTCGCACACTGACGCGGACGTGTTGGGGAAGCGGTGCTCGAACTCCTCGTAACGATTGAACAACTCGGGGAACCAGATCATTAAAGTGTAGTAGCTGGAATTAACATAATGATTATTTGTTTGTTAATACCGAAATATTACAGAATGTCTGGTTCCGACCGATGTAACCATTGGGCATACACAAGCAGCTTATTAAGTACTTTAAATTCATTAAATTAGAACTGCTGATTCAAATTCAAATCATTTATTCATTTAGGTAACATAATGTACACATTTGAACGTCAATAAAAATATATTTTTTAAATGCTTCTATATTTACATTTACTGCCAGTTCTCAAATCGTAGAACGGGCGAGAAGAACCGGCAATTAACTCTCCGCCACTCTTTTTAATCAATTAGTGGAAGTAAGAGAAGAAATAATATAAAATTATTGATGTAATAGTAAATTTATAGTAATTTAATTCTGTCTCTATTCAGCAATCGAGTTAACATCAAGGTAATGTTCCTATAAAAAGAAGTAAGCGAAGGATACAATATCTAAGTAATAAGGACTTAATTACAGTATAAAATACCAAAATACTTTACCTAGTAGTTAAGCCAAACTGAATGAGACAAGTGAGTATTGTGTATTTGAGGTAGGGAGCTTTGCAGAGGGCCTTGGTCTGACTCCAGATCTCACTGAACAGTCTCTTGAGATCCTTGGGCTTGCGCATACTGAGCGATCGCACTGATTTCTGAGAACTCTGCGATGCCACCGATATTGTTCGTTGTTTCTCCTTCAGGCTTTTAATCTAGGGACAAATTCAGTTGTGAAATAAGAATACGATTGAGGTTCTAGCGTAAAACATGAAATTACATCAAAAAGTCCTCACGGTTGAATCTTGTCCCGTCGATATTATTTAGTATGCTTCATAATAATAGGCAAAGACAATTATAATAAATTAAAATTTTTAACTATGCTGTGATTTGCAGAGCTGGTAAAGACAGGTATTAAGTTTTCTAGGATAGTATTATTTCAGGGATACTAAATTAATGTATGATAAAATAAACTTTTCTTTAGCTTTCGTAATAATCTTCCAATTATAATATAGTTTCGTTAATTAAATCAGCGATCTTAATATTGATAATATTCTTTACCCTGACTGTAAATAATAAATTGGGGAACTCAATATAGGATTCAATCAAGTTTCAAAAGGTATGTAATGAAAGCAGAACCTCATAGAAACATGACACCTAACGCATTCGTGTCAATTTGTTGTGTCAGCGTGTTAGTTTCAATTCATACCGGGTAGTTATCGGGGTCATCGCCCGTGTTTTGCTTGTACACGCTCTTCAGGCAGGCGAGGGCCTCATCGTAGTCACCGCACTCCATCATGAACTTGGGACTCTCGGGGAAGGTCATGAGCCAGAAGCCGAGGAGGAGGGAGGGCACGGCGCACGCAGCCACGAACCAGTTCCACGAGTCGTATGAGAAGCCGCCAGCTTCCATTCTGATGCCCTGGATGGGGATGATAGCCCAGGCGAAAACTGCAAAAGATAAATTACGTTGATGATCACTTTATTCTTAGATTTCAGTTTAGGAAATCTAAACGAAAATATTCAGAATTCTAGACAAATATTATAAAAGATTTCTTTGTTTGTTACGATTTAATTCAAAAACTACTAGACCGATTTTAAAAATTATTTCACTAATATAGAAAGCTACATTATCAGCAAGTATTTTTTTGTGTATATTAGTTCTAGAAAGTTTATAAAACGATGAATTAATCTTGATCACGCTGTTTGATCTGTTAGTGTTACTGCGTACTTGTTATCTATTTTATTATTTCTTTATATTGTAATTAAATATTTAAAAGAACAATCACAGAGCATAGCAAAATATAGGTTCCTCAAAAACATATGAGGTAAAGAATATAAAAATCTTACGTGGTAGCAAGATAACGCCGAGCGTCCAGAACATTTCCATCCAGCAGAGGATCTTCTCTCTGTACTTGGTCGCCTGAAACTCGCCGAGGTATGGGAAGCATATACCCATAGCGCCCGCGACGCTGTAATAGACCACTACAAGTTATTTACTTATTAAGAAAGCTAAGCTAAGCTTTAAGTTTTTAAATCTTTATTCAATGGTAACTCGACGCTTGCAATGCAGATACCTGTGTTACTTTATTGCATTCTCGAATTCCCTAGTGGAGCATGGGGCACAAATGATTGTTTCCGTTACACTGATCATTTTTTACAGCCAAAGTAAGGCACTAGTCTTCTGAGCTCTGCCGGATCGATTTTTTTTTTACCGGGATTCGCACCCGTGAAGCAACTGAACGCAATGCGTACCACTGTATACGCATTGCGTTTTGTTGGCGATTAATAAGAGCCATACAGTGTACTCAAATCCTCAAAATACACACTTTTACTCGTAGCAGAATCAGACATTTTTTGAAGCAACGCTGTGTTGTCTATGAAATATTTTCATACAATTGGAGTATAGCAAAGAGATTACATAAATTCCTAGCACAATTGTATCCAATAAATATCTTGTAATTGTTTAGAGTGCATCTAATGATAAAAAACACATAACTTACGCGAAACCGTTGATAAATCTGCAAGCCATGAAGATGGGAAGGATCTGAACGAACGATGAGAATATGCCAACAAATCCGTCGAGCAGTAGCGTGGAGACCAGCACTATTTTACGGCCCTTCGTGTCAGCCAGGCAACCCCAAAAGTAGGAACCGATCACCATACCTAAGGGATGAAGTAAGTAAGGGTTTAAGTAAGATATAATTATTTTTTTAACTAAGGTCTAACTTTGCTATTTATTTATTTCTCTAGAGTTAAATAAGCACCGCTGAAAATTGATGGTGTGGCCTATTTGCACTGTACAGTAAGTCTTTAATGAAAAATTTATTATTTAAATAAAATACTGTACCTATACCGGATTAAAACGCGATTTATTATTTATATTGTTTGTCAGCCAGCAACTGTGGTCGAGGGGGCTGTCTCCCCGCCACGGACCACGGTTGCTGAAAAGCATCCGAAACTTCGTGATAAATAATTTAAACAATATAAATAATAAATCGCGTTTTAATCCGGTATAGGTACAGTATTTTATTTAAATGTGTGATACTCGCGTTAATAAAAGAGAATATTAAGATTTATTATTATTTTCCTTTTTTTTGGTACTTTTATTTAAGTGTATCCTGTGAGTGCTATGGCGAATTAATGTTTTTTCTTTCTTTTTCTATGTTTAGTTCAATCTGTACTTAGTAATTTGCAACTAACAGCAGATTCCATATAAAAATATATACCTAAATATAATTAACTGAAAAAAAGTGTTCGCTCTTGTTTTTTGTCTGGAATACAAACGACAAAAAACAAGTGTAAGACACGACTATTATAGATTTTTTTGCATCAAATTAAGCCGTGATACCTTTTAAAAGGGTTTACCCAATTTTTACTTCGAGCATTCGGAAATCCATTGACTGAAACCGAAACGCGCAATATGCACTTCACGGTTTTTCCATCTATGAATGGTGGTTCGTAACTCGGTCGGAATTTCGATATTCCTCCCACCCAATCAACTCCCGAAGTAACCAGACATGCTTACAGAAAATTATAAACATTTCGTCCCGGTGGGATTCGAACCCACGAATGCGAACATTTAATTAATACTGACCTAACATAGGAGCAGCGGTAAGCCAGCCCTTGTCTTCGGATGTCATTCGGAAGTCGCATGTTGCAGCTGGCAGTACGAAGGACACGATCGTGATACCGATGGCCGTGTCAGCATAAATCAGCCCGGTGATAGCGAGTAGGCAGAAGTGGAATCGACCAAAACCTGAAAGTTTTATATGACATATAATTTTACATAGAGGTGAATTCCTGAGTTCCCTTGTGGCATACTCTCATGGGACAAATAAAATTCTTCTGTTTGATAATTTATCATTACAGGGAAGGTTTTTTTCTGTTTTCACGGGATTCGAACACAGGACCTCCGGTGCTAAATACAATGCGTACATCACTGAATCATAAAGGCTGTTATAATGTTATATGTCTTTGAGACGCAAGCACGAACAATTAGCGAGAAAGTATCATCATGTCATTTGTATGAAATTAAATATTTTCTCACAACTGACATAATATTGAGTGAAGCAACCTTATAGCCCAAGAGCCCGCGACGGCCAGACCTTCGTTATTTTAACTACATCTACAGTGGACTTTCAATGTGTCTGGCAAGATGTAAAAACCACGAAAACTGTCCGGCTATTGAGGTAACATCTTTTTATAGGTCCCCAAGTAACATATTATATAAAATTTAGCTTTTATACTATAATGAAAGTATAATATTTGTAATTTATCAAAGTTCAGGGGTGTCTGGCAGGGGGTAGTACCTGTCATAAGTGTCCGGCAATGGATGACGAGATTTCTAAAGTTATCCCGAAGAAAATATAAAAAAATTGAGCTTTATACTCTAACAAATTTTAAGTACTTTTTTATACACCTTTACTATTTGTTACCTGCCCAAGTAACCACAACCCAAACTCTATAGTCGCTGGTCGTTCTTACCTGTATAGGAGACATGTACAGAGAAAATTTTAACTTTTATAAAATAACGAAGGTCTGGCCATCGCGGGCTCTTGCTCTATTATACTAATTTAGAGAAAATAATCAGTGATGAACAGATTGTATTAAGTTGCTTGACTCCTTGCCGTGATGTATAGTGTCTAGGTTAGTTTTAAATTTTAATCTAATCAATATTGGTTTTTAATTTAATGTATTGTCCCTTTGATATATTGTATATTATATCCGTAACAGGCGTGAATAGGTTTATAAGTCGACTTGTACATCATAGGATTGCTTAATTTATAGGGTGAATAAACATTTAACTACAAGTACTTATGCCTATTGAGGTAAAAACATTACAAGTCGTCTTATCAACCTATTCACGACTGGTACGGATATAAAGGCCACCATTATACTACATATTACTGTCATCACAAGTACTAAATGAATTGTCTTACCTCATAATAACTATCCTAATTATTATTGACAGCATGTAAAATCATTAAAAATTGATTAAAAATTTAGCAATCTAAAATAATTATTAGACATTCATGAATTAAAATATCCTCATTTTTTATTAATTGATATTAAACATTAATTTTTTTTTTATATATTACAATTAAAAAACCAATATCTACATACCCGTCGCCGAAATAGCGGCTTCGAAGTCCGCTCCATGTTCTAAGAAGTCTAAACCTGTAATTAAAATACCAAAATCAGCATCCACACAACACTTTTTCATATACACATATTACGCTAATCTTCCTAAGCACTTAACTGATAAAACAGGTCGGATTGTCCTAGTCACAGTTAGATGTTGTTCAACAACAGTCATTGTCGCTAAACCACAATCATGAGCACGCAATTATTTATTGATACAACCTTTTCACTATTCACAATTAAACTGAACAGCATCAAGCGCTGGACGTATCTTAAATGATAGTATATTTTCCTCATACGCTATTTTAAATCTTGTTCGACCGTGGTTAGGGCGGATATGGTGTGCAGTTATTACAATTATGCATTTGTTATGAGGGCGATGTTCTGACCTTATTTGGTGAAGGATTATCTACCCTCATAAGTTTATGAATGGATCATTAGTTTTTATTGCTTTTTCTGTGAGATCACTAGATTTCCGATAGTGAAAGTAAACAGAAACAAGTATTTATTTAAGTATTTGATCTGCAAAGTAAATTAGTAGATTAATTTCAATCTATTCGCAAGCGCGGGTACACCGTTGTGGGCACGATGCCCACAACCCTAATAGACTTTTGACGTCACACTTTCACGGTCTATTGAGATCGATAAGCTGATAATATTTTATCCAAATCAAATGCCTTAACAATGTAAAAATAAAAAACTATGAATCGCAGTAAATGTAAAATTAGAAGCATTTAATATGTTTTTTTTTATTGACGTTCATAAGTGTACATTATGTTACCTAAATGAATAAATAATTTTGAATTTGAATTTGTGTGATTCGGAACGCAGGAAAGTACCTACTTGTTCCATATTTCTGAAGTCCTGGTACTTTTTAGAATTTACCGAATTTCGGATGGCTGTGACCACAACCTTCTTTGAGGGCTATATCGCGCCTATCAATTCGTATTAGTTAAGTAGATAATAAATGTTTATTTTTATTAATTTATGATCATAGAGTATACCTTATATAGGGAAATGATAGAGAATTCATCGAAAAAAGGTCGTTTAGATGATTTTTTATTAATGTTTAGAAATAATGAAACGAAATCAGCTAAAATATTTGTATGTCATAGCAGGATGTACTTAAAATTTTACATATTTAAAAAACCACCTTTTAAATAAAATTTGAAGTTATGCGATCCCTTCCTCGATAAAACTGAGAGACTTAATTTATTTTTTACTAGTATAGCTGTACCCGACATTGCAATGTCACGTAAAGTAGAAAGTGGTTTTTGGAGCCAGGAACCTTCACGGGCGAATGTAGAACTTAATATTGTCTTTTATAAACGCGAGTATCACACATTTAAATAAAATACTGTATACCGGATTAAAACGCGATGTATTATTTATATTGTTTAAATTATTTATCCGTATATTTTTCCGTATATATTTATTATTTATATTGTTTTATTATTTACCGACGTTTCGGATGCTTTACAGCAACCGTGGTCGCGGGAGACAGTTCGACCACGGTTGCTGTAAAGCATCCGAAACGTCGGTATAAATAATTTAAACAATATAAATAATAAATCGCGTTTTTATCCGGTATACAGTATTTTATTCGAATGTAGAACTGCTAACCAATGTTTCATCATAATTGGATGAATAATTTAGGAGTGCCTTGAGGACAAACATATATTGATTTTTATTTATATTTTGTAAGTAACAAGTACACGTACAAGTAGATACATTATATAAACAGGTATTAACTCTAAACTTCTGCTTTAACTATTTGTAAACATTATTTATTTATCTGAAAAATGATTTTATTTCATTCTTTAGTGTTTAGTCTATTAGTTATCAAAATTACACGTTATAGCTTATACATATATTATAGGTAAGATAGATAGATAGATAGAACATTTATTTTGAAAAACACCACTTAAAGCTATTACAAAAAAAGACTTAATTAACTACAACTAATCAACATTATAATTCAAATAAATAAATTAAAAAATGTTTAATATAAATAGAGTGGTGCCACCAAAAACGGAATACCACTCAGCATACGTTGAGGCTCAGCATAAGCCTCAACACTGATTTTCAGTGGTTCCGGTGGAGTGGCGCGCTGGCACAAGCAACAAAATATAATAATAAGTTACAAAAACAACCACAACGTAAACAAATACATCTGATTACAATCTCTATTACTTATATAAATAAATCCAAGACAATATATAATAAAATAAATAAAAACAAAAAGTGCGCACTTACAATAATTATTACTAATAATACTAATAGCTTAATATTACTACTACCTACTAAGACTAAATATATTCTTATAATACAATATTTAATAGCTGCTAAATCATAATTTTATTAATACAATACGCACATTCTGACATTTTAATAATATTTATAATTGAATAATACACATATTTTAAAAATTTATTACTAGTTACACTATAGTCTAAAAATTTCTCGTTATGACAATTATGCATAATGTAAGATACAGTTTAATTCCTATGAAGATTGTGACATTGCTATAATATGTAGATTAAAATGTTTTATGAATATTTATTTATACAATTTAATAATGTAGGTACTATGTCATCATTTTTCAAATATACGTAATTCAAAACAATCGAACAGTGCTACACTAAATATACTATATTGCAAGAAACAAATTATATTTTATTGGGGAGGGTTTCCGAATACATTTCTTATATCCTCATCACTGAGTATTCTGTGCTTTCTAGAGGAGGGGGTTTGGCGTGCAAAAATGTATCCATTGCTAGTCCAAACATATCGCCAACCTTTACGCTTTCCCTCTTGTCGGGCTTGGTGAAATAAGTTTCGATTATAGCGAGTAAGACGTTCGTTTACATAAAACTTTGTGGAATTCGCATCGCTATTACCACCAGAAGCGCGATTACTGCGAGCCGATCGCAGCAAGTCGTTCCTCAACTCCCGTCGAGCTAGGCGGATAACCACAGGACGAGGTCGAGGTGGTTGCCCTGCTTCAGTATGTTCTACTCGTGGGCCCTTTCTTTCGGCAAATACAATTTCTTGATCGCTTACAGTAATCCCCAAATTTTGACTCAGCGTGGTCGCCACATTAATTAAGTTTTCATTATCACTTTCGCTGATATTAGATATAACTAAGTCATTCTGAAAACTCAATTGTTCATAATTGTTAAGTTCAGAGTTTACGTATGTACAGATCGCACCAAAGTCGTTTTCTAAATCTGACGTCTTTGTTTCGAGCATATTCATACGCTCTTCGGTGTTTTTTTCTAAATTAGAGATTCGAACTTCTACATCTTCAAAACGATTATTTAAAATTGACAAAGTAGTTGTTAGCTGAGATAACTCGTGCCGAAATAACGCCATCTCTTGGGCTACCTTCAACAACTCGGTGTGAACTAATTTGATGTCTGTTAGTAATACGCCTCTATCTTGATCTTCGGGTGGTTGTTCTACTGGTGAATTTTCATGACTATTAGAGCTCGATGTTGGCATTTTATTAGGTGAGACTTGGTTTGACTTACAGCCCTTACACAGCCAGCGCACAGGTGCCTTTGAATTTGGTTTTATACAAACAGCACACTGTCGGTGGCAGCTTTTATCACATTTAGTGCACTTGATAGCTTCAGTAGAAACAAATTTACCACAAACAATACACTTCTTTGACATTTTTGAGTCGATTTAATTCCAATTAAAATGCTTGTTATTCGACGCTAGATGGCGGTTTTTAACAAAACAGAACCCAAACAGTATGTTGTTTTAAATCAAGATAACTGATTTTTTTAAATTTAAATTAGTACAATTATTCAATAAATGTTCACCTGTTTTTTGTGAAGTCACTAAGGTAACACTGATTTAATTTATAATTGAAGGTAGATTTTGTTCTATCTCGGTACACTGGGAATGTTAACAAGCGATCACAATAAAAAATCTTCTTTATCACTGTTATTTGCGAGATCTTTTAATAGATAACATTTAAGAAAGTTCTTCGACAACACTCGTCCACGTTTCACTACTTTTTAATTAAATCACTGTTGTGGATGTATTTAAATAAGCAAAAAATTACTCAGTTTAACTGTCACCTGGGCCAGCAGCGCCATATCTCCAACATGGTAACATGGTTTATTTAAACGAACCACATCAAAGTAAGATTTTATTCTGTGATGTATGAGATTAAGGTCTTAGGCCTTATCTGGCCTCTCTAGAACAAGTAGGTACGAGGTAGCAATATGATACAAATACTTGCAATCAACGGAAAAATAAATGATAATAATAGCGAGTTATGGTGTCTTTGTGCTGGCGATTTAACACGATTGCAAGATGCTTCTAGTTAGTGGCGCTAATAGAGGAGGAAAATAAGGGTCAAGTCATGAGTGGCATTGGTATCTACAATGAAACTTCGCAATAATATAATTTAGTAATTTTAATTTACAAGAGTATCTAATTTAATTTTAACTTTTCTTTTGGCAGGGCAAAGACAAACATTTTAATTTTTTGTGGTAATCCTAACGGGCCGTACCTCACTTTAAAGTAATCCGCACTAGGTACCATATAAACCATTTTGGCTAATTTATCAACATTAAAAATATATATTCAGACAGCTGGTATACAATACTAGCCCCGGCTTCACACGGGTGCAATATAAACACAAAAAAGACCTTTGTTAATCGCTTACTGATAATGTAGCTTTCTATTGGAGAAATAATTTTTAAAATCGGTCGAGTAGTTTTTGATTTTTTTCATAACATAAAAAAATACTAAAAAAACACGCTTTTTATAGAAAACCGAACTAAAAAATAGAAAATAAATTTTAATAAATTTAAATTAAGAATAGTGTTAAAAATTTCAATAAATGTAAATTAATAGTGTGAATAAAATAAAAATAGTATAATAGTATAATATTTTATTTTAAATTAGTGGGGTGGTTGGTGTCAATAGTTATAAATATTTTATTGACAGATATGAGTAGAGTGATTATCATTTTGATAATATCTTAAAAAGCACCGACCGACCTATCCGATACGACCTATTGTATACTTTAGCGTTCGACATTACGCAGACTAAAAACGCAGCGCTCAATCTGCACTGTACGATTTTTCCATCAATGAACTGTTTCCGTTTTTAAGCGGAACTCAATTTCCATTCCAACTTCCATTTATTGCTACAAATACCTTTATATATTAATTTTTAATATTACTTTAAATACCAGATAAATGAACAATATGTGTTTGAGAGGAAAAAAAGCATACTGCGCCGACCCCAAATAAAAAAGGAACAGGGCAGGAAGAAGAAGAAATGCATAGAAAACCCCTGCAAATTGTCAAAAGCAGGGCTTGGAAACCAGTTAACTTACTGTGGGAGCTTAACCGAAATAATAAAGGTTAATATTATTTTGTTTTTAATTATATTTACTGAAAAAATGTAGTTGGTTGTTAAATAAAAAACTAATATTACGGTATCTCAGTCAGACGCATATTTTCGAAAATAAAAATTAACCGCTTCCGAGCCTTGGTCAAAAGTGGCCACTAACCATTGTTTCAAGAAGCAAAAATAAATTAAATCGTATGACAGGTTATTTTTTTCGGTTAATTCTCTAAAATCTCTTTATCATAAACATCAAAAACCTGTCAACATCAAAACTAAAAAAGAAAAACAGTTACGAGTCAATAACATTTCAGTCTAAACACACAATAATTGTCTCAAAACCGCCGAACAAATATTCAGTTGAAACACTCGATTAAATTGTCAGATATATGTATTGTGTACACAGCACTATCTTATCTCAAAGCTATAATGGTAGCATTCGTATGATAAATCAATTTTTCATGAAAATGAGATGAAGGGTTTTACCATCGTAAACTTTGTGACAAGTGTACACAGTGTTATCTGTTAACAAATTTTGTGACAAATATCTTTGACAGAGACACGAATTTGTGACATTGTGAGTCCGTCGAGGACATTTTTATTCCAACCGTGTTAACACTGATTCTATATATTTTTTCAAATTCCAGTTTCTAATTTTTCTTAAACTTACTGCACGAATATATAATGAAAAATGAAGTTATTAAAGTCTCAAAGGTTTAGTGTTAAGAGAAATAAGTTGTTAAAATATAATTTTAATTGGTTGTTAAATAAAATACTTTTCATTTCATTAATATTTACACTCATATGAATTCATGGGCCTGATAGCACAATATTGGATTCCTACGGGGCCTGAATTTTTCTTTAAATATTTTTCCTATATTTTTGCTGCTTCGAGAATCGATGTGTGGAATAAATATTGAAATTTCGTCCAGGTAATGGAAGATACATGAAAAAGCCTCCATCTTGGTCTATCAAATTTCGAATGCTTGTGAATAAAAAATGGACATGATAATTTATTTTGTAAATCAAGAGTTTTTTTACATAAATACTTTATTCCATTGTTAGATAAGTAAATATATTATATAAATATGTACCTGCGCTAGAATATTCCGTTAATATTAATTACAAAGTATATTTGAAAAAAATCTACATATTAAATTTTAAATAATAGCAAATGTGTGTTGGTCTCTATCGGTGTGTGTTTAGTAGAATAATAAAATAGGACGATAGAGCATAGTTGATTGGTCCAGTAAATGGCTGAAGCTGTTACGTCCTATAATCAAGTGATTCCCATGCCTCATATTTAAAAAAAAACACCAGTCAATGATGCGGTGTCGACCTACGGTTTACTTCGAGCATTTGGGAAAAAAATATCAACAAGTTATAGTCTATTATTAACGCGAGTATCACAGATTTAAATTAAACAACTTTTACAGGATTAATAATTTAGTTAATAAATCGCGTTTTAAACCGTAAAAGGTATTTTATTTAAATAATTGTACAAATAAAAGCTAAGCTTCAACTAAGTTTGTTTTCGAATAGCTGATACTTGCGTTAATAAAAGAAAACATTTTAAACTAATCTAGGCATTGACAAAAAACACTTAGTATTTCTTTTAAAAAAAAACATATAAATAGAGGATTGAAAATCGCTAAAAGTCCTAGTCTAAACCTTGGTAGGTACAGTCATGTCATAAAACCTTTCTAGGAATTATTTAATATGTCACGAATTCCAAGAAGTCGTTAAATTGATGTTAAAAATATATGATGTATTTATTTTCATACAGGTATGTATATTGTATATACATATATGTAATACGATAATCATTATTTATTTATAATACGTAATTAGGCAAGATCCGGAGAGAGAGCAAGGGATGGTGGGAACAAAAAAAAACAATTTTATTATTAGACGATCCTGGCTTCACACGGCGCAAAAAATTATATACGAGTAGATTATATTACTCGCTGATAATGTAGCTTTCTATTGGTCAAATAATTTTTAAAATCGGTCTTGTTATTTTTGAGTTAAATCGAAACAAACAAACAAATCTTTCCTATTTATTACATTAGTATAGATTATTTTATAGTACCTTCTTATAAATGATGAATTCTTCATATATTTTTAAAGTACTGTTCTAAGTACCGTTTTTTTGCGTATAGTACATCTACATTGCACCCGTGCAAGCCGGGGTGTGTTTGGACAGGCTTAATGTATTAATTAAAATTTATATTTTTTTTAAAGGTTACAATAGAATAAAATGTTGTTTTTTTTTACCTTATAATATTAAATAATACGACAGGGCAATAGGACAGTGACAGAGTGGTACCCAAGATATGGGAAAAGGAGTAGAGGAAGACAGAGCATCAGATGGGAAGACGATTTCAAATTCACGATAGGACCAAACTGGATGTGGGTGGCGAGAGATAGACGGCAGTGGAAATCGTTGGAGGAGGCCTTTGCCAAGAGGCACACTGAAATAAGAGATATCCTTTGACACTTTTTAATTTGCATGCACTCATATAATTGAAAACTTGTATACTATTATTATCAGATTAAAGGGCTTTTTATTATTATTATTTATTTAATAATAACGCATAAAAATATGATTCATCTAAATATGATTGCCTTTACAAGCTGCGCAATTATTATGAAAGTTGGTTTCACCGCTTTCAATATAATCGATTATTAATTTGCTATATTTATATCTAGTATTATTCATTAACTATACTAAAATATCTACTAAGTATATTTTTAGTTGTGCTTAGACAATAGTTTTACTAATTCCATTTCCTGCCAGAAGTCAAGAATCTTGTCTGTATGGCACAACAAAGAATGATCTTGGTTCTTCAAGAGCGTTCAAAGATACTGTCATATTGATTGACAAGCGTATAGTTTCACATTATCGATGTAAATAACTGGAAGCGCACTGACATTACCATTGTCAATAAATTCACTAAATTAGTTTTGCGCTAATGCAAATTATTTCCAATTTCAATACCTATATATAGTATTAAAAAAAATGCACTTTTTAAAACACATTCAAAACCCACTCACCCATGTTTATAACGGAATCACTTCACTATAGTCCGATACAAATCACTTTAATCAGTCTATCTGTATAGCATCCTCACCCTATACAACGTTATGCGCACGCGCAGCGGTCGCCCCAAGGATGTCGCGTGTTGCCTAAGAAGGCTTCTGTGCGAATGCTGCCTCGCTGCCGGCTCCTATCGAAGATTCCTACCACTTGATAAGAGTAAGGCCACGCTATCGCTCATCTCGCGTTATCACGGTGACCACAATCCATCTTGCCGCTAGGTCGACGTCAACTTCTTACGATAGTTATGTAAGGAGCAGTCCGGAATTTCAGCGGTCGCTAATTACTTTGCGAGACTTTATCGTAATTAATTCTGACGTCATTAATTGTTGTCAGTCCCGTCGGTTGTAAGTCTGACTGGGGTCGGTATTTTTCTTACTTAGATTATGTCACTTGAATACTTAGTATAAAATATAACATTTTGATATCCTTCTAAATATAATTATTTTTTATTATTATAACTAACTAGCAATTGAGTGTGGGTGGAATTTCGTAAAATCCGTTCTTAGCTGACCTCTACTCGGCGAAAGGAATATTCCTACCATATTTCAAGTCGCTACGCCTTATGGTTCCAGAGATATCGTGATGACTCAATATATAGGTTATATCTCTTTTATATATATAGATTAGCCTTTAAGTTTATGTATAACTGAAAGATACATTTCCTTTAACAAACAAAAGCTGTATTCTAAGTTCTAAATTCGAAATTATAATGTTTCTAAATAATCGCATCAATGTGTCGCTTTGCGTCCTCTTTTGTAATCCGTATAGCTAAGGAGTGGAGTGGTCATGTGGAACATGGTGTAATGGTTGCAGCTCCTTACAAAAATTTTGTAAAACGAAAAACTTGGCTATTAAAAAGAGTGGCGGGGAGTTTATTGCCAGTTCTTCTCGTCCGTTCTACGCCCTTGATTTGAGAACTTATTTAGAAGCATTTAAAATGTTATTTTTATGTTTGATTTGATTTGAATTTGAATAAATTTAATGATATTATCTAGATTGATTTGGATTGTCTAACCGAATTCTGAGTTTTCTAGAAATGGGGCAGACACATTTCTGTGTCTGTTTCACTGATCATTTTTCTTTACAGACAAGTAGATGAACTGTCTTCCGGTCCCTTGCCTGACCGAAACGATTGTTTTTTTTCCCCGGGATTCGAACTCGCGACCTCTGCTGCTAAATCCAACGCAAGCTGTCCAAATCAATCAAGTTTAAATAACAAAATTTAGACATGATTCATTCGATTTTTTGTAAATTGTAATTTTTTTGCGGCCCCCCAATCTATTAAGTCATTTTTATTTTCACTAGATCCCATATTGTTTGGACATCCCTTCACCCTTGTCTATATTATGTTATCAACTATAGATGAGACTACGACTAAAATATACAAAGACCAAGCAGATAGACCTACGTCTATTATATTTTTGTTCGTGTTTGTATTGTAGTTAAATAACAAAAATCGTGACATTAGCATGTGTTTCAGTCACATTATACAGTATTTTAATGGTAATTTGAACTTATCAATACTGTGGCGTTGTTATAATGACAGTAAAGTCAGTTACAATAACTCAAAGTACAATTCCTTCGGTAAAACTAAAAAAATAATGAAAAATTATATTGAATGCAACTTAAATGCTTTTTTATGTTAGATATCGATATATATGAATTCAAAGTTCTTGAGTTATAAATGGTGTAACTAAAAACACGACTTTTTTATATAATAATAATAATAGCTAGTCTCCGTAGTAGTAGGTTTCCGTCCCGGCCATAGTACGACCACAGCTCTCGTTAAAATAACGGATGATATTCGGCTAGGAATGGATGATAAAAAAGTCACAGTCCTTACGTTGCTAGATTTTACAAATGCATTTAATACTGTAGATTTCGACATACTCCTAGGCATGCTAAAATCTATCAATATTTCTGCGACGGCTATCGATTGGTTCCATAGCTACCTTTATGGGCGCCGTCAAAGAATTCGACTGGAGGATACTATGTCGTCATGGTGCGATATATCATCGGGCGTTCCTCAAGGGGGAGTCTTGTCACCTCTGCTATTCTCTCTTTTCATTGACTCCATATCATACAATTTAAAATCGCGCTACAATATGTATGCCGACGACGTACAGATATACACTCAATCCACTCTTGACGATTTACCTGAGGCTATTCGAAAGACAAATCAGGACCTAGATAATATTGTAAAATGGAGCTCGTATCATGGTTTGCAGATTAATCCTATAAAGACACAGGCCATTATTATCGGGAGTCCATCTCTAATCGCAAGAGTGAACTGGGTCAATCTGCCGCCTATTTATGTTGCAGGAACGCTCATACCTTTCAGCGACCACGTTAAAAGCTTAGGAATTTTCCTGGATCAGACTCTGTCATGGACACATCAGATCCAGGAACTGAGTAAAAAGCTATTTGCAGCTGCTGGTTCACTCAGGCGCTTAAAAAACTTTCTTCCTCTTCCAACCAGAATTTCACTTACGAAATCCCTTCTCCTTCCTCTATTAGATTATGCCGATGTTACTTATGTTAATCTCACTGAAGAACAATTAAACAGACTTGAGCGCCTGCAAAATTTCTGCATACGTTTCATTTTCGGACTCAGGAAATTTGATCACATTACAGAGTTTCGTACAAAACTTAAATGGCTACCTATCCGCCTTCGCCGGGATGCTCACATCCTACATCTCCTGTATCGTGTACTCTTCAACTCTAAAACGCCTCATTACCTTAAGGAAAGATTTGAGTTCAGAGACTATCATGACAGGCCCGTAAGATCTACGGAGCTCTTACGGCTTGAATTGCCAAAGCACCAGACTTCATATTACGAGCAGTCATTTACGGTCCAGGCAATCAAGCTTTGGAATGCTCTGCCACTTGCCCTGAAGAAAGCTAACTCTTTAGATTTATTTAAGAATATGCTTTTGAATTATCTTTTCTCTACAAATAATTTGTAATAGTATGTGTATATGTGTATGTTTATGTATGTGTATGTATAGTTGCATAATATGCGTGTATGTATGTATAAATATTATTCAGGTTTTCTTATTAGTATTACTTTTTCTTTCTTTTTTTGCACTACCTATTTCTTCTCTTGTGTCTCTCTTGTACCATATGGTTGCCTGGAAGAAATCGCTACTTAGCGATAAGGCCGCCAGTTGTACTTTTCCTGTGTGTTTCTATGTTTGTATATTTCTGTATTTCTAGTGCAATAAAGTTTTAAATAAATAAATAATAATAGCTTTATTTATTCCTTACAATTTTACATTTTTTACATTTATATATTATACATAATTGTTTATATTTATGATGTAAGGACCGCTCTGGCGGTGAAAGTCTCCTCCATTTCTTTCCATTTAATTCTGTCTCTTGCCAGTCTATTCCAAGTTACTGCAGCCGTGGCAACTATGTCATCACTCCATCTTTTGAATAGCCTTCCTTTTCGTCTTTTCTTATAAATAGGGTACCAATTCGTGACAATTTTGGACCATTTGTGCCCTGGTGATCTCTGTAGATGCCCAGCCCATTTCCATTTTTGGGACATTATGGTTTTTTCTATGTCCTTTACCTTGGTAATTTCCCGTAGGTCTTTAATTCTAACTTTGTCGCTTAGCTTTAGTCCCAAGAGACTCCTTTCTATACTATTTTGGCACACTTTAACCTTGTGAGTCTGTTTTGTTGACAGTGGCCATGTTTGAGAAGCATAAGTGAGACAAGGAATTAAACTTTTTTATATAGATAAGATGATATTTCCTTATTTATGCAAAGCGTGTCGTCATTGTTTTCAAGCAATTTGCGATTCTAAAGCTTCTTAGTGTCCCGCGGGACGCAATCAGGACAGCTGGTCCCACTAATGAACGGGCTTTACAACTTGGAAGGAGATTACTTCTTTAATCAAAATATTTAGTAGCGACGATGCAAAGCCTTTATAATTCAAAGGAGAAAATTAGCTCATATAAATGAGTCTAAGAAATGGTATTTATTATTCGATTCGAATTGTTTTTTTCAAAAAAAAAAGGGTACTTATATATATTTTGTAGTTGCGTTTTCGCGAGATACAAACAACAAACATACATATATACATTTAAATATAAATAAAGTTGTAAGCTTCAAAATGTGTAAAAATCTTATTATTATTTTTCAAAACATGTCAAAATAATGTGCTGTTTTTCCTTCTTACTAAATAATTCCGAAGCATAAGCACAGTGCCGGTGTTAGGGGGGCGCGTGATGGGGCGATGGCCCAGGGCGCCAAATTTTGGGGGGCGCCGAGGTGGAGTCACCTACCTCCCATGCACACGCTCAATACGCCCTGTGCTATACGCATATCGTATTCTGTCGATTGAAAATGAAACCGCTGGAAAATTAGTATTTTCTAATTTAATCCGTGTATAAAAAATAAGTAGAAAATTAACATTCGATATTGATTTCCTAAAGTGGGCGCCACAATATTCTTGCCCGGGGCGTCAGTGGCCCTAACACCGGCACTGCATAAGCAACAACTTGCGAGAGTGTATTCGTATCGTACAATTGTAATTGAACTACATAACCTCATCCCTTCTTCTCCATTCTACTGTCGCACATCCAGATGATTGGCAGGACTAAATCCATTTGTTATGGACATTCCGCACAGTTCGTTTCGCATACTCATTCCTAATTTAAACTGCGAAAGAACAAAACTCCCTTCTGGCTTCTATCTTTCCGGACCACTAAAACTTGAGTATCTTTAAGGCTAGGGTGAATAGGCTTCTTCTAGACAGACGTGCCCCTTCTTAGATCTCATCATCACTTACCACTAGGTGGGATAGCTGTCAAACGTCTGCCTATTATTTATTTAAAAAAAATTATAGTTGTATCAGAAGGCCTAGCACGAACAACTTATACAACTGTACTTGGGCCTCAGAAATCATTTGAAATCACATACAAATTACAGATTGACGATACGATTATTTCCTCGCTACTTGTTTGTAACTGCACCGATGTTTCTTCGTAGATAAAATTTATCCAAGTGATGCAAGTATGGAATATTCAAGCACGTACAAAAACAACACCTGTTAAGGCTTCATGAAATGAAATGGAAATGACATACAATTCGCACTACCGTATCCATATACGGCCTAATAGTACATTGTGTATCGAAATATTGTAGTGCGTCTACGACACCGCCCAGGGTCGCTCACGGCGGTCAAGAGCGACAGCATACCTGCCTGCTGTCTAGTATGGTAGGGCTGCCCTAAATAATCTTCAAATTTATTCTTAAATGTACATTTAACAAATCTGAGCGATCAGCTCATACTGCCATATGGAGTGAACATAAAAAAATATGTTGTTTTTGTCTTATATATATATATATATATATATATATAAAAGAAAGTTGTGTTAGTTACACCGTTTATAACTCAAGAACGGCTGTACCGATTTTAACGATATCTTATTTGTTGGATTCCTCTATGTCCGGAATAAGACATAGGCTATTAAAATATTGGAAAAAATCAGGAAAAAAATATATGCATAAAATTAATTATAAAATAAATTAGATTCGGAACTCCGCCATCTTGACAGCTCACGTCATGCATTCTTAGCTTTTTTGGAATAACAGATGTCCACTGCAAATCAGTGACATATGAGACAATTATAGTGGGTAAATGGGCATATTCAAATTTAAGAATAATTATATAATTTCGAAGCCAAAATTGTGGCAGAACAACGTCTGCGGGGTCCACTAGTACTATAATAAAATAAACATGATGTCAAAATAAGACCTTAAAATTGAAATTAAAATTAAGGCATTTGTCCCTATCCATTACATATTTTATTTTCATCGATTCGATTCTAATATTACCGAGTATAAACGTTTGCGCTGTTAAGAACTTCTTCTTATATGCTAACCTTAGACGTGTTCAGCTTAAAGGGCCGCTAAGTACTTACTGCCATCTCTGTATCATTAAGCCGAAAAATAATGTTTTAAAATTAGCAGTCTTGTTTTATATGGTAACAAGTTACAACCCTAGCTCCAGGTCTAGGTCTAGGTTTGACAGAACCTGATGAGAGTCCTAGATAATAAAAATACTGTTATGAATTGCTCTTTTTTATAACCTAGTAATTATGAAGTAGAGCTTTAGCGGTACCATGCTGAGAAAAGTGAAAAGAGTCCAAAAGGCAAACTGAGTAGAGATATATTATTTGTTTAGTTTAGTTTTAAAATTATAGATAAGCCCACATTTATATTATAATAGAATTAGGCAATTATTTTATTTACCAGTAGTAACACAAGATGCTTATGTTACTCGCTCATCTAATATCAGCCTTATTGGTGAAATAATTTTTAAAATATGTCCAGTAGTTTTCGAGCTAAATCGTAACAAACAAACAAATCTTTCGTCTTTATAATATATAGAATAATTCGTATTATATACTTTTACATATACATAGTTACGGTTTTGGCCTACATAAGCTCACTTTAATTAACTGCATATAATATAGTCCTAAATAATATTTATTATATCCCTTCCCGTTACCCTCTCTTCTAAAAATGACACCACAATAAGTAATTATTATTTGCATATGTTATCAAGGCAAAGCCATTGTCACTGGTGTAACAGAATATTAAGAACAGTTGGTATACATCGAAGAAACGGTCAACCAGACATCTCGAATTTTAAAACAGTAGAATCAAATCTGTTATTTTTTTTAATCAAAAATGGCAAGGGGACTTTGAAAGAAGGGGAACGTCTGTCTGTATTTCGAGCTTATCTCTGAAGATAACTAACTGATACATATTTTGATGTTACATTAGTATAAATTATTTATTCAGTAATAAATTAAATAGCAGTGGTAGCAATCATATCATTATTCTTCCTTATTGTGACTTTTTTTTACAAATTTATTATTTTATTTTGCTTCTTCTTGCCTACGTATTAATTTACCCTTCCCGCCATCTATTAAAGGAGTAATATTTTTGCAAATAACAAGACTCCTGTTATTGACGATAGATAGAGATACGTTATATTGCTCGTTATACAAATAATACTGCTCTTACAGATGCCCCAAGTCTCGTTTTCGAGCGTGTGGAGTAAGCTTAATATATATTTTTTTATAGAATAGGGGGCAAACAGGCAGGGGGCTGACATGATGGTAAGTGATCACCGCCTTCTATAGACATCCGCTATACCAGAAGGCATGCAGATGCATTGCCGATCTTTAAATATACAATATGTATATGATATTCTGTTTGATGTCTTTTTCAAACAAAATATTGAAACTGGAATTATTCCCGTCTTATTGCAGTCCATCTATAACTCGAGTGAAAGTTAATGTTAAGTATCCCAACTGCTGTTAATAATCTGTGGCAATATATGAGGTTGTGATTCTTGTTTCGTATGCAGGGCAACATTAAACATGTCCTTTAATATTGATTTCGACATTCCAAGTGAATTCACGCGTGTCCTCAACTTTGCCGAAATAACAATAAATCATTTAAAACGAAACTGGCCTTGTTAGTTTTAGGGGCTGGTCTTTACTCTTTACCTAATGGTTTATGGCTGGTCATGTGCAGTGGAAACCCATTTCACACATAAGATATTGCTTAAAAATATTTATAGTAATAATAATATAAGCCATGTAAAGGTAATCCTTTACATGGCTTATTATACTATAACTACTATATTATATATTATATCATACTAACTACTATGCAGTAATCTGCATAAGATATAATTACATCTAAAAGCATATTTGCTAGCACTGAACATATTTTCTAAAGAAGATTTGATATAAAATTTGTAAATTATATAAAAGTGATTTTTTTAAGTTAGTAATCGACTAAAGAGCATGAGGTTCACTTGATAGTAGGTGATATCCCAGCCTAGGAGTGTTAACGAATTAGCTGCTTTTCGTTTACCGAAAAAACTGTTAAATATATTAACTGTTTTTTCGTTATTTCATTCAACGATTTTCGAACGCGGATTAGCTCTACGAACATTCAACGCGTAGTCGCTAACATCTTTCAACAGTTGAACTCATTAACTGTTAATAAAATTAGCTGCTTTTTTAGCAGGTTATCAGTTTGTAATTAACAGTTTCATTTCGTTAACACAAAAACCGTCAACGACTCTACCCCAGCCACAGAATATCATGCGCTGATACTTCTTACTTCGAGTATTCAGAAATCCATACTGAGACCGAAACGCGCAATGTGCACTTCACGGTTTTTCCAAACTATGTTAAAATATTTGCCATCCACTAGTTTGGACAACTGTAGTCTGCGGATAAAGCGAATTAAACTATTGAATAATAATACGGAGGTGTAAAGAAATTGGTAATAAACAATACACGTAATGATCGCGGAGGGTCACCGACGCGCAAGGAATATTAAAGTTTTGAAGGAAACAAACAATGGGAACCTCGACCTCTTTGCAATGTTACGACACAAATCTACATACCAATTGTAAAATTGGTATACCATAAATCTGTTTTTTTTCCATTTAAGCTCGTTTATTTGTTTTATTGGATACAAAACAGAAACATCAATAATAATCTATATATATAAAAGAGATTCCCACCTATTTATTGACTCATCACGATATCTCTGGAACCATAAGGCGTAGCGACTTGAAATATGGTAGGAATATTCCTTTCGCCGAGTAGAGGTCAGCTAAGAACGGATTTTATGAAATTCAACCCAAAAGGGGGGTTGCGGGGGCAATTATCTATATACATATATATAAGAGATTCCCACCCATATATTGACTCATCACGATCATCTCAAGATCAATAAATCATTTGAATTGTCATATAAATGACAACTCGACGATACGAATACTTTTTCACAATTCGTCCGTTTAGAATATTCTACGTAATGTGACACATATTACACCGTTTACTACGCACGTATTATTTTACTATCGACCTTAAAATCGATGTTATATTGTGTCAAGTTCGTCCGCGCGTCTGTCCTTCTGCCTCTGATGATACCTTATGAATGTTTGATCCCATTACAATTATCGCTTACCTAACTTCTGAACAGTTTGTGTAGTTTCATGAAACGATGCTTCTTCTATCCATATTAACTGGGAAAACGACCCAATTAGTATAATGAATTTCCGAGGCCCTAGTGGGGCATGGGGCGTGTCCCATTTCTGTGTCTGTTTCACTGATCATTTTTCTGTACAGGCAAGTAGCTGATCAGCCTTTTGTGCTCTGCGCAACAATTTGTTTCTTTAAATTCTTGTTTCCCCGGAATTCAAACTCCCTCCGGCGCTAAACGAATCGCGTTTACCACTTAGCCACTGAGGCGCTAAACGACCCAGTTAGGTATTCATATTATGTTTTTAGTAAATTTAGTATCATAATTAAACACTTAATTTTTTTAAAACAAATTTTGAAAGCCACTCTTATTTGGAAAACTCTTAAGATGACACTTGAAAATCGACAGCTGAGGATACCATAGGAAATAACTAGAATTTCCTATAAATTCTATCTCGATATAATTAAAAACCCTGTCTCTCATTTCAATCAAGGATATACAAGGATATGTTAGGGTAAGTGAGGAAGGTAGCTAGCCAGGAACAAAATCATTGTTCTGGTAGAGCGAACCAGTCATTAGTGCAGAACATATCGAATAACACTGTTCTTATTATACAATACTACCGTGCAAACTAGACAAAATAGTGCCATAATACAAAAATGACAATATCAAAAAAAATATATAAGTATATTTATTTATTTATCATTCAGATGTTAAGCAAATATAATTATAATTTAATGCCTCAATTTTAAAACTGTGCAATATTTTCAGTGTATTCATAATAATATGTTTTATCAATTTAGTACTACAACTTTACATTTAATTTATTTTAATCACAGAACTAATATTCAGCGTAATGTACTTGATTTCATGCGGAAGTTTTATCGCCTGCATCTTTTTGTCAATATTTAAACAATGTCGATAGTCACTTCAAGTAGCGGTTTGAATAAATATTAATGTTCTGAAATAGGTTTAACGTTATTATACCGGTCTCTTTCATCATGAATTCAGTTGTAAACTATGTTATCTATGCTTAAAGACTGAGGTCTTTCGAATAGCAATAAATAGAATATCAGTATCAATAAATATAATACAATCAACTCTGGATACATGAAACTCATGAAACCAGAGAAAAATGTCAAAAAGATATTCAAATTATCGAGAGTCGAAAATGATTTTTTTTTATTGTTTTACACCTGCCTTTTACCTACAAAAGTTAATTATTTGCTCATTTGTATGTTGGGTGACAAATATTATATATAGGACTTTTCTAAACTAGTTTGAAAGACTATTTCAACTTAAAATAATTATATCGATTTTACTCAATTTATCGAGTATTTTTCAAGGGACCGGGAAAAATCAAATTATCGAGAGTCGGCTATATCAGATCTCGTAGAAAATGTTCATATTATAGTATACGTTTTATCTACATGAATAATTTATAAACCAATTTGTTAATTTACATGTAACAATTAAAGACCTACCTATCTATCCTTTTCTCTATCTCTCTTATATAAAACATGTTATTTAAAATCAAGATAAGATATTTAACATTTAAACGACCGGTTAAAATTCTCAACCAGATAAATTTCGATTGGCAGTTGATAGTTATTATCTTATGGAACACAAAGAAACGATAAAACAATCTTAAAGTAAGTACGATAACAATGATGAAATACTTCGTAAATAAAAATATTCAAAATTTTTTAAATGCAAATTTTATACAAGAAGGCATGAAATAAAATAATATATAAGACCAAATATTTATTTTAACGGTCTCGTTGGCGTGCACATCGATGGGTCGTGATTTCAAATCCCACCGGGACGAAATTATATAATTTTCTGTAAGCATATTATCTTCCCAACGTCGGGAACTGAACGGGTGGGAGGAATATCGATATTCAGACCGGCTAACGAACCAACGTTCGTAGATGGAAAAATCGTGAAGTGCATATTTCGCGTTTCGGTTTCACTCTATGGATTTCCGAATCCTTGAAGTAAAAATTAAATCGACAGCGCATTATTGACCAATATTCTATGGCTGAGGCATCACCTACCATTAAGTGAACCTCATGCTCGTCTGTCGATATCTAACATAAAAAAACATATCATGCGTATGAATTGATTTTAATCATGAAATGATTCGAAATAAATTAAATATGTTTTAATGAATATTGAAAGCTCTTGCTTTGGTTTAAAAAGGGTTTGCTGGTTTTTTAAATTCATTTTAAATGCATTTATAACGGTAGGTAATATATTTTTTAAACCTAACATAGAGCCATGATTTATGTGCGTATATATAAAACAACAAAATACCTATATTTTTTTAGATAATCATTTTCAGTATCATTTATGTTACTTTAAGAAGTTACTTGAAAATCTTAATTTTCTATTTAATTATGAATTATTATCTAATGGTGAGTACATATAATATATTACACTGGTCTTGAAACATCTGACTCTTATCAGTGCAAGAGGTATGTACCGAGGTTGTAGCCAGATGTAATCAGTCAAAATTTTAATACATTTCAAGGCTAAACGAGCAGAGCTCAGACCGTATTCCGAACATTCGTATTCAAAAATATTAGTGAATTTATAAAAGGGCAAATTTATATATGTATACTTAAGAATCTAGACAACTTTGAACATTTTCATCTTAATATCGTGTTCTATCAAATTATTATTCAGTTCATGTATGCTAATCTCACAAATGACACGGTCCCCTGTTTCACTGTTTAAAGGTAAGATGCAAAATAGGCAGACTTCGAGAGAGATGGGCAGACGAATAAAAAAGAATGGAGGGGACGCTTAGATGGAAACAGTCCAGATATAAATGGAGCAAGTTGGAGAGGCCTTTACTCGTAGAGTTGTTCTTACTATAAACTTTAACCCATAATACTAACTTTGTTAGAATTTAGAAAATTAGAATGAGTATAAAATGTATTCAAATGTAAATTACCTATAAAAATTGTTAATAGGCTCCTTAAGGTCAGTATACAGAAGATGTTGTTTGTTATACGAAACTGCATTTAGACATCCTAATCTCTTTTTTTTTTGTTGTACAACCCCTTCCGGAAGGGTTATTCACTTTATTTGAGGGTATAAAACATGAATGATATAAAGCTTCAGTCAGCAATAAGGTTATATGTTTTCAAATCTATGTATGAAATCAATCTTTTAGTTTGGATATGGAACGGCTGAATTGTTATTTATTTATTGTAGGCGTTATCCTGTGATTTTCTTTTTTTGTATTTATATTGTGACTTTCTCGCTAATTGTTCGTTCTAAGTCATCAGTATTATGATAAAATAAGAAAATTTTGAGTTAAATCTTTGAGTTTTTAATTATTTAACAGCAATCGAGAAGCCATGTGCCTCAACTCTTTTGAATAACATTGCAGTTTTCAAAGGTATTCAAATTAGTTTAAATGGTTTTATTTTCAGTCACGCTGATGCGTCGTGCGGAAACCAGCCTTGTTAACGTCTATTGTAATTAATACTATAAAGCATTTCTAAACGAAGACATCTTGATGTATGTAAATAGCATCTTGTGATTTACAACTACTGGTAAATAGTAGGAATACAACAAATAGTGTCGTCTACAAACAAAATAGTTACACAACAGACTATTTACTTGATTTAATTTCATTAAAATGCTATTAATTTAATGCTAATTAGCTTAAGCAGAGCTTTCATATTTGTTTTTATTTTATATTTAAAAAAAAAACATTATTGCAGATCACTATTTCGACGCCTCTGACATAAGTTGTTGTAACCAACAAAAATTGATTTATTTGTTACAATAATTTACGTGGGAGTTATCGATTTAAGGTTGCACAAGTTGCGGGCTCGAACTCACTGGTGGGCGTTGCCAAAAAGCATGCTGTTCTCCCGCACCGCACTGGGGCACTCATTATTAAGTGAGATGCACGATAATTCATAGTAAAAGGGCGTCTAAAAAAATACGAAAAAGCCTTTGGGAAATCGAGTTTTATGAAAAAACCACTGCATAAATCAATTACAAATAAAAGTTATTGTATACTTCGATAATCGTGCTTTGTCGGTACCGACTTTGTTTTGAAAATTTGATACTTCTTTTATTACTAATTTAAGCCCAAAGTTGTGTTAAAAATGGCAATAAAAACGAATCTTTGGTAGCTCGTAACTTTTTAATGGTTTTTTATTTTACTATTCTGTTTCCACACAGACAAAATAATGAAAGAAAACGATATCATGTTTAACTTTGCATGTACAGTGCTAAATAGTGGAGTAATATCCCCCGAAATTTGTATGGAAAAAATGTCGACTAGTGTCACCTTAAAGCTATATTATTAGTCGATGTCGCAATTGAGATGCCTGAAGTAGAACGCAATATATTTATCTATGAGACTTAAATTCGGAAAACCCCATTGATATGACTCAATAATTCGTTATCAAATCACGTAAACCAAGATTAATCTTGAGATTGTTGACGGGAGGATGCTAAATGCCAAAATCTCGTACTAGCCGTGTGCATATTTTATTACGACTAGAAATCTAAAATATTACAGTATCTCAGGGGATGATAAAGCATTTATTATAGAGCGTATATGCAGTAGAGGGACCACCATACAAACCCAAAATCCCTGCTTACCCTTAAACTAATATTATAAAGATTTGTCTGTTTGTTTGTTACGATTTAATTCAAAAACTACTCGACCGATTTTAATTCTTTCACCAATAGAAAGCTACATTATCAGCGAGTAACATAGGCTATTTTTGTGTTTAGTACATTGTATATATAGTATCTACATTGCATCCGTGCGAAGCCGGGGCATGTTGCTAGTGCAACCGTAAAAAGAAAAGTCAAAATCATAATAAGTCATCTAATGTATAACTTATATGGATAAGCATGTACAGCATGCAGTGCATGCATGCATTCTGGTGTTGCTATGGGCAATGGTGATCGCTTACCATCAGGCGATTTGCCCTTTTGCCCCCTATTCTATTTATAAAAGGGTCATATATTGGTAAGGGATACCGCCTAATGATATCTGTTATGCCAGAGGACTTTCAGGTGGGTTTCTAACCTTTGAAGAATTTAAAAATAATTTTCTTGTTTTTATTTTTTGGAAAAACTGTTACTGACTTTCTATTACTATGCACTAAATTATATAGGAACCGTATGCTTATGGATTTCCGGAATTAATTCGTGATACACCCGTAAAATGTCATCAATGATGGAACTAAACTAATTTTTGAAAAACTTCCAACACCCAAAAAAGGTCTACAATAATTGATAAGTTGTGGCAAAGTTTATTCCTAGAGAATGGCTGAAAGTTAGAATTAGTAAACACTTACGTAGTAATCTTCCCAAAACACCAGAAATATAATTTAGTACAAACATCACAAAACATCAAATTTTAATTTAAACTATTTTTAAGAAATACACTTTGAAATACTGACAATTTAGGCAGCTAATTAGTGTTATAATAATATTGAATAATATAAACATTATAGAATAATTATAAAAATCTAATTTTTATCATAATATACCAATAAATATAAACATTGTTAATATCAACTGTCAAAATAGATAAAAATTATTTGATGTCTTTTTAATATGTAACCTACTTCGTTTAATTTTGAAGATACCTGAACTATATAATTAAACCTTACTCTATGGACATATGGTAAGTAAGGTAAGTTATGAATATATACGGTATCATGAGTTTTAATAAAAAAATGTTCTTATATGTTCAAATCTACTAGAATGGTGTGGCGTAGGCAAGGGCAAGAATAAATCGGGCTCGTTGGCGCGTTCGGTAGAATACGTGCGCATCGATGGGTCGTGGTTTCGAATCCCACCGGGACGACATGTTTATAATTTTCTGTTAGCATGTCTTCCCCTCGTCTGGTACTTCGGGCATTGATTGGGTGGGAGGAATATTGAAATTCCGACCGTGTAACGAACCACCATTCATAGATTGAAAACCGTGAAGTGCATATTGCGCGTTTCGGTTTCAGTTTATGGAAACCTTCGGATCCGATGTTCGATCCATCGTTCTGTTACAATGGGTGTATTTAACAGTTCGGAATTAGACATAACTATGATCGTAAATACAATTGAAAATGTTTTCTTAATAAATTAAAATACTAAGTTAGTTTTTTTTTCGTTTCACTGCGAAATTTTGCGTTCAATTTTGCTAGACCGACCTGGAGGTCCATTCCTGGAGGTTCAGGTCCATTGTTGGTGAGGCCCCTAAATCGACCACATAAGTCAGCATAGATTCTCAGATTGTACAAAAACTGCCTGAAATAATGGCGGGAGATAAATTATTGAAGACAAAGACCAGGCTCGCATTTGAACGTAAAGTGGGTGATAGACGTACGAGCAAGTACGCGTACTTATGGCTCGACGACCTTCTTCGCCTATGTGTCACCGTAAGTACGCGTACTTAAAAAGCGCCGCGCAAAATCGTTGGCGATCCAACCGGTTGGAAATCTTGCTCGTAGCTCGTCTTGGCTCGTACGTGTAGCAGCACTGCGAGCCGCGAGCCGCCATTTTATTACGCCAATTCGTGGACGCGCACGCATTTTCTGTTAATTTTGATTCAGAACTTATTTAATTGGTGTAACTAAGCGCAAAACTTCTTCATAGACCGGCTCAGGCATTCTGAAATAATTATGGAACTCTTCCTTCTCTTCATGTTCCTACTAAATTCACATGTGATAAACACTCTCTTTTCGTAAGCCCGTTCTTTACCCATACTTTTCGATTTGTAATTTTTTTTAGTTTTTAAAATGTAATACGGTATATTTCCTAAATAACACAAAGCTTCTTCTGTCGACGACATCGCAATGCAGAGTGAGTAAGCTTCACGTGTGTCACGAACGTCGAGCCGAGTAAGTTCGCGATCTTAAAAACCGCGGACTTTAAGTTCGTACGTCTATCACCCACTTAATAGAGAGAATAAACAATAAAATAAACAATCATTTGTTTATAGAAGGCTTTGAAAACAATATGTCGTTCTCCGGGTTGCAATAAGTGTAATCCCTCAGGCGTAGAACGCGGAGTTATGACTACTGGATATGAAGTGTTTTAACCAATTTTTTAAACGAAATAAATTTCCTTATAAATTTCTCCTTTTTTCTTAAAATGCAGATTCGAAAATTTAAATTACTAAATCCTTAGGAATTTTATGATGAGACGATGAGGTCGATACTTACTTCTTCTGTTCTGTGGGTCGATATATACAAAAGGTTACTTTTATCGAATATGTGTTAGATATTACCATATCGATATATTTATCAACATAACGTATAATATCAGAAAAACTTTATTCGAACTTTGAAACATTCAACAAGCAAAACGCAAGCTCCGTAAAACGATTCGGAACACAATTGATATTTGCTTTCTCTTTAATTATATATTATTCATTTACTGGTATAAAAGAGATTAAGCGAATATGACGTAAATTTTTCCTCATCCTGGTGAGCTACCGTTCAGTTCTTCATCATCATCAGTTTATCGATATAAACTTAACTAATGTATAACACGATAGGTACTAGCTATTCCAACTTATAATAATGGGACAAGTGGCCGGAGAGAGAAGTGTGGGCCGTAGAAAATTCATGGCTCTGCAATATTAGAGCCAGGAACAGAGACTGGAGTCAGGTCACTGACCGCCAACCTTCATTAGTTCTTCGTCTTGTCTAAATATCATGTATTAACGTTTGCAAACTGTACTACTGATATCGACATATTTATTAAAAGATATGGAAAACGTACTACTAATTGTACATAAGTATATAGAAAGAGAACATTAAGACTGGTAGATAATTTCGGAGACAATAAAGGCTTTATCTTAATTTTAGAGTATTTACTATTGTAAATAATCTTTTATTCCATTCGCTACCAAATTAATTCTCAACTGGCAGTAGCAATGATAAACATATGAAAATATTTGTCAGTGATTAAAACTATGTGAATAACCTCATTAAGACTATAAAAATAACTCTTATTTTATGAATTTCGTGAATATTTATTAAGTGTTTGTATATTCATGTTTTCAAAGTTTTCAAAACAACGGGCTTTTGACGGGCTCGTTGGCGCGTTTGGTAGAACACCTGCCGTGCGCATCGATGGGTCGTGGGTTCGAATCCCATCGGGACCACATGTTTATAATTTTCTGTTAGCATGTTTTCCCCACGTCTGGTTACTTCGGGCATTGATCGGGTGGGAGGATTATCTAAATTCCGACCGGGTAACAAACCACCGTTCATAGATGGAAAAACCGTGAAGTGCATATTGCGCGTTTCGGACAGCGCATCATTGACTGATGTTTTGTGGCTGAGGTATCACCTACCATCAAGTGAACCTCATGCTCGTCTGTCGATATCTGACATAAAAAAAATACAGGTTGATTTTTGATTAGTGCACCTTACGACGTCAATATTATGCAATAAACATATATTTAGAATTTTGACTGATCGATTACTTGAAACATTGATTGAGCGTTTTTTGATTTGATTCTTAAAAAGTAATGTTGACTGTTACATATTTATAAAAGTTTTCGTCACAGAAAAGATTAGATAAACAATAATAATAATTCTGCTTATATATTTTTTTTATTCATTCAATAATAATAGAACTACACCATTCCTATCCCAAATCTTATTGTCGGCCTTGTCTTGGGGTTATTTCTTCCAGTATTCTGTCTTCTGGGATTTGTCATTTCGTTTGGTTGTCACTCATAATATGGAAGATAGCAGTCTAATTTAGCTTAATTATTACTAAGTAGATTCACATACGTATTCTGGAATCAACTGGTGTTTTGTTAATTGGTGATCTCCAAGAAAATTTTAAAGGCTGGTAGCAAATCTGCGATAACTTTTGTGATGCGGTTTCATGCGTACAGTGGGTGACTCACAGGCTAATTTATTTTATCATACCATATCAACTAATAATCAACTTATACCATTAAGAGCACAGTTTAAGACATTTAACAAATACTTATTTCCATTAATTGTGGTTAAAATATCATAGTTTTACTATGCTTGGCACCAAATGAAAGCAAAGCTTTTACGTATATACATAAAATAATAAGTATATGCGACTTACATAATAATGTAAGATAATACAGTTGGATGACTTTGATACATTATAATAGATTATATTGCATTATCAACTGAGATTATTATTATTTTCGGTGAATGAGTCATAATCATTATAATGTATCAATATTTCAAATAAAAAATGTATTCTGTTATGGTATGAATCACATAATACATTATAGATATTCTACTGTTTCTTAAAATAGTAGACTTAAAAGTCATTTTAAATTTATATCTTGCCTGTTTGCCACCTAAGAATGCGGAATTTTTCTATAACAAGATCGAGGACATCATAATTTGAAATATTATTCGATAAGTAAGTAAGGGTTAAGTCTTTTCTTTGATATTGTACCGGCACGTTTGATTGTTTACCTCTTGACTTTTAGTACTTGTCATATTTTATCTAGCCGACTTATGTAGGATTGCGTACTCTAATTGTATTATAGAAGTCGTAATAGATTCATAGATTGTTGTTAAGAAATTAGAACACGTTTTGTACTGTATTATATTTATATAACATATAAACCATTAATAATCACAAAGTAGCTACAATACTGATACACGTCTCCATTCTCAAAGATACTCTGTTTCTGAAGTTATTGTGTGAATATAGGAGAATATAATATAAGTATAAATAAACAGATCAAATAGCATAAGTATAAAAAGTCGGCATACATTTAAAAATACTATAATATATTTAATTAATTATGATTAAGAAAACTTTAAAGATGTATAAACAATTTGAATAAGTATCAAACCTGCTTTTCTGTTTCAAACTTATTAATATGTATTTTCCATTCCAAGTCATTAATATTCATGTTAAGAGATTATTATGAATAAATAAGAATTAATTTACATCGGTTAAAAAATAATATAACTTTCACAAGACATAGAAGCCATATCTAGGGTTATAACGCGTTGTAACCTCCTACAGGGCGGGCGACCATGACAGAGGGCGGCGCGGGCGCCTCAGTATACTTTGAACTTCCGAACTAGAACCAACAGATAAAACCCTGACACCATGGCTATATCCACAGAGAAAGAAGTCCGTGGTCATTTTATTTGAGTAAAATTAGTGTTCGAAATTAAAAAAAAACGCGCGAAATCATGACTATTATCTGCGATTGTTTTTCTTGTTAATTGTATTGTGACTATGGCGGATAAATTAGACGAGTATCAAGGATTTACTGGACGATTACATGGAGTTAGAGATAGATATAAGGAAAGATACGCGCAATGGAAAGAGGATCATCCGAGAGGTATACGGGAGATGTTGAAAGAGATGCTGTTCGGTATTCCGACGTCAGATGAGCCGCCCGACCGGGTGTATGATAACAGTGAATATAGCGATTTGTTTAGGTAACGTGTGTTTTATCAATGTTTTTGTAAATACGGTACTTAATTGAGCAGGGTAATTTTATAAGGTGTACGCCTATTTCATTTTACTTTTTACTAAGATATTAAAAAATACTTTGGACACTAGACAATCAAATTATAATCAAAGAAAAGTATGCTATATTCTTCTTGAAAACTAGTTTTTACATACAGCGAATTGGCACGAAAACATATATTAAGTCTCATTAAGAGACATAATATATTTAATTCTTAATATTATAGTATAGATTTAGATGTTTTAAAAATATAGAGGCACTTAGCAAATTATATTTTAATTATTTAAAAGGTGTTTTTTAGATTCAATAAAGGTTTTGTTGAATATCTTGAAACACTTGGCCGAAAAATCTATTGTAATAAAATCTTATTCTTTTTGTAAAAATAATATGATTTGATTTTTCGTTTTTCTTTCGTTTTTGTTTTTATAAGATTTCTATATAAATCGCAATCTAGGTAACCTTGTCTTTAACATACGCTGAAGTAATCTAATTAGGTTATCTGTTTGTATGCATATAAAATGGATGCAGAATTAAAATAGAACTCGGTTTGTATATACTAATTATAGGGGTATATATTTTCAACTCTTTAAAAATGGGTATCATTTAAGCTATCACCAATTTAATTAGTTTTGTGTTTCTTAAATAATAGGGTTTGTCCTCAAAATAGTAGATCTGTCACCAAAATGTAGTCACCAAACAATGCAAAATCAGTTCCACAATAAATCTTAAGCCAAGTAAAATAAGTAGAATTCGGTTCTGGCACTCATCGGCCGCTGCCGCGGCACCGCTCGCTTCGCTCGCTCGACTCGTGCGCGGTGGTCACCATACCAACATAACCTAACCTAGAACTTCAAAACTAGTCGCTCACTTAGTAATTTAGTCGCACGGCTAGTAAATTCATACCGCTCAAGTTATTAAAACATGATAATTCATACCTGGGAACAATTTTTGTTTATCTGAGAACGAAAATATTTCGTGGCGATAGATCTATTTATTAGGTGATACAACTTGATGACAAATATAAATTTTGGTGATAGAAAATATAGTTCCCTTTAAAAATTCCACCATTTTCGTTGTATAGTTCTAATGTATGACTTTTACATACAACCGATACAATTTGACCGTCCCCGTGGCTCAGCGCAGCGTTTCGTTAAAGACCAGAGGTCCCGCGTTCGAATCCCGGGCAAACAAGATAATAAAATGTTTTATTCAGGAAGGCTAGGTATGTCTGCTCTAAACCCACTAGAGGACTTCTCAAATAAAACGAATTTTATAGTATTTTTAATGCCAAAATTATAATAAAATATCATTCAGCCAAATTATAGACTAAGTAGTTTAGTAAAACTGTATGGTACATATTGAAAACTTTCTATAGGCGGAAAAATCGAATCGAACTTATGCGAATATCGGCTGCAGTAATGGGTATAGAGTTCTCCTATGCCGGCGAAACAGCGTTCGTGTCACCCACACTCCTGCAAATAGGGGTGCCTCATCAGCAGATGACGCTGGTGTGGGCGTTATCACCCTTAATTGGATTCTTTATGACCCCTCTCTTGGGATCCTTGAGTGATAGATGCACTTCGAAGTACGGCAGGCGACGGCCGTTCATCGTGTTGATGTCTATTGGAGTATTTCTCGGTGAGTCTGATGAAAATGAATTTATCTTTTGCCATATAGACAAATAAGTCCTTCGAGTCTATGACGACAGCGGAATATTTGGATTTGAAATACAATATTAAGTTACTATTTCTCGTTGGCGCATTTGGTTCATCATCTGCCGTGTGCTCCGATCCTCCCCACGTCTGGTAACTTCGAGCATCAAACTGGCGGGAGGAATATTGAAATTCCGACCGGGTAACAAACCACCATTCATAAATGGAAAACCGTGAAGTGCATATTGCGCGTTGCGGTTTCAGTCTATGGTTATCGTAAAATGATTATAGGATTAAGATATTTTACGATTTTTCAAAGAAAAATTGTGATAACTTTTACTATAAAGTTATATGATGAATTTAAAATCTATATCTATACTAATATTATAAAGAGGAAAGATTTGTATTTTTGAATTTTTGTAATTTTGTATGCTATGAATAAACTCAAAACTACTGGACCGATTTTAAAATTTCTTTCACCAATAGAAAGCTACATTATCAGCGAGTGACATAGGTAATAAAGGGGTACATTTCTTATTTAATCTGAGGGTGTACGATGCAACCAAATTGCAATTGCACCTAAACTTAATATTTGACATGCTTTAAAATATACTTTTTCAAGTTAGCGCAGTATTCATTGCTGGTGTCGATCTAATATAAAATAAATCCCAGTAAACATTTCCAGGTCTTTTGTTGGTTCCCAATGGCGAAGACTTGGGGTACGCATTTGGTGATCTAGGAACCATCAATAGGACGGTAGTGCCGTCAGCGTTGGGCCCACGAAGCACAGCCCTAGAGACGGAAGGTACTAATCATCATCCCTGGGGGGTACTGTTCACAGTACTTGGTACTGTTTTGCTGGACTTTGATGCTGATGCCTGCCAGAGCCCTGCCCGGGCGTATCTACTTGATGTAACTGTTCCAGGTAAGGAATAAGGAATATTTGTTCGTTTTCATTATCCTTAGTGTTAGGGAGCTGGCGAGCAAAATTTCTATATGATCAGCACAATAGTAAAACTATTAAAAATAAAAATAATCAACTGTAATACACGTCCATGAATTTCAAAAAAATGTACAACTGAAAATCAGTGAGCAAAGTGTCTGCCGATTGTTTTTTCATATTCAGGGAGTCACAATGAATAGAATGGATGCAATTAGAACCATGTGCAAATGATTAAGTACAGCTTTTTTTTAAAACATTTTCGCAACTATGTCCCGTAATAATGCAGAGCTTTGGGTGTCTGCCTCTTCGATTTTCTTCGTTTTCAGCATGATTGTGACCACCAGCCTCAGAAACAGACATGTACCAACCCCTTTTTTTGCAACAAATTCAAAGCGCTGTAACGCAAAAACTCAGCGACGTAGAACCTTAATTGACTGGACCAAATCGATTCGTATTGATCTAAACTTTAACCAGCTCCCTAACGGGAGAGGGACAGAGAAATTTTGTATCAGATATTCAATGGTTTAGATACGGTAACGAAGCTCCATAATATAATTTATAAATTATATTATTATTATTAACATATTCTGTTGCCGTGCGTAAAAAAGTGCAAAGTAAACTCTGAGATAGCTGAGACTTTGGGGATTTTGGTTTTATCACAGCTATGATTGATCGGATTGAAATATTCACGTAGCCATGAGCCTACTTAACACAATCTTTAAGATTATTTAGTCCATTATTCAGTCATATAAAATATTTGAATTTAAATATACTTAATCTATGGTCTTTCTTTTAAATAGCAATAGTAAGTACAGAGGATGGAGGATACATCATATAAAGAAAGCTTGTTCAAAAGCTCAGTTAAGATGAAGCCTACGCGAACGAAGCAGGCATCAGCTAGTTGTAGTAACAAATAAATAATAAATCATATACATACATAATAATTCTGACGGGCTCGTTGGCGCCTGCCGTGCGCATCGATGGGTAGCGGGTTCGAATCCCACCGGGACGCATTTCTGTAAGCATGTTTACCCCACGTCTGGTAACTTCGGGCATTGATCGGGTGGGAGGAATATCTAAATTCCGACCGGATAACGAACCACCGTTCTAAGATGGAAAAACCGTGAAGTGCACATTGCGCGTTTCAACAACAAACAATTATTTATTTTCTATAGGCGATACGCCGATGCGCATACCTTAGCCATGCACCTCGTATCTCTAGTCAATGACTCTCTCAAACCACTGATCGAGGAACTGAGCAGCACCGCGTCATCAACATAATTAACACTAAACCTTTATCTACCGATATTTTATATTGATAATTCTACCAATGGCGGTCATTAGACCGCTTTTCAAATTCAACATTATATTCTGAATTCGTGTATGCTGTATTAGTCATTTCTACTACGTGTTTGCGTGTTATTCCCACGATAAGTAAGAGCGGCAAGAAATATCGATTGGTATATCCAAACTTTTGAGCGGTAGTGTATATATTTAAATATAAAATTTTATTATATTAAGTAAATTGTTAGATCGATATGGCATATGTCTATAACTGAATAGAAGTGTCTATGAGGATTAGTTTATCTAAAAGGATTACATTTATCAAGAACAAGATAGATTCATTGTTTGTTATATAAATATAAAATTATGCTTATTTCTTAATATGAAGCTCTAAAAAATATTTATTCTTATTTGTTGATTATTACACCGGAATTCAGTATCGTATATCCGAACAAGAAATTTAAAATGTTATTCCTAACTTGAACACGTAAAGTAGGTAGGGAAGTAACGAAAAAAACTATAAAAAAACAGTCGGAAGTGAGGAGTGAGAGCTCAGTTCCGAGCGAACTTCAAGTAGTAGGTACCAAAAAAATATTTTGAAATTAATAACATAAATAAACAAAGAATGGAGAGATAGGTTTTTTAAAAGTATTTTATATGTTTTAATAGTCTGTTAATCATAGACGCCTAGAAGGTGCCTGTTACTCTAACTTTAAATAACTTACTAGAATTACTATGCTGATATTTGAAATTATCTTGAAACATTTGTAAATATCTTTAAGAAAATTTAAATGTGACTTTTCGCTTGCTATCCTTAACCCACTTTGATAGACATGGGCAGTGTTTAATTAAATATTAGGAGCTACGTCACAGCATGTGACTGCGGACTGTTTTCATTTAATCTAGGTAACAACACTTTGTACCACAGACTGATAGTAACAGTTTGAACACTTACGTTACGGTACATTGCTCTGTTAGGTTGAAAGAGACAATTTATACAACGTGCGTCGAAAGCTCGATCGATCAATATTTTTACGGTTTGCGTTAAGCATAATGAGATTTCGTTCACTGAGGACATAATATCTTATTGCCACGACATCATTTAATTATTGCAGAGAAAAATATCAGGATATAATCTAAATTAATATATCGCAGTTTGAAAACAAAAATTATAAGTATGCGAGTTTTAAATATTTTTCAATATGAGAATTTGAATTTAGAATTTAGATACATTGTAGAGGTTTGCGATCTATTTTACAAAATAGCAACTGAAATTAAACACTCCCATAACCTTACTTATCAATTACATTATTGAACTTTAAAATACTCTGAATAAATTAAAATTACAATGACGTTGTTTGGAAAAAAAGGGGGATATTTACCACTTACTAAATGTACCACTTTTGTTTTCAAAGTGCAATATTATTCACACATCAAAATATAGTGAATAAGTAAGTTCATTACTTATACACATATAGATAAAGATCTTTAAATACACTGAACAGTATAAGCCATAACATGAGTAGTTATGGCCATAGATAGGTTTCATATCATTATGTATTTTGACCAACTGATTTTAATTATTCTATGTTTCCAACATGGCTCCGTCGCTTCCTTTCGCTGTGATTGATTTATCTTACCAATATTTATTTTGGTATTTTCCGCTCAGATATTTGGTTATCTCTGATAAACATGTTTATCATTCAAATTTACATTATTTTGCATCTTGTTAAAACTTTATCCTGCTCAATATCCCATCACTTTGTACATCACCTCCTCCCTCATCATGCCAATCTTTAAGGCCTTCTTTCCTCCCTGCGTCTGTCCTCCCTAAAATATACGATTTGGGCCTTAAAAATAAGGTGAGTTTCCCTCCTACTTTATCATGCGAATCGCGAAAGATACTCTTTGCAGCTCACAAACAGTATAACTTAGGTGTATGTAGCGACATCTATTATCCGCTACTAAAATCAATACGGCGACGTCTAATCCTGAATCGCGCTATATAAATGTTTCGGAGCGTTGAGTATATATACAACATCTCGATATCACCCACTGGGGGCTTAGGGCCGGCCAGTCAGTGGTTCGACTGGTCGAGGATCCTCCCTTTAGGTTGGAGGAAGACCACACCTCCATTCCTCCACAAGTAAATAGGGACCTTCTAAGCAGTTGTGACCACCCTAAATACATCACCAATTACCAGGGACAGTGGACAGAGGACAGTTAACTGCCCATTAATATATAAAAAACTACATATACCCAAAAAATGCAGGAATCTATTAATTAGTCTTCCTACAAGCAATATTATAGGAAAAGATTTTAATGTTTTATACCAGGGTGAATCAAAAAGTTCTTAGAAGTGCATATATATGAAACCTTTTTGGATCAAGTTCGATATTCAAATTAAAGAGTGTCTATCACACTATATTTATGCAGACTGTCACTTGTTTTTGTCAGTTCGTTCGCATGTAATAAATTTTTTTGTGCAACGAGTTGCTAAAAAGTCAAAATTATGGATAAAAGTGAGTTACGTGCGGTGATAAAATATCTCAGTTTGAAAAAAATGTCTACGAAGGAAATTTTTTTGGACATTCAGCAGACATTAGGGGGTGATGCTGTACCATATTCTACGGTTGCGTACTGGGTGGCTGAATTTAAAAGAGGTAGATCAAGCTGTAAAGATGACCCGCGTTCTGGGCGGCCTTCAACCTCCGTTACAGAAGAAAATGTCAAAAAGGTTGAGAATCTGGTTTTGGAAGACAGAAGAATGACTATAAAACATATAGCTGAGATCCTAAAGATATCTTTTGGTAGCGTTCAATCCATTTTAATTGATTCACTGGGGTTCAAAAAAGTGTCTGCAAGATGGGTGCCACGAATGTTAACCGACGAAAACAAAAAGCGACGTTTGGAAATTTCCAAGCGTAATCTCGAAATGTTCCAGCGTGATTCGGATAATTTTTGCCGTCGTCTTGTCACCATGGATGAAACGTGGGTCCACCATTTTGATCCTGAAACTAAAAGACAAAGCATGTCTTGGAAACGACCATCCTCTCCATCCATCAAGAAATTTCGAGTTGCTCCTACCGCTGGCAAAGTTATGGCCTCTGTGTTCTGGGATAGTGAAGGAATCCTTTTTATTGATTACATGCCAAAAGGCCAGACGATTACTGGACCCTATTATGCAAATTTAATCCCGAAAGTGCGTGAAGCGATTAAAGAAAAACGTCGTGGAAAACTGTCGTTGAGCGTGTTGTTCCTTCAAGATAACGCTCCTGCTCATCGATCGGAAGTTGCGCTCAACGCAATCCGCTGTGCTGGCTTCAATCTCCTTGACCACCCACCATATTCTCCGGACTTAGCCCCAAGTGATTTTCACTTATTTCCAAAATTAAAAGAGGAAAATCGTGGAACAAAATTTCACGATAATGACGCGGTTATAGCTGCCGTAGAGGACTTTTTCGAGAGTCAAGAAAATAATTAATTAAAAAAAAAAGAAATTTGCGCTATCAGGCAGGCTTAAAGAGCTTACTTATTAATGATAAAAAGAAACTAAAATGATATACGAGGGTGAATCAAAAAATTCTTGGAATCAATATTAAAAAATGCAAAGATTTAAATAATAATATTTTATTTTTCTACATAATCTCCCTCCAATGCAATGCATTTAGAATAACGCGTTTCTAACTTCCTTATTCCTTGTGAAAAAAAAATATTTTCTTGACTCTCGAAAAAGTCCTGTACGGCAGCTATAACCGCGTCATTATCGTGAAATTTTGTTCCACGAATTTCCTCTTTTAATTTTGGAAATAAGTCCGGAGAATATGGTGGGTGGTCAAGGAGATTGAAGCCAGCACAGCGGATTGCGTTGAGCGCAACTTCCGATCGATGAGCAGGAGCGTTATCTTGAAGGAACAACACGCCCAACGACAGTTTTCCACGACGTTTTTCTTTAATCGCTTCACGCACTTTCGGGATTAAATTTGCATAATAGGGTCCAGTAATCGTCTGGCCTTTTGGCATGTAATCAATAAAAAGGATTCCTTCACTATCCCAGAACACAGAGGCCATAACTTTGCCAGCGGTAGGAGCAACTCGAAATTTCTTGATGGATGGAGAGGATGGTCGTTTCCAAGACATGCTTTGTCTTTTAGTTTCAGGATCAAAATGGTGGACCCACGTTTCATCCATGGTGACAAGACGACGGCAAAAATTATCCGAATCACGCTGGAACATTTCGAGATTACGCTTGGAAATTTCCAAACGTCGCTTTTTGTTTTCGTCGGTTAACATTCGTGGCACCCATCTTGCAGACACTTTTTTGAACCCCAGTGAATCAATTAAAATGGATTGAACGCTACCAAAAGATATCTTTAGGATCTCAGCTATATGTTTTATAGTCATTCTTCTGTCTTCCAAAACCAGATTCTCAATCTTTTTGACATTTTCTTCTGTAACGGAGGTTGAAGGCCGCCCAGAACGCGGGTCATCTTTACAGCTTGATCTACCTCTTTTAAATTCAGCCACCCAGTACGCAACCGTAGAATAGGGTACAGCATCACCCCCTAATGTCTGCTGAATGTCCAAAAAAATTTCCTTCGTAGACATTTTTTTCAAACTGAGATATTTTATCACCGCACGTAACTCACTTTTATCCATAATTTTGACTTTTAGCAACTCGTTGCACAAAAAAATTTATTACATGCGAACGAACTGACAAAAACAAGTGACAGTCTGCATAAATATAGTGTGATAGACACTCTTTAATTTGAATATCGAACTTGATCCAAAAAGGTTTCATATATATGCACTTCTAAGAACTTTTTGATTCACCCTGGTAAAGTTCTATATATTATTAGCTCTTATCTTCATTGTAAATTTATATAACGTTATACTATTATTAGCTTAGCGCCGAGTAAGATTGAACGGGAAATAGGGGCTTATATAATATTGTTTCAGTCTTCATACTGCTATTCACGTATCTATTGATCTTGCCGACACGGTTTAATATCACTCAGTATACGTACTAGCTGTACTCGGCATAAGTTACAATACCACTTAAAGTAAAAAGTGTTTGGATATATAATTTTGCTATGCTAAGCCAGGAAACTTTGCAGGCGAATGAAGGATAACTCACCAAAATTTCATCATAATCGGATTAGGAGTTTCGGAGGTCATAGAGGATAAACATTACATTGGTTTTTATTTATAACTAGCTGACCCCGCGAATTTCGTATCGCCAATAAAAGTTGTCTGAACTTATTTATATAAATAAAATAAATTATTATATTATATCACCTTTTAAACCTTCCTTGGACTTCTACAAATATTTCAAAACCAAAATTGGGCAATACGGTTCAGCCGTTCTGGAGTTTTAGTGAGACTAACAAACGTCAATTCATATTTTTTATATTTTATTTATTATGATATTGTGATATTATTATTTAATTTATTATATAAATCACAATTGTAGATTACATCACTTCTGTATAAAGAAATTGATTGATTGAAAAATGTACTGGAGATATGAAGAAGCTCTATCGCAATAAAACTTGGATATTTGAATAAATTCAAATTCAAAAAACATTTATTCATTTAGGTAACACAATGTACACTTATGAACGTCAATAAGAAAAACATATTCAATGCTTCTAATTTTACATTTACTGCCAATAAATATACATAAATGCAAAAATATAACGTTTTTATAGATATCGATAACTTTATCTTCGACATGCTTATGTTATGTTGTGATACAGTGTACCTGCCTAATGTTCTGATTATTCCTAGGTTTCGTATCTAGCTGAGACATTATTAGTTTCGGTAATTCCTAATCGTACTTTGAAGGAATATCGAAATTACTTTCTCGTTCGAGAATCGACAGCGGTGAAGTGCATATTCCGCATAAGAGTCTATTTTTTTTTGTTTATAATTCGAATTTAATTTTTTTTATGAATATTTTTGAAGTGAAACTTCTTTATCGACGTATGGGAGAAATTTTGTAGCAGTGTAAAAAAAATCGTCACGTTTTTCGGTTACGCGCCATGTTGCTTTTTTTATCAAAGTTTAGTATAGTGACGTAAAGAATATAATGTAATATATTATAATAATAACAACAATATATTAGTTTTGAAGTTTGGTTTGAAATAAGAATAACAATATATTAATTTGAAAGTGATAAAATAAAAAGACTTATTCAAATTTAAGAAGGAATATAAATATTAATTAATTTATTTTAATTTATTTTTTCTCTTTTTATTTATTTTTTTGTTGCAAATAGTACAAAAATGATATGTCGTAAAGAAGTTTCACTTCTTACCTGTGTACTCTGGTACACACACACAATTTTTTTTTATTAATAACTGTAAAGATAGGTCTACAAGAGTAATTTTCCAAGTATAATACGATTTTAATAGACTGTCAGTCAACTTTTGTGTGTATTAACTTTTTAAAAAAAAAATCTTTAACATTTGAAAATTTTCAAAGTTTTCTACTTAATTCCAGAGGACCATGCAAGAGGTCTTAGTACGTTCACAATAATGGCGGGCTTGGGTGGGTTTATGGGATACGCGCTCGGAGGAATTAATTGGGATGAAACCAGTCTAGGTAATAATAGCTTTGTTTTCTTCTTTTGTTTGTAACTCTATGTTAAATAACCAATGCTACGTCACAGCCGTATCCAGCGGCAAATATTTTTTTACTTTATTTAAATAGCTGGTTAACTAATTACTAAATATCTCCATTGTTTTCAAAAACATATTATTTATTTATTTAAATCCTACCATTCCAGTAACTAAAATAAGTCTAATATTATCTAGCTATTGTCTAGCTATGTTTTAGTTTCAAGAACTTTCAAGCCGAAGCTGCAACCTATTAAAGATTGTTCAAAGGTCGAAAATGTCACAATAAATTTATGTGTTGCTTGTCCTTTTGGTCAGTATAATAATTAGATAACCCTTAATGTACTTGATACAATTACTTTTTTATTACAGGAAATTTCTTCGGCGGCCATGTTCGAGCAGTATTCTCGCTGATCACAATAATATTCATAGTATGCGTATCAGCAACGATCACAAGCTTCAATGAGATACCCCTGGATGAGCTGCATCAATACGAGGAGTTCCGCAAGACCACTGAAGGTCCTGTCCAGATCCAGGTGAATGACGAGGAACAGGTGGAAAAGGATGGTTTAATGAGGGACTGCTCAAATTATGGAACTCTGGAAGAGCCTGAGGTATTTGAATTTTGGTAATTTATCTTTATTTCAAAAATTACATTCATCAAAAAATGCGAACCACAAAATGCAGTAGAAGAGATGAGTACTGTGATCCATCCAGATGACCAGAGTTCAACTATAGTCTAACAACTAAAAGATAAGAGTCCCTTGTCCATCTATGTGAAGTAAAGGAAACAAGAAGTGTCCGTAATCTATCAAGATGAAAAGAGCAGATATAACTGCTCAATTCACTATCTACTCTATCTATTCTCAATTCTAAATTCACTTTAACTTCACCTAAGAGTGAATTTTAAAGACAAAAAGTAATAATACCGTCTATAGATCATTTATCACGTTGTTCTTTAATATTTTATTATTACTAGCAATGCGCCCCGGCTTCGCACGGATGCAAAGTTGATGTTCTATACACAACAATATGTTACTCGCTGATAATGTAGCTTTCTAATGGTGAAATAATTTTCAAAATCGGTTCAGGAGTTTTTGAGTTTATTCATAACATACAAAAAATCAAAAATACAAATCTTTCTTCTTTATAATATTATTAGTTTCAGTTTTAGTTTCGGTATCGGTATCGGTATCGGTATCGGTATCGGTATCGGTATCAGTATTAGTATTAGTATAGATACAGATTATTTAATATTCCAGGCTCTTCCTCCAAACGGTATTCCGATCCCCGAAGGTCACGGCGAGCCCCTATCGCTCCGGCACTACCTGAAGTCCATCCTGATGATGCCCAGCTCGCTGCGCGTCGTGTGTCTCACCAACCTGTTCTGCTGGATGGCGCACGTCTGCTACTCGCTGTACTTCACTGACTTTGTGGGCGAAGCAGTGTATGGCGGTAATCCGGCAGTAAGTTGCTTTAATTTTGGACGCGCCAAGTATGATATATATCTTCAAATTAGATAAGTGGACTGTATGCGGGGTGTATGAAGACAAGGGCGGATAAAGGAAGAAGGGAAACAATACCTGCAACTCTCTTCTCCTGCAGCACTCAGTCCTTGCACTGTCACTTTCTCTTGTTTCCACACTCGCGTTGAGATTATAAACGACTTAATTGTCGGGCTTTAATTAGATTTTAGAGAACACGTAGTGTTGCTCGTGCATTGATTCGAACAGGAACGAATAAGATGGCGCCGTAGTCTTAGTGTTGCCACAGCGGCGGTTGCATTGTTGCAAGGTATAAAAATTAATGGGTTGGAAATAGGAATTATTTCGCGCTGTTGCGCCCATTCGCACAGCGCCGCCACCGAACGCCGGAAGGGCATTGAGCCCGCACCCCATGACCGCCCTATTGTCATAGGGCGCGACCCCGAATACCCCCTGCAATCCGCTGATGCGGACACCAGGGTGCCACTCTCGCCTGTACAAGGCGGGGGTGAAGAAAAGCTGAACTGAACTAGGAATTATTTTTATTTTAATTAAATTAATTTATATATTTGGCGCTACCAAATTTCTTGTACTCTAGTTTACGTGACGCCCGCGCCATGGTGAAAAAACTATTCCAAAGAAACCCAGAATCTTTTGATTTGAAAGGTGGCCTTAATATGAGTTAACTTAAAGCTTCATCACCCTTCAAGCCTAAGCACTGTATGTTTCCATAGTTACACACATATTATATTTGATACTACTTTGATTCAAGAGAGTTCTACGGACATATTCATACATTTGCACTCTCGGCAAATGTAGAGCCCACGACTAAAATCAAAATCAAAAGTTTTTTATTTCAAATAGGCCTTTGCAGGCTCTTATGAAACGTCTAGTTGCACGGTTCCAAAAAGTGGGTCTCATGGAGAAGAACCGGCAAGAAACTCCATGGACACTCTTTTCAACAATGGTTTAGCTTACAAAGACTACTGAATAGGTATTGTATTCAATATATGTGTGTATATAAGAAAAACATACTTATTGTAAGCTAGTAACATGCCCCGCCCCGACTTCGCACGGGTGCAATGATATAAAAAAATGCATAATATGTTACTCGCTGATGATGTAGCTTTCTATTGGTGAAATATTTTTTTTACGTTAGATATCGACAGTCGAGCATGAGGTTCACTTGATAGTAGGTTGGTGGTGGTGGTTCGTTACCCGGTCGGAATTTAGAAATTCAATGCCCGTTCAATGCCCGAAGTTACCAGACGTGGGGAGGACATCCTTACATCATTGAGTGGGATTTGAACCTACGACCCATCGAAGTGCACGGCAGGTATTTACCAAACGTACCTACAACCCCTTCAAATATCTTAATCGTTATCTCAATATTCATGAACAGCGCGGTCTTGATACTTAAACGAATCATTCAAGAGCACTCAATATGACTCACTCAATATGACAATGTGTAGACCAACTGTTACCGCCAAGGATTAAGGAGATCATCGTAGGGCTTCATACTGTTATCGTACAGATAAGCCTCCCTTAATCATCAGATGGACGATGTTAAGCAATACAGCGTCAACCCACACGGTTGCCATTTTGAGAAAATTAGGTTTAATAAAACTTCTTTTAAAGAGTAACAGAAATAATACATTTTTCGTAATTATTATTATTACACTAGCTACTTCTTCTTGGTAGCAATCAAAGTAATAGAATTTAGTGCATTATTGTTACATATTCCAAACATGTTAGGGTTTCGTGCGCACTAGTTTTTTTTCAATGTTTTTGCTATTAAAACGATTTAAATGATATATGTATATTTCTTTTGAAATATGTACTCCAACTCGCAAGAAAGCGATTGGTATCAAAATCTACATTTTTATCATTTTGTGGATTGACACTGTATTGCTTAACCGCGTCCAGATATTATGTTGTGAAATACCTACATGATATTGACTTTCTAGGTTATTTTAGTCTACTTCAAATACCCTCGAATACTGTGACATAATAATATTATCGCCTCGACTTGATATTTTCATAACGTATCGAAAACCATACTGACAGTTGACACTAATAAAAAATGTGTTTTTTGGGAAAACCCGTTTAAAGCTCTCGTAACGTGAACGTGGTCCTAATAATGACATCTAGCGGCATACAGTTGAACTTTTGAAGTGGATTCTTGCATTTTAAAGACGAACAATAGTCTCACAATGATGATGAAGATGGCGTTGATAGTTGAAAATCGTCAGTGATCGTTTAATGATGGTTTCATTTTCAAAGTGCGATATTATATTGCATAATGCATAGTATCCTAAGTTTTTGTTCTTGTAGTTGTAACACTTATATGCAATTAATTTACTAACGAACTAAACAGTTTTTTTGAAAAACGACTATTAATTGAAAAATTGTTTATAGATTTCCGAATGCTAGAAGTAAAAAGTAGGTTTACAGCGCATAATTGACTGATGTTCTGTGGCTGGGTATCACCTACCATCAAGTGAACCTCATGCTCGTCTGTCGATATCTAACATAAAACATCTGTCAGTAATATGCAACTAGCAATAATTTGATTTTGCGAGTTCTTACGTGATTGCTCGATTTTTATTCCAGGCGCCTGTAGGTAGCGAGAGTCGAATCAACTACGAGGCAGGTGTTCGCTTCGGGTGTTGGGGCATGGCGATGTATTCGCTCTCTTGTGCCTGTTATTCTACTATTATTGAAAAACTAATCAAAAAACATGGGTAAGTTACACCACTTACATACAATGTTATGTTATTCAATTACTAGTGGAGCCCGCAGACGTTGTTCTGCCACAATTTTGGCTTCGAAATTATATAATTATTCTTATGAAGATGCCCATTTACCCACTATAATTGTCTCATATGTCACTGATTTGCAGTGGACATCTGTTATTCCAAAAAAGCTAAGAATGCATGACGTGAGCTGTCAAGATGGCGGAGTTTCGAATCTAATTTATTTTATAATTAATTTTATGCATATATTTTTTTCCTGATTTTTGCCAATATTTTAATAGCCTATATCTTATTCCCGACATAGAGGAATCCAACAAATAAGATATGGTTAAAATCAATAAGATATGGTGTAACTAACACAACTTTCTTTTATATATATAGATTTAAAACTTTTGTAGTGATAGCGCTCGCTGGCTGTTTATTGAAATCTATTTTCAAATTTTCATATTATGTTCTAAATATTTTTTGATAAAATAATTGAATTTTATATTTTTAAAAATCTAGAACAAAGGTTTGTTGGTATATATAGCTCATTATCATTAACAAGTATTCAGTCTTTCTATCAACATCTCGATAGTCATCCATCTTCAGCTACTAAACTTTATTGCACTATTAAATGTATATTAATACTGAAATATAGAAACACTCTGGTATTGCGGATGTCTATGGGCGGCGGTGATCACTTACCATCACGTGAGCCGCCTGCCCGTTTGCCCCCTATACTATAAAAAAAAAAAAAGTAAATATACAACTGGCAACCTTATCGCTAAGCAGCGGTTTCTTCCAGGCAACCATATGGTACAAGTGCAGCAAAAGATAAAAAATAGAAATGTTACTGTCATTGTCCATATGATATTTTATAATAACGTTTATTGACCTGAATTAATAATATCATTCCAATGCCACGAGGAAGCCAAACCTTAACATCATAGCCTAGTTTAAGGCTTCCTAATATAAAACTAATTATTCGATTTAGGCCATTTAATGTGGTTTAAGGATAGCTTATACGCAATATTAAACGTACATATTAAAACCTTTTTGCATTATGTAAAGTATTTTTATATTAAATCTTAATTAAAATTAACCAATGGCAGCAAAGTAATAATTATTTATTTTATAGCAGTTATCTATTATTTTACTCTTTACGAGTATTTCACAATACATTTATACATAAAAATACATATATAGAGAAACATTCAAACGTACCGTTAAAGTGGCGGTTTTATCACTAAGCAAGGATTTCTTAAAGGCAACCATTTGCGTGAAAGATCAAAATGTTAACATTCAGCCGGCTTAGCATGACAACCGCGACAAAATTTTGTCGACCGTTTTCTCGTGTTTTAATCGATTATCGCTCTATTTCTTTCTGGTCTAACATGACAATTGCACTTCAAACTCAACTTTTAATATCAAAAATAAATATATTTGTCGATCGGGATATCTTTTCTATCAAAATTGTCGATGTCGAGATATAATATATCGAGATATCTTACATCTTAGTTTGTCTTCTCTCGTCCGCGACATATCTCGTGGCGGTCATGCTAGGCCGGCAGGACAACAACAAAATGACATAGAGTGAAACACAACAAATACATTTAAAAAAAAATAATAATATTCACCCTTAAACTTGAATGAGGTTTTTCAACAATAATAATTAGATGACCCTCGACATTCATTTAGTAACTATTATGCGGCTTCTAAGACTATAATACATTTAACGTCTGCTATAATTCTATTATCGATATTGTTTTTTTAATAATGCGAAAGTTTGTAGTACTTCTTGATGTGACTGCCACAAGATATAGATTTCGTGAAAGTCGAAAGAGGCTAAACATTATACTTAGGGAGTTTTACCTTTTGCAAGAAAAGGTTTATATTACTCTCAAACTCTGATCGACAAGTGCTCCAGAAATGAAAAACACTTGACCATTAATCGAGCTCGGGACGCATGGTTTTTTTATGGTGAGCTGAGAGAGCTGAGAGATGGGTGAGCAATACCCACTAAACCCCTCTAGACCCTCAGGTCTCGCCGTCTTGGGGCCCACGGGACCCCGTGACCCCGGCATCTTTACTAACCAGAATTAACCCTTCCAGCGCCAAAAAAGTGTACGTGGGCGGTCTGTGCACATACAGCTGCGGCATGGCGCTGCTGTGCGTGCTGCGCGCGCCGGCCGCCGTGCTGCTGTTCAGCTGGACCGCCGGCGTCATGTACTCCACGCTCTTCACCATGCCCTATCTCCTGGTGGCGCACTACCACGCTACGGGGATGGTAAATATATAATGCTAGCAACTAGACATGTGTAACACTGCGCTGCGCCGCGAAATTGCGTCGGCACGCTTCACTGCCAGGGTGAGCCAACTTACACATTCATAATGTGTTGGCGCACGGCGCAGTACCTCACTCACTGAGCGAACTATGAGCGTGGCGTTTCGGAGGTTTCACTGCTCGCTTTGCGCGTCCCATTTTGTTGCGTCGTGGCGCAATTTTGAGTTGACTCAAGGAGCCGGCGCACTACACTGCGCCTGAGTTGCTGAGTTGGCGCGGGAAATTTCGCTGAGTTACCCATGTCTACTAGCAACCAGTGGCGGGACGTCCATACAAGCCCATAAGCACGGGCTGCCCACTTTAACGTAATACGCGTTTATATATAACCTACTAGCGACCCGCCCCGGCTTCGCACGGGTCTAGATTTTTTGTCAATAAAAAGAAGGGGTTGGTAATACAAGAGTGAAAATATAGGGTTGTATGTATTTTTTAATGACACATTATAAAAAAATAAAACGAAAAATTTCGTCCAAAAATTAAAAAAAAAATTTAAGGGTGAACAACCCTTATCACTTAGGGGTATGAAAAATAGATAATAGCCGATTCTCAGACCTACTGAATACGCATATAAAATTTGGTACAAATCAGTAAAGCCGTTTCGGAGGAGTACGGTAACTAACATTGTGACATGGAAATTTTATATATTAGATATAATTACGTAATCATGTAAGTTATATACGATTTATATAATTACGTTAAGAAATTATTATTTTTCTTTTGTATGGTTGCATTAATAGGACAAAACGGGATTTGGGCTTGTATGGTGGTCCCGCCATTGCTAGCAACGCGCTTTGCACGGGTGCAATGTACTATACACAAATATAGTATAGCCTATGTTACTCGCTGATAATGTAGCTTTCTATTGGTGAAAGAATTTTCAAAAACGGTCCAGTGGGATTTACAGATTATTAAGGCGGGCAACGAACCTGCAAGTCCTCTGGTGTTGCAGATGTCCATGGGCGCCGGCATAAAAAAAAAACATAACAATTAACATACAACAATCCAAAAATAAAAATCTTTCCTCTTTGTAATATTATAGTATAGAAGTAGATAGATTAGATATAGACTAGCAACATGTCCCTGCTTCACACGGGTGCAAAAACCCTAGGTTACTCGCTAATAATGTTTTTATATACCTCAGCCACAGAACATCAGTCAATGATGCGCCGGCTGTCGACCTAATTTTCACTTGATCATTCGGAAATCCATAAAATCTGTTCCTCCTCCGACCTCTTTATAATATTAGTACTAAAATATAACTTTACCTCTTTATAATATTAGTAATAAAATACTTTGTACCGGATTAAAACGCGATTTTTTATTCATATTATTTATCCTGACGTTTCGGATGCTTTTCAGCAAACGTGGTCACGGGCAGACTGACGTATCGTGTAATATTTTATTTAAAGCTGAAAACAGTTTCGAATTATTGGAGACACTAAATCATAACAATGTGAGCTTTTTTAAGATAATTTTATTATATTGAATTGTGGATTTACCCCCTTATTTTAATACAGTCGTATACTTACACTTTCAGAATACATAATGTACGTACATCAAACAGATTTACGTATGATTAACACTTTGTAATTAAATCTGGTGCTAATTAATGGACTGTACTTTTGCAAAACGTTTCCAATAACTTACGGAACACGAAGAAGATATTTTAATATAATTTTTTCAGGCCAATTTGGTCATGAATTTTTAGCTTATAGAATTAGGTTAATAATTGTGGCTTCGCTTTACAATTCAATTTTTGTTATAGTTAATATTACAGTGAATATACATATATAGTAGAATTTCATTAATCCGGCACTTCAATAGACCGACACGTCCAATAATCCGGCACCCTCCGCCCGCGTCTCCCCATCCGCGAAAAGCATCCGAAACGTCGGCATAAATAATAATTAATAGCGTTTTAATCCGGTATAAAGTATTTCAGTTAAATGCTTTATTTTATTTATTATAGAAAAATTAATTAATAATTATTAATAATCCAGTCATCCGAACATTCCAATAATCCGGCACCCTCTGGTTTTTTATGTTAGATATCGACAGACGAGCATGAGGTTCACTTGATGGTAGGTGATACCTCAGCCACAGAACATCAGTTAGTCATGCGCTGTCGACCTACTTTATACTTCGAGCAATCCATAGACTAAAACCGAAACGCGCAATATGCACTTCACGGTTTTACCATATATTTAACAGTGCCGGATTAGTGAGTGTCTCCTGTTACAGTGGGACAGTGCCGGGGGAGGAAGCGGCGAGGAGCGCGGTATCGGCACCGACGTGGCCGTCGTGAGCAGCTGCGTGTTTGTGGCGCAGCTGCTCGTGTCCTTCATTATGGGCTTTGCTGTAAAAGCGACCGGCTCGACCGCCGCGGTGGTCGCTGTAGCAGCAACTCTAGCTGCTGCTGCTGCCTTCACCGCTACCAAGATTACGTATTTAGATCTCTGAGTGTGTGTGTTGTTAATATTGTCTTTTATTCACACTGTAAAAGCGACCGGGTCAACGGCCGCGGTGGTCGCTGTAGCAGCAACTCTAGCTGCTGCTGCTGCGTTCACCGCTACCAAGATTACGTATTTAGATCTCTGAATGTGTGTGTGTCGTTAATATTGTCTTTTATTCACACTGTAAAAGCGACCGGGTCAACGGCCGCGGTGGTCGCTGTACCGGCGACTCTAGGCTTCAATGTTGGCCGGATATCCGGTATCTGGCCAAACAGCTATCCATTTCATCTCTATTATAGATGTGTGTATGTCGCACAACTGCTTCAATGGTTCAAAATCAGGTTTTAAAAATTGTCGACCTGTATCGTTATGACTGTTTTTTTTATGTCAGATATCGACAGACGAGCTTGAGGTTCTCTTGATGGTAGGTGATACCACAGCCACAGAACATCAGTCATTGATGCGCCGTCGGCTTACTTTTTACTTCGAGCATTCGGATATTCATAGGCTGAATGCGAAACGCGCAATATGCACTTCACGGTTTTTCCATCTATGAACGGTGGTTTGTTAACCGGTTAATTTCGATATTCCTCCCACCAGTTCAATGCTCGAAGTTACCAGCCGTGGGGAAGATATGCTTACAGAAAATTATAAACATGTCGGTGGGATTCCAACCCATGACCCATCGATGCGCACGCGAGAAAATATTTTTATTTATTGTATAAAATTAACATACTGATGATCGTGTTCAAGTTTACATAGAAATTTTCTAGCAATTAAGTTACTAATGTATACATTAGGTACATTTAAGCAGAGTTAATATTTTTTTCTTATTATCCTATAAGCCAATGTATACTAAGTATTTGAGCATGTTCTGTCTGCAAGTAAGTGTTGTTGTATATCCATGATTGTGTTAAGTTGTCCAAAATTATAATCCATGACAAAAATATTGTGTTATTAAAAATGCATTTTATGAATTTGTCTTACTCATTTTTACCTTTTATAACAGTGTCCCACTCCCGATATATTTTATATATATTGTATTTATACCGTAAAAAATAACTAATAATGAACAATTTTAACCTCGATTAAGTTTTGCGAGTTCTAAAAGAAAATATGGACTTCGATTTTATTGGCTTGAATTTGTTATGAAGACATGAATACACGCATAAAAATTAAAATTCGCTAACTATATAATAATCTTAATTAATTAAATATATATATCCTCAACAGCACTTCTTTTATTTTTAGAGGGGAAAGCTACTGTAACAGCACTCCTACCTCAGGTACCTATCTTTTCAGGTTGCCTGCGAAAAATTGGATTTTCTGTTATTTTTCAATTAATTTTATAGGTTATATATATATATAGGTCTTCAAATAAAATGAAAATAAATTTTCAAACAACATTATCATTTATCTTGTCAATGGAACCGCACCCTCCCCATTGAGTGCATATAATTAAGAGGAGTACGTAGAAAGACGTATTTCAACAATATCTATTACAAAGGCATTATGGGGCTCCTGCGTCGTGTTTGGTTAAAATTAACACCAACTAAAGCTGTTCAGTGCGAGCGAGAGGAAGCTATGTTTTTTGAATACATGTACCGTGTCATTTATTTAACAGGTATTTTTATTATAACACTAGCAACGTGCCCCGGCTTCACACGGGTGCAATGTAGATGTACTATACACAAAAAATAGCCTATGTTACTCGCAGATAATGTAGCTTTTTAAAATTGGTCCAATAGTTTTTGAGTTTATTCATAACATACAAAAATTCAAAAATACAATAATGCAAATCTTTCCTCTTTATAATATTAATATAGATATTTGAAACAGTTAAATGAGTATATAAGTAAACATATGCTTTAATGATAATTTTGAGAGATTTTGATTTGCCTATAATAATATTTTATATATTCTAAAAAAACATCAATGAATGGATATGTTTAAGAGGTGTCCTGACTGTCGTGTATCAGGGGCATTATATTATTTAGACCCAATGGTATAAAGAGTTCAAATCCCAAAAAAGATATTATATCCAAAAAATACAAATTGTTATGATCGGGCAAGGCACTGTAAGGTAAAATGGCAGTCTTAATTTTTAAGTAGTTTGGTGCTGAAGTTTCAATAATGTGTACCTATTTAAATAAAATACTGTATACCGGATTAAAACGCGATTTATTGTTTAAATTATTGTCTTTTATTAACGCGAGTATCACACATTTAATTAAAATACTGTATACCGGATTAAAACGCGATTTATTGTTTAAATTATTTATCCCGACGTTTCGGATGCAACCGTGGTCGCGGGAGACTGAAAGATGACAGTTGTCTTATATTTGAAATGTCACAAAGTTGCCATATTTAATTCAATTAAATTAAAAAATAATCTATTAATTTAGGTAACACAATGTACATCTATGAACGTCAATACAAAATAATACATATTAAATTACTAATATTACTAATATTAAATGCTTCTAATTTTACATTTACTACCAGTTCACAAATCAAGGGCGTAGAGCGGACGAGAAAAACTGGCAAGAAACTCGCCGCCACTCTTTTTAATCGCCAAGTTTTTGTTTTACAATCTTTACATATTAACGCCATCTATTCCTACGGAGTTGATATTTACTGTAATTTTCTATATTATGACAATATTTACAGTATTTTATTTAAATGTGTGATACTCGCGTTAATAAAAGACAATATAATGTGTACCTACCTATTTATTGCAAATGAAGGAATATAAAAAAAATTAAACGTTTTTGCGACTATACTTTGTGATACCACAATGGAAGAGTCAGGCGAATGTACCTTGATCAGATCGGTGACATTCTTCAAAAGGGCCGGGTTATTATAGTACTCGACAACATCGAGCGTATATAAAAGCGTTGATGAAAGTGGAAGAAGCGAAAGTGTTATACAAGGATCGAAGCATATGGAATTCCGTGATCTCCTAGCCCAATGGGAAAGCGGCGTGATGTATATGTACGTATGTATGTTACTACAATCCCTAAACATCAATATCAGCGGATATTCCTATAGACTCCATCTCAAACGCTGTTTGTTTGTTTTAGCCGAAATTAGTTTATTCCTTGAAGTAGCCAAAGGCAGGAAATAAAGAAACCTGTAAATAAAATACTTTATATGATAATATATTATTATAAATAATAAAGCGCGTTTTAATTCGGTATAAAGTATTGTATTGTGATGTGTGATACTAATTGAACCTAATTTTTAATTTATTTATATAGAAAATGCTAATACATGGAATAGGTACAAAATATCTATTCCGTGGCATAACAAAATTTAACCCTCACGTTTCGTTACGTTGCCAATTATAAATACAAGTCCTATTATTAATTAATTATCCTATTTGACTACTTATACCTACATAAAAAATTATATTTCCTTATAATAGACGGGTAAGAAAAGCAAACTATGGCTCTTAAGTCTTCACAAGTTTCCAAGTCTACATTCCATTAAGAGTTTCGTGGTTTAATACATGTTCAAAGTGAACATTAATGCTCTAAGTTTTCAACATCTGCGCACCGCCGATATTCTCCTAGGGCAAATTATGCTTTCAAAGTTTGTATTTGTAACTCATTTGTGACATATGGACATCCATAATTGACATTTATAAGCACAGTGAGATGTTTAATATCTTCTTGTTCTTTGATTTCGACGAGTCCCAAATACAAAATGGTATTTGTGAAATTGTCTACAGTATGAAGCTCAGAATTTGTGTGAAAATAATAATGATCGAAGTGATATGAATCGAACTATTTGCTCAAAGACGAATTAGGTTAATCATTTAAATTTTATTTTAATTATTATATTTATTCATTATATAATTTCACAGATGTGATTTTGTTCTTGGAGCTCAGTGACTATCTACTACTATGTCAACGTTGGGACAAAGACAGATTCTGCCAATGTCCTGTATCTACATATAAAAGGACAATGTCCTGTACAAATAAATATTGATTTTCTAATAAAATAAGCCTTTTTAAAGTCTGGGAACTGAGTCGTTTACAATCAGAAGTTGATAAAAGGGATATATGTACTTCCGAAAGGAAGCTGATTTAATTATGCATACGTAAAGAGGGAGTTGAAAAGAGATCACTCTAAAAATTTCAACCGCGACAAATATTGTTTTCGATTTTGACTCTTTACATACCCAGCGTATTTAAATCGAAGTGTCCCAGTTTCAGAAGAACATTCGATAAAAGTAATATGACCCATAAAAGTACAAAATAATAAAACTATACATATTATAGACTTAATTGAATAGCGGTGAACTATATTTTCATTAGTCTCCTCTAAGTGGTGCTCTGACTCAAGTGGTCATAATGTCAGTCACCCAGCTTGGCAGTTGCACTGGTTTCCGTATATCAATCTAGCAATTGCAACATCTTGTTCTTCGAGTAGCATTATAAATAGATTGGCAATGACTTACATCTTGAACAGACCATGTATTTGTTACATTATATTACCGATATTATATTATATACGCAACACAAGTTATTTATTATATTTCTTCATACATAATAACACCAGTACTTGAACATGCTCTACTAGGGGACTGGGGAGTTCAATTTGTTTTTAAATTACGACCTTTAGAAAAAATATTGTAAAGGACGAATTACCCACGACAATCAGTTGTTAATCTTGTATAAAAGTTGGAAATAGAGCAATTTTCATTTACGTTAAATGAAAGTTATTATGCAGTCCGCAATAAACTTTAAGTGCTAACTCGTGAAACCGTTTGCTTTGTTTGAAACTTTACAGTTTCTGTTTAACTTGATTAAATGGCGTGTTTTATATCTGTTCATTGTAGACACAGACATTAAACAAGTAAATCAAATAATGAAGACCTCGAAATAAAATATATTTGTCTCTTGGTTTATTTCGGTTGAAGCGAAAGATATGGCTCCAAATTCAACACAGATTCTTTTGTTTATTTCTTACACATAGGTAAGTGCTAAGGGGGTGATTTAAAGGAATTTCTGTTTGACCTTTATTCTGAATTTAATACAGTTATAATAAATAGGTATACACAATCCTCAACTCTCCAATTACACTAGCACTGCGGTAAATAAATACGGTTTCATAGAAAATTAGGCACTTTTCTTTGTTCAATTAGTGATTTTGCAAGATTGACGAATAGACAAAAAAAGTTATTCCGTGGTGACGACAACCTATCTCTTCTGCTATGATAATAATTATTAAAATATATTTATTATTTAATTACCTTAATATTATTATCTTTTTTAATTCTGCACTTTCGAAATTAAATGGTATGATATATGTGTAAATTAGTGTTAATAATAAATAATAAAAAGTTTTGTTTATTGTAAAACTGTTGATTGATTCCTGTCCACCACGTGAGTCATTCCTGTCAAAAACTAACAACCAACTATTATCCTTATCCAGAACCTACCATCAAGTGAATCTCACGCTCTTCTGTCGATCTATAACATAAAAAAAAACATATACACATGACAACAATATCTTCTGTATACGAGTATACGTATTAGTCATACACAGTCGTGTTAGTTACACTATTTATAACTCAAGAAGGGATACACCGATTTTGATGATTACTGATTTGTTGGATTCCTCTATATCCCGAATAACAGAATAACTATTAAAATATAGCAAACATTCAGGAAAAAAATATTATCATTAAAATTTTAATAATAATAAATTAGGTTCGGAACTCCGCCATCTTCCGCAATAGACAGCTCACATCACGCACGCGTTAACTGTTTTCTAATAATTGATGTACATTGTACACTGCAAATCTATAGAATAGAAGTGAGAAAATAACATATTCAAATCTTAAAATATTTTTTCTTTTCGGACATTTGGCTAATATTCTGGCAGGACTGTCTGTCGGCTTCGCTAGTTTTTAATAAATCATACATATTATATAGGTCTACATTACACACATTGTCCGCACAGCACCTGCAGTCGAGACTGAAAATAAAATGTTGCGTCTCGATGATTGTTCGAAAACACATGCCACGTTCGGACGGTACTGAGCGAGCGTTAAGATTCAGTCTAACAGATAGCTTACTCTATATAGTTTTAGTGTTCTGAATGATTGTGATAAGAACAAAATAAAATATTGTCATATCTATTTGAATATACCTTATTTACCTAACATTATAAGAAAACACATACCTACTAGTTTATAGTTAAAGTACGATTTTATTTCCCGACGTGGAACGAGCGAGAGGCAAATCGATGCTCCGTCAACACTTTCTTTTAATGTTGGTGGAACATATTCTCGTCTGCATGGTTTTAGTTGTTATTTATTATTTATTATGTTTATACCTTAATGAATTCCGAAAGAATTGGACACACACGCAATATTGGTATATTTTACTGAACTGAAACTTGACGCTATTCTACGTCCAACATTTGATTAGCAATCGGTCTTACTGTAGCGTAATAACCTACCAAAATAACTAGTAACCGATACGTTGAACCCTACAAATACTACAAAATATAATTATAACGTTACCACATGTCTGTCTAATGAGAAATGAGGACACGTGTGACAGATCGTGATGTTTGGGTGTTCCCGAAATAGCGACTCCTTCCGACTTTCGATAATTAATTTTTATTACGTTTACGTAATATCAAAACAGAAATATAAACAAACATGTTCACATAAATTGCGTTTTAGAGCTGGCGATGGAGTTAATTAATGTTTTATTTTTTCAATCACCTATGCTGTGGTTTATGTATCATCGGTACTAAGTTCGGGTAAACCGAAAAAGTGTTTTGGTCTACTTGTATGTATAATATAGAGTTTTGTTCCATACCCTTTCTCAGTTTCATTCTATATTTTAAACGGTGAGTCTTGCGCCAGCCCCGACATTATAGGAAGTCATTTCTTAATAAAATAATAAAAAAATCCACCCGTACCTACACCTCGATGCCTGGAAGTGTAGTACTATGCGCTTTATATGTACTTTACGGCTTGAGGACTTTCTAGAAGAGCTTATTCCTACCTCTAAAGCTAAACGCATAAACGCATCTACATATTATCTTTTTACGACGACGGATTGGTATGTCCCATTTACAATAAAAAAACATAACATACAGTGAATAATTATTTTTAAAGCAGAGTTACTTGTTCTGGTGACGCTTGGAAAATGAATGAAAATGGCTGATTGATAGTCTAAATCAGCCATTTTCTCATAATTCAAATCGTTCTCCATTAGCTTTAAAAAAGCTATCTAAAAAGTATAATTATCGTGTGAAATTAAGCGTTAAACCGCTATCAGTGATCGTAAACGAATAATTAATAAGTGGTGAAATCATTTGTGTCCATTGTGCTATACTAAAATGTTATACGTTTTACTTTGGGAATTTTCCTTTATTGAAGTAAGAAGCTTTTGTAGTTCGCCAAGTCTTGCTACTTGTCGCTTTGTAGGCAAAGTTATATCAAAAAAGAATTTGTCCTCCGCTCCGCTTCTTACAATCTTCTCAACCGCTTCTAAATATATATGCCCTAATTAAGGCCATATCATCACCTTCACTTTTGGATCTTACTATATACCTATAAAATTAATGAATAAACAAATTCTATGTCTATTATATGTTTGGAGAAGTATCTAATTTCAGGGGTTGGTAATGTGGGGTTGAAATTTCAAATTAAAAATCTAACAAAATACGATACGTGAAATGGGAATGTGTGTCCCATACCTTTCACTGTTCCATTCATACAAACTATACCTCCAAACCGTGAATATTCAATACAATATAATTTCAGTTTCCCCTTTAATCCACAGAACAAGTTATAATGAACTTCTATGTTAGAGTTTTAGACGAATAATAGTCACGTAACGCTCGCAAGCAAAACCGCAATAAACGCTGAAAATATGCAAAATTAAAGCTCCAGAGCAGAGTAATAAAGTTTTATTCAGTGTTACATGTCATTCTGAATGAAATACCCAGCAGATGATAAATGAGAATTTATTTTGTGCAGTATCTTTCTTTTGGTAAACTCATCAAAAACCTTCAATTATTATCAGCCATCCTGTGACAATTTATGCAATAATTCCAAATTCAGAGATGCTTCATTCAACCTCTTTATAATAATACTAGCAACGCGCCCCGGCTTCACACGCGTTCAATGTAGCTGTATTATCCACAAAAATATGCCTATATTACTCGCTGATAATGTAGTTTTCTATTGGTGAAAGAATTTTTAAAATCGGTCCAGTAGTTTTTGAGGTTATTCATAACATACAAAAATACAAATCTTTCCTCTTTGTAATCTTAGTATAGAAGTATAGATTAAGTATAGATGTCATCTAACATATGCGTAGTTAATTGGCTCTTTATCACTTAGCTACGCACTGTATCTTTATATCTGTCATCAGACCAGCGCAGTAACGATCAGTCATTAAAAGTTATACCTATCAAACCCATATGCGTTAAATAATCTATACTAATATTATAAAAAGGAAAGATTTGTTTGTTTGTTACGATTTAAATCCAAAAGTACTCGACCAATTTTCTTTATTATCAACGACATTATCAGCGAGTAACATAGGGTATTTTTTTCGTCACCTACATCTACATTGCACCCGTACGAAGCCGGGGCGTTATACTAGTGATTTTATAATATATTGACGTGATATAGACAGATGTTTATTGTTAGGTATATTGGAAACATGCTAAGTAATTTACCTTTTATTTATTACCCTATTTAATAATATATGAAGTTGTATTCAATTAATATCTGTATAAATACGCACACGTATGTAATTTGGTAATAGTGTATAATGAAGCCGAGAGGAGAATCAATTTGGAAGAGACTCACACATACGAAGGTGCTTGAATTGTGTAGCGGCGAATATGAGATCTTATATTTCGAGTCGGTATACCGCGTTACTTATTTAGCAGGTATTCATTAAATATTGAGCACACATTTGCATTCATTTAATATGTAAAACGCGTAGTAAACACTATCTTGAAGAGCCGACATTGATTTTGAAGGGTTACGCCGGTTTCTGAATAGAGAATTTTGCATCAAAGGCGTCCTAAGTATCTTATTTCAATTTTTGTTTTATAAATTGAGTTGAGAATGCTTTATGTTTTTCTAGTTGAGAATTCTTATGCTAAACCTACTCAATCCCTTTTACAATTAAATTATATTTGAAAGAATAGTGAAATGGATAATTCTCAAGAACCTGTTTTGACTTTATTTGCATTTCGATTTGATGATCTTTGGTCTAAACCTTACATTTTTATTCTCTTGACAACTCTTCTTATTAGTCAATATTTTGTATAATATCGATGAGCTTCAATATATGTATATCAAGTAATACCGCCTCCCTGGCTCAGTGGTACGTGCGATTCGTTTAGCAAGTGAGGTCCTGTGTTCGAATCCCGGGGAAATAAAATTAAAATATTTTGGTACGGCAGGGTCCAGAAGGCTGATCACCTAAATGCCTGAAAAGAAAAAGAGTAGACATAGAAATGGCACTGCCCCATGCCCCACTAAGGGAATTCACTTATACCTACCTAATAATTAAATATGACACCAACCCAAATATAACAGTCAATAAATTTTTCCCTTTAAATTGTTTCAGGTTTATCATTTTCAGACGATGACCTATTATATTATATATACAGTACGATTGTGAAGCTGTCCTTAATACTGCTGTGTTTAAGCGAGCTATGGCAGTTCCTGAGTACGGAGTGGACTATAGATACAATCATTGATAGTGTTAACATTACAATAATTCAACTGAGTGCTGTTTTCAAGTATAAGAAAAGGGTAACAAAGTATCACAGTTTTATATTTACAATGTGATGAAGCTATCAATCACCACTTCACGATATTAAGAAGCCTACATACTAAAGAAAACTCTTAATATAACATAGACATTTCACTATTGATGTCTAAACAATGATAATTCAGTCATCTGTTGGAAACTTATAGTACCTACAGGAGGTAGTGTTACATTTAAAAAGTAATTTCATACCGACTTAAAATAACAAGAAATTTCTGCCTACTTCATAAGAGCTCTGAGGTCCTAGCACGAACAACTTGCGAAAAAGTATTCGTATCGTCGAGCTGTCATTTGTATGAAATTTCAAATGATTTCTCATACAACTGACAGCTGGACTATTCGAATACTTTTTCGATAGTCGTTCATGCTAGGTCGTCAGCTCCTCTTGCTCCAGCGTGCAACTGAAAGACGTTATAGTTTAAGTTTTCAGCGTTATTCATATACGTGACTGACGGATAACCCACAGCATAATTGCATACAGCTATCAATTATTTTTTTGTGTTTAAAATGATCTGAAATATCATCTCATAAATTTTGGAACGGTATAAAATTACTCGAAAAAAATTTCAATTCATCTCTATCGCGGGTGCGGCGACTGACGCTCTCTTTGCTAATCTTTTAACATTGATCTGTTATCAAAATGAAATTCATTCGGTATACAATTCTAAGAAACTACCTCCCGTACTATTAAAAAACCTTAACCATTATAATATGTACACTCACACTTCACACTAGTTGTTATTAAGTAATATAAAATATATACAAGCAATTACCATTTTGGGATGACAACATCTGCAACCTAAATATAAATATTTGAACAGTTTATGTACCTACGTTACTAAAATGGCAACACTGAACAAGTATCGTATTTGCCTAGACAAATATGTCAGTTTATTTTGTATCTATCTCTTAGATTTCAAAATGCGGTCGGAAAAGAAATAGTTGGGATCTCAAGCCAATATCAAAACCTGCATAAACGCTCTGATCATAGTTAAGTTTGAGTCTACCCGATTTGCTAGTATTGCCATAATATGGAGAATTAGGTACATCAAGTACCAACTATGTTTGGACAGATGAATAATAATTAGTGTTGAAACTTTGATAAATTTCAACTCAGACCTGTAACTTTTCACTTTTCAGTCAGCACGACCACGCTAAAGTACTCGAAACTAAAAATATAATTAATACTTAAATCTCGTTTTATTTATTTTTTTCATATGAAATATATGTGTAAATTATCTACATACATGTAGATAATTAACTGTATGTTACTTTCATCATGTGAGTCGCTTGCTTGTCTGTGTATACAATATATAAACAAAAACTTAACATTTATTACTAACAAAAACACATAGAGACGTATGTATATAATATAATATTCATAGTTATTACAAAAATAGTAATCCCACCAAAAACATTTTCATGTAAAGTAAAACCAAGACGGGTAGGTACATATACTTTGCACTGTAAAAAAGTTATCAGATCTTATGGAGAGCCAAGCTCCTAGCTCTACACGCCCTAACCTAACACTCTCTATCATCATAGCGTATACTAGTGTTCTGCGTGAAAAATAGTCTTAATTTCTTTACAAACCCTAGACCTTAGTCTAAATGTGTGTCTTGACCATTAATGTAAGGGTACAAAAATACGAAGAAACGCATCGAAGAAAGGTAGGTTATGCACTGCGATTCCATTCTCGTCTTGGCGGGAGCACCTGTGCCCTCAAATATAAAAGACAAATTATAAACAAAGCGTTGAAATCCACGTTTGTGTGTGTAGTGGTTGTAATAGATGTTAAATATTATCTATAATAAAGTAAATAAATAGTTATTTTACATAATTTTTATATAAATAAAATAATTTCTTTCAGTTATCGCACGATAACGTGTTCAGAAGGTTAGCTTCGTCAATGAATTCCCCTAACTTTGATCTATCGACAGACGAAAGGAAAAAGTTGTTGGAAGTTTGGCGGAAGAGGAATGAGGGGCATTTAAAACTCCTTTTGGCACTAGGGACTTGTACTATCATAGCTTGGTAAAAATATCATACAAATTATTACTTTCTTTTACATAGAATATTGAATGAATGTTCCAACCGGATAACGAACCGGGTAGATGGAAAAACTGTGAAGTGCATATTGCGCATTTTGGGTTCAGTGTATGGATTTCCGAATGCTCGAAGTAAAAAGTAGGTCGACAGCGCATCATTGAATGATATTCTGTGACTGGGGTATCACCTACCATCAAGTGAACCTCATGCTCGTCTGTCGATATAAAAAATGAATAATACGTTGATTTTGATTGTATAATTTTATTTTCAGGTACATTTACCCACTAGTGGACGATCTGGAATACAATTTAATGGTATCCATCCGTCTCCCTTACTCCTATCAGAGCCCATTCCTCTACTCCATCACCTACATTCTGGTCATCATCGTGTTTTCATACATCTCTTATTTCGTTATGGTCAATGACCTCATCATACAGGCCCATCTGATGCACTTGTTATGTCAGTTTTCGATTTTGAGGGATTGCTTCAAAAACCTATTGAAAGATTGCAAAGAAGACTTCAAGCGTAAGTAGTTAGATAAACTAGTAATATGAGACCAACAAACTATTCGCTTGATTTACTATCACGTACTGTATTAGTTATGCTTACATGCCATTCCGTCAATAGTTCTGAGACGTTGTTAGGCCACCAACACATCTGCATATCCTCTTGTGTTGCGGATGTTTATGGGCGGCAGTATTTACTTTCCTTCAGATGAGCCGCTCGTTTGCCCTTCTATTATATATTAAAAAAAAAGAATTATGAGTTAGACAATATTTACTAGGTACAACACCCTTAAAATCACTGTACTTCATGTACGTTGCTTCTTCTAGGGTGTGTTGATTTTGCTTACAGACTTTGATTAAAAAGAAAAATATCTAAGAAAGTACAAAATAAAATTACGTGCAAAATCGTCTAATTAATAACGCTCTATTTGAAATTAAAATCCTTCTACGAGCACTATGAATCCTTGTAAATTATTGATGAAATCTTTGAAACAGAATCATAAATGTGACCAATTTATTATTTTCTCAGATATTTCAGAAAACCAGCTATATTCAAACAAGAAGTTCCGACAAAGGTTCACAAAGCGGCTTGGCGCTTTAATACAACAACACACATTTATCCTTAAGTAAGCCTTTATAGTTTTACATATTTAATTAAGTGGCAAGGATAATCCAGCTTAAATAAAGCCCTATCAATTATCATAGAACTATAAAATAGCATCAATATTTATTAAACTAATAATAAATATTAGAGTTGAAGTGGATTGCTGTTTGCTCGAATACCAGATATTCAACCAACCTTTTTGATATTCCGATATCCGACCTAATTTAAAAAAGTCTTAGATGAGCATGAGGTTCAATTTATGGTAGGTACCCTAGACACAGAACATCAGTCGAATGATGCGCTGTCGACCTAATTTTTACTTCGAGCATTCGGATATCCATAGACTGAGACCGATACACGAAAACAACTAAATATTTTTTTCGATATTCCTTCCACCCGTTTAATGCCCGAAGAGATCAGACAAGGAGAAAACATGCTTAGAAAATTATAAATATATGGTCCCGGTCGAATTCGAACCCACGACCCATCGGAGCTCAAGGTACCAAGGGTTTTCGGGAGGTGTAACCAGCTCGGACGTTGAGTTGTTAGGTATACAATTATGTAGTATCGACAATCTTGATTCTTGGCATGCTTTTGAAAGCTTTTCCTCAAATAAGTGGACTATATGCACAAAATATACCCAGAACGCATTACATATTCATGAAATTGGACGGCGTTGTTCAGTGAAATTCACGTAAATAGGCTTCGCCGCAAATAATTTGCTATTCTCGCAACCCACTATTCCATTGTTGGATATTATCAACATCAAACAAATAGTTAAGTGAAATGGTAAGTAATATTATTTTCCTAGATTAATTGCATGAATATAATGCTAATATTTCTCGCTATATTGTACATATTTGCTGTTTGATGTTATTCAGTCATTATAGTCAGATCTCTGAAAAAGCAAATTCGCTAAATGTGAAAGTTTGTAAGGATGTTTTTTTCTCTTCCACGTATAAACTGCTTAACAAGTTTTAATTAAACTTTACATTATTATTGCTACATCCGTCATCCGTTACATACATCAGAAAAACATAAAGACTATAATTGAGGCCACGAGAGCCAGAGTGGCCTAACTGAATTTTTTCATTACTGATTTTTTTTTAATAAAACTACTGTAAATGATTAATTCGTAGCGTCAAAATGCCAATTTACAAATAAATAAATAATTATTATTTTTCATAAAAGTTAAAATTATTTGAACTTATGGCCTCTCTTTTTTCCATATTACTTTAAAGTATTGTTTAATTAATTAGGCCGCTCTGGCTCTCATGGCCTCAATTTATAAAGATATAACTTTATTGGCCAAATTATAACGATCAAGTAAGTCGGAAAATATCCTGCTAACTGAGAGCTATTTCGCTCAGCGAAGTGGGCACGGGGCAAGTCTAAACTAATATTATAAAAAGGAAAGATTTATTTTTTTGTTACGATTTAACTCAAAAACTACTCGGCCGATTTTAAAAAGTCTGCGAGTAACATAGGCTATTTTTTGTTTTTCATCTACATTGCACCCATGTGAAGCCGGGGCGGTTCGACAGTTATTGATAATTTTAAACTCTACTAATGAGTTAAAACCGCATTTGAAAAAAAAAAAAAAAAAACAGTCCGCATTAAGTATCACCACTACCCCTGGATCACATACAATATTAGATTACTGATGAGACAAAGGGATGAAGCCCATACAAGATATAAAAATACTAAACTAGAAAGTCACAAGAAGTATTACGTGGACTTAAAAAAAATGGTGATTTCTGCAATTGAAAGAGAAAAAACCTGTTATTTCGACTACTATATTAATGCCAATTTAAAAAAACCTCGTTCTCTTTGGAAACATCTTAAACAACATGTAAACCCTAATTCAAATATAAATATCCCAATACCTGACCATTTGAATGATCCTAACCTTATAAACTCTCATTTCATCAATGTCCCTGGTAACCCATACGTAAACCCTTCTTTTATTGAATATTTTAGAACGAACAGGAAGGGTAATACGATTTTTTCTCTTAAGACAGTGTCTGAAAATGAAGTATTGAAGGCAATCAGATCGCTGCGCTCAAATGCGATAGGAGTTGACGATATATCTTTAGATATGATAAAATTAACTTTGCCTTATTCTCTTAGTGCTTTAACTTTCTTAATAAATCAGTCTATAACATCCGGAACTTACCCTGAATTATGGCGAGAAGCAGTTATCAAACCACTCCCAAAATGTAATAGTCCTACTGTATACAAAGACCTTAGGCCTATAAGCATATTGCCATGTCTTTCGAAGGTATTGGAAAAAGTAATTGCAGAACAGCTGAGAGTATATCTGGAAAGCAACAATATTCTCCCAGCATATCAATCTGGATTCCGTAAACATCGTAGTACTACCACTGCACTACTGGATGTGGTGGATAATATTTTAGAGGCCCAGGATAGCGGGGAGGGGTCACTTTTGGTTCTCTTGGACTACTCTCGTGCCTTCGAATCCCTTAATATAGAATTGCTTATCTCAAAACTATTCTTCTATGGTTTTGATACTGAAAGTGTCCAGTGGTTTAAAAGTTATTTACATAATCGTTCTCAAGTCGTAGAAATCGTGCGTGATGATGGTACCTTAAGTCGTTCCAATTGGGTGAGTGTTTCGAGAGGCGTACCTCAAGGATCTATTTTAGGGCCACTTTTATTCGTCCTGTACTCAGCAGATGTTGTCGATCAAATCAAGTTTTGTAGGTATCATATTTATGCAGACGACATCCAGATCTACCTACCCTGTAATACTTGCGATGTGGAGCGGGCTGTTTTTCACCTAAACGAGGACCTTAAAAGAATTGCGGACTGGTCAGTAAATAACTGTCTTGTTCTTAACCCGCAAAAGAGCAAATACATGGTAATCGGTACTCCGTCGCAAACAAGACAGATTATCTCAAAGATTACCGCCGTGAAAATTAAGGGAACGTCAATTGAGAGAGTCTCTGAAGCGAAAAACCTGGGCATAGAGTTTGATGAACAGCTTCGATTTGAAAAACATATCCTTAACACGGCAAGAGCCTGTTTCTTTAGGCTCAAAGTACTCTACCGAATCAGAAATTCTATAGGTACGGCTCTTCGTCAGTTACTATGCGACAGCCTCATACTCTCTAAGTTTAACTATGCAGATGCACTTTTCGGTCCTAGGCTGCTCGCTTCATCAAAAAAGGTCATCCAGAGGGTCCAGAATGCATGCGCACGTTATTGTTTCTCCATTCCTCCTCGCACTCATGTCAGCCCCTTCCTCAATGACAACAATATTTTAAGAATGGAGTATCGAAGACATTTACACTTAGCTACTCTACTGTTTGGAATAGTAAAGTACAGAATCCCGGTATATCTCTTCAAAAAATTAAAGTGGCTAGGCGAAAAGAATGAGACATACGAAACGAGAGCGTCCGCATGCATTATGGAAATTCCCCACCATCGGACGACGGCTTTTAGAGGAAGCTTCAGGTTTAGTGCCTCTAAATGCTGGAATGACTTACCCCCACCTATTCGCAATCTCAATAGTATCCATAATTTTAAATATCAACTAAAAAACGTTTTGCTTAATTTACAGAAAACTCAATTTCCTTCTTAACGGTTCCCTTATTAATATAATTTATTATAATGCTAATTTACATAACATGCCTTCAAGTTACCTCATTAATTCACCATAATCACTTCACCCACCATATTGTATCTATATCCCTCATATTTATTTTCTGTACTGATTGCCGATACTAACTTATTAAATTTACATTATTTATATACTTATACGAGTATATATATAAATTTTAAATATAAATATTACTGTTTTCCTTTTCACATCTTGTAAAATAGACAGGACACACCGTTCAGCCAGGAAGCTACTGAAAATCAGTGTTAGAGGAATACTCCCTAACTTAAACTGAGTAGCCTTCCTTTTCATGGCAGCACACTGCCGCATAGATTGTTTGATTGTAGAAAATAGGATTTAGTTCTTAAACTTTATATGTTAATTTTATTTTTAAATTTTCCTTTCGTCCTTGATGTTTGTTCATAGTCGTAATATTTGTATGTGCGTGTGTTTGCTGTGAATAAATGTCTATCTATCTATTTATCTATCTAAATAGTTCAGGCGGAAAAGTCGTAAAGTGCAAAAATAAGTCGATTTCCTGTGATTCTTATTATTAAATGAATCTTGCGCCTGTCTTTCAATAACTGACACGAGAATGTTCATTTGTTTTTTGTTCTGCCGGGAACCGTCTGTAGTGAATTGAATTGAAAAATATTGAATAGAAACAGGATGTAACCTGTTGTTTTTATTATAAAAGTCCTCCGCAAGTGAGCTTTGTATTAATAAAAAAATAAATTTTAGAAACACATCGGACCTGGAAAATATACTGAGTGGGCCAATGTTAGCACAGATGGCAGCCAGTACCACACTTATTTGCTCGATCGGGTATCAGCTTGTGGCTACCGTGAGTTCGCTGATTATAATTATTTTTTTGGAAAACTTATTTTAAATCAAATTACGTGAGATAGGTCTACCTTTACCTACTTTAAAATAATGGGTTGTTGGTTCGTTTATCGAAGACCTGACAAATGTATGTAGGTCTATCATATTTTTATTTTATTTTAAACTATTTATTGCACAAAAAATAGTGTACAAAAAGCGAACTTAATGTTTAAAGCCATTTTTGCCAGTTTACCTTGGCTTTGTGGAGAGCTATGTAGGCAGTGCAATAGAAAATAAAAAGAAGAAAATGGAATAAATAAATTTAAAATTATCATAGACGTAGATATTATCATTATTATCTATATAAGAAATATCGAAATTCCACCCAAAGCAAAGCTAGGTAGAGGGTAGACATAATGGACAAGGTTTTAAAATAATTGCAAATATAATCCCATTCCAAAGGGAAAAGTTGTAAAAATTTACCTTTGATAGCGTAAATTGTGTCCAATGTAGAATGAAACATAATAGCCAATCAGGTTACAATAGCAATGATAGACTTTTTGGCTCCAAAGTAAATGATTAAACAAACGATAATCTCGCAATGATGAAATCATAGCATCGGCTCAAAATTGACACGTATTCATATTTGTTCAATCAATTTGCAGTCAGTGAACGTCAACATTACAAAGTGGCTGATGAGTTTGCTATATTTGGCATACAATATGTTTGTTCTGTACATACTGTGCCGATGGTGCGAGGAAATCAAAATTCAGGTACAATACTTTTTCGCAGACTGATGAACCATATCTTTAGATGTTTTATGAGCTTAAAAGTGAGAAGGAGAATTATATGTGTAACAAGACGTCGTAATAGTCAATTCTATCAACATATTAAGCTTCGCCTTGAATCTATCAGATTTTTTTAATCCGAAATATGTAAATTTCTATTAGCAGTTCGCTGAATGTAGAAGGAATCGGATATTTAAATAAAATACTGTATACCGGATTAAAACGCGATTTATTATTTAAATTATTTATCCCGACGTTTCGGATGCTTTTCAGCAACCGTGGTCGCGGGAGACTAAATAATAAATCGCGTTTTAATCCGGTATACAGTATTTTATTTAAATGTGTGATACTCGCGTTAATAAAAGACAATATTAGGAATCGGATATTTAGGCATCTAAAGGTGGGTCTCCCGCCAAAGAAAAATTGCCAACTTTTGTCACCAACACGTGTTGATAACACAAAATTAACGAACGAACACGAACGCTAAAGTGCACACATTTCATCATAATTTACGCTTCCTTCTTTATCTTCCGAACCACCAAGGAATAGAATTCTCTACCTGCTGGTCTAGCATGACCGCCACGAGATATGTCGCGGACGAGAGAAGACAAACTTAGATGTAAGATATCTCGATATATTATATCTTGACATCGACAATTTTGATAGAAAAGATATCTCGATCGACAAATATATCTATTTTTTATATTATTCGAGTTTTAAGTGTAATTGTCATGTTGGAAGAAATAAAGAGATAATCGATTAAAACACGAGAAAAAGGTCGACAAAATTTTGTCGCGGTTGTCATGCTAGGCCGGCTGGTTCTGTATTTCCCGATTCCTTTAATCTCGATGTCTTCAAAGCTAGAGTGATCTTGCCGCAATCACACAATATTTAAGTAGCAATTGCAAGTTAAAGAATGTGAAACAAATAAGATAATTCTAAATTATAAAAATTACTTTAGACGTAGGACAATCTAGTACCTAATCATTATATTTAATCACCTATACATTTACAGAGTGAGGCTATTGGTAAAGCTGTATATTTCTCTGGCTGGGAACGTGGGATCACCAAGATACCAGGAGTTCGATCCAGCCTCCTTCTTATCCTGGCTCGGTGTAATAAACCACTAGTTTTATCTGCTGGGGGCATGTATGACCTCTCACTTGAGGCATATGCTACTGTAAGTTATCGACCTTACTTTAAGGCCATAATATAAGACTGGTTTAAAAAAAGTTTTTTGCACATTTTTTTGATCAACCAATAAAAACATAGAATTTTTACTATATTTATTGACATTTCGACATTAAGTCAGAATATTTTCAGAACCAATCTCTGATGGAACAGGTTTTAAGTAGCATTATTATTCTAGGATTGTAACTTGTTAAATACTGAAACAGTTATTAAAACTGAGGGCTATTTTATATTTTTCTGTCTGTGTATGTATTTTAATGAAAGTTACAACATAACATGAATGTTTATTACCATTAATTAGTCGGACATTTATTAAAATAATACAAGTATTGTATTTTTTAAAGATTTTATAAAAAGAAGTTCAAGCCAAAATAATTATTCGCTCGTGTTCAGTGTTCCTTTTCAAAACACTTCTTTCATCATTTCTAATAAATACTTAGTGAAACAATCAAAACTTAAAAAAACTTTGAGAGAAGAGCTTAATATAATAAAAAAATACATTCTGCTAACTTTTTACTTCGAAAAATAAGCAAAAGTTTCAATAGAAATTTCTTTATATTTTCAGATGGTGAAAACATCATACAGTGCTTTGACTATGTTGCTAAGATTTCGTCAAAATTAATTTGATTTAAAGCCAATATCAACCCTTTTTAACCGACTGCAAAAAAATGGAGGTTCTCAATTCGACTGTATGATTTTTTGTATTTTAATAAACCGACTCCAACAATAACTCTATATAAATATTAAATAGATCTATAAGTAAGTATCAATATTTTTTGCCTTTGAGGCTCTTGCTTTGTAGTTAAAATATTTTTTTTTTTACTTTATAGTTTATGTTTGTTCATATAGGTATAGTTTTGCAGACGCTTTTTGTTTTTTTTTTAATATATTTTTACTATATATACTTACCTTTTTCTGTAAAAGATCACAAATAAAAGAGTTTACGCAAACATTTTTGTTTTTATTATAAATCCTACAAAATTCTTAAACCCTGACATAATGTCGATGGGTAACAGCCTATATGTCGTAACCGACATTTTTAGCGAATATGAGTTAAATACACCTTTAGATTCAGTTTGTCATTCCGAATAGAACTGTATATTTAACTTCTTTTCGCAAAAATGTTGGTTACGACATATAGGCCGTTACCCATCGATGTTATAATAAAACATTTGAAAACATTTGATCGTAGTATACACAATTCCTATATTATCTTGAGTCAACTTTAAAACCTGATTGCTTTAAAATGAGGGTTATATTTTTACAAAGGTATCTGAAGATAAAAATACGACACGTCGCACTCTAAAATCCTTCATCGTTTAAAATAGAATATAAATCATACAAATTACCAGAATATCATGCAACTTATACGAAAAAGATATGTTATCTTTTCTTTTTCGAACATTTTAAAAGGAAATTTATGACGCAATTAACTTTCTGAACCGTCACCCTTATGAGTAAGACACGCGGGAACATCGAATATACAGGCTTTTCTAATATTGAGGAGGGGACTAGTGTCTATCCCGGGTTCCTGGCCTGGAGGCGACAAGTAGAGCACCGTGAGGTTTATACCGTGAAAAAAAAAATTGTAGTTTTAATGATGTATTTTTTATTTTAATTTTATTTTATTTTGGGTGTATCTGATTTCTGAGAAGTCCCAAATAAATGATTTTGATTTGATTTGTTTCATTCCGTAGGCACTTATACTTTGACTCTTCGAAGTCGGTAGCCTCGTGAATCCGACATACCTCCCTCCAAGGGCGGTATGACCATAGATGATTCCCCACGTAAAAAAAGGTTTTAAAAGTGTTTGAATTCCCGAGTCCCCTAATGGGGCATGAGACACTTATCATTTTTCTGTACAGGCAAATAGGTGATCAGCCTTCTGTGCCCTGCCTGACCGAGACATAGTTTTTTCCCTTACACACACAACATAATTTTGGGGATTATAACCCATCGCGCTTACGCCACGGAGGCGGTCAAAAAAAGGTTTTACTAATAGAATAATATAATTTATAATAATCATATTTTATTTATTCATTATATCATATATTATAATCCAACCTATTAGATTATAATAGTGGAAATAGAATAAACCTGTATTTTGGTGACCCTTACTAAATACATATAATAATCAATGTGAATTCAAGTCTCTCTATACTCAAGCTAATTAACATAATATCGTACGCTAATCCTCCATTTTAAGCGTGATTTCCTTGAACTTTTATGTAAATTAAGCAGTGTTAACAAAGAGATTCATTTGCCAACCGGATTCACGGCTGATGCGATATTTGTCACCTGTCTCAATTTGTTGTAGCTTATTTATAATAATGTGTAGATAACTCGCAGCTAAATCAAAACTTCATAGAGACTTCAGTGTAAATTCCTTACATTGTTACTCAAATTCGAACAAAATTATATCTTCATCTGTCATTAAGCGAAAACATAAAAAAAAATATTTGCCGGCCTGTCTTCCCTATAGATCTAGATAAATTCAAGAAAGAAGTGAAAAGGCTCCTCAATCCTTATATATTAGCGTATTCCATCCTTGGCCAAAAAAATAAAAAATAAAAATAACTAAAAAGTAGCTGAAACATTGATAATATTTTTCTAAATGATAAAAAAAGGTCACATGAGACTTTCTTTTCTTACACATCACATTCATGAAAAAGTTTCTTAAACATACCATAAACCGCGTCTTTTCCATCCGACCTTATAAAATTTTAAAAAATTCAAACTTAAATCCAAATGATAATATATAATATCAGTAATATATATATATTTCTTTTGAAATAATATTTGTCGTTTAATTGTTCCAGAGATTATCCCTACATATAAACAATTTTTTACAGCAATTTTATAGAAAATGAATTGCTTCATGAGTCAAAACGAAGGAACAATATTATTTATAAAGACATTTGTGTCAATGTGTTTCATTTAAGGTATATGTAACTACATATGTAATTGAATCATTACCTAGAAAAGCGTCCCATATGTCGTAATGCCGACCTACAAGGCCAGGTCTATTTAAAGCTGTTGGTTAAGGAGGCGAATAGGTGAATTTTCGGTAATACTCGAGCGTGGCAGTTTAAGATATGAGAGATTTATTAGACCTAATAGAACAACCTTGTAAAGTATTTAGCTCTATATGTAGTGACGCGCGCTTAGGATAGACGATCAGATTAGTAAAAAAAAATCGATAGTCTGAAATACTCGAGCGCGTCAGATTAAGATATTGGGGGTTGATTTTAGTGTTTTAAGACTAAATTGAACTAATCTGACGATAAGTCCTTGTCGCCGCCGAGTTATAGGGTCGCGAACTCGTAAAAAAAAAACGTTAATCCGGCATTCTCGAGCGCGATTTTTTTATTGTTTATTTTGAAGAATATAATCTAAAACTTACTAAAAATACAAAATCTGCCGGTTTCCGCATGACCGGAAGTGTGGAGGAGCCATTTCGTCTTCCGAAAAACGCGTTGCGGCATATAAGTCGCGAACGATACATTTTACAAAAAAAAAAGTTTAAATAAACATAAAAGGTAATTTTATTTTACACAAAAAACATCTCTTTACATTTTTGTCCAAAGTTAAAACTTTTTGACTTGAAGCATCATAAAAACTCAAACACCCGGTTTTTTGGTTATGTCTCGAAAACTGAGGGTGTTAAAAAAAAATTGATATGAAATAACGATGATTAAATTATGTGACTTTTATTATATCTCAAATTTTTTTTTTTCTAAAGATTCTCGACAATTTTCGTGGACTCGGAAAAAGTTACGCGTATCTGTATACAAAAGTATTATTAACATGTACAGTTTCATGTATGTATATTATTCAATAGCCTGTTGATCCTCAAATTGTTTTTTGGACGTACCGTAAGCAAAACGAAGTGAAGAATTGAAGCAAAAAAGAGGAATTTGCCATGAACATGTAATACAGACTGAGCGCTTCGCGGAAATTTGCCGTCCTACCAGTATTTTTCCTTTATTATTTCGCAACATTGATGGTGAGGAAAGAAGCGGTAAAAGGGAATTTTCGGTACTAATATATATTTAGCGATTTATACACTAAGACATAAAAAAAAAGAATATAAATTTACACAAAATACTTTTTAATCAAAATAACTAATTTTATATAGAACCCTTTCATCGATCAAATATCAAATAAGTAAATATCCATCCAATAAGTAAATAGAGAATCACTTTCAACATAATAATAACAACGTTTAACACAATAACAACGTTTAACAATCGTCCAACAACGTCCGTCTATCCCTGGTGCTTTGTTGAAGAGAAACTGCGCTCTGCTGGAGCGCGCACGTGGTTTTATAACCTGTCTCCCACTCCAATTATGTCATCATGACGTCAGCCCTAGGTCACGCCCCTTCTCACATAGTAGACATCTAATTCGGCCTCTCCTGGCAACGGTGCGTCCTCGCCCGTATAATCTTCAAGTTTGGTTGACTGCTGCAGACTCTCTGTGCTATGAGATGTCGATGCCGAGTCGTGTGTGTCGAAGCTAAGCTCTAAGCTTCGACGCCTTGTTTCACAGGAAATATCATTGTCATCATCGTTCTCGCTACCTGGAACGTCATATTGCTTTCATTAATGTTTGAAATACAGGTAAATCAATGCAAATAATTGCATTGAAAATACAAGAAGTAATCTTTTACTTCTTTCACAAATCACAAAGCGAAAACAATTCCATCGCTTTAAACAGACACCGGAGGTAAGAGCGAATCCATTACTTCGTAAAGTCTACGAAAGCAAGAGCGAATCCATTGCTTGAAAACAGACACCAGAAGAGAGAGCGAATCCATCTCTTCGTAAAGTCTACATAAGCAAGAGCAAGTCCATTGCTTGAACACAGACACCAGAAGTGAGAGCGAATCCATCACTTCGTAAAGTCTAGCAAGCAAGAGCAAGTCCATTGCTTGAAAATAGACACCAGAAGTGAGAACGAATCCATCACTTCGTAAAGTCTAGCAAGCAAGAGCAAGTCCATTGCTTGAAAACAGACACCAGAAGTGAGAAAGAATCCATCACTTCGTAAAGTCTAGCAAGCAAGAGCAAGTCCATTGCTTGAAAACAGACACCAGAAGTGAGAAAGAATCCATCACTTCGTAAAGTCTACAGAAGCAAGAGCAAGTCCATTGCTTCTAACTGTGACTCAGGAACAAGAGCACGTCCATTGCTCCAAGATCTACTACCGAAAGTAAGAGTGCATCCATTACTTTCATAGCTTTAAAGTTTAACATGTCACAGCATATCACAATACAAGTAAGAAAAAATAGCTTACTCTCAAAGAACGTGGCACAAACATCAGGGGTCGTTTCCCCACGCCATAATATAATATGTTCCTCAACAGCTTGCGTAGCGTTCCCGTATGAACCAGTGACCAATTTCAGTCCATAACGACCATGGGTAAACGTTTGCAGGACAATCTAAGGTCCACGCATACAGGAGTCTAACTTTCTAGTGGCTTAGCTCGTCTTACGTACCAACACGCTGTCTCCAACTTGGAATAACCGTGGGACTTTTCGTTGTTTATTAACTCGCATGTCTTGGCGAGTACGATTCTCTGCCAATCTATCACCGAAATCGAACGCAACGAAAGAACAAAAAAAAACTTCGTACATTAACTCATTAAGAAAACATTTTCATTTCTATTTACGATCAAAGTAATGTCAAACAAAAGACACAATGTCCAATTGTGAACAACAGATCAGGCATCGGAATTTTAATAGGGAAATGTACCGTCAGCCGAAACTTCGTATTTTGTTCTGGTAATAGGCCTCCAGGAATCGTATGACGGGCGTCGCACCATTACTCTTTAACTTTGCTCGGCACCATTGATTCTACTAAGGCTGCTACCTTGTGTGCGCTCGGCCTCACCTGACCATTACTAATCGTGCGACCCAAGTATTCTATGTCAGTGACGAGAAACTTGCATTTTTACATTAATTGAAACCCAAATCTTTTGGTTCGCCAAATTAAAGATCTTTTGTTCCATTACCTATGAACCACATGAAATGAACCACAAATAATTCCATAAATAATGCAGTCAACTACCTTTCCATAGTAATATTCCCTTAAAATTTAACAAATGTTCATCAGCCGCAAATGGCTTTTTTTTTTTGAAGCCAATCTTTCCCAGATAAATAAATCGTAGATACCATAGTCTTGTTGTATACCACTTAACGCTGCTGTCATTTTTAGAATCCAGTAGTATCCAGCCTTCCAATATTCTCTTAGTTACTGCTGGTACATCTTCTGTCTCACTAGATAAAAATCTGCGTCGTGCGCTTACTTAACTTCCGGGGTGAACCCCTCTTTTCTTCTCTGGTTGGCTGAAATACATATTTTCACACGCTTTATATCATTTTATAGTAACTTAGAGCACTGTAAGTAAACTTTATAAACTTTATACCATATGCATCTGCTTTAATCTTGAAACAAATTTCAAAAATTCAAATATTTCTGTTCATTCAATACATGTCTTAAACTGCATACATAATACTATTATGTTATTCATATAAAAATATGTATCCAGATAACATTAAGAAAAACTAATAGCAGCAATTTTATATTATTACTACTACACTTTGATTGACAATATCACACCTACAGAACTACACTTAAGTATCTGATACTTATAAAACTTCGTCATGGCAACTATGACACACTTAAATAGATGACGCACACCTACATAGCTATTACATGTAATTATATTACAACTGCAGCACACCTGCATAGTTATTAATAATTTATGGCTCACCACAACTAAATTACAATTTCAGTATGTTTATACGGTTATTCTATCACAACTACATATATGACTATTGCAGCACGCCTACATGGCTATTCCATCACAACTATGTGACTATAGCAGTAGAACTACATGGCTGATAATTATAATACGCCTACATGGCTATTTTATCATTACTGACCTTTACAGCATATCTACATAGCTGATCATAATAGCACACCTACAAGCTTTTGTATGAATCTCGGACCGTCATTTAAGATATGTAAGCCTTCCTGAATCGTGCTGCTGGGCAGCAAAATGTCATTGAGAAAGACACAAGCCTTACCTTCATCTATGAAGGGTGGCAGCATATTTGATATTATACGCTGATAGACAACTGCTGCATTGACTAACCCATAAGGATCTTTATATACTCGTAGTGCCCTTCAGGAATAACGAATCCGGTGAGGGATATAGATTTCTCATCCAACCGTATCCTAATGAATCTATATGATCGTCTATTAACGGCAATGGGTAGTGATCTTTGACAGTATTCGCGTTAAGGGCACGAAAGTCTACACAAAGTCTGTCGGTGCCGTCTTTCTTCTTCACAAGCAAAATAGGACTCGAAAACTCTGACTCAAATTTAAAATCATTTATTCATTTACGTAACACAATGTACACTTATGAACGTCAGTAAAAAGTACATATTAAATGCTTCTTATTCTACATTTACCGTCAGTAAAGTTCAGATTCTCTAATTATGTTTTTATGTAGTAGGTCTTTTATTATTTCTCTAACACGTAATTTTTCGTCATAAGACATCTTGTACGTCGATAGACAACCGGTGTGTTATTCTGCAATCGAATGTGCATCGAACCAGTACGTACGGTAGTACACGCAGTACCCACAACTAAGTAATCTGAGTATTTATTAATTAAATGCATCAAATTCTGCCTATCTTCACCCCGCAATTGTGTATTTAATAGAAAGTACAGATTTTCTACAAGTTAATCACTGTATACCACATGCTCGCGTGTAAATTACGCCTTCTCTATTTAAAACGTAACAATAACAGGCGTATTCATCAACTTATCCGAAATAACATGAAACTCGATTTCCAACGTTATATCCGAAAATTCTACACTTAATGTTTGTTACATGGTAAATGTTTAGCTACAGACTGTGAAATTAAAGATATAGTGGAGGTACGCCCTGTACTATAGCCGTAGTGATGTCGTTATTTTTATATGAACTTATAGGGACACGACAAAAGTTTACATTGGCTTTATCGCGTTGAGGACACAAAGATTTAAATCCCCTTTTGAAATTAGACCACCCACGATCATTAGTAACCCACTCGTTACGCCATAAACGCGCGTTACCCCTAAGACAGTTCCCAATCCGTAATAGACACTCACAATCGCTCCAGCGGTTCGTAGCTTGAGCATTATCGACTTCGATACACCACGTGTCAAAAACGTTATAATACGGATCAAAGTTTGAAATAAATATATTGGAGCTTACCGGAATGGCGTTTATCACACTCACAAGTCTATCGGTTACCTGACCCATCACTGCCTTAGCACCAAGCTGAGACATACTCAAGCACGGTACAGATACGTCGATGCTGGCTGCGCGTGACCCCGCACTCAGCGACAATATGTCCGCGGCAATAGCGTTCGGCTGCGCAGGCAGCGGCGGTGACAACGGCCGCGGGGTAGACACTACCCGGGCTGGCAGCTGAGCCTCCAGGGCCGGCGTGCTAGACCGCACTCGCGGTGGCCCATCTGACGTGGCCGGTGTCGATGTTTGTGTCGACAAATCGGCAGGAACTACGGCGTCACTCACACACACACTATTTTCACCGCGAGAACTACCCGCACTATTTTCACCGCGAAAACTACCCTCACTATTTTCACACGTATTTGAAATACTAAAACCACTTTCTAAAACACCCAGGCGATTTAATATCACCTGAAGTGTCTGATCGAGCCCAGGGGTAGACGGACTCGCCTTCTTACGGCTTTTACGCTTATTGGACATTTCTTTTTTATTTTATTTTTTTTAATGCAAAGAGGTTAGTTTATGTGGGCTTTAAATTACCAAAAGTGAGATAGGAATCCCACTTCTGAATTTAGCGATTTATACACTAAGACATAAAAAAAAAGAGAATATAAATTTACACAAAATACTTTTTAATCAAAATAACTAATTTTATATAGAACCCTTTCATCGATCAAATATCAAATAAGTAAATATCCATCCAATAAGTAAATAGAGAATCACTTTCAACATAATAATAACAACGTTTAACACAATAACAACGTTTAACAATCGTCCAACAACGTCCGTCTATCCCTGGTGCTTTGTTGAAGAGAAACTGCGCTCTGCTGGAGCGCGCACGTGGTTTTATAACCTGTCTCCCACTCCAATTATGTCATCATGACGTCAGCCCTAGGTCACGCCCCTTCTCACATAGTAGACATCTAATTATATATATATATATATATATTAGGTCTATGTATATGTTTATGGTCCCCTACCGTAGACCCGTGTGCCCTCAGTATGACGCCGATTAAATTCCCCGTTTTATCAAGGAGAAAGAAAGGAAAATAGAGACCAAAAAACCTTTTTCGGTCAGATTAAGAGAACCCACCAACATTTTTGTCAGATTAAGAAAATATGCTTTAAGGATACCGAGATAAACCTCCCCTATAAAAATCTGACGCGCTCGAGTATTTCAAAAAAACTTTTTTTTTTGCATTTTCAAAAATTCATCGTAACTTATCGTCACGCCCAAATCGTCAGTTTTTTTAAAGGGAGCTTCCTTGGGGCCTACGTAACACCCCTTCTGAAAATCTGACGCGCTCGAGTAAATTTTTTTTTTTTGCATTTTTGACTACTTTATATGCCTACCCCCACCACGCAAACCGGCAGATTAGTATACCGTTGTTATCAGAGGCCCTTGGGGCATACGTCGTATGAATATCTGACGCGCTCGAGAATGCCCAAGTAACTGTTTTTTTTAACATTTTTGAAAAACCATACACGCCAAACCCACCGCTAAAATGGTTTTTACCATACGAGCTTTTCTTTTCGAAATTATTTTATCTTTCGATTTTGATAGGTCTCGACGGCGCCGTTGAATTACGCCATTTAGCTACCTCGCCTCCCTAGCTATGTGTCTAATGGACTATTTTATAAAGAAAAATTCTAAACCTTGTATGTGCAAAGAAGCGAAATAACGCATACGGCGTACTAGACATGTGTAACTCAGCGAAATTCCCTGCGCCAACGCAGCAACTCAGGCGCAGTGTAGTGCGTCGGTCGGCTCCTTGAGTCAACTCAAAATTGCGCCACGACGCAACAAAATGGGACGCGCAAAGCGAGCAGTGAAACCTCCGAAACGCACGCAACGCCACGCTCATAGTTCACTCAGTGAGTGAGGTACTGCGCCGTGCGCCAGCACATTATGAATGTATGAGCTGACTCACCCAGCGCAGTGAAGCGTGTTACACATGTCTACGGCGTACCATAAATACGGGTTGTAACAAGAACCCTTCCTTTTGTGGAGACGATATGAGATCATAGTGATACGCAGTACATTGAACTTTGATAGTTGTTCAAATATAATAAACCTGTCTTAAATAAAACTGGTTAAACAAGCTACAAGTGCCTCGGTGTCTGAAATTTTTTGTTTACCAATTTCATGTAAAACACGTTATCAATTATATATCTTGTAACTTCTATGATTTTGCTCTATGTTACTGCTATTTTACTTGATCATTTGTGTGAAGAATCAGGCGATAAATTCGATTTTTAATTTTTTATACAAGAGATGATATATATGTTAGTTTGTAAGTTCATTTGTATGAATTAATAACATACACATTTTGATTCTAACTACAGCAAAAGTTTAAAACACTTTGTATGGTTTGTCTTCGTGTTCCAAGAGTTATAAAAACTGTTTAATTTTCTACTATTCTGAACACATGTTCTCAATGAGTTATGGACTCCATATAAATTTTTTTTGGCTGCTTCAAAAGCGTCCATTGTCTGTGTCTTTTTAGTTGTCATGAATAATTGAATTAATTGTAATTAATGAATCGTACAATGAAAAGTCGTACAATGAATCGTCGCATGAACGACTTTTCATTGTACGATTCATTACTGCTAGTTATTAGACTGTGGAAGAATGGTCAAATACCTAGTGGAGATAAAGGAGCTTATACATGAATGGTATGTTGTAATGGAATTATAGTATTTTTTCTCTGAGTAAAATGAAATATTGATGCTGTTTTAAGTGTGATATATAGGTACTTAAAAGTATTCGTAGGTACAGCATTATTTTCATTAACTAAAGATATTGGTGATATGATATTAGATGTATACCTAATACTAATGGTTAGTATTTATAACTGAGTTCAAGCGAAGGCATTCTATACCGTTAAATGACTCGCAAAGAATATTGTTAGTATCTTAACCATCAATAGACCACGTGATTGACAGATACGTCTACAAATAAAAACAGAGAACTTTTTTTATGGAAGATGGCAAAGGGAAATACTGATCTGCCGGTCTAGCATGACAACCACAACAAATGTCGACCCGTTTTCTCGTGTTTTAATCGATTATCTCTTTATGTCTTTCGAGTCTAACATGTAACATGCACACCACGATCGACAATTTTCTTGTAGAAGACATATTTTGTCGAAAAGGCAAAGAGGTATGGCAATTTTAAACGATTACTATTAGATTGTTTTTTTATTATTTTTGAATGGGACAACATATATTTCAACAACGACAACTTTATCTTCACTCGTCCGTGAGATATCTCTTGATTGTTATACTAGGTGGGCTGATGGTGTGACCGCCAGCACCTATGGATGTTTGAAAACAAAAGGGTTAGTCCTTTTGAAAGAATTAGCAGACTTTGTTTAAGCGTATGTTCGGAAATACCGTTAGTAACAACTGGTTCCACAGGGTGGTCGTGCGAGGTGCTTAAGTTTTGTTATTTAAGTAATTTCCAAATGTCAAAATACTTGATATGAATTATAGAGAGAATTAAAGTTTTTTTTTGAAAGAGGCCATACATACTATATGTATATTATTAGTAATAATATTTAGATTGTTCAGGCGTTTATTACTGGTAATCAGTATACATATGGAATAATATTAAAAACATCCTACGGAAAGTCTTCCTACTTACTTAAAAATAATATATTCATTTCAATTATTTTATGTAAGTATATTTTGGGATGCTTTCTGATAACCAAATAAATCAATTTAGCCTTTTCACCTAGATTTATAAGAACACAGTAAAACATTTCTTCTATCTTGCTTATTAACCGCGACCTCAGTTCTGAAATAGAAGGACTTTTCTGATCTAGGGAGTGTATCCACATATGTTTAAAGTCATACATATCTGTTTGTTTGTGTATAAAACATTCAACTAGCTGTACCGAAAGTAATACACATTAATAAAAACATTAGTAACATTTAAGAGAGAAAAGGTTCTCCTGACACGCTGTATTTGCCCATAACAATATCTCTTTTAAGGGAGAGAAAGAGGGAATACATTAATCTACTATAAAATACATATACTGATATTATAAAGAGGAAAGATGTGTTAGTTTGTTACGTTTAAACTCAAAAACTACTCGATATATTTTAAAAATTCTTTAACTGAAAGATAGCTACATTACCAGCGAGTATTAACAAAGGCATTTTAGTTGTGTATAGTACCTACAACTACTTGGGGAACCGATGAGTCGCCGATTCGAATCCCGCCGGAATATTTATAATTTTCTGTACCGTTCATAGATGGAAAAACCGTGAAGTGCATATTGCGTCTTTTGATCTATGGATTTCTTAATGCTCAAAGTAAAAAGTAGGTCGACAGCGCATCAATGACTGATGTTCTATGGAAACCCATCATGATTGGTAGACAAACGCACCAATGAGTCCGTCAAATATTTTTGACATTACCTAAGAAATGTAATCTATATATATATATAAGCAACTTTTTTTTTCTTTGTTATCGATAAACTTGAAAACTACTGGACCGATCGGCATGATACCATGACCATTCGACGCGGAATTAATTGTAGAAGGTTTTAGGCTATTCATTTTTTGAATTCCATCAACCCTTTACCATTTTTTTTTCAAATTTAGGTGGATAGTTCATATTCGTCTATCCTTTACAATTCGCCTAGCGAAGCGGGCGGGCGGGGACGGCTAGTATAATATAAAGTCAAATAATAAAAACCATAACTTAATGAATGAACATTATTGTACACCAACAAAATACAGTAAAATTCTTAAAAATAATGTACATTAAGACCGCGAGTAAAGGTTCCGTTAGCAGGCATGGACTTACATTTCAATTATCAATTTGCTACTCTCGGTGCGATCACTTACAATATCGCGGTCAGTCACCTGCGCTCAGGTTTGCTTGATATATCGTAATATCGGTCTGGCCTTAAATAGAACCCAGTTATTGAGTAAGAATTGTAGTGTTTCTATAGTTTAGGAACATCTTCAGTAGGCAAAAGTCATGTATAGAATATTCATCATACTGACTTCTTAAGTATTATCTATGTGGTAGATTTTATGTATACTAATATTATAAAGAGGATAGATTTGTTTGTTTGTTACGATTTTACTCAAAAACTGCTGGACCGATTTTAAAAATTATTTCACCAATAGAAAGCTACATTATCAGCGAGTAACATAGGCTATATAGCTATATATATATATATATATATGTTATAAAAATCAGCTAATCATATATATTTTTTTAGGTATATAAATATGTACCACAGTGTTGTAATCTTCGGTAGAAACAACCTAAGCGATGATAGCCTTAGAAGAATGTACATTTGCTTAAGTAGAAGGTACATATGTATGTATATGTACTAGATAACCATATATTGTACCTTATATATAAAATTATATAAATTATAATATATTCTGAATGCTCGAAGTAAAAAGTAGGTCGACGGCGCATCATTGACTGATGTTCTGTGGCTGGGTTATCACCTACCATCAAGTGAACCACATGCTCGTCTGTCGATATCTAACATAAAAAAATATGTATTAATTCATAAAAAATGGTTGGACAGATTGAAACAAGTTTTGAAAGAACAACTAACATTTAAAAAAAGTAAGAAAGTACTTCTTAGAAAAAGGATAATTATAATCAATATAAGTTCAAAAATGTTATAGCAGAGTCTCAATTATTATAATAAATTGATTTAATAGGAAACATTCCAAAGATGAAGGCATGATGTGAATTTGATTGATAAAAAACACCAGACTCTGATTGTTAGACGTAGAATGTTACGAAAAACTGAGTGCTCGATCTTTATTTACTTTATACAGAACCACAATTAATTTAATATGTATTTTTTATTGACGTTCATAAGTGTACATTGTGTTACCTAAATGAATAAATGATTTTTGAATTTTTGAAAATTTTGAATTAAATTATAGTAATTTATAAGCATTTAAAAGTTGTGCTTAAATACATTACAATATTATAGGATTTCGAATTATTGTCGTATCAATTTATTTTAAATAATTATTATCTTAAGTACATTATTTATGATAGAATTATTATCGCAAAAAACCGTGGCCTATCCGAGCTGCACATGTGCACATCGTCTTTGAAGCAAAAACAAGACAAGTTAATATCATTATTGTCGATTATTGGGTTCCGTAGCTACTTAAGCTCCGTAAGTTGGAATTGATTTATTTAAAAGTTACAATACAGTCTTGGCATGGCAATTACGAAATTAAAGAAAACAAATTAAAAAAAAAACTTTATAATTAAATTTCGATTTAGCCAGTAAGTGGGTTTTTTATAATGCTAAGTTATGCCTAAGAACTTTCTTGAATAAACAATGAGCCCCAAACTAGGAAACTTCTTTTATCTTGGAGTCCTGCATATGGAATATATTTTAAAAGTTTACTTAGTGGGTCAGTATTTGTATATTTACAAACCACTTTAGTCAATATTTATTTATTTACAGAAACATCGCCTGCCTTTACAGTTGAATCAATGTGAAAGGCAACTATATTACTGCGCTAACAAATAATATGTTATATTAATATTAAATATTTAAGCACCAATTTACTGTACACAAAATTAATGATATGGTAATAAAATAAGAGTAAGTTGATGAGATAAATCTTGCATTAAATACATTAATAAAACTATGTTTTATTAATGTATAAAAAACATATTACATTGTATTTTTTTATTAATATTCTTAATAAAAAAATACACAAAATAAAACAGGATCGCTATTATAAAGAATATACCTACATTTGAGTACGGAACGCTAAAAGTCGTCCGCGCGCCCTTTGTTTACAAGTGACGCATGAGCCGACTCCAATGCAATCTATAAACCGCGGAGTCGTTTACCTTCCGCGCGGCGAGACGGCCGCCATGTGCGTAGATGCGTGAGCGCAGCGGGACATGCGCCCGCGCCGGCCCGAGAGGCGGGGCCAGCGGCGGCGCGCACACCATGCCGCGCTGCCTGTGGCCGGCCACGCTCCTAGCCCTCTGCGTTAGCGCGGCAGCCTGGAAACCCTCCTCCGACTCCGTCGTGTTCCCCATCACGCATGCGCGCACCCCGCGACACGTTCATAACACCATCCACCACCTTCATCTTCTGGGCTGGCACCTCGAGCTACAAGAAAATAGAGCCATACGCTCCCCCTATTATAACGAGTGCAAATTCTATCGAGGACGCGTGCTTTACGAAGAAGGATCCACAGTCACTGTCACCGAGTGTGGAGGGCAGTTGTACGGACTGCTGCAAGTTGATGGCGAGGATTTCGTGCTTCAGCCGACGCGGTCTGACAGCAGCCATGTGCTTCGGCGACGCGACGTCTTGCTGTCAGAGCGAGCCACCGCGTACAACCTCACGGGGGACACAGTCACGGACCTTGACATTGATTTTGATGATGACCCGCCAATGCCTACAATGCACGTACGGCCGCGACATAGTGATCATTCCGACGTCGAACAATATCGAAATGTGCTTCCCGTGTCGAGACCGGTCTCAGGTGTGTTAAATATGCCGTGTGCTGTTCCTTAAACGGTGTGCAAAAATGCATTGTTCCATTTGTTCCAGGCGCAAAAGGTCTGTGGCTCGAATTGGCGATAGTGGCCGATCATACGATGGTCAAGTTCCACGGGCGGGAGCGAGTGAAACATTATATCCTGGCCATAATGAACATTGTAAGTACTGATACGGGAGACGGTTGCAATTCATTTCGAGTGCATTATAACTCAAACAATTATGTAACACTTTAAAGGTCAGTGCCATCTTCAACGATCGCTCGCTGGAGTCGAACATGACTCTCGTTATCAACAAATTGTTTTTGTACGAAGAAAAGGATTCCGTAATAAAATACGGGAATGTTAAGAAATCGCTGGAGGCCGTGAATAAATGGAATTACAGACATCTGATGAAATTGCCGGCAGGTATGAACATAATATTCCCTCAAAATTCGTATGATATTTTTATATAATATTCCCACGGTTCTCTTTACGATCGAGATGGTTAACAGAAATAGCTTTTTTATGTTGTGCTAAACTGCAATAATATTATCGTCATTTGCACAAAATTACCGATATTTTATAGCCATAAATCATAAAACTTTATGTTGCCGTAGCCCGTAAGCATGTTAGTAAGTACGTTTTCAGAGCGTAGATAGAGTTATTATATAATTTATTAAATTAGAATCAGTAAGTTGGTAATACATAATTAATAATTAATCTACTCAAAGATTTGAATGAAAATAAACTGAATCACGAACTACCTTGATAATAAATAATATACATTCTTATTAGTGTCTTCCGTTTGAATGTTATTTACGTATACTATTTAAATAAAATGAGTGAGATAGTACTTATAGCTTATCTATAAGACTATACCAATATTATAGAGTTTGTTAATTTGACAGTAGAAAGCTAGATAAGCAATATTTTTTGATAATATTTAGTTTTTAGTTTTAATAGGATTTAATATGGACTATGACGTAGGCTGAAAATTAAATCAGCGTGATAAATATTGTTAAAAATATTTCGGCGTACGATGCATAATACCGTTACGCGTTAGAGTTACACGAAAAATATATATAATGCGATAGGAGTGTATTGCAGTAAGAAGAAAATGTCCAAAAACAGATAATAATCGAAGTTTGCGCGGAAAAAGTCGCGGGCAGAAGCTAGTCATTAATAGTATGCGTTCAACAACGTTGATATCTAATCGTCTTGCATCAGATAAGATAGCTATCTCGTAAACTCACACACTCCTTGTTATTTTTCCTGTTAACTGGATCATAGTTCAAACACTATCTAAGGATGTAACATAATTTATTATCAGCATAATGCACAGTATATTAATTATTATAATACAATAGGCTATTCCCGCGGCTTCTCTCTCGTGAAAAATTTGCATATCTTATCATAATATTTTTTACCTTCTTATGTATAAAGTATCTTTCCAAAAAACTTCAGTAATTACAAAAAAAATTATAAAACATTTTTTTTATAAAACATGATTCCTTGAGTTAAGGTGTTCCCTTCTAGAAAAATCTTTTCATTGTTAAAAACATTAAGCAAAGATTTTCTTTGGTTGGGATTAAAAGAAGTACCTACAAGTAGGTGCCGGATTATTGGAATTTTCGGATTACTGGATTGTATAGAAACATTCATAATAAATAAAATCTTTTATACAAGGAATGTAACGTATAATTTGTGTTTAAGTTCTACACATTTTTTACATAGATTTAAAAAAGTCCTTAATTGGGGTTTGTTTTTGTGCAACTTATATGGGAGAGGTGCGGGTGGAGGGAGCCGGATAGACATGGGTAACTCAGCGAAATTCCCTGCGCCAACTCAACAACTCAGGCGCAGTGTAGTGTGTCGGCTCCTTGAGTCAACTCAAAATTGCGCCACGACGCAGTAAAAATGGGACGCGCAAAGCGAGCAGTGAAACCTCCGAAACGCACGCAACCCCACGCTCATAGTTCACTCAGTGAGTGGGTACTGCGCCGTGCGCCAACACATTATGAATGTGTGAGCTGACTCACCCTGCGCACTGAAGCGTGCCGGCGCAATTGCGCGGCGCAGCGCAGTGTTACCCATGTCTAGGGCCGGATCAGTGAGATTCTACTGTAACGTCAAAAGTGATATCTAATTTCTTACTTAGTACTACTTTATAACTAATGGCATCTACAATAGCCACTCAAATATTTAAGAGCTGCCGTATTAGTTGAGCAGCTCCTAAAATCTCAATTCGTATTGTCCAACGTCAATAATAAGCATCTATTAGACTTAGGTGCATCTCAATTTAAGCGGTGCTGAAATACGCCCACAGAATTGATGAAACGCCACTCAACGCTATTGAGCTGTCAAATGTATTTGAGTGTCCCCCAAACCTGAGAGTAGTCGAGAGGTCTCTTAAAAGTTAAAACTGTTGGAATAAAAATGTCTAAAATAAAAGAATATAATTTGTATTTATCATTTCGTTCATCAGTCCTGACAGTGAAAATCAGTACTTCGCTGATGAGAAGTCTTATTACCATCATTTTTATTCTTATAAGAAATGTAATTCTTCTTAACAAAACTGTTAAACTGTTTGTTTGTTTTATGTGTTAAAGTGGAAAATAAAATTGTTATCGTACAAAATAATTTATGACTAAAATACCATTGTCCATTGTACAAGATATTTATTTATTATTATACATAACACAACATTATGATAATGTTTTGTGATTTCCCTCATTCAATAATTTTCGAAGTAGAGTCGCAACTACATGTAACGACATCGTTTACAACGACGGATCAGTTATAACGACCAAATGTTACGTTACAAAATTTATGTTACGGTTTACGTATATTAAATAAAATTAATAAATACAAATATATACTTTCACATTGCTTATAACAACTACCAGCTATAGCGTCCGTACTTATATGGTCCCTTCAATGCTGTTATATCCGGCTTCGGCTGTAATGTAAGAATATACTATAGAAATATATTCTACCCAGACAGTACAGGATGGGACGCAACCCTGTGGCTGACTCGGGCACAGCTAGGTGGACCATCGGGCTTCGCCCCCGTGGCTGGAGTCTGCACTCGCACGCGGTCCGCAGCCCTCGACCGGGACGAAGGCCTAACCAGTGCGTTTGTCATCGCTCACGAACTGGGACATCTGTAAGTATAATTTTACTAACCCGTAAATACATAATTTAGTATGCATAATACATAATATTCTGATAGCCGAATGTCATGACCCTTTGTCTTAGGAAATATGTCAGCTGTCACCTACATATTTTAACTAAAAATAAAACAACATGCATTTAAGGGTTAAGTGTAATATACAAAACAAATAAAATAAGATGGTCGATAGCGCAACATTAACTGATGTTCTGTGTCTGAGATATCAATATCAAGTCTAACAAGCAATAGAATTCTATATTTTTTTATGTCTGATATCGACAGACGAACATGAGGTATTAATAGCTACAGAACATCAGTCAATGATGCGCTGTCGACCTAATTTTCACGTTGAGCATTCGGAAATCCATATATTGAAATCGAAACGCGCAATGTGCACTTCACGGCTTTTCCATCTATGAACGCAGATTCGTTACCCAGTCGGAATTTCGATATCCCACCGGTTTAATGCCCGACGTGGGGAAGACATGCCTATAGAAAACTATAAACATGTCGTCCCAGTGGGATTCGAACCCACGACCATTCGGAGAGCACGGCAGGTGTTCTAACGCGCCAACGAGCCCGTACACATTGCAGAGTGCATTGTAATTTACCATATTAGTCATGCTGGATATTGTCAACCCCGCTTATAGTTTATTTTTAGTCAACCAATGGTAATTTTCATGGCATTTCTGAGCTAAATCTGATCCCAAGCCCCTCTTCTATACTTCATTCACACGAGTAGTATATCGTGTTACTACATTTCCCCCCAGTTTTATTAACCTCAGCTGCTGACATGACATCCTGTTTACATTCATTTGCGTTTTAATGTGCTATACACGTCCAGACTTTGCAATTCTCTTGATGAATATTGAATTGGAAATTTGAATAATTTGCCTTTTTATTTAACTTTCAAGTTTAACCATATAAATAAAAATCAATGTCTACTTTAAAATAACTATAAAATATTTTAAAGCAAAAATCTTAAAAATCACACTTATAGTCAAAGCAAGGACTTTATATATATAAAGTCCTTGCTTTGACGATATTTGCAGCACGGATTTTGTCAATGTTATGTCAAAAAGCGCTATGGTTACATCATAAATAATTTAATATGGTATTTAGCTCAGATTAAATACTTTTTTATTTAATCTGAGGTATTTAAGTAGTTGTTTCTTCGAGACATATTACTGATTTATAGTTTTTAGTGTTATTAGAATAGTGCACCAACCTAGCAGTTTTTCGGCCTAACAATGTCCTAAAATGGTTGCCTGGAAGAAATTACTTTTAGTAATAAGGCCGCCTTTTGTACAATTTTGTCTTTTTACTTTAGGTTTATTTAATTTCTGGTGTACAATAAAGTATTTTTCATTCATTCATTCATTCATATTATTAAACTTTCTAATTTTCTGCGCAATTTTCTTAATTTTTTCTTTCATAAGAACCTTCTCCTGTCAATAACAGACACAACAAAAAAAGAATTAGCGAAATCGGTCCAGCCGTTCACGCGTGATGCCGTGACCAAGGGAAATAGGGATTAATTTTTATAGGTTTTTGGGATCGCAGAGCATGCTGCCAAAAACCCCGACAGAATATGGTCGAGAGCGGAGATCGTGAGTAAGATCTAGAAGGTGCGCATAACGCTTCCTTCTACTCCCACCACGTCTTTCCGTCCTCAGAGGATCAACAGTGATCCTCTCTCGCTCTCTTTCAGCAAAGTAGAGAATACCATAAATTTGCTTTATTTGATTTATCAATTATCTATATTTTTATGAATAAAAATCAATGTATGTTTGTCCTCCATGCACTCCTAAACTATTCATCCGATTATGGTGATACTTTGGTCAGTTATTCTACATATGCCCACAAAGGACCTTGGCCCAAAAAAACAACACTATTTTACTTTGTGGTATGCCGCAATGCCGGGTACAATTAGTATTTCATAGTGTTGGAACGTGTATAATATACATATTATTTTTTACTATTTTTTATTAGAAGTTATAATGATGATATATATCTATTATTCGTGTAATGTCGGTTTACACTTTAGATCATTAACATATTATGTATTATCAGTAGCACTATATAATGTTGAAACAAAATACATTTAACATACTCGTGTGTGCTTACGTTTCGTTCCGAGAAATTATGTCACAGTTTACAAAGAACAGTTGGACGCTGTTAAGCAAAACAGTGTCAATCCACAAAATGATAAAAATGTAAATTTTGGTACCAATTGCTTCCTTATGAGCTGGAGTACATATTTCAAAAGATATATATATCATTTAAATAGTTTTAATAGCAAAAATATTTAAAAAGGTAGTGGGCACGAAACCCTAACATGTTTAGAATATCTAACAATAATGCACTAAATTCTATTAATTTGATTGCTACCAAGAAAAATGATATACATTTAGTGTAATTATAATAATTACAAAAATACTATTATTTTTTAAAATAAATTTAATAAAACTTCAAATTCAATTTTCTCAAAATGGCAACCATGTGGGTTGACACTGTATTGCATAACAGCGTCCAGTTAAGTTCAGAAACTCGCGATGAAACTGCACTCAAGCTCTGGCGCCTGCCTATACTGGATTTCTGGACTCAATTCATTCCATTTACAAACTAAAGCAATTTAGACAGAGCAAGTGGACGTATCATATAAACTAATCCTACTTTGATGTAAATTCAAACGTCGTAATAATGTTATTACTTTTTAGTAATCATGATTACTTTCCTACGTTTTTTATATACCCCAACTGTTTTTATTAAACTGTGACTGTATTGTGTGCACATTGTGCCCTGTTACGCGGTATTAGACTATATTTGAAAATATTTCTAGTATAAACGTCGAATACAAATCTAATCGTTGCAGTATTCATATTTTTATAACAATGGTAAAAATAGATATTCAGTGTTACCAACTGATTATTTACGACGTCGTTGGTTTAAAATATTACAATTTTTTAAAAGGACATCAACACATCTATATTTGAGTCGCGGAAGTCCAAAGGCGGTGGTGATAACCATCGAGTAACCCGACTTTTCGGTTGGCCGGTCTAGTAAAAATATAATATACTCTTAATATTATAGAGTCTTCGCCAGACGAAACTAGCGTAAAAACTTTTGATACATCAAACTATATTTAATGACTTCTTGTCGTCCAATATTAAATGCTGTTCACCCACTGAAGGGATTTCTGCTCCTCTGTGATGTGAAATGACCCTAACTTAAGTCGAAATCCGAAGCGGCGTGTTTGAATCTAACTTTAACGGTTCTCATGCAATTGAGATGCTTTAATTGGAGCTGAATTTCCCGTTCCTGATTCTAATTAACTTCTAATTAGTTATTTCGAACGGTTACTATTGGTTAGTAACGGGTATATATTCGGATGTGAATTTCGTATCGACTGTATTTGAGTTTTAATAAGCTGAGTTGAAAATTTTTCTGCTTTGAAATAAAAAAAAAAGCCGAGTTGAAGAAGGAAATTAGTTAAGACTGATGGATCGACTAGAAATATTGACCGAATCACTATGGGACATGATATTACAAAAAATACTTTTATACCATGATAAAATATAACTTAAATTGACGTATAGGAACTCACAATGTAGAGCAAATTTTCATGATAATTCTCCGGATTTGGAGGGAATTTCGGTACGAATTCTGACATTCGAGCCGTCGTGGTCGTATATTAAATAGTCATGTTTTATTTGATTTCATGAAATTGTATTAATAAAAGCTTGTTATGTTAGTAATTCCAATTTTGGTCATCCTTTAGATTTTATACAAAATATAGACAATCCCAGTTTAAATAACAAATCCATCAATCAAATTATCATTTATGTATTTACTTAGGTACCTCAATGTACACTTATGAATGTCAAAAAAAAACATTATTAGTTAATTCATTTACTGCCAGTTCTCAAATCAATGGCGTAGAACGAACGAGAAGAACTGGCCATAAACTCTCCACCACTCTTTTTAATCACCGAGTTTTTTTGTTTAACAATGTGGTGGTAAGGAACCGCAACCATTACAACATGCTCCATATGACATCTTGAAGTAATTAATTATAATAAAAAACAAAAACAAAGGTTTAGACTCTATCAACAGTAGGCATGGTGAAATAGGAGCACGCACTTACATTATCGTGAGAACAACACGCAAATACATAGTCGTAATTACTAATATCACCGCATACACTAATTCAAGTCCGACCAGTCACCATATTAATCGATATCAAACCTCGTCTAGTACTAATATATTTTATTCTATTGCGAATGGCTCTGGGTATTTATAACATATCAAATGAAATAAATTAATTCATATGTACTTATAGATATGACCCGGTTACTGCTCGCGGAACACATCTATTTCTGAAGCGTTTGATCCAAGATGCCGATACGCAAGGTTATATTTCTGTCAGACTCTATAATCTGACTGGACATAGCCTCAGTTAAATGGGTCAAGTAATGGCTATAGTTAAACCTATTGAGGTGTGCTCTTTTTTGAATATTTTCTAAAAGAAAAAATGATTATTCAAGCCCTATTGCCTGAAAATTATCTTATCTTTATCGCCCCCACATAAATTCAACATATATTATCTAGGGATTGTCAGTGTCAATCTTTAATACTTTCAGTATATACTCAATAATTTGAAGAGTAGATGGTGCACATAATAATATCTACAGGGTAGAAAAATCTATGGGAAGCGAATTTTAGATCATGAAACCTTTGAACGCAGTTTTGTTTCTTTTTAAAAATAAAAGGAATGTTGCTTTTAAGTAAAATAATATATCTTAAGGATTTACAGGAAAAATCCCTGGGATAAAAAAATCAAGGGTGGAAAAAATCAATAGGCCACGCCATAAATATGGGTAAACAGAAGTAATAGCAAAAATATAAACGTCTATATACATTTAAAATAACTTACCTAATGTCTAAAATACTCTTTCAGAAGAAATACTTTTCAAATACTCTATGAATTCCATCTTCAGTAGATACAATAGTACAATTCTTTCTCAGTGGCTTATTTCTGCTACATAACTTCCTTTCTTCGCGAAGTTAAATCAAGCAAATACACTTGAAACAAAGATGTAATGTTGATTTCATTCGTCTTTGCCGAACTCTCTTCGTTTTATGTTTATTTTATTCTGACCCAAAACTTTGGAGCGATGTCCAATACGTAACAAAGAAAAAAGGTTGTCGTAAATATAACAATAATGTGTTAAATGAAAAGTCCTACCATGGACTAACAAAATATGCCTTACTTTACTTTACTTAAAATCATCATTTCTCATCCATTCCTATGATAGTGACAATAAGAAAAGTGTTAATGAACAGTGAGAAAGTTACTAATTGTAATAGTAACTTTAGGATAGAAATAAACTATTCATTAGTCTTAAGTGTTAGCTAGATTACATGTGCTCCTAGTGCTTACTTGGAAAGTAGGTGCTATCTTTGGTTAGTTTATTAAAAAAGTCACCAATTTTCTATTGACATATCATCTAGAAACCAATGCAAAGCAATGTCTTTTAGTACATGTTCTTAATGATTCTTAAACACGAAGCGAACTCAAACCTCATATTAGGATGTTGTTCTCCAAGATAATGGAATCCATTATCAACTGCCAGCTCTTGCGGTACTTAGAGGAGCACCAGCTGTTAAGCGACCACCAGTACGGTTTCCGTCGGGGTCGCTCGGCTGGTGATCTGCTAGTCTACTTAACGCACAAATGGGCAGAGGCAATCGAGACCAAGGGGGAGGCGTTGGCTGTCAGTTTGGATATAGCGAAGGCCTTTGATCGGGTGTGGCACAAGGCGCTTCTTTCGAAGCTTCCTTCTTATGGGCTTCCCGAGAAATTGTGCAATTGGATAGCCAGCTTTCTTGAGGACCGTAGCATTAAGGTCGTTGTCGACGGTGCATGCTCGGACCCAAAACCTGTGAATGCTGGTGTTCCACAAGGCTGTGTGCTATCTCCTACTCTGTTTCTTCTGCATATCAATGATATGCTGCAAATCAGTGGCATTCATTGCTATGCGGATGACAGTACTGGAGATGCCTCATACTCCGGCCGTGCAAATATTTCTCGAGAACACGTCGACGAGTTCCGGAACAAACTTGTGTCTGAAGTCGAGACTTCTTTATCCAAAGTTTCGGACTGGGGTCGACTTAATCTAGTCCAATTTAACCCTAAAAAGACACAGGTTTGCGCGTTTACCACTAAAAAGAATCCCTTTGTCGTTTCTCCTCAATTTGAGGGCACTCACTTATCAGCCACAGCCAGTATCGGAATTCTCGGTATCGACATATCGAGCGACGTTCAGTTTCGCGGTCATCTGGAAGGGAAGGCCAAATTGGCCTCAAAAAAGCTTGGTGTGCTCAATAGAGCGAGACGGTATTTCACAGCGGGCCATTGCCTACAACTGTATAAGGCACAAGTTCGGCCCCACATGGAATACTGCTCTCATCTTTGGGCGGGAGCTCCCCAATACCAGCTCCTTCCTTTTGACCGCATTCAACGTAGAGCGGCTCGAATCGTCGACGACCAGGCTCTCTCCGATCGGCTCGACCCTTTGGCGCTACGTAGAGATGTCGGATCACTCTGCATCTTCTATCGTATCTATCATGGTGAGTGCTCAGAGGAATTGTTCGGATTAATCCCAGCCGCTAATTTTCACCACCGCACCTCGCGACAAAACTCCAAGTTCCACCCGTACCATCTTGACGCTTGGAAGTCTAGCACTGTGCGCTTTATGCGCAATTTTCTTCCACGCACTACGCTTTTGTGGAATGAGTTGTCGCCAGCGATTTTTCCGAACCGGTACGACTTGGGGACCTTCAAGAAGAGAGCCTATTCCTACCTTAAAGGCCGGCAACGCAACTGCAAGTCCTCTGGTGTTGCAGATGTTCATGGGCGGCGGTGTTCACTTTCCATCAGGTGAGCCGCAGGCTCGTTTGCCCCCTATATTATAAAAAAAAAAAAAAAAAAAAAAAAAAAAATATATTACTTCTTTGGTCTATAACATGAAGTTGGTGTTGTTAACTGTTAAGAGGGGGGAGGGGGGAGGTTAAGTTTACAATCGACCACGAAAGATCAGATCGTGTTTCCCCTTTATTACAGAGCTTATTTCGTAAAAATACATACTTTAGGACCAAGAGTAAAAATTATCTTCTGCAGCTTCGATAAATAATAAGTCAGGACAATAGAAAACGTAAATCCTTAAAAAAAATTACTACTTCCACCTGTACCATTCCATAAATAGTTTGTCTTGTTGCCATCTCATAAAACCTCTTACAAATAGAACGTATCATTTCTTAGCTTTAATTTTAAGAAATTTATAACGTGAAATTTATTTTTTAATTCATCACTGTTAATATTATTTTAATTAAATTAAACAAACAGACGAGAGGTTGATTGGGCATTCACAATTATGCTCTGAATAGTTAACCTCATACCGGGTTTAGGCAAAGCTTAATTAAAACCTTTGTCTCGCCTTTACGAGAACTCAAATAAAATACTCGTACAAGAGCGAAGATGTACAATTAGCGATAGTGAGATTAATAAAACCTAAAATAGGAAAAGATACAATATCATCAGACATATACATACAATACTTATTATATCGATGCCAATCTAACAATTTGGTCATTTTGACTTTTTTATGGTAACCGCATCTTTTGGATATTTAGTAATCATGTAAGCTATTCAAAAAAATCGGCATATAAATTCTATTTTTATGACAGTATAAGTGTTCAGGGACAAAAATACATATATTATGTATAATATTCACATCACAAATATAAATTACGGCGATATTATTTGTATAAGTAATATATTTCTCTTCCCACAGAAATCAGAAAGGCCCAAACTCTTCAATCTTTCAAAACTATGCTCTTTAAGTATTATGTTTCACTGTGACAAATTTATTACTTTTTTCTTGTACCTATACTTGTACTTATATGTATACCACCTACTGTTACCTTATAAGATAAACTTATTCCAGTTTAGCCAGTACAGGTTGCCTGGAAGAAATAGGCGGATATTGCTTTGATATGTTATTCCTATTTATATTATATTTGATTTTTTGTGGTGTGCAATAAAGTTATATTTCATTTCATTTCATTATTTTTTGGTTTTTATCACTAAACCCTTATTATTTCACGTCACCCTCACGAATTTCATATATAGGACAGGATTCAACGCACGACCCATCGATGCGCTCGGCAGGTGTTCTACCGAAAGATACCAACGAGCCCGTCAATAGTAATAGCTACGATATGACTAGCCTTGCCAAGGCCTCTTAGTACTTATTGTTAGTACAAACCCATCCTTATATTAAATCATTTGATGGTATTTTGAGTGCAGACATCTTGAAGCAATTGCGTATCGCGTTTATAAACAGCTTACTGTGACACGCGGTGGGAAGTCGAGATTAAAAACGAGTTCAATGTTAACATAATGATTCAATCAACCATTTTGATAGTCTGAGCTTATTTACGCTGAATAATTTGTATTCGATTATATTTAGATTTAGATAGATATACATTTATTCAAAGCAAACATACGCGAGTCAAATATCTCAGATGCGTTGTCGGCCTTTTAAAAATTATAGTCTAGTTCAGCCAGACGCACTAAAGGCTGAATATAATATATGTATCTAGAATACGTGGAAAGTTCCACGTAATACAGCCGGGCTAGCATGACCGTTACGAGATATATCTCGCGCGAGAGAAGAGAAACTAAGATGTTAAATATCTCGATATATTATATCTCGACATCGACAATTTTGATAGAAAAGATATCTCGATCGACAAATGTATCTATTTTTGATATTAAAAGTCGAGTTTTAAGTGTAATTATTGTCATGTTAGACCCGAAAGAAATAAAGCGATAGTCGATTAAAACACGAGAAAACGGTAGACAAAATTTTGTCGCGCTTGTCATGCTAGCCCGGCAGGGCACTTATTAGGAATTCTCCGAGGATCTCATTCGCGTATATTTTTATAAGCAGACGATGATTGAGAGCACTCGAAGTTGAGACGGCCTAATTGACGCTGTCTGCTGCGAATGATAAGCTCTCTTCAAAGAGACCGCGCAGATGCGATATTTATTGCTGTGATAAGACTTCAAGTAGTATGTATGCAAATAGTTTCGTGGTTTTCTATACTAATATTATTTGTTTGTTACGATACTGGACTGATTTTAAAAATTATTTCACGAATAGCAAGCTACATTATTTGTGTATATAGCACATTTACATTGCACCCTTGCGAATTCGGGACGTATGCTCTTCACAGATTTTCCATCTTTGTAGGGGTTTCGTTACCCAGTCGGAATTTTGTTTTTGTCCCTATTATGCCAATAATCTTAATTCAAAGTAATAATAATAATTATCAATCCATATACAATATTTGGTAATGATTTTGTATGTATATTTTATATAGAACTTATCCATAAAGGATATACCTACTTATATTTTAAATTTATATAAATAATTTCATAGTCGTAGAAATATTATAAATATAAATAAATAAACATTACATTAGAACTTGATAGTTTTAGCTATTGATCAGATTTGGATGAAATAACTGATGAAACGAAAGCTTCAATCCCCTGTATTCCGACCACTGGAAATGAGTTTGGGATTACATAGCGTTTTCCGGTTGAAATTCAAAACTAAATTTGTGTCAAAATTGATTTTATACTGAAGTTTCGTTAAAAGCTTATATACAATAATATACATAGACACCAAATGTCTGGTAACTTCGGGCATTGAACGGGTGGGAGGAATATCGCAATTCCGACCGGGTAACGAACCACCGTTCATAGATGGATAAACTGTGAAGTGCATATTGCGCGTTTCGGTTTCAGTCTATGTATTTCCGAATGCTCGAAGTAAAAAGTATTGACAGCGCATCATTGACTGATGTTCTGTGGGTATCACCTACCATCAAGTGACCCTCATGCACGTCTGTCGATATCTAACATAAAAAAATATATTATTGTTTCAGTATTCGTGTGTGTTCAGTATGTGGCACATTAATTACTTAGTTGTAATGAATGTGCCACAGCAATTGACATAGTTATGTCAATGGCCACAGTGAAACATGCCTAGGGAACACAATCCCGAGCATATTTTTCAATCCCGGGATTACGGGATTTTTGATGTGCAATCCCGGGATCCCGGGACTATCCCGGGATTAGACTATGTGATTTCTAATTTGGCTCAAATGAAAAAAATGTGTAATTTCTTAAAAAAAAAGTGGTAGTAAGAAAATAAAATAGACCAAACAATAAAAACTATACTTTTGTAAGAAATCAAAATGACAACACAAAAAACTAAATAAAATACTGTATAAAATTAAATTATTTAAACAATATAAATAATAAATCGCGTTTTAATCCGTTATACAGTATTTTATTTAAATGTGATACTCGCGTAATAAAAGACAATATAATATTGTTTAAATCATTTATCCCGACGTTTCGGATGCTTTTCAGCAACTGTCTCCCCGCGACCACGGTTGCTGAAAAGCATCCGAAACGTCGGGATAAATATTTTTGTCGTTATGTAATAAAATATGCTATTAATAATATAATCTAGGCAAGGTTATTGTCAAGGCGCAACGGACTACGGAATGCAAAATAAACCTGTTTGTGGCAATCCCGAAAATCCCGGGATTAGCCAAGTACAGTCCCGGGATTTACGGGACCAGAAAACGGCCGGGATCCTGGGATCCCGGGATTCGGGATCCCGGGATTGTGATCCCTAAACATGCCCCAGATACGTATTAAAATATTTAAGGCCCATTGTCATGATGCAAGTTTCTTGCCTGTTACATATAATTTAATTGAATCAATAAATGACTTGCATGGTCTTAACAAAACATAACATTATTCTACTAATTTTGTTTCAATACTTTTCTTGGTGTTAATAGCACATAATATCCGTGTGTAAACGCTTACACTTCTTGGATGTCAATTATTGCGCTTAAAATATTTCATTGAATTATTGCTCTTGTATGTACAAGAAAATGGTATGATGAAAATGGCCTTTAAACTAACTCATTGTGAAATTCTGCATGCCATTAGTAAAATTACACAGCTATAAAGATTATTCGAAATATTTTTTTACGATTATGGGAGTCGAGATCATGGGGAGATAGTAATATAAAAGTTATTTTTATAGGAGCTATAAAAAAGCGCCGTTATAATGTAAGATTTGGCATTACAGAGGAAGACTATAGCATATTTATTGTTATATAATTATTATTAGTTATTAATTTTTACTTCAGAAACTACCCACCAATAACCAGCTTCCTTTTCCAACCTTTCTCCGCCAAACATTTCCTGCATTATTAAAACTTTATAGTATTTAAGGAAATAAATGGTAGCTATTTTGAACATTCCCAAGGGAGCATCCATAAAGTACGTCACACGTTAAAAGGGGGGGATCGACGAAGTGTGTCACTGTGTGACAAGGGCGGGAGGGTGTTCTAAGTTTCTAAAGAAAAAAAATTAAATTTACCTTTTATGCTTAGGCTCGGATTGACTCATGACGGCGATGGTCAGTGCGAGACTGAGGGTCTGAAGGGGTCTATCATGGCCCCAACAGTTCTCGCCACTCTACACAACTATGCTTGGTCTTCCTGCTCCAGACAACAGTTTCATGAGAAGTCAGAGTGAGTATGAGTGTATTAACCCATATGAATATTATATATAAACGTAGTGTAGCAAACAGGATCAAAAAGGTGGAGCAAAAAGTCAAGGACCCGTCATTTATTGTAATTACCTAAATAATATTTAAGTACCTAATAACAATCCACAGTGACATCTTTGAAGATTTAATCTTTTTTTGCTAAAATATGTCCTAATACGAAAGTATGTTTGTTCACGTACAAGTAGCAAGTGCATAAAAATGATTTGCTGTATCCTTTTTTACTCCTGCATATTATCTTTTTTAAGGAATGTCTTATGCAAGTCAAACTGGTTCGCAATTACTCCCGGTAATAGCTGGTATAAGTGCCTGAATAATCGCGAGGTTGCAGATTTCCTGAAAGTTGATGTGCCTGGTATTAATTCACAAATTCCGATACCAAAAATCAGGGTCTTAATATTTTTTTGTCATATATGATAAAGACTGCATTGCGCCGATAATCACACTAACTAGATCACATTCATTATCGGTATAACAAAGGTAGATTAGTTCAGGCTCATGAACGTTATGGATGTTCTTAGAGAATTTATTTATTTATTATTTCCTCTGTATGAATGCTACGTCTCATTGATCAGCGTCATCACAATTAACCCACAATAAATATTTGAACTTCCTTTTTTCCTGCTTAAGGAAATGGTGGTGTCTTCAGCAACGGAGTCGAGATGATGGTGTAGTGCTGGGTGGCTCTAAGGAGCTCTCCAACTATGTATTCACGATGGATGAACAGTGTCGCACGGAGTTTGGAGAGGGGTATGTTTAATTCAGTGGCAGGACCACCATACAAGCTCAAAAGCCCGGCTTTCCCCATTAATGCAACCATAAAATGAAAAATAATAATGTCCTTAACGTACATATTTATTGTACATATAAGTTATATAAAAACGTATTACGTTAGCCGGCAAGCCGGGCTTTTGGGCTTATATGGTACCGCTACTGGTATAATTATAACGAGAAATCCCGTGCCCATCATTCGCCCTAAAGTTCGTTTAATTAAGGATAGAAATTAAGTTTTAGGATAGATTGCATGTGCTCCTAGTGCTTATATACTTCATAAGTTATTTAAAAAAATCGCGAAATTTAAACCTTTACAGTGATTGATTTTACATACAAAAATACAATGATACAAAAATTTGTTTTAGTATTGTACACATATTTCATAATTTTATATAGTATATTATTTTCATTTAAACTGAACTGTTTAGTAAACATAATCCAATAAATCTGTCAAAGAGCTAATTTTATTCTGACTACATTTACTAATATTAAAATTTCGTACTGGAAAATCATCATCAAAATTATATGTTAATAGCTTATATTATAATAATAATGAATTATGCTTAAATTAGTTGAGTAGTTCTTAAGATTACAAATGTCTGAGCCGCTAAGTTATGGCTTCGCAAATCTCATGAAAATTCCTAACGTTTATCTTCTACGAGTATATGTATAAAACAAAGTCGTGTTAGTTACACCATTTATAACTCAAGAACGGATTAAGGGATTTTAATGATATATTGTTTATTAGATTCGTATATGTCCCGAATAACAGAATAACTATTAAAATATCAAAAAAAAAAACAGGAAAAAAATATATGCAGAAAATTAAGTTTAAAATAAATTAAATTCGGAACTCCGCCATTTTCCGCAATTTATAGTTCACGTCACGCTTATTGCTTTTTTATAGTAATTGATGTCCACTGCAAATCTATATATTATAATAGAAGTGGGGAAATAGCATATTCAAATCTATAAATATTATTGTTTATTTTTGAAGCCAGCATTCTGGCAGGACAACGTCTGTAGTGTCCGCTAGTGGATAATAAATTAAAAAAATAATAGATAAATAAAATACCTTGTAATGTTAATGAATGCATGTAATTCTCTAATCATTATAATTTGTGCTGCGTAAATCCTAAATACCTATTTAAATAATATGGCCATGACTTCAATGTTGTCCTTAGCTCCATTGTAAATTCCAGTAAACTAACAAAACGTGTTCAAATCATAATATTTATGGACTCTCTTGTTTATTATTAATACATCTGTGTATATTTCGGAGATTTACAATGTTTTCAAGATTCTGCGTCGCAATTTCAGATAGGTACATATTTTTAACATTATAATAGGGAATATTTTTTTTATATTTTTATTCGGTATCGTCGTTATATAATAGAAAAAAATAATCAATGCCAAAAAAATAGATTGAAAATTTAAAAAAAAAAATTAAAAATTGCTAACCGATACGGGCATTTTACACGCCCGCCAAATTCGCGGGCTTTGTTGATAGAATATGACGTCAAAGTAATAAAGTTTATAAAAAAAAAAATGTTGACCCTCAGAATCACAGGCATATTCCCTATTAGCTGTTCTCATTTATTCGCCCATAGGCCAGGGTAAAGTCTTTCAACCATACCGCCTTGTCTTATGTTAAATACCTAGTATTTTTCACAAATTAATTTAATCATTTTTTTTTATTTACTATTAGGCAGGGCTCCAAGGTCATATTTTGTTCTTCTACGTTAACCTATAATTACCCATTGTGCTTTTCTCGGCTCAATGATTTCAGAACATTGACTTTGATATATGTCAATATGTCAAATAAAGGCGGGAAAGTAGTCTGAATATCTGCTTCATGCTCTCTTAATACCAATGATATATCACAAGGTTGAATTAAACAGTTGCATGAATAATATATCTGTAGCTGGAAAGACATTGGAACAAGTGCAGCAGTACAAGTACTTGGGAACCTGGGTTAATGACGAGTGGAATCCTGATCAGGAAATTAGGTCCCGAATTGAAGTTGCCCGGGGATCTTTCAACAAAATGAAGAAAGTTTTGTGCTGTCGTCACTTGAACATAAAACTCCGAGTCCGAATTCTCCTCTGTTACATATGGCCGATTGTTCTGTACGGCTGTGAAGCTTGGACAATAAAAGAAGACACCCGCCGGCGCTTAGAAGCATTTGAGATGTGCTGTTATCGTCGCATGCTTCGTATTAGCTGGATCCAGAAGGTCTCTAACGAGAAGGTTCGTAATCGAGTTGGGATGTCCAAAAAACTGATGCAGAACATTAAACATCGGAAGGTTGCATACCTGGGCCACGTGTTGCACCATGACCGCTACCACCTTCTTCAACTAATCATGATGGGTAAGATCCAGGGGAAAAGGCGTGTTGGTAGAAGGAAAAAATCATGGCTGCGTAACGTTAGGGAGTGGACTGGTATTGCGACTGCAGAGGAGTTGCTGCATCTGGCACAGGACGAGACACGCTTCGCGAGACTGACGGCCAACCTCCAGTAATGGAGAGGCACCACAAGAAGAAGATGAAATAATAATAAAGTTGAATATTTTTTTTTTTTTTCTGTTTGGGTAATAATTGAAGCACTTTTCAGGTAGCAGCTTATCGTATTTCTGGACTACCTAGGGGCACCGCGATTTGTCATTTTTTATTACACTTTTAGGTGTAGTTCAAAAGTTGCTATTTCAAAATATATTTTTTTTTAATACAAAGTTGCAACTACTCTTTGACCTGATTATTTGAACTAAATTACACTCTAATAATGTAACTGATAGACTAAGTAAACGCATTTTAATATTATTATAAACATACAGTCTTATTAAAACACTCAATTGATTTTATCATCGAAACTCTACAATGAAAAGCTAAAAATAAGATAACATAGTTATAAGAATTATAAGGTTGTGTTTATATATCGGATTAATCTCAAAGTTGCCTACTATAAAATTATACACGTGGTCGATCTGACACGTGGAAGCCTCAGCTCGTGAAGATAAGCTATTACCGCCTTAATGTCAGAATCGTTAGCCATAAAACCTCTTTCAACCATTCTAACAGAAAACCCTTAAGAGCCGTGCGTTTATTAAAAACTTTTGTAATTTGGCTATCTTAATAAGAATTTAAATACGAGGGGAATTTTTTCAGAGTTTAAGTTTAATTATCGAGATAATCTAGACATAATAAAAGGATTCCAAATTCAAAAAGTTTCTAAGTACATAGCCGCAAATCCCTTTGAGTAAAAGTAATTAATCGCACATTTATTCTCGCATAAGTAAGAAAAAATTAGTCGCTCGTGATTTTATTCGTCGAAAGAGAAAATAGGCTATCATGAAAACTTATATTAATTAATGATTGACTTAGTTAACTTTTAGCATGGATAATTAATAAATGAAAGTCAAGAAAGCATTATCGATGAATAGTGATTATACAGTCTGCATATCTACTGTTTTACGAGTATAGTAAAAATTCATCCATAAGTAGGTACATAATATTTTATTTATCAATTTAGTACATTAAGGGTGACGTAGTCCACCAAGAGACAGGTCCTTTGGAGGTCCTTTGGGACCTTGAGTAACAAGCTCTCGGGTATTAATAACAAGTAAATTGTTTTTAATGAAATTTCCCTACGACGTACTTAATAAGGAAAATACGACATAATATGTCAGAGTGATACTGCGTTTACATTATTAAATAATCCTTTGTATTATAAGAACTTTTTAAAAGAGATATTTCTTGGAAAAATAAGAAAGTAATTACAGTTCATTTTTTAGATTTTTTACTATTCAAAATATATAATTTTCTCGCTGCTAAAAGCTATTATGAGTTGAAAATAAATTGCTATAACAGAAAAAGCGTCGAAGAGAAGCTTACATTGAACACTTTTTTATATACATATGTATTCGGTCGTTGATATCCAATATACGCCAAAATTGGTCCAACTAGATTGTCAATATAATTTGATTTGCTTCATGAAAATGTCGTCTAACATCAGTTAGTTCTGAAAAATAACATATTTGTTAGCTTTTCTAACGAGAACTTGCATAGAGTGTTATATCATCAATCCATGAATCCGTGTTTCTGGGACATATAAGCTATTGATTTTTAGAAAAACCTCTAACATTATTAAATCTTTGACTCTTCTTATTACATATTATATTTTATTATATACAGTACTATACTGTATTGATATTTTGGTACCAAACGATTACTATCGTTATTATTATGTGTTACATCAAATAGTTTTATTTTGCGTACCCGAATTTGTGAAAATAAACAAAATTCTTCTCAATCACCTATTAAACTTTTCTACACAGTTGGTTAAATGGTAGTTTTTAACGATAAAGCCTTAAGCGAGCTATTGTGGAGGATAGCTTTAATTTCAATATATCCGGATAAAATCGCGAAAATTCTGAATGCAACATCATTTCATTTGATAAATATTTTGGTTCACGAACAACTTGCGAAAAAGTATTCGTATCGTCGAGCTGTCATTTGTATGAAATTATAAATTATTTCTCATACAACTGACAAATGGACGATTCGAATAATTTTTCGATAGTCGTTCGTGCTAGGCCCTCTGGTTCTGACAAGACGAGAATATAGTGTTTTTATGAAAGCAACTAGAATATTTATTTTAAAAAGCAAACAGCTCTGCTTTTAAGAGCTCTCTAGCATTTAAGTGTGCAATCTCGCTTTTCATATTTCTAAAGAGAAGTAACAGTCAGCTTTTTTAAGAAATTAAACATTCAGTGTTAAATTGCACTTTGTTAGAAAGCTTTTATTTTGATAACATGCATAACGTAAAATTACAATTCTATCTTGTTAATAAATATATCCACTGTTATAACTGCTTATTTTTTTAGGTTTTTAATAAAATTAAATAGATATTATATAATTTTAGACATTATATAAAAAATCTCCGAAGCTACTTAACCAATTCGAAATTTACGCTAGATCATTGTGTATGACAGGCATATGTTTTATTGGTCTCGTTGATGCGTTAGGTAGTAGGTACCTTTATTTACCTTGTGTTGCGAACCCCTCCGGGATGACTCATTATACGGGTCTATCCGGGCATTATAAGGGTGGTAGGAATATCAAAATTCTGACGAACCACCATAGATATAAAAATCGTGAACCAAACCAAGCGTATAGCGCGTTTTGCTTTGAATCTATGGATGAATGCTCGAAGTAGAAAAATAGGTCAAAATCACATAATTGGCTGCGGCTGTCGAAGTCTGTCGATATCTAAAACAAATAATACATAACATTAAAATCTCTATTTTCGCTTGAAGCAGTCAGAGTCTCACGATATCTAAAACAAAAATAATATACTGTCAACATTAAGATTTCTGAAAAAAAATGTAATATTTAAAAAATTTGGTTACTGAAGACAAGTAATAAAATACGATAAAAGGACACTTCAAAATGAATGGTAGCGAGGCCACACTAAATGGAATAGCAAATAAATTGTGCAAAGATCAAAGGTCTGGAATTGAAAACATAAATCATTCGGATATCAGAGTTTATGGTTGGTGAGCGCGGAGCTACATCTGCGTTATATTCACTGTATGTCCACAGTGGAGTATTATCAATACTTCGTCCTAAACTGCAAATATTTACTGGGTGACAAAACAGCATTCATTGGAAAACCGTGAAGTGGATATTGAGTGTTTCGGCTTCAGTATGTGGTCTTGCGAATACTCGAAGAAAAGAATAGGTAGTCAGTCATTTACTGATGTTATGTGCCCGAGATATGAAAAAAATTACATGTATAGGTAAATTTCTTTCAAGACCCTGCCTTTTCTTTAAAATCAGTCCGGGGTCAGTGGAATTGTTATTTTGCTAGAATAAGGTATGTCTACGAAAAAATTGGGTCTTTCGGAATTATTAATTTTCGTCTGCTCATTGTTGTTATGTTACAACGAAAAAAAAACAAACTCCGTTGATACGAAAAATTTAATTACATTGGTGAAAATAAATCGAAGTTTTCTTTACTATAAGCATTCCCAAAATTCAGTGTTACATAAAAATTCAAATATTATGTTACACAAAAATTTATTTTGTGTTCAAATCGGACCAGCCACAGTTTCGTCACTCATTCAAAGTATTAGTCAGTTTAGCACTTTATTTGTTCATTGTAAAATAGACCTCGAAAGGCCTGAAGGTCCATTGCCCATATGCAATAGGCTCTACTTAGTAGAATACGGGCGATACGGTCCATTACCGCACACGCCTATATTCGGAAAGCACTCCCAATTGTTTAGCATGACTCAGATGAATCCAACTTGGTCGTAATTACTGAGAACAATGCATGAACTTTGTTATATTAAGCCTCTATCAAACAGATACTAAAAAAATATGTTGGATATCGACAAACGAGCATGAGTTTCGCTTCATGGTAGGTGATACCCCAGCCACAGAATATCAGTTAATGATGCGCTGTCGACCTTTTTTTTATTAGAGCATTCGGAAATCCATAGACTGAGACCGAAACGCGCAATGTCTTTCCGCGAACTTGTCCGTGTCGTTGCAAATCCATCACTCAGAGTATTAAATAAGAACATTGTAATTACATTTTTAGATTATACCTAAATAGTATAGTATTACTACTTATATTTTACTACATATTATATCTCTCAAATAATTATTTCTAATTTTTAATTTTAACTTCTGAATTTATTTTATATTCAATATATAACCGTGTTTTATGGACTGTTTTTACAGAAAGTAAAGTAATGTTTAAATTTTAAAAAGTATTGCCTGAAATAAACATTTTTAATTATTATTAAAAAGGTCAATTGATTACTAACCTCCTCGTTTATTAATTCCTTGCGATTTTCATGAGTATAATTTATATGATCATAAACTCCAAATCAAATTGTATCCTATATCTCCCGCAGTAAATAACTTTTTAAAACAATGATTTGCGTTTTCATTTATCTTATTATAGTGATACAACTTTATGCGTCTTATAAGTACATACAAAATTAAGTAACTTTTAATGTTTTTATTGCAAACACAGAAAATAAATTAAAACAGGCGGTATTCTTTAAAAAAATCATTTATTATTTTTCAAATTTGTTTTCTGTTATATACCGCCTTAACTGTACTCGAGAAGTTTCATTTGCTAATAAATACCAATTATAAAAGTGACTTGCAAACAACTAATTAGTTCAATTGATGTGATGTTTACAAAGCTTCCACCAGATATTTTTAGTATATTACAACTTTTTGAAAGAAACCTTTTCCTTGACCATCCATTTATTAAAAACTGAATAGCATATTTTAGTTGCCGGCGACAGAACAATAAATATATATTTTCTTATATTCAATATTTGTCTCAAATATCCTATTAATATATAGGTACGTGTATATTTATTGCACTATTAATATATCGCGTTTTTTTAACCTAAATTCGGTTTTACTAATGTGACTATGCCACTTCTCGATGACATTGACCAAGAACATGCTTATAAAATATTTAATTTTGTGATCATGAATTTCTTACAATCATTATTAGATATATTATATAACTTTGTTACGAATCATATTTTATTATGACGAATTCGTGTTATTTCGTATTATTAGAAACTTTTTAATAATAATACTATCATTTCACTTATAAAAAAATAGTAATGGTATCTATATTTTAGAACATGCAAAATTAATTTCAGATATCTACTTTTTTTAATTTAAAGGATATTTACTATAAAACCTTTTTTGTGCATCATATAAATACAAATTAATTTAAATATCGAACCTCAAATTTAATCTGCATTTAAGAATTGACACTCGTTCCAGATTTTAAAAAAGCGCGCAAATATTCTTTTAATGTTTAATTATTTTTGTTGCAATAATTAAAATAATGTGTGTGTATTAAAATTAGGTATAACAGTACATTTTTTTATTTCAGTTTTTCGATCTGCAAGTCTGTGAAGGTGAAATCACCATGTGCGAGACTGTGGTGTGCCCACCGCTCCATGCCTCATGTCTGTAGGTCCAAGCGCGCGCCGCCACTTGAAGGCACACCGTGTGGTGTTAACCAAGTGAGTATATTATGGAGTCACATAAGGTTCATTTTGAATATCTCCGTGCCTCGGTAGTCGCCTAATATCAAGCACGGTCCAGGGAAAACAAACAAAAAGTGTTTCGGTCGAAATATGAGGAAGAAATAGAAAATAATCTAAGACCAATTCTTCTTGTAAAGAAAATGTTTAGTGTAACAGATAGAAATGTGTCTATGTATGTATATGTGTGTCTAATGTGACTATGAAAGTCCCCCAGTCTCGTCCATCGTCTTTAAGGAACATTCTAGTGATGGTCCATGGACATCCTAATAAGGGAGGCTTTACTTTCGTTAAAAAAAACGACTAAGTTTCCAGAATGAAAAATAAAGTATTTATTCAATAAATTGTTGATATTAGTCGATATTAAATTTCCGTGTCATAAATAAGTTAGAATTTCGCTGGTCATTTTTCCTAGTATCAATATACATGATCAATCTTCTGTCTTTCCTTGCCGATAGATTTTTTTTTTTAATTTATATAGCTACGATCTTATCAGAATTTGAAAGTATCTTAGAAAGTGTATTTTCAGTACATAGTTGGGTCAAACCTATTCTATATTAGCCCAACAGAAATATACCTTTACCTTTTCAATTACTTATCCTTCTACTCCTAAAATCTTTATAAAATGGAATGAAAAGTATTTCCAGTCATAAATAGCATCATACGCAACGCGATGCGTAATTTGAATGCCGGTCGCATTTAACTTATCTAAGTTATGTTAATAGGGAATAGCTTAAGCTGAGAAATGTTTATTAAACCGTCGTACTCAACTCTTTTTTATTCATTTTGAGACATATAAAATAATTTTAACCATTAAGCCTTATTAAATCCCTCGTTAAAGCATTTTATGGCAGTTAAAGGTTTAATCTCAATAGCCTTTAAAGATGTTCTACGCACAAATAAACGCTTCAAATGGCTTGGTGAATTTGTCAACAATTTTATTATTATGCTATAAGTATTAAATACAATACTTTGAAAAAATTTAAAAGAATTTATGTTTGGGAACTTACAATTACATTAATTTATCTAAGATATAAGTAAGATAGCCTATAAATATAAAGTAGGTAAGGTAGGTAGGGTATCTACTATCTACCCTAAGGTGGGAATTTTTAAATTTATAGATAACCATGGCAACGATGACGATCTTCTGTGTAATTCCAAATTCCCTTAAAAGAACATCAGAGATTGCATTCATACTATGCATGTCACTCAACATTCCATCATCGTCCACGTCATCCTTGCTGCGTTCGTGTGCGTGCATAAATTCAGTCCTTTATGAATACATTGCGAGATGAAATTACATATGCGAAAAGTATATGAAAAGACGAGTGAAACAACTTTCTCTGTGGTTCCGTAGTTTCTTATGAATTAAGTAGATTTAACTAGTCTGATTATGTATGGAAAATCGCAAACATTCGATTTTTCAACTGTTTTCAACAAAAAAAGAAAAAGAAAATGCCGCTCATTGAGAGAGAGAGAAACATTTATTCGTCATTAAAACACTATACATTCACAGTACATGACATTTACCCTGACATGACACATTGAATATAATAAGAATAAGAACATTTTTTTGACAAACACATTTCAATATGGTACCTGCCTTAAAATAGCTCAAATTTCATCCATGATCCGATTTATTTGCACACGTAACGCAAATAATTACCCACTAGCAAAATCGATAGAGCCAACATAGCAAACGCTACTCGAGGCAAGACCCAACTAGGCTACATCAAATATAAAATATCTCCTCTTCAACGGAGCGCTGAAAGTGGATAAAAGTACAACAATTGTGGATGATGCATCAATCGAAAACAACCATGATTGACAATGATTCATGAACGAAATTATAATTGATGTTTTATAAACGAAATTACTATTTATTGAAGACTGCATAAATCCTTTTATTATTTGAGTAAGTCTCCTAGAAACACGGTACTTTTACAGTTGGACGTTTATCGTAATGCTAATTAATATAAAAGCGGCTATACAAAAGATTTGGGTAATAAAGAGCTACTACTGATCTAGAATTACCTGTAAAATACGCAAAGGAACTGAAGACGTGGTATTAATCTGTCTATACATACGTCTGTAGTACAGTGTAAGATACTCTTACAATGCGCAGTGGCGTAGTAAAAAAAATGGATGGCCTATTATGAAAACGAACTTGGACGAAACCATTGGACATAGTAGAAACCTGAAAAGCTGGGTTGTATAGTAAGTGAATTAAAGCTGATATAGCAATTGTTTTTTTTTTCAATTGTAGTTATATAGGGCCTGTGCTAATATTAGAACATTGCACCTTTTCCTTACGATTTTAGTTAAACTTTTATGAGGCTCTCCTCGAAAAAGTATTTTGAAATAAAGGTATCGTCCGTGGCCCGCCCCTTGACGCTGCATTGGCATAGCTAGGTTTTTACACGATAATAATCCATGCAGAGTTGGAAACCACATCTACCTGTATTACGGCCCATTCTAGCTGCACTTTGAGATGACTAATGAAATGAATAATCACTTTCACGTAATTAATATATCACGAATTTCATTTGTTAAAATAGTAAGTCTGCGGTTGTCTTCTTCCGGCCATAGTCGTAAAAAACTTAGCGGTTAGTAAGAGGTTTTTGTGTGATCACAAAGAGAATACGAAATTACAAATAATCTATTCTTTGTCTGACCTAGCGTTATCCTGGCGGAATGCCAAAGTTCAATTAGACAAAAGTATGAACATTACTAATTGTTTGTAAACATAATAATGTTGTTTTTTACATCATATGTAGGTACCGCTTCCGTATGGTATATGCATTGTGATCGGAGTTAGCTGGTTTGAGTCCCGGGTACACAAGTTTAAAAAAATATTTCACTCGGGCAGAGCACTAAAAGATTGACTACTCGACAGCAGACAGAAATTCACTACGGGCTCTCAGGAAATCACTTACTTTTGTGCATAATAATATGTATAAAAAATAAAAATACTACACAGTAAGTTTTGTTACTTTATAAATTCGTGGCCGTTTCCGTTGTACGGTTTCCGTTCGCATTGTAATTTCACCGTTTCCGGCTATTTACATAAAAAACACTCCACGTTTATTAAATTTACAATGAATGAGAGACCGCACGATATAAAACTTGAAATGTATTCCTTTTATACCTAACTTACATATTATATGAGTACTAAGAATTTTAGTAAATTCATCTCTTATGTACAAGATTAAAATACAGATTATTAAAATCAATCTCAAAAGAACTATCCCGACGGTCACTTGGGATGTGATAAAATCATGAACAATTCCTCGAAATAAGAGGCTGAGCATTGGTTTAATCGCACTGATTACAAAAGATTTTACTTGTTCATTATGAAAAGCACAGAATCTTGGAGAATAAAATTTAGGCAGTAACGGTGTGACAAATGACGATTCGTAGTCTCAAGAGAAAGGGTATAAAATACCATTCCTATAAACCGGGCCAAAGAGACAACAAATACCTAAACTAAGCTTAATTTTTTTTTAATTCTGTAATAATGATCTCGGTAATCGCTTGTCTCTTTTTCGAAGATAGACATACTCCCATTGCTATTAGCCTCTAGCGTAATAACAACAACCATTAAATACAAACTTAAATAAAAACCTATTCACATAAACTATCCACAAATCGACTTAAACTTGAAGAAATCAGAAACATTGTATGAAGGTAGACCATACATTAGTGAGTAGTTTCCTGTTGCTTAACCTAATAACGAATAGCTATTTGCTATTCCTAGACACGTACTTTATATTCCATGCGTGTGACTGGAGAGTTGCGTAAATCACATTCAATTTATCGCTTCCCTACGATGTATGCGGCTTCAAGTCCTAGTTTATTTACCTTCACAATGGTTTAGTTACATGAACCATAATCTCAGGGATATATTAGCCACGAATATCTATCTGCAAATATCTCTTTTTAAAAAAAACCTTCGATTTTAGTTGGAGAAAATAATATAATAATTTTATCTTAATATTGTAGACTAATAATAGAGTCTACAATTTTTTTGTTTTAATCATATCTGCATTCAAATAAAAAATGAAATGTTTTTTTTTTGTGTCTTGTTTAGATACTTTTGAAATTTAGATCTTAGGTAATAACCCACCCGTCGATAGGAAAAAAGTGGTGGACTATCCCTACGTAAAGTATCGAAAGTAAATGATTACTTTTTTACTTGCGACACTATACGTAGGGGCAGTCGAAGTAGGTATATAATAATGTAAAAGATATTCATTTTTCTGGGAATTGAGAGACTGTTTTTAATTCACTGTGGTTTGAGTAAGGAATGCTGTAATATCCGCCCTCTCTGTTGAGTGAACAATAATAATGATGCTTATCGAGCTTATAAAGAAATTCCTCTCCGAGCACCTAACGGTTTGGGATAAACAAAAGCAAAACTAAATTGTTTTCAAACTTCTAGTAAATTATTTATTATTTAGGCCCCAGCAATCTGCCTTCAATAATCAATTCCACACAAAATCAAACTTTCACCTGAATATGTTCATTATTATCAACTGTAAGTATGAATAGGAAAGATAGTCTTTTGAAAGACTGAAATCTTGTTATATTTAGATACCTAATTGAAATACGTATCTATTTTTTTTATGTTAATTATTAACAGACGTGCATGAGGTTCATTTGATGGTAGATGTTACTCTCACAAAACATCAGTAAATGATAGGTCCCCCTTAAGATCGTTTCCTGAATAAACCGATATCAGCAACAAAACAAATACACACCGGTAAGGTAGGTTATGACGGGCTCGTTAGCGCGTTCGGTAGAACACCTGCCATGCGCATCGATGGGTCATGGGTTCGAATCCTACCGGGACCACATGTTTATAATTTTCTGTAAGCATGTTTTCCCCACTTCTGGTTACTTCGGGCATTGATCTGGTGTGTGGATTATCGAAATTCCGACAGGGTAACGAACCACCGTTCATAGATTAAAAAACCGTGAAGTGCACATTGCGCGTTTCGGTTTCAGTCTATGGGTTTCCGAATGCTGGAAGTAAAAAGTAGGTCGACAGCGCATCATTGACTGATGTTCTGTGGCTGAACATACACGACCAAGAAGCCCTCCTATAACTGATTACAAACGCATTAACATGTTGTAATTCATATATTTAACATATTATACTATTTAAATAATAAAAGTCCCCGCCTCTTTTATATATTATAATAAGTATATATGTATATATAACATTAATTGTGACTCTATAGTCTGTAGTCTGCACAGATGTAATCTCTCAATCCTCTAGCCGAGGCAGCAGGGTTTTATTACATTTTCTAATAAAAAAATCTCGTGTCTTAGATATAGAGAAGTCTTTATGGTCTTGCTTTAACAAGATAAGCTTAATGTTATTATATTAAACACCTGGGTAAAGCATTAAGTAAGTAGAGTACTTGACATAATTTAAAAATTGTCTATGGTCTGGGAGCATCTGTGAGATATTTACGCAATTATAATTACGATAACGCAACGGTCTAAAATCAGTTACACTTCTGTTTTGTCTCTATTGATTACTGAATTTTAGAAAGAGATATATAAAATGATACCACCCCTTTCCTATCCGCCACACAAGATATGTACAATTATGTACACATACTTTTTGATCAGTAGACAATATTCCTAGTGTTTTGTTTCTATTTTTTAAACTGGTTTTATATTCTGGCTCTAGAAAATAAAAATATACTATTTTTAGTTTATTTTTTACTGTATGACAACAGATACAGGTTGTGAGTAGTTGAGTCTTTAATTAGAATTAAAATTCTTCATATACACGAATTCAAAAACACTAATAACTACCAATGTTTATTGTAACACATTTATTTTATCTGTAAAAATGTTTAATCTATTTTCATTTTATAGTGGTGCGTTGACCGTATGTGCGAACCTATGCCGGGTCACGTGGTCGACAACAGAACTGACAACAGGCCTACCCCTGAGTGGGGTGATTGGGGATCTTGGAGCGAGTGCAACGCTGATTGTGGCTACGGATTGAGAACTAGGATCAGACGATGCTGGTATAAGGGGTAAGTACGCCAAACCTCTAAAAAGTATTGTCTCTAAGTAACTGGCAGGAGATTCTAAAAAAAGTTTACTTTTAAATTAAGAAACAATGGATTTCCGAGCATCCGGAGCACACAATTTTTTTTTGCAAACTATTACGATCAGCCTCAACTTTGAAGCCCAAGGACTCACAATCTATTTTAATATTAAAAATCACCTCCGTTTGTATTCCAATAATTATAACTTACTCTTTTTAAAAGAAGCTTACTTAGATATATGTACATAAGTATGTCTCCTGGTTTGTTTTTCCTGTTGACGCAAATGCTTAAGAACATCATATTCTACCAAGCAAATCACACGATATCCTAAAAGCCCGGTAACTATTAACAAAATGTGATGTTTTGTGTTTTATTCATTAGTTAATCTCATTTTATAACAAAATACGTTTTGTTATTACAAGAACATTCTAGGTGCTTAATTAAATTATTACAAACAAAAGCAAAATGGCTGAAATTAAAATGTTCTCGTAAGCCTCTCTGTTCACAGTAATGTAATTATTCCCACAATTTATGATTTACGTACTTAAACAAAAATATAAACCCTCCATTTGAATTTTAGCTACTTATTTTGACAATTCGACACACTAATTAAATTCAAGAAGTATAAATCATATTGTAGAAATTAACACTTTCTTGGAATTATATTTGTAGCCCCGTAGTAAAAGTGCCAAACTTAGTTATTATAAGAAATGAAGGATTATTGATAAAGATGGTATTTATACTAAAAAATACTATTTAGAATAACTATTTTTCGCAAATCGCATTTGAAATTGACTAATTTCAAGTGCGATTTTAAACTGTTTAAAATAAAACAAACGATTCACGCTGGTTTCTTTTAATACTCTATAATGAAAATTATACATACATACATACGAGTATATACAGTGCATCACGCCTCTTTCCCATTGGGGTAGGTAGATCACGGAATTCCATATGCTCCGATCCTTGCATAATTGCTTATTCCACTGTCATCGATGCTTACATGATGCAATGAAAATTATGATTGTTGACATTGGTTCTTTTAGGGCCAGATAAATATCTTATTATATAGAGTAAGAGTCACGTTCAATTTAATAGATTAACAATGAGTTAATCTTAGGTCAATATCGGAGAGTGCCTGTGATGGCGCTGGCTCTCAAGTGGCCACGTGCTGGTCAGGTCAGGCCTGCGCCGCGACTAGAGACATCCGAACAGACATCTGCTTCCGTCAGGCCAGCCACCTAATACCACACTTACATTCTGAAGGTAAAACTAACAATAAAGATGAATTATTATGTTATATTTTTTATCTATAATATCTAGGACACACATACACCCACAGTACATCACTGAAAACTACGTTCCAGCTTATGCTGAGTGATGGGATTTTTGCATATTTCATTTTGTGGTTGTTAGTATAGTTTAGAATTTTTTGTAGTGCGAATAAATATTTTTTTTCTTTCTTTTTTTGTGGTTGTTCTATCGGTTACACTTCGGAGAATGTTCATTGGAGCTACATAACCTCATCCATTCGTCTCCATTCCACTCTCGCACATCCAGACGATCGGCAGGACTCCTTACCGGCTTCTATCTTTCCGGACCACTATAATTTGGGTATCTTTAAGGCCAGGGTGATTAGGCTTCTTTAAGACAGACGTGCCCCTTCTTAGATCGCATCACCACTTACCACCACGTGGGATCGCAATCAAGACAGATTATGTATATACTCAGACAGTATTATGTATAGGGGCCATAAAGTACGTCACACTAATTTCGTGATTTTTTGACCCCACCCCTGTCCTTGTCACATTTTCGTTAATAGTTCAAATTTGACATTTTAAAATTTAGATGTAAGATTTTGAAATGTGACGTCACGAAGCTTAGACCCCTTGTCACACAATGTCACACCTCGTCGATCCCCTCCCCCCTTAAAGTATGAGGTACTTTATGGATAGACCCTTAAGGGGACCGGAGGTATAGTGGTACACTGTACCAGAATAATCTTTATTCCTTTGCTACCTTAGTCCTTCACTTTTTTCCGTCTCATTCTATATCTACTCAACTCTATACTCAATATTATTAAAGCTATAATCATACACAATATTAGATACAAAGAGATTATGAGATTAAAATGAATTCTACTGTAGTTCGTAGCTGTTTCATGCAGAATATTTCGTTACACAGTAATTGCATTTTCGAAACAAAAGAAATTCTAACTTTACAATGTCGAGTTCATATACGTACTGCAACGTTTCAAAGAGTTATTGTTTAAACTACAAAGCTCTACTAACTTTTATGCTGGAATTTGATATAATAGAAGTTAGAAATTAAATGAACGCCAGCCTCTTTTGGTTTGAAAAACCACTCGAAGTTTCGCGAAATTTATATGTATGCAGTGGCGGGACCACAATACAAGCCCAAACGCCTGTTTTGCCTTATTAATGCACTAGCAAAACGCCCCGGCTTCGCACGGGTGCAATTTAGATGAAAATAAGTTACACGCTGATAATGTAGCTTTCTAATGGTGAAAGAATTTTTAAAATCGGTCAAGTATTTTTTGTATTAAATCGTAACAAAACCACAAAAATTGAAGAAAATGACAAAGTATATACAATACTACCCCTCGCAGCATTGCTCGCTGCGCTGCGCTGCTTGAAGCCGCACCGGCCGTAAACATAACGGTGACATGACTGTAATAGTTAGAGATATGCTGCCGCTGATTTTTTGTAGATAATGGTGTGTTCTAAAAAAATGTAGTATATCATTTTGTTCTATCATCAATAGTTTTCGCAGCGCACGCGATGTAAGGTAGTTTTTTGATATTTTTTTCACACCTTGGATTACGTTATCGTAATTTTAGTAAGGATGCCTATTTTTTTTGAAAATGAAATATAGCCTATGTCACTCAGAAATGATGTAGCTTTCCAACAGTGAAAGAATTTTTCAAATCTGCCAAGTAGTTTCGGAGCCTATTCAATTCATACAAACAAACAAACAAACAAAAAATCAAACCTTTCCTCTAATTACGTGAGGGCCAGCGGTGGATCCCAAAAAAAACCAAAACTATTTGAAAATTACTTTAATTAAATTAAATTACAATGTAAACTTATAACTAATTTTGTGGGCTCAACCGGACCGATGTGAGGTACACGATTAAAGACCGCCATCTGTGTTGTCCGCTTCCGTTTTATTGGGCTGATACGTCAGAGGGGTGACAATACTGCTTGTGCGGGGCAAAGGGGGTGCAATGGATATGTAACACCTCCCCCATAAGATGAGCAACTATTTGCTATTGATGTCTATAGCAAAAGTTGCGGCTCGAAGTTCTTGCGTAGACAATATGTTCTTATTCTCCGTTTTCGAAATCGTTTTCGAAGATGTAGTATTCCGGCGATATCGTAATACGAAGAAAAGTGCAGCTGCACTCAATAGTGTGTTCACCGCGAAGTACAAAGTAATCGTTGTGTGGTATATTATGTTTAATAAACCATATGTTTCTGCAGGTGCTTTCATGGTAATTCCATTCTGTATGTTGTGTAATTTCGTGAGATCGATTGAATTTAGTTGGACACCTGGTTGATTTTGTCGAGTGATGTTATCCATTCGAGGAAAGTTGATGATTTCGACACCGCTTCCCTTTATTCGGTTGTCGATGTTGGTGGCCGTAATTTCGGAGGATTTTAACATGCATGATTTAGGTATCGTTGCGAAATAGCTTCTTTATACATAGTAGTAGACGTTGTGGAACATGATTAGTCTATTTCTTGAAAATGAATAATCTCGTAGATGCAGCCCTGGTTAGTCTTCATCTGATGACGTAGTTTTTGCTCGCAGATGTGCCATGTGCTGATCTTCGGACATTCTGTCTCTATGTACACAAATTCTTTAGAATTAGTTGCTACATATGGATAGGATAATTACTTCAGAATGTATATTAGGTACAGGACATAGTGGATAAGGTTGGAACATTGAAGGTCAGGTAATAGGAAACCTAAGGACAACCACAATTTTCTTATCTATATAATATGAACCTAGACTAATTATATTGTAAAAGTTTATTATCTCTTAATATAAGATTTGATCTGTGCCGTACAGATTTTTTTAATGTTCTTAACATTAATTTTAAATCATTAATATTTAATATAGTATGGTGCAAAGACATAGTGCGACTAAAAGCTAATGTATTTTCTATTCTAATTATCTCGATATATAACTCCTGCACGTTATCGCTTATAGTGTTGAATATTAGCGACAGGTGGGAGTATCGAATTACACCTTGATTGTCCGAGTTACTTGACTTTATAATATAGTTAAGAGCTTTGCTTAATTTTATTTGATTATCTGTTAAATTATTCAATACCTGAGTTTGTTGAATGCTATATTCCTTAAAAAGTGAAATATGTTGATTAAAACTAGGACTTAATTCTTTATTACTTGATTATAAAAAAAATAATTATCTTTTAATAAATATTATATATTTTCAAAAAAAATTCTTAATCTAAATTTCGGTTGTGATCTCCCAGCTCGATGCGAGAGGCAACTCTTGATAAATATATTTTCAAAAAAAAAAAAAATTCTTAATCTAAATTTCGGTTGTGATCTCCCAGCTCGATGCGAGAGGCAACTCTTGGGGCTTCGATTCCCCGGGTTTTCCTAGGATGGAAAATTTTGGAAGTTTTGGGAACACACAGGAATGTAACAACCAATCGTAAGAAATGTGCAACTTACTTGTACATCTCGACGAATATGGCGACACCTTTATGCATCGATTTCTGGATGCGCTGTGTGTGGTCCGCTGTCCTCGGTTCTTGTAGATCGTTGATTCAACTTGAAAGTCTATCAGTCCGTGCACTTTAGTACGTAGTCGATCTACGGATAGTTCATATACGCGCACTGACTCAACGATCCTACCGACTGCGCCAATTACGTGAGGGCCAGCGGTGGATCCCAAAAAAAACCAAAACTATTTGAAAATTACTTTAATTAAATTAAATTACAATGTAAACTTATAACTAATTTTGTGGGCTCAACCGGACCGATGTGAGGTACACGATTAAAGACCGCCATCTGTGTTGTCCGCTTCCGTTTTATTGGGCTGATACGTCAGAGGGGTGACAATACTGCTTGTGCGGGGCAAAGGGGGTGCAATGGATATGTAACACTCTTTATAATATTAGTATAGATAGTATAGATTAAAAAGAAATATAATAATATCATTAGTCTGTGATGTTGGGATTGGTTCGTAATTAAACTCTGACTGCATGATTATAACTGACTTTAATCTTACGTATTTTACTTATATACTAAGACTCACATTGACATAATATATTGTACAATGCTTACACACTACTCCTTCCCCTTATATATAACTTATACGATTACGTAATTATATAAGTTATAAAAATATATAAACACGTATTATGATAAATTCGGCAAGACGGGCTTGTATGGTAGTCCCGCCACTGTATGTATATACTTAGAAATCTCCTTTGAATAGAATCGAAACATTGTGAGATGTGGTGCGTGGACTACGGGGGAGGTGATCCAGCCAACTACGGAGCACTGCCTGATGGGACACCCTGTAGCTACGAAAGGCCGTTCGATCTTTGTTTTCAGGTAAATACAATGTTTATATACTATTATATGCCGGGAACCACCGTTCATAGATGGAAAAACCATGAAGTGCATGCGCATTTCGGTTTCAGTCTATGGATTTTCGAACGCTCGAAGTAAAAAGTAGGTTGACGGTACATATCATTGACTGATATTCTGTTGCACGAGGTTATCACCTGCCTTCAAGTGAAACTCGTGCTCATGTCTGTCGATATATGACATAACAAAATATAAAAAAGTAAATGTAATAATACGTTAGTAATATTACATTTTTGCTCAATGGTTTTAGGACTTTCTATGAAGAAAAGTAATATTACCAAAATTTTGAGTTAGATCAATTAAATATATTGCACTAGCAATTGCCCCCGCAACCCCCCTTGTGGGTTGAATTTCGTAAAATTCGTTCTTAGCTGACCTCTACTCGGCGAAAGGAATATTCCTACCATATTTCAAGTCGCTACGCCTTATGGTTCCAGAGATATCGTGATGAGTCAATATATAGGTGGGAATCTCTTTTATATATATAGATTAGGTAAAAAAAATATAGATTCTTTTTTACAAGTAAAAATTTAGTAATTTATAAGGTTTAAAACATCCTAAAGTTCAGATCCTATACTAAATTAAGAATGTGTTTATCTGATTCATCAGGGAACATGTGTGAAGGGCCAATGCAACGGGACCGACCCCGGCTGCAACTGGTGTCCAGATGGGTACTGCAACAATAACACACATCTCTACACACGACATCTTGGGAAAGGTAATGTGTTTCTTTATTTATTTTTAAAAACAATATTACCATTTTAAAACGCACACTAACAATCCTCCCCGGCTTCGTACGGGTGTAATTTAGATGTTCTATACACAAAGAATACTTATACATATTATATACTATAACCTATGTTACTCGCTGATAATGTAGCTTTCTATTTGTGAAAGAATTTTTAAAATCGATCCAGTAGTTTTTGAGTTTATTTATAACATACAAAAAAGTAGGTCGACAGCGCTTCATTGACTGATATTTTGTAAGTGTATCACCATCAAGTGAACCTCAAGCTCGACTATCGATATCTAACATAAAAAATAAATAATCTATATCTATACTTCTATACTACATAATATTATAAAGATTTGTATTTTTGTATGTTATAAATAAAAACTAATAGAAAGCTACATTATCAGCGAGTAACACATACCTACTATATTTGTGTATAGTACATCTTCATTGCACCCGTATGACGCTGGGGCGCTTTGCTAGTATAATATAAACTGGGAAACATCTTTTGTTTGTACACTAAAGGTTGGACTCGTCTCACCGTCATACCTCACGAAGCAACTAAACTATCCATACACATCGCGACCCCCGTCTCCCTCAACATCGCGATACGCGAGCGTCGCCGAGACAGACCCATACTAGAACTGAGCAAACATTCAAAACGCTTCGATATTGAAACCAAAGAGAACAAATATCTAAAATACGACCCGGATGTCCCGCAGAATCTGCAAATAATAGAAGTAGATAGCAATGTTATAGATATTAAAGACGAGAAGTATGGCTATGAAGGGAAGGTGATTGCGGCTGGTGGACTGGTGAAATGGAATCAGACTGAATCTGACGTGTATATTACATCTGAGTCGAGGCTACATACGGATTTGATGATTATGGTAAGTAACTCACGCTTTTTTTGTTTGACAGCCGTGCGCTTGGAGGGTCATGGGTTCGAATCCCACCGGGACGAAATGTTTCCGTAAAACTTTCTGTAAGCATGTCTTCCCCACGTTTGGTAACTTCGGCCATTGATCTGGTGGGAGGAATATCAAAATTCCAACCAGGTAACGAACCACCGTTCATACTATGTAAAAACCGTCAAGTGCACATTACGCGATTCGGTTTCAGTCTATGTATTTCCGAATGCTCGAAGTAAAAAGTAAGTCGACAGTGCATCATTGACTGATGTTCTGTGGCTGAGGTATCACCTATCATCAAGTGAACCTCATGCTCGTCTGTCGATATCTAACATAAAAAAAACATCAAAATGGGTCCAGCGGTTTAAGAGGAGTTCTGTTAAAATTTCAGTTATTTGAGACATTATTTTATTAACATTGTATACACAAAATTTAGCATTAGAAAAAGTATTACCAAGCCTGTACTGCTAGCTTCGTACAAAACACTAAGGTTCATATTAAAGACTATTTTCATACCCTCGGGAAATTAGCTGGAGATTATAAAAATACCCGCAACAAAAGGACAGCGTGTGACGTGTAATGAAGGACAGAGCGATGAGGGTAGCTCGTTTAATTATTCACAAACACTTTGAGAGCTAAGTTAATTGCAGGCTTCGCTGGACTTTCAGCGCTGCGTAGTTTAATGGCGCTTTTTAACGTTTACGCTACATTTACTTTGAGATCTCTAAGATCGGATTTTTTAATCTCTTAAGTATTTAAATTCGAGTAAGGAATTTGAAACTTTCTTGAAACCCGCTTGCGCTTATTTTTATCGGAGTAGAAAATGATTATTAGAAAGTCAAAATACGAGTAGAAATTTTCTTTAGATATTCAAATATATGATGCGAATTATTTGATCTAAAATTATTATCTGCTCTGTTAAATTATACTCAGGGCGAAATATTACTTATTTGAATAAAATCCATTTGAGCCTGATATAGTAACTCGAAATACGAGTAAAAATAAATATTGTCTTTGAATATACAAATGAGAATAATTTGATATAAATTTAATATATTTTGTTTAAATAAAACCTTATTTTTTTTCTTAAACCTAAATAACACTCTGCCAAATTGCTTATGTGAATAAAGTCGATTTTATATCACGTGTTTTAATTCCAAAGTAAATTCTAATTTATCGTTTCATATAGTGAATTCACGAGAACCATAGTGGGGCTTGGGGCAGACACATTTCTGTGTCTGTTTCACTGATGTTCTTTACAGGCAAATATGTGATCAGCCTGCTGTGCCCTGCCCGATCGAAACAGTTTTTTAATTTTGTTTCCCCAGAGTTCAAACCCAGGACCTTCGGTGCTAAACGCATCGCTTATCACTGAGTCACGGAGGCGTTAAATTAATCGTTTAACAGGATGATACTATATACCCCTGGTATATGAAAAACAAATAAAACAATAAAATAAAAAATATGATTATAGGCCATACCAGAACAGCCAGCAGTGAGCGAAGATTTATTAACAGTAGAAGTTGCTGTTAACTACAGCACCCCGGCCGTCCGCAAGCGGCCCATGGAGTATAGGTTTGTGTTGAAAATAACTATAGTAAACCAGAGTGTCTAGCACGAACGGCTATCGAAAAAGTATTCGAATCGTCTATCTGTCAGTTGTATGAGAAATCATTTGAAACACAAATGACAGCTCGACAATACGAATACTTTTTCGCAAGTTGTTCGTGCTAGGCCTTCTTAACTGGCGAGAGATGGCGAACAGGCTATAGGTACCATCTAATATCTAAGAGCGGTTTGCATCTTGTAAATTTGTTTCGGTGTTGTGTTCGGTGGTGTATTTTTTAATGTTAGATATTGATAGACGAGCATGAGGTTCACTTGATGGTAAGTGATATCTCAGCCACAGAACATCAGTCAATGATGCGCTGTCGACCTACTTTTTAACTTCGAGCATTCGGAAACCATAGAATGAAGCTGAAACGCGTAATATGCACTTCACGGTTTTTCCATCTATGAAAGCTGGTTGGAATTTCGATATTCCTCCCACGCGTTAATTGCCCGAAGTTTCTGATACAGTATTTACAAGCTAAATAAATTGATTTAAAAATTGTGGCTCTTCACTTTAAAATAGAGCTGTTAAAGCTTATTTACCTGGAAAAAAACCAAGTTTCTACTTATTTATTCGGTTGGTTTATATCAACAAAATTAGTAACCAGAAAGCTTTTACAGTAATTGCGAACTAATTTTCTAGACCAAACTGTAAAACTGCACAAAGCGAGACTATTCTTTGAAATGAAGCGTCCACGTTTAAAAGTTTGCTCGGAAGGATATTTGCAGAATAGAATAAAACCCGAGAAATATATTTTACTTTACTATTCTTTCATTTTCTTTAATTACTTTTGTTACTAATAATACTTTAATAGTCCAAAATATTGATAAAATTCTTCAGTATTCGATATTATATATTTTTATGATTGATTTCTATTTAAAATTGGCAATGATTCTGCTAATTATTTATGTACTCGTGCATCGTAGTTTCTTAAAGTGGTAAAAAGTGTCCCGTTATAGATTTTCAAGGTTCAGTAAAAGGCTTAGAGCAAATAGTCATTGAAGGTGTCTTTCGATAGCGCACCACTGAAAGAGGGGTAGAGACACCTTGAGAAACTATATACTTTAACAGGTTAATAGGAATGCTTTTATATATAACTGTCCGATCATCAACTTTACCAATAGATACCACTAAATACTTATTTTTTTACTATTTGAGTATATTTTATACTGCCAAAGCAAGATTAATAATCACCATAGAAAAGATACGTAATCAAAATTCCTTAATTTTATTCGACAAATATTATTATTAACTATTTCTTTGATAAATACATTTTAAGCTCATAAGCTTACTATAAACTTATACCTCGATACTAAGTTAAAGCATACTGAAACTTCGAAGAGATATTACGAACTCTAAGTCTTCGACATAGGAATTTATAATTGAAAGAAAACTACGGGTAAGTTTGCGACATCGCTTTCTTGAAGTTTTACACGTGCTCGGATATTTTTGTCGCAAGCTTCATTCATAAATTTTCTTAGATTCATTTCAGATACTTAACACAGAAGTTAGTACAGAGTATTTTACTTCCGTGTTGGCAATATCAAAATTTAAAAAGAATTTTATAATACTTTAATATTAAATTTAAATTATTATTTTTTTGTATTTAAATCTTAAATTAAATTTAATATGTATTTATGTTAAATATCGACAGATGAGCATGAGGTTCATTTCAAGGCATAATTGATAGATGTTCTGTGGCTCAGGTATCACCTACCATCAAGTGGGTCGTGCTCGTCTGTCGATATCGGATATAAAAATATATATATTTTTTCTCAGTATGAGGGGAAAGAAATGATCAAAGTTATTAGTCATGTGAAAGCTTATTTGATTTCCTTCCTATTTACTATGAATACATGAAGCAGGAACTTGTAGTCCCTTTGACGATCCAACTATTTGATCAGTAAAGTTCCTACAGCTCTATATGTGAAACGTTAATGTGCAAATAAAGTTTTGATCCACTAATCCAATGTGAATACTCATACAATACATCGATATCATGAAATGGTGAAACCACGTTTTATAACAAACTAGCGACCCGCCCAAGCTACGCACGTAAAAACATAGAAAAGAAAAAAAAAACGAAGTGAAAAATAATTTTCAATGAAAGCTCTCAGTCGGCTTGATTTATTTCGACATCTTGAGCAATTATTATCGCATTAAACAAATTAATACAATACAATAAATTTAGATTTAATTTTATAATGTACGATAACAGAGATATTTCTCGCTAAATGCTTTGTTTGCATGTCATAATATTTGGCGGAAAATCAAGGATTCCTTTGTTTACCAATGTACTTAGCACCAAATGTGACGATTTTCGTAAATAAGGATAATTTGATTTATTGCTTACTCCTTCTGTTCTATGGTTTATAGCGCGATTTTACTGACAGCTTTCCTCCTTATTTAAGAACGGCAAAGGAATAGACAAAGCTACATGATGATTATGCAATCTAACTTGTGAGTCACTTTATTGATGGGAAACAGAAAATATTAATTACGTAGTGTCAATACATAAAAAATTCCATTTTTTTTATCATGGCACAGTGCGCTCAAACATTTGACGATATTTTTCTGTATTTTATTAAAGCTCTTTAGCAAAAAAGCCAAGTAGAAATGGATACCTACACATCTTTGTAATTGGATTCTGACAAAACCTTGAAAATGGGTTTTAAATCATTTCTAACAAGTTTATTAGGCATGATTCCGTATTTCTCTGAAATCGTCAACACAGCTTAACAAAATTGTATCAAGTTAAAACTCTTGTTTGCTTCTCGGAAATATAGCTACGGAAAATTTCTCTTAAAATAGATTTCACGAAAGTTCAGAAACAGCAGTCCTATGGATTCTCGAAATTGCTCGTTTAGCGAAGACGTAAAATGTAATTTGAGAACGACTTTTAAAAGTTATTACTGACATATTTTTACCGGGTCGAGTGAGCTAAATGAATGAAAACATTAATTGGTTTCCAATGTATTATATCTATAATCTATAATGCATTATATCTCAGTACTTCGTATGATGTAAATGGGAATATAGGTGGGTTTTTTTAACAGGTTATTGTAAAACTGATGCCAAAATAAATGAAAAAAAAAAAAAAAAAAAAAAAAAAAACTAGAGGTAGGTAATGTTTTAAGGATATAAGGAAATTATTTTTTTAATGTTAGATACAGGCAGATAAGCATCAGGTTCACTTGATGGTAGGTGATATCTGAGTCACAGAATATCAGTCAATGATGCGCTGTTGACCTACTTTTGATTTTAAGCATTCGGAAATCCATAGACTAAAACCGAAACTCACAATATGGTATTCACGGCTTATCAGTGTTTTAATTTATAAAGGGTGGTTCGTCCGTTATTCTCCCTTGCATTTAATACCCTTGTGACGTATTAGACGTGGGGAAGACATGCTTACAGGAAAAATATAAACATGTCGAAAAATATAATCATGACCCATCGAAACGCAAAGTGTTCTATCCAACGATCCTGTCAGAATTAAAACTAACTACAACACAACCGCCTCCGTGGCTTAGTGGTAAGCGCGATGCGTTTAGCACCGAAAGTCCCGGGGAAACAAGATTTAAAAAAATTGTTTCGGTCAAGCAGGGCCCAGAAGGCTGACCACCTACTTGCCTGTAAAGATAAATGATCAGTGAAACAGACACAGAAATTGGTCTGCCCCATACCCCACTAGGGGACTCGGGAACCCAAAGTTGCAGTAATTCCCCACAAAAGTTTCCTTCTAATTCATTGCTGTTCCAGATGGTTAAGTGATCGTGGCCCGTGTTCGGTGTCATGTGGTGGCGGAGTCAGGATTGTAAGACCTCGATGTGGTCGCGGTCAGCATTGCGCAGCGCCACGCTATGAACGATGCAATACTCACAGGTAAGAATTAAGAAGATTTAAGACAAGAATCCAGTTGTAATTTATATGCCATTTTTTGTTACCTTTTTTTTATTATTAATGATAGGCAGGCGTTTGACCACAATCTTACGTGCTGGTAAGTGGTGATGTAATCTAAGGTAGAGCACGCCGACCTAGAATAAGCCTATTCACCCGCGCCTTAAAAAGATCCAAATTATAGTGATCCGGGAAAACCGTCACTGGACGAGAGTTCCACTCCTTTGCAGTTTTGATTAAAAAGGAAGACGCGAAACGAGAGGTGCGAACCCTAATTGTTTCATAATTTGTTGTAATAGATATATTGTAATACAGTAATGTAGTATGTATTTAGGATTATGTGGATATTTTGAACAAGTTCAAGTTTCAAAACATCAAACATATTATAGGTAGGTATAATATTATTACTATAACGTCAACTAGCACACGGGTACAATGTAAATGTAATATACAAAAAAGCCTATATTAATCATCGGTACATCGGTCCAGTAGTTTTGACTTTATTCGTTATAAACATACAAAAATTCAAAAATCAAAATATTTCCTCTTTATAAGTAACAACCTCAAAAAATCATGGGTTAAAAAAATATCGACCATTTAGTTGGAAATTACCGAGGTTGTTTTGGATACTTTATTTCAACAGATCTTCATATTTAACAAGAATAACCATTAAAAAATAATTGGACACACACACTCCCATACAATCAGTGGCGGGACCACCATACAAGCCCAAACGCCTGTTTTGCCTTATTAATGCATTAAAAAGAAATATAATAATGTCATTAGTTATATATAACTTATACGATTACGTAATAATATAAGTAATATAAATATATAAACACGTATTATGTTAGAATCGGCAAGACGGGCTTTTGAGCTTGTATTGTAGTCCCGCCACTGCATACAATAAATAAGATAAAAGAAAAAACCTATTTATGGCTTCTACAAAACTCAACTGCTGCTTTATAAAAAAAAATTAACTAAACCCACTTAAAATTCATAAAAGCACTCGACAAATATACGGAGCCTTTCAACATCATGTGAGTGAGCATTTACTAGCTATCAAACAAGGCATAATCAAATGCTTGAGCGCTTCAAACTTCTAACACAAAGCAGACAGGACCTAAGCAAATAAACGGAGAAAGCGGGCTCGGAATACATCTTGTTTTCAATATACGATATCCCTTTGTGATAGGCGGCCTTGTGTACGTATGTATGTATATTGTTATATACAAAACTGAGATACGACGTCGCAACGTAAAAATCTACGCGCTCACCACGGAACAAGAAAAATATGTGGAAGTGCGAAGAAGGCATGTTACGCGTGTCACAATTAAGCATCACCATGCTTCTCTTATTCGATTACAGTCAGCCAAAATCATCCTTATATCTATCACATAAAGTTTAGTTTAGTAATTATTAATTATATATTACTTTGTTTTAATATTACAAAACGTCATAGTATGTACTTTGTGCGCTAAGCCAAAGTAACCGTTATCGCCAAGCACTAAGATATATTATAAATTGTAGGACAAATTATGACACATCCCACTTCTACTTACTTCTTCTGTTCTGTGGAGCTCACACTAATGGCCATACTGGAGCATTTCAATTTCTTGAGTCATCAATTGATTTCATTTAAATAACGGTGATATTATTGAAGAAATACAACTGTTAATGTGAAAATACAATACTTAGGAGTCACAAGAGTTCGTTTGCAGTTTCTCTAAGACAAACTGAAATATTTGCAATGCACAAATCTATTAACTTCACTTTTGAAAAACATCTTAAATGTAAATATCACTTGGTATAGTTATAAACTTTTCATCGCATTTTTCAATATTTTTTTTGGAGTTAATCGCACTGAAAAGCTCATGTCATTCGTTACTCCATATTTGCGTGAAAAAAGGAAAAATAAACTAAATGTTTATAAGAAGAAATTAAACGGCCAAATTCAATGCCACCAGTATACCACCATCATTTATTTTATTAATAAAACAATGCCATCCAGAATGGTATATTTATAAGATTGAATTTCAATGAAGCGACGCTTCTAGGTACGAGTACCTTAGTCAAGATACGACAAGTATAATTCAATATATCGACTAAGCTCGAATGTCGAATACTTATTCGATATATTTTTATTTGATTGTGTAATAATACACCGTGCATATTATCAAAGGAAAATCGCCTCGGCATTGTCCGCGGTCCGCATAGACATTAATATATTTCCCCGCGTTAAGAGGACCCTTCCCGGTTCGTCTATCGTCAACGCGAGCATGGTTGAAAAGCTTTTTGTTTCATGCAGCGCATACCTCTACCGCTATCGAGTGAGTGAGAACGCGATAACATTGAACGAAAAATAGTGTGCGGAAATTTCATAAAACTTGTTCTAGGAAATACGTGTTTTTCAGTAGTCCTTACAAGTTTGGGAAATATTTTTTTGTAATTAAGAATCTCCATTATATTTGCAAGGTTTCTATCACAACAAAATATTTACTTTCACAATTTATGAGTACATTATGAACGTCCAAAGTTCAGTTAATTTTTTTGGAGGCTTATACTGAATTTATTTCTGAAAATTTTGAGATTTTGTTTCGATAGAAACCTAGATACAGTGCACGAGATACCTATTAGTTCAAAAGTTTCAAAGAAAAATCGGTTACATCGCCATAATCACGTACGAGATTATGGAAAGTAAGACGGGTTGGGCGCTCTTAAATATAGTATCCCTTCCTCTCTCAATCTTCTCTTGACAGGCTCTTTGGTGTTCTTTGGTGGTTACACTTATCACATACTTATGGGTCAAAAAGCTATCTCTGAGTTAAAAAATAAAGTCTCGTTTTATTAATAATGTAAACTGCTTTAAGCCCTCAATGTTTTAAGGGGCAACTAAAAAAAATGCTAATACAGTATAGCTTTCATGTTTTAAAATATTTTTAGGCGCATACTGGAGTAAGAATTATTGTAACATTATAAAATAAAAATTCAAAAATGTGCATAGTAATTACTCGCAAAAAATGCGATCGCCACATTATATTTTAATTTTAACAACCTTATACTTTGTTTTTAGCAAATTAATTTAGTAATATTAACAGTTAAATATCGATTTCGAAGGCTAAATTGCACAGAATCAACCTGTCCAACATCATCAGCATAATATAATAAATACATCATTGCGATCGAGTTACCGACGACATTACCACAATGCCAGTAATGTTACCGAGAATGCAATTTGAGTGTGTCACGTTTGTATTAGGTTAGTTAACTGGGCTTGAGCGATGAAATCCGCAATGGACATATCTGACGGCTGGGGACTTAATTCTATTGGAATACGTTGGTGAATTTAATTTTATAAATTTACTACGTGCTATATAAGCAGGCTTTCACAGCGTCATACATATGTTTATTGGACATAGTTTTACAGAAATAAAGAACCTATAGTTGTAATATAAATCCTTTTTAAATGGAGTATTAAAATATCGTTGAAATAATAATTATCAACTTAACTACATTATTTTTTAAATAAAAAAAGATTAATATTGAGATGAAAAACATGTATCTAAAAAAATTTTGAATATATAATATAGAATACCCAATAGGGGAAAAGGGAGGTCAAAAAAAACTGATGATATGGCGAGTGAATGAAAAGAATGGAAAAACAGAAAACGCCGACCCCAAATAAAAAAAGGGAACAGGGCAGCAAGAAGAAGATTACATACTTTTTTAAACCCAGGCCCCTGATACGGTTAAAACTGTATTTCATGAGTCTGTGCCTTTCCAATTTTGTCAGTTATTAAAGAAATACCTACTTGCTACAAAAATACAAAACGCAAACACAATACTTAAGTAGGTACTACACAATCTAAAAATATTTTAATTAAAGTATATACATATACTTTCACTTTTTTCGTTACCCGGTCGAAATTTCGATATTCCTTCTACCTGTTTAAACTCCGAAGTGACCAGACGTGGGGAAGGTATGCTAAGTATGTAAATTTGAAACATGTCATCCCGGCGGGATTAGAACCCGCTACCCATCGGAGCGCAAGGTTTTGCCAAACACTCCATTATCTAGCTATTGAAAAATCTAAGTCATAATTACTATGTTCAATGAGATTAATTTGTGAGCAGTTGTTCCTTCAAATGGGTGGGTGCCGGGTGGGAGGAGTGCAGCGCTACCTGTGGGGAGAGCGGTGTGCAAGAGAGACAGCTGTTCTGCGTCCCTGTTAACGTCAGGTATCATGGCAACTTTAAGCTTTGAGTTATTTCCGATCGATGCTGCATATCTATCGCTTGCAGCCTAGAAACATTAATATGTTTTTTTTCTGAAATAATTCTATTTAATATTGTCTTTTATTAACGCGAGTATCACATATTATATATTGTATACAAAATACTGTATACCGGATTAAACCGCGATTTATTATTTATATTGTTTAAATTATTTATCCCGACGTTTAACCACAACATACGTTTCGACCAACCGAAAATCCTTGCAAAAGAAAGAGCTAGATTCTTTCCCAGACTAATACGTGAGGCTATTGAAATTAAAAAACATCCTAACTTCAAAAGAGAATATGGTTTGAGACTTTCCTTACCTGGGATCCAGTAATTCGAAATCTAACACCCCAAATCAAATAAACTAAAAAACAAGAGGACACCCTTAGTCAATATTGTCATGTATAGAAAATTACAGTATATATCAACTCCGTAGGAATAGATGGCGTTAATATGGCAACTTTGTGATATTTCAAAAATCAGACAACTGTCATCTTTCTGTCTGCCCATGACCACGGTTGCTGAAAAGCATCCGAAACGTCGGGATAAATAATTTAAACAATATAAATAATAAATCGCGTTTTAATCCGGTATACAGTATTTTATTTAAATAATTCTATTTTTAATCTGCAATTGTTTAGCTATTCATCCATCTGTAATAAGCTAATAAGGTCAAGGGTAAGTTACGAGTACAACCTCCAACCTGTAAGTCCAAATTATGCGGCTAACCTTAGTATAATATTAACCTTATAACATATGTAAGATTTTGATTGACGAGTGTGAGGTTCAGATGATGGATCAATGGGCACAATGTAAGCGATGACCTGTTATTTACTTTTAATATCCAAAAACTGGTAAACTGTCAAGTTATTCGATTTTAAAATGTTCAAAATAACTAGATCCAGAGTAAAACGTATTTATAGAAATGTATATGTATACATATTTCTTATTAAATAATTGTGGTCTTTATGAATAATAAACAGTAAAAGTAAAGGATATTATGTTAAACTAATTATGTATACTTATTATACAGTTTTTTGCAGAACGATGACGATAACTCTACTTGAACACTTTTGATGCAGTTTCAGATGACCCTTGACATGATTTTTTATGAATCTAAAAATAGTGATAGATCGAAACAGAGAATTATTATTTGTATAAAAGTTAAAGATTATTTTTATACCGAAAACATTTTGACGAACTCGTTGGCGCGTTTGGTAGAACACCTGCCGTGTGCACCGATGGGTCGTGGGTTCGAATCCCACCGGGATGACATGTTTATAATGCATGTCTTCCCCACGTCTGGTAACTTCGGGCATTGAACGGGTGGGAGGAATATCGAAATTCCAACCGGGTAACAAACCACCGTTCATAGATGGAGTAACCGTGATGTGCATATTGCGCGGTTCGATTTCAGTCTATAGATTTCTGAATGCTCGAAGTAAAAATTAGGTCGACGCATCATTGACTGATGTTCTGTGGCTGAGGTATCATATGTCGATTGAATTCAAGACAGCAAAATAATTTAATATTTATGTATGAATTCTATTACCCAGAATGTATGTGTTTTTAATTTAATCAAACATATTTATTTTACAGTACGTCAACGCGCAGAGAGCTAATAAAGCACAGCGTATCACCAGCGCTGTGTCCGCCCGCGCAGCCGGCCAGACTCCAGTCCTGCAACAGGCTGCCGTGCCCAGTGTACTGGCAAGAGATGCCCTGGACACCGGTCAGTCAAATTTAAACCAACGTAGCTAATACTTATTTTAATAAAATAATAATAAATAAAAAAATCAGGAATAAAGAATATTAAAGTTATTTATCTAGTCAATTTCAAACCTACAGAGATAAAGTCATATAGCAAGTGAATATCAAACTTAGGGAGATTAAGTCATATACAATAGCCAGTCAAATTTCAGGAATAAAGAGTATTCCATTTTCAGACCTAGAAAAATTAGGGTATTATTATAGCCATTCAATTTTCAGGACTTAGAAGATTTATAACTTGTTAAAAATTCTTATAAACTAATTAAACTTGTCCAAAATCCTCCATCTAGTGTTCCACGACGTGCGGCCGCGGCGTCTCCTACCGGCCGCTAGTTTGTCCCGCGACAGACTCCGCCCTCTGCGGCCCGAAGCCCCGCGAGCGGCGCCGGCGCTGCCGACTGCGGCGGTGTCCCGCGCGCGCCGCGTGTCCCGCGAGCGACGCCGCGCAGTACTGCGAGCTGTTCAGCGCGGACCAGCTGGAACGGAACTGCGTGGTGCCGCCGTTCAGGAAGTATTGTTGTAACGCGTGTACTAGTGTCGAACGTGGCCGGAATTAAATGCAATTATATCTTTGCAGCTTGACAGTAGCGTAGCCAATGCAAGGGGGCCCCGGCGGGTCAGAAAGGAACAGAAGGGCTCTTTATTTCAAAATACTTTTTCGAGGAATACCTCATAAAAGTTTGTAAGGAAAAAGTGCAATGTCCTAAATTCTAATATTACCATACGCCCTATATTGTGTAGGTACAACTTGAAAAAATTAATTCACTTATTATACAACCTAGCTTTCAGGTGTCCACTGCCAACCAACTTTTGGTCCAACGCTCGACAGTCCACGTTGGATTTAGAACTCGAAGCGATTTTAATAAAAAAAAAAAATTATGACAATTTACCTGATGTTATGAACTGTTTCTTAGCTTTGTCTCCATTACTGGAGTTCTCCTCTTTGAAGCACTGAATGCAAAGAGTTAAAAATTACGACCATCGTCAATAGATTTAAATGTCCTAAAGAACAAAATTAAATACATATGTACCAATCATGGATCAGGATGATCAAAACTAAGATCTAGAGGTATCCATAATTTCAGGAAATTTATAAAATATAAAGCATCCATACAATATTTAAATGGGACCTTCCAAAGGAAGCAAAAATTTGCCCATCTATACTAAAATCATCCAAATAGTCTTGTCCATACATTTAATAAGAATTTTTCGTTCAATCACGTTCAAAAATACGTATATATAGCTATATTCAAGGACTTTATATATCGTCGCTGCGCCTGACAAGTTCCATATGTGATTTTTGTATCGTTTTGGGAGACTACGAAAAACGTATTATTGATTCACATACGGAGCTTTTCTTACCGGTCAAAACATATATGGAATTAGTTAAACTCATATCCAGTTCGAATATCACAAAAATGATTTTAGTAACACATAGAGAATAAAACGAAGAGTATTTTTTGTGCGAAAACCAAAAATAAAAAAAAAACACATATGGAATTTGGCAGGCGCAACGACGATATGCTATATTACATTTATTTTTGACGTCTTTGATGTGAGGACCGCCAAAACACGTCAATTGGCTTCAAACAAACCTCCATAAGAATCTCTACATAAACAGTATTTGTTTTCTGTTGTTTAAGTAGGTAGCTAAGTTATTTATAAGTAGATGTAAGTCTTAATTGTATATGTCAAATATATTCGGGAACGAAGTGCCATAAATGTACACGACTTCCATTTAATAAAATTAATATGCTAATCACGGGGTTGTTTAATTTGTCCCTACAAACCTTTCTGAACAGTTATTTAAAACAAGGAGATTGTGGCTCATTTATTTTAAGTTTGTTTTTTTTATTTTTTTTCTATTCTACCATATTGAAAGACTACTGAAAACCAGCTTTTGCTCATATGCTGAGTACTTACCTTCCCTTTTTATGGCGCACTGTTTTTGTGTATTTTTGTAAGCTATTAATATTTACTTTTATACCGTCCCGATAAATGTATCTCATTTCAGTAAGTGATTCTCAGCCAAAGACCTCTCTGCAACATTGGTCTAGAAAATTTTTACTTGGAACGTTCCGAAATGTAACCTAAACAGGCAATTAGTACCTCACTGATTTTACATTTTTGGACGGTGGTTTATTATAATATATATGGATCGATATACCTTCCACCGGTTGAAAGCTCTAAAACACATTGGGAAAATCATAACAGACATTTAGAACATCGGCGTAAAGTGGCTAGCCTTTCGGTCTTCTATAGACTACATTTTGGCGAAAGTGCATCGGAACTTCACCAACTTATTCCGTCATCTCCTTTCCATCACCGGGCATCGAGGCGCCCGGCGGGTTTCCACCCGTACCTGATAGACATACCGCATGTACGTACACGGCGCTTTGCGTCATCTTTTATAATCCATACAGCTAAGGAGTGGAATTCTCTCCCTGAGTCTGTCTTTCCGGACCAATATAACATGGATCTATTCAAGAAATGAATTAATACGCAGGCGTGAATCACCATCGTAGTCCACATCTGCGCTTTCTACCAGGTGGGATAGTGGGCAAACGTCTTTCTATTCGTTAATAAAAAAAAGATGAACCCCTAAACGAAACGCAACGTATGTGCACCACGTATTGCAAACAACAGGTCATTTGACCTGATTCTTAGTATTCATACTTCAAATTATTCTCACAGGTATAATTTGAAATAGAAATTCCAGCAAGACATTTCATATGATGTTGGTTGCCAACACTAATGCTTTCATTGTTAACGTACTCTAGTAGAGCTAAGCTTCTACTCCCTAGCTGAGCTCTGATATGTGTTTCGCATTATGGCCCATAGAGCTTGACCCAAGTATATAAAGTATGTAATATAGCTAAGTGCTAAGTGCTCCTATCTGTACCACATTTATAAAAAAAATATAACAACTCTATCTCTACACACTCTACATTTTGGCAAAAAAAGTAAACTCAATTGACATCCGCAACATCAAAGGGCTTGCAGGTGGGTAGCTGATCAACATTTTACATGATGTTTTAAGACAATGTACTCGATAATTTATCAGGTATATTTATATCTATAACATATAGTCATATTGAGGATTACTCCGTGTATTGTAACTAATTAAATAAACAGTAAAGTTACTTTTAAATCTAAAAAAAGACTTCTTTAGAAATCTAACAGCTTATAAATAGGAAAGGTATACGTGTTATGTGTAGCAGTAGGTACTTAAAAAGTTCGTGCTGAAATAAAAATACAATATATTCTATAAAAATACCATGTCAATGAAAAATACGGACAAAATGGTATGCGAAAATGGCCGAAAATTTGGCCAACCTCAGAATAGAATTTTTACAATATAAGTACACATATTATGTACAATGTACAATATATACATACTTACACATTAGCTAGGATAACGTAACATGTAACGGGTGACCCTCCACACTCTCCCAGCATTGCACTGACCCGGCTGGGAGGTGGACGAAAACTTGTTCTCACCCGTAGCAATAAGGAGCTTTCTCCTCGATAGAAAAAGGATAACGTAACATTGTTACAATTCGATGAATGATGAAATACAACAATACCGAAAAGCAAAAGAGGACTAAATGAATCAAGCCCTTTGTTTCATTGTTTATTGGTTTTCATTCATCAGCTTTCAATTCAATAAAATAATTTACAGCTCACAATAGACTGAAAAAATATATAATCTGTTTCAGGTATCCATTGATTTTACGGCGCGAGCCATAACTGTTCTGAAAGAGTAGGCAGAACGCATTCTGTGCTTTATGTCTAAAGCTTTAGGGATTACAATACAACAGCGTTGAATATAATCACATAGTTACATGCCTTATACAGGCGTATACAGGCTTTGCCGTCAGCTCCCTTTACAGCAAACGTAAAGAAATTGTACGACACTATACAAAGGGAAGTGTGCAAAGCGAAAATGCCAATACTTTTTCGTCCATTTGACTTGCAAAGTATTTTTCTCTTTATAGACTATTTTACACATCAATCATTTAAGCTGTATAAAAGAAAATGCTGTACTAATTTTTCTAATATACATAAGTAGGTATACAAATTCGACTGAAGATACTTTTTATACCGTGGAAGTTGCTAAGGAAGTTTTTTCCAAAAGTTCAAGGGTGAAATATTGATGAAATATTGTATAAGGCTCCTTTAAAGTAAAACTTAATAATATTTGTATGTAGCCTAATATCCGTGATATTAATTAAGTATGTGTATTATGGTTTTTGCTCTCCTGCCCGCGGCCTAGCATGACAACCACGAAACAAAGTAGAACGTTTTCTCGTGTTTAATCGATTATATTTATTAACGTCAAAAGTAGAGATATTTGTCGATGGATATCTTGTCTACCAAAATGATCGATGTCGAGCAGCCGGCCTAGCATGACAATCACGACAAAATTTTGTCGACCGTTTTTTCGTGTTTTAATCGATTATCGCTGTATTTCTTTCGGGTCTAACATGACAATTACACTTAAAACTCAATTTTTAATACCAAAAATAGATATATTTGTCGATCGAGATATCTTTTCTATCAAAATTGTCGATGTCGAGATAATTTACATCTTAATCAGTACGTAGTTAGTACAACCTTTCACCAAAATTCGCACTTAACCAAAGTGTACATAAATTTTGGGAAATATATTTGACAGCAAAAATTTTGATACCAAAAAGAATACAATTCCGGGTAATTTCACGTTTCGATGTTTAATTTACAGAAAGTAATTGCTTTTGACCTCTTTTCTCCTTTCAAAGCCCGGGATTTCCCGCGGCTTCAGCTTTTATTTGATGAAAAATAGCTTTTCTTTCTCTTTTACTTATAATGTTATTTCTTTGCATCAAGGAAATTGCGCCATTTTGCCTGATACTATAACAAACCAAGAAACACGTCCATATTCATCTTGCTATAGATAGTCTAGTTTATAAGTAGGTACAATGTACATACTACATAGTTATAATTATATCTAATATATAAAATTCTCGTGTCACAGTTTTCGTTGCCATACTCCTCCGAAACGGCTTGACCGATTTTGATGAAATTTTTTGTGCTTATCCGGTATCTATGAGAATCGGCCAACATCTATTTTTCATCCCCCTAAATGTTAGGGGTAGTCCACCCCAATTTTTTTTTTTTAATTTTTGGACGAAATTTTTTGTTTTTATTTTTTTATAATGTGGCATTAAAAAATACATACAATCCCTGCTTTTTTTTTTCAAAAAATCTTGACCCTTGCGAAGCCGGGGCGGGTCGCTAGTTACTCTATATATTTCCATTCATCCAGAATCATGTTTGATATAGATAATATGAATATATGATAATTATTATTAATTTAGTTGTTAGCATTGATTGTATTAAAAGGTAGATACGGGACTCAGTCACAGAAAATGGTCCTACTAAACTAAGTGATTGCCCGTAGTTGGCCCTCAGTCGCGCACGGACCATCGTTGATCACACAGCTCAATAATTATAGTTATTTTGTAATAAATACGCACCAAAATGACTTATTGTGCAGCTAAACAGTGTTTTATCAATCCAAGGAAGAAAAATAAGACACACGGGATTACTTACCACTCATAATTACGGCTAAAAATGTTAATTTGTTGAAAATTACAATAATATTTAATGTTTGCTTCGCCATGTTAGTGAGAGCGAGATAAATATTACAAACGTGCGTGAAAGACACGATACGCACTAAATGATGACACTGATCATAGATGTGTGAGTTTCGGTGCTTGTAGTCGTGCACCGAGTCCAGGTTTTCTGATTGCGATGTTAGCGCGTAACGTATCTACCGCCTTTTAATACAATCAATGGTTGTTAGCAAAAAGTTAAACATCATTAATATCTTAACTAAATATTCGCGATTTATATTACTCGTATTATTTTGACCAATAATAACTTGAAAAAAATTCACTGTGAGTACTTTATATTATTTTATTAGGCCATAAGTTAAGATTATAGTATTGAGTGAAATTTCCATTGAATAACCGAATGAGAATGTTGAGGTATCTGGTTTCAATAAGACAAAACAAATCATATTACACAAACTACTAGGTCACCTTTAAAAGTTCTGATACTCGCTTTGCTGTCTCGATTGGAAGTACTTTTTTAATATGTCATTTTGAACTCACTTGAGAACACTAGAATTACACCTGTTCAAAAGCACATAGGACTTACGAAGATAAATTATAATCTTTGGGTTTCATATATCTAAACTATAGGAAAGAACTCTGCTCATTGGCGCGTTCGGTAGAACACCTGCCGTGCGCATCGATGGGTCGTTGGTTCGAATCCCACCGGGAGCACATTCTTATAATTTTCTGTAAGCATGTTTTCCCCATGTCTGGTTACTTCGGGTATTGATCGGGTGGGAGGAATATCTAAAGTCCGACCGGGTAACGAACCACCGTTCATAGATGGAAAAACCGTGAAGTGCATATTGCGCGTTTCGGTTTCAGTCTATAGATTTTCGAATGCTAGAAGTAAAAATTAGGTCGACAGCGCATCATTGACTGATGTTCTGTGGCTGAGGTATCACCTACCATCAAGTGAACCTCATGCTCGCCTATCGATATCAGACATAAAAAAAAATAAAAAAACTTTGTAGTACAACGAGCTCAGAGATATCTTTGGCGAAATATTCAAATAACCCAAGAGCGTTGATGAAGCAATTAAGATTAGCATAAATAAACACTGTTTCGGGACTTTCATCGGTTTAACTTCGAAATAGAGTTTAACTTAGGGTTCCTACTTTTGCACAACCCGATTATCTTATAACTATTAAGTACTTTGCAAATTGTGGTTTTCTTAAATCTTAAAATGCTTAGATTCCCACTGAAGATACTGGTAACTAATTAATAAGATAAATTAATTTTAATTACCATGCACATAAAACAAACGAACGCTTGGTGATTAGGGTCTCCCTTGTCTCTTGAAATTTGGTCTCATTTTCATCATTTCATCAAGGGTGGGGTAGGCTCACATATCTCGAAAACGGCTGACCGATTTGCCTAATTTTGGTTTTGAAATATTTATAGAAGGTTTAAAAGATGAGAAAATGTAATTATTTGTTTTATTTATAAAGATAAGTTTAGATAACTCAGGTCAGGTCAGCTATTTAATATACTATACAATTGGTGAATTCTCAATTGTAATGGGGCATGGGGCAGACCCATTTCTGTGTGTTTCACTAGTCATTTTTCATTACCGGCTATTAGTTGATTAGCCTTCTATGCTCTGCCCAACCGAAACAATTGCTTTTTTAATTTGTTCCCCGGGATTTGAAGCCAGGCTCCCGGCGCTAAATGCTTCGCTCTTATTGTAATTCGTGTCGTATCGTTGTGTCTTTTTGTAATATATATATAATAAATTCTCGTAAAGTTTAAAGTTTTACCTCTGCATTATCAATCTGCCAGAACAAATATTGACTGATCTGTAGTGTAATGTAATACATCTCAGATTCGGTAACACGAGAGTGTAATCAGTCATGTTCGTACCCGGATCATATACGTAGCAACCAACACATCTTGTATGTTGACAGTAAGAAACGATGCGTGAACCTCAGCGAGAAAATACTCATATAATCCAAAACATTTTACTTCGTCATAATCTTCGATCATTTAATACTATGTCAATGGTCATAATACTTAATTTTATTTTGCAATACTATATGTGAATAATGGCCGTCTCCATGAATCATTGGTGGGCGCGATTGGTTTTGCACTGAGTTCCTGGGTTCACATACCAGGCAAACAAGCCAGAAATGGGTCTGCCCCATGCCCCACTAAGGAAATTGAGTATTCACCAGAATGTGAAGAACTAAACATGTATACTAGATTGGACTTTTAAATGTGTTTGTGAAGTTTTATGTATACGTTTCTTTCAAATACACGTGGTACAAATAATGGAGAATTGGGCAGGCATTTCTGTGTCTGTTTCTTTTTTTTTTTTTTTATTTATTTGGTCCACAACTTGAGATTAACACTATACATACATAATAGAACAAACACACATGCAACATGCGCATTGTTACCTCTGATATTAGTGGGCACTGCTCGCTGATCATGATTCTTTACGGGTTTTGACAGACTCGTTGGCACGTTCGACTTCACGTTCCGATGAGTTGCGGATACGAATACTGGAGGAATAACATGTTTATAATTTTCTTCGAGTGGATTTTTTGCGTCTTCACGTCGGGCACCAAACGGATCGGAATAATATCGATATTCCAACCGGGTAACTAATCACTGTCTATAGATTGAAATAGCGTGAATTGCATACTGCAAATGTTCTCCCTATCGAGACAATTTTTGTTTATTTTGTATCCTCGGAGACCAATCCCGACATCCGCTGCTAAACGCAACACGAATGATCCAAGCGACTTACGATAAGGAGTATATTAATTAGCTTTAATCAAAGTAATATGAATCTCTCCTCTCTCTCTTCTCTTACTCTATTAACGAAAATCAGTTATATCTAATAGATCAGAAAAGATTTAGCTCAATGTAATCTCGCCACGTCTGCTCAACGCGATACCGTATTAATATTCCCCGGCCATTTTTATTTGATTAAACCCAATACAATAGAATGTGGACGGCATCGCTTTTATTTTGTGCAGACTTCGATATTGGGAAGAATTTATTGAATCTGTTTATCAGTAATGTCCGATAGATTACTTTGGGTTCAACGGATTCTTTTATGAAGGTCAGAATAGAAAAGGTTGTCTGCGAATCAATTCTTTGTACAGCTTATTCATTAAATTTCCGGCTTCTCTTCGAGCCATTTATAAATTAGACACTTAATTATATTCGAGAGGTATTTCATATTATTATATTATTATTTTTTATGTCTTCATTCAACCGTAATAACAGAAAAAATGCGTATATACATATAACGTAACATAAATAAAATAAAATTGTAATACAATTTAGACATGCTGTTTTTAACGAAACTTTTTAGAATACAATTGCGTCTGAACAAATGGTCGTCCAAGACAATAATCTCATCCTGATTCTTATTAATTAAATGAAAACACTGATATGAATTTTTCTATCATATTATAGTATGTATATTACTAGCTACTAAACTAAACTAACTAGCATAGGCATGTTACTCGCTGATAATGTAGCTTTCTATTGGTGAAAGAAATTTTAAAATCGGTCGAGTAGTATCTGAACAACCAATGAAACACACAAACAAATCATTATATAGATAAATATTAGTATAGAATATAGATATTCAAAGCCCCAGAGGCCTTTAAAATATATACTTATGTTTATACAGCGCACGTTCGTATATTCAAAGGATGCAATTTCAGTGTAGGTAAAGCGACTCAAGGGAGGCTCGCCAAAGCGGAGTTCGATCGATAGCCTGTGAAGCCTGAAGGATATGGAATTGTTTCTTAGAACCTTGTCCGATCCAATGATTAAAATATCGTGTATTATTTATAGTTCTCCTCATGTGATGTGGTTTGATATTTAGGTATTGGACACAAAAAACTAATCTCATTTAACCGGAAAAATTATAAAAGTAAAATGATTCTTTCTGTTCCGATGATCCGCTACAGAATACGATAATTTACTTTTGTACCTGAAAAATGGCTCTTTTTTTGAGTACCCTATAGACACTTAATATGGCATTTTTAATCGTCCATAAGATTATTTCCAGATCTATATAAACTTTTATACAAAAACCGGAAAGAGACTAGTCTTAGTCGTCACTTCGTGAAAGATAACCAGCAACTAATTAATCACAATTTTATTCCTCCTCCAAACTTTCAACAACCTCCATTAAAAACATATTAAAAACTAGCAAAGCTCCCGGCTTCACACGGGTGCTATGTATGTAAAAAAAAAAAAAAAAAAAAATAGTATAGATAAGGGACGGAAATTCTGAGATGTGTACGGTCAAAATCTACTCTATGCTCTATATTTGCTTTGATTCAAATCAAAATTAGAATAATTGTTCTATCAGCTAAGAGTGGGTTGATTTTTACTCTGTAATAACCTCCTAATTAGCAGAACCGGAAATGTTAAATAAATAAAATGACTCTCAGAAATAACGACACATACGGTGACAAGGGTCACATCGACTTCACAAAATATTGTATACTAAAGGAAATTCGTGGACAGGATTGACACTGAAAATATTTTTTCACTCTGGAGACTATAAGTAAATAACAAACAAGATGTCCTTAAAGCATTTAAAATTTTTGGCCGGTGTAGTTAATATAGCTAGGTAGATGAATGTGACAAACACACAATGATGCCAATTTGACGTTATGATATGTCTCCCATTTTCAAGTTACAATTATTATAGCGGGCGTTGCAATATCACAATTTATCATTACTGATAATTCTTTGTCCTTTATACGGCTAATTTTGATAAGTTTTGTACATTCAATAAGGTTAATTACATTTACTTTACCCTTAAAAGTATTAAATTAAAAGCGATCTATTTTAAGGGGATATTTATTGCTCTCAAAAGAAATTACATTTCACATCATGATAATTACAATGTTGACGAACTACATATATTATAACTAGGTATATAATACCTGTATTAGTTCGTACCATAGTTTGAATCATCAAACATACCAACTAAACACTCTTTTCATTAAAGTAATTTCTGGGCCGCAAGTAAGCAAAATAGGTGTAAGTAATACCTATTTCTAGCACATTGGGTCGATATTTGTGTTAACCAAATATAGATTGGGCCTTACGAGGCAAAGTGAGAAATTTTGTTCTAGTAAGTAAGTAAGTAGGCGATATATTATTCACATATTTGTATATTCCGAAATATTATTATTATGTATTTGAGCATTCGAAAATTGATTGAAAATAAATTGAAGCCAAAATGCGTAATTTGCACTTCACTCCGTTCCCATCTATGAAATTTAAATATTCCTTCGACCTTCTCCACGCTCAAAGTAGATGACAGAGAAAAATGTATTATATATATAATATATATGTATAAATATATCATACTAGACGGGGATTGAATTCAAGCATCGCCATTGAAATGATCATATGAATTCAATTCAAATTTGAAGATTAACGTAGGTGTTAAGAAAATTTATTTTCCATACTTATAATATATTTTCTTCTATGTTATCGTTTTTCTATAAATAAAAGATTTCAAAATACACGTTCGAACGTGAATTTTATATAGTCACCGGTCCAATTTGTTTTGGGACGGGTCTGTTCTCAGTTCATCGCGCCCTTAATTTAGGTTCTATTGAAGTATATTCGAGTACTTTTATCTTCACATTCGAAGGCTATATAAAAGTTAGAGTAGACTATTTTTAATACAAATAGTTAAGAAATTAATTCGGCTTTAATACATTTGTATTTCGAAGTATGATACATTAAAAGTATACTTTATTAATGCATGTTTGCTAACCAAATTGGTGTTTAATGAAACATCGTTAGCATCGGATTATTAAGATTAATCAATAACTAATAACTATCTACTCACACAGCCATGTCTCGTAGCCACGTAGCTTCGTAGCTTCGTAGACCCGAATCCTATAAAACTATTATATCAAAATATGGAATTTAGAGCTTTCGAGTGATAATATATCGGCTGAATTGGGGAAAATTGATAATTACTAACCAAATATTTTGTTTTCATCTGATACTGATACTAATCTATATCTATACTTCTATTATGTTATAAAGAAAGATTTGTATTTCTTAAATTTTGTATTTTATGAATAAACTCAAAACTACTGGACCGATTTTAAAAATTCTTTCACCAATAGAAAGTACATTATCTACTTTACTATTTTAAAGGTCAACGCACCTGCAAGCCTTCTGGTGTTATAGATGTCTATGGACAGCTGTGATCATTTACCATCACTTAAGCCACCTGCCCATTTGCCCACTCTTATGTAAAAAAAAGCTATTAAGTATTTATAGTATTCTACTCTGTTATATTACTTTCATATTTTGCAATCCACCTTCCCTCAAAGACAAAGCCATTTAGAAATAAAGGCGGAGAAAAATCATTATTAAATTCAACGCATTCATGATAAAGCCAGCACAGCAATAAAATACATTCCTCATATAACGTGAGCTGACAGCTACAGTAAGTTCGTCTTGTTATACAGAGCTTTTATATTAACTCGGGCTTATTTGCTCTACAAAGGGCAACTGTTTAAAAGATATAATAAGAATAAATATATACTGTAAACTTACGATTTTTACATAAAACTGTGATAGAACCCAATCAGCTAGAGTTTTGGAAAGCGAGTCATACCTGTCGGCTGTCATATTTCAAAATCTACTGGGTTACTAAACACTTATTACAGAAATTGTTTTATTGTGAAAAATCTTGCTAAGTCCCTCCCAATAAACAAAAATCAGTAGTGAAAAAAAAAAAGCTCATAAATGATCAGATATATTTAAGCATCGATACCTAGTAAGTGCACGATTTACTGCGTAGTGAGTGGTCAGAACGCAGTAAATGGTGCGGTTTTAAGTGGTTAAAAACCTAAAAGTTACTTTAACCAAGTAAATTTCAATACCTAATCAGAGACTTACTAGGTTTTCATATGATCGATGCACCTTACTAGGTTTGAAATGGGATTACAAATTACAATCAGGAACTTATGATTATATTATGCTTATACTATTATCACCACCAATGAGCCACGGAAGCAGTCACACTTCCACCCATAGGTACTTTCAAATACTAAAACATCATCGTAATATCTGCGCACTAAATTATATTAAGACGATAAGACGAGCAATAATAGCTACTCGTAATGATAAGATCTCAAAGTTTCTCATAAACGATTGAATTGTGGTTTCAAGTCTGGGGGTCTTTTTCGCAAGTGTAGCAATAAAATGCCGAACCTGGCGCTTGATACTTTCATTGATTTCGGTTAAAATGTAAATTCTATACGAAACTAGCTGTACATAAGACGAATGGTATGAAAGTTTTCTCCATCAAGTTTTTATTTATTTTTGTACCTTCGTGGGCGTATGCAGAACAACTCACCAGGTTTCATAATAATCGGAACAAACATACATTATTTTTTATTTATATAGATTGAGTTACATCAAATAAAGTACGACGCACCTATAATCTACAAGTGTAGAATCGCCGAACATTAAGATTTTTTGTATACATAAGTATTTAAATAGTAGTTACTCTAGTTATACACCTTAAATTACTCCTAATATCAATAGGTTATATATCAGTTATTCTTGAATCAGTGGTGAGACCAACTGGTATGATTTTTCCTTTCCAAGCCAGGATTTTGGGCTAGTATGACACGCCACTTTCTGGAATATATTAAGCAGAAAATAGTGGTAGTAATTAACATGATATTTATTTTATTTATGAGGCGAATATTCAACACACCTGTCAGTTGGCAATATATTGATATAAGTTACTTTAAAAACAATTAAGGAAATCTGTATTATCCTTGTACACACTAATAATAATATGTTTCCAACGAAAGAAATATAATCTCGATGGATATTTTATATAAATATTAGCGACCCGTCCCGGCTTCGCAAGGGTCTAGATTTTTTGACAAAAAAAAAGCAGGGGTTGGTGATAAGAAAGTAAAAATTTAGGGTTGTATGTATTATTATATTAGTCCAAAAATTAAAAAAAATATTTAAGGGAGAACAACCCTTATAACTTAGGGGTATGAAAAATAGATAGTAGCCGATGCTCAGACCTACTAAATACGCATATAAAATTTGGTAAAAATCGGTAAAGCCGTTTTGGAGGAGTACGGTAACTAACATTGTGACATGGAAATTTTATATATTAGTAATTAGAAGATAAGCGATCCAACACAACTACACTCGAATGAAAACAATTTCATGTATCATAAATTAGCTTTTATGAGTACATAAACGTCAACTATAATAAAAATATATGAATAAAGAAGCGTTATAAAAAATACTTACCTAACAAAACAAAACAAACTCGAGCACAAGACGCATTACTTTATATTTTAATACACCTGTGTATTACGAAGCAATCGTGTGTTGTGTTCTTTGTGCACAATTATTCCTTTTGATTATTAATTCAAAACACTTTACTTTGTTATTCTGTTTAAAACTAGCAAACACAGCTTGCACCTGAATACACTTATCATAATTCAATGTTTTCTGTTTATATCATCGAAAACAGTTAATTAGCTGATTTTTTTGCTAAATACTGTGTAATATAAGCTCTATATGTTTTCTTAGATAATATCTATTCTATACTCATTTTATAATAAGCATGAAATCTAGCCTAATAGAGTCTTTTGTATCCTAAGCTATAAAAATTAAGTCTCTCTTACTAAGAGTCCTTAACACTTTTCTTATTGTTTCTGATTTATTATTTTTGTATATATACCTACACACGTATACGTTTTAAATAATATTCCTTTGTTTTTTATTAACGAGAGTATCACATATTAAAATATATTGGATTAAGACGCGATTTAATGTTTATATTTAAAATCTAATACCCCAAATCAAACATACTAAAATATAAGAGGACACTGTTACCGAATATTGCCCACATAACTTCTGTAATTATCAACTCCGTAGGAATAGATGGCGTAATTATGGCAACTTTGTAAAAATTCAAATCAGCTGTCACCCTTCAGCCCGTGATAACGTTTGCTGAAAAACACTCGAAATGTCGGGATAAATAATATAAATAAATAATTTGCATTTTAATCCGGTAAAAGGTATTTTATTTCTTCATCTTCTTTAGAATACCCGCTGCGAAGTATTTGTGACCTTTTTAATTACGTTATGTGAATGGTTTTTCAACTCGTGATATCTCCTAAGACATTTATTAAAATTGATGTTTTGCAAAGCTTGATATAACTTTCCAACTTAATATGATAAGAAGAAAAAAATCAACGATAAGTACACTATATACATAGATTACTTTTGCTCATTCTCAAATAAATCTATTAAGTAAGCACCTGGAAGAAGATATCACATTCAAATTAAATATACATCTATACTAATATTATAAAGAGGAAAGATTTGTATTTTTGTATGTTATGAATAAACTCAAAAACTACTGGACTGATTTTAAAAATTATTTCACCTATAGAAAGCTACATTATCAGCGAGTAACATAGGCTATATATTTTTTGTGTATAGTATATCTACATTGCACCCGTGTGAATCCGGGCCGCGTTGCTAGTAACATATGTATAAATAAAAATTAAGAAGAGTTTTCATTCGATACAATTTTATATTTTTAACATTCAAACATTACTGAAGAAATTTATTTTTTCTGATAAAACAGAATCGAAAGCTTTTAGAGATAACATTAATTGTAGCAACAAAACGACTTCAATATTTTTTTATTTTACCCCTTTGTGAAATACTTCACTGATCGTTCAAAAGCCGATTAGCGTGACATGTTAATTACAATATATTAATATTTATTATTTAATTCAGATTATACAAGGTATACCTATATATCACACACAATAAAATAACGCGAAAAATAATTAAAATGAAACCACCCCGTTATTAAAACCGATGCATTGAAAGTTTTGTAACGCGAGCTTAAAGCTCACATACAGTTAACATTCCTTTTCAGTCCATCGATGCTGAAACGGGAGACGTAACGAGTATGCGCTGAAGTGGGCCTTCGATAGACAGTGTTCAGTAGCAAGTGTCGTGTAAAATCTTAGTTTGAATCGAGAGTAGTGAGTGGTTCATCTGGGTGAGGCTGTGTGGTCGTCCCGCGCAGTGGTTGTTCGACCGTCGCTGTGAGTGCACGCCGGTCGCCGCGTCACGCACGCACACACGCACCCGCCGGTACGCGAGATACACACACACAACCTACCCCTCCCCACCCACCTCAAACCTCCACAACCTTCCCCCCTTTGACCTTCAGGTGGATACTAATTGCATACAACTCTGAAATATGAACAAGAGCAATCGTTATCCACCGCGCCATTTATTTGCATGCGCTTTTTCCGTCCCCACATGAATGTTGTATGATTTATTTAAATTTTAAAATTCGATTTTCAAATTTATTTGACGTTTATTAATTTTGTTTTTCGAATTAGTTGAAGTTTATATACTAGGTATACTAAGACTTATATTTGGTGAAATTTTCATATCAACGAGTAACAGTTCTCCACATTTATGATACTTTTATTTCATCGTATTTCCGAATAGAGAATGCGACTGAACCACTTGTTGAATATAAAAATGTTTCAGTACTCGATGTGCATTTTTAAATAAATTCGTTACAATCTAAATGATACATTTATAAAAAATAAATAAATGGTCGAGTAGTTATTGCACGTTAAAAAGTGAAAAATATTTAAAATAAAAACTTGAATAAAATAATTCATTAACTCTTGTCTTCAAGGCGAAATAATATCAATTGGCGAATGTATGTTTATGTTGAGGCTTAAATAAAATAACCATTTCATCACTTTGTGTACGCCTAAACGTGACCCGTCGGCATGTTCGAATATTAAAAATAAAAACATACTATTATAATTATTATATAAAATAATATTATTAATTAAATATCGTAATAATTGCAAATTCTAATTACTTTTATAATCATCATAAAAAAGATGGAAATAATATACAATCCTAATAGAATCAGTGAATTTCAAAAAGAAGATTGTTTTCGATTCATAATTCAATGAAAGGGTTTTAAAAAAAAACTGTCAAAAGTGGATGGAAATTGCCGATTTCACACGAAAAAATCCTCTTTCATTTGCACTTAGGAAATCATTTTACATAAATTTTCACTCAGAGTCCCTTTCTGTGTTCAGTCAAATATTCAACTCCATTTTAAATTAGGCCGCCGATGTGGTATATTTAAGAGAAATTACAAATTTTAATAAACGTTGAAATTGAATCTATGACTGAGCGAAATTTAATATATAATTTTAACTTCTATAATTTATAGAAGTCTTATTTATTTACTGTTACCTTACGTTTGTGTTGTTGTCTGTCATATTTTCAACTGCACAAGGAATTATCAAATACTTCAAAGTTTCCGTTCGTTACCCTTTGTGAACGTATTTAAAAAGTTAGATATAGTTAAAATTCTACTATAATAACTTTTGTTTGAATTTTTTCGTTATACTTCAAAAGCCAAAAAAAACAACAAAAAATACTTAGTTTAAATCGCAGGTATTATGAAAGGTGAGTTATATGATAAGTAACTGTAAAAATGATTTGATTAAAATGGAAGCCTTTAATAAAATATTAAATAATAAAATTAATGGTGTAATGTGAATTTTGCATCATTTAAGTTAGTATTTATATCATTTCCAGACACTATATAGGTATACAAATACGACGCATTTTATGAATTCATTTATGTTTATTAAATATACTCGTACTGATAAAACTAAATTCCGATATATATTTCAGCATCGCTTTACGGCTACGATTTTTAGTCAAGCGAATAATACAACTTTAATACTTCAATGCCCAGCCTAGCGGAAGGTTTTACATCTGATGCTTGAAATTTTTCCTTTTAGACAATTTTTAAAAATACTTTTAAACTTGCCATAGTTGCAACATTTTTCTTGAAGTCTTGTTCTTCTTTTAATTAATAGCAACCTCCATTAAAGACGGATTCTGACCAGTGTTTTTGAGAGACGCGATGATTTTATAATGTCAGGAGATTTCATAGTTCATACAGATTCTACTATTGAAACTCGATCGATCCACTGTAAGATGTTAATAATTTTGATACTTGGAGTGAGCTAAAAATACTAAAAGCTTTTGGTTTGCCCAGAAAATAAATTAGAAGATCTCTATCAGATATCCAAAGTGGCACACACTCAGTATTCGTTAGGGATTTTATAATACCTATGAAATAACAAATAATGATTTACAAAATATAATGATTTTTAGGGGTATATTTAAAAATCAAACGTGTTTATTTTTGGGGAAAGTTCATCTTAAGGTGGACCATCGCCAAAATTTGTGATATGGAATAAAATAATTTGTATAAGAAACTTGATATTTTCTGAAAAAGAAATACAAGAGTTAGCTTCAGAATGACTTTTGCAAAATATGTTCTTTTTCCATTCTGTACAATCTACATGATTTCAAGGCGGTACACAATAAGAGTTTGCTTTATTTGTCACAGCTGCCATCGCAATTTTTGTACTCATTTTACAAGGAATAATCCGCTTGCAAAATAGCACTACTTGTAAACTGCACAAATGAAATGCAATTTATTTCCACGTTTTGAAATCTTTTGAAGGAAATTTTATTGACTAATTTAAGTCTAAAGGGATCTCTATTAAATTATTATCTCAGTGGCATTTTAGAATATCTGCGATTCTCAATGGCTATCTACCGAAGTTTGCATTTCAATTTCCAGTGAGCTTTTAAAGAACGTACTAGTTCTGAAATTAAAACTTATTAGTTTAGCTACTGTTATTTTGTGTTCTGAAGGTCACATTGTTTGTGCTTTAACTGAGGCGTGTTACAGTGTGTTCATAAAAATAAAAATGTCAAATTTAACGGGTCGTAAATGTAAGTAATTTAGTTGGTTAGACCGAAATCCTTTTAACGTATAAAGGTGCTCTTAAAACTGGAGCCTTTAGACATTATGTGGTTACCGATCCATAAATTACTGAGTACTAGTTCCATTTACGTTTATTACAAAACAATTAAAAATGTTAAGTTCAATTCTTTAAGAACAGAGGCCCAAATACGAACGATGTAATAGTAAATTTTCATACAACTGACATACTGATGATGCGAATAGTTTCTCGTGAGTGGTTCCTGCTAGGTTTAACTTAGTCTCCAAATATGGCATCAAGTTTTTCGCGTATGTTTATACGATGCATTTTTTTACGTACCTACGTTTACCTATTATATCAATATGATTACGTCTCAATTATTTTTAAGCAAAGAACATAAACCGACTTCAAAACTACAACTACATGTAGTATGTACAAACTTCAACTAAAAGTAAAAAAATATATTTTAATTACTTCAAAGCATTATTATTTATTAACAGTTATTTTTGTAGTCAGTGCCACCCAACCGATGCCTCTCAGTACCGAGTTTCAGTAGTTCGAAAATTTGCATTGCCTTGTGAAGTCTTGGTGACCAAGGGTTATTTCTAAAATCGTTTTCATTGAAACTTTGTCTATATCCTAAAGTGCACAGATCGTGTGAATATGGCTAGAAACCGAACCGTTGCGTTGTTTATTTTCGTATAGCTCAGATCAAAGCTCAAGATTGGGAAGTTAAATACTTTATGGGAATGTGTGAAGCCCATTTTGATCTAACAATATGGATGTTTCGTAAATAATGTACTATATTAAACCGGGCTAAATATAGATTTACATTCAATGTAGAGCAGTCTGCATCTACTTCATACATACATACATATAATTTTATTGTGTATCCTATTCTTGAATCATTCTATAGCTAGATTAGCGATCCGCCCCGGCTTCGCACGGGTAAGAAATAGCCTATGTAACTCGCTGTTGATGTAGCTTTCTATTGGTATTTTTTTAAATCGGTCGAGTAGTTTTTGAGTTAAATCGTAACAAACAAACAAATCTTTCCTCTTTATAATATTAGTATAGAGGTATCTTTTTTTGTATCGTAGATCGGGATATTATTTTCATATATTGTTTTACAAGATCTATTACATTAATCCTCTGCCTAAGCTTTGAATCTCATTGATGGTATCTATGACTATGTACTGCAGAAAGTACTGGCTTTTTAAATAAAGCTGTATTGTAAAGTAAATTTGAAATAATATGAAGATTAAACCAAATCTTCAAATATATTTTTTAATAGTTTTCTCCTAATATAATTAATCAGTTCGCGAATCCGGATAAAATATATTTATCCTTTTATATTCCTGCTAATTTATTTTAGGGAACTAAAAATTTAAATGAAATAATAAAAAAATACAAGGACGTAGCATTAAGTAAACTACATTATATTATATTAAACCTCTAAAAAATATACAAGGATTTTCTGATTCATTTTTAATAGTCGTAAAATCTAAAAACAATTTGCATGAGCATATGACATCCATTAGACATAGTACTGATGATACCTAAGTATATGTTAATTATTGAATCTTCAAAGCAGAAATAAAAACCTTGTCACATATTATCGGGATTTCACTTCTCCCGTAAAGTAAGGTAAGTGTCCGCAGATATAGGCGCAGACAAAACTCCCTAATGGGGTAATTAAACAACCCCACTCCCTTACCTAAAGTGATATTTAAGGTCCCAGAGCTCTTTAGAAGGGCGTCGCGTTTCTCGACGTTTTAGTACCCGCTTCTGTTATTACTGAGATGTTATTACTTTACGTATTCAATTCCAAATCAAACTTGATGATTTGTCAAAAATATTTGGGGGATTGAATAATTATTTATTATGTCTCTACAATTCGCTGGTGGCACTAACTTTAAATACCTTAATAAATTATAAACATAGATGACACAAAAAAACTTAGAAGTTTCACGTGCTACAAAGGATTGCAGACCTGAGTATTTGATATTATTTTCAACTTGATCGTTCCTGAGAAAAAGGGTCTTGACAGACGGAAAACGAAGTGGTCGTATAAGGATTCAGTTTTTGGTTCGGAGTACGGAACCCTAAAAAACAAATAAAACTGGTAGTCAATTAGAATTCAATAAAGACAAGGTCTCTATAAAATCATCTCAAATCAAAATAATTTCGCCATTATATATTTTATGATATAATTTACTTAACTTACAGATACGAAATAACTAATACCTCGTTAATAAAAAGATAGTATTTCGATTAATGACCACTTGGAATCTCATTAAGTCTCCACATTTTCCCATAATAATAATACTGGCCGAGTCTGGAAAATGATTGATTTATTACAATCGGGATAAAGTTCGCGTTGCTTAAATACCCCCGGGACTTTCCGATTTATGTTACTTTCCTTGAAATATTTTAGGAGAATAGTATACTATTTCAACTGAAACGAATATTGAATTGAAACGTGCGGTAAAAACGGTCTCTCAAAACAATATATTTTGTTATTTTTTGTGTTTCAATTTTATTCAATAAACGCTTTTCTAAATGTTAGTAAAAACTGCTAGGAATATTGCGAATCTCGCGTTTGAGACAATTACATTTACAAAAAAATAAGATATATCTCGAATGTTCCTTCAATTTAAGTTTTGTGACTTATAGTAGGTGATACCTCACCTACAGAATCCGATACATCAGTCAATGATGTGCTATCGACCTACATTTTAACCGAAACGCGCAATGTGCACTTCACGGTTTTTCCACCTATGATCAGTGGTTAGTTACCCGATCGGAATTTCGATATTCCACCCACCCGTTCAATAGTCGAAGTTACCAGACGTGGGGAAGACATGCTTACAGAAAATTATAAACATGTCGTTCCGGTGGGATTCGAAACCACGACCCATCGGTGCACACGGCGGAAGTTCTACCAAACGCGCCAACGGGCCCGATAGTCACGGGCAGACTAAACGGTGACCACGTTTGCTGGAGAGGATCCGAAACGTCGCATCAGTCGGGATAAATAATAAATCGCGTTTAACAACCAACAATCTACATTCTGTTATAGAAGTTACCTCTTTGTAAAACGTTTATCTTATAATGAGGTATCGTGAATAAAGACGATGATTAACTTCCTTTGTTTTATCTTACCCTAAATACTTTCAAGTTGCTAATCAATACACAGCTTATCAAGATCGGTTAGTATTGTTTTCGAGTTCTATTGTAGTAGATTATACCAATTTTCTACGATGAAGCTTTTATTGAGAATCTAGTAATTAAAATCTATAGGTATTTCATTACAATACTTCAAATTATGTTTGTTTTGTCTTCGTATTCATGTAGGTTATAGTTTACATTACTGCTTATGTATTAACTATTTATTATTATCTATTATATATATATATAGATATTGACCAATAATTAATATGGGGGGGTGCTATGATTGTGGCCATTTTGATGATATTTGGTTTATTTTTTGCGATTCTAAAACGGATATAATAGATATATGAACTAATGAAAAATATGAATTAAATTTAAAAAAATATTGAATGCGCTATGCCACTGCACCGGATTCTACATTTTGCAGTAAGATCGGATCGGTTTGTAGTCGCCAAATCGGAAGTCAACTTCAGCAAGATTCAGATTTTAACGATATTCTTCGTAGAATATATCTTAGGTAATTTTATCCCTAAACTTTTAAAATTGAATAACTTAAAGAATAACAAAAATTTCGTACTTATTGGGTATATACCTAATACCCTCGATATTATAATCCTCTCAGTTCAGTAAATAAAATCTTACGTTATTTTAGAATGGCTTAAAGAGATTGAGGAATTAATAGACAGGTTTTAAGTGCTCCTCGAACCGTGATCTTGTCAGCGGACGGTCGCCCCGCGCTGAGTAAGCTATTATTGCCCCTTTAGAAGCCGAGAGGAAAACGTTAAGTTAGTTTGTTGTAGATAATTTAATCGATAGCCTCAAGACCTTTTAGTAAAGTCATTATTTTACTTGGATAATGATTCGTCTAAACAAGTAGATTAACACTATGCAAAGTTTCAGAGCATAATTAAATGGCAAGTTTTTGCAAACCGATTTTTGTCATAAAAATAGAAAAAAATAATATAAAAGGATATTTTATCGTCCATTCTTATAATTTCTTAGTTTTAATATACCAAATGTTACCTAACTTAGACGTTAACTTGACTCTCACCCATAGATACATTTTTGCATGAATTCGCATATACGAGCGTGTATGAAAGGTTGACGAAAGTGGAAGAAGCGAAAGTGGTATGCAAGGATCGGAGCATATGGAATTCCGTGATCTCTGCCTACCCCAATGGGAAAGAGGCGTGATGTATATGTATGTATGTATATACGAGTAATAAATTATGGTGTGAGTATATTATGCAAAAGAGACTCCTTTACAGTCTTCAAAGGAATATCACATTATCATTTTTATAATGTACTAAAAGAATCTTTATAATCTACCGCATGCTTCGTTTCACTTTTACGATTCTTCTCAGCGTTCCCTTGAGTACGTTTTCATGTATGATCATAATAATCTATTTCCGATAGGCTTTCATAGCCCATAACCCCGTTTGATTTCTTACGCTGGGCGGCGGGCACAAAGGGAGATCTTTTTTCTATTATTTGATCCATTATTATTATGATCTCTCGGCTTTATTGTACTCAATAATATGTTTTAGTAATTTACTTAATTTTGCTTTCTATTGACTCGCCTTAAGGGACCATCCATACAGTACGTCACACTTTAAGGGGATTAGGGGATCGACGAAGTATGACATTGTTCGACAAGGGGTGGGAGCGGTCCTTAGTTTCGAGACGTCACATTTCAAAATCTTAAACATCTAAGTATACATGTATGTAAAAAATACAAAATAGGTGACGTCACACTAGAGAGGGAGAGGTCTCACAAATGTACACAAGGACGGGGGAGGGATCAAAAAAACACTGTGTGACATACTTTATAGATACAATTCAAAATACAATTAATAAAGTTTTAAAGGTCAGCAACATGCCTTCTAGTGGTGCAGATTGCTAAAACACAAGAATAGGGAGACAGGTCCCCGCGACCACGGTTGCTGTAAAGCATCCGAAACGTCGGGATAAATAATTTAAACAATATAAATAATAAATCGCTTTTTAATCCGGTATACAGTATTTTATTTATACAAAACTTTTATTACACAAAAATTTGCCCATAAGTTAATTATTATTATATTCTTAAATACAATTACTTTAAAATGGATGGGTAAGATGTCATGTCTCACAAAAGTCTGTAATAAAATATGAATTATTAATACATTTATCAACACCAATTAATAAATACAAGAAATACATAAAAGCTTCGCACTTCATACCCCTCAGCTTTCATTTTTCACTTAAGTGTTTTCGCTTTTCTGAAGCTGACACGCAAAGAGCACTTTCGAACAATGAGCGAACATTTTCGGAAAATGTAGAGATTTGATACTTTTACATGTCTGTTTAACACCGAATCTTGTATTTTGTTAATATTTATAAGGTATTTAAAGTGTTGATTTTTGATCTAAATCATTATAATAAAAAGTAAACTAGTTTTATATAGCTTACTTATACTTAAATGGTCTCAGACCATAGCTCAGCGATCATATAAATCAGGGCTTTCCAAACTAGATGGGATAGGACCAATTAAAATGACTAAATAGATTGGGGGCCGCAAAATATGTACAAGTTACAAAAAATCAAATTAAAAAGTAAAACGCAAATTTTCTAAATTTTGTTTTTCAAACAATACAAAAAGAAATAAGAAACAAAAAGATTTTGCGAGCAATCATGGCTTTTTAAAATATGAAAATAAGAGGAAACGATTGGTCTAAGCGAGTATCATTCAATTAAATGAAATAATTTTATCGTTATTGATTTATTCATTACTAAGATTAAGAAGAAAACTCGAGATCTTATCCGGAATGCGTTAAAAAATATTTCATTTAAACGAGTACGTTAAATGAAATAAATAATACAATAATAACAATGTTATTAATATTTTATTAGCAAAATTGAATTTTTAAAATGATTCTTAAATTAATAAAAGATTGGATATAAGTATGAGACATTATTATATATGTAGAATAATAATGCTAATTATGGATCATGCTTTCCACCAAGATATTACCCGGTACAAGCGTTACTAGTTTCAGCAAACACTATTGCTGGCAAAATAAAATATATTTCAATTTTCGCTGAAAAGTCTTTCACAAGCCGACTTATACTATTGTAAATTAAAATCAGTTACTTAAACAGTATTGTAAATTAAAATCAGTGATATCGTCAATAATACAACATTGTATTACTAATGAATTGCAATTTGTGCACTCTGAGCTTAAGTGGACGTAATGAAAGCCTAGAAGAGGGCACCCACGTAACATTCAGCGATTTTCCACGAAGTAGCGATGCGAAGCTCTACTCGGGTCGAGGTCACGGAAGTGGGTCAGTGACGAACTACCTGTGGATATGGAAACGTTCTGCTCTTTTCAAAACCCGTGACGAGATTTTTCTAGTGTTGTTGACAGCGAGCGAGTTGTTACGTTTGGTAGGCTATTGAGTACTACGCTTAATAATATTCCTTTCAATTCGAGATTGTCTATACTAATACTAATCTATGCTAATATTATAAAGATGAAAGATTTGTTTGTTGCGATTTAACTCAAAACTACTCGACCTATTTTAAAATTATTTTAACATTAGAAAGCTACATTACTCGTACATTAGCTAGTAACATAGGCTATTGTTTTTTGTGTGTTACACGCACACAAAAATATAACATGATCTTCTAGACATATTATTAGTTTAATTGATATCTGAATAAAAATAATCTAGATCTATATTTATCAAGATCTATGTATATTTTTTATCTAGAGAAACAAGAGCACGTACTACGTAAGTGCTACATAAATTAAAATTAAGAACAGCGTGTTAATTTATTCATTTTCATCTCAAAAATAGCATAATAAGCTTCTTATGCAAATTAGCGAAAACAAACTAAAACGATAAATCTACGTCTTACTAAGAAATCGGGCAAAGCTACTTTAAATACATTATAATTACTAATTATTTCTTACTAATTATAATGATAATAATATTTATTTACTAGAAATATATAAAAAGTGATATAATTTTTATGTTTTTAGTAAAATACTATGTTATGTTATCTGTTATATTTATCAATTGTAGAATTCTAAAAAAAAATCCTAATATACCTTGAGATTTCATTTACATTTATATTAAAATTTTGAATTTACAATAAAATATTATCAAAATAAAAATGTACATAAGTATTATATAACATTTTTATATTTATGATATAAAACAACAAACTTGTTACTTATTTTTATAAACATGTATACACATGGAAATAACAATGTAAATGTGAACAAGCTAAAATTTAAACAAATTGCAAAAATATATTATAAGAAATTCATGAATGCATATTCGATTTTTACTTATTAACTATTACAATTTGTGAAAAACTCAGCGCTGGTACCTAAAGTACATAATATGTTATTATTATGTATTATTTACTCAGTGTTGATGAAATAGTATACATATACCTCTAAGCATCGTTTGACTGCAGAAATATGACATATGTATGTACAATATCCTAATGAGTAGGGATAAAGAATGTAGGTAATTTCTGGTATGTCTTACAGCAATGATGCGGCGTGGTTCAATGGCTATGGCCGGCGGCGGCGAGCCACTGATCGTGGTAGAAGAAAGTGGAGTTGAGGAATCAGAGTCGCCTCTTCGCTACGCCTCGATGGCCCAAGGGTTCTCTGAGGACCAGGAGTCGCCCCCGGATCCTTACCATCTGTCACCGTGGAGGGAAACCCGCAAGCACTCCTTGCCCACTCCGGCTTGCACAAGCGGTCCGACTGCTAGTCAGGTACAACCTTACAATATACCTAAGGACTTTAGGTTATGTTATATTGTTGTAAATAAATTCCCCTTTCATTCGCATGACTTTATTTAGATATTATGATACACACTTTATAGTGAAGTTGTTTATCCTTCATGAAGGGAGATTTAACCCTTTTGTTTGAATATATTTTATTAATAGTATGTAAGCATGTTTTCACCACGTCTGGCAACTTCGAGCATTGATCGGGTGGGAGGAATATCGAAATTCCGACCAGCCGGCCTAGCATGACCGCCACGAGATATGTCGCGGACGAGAGAAGACGAACTAAGATGTATGATATCTCGATATATTATACCTCGACATCGACTATTTTGATAGAAAAGATATCTTCATCGACAAATATATCTATTTTTGATATTAAAAGTCGAGTTTTAAATGTAATTGTCATGTTAGACCCGAAAGATGATGTAAAAAGTAGGTCGACAGTGCATCATTGACTTATGTTATGTGGTTGATGTATCACCTACCATCAAGTGAATCTCATGCTCGTCTGTCGATATCTGACAAAAAAAAAGTGCCCATATGGACCCTAAACAAAACCTAATAACATTTTTGGAAAAAAATAAATATATTTTGAAGTATAACTAAAAGTTGTTCTCAAGAGTCATGTTTTTTTTAATTTTGATAACAGGTACGCCGTCTGTCCGAGCGAGGGGAAGGTGCAGCTAAGGAAGCTCGTGAAGCCGCTTTTCTTGCCACATTGAGCCAAACCACACCTCAACCAGGTGGTCGGAGGTAAATTGGTTTCCTTGCCTTACTTAAGCTTTCAGACATTCATAGAATATAGATGAAATGCAGAACCTGTACTTTAAGGCCATCTATCAACCATATGCCTCATCTGACTAATACTTGAAATGACCAGACAAGAAAATACACTTTATTTAGACGCAACGGGAAACAAACCAACAAACTATTCCATGCATGGCAGATGTCCCTATAGTTTTAATGAGACCATACACTACGATTAAAAGTTAATTGAACTGTTGTAGGTTTATGTTCTTATATAACTGCACATTTCCAGGCATTCCGTGGTGACAATATCCCGAGTGCCTCAAGCGTTGTTCGGTCGAGGCCGCAGAGAGTCCATAGCGGCGTTCCCAGCGCTCAGTCGTCGGGGTTCTGGGGCTAAAAAATGTAAGTCTTTATAAACAGAACCTTTGAAATCATTTAATGCGCTAAATAAATTTGAAAAGATCTGATTGAAATAAAAAAAAAATTGTTATAGGTCCACCAGCAACGGATACTTTGGGCAGCACTCACAACTTGCAACTGGATATAATGGACGACATAGTTCAGGCGCGCAAAGTGCGCATGCGATTGTGGAACACATCGAGCGAGAAGGTTTGCGAAGTGCAGCCTTTAGACGAGCGGTCACCGATGAGCGGTTCTGTCCGATACACGAACCGTGGGCGCAGGCATTCCGACTTCATTGGGTCCCCTTTACCCCCGATACCGGCTCGCCGTCGCGCCTCAGAAATGCCACCACCTCCTCCTATCCCACCCCGAAGCAGCGCTGGAGTTATTTGCACGGACACAGATCTCAAACACATGCTCAACGCCCTCACATCTTCAGCCACAGAGATCGACCGCTGCGGAAAACCAGAACGCACCAGACTCCTCTCTGACATGCGATCCAGCAGCTTCGATGCTTCCACCTTACGAGAGAAACTCTCAGAACCTGGCACCACATGGTTTACTCGCAGGCACCAGACGCTAGCCACAAAGAAAAAGGAAAATGAAGCCAAAAAGCCAAAAGTTACGTTTGCGCCAGATTCCAAGCAGGCTCCAGGGGAAGCGGCGGCGGTTGTATGGGATAAACCTTCAGGATCTGTGGTTGATGCTAGCGCATTAGGCAGCGCAATAGAAGTGTTTCTGAGGAGGAGCAGCACCGCTTCCCCAGCTCCATCCACCTCTGCAATTATCAAGGAAGTTAAGAGTAAAGTTGATGATCGCCCAAAGTCACGAGATACTTCAAGCTCAAGTAAGGAAGGCGAGCGTTGGTTTATCAGTAAACCAGAAGAGGACGATGGTGCCGGAGGCTGTGAGGCAACAATATGCTCATCTCTAAAAGATCTTTTCGTGTAAACATTGCAGATCCTTTATATTACATAGATAAATGTTTGTTTCCTATCGGGAAATTGTACGCGTGTGAATAATCTTTGCACGTCCTGAACCTTACTTCATGGTAAAATAAAATAAGGTGTTCCATTCCTTAAGACTGGTTAAGAGGCTTGAGCTATGAGGCTGTGGTTGTGAGGTCTTCGTGATATCGCTCAGGAATGGAAGACATGTTTTATTAGACCATGCTTACTTTATGAATCTCTGAATGTGATAGATGCGCGCCGGAGTCGGTCGTGCCAAGTCGACTCACGACTGACCCTGGCTCAGCGGTAAATATTTTTAGAATTTATTCTATTTTCATTGTAAAAAAATAATAATATTAGTGACTAAATGTTTAGATAGAGGAATGTAAGTTATTCGTGATCGGGCGCGTATTTTCCATGACCGTCTTTATGAGGCCGGTCCTTCCGCGCGCCTTCCCCTTCCCGCCTTGTCTCCTTCAAAAGTCTGTGTATTGTAACCTGATGTTAATAAACAATGTACGAATAATACTATCGTATAGAAAATATTGTAAGCAGAGACGTCGGGAGAATTGTACGCTTATAATCGAAAGTGTCCTCCGGGCCCTTTCTATCAATAAAATTTTTATCGATGTTGAATGCGTTATTATTTTAACACCGTTTCAATTTAATAGCCCCGTTATTCAGTAAAAACCTCACATTTAACGGGCTCGTTGGCGCGTTGGGTAGAACACCTGACATGCGCATCGATGGGTCGTGGGTTCGAATCCCACCGGGACGACATGTTTATAATTTTCTGTAAAAATGTCTTCCAGACGTCTGGTAAATTCGGGCATTGAATGGGTGGGAGGAATATCGAAATTCCGACCGAGTAACGAATCATCGTTCATAGATGGAGAAACCGTGTAGTGTACATTGCGCGTTTCGGTTTCAGTCTATGGATTTCAAATTCTCGAAGTAAAAAGTATATCGACAGCGCATCATTGACTGATTTTCTGTGGCTGAGGTATCACCTACCATCAAGTGAACCTCATGCTCATCTGTCGATGTCTAACATAAAAAAAAGTAATCAATGTAAGCACCCACATACCAGGGTGAATTAAAAAGTTCTTAGAAGTGCATATATATGAAACCTTTTTGGATCAAGTTCGATATTCAAATTAAAGAGTGTCTATCACACTATATTTATGCAGACTGTCACTTGTTTTTGTCAGTTCGTTCGCATGTAATAAATTTTTTTGTGCAACGAGTTGCTAAAAAGTCAAAATTATGGATAAAAGTGAGTTACGTGCGGTGATAAAATATCTCAGTTTGAAAAAAATGTCTACAAAGGAAATTTTTTTGGACATTCAGCAGACATTAGGGGGTGATGCTGTACCCTATTCTACGGTTGCGTACTGGGTGGCTGAATTTAAAAGAGGTAGATCAAGCAAAGATGATCCGCGTTCTGGGCGGCCTTCAACCTCCGTTACAGAAGAAAATGTCAAAAAGGTTGAGAATCTGGTTTTGGAAGACAGAAGAATGACTATAAAACATATAGCTGAGATCCTAAAGATATCTTTTGGTAGCGTTCAATCCATTTTAATTGATTCACTGGGGTTCAAAAAAGTGTCTGCAAGATGGGTGCCACGAATGTTAACCGACGAAAACAAAAAGCGACGTTTGGAAATTTCCAAGCGTAATCTCGAAATGTTCCAGCGTGATTCGGATAATTTTTGCCGTCATCTTGTCACCATGGATGAAACGTGGGTCCACCATTTTGATCCTGAAACTAAAAGACAAAGCATGTCTTGGAAACGACCATCCTCTCCATCCATCAAGAAATTTCGAGTTGCTCCTACCGCTGGCAAAGTTATGGCCTCTGTGTTCTGGGATAGTGAAGGAATCCTTTTTATTGATTACATGCCAAAAGGCCAGACGATTACTGGACCCTATTATGCAAATTTAATCCCGAAAGTGCGTGAAGCGATTAAAGAAAAACGTCGTGGAAAACTGTCGTTGGGCGTGTTGTTCCTTCAAGATAACGCTCCTGCTCATCGATCGGAAGTTGCGCTCAACGCAATCCGCTGTGCTGGCTTCAATCTCCTTGACCACCCACCATATTCTCCGGACTTAGCCCCAAGTGATTTTCACTTATTTCCAAAATTAAAAGAGGAAATTCGTGGAACAAAATTTCACGATAATGACGCGGTTATAGCTGCCGTAGAGGACTTTTTCGAGAGTCAAGAAAATATTTTTTTTTCACAAGGAATAAGGAAGTTAGAAACGCGTTATTCTAAATGCATTGCATTGGAGGGAGATTATGTAGAAAAATAAAATATTATTATTTAAATCTTTGCATTTTTTAATATTGATACCTGGATGACCGAGCTTTGCTCGGTATTTTTTTTATTTTAATAAATTGTGTTTCTTGGAAATTTTATTTAAGTACGAATTACATACTAATAAAATCAAGTCTAACCAAAAAACACTCATTGACTTCGTGTTACTTAACAACGCCATCTGCTGGAATAGCTTTAGTGTTGTTGTGTCGTTAAAGCAATTAAAAAAAATAATATTACTATTCGCCGATAGATGTCAGGAAGAGTCATTTTCAGTTTAAATTGGGACTACTCAAACGCCACCTTTTTGTTATTATTCTCCCAATAAAAAAAAGTAAGTTTATGTTTAAGTTGATAAAACACGAATAAAATGACATTTTCTAGAAATGATTCCTAGTTTAAAAAAAATAGTATTACTATTCGCCGATAGATGTCAGGAAGAGTCATTTTTCGTGTAAGTTGATAAAACATGAATAATATGACATAGTATTATTACTCGCCGATAGATGTCAGGAAAAGTAATTTTTCTTTTAAGTTGATAAAACACGAATAAAATGACATTTTCTAGAAATGATTCCTAGCTAGATCGATTTTTCGCCCCCGAAACCCTCCGTATACTAAATTTCATGAAAATCGTTGGAGCCGATTCCGAGATTCCAATTATATATATATATACAAGAATTGCTCGTTTAAAGGTATAAGATTCCAAGAATTTTTTGATTCACCCTCGTACGTAAATAGAGGCGAACCATTTATTTGGAAGCCGTTTAAAAATATTGAACCTTTTCTCTTAAATGTCAACTGACGATGTTATGTCACAGGTTAAGTATTAAGTACAAAATACGCGCACTTCACTTACCAATGAAAAAGGCACAAGTTTCATTCAAAATCATTTCCCGGGTCAATTCGAAAACCTAGTCAGCAACTTGCCTATAAATAAAATAATCAGGGAACAAATACAGAAACATGTCTAGCCAATGCCTGATTCTTTTTAATTCTAGCTATAATTACTAAACTTAAACCGAGGCATATTAAAAACGGTAATGAGTAAAGGAAGAGGAAAATGTGTGTCAAGATCGTAGTAAGTGGAAAGCTTGCCTTACCAGTTAAGAGGCACGCTTATACAATATTTTACAGTACAATCATCTCCTTGCTTAAAAAGTGTCGATACATATCATATTTAAATTCAAATTCAAATAAATTTTTTTGTACAATTTTTTATTTTTTTACCAGAAATAGAGAGGGGACGATCAAAGACCCCATTATTACACTTACAAATAATTTTTAACATTTTCGTCTGTCTGTCTGTTAACGCTAATTTGCGAAGATACTGAACTGATTGGCATGTAGCTTTGACATATACTGGTTGTACTACCAAACTCTGTTTCATCAAAATTGGATGTCGGGAAGGAAAGTTATCTTCATATCAGTCTCAGGCACCAGCTAGCATGGAAAGTAGTTTATGTTATTTTTTTTTTTTTTTTTATAGTATAGGGGGCAAACGGCCAGGCGGCTCACGTGATGGTAAGTGATCACCGCCGCCCATAGACATCCGCAAAACCAGAGGGCTTGCGAGTGCGTTGCCGGCCTTTAAGAAAGATGTAGGCTCGCTTCTTGAAGGTTTCCAAGTCGAGTTGTTTTTATGAAACCGCTGTAATTTGTCACGATTAGCTGTAATATGGTCACAAGATTTATAGGAATTTCTCTGACTCTCGTAATAAAATCCCATTACAATATTATTTTAATAAAGCGCTTCCTGAAAGCTACGAATTAGAATACGGTGATAATAATGCCCATGGACCTAAAAAAAAGAGCGGACACCACCTCTCGTTACAATAACTGAAGCACCCCTAGGAAGCCAGCTCGCTAATACAAACACGCCGGCACGCACACATTCACACCATAGGAAGCCGATCGCTCGCCATTACGCTCCCAACCGCCAACGCGTGATGTTATATGATGAAAAATAAAAGATGCCGTTCTACGTGATGAAAAGTTGTAGAAACCATAATGGTTCCATTAAATAAAGTCAGGGAATCACCTTTCATAAGTAAGGAAGTTATTTATTCACCATAATTCTCGTTTATACTTCAATATAATTTAGCAAAACGCAACCAAACAGTGTTGTCAGTAATTTAAATTTGCAAATTACCTTAAACGTAGGAGTTAAATTATTTTTATCTTAATGTACTTAGCACCGTGTAAATTTATTATAATATTATAAATAAAGATATTTTTTCATTAAAAATATTTACCAAAAATATTTATAGATTGATCGAATATTTTTTAAACTTTAATTATAACATAGATCAAATTGTATTTATTAGGAGATCAATATTAAAAGGCACACTTGATATAAAAACCATCAATTGTCAAAAAAGACAAATATCTAAATAAGAAGATCAAATATTATTTAGGTATACCTTATTGAGTATAAATAAAAGTTAAAAAATTATTATCATGTTACCTTGAGCTTGAATGCAGTTCATTTATAAATAATACAAACGCAATAATGAATATAAAGATTAAACAAAAAATACATCATTTATTTTAAAAGTGCTCATTTATATAAAATCAATTAGATTTTAGAGTATTACGTTGCCTTTTAGTTATATATAATAAAATCCAAGTTCTGAGGTCACCACACCTTAAAAATGGGTAATTTTTTTCCATATGGCAATAATTTAGACACTCACACATAGTTCGCCGCCGCCATTGTGGTGCTTCAAATATTTCTTCGCGACGTTCTGTCCGCTCTTTTTTTTAGGTCCATGATAATGCCTCATAAGTTACGATCAATACAGCAGTAAGCTATATTACGCTGCCCCGAATAGTTGAGTTTCGCCGTTGCGTCGTATAGGTCGGTTAACTAAAGCTGGCACTTTCAACCAGGGACTGAATACCGGTTAATTTACTATGGAACTCCCGGTACGGAAATACCGGTATAATAAAGGTTTTTGTTTTTATTCATATTTACTGAAAATAATTACTGTGATAAGTTTAGTGAGTATTACTCTTTAAAACTAATATCATGGTATCTCAGTCAGACACGTATTAAAAAAAAAAAATTTACCGGTTTCAGTCCCTGCTTTCAACACATTTACACGTTCGGCTTGTATCTATGAATAGGCGCGCAGCGTGACGTTGTACTGCATGCGCATCATGATAAGGTTGTCCATCTCTCCCACGCACGATCAGGCTTATGAGTAGGAAAGAGATAGTTATTGTTTTGCATTTGTTACTGTTCATAAATACAGAGTGATCTTTTTGCATTAATCAGTCAGTCACGTGTCAATCGATGTTATTATTGAGTGGCTGTTTACTTATTTGGAAGTTAGAATAAACTGTCTTCAAATAAAAAATGAATAAAGAATTGGGTCCCGCAAAATATTAACAAGACAAGTTTATTAATGAATTATTGCATTTTCAATCAATATCATTTTTCGTGAATTATACTGTACGTGAGTACTGTGAACGTGCCAGCTTTAGTAAACCGACCATTAAATGAACAATGAACGTTTATCTGTGCTAACGTTGTCCAACTGTTTGTAGTTATTCTATGGCCGTAAGCGGCTAAGCCTAAAGGCACCCGAAACTTGATTACATGTCCACTCAACTGTGATGAACCAATTAATATATTACATTTGCTCAGCCTGAATTTCGTGACGGGAATAATCTGACCATACATAAGTATATTAATCCTACGTGCTACTAGTAACCTATATAAGCTTATATGTACGAGTACTAGATGGACTGGTTGACGCATGGGGTAGCTTGCGGTCCGTGGGGTCGCAGGTTCGAATCCTGCAGGAATGACATCAGTGACGAGGAGTTCTAAAAGCCTATTTCTAATAGTATAATAAGTAAACTACTAACAAACTAATAACAGTGAAAAAGGTGGATAACTTTCGCTTTACTTAAAGTCTTGGTTTTTTTGTAACGACTTAACCTTTGAACATTTTCATCCTTAGCCACTATGTGGCATGTTTACTATTTCCTGTAGATATGTGCCCCCTCTATCTGGTCACTTCAGTCAATAAATAATGGCGAAAAGAAATTCATACCGGGTAAGGGCGGAAAAAAAAAATCAATGAACTTCCGAGTGCTCGACATATCTATAGTAATATTATAAAGAGGTAAGATTTGTTTGTTTGTTACGATTTAACTCAAAAACTACTCGAATGATTTTAAAAATAGAATTTCACCAATAGAAAGCTACATTATCAGCGACTTTTTTTTTACTTAGTACATCTTCATTGCACTATAAAACATAAAAGTAACACGATGAGTTCTCGTTCCTTTATTCTATACTAGCTGATGCCCGCGACTTCGTTCGCGTGGGGTTCACTTTAAGCTGAGCTTTTGAGCAAGCTTTCTTCAAATGACATATCCTCCTCCACCCTCTGTACTTGGTGATTTCTTTTGGGAAAGAGCTATCAAATTAGTCATTGACGGTTGCTTTTGCATCATGTTATCGACATGTTTAATGGTGGTTGAGATTGAGGTTCGAAGGATGATTTGAAATTCAATAGTTGAAAAATTAACCTGACTTTAAAGAAACTTTAGGGAGATTCATATTAATTAAATTTTACGTGACCAAAATCCAGATATGTGTCTTTTTTCTACTTATCAGAGTTCAATCGAAGATTGGATTCAATGCATTTTCTGTCTTAAATAGATGCGTGCGTTCATTTAATTGGTCATTTTCATTTTCGGACATTTTTTTTAAATTCCCGGGATTCCTGCCCGGGTTTCCGGTGCTAAATGCGGAAAACTCTAAGAACGGAAGCAAAAAAGCAATGTCGAATAATCGTAATTCTGTTTAAGAGAAAGGATTGATGAAAATGTGAAATAAATGATCTCATAAGAAATACTTTTTCATATAATATTTCAATAATACATTTTCTATTTTTGTTATAATATACCTAGTTCTTTCAAAAAATATATAAAGAAATACAAAAAAAAATTTCTTTCATTTCAACTTCAGATTCGAACTCGCATCAGAAGCTACGCTATGGGACTGCATATCCACTATTCTACGAATACATATATTGCAAATGGCGAAATAATCAAACTATTTCATTTACATATCAGACTGTGATTGACATCTGACAATTCGAAAAAGTTCAACGCGAGTCAGTTTGCATTGAAATTTGGTGATAAGGTGCCTTTAAAATAATATTTAAATGATGATAACTTTTCTTTCCGATAACCGATTTCGATAAAACAAAGCCTATATGTTGCCCCGGGCTTTCCTTAATATATTTGTGTAAATTGCACGATAATCGGTTCAGTATCTTCGGAGATTAGCGTGAACAAACAGACAGACAGACAGACAGACGGACAGACAGACAGACAGACAGACAAGAATCTTAAAAATTGCATTTATGCATTCTGCTACCCTTCTTTTATCACCCCTCTTAATTTCTGGTAAAAATATTTAGTGAAGCGTAATTTCGATCCTACTCTTTTATTATATGTATAGATTTATTATTGAGCAACATACTAATTATCCAACATAAAATATACTTACTTCAAACAAAAAGAATTAGAAGTTAAAATTGTTCGAATTATATTAAAAGTCAGTCGCTAATATATTTTATTCTATTCACTTTGCAACCATTGTAAGTGTACATAATTTGTATATTGAAGGGTAGAACTAGCTGTGAATAGAAAACTTTCCTTTTTCTTTTACTTGTTATAACACTGATAGCGAACCCCTCCAACGGTCCGAGACTGATAAGGGTCTTACGGAAACCCCTCTAGGATAAGTACAATATTAGTAAAGCTAGGTTTACTTTAATTAATTCAGTCGTGATTATATTAATCATTTAAATAAAATACTGTATACCGGATTAAAACGCGATTTATTATTTATATTGATTAAATTATTTATCCCGACGTTTCGGATGCTTTTCAGCTCCGTAGGAATAGATGGCGTTAATATGGCAACTTTGTGACATTTCAAAAATCAGACAACTGTCATCTTTCTGTCTCCCCGTGACCACGGTTGCTGAAAAGCATCCGAAACGTCGAGATAAATAATTTAAAGAATATAAATAATAAATCGAATTTTAATCCGGTATACAGTATTTTATTTAAATGTGTGATACTCGCGTTAATAAAAGACAATATTATATTAATCATTTCAAAAAGATGGCTACATGGATGTTTGTTTGAATAGTATGATATCTGGATCAACATTCGGTTAATATATTGTAGACAAAATGTCTAAATTTATTTACATAATATCTATATTTTTTAACGTTTATAGTTTATGTGTGCTTCGTTTATGGTTGCTGTAACATTCGTGATTATTTATATCGCTAAAATAAATATACCTTTCATTTTGCGAGAAAAAATCGGTAATTAATTGGTAACTTAAAACTTATTATTTATTAATGATAACAAGCACACCTTATACTTACATAATTCTGAAAAAAACTTCAATATAGATTCGTTCATTTCTTTTAAATTAAAACTTGAACATAAATGCAATAAAATGAAGTTATACAATTTGAAGGGATTAGTGATATTTCAAGAATTTAAGTTATGAATATGAATACTGAATTGAACTAATAAAACGTGAGTCATTTTTTTATTCATCAAGAATTTAAAGAATATTTAGAGACAAAGGTTATTTAATTACATAAAAATTATGAATTAACTTAAGTCTAAGTTGCTTTAACCTATCCTGATTCAAATTCATATTTAAACGACTCTACATATAATCAGAATTAAATGATCTAGAGGGCCTTCGAGATTCGTCGATCTATCATTTGTATGAGAAATCATTTGCATACAAATGACAGCTCGAGGATACGAATACTTTTTCGCAAGTTGTTGGTAATATATATTTTTTATTAATATTAATTATTGTACTTACAATCTTACTTTCATCAATCGTAAAATCAGACTTACACAATTGCGTTTGTACCTAAAGATACAATATTGCGAATGAAGTTATTATAAAATAATAAGCTCTTGAAAATAATACCTTATCATAATTATTATATTAGTTCAGAGACTATTCAACATATTACTAACTTATTTTTAATTTTAAAACTTAGTAAACTGCACTTAAATATGTCAACATAAATATCCATAGCAAATATGTATATGTAGATAGATATATGGAATAATAATAAAAACTAATATGGTTGTACTCAGTGGTGGCGTAAGACCTAAATTTTATGTGGGCAAGATTCATTTTGCGGGGCCTCTGCTAGCGCAAAAAAATGCCTTTTTTTGGAAAAAATGTTTTGGCGCGTTCGTGGCTTTGAAGTAGTACATAAAATTTTGGGGCGCGAGGCCCCCTGGGTCGCGAGGCCGTAGGCGGTGGCCCACGTCGCCCACGCCTTACGCCGCCACTGGTTGTACTACAATGTTTGTACTTCAATCTGTTTTCTAAGTCTGTTATCGGAATCCTTTTATCTGATAAATCGGACAGTTTACTCGGTAAATCACATACGTTCGTAGCTTTCAGCAAATACGAATTACGTTACGATTCGACGAACAGTTGTTTGTATTTCACACTGTTATAAATAATTTATTTCCTTCGACTTCTATCTAAATATATAATTTGGATTTGGTTAATAGCATAATACTTAGTCTGATCAATGCTATAAGAGCTTTAACACATTTAAAAACTTGTCGAAGAAATAATTAGAATTGTTGTGACGAGTGTGTATGAAAGTATTGAGGAAATTGGAAGAGGCGAAGGTGGTATGTAATAGAGAAGTGCACATTGTGCCTTTCGGTCTCAGTCTATGAATTTCCGAAGTAAAAAGTACGTCGACAGCGCATCGGTGACTGATGTTCTGTGGCTGGGATATCACCAACCTCTTGCTCGTCTGTCGATGTCCAACATATAAAAAACCTACTGAATAATACTTCTCTAATAATTTTGTCTCAAAACCCTATTGTCGCGGCCATAATTGACAATGACAATTCGACTACAAATACATGACAGCAAGTGTCATTGACAGCAAGTGTCAATTAGAACATACAAAACGTTATACGAAAACTAACGGTCATTCGCATTATACTCCTGTAAAAATACGTTATACGAAATCGAAATAATTGTAAAATTCTATTAACAATATACGCAATTTGAAAACAATCAAGCTGGACCTTTTCTTGACGCCCTACACGCATATACGCTACATATTTTGGTCCTTCGAGCCGGATTCACGAATTTGAACCATCAACCGAAATCAAAGAACAAAGAAAAAGACGTCTGCGCCAAAGAATAAGGTACGACCAGCTATCCATATTCTATCCATACGTATTCCGTTCCCTTCCGTTTATTCCTAGTCAATCCGTAATCGCAATACCTTAGCTTTATCCTTTAGCATAGTTTTGTCAAAATGAGTGAGCGTTCAAAATCGCCTTTACTTAAATTAAACGATGATGATGATGCTGTTAATCAATTGATTCGCGAATTAACAAAAAAACGAGGTATTATCAAAGGCCGTTTAACCCGTTTCAGCAACTACTTAAATTCCATAAACGGTTTTCAAAAATCAATGCAATCTACGATAGATTTAAAATTAAGAATAAAAAGCGCAACGGAATTATTCTCTGAATTTAACATAATTCAATCGCAATTAGAGGAAACCGTTTCTGAAACAGACCTCGAAGGTCAATTCCAAATTCGTGATCAGTTTGAGGAGTGCTACTACAGTGCACTGTCTCATGCTGAATGTATGATCAGCGGTGATGAGAGCACTTCCAGTTCTTATCAGTGTTCAAACGATGCTATTAAATTACCAACAATTTCACTTCCTACCTTTAGCGGGAACTATGAGCAATGGTTGGAATTTCGAGATACGTACCTAGCTTTAGTTCATAATTCAAATAAAATATCTAATATACAGAAATTCCATTATTTGAAGTCGTCCCTAAAGGGTAGTGCAGCATTAGTAATAGACTCAGTCGAATTTTCAGCGCATAACTATAGCATAGCCTGGGAACTATTACTAAACAGGTATAATAATAGCAGACTTTTAATACATAATCATGTCAAATCACTATTTAGCATTCCTTCGGTAAACAAAGAATCGTCAGCTACTTACCGAAACCTTATAGATATCATATTAAAAATATACGCGCATTAAAATTACTAGGCGAACCTACTGAGTATTGGGATACAATTATCATTTATTTAGTAGTGTCGAAACTAGATTCCTCCACGGAACGAGAATGGGAACAGTATAAAAATACTTTATTATCTTCTGATGAGCAATCAGTTAAAATAACCTTAAACGATTTAATCAAATTTCTCAGGGATAAGTCAGATATTTTAGAAACATTGTCAGTATCTCATTCAAAACCTACTACAACGCATCCATTCGATCACAAACGTTCATCGGCTAAAATTCAAACACACTCAAAGATACACTGCAACATTGTAAACAGTAAATATTCTACACCACAACAGCATAACACAATCAATTCACGCACAAAAACTTGCATACTTTGTAACGCAAATCACTCACTATATTCTTGTTCACAATTCTTAAACTTAGATCTACACGATAAACTTAAATTTATACGGGATAAGAAGTTATGTGAGAACTGTTTACATTCATTTCATCCAATAAACGAATGTCGATACGGTGCCTGCCAAAAATGTGCTAAGAAACATAACACATTAATTCACAATAATGATGACATCCGCACTGTGTCACTGCCGTCGGTAAGTGAAAGGGAGGCTCGCAGTGCGCCTACGCAGGACGCGCGGGCCACTCAGGTAAACTGTGATGCGCATCTATACGAACCTATACATACGTTACACATACACTCGCCTAAGCAATACGTTTATTTATCAACTGCTATAGTTGAATTAGCTGACCGGGCTGGTTCATTTCATAAAATTCGTGCAATATTAGATAGCGGAAGCGAACGCAGCTTTATTTCGCAGTCTTTATGCGACAGATTGCAACTTAAAAATATACAGTCCACTTTACAAATAAACGGGGTTGGTAATATCATCACAAATAGCACGCGAAATTGTGAAGTAGATATTAAATCAATTTGTGGTCCATTTTCCATGCGCATTTCATGTTTAGTGCTGCCACAAATAACTTCTAATTTACCAACTTTTAATATTGATAAAAATCAATTTAATATTCCTACGAATATTAATTTAGCAGATCCTATATTTAATGAATGTCAACCTATCGACATGTTAATAGGGGCAGATCATTTTTGGAATCTTTTACTTGAAGGTAAGATGCGCCTATCGAACGGACCTTATCTTCAAAATACGAAGCTAGGCTGGATTGTGTCCGGTCCTATCATACATAAAACGAACACGCAATTAGCACAGGATACGATATCTTGTAAGCTTTCATCAGTATTCGCTAACAATAAAAATAAACGTAAAACATATTCACAAACGGAACGAAGATTTAAAGGGCATTTAAAACGGAATCCTTCCTATAAGGATTCTTATAGAGAATATGTTAATAAAACGCATTTTAGTAAATCAAATTAATAAACGCACTACATCACGATAAGAAAAATATTTAAAATAGACATTTAATGTAAATTGTGATTATCCGTTTCGCATAACGTCATCCTGACTAGGAACCGGTTTGTTACAGGCTTATTTATACTCGCCAGTTATACGCATACCGCGACATATAATAATCATAAGCAATGTGAAGTCATGTATTCATTCTGCTTATGGCGCATCAGTGTATGTTCGTGCAATGTTGGATAGTCCGGGTTCGATTCTTATCGTGTATTATAAACGACATAAATTTATAAAAAATATTACGCAAAATAATTCACCGATGTGAAGTCTAATTCGTTTATAATTTTCATTTTTAGGTAGGTTAATAAAATAAATTTCTAATCAAGTAGTTTTCTAAATTTAAACGTCTCATACGCACTTACACATACGCATTAAGTTTTTAAACAATATTCGCAAAATATAATTTAATTTTTCAAATTTAAATTTATTTATTTATTTAATGATTATCCTTTATTCATGTTAATGTTATGTTTGAGTATTCAAACTAATTCAAATACGAATACATACGATCTTTTTTTTCTTCTAAACGCATCTGATACGTTACTAGTATATTATAAGCATAAAACGATTCGTCCTATCATGGATAAGTTGTCGAAGGAACGCTCAAATCCTTTCCACTTCTCTGGTCGACTAAATCAATGCTCATCTTAACCGCAAAGGCAGAGGTTTTAAACGATAAGTCATACGAACGCTTATTTGTTTCGTTGCACGTAATATTCACTTAGAGCTTGTAAGTGTCTTATCTACCGGAACATACATACAAACGATATATTTTTCGACACCGTAAACATATAAAATATTTTCTAATTTAGAAAATAATTTCGTGGGCGCTATGAACGAATTTTTACAATATTCAAGTAGTTGTCCTTATATCATTATTAAACACGCGTATACGATACGATTCAATTTCATTGATTTCGCTTCACGCTACTCATTGTGACGGCTTGTGCGAGGCTGGAGTGGAGGCTTGCAAGTATCACTTGCTGCGTGTCTTCGGAAAGACTCACTATTCCTACCATTCCACTCCTCTGTCACCCCTTTTAAACGAACCATACTTTCCTTTCACTCCTGTACATTTTGTTGGTCGTATACTTACTGCGCTAATTTCAAGGCATGCGAGGCAAACACGATAATTCATTAATCGATGTCAAACAACAGTAGCAGTGAAGCAGATCCGCCATCAATTCTGATCCCGATCCACGCAGAAATACGTTTCAGAACTATAAAAAAGGAGCAAAGTGGAGGGAAAACTGCGATACATTAGATCTCAACACACTGGTTGTTATCAAGAACGACAACCTCCCTTCTCTGAAGTGCTGCTGGGCGTATCATCAGCATTGTTCCGGACGATGACGGCGTCTTTCGCATAGCAGATCTTCGTACATCTTCGAGCACTACAAGAAGAGCATCATCAAGATCTTCGCTTGGTTGACCTGAACGAGACTACATTTTGAAATCAACGAGGCGATTTCAAGGCCGGGGGCATGTCGCGGCCATAATTGACAATGACAATTCGACTACAAATACATGACAGCAAGTGTCATTGACAGCAAGTGTCAATTAGAACATACAAAACGTTATACGAAAACTAACGGTCATTCGCATTATACTCCTGTAAAAATACGTTATACGAAATCGAAATAATTGTAAAATTCTATTAACAATATACGCAATTTGAAAACAATCAAGCTGGACCTTTTCTTGACGCCCTACACGCATATACGCTACACCTATCTATCACTCTATTAACCTATTTTATCAAAACTCATAAACTGTAGGAAACTATCACCGGCGGGCCGCAGACAACGATATTTGAAACACAATTTAATACGGTCGCCTTCCGCAAACAATAGTTTCCAATATTTGCTTCCAAAGTTGCCTTTATTACCAATTAAGATATAAACTTATATCAGTAGAAGACTAATAACTAATATAAAGACAATTTTCAGATCGACCCACGTTTTGTTGGAATGATTAATAAAGGACGCTACGTACGGAATTATTATATGAAATGGGTATTTCTTTTCACAGAACAATAAGCAACGCAATCTTTTATTCCTTTTGCGCATTCAGTTACTGGTACGTGCTCGTAGTGACTAAATACTTATATACTATACTAGCAACGCGACCCGGCTTCACACGGGTACAATGTACATAGATGTACTATACACAAAAAATATATGCCTATGTTACTCGATGATAATGTAGCATGAAAGTTTTTTGTATGAAAGATTTTTTGAAATCGGTCGAGTAGTTATTGAGTTTATTCTCAACATACAAAAATACAAATCTTTCCTCTCTATAATATTAGTATAGATATAGATAAAGCTTTATTAGAGAGAATCGATATAAAATATTTAATCAAAAGGTTGCTTTATTGACTCATTTTAAGTTACCTTCGTTAAACTTTTATACTCTTACAAAAGTGATTAGAAAGCTCAATGGATTAGAATTTTCACTTTCCTTTTGCACAAAATAAAAAAATTACCCATTTGTAATTTTAAAATATATATAAATAGTTAATCTTACAGAGTAGGTACTTTAAAAGAAATAATTTTAAATTCCATACAAATCTTAATATATTATATAAATCTCCTGTCACATGTTTGTCCGCGATGGACTCCTAAACTACTTAACCAATTTTTATGAAATTTTGTAAGCATTTGTAATTTGGTCCAACTTGGGAGATAGGATAGTTTTTATCTCAATTATTGATCTCAATATTTGTTATTGCAAATTAAATGTATTAGGTTCGGAACTCCGCCATCTTGACAGCTCACGTCATGCATTCTTACTTCTTAGCTTTTTTGGAATAACAGATGTCCACTGCAAATCAGTGACATATTAATAGACAATTATATAAAAAAGTGGGTAATATTCAAATTTAAGAATAATTATATAATTTCGAAGCCAACATTGTGGCAGAACAACGTCTGCCGGGTCCACTAGTCTACGATACGAATATTTTCTCAATCGTTCGTTAACTTAATTGTAAAAAAAGAAACGTGTAAGAGGTACTTATTTATTTATTTAACACTATTATTCACCAACAATTAAATTATAATACAAAAGTAACTTATGAATTAAGTTTAAGGCATAAATGGCGGCCTTATTGCTTATAAGCAATTTCTTCCAGGCAACCTTATGTCGGATAAAGCGATATGGAAACGGGAGTTTGAAGAGGGTGGTAAATAAAAAATATAATATATAAACATACTTATAAAGTTTCAAGGTGGCAACGCACTTGCAAGTCCTCTGGTTGCAGTTGCATATACCTATGAACGCCGTTGAACACTTATCAAGAGAGCCTATTTGACTAGTGCGAGTCGGACTCGCGCACGAAGGACTCCGTACTATTATCTATTAAAACGGTAACAAAATCATGTCTGTTGTATGGGAGTCCTTAAATATTTATTTTATTCTGTTTTTTAGTATTTGTTGTTAAAGCGGCAACAGAAATACATAATCTGTGAAAATTTCAACTATCAACTACCTATCACGGTTCATGAGACACAGCCGGTGACAGACGGACAGACAGACGGATAGACAGCGGAGGTAATAAGGTTTTTTACCCTTGATGTTGTCGTTTTACCCTTTAGGTACGCAACCCTTAAAATGTCCTAAAGATAAGAATAATAAAGGTGCTCTTTGTAAGGAAGATAATATAATTTATACTTCGTCGTAAACCACAGTAATTATTCCTGTTTGTTAACAATAGTAATAAGTTAGAGGGGAATTAATTACAAACGCCACGAGGCTTTGTTAATTTTAGAATTCAAATATTCCGCAGCAATCAAAATAAAGCTTAATCTAAAAGCCTATCGGGATGAAAATTTCAGTATCTGTTAATCTCCTTTAATCAAATTGACAATGTTTTATGTTGCCTTATTGTAGTGAGGCGTATTTATCGTAACAGGTATAAATCACAGGTTCAAAGATAACAGATAACAGTTTTTCCTGCGGTTGTGGTATATCTGTTACTATCAACGCGCCCCGGCTTCACACGGGTGCAATATAGATGTACTATACACAAAACATAGCATATGTTACGCGCTGATAATTTAGCTTTCTATTGGTGAAAGATTTTTCAAAATCGGTCTAGTAGTTTTTGAGCTTATTCATAACATACAAAAATAAAAACCTTTCCTCTTTATAATATTAGTGTAGATTGATAATATCATGTAATACTTAATAACAACTGTTCAACAAATACTATAATAGTAACAGCCAAGCCGTTACAAAACAACTGTGATTGTTACCTGTCTCACTTAAATATCAATGATTGGACGTTTTACAGGAAGGAAATCACCTTGAAAAGTCACTCCCAAATTAGATCGTGTTACCTGTAATTCCTTTAGTATCTAAATAACAGACTGTTATTTATTAAGAGATATTTACATCTGTTATTATTGAGTAACGGTAACAGGTATAATAGATATCATGTTTGACCTGTTATCACCCATGTCTAGCGAGACCCCTTTCACGAGGGACTTTTAGGAAGGTCAGACATTCAAGGACCGTAGCAGCCAGATTGTCTTCAAGCAACGTATAAACTTTAATGTGTTCAGATTTGCACTTAGAAGGACACTAGTTAAATAATAATCATACTTTATTAGTTAATGGAAAGTTTTATTTGTTAGTAAATATACAAAGGCGGGCTCGTTGGCGCGTTAGGTAGAAGGGTTTCGCTTCGATGGGTCGCGGTTTCGAATCCCGCCGGGATGACATGTTTATAATTTTCTGTAAGCAGGTCTTCCCTAGGTCTGGTCACTTTGAGGATTGAACGAGTGGGAGGAATATCGAAATTCCGACCGGGTAACGAACCGCCGTTCATAGATGAAAAAAACCGTGAAGTGCATATTGCGCATTTCGGTTTCAGTCTATGAATTTCCGAATGCTCGAAGTAAAAAGTAGATCGATAGCGCATCGTTCACTGTTGTTCTGTGTCTGAGGTTTCACCTACCATCAAGTGAACCTCATGCTCGTCTGTCGATATCTAAATAAAAAAAACATTTGGTTACCCTGTGTTGTGGGTGACGGGGCGCGTGTTGCTAGCATAAAACAATAACCTTAGTATTTTATACTAGCAACGCGATTCACACGTAAGCTACCTGTTAATATTATTACATATTAATATTATTTTAACATAATCTAATGTAAACAGGTGTGCACTGTTTAAATATTAGCATATAGAGTATTACTTAAATTAAGGACACTCAAGATGTCAATAACCCAACTTATATTGGTCTGAGTAATACATACGTTCGGTAATCTAGTAATAATTGTTCGACAGTTTGCGTGAGGTGGGACAAAGTTTTGATTAGAATGTTATGTGTATTACCTCATTTAGTTGAAGTTTACGAGGTGAGAGATTCGTGATGATAAGGAAATTTAAACATATAAATTGCATGTATGTATGCATATGTTGTGTTTTTATTATTTTCAAATAAGAGGGTATTTTAGTATATTTTTGAAGTAACCAAGGTATGTTTTAAGGTAAATAGAGTAATGTAACAGAATATGTACGGTATATAGGCCACTAGTGTCACATTAAAAATTAATAGAATTTCATGAAAATGAACTGTAAAAATAAATTATTAATAGCTTTGTTACATGTCAAATAGTAATCTTTGAATACATTTAAAATGGTATCACTATTAACGAGAAGTTTGAAAATTTAAGGTTTTTATTGCTACAAATCAGAATATTCCCTTATTATATTATCATAACTATTTCAATTTCCATTTTGGAGTAATTCTAAAGTTACCACAGTTCAATAAGTCCAATATAAATATGGTTAATTTCATAATAAAAATAAATATTTTATTTGCATCCTTAAACCTACTAGAGAATTTGATTAGGAAGAAGCTCATATTGAGTTAAAACAGTTTTCAATAAGCCCAGAAAACGGTGCGTCAGCGACAGGAGTAAAAGTTTTAATTTTCTTAAGAATACGAAAAAGTTAAGATTGTTTTTGTTAAAGCGGTGGGGATGGGGTCAGCCTGGGCGTGGCTTCCCAGGAGCAACAGGTCGCTCTAATCGATACGGATGCTGTACTGGATCATGCGCGGAACATCTCTACAGCCATGCGCTGTCTGCTGCTGCTAACGCTGTCATTTTTCACACCAGGTACGTCAAAACAAATAATTTTAGCCAAATTCTTGTTTATTTTTGCGTATTACGTCACACTTGCGTATGCTTAATCAAGTTCTAAATATAAAACTCTTCGTGATTGAATTTCAATGCATTCAACGTGCCAGTGCCATAGACAAAGGATGTTTCCAGAATCTGTCAGTTTTTTCTTATCTATCGATTATTTTAAAGAAAACTTATTAATTTTGTAAATAAAATTTCTTTTCAACTTTTCAGAACATTTTTTATAATCAAAAGCGGTCCATATGGCTTCAAACATTTGTTGTTTTCCCATTCCACTAAATCGTTTAAACTATTCTATTATACTACAATAATACTGCTTCTATATTCCATTCTTTTTTTAAATAAAACCTCTGGATATTTAAATTTTATTTCAACCAAAAATATAGGTAAATAATCTAAGGGTTAACGTTACCATGCCATACCATATAGTAGTGGATACACATATTATATTTTACTACTGCACTGAATAAGAAATAAATAAATAAGTGACATGTCAATATGTTACTACGATATACCTAAAGCTCAGCTGTTATTTGCCTGCACTTGCTGCCCACATAAGTAACTAGTATTTATCCGCTTTGTACTAATTCCGTAATCTGAAAGAGTCAATTATAGTTTTGGGATTTCTTGTAACTTAACTTACCAAAACTTACTTACTTAACAAAACTGTTTCTACTTTTAGGAGAATGCGACCTACTCCGAGACAGCGTGCACGTGACGTCAGCAGCAGCCAGGCCCAACAATGAACTCTGGTGCTACAAATGCCACGCTGACGTGCCAGACGATAAGTGCGCAGATTTACGCCACAACAACTCTGCCTTGATACACAAGTGTAATAATGATAGGCGAGTGTGCATGGTAAGTTGATTCATCAATTCTCATTTATGAGCAGCGGAAGAAATGAGCAGGCTCTGGAAGAAATGATGAGCAAGAACTGAACATGGGAAGGGACCAAAACTATGGTCACCACAGATTACAGAAGTGTTTCGTGAAATGTTAAGGCGAGGCCTTACAAATTATAATAACTAGCGTCGTTTACCAAAGGTGGTTCATCTAAGGGTCTTTAGGAGCTCCTGAACTTAAGCTTAAATGTATTATAAGAAGTTACATATTTTTTAATATTTTAGGTCAAGCGTTTCTCCTATACAACGTCTACAGAAAACTCTACGACTGCTTTGAAAATGTGGGCTCTAGAACGAAACTGTACCAAGCACTGCGAGCCCGGTTGCATTGTTATAGGAGAAAGAACCAAGCTATATGCCTGTACGTCTTGCTGCAACTCTTCGCTATGCAACTACGGATCTGGAGGAATCACACACTTTCTACATGGCACTCTCTTATTACTCGCTCTTACGATTTTAAGCAATGATATCATTATTTATAGTTAAATAAATATAGCTATATGAACGAAATGATCGTTTTATTAGATTATGATGCAGATCCTTCCATTTAAAATTATTTAATACGCAATTAAATTCTGCTCTACATTACAATACAATAGCGCTTGGACCAAAAGACCGATATCTATCCTTAGACATATTAAAATCGGTATTTAGTTCTGCAACGCCATCTTTTGGTTGATATTTTTTTATGAAAATGCTTCATAAAAAATAAAAGAAAAAAAATTACTGGTGATTTGGCTTCATGACTTATTCTACTAGTACTTGTAAATCTATGACCCAAGTTTTCTAGAAATAAAATAAAAAATGATATGCTGTAATGATATCAATATATTATATTATATAATATGATACATTGATATCATCTATATAATATAATAAAGAGGAAACTTTTGTTTGTTACGATCAAAAACTACTGGACCGATTTTAAAAATTCTTTCACCATTAGAAAGCTACTTTATCAGTGAATAACATAGGATTATTTTTATAGTACATCTACATTGCACCCGTGCGAAGCCGGGGCGTGTTGCTATATTCTATAAAAAATACTAGCTGACCCGGCAAACGTTGATTTGCCATGTAAATAATTTCTAAAAAGCAGGGGTTGATTGTAAAGGGTTGAAAATTCAGGGTTATATGTATTTACTAATGCTGTATCATAAAAAAAATACCCTTAACATTTAGGGGGATGAAAAATATGTAGATGTCCGATTCTCAGACCTACCCAATATGCACACCAAATTTCATGAGAATCGGGAAAGCCGTTTCGGAGGAGTTTAACCACAAACACCGCGACACGAGAATTTTATATATTAGATTATGACGTACAAGGCTGATAAGACTAATCGATATTTTGACCACATATTCATATTTATGTATGGTTTAATATTGGTATATTTGAACATTGGTATCGTTTTATATTCACAATGATAACATCCATGTAAAGGTTACTTAGAATTAAATATTTGACTGGCCTTCCTGTTACTACTACATTATGTATAAGTGTAATAGAACTATAAAATTCATAGAATTCTTGAAAGGTTCATCAACAAACATAAAGGCGCATATTGATTAACAAAGGTAATATTTCAATATAGAACTTTTTAAAATTACATAATATGGTAAGTGACGTATGCACTATGCACATATTTTCATGTCATAAAGGTACTTATTATGTTCTTATTTTAATTCGTATTCGTGCCATAAACAAACAGTAACTAGACAGTACAGATTAAATACTGAATTTGAATAGTGTATTTTTGTACAAAAAGTATACTGTATATAGTAAACTACCAACTCTAGTAGTGATCAACAGCTTTGTTTGTAGACCATGTTTGATAAATAAATTCTAAATAAGCATTTTACGACAATATATAAATTTATTATTAAACTCTTGCCTCACCAAGTAATATATACCCATAGATCATGTTTTAAAATGAAAATCAATATAATTCAGTCTTATTCAGAGCCCCCAGAATTATCAAGCCACATAATAAATTATAGCCTTACAAATCATTAAAATGTATCAGCTTTAAATAATTCCTAAGCTTTGTGCATGAATTGTCATTATGCATTGTTCTGACCTTACCATTAATTAAATACCAACAAACATGCGACTTTGTTATTTTTTCTGTTAACCTCCTCATTTTCCTTTATTGAATAATAAAATATGCAGTATTCCATTTCAATGAAAATACTAGATCAAGGAAAATGACCCTTACATGCAAATGTATACAAAATTTTCCAAGAAACATGAATCACTTTTGAAATACAAAATAAAACTACAAATGTTATAAGTTAATTAATTTATTATGAATAAACAATGCACAGAAATAAATGCAATTCGTAATTTGCGACCTAGTTATAAAATTTATAACACAATTGGAATGAACCACAGCAACTTTACAGATATTATTAACTGGGAAGGTATATAGGAGGACTTGATGTTAAACTTAAAATATTGCATATAAATACAGTTTTACTTAAGACAGTTGACCACAGTCAGAGATGACAACCTTCTTGGATGGCTTGCCAGATTGAGAGCCGAAGGATTCAACTTTCTTGACAACATCCATGCCCTCCACAACACTTCCGAAGACGACATGTCTGCCATCCAACCAGGAGGTCTTAACAGTGGTGACAAAGAACTGGGAGCCATTGGTGTTAGGTCCAGCGTTAGCCATAGAGAGGATACCAGGGCCAGTGTGCTTCAGGACAAAGTTCTCGTCAGCAAACTTCTCACCATAGATGGACTTGCCACCAGTGCCATTGTGGTTTGTGAAGTCACCCCCTTGGAGCATGAAGTTGGGGATGACTCGGTGGAAGGTGGAGCCCTTGTACCCGAAGCCCTTTTCTCCAGTACAGAGTGCTCTGAAGTTTTCACATGTTTTGGGTGTGACATCGGATTTCAACTGAAATAACAGAATTAAAACATATGTTATTATTTTGTAAGGGTTGTGTACAGTAAACAGTGTTTGACAGAAAAAAAACATTTTCATTCTTATATTCATAACATAACAACAATATTCAATATATAATAATGACAAACTTAGTTAATAATATATTGTTTGGAGACAATTATTGATAATAATCTATGACAGCAGAGTAGCTAACTGGAAACACATAGGGAAATTAACTTATAGTATAATTAAGTATAGGGAAATTTATTGGTATCTTTAGTAACCCAGTTGTTATATTTTGATGTTAACATAGAAATTTTCCAACACAATCAAACAACATTTCAAATTACGCACATGAGTACAATCGCGGCAAATTCCATTAATTAAAACCCTATAAAGGCCGTAAAGGAGTTGACCTTCAGAGAACAATCGCGGTCACACAGAGCTAATTATTATTTCTTGTAAGATTTATTGGTTTTATATAGGTTGCCATAAATAGTTCCTGCACAATCAAATGTCCTAAAAAATTCAATTAACGAGATAAAAACACTTGAAACTAAAATCGTATCCTATACTTATAGGCTATAGCGTGGTCGAGAGATCACGCCGGCCGGAATGACAACTCCTTCAGTGAGAGATTATCATACATTATATTATTAGAATCATACCTCAATAACAATTCTTCCTAAGGGTTGACCATCAGCGGTCACATCCATAAAGACTCGTGTAGCCATTTCGCAAACTCTCGAGACTCTTCTGTATCAACTCTTTTTATTACGGCACAATGACGATGCGTCTCTCGTCGATGCCGGGCGGAAATAAAAAAGACCATAGACAAATGAAATGTGCTAATTTCCGATATTCGTTCAGTAATAATTGCATCTTTTTTAACGTTACATACATACAACGATTTTTTAAAGTACAGCAGATGAATAATATTTTATTACTGTATTCCTACTTATATTATTACGCACAACATTATTCACACAAATGTATAACTAATGGCGGAAACATACTATCACTACGCGACGCCACGCCACGGCATCTGACGCTGTCATTACTAATCAATCCCATAGGTAGTACATTAATACGCTCAGAAACATAATATATAATAAAATACGCCACGTGATCACACGCACCCCACGCGATAACATCCAATCAAAACTCGGACAAAGAATCAAGATTCTTGAGTCAAACTAGAACGAAATTGCCTTTCATTCATCCAAAAATATGAATGATATCTCTCACTATCTTGAAGAAATTTTCTATAAAGGGTATGTACATAACTTTAGATTTATTTCATGAATCCAGAATCTTCTACGTCATATACGTTTTTTTTATTCAACTGTTTCTGTATTAAATATATCCCTAAAATCTGCAACAAATATTCCTCAAAATCTTTATCCAGATCATATTTTACCTAATAGTAAATCCATGGCTACGTCAATACTCTTCCGTCTTTCACAAAGCTTTGACACGGGCAAAGCGTGCTGTAATGTCGTGTGGCGTGTTGTATGTTGGCACAAATCGCATCTGGTGTCGACACGTCACATCGTGTAGCGTTTTAAGCGTGTTTCCACTATAATGCTTTATTATATTTTCATTTATATATTATTATTTTGTATATATATAGTAATATAACTTTCGAATAATGAAAATTAGTGCGCGAAAATAAGAAATAACTTAAAGGTCTTGTTACCAGGCCATAAGATCCTCAAAAAAAAATTATATCTGTCAGCTGTCGGTTGTCATTGTCATTTGTCTTACACGACAGCGGGAAATATTAAAAGATGAGTGATTTGGCTGTATTAAAAATCCTCTATTATTATAGTTTTGTTGTGATCAGTTAGCTTTTAGCATGAAATTATATAAGACTTATTAATCTAATAATCTAAGTTTTATTAATTATCAATAGCTGTAACTGTTTGAAACAGTTCTAACGCTAACCGACAAAATTATATCACCTAATTATAAGTAGTTACTACTTTAAATTTTATTAGTGTTTATACAAAAACATTTCCTATTTTACTATAGTACTTTCTTCTACGTACTATATGAAAAATGAGTCTCGAATCTATAAGGTATCAACGTGGAAACCTGGAGGTTTTGGACCAATTACTTCTTCCATTACAAACGAAGTATATAAAAGTGGAAGGAGTGGAAGATGGTTGGAAAGTTATAAATAAAATGCAGGTGAGATGAATCTAGATCTTAATGTTAGTCGAAAGTATTAAGTAAATACGTATCTGTTGAAAGTTTTATTTGATAGTTTAATCCCTATATTTATCTCATGAGTTGTACATGTATCATAAAAATCTAAAAACAAAAGCTTTATGGTTTTGAAATTGTATTAACGTGGTATACCTAACTTGGAAATTGACTTTCAGCTGTAATCTTGAAAACAAATTTTATAATGAAAATTAGTTTATCGCTAAAGTATTGAGAAAGCAACAAACACATATATGTAAAGTGAAAATTATTAAGTAGTAAGATACACTAGTTACATAAAGTTGCTAGTGTGTCTCTAGCTCATGCATGTGTATCTTGCAATTTAAAATTTTCAATCCTTGAATAACACATTCGGGGAGAGAGGGATATTCCCCTCAGTCACTGCACAATTGTGCAAAAGGGATTTTATTGTTTACCATGACATGGTGTATTTGTGTAGATTGAATGTCCTCTAAGATGATTATAAATTATTAAATTATATTTATTTAATAATTCTAATTTAAAATAATTCTAAAATAAACATATACAACAATAATAAAATAAACAAGTTAAACTTAAATATAATAAATAAAAAGATTACTAATTGTTATATTTAACTTGCAATTTTTATTTTTTTTTATTTTTTTTTATATATTTACTTGCAAAAAATAAATAAAAAATTGCAAAAATGACATTTTACTATATTCTATTGTGAACATTGTAAAGGACTTTATAAGATATTGAGACATCTCGATCTTGACAACCCATTAACCTTAATGCTAGATGACGTCATGTAATCTATAAAGTTGTTTGTTAAATGTATACAACTACAGCTCCTCTATTATATGAGCATTTCTATATTTTTTTGCCAAAATGCATATTTGCTTGTCCCACAAAGTAGACAGCTAATAACTTTCTTGTATATATGTTTTTTTATAACATTTGTTTTCCTGAAAGGAAAGTATATAATTTTATTTCCTTATGACAAAGAATATACATATATTATTAATTAATTTTTTGTTAAAAATATATAAATGTAAAACACTTAAAACGCCAATGTATGAAAACGTACATGTCCCATACTAAAATTTATAAATTCAAACTCAGTTATTTCATATATTTATTAAGTAATAGTCACAAGATTTTGCACTCAATATATTTTTGCATCGTAGGAGAATATGCAGCATGCATTAAATATATAAAAAAATGATCTATACTATAAAATAAAACAATTTTAAACTTGTCCCAGTAAAAGTTCCACAAACAAATTTCCCTTTTTGTTATCAATTTTAAGTGTGTTTCAGCAAAATTATTACAATTTAGTATCGGTTTTTCGATATTGGAACTCATTACGTTTCATTTCGTGCCACCACTTTGAATAAATAGTTATTCTGAGGTGGTACAGCGTGTAGTGTAGACATTCATAATTTTTGCTACGCATTTTATTCCCGCATTTGTTACCCTTGATTCTTGGTAAATATATAATATTTAATATATGTTATTTAATTTTAAGGTAGTAAAAACCTTTATCTCAATACAACTGTACAAAAGTAAATGTTACATTAACAACAACCATTTAATTATAAATTTTAAAAAATGTAGCAGCAGAATTGTTACCAAATCTTTTGTTACTTTTTTAAGAAAACGTATAAGAGGAAAAAGCTTAGTAACAAAAAAGGAATTATAAGGTTCTGTTTATATTTGACAGTGCAAGAAAATGACAAAGACAGCATATTTTCATAAACGTTTAAAAAAGTAAAAAAATTGATAGACCTCAAAGTCGTATCAGGCAGCTAGAAACAGCTAAAGAAACTAAAAAAAAGGCTTACAGGCTGCAGAATAAGTTAATGGAAGAAAAGAAGAAATTGGAAACTGGTTTATTAAAAGTAAAAGTTAGAAATGAAGTTAATAATAGAGGAGATATATATACTATAAACACGTGGAACGCTGTGTTATTATAATAGATGTTGATTCAGCTATAACGTGTTATTTTGCGTTTTCATTAAGAACTTATATTAATTCAGCATGGAAATCACTTTTTTACGCTTAATAAACCCTAAATTAAATAAAATCTTACTTTTTGTAACAACTGTCGCCTATATATGCGAATTATAGACACAACTTTATATTTTTATTTTGTTACCAATGCTTCCCTTTTTGATACTGTCCCAAAAAAATATATTCTTATTTTCTCAATAAAAAATTATTTCAACGATAAAAAAATATATATTTCTGCTAGAAAGGCTCAACACAGTTCCAAATTTTATGATAAAAAAGCTTAAATGGTCAAATTGTTGATATTTTTAACACAATAAAAACTCTAGAATTATTTTTGCTCTAAAGTAACAAAATAAATAGAGACAGGCTATTTTTAAAATAATTGTAGCACTTTCTTCAACTTTTTTTAATAATTATATAAAATCCGATCAATATATGTAGGTAATTAATAATTTTAGGACGGTTGCCTCAGATTGAAAGTTTTAATTTACACACTAAAAAGCAACAAAATAGGAACGTTCAGAATACCCTGCTGAGGTTTTTAATTTTTATAAAATCAATACAACAAATTTCAACGATTCTACTTTAAAAAAATAAAAGTTAGATAGATAAGCTATAATTATGGCATAAAGATTTTCGCAATATACGAAATTAATTTTTTTAGCATGTTTTAAAAGAGTGGCAAAAAAATATAGAAATGCTCATATAAGAGCATCTATGATTAACAATACACTTGAGGACAAAGATAATATGATACATATTAAGAAACTTATATTGTATGTAAATGTATTCTGACTCTGAATAACTTAACTTTTATACTTTATAGTTTTATCTAAAATGGAAGTGATTTGCTGTGTGTAAACTCATGGACTGAATCTCTTTTGAACCAAATTTGAATGAAATTGTTTTTTCTTTACTAAAATGGCTTTATCTAAGTATTAGATTATTATTTTAATATTATAAAGCTGAAGAGTTTGTTTGTTTGAACATGCTAATCTCAGGAACTACTGTTCGAATTGAAAAAATATTTTTGTATTGGATAGTCCAATTATTATCGAGGAAAGCTTTAGGCTATATAACATCACGCTGCGATCAATAGGAGCGAAGCATCAGTGAAAAATGTTGCAAAAGTGGGGATAATTATCCTTATTTGAGGGCTTCAGTTGCGTGCGCTACATAAACGGTTCAAGTTACCCAAAAAATATGTATCAAAGAATTATTCCTCTTTAAATGATCTAAAAAAATATCTGCAACAGTATATGTCTATCTTTTAAGGTTGACTTATTATAACCTTTTTTATGGTAATCAAAGGTAAAAATATCATTTACGCAGAAGTACTTTAAAATATATTCTTTTAAAAACTTCTTAATCACATTCAAAATAACAGAAATTGATGCGGACGAAGTCGCGGACAACAGCTAGTTATAAATAAATCGGATTAAATAGAGATTCATTATTTATATTATTTATCCCGACATTTCGGATGCTTTTCAGCGACCGACCGATCTCGGGCAAACTGAAAGGTGACAGCAGTCTGAGCTGAATAATAAATCGCGTTTTTATCCAGTATAAAGTACTTATTAAAATGTGTGATACTCGCCTTAATAAAAGACCATATTATATAAATATATCTTCTTGACATATTTCTTTTAGGTGAGAGGTGCCCCCGCAATAGCTATAATAGGTTGCTTATCACTGGCTATAGAACTGTTAAATGATAACAGCTCTGACAAGAAAGTGATGAGGCAAGAGGTCAGTGTTATCTAACTCTATTTTTAATCACTTTAAATAATATTTGACACACAAAAACTTAGTTTACTAGGGCTAAAATCATGTTATTTATGAGAGTAATCGAAAGACGAGTATAAGGTTCACTTGATGATAGATGATACCTCAGCCACAAAAAATCAATCTATGATGCGCTGTCCACCTACTTTTTTACTTCGAGCATTCGGAAATCCATAGACTGAAACCGAAACGCGCAATATGCACTTCACGATATTTCGATATTCGAGATATTTCGATATTCCTCCCACCCGTTCAATGCCCGAAGTTACCAGACGTGGGGAAGACATGCTAGCAGAAAATTATAAACATGTCGTTCTGGTGGGATTCGAACCCACGACCTATCGATTCTCACGACAGTTGTTCTACCGAACGCACAAACGGGCCCGTCAAATAGATGGTAAGAAGTATATACATACGACTAGCCTTTTTCCCATGAGGGTAAGTGCTGGGAGAGTAGGTAGAAAGGGGGGAATGTATTTAGAAAGGTAAAACAGCGGAAAAAAATATCAAAGGAAAAGTAGTACTTGTAGAAAATTGAAAAAAAAAATCCGAAGTCTATTGCCCCAGGCCCCAGTAGCCCCTAAATTCAGTCATGGGTAAGTGCAGAGAACAGTAGTTAAAGTAGGACCAGTGGTGTAGCTAGGTGGACGAGGCCCTGATGAATAGGAGAAAAATCGCAATTACTTTATTTAATTATTTATTTTACTCTCTTTACATATATCCAAAACATCCAAGTATTCCTTTTTATGTTTATTTAATTCATTAACCCATCAACTGCCAATTTTTTGAGATATATGCACAAAGGTTTTATAGCAGTATAATTATATTCTGACGGGCTCGTTGGCGCGTTCGGTAGAACACCTGCCGTGCGCATCGATGGGTCGTGGGTTCGAATCCCACCGGGAGCACATGCTTATAATTTTCTGTAAACATGTTTTCCCCACGTCTGGTAATTTCGGGAATTGATCGGGTGGGAGGAATATCTAAATTCCGACCGGGTAACGAACCACCGTTCATAGATGGAAAAACCGTGAAGTGCACATTGCGCGTTTCGGTTTCAGTCTATGGATTTCCGAATGCTCGAAGTAAAAATTAGGTCGACAGCGCATCATTGACTGATGTTCTGTGGCTGAGGTATCACCTACCATCAAGTGAACCTCTTGCTCGTCTGTCGATATCTGAAAAAAAAAATCAAATTATTATTTGAAAACATCCCAAATGGGGAGCATGGCAGCTAATAGGTTAAGCTTTTAAGGTATTTATTCCCAACTTTAAAATCGACGATAAAGTTTATTTACGAGAAAAGAGACGTCAACGAACTTTGTTTCATTAAATTTGCTGTCTCTATTTATTGAATAACTGTAGGGAGAGACAGGTAATAATGAAATGAATACTTCGTACGTTAAATTGCTTCTGTTATCAGTTATCAGACCCCATGCCGGAATCACTGAGCATGCTTATAACAACACGCATGTATGATAACGAAGTATTTAATTGTTATTATCATTGTTGTATCATACATACAAACATATACATCACGCCTCTTTCCCATTGGGGTATGGAGAGATCACGGAATTCCATATGCTCCGAACCTAACATATCACTTTCGCTTCTTCCACTTTCATCAATGCTTTCATACACACTCCTCGGTTTCGAGTACTTTTGACCTGGTTTTGTACTTTTTGAGTTTGTTTTGGCACGTAGAAAGGATGGATGAAAGTAGGGAAATGAAAAAGATTTATGAAACTGGTATGAGAGGTAGAGTCGGGAGTGTTCGACCTAGGCGAACGTCCCTCGATCGGGGACGTTCTTCAATATGGCCAGGTCAAAAGTACTTGTGTGTTGTATCAAATATTATTATAAGCTCTTTATGGTGATACACGGTAGATCCCGACGTTTCGGATGCTTTCCAGCAACCGTGGTCATGGGCAGACTGAAAAGCATCCGAAACGTCGGGATAAATAATGTTTTAATCCGTTTAATAAATCGCGTTTTAATCTACTACCTACCTAAACAGTTATTTCATTTGCGTTAATAATAACACAATATTAACTGTTGGTTTGAAATTAATTTCATACAGCATTAAACACTGTCAAAATAGAAGAAATTAATATGAATTTCAGATAGAAGGTAAACTCAATTACTTGGTCTCCGCGCGACCAACAGCTGTGAACATTAAATTAGCTGCAGAGGATCTTATTAGTCTTGCCAATACTCTCAGTGCGGATGAATCTATTACACCAGAGCAATTTAAAGAGAGGTATTTATTTTAATTTATTTAACTTTGATAAAAATATAATGGGAGCAAAAACGTTTATAAAAATAATAATTTCGTTCAATGTTGCACACATTTGAGTATACATTTTGATAAGAACAGTACTTAATTTTAATATAAGTCTTATTTAAATATCATATAGTAGTAACACGCCCCGGCTTCGCACGGGTGCAATGTAGAATATGTACTATACACAAAAAATAGCCTATGTTGATAATGTAGCTTTCTATTGGTGAAAGAATTTTTAAAATCGGTTCAGTAGATCTAGAGATTACTCCCTTCAACCTTTTTATTTATACCTTGGGTTATATTATTCAAGTTTTGAGTAGGAATTCCTAATTATTTCTGGAAATAAATATGGATCACTATGTTATTTGGTGAAGATGTAGCTTTCAAACGGTGAAATATTTTTTTAAATCGGTTGAGTAGTTTTTGAGTTAAATCGTAACAAACAAATAAACACACAGTTTATGAGTACATAATTTGGCATCAAATATTATATTGTTCGTGTTGATTATATCCACAACGAAGTTATAGGGGGTCGAAAATGGCCCGAACTACTTCGAGAAAAGTATAGTACGGCCGTGCCGCTTTTTGCTCGACTTGGCGGGGGCACTACCGTGCCCCCAGATAAATAGTAGGTACTTTATTTAAACGGGAAGGTATGTCGAAATACTGGAACCACTTTTCATCGATCCTAAAGCCTCTATCTATATATTTTCTACTACTTGAAGTACATAATTTTGATGATAAACATGATCTATCTGCTATTTCCTACCAGAAATTTTATTCACCCAAGTATTGAATTTTGAACAGCCACCTGATGTCATGTCATTCAGAACTATTTTTTATTTTTATGTCAGATAACGACAAACGAGCATGAGATTCACTTGATGGTAGGTGATACCTCAGCCACAGAACATCAGTCAATGATGCGCTGTCAACCTAATTTTTACTTCAAGCATTCGGAAATCCATAGACTGAAACCAAAACCGAGACATCTATGAACGGTGTTTCGTTACCCGGTCGGAATTTCGACATTCCTCCCACCCGATCAATGCCCGAAGTTACCAGACGTAGGGAAGACATGCTTACAGAAAATTATAAACCTGTCGTCCCGGTGGGAATCGAACCCGCGACCCATCGATGCGCACGGCAGGTGTTCTACCGAACGCGCCAACGAGCCCGTCGAACTATTTCTTTATCCTTCCTACAAAACGAAATTTGCTATCATTTTGTAGATATTTGTCACTACAATATAGAAGCCTAGTTATTACACGACAATTACATGCATCAGATCCATGTAATATTATCATTTCATTACAAGTTAGTATGATAAATTGTACGTATCTCTAAATGCGTAAACATTGAGATTTAGAATAATTTATGTCACGATAAATAATGTGAGCAACGATAATGATCTTTAATATAATATGTATATTTTCTAGTAACCATTTTCTCTCGGCCTCTGTATGATTCATGACTAACTTGCTTATTCGTATTAAAAGTATCATAGTTGAGTAATTAATTTTTGTAGGATTGATTGGATTTTAATGATAAATTCAAACTAATTGCTCTCGCTTTGGTATAAAATAGTTTTGCTGATATATATTTTTAAATGAGGTTTTAAAAACATTTCTAACGGTATTTATTGACCGTACGAATATATATTTAAAAAAACATAGTTAGATAACTCAATATTTGAGGTTTCAATATGTCCTTCTAAATTTTAAGCTAATCCATAGCTTATCTTATCAGTTCGGAGGTTCAAACCACAACCTTGAAAAGGTTAGTACTTCCATATATATATATATATATATATATATATATATATATGTATAAAGTATTGATTAGTAATAATCTTGTTTCGTTCTCACGGCCTATTGTATCAACTGAATCGGTAGTAAATAAGTTTATTATGCATTTTAATATTTATTCGTGTGAGTTGCATCATAGCAATTCTCGTTTTGAAAGGCCATAGAAGACAGATCATAATATATTATAGAATAACACTTTACAGTTTTATCTATACTAAGATTTATTCGTTTGTTTCTTACGATTTAACTCAAAAACTACTCGACCGATTGTAGAAAATCCTTTCACCATAAGAAAGCTACAGCAATTTTTGTTTGTATAGTACATCTACGAAGTGCAAAGCCGGGGCGGATAGCTAGTTCTATATATATGAGGGAAACTCACAGGCGAATTACATTTACAGATTCATCTCAAGTATCGAGGGGATGTTAACAAAAGACATAGAAGACAATAAGGCAATAGGTAGATACGGTTGTGAAGCTATACTTAAGAATTTAGAAGGAGATGGCCAAGTGAGAGTTCTGACACATTGCAACACTGGCTCGCTGGCGACGGCCGAGTATGGGACCGCTTTGGGGGTGATCCGATCGCTGCACGCTGCCAAAAGATTGGGTAAGTTTTCAAACAAGGTCCTTGTAATAACTTCATTTCGATATCAAGAAAAACCGGTCCTAAATTAGACGTCTCAGATGTCATTGCAATAATCTATACTAGGAGCAATGTAAATGTACTGTTCACAAAAATAGCCGATATTACTCGAATTTTTAAAATCGGTTAAGTAGATCCAGACATTACTCCCTACTACCTTTTTTTACAACTTAGGTTACATTATTCAAGTTTTAGTAGGGATCCCTAATTCTTCTAGGAATCTTCAGTTTTTAAATCGTAACCAACAAACAAACATACAAATCTTTCCTCTTTATAATATTATTATAGAAGTCTAGATAATATACCTAGTTTTTGTTAATGGCAGAGACTACCTGCCCACAACATAGGGAATCCTAGTATAGAAGATACAGCAATACCTAATACGCATGTTGTATGTTGAATAAATCTTTTAATATTTGTTTGGTTTTCATTCATAATGTTTGAAAGAGTAAGGTTAAAATGACTGTTTCGAATGAAAATAGTCTTCCTCTGGTGTTAAAGACGACTATAGACGGTAATCAGCCACTACCCTTTACCCTCTAGTCTATAAAAAAACACCATTCAGGATATAAGTTCAACCCATATTTTATTTAACCCTGCACTTTAATTTAATTTACCCTTTACACATAGCAATGCCTATTCGATTTAATATTACAAAGTCAGTATGTATTTTCGTTTATAATTATTGTTAATACTATTCAAATTATAATTTATTTAATAATTACTAAACTTTATTGAAGAATTTCAATTTTATGTACAGACATAATATACCTCATTATTTAACAAAAAAAATATATTGAAAATTTAGATTAATATGCCATCAGTCATTGTACTGATAAAGACGATAATGTTACGCATAAATTATGGCATATAATTTAAATTATGTAAAGTTGTACCTACTCATAAATAACGTTAGTTCTTTCATTAATAAATACGATTACAAAGATAATATTTTAAAAACAGTAGTAGAGTTTTGTATATAAATTTCAAAGGATAGGATTAATGAAAAATGTGTAGTTATATGACACGACTATAAGCTTTGGCTGGATATCATTGTCACGTTGTACTCCATCTTGTAATGTACTTCATTAATATTAATGGATTATCAAATGTAAAAGCAATTCAATGATATACTCGTATGTTGTATTACTTAATAAATAGTGACAAGTGTATAACAGCTGTTTGTACCAAAGCCAATAAAATCATTTTCTTAACATTAATTTAATATCTGTGCCAAACTCTTTATTGCAAGAAATTTTTGAAAAAGTATTTTTTTGTTAGAAAGTAAAGGCATTACTGGGTGAAAAGGCATTTTTAATTCTGTTCATTAAAAAAATGTGGTAACTCTCAAATTGTCCCAACTCATCTGAAAATAATGAATACTATGGAAATGATATGAAAACCACATTATTGTATCCCTCCTTCGCTGATCTACTAAATCACCAAGATTCTGTTGATTTCTCAGTAATAACATAGAATATCCTTAATTTCCAGAGCATGTATTCTGCACGGAGACCAGGCCTTACAACCAGGGTGCCAGACTTACGGCCTTCGAACTAGTGCATGAGAAAATTCCAGCTACCCTCATAGTAGACAGTATGGTGGCTGCCCTCATGCATGTTAGGAACATCGGGGCTGTGGTCGTTGGTGCTGATAGGGTGAGATATACTCTGTCATATATAGTGTTGGGTAGTATAGGACTTCAAAAAGAGTTAGTAAGAGTACCCTCTTTTTCATTCTGAGCCAGTACAATATCCCACTTCTAATGAGGCGAGGCGTTTGAAGCTCGGAGCGTCTTTTGTACTAGCGAGTATTAATATGACATTTGTTGGTTATTTTTGTACTAAATGACTATACTGACTTTGTTAGGGTTATGAAAAAAAAAACAAATTTACGCGGCTAATAAAAAATGAAAAAAATTATATTATTTTTATTCGATTAACACTTAAACATTATTACAATGATATAACTAAAATAGCTAAACCTGTGTCTTTAGATATATAATAATTAATAGTAAACAATAAGAACTATAAACTACAATACATAGAGAAAAAAACGAGCGCGATATACAATTTGAAGTAGTACATTTTAATATATAATTTCGAGCCGCTCTTAAGCCAAGTGTCCACTGGCAAGTAGCTTCCGCAATTTCTTGCAGAAGTCTATCACGACTTGTTTCCACTGGCTGCAATTTTTCTTTTTGCAAGCCGCTTTTAGAAGTTTTATAAGTTAACTTCCTGCAAGATCTTGAAGAACCGTTTCCACAGAAATTGCATACAAATTACTTGCGCAAGAGCGGTCAAACAAAATGCGTAGCTGCAGAAAAATACGAGATGCGTCTATTGTGTTGTTGTTGTTGTACGTAAATTTTAGGAGATCAAAATATTCCCACTTCGACTTTTATACTTCATGCGTACTTTGGCCACATTTTTGTTTGTTTTGTTTTTTAACCTGGCCAAATTGTCTTTTAAGATTATGTAGCTTCCGATGGATTTCAACGCTTTTAAGTCTAATGCAACGTTTTTCTTAATTTTATTTTTATAATCTTTCCCATAATTGGGGATTAATCTCGTATAAAGATATGAATTTCATCGTGTCTTCGCGGGACCATACCTTTTCCTCACTCATGTTGAAGTTACTAATACAAAATTTGAAATGTAGGTATAATCAAAGTTTCAAGACATTCAATTGTATCCAGGAATTACTTGAATAATTTCCATAATAAAACACTGAACTTGCCCTAAAAACTTCCAACTTTATTGTGTGAACACAATAAAGTCGCAAGCGCTTGCTGCAAAGTCAAAACAACCGTATACACATGAGACTTGCTGCAAGTTTGGCAAGTCATTAAAACTTCCAGAAGTCCACTTGCGCTCGCGTTTACACATTGGAAGTCGCTTGCGCAAGTCAACTTGTGCAAGATTTATTGCTAGTGGACACTTTGCATTACATTTTGAGGTCATGTACGGGACAAATGTACCGCCTCTTGTATGTCCTACTCAACACTAGTTTGGTGCATTACAAAGGTTACGAAAATATACAACTACCCTCATAAAATAAGTGTTAATTTCATACGAGCCTGACTTGCCTTACTTAAATATCAATAATGTAGGATTATTTAATAAGCTTCTGTTAGGATGTTAATAAAATAATGCTGTTATTTCGGACAAAATTTTAAATTCAATATAATTCGCGGATTGATATTAAATTGAAAAACTAAACTTAGATTAATAATAACTTACGTATTTAATATTTTAAAACTTTAATCATTAACTAGCTTCTTGTACAAAGAAACGAAATTTTCTATCAAATTAAAATTATATAGACAGGAAATACGTATCTACCTGCTATCGCTTTTTATCGTCTTGAATAAAAAAATGTTCACAATCTATTACATTTAGCAATTAGTATAATAGGTTTAGGTTTTTTCGTAATTAGTTTGTATTTTGTGGTAAAAATAAAACATTAACAATTTGAAGGTCAAAATACCGAGAAAACATGACTCATACATGCTTGTAACTTATTGTTAGCCACAATGTATTTTACTTCTCTCAATCTTTTTTTTTTCAATGAACAGTAAAATCTCCCTAACCAGAGGGTGCCGGGGTACTGGATTGTATAGAAAAAAATATAATAGATAAAATAAAGCATTTCATAATACAAAAAAAAAATTGTTTATGTTCTACACGTGTTTTTTATAACTGTAATATGAGTCACAAATTACATAATATGTAGTTTTGAAATAATCCTTAATTGGGCTCTGTTTTGGTGAAATTTAATTGGGGGAGATGTGGGCGGAGGGTGCCGGATTATTGGACGTGTCAGTCTATTGACGTGCCGGATTAGTGAGTTCCTACTGTAATTAGAAATTTTTATTAAATTTATTAAAATATTATATTATTATAGATAGTTGAAAAGAGATCATGTATTTGAGTTTTTATAATTTTGCCACCATTCGCTTGAGAAAAGTTATACTTAAATTTATTTGAACTTATCAGTTATAAATAACTAGTCATCCGCCCGGCTTCGCACGGGTGTAATATTGTAATGTACTATACACCAAAATAATGTTACTTATAATGTAGCTATTTATTAGTGAAAGAATTTTTAAAATCGGTCGAATAGTTTTTGAGTTAACTTGTCACAAACAAACCCTCTATATAATATTAGTATAGAAATATTAATTAAAATTTCTGTCAAATGCAGGTGGCTGCCAACGGTGATACAGCAAATAAAATTGGTACATATCAAATAGCGATAGTGGCCAAGTACCATAATGTACCATTCTATGTGGCCGCACCATTCACCTCCATAGACATGCACATACCGTCTGGAGAACACATCAAGATTGAGGAACGACCCGATAAGGAGATGACACATATTGGAGATAGGAGGATTGCGGCTCCAGGTGGGAAAGAACTTGATTATAGAGACCCTAAGATACCCTAAGGAATCGGGTCTCGAATAAAAATCCCTTTATATTATTTTATAGTGGATGAGCATGTTTGGTGATACCTCAGCCACAGAATATCAGTCAATGATGCGCTGACAACCGATTTCTTACTCTGAGCATTCCGAAATCTACAAATCCACCATGCCAGACTATTCATACTATAATAATAGATATTGACAGACGAGCATGAGGTTCACTTGATGGTAAGTGATACCTCAGTCACAGAACATCAGTCAATGATGCGCTGTCGACCTGCTTTTTACTTTGAGCATTCGGAAATCCATAGACTGCGACCGTAATACGTATGCACTTACGATTTTTCCATCAATGAATGGTGGTTACCCGGTCAGAATTTCGATATTCCTATCATCCGTACAATGCCCGAAGTTATCAGACGTGGGGAAGACATGCTTACAGAAAATTATAAAAAAGTCGTCGTCGTGTGTCGGTGGGATTCGAACCTACGACCCATCGTGAGCACAGCAGGTATTCTACTGAACGCGCCAACGAGCCCGTCAATTTATAAAAAAAAACTAAAAAAGTTCAATATAAAATAACAAAATTATTAACTATGTATGTATACATTTTCGATACTCCCTATACTTGAATAATATACTCAAAATTTCTTGCTTTTTTTTCAGGTATAAATTGCTGGAATCCTTCATTCGACATAACCCCAGCATCCTTAATCACTGGAATAATAACTGAGAAAGGTGTGTTCCTTCCACATATGCTGAAGACATTGTTTGCTCAATAATTGCCATTTTACTTATTGGATAAGTTTCTCATAAAATGAATATTAATCCATAAGTAAAACTATTTATAAGGCTTTTATAACTTTTGTATAAAGAAAACGAATATTAAATTTTTCTAATTATTACGTTTCGATTATTGTATCTATACATACATATTAGTATTTGCCAAATTTAAAATTTATTTCATGTACATAATTTGGTTTAAAAAAATCTTTATAAGATAGAAAATTTGTTTTATTTCCTAGTATTATGTTTCTAGCAGGATCACCACATTTTATAATTTACTAGCAATTGCCCCCGCAACCCCCCTTGTGGGTTGAATTTCGTAAAATCCGTTCTTAGCTGACCTCTACTCGGCGAAAGGAATATTCCTACCATATTTCAAGTCGCTACGCCTTATGGTTCCAGAGATATCGTGATGAGTGACTATATAGGTGGAAATCTCTTTTATATATATAGATAAGTTACTAGCGAGTAGCGACCCTCCCCGGCTTCGCACGGGTCTAGATTTTTAAACAAAAAAAGCAGGGGTTGGTAATAGAAGAGTGAAAATATAGGGTTGTATGTATTTATAATGCCACATTATAAAAAAATAAAAACAAAAAATTTCGTCCAAAAATTAAAAAAAAATTTAAGGTTGAACAACCCTTATCAGTTAGGGGTATGATAGTAGCCGATTCTCAGACCTACTGAATACGCATATAAAATTTGGTAAAAATCGGTAAAGCCGTTTCGGAGGAGTACGGTAACTAACATTGTGACATGGAAATTTTATTGTATTAGAAGATAAAAATATCACGTGATTTTATTATTATTTAGATAAAATACTTTAATATACTCTTGTGATACTCGGGTATAGATGTAAAACAACCGGTTTAATATGTTTTTGAACAAAATGTTGCCGTTTTACACTTCATTATGGGAAATTTTTGGTCACGACATCATGTTCACTTTCGTTTTAATTAGTTTATAGAAAATCAATAGAAAGTACATACCTACACGAAAACTTAAGTATGTAGGACGTAGGTATACCTACCTATACTTATTTATTATAATTATATTACACACCCTAGATTAGAATGCCGTCCGTAATACTTGCGCATGAAAGAGACAACGTTATGTCTTCAAGGAGACGACGTCAACGCCACTCGCGTTGACGTCGTCTGTGAGTTTATCAATAGAGTTTTTATAACTTAGGTAGGTAATACCTACGCTTGGTCGTGTGGAAATGGTTGGTGATCAGAGTTTGAGAGCTTGATGGATTTTTGATGCCCGGAAGGGTTGACAACATAAAAATTAGTGGAAGTTTGAAACCTGTGCAGAGGGCACGTAAGGCGGAAAAACTAACACTAGTTGTGTGTCAACAAGTTTAACTAAAAATTCGTCCCGCGGACACCTCCCATGTTGAGCATGGGAAGGATGCACAAGCGGGACGAGGAGGGGGGCCGTTTGGCTTGACCGCCAGGTGCTCGCTGCAGTACGCTATCGCGATCCCGTGGGCCCCATCACGGCAGCTTAAGGGGTGAAGGGTTTTCTTTTGTCGGACGGACCAACTAGAACTAACCCGCTAAGTATATCAATAACAGTATATCACACAAGCAAAAAAATCTTTACACATTTAATAGGTAGGTACTCCGTTATATCCCTATCAAGTAAAATCAAGAAAATGTAGTTATAATAATTAAAAAAAACACAGTCATCAACATCAACCATTTTAAATCGAAAAAAATGGTTTATTTCGGTTTTAAACGGTATTTTTCGTTTTAAACCAGCCTTACATCTATACATAATATTATATACTCGTCTTAATAAAAGACAACTTTATAGTTTAGTATTTAAGCTTATTATTCTTATTAATAGCACATTATGTATTTACTTGTGGCAATAAAGATCATATTATTATTATCATTATTATTTTTAATAAGTCTTATGTACACATTCCTCAACCTCTCGATGTTTGGTTGTCTTATCGCTTTTATACTGAACCTTCATAAAAATGTATAATAATTATATACGTGTCAATTTTCAAAGTGATCGGTCAAAGGCGCGGCCGTTGGAATTTAACATTAATACAAATATCCATTAAATAAGTTTTATTAAGAGCTGCGAATACCTAACATCCGTAATATAACGTTAATCTAATCTAGATTTTAACTAATAATTTTAATTCCTCTTTTATCCAAATAAGCGGAATATCAGTAAATATATTATAAAACGTAAAAATTCCTTAGATCGATCGTTATTATATTATACTAGCCCAACCTTTACTCTATGGTACTACTTACTAGTCTGTGGAATAAATTAATGTTATCTGTGACAAGCTTTAGTTACCATAATACAAAAACCCAATAATATTTTTTTTTTCATGAAACACTCGGTATAGTGTGGCCAACTTTTTAAATGTTAACCTTACTTTAAGACAATTTTTTAAAGGAAATGACAATTGTTTTATTAATACTTTCATTATTTCATGGGCTATAAACTTGCTTCACAATAATTCAAATAAATATTTAGCCCGTCTTGCTATAAGGTATATAATATGGATTTTAATTATTCAATTTATTATGTAAATAACAAGTAAAATCACTTTTTAAATTTTAATATATATACTTACCTAATATTTATTATTCATAAACGTTTATGGGAAAAATATTCTTAATTGGCAACCCCTCACTCGACATAAATCCAATAGAGGTGTAAAAGTAACGAAAAAAAACCGTACCCGTATGTATTCGTTACTATACATTCAGTACTCGTTACTATCGTATCGTTACTCGTTACTCCTAATACCTCATAACATGCTATGTTATGCTAGAGAAACTTTACAGATCTAGTTTAAGTTGCGCGCGGGCGTGCGATTTAATTAATTGTTTGAAAATTAAGTTACAGTGAAATAATTTTAGAATTTCATGAGAGACTAAAACTTTCACTTTCTTTTATTTCAAACTATTACATCAAATTTATGAAATTTTAGTGGCAAAATTTTATGAAAACACTTTTTCACAAGTATATACTTTTTTTTTACTGCATACTCTGTTAAAGAAAACTTTGTTTTGAATATTTGAAGTTACATTGCGTCATTTAAACAGCGTATGTAACCATGATACGAAACATGCGAGTAACGAAAAGTATTCGTGAGTAACGTTTCGTTACTCGGTACTGGATGGCGTACCCGTTACTCAGTAACGAATACATACGGTTTGCTACAGCTCTAAAATCCAATATGTCAGTCAAGAGATGGCGAAGTACAGAATTTACTGTTTAATTTGATTGTTATGTTTAGTGTGCGGGAAAAGAATAATTCTTAATTAGACACGATGCAGTTGTATATTAAGGAAATCATTTTTTACTTATAACATAGTTCAAGTTATGTTTTTAGTTAATTCGTTAGAGAAAGAAAATAATTATTGTTGTTATTTGTTCAACAAAGCAAACCTGCGATTACAAGTTTTAAGATGAATAATTGTTGAGTGTTGTGTTTTAGATAATTTAGTGTGAGGATTATTGGTTGTAATGTAAATAAAAAATATTGTTTGTGCGCGCATGCGTTTCCATCGAAAACAGACAAAGGTTTTGTGTGGTTTTAAAATCAGCTGTGTGCAATGACTTAGTGCTACCAAAAGTGTGTGTTTCTAATCGACAATGTTTAGTGAAATTGGATACACAATTTTTCTACTACTTGCCCTGCCTTACATAGAAAGTGGTAAGTTTTAACTGTATTTTCTACATCTATATACTTGTATAAGTATGTATATCATTATGTGGCAACCACTGCTGAATCAACTTGTTTTGTTGACTGTACAGTTCTCAGAATCTCACACTTGGGTCAGTGGATATTATACTAATTTTGGATATTACATTAGCAAAACTTTTGATTACTGAAAAGTGAATCAGACAGAATCTTTATGAATTCCTCTTTATGAACACTTCAATATTACACTTAAAAAGCGTTACCAATAAATAAATTTATATTAAAGCTACCTAAACAATCTTAGCCTGAAAAATGTCATCAGAATGAATTAATCTGTTTACTAACAATGGGTGGGATAACAATGATGTCAAATTAAAAAAAAATGTTTAAAAGAAAATAACTTGCATTAAATTGTACAAATGTCATGTTGCATAGTCTCCAATTAAATATCATATCTTTTGTTGATATTGACCTGTTTATAAACAGAAATTGATAACTTATAAACAGCTATTCTGTTATTAAGAAAAAGATTACAAATTATGGAAGTTCTCATAACCATAACGCATTGGACAATAGGTGCATCCCTTATAATTAGAAATTGCTATTAAAAACAAAAAAATCATGAATGTACACAAATAATTTATAGTGTTTCTCTCAAAATATGTTTTATTTTGGATTGTGAAAGCTGGAGTAGTAACACGGCATGCTGTTCTCTTTTCTCGGTTTTTGCCCCTTTTCTTTTAAAGGCCATCCATGACTGGCCTTGTTAAATATGTCTATGGGTGAGTCTTTTGTTAGGTATCAAGTGGCTGATCTGTTTGTTAAATGTTTCTACTAATAAAAATATTTTTATTATAATATTCATGTTTTTCCCTTTTGCCTACCTAAATCTAATAACTAACATAACATGATAATATATGTAATTACATTAATTAAAGAGGTGTATTAGTCATGTTGAGAATGAAAATATTATATTGTTATTATTTAAATGTTTCAATGTTTTGACATTCATTTTTCTATTAGGATGTAAAGGCAGAATAGCTCTATGAAAAAATATTATAACTTTATAGAATTAAACTCTATAATTGACCAAACGTCTGCTAATAATTGTTATGAAATTGAACAATGCATTCAAATCATAACATCGAAGTTCCTTCTATCATGATATTATTTTTAATACATGTGGTAACTTATACTATTACCCTGATCTAATGAGAACACTTCAATACCTATATAGCTTAAGTATTTGCATGCAGTAGATAATAAACTGGATTCCTGTGCTAACACATAATGTAGTAGGCATACTTCAGTGCTTTTTTCCCTAATTGTTATTTTTACCAGCATGTTTGTTATCAATATTGTATACAGCTGTATAAGATTTTCCACATCTCCAATTTAGTGTGAACAATCTAATAATAAGTCCCTTCGCAAATGATTAAGGGTATCAAAGACATTTTCCATAGACCTCACTGATTTAGCTGTCTACTGATTTTTAGAACAAATCGTTGACGGTTGTATCTATGTATCTTTTTTTGTCTGTCCACCTCATGGGAGTACATTCTATGAGTTTTTGATTTTAAATCTTCCTATCACAGCAGCCATCTGTTATATTTTGAGCTCACTGCCACTTCAAAAATCATAGTGAATTGGTGGCTTTGCCTCTTTTTTTGTCTGAATAGCTATTGGAAACTTTTTTCGCGTAAAAAATATTTATGCTCCAATTTCCAAACCAATTAGAGGCCAATAGGCAGGCTCCTACTTCCCACTCCACTGTGGCATCATCCAAATATGACGGATCATTATTCTTGTTGTTCCACTTTCACAGGCATGTATCAATGAATTGGTTTAAAGCGTGAAACCAGTTGTGGCTGAATCACTGCTAACCACGCCTACGCGTCTAGATATTTGCGAGTGTGATTAGCCGTTAAAGTTATTATAATACATGTAAGCTGGTTATTTTAACTGTACTGTGTTTAAATAAAATACTGTATACCGGATTAAAACGCGATTTATTGTTTAAATTATTTATCCCTATAAATATTTAAATGTGTGATACTCGCGTTAATAAAAGAAAATATTATGTGCACCAGTACTGGAAAATGCTAATAAAATTCGTCATCTTTCTGTCTCCCCGCGACCACGGTTGCTGAAAAGCATCCGAAACGTCGGGATAAATAATTTAAACAATATAAATAATAAATCGCGTTTTAATCCGGTATACAGTATTTTATTTAAATGTGTGATACTCGCGTTAACAAAAGACAATATTAAGCATTTATTTTCGATATGTGATTTGTGTGAACCTTCGCAATCGATTTGAAAATGTCGAAATAATTTTTTATGAACAACCATTTCTAGTATATATATTTTATAGATATAATTAGAGATAATCGAAGTGCACAACTCAGGTGCCTTCTTGAATCGCCTTACAACAGTCAATTGCTGACACGTTAAACCTTATTTTTCGTTTAAGTGCTTTATTCGTCGAAGTTACCGATGAACACGCTTGCATAAAAAGCTGCTCAAATCAAGTACCGTTTGTTTCGTCTCGAGTATTGGTCAAGCGAGAGAATTATAATAAGATCGGTTACCAAAATACACGATTGAATTAACGTGTTACGATCAGCCTTACCAATTTAAGTAAGTCTATTTAACCAGTTACGAGCTTGACATAATATTAATTTTCTTCACACTGAGTTTTATAAAGTAATTTACTAGTAGTAGGACTAAGATTCTAGAAAAAATTATCATCATTTGAAAAAACCAGAAAGGTTGCTGGAAAATATTGCTATTCGTAATTAAGCCGCGTAATTATATTTAATAAATTATTTACTTGTTTTAAGATCCTTTTTCTCTAATTATACTTAAGATTATTAAATATTACTCATTATGAAAATTATGATTTTGACAAATCCTTTGATAGTGCAAAAAGTTCATGCAGTCCTTTCATCTTTGTCCCCTCGTTGTCCAGAAATTATTTAAAGTCGTCACTAAACACGAAGTGACTAATTCAGTGGCGGAGTGGAATGACCTACATCTCGTATCACATAAAAATAAATTGGCTTGTTTTTTAAACATGATTCAGTTAAATATTTACATTATAATTTGGGTTTTTACGCTAGAGATTTGCACAATATTATGTTGAAATTACTAATATGCGCTATAATTATTAAATTATGTTTTATATTATAATCAAAGCAATTGAATAACAAGTGAATCTTTATTATTCTAGGCTAAATATACTTTTATGCCAAACTATAATTAAGCTAAAGTAAAAATGGTTCAGTTTTCAAGGAAGAGTGAAGAGTGTAGAGAAGCACATAATGATAGTAATTCTGAATCTGAAATCAATGCCAAGAAAGTTTTCATACTAAATTCTAGATGTTATTGCAACTACAGAGGAAGAATACACTTCGTCAAATATTGAGTAAACGAAATATTAGTCGTTGAAAATTTCGTAATCTTACGGCATTTATCTTTGCAGTTTATTCGCAGACTCTCACAAGCGTTTAAAGATAAATTTAAGTAACGGAACAACCGCGTCGTTGCCCCTCGACCAATGCTCTTGTGATTCTAATAGCGTAGATCCGTCAATTGTTTCTAAAGCAGAGACCAAGTACTACTTGTGTTAACGAGTTTTAGTTAAATAAATTACACAAATTAAAAAAGCCAGGAAGTGGTTTTTTTTTTCACCTAATTGTCAGTTTGATCAAATCGGGTTAGTTTAGTATTCATTTTAGTTTTAACGCTCAGTTCTACCCGGCTTATCTCTTTCTAATAAGGAAAAATGTATTTTAATTATATAGGTTCAGGATATCAACTTGGTGCTTACCCTTTTTCCTCACTATCCGTAGCTACGTTTCAGGCTCCCACTTAAAAACTGTTCTGTGTTGAACGAAATAAGAGAAAATATATTTTAATTTTATTTCGAGAGAAGCTTACGTACCTACTGTAATTTTCGCCCTAGACGTATTTCAGTTTGTGCACAACAAGTACGTGCCTATAATTACTGAATTTTAAAATTAAGAAGCTTGCAAAACCGTAATTTAATTTTTCAACGACATTAAACGCTTATATCTCGCTTCGAAATATAATTAAGTATAACGCTCGAGACTGAGAGAAAATACTTTTAAATTATTCAACAACCCTTTGTTTCACTAATAAATAATAATTCAAGTATGAAATAATGATGCGGCTATAAAAATAATAAAAAGGACTTGTCCCTTACAGATATATATATAACAATAATTAAGGTTTACTACTTGATATAATTCTGTCTACATCTTCCACCGATGCGTAATGTGTAACGTGGCAAATAAATACGCATTTTGTCGGTTCAAATTAGCGGGTATAAGCATATACTGCCTCTTGATTTTCTATATCTATACTAATACTATAAAGAGGAAATATTTGTTTGTTTGTTACGATTTAACTCAAAAACTAATCGACCCCAAAAATTCTTTCACGAATAGAAAGCTACATCATCAGCGAGTAACATATTCTTTTTTTGTATACATCTACATTGCACCCGTGCGAAGCCGGTGCAGATCGCTAGTCTTAAATATATTTCGTAATAAAAAATGATAAATGGCCATAAAAAAAAATTAAAGATTGATCAGGATATAGATCACGTTTGGCAGACGTTCACGTTTGGTTTGTAGGGAAAACACGTCACTATGTGGTCGTGACCTCGACGGTTCAATGTACGCAGCCACTGTGCACCGTCACAGACGGCGGAGCGCGCAGGATGCGTCAACCGTGCGTGCTGTACTTAGCTTGTACCTGCGTGTACGTATATATATACATTATACATATAATTGATAATAATTTTATCACCTTCACGCTACGTGGACACACGTCACATTTCAACAACGAACATATCGACGGGTCCTAAGAACAAAACCGTATCTGCAAATAAATTATTTCACAGATACGATGTTGCTCTTGGGACCCTTCGATATAGAGTACATTGCGACATATTCTATTTTCCAGTCAATGATATTGTATTTAAAATAAGAAGCCGGTTTTAAAGCATGTACCGTTAAGATAATCATCGATGTGAATACAAGGTGTAATCCATTTTCATCAGTATACCTACATTTCTATCATATAAACTGGGTGATACAATTTTAGATTTGGAACAATGTCTTTTACCAGCTTAGTCAATTTAAATCAATCGTTTCCACTATCCATATAAAGAATTCATACTTAATATTGGAAGTATTAAACTAGTAACAAGGAACTGACTTCCATTATACAGGTTCACCTTAATATGGAAGTCAGAACTGTCATATTTATTATGTAGCTAATAGCAATATTTTATTATTAATGATTTAATTTTGTATTTCTGTATTATTTTCATGGAACTGAAACGTTTTTGAAAAAACAGCAAATTTTCAATGCGTGTGAATCCATGGGCATTGAGCATACCCTGATATCTTAATGTTAGGTACTTACCATAAATTAATTGCTTGAAAATTTATATTTGTCATTAACAGGATAGTAAATCAAAACATTATAATAGGCTTCCACTTAACGGTGGATTATTATTTCTCGGACACACGGGATCCTTTTGAAAAATTGCAGAGCTCAAGATTTATGGTATTTAATTTTTTTATTAGGATAGCATTTTACCTTTCGAACTAAAAACATTATTGTTGATGTTAGATATCGACAGATGAGTATGAAGTTCACTTGATGGTTGTTGATACCCCAGCCATAGAACATCAGTCAATAATGTGCTATCGACCTAATTTTTACTTTGAAACATTCGGAACTCCATAGACTGAGACCGAAACGTGCACAGTTTTTCGATCTATGAACGATGATTCGTAACCCGTTCGGAATTTCGATATTCCTCCCCCCTTCCCCCTCGTTTCACGCCCGAAGTCACCAGACAGAAAATTATAACCATATCGCCCCGGCGGAATTCGAATCCGCGACCCATCGGAGCGCCAGAAAATTATCTAGAATATTTATCATGATTTTTCCCTCACAGCGATTCAAATCTGTGTTCGCAGTTTATGAGGGCGTTAAACTTACCATTGAATACAAACGAAAAGATAAAATTCTATAGTTAGAAAAATTACTAATGTACACGTCGACTTTCGAGACGAATCAACTTCGTTTATTACAGATGTTTTGCTTTTAAGTATATCCTAGCAATTTACGCATTTAATATTGTTTTTTTATTAACGCGAGTATCACACATTTAAATAAAATACATTATACCGGATTAAAACGCGATTTATTATTTATATTGTTTAAATTATTTATCCCGACGTTTCGGATGCTTTTCAGCAACCGTGGTCGCGGGGAGACTTTTATATTAGTTAAATTATTTTGAGGATAGTATTTTATTTAAATTTACGCATTATCGCAGAAGACTGAATCACTAATGGAATTTGAAACTTAAGATTTCCTTTGGCGTCTACCTATTTATTTCAAAATATTTACGTTACGTGAAAACTGTTTGTGTACTTGTAGATATATTTATTATGTAGTGCAGAAGCTAGTTAAATAATTGCTTAAATTAATAACTGAATTTGTGAATCATTATGATAAACAGTCTGTTTATTACGCAGTCTGAAACCGAAACGCTCAATATGCACTTCACGGTTTTTCTATCCAATAATTCGATATTCCCCCACCCAAGTCCGAAGTTACCAGACGTAATCAATGTCTATTTATAATGAAAATAATGACATGTCATGACTGATTTGAACTAGCGACCCATTGAAACGCCGAGTAGGTACTACTACGTGTACGCGCCAACAAGCCGATGTTTTATGTTACGTTGTAACTGATAATAATTGTATTGTTCCGTGGGATTTTCATACAAAGCGTGTAAAAATAACATCGAGATAATATATTCCGCTAAATGGTTCCCATCATACGTACAATTATAATCTGTCTGTAGGTACTGATTGATCTAACCTAACCCAACGGTATTATAATTGAAAATTTGATGTAGTCGGATGATATTATTCAAAGCTATCACTGCATTTCCTAACATTTCATTTCTGACGGGCTCGTTGGTGCGTTCGGTAGAACACCTGACGTGCGCATCGATGGGTCGTGGGTTCGAATCCCACCGGGACCGCATGTTTATAATTTTCTGTAAGCATGTTTTCCCCACGTCTGATAACTTCGGGCATTGCTCGGGTGGGAGGAATATCTAAATTCCGACCGGGTAACGAACCACCGTTCATAGATGGAAAAACCGTGAAGTGCATATTGCGCGTTTCGGTTTCAGTCTACGGATTTCCGAATGCTCGAAGTAAAAAATAGGTAGACAGCGCATCATTGACTGATGTTCTGTGGCTGAGGTATCACCTACATCAAGTAAACTTCATGCTCGTCTGTCGATATCTGACATAAAAAAAATGTGGTAAAAGAATATGGTGAAATACTGAAATGAGAAAGGCGTGGAAATAGTCGATGCTTCAATCTGAAACTGGCCTTTTTATTATTATTGGTGTATTTTAATTATTTGCGTATTGTGAATTAATTAATATATATATCAAAAACACTGTTTCCTATGTTTTAAATTATAAAATCAAAAGCTGCTATAATATGCATTGTTAAAATAAATCAATGAATAGATTACTTTCTGAGTTTTTTTCGATTATTCGACCTAGACATAACCCTAGATTATGTGTGGTGTTAACCCCATACCCCACTAGAGGACTCGATAATCCACTATTTAACCCTATATTATATTAAAACTTACACTAATTTACTAAGTACTGGTATAATTGAGAAGAATACAGTTTTTTCATTTTGTCAAAAGTATATTAAAATTTAGCCAATATATTTTAGTATATATACCATAAATTATTCATAATAATAAATCATTGTTGATATGTTTATTTGGGAGCAAACATAATCATTTACATGATACATATTATGAAATTTTTGCCATCTGCGATGCAGCGGTTACTTCTAGCTAGCTAGCAGCGGGCGTATCGCTGCCATACTCCCAGTAATCCCTGAATGGGATAGCAGTTTGAAGAGCAGTGACGTCACTTGATAAGTGCCGTTGTTTCCACACTCAAAACCCCTATCGGGCTATTGTGAATATCCTCTGCAGCCCTCTCCATTCATTGTAGGTAATGAATTTGCTATGAACACTGCCAATGAATTGCAGGCATAGAAGATTTTATCAGGTAAATTTTAAATTAATACCCTTATACACTTAGTTAGGTTTTTTACATTACATTACATTTTACATACTATGAAAGACGTAAATAATTTACATACCTACTATTTTATGTCTTGTGACGTACTAAATAAAAATAAAACTGTACATGATTAGAAATGCTGGAATAGATTAATATGCAACAAGCAGACGACAGACTCCAAAGCATTGTTTTAGTAAAATAGTGAAATAATAGCAAGCGAAATAAGCTTTGGCTTCATAAAAACAGAAAACTCAGAGATTTTTTGCACGAATAAGGAAATAAATTGCTGCAGGTCTTATATAAAAAGGTAATGACATATACAATATACATATATACTTATATAAATATTTACAATTATCTTTTTTTTTTACATAAAATAAAAGGCTAAAGTTGGTAATAAATATGCTGTAACAAAATATAGCAGTTTGCACAGCGCTGATTTTCATTACATGAAATAGACATAATAATGAATTATCTCAGTATAAAACATAAGACCTCAATTGCTGACCGGGTCGAGGCATTCACGGTTTCATATAATAATAAAAAGTACCGAAGGTTGGGCTCTAAATCGCACCAAAGCCTTGGAAGGCGATCACGCTTCGTTGACCATGTCTCGACACGCAGCGAACACCAATCTTTGTTTAGTTCTTGTGACTCACGTTTTATAATTTGTTCCAAGCAGAAACTTAGTAAATTATGAGGATAGTATTACTGCGTTCTATCGTTATACGATTTCTTGTAACAGCAAAACGGTTTTCATGCAGCGAGTTATAATTAATTTATATTTTCCTTGTTAACAGATTCGTATGTTATGTTGTTCTATATTTTTGAATTATAAATTATTCTGTTTTCCATAACTGTCGCAAAACTCCAGTAAAAAATAATGTAACGTTTAATATTTTTAATTTTACGTATGAATTCAGCGGCGTTATTTTATACCTGTAAGTCAAGGTAGAACAGAAAACGCTTTTAACGAATGGCGGACGAAACGGACGCTAGAAAAACTATAAAAACGGCGACTAATTACTAAGTTAGACTCGGCAATTTAGCCCGAATCATAATGGACGATGGCAGCGAGCCACGAAGAGACTTTTGTTTATTTAGATTGTAGATGGATATGATTGTGATTAAATGCACTGAATGGGTCTAGTTGAGACGCCTGCTCGCCAGACGTCGCGGTCACCGGCTCTTGATAGTACTTTGATACATTCAGTCTTTTTAATTGTTGATGTTGCCAAGATTTTATTTAAGTTGATGGAAACTTGTAAATGCCTCGGGACATCCCTGCATTTCTCCCTAGAACGTTGCAGCTTCTTGTGTTGAGAACAATGGCGTGGTAGTTTGAATACAGTTTCTTGTAATAAAATATTTTTATAGTACAGAGTTTGTTCTATGAGTAACGCAATACATTTAATATACTTTTACGTAACTTCATAAGACGTAACTCTGTACTAAGTAATTGCTATCGTTATGAGATTTGTAATTTGAATAATTTTATAATTATATTTAATAGAAAAAGTTTTTTTTTTCAACTCACCTTGACTTTAATTTTGATTAATTAGCTTAATTACTTTTCAGAAGTTTTGTATATGTTAAATACGCTGGTTTTGTTTGTGCTGATACTTTTGGAAAATGTTCAACAAAGATTCTATAAGTTCTGCGGAAAGCTTATAGAATCTTTAACGGGCTTTCTTTTTTGAAGGGCTCGTTCGGTAGAACACCTACCGTGCGCATCGATGGGTCGTGGTTTCGAATCCCACCGTGACAACATGTTTATATTTTTCTGTAAGCATGTTTTCCCCACGTCTGGTAACTTCGAGCATTGATGGGGTGGGAGGAATATCGAAATTCCGACCGGGTAACACACCACCGTTCATAGGTGGAAAAACCGTGAAGTGCACATTGCGCGTTTCGGTTTCAGTCTATGGATTTCCGAATACTCGAAGTAAAAAGTAGGTCGACAGCGCATCATTAACTGATGTTCTTTTGCTGAGGAATCACCTACCAAGTAAACCTCATGCTCGTCTGTCGATATCTAACATAAAAAAAACAAAGCTAATGCTAAGAAAACACAACGTTAATCCCTTTTTGATTTTGTATGACAGAAATATTATGTTCCTCTCACTATACATCCACCCTGCAGATATATTATACATTTCGTTGTTCCCTCGAGATGACTCCAAAGTCTCCAAATAAACAAATAGGCACTTCATTTGATTTGTGTCGTCGTAACTCTTGTGAATGTGGCTACCATTCACGTTACCCTCGTGGTTTATTGCAGATCACTGTTGAATAAAAGCCATGTTTTATAAAAATATCTGTTAATATTAAGGCACTGCATTTTCTATAGCAGTGACATGAAAGGATTTTCTTGAAGGGAGAACCGCGCTTATGAAGATCGAGTAGATGTTTTCTTGGTCGAATTGCATTTATCGCTAATGCTATATATAGTGACCTAAGTGTGGGGAATTATTGACGTATAACTCATGTTAATATTATAATTATTTATTTACTTTTTATTTGCTAGCTGCAATATTAATACAAAATAGACGAATACAAAACACGTTCAAATTTTATATCTATTTAATCTAAACACACTTTCTACATATTATTTATTTTGAAAGGTTATAAATATCTTACGAGTATTTTTGTGTTATTAAGTACTTATTATACGAATTCATATTTTGTTGAAACATTTTACGTTTCAATTCTTGAAAGTCTGTTAGTTTTATTAAGCACGGGTGCAATTTAGATGTAAGTAGGTGCTATGCACTTTTGTGCATAGCACCTATGTACTTACATCTAATATGTATTTTTATACTACTGTGTTACTCGCTGATAATGTAGCTTTCTATTGGTGAAAGAATTAAATCGTAAAAAACAAATCTATCCTCTTTATAATATTAGTATAGACTTATCTATCACATTGCAATACCATACTACATATTTATCACCCACTTAATATCGGATATAAGGAGTAAACGAAGGAAACATATCGTATCGATCCCAAATAAAAAGGGCCACATTACCACCCTATAATGTCAACCATCCATAGATTATTTGTCGCTTTTTAAGAACGATCTGTGTATAGTTTACTCACGTAGTTACAAAACCTCTTATCCACCGCAAATACCTGCAAAGTTTAGATTTGCAATATAATGTGGTACACCTTTATGGCTTGGTTTACAACGTTAGCTGCATAATTTATCGAGCAACAAGCATAGCCAGCTAGATGAAACCAGTGGCGAGTGATAGGGCGTCGACCTTGGTGATACGACCGCTCTGGGGCGGGCAGCGGTGGGCGGCGAATATAAACAAGCATTCGCATGGATAAACCGCCACAAAGATTCTGTTTAGATCTAAATTGTTTAGTAATGTTTTGAATGCTACCTTCGTTTTGTTTCGCTCTGAACGTTTATGTAGAGATGTAATTGGGAATGAAAATGATGGGTGATGATTTTCTTTTTCATAAATAACTTCCCTTTGAGATTCAGATCTGTTTACAGCAGAGGAGAATTCAATGACTGAATGTTAATGTTTTGCGTTACTTCTTTTATACTATATTATCATCCGATTTCATATTTTGAGTCAACTTTGTACGTTTTGTACCGAAGTACCTATATAAAAAGTAAGTTCTTTTTCTTTATTGCAAATGTATAAAATAAATGAAAGCAAATGGTTTAAACTTAAAAACGTAAAATACCATTTTGATGGTGGGAGGTACCATACATTCGTAGGAGGCATCAGAATAAAATACGTAGGCTTTTAAAAAAAACTGAACTAAATTACAAACTTAGTTTATACTGCACCTGTAATCTCTTTAGTAATTAATTCTCTGCACTTTACTATCTAGTAAATACGTCGCAAAGTTAAATCCAATCTGAGACTTGAAGTTTCCACAGTCTAATCTAAAGATTACCGTTTTGACGTTATTTAAGTTGCAAACTCCGCTGTTTAATCTCACCTGCCTGTCTCAGTTTGTGTTCAGAATAACTCCTTGGTTTTGCTTCTTGAGTCTGTTATTCCTAAGTAATTTAGTTAATTATGAATTCAAAATTGAAATTATTTTTCTATAGTGTAATGAACTTTGAATGAGGTACTTTTATAAGGGTTTACTTTAATAACTTAGAGTATATATATAGTGCTTTTGGAATTTGCTTTCAAAAATGATTTCAACAATGTATAGTATCCCGTATTTTAGGTAAATGTTGTCTTATTTGCAAAATGTCAACATGATTTGAAGGCAATAAGAATACTTTCTCGCAAATTATTCGTGCTAGACTCTCAGAATGCTGGTACATACATACAGGGATGTTACGGAGTTTCGACAAGCTTCGAAAGGTCGGAACTTCCGATTGATTTTGCACCTTCGATTCTAATTCGGTTCCTAAAAATTTGAATCGGAGGTCGATACACAGCGGAGGCGGTGGCCGCGGTCAGGGCCATTTAATGTACTACTGTTTAATTTTTTTTTATTTTGAATACCCAGAGAGGTGTTTTATTTTTTGAGCTGATATGAATGAAACTGATGAATAATGTTTGTATTTTTTTTATTACAAAATTCTCTTTTCGCCTCTGATTCCGGTTCCGATTTCGGTTCCGACTCACCAAGTTTAAAAACTCCGATTCCGAATTCCGTCCCGATAAAACCACCTCTGTAACATCCCTACTATATAATATCACCACATTGATAGCTTGTGTGTAACTTAATAACTAAGCTAAATAAGCTGAGTCAGCCTTGCATGACCATCAAGAGATATCTCGCGGACGAGTGAAGACAAACTAAGATATAAGATATCTCGATCGACAAACATCTCTGCTTTTGACATTAGAAGTCGCGTTTTAAGCGTGTCATGTTAGAACCGGAAGACATAAAGAGATAATCGATTAAAACACGAGAAAACGGTCGTCAAAAGTTTGTCGTGGTTGTCATGCTGAGCAATTAAGTGTAAATACATAGTTAAGTTAATCAATGCAGCCATATTTATCAAGCAACAAGGAACAAAAGGTTTCATGAGGTAATGGGGTCAGTGGGGCTAGCGGTGCACTCGCGGTTAGCAACGAGCTGCGTTTTATACTTGGTAATTTTATCATTTCAACTCTTGGGGTTATTTCATTACGGTTTCATAATCATTTTGAATTAGACTGTACATAGTATAGAACTATAGAGTAAGAAAGTTATTGTAATTAGATATTCATGGAAGAATCATTCGATCATATACAAAATGAAAACGGTATTGCTTTAAATTAAATCATAGTACATAATATTTTGTGTTAATATTTTTATAAGTTTTAAAAATAGGATTTTTTAAATCTCACCTCTTATGTTTTTTTTTCGAGCTATAGTTTCATTTCTAATAACTCACACTGACGTATTAACGTCGTATTAGATTTGATAAATTAGAACCGAATTATTAAGATGTGATTAAATTATTATCCTGTTCTTTTATAGGAATGCAGAAAAATATTAAGTACTTAAGAGAAGCTTCTAACGTTAACTTTTTTTGAAATAATTGTTCACAAGCCGTCCTTATAATATTTTCTAAACATAAAATAATGCACTTTAACATCATCACACCTTTTGATTATATACTAGAATTTATTTTGGGTTATTGTGCGGTAGTATTGTATTAATTCATGAAAAGCGGATTCATTCAAATAATAATACATCTTATAATATAAATATTAATATAAATGCGACACAAATCAATGCGGAGACATTTGTCTCTCGGCAACAAGGAACAAGAGGTTTAAAAGGGAATTGGGTCAGTGGGGCTAGGTGTGCGGTGCAGTCGTGGGTAGTTAGTACATATACGTGGCTACAGCGCAGATAACTAACAGCAGTTGGAACAAATTAGACATACGCATAATGTCACACAAACTATTAAAAACTGTACCTTTTAAACATTTTGTTTGGGACGAGGTTTTCGGGAACAAGCATTTTACTCTTAGGCCCAAGGCTCTCAGGTATTCCCAGATGTGATTCAGACTTAGTTATATCTAGTTTCAATACTTGTTAAACCATTTATTTGACATTTCGATAGTTCTCAAGAATAGATTCCAACCTGAATAACGTTTTTGATTACGGCCTTAACTTCTGAATAAATGTTACCCTTTTATTTGATACTAGCAAAGCGCCCCGGCTATAATTTAGCTTTCTATTAGTGAAAGAATTTTCAAAATCGGTCCAGTAGTTTTTGAGTTTATTCATAACATACAACAATACAAATACTTTATAATATTAGTATAGATTATTTGATTATTTGATATTATACTTATGGCTGATATCAGATGATTGTATATTATGGTGAAAACCTTCAAATCCTAAGCGCAGTCCTAATAGCGTGTCAACGTTATAACTTTCATTGGTTGGTTTGTAATTGGAGCTTCGATCACAAGACTGATCACGTACTTGTCTGTAAAGTATAAAACGATTTGTGAAACGTAGCGAAATGAGGCCGAACGCCGAATTATGACTCGGAAATCCATTTTTATCACACGATTACATAAAAAGTCACTCCAGTCAGCTGTATAAATGTCAGCCCGCCTAGCATGACCATCAAGAAATATCTCGCGGACGAGTGAAGACAAAGATATCTTGATATATTATATCTTGACATCGACAACTTTAATATTGTCTTTTATTAACGCGAGTATCACATATTTAAATAAAATACTGTATACCGGATTAAAACGCGATTTATTACGACCACGTGGACCATGGTTGCTGAAAAGCATCCGAAACGTCGGGATAAATAATTTAAAGAATATAAATAATAAATCGCGTTTTAATCCGGTATACAGTATTTTATTTAAATCGACAACTTTGATAAACAAGATATCTCGATCGACAACCATCTCTACTTTTGGCATTAGAAGTCGAGTTTTAAGAATAAATGTCATGTTAGACCCAGAAGACATAAATAGATATCGAGATTAAGCACGAGAAAACGGTCGACAAAATTTTGTCGTGGTTGTCATGCTAGGCCGGCAGTTCCGACTGGTCTCTTTACCCTGTGACTGCTGCGAGTTGCATTTTATACAACGCTTACCTTATTTACATAGAACATGAGCGCTATTTTGAACGTGCGTCTCCAGCATTTCGCATAATGCAGCACTTATCCACTTGAACGTCCACGCCGCGAACTGTCAATGCACCGAAACGTCACGATGCGAGTGTAACATTTTGCGCTATAAATTGCGCATTACCTCTTCCGATAAAAACGTTTGTCAAAAGAAAACTATACAAGCTATATTAAAATTAAAAATACCGTAGCATAGCCTAATGTATACACAATATGATTATTTAAGAGTATATGCTCTAAACTCAGATCAAATTACTTAAAATAAACAGAGAATCTTAAACAGTACACATTTTTCTCTCATATTCCGAAATTATTGTTTATTTATAATAATTCCAGGCAATTTGTAACAGTTATAAATACGGTGAATGAAACTAGATTATATTTCCATGAAAACGATACCAAAATATTCGTATTTGATGCATCATAACTATTTTTAATAAATGAAAGAAAAGAGGTCTGGTTATCGCGATTTTCGGAGCAAGCCCGAGACCATGAATGAGCAAAATGGCCGCCCGGGGCTGTGCAGACGAGATGCTTTTTTGATTACCTACCTAGTTTGTCACTTATTTTATTTTGCAGTTTTACTTTTCTATATTAGTGAATTAAATTAATAATTTAATTAATGTTCTTTAAAAACATGTTTAAAAAATATTTTTTATTTTTTAACGTATTATAACCTCATATGGAAAAAGTTTCGGAAGTCGGTGACAACTAAAAATATATGAAATCGGAAACTATTAGCTAATTGAATTTCTAGTGATCAGTGGAATAAGGGTACAGAGAGGTAAATTAAAAGCAATAATAATTAATAGTATATTTTTTAATCTTTAGTTTGTGGTACAAAACTATGTTAAATAATATAAAAAAAAAAAAAATCAAGGCTTGTGAAAGTCTCTAAAACAGCCGATTATGCACAGGTAGACCCCACACTCGATGCATTGCCAAACTGTTCGGGTCAGGACCTTTTGTTTATTGGAACACCACCAGCAGCGGCCCCTTTTGGCAGTTGTTCGCATGGGGAAGTGGTTCCCATCGACGATCGGTCGGTCGTCTGCACAGACCTTGTACATGTAAACGTTAGAGTACACTCCAGTGTCCGCAGCGTGAGCGCGTGCAGTCGCCGTGTTTACTTACTTTGAATATGCATGTAATCACTGTGTATTATAATAATTGTATTAAAAGTATGTATTTATACTAAATCTAGATAGTATAATTAAACGAATGGCATAAATTCAATCACAAAATATGTGTTCACTTATGTTTTATCACTAAAAATTTGCGGCCGTTTTGACATACGACGGACCATGTCCAATGTAATACAACATTTTTTAAACCATGACGCCAATGAAACTATGATTATTTTATATCATGGACACGAGCAAATCTTAAGGAATATCTTGATATAATACACTATACGATCTAACTAATAAGAAAAAAGAACTTACGACATAACTGCGGACGATCCTCGCCGTGACACACACACAAAATCACTCAAACTTCAAACTGAATTATAAATACAGATTAAAAAGATTTGAACTGTTTACACATGTCAGTGCCAACTACGTTTAGTTCCGCGTCCGAAACGCCAGTAATATTGCAAAAAGGAGCTTTATTTAAAGCCCTTTAAAGCTGATTTTCATTAATTCCTATAGTCGACACTGTAGTGTACCCTAACGTAAGATGACAAAAACTTTTTGGACACTCAAGTGTCTCCTGACGTTCAAGTGGGTATCTCGTTGCAATGTAACATTCGCGGGATATTGTGCGGTCATTTACTTTGAAGGACTTTCTAACTCCCGTGTTCGAACGACACTTCCCATGTTTAATCATAAAACTTATTTTTTGGTTGTTCTTTGACAGCCAGGAAGCATGTGATGTATAAGTTTCGTACAGAACTAAAATAGCAGTTTACGGAGAATAATATTGTCTTTTATTAACGCGAGTATCACACATTTAAATAAAATACTGTATACCGGATTAAAACGCGATTTATTGTTAAAATTATTTATCCCGACGTTTCGGATGCTTTTCAGCAACCGTGGTCGCGGGAGACTGAAAGATGACAGTTGTCTTATATTTGAAATGTCACAAAGTTGCCATATTTAATTCAATTAAATTAAAAATAATCTATTAATTTAGGTAACACAATGTACATCTATGAACGTCAATAAAAAATAATACATATTAAATTACTAATATTACTAATATTAAATGCTTCTAATTTTACATTTACTACCAGTTCACAAATCAAAGGCGTAGAGCGGACGAGAAGAACTGGCAAGAAACTCGCCGCCACTCTTTTTAATCGCCAAGTTTTGTTTTACAATCATTACATATTAACGCCATCTATTCCTACGGAGTTGATATTTACTGTAATTTTCTATATTATGACAATATTGACTAACGGTGTCCTCTTGTTTTTTAGTATGTTGGATTTGGGGCTTTAGATTTTTAATAACTGGATCCCAGGTGTTGGAAAGTCTCAAACCATCTTATCTATTGAAATATAAGACAACTGTCATCTTTCAGTCTCCCGCGACCACGGTTGCTGAAAAGCATCCGAAACGTCGGGATAAATAATTTAAACAATAAATCGCGTTTTAATCCGGTATACAGTATTTTACGGAGAATTTTTTGTTTCTCATAATGGTTTTTAAACCCTTATATATGGCATTGGATACAACATGGAATTGAACCAGCAAAGCCTTTTATTAGAGGTCAGTTGAGAATTAAAAGCTACTGACCTCCGGGCGTTTCCTTCGTTTGATGAGTTCTCGTCCAACGAAAGCAATTAGTGACACATGTGTTAGACGTCCGGCGTCTATTTAATACTTATGTAGAAAGATCGAACAGGATAGAAGAAACTGTTAAAAGTTATTAATGACTTTCGTGTCACGATGACTTTGGCATAATTATCAGTTTATGTATTACAAAAGCATATAAATGGAACACTGTACCACGAATTTAGAACCTTGTGTGAAATTTTAAAATTCCTGATACTACTTATATTTCTTACTAGCAACATGCCCCGGCTTCGCACGGTGCAATGTAGATGTAATACACAAAAAAAAATAGATATTTTTTTCATATCTATTTTTTAGCTACATTATATAACATAGCTTTTTATTAGAGAAATAATTCGGTCTAAATCGGTTCTATAGATCCAGATATTACCTCCTACAAACTTAAAAACTGTAACTCTTTATAATATTATAATTATGTAGAATAGAAAAGCCAAATAACAATTTTTATTAGACTATCCAAAAATGGCGACTAGCTATAAATCAAGATTCAGTCTGATGAGTCAAGATGATTAGATGCCTGTATATTTTATAAGTAGGCATGTGCATCCTTTAACTCAATACATAATCCAAATGAGGATCCGTAACGTTTTTAGTTGAGAATGCAGATTTAAAGAGCTAAGAAATCCTTAAAATACAGTGCAAAAATTTTTGTTCTACGACAAAAATTAACGAAGTTATGACCAAATTACTAGCGAAGTTCACTGAGTGGCCGCCGCGGTAGCTGTGACGTCACTGTGACGGTCGCCGCCTGTAAGCCATATGGCGCGGAGTATTTTCTTTGGTTAATTGTGACTAAAACATTAAGTTTGTGTCCGATTTGTTTTTAATTCACCTTTAAACTATGTGTAAATATTGTATAGTTTCGAAATTTACAAACACTTCTATTAAAACGCCAGAAAAACTACTTTTTAAGGTGCCGAAAAACCCAAAACTTCGTAAAAATGGTATTCCGTTGTAAGAAGATATGATAAAACTCTACCCTCTGCCCAGGCTACAAGACACTGGTGTGAAGATAGTTCCGATTTACGCACCTACATAACTATCACTATTATTTAGTTGAGATGGGAATAAGTTGATGCCTCCTATTACGTGTAGTTATAGCCTGCTGTATTAATAAAAACCAATAAAAACAATTCATTAATTTTTCTGAGGTTTTTGGATAAACCTACGTTCGTACCTACCTATTCCCATTTCTATGTAGGTAATATTCCAGAGTCAAAATAGATGACACAGGGACGTACTCGAGTAAAAAGCAAAGAGTGAATAACAATATTTAATAAGCATTTAATATATTATATTTCAGTTGGAAGAAAATATGGAAAATTACGTAAAGTTTAAGTTGCTTGAAAGGAAGCTTAAACTGAAGATTGAATGACAAGTCTCAAAAAATTAAATAGACAAAAGTGTACATAAAGAACAAAATATTATATATTTTTTGCTCTATATTGAAGTCACCTACCTAAATATATACTGAACGAAATATTTGTAAAAATGAGTAAAATGGCAAAAAAAAACAACCATTGCAAGCAATATAAAGTGTTCTGTCATAGATCAAGCAAGTGTAGGGAATCATAAAAATAAACCGCAAGTAGGTTAATAATCCATCCACGAAATAATCTACATATGAATGAACGAAAACATCATTCGTTTATCAAGATTCTATAAGCATTCATAATTTCTGAAAACGTCCCTGTACACTTACATTCATTATTTCTTACATCTACATACGTCCACTTAGACTTAAAGATTACTAATAAGTAGGGATGTTACGGAAGTGGTTTTACCGGAACCGAAGTCGGAATCGGAGTTTTTAAATTTGGTTTATCGGAACCGGAATCGGAACCGAAATCGGAATCGGAGGCAGACACAAAAGAGAGATGTGTAATAAAATAAAATGACAAACATTATTCATCAGTTTCATTCATATCAGTTCAAAAAAGTAAACATCTTCCTGGGTGTGATATATAAAAATAAACTAATTTTCTTAAATTTTAAACAGAAGTTAATTAAATCAAATTGCGCTGACCGCGGCCACCGCCGCCGATGTGATTCGACCTCCGATTAAAATCTCCGATTCTAATTTATCGGAACCGAAATCGGAATCGGAGGTGCAAAATCAATCGGAAGTTCCGACTTTTCGGAACCGAAATCGAAGCTCCGTAACATCCCTGCTAATAAGTACCTATGTTCGTAAATAATAAGCCAACCACGCATTTCAGCGCTAGTGAACTTAAAAATCATTCTAGGTAGGTACTAGGTAGTCAAATACCATGAAATAATCCACTTTTGGAAGGTTTTCTGATTGAGCTTGCACAAAACCAGCGTCTAATTTATTAGTACTCATATTATTTATGTATGTTTTATACTTAAAATATCACAAAATTACATTCTAACAGCTTCGTTAAATCGAGAAGTAAGAGCGCCGGTACTAGGCCGCGCTCGGTTCCGTCACAGTGACGTCACACGCTCCCGCGTACATTTACTTTTCGCGGCAGGAACGGCACACGTTTATCACTTAATATCTTCGTAAGTAATGGTCCGATTTGGATAATTCAAAAAGATATATCATTCTTATGTCATAAAGAATAAAGTGGATACTAATTTCATTGAATTTGCTATAACTTTACTGATCCTCATTGGATCACACACATTGATCGAAGCAGTGAGAGATACCGCGCTATATAGTATACACGCTAATGAAATATGGGTATCCGGTAGTTCTAGAACTTATATATATATTACCTTGAAAACTGCAAAACGTATCGTGGTTTTATGATTCATTAATATTTTCCAACTGCACCTTTATGTATCTATTATAATCACTAATAGTTCATATTGAGGTTAAACAGAAAATATTAACTAGCGAAGTTAAATTCCAATTCTGAAGAAAGATAATGTTGTGAATTTTTTTTATGTTAGATATCGACAGACGAGCATGAGGTTCACTTGATGATACCTGATGGCGCAGCAGACACCACCAGGGAATGCGGAAAATAGAAAATTTAAGGAATTTAAAATGCTAGAACAGAAGCGGCCATGTGTGTTCGAAAGTAACCTTCTAAAGGATAGCACTTACCTCCAAATCAGCTCGTCCTCGGCTCGGTTACACAAGTCACAAGCACACACGGTTATAAATTGATTTAAAGCGATTGTATTAATTAAATATGCGATAAATTAGAAAGATGCGGTGCGGAAGCGTTAGAAGTCAACGAACGAATGTGTCGCGAATCGAACATGAAGAACACTCGCAGAGGCGTTCGCGCATTGAACGATTCAGAGTGATTGTTGGTTCGTGCATCTCACAATAGGAGGCGCCACGAACACACAACGGCGTGAACATTCTCCCCGGCTTTGAAAGACCGAAGGAATTTCAAAAAAGAAAAGAAAATAAATTCGCAATTAAAGCGATAAAGCGGGAAGAAAAGGAGAAAAGGATGCGGAAAAATGCGAAAAGGATATAAATATAAATGTGTGTTAACAGATTAAATATAATATTTATACGATATACGTAGCGTAAATTGTGTATACATGCGGGTGAAATATATTATAATGCGTTTATATATAGCAAATGATGCGGAATAAGAAAAAATATAATAAATAAAAAACCTAACGATATTATTACATTATTATTTTTAAAAATGAAATGTTTATTGAGACGGAATCGGACATAGTTTCACAACCGGGCGCTTCATCGTACCCGTTGAAGTTTTCACTAAAGCCACACGCACGATTCCATCTTTACCAGGATAAATTTCCTCAATTATCCCAGTAGGCCATCGAAGCGGAGGTACATCATCCTGATTGATGAGTACAACCGTACCAACTTGAATTGGTACATCAGGTGTATTCCATTTTTGTTTAGTTTGTAATGTATGCAAATAATCTGAATGCCATCTTTGCCAATAACTTTTTACTAAGGAATCCAAGAGTTTCTTTCGGTTACAAATATTTGTTTCCGTAATTTCACAAGCGGGTAAAGATTGTAAAGGAGTTGTGTTTAAAAAATGCGCAGGTGTTAAAATAGCGTGAGGTTGATCCGATAGTAAGCACAATGGTCGCGAATTTAGAATACATTCAATTTGAGTTATAATCGTTAGTAATTCTTCGTAAGATAAAAGTTGTTCTCCTATAGTGCGGTACAAATGTGATTTAAAACTTTTTATATTACTTTCCCATAATCCACCCCAATGAGGAGCCCGTGGTGGTATGGTTTTCCAAGTTATTTTATGATTTAATAATTCGTTTTGAAAAGCGTTACAAGTATTTTTATCATAAAGAAAAGAGTAAATTTCATTTAATTTTCTCCTCGCTCCGATGAAATTAGTCCCGTTATCCGAGTATATACATGAAACTGGACCTCGTCGGGCTAAAAAACGTTTCAAAGCGTCCAGAAATGTTTCGGAACTTAAATCGGAAGCTATTTCCATGTGTACAGCCTTAGTTGTCAAACATACGAAAAGGCAAATGTAAGCCTTTTGGCTTTTGACTCCCCGTCTACGTGTTAGCGTTATTTTTATGGGGCCAGCGTAATCAACGCCAGTATGAGTAAAGGCCTTGGCTTCTTGTACGCGAGCAGGGGGAAGGCTAGCCATTAAAGGCGATGGATGTTTAGGAGCAACTTTGAAACAGAGGTTGCACAGGCGAATGCGTTGTCGAATTATATTTCGAGCAGATATAATCCAATATCTTTGTCTGAGTAAAGACATAAGAAGATGTGAGCCTGTATGACAATTAGAGCGATGATAGTGATCAATAATAAGGTTAACTATATGATCGCGACGAGGAAGTACAAGGGGATGCCGATTTTCAAATGGAATATCCGCGTTAGTCAATCGACCTCCAACACGTAATAAGCCATGTTCATCCACAAATGGATCCAGTTTTCTTAAGACTGGCGATGGTAAATTATTTTTATTAATATTTTTTATATCATCAGAAAAGTATTTATTTTGTAAATGACGAAGTATTATGGTTTCAGCGAATTCTATATCAGAAGTTTGAATAAATGCAGAGCGAGGTAATAATTTTGCGAAGCGTAAAATATACACTATAATGCGTAATAGTTTTCTCCAAGAAGACACCCGAAGAGCGAGATTTAGAAGAAGCGAAGAATCCACAATGGATGTGACAGCGCAGGTTATTGAAGATTTTTCTTCAGGCAAAGTATCTACGATACAAGAAGGGTTAAAAGGCACTATAGGCCAGTCCGACGAAGGGCGTCGAGTCCAAGAAGGGCCATGCCACCAAAGAGGGTGATTAATAAGTTGTGAGGGCAATAGGCCTCGCGATACACAATCACTAGGATTATGTTCTCCTTCTATATAGAAAAAAAGTTCAGGAGCCAATATACTTTGTATTCTACTAACTCTATTAGCTACGAATACATGCCAGCGATGCGGTGATGAATGGATCCAAGACAGTGTTATCATTGAATCTGAAAATGCGTATATTTCATCCAGAGGATTTAAAGCGGAACGTACACGTTCAAGAAGATTGACAAGAAGAACTGCAGCGCACAATTCTAATCTGGGTAAAGTAACTGTTTTTAATGGAGACACTTTGGACTTTGAACAGATCAAATTACAACTTATATCTCCGTTCGGATGAGTCACGTGTAAATACATAACGCAGCCGTATGCCTTTGTACTTGCATCACAGAATGCAAGTAAACGAGATTTACAATTCGGAGCAAAACCTAAATGACGAGGTATATGTAAAGTTGATAATAGTGTCAATTCATTTTTGAAATTAATAAATCGTTGTGTAACAGATATAGACGGTTCCTGATCCCAGTCTACTTTTGCCAGCCATAGCTCTTGAAGTAAAAGTTTTGCGTAGAGTATGACAGGTGCGACTAGGCCTAAAACATCAAACAATCGAGCGATTGTCGATAGTATAGCGCGTTTAGTGTTATTACAACTAGACGGTGAAGTAGAAAAAGTGAATATATCAGCGTTAGGCAACCACTTTAAACCTAAGACCTTTAATACATTATTGTCATCCGTAAATTCAATGCACGCCCTATGCGACTGTGGTAAATGTGTAAGAAGTTTGGACGAATTACTTGCCCATTTTACAAGATTAAATCCACCAGCTTTAAATAAATTTATTAATTCATTTGCCAAACGAATAGCATCCTCTTCAGAATCTATTGATGTAGTCAAATCGTCCATATATAGCTCATTACTAGCCACCTTTGCAGCAAGGGGAAAACGTTCAGATTCATCATCCGCTAGTTGCCGAATAGTCCGCATTGCTAAGAAAGGACTAGGACGCAGACCAAACGCTACAGAATTGAAACAATATATTTTAGTGTTTTCATTATGATTAAATCTATATAAAATTTTCAAATATTTTCGATCATTTTCTGTTAACTTTATTCTTAAATACATTTGTTGTATATCTGCACTAATAGCTATTTTATGATATCTAAATTTTAATAAAAGCGTAAATAGATCAGTCTGTAGGTTAGGTCCTGTAAATAATATGTCGTTAAGTGAAATGCCAGAGTCTGTTTGGGCGCTAGCGTCTAAAACTATGCGAGTTTTTGTTGTTGATTTGTCCGGTCTAATAACAGCGTGGTGCGGAATAAAATATCCTTCATTAATAGCGTTAGAAGAATAAGGTATTTCAGATAAGTAACCCTTTTCCAAATAATCGATAATTATATCATTGTATGACTGACGCAAAGCAGGAAGAGCATTAAGTTTTCGTTCTAATGCATTTAAACGACGTTGTGCTTGAGTAAAAGAATTACCTAGTAATTTAGGATCACTTTTAAAAGGTAGTGACACAGTATATTGTCCACAGGGACTTCTTGTAGTCGATTTTGTATAAAATTGTTCACAATCATGACTCTCAGGGCTCAGAATATTTAAAGAAGGCACGCTCTCAAGTTCCCAAAATTTTATTAAATTGTTATTTAAATCATTAATCAGCGGACCGAAGGACCAGGCTACATGATCATGACAAGCAGAAAAAATTTCACCCATGATAATATAGCCAAGCGTGGTTTCGAGTGCGTGAGGTACTGAACCAGCTGAGACCAGAGAATCGGACGAGTTAGCGGGCGGCGACGGTATTACTTTTCCTCCGAGAAGAATAAATGGAAATAGCTGCGCACCGAGTATTGCATCAATATTCCCAGGCGAGCTCCAACACTCATCAGCAAGCGGTAAACCCTCAAAATAATTCAAAGTCGAAGTATGAATTAAGTGAGTAGGTAATTGATCCGTGATATGATCGACCACTAACAAGGTTATATTATATTTAGCATCAGAAATTCGAGATTCAATTGAAAGAGAAACAAATCCTTTAATAGGCGTCGTAATAGACCCGACAGTTTTTATAGAAGAGTTTACAAGTGGTTGTATATTTAATTTTAACTTATTACAGCAAGCGCGTGTTATAATATTATTCTGTGAAGCACTATCTATAAGGCATCTAATCGTAAACCGTTGTTCATTAATTGGAACGTATACTTGAGCGGTAGGTAAAATAATTATTTTATTCATGTCATTATAAGAATGCAAAGAAATAGAATTTTTAGATACGTTATTAAACGCGGCGTTCGGAACGTGCGAAACGGAAGAATTAGGTATAAGCGTGTGCATGCAGAGCGAGCGGGATTGCACTGAATGCGAGTTTGACTGTGAAACTTCCGCGATGCCTGCCGAAACGTCAGCAGGGTCGGGGGGAGTGCGAGAGGCGCGCATTGCGGGAGCGGGTCCGCGCTCGGACGAAGAATACTGTATATTATTATTTGATGTATTATTATTAAAATGCAGTAAGGAATGATGTCTTTTAAAACATTGTTTGCATGAATTTTTTGAAGCGCAATTTACTGTATTATGCTTTGTACTAAAACAATTAATACATAATTTATTTATTTTAACAAAGTTAAATCGATCTATAACAGATAGTTTTTTAAAATCTATACACTCATATAAATGCGAATGTTGCGAATTTTTACAGAACAAACAAAAGGTTTTATCGAAATGATTATTAGTTATTGAAAAAGTATGCGTTGCTTTGTTCGAAGATCTCGAGCGCTGATAAGGAACTTCGCGCGGCATCGACATATTATTGTAATTATTATTTTGTGTAATGGAACTAGAACGTTCAAGAATTTTTATGTTTGACCGTATAAACTTAATAAAATCTTCACTAGACGGAATATCCTTATTGCGAACGGATAGTTCAAAATTTTGTAACAATTTTGAATCTAACTTTTTTAGTATTATATGTAAAAAAATAAAATCTGATAAGTCTTTAATTTCTAAGTTTTTTAATGCATACCAGGAAGCGTGAATGCGTTCTATGAAGTTATTTAAATGCGTAGGCGAATCGGAAACTATTTTAGAATTTAGAATATTATTCAAATACATAGATCCTAACAATCTTATGTCTTGATACCTATTTACTAAGGCATTCCAAATAGTATCATAATTTTGTTCATTAGGAACAATACCTGCGAATACATTTAACGCTGAACCGCTTAGTTTACCTATTAAATACTGTACGCGTTGTGAGTCATTAAGATGTGTGTTTTCATGAACGTTTGTTTTAAAATTATGATAGAAAAGAGGCCATGTCTGAGGATCACCCGAAAAACTAACCAATTCCAACGGAGCGAGTTGACAGATATTATTATTGTCGTTTGATAAAGTATTGTTGGTTTTATTATTGTTAGAATTAGAATTATTCCGGCACGATAATATGTCTTGTCGTATTTGATATACACGGCTATATAATGTTTCGAATGCAACCCAATTATCATAGGTTATATGTGCATTGGGGTTTTCTTCTAATAATAATGAGTTATACTGATCACAAAGATCTTCAAATTTTTTATAAAGTTTGTCGATATTAGACGATGAACAAAGAAATTCTTGTTTGGAACGCGAGTCTAAGTCATAGGACGTATTTATGTTTTTTGAACTTTCGTATAATGAATTTATAGTTGCAAATATAGTTTCCTTTTTAACAGTAATAAGTCTTATTTTATTTTCAATCGACATTTTTAATGTGAAAAAAAGTAACTTAAAATGTAGGTAGAAATAATAATGTAACAATACAATGTGAATGCGAAAAAATAAAATATATATAAAATTAGGATATAATGATAGGATAAGGGGCGGGCTGGTTATAATCCGGTTCGAATGGTACCAAATATTATGATGGCGCAGCAGACACCACCAGGGAATGCGGAAAATAGAAAATTTAAGGAATTTAAAATGCTAGAACAGAAGCGGCCATGTGTGTTCGAAAGTAACCTTCTAAAGGATAGCACTTACCTCCAAATCAGCTCGTCCTCGGCTCGGTTACACAAGTCACAAGCACACACGGTTATAAATTGATTTAAAGCGATTGTATTAATTAAATATGCGATAAATTAGAAAGATGCGGTGCGGAAGCGTTAGAAGTCAACGAACGAATGTGTCGCGAATCGAACATGAAGAACACTCGCAGAGGCGTTCGCGCATTGAACGATTCAGAGTGATTGTTGGTTCGTGCATCTCACAATAGGAGGCGCCACGAACACACAACGGCGTGAACAATACCTCAGCCACAGAACGTAAGTCAATGATGCGCCGTCGACCTTTATTTTACTTCGAGCATTCTTTTGAGCAGAGCATTTTTTGGTTACATATTGTTTATGAATTATGGACCATGAAGTCGCCGTGTTTAATTCAGACAGTAGTAGCTTAAATTAGCGCGAGTATCACTTAAATAAAATGCTTTATAACGGATTTAAACGCAATATATTATTTATCCTGACGTTTCGGTTGCTTTTCGGGGTTGTTATATTCGTCTGGGTTAGCTTAGCTCCACATGTGTACTTTATACGAGTAAAATGTTATGTAGAAGCTGAAGGATTGTTTCGTATGGGCTTAATTGGAGCTAGACATGGGTAACACTGCGCTGCGCCGCGCAATTGCGCCGGCACGCTTCACTGCGCAGGGTGAGTCAGCTCACATTCATAATGTGTTGGAGCACGGCGCAGTACTCACTCACTGAGTGAACTATGAGCGTGGTGTTGCGTGCGTTTCGGAGGTTTCACTGCTCACTTTGCGCGTCCAATTTTGTTGCGCCGTGGCGCAATTTTGAGTTGACTCAAGGAGCCGACGCACTATACTGCGCCTGAGTTGCTGAGTTGGCGCGGGAAATTTTGCTGAGTTACCCATGTCTAATTGGAGCTGCCCGCGGTCGAGATTGCCTACGTCCGTACACAGTTCGTCGATTAACTCCTATCGGTAGTTGTCTGTATTTATATTGAACGATTGTCAACCAATTTCGCACACTTGACGACGTTATTGTGTAACGAATGAATGTCCTGTTTGGAAAAGTACAGAATTATTTTCAATTGCTGTTATTCAGATTTATGCGAATATGATTATTGTCTTTAATTGCTTACGTGACTATCGCACGTATTGTTCTGTATCAGGGATGTTACGGAGCTTCGATTTCGGTTTCGAAAGATCGGAACTTCCGATAAATTTTGCACATCCGATTCCGATTTCGGTTCCGATAAATTTGAATCGGAGGTTATAATCGGAGGTCGAAGCACAGCGGCGCCATTTTTTAAGTTAATTCGTTTATTTTTATTATCAACACCTAGGAAGGTATTTTATTTTTGAACTGATAAGAATGAAACTGATTTATTTTATTACACATTTCTCTTTTGCATCTGCCTTCGATTCCGGTTTCGACAAACCAAATTTAAAAACTCCGATTCCGAATTCGGTTCCGATAAAACCACCTCCGTTACATCCCTATTCTATATGTATACGCGAAGGTCAGTCTTGGTCATTAAATATTCGCTATCTCGTTTTGAAGTAAAGCAGTGTAAGTTTTTGTAATGTAAATTACACAACTGTCATTAGTTTAAAAAAACATACGTACAAGAATGTTACAAGGATAAGACAACACAAAGTAATAGCCATTACAGGTTCTGGCTCAGTTAGTTCGGATTTACAACCTGTAACTCACATAAGCTCTTTACTTGAAGATGTATTATCCTCTTAAGTTGTAATGCATTTGTATTACGCTAGGTGTTCTATTTTAACAAATTGACGACAATATGAATATGTTTTTACACAATTTTATATGTTGTTTATTCTGTTATATTTTATTTTTATGTCTCATTATTACATATTTATACCTCAACCACAGAACATCTGTCAATAATGCGCTGTCGACCTACTTTTTACTTCGAGCATTCGGAAATCCATAGACTGATATCGTAACGGACAGTATACGAGATTTTTCCATCTATGAACGGTGGTTCGTTACCCCGTCGGTCGGAATTTCGATATTCCTCCCACCCGTTCAATGCTCGAAGTTACCAGACGTGGGGAAGACATGCTTACAGAAAATTATAAACATTTCGTCCCGGTGGGATTCGAACCCACGACCCATCGATGCGCACTGCAGGTGTTCTACTGAACGCGCCAACGAGCCCGTCCAAAAGCCTATTACTTACGTTGTAAATTGTAATGCATTTGTATTACGCTAGTTATTCTATTTTAATGAACTTTATATGTTGTTTATTCTGATAAGAGCCTACTTGTGATAATACATTTGCTAATTTGTATATTTCCATATACTCTAGAGACAAGTGTAGAGTAGGCAAGCCGATGTAGCTGGTCGCTAAGTAATTGGCCGTGTCCCGCCGAGTATTGCCGAGTTTACCGAAGTTTTGTGTCAGCGGAAGCACTTTTCTGTGTCCCTCACTATTTAATTAAATTTCTTTATTCAGCTCTCTTTCGCTTTGTTCTATTTGTCCTGAAGGACTAATGGCGATAAAAGGAAGACTTACTATGACTAATTCACAGAATTTGTCATCTTTTGCTTTTATCTTTACAGTGTCTCTACAGTGACTATTTTGCAGATTTATTTAAGCAATTGTCCATATTATTTCGAATCAAGTAATTGATGGCAATTTACACTAATTTGCTGTGAGTGTTTATTACTCACTAGCAACGCGCCCCGGCTTCACACGGGTGCAATGTACTATGGATAAAACATAGCCTTTGTTACTCGCTGATAATGTAGCTTTCTATTGGTGAAAGAATTTTTAAAATCGGTCCGAGTTTATTTATAGAAAAATACAAATATTTCCTCTTTATAATATTTGTATAGAAGTATAGATTAATATTATAGTTGACATTATCATTTAACTTTCACACTGCTATTATGATTTTGTGAGAGTCTTTAAGTGGTTGAGAAATCTACTTGATAAATATTCTGTTAATATTGTCTTTTATTAACGCGAGTATCACACATTTAAATAAAATACTGTATACCGGATGAAAACCCGATTTATTATTTATATTGTTTAAATTAATTATCCCGACGTTTCGGATGCTTTACGTTTACAGCAACCGTGGTCGCGGGGAGACAGAAATATGACAGTTGTCTGATATTTGAAATGTCACAAAGTTGCCATATTTAATTCAATTAAATTCAAAAATAATCTATTAAAGGTAACAAAATGTACATCTATGAACGTACATCTATGAATGTACATGGGATAATTAATTTAAACAATATAAATAATAAATCGCGTTTTAATCCGGTATACAGTATTTTATTTAAATAATCTGTTTTTATTTTATTTGTCTCAATTGGCCCTGACAACAACCGAAACCCATTTTTTGTTTTATTGTGTCCTTACAATGAATCATTTTGTATAATCTATAGTTTAATGATTGTATATTGTTTTGTGCATTACCTACTTTTGTCCAAACAAACAAACTCAATCAGCAAAATTTGAAGGTTTTAAAACGTGAATTCTAATTGAATATCCATAGATACAGCCTTCCAATTCAGGCCAGTGAGCTTGAAACTGCGATCTAGGTCATCCTCACAAATTGCATTCTGTTTATAATTGGAAGTTGCTGACTAAGATTCGATGTTTGGTAATATTTCTGTATTGTTTCTATTTACACACGTATTTCATTTGGATAGTTTTATCTGTTCAGCCGGCCTAGCATGACCGCCACGAGATATGTCGCGGACGAGAGAAGACAAACTAAGATGTAAGATATCTCGATATATTATATCTCGACATCGACAATTTTGATAGAAAAGATATCTCGATCGACAAATATATCCATTTTTTGATAATAAAATGTCGAGTTTTAAGTGTAATTGTCATGTTAGACCCGAAAGAAATAGAGCGATAATCGATTAAAACATAAGAAAATTGTCTACAAAATTTTGTCGCGGTTGTCATGCTATAGTTGATATAGTTACTGTTGTTGCCTACACGCGTTAAGTAATTGCCTGGTAATATTCAAAAGTAATCTGTTTAATATCTTCTTAAACTATACTATAAAATATAAATTGTTATAGATTTTTATTGACTTCAGTTCACTTTTCTAAGCCATTGGGAGTGCGACGTGACAAGTTACAGTTGATGTAATTATGTTTCAGCTTCTGAATAATTTTGATAACTTTAACAGTGATTGATAAAATTTGGCGATTTTTTGTATTTAAATTAAGAGAATGGCGCAAAGAATTGATTGCTAGAGAGCACCGCGAAGTTTTGTAGGATGAAGTCCTAAATCCTTTTGAGAGTTTTTAACGATAGAAACGTGACGAAATATACGAAAGATATATATATATACGAAAGATATGCAAACGTTCAATGTTTGCATATCTTTCGTATATATAATACACTTTTTGTAATAGTTATTTCTAAAGAGTATAGCAATTCCTGTCTCAAACATTTTGTATATATGTATGTATGTGTATGTGTACATACAATCATATCGCAGAATACACTGCTATATGATTTACAGTCGTAAATATTAAATACACGCAGCGTTAATTTCATTATGCGTCTAGTTTACATTAATCACGATAAAAACTGATTCGGTCGCTGATTGTAATGTAATTGAATTCTCATGTTTTTTATTGTTAGTATTTATTATAAACACAAAAGCAGGGCAACACACTCAGGCTTATAATGTCACTAGCTGTCAATGTCAATGTCGTCCGCCTTGTACAAGGGCGGCTGCTGTGCGAAATAAGCCAATATAAAAAGTGTCAGTCACCATTAAGTTCAATTTATTTAGACATAGCAAAAAGATTATATCGTTTGTTTCATCAGTGCTCTCAATTGATTTAATTTCAGTTTTATTGTGCCGCTGTCGATTCGAAAATACGTTGAAATAGTCTTGGCTTTTATTAACGCAGTCTGCCGCGACCACGGTTGCTGAAAAGCATACGAAACGTCGGCAAAAATAAATCGGGTTTTTATTATTTTATTTAAATACGTTGAAATAGTTATCTGGGGGCACGGCAGTGCCCCCGCCAAGTCGAGCAAAAAGTGGCACGGCCGTACTATCCTTTTCTCGAAGTAGTTCGGGCCATTTTCGACTCCCTATAACTTCGTTGTGGATAAAACTAGAAGCTTGAATTTTCAGTATCATATTATCTTTTATTGACACAATTATCACTCATTTAAATAAAATACTGTATCCCGGATAAAAACGTGATTTATTATTTATAATTTATATTTAAATTATTTCTTTATATCTAATTTATTGTTTAAATTATTTATTCCGACGTTTCGGATGTTTTTCAGCAACCGTGGTCACGGGCCAGACTGAAAGATGACGTTGAAATAGTTTTCTATACTGTTCCTCTTTTATTAAGGTATAGTTTGTTTTCATATAAAATTTCTTGTCACTTAAACTTTCAGCTTACAAATGTGAGTACTTGAAAAAATAAAGACATAAGTACCTACTTCTTTTATTTTAGACAAGTTTTATTCTATTAATTGTGATATATTCAAGTATATTAACTATAGTGAAACGTATACTCTATATGCTGCAGTTAAGACTTAATGTTGCGAGCTATTACGCCTTACAATCCTTTCCACGTGTTCACTCAGACCATGAAATATTACCTCATTATGAACGGCTATAAATTTTTCTCGCATAGGAACGCTAAATCCGATCTACTCTAACGTATGCTTATCAGGGGATACGTTATCTGTTAGCGTAAGCGTAGAGAGATGCATTACTTTAGAGCAGGGTTTCTTAAAGTGGTGACCATAGACCACCACATTCTTCTCAAAAAATAAATTAATTAAAAGTAAAAAAAAAGTTCTCACACGGAGAATCGAACGTGGGACCATTGCATCATCATCTAAACACTCTATTACACCAACGCGAACGGCTGCTTGGAAACGAGCCTAACATAAATGGTACTTCGCTTGCGAGAGCCTTGGCCATCTATAAATCTCCCTTTGGCTACTTTCATTTACAGTCATGCCCTGTGTATGGGATAAGTTTGGCCCAAATCGGTGATGACGAGTACACGGGGTCCCCTTGTTAGCACGGTGCGTTTAACACCGAAGGTTCAAGTCTCGCGAGTTGCAAAACAATGTTTTAATCACAGGTAGGACACAGACGATTGATCATCTACTTTTCCGTAAAGATTTTTTTTTGGTGAAACAGACACATCTCCGCTTAGACATTTGGTTAAAAATAATTTTGAATCTTTTGCTGTTTTCACTTTAAGTATCGACTTAAACTCACATTTATAATAATTATGTTAGGATTAGTTACGTTAGTTTATCTTCTTTATATATTGTAATAAAATTGAATGTGCAATATCTTCATGATATTATGTATCTTACGTGTTATAGTTGCGAAACGCGGTTTGTAATAAACGGTTTAGTTGAGAATTATGTTTAAGGCCTTTATGGGCCAAGTTTGTCTGTGGGCTTGAGCTAATACACGTTGGCACATTGTTGAAACTTTAGCTCTCTCCTTTTTGTTAATCTTTGTCGCCCTACACTTTCAAAATATACTAGCTGATTGGTAACGAGTTATAAGGCGAGTAGCATAAAAACATTCTCCATGAAAAAATACAACATTCTACGTGCCAATTTTCTTGATGATCAGTCAAACGCCATTGGAGTTTAGCGATATCATATAAACAGATATAATTTTATATGTACAGATTATTTTTATGTCAGTCACAAGCGCACTTCACACATCTTATGGTGATTTTCTTTATATAAAAACTGGATAACCTTGATCATCTAATGTTAAATAGTTAATTACTGCGGCCGATGGCTGCAACATCTCAAGGATGCAGTCCTTGGGTTGCTGGTCTTGACGGGATGAAAGGTCTTGCTCTACTCTTGAAGCATCCCAACTGCGTATTATATAATAGTTGTGTATGTTTCCAATGCGTACTTGAGTTAAATCAACCAGGTAATGAACTAAAAAAATTACAAATTTAAAATTCGAAATTTAAATGAAATGATTTTATGAATGATCTGACAGTGAGCTATTCAGAGTTTTCTCCTTTGAATGAGATAACTGCAATAAATGCTGGTGAAGGGTCCATTCCGGCATTATGACAACCTTGTATAGACACGTGTGTGTCTAGAATGTCTATGAATTACTTAAGAACTATAGCTATAATAATATTACTATAATTTTAGACCCGCCATATAAATTACCAATTTATTTGAATGATGTGCAAGTTCTCAAAATTTGTAATTAGCTACATAAAACTTCAGTGCAATATGTAGTCTAAAAGATGCAGAGAGGTAATTTAAAGCGAGATCTTTCGGTAGCTTTCACCAAATGAATATCACAATTTTGTAATTTATCACTACTTACATCTGACACTTTCATTTCTTATCCAATAATAACTTGAAATTGCAACTGATTCTCAGACTTTAATAGCGAATTTGCGGAATTGAATAGAATTGCTAGTTATTTCTATTTATCTAGGTAACGTATGTTATTTCTGAGTGGCTAAGCTGGGTTTTATTATAATAACTTAACCCTAGACTAGGTACATAATATTCGAATAACTGAATGTCATGTGCATTTGTCTTAAAAAAATGGTATAGAATACCTACTGACTTGTATGTAAAGAAAAATGATCAGTGAAAAAGACATAGAAATGTGTCTGCACCATACTCCAATTCAATTTTTAATTTTTTAGTATTTTTGGTTAAGATTCGAGTTACAAGAGATGTAATTAGTTACAGATGACTGAATGATTAAATACGTGTTTGATTTATTTCTCATTAAAGAAATGAATTAAGCAAACTATGCTGATATAGAAATCTGATTTAAGCACATTAAAGTGTAATTTTATTACTTCATTAAGTCTTGAATGTGAAATGATATTGCGAAATACTGTTGGCTATTGGTTAACTTCTAAAGTATGTGTGTATTCATTCCACATTCCAGTTGTCAATAATATCCAAATTTACGACAAGGTATTTCAATTTTCAACTAAACAAATAACTAGATGACTGGTGGCGTGTCATAACAAAGCAGCCGGGCTAGCATGACCGCCACGAGATATGTCGCGGACGAGAGAAGACAAACTAAGATGTTAGATATCTCGATATATTATATCTCGACATCGACAATTTTGATAGAAAAGATATCTCGATCGACAAATGTATCTATGTTTGATATTAAAAGTCGAGTTTTAAGTGTAATTGTCATGTTAGACCCGAAAGAAATAAAGCGATAGTCGATTGAAACACGAGAAAACGGTAGACAAAATTTTGTCGCGCTTGTCATGCTAGGCCGGCTGGTGTAATAACCTCCATGAAAAAATACACATATTGGATTTCATAAATAAAAATTCAATTTGCATTGTATTTGTATACAGAAGATTGTGAATATTGGAGATTTCGTATTTTATTTCTTAAATAATTGAAATTCAAATGTTAATCTAAAAAAAGAAGAGTCGACAGAGAGTTCTTAAAATAGCTGATCATTTTTTTTTTTTTTTTTTTAGTTTATTTGGTTCACTCCTCGGAATATACACTACTTTTAATTACTAAACTTAGGTCTAACTTAAAAACTACCATGCTCGGTGTAATTCCTAATATCATCAGAATATAAATATAAAAAAGTGTATTGTCGAGACACCGAGTGGGGCATGTGGCGATAGTGTATTTTGTTGTAATTTGGTCATTTATTACACTTATGAAGTTTCGATTTAGATCAGATAATAACGAGAAAATCACGTTATTGAAGTCACGGTGGTAAATCACAACCGCCTAAAAGGTGACTACTTTTACTTTAAAGAAGCTCAAGTTGCACTGTTCGAGGAAGACAGGCAGGGAGGGAATTCCAATAAGTTTTGTCTTGCATATAAATAGGTTTCAGGTTATATCGTCAAACAATCTTTACGGAGAAAAGATAAACTAAGACATTGCTTTTTATTTAAATACTAGTGGACCCCGCAGACGTTGTTCTGCCACAATTTTGGCTTCGAAATTATATAATTAAATTGACTCTAGAAAACGTTTGTATGGGAAATAGAAAAGGGCTGTTTTTAGGGTTTTCCCGGAAATTATTCGATTTTTTCTCACCTTTTAAACCTTCCCTAGACCTCCACGAACATTTCAAGACTAAGATAAGATAAAACCGTTCTGCCGTTCTCGAGTTTTAATCAGACTAACGAACAACAATTCATTTTTATTTATATAGATATACTTCGAGAAAGGAAGGTTATCAAATTGAGGCAACTTCGGCAAAACAATAGTTGCGGATATATTCCTTAGAGCTGTATGTTGTAATATAATATCGGTTTAATAAATCCATAATAGTCTGACAGCCCTAACCCTGGAACAATGAGTGGAAATACTCTATGCTACGTGCAAAGATTTACTTTACATACAATATAACAATGCGCTATCGACGCTGCTGATCGTTTGTTATCGATACGTAATGATGAAGCTCTACTCCTCGTCTTGCATGATAAGCATTAATGATATAAAGCTAACTAGTAACACATTCAGCCGGCCTAGCATGACAAGCGCGACAAAATTTTGTCTACCGTTTTCTCGTGTTTTAATCGATTATCGCTCTATTTCTTTCGGGTCTAACATGACAATTACACTTAAAACTCGACTTTTAATATCAAAAATAGATATATTTGTCGATCGAGATATCTTTTCTATCAAAATTGTCGATATCGAGATATCTTACATCTTAGTTTGTCTTCTCTCGTCCGCGACATATCTCGTGGCGGTCATGCTAGGCCGGCTGATCGTATCATTTATAAGAACATATTTACATTGAATAGTTGCTTTGCGTTTATAAGTGTTTAGATTTCAACCCCTTTGACTCACTGTTGTTGATTTAATTGCGCAGGGAGGAAATGGTTATAGTCAGACATTACACTAATTAAAAGTTAAACAATATGCTTTCGTCGAGTTATTTTTTAATAAGGTAACATGAATTTATATGAACACGCCCCGACTTCACACGGATGCAATATAGATGTACTATACACAAAAAATATTTAAATCGGTTCAGTTGAACCAGAGGTTATCCCCTACAAACACACAAACTTGATATAGAGATATTCTTAAAATGTTGGAAAAGTTAAAACGATAGAAAATAATATACGAGGGTGAATCAAAAAGTTCTTAGAAGTGCATATATATATGAAACCTTTTTGGATCAAGTTCGATATTCAAATTAAAGAGTGTCTATCACACTATATTTATGCAGACTGTCACTTGTTTTTGTCAGTTCGTTCGCATGTAATAATTTTTTTTGTGCAACGAGTTGCTAAAAAGTCAAAATTATGGATAAAAGTGAGTTACGTGCGGTGTTAAAATATCTCAGTTTGAAAAAAATGTCTACGAAGGAAATTTTTTTGGACATTCAGCAGACATTAGGGGGTGATGCTGTACCCTATTCTACGGTTGCGTACTGGGTGGCTGAATTTAAAAGAGGTAGATCAAGCTGTAAAGATGACCCGCGTTCTGGGCGGCCTTCAACCTCCGTTACAGAAGAATATGTCAAAAAGGTTGAGAATCTGGTTTTGGAGGACAGAAGAATGACTATAAAACATATAGCTGAGATCCTAAAGATATCTTTTGGTAGCGTTCAATCCATTTTAATTGATTCACTGGGGTTCAAAAAAGTGTCTGCAAGATGGGTGCCACGAATGTTAACCGACGAAAACAAAAAGCGACGTTTGGAAATTTCCAAGCGCAATTTCGAAATGTTCCAGCGTGATTCGGATAATTTTTGCCGTCGTCTTGTCACCATGGATGAAACGTGGGTCCACCATTTTGATCCTGAAACTAAAAGACAAAGCATGTCTTGGAAACGACCATCCTCTCCATCCATCAAGAAATTTCGAGTTGCTCCTACCGCTGGCAAAGTTATGGCCTCTGTGTTCTGGGATAGTGAAGGAATCCTTTTTATTGATTACATGCCAAAAGGCCAGACGATTACTGGACCCTATTATGCAAATTTAATCCCGAAAGTGCGTGAAGCGATTAAAGAAAAACGTCGTGGAAAACTGTCGTTGGGCGTGTTGTTCCTTCAAGATAACGCTCCTGCTCATCGATCGGAAGTTGCGCTCAACGCAATCCGCTGTGCTGGCTTCAATCTCCTTGACCACCCACCATATTCTCCGGACTTAGCCCCAAGTGATTTTCACTTATTTCCAAAATTAAAAGAGGAAATTCGTGGAACAAAATTTCACGATAATGACGCGGTTATAGCTGCCGTAGAGGACTTTTTCGAGAGTCAAGAAAATATTTTTTTTTCACAAGGAATAAGGAAGTTAGAAACGCGTTATTCTAAATGCATTGCATTGGAGGGAGATTATGTAGAAAAATAAAATATTATTATTTAAATCTTTGCATTTTTTAATATTGATTCCAAGAATTTTTTGATTCACCCTCGTATATATATTATTTAATTATAAGGAACTATTGAACGTATGTATGTTTGCAATCTACTACGTCCTATATATCTATGTTATTAAAACATAGTTCGAATAAAAAAAGTATATTATTATATATAAGCGAATAGTTTACTATTATTTATAATTATGCAATTGATGTACCCAAATAGAACTTATTCCTACTGATTGATATTGAATTTACTTGATAGATTAACAATTCAGACGATACAGTATAGTTAATTGGCAAATAATTAATCGGTTATGATTGAAAATTACAAATCTCGTAATTAATTTTATTATTACGCAATGAAGCATGAATGTGTTATAATATACCTACTGGCTTCCGCTTGCGACTTCGTCTGTTTAGATTTAGTACCTACTACGGGTAGCTTAATTTTTTATCGGAGCTGTTTTTTCATAAGTGTCCTTACTATGTAAATATACTAATCGCGGCTAGGTAATATGTATCTACTTCATGTTAATCTCAATGGTTAGTGTTGATAGACTGTAGGACGGAGGTTCGGTATACAAAGGTCCTTAAAAATTTAAATCATCTTCTAATAAAGTTGATTGGTCAAAAATGCAGCAACATTATTTGTTTCTTATTAAAAAAATAATAATGAGTTTAATGTTTCTCCATACAAAATTCTAATCCACTTTTTACACCCGGGATGATGATTGATACAATAAAAAAAATCATCTTAATCGGTTCAGGAATTTAAGCGTGTACTTTTGCATTTATAATATTAGGAGGGATTCAGATTCCGGTGATCACATACCATAAGGTGAGAGTGAGAAAAAAAAGCCGTCAGTCCGTTTGCTCTTTATTCCATATGGCGATCCGCCCCGGCTTTGCACGGATACAATGTACTATTATAGTAGGTAATTTATCAAAAAAAAAATTAACGTAGCTTTCTATTAGGGAAATAATTTTTAAAATCGGTCGAGTAGTTTTTGGCGTTAAATCGTAACAAACAAACAATATAGGAAAAAACGTATTTGTTATGTAACGCAGTATCAACATGTAAACAAAACACAATATAATATCGCTTATTGAATTGTAAAGTTAATTCACCCAACGTTCAAAGCAAGAAACCAGCTGTACAAATAAATTGTGAAAATGTATTATTGTATCTGGGCCAGATTCTCTAATTTCGAAGACAAAGTCTGTTCACCTTATGTCTACGTATATTTACAAGTAGTTTATTATTGGTATTATTATCTTTTACGGTAGTCTACTTATCAGCCACAATTAAAAGATTTTACGGTGATTTTTTAGATATAAAAGCCGTTTATTTTTTCTGTATTTCATATTGCACGTTTCAGATTGTCTTTGGATTGCGATTTTCGATTGGTTCCGATCGCTCGAGGTAAAAAAATAGGTCGATAGCGTGTGATTGACTGAAGTACTGTGGCTGAGGTATCAAGTACCACCTATCAAGTGAGCCTCACGCACGTCTTTTTTTTAGTAAAACTACAGAACCTCAGATTTTATTCATTATGAAATATGTTATTCCTACCTGTTCATTGCCCGAAGTTACCATAGTCGTCCCGGTGTAATTCGAACCCACGACCCACGGTAGACGGCCTGTAACAAAACAAAATACGAAGTTTCGGCTGACGGATAGTAAATTTTTATATTTCCAATCCGATGATCGATCCGTCGTTCGCAATTAGACATTTTCGTTTGAAATTACTATTTTCATAATTATAATCGTAGGTCGAATTCAATTTTTTTTTAATAACTTAAAATACGAAGTTCTTTGTTGTTTCGTTTCGTTCGATTTTGGTAATACACCTACTGGTGTTCTACCGAACGCGCCAACGATTCCTTCGTTCGATATAGCTAACATAAATCTATCTGTATTGTGAAATATGAAGTCTACATTCATATTATCAGTACTCCCATATTGCAAGTCTACTATTATTTTTTGAAGCGCAGCCCGCAGCCGGATGTCTATGAACGATCGATGACTCGATGATATCGGCGCATTGTTAGGACAAAAAACTATCGATAGCACCTCCCGCTATAGTTTCGTTAGCGAAATCTGGGGCGAGGTTTTTGTAAGCATCCGGAAGTGCACGAAACAATGCCGTGCACATGTTGTTGCTATGTCATGGAACTTAAGTTGATTTAAATTGTGATAATTGAATTATATTAATTACATTACAGTGCAGTAGAGTAAAAAAGCTCGTTGGCACTTGCCGTGCGCATCGATGGATCATGGGTTCGAATCAAACCGGGACAACATGTTTATAGTTTTCTGTGAGCATGTTTTCCCCACGTCTGGTAACTTCGGGCATTGATCGGGTGGGAGGAATATCGAAATTCCGAAAGGGTAGTGAACCACCGTTCATAGATGGAAATACTGTGAAGTGCACATTGCGCGATTCGGTTTCAGTCTATGGATTTCTGAATGCTCTAAGTAAAAAGTAGGTCGACAGCGTATCATTGACTGATGTTCTGTGGCTGAGGTATCACCTACCATCAAGTGAACCTCATGCTCGTCTGTCGATATCTAACATAAAAATAGATGTGAAATAAAAGAATACTTTAATCTCTACATTGAAAAAGCTAACTTCATTATTAATTTTTGAATAGTAACATTATTTACAGCTCCTTGAAGTCCCCAAAGCCAACATCCAAACGTACTGTATAATTCTACACCGTAATGGACGTAATTAAGGGGATGTTCTGGCTTGTTTCCCTTCGGGCTTTTACCTGAATCACTCCCAAGTGCCATCGAGGCGTAGAGGCTGATCCGAGTGGAAAGTGACATTTGTACATTTTATTAGCATTCAAGCGAAGGGGAACTAATCCAGGGGAGGCTTAACGTTTTGCCTCTTGCACATCATGCATCACTGACTTCCAATTGTAGTCAGATCAGTATTGAGTACGCACAAAGGGAATATCTTAAGTTCTGTTTACAATTCTCTAGAAATGCTAGTAATGATATAAAGTACTAATGAATCAAAAAAGTTTATTAGGGTTTTAAAATAAAAAATATTATTTATAACCTAAACTTATATCCAAGTGTATATATGTTGGTTTGCATATTTGGATGGATTTCTATGGATGTCCGAATGCTTAAACGTAAATCTTTGGATTGACAGTTTATTTTCGAATCCTACGACCGATTTTGTGCCTCCGATCATATTTTTAGGTTTGATCGTCGAAAGACAGTCCTTTCCACAGGAAACCTACTCTAATTGTGTAGAAAACTGAGAGTTAGCCCAGAACCTCAAAGACTTTGCTATCTTTTAGCAGTTTTATTTACACTCTAAAGGTGTTTAACACTAGAACCATCAACCGGTCAATATGCCAGGTTTCAAAAAAAATCACAAGATTTTTACTTAAAACCTTTCTTATTATTTTCTGAATATGTCTGGACTTTTTCTTAATATATTATGTATTCAATAACATTATATATATATTTCTTTTTTCCCTCACCTATATTTCTTGAGTTTGGTATAAATAGGTATAATAATAATAATCTTTATTAGTAAAATAGAAACACATTTAACAGAAAAACAATTTAGAAACGATGACTCCTGAAAAAGCTGAGTATTGTGGCTCAGGAGTCAACGAAATGTGTATACAACTAATGTTGGTAGTTCTAGTGTTAAAACCTCTTCGCTGAAGAGTTTCACTAGTAGTTATTTCAAGAGTGGCATGCGGATATTTTATTAGCATTCTGTCGCGAGGGAATCAATTCTAGAGCTGCATAAATCCAGCACGTTTCACGCTGCCTCGCGCTCAGATTGCATTCAGCTACAGCTGTCTCATAGATTATCCGAGGCATCAACGTTTCGCTTCTAAATTTACTGCTATTTCAATGAATTCGAGCGAGCGAGCAAGATTTTACCAGCAGCAGGCAGCGGCTGTATGTAAGGATCTTAGAGATTAGCTGTAGTGTCATTAAGATAAGTAATCATTAATATTCAAATCAATATTTGATCCTTTTTTTTATTGATAACTAGCAACGCGCCCCGGCTTCACACGGGTGCAATGTATATGTACTATACACAAAACATATCCTATGTTACTCGCTGATTATGTAGCTTTCTATTGATGAAAGATTTTTTTTAAATCGGTTCAGTAGTTTTTGAGTTTATTCATAACATACAAAAATACAAATCTTTCCTCTTTATAATATTAGTATAGATAGACTAGCGGACCTGACAGACGTTGTCCTGTCAGAATTTTGGCTTCCAAAATCAAATAAATATTTATAGATTTGAATATGCTACAATTATTTAAAAAAAAGCTATAAGCGTACAAGAGTTACGAACCGAATTTATTTTAAAATTAATCTTCTGTTAAATTATATTTTTTCTGAAATTTTCCGATATTTTAATGGTTATACTTACTGTTAATCGGGACATAGCTGAATCCAATAAATAAGAGATCATTTAAATCGGTGTAGCCGTTCTTGAGTTATAAATTGTGTAACTAACATAACTTTCTTTTATATACGTGAAGTAGGTAGGCTATAATTATGGTACACAAAGTTATGAAATCCTTAAAATTCTTAAACAATTTCCTATTTTTTATTATATCACGAATTTCCTTGTAGCATGAAGTCTAATCTTTTAGTTATTACAATACGGATAAAAATATTATAGCTATACCGTTATAGTCATATAGATCTATAAAAGGAAAATAAATTACAAGTAATAATACACAGTATTGTAAATAATATTTATGAGGTTAAAATAGATTATTTAACTTGAACAATGAAATAGAAACGGCCACATCATAATATGTCAGCGATCTCAATCATTAAACAACGTATGCGGTACATATGTGCATCATTAAATACAAGTATCTCAAAATGCTATATTCATCAAGTTTAAACTCTGAGAATAAACTGAAAAACTACTGGACCGCTTTTATAAAATCTTTCACCAATAGAAACAGCCTATTTTTTGTATATATACTATATATAGTACTTTTAAATAAAATACTGTATACCGGATTAAAACGCGATTTATTCAGGGGCAGACCACGGTTGCTGAAAAGCATCCGAAACGTCGCGTCGGGATAAATAATTTAAATAATATAAATAATAAATCGCGTTTTAATCAAGTATACAATTAACATACAGTTAATAAAAGACAATATATAGTACTTACACGACATTGCACCCGTGTGAAGACAGGGCGTGTTGATAGTATACAATAACGTTGAGGGTTTAGATAATTTTTCCTCTAAGATTACATAGATTACTTACTACATAGTACTAACAATATATTTGTATATTGAAATGTGTTTATAAGGTATACTTAGTTATAAATAAATATAGACATATTATAAATCTAAATGTAACTGTCGGTCTTATATTTTTTTATGGCCGAAAGTAAAATAAGTCGAAGTTCTAAGTTCGAAGTAAAAATAAGGTCGACAGCGCATCAATGATGATGATATTCTGTGGCCATCAAGTAAACCTCATGCTCGTCTGTCGATATCTAACATAAAAAAACAATCATACTTTTAGTTTTTCGATATGTTAAAGCTTAAACTGGCTATACCATGGCTACTTTTATCCCTGGTATAAATACCAGTTTTTCTATATGAATAGTCGCTACTGTTTAGCATTTGAATCGGAATTATAAAACAGAGAAATGTCTACTTATATTATGAACAGGTTGAGTTTATTTGTTTGTCACAGGTAATATCTCGAATTATTTTCAATAATAGCAACACAATAATTAATTTAATAAGTGTAAATAGTATGTGTAGTCGGAAATTATAGTGCCGCGCTGGTGTTTTATCGCCTTCCGCTGACAAAAAGGTTGAATTGGCATAAATAAAATATACTTCAACATGTTTAATATAAAAGTTAAATTAGTTAGTAAGTTCATGTTTGAGTGTGTATGAAAGCATTGATGAAAGTAGAAGAAGCGAAAGTGGTATGTAAGGATCGGAGCATATGGAATTCCGTGATCTCTGCCTACCCCAATGGGAAAGAGGCGTGATGTATATGTATGTATGTATGTTTAATATCAAATTAACGTTATCTCGGTTGGTGTTCTATCAAAGCCAGCTAGATATTTTATCATACTATTAGAGTTAACGTTAACCTAAGTAAGAAGCTTAAATATGTAATAAACGTCGCACTAAGGCCTCAGTAGTTCACCATTAGAGAGCCTTGTTTAAATAAAAAAATACGACAGAACTTTACTCTCAGCCTTCTTTATTATCACACGAAGTGACACTGTTCTGAACTAAAAAGAACCAAAGCTTTTGGCTCTCGAAATAATCAGACGAAATCGTCTTGAAGTTTGAACGATGTTTTTGAAGTAGTTAGTCACCAAGCTCTACATTTTGCGACATAAAAGTAATATTCCTTTTCTTAGTTTAATTTCAAAGTTTAATAGTACCTATTCGTTTTACTTTACTTTCATATTTTCAACCTTTGATGAAAATTCTTATTCCACTTAAGTAGTTTGAATTGGCTTTATTGATTTTTTATACACCTATTATCTATACTTCTATACTAATATTATAAAGAGGAAAGTTTTGTATTTTTGTATGTTATGAATAAACTCAAAAACTACTGGACCGATTATGAAAATTATTTCACCAATAGAAAGCTACATTATCAGCGAGTAACATAAGCATCATCATCATCATCATCATATGTTTTGTGTATAGTACATCTACATTGCACCCGTGTGAAGCCGGGGCGCGTTGCTAGTTATAATATAAAACACTCATCAATAGAAAGATATTCTGTTGTAATCTGTGCCTTTTATATTGATATATAGTATTAGTAACATACTCCGGCTTTTCACGGGTGCAATGTAGATGAACTATACACAAAAATAAAAATATAAAAAATTGTCTTTGTTACTTGCTGATAATATAGCTTTCTATTGGTGAAAGACTTTAAAATCGGTCCAGTAGTTTTTAAGTTAAATCGGAGCAAACAAACAAATAAATCCTCTTTATAATATTAGGATAGATTATACCTGAAGATATATTTCTTAATTTACCCTTTAGTATATTATGTTCAGTCTTTGCAAATCTGATGTCATCGATTGAGGTGATTTGGTAGTTAAAATTTAAAAAAAATATATATCTTGTTCCAGCATCACGCCGCCTCAGTGAATACGTGGAACACTTCGAGGACCTTCAGTATAATGCAGACGAAGTGCACGTTCAACATCTGCGCGCGCGCCGCTCCGCCGAGCCGCCAGACCTGCGCATCAGCTTCCACGCGCACGGCCGCCATTTCAACATGCGGCTGCGACGCGATCTATCCGCCTTTAGTGACGATTTTAAGGTAGCTTTTCATTGTTTTTTGAAGATTCTACGACTTTTGGTAGAAAAACATGAATGTTTGTGATACAACCTCGATGGTCTTCCTTCGAGATCTCAGTATTATCACACATATTAATAATAAAATATACTTTACTGTGAAGTAATCTATGTGTCCACGAAGTAATCGATTTATATTTGCTCACCTTTTAAAACTTCTTTGGACTTCTACTATTTCAAAACCAAAATTAGGCAAATCGGTTCAGCCGTTCTCGAGTTTTTGTGAAACTAACAAACGTCAATTCATTTATATATAATATCGATGGGTAACGGCCTATATGTCGTAACTAACATTTTTAGCGAAAATTAGTTAAATATACAGTTCGATTCAGAATGACAAACTGAACTGTTACCCATCGATATGTAGATTTTATGAAGGTTGATGAGAAAATAAGGTATTATAGCGAAAGTACCATACCATAAGATCCACTAATGAACAAGCATAGTGTAGGTGATACTGTCTGCACTTTCTATGAGAGAAAGCCATTATATCTAGAGACATTAAATTATTTTAAACCCTTACTTTAAACTTTAAGTACAGGTTTTTGTTGATTATATATTACATGGGCAATCCTGAGGAATGTTTTTGCACCCAAATGAAAGCAACCAAACAGCGTATTAACTTTCCATTAGTGAGCTTTTTTCGTAAGATTCCGGAGATTACTTATTTATTTATTTGTTTGGATATCATTATATGACACACCGTAAAAATAATTATTTCTTCGCTTTAAAAATAAAGTCAGAACATTCATTCATCTCCATTTGTAACCGACTTCTTACAATATATATACGATTTAACTCAAAAACCACTGGACCGATTTTAAAAATTATTTCACAACTAGAAAGCTACATTATCAGCGATAAATATGGGCTATTTATGTTTTGTCTATAGTACATCTACCTTGCACCCGTGCGAAGCCGGGGCATGTTGCTAGTCCCTAATACGGAGCATAATATTATTTTATGAGTTTGCTGTTAGAAAGCAAAGGAATGCTTTTATTTATGATCTTTCGAGCTATGCCATTCATGCTGTGCTCTATTAAGATGTAAACAAACTTTGTGTATTAGATCTTATTGGTGTTAAAGATATGATCCATTGAATAATGTACATTGTGCGCAGGTTCACGGCTCCCAGGGGCAACTGCACGATGTGGACACGTCGCACATATACACAGGCGAGGTGGTTGGTAAGTTGAAGTCTTACAGTACTTATATAACTTGATATATCGCCTTTATGCGATAACAAGCCTACTTGTTATCGCATAAAGGGACCTTCCTTAAGTGTGCATCGTTTCCTATTTTAGGACAAATAATATTTATACAATTAAAACCGTTTATGACGACATCGCTTAGAACAACTTATACTGACCAATCAAAGGTCCCGACTGTACTTTGTACCTCGGAAACATCACCGGTTGTTACGACTATCGGTTTTTACGACCAAATATGAGTAGTCTCTTCAATTCGATAACAGATATGTATTTTTTCTTCGAGAATTTGGAAATCTTCGGAATAAAGGCCGGAAAACATCTGCAAATCCTCTGGTCTTACATGCGTAATCAAGGACGGTAAAATTCACTTTCTATCAGGTGAGCCGCAGGCTCGTTTGTCTCCCTATTAAAAAAAGCCAAAGCGAACAATGGACTTTTTTTATCTATGAACAGTGGTCCACCGCTCCGCACCGCAACCCGCTCGCAATTTTGATATTCGTCCCACCCGTTTAATATTTGAAGAGGACGGATATATAAGTCTTTACAAATTTTATATAAACATCAAAGCAGATATCCTACTCATAAAATGTTGAACGTTAGGCACTATTTATTGTTCTAACGAGCCCGTTATATACTTATTGTTGAGAGAAAAACATTAAGTACAAATAAAAATCTATATATAATTAGTTATTTAAAACTATATAAGATGCATTTACTTGTATCTACAATTATTTGAATTTAAAATGTATTGTATTAGTATAAGTTTAACTATTGTAAATCAGCAACACACATAATAAGATTCTCAGAATAACATTTCATCGAACCTTAGTGTCTATTACAATGATTTTTTTTGATTTGTACCTAATATAATTTAAAAAAATTATCAGACCTACGCAAAACTCTTATAAAGAAGCGCTTTAAACTCCATATCATCTTATATAAATCATTCCTATCAAAACAGTGTGTATGGATTATCAAACAGATTGCGTTGAGGAACCGTTTCTCAGTGAATAGGACAAAGTTTGTAATGTATGGTACAGTCACAAATTCAGAGCATCGCGGAGTTGCACTGAGTGGATTTCTGCGTGACGTGAATTATATTTAGGGATTCGTTTAGTGCGCTGTCTGTTTGGAAAGCCTTACCGAGATTGAAATATTAGACTAATAATATTCCCCTATTTGCAATGAATGTATAATTACTTCTAAACAGTTGACAGTTTGTACAAAGGAGTTTGATTAATATATAAATTACTGCTAAGATATTGTATCAACAACATTTCTATAATTCCATCGCATCCGTGTCTCAGTGGTTAGAACGATGCATTTAGCACTGGAGGTTCTGGGTTCGAATCCGGGGAAATAATATTTAAAAAAAATATATACGTTCGGGCAGGGCACAAAAGGAGGATCACCTAGGTACTGTAAAGAAAAATTATCAGTGAAATAGATACAAAAATCGGTCTGCCCCATGCCCCACTAGGAGACTCGGGAATTCACCCACACAATTCTATGAGACTAAAATTTAAAATTGAAGGTCTGAGATGGCAGTTGCAAGAAGACTCGGGGAAAACCAGCATTCAAGTCACCTGTAGGCTGTAGTATAAACTAATTTTTATATTCTGCATGCAGTAGTACTCATTAACTACTCCTATACGGAGATACACACTTGCGTACTTGCAGAAATATTAGTCAGATTTAATGAGGTTCTGTATCAGCAGCCAGATCTAAGACAATATTTATTTTAATTTAATGTATTTATTTAGTTCTCAATAAAACATTGTTAAGGCATGGCCACACAGTAATATTATACGATTCTATGAGTAACATACAATTTCACTTAAGTTTCTCATTACACATTAATATTAAGATACAATTTAATTAATAAATTTAATTCACCTCGTCAATTTCCCGGTCATGAATTCATTATTCTTACTATTGTATACGTCGTATAGCGAATATCTTACCCTAATCGAGTAAGAGCCATTCACTCCTAAAGCGTGGAACACTAACGCAAGACAGGTACCAAGTTTGCGGGTGACGCGGCTAGGCGCGTCGTAGAACAACTTCGCTCTATTGTGTTCCCAAAACGACGTTATCTACTCAAGATAGAGTACTATTGTTTACTTACCCACAAAGAAAATTAAGTAATACATACTTAATTAAAAGTTAGAGCAGCTATTGTTTATTCAAATACACGTTTGGCTGGATTATTAAGTTGCGAATAAGTTAAAATGCGTCTTTTCGACAATCTTGATGTTTTAAATATGATGGTGTTGGGTGGTCTTAGCCTGATGCACATTGTCAGATAGAGCTCTACAGGCAAGGTAAAAGCATCTCTTTGTTTGAGTTATTTGTCTTCTTAATTCAAAAGAAGAATCCAGTGTTACAGTCGCTATTGTTTGTCGTTTTATCAAATAGGTAATTCAGAAGATGAGAGGCACTCATTAATAATTCTACAGGAGCGCACCATATTTCTTTTTCGTAATTTCTGCCTCGTCGGCATCAAAGTCCCGAGCTAATTGGGAGCTTTCGGCGGCCACTCGAGTTTTAATGTCTGCGGGCGCATGCCCCGGATGGGATGGTCATTGCTTTGCCATGTTAACAGAAGCTTTGCAAATAATTGCTTAATTCCAAGTCTGTTGCAATTCCGATTTTGAACTGCGTTGGGTGCTATTTCATACATGTAATAACACGTATATTATAAAGGTTGCTGTTATTTTGGTTAACTTCTAGTACATTTTACTGATATGATAACATGATATAATATTTGATGTTCTTTCTACAAAGTAAGTATATTTAATACTCACACCGAAGAGGGTTCCGTTTCAAACAACCCGCTATCGCGTCGCATCCGCAACATTGAGTTTTTGACGACCGGCGTTATAAAACCTAAAAGCTTTCCTTTCGTTCTTTATCTCTATTTCATTAGGATTCCTCCAATGATTTTGTTACGAGTACATAGCAAATATAGAGTAACGGACATCCGCATTTATATTTTTGGGTCACATCACATTATAATTATAGTAAGAAATGTGTTTCCGTTTTTGTATTATTATAGCATTTAAGTTACTGATAAAATTGGGAAGGCACAGACTCCTGTAACACAGTTTTTAACTATTTCAGGAGTCTGGGTTTAAATTATTTTATGTAAATATTGCAGTAATTAATAAAGATTATTATTATTATTATTATAATCCGGTTAGTAAGTAAAATATTTATTCAAACATTATTTCTAGATAGTTATTTCCGGTAGTATCAACTTCTTCGTCTTGTTCTCAGTTCATTGACGTTTCGGATCACAAGGAAGCACAAGGTGCATAGCAGTTGACCGTTCTTTGTACCGTGAACTTTTAATGTAATCGCAAAAGTTTGGTGGCGTGTAAATGGATGGAGTTGCGAGGGCGGCATCGATCGCAGTTCGTCGACCTACTTACGCCACCATCGATGCACTTGCCGTGTTTATGCATCAGATAATCAGTAAGAGGCCAGCTCTCCCGCATTTCGCATGAGGTCATCGATACTTAAATGATACTTTTATTGCAGATTTATTTTCAAAGCTGTTTTGATAGTAAAGTAAATAGGATTGGAGGTTTTAGATGGTGAAGTCTTCTCCGAAAATACATTTTATGGCTACGAGACGATGGTGATCTTGCTGTGGATTAGTTGCAGCCAAAGCTTTAGAGTTTTGGTCGGGTTGTTAAACAAATTGGTCTAGTTTTTAAAAAGGTTTCCTTTTATTCCTGGAAGCTTTTATAAATTTAAATACAGTTAGCATTTCTGTAAAGTTTATAGAATATTTTGAATTCATTTAAATCTAAACAGAAATGAAAAAAATGCTTTAGGAATATGAACTGAAAGTAACAAAGAACGCCATGGCTCTGAAAATCCTTTTAAACCTGCAGTGGTTTCGTATTTTTATTAAGTTACATTTTCGGATTTTCCACCCTTTCTTTGCACCGACAATTCATTAAAAATGTCCTTGAAATAAGTAAAAAATCGCTGGCATAAAAAATAAAGAAGAGGTTTTAGTGAATTATGAAAATGTACGAGGTTTTCTGGTGTGCCCTTAAAATTTAGCGGAGATATTTAGAGGCGTGCGGTTTGCGCGGGAAACACATCTCTTTCGTGTTTACCCTCTCTTAACTCGTATAATCCCGATGTGTCCCCGTCTGCCTCGTTATTTGATATTTTCAAAGGGATATTTACTTATGTTTTATTATAAGTAAATCCTCTTTGTGAAATGGTGCATTTAATATTATATTATCAAAACACTTGTGTAATGATGTAATATCATTGTTCACTTTTATACGCACCTATTGTTGATATTTATACGTAATTTTCAAATAATTTTTTAAAGAATCGGCAGTATATACTTGTATTATACCCGTCTTAGGGATTTTATCTCGCTATTAGAAGCTACGACATTAAAGTAAGTCGTGCCTAAAACATTAAAGAATGGACGGGAATCACCAGTGCCTCTGAACTGTTCCGTACAGCCAGAGACGGAAACAAATTTAAAAAAGAAGAAAAAAAAAATTGAAGAAGAATCTTCATTAATTGGTGACGCACCTGAAGAAAAAGAATTAGAAGCTCCTCATCTCAAATAAAGCCATGCAGTACAGTAGCCATAAAATTGATAATTTCAATATTGTTTAATTTACTGATTATTATTATTAATATGCGCCGTAATGTTTCATGTCAGCGTTTAACAGTGATTTGAAGTGATTCAGCTTGGCTTGTAGACAATAGCGAATGCAATAATGGGTGGAAATGGATGGCTGGAAGAGATAAATGGTTGGATAAAATTGGAATGCCAATATAGTGCAACAAAAGACTAAAAGCAGCACTTAGTCGCTGCAGAAAATACGAGATTGCCTAGGATTTTTACACGCTGTTGTCACAGACGTACGTCAAGTTTCGTGTCTTATGCTAAAGCGTTTGTATATAAGATTTTTACTACTATATACATAATATGTAGATAATATAGTCTTTGTTCCGCTCAGACCATGAAACTTTTTAATCATTGATGTCATATTATCTAGGAAACATTAATCATTACTAGTACCTACCTTGTTGAGAATAGAGAGAGGAACATTTGTTTACTGTCACAAAAGAGATTACAATAATTAATATCTATACTTATATTATGAAGAGGAAATTTGTTTGTATGTTACGATTTAACTCGACAGCTACTGGACCGATTTTAAAAATTCTTTCACCAATAGTGACATAATTTTTTGGAAAGTACATCCAAGGCTTGCACCCGTGCGAAGCCGGGGCGTATTACTATGTAGCATATAAACATATCCGGCTTTTCATTGTAAAAGTGAAAAGCCGGAGAACTCGGCATATTATGATAAAATTAATTCAGGTTTTATTACATATTATATATTCTATTATGTTTTACAAAATCTAATCGTAAAATATTGGCAGCATTGTTTCACTGACAATCAAATATTATAATATTTACATTGAAAAAGTATACTTGGAAAATTCAAAAAGAAATATTTGATTCAGCATCACAAATCTTGTTCAATAATGAACAACAATTATACAGTTTAATTGCAAACATAATATAAAACGTGCGAGCTTTATTACTTTTCTGACTCACTGGTGTAGTTTATTGAAGTATTTTAATTAGTTTTAAAAACGTCAAGTTCTTTTTTTGGTTATACTATTTTATATCCGCGATGTCGTCTACTATTTACTCAATGTTCTCTGACGATATCGGAATAGGCAAAAAAAATATATGTTAAATGAGGATTTGATGACGAAATATTCGCATTTTGACGGGCTCATTGGCGCGATTGGTAGAACACTTGCCCTCTGTATCGATGGGTCGTGGATTCGATTCTCACCGGGTCTTGAAAAATAAAATTATCTGTAGGCATGTCTTCCCCACGTCTGGAAATTTCGGGCATTGAACAGGTGGGAGGAATATCGAAATTTCGACCGGATAACGAACCACCGTTCATAGATGGAAAAACCGTGAAGTACATATTGCGCGTTTCGGTTTCAGTCTATGGATTTCCGAATGCTCGAAGTAAAAAAGTAGGTCGACAGCGCATCATTGACTGATATACATTTACATATTATGTGGCTGAGGTATCACCTACCTATCAAGTGAACCTCATGCTCGTCTGTCGGTATCTAAAACAAACAGCTGCTTTAGATAAAAGTTATGTTACGATTTTTACAAAAGGCCCGTATTCTAAGATGTGACTCAGGTTTGAATCTAGTTTTCAGACAAGTCAATCCATATTTTTGTTTCTATAGATATTCCATATTTTGACAGTTCTCAAGAATAGATTTTGACTTTTTAGGTCGGTCGAGTAGTTTTTGATTTAAATCAAAATTATCATCTATACTATTATCATTATAAAAGGAAGATAACAAATCTTTCCTTTTTATAATGTATTTATAGTATAGATATCTAATAACAAGCCACATCTTGGCACTTAATTTTCTTCACCATCCATAAGAAATGTTTATGAAGGAACACAATGACACGTTGTCACGTCAAACCGCTATCTGTATTCAAAATATCAATAGAAAAGTAATAGCGAATGTCCGTGGTGGTCCCCCACGCTACAAATCATTATTATTAATAACATCACTCCCCTGTCCCCAACTGAAATGACTCACTAGTTAGTTTAACTATTAGTTACCTTCGTTTTTCATAATGTTACGCTGACACGCCATTCCAGGATGTTTGGTACAAATTTGGTGCTATCTATACTGCGTTATGTTAAGATAACGGTAACTAACACGGTAAAATTAGTTACCTGTAACCAGTATGGTGTAATAAGGTTTAAAGAGACAAGCGGGGCGGGGGGGTGTCCTTGAAATTATTTTTTATTCTAATCTCATTGATAAGTCTATTAAAATATACTTTATATAAAGTCAACCGGTGCCTTCGTCAGATTCTTGGTATTTTTTGCCCTTGAAAATTTTCATTGACCAATGGGAACTCTGCCGTGAAACTTCAATTGGTCATCAGATAACGCGTCGCAAGTGGACATGTATAATGTATATGCCACACGCTTAGATGGAGTCCTACACACATACCCAGGCAAGCACTGGAATGGACCCCCCAAGGAAAGAGGGAGCGTGAACGACCCAGGCAATCCTGGTGACGCTCCGTGACGGCTGAAGCAAAGGCAAACGTGAAAGGGTGACGTGGCCTGAGGTGAAGCGCGTAGCTCAAGATTGAACGCTATGGCGGAGCACTGTGGACGCCCTCTGCCCCTCCTAAGGGATTTAGGACATTTAGTCATCAAGGCAAACAACCTTAACTATAGGACCTCCCTGACTTGAAAGCTGGATCCGGCCTTTTAGGCAGTTTGTAGTAAGATCTGTTGTGTGTATACTGTAGAATTGCGGCTATCGAAGGATTTCATCATATGTAGTTCAAATTATAGCCTACTATTTTTAAGGGGTAAAGAGGCGGAAGTATAATATCTTATACACAATTAAATGGCGTATCGCGTAATCAACATTTAATTACATGCTCCCCATTTTTACCTTGCATTTATTTTAACATGTATTGTGGCTAATGATTTTCTTTATTTCCTGTGTAATTAAATAATAATCCAGTGTTGGTTATTAAAAATGTTACCGACTTATCAGTAATTACAGATTTAATAGAGAAGATACCACGGAATACTGATACGATATTCAAAACTTGAGGGCTTCTTAAAGTGTTTCTGTCTTTCATTTTACCTTCGTAATGAAAGGGATAGACATACTTTGATAGATTGTACTGAGCACCTCAATGTTGAGCGTTAGAATTCGGCCAATAGTCTCTTAGAGAGCTTTTTAAAAGCATCATGAGGATTCAGGGTCGCGTCGCAGTACTATTTCGCCAATATATAGGTCAAAATACTTTTGTGGGGCAAAGTATATTATAATAAAATGCCTGACAACATATGTCAACTTTTTTGTCTATATTTAATATTTTTATATTTTTTATTTTTATCTAGCTGTTAAAAAAGTTATTGGAGATATCTTTTAGACGATTAGTTAATTAATGGAAGATCGCATGGAGTACTAGATCTAAGAGCGGAACTTCTATTATTGTTATATTTGAATCACACAATAATTTAAAAAAAAATATTTATAAAAAGAGAAACTACCGAATTTCTAGCGCTTCTCGTTAGCTGAACTGGTTAAAAATTAACGTTAACTAATAGAGTTGTATTTGATTGATTGATATATTTTTTTATAATTATATATTTCAACAAAGCTAGATATCCAGAAAACGATCGAATATCGAAATAGTTACAAAAAATTACCTCTCCAATTTTAATTTAATATCACTCATGTGTAGCCGAAGGGTCCATGGTTTCATGGTTATCTATGGGTGTTTTTCCTGTATTGCCAACAGCTATAACTGTTCCAAATTAAATGTATAAATAGGTAATTAATTACGTCTGTGCGCCGATAGACCTCAATATAGAAATCATTAAGGAGTTAATTAGACCACAGCAATCAATTACATTGTACATACTACACAGTAAACATGTATTTGCTGTCACGTCATTACGCTTTGTTACTAAGACAAATATATTGATCGATATGGATTTAATTTGATAAAAAGCTAAGATGATTGATGAACCATGTTAAATATAAACGATAAAAAAATGTCTGAAGTAAGGCAGTAAAACGTTGAATTAGATATTATTTTAAAAAGTATGTTATTTAATAAAGCTAATGTTTTAGACATATTCACAGCAAGCACACGTACATACAAAAGTAACTATGAACAAACATCAAGGACAAGAAGGATATTAAAAAGTACAATTAACAACTTAAAATATATAAACTTATCTATCCTATACTTCTTCTATCTAAACAAACACACGCTACCTACCCGTTGCGGTAGCGGTTTTATACATATAAATAAAAGACAAATTAGTGATATTCTCATATTATAAACGTAATAAGAAAAAACTATGAAAGTATTAAAAACAATGGATGCTGTAGTGAATAATGGTATATTTGTAATCAAGTTTTCATTGCCTATTGTTATAAAACCGCGCATCGTATTTGCTTTGTAAAAATACAAAGCTTGACAAAGCCTGAAACAGAAATTGTTTCGACACTGAATTCTAGATGTAGGCTAAACTTTTTGTTTTCAACTAAAATGTAAATTATAGAAGTGTTGCGCATAGAATCTGTTCAACAAACGTCATGTTAACGTAGCCATTTTATTATTTTAGACGACCCACGATCCGAGGTGTTCGGTTCGGTGACAGAGGGAGTCTTCGAAGGGAAGATAATGCTGAGCGACGGCTCCTTCTACGTGGAGCATGCGAAGAGATACTTCCCGCAGAACAACACCAGAAGCCGCGTCCACTCTGTTATTTATCGGGAGGGGGATGTCATCGATCCTTACGCACACAGGAGGCATGGTGAGTGTAAATTTATATTCATCTACAGAATGTTAAGAGTATTCTTACTAAGCGACTGCTACTTCTACTTAGGTTGGACAATAGCTTCCCAAAATCGGCGATAGACGGATAGAGCGCACCAGAAGACTTTCTGTATCCGCAGGGTGGCGTATCATATAGGTTGTAAGTGTTGAGTGACTAGCGCCCTAGATCGTTTCATTGGTAACATTTCTGGGCTTTTAAGCGAACCCTGAAGATCCACGACGGGACGCTATTTCCCAGTAGACTCTATGATATAAAAAGTTCCTGAAATGGGAGATATTCGTTTGTACAAATCATGCTTATGAGGATGTGATATGCTTAGTAAGAGATATAGAATAAAATCGGGTCAACGTTTTCTTACAAATAACGCTAATAAACGGGGTAAAGCTACTGTTTTTATTTGATTGGTAAATAGTATGATAGAAAGCCATAGTTCAGTGTGTATTCAGCAGTTAAACTCGTTCTAATGGGCAATTATTCCTAGTAGTAAAACTGCACTGTAATTAGTGTCGGAACATCCTGCTGGAAGACGAACGTAACGTGTTATGTGTGTTTCTCCTCGAAATTTAAAATCTTCTTTGTCATTAAAATAGACAACATCAGCTGCAATTAAATTATCATGTCTCATACACTAATTAGTCTCAGCAACGTGAGCCTAATTATTATTGTTGTCTTAGTGTAAATGTACCTAACTGGTTTAATTGTCCGCATCTCATAGCTATTACCGTGGATTTAGTAAAATGATGTCTCTATTTGAATTAATTATGTTTGATGAGAAAAAATCTATGCGGTAATAGAACTGCAAAAACCAAGACGAAATGTCCAAGTGAATAATCACGATTCGTAGTGGGGAAGGGATAGACACATTTATGTGATCTCTGATCATTTTTCTTAACCTGCAAGAGTGATAAGACTAGCCAGCCGGATCAGCCAGAACTAAATGTTTTTTTTCTGATAATGGAATCCAGGTCCGTTCTAAGCTACTACTGAGGTTGAAGGTTACTACTGAGATACGGAGACGTTTCGTATTTGTCGGTTTTGATGTTGTTCATACTATAGAAGACGCGAACGTTACAACCATTCTTGTTCAATGTAATGTAAATGAAAAAATTAAATTACTATTTAAACATAAGCGAACGCTTAATTTAGTTAGGAACAGAACGGGATTAGTTCCTGCAGCGAGATTAATTTGTATCTACGTGCGCTTCATGTGCATAATAAATGCTGAAACGCGAGGGGAGTTCGCAAGTTTCGCCACAGCGTGTCGCGCGGCAAACGGATTGCGACGCAAGGTCGTTTAACTAAGTTTAATCCCGTTCGCCGGGTGACTGTCACCGGCTGATTGCTACCGCTTGCATGGGAAAACTTATCAATTTATAAGGCATCTGCAAACACGATACGCATCAGCGATCGGGTGTTTTGTTGCTGAACGATGTTGCAACACTGAAAATTCGGGTAATATTGATATAACATAATATGTATATCGGAAACAGAGAGGGGAGGAAGTTACATTTAACTGTTATTATTATTCATATCATGTAAGAAAAACCTAGAAAATTGTATCGTAATAAATATACTTTTTATGTTATAAATGAACTTTGAAAGCAGTAAATATGACTTCTTTGGAAAATCTCATGTTCATTATAGTAGCTTTGGCATTAAACACATGATCGACTGTTGAAGCTATTGAAAGCTTCTGAAAATTGACAACTGTTTGATAGGGATAAGTGTAGTTGTATATTATGCGGAAAAAACACTGTCCCGAAAAAGAGCTATTGTATATTTTGTTGCTTTAAACTTGAAAAGCAATCAAAATTACTTCTTTGGACAATTAGTATTAATTAATGTAGCCTTAGCAAACACATAATAACTATTGAATGTTTCTGTAAAAATATGGCTAAAAGAAAAAATACCGTGTCTGCAGAGGTCTTAACTTGTTTATTCTCTCATTGTTCGACGGTTGTCATAAATCCATTCGTCCGGTCGAAGTTTTAATTTGTCATGACGTGCTCCAATTGTCGCCGTGATCGATACGTTAAGAGATACTGTTATTAATACTCGTACAAGTTCATATAATATGAGGGTACGCTTCTGCAGCAATGTTTAGAAATGAAATTCCACTGTTAAAATACTTGTCATAAAGTTAACGAAGTTGCCGACATGCGAAATAATTTAGCGCTCTATAGAATGTCTGAAATTACATTTACAAATAAATCCATCTCGGAAGAAGTTATATGCTAAATAACGTGCATTTCGCGTACCTATCTATTTTTTGTCAGATATGTACCGATTATATTATTTATAACGAAATGTAAAACTAGTAATTACATGGTATACAAGCATAGAATAATAACGTAATGCTTATAGATCAATATCTCTCCTTTAGCCTCGTAACTATTACGTTGTGAATTACTTATTTTCTATTTTATCTATTATTACTGTAATTATATGGGTATATTTACTATAAGAATTTATAGTATATTCTTATCCACACCACCTTGAATCTGATGTTTCAACTAAATAAATAAAAACGTATTACATAGTAAAAGTTTAGATACACGAAGTAGGATCATAAAAGATTGTCTGGCGGGATAGTTGTATTGAAGAGACTTCGGAATATCACCGTAAGTTTTTTTCTTTTGAATAAGAATTTCGATGGAAATGGAATGTGATGGAGTTTCTAACCGCATTTTCACCTTTTTGGAAAATGCGGTTGAGAGATTTACGTTGAAGTGTTCACATTATTTTTGCGCGCAAATTCCTCCTAAAAGCTTCAATGCCAAACACTCCATAGAATGTACCTAACCAGTAAAAAGATTGCTTTCTATACATCGGCATAAATCATTGTCTCAATCTGATTGATATATCGATCAGATTGATGGATCGAATAAAATATCCGTTAAAGGATGGGTCAAGTTACTGATGCATTTGCTTTCATTAGAGAACTTAAACCTATGATAACTACTAGGGATCGTCCCTTTTTCATTCATCGTTCATTCGACCCCAATTTGAATATGAAATGCCAATATGGACGCGCAACTAACAAAACGGCATTCAGTACGTTGCATTCAATATAATAAAAGAAAACACGTTTCAAAGCAATAAAGACATGTAGGTAGAAAGAACGGGATTATTTGTGAGATAGATTTGAACTAATAACGATATTTGAATTTGAATTAATCGTAGTCTTATGGCTTGGCTATTACTTCTAGCTGAGTCGTTTTTAAAATCCTTACATATTCCCGGCGAATGTCTAGAGGATATTTGCAAGTGAATAATGTCGTTGCTTCTATCTCCACTGAATGTATAGCACGTGTACGACGACGACAAACTGATAAGGTAAAAGTCCCCATTATGAGACACTTTTCGACGTAGGTCGAACATTCTCGTTAATATAAAATATATTTGAATGAAAAACCCGATATTTATTGTGTTATCTGTTAATTTTATGATTATTACGCCAATATTCCTTGTTTATAATAAATTTTAAGTTAAAAATTAATAAAAATAAGCATTTTTTGGAGGCACCTCTATGACCCTATTTATGAGACAGTTTAAAGACACATGTCCCGAGTGTCTCATGATACAGGTCCCTATTTTTGAGACACTTAAGAAATAAAAAAGATCGAATATATTTTATGTATTTATTAATTTGAGATCATTATAATTATAAAATAAGAAATTATTTCAGATTTTAAACAGCAAATAATAGATTTTTCCGAAATTAAACGACTAATCAACACAAATTATATAAATAAATTTATTTTTCTTCTTTGATTTTTTTTGTAATTCTTTAACTTGAGCCATTAGTTTTTTTTTTCTTCTTGCAACTTTTTTTTATGTTTCTGTTTTTCTTCTTTAATTTTTTTCATTTTTTCCTTTTCCAATTGTTGCTGGTACCATTCATCGGAGGTTCCCACAGATGGTAGCTTTGACTTGCCTGATTTTTCAAGTTTAAATCTTTTTTTTTTTTTTTGGTAAACAATCTGGCGGTAAAGTAAATATCTCCTTAAATGGTCTTTTCGGCGACATATCTAAAAATAAGAGTTTCTCTTATAATTTTGTCAATTATTTTTAAAAATAGTTCATAAGTAATTATTCTATGTTACCTTTATCAATAGCTGTTGTTGTAGTCTCATCAATAGAACGATGTACGTCAGTTTTTTGAGAAACACCATTTAAATTTTCTTTCTCGAGTTCTAAGAAAACAATTACATTAATAATATAAATTTATTAAACATAAAAATAATAATTCAATATTTGATGAATCATATTTATTTCTTTTAAGCTTTGTTTTCATAGGTTTTTTATCGGAATTTGCGCACAACACTTTTGGTTTGTTTGATTTTGAGTGATTTTTTTTTATCCTCTTGGATCTCTGTTTATTTCCCATTACCTCAGATTATTATTTTAATTTATCTGTTATTTACCGGTGGTATACAATCTGAAACATTTAATAAATTAATAAAATATACAGTTAAATATTATAAATTAAATTAAAATATTTAATTGAAAAATAAATAAATTTTCTCGTAAAGTCAATACTTAATTCCACAATTTTAGGTTAGATTTATACACTAGTCACAAAAATTAAGGGATATAAAAAAAAATCCAAATTTTTGGGTGATTTTCAACGAGCTGTAACTCCGAGGAAAACGGCCGTACAGAAAAAATAAAAAAAGCAAATTGTAGCTCCATGTGTCTAGTTTACTAGATTTACGCTTCACTGTGTGTGTGTGTGTCTGTGTGTTCGTCTGTGCGTTTGACAACGTGATATTCGACGATGCATCAACACGCAAGAGCACTTACGAGCTGTGATTCGGAACAGAGGTGGCAATACACGGTTCTGAACTGTTACTGCCGTGTGTACAGAGGTCCTTCAACAGCTGCAGACAGACAGACAACAAACGCATAGACGAACACACAGATACACAAAGACACACACACACACACACAGAAGCGTAAATCCGACCTAGCAACCTCCACGTGGTACGCTTTGGGTAACGCTAATGCCGGCGGTAAAACAGCAGTCTAAAAAAATCGAGAAAATTTCGAAAAAAATTGAAAAAAAAATTTTTTTTTTCATTTTTCTTAAACAGTTAATCCATTTGATAAAAAAAATAAAGATTTAAGAGAGAAAAAATGAATAAAAATCACCAAATTGCTCATAATGGTGATTTTTGCAAAAGCAAAGAATTTGAAGCTTCGGGGCACAATGAAAAAAAAATCGCAGCGCTTTGAATTTTTGAGGGATTTTAGGGGACACTTTGAGGTTAAAAAATTACCGACGATATCCTTCGTTCATCCATTTTATCCAAAGTTATACCAAGTTATCCAAATATCCTTAATTATGCGAATTTTTGTCTTTTTTTCAGTCCGAGATTTCAATTCAAAAATTTTTTTCTAAAAGATGTTTACTTTTTCTTATAGAGAATATCGTGCAGTTTTCAAAACCCTCCTTCAATTTCCTATACGATCATTATTTTCAGAGTTATTGGTTATCAAAGTCAAAAAGAACTTTTTTGCTTTGATTGACGATAACTCCGCGGCAAATCGTCCTACAGGCTTTTTGAATACGTCAAATTAAAGAGTATTAAATTCTCTAAAAGAGCTTTTAAACGAAACAATCAAAAAAAGCCTAAATTTTTTGAAGCCCGTGGACCTTTTTTTAAAACGAGAAAAAATTTGTAAAAATTTTTTTCGGTAGTATTCTTAGGATTTCTCCAGGACCTGGACATGACAAAAAAATTTCATTCATGTCATATCTGAAAACTAAACACATGGAGCTACAATTTGCTTTTTTTATTTTTTCTGTACGGCCATTTTCCTCGGAGTTACAGCTCGTTGAAAATCATCCAAAAATTTGGACTTTTTTTTATATCCCTTAATTTTTGTGACTAGTGTAATTTTACGTTATTTAACTTAAAATACTTACTTATATGAAAATATTTAATAATGTAATAAAAGCCAATCCTCTATACAATCCAAATGTTATATTTTAACAATTAATATCACTCATTAATAATATAAAACTTTATACTTTATATTAATATACGTTGTCTCATCTAATCGGGACGCACATGTTCGTATTACAAGATACACTGACTAAAGTGTCTCATACACCGGTACGTTCATGTTTGTAAGTGTAGGTATTATGAGACACTCAAATATAAAATATTATTCTCATAAAAAAGCATAAATGCGTATAGAAATGAAATCTAAAACTCATTAGCTTTCAATTAACATATAAATTATGTATATAAATATAACACACAATTATTTTAACCCGACTGAAAAATTGCTTGGTCATTGCAGTTTAACTCTTTATAGTCATTGTTTCAAGTGCAGATATCAAACCATGTACTATTATAATTTTTTTTTTATTATTATTGGGAAAGAATCAACAGTAAGACTTGTAAATTGCTTTCAAAATTGATGAAAAAATAAGCTTATAATTTTTTTTAAAAGTGTAATTTCGTATTATTTTTATAAATTAGTATATTTACGTTATGTATCATAAATAGGGACAATGTCTCATAATGGGGACTTTTACCTTACCCATTTCTCAACACCAACTTAAAGCCCTCTTCGCAGTTTTACAACATTCCTGGTTCCGAAAGCGTTGAGGTTCACATGGCCTTTTTTCAATATAACATGCATGCTTTTAAAATTGCAGGACTGTTTTTACTATATAATAGTTGTAATATAAAAATACTTCTTTTCTTACTACAATCTGTTATATTATTGTTTTTAATAGAATTGTTAATTTTTGATTCGTGAAAACAAGAAAGAAGTTAAACTTGATCTCCTAGGTTTTTAATATATAAAAAAAACTTCGGAAAATGTTATTAAAACGGTATTGTGAGACTTGCTTTGACGTTTCGTAATATTTAGTTGTATATGGAGGATCTACTCGAAATTATTCAACAGGAGTCTTTCACAAGCCAAAAGGATTCTTAGAATTTCAAAGAAATTTTCAAAGGTCTTTATAAGTAAATTGTCGACGTTAACATTTCCATCTAAACAGATTTTTATGAATCCCGCATTATGGTATTTGTTACTTGGGAAAGCTTGTCATGTTTTTGTGGGTATTCGTATTAAGATTACAAACCGATGCTTTTTTAAGTAGGTGACAACTTTTTTGTCTTTTATTAACGCGAGTATCACACATTTAAATAAAATACTGTATACCGGATTAAAACGCGATTTATTATTTATATTGTTTAAATTATTTATCCCGATGTTTCAGATGCTTTACAGCAACCGCGGTCGCGGGGAGACAGAAAGATGACAGTTGTCTGATATTTGAAATGTCACAAATTGCCATATTCAAAAATAATCTATTAATTTAGGTAACACAATGTACATCTATGAACGTCAATAATACATATTAAATGCTTCTAATTTTACATTTACTACCAGTTCACAGATCAAGGGCGTAGAGCGGACGAGAAGTAAACAATATAAATAATAAATCGCGTTTTAATCCGGTATACAGTATTTTATTTAAACTATGGTTATTATTAAACTGTTATAAAGCAAAAATAGCACTATAACAGTCTACTTAAAATTAATTTCAATGTGTGTTATGTATTAAGTATATCCTGTATTAAGTTATTATCTTTAATTAAACATTTATATTGGTGCTTTGTGGGTCTCGATTATATCTTGCTCGCATCCTCAGCTTATTGTATGTTACTGTTCATCTTAAGCTAGCAAATACATATTTATAAAGCTAGTTATAAAATATTTTACTATGTACAAAGTATAAAGCAATATCTATGTTAATGATGCAGCTGCTTATACTTGTCAAAAGTTGCGATCTAATATTTACATAAAAAAACAAAATTCTCTACTATGCGTACAAATTTTTATCGTTGAATAAAAAGTTTAATTCCAATTTGGAATTTCCAAACCACAAGAAAGTATCTCTGTTGCGTTTTCACGGATCACTGGACCGATTTTGATGAAATTTGATACGAAGAAAGCTTGAACTGTACGAAATAATTTATACTTTTTTGAATTTCGAATATTTTTTCGAAAAAAGTCGCACGGTGAATCTACTTCTTCTAAAACGTTAAGCGTTAAGGTCTTTTGTTAAATTGTCTACTTGACGGGCAGCCTTTTTCGAAAGACCAAAAAATCGACAAAAAACTAACGTGTTTTAAAGCAAGTATCGAATTAAATATTTATTTAAATTCTTTTACCAACCTTTTCCACTGAGATATCAAACTTATCATGAGGCTGAAAGTTTCGATGGAAAGACATATATTATTATAATTAATCTAAGGGATGAACCCACACCAACCCGCTCAAAAAGTGAGAGTGAACCTACGTAAACAAAGGTATAATAATTACGAAGTTTGAGAAAGATCACTATTTAAGCATTCGTTTGAAAATAGAACGAGATTAAGCTTTTTTAATACCAAAAAAGTATGGAATGCCAGAGTTGTATAGCACGAGCGGTAAACGATAATGTGCTTTTAACATTAACAGAATTGTCGATAATTAGTTTTGCCTTGTAGTATAGGAGGTACCAACGTTTTCGAGAAAGAATTTTAGGTCAGCTGATTTTGTGATATGTCGTCCATCTTGCTTTTTCGGTTAGAGTCTGGGCTGTCTGGCAGGCGGTAGCGGTTGCGTTCGTTTGTGCGCATCCAACCTGTCAGGTGATAATCCTGGATTTTAAAAGCATTTTAAGACGCGTAATTTTTAATTTTTTGTTTTTAAATAAGTCTACCTGACATACTTTTTTTATTGCCAGACATTTCTGACGTTGCTAATTATGTGCCATACGCGATTTTTTATTTATTTTTTATAAAAAATTCAAAGTATTTTAGAATGTCTGTAATTTTAATATTATGTTGTTTAAAGATAATAAAAGCTTGAAATTAATTTGCCAGACATTAATTCGGTTGTTAAACCTTGAAAATAAAATAAAAAAATCATGAAAAGTATTGCAGTACGAAGCTAGCAGTTCGAGAGAGACAGTTGGAGAATAAGACAGAGAACCATTGAAATTTTAAGATTAAATTATAGTAAGTATAATATATATATTATATATATAAAAGATAAAATTAAATATATAAATTTGTACTAAATGATGGTAAGAAACACCTCCGTTACTTTTCCTTCTGCTACCATTCTTACACTCTAAAATAGAACAGTACGGCATAGTTACGAAAAAAAGTAATTTTATGACTCGACCGACTCAACGCAGTGTTATGACTTATGACGCGAAGCGAATAACGGAGGTGTTTCTTACCATCACTTAGTACAAATTTATATATTTAATTTTATCTTTTATATATATATATATTATACCTACTATAATTTAATCTTAAAATTTCAATGGTTCTCTGTCTTATTCTCCAACTGTCTCTCTCGAACTGCTAGCTTCGTACTGCAATACTTTTCATGATTTTTTTATTTTATTTTCAAGGTTTAACAACCGAATTAATGTCTGGCAAATTAATTTCAAGCTTTTATTATCTTTAAATAACATAATATTAAAATTACAGACATTCTAAAATACTTTGAAATTTTTATAAAAAATTAATAAAAAATCGCGTATGGCACATAATTAGCAACGTCAGAAATGTCTGGCAATAAAAAAAGTATGTCAGGTAGACTTATTTAAAAACAAAAAATTAAAAATTACGCGTCTTAAAATGCTTTTAAAATCCAGGATTATCACCTGACAGGTTGGATGCGCACAAACGAACGCAACCGCTACCGCCTGCCAGACAGCCCAGACTCTAACCGAAAAAGCAAGATGGACGACATATCACAAAATCAGCTGACCTAAAATTCTTACTGCAATACTTTTCATGATTTTTTTATTTTATTTTCAAGGTTTAACAACCGAATTAATGTCTGGCAAATTAATTTCAAGCTTTTATTATCTTTAAATAACATAATATTAAAATTACAGACATTCTAAAATACTTTGAAATTTTTATAAAAAATAAATAAAAAATCGCGTATGGCACATAATTAGCAATGTCAAAAATGTCTGGCAATAAAAAAAGTATGTCAGGTAGACTTATTTAAAAACAAAAAATTAAAAATTACGCGTCTTAAAATGCTTTTAAAATCCAGGATTATCACCTGACAGATTGGATGCGCACAAACGAACGCAACCGCTACCGCCTGCCAGACAGCCCTGACTCTAACCGAAAAAGCAAGATGGACAACATATCACAAAATCAGCTGACCTAAAATTCTTACTTTCCAAACGTTGCAGGCTCCCGGACCATTGTAATTTATTTTCGTATTGCAAGCTGAAAATCTAATTGCACCCAGCTAAATCTCGAAGCTTATTTAAAATAGGACAGGCAACAAGTCTCAAGGGTGGAACTAATACCCTGAAAAATTGCGCTGTCGTAAGGACGTTAAGCCCTTCCGAAGTTAAAAAGACGTCGTTAGCAGTTGTTTGCTTACTCGGTGAACTCTTAGAGTTTGTTAGGAGTATGTTATTGTCTGCAACATTAATGACTAATTTTACAGTTTAGTCACACAAAGCGTACTACGCTCTAAACTGTTCAGGCTTACATCTGAACAGTTTAGAGCGTTGAAAGCGTACTATGTAATTCTAAAATGTTCCGTTAACAGTGATATTAAATTTTAATCGCGCTTACTATGTAGATTATAATATTCTTTGGAGCAACAAAGTACCGTGTGATATTGTATTCAAAGACATTCCGGCACTATAGCAAAATCCACCAGAAATTAATTACGTCTTGAATAAAAATAATGTTTTGTATAAAATAGATCGACAGGCTCACTCGTTTGTAGGTAATGCCTCAGTCACTGAATTCAATGATGCGCGGTCGGCTTATTTTTGCTTACTTGGAGCTTTCGGAAATCTATAAACTCGCCGAAACGGTTTAAATGGTTTTTCCATCTAGGTTTGGTTCGTTACCCGCAATTAAATCGAATGCAATGGTTATACTATATATTACATAAACTGGTTGCAGACGTCTTTTTATATGTATTTTAATTCAATTATCTTAAGGTACCGTTTATAGTAACATGACGTAGAAATACAGTTATGAAACAGTAGGTATATTATGTATTCTTTCTACATATGTATAATGAATCGTATGCTGCAGCTGTTTTAATTCCTTTTAGGTTTCTTAGAAGTGCATTTTGCTGAATAACGTGTATATTCCTTCTGCCATTTTATGTGGCAGATTTATTACGTGGTATATATAAAGTTATTACAATTTCGTTTATTTTAACTAAATTTTCTTTGTGATTTGTTATCTGTTGTATGTTAAAAAATAAAGGATATCAACAATAATGCTCTGATACTACACAACTTTCAACTTTGCCATTGTTGTACTGGCGAATTGGCTCGGAGAAATTTACGTAAAAACTCCGCCGACAAAGGCATTAAATTCCAACCTTTCTACCTAGGTTACAATACTTATGCGTTGACCTGATAAATGTTTACCAGTTTCGGTTGCGACCTCAACTGGAGCAGAGAAATTAATCATATACGGTTATAAAAGGTCATGTTTACTTAAATTTTTCAGATTTGATAAAATTGTTGCAAAATGTTTGTTATTTTATTTGCTTCCATTTTCCAATAACGGATTATTGGAAGTTAAAGTTATTACATATTTACCGCAAACTCATTGCTATATGTCCTTTACATTTTACATAAAAGTACGTACTGTAGTAACATGTAATAAAACCCTTCAATTTTATCTATTTTTGTCTGGTACACGTTGTATTTGTCGTTTTTCAAGGACTAACGTTAACTATAATGAAAAAATAGCAGATGGCATGGGCAGATGCGAGTATTGTGGCGTCCGTTTGTCAATTAGTCTTTGTTTGTTACGCTAGCGATGCGCTGCTTAATTAGCGGGAGATAGGCACATGAATTTCCCTTTGATGAATTAAGAGAACTGATATCGAAATCAAATGGAATTTCACTCAAAATATTTTACTATTCAGTAGCTTCCGATTTCAAAATCTTACGCGGATAAACAAAAGAATGTACTCATGCGTTGCAAGTTTGAACAAATAAATGCGCAAAACGGCATCATGCAGCATAATCCCATACACCAGACAGTGGGCACGGATTCAACGCAAACAACGTAAACGTAGGGGGAATTTAAAATTAAAAAAATGCTGAATAGATCTGGCATTTTTATTCCATGTTGCGCGCTAGCTCGCATTGGCGTTTCGCATCCGGCACACTGCATTTTAACGAACGCCTGTACGCGGACGCCAGATAACGGAAATTACTAGCTGCGGGCGAACATCGCACGGTTAATGCCTACTGCCTGTGCCTAGCCGGGACCCATTCAAATACTATATTTATAGAGTATGAGAGTATTCGCGATCATTAGTGCTCAGCAACCTATCTTTAATTTGCGGTGTATTGCGCTACGCGGATCATCCTTACGTGATGTGCAGCCGTCACAAAGGCTAACGATTGTGAAATATAGGATAATAAAGTATCATGACAATAGAATAACGTTGAAGTTTTTGGCTGTGATTGTTACGAATGATAATAATATCCATTGTTTTATTAAAGTTATTGCTCTGTCGTACAATGTAATCCAATTACCTCTGAGACGTCAGGCGCAGCTGTGGCTTACTCAACACTGCATATCTCGGTACACACGGTTATCTTTCATTCAATTTAACCTTTGTCTATATAGGACTTTCGCTATCTCAAAAGCGATTCTATTATACAACAGCCGGTCCTTTCCCTCGTTGTTCCAACTTTCACTATCTCATCGAAGTAAGGGCTATATTTGTTTCACAATAGATTGATTTATGCAAACTTCGTCCTATTATTAGACTTCCGTGTTGCGCTTAAGCGACTTTTCCGTTTTTAGTCGTTCATTAATCACGACGGGAAACTGACAGATATTGTTTTGTATTTTAGCTTCCACACTCGAACCTTTGACCTAATTTATGGAGTGTTTATAGTTATGTGCTCTATGGTTCTCGATCGTGGAACAATAATGTTATTTTTGTTTTACCTCCCACTGCAACTGACAAAAGATTGGTGTGTAACCAATATCTACATATAACTACTCACTAGGCATCACTTTTTTGCTTGTTCATAAAAGTAATTTTTTTATAAATTGTTAGCTACTTTTTTTGTTACTTTGTATGTATATTAGTAGTAAAACATACTAGATTTTATCAATATTATATAGACTTTCTCCATTCAACCTCTGTAATTTCAAGCTTCAAACTTGTAATTTATCACGAATAATGTAAACTGCAGATTCGATTATGCAAGCAAGATATAGTTAGGGTTGGGGGCTTCAATGCCAATATATTTATTTACAAATGTTGACATGGAAGGAAACTCGTATATCGATTTTGCGAAGAATCGTCAATTCTTAGCGTCCATGTGCATTGAAAACGTCTAGAGTCTAGACAGAAATGTAAAACGTTAGTTATTGTAAGTTGAAAAACTTGGCTCGCATATGAGCCATAATAACAAAAACATGGTATTTATAATATCTCTTATAGTACTAAGAATGCTTCGTCTCGGACAGTGTAAGGGCAAAGAGAGAGAATGAGGATCAGTAAAGATATAGCAAATTCAAATAAATTAGTATCCACGGTATTCTTTATGACATAAGAATGATATATCTTTTTGAATTATCCAAATTGGACCATTATTTACGAAGATATTAAGTGACAAACGTGTGCCGTTCCTGCCGCGAAAAGTAAATGTACGCGGGAGCGTGTGACGTCACTGTGACGGAACCGAGCGCGGCCTAGTACTGGCGCTCTTACTTTTCGATTTAAAGAAGCTGTTAGAATGTAATTTTGTGATATTTTAAGTATAAAACATGCATAAATAATATGAGTACTAATAAATTAGACGGTGGTTTTGTGCAAGCTCAATCAGATAACCTTCCAAAAGTGGATTCTTTCATTGTATTTGACCACCTAGAATGATTTCTAAGTTCACTAGCGCTGAAATTCGTGGTTGAAACCTCAAAGGTAAGGGTGTTGCTTATTATTTACGAACGTAGGTACTTATTAGTAATATTTAAGTCTAAGTGGACGTATGTAGGTGTAAGAAATAATGAATGTAAGTGTATAGGTACAGGGACGTATTCAGAACTTATAGAATCTTGATAAACGAATGATGTTTTCGTTCATTCATATGTAAATTATTTCGTGGATAGCTTTTTAACCTACTTGCGCTTTATTTAGTGGTTAAAATTATTACTTATTTATTTACTTTTTATTTCATAACAGTAGGTATCAACTTATTTCCATATCAACTAAATAATAGTTATAGTTATGTAGGTACGTAAATCGAAACTATCTTCACACCAATGTCTTGTCGCCTGGGCAGAGGGTAGAGTTTTATCAGATCTTCTTACAACGGAATACCATTTTTACGAAGTTTTGGGTTTTTCGGCACGTTAAAAAGTAGTTTTTCTGGTGTTTTAATAGAAGTGTTTGTACATTTCGGACCTATACAATATTTACACATAGTTTAAAGGTGAATTAAACAAAAATCGGACACAAACTTAATGTTTTAGTGACAATTAACCAAAGAAAATACTGCGCGCCATACGCCTAACAGGCCGCGACCGTCACAGTGACGTCATAGCAACCGCGGCGGACACTCATTGAACTTCGCTAGTAATTTGGTCATAACTTCGTCAATTATTATCGTAGAACAAAAATTTTTTCACTGTATGTTAAGGATTTCTTAGCTCTTTAAATCTGCATTCTCAACTAAAAACGTTACGGATCCTCAAGATCATAATAAAGACTATATCTAAATATAGCAGTAGTCTAATATAGTCCCATAATATGGACCCATAGGATCATTACTGCCAAATTAATCTGTAAGAAATACATCGATAAAAATTATGAGAAAAGTTCCTAAAATTTATTTCATAGTAGATTGAAAAGGTTCAACTGTTGCATATAGAGAATATTATAATGAAATTCAGTTACTGAAACATGCAGGGTTTTTATATGTAATATAATTGATGAGAATCTAGATGAGTTTTTGTTTCCATGTGTGTTTTCAATAATGACAAAAATTAAGATTAATATTTTTATTTTATACATATCATCCCGGCCGGTCTGAACCACGCGTTCGTTGTTCAGGGTGCTCTTATAAGTGAATGTATTATTACCATATCGTTTTTACCCTCGCAGGTCACGTCGGTGGTTGCGGCGTTACCGACGAAGTGGTCCAATGGATGGAGCGCATCCAGAACTCTGGGGTGGATGAGGACCCGCCCGCCTCGCCTCCCCCCTCGTCCTCCAGCACGCATACACACCACCACGCCTCGTCACCAGTACCATCACACCCTAACAGTCTGAGAGATGATCCGCCTAGGTACGTAACGCGTGTTTTTTTATTATATATTGATAGATGAGCGTGAGGTCCAGCCACTAGGAGTGGGTGTTAATTCAAAAAGCAGCTTTTTTAAGCTTGTGTATTATTAACTGTTAATAAAATTAACTGCTTTTTAACAGGTTATCAGTTTGTAATTAGCAGTTTCATTTCGTTAACACAAAAATTGTCAACGACCGACCTCTACCAGCCACTGACGTGCAATACGCACTTCATAGTTTCTTCATCTATGAACGGTGGTTCGTTACCCAGTCGGAATTTAGATATTCGATAAAAGAAATTGCTTCAGTTGGGCGGGGTACAGAAGACTGAGGGCCTAGGACGAACAACTTGCGAAAAAGTATTCGTATCGTCGAGCTGCCTTTTGTATGAAAATTGAAATCATTTCTCATACAACTGACAGATGGATGATTCGAAAAACCCTCTTATAAACTGCCTGTAAAGAAAATAATCAGTGAAGCAGACACAGGATTGTTTCTTTCCCTTGTCCCATTGATGATTCGGAAATTAACTCTTCTGAAAAACTATCAATGTTTATTTATATCATTACTCAGCGTAATAAGTACATATTCATAAGCTTATAATGATCACAGAGTCAGAACTGTAGTTCAAAGAAGCAAGAACGAATTAATGTTGGTTTGATATTCGATACACATATCCCTCTTGTTAGCGAAGATCGAAAATGTTCAATGAATATTAAAATACATCTTAACATACGCCGTAAGTTAACAACATGATTTCGGTTTGAATAATATATTTGGTATTTACATTACTACGCAGCCACAATGTTTTTATGAAGGGTTTCGCTACCGTCTGTATTTGAAATAGGATTCCCAATTACCTCGTAACGTTTCTAATTGGGGTTTGTAGTTTATTTATGTGAATTTCGAGAAATGATAGACACTTTACTGGCACGTCAAAATGTTACCAAACTACTTTCAGATCTTCAGATAACTAACTAGGTCTTACTCTAATAATACATAGTCATATTCATATAGGCTTTTTTGAGACACATGCTCGTCTGTCCATGTCTAACATAAAATAAAAAAAATCTTCCTAACGGTACCTAAAGCTGCCCACTGTCATTCTATTGGTTATATTATTGTTACAGGCACTGGGACCACCATCATCTCAATAAATACTCCCGAGCAGCGAACACAGAACATTTGCGAACAAAGCGAGCGACCGAATCCAAAGTGAAGAACACATGCTCGCTGTACATACAGACCGATCCGCTAATATGGAAACATGTTAGGGAAGGATTTCCTGATGTGAGTATAAAATACTTTTCAATGTAGGAAGGGGACTATATTGTATAATTATAACGATATATTTTTTGGCATTAAAAGTGAAATTTTGGTAAATTATTATATTATTGCGATTCTAAGTTTATTTGATCTAGTTGCTCCAACCGGTATATGAGAGTCACAATTATATTTTTTTAGGCTTGATTGTCTGTATAATTAAAGTTCGAGATGTTGTAGGATTTTTTTTTAAATCTATAATATTATAAAGAGGGAATGTTTGTGAGGTTGTAGGGGGTAATCTCTGGATCTACTGAACCGATTTTAAAAACTTACAACTTACTTAAAAAGCTACATTATCAGCGAGGCGAACATAGGCTATTTTTGTGTTTGCACCCGTGCGAAGCGTGTTAAAAAATAAGCACCTAAAATCGATTTGTATTGCTTACAGCACCTCGACCGCAGTAAAAAGAATGAGATAGACAGTAAGACTCGGGAGGAGATCCTGTCCCTGATCTCACACCACGTGACTGCGGTGAACTACATCTATCGCGACACCAAGTTCGACGGCCGACGGGAACACAGAAACATTCAGTTCGAAGTTCAGAGGATAAAGGTACTTGTGCTCACTTACGGCCGAATTCTCGAACGCTAATCAACATTGAGGTGTACTTAAAAGTATCTCTAACTCTTTCATTTCAGGTAAAATTAACGACAGAAATATCTTAAGAAGCCCTCAAATTTTGATTAACGTTTCAGTATTCCGCGGATAGACAGACGAATGTCCAAATGCAAATACACAAACGCTAATCACAATTGAGTTTTACTTAAAACTGTTACTATCACTTTCATTGACATACAAAATGTAAGAGACAAAAACATTGTAAGTAGTTCTCAACTTGATTACCATTTCAGTATTCCGCCGTTAGTTATAAAAGTTAAAAGTTCCCTAGTGGGGCATGGGGCAGACTCATTTCTGTGTCCGTTTCACTGATCATTATTCTTTACAGGCAAGTAGGTGATCAGCCTTCTGTACCCTGCCTGACCGAAACAATATTTTTTATATTACTTGTTATCCCGGGATTCGAACCCAGGACCTCCGATGCTAAATGCATCGCGCCTACCATTAATGCACGTTTACACTTTTAAAATGTTAATTATTAAGACATACTTAAACATAAACTTAGGTACAAAGTATTACTATGTATTATTAATTTCGACGTTAAAGTTTTTGATCTTGAAATGTACACATTTTGGTTCGTAAAGGTTGAAAATTTCACAAAACGCATATTTAAAAAGAATGTAAAATAGATACGTGTTTTATTTTTATCGGTGTTGCTTGGACTCTGATTATAAAAACGGTAATATCCACAAACATATTGTTTGTAAAAAAATATATAATTACTAGCGATCCGCCCCGGCTTCGCATGGGTCTAGATTTTTTTGACAAAAAATCAGGGGTTGTATGTATTTAATTTTAATGCCACATAATAAAAAAATAAAAACAAAAAAAATCGTCCAAAAATAAAAAAAAAATTTTTAATGGTGAACAACCCTTATCACTTAGGGGTATGAAAAATAGATAGTAGCCGATTCTCAGACCTACTGTATACGCATATAAAATTTGGTAAGAATCGGTGGAGCCGTTTCGGAGGAGTATGGCAACGAAAACTGTGACACGAGAATTTTATATATTAGATGGTACTCAAAACATCATGCAAGAGGCAGTCAACTTATATAATAAATTACCCAAGGCTGTTGCGTCTATGGACGCATTTAAAATAGCTATAAAATCGTGTATAAATAAATAATATAAAAATATATATTTTGTGTTCTGGAATATAGAATTTGTAGGTATCAAATATATTGACTGATATAAATTTCTTAATAATAAAAAAGTAATAAGTTTGTCTTATAAGTGATTTTTTTTATATAATTTCTTTAGACAATATTAAAAAGAAATATATTATACTCTTTATATAAAAAAGTTGCCTTTATAATTTGCTTACACTAATGGTCTAATAAGCTTCATATAATTATAGATGTTTTGTTTCTTTCGTTCTGTAGTATATTTATATTCGAAAGAGCGAGACAAAACATATTTATACTATGTTTATGAATAAAACCGTTAGTCTCCACTGGTTAAGCTGAACATAGTGGACTATTAATAACTGCGCTGCATCACATTGAAAAGTGATATTCATTGTGCTAGCGGAGCAGAAAATGTGATAAATGAAGCCGAAGAAAGCGGCAGGAAATGCGATTACACGTTAACCCGTGCTATGCCCTACATTGCTTGACAGATCAATAACATGCCGTATATATATAACTAGTACTTCTACTATATATTATCCCACAAAAAAGTAATGTAAAGTATCGCCGAGTAGGTACACATAGTTTGCACTGTAAAAAAGTTTTAAGATCTTATGGAGAGCCAAGCTCCTAGCTCTACACGCCCTAACTCTCTCATCATAGTGTATAGTGTTCTGCGTGAATCATAGTCTTAAGTTATGTACAAACCTTACACCTTAATCAAAATGTGTGGCTTGGCCATTTTCTTACTTAAGGTCCTAGAACGAATCTATAACAAAAATACGACAAAACGCTTCAAGGAAAGCTAGGTAGTGCCCTGCGCTTCCGTTGTTTCGTCTTGGCGAAATTTTTCTAAAATTGGAAAATAAAATCGCTTACGTTGCAAGGTGACTATAGAAGCCGATGATCATTACATTTTTTTTTGACGGGTTCGAATCCCACTGGGACAACATGTTTATAATTTTCTAGAAATATGTTTTCCCAAGTCTGGTAACTTCGGGCATTGATCGGGTGGGAGGAATATCTAAATTCCGACCGGGTAACGAACCACCATTGGAAAAACGTGAAGTGCACATTGCGCGTTTCGGTCTCGATTTCCGAATGCTCGAAGTAAAAATAAGGTCGGCAGCGCATCATTGACTGATATTCTGTGACTGAGGTATCACCTACCATCAAGTGAACCTCATGCTCGTCTGTCGATATCTGACATAAAAAAAAAACATGAAATTCAACGCTTAAGCTAAGTTTATACATGGACCGATATGTATGTTGAGAATAATTTAAGTTGTGCCTAAAAAGTTGTTATAATTATGATTAATGAATACCCTTACCCAAACAAAACATAATAAATCATCCCTGGCTGCTCTGTGTGAATTATTATAGCCATTACTTTAATAACCTAATCACTTCTAACATCGAAGAGATTGCTGTTAAGTAATAAGGCACCCTATTCTATGGCTATCTGACTTTATATGTATGTTATTTACCTGCGGTATGACAGCATTCGTAGCTCAGTAGTAAGTACAATGCGTTTTGCCTCCGACGTACTGAGTTCGAATCCTAGAGAAAAATAAAAAGTTTCGGTCAGGCAGGTTATAGAAGATACACATGCTTGCCTGTAAAGAAGAATGATTCCGACGACCCGATTTAATTGTATGCAACGGGCAAGAAACTTGCATGGGACTCTAGAATGCAACGTTTTAGTTTGTAAACATCCAAGATTTATCGATACTGATTTGTCAGTTTGTCACAGGGACTGAAACCGGTTAATTTTTATTTTCCAAAATACGTATATGTGACTGAGATACCATGATATTAGTTTTAAAGAGTAATACACACTAAACTTACCACAGTAATTTTTTTCAGTAAATATGAATAAAAACGAAAGAATGTCAACAAAAACCTTTATTATACCTGTATAACTCCCATAGTAATTAACCGGACAAACTTTTTCAAAACAGATCGACGACGACTCGGCGTGCAAGAAGCATCCGTTCGCGACTGAAACGAATCAGTTCTGTTGGGAGAACATTGATGTGTCGAACTTCCTGAACCTTCACTCGCTCGGCAACCACGAGGACTTTTGTCTCGCTTATATGTTCACATACAGAGACTTCACTGGCGGAACATTGGGTATGTTTATATATATATGCTCATTTATGCTTGAATCTTTCTACTTTATTCTTTGAAAAGTGTTACTGGAAAGTCTACATGGTGAGGCTGATCGCTTCAGTGGCTCAGTGGGATTGAATCCGAGGCAAATAAGATTTGAAAAAGTTATTCCGGTCGGGCAAGACATTAAAGGCATCTACTACATAGGAGGCCTATTACCAAATAAAATACGAAGTTTCGGCGGACGGTACATTTTCCTATTACGGGTTGATCATCAGATAAACCCGCCCTTTTTTAAATATAATTTATTTAATTTCTTTTCTGCAATGTGTTTTTATTATAATCGACATTTAATTTATGTTTGTCATATTATCTTTTCTTTTGCTTAGTCCCAAAATAATATTTATCAGTCGTGCGACTAAAAACACGTAAGCGTGTTTTTAGCACCCAAGAAAAGTTACTTTACGACTATGCGGCAAAACACGCATACGTGTTACGATTGGAACTCGCCAAATATGCTGCCTTACCCATCTAGTGTGTTTTCAATTCGGCCGTAAAAACACATACGTTGTGTTTTAGCAGTCAAAGTGTTAAAAGCGTAGACAAAGTTCTAAAGTACTTGCAATTCCCTAGGTCTCGCCTGGGTGGCGAGTGCTAGTGGCGCCTCGGGCGGTATCTGCGAGAAATACAAGACCTATACAGAGACGACCGGCGGTCTCTACCAGAGCACCAAACGCTCACTCAACACTGGCATCATCACCTTCGTGAACTACAACAGCAGGGTTCCGCCCAAAGTCAGTCAGCTCACCTTGGCACATGAGATCGGACATAACTTTGGATCACCGGTGAGTTGATACGGGGTTTTGTACAATTCATTGGGTTCGTTTAAATTTTGGATGCGAAAATTACACTGGAAACGTTTTAGAGCCACGATACACAAAAATTAGTAAATTTTAAAGTGCGCTTTTTCCAGTCATCGATTTGTTTTTTCTATTATAAATAATAATATCGTACTGCTGAAACAATAACAGTTGTCCGTTTGACATATATTTTTAAGGAAAATTGCTAAACCGTTCCGTTATGTTAACTCGTTGCAAGCATCAATATTATGTTGGTACAAAGTTATTAATCACTGTAACAAAACACTTGATTTAACTTATTTGATACTACACAGCAACGCGCCCCGGCTTCACACGGGTTCAATGTAGATGTACTATAGACAAAGATGTTACTCGCTGATAATGTAGCTTCTTATAAACATACAAAAATACAATATTAGTATGGATAAGAAGTAACCTTATATCCTTGCTTACGTTTCCTCTCTCCGTCATTATTTCATTTAAATATGTTTATATTTCTGATACTGATACAGTCTTATTCACACACGTGGTATAAGCTTGAAATAGTTAAAGTGCGTTTTGTCTCGCTCTATCAAATACAAAATGCCTTTAGGACGAAAGAAACAAAACAGAATTTTACTTCAACAATATAGTATTACTATCAAATGTTTCCACAGCACGACTACCCATCGGATTGTCGTCCGGGCGGGCAGCAGGGCAACTACATAATGTTCGCGTCCGCCACGTCCGGGGACAGACCGAACAACAGCAGGTTCTCCGCGTGCTCAGTCAGCAACATCAGCGGGGTACTGGACGCGGTGCGGGACGGCCGCAAGAGGGACTGCCTGAAGGAGAGCGCCGGCGCCTTCTGCGGGAACAAGATCGTGGAGGTCGGGGAAGAGTGCGATTGTGGTGAGTAGCATCTGCAAACCTTTTTTATAAAGGGGTAAGCTCCTTATTGCCTAGGGCGAGGGGGGTAAACCTTCGAAAAGGGAAGGTTGCCTAGTGTTAGATGTCTATGGGCGGCCGTGATCACTCGCCATCACATGAGTTTCCTATGGCACGCTATTCTATTAAAAATATCTAACATGTCAGACATATTTGGATATAGTAATGGACACGTGTCAGGTCTATTGAGAAAGAATAAATATGTAAATAATTTATTCAGAAAATCATCATAATTACGATAATAATACTACATTTACTAAAATAAAGAAACAATTACAAAAAAACTACGGTTACAACCATTAAACCTTATCATATAGGGTAAGATCAATACACATATTTTTGAACTTAATTATTTTTTAATTTTACTTATCCTTTAAGCCGGTGGTCCTTTGAGCCGGATGAACCAGTAATGGGTTGTGTGCAGTGGCGGGACTACCATACAAGCCCAATAGACCGTATTGTCCTATTAATGCATCCATACAAAAGAAACATAATAATTTCTTAACGTAACTATATAAATCTTCTATAACTTACATGTTTACGTAATAACATAAGTTATATGTAAACGCGTATTACGTTAAACTCGACAACCCGGGCTTTTGGGCTTGTATGGAGGGCACGCCACTGGTTGTGTGTGTGTTATTACTAGAATAATAGGTGACCTTCAATTCCTCAACCAGCCTGAACTAAGTCAACAGATTAGCCCCAATGGTCCGCCAGTTTGAAATGATGTATTTATGTATACCATGTCATATTATATCCAAAAAAGTTTTTTTATACATTAAGGTACCGTAAATTGTATAAACATTGCAATTTTTTTTGTATGAGAATTTTTACCAAATGCGCATTTTGTAGTTATGACAAAATGTTCTATAGGTTACGATGAAATCGAATGCAAGGACCGGTGTTGCTACCCGCGACAAGTTAGCCCGTACGACTTGGAGCGCAACATTTCTGCCAAGGGTTGCCAGCGAAGGGCCAACACACAGTGCAGGTATATATTACTATTTTCAAATTTATATTCGGTGTAATAATATTTTCAAGAAAATTATGATAAATTAGGTTTATGCATAGGGTATAGTTAACAAATAAAGGGCATGAATCCGAAATATAGTGATTTCACTTAAAATTAGATCTATATCATATAATTGCACATTTATCAATTAAAAAAACTATATATAGAAATAATAAATCCATGTCTATATTTTGTTCCCACCCCAAACATTAATTTTACATAAAATAAAATAACTTAAATAAATAGCCAAGACACATTTCTGTGTCCGTTTCACTAATTTTTTTTTTATAGTTTAGCCCGTGAATACAATCTACAATACAATCCAAAAAATAGCTATATTTATTTAAATTAAAATTAAATAAACAGTAGGAGTTTTCAGCTTTTCTTGTGTCATTTATTACTATCAGTCTGTAGTAATATTATAAAGAGGAAAGTTTTGTTTGTTTCGATTTAACTCAAAAATTAATCGACCTAATTTTAAAAAAAGCTATACTATCAGCGAGTAACATAGGCTATTTTTTTGTATATATTTCATTTACATTGCCGTGTGAAGCCGACGTGGAAAGCCGCTAGTTGTTATATAAAATTTTATTATTATTCTTGATGATTAAATATCTTCTCTCTCTCTCGCCGCAGTCCCTCGCAAGGGCCGTGCTGTCACGCGCAGACGTGCCAGTTCGTGCTGGCGTTCCGCAACCAGACGTGCCGCGAGGCCAGCGAGTGCAGCCACGCGTCCGTGTGCTCGGGCCGCTCGGCCGACTGCCCGGAGCCGCGCGCGCTGCCCGACCGCACCGAGTGCAACAACGGTTAGTGTGTTGGTGTTTAAAGGCCGGCAACGCACCTGCAAGCCCTCTGGTGTTGCGGATGTCTATGGGCCGCGGTTATCATTTACCATCACGTGAGCCGCCTGCCCGTTTGCCCCCTATACTATGAAAAAGGGGGGCTGGCAGGGATCTTTTTTATCTATACTAATATTATAACAGGTTCATTGCCGGAATTTAGATTCTTACAAAAAAAATATGTTTGTTTTAAAAAAAAAAAAAAAAATTAAATATACAAGTACCCACGCGGAGTCGGCGGCACCGTTACGGAATTCTCGCCAACTCCGCGTGGATTCCGGCATTCAACCTGTTAAAGAGGAAAGAGTTTTTTTTTGTTTGTTTGTAACGGATTTAACTCAAAATCTACAGGATCAATTTTAAAGCATCGCTGGAATTTGTGTACATCAGCATTGCACCCGTGTGAAGCCATGGCGTGTTACTAATGTCAGATATCGACAGACGAGCATGAGGTTCACTTGATGGTAGGTGATACCTCAGCCACAGAACATCAGTCAATGATGCGCTGTCGATCTATTTACTTCGAGCATTCGGAAATCCATAGACTGAAACCGAAACGCGCAATATGCACTTCACGGTTTTTCCATCTATGAACTTACCACTTTTATATTCAATTTTTTTTTTAAATACATACTTTTCATCCCTCCTCAACATAATTTTTATATTCTCGATTGTCATACAGGTACCCAGCTGTGCATCAAGGGCGAGTGCAGCGGGTCCATCTGCCTGGCGTGGAACATGAAGGAGTGCTTCCTGTCGTCGTCGCCCACGCGGCTGGGGGACGGCGTGACGGCGGTGGTGGACCGGCGCGCGCTGTGCCAGCTGGCCTGCCAGACTGGTCCCGCGCCGGACTCGTGTCGCAGCACGGCCGAGTTCGCGGGCCAGGTGGGCCTGCCGCCGGGGGGGATCAGTCTGCGGCCTGGCGCGCCGTGTGATAACTTCCAGGTGATTAAACGAAAACTGGGTTTAAAAGATTGCTAAACGCATACATTTATATCACGCCTCTTTTCCATTAGAGTAAGCAGAGATCTAGTCTTTCGATATTTTATCAATGTTCCAATATTAGTTGGAAACTTTAAATTAAAGAAAGTTTATATAGAAACTTATGTATTGTCTATTATTACAAAATTTATAAAAGATACGTAATTGCGTGTGGCTATGATCGTCGACCAGTTGAGAGTGTTCTTTAATGGTCCTAATTGGTCCTCGCTCTGGCCGCGCCGCCCGCGCCGCCTGCCCCTCTATGGCCCGTTCACTTCCACCAATAATATGAAGTTTCATGAATCGACTTCATTACGGTGAATGTGCATCAGAGCTTCACCAACTCATTCTACCATCTACCCGATAATAATAATAATAAATAATAAATTCATTTATTTGCTTTAAAACATGGTATAAAGTTGTTAAAAAAATACTTTATACATTTTTTCATTTATGATCGAGGTATGGTTGACCACTCCCGACTTCCACTTATTCATATTTTTTTCCTCCTCCCACATTTCATCCATCCCTCTCTACATGCCCAATGCCAAAATCTAGCATTTTGAAGGATTTTTCATTACTTAAACTCTCTAACCTTATGAATGCAATGAAAATTAACATCTTTCGATACGATACATACTTGAGCGCCACGATTCTTTATATCTAAAAAAAACACAGTTATTTGAATGTATAGTAATTGGTCGCAGGGTTACTGTGACGTGTTCCTCAAGTGCCGCGCGGTGGACGCCGAGGGCCCGCTGGTGCGGCTCAAGAACCTGCTGCTCAACAAGGAGACGCTGCTCACGCTGCAGGAGTGGGTCACGGAGAAGTGGTGGGCGGTGCTGCTGGGGGGCGTGGCGCTCGTCGTGCTCATGGGCGCCTTCGTCAAGTGCTGCGCCGTGCACACGCCCTCCTCCAACCCTAAGCGACCGCCCGCGAGGTGAGCGACCCTACCTGGGGAAACCCTTTTTACAGGCCCCCGCGCCGGGGCAAAGATGGTAAGGTGACGCTGGGAGTGCAATGGCCCCTCTACCCACTAAAACCCCACGGCCCCATCTGCTCGCTTTGGACGGGAGACAAAGTAACAGTTTCCCTTATCCTTGTTCCCATCAGTCGCGGGACTACCCATACAAGCCCAAAAGCCCGGCTTGCCCTATTAATGCAACCATAAAAAGAAAAATAACAATACCCGTAACGTATTTATATAAGTCTGATTAGTATTAGATAAGTATGATTACCTAATTGTATAAGTTACTAGCAATTGCCCCCGCAACCCCCCTTGTGGGTGGAATTTCGTAAAATCCGTTCTTAGCTGACCTCTACTCGGCGAAAGGAATATTCCTACCATATTTCAAGTCGCTACGCCTTATGATGAGATATCGTGATGAGTCAATATATAGGTGGGAATCTCTTTTATATATATAGATATATACTATAAACACGTATTACGTTAAAGTCAACAAGCCAAGCGTTTGGGCTTATATGGAAGTCCCGCCACTGGTTCCCATCATGAGCGTCTACCGCACTAATGCCGGCCCATCTCTTGGTGTAAAGTACACCTTATGTATGGTCCGGTAGGAAGGTCAGGGAAGAGGGCGGGCATAAGTACGCCGCTGTCAGCCAGGTCTTGTTGAGGTGAGCGACCCTAGGCGTTTATTAGTTAAACTGTTTTTTTTTAGTTATTCACTGAGTAGTCAAGACTTGGGCATCATTTTAAATAAATACTTGTGTAAGGATAACACAGCACTTCCATACAAAAAATATATAGTAAAACAGCGTTTTGGTTAATATGTAGGGAGGGTGTAATATGCTTATGGAGTTTGTATGAGGAGCTACTGTAGTTTTCAGAAAAAAAACTATCTAATTATTTAGCTGCTTGTTCTATACTTTTCTTTGAGAACGTTTCTGATTTTTGATGGTTCTATTTCTGCTTTATGTAATTAATCAAATCCGGATGTTTTACTTTTATTTGAAGTTAAATCACAAAAGGACCAATATTGTTAGGGCGGTCGCACATTGGGCAGGAATTTTTATCGTACGTAAATAACATATTGTACGTACGAATTAAACGCGCACACTGGTTCCGTTTTTCTGCATTGAAATACCAGTAGTGACTGTGAACCGTAACCGCTAACATCGTCATTTCATGGTTATCTATACATGAATAAAGATACATTTGATTATGTTTTGGCCACAATCAGTTTTAACTAAATACAGTAAATTTCCCAAGACCAGACTATATACTTTTTCCATATCGAATTTATTACAACACCTAAAAACTCCGAGAAAGTTGTGACTGATTTCGTATGTCAGAACTATACGCACAAATACAATACCAAATTCATAGATCGCAGTCGGATTATTAACCGTTAACATGCATTTTATGGTTTATTAACCAAAGCTTTGGTTAAATAACGGTAGCTAACGGGATTTTTACATGAAATTCACCTAACCTTACAGGCGCCTATCGGAAACTCTACGTCGGCCGATGAACACGTTGCGGCGCATGCGCGGCGTGGCGACGAGCGCACCGGGCGAGGCGCGACGGGTGCCCGGGGCGCACGCGCCGCGCCCCGGGCACCGCCGCGCGCGCAACCACAAGGGGTACGCGCCGCCGCTCGCCTACACAACGCGTGACCTCGGTGAGTCCGCCTTTTTTATGGAATAGAGAAAATAGGCTGTCGGTACACCTGGAGGCCTATTGCCAGTGGCGTAGCATAGGTAACTAGCACGCGCTGCGGATCCCTAATTTGCCACCCCCTTATTTTTGCAATTGATTATATAGCACGAACCTGAAGAGAAACTCTGTCTTTACGGTGAAGTACTTACAACAACAAAAAATTAACGAAAAAAAAACGTAATAAATAAAGTTTTGTTTTTTGATGCCATGTTGTGTAAAATACCGTAACCAATACGATGGAATCACTCGTATCTAGTAATTGCTTTTAGTTTTTTTGGTATTTACAAAAAATAAAACTACGTATGTCCACGGAATGTTTGACCCTGTTTGTAGTTTTTTCCTCCTCCTGTAAAGTTTGACCAAATGGAGATACGAAGTTTGATAACTAAGCCGACGATATATTTTTATGGAGACACATAACACCTTCACTTAACGTAAAAAGTAGGAGTTCTAAAAAATGTTACACAGGCCCTTCATCCACTCATGTCTTCAAATGTTTTCTCTCTCTCTCTCTCTCTCTATATATCGTTTTATATTTTTCAGGTGAATATATGAATTAATATCATTTTATATTGCAGCCGTGAGCGGGCCAGGCCCCAGCGGCCGCCGCGAGCCGTACGCGAACGCTTACCCGCAGGCGTACGAGATGCGGCCCGCGCACAAGGTCTGACACACCGTGCTGCCGCTGCTCTGCTACCTGCACGCACACACCCTGACACACACACACCCGCATCACCTCTCGTGAACACACACACACCCGCATCACCTCTCGTGAACACACACACACACCCGCATCACGTCTCGTGAACACACACACAACACCCGCATCACGTCTCGTGAACACACACACAACACCCGCATCACGTCTCGTGAACACACACACACGCTTCATTTCTCGTGAACACACACACACAACAATATCGTATTGTGGTTAGGACGCTATACTTTTAGGTACGAGGCTGTATGAGGATAAGAAATCCGTCGGAATTGAATACAAATGTCAAATAAACGATATGAAAACGCAAGTTGTTCGTGTTTGGTCCACTGTTAAGAAATAGTGTGTTACCAGGGGTTAGACACATACTACTAAACTAAAAAATACCCCCCCCCCCTTTTTTAAAAATAAGGACCTCTGCCGGGTGCAACACTTATGATAGCGAGGTTTTGCAATTTTTTGGTTATTAGGTCGACTATTTACTGTGATTAATTATCACAGTATTTTAAGTTAAAATATTAATTTCAATTTCAATCAACTTTTTTCATTGCATAGAATGTCCCAGGGACAGCGAATATAGAAATGCTTTTAGGCTATCAATATGGTAAAGGACATTTTCTAAAAAACTATGTAACTACACTTATATTCCCATACTGAATAACATAGTTTGACATTGGCGTATATTTCTATAGCAAAGTTGTTCTAATACTCATAGCAGACTATTTCTTAAAGACATTCTTCCATCCATTCATTGTAATAATCAAATCCCTTACAGTGTTCACGAGCGCTTTGAAAATGTTAAATTTTACATGGATGTAACTGTTTCTTGAACGTACTTTACTATATCTCTTCCATTAGCATCGATCGGGGCCATCTATAAATTACTTCACACTTTTAGTGATACCTCTCGCCGCCACTAGTGTGATTTGCTCATATAAGTGTTATAGTGCGTTAAAAATACCGTGGGGACGATTTAAATACTTAAATAAAATCACATCATGAACAAGTGAAAATACACAGGGTTAAAAAAAATGGTTCCAGAAAATAAGACTTGTCTTTAATATTTTATGGCGGCCTGGTAACGAGCCCTTTAGTTACCAGGCCATAAAATCTTTTGAAAAAATCACCTTTTTAGGTGATGTCACCGAAATGTGACATTAAGTAATAATGGGCTAAGGAGTCGATATAAGCTTCGTGACGTCACATAATAAAATTTTGTCTCAAGTATTGTAAATAAAGTATTGCAATGCGAAACTAAATGTATAACGAAGAACTTAAAAAAAAACCTTCTTTGTCTTTAGGCTTATTCACACCAGATGGGGGGGCTGATAAATGTGACCATCTGTGGCAAGGGGGAGGTGAATAATCATAAAATTCGTGTGACGTAATTAATGGATGGCTCCATATTAGCGTAAAACAGAGATTTGTATGGAATTGACGTGTGTAACAATTTAATTTAATATATAGTCCATTCGTATACTAAATCTCCTCGATTTAGTATTGCAGACCTTTACAACGTATTGTGAAGGTAAAGAATGGTATCAGGCAGTTGTAAGAGATAATTGCATACAAATAACAAATTGACAATACGAATTCTTTCCCGCAAGTTGTTCGTGTTCTGAAATCAATTTTATAATTCAATTGTTTACTGTTCAAGAGACATGTACACTCACCCCAACACCAAATACAATGATAATAATTTGTATTTACAAATAACGACTATAAATAATACGCTAGGCTCAACCGCATCGTGTTCTACAAGATTAGCTGTTATTTTTGTATAAGAAATAGGAAATCGTCGTATCGACCGGCGGACGCGTCAACCGACGAGACTTGTATATTTTTGTATATAAGCGACGTATACAAACGCGATGTAAAAATATCATGCAAATACTAAAATAATCGTACTGTTATTAGACTATTACAGTGTAAGTAATCCATTATTTTACTGGAATCTCCGTAATTGTAATTTTATATGTCATTGTTTTAAAAAAGTATTAAGTAGTGATGTGAAGAAGGTGTTTAGGTGCCATTATAGAGATTTGTATTCAGACTTTGTTACGCCTTCCTTGTAATTTTTACAAAATTGTTATCATTTACGTACGGGCTCAATTGTATTTTTTCGATTTACATGTTAGATAATTACTTTGAATAGTACGGCCATATCGGATATTAGTAGGGTCGTCTTATCGAGCTCAAATATAAACCAACATAACATCATTGTTGACCCAAGTTAAATTTACAATTAGAAAATGAATTACAATGTTTAGTCTTCCTATGGCGAATGTAATTTTATAGTTTAATCTAATTTCGTAGGTATAATATGAAATTAAACCGTATTGCCAAATGATCAATGTTATTAGACTGATCTTTCGATATTCAGCTTGAATAAGGCTCAAAATTAATTAATTCCTTAATGATTAATTTCGATAGCTCAAAATAATTCCATTCGTGCTTTCCTTGTGTACGTTGAACTGCAGGAGATATTGCGTTTGCGTGTTCCCTCGATCTGTTGTTACAGTTCAGGTCCATTGATCTCTGATAGATAGATCGTTTATTTCGTTCGATCGTATTACGTAGTATTTAACTCCGTCGTGCAAGCCAAAGAGCATGATGTATTTTTTATTATTTCTATATATTAATATTAAGGATAGTTCTCGTATAAGTATACCATGTTAATGCCATTTTATTAGAGAATGTCGGTATAATACGCAGTCTTGTAATTACTATAAGCATTGTATATTTGTATGTAAACAGTGAGTGAATCCGTAGAGCGACTCGACCAATTTGACTCGTATTGCGATGGCAGGACGTGTACTGTATGCCTTCATCGCGTAGTAATCGATGGCATTATTTCTCCTAAGTGTAAGCTAGTTTACCGTAATAGATTATTTAAACAGACAATGTGAATATTTTTAATTAACGAGATAAATGTTACAACATGTGATTTCAAAATAACAAAAAAATACAATAAATTTTACATGATCTTATGTGTCTTTTATTTTCCTACATGGAATATACCACTGAATGGAATCTTCCAAGTTTAAAAATTACAATTAGCAATCGGCGAAATTTTCCTGCAGTGGAAACTGGAATATCTTGGACATATTCCATTTCAGCATAAACATACATTCTAAGCCAAAGATGGCTTAGAATGTATGTTTTTATTCTTATATATATATATTATTCTTATATACTGAAACAAGCTGAAAAAAAGATGTTCAGGGAGAGACTTCTTTACTAATATCTCAAAAATGGCTGGTCAAAACTGATCAAACTATCATCGATCAATTTTTGAGTCAGAGATATTTCTTACGATTATTGGAATCGCATCTATGACCTTATTGAACCGTTATCATTCTGGCACTAGACCAAGGAGCTTAACATCAAATATGTTTATAAGAAAACAAACATTAATATTTAAACATTTATTGTGTACGGTACACTATCCATATTATTTACAAGTTACAAAATGTCTTACAATAGTTTGCGCATATTATGATTATGCAATATAATTACTAAAATACGTCCACATACAAAACTGATTAGTGCTCGTGTATTGTCTTTTAGATGTAAATAGGAAAGAATAGACAGCGGTAACCCTACGATAACAAAATGACAAATCAATTACATCACCTATGAGATCATTCTCATAATATATAATTTTTGCTAAGGTTAACGAAGTATCCTTATGAGACAAGGCCGTTTATAATAATATAATAGTACAAATGCTATAATTATTACACTAAAACGTCTATAAAGACATAGCCAAAAGGAACACGCGAAATCCAAAGAACCCTCCGTCAAATATTAATTTCCGGACAGGAAGGAAGGGCGGTTACCAATAATACCATACTTCGTAACCTGAGTCGGAAAAAAACCATTTACAAAAATTAATATTCCTTTTTTTATATATATTAGAGGAGCCGAACGGACAGGCGTGTCACCTGGTGGTAAGCTACTACCGCCGCCTATGGACTTCCGCAACACCATGTCTTGATTATGCGTTGCCGGCCTTAAATGTGTCCGCCTCTCATTTTTTGTGAGGGTTTATACAGATTAGTGTGAACTACAACCCTTCCTTGTAGTAGGTTATTGCAGCAGTCAAAATGGTAGACTGTCTTTATAAGTTAAATTTAGATCATTATAGGTGTACCTCTCACTGTGATTAAAATGTAATTAGAGAAGAATTAACAACATTTTATTTTAGATAAGCACCGTAAACGGAATATATTGTAGAAAATATAATGGAGTTTACGTGATGGTAAACGAAGATGGTTACGAATTACGGTTAATTGATGACAAAGCTGTGAAGTGCGTTTCGGCTTCAGCCTATGATTTTTCATAATGCTTAGATTAAAAGTTGACAGTGTATGTATCATTTATAAAATAATGTTCTGTCTGGAGAAGCTTACAAAACCATAAAATTTATATTGAATTTCAATGCCAAGTGGCTGTAAAGTACTTTTAATTAAATGAATGGGTCTAGTCCTTAAAAATTCAGAGTCGCCATTATATTATACACTTGTAACATAAATATTATTAACTGAACAGAACTGACAAACACTGCACCTAAGCAATTTAATAGGTATAGCATTTTTTGATGTAAAAAGTATTGCCACGTCTTAAACTATAAAAAAAATAATAAAAAACAAATATAAAATATCTGATTATAACTTCAAATAACGTAAACATGATGTTTGCTTAAATACTTATACTGCTCTAAACCTAAATATTTACCTAGCGTATAAAATGTTTATTAATAGCACATGTATAAAAAGCCAATTATAAATGTAATTTCATAAATAATCGTAGTCATCCTACATAAGAAGCTTAAATAAATTACTATAATTATTTCGTTCGTTACAATACTATATGAAAAGGAATACTTAACCAGTCTTTTTAAAGCCTAAAAGAATGCAAATATGGAAATGTGAATAATCTTTTGTTCGCTAAAATACATTCAAATCGAAGTTTATAACTTTAGAACTATCAGGTATTACACGAAGTGCGTTGTAAAGAATAATATTTATCACAAGATCTACGAATAAAAATGTCTTTTCCTAATACAATTATGGAAATATTTTACTAATATTGAAGAAACTAAGAATGCAATAGCACTTGTTCCTGTTTGTAAACTTCGTGATAAGCATTCCGTATTAAAACGTAAGGGAAGCACGACTCTAACAGATCCATTGTAAGGAATGGGGACTCCTGGACGATAAGATCCAAAAGTAAATATACCGACTCTCGATTTCTTATCGCTTCCTTCTCTGTTTCTTGACCGAGCCGTAGCAAGGATGATGACGCCAACGCTAGAAATTCCTTCATTCTATCTTCAATATCTCCTTGGCCGCATATAGTAAATAAAGCACCGAAAATGTGATTGATAGCGGGTGCCATACAGTGGATGTTGTTTGCGTGACCTTCTAGGGAAGGACGATAAAAGGAACCTTCGCTTCTAGCGAGCCTGGGAAGAGATACTGCGACAAACACCATTAATAAACACACAACTAGGTGTTCCTCCTCCTCTATCTCAGCCTTATGCTGTCGCAATGCAGAAGCCAACGTCGGGTCTACTTTGCAAGGCAGGCCAGCTGCCGAGCTCATCTCCGATATAACACGCATAGGATCACCACTTGGCAGCTGTTGTTGGAAGTCCTTGATAGAACTAATTAAGAACGGGATTCGCCGCTCTAAAACATCGAGTAACGACTCTTGTGCTACTTGCCGGAAGCTTAATATAACTCCTATTATTGTCATTCTTTGCAAAACATTGTCAACCTGTTGCAGTCTTTTGAATTGTTCTCGCATTATATCTGGCTTATCAAAATTTGTTCTCAGCATTTGCAGAACTTCTTTGTTTTGTACAACCAGTTTCTTCAACTCCTGAACTTGACTTGCTATGTGCCACATAAGAGTTTCGCTCAATAACTTCATTCCATATGGCCCTATTAATTCGGCCAACGCTCTCAGTTCATTAATATCCGAATACTCCTCAGCATTAAAGGGAATCGCGCCTTCAGCTGAAAGACTTACAAACGCCTTTTGATTCATAGAAAAACAGATGTTGCCAGCACTCACACGACGCAGTAAAATTTCGGAGTACCACTGTGTGTAGAGAGACGCAATAGACTTTTCACCGTGACTGTCCATATTCTGAGTCTGTTGCAGCAAACAGTTATTAAATACTCGTGTAATATCAATATGAACATAATTTTCAACTGTCTGAAGAACATTCATATATGCTCTTACACTGACAAGCAATTCTGATGGTTTGGCAATTTCACTTGTGTCCTGATTAAACATAACCATCCCTACTAATGCTTTGGAGAATCTTGTTTCCAAATGTTGGTGTAAATATTCGCGAGGTGCAAAAGTGTACTCCCATACATTGACAGTTGAACAGTAGTTTATAGCAAAACACAGCTCAGTTAGTGCCATATGCAATTTATCCATAGTAGTCAATTCCTCTCGTGTCTTTCTGTAGCTCTCTGCACCAGGCTTAACTATCTCTATGTGATTCTTTTTATTTTTATCCTTCTTTTTACGATTCGCAAGTTGGGCTATTGTTTGAGCACAATGTTTAGGAAGAAGTTTGTCACTCATTGTACATTGCTCATCACATATTGTAGTAATAATGTTTTTGGCTTCCTTGGCCATTTCATCAAGATATATGTTGACAACTGAGAGACTTCTTTCTCTTATATGATGCCTCTCCTCTGGGCATAATTCATGGGTGCAGTTTTGGAAATGACTACATATAAGTGGGAATGCAATAATATAACGATTTTGTGCTGGGAATTCTAGGCACATGTGAAATTGACTTTCAAATATTTTACTGTAAAAGCAGAATAAGGATAAATCAGATGTTTCAACCATGATTTCATCAAGGTTGTCCACCATTTTGGTGTGAAAAACCATTTTGTCAATGAACTGAGATAGTTCTCTCTGATCTACAAGACTGAATGGTGCTTTTGCAACTGATGTGTATGCTTGTAGCCGAAACCAATCTAAACGAAAGGCACGGAAATCAAATAGCTCATTGCTTTCTACTTGCTTAACACTTAAATTGGCAGCAGTATTGCAAAGTGAGGACAGTATGATACTCTCATCTTCTGGACACACTGACAAGTTTTGTATCATGAGATTTAATGCAACAGCATCAAAACCAGACATATATTGAACATAGTACCGTTGTATGACTTGGCTATACTTTCGTACTAAAGCTCTTAACTCTTCCATGTGGAATAGCAATTCAGGTAATTGACGATCCACTAAATCCTCAGTAGATTTTCCTTTAACCTTTTGAGGTGGATTATCATTATGCCTTAATAGCCAGAACACTTCATCTCTAGCATAACAAAGGCCAATGAATATGAGTAATGCTTTAGGTCCCAGAAGGCCTGGTTGGTCCGTAAGTATGAGGCCTAGTTCTTTTAAGGCTGTCCTTAAAAATTTCCTTCGTTCTCTGTGCTTGTAGCCAGCTTTCTGAACAGAATGATGATAACAGTCTTTTACTTCAGATATTCTCTTTCCATATCCTTTTATACCATCAAAGAAACTTTGAATGTAGGAGTGAATATAAATAACTTCATCTCGGAATAATACAACAACCCAACCTGATTCTAAAGCATTCACCCACATCTTATTCGCATGATCCTGTTGGAGCATTTGATGGCACATTGCAAAACCAAAAATAACCCATCTCTCCAGTGACTCAAGTGAAACATATTCACATGACATTGTATTAGTTTCCGAAGGTTTTAAAAGTAGTGCAGGGTTACTTACCAAACTCAGCTTTTGTTCTGAGCGCCAATGTTCAGCTGTTAGATTTCTAGCTGGATATACATGCCACAGTGAATTCAAAGCACTTGACAGAACTTTTTGATGAGTTAAAAATTCCTCAGAAAGTTTTTTTAGAGGTGTGTCATAATCCACAATCAATTGACCTAACCTAGGAAAACTTGAATCAATCTGATTATTAACCATCTCATGGGCTGCATTAAACAAACCAAGGACTGCTTTACGATCTTCCACTCTTGACAACAGTATCATAAGGGACACATATGTTGTGACCAAGTCCAGGTAATTTTTCGTCAATTCGAAATTTAAGGTCAAGTCTAAAGTAACTTGGCAAGCATCCATTATGTTTAAAAGTTCACATACATTATCTTTGAAGTCCAGAAGATCTACAAATGTGTAGTAATACAATGATAGTGATTTAATAATTTCATTTCTTATGTTAGTTATTGCTTGAAGACCTTTTATGTCTATGTTTGGAAATCTTCGAACAATATGTTTAATTGAAGATTCTAAAGTTTTATCAGAAAGAAATGAAGGTTTGGATTTAGTATCACCACATGCTTTTTTGATGTTGTATATTCTGGTGAGCATGCCAATGCCGCGATCATTGAGTATAATAAGCTTTTCAGCCAGTTTTTGCTGGCTGATATGTACTGATCTCGATATTGTAGACATTCTGAAACAGATGATAATTTTATTTATACTCAATATTAAGATAATGTTTAAATTGTGATACAAGTATTAATAATTATACTTGGTGTCATTGGAGTATAAGAGTTATAATCAATAAACATTTCAATGCTATGCATGACTACAATTCTATACTTTCCTGATAACTATCAAGAACGGATGTTAATGGCACAGTGGATATCATTATTGTACCTAAAATTTATATAGCGATACCGTTGACAGGATGCACCAAACTTACTTGGTTTTTGCCAAAACTATTAATCAGCAGCTACAGTTCCATCTCTGGACAAGATTTATTTTGATTTAAAACTATTAAACGAACTATTTTTCATTTAATGGCACGCAATGAACACCATAACTAGTTTATAAAACAGGAAAAGGGAGTGTCGTTAACAATAAGCAAATCCCCCGTCGAGACTTATCGCCACAGACTAATGAGAGTTTAGAGATAACGGCATCCGAATTCCGATGACCATAGAGCAACACGGGCCACCGGCGAACCGGAGGGGAGTAGCCATAGCGTTCGTTACCGATACCAAACAATCTGTCATTTTTTGCGGGGGGAAACCTGCGCTATGTGTGCGTACTCAAGTTCGCACACACGAGCAATCGTCTGTCACTACGAAACCCACACCGTGACAATTAAAAAATACACTAACAATTTCACACACACATTTAAACATTCCGTGTCATAACAGTATAATTAAATGGCGCAACTACACTGACAAGTCCTTTTAGCCGTAGTTGCAACAACTGTCGATACGCAGTATCGATAATTTCAAGAACTGGGTTTGGGAAATTAGGTTTATAAGTTCGAATTAATTTATTTATTTTAAAGATGGAGTTAATTTATTACGTACTACAATAATAAAAATGAACTTGTCGGGTAATGCGCACGTAGCAGGTCACGGAGAGTGGACCATGAGTTGGTATAGGTATAATAAAATCTTAGAAATAATTTGAAAAATACTTCGTAATTACAAAATATGTTTATTCCATGTATCCCTTAACGGAGATGGAAACGATTACTAACAACTTTGGGCCCCCAATGTAACAATATGAAATTGGTGTGAATTAATAGATTGAGACTTAACAGTCCTTCGTTGAAAATTCTATTAGTTTTGACAATCTGAGAGCCGAGTTATTAGAGTTTTAAGTAGTAAACTGTAAAAGTAAGGTTATGTTACAATCAATAATTGACATATATATCATAAATCTGTGATCAATGATATTTGTAGTTGTCAAATCGTAACAACCGACTATGTTCCGGCCAACAAATATTAAAATTTCGAAATAAAAAAAATCTCATTGCATAGATCTTAATTTGCCCTTTGGACCTACGTTAATTATTTTATAAGCCCGTTTTTCGTTTTTCCAGGATAAATCGAAATAGAATTTTCCATTTTCTTATATTTCAAATAGTCATATCTCTTTGAAAAATTATTATTGTTTACTCCATCAAGCGTAAAAAAATTGCCCTTGGGCTACTTTAATTTGCCCGCGTGCAAATTCTTAAAAATATTCAATAATTAACAAATAAATAATAAAAAAAAAACTGTCGTGGCATTTTCAAGCCAATTGGCTACTTGACAGCTTTATAACAATAAAATATCTACTGGATATGGTAGTTTATATGTTAAGGATAATTATTATTGAATATGTTTTTTGCATTAAATTAAATTTTAAAATTTTATTTTTAAAAAATAAATTTGAGATTTTTTATCTGTCGACTAAAAGTAATGAAACCTCAGAATGAAACGGAGGCGGCCATGATTGAACATCGTATGATGTCATTGCACATGTAAACAAAACGTCTGATAATTAATATCGTGTTATTTTATTGTTTTTATTGAAGCTAACTTGTGAAAAGTTTCACTAGATGGAGCCAGGATATATAAAATCAGATAGTGCAAATATAATATTGTCTTTTATTAACGCGAGTATCACACATTTAAATAAAATACTGTATACCGGATTAAAACGCGATTTATTATTTAAATTATTTATCCCGACGTTTCGGATGCTTTTCAGCAACCAGTCTCCCGCGACCACGGTTGCTGAAAAGCATCCGAAACGTCGGGATAAATAATTTAAATAATAAATCGCGTTTTAATCCGGTATACAGTATTTTATTTAAAAGTGCAAATATATCCAAAGTATAATTGTAGTGAATTTATAGTCGCAAATTTCAGTGTTATCCTGCAGAGTTATGGAAAACAAAAACTTCCATGTAAGTACTTGAATAAACAAAGTAATACACCATTTATTTATTAAGTCGATAATATTAATAATTGTTAGGCTATAAAAAGTTTAATAGTTATAAGATTGAGGAAATGCTTACTTAAATACGAAGTGTTTTTTTAATTTTAGATCTTCACAATGGTGCTCCAAACATGCAGCGGCTTTTTAAATGTGGACTCATACAAGTGAGGAGCCAAGTTGCACTGCCACTGAATGTTATTCAAAACTACGGGCACTAGTACTCTGAAGTGCATATTAAATAAAAAATATGTACAGGAAACAGTAATAATTCCTTATACACCTGACAAGATGGAGATTATATATACTTTATAACATAAAAATTAATAAAAAAATTGTAGAAATGCTAAATTCTAAAACATTAACATGATTATGAAGATAAAACAGCGCAATTGCTCTTATTGAATTATTTGAGCTCCAGATTTAATACTGAAAATCTGTATGTCTGCCTGTTCATATTATGTCAGGAGTATCCTATGATAGCAGCATTTCTTGATGAGATTATCAAATTGATGATATTACAAACATATTTATTGCCAAGTATTGATTGAAGATTTGGCTAAATACATAGAAGACTTATTGTCTGAATTAATGGCTTTTTGGAACAAATTTGTCCATATCAGTACCAAATAAAAACAATTGAATCATAATAAATATGTATTTTTAATTTCCATTTACCATTACTGATTAACTACAGAAATCATTGCACATGCAATAACAACACAGTAATCTACATATTTTCATAGTTTCTTATTAAGTATAGTATGAGGTTTTAACAGAAAATTCTTGCTTTGTAAAAATCTATATCAATATGAATCCTTAAACTTGCTACCTGGTTTGTTTTGATAATTTACAGTTAGATTAGACACTATCTTATTAAATTATTTCTTTTTGCAGTAATAGTTCTTCTATATGTTTAAATCCTCTGTCTGCAATGTAGACACCAAGTTCTAAACAATATAATGCTAACTTTATCCACTGCTTTCAACGTTTAAACATTTAAGTATGTGTATAAATAAAATGTTAGAACATTAACGGTTGTATTTCCTTACATTGACACGGCACACGTCTTGTACGTTTTAAATTTTCCAAGTATTTTAATACTATTAATAAAAATATTATTTAAATTTCCTCTCAAATGCGCTTAGAGCATTGTATAATAATTCATAGCTCGTTTTGTTTATATAATATGTGACATCATCGCCGAAAATGTCACGTGACCGGCAGTTTTCGCGCGAAATTCAAATTAATGAAAATAAAATATTAAAAAAAAATTAAATATCGCTTATTTTAAGAAAAGGATGATTGTGGAAGGCATAAAATTAACATTTACACATTTTTCTGAAAGTTAATTTATGAACGCATGCGCAATGCGTAAATAATTAATTGGCTTGAAAATGCCACGACAGTTTTTCTTTATTATTTATTTGTTAATTATTGAATATTTTTAAGAATTTGCACGCGGGCAAATTAAAGTAGCCCAAGGGCAATTTTTTTACGCTTGATGGAGTAAACAATAATAATTTTTCAAAGAGATATGACTATTTGAAATATAAGAAAATGGAAAATTCTATTTCGATTTATCCTGGAAAAACGAAAAACGGGCTTATAAAATAATTAACGTAGGTCCAAAGGGCAAATTAAGATCTATACAATGAGATTTTTTTTATTTCGAAATTTTAATATTTGTTGGCCGGAACATAGTCGGTATCGTAACAATTCCTAAATGACGACAATCGGGAAAGCACTCAGACTCAAAACGTAGAAAACACGAAACGAATTAGCACAGAGTAAACAACTGTCATGCGGCATGCCAACGACAGACTAAAATAAAAGATCGATTTTAATCGATAAAAAATCGATAATTATGTATATTAATTTTCTTTAATTAATAATTTATATTTTATTAAATAACATAACTGTAATTATATGCAATATATTGTAATTAAAGTGCATTTAATTACTTTTGAGTTAATTACCTTGTCCAAAGGTTTTTTTTTGTGATTGTGTAATCGATTCAATTAATCGAGAATCTCAGGAAAACTATATATTTTCTCATATTTCTCTCCCAGATTGAGAATTGAGCTGATTTTTTATATTATAAGATTAAAAATATGTCATTTTTCTAGATCATATCGCAATTATTAAATTTGAGTTACACAATTTTCCATATCCTTTGGATTTTTAGGAAATAAAAAAAAACATTATGGTTGAAGTTTACACTAAGTGATTTTAATAAATGTGCTAACGCGCGTAAGTATTATATTATATTTTAACAATATAACTATATTATCACAATATAATATTTGAATCAGAAAATTTAATCTCAAAACTGTCTCTGTATAGAAGACTCCTTTGCCATTTTTTTTCGATAACTTAAAACAATCCGACAACAACACTATCGCTCGGTGACAGCGACTTCTCGGAAATAAACTCGGATCAGTCGCTCGACAGATCCGTGTATTGTATGAGGGCTTATACAATACGCGGATCTGTCGAGCGACTGTGTTGGTAAAAAAATCCGAAACAACACGACCGATAATATTGTAATTTTTTAAGTTTTAAAGAAGTAAATAGTAATAATATGATTAAAAAATACCTACATATGAAAGATAACGCTATCTTTTTGTAAATTTGACGTGACAGATATTTTTTGGCAACAAGAAACACAAACAATTCAGCATTTTTTTAGGAGGTCGATTCAGTCGCGCATCTGGATTTAGTCTAGTGAAAAGTGTGGCTACAACTAGTTTTATTGTACGCATAGGACCATTTGGACTTGTACTTTGACAGAGGGGAACGCCTGCGTATGGCTACTCCCCTCCGGTTCGCCGGTGGCCCGTGTTGCTCTATGCCGATGACCGATCATTAGAACCACAGACTATGTCACAGCAAGGAGTGCTAAACTTATAAAAAACCAAAGATAAACAAACTAAAATGAATGTCGTGAATATATTAAATACTTCGCCACTGCAACCTCTTTTACCAGCGTTAATTGCTTTATGAATAGTGGGAAGACTGGGAGGCACAACATTATTTTAGTTCAGTATTTATACATAGGTAAATCATATGATATGAATTATGATAGTCCTTGATTTGAGCTCAGCCCAACTCGAGTTAACTCGAGTTGACACATGACTGATTTTGCCCTCTGTCTTTCTTTGACATAAGCTTTTGTAATTGACAGATGTTTCAGAATTTCAATTCATAATCCTTTACTCTTTAGTGAATTGTGATTTGTAACTATTGCTTTGCTCAATTACTAGCTGAAACGATTGTTTAGTTTGTTATTTCGTTACCCTACAATTTTAATAACTTAATGTTTTCAATTAAAGTATAATAAGTGTCTTAATAAATCCATCGCCACCATGCCGCGAATAATGATAAAAGGCGGCGTTTGGCGCAACACTGAGGTATATAATCTAAAGTGTTTTAGTGTTACGAAATAATGATATAGTATAGCTAATTTTTTCATTTATAATTTTAGGATGAGATCCTCAAGGCGGCGGTGATGAAATATGGCAAAAACCAATGGTCTCGAATTGCATCTTTACTTCACCGTAAGTCGGCTAAGCAGTGCAAAGCTCGTTGGTATGAGTGGTTGGATCCTAGTATCAAGAAGACAGAGTGGTCACGAGAAGAGGATGAGAAGTTGCTACACCTCGCCAAGTTGATGCCAACACAGTGGAGAACAATCGCACCTATAATTGGAAGGACCGCTGCTCAATGCTTGGAACGATATGAATACTTACTGTAAGATATAAAGCTATTTAATATATTATTAAAATGGTCTTAAGCGATTTAAAACTCCAGTTATATTTTTTAATTATTATGACTTATAAATTTAGTATCATAAGTAATAATTGAAATAAATGCAAAGCAATTGTTCATTTATATAATACAAGAATCTTAAAAATTGCATTTATGCATTGCTACCCTTCTTTTATCACCCCTTTTAATTTCTGGTAAAAATATTTAGTGAAGCGTAATTTCGATCCTACCCTTTTATTATATGTATAGATGATATTGCTAAATTTTATATAATATGAACTTAATTAATTTAGGGACCAAGCTCAAAAGAAAGAGGAAGGAGAGGATATGGGAGATGATCCTCGTAAACTTAAACCTGGAGAAATTGATCCCAACCCTGAAACTAAGCCGGCCCGGCCTGATCCTAAGGATATGGATGAAGATGGTAATTTAGTTATGAATAGATATGCATAATCTGATATTTTTATCACCATTTTTACATATTGTGTGTATAAACAATTAATTATATAAAGATGTAGTATTATTCAAAAGCAATTCAGAAGAGCTGCAAATTAAGTTTACAATTATGATTAAGATAAATTATTCTTAATTTAAATAAGTTTGGCTATTTCTTTACTTCTGGAGATATCAAATTCAATTTGGTTATGGTTTGTGAAGAACAGTACTTGTGCCATTAAAATTCTAAATATTTTCTTTAAGAACTGGAGATGCTGTCAGAAGCTCGAGCTCGTTTAGCTAACACTCAGGGAAAAAAGGCTAAAAGGAAGGCTAGGGAAAAACAATTAGAGGAAGCCCGAAGGCTTGCTGCACTGCAAAAGAGAAGAGAACTTAGTGCAGCTGGAATTTCTGTACCAATGAGGTGAATCATATTTACATACTAATAATTATTATAACAATATTAGATTGTCTATTTGACAATAATTGTCTGTGGGCTTGTTGCATCGGTAAATAAACATACATTGTATTTATGGCATGATTACATATATCAATATAATGGTATTTTTTGATGTTCCACCTGCTATGATTTAAAAAAATATTTTTACCTAATTGCCCATGATTTCAGGCGTAAAAAGAAGCGTGGTGTTGACTACAACTCAGAAATTCCATTTGAGAAGAGACCAGCTGCTGGATTTTTTGACACGTCTGAAGAGGTTGTTGACCCTATGGCTCCTGATTTCTCGAGGCTAAGACAACAGCATTTGGATGGAGAATTACATTCTGAGAAGGAAGAAGTGAGTGTTTCAAATCAAGGGCATTTACTGATAAGTTAAATTTGTTTTTACTGTGTGCATTTAAACAGTTTGTATGTGGTGATATAATCAACTCAAATCTTATCATGTCTGTCAAGCGGAGGCCTATACAGATATATGTACGTCCTAGTATTAATGAGACCAAAGTTGTAGTGGACCTAGATAATCTTATGTAAAGATTCTTCAGTGTGGCATTAATTAAGTTGATAGTACTTAATGAAAATAGTTATTATTTAGCATATTATTGTGTTATGTCTAGGGAACACAATCCCGAGCATGTTTTTCAATCCCGGGATTACGGGATTTTTGCTGCGTAATCCCGGGATCGCGGGACTATTCCGGGATTAGACTATATGGTTTCTAATTGGGCTCAAATGAAAAAAAAAGTGTAATTTCTTTAAAAAAGTATTACTAAGAAAATAAAATAGGCCAAATAATAAAAATTATACTTTTGCAAGAAATCAAAACGACAACACAAAAAAACTATTTAGAATTTTAAGATACATAAAATAAAATCGCAGAAATATCAAAGCATCCAATGTTTGACATCCAAGCCTGCTTCTTAGTTTATATACAATATTATAATATGATATCGGATGATCGGGTGATGCCCCTGTTGGCCAGTTGGGTAATGACCTAAAGAGTATATCATAACATGGAAGTATTCCGAGATGGGACGTCCCTTCTAAGGTCTACGACAAACGTATCTAAGGGTTGTTTTTGTCGTAATTTTTACATTTATTACAATAAATGCTATTAATATAATCTAGGACAGGTTATTGTCAAGGCGCAACGGACTACGGAATGCAAAATAAACCTGTTTGTGGCAATCCCGAAAATCCCGGGATTGGCCAAGTACAGTCCCGGGATTTACGGGACCAGAAAACGGCCGGGATCCCGGGATTCGGGATCCCGGGATTGTATTCCCTAGTTATGTCTCACACTTTATATGGTAGATATGGAAAAAAAAATACATTTGCAATATGACATGACATTTCAATGTTTACTGCCAGCCTAGCATGACAACCACGTCAAAATTTTGTCGACTGTTTTCTCGTGTTTTAATCAATTATCTCTTTATGTCTTCCGGGTCTTAAATTACACACTTAAAATTAGACTTCTAATGTCAAAATAAGAGATTTTTCTCGATCTAGATATCTTGTCTATCAAAGTTGACGATGTCGAGATATAAAGTATTGAGATATCTTATATCTTAGTTTGTCTTCACTCGTCCGCGAGGTATCTCTTGATCGTCATGCTAGGCCGGCTGATCATTATTTTTAAATGTATTAGAAGGATCTTCATATATTTAATTATTATATTTGTTTTAGCGTGACCGTCGTAAAGACAAGAACAAACTGAAACAGCGCAAAGAAAACGACGTGCCCCAAGCAATGTTGTTGGGTGACCAGCCCGCGCGCAAGAGGAGCAAGCTGGTGTTGCCAGAGCCACAAGTTACCGATCAGGCAAGTTTAATTTAAAAAAATAATAATAGGGATGTTTCACAGCCAAGAAAACAGTTATTGACCAGCAATAATTTTTCAAGTTAATAAAGGCATATAGGTTAGTTCACATAGGACTATGAACTTTTATTTTATGTATTTGATAAGCTTTTATCAAATATACTCTTAATTGTAATTTTTGATTTTCAAAGATGTCATTTTCTGATTCTATAGTATCATCTATCTACTTTAATATCTTCTTTACTTGACTTTTCATTAATTTATAAGAAATGATGATACGAAATAATCCAGTCCTGTGATGTTGTAGATGTCTATGCATTAGTGAATAATATTACTTTACCATCAATTGAAAAGACATTCTCTAAACTCTAATGCAACCATAAATCGCATATGGCGTTGATAGTTGAAAATCATCAGTTTTTGTTCAGTGATGGTTTGATATTCAGGGTGCGATATGTAGTTATGGGTGCGTGTCGGTGGTAAAAATGAAACACCCATATATTTAAACACAAATGTATTGAATAATTAGAAATAAATAATGTATCGTTTAAGATAGGTATGCGTGTCGCGATACGTGGCGTAGGCGCGATCGTAGGGCCTGCCGGCGATGGTGTTAGACAACGACTGTCGAGTATCGAAACTCGGGATTCGCTCGCCGCGCGCTCGTGTCGTTCGTCTCTCGCGCAGCATTGCCGATCCCCACATAGTTTAATTGTTGTTCAACTGATTGTAGAGGATATACTCAACAAAAAACGATGTGTTTAGGAGCTCCAACAAGTGGTGAAGCTGGGTCGCGCGTCGGAGGTGGCGCGCGAGTCGGCCGGCGGGGCGGGCGCGGCCACCGACGCGCTCCTGGCGCACTACGCGCTCACGCCCGCGCCCGCCACTGCGCTGCGCACGCCCACTGCGCAGCACGACAGGTAACTGTGATATGTGGCGCCGCTGGGTCGCGCGTCGGAGGTGGCGCGCGAGTCGGCCGGCGGGGCGGGCGCGCCCACCGACGCGCTCCTGGCGCACTACGCGCTCACGCCCGCGCCCGCCACTGCGCTGCGCACGCCCACTGCGCAGCACGACAGGTAACTGTGATATGTGGCGCCGCTGGGTCGCGCGTCGGAGGTGGCGCGCGAGTCGGCCGGCGGGGCGGGCGCGCCCACCGACGCGCTCCTGGCGCACTACGCGCTCACGCCCGCGCCCGCCACTGCGCTGCGCACGCCCACTGTGCAGCACGACAGGTAACTGTGATATGTGGCGCCGCTGGGTCACTCAGGATCACTTTTACCTTGACTAAATAGAGTAGGATCGTAGTGAATTTATTATGAAAAACCAAAATCTAATCTTATTTGTCACCCATTATTTTACGATTATGTCTTCTCCACATACTGCCTCAGTGGTAAGCGCCACGCATTAAACACTGGAGGGCTTGGGTTTGAATCTCGGGGAAACAAGATATACAATTTTTGATAATAAATAATAGATCGCTAGTAGTATATAAATAAATATGTTGTATTTACTTGGTAAGCCTTTTTGAATATTAAATAAAATACCCTCGTTGCAGGATCCTCATGGAGGCGCAGAACGTGATGGCGCTCACGCACGTGGACACGCCGCTGAAGGGCGGGCTCAACACGCCGCTGCACGAGTCGGATTTCTCGGGCGCGCTGCCGCAGTCGCAGGCCCTTGCCACGCCCAATAAAGTCCTGGCCACTCCATTCAGGTATATTAGAAATACATTTTTATAATAAGACTAGTGGACCCCGCAGACGTTGTTCTGCCACAATTTTGGCTTCGAAATTATATAATTAAATTGACTCTAGAAAATGTTTGTATGGGAAATAGAAAAGGGCTGTTTTTAGGGTTTTCCCGGAAATTATTCGATTTTTTCCTTTTAAACCTTCCCTAGACCTCCACAAACATTTCAAGACTAAGATAAGATAAATCCGTTCAGCCGTTCTCGAGTTTTAGTGAGACTAACGAACAGCAATTCATTTTTATAAATATAAATGATAGATTGACAATATAATGACTTCTTCGTGTATTTCGTTCGTGCTTTGTCTTTAACCAAGTTTTTTTTAATTTTGGAAATGTTGTTTGGAGTATTTTGTGTATAAAGATTATTAAAAATTATGTATTTGTTATAGATCATCGCGAAGTGAAGTATCGACGCCTGGAAGTTTTGCAACACCTGGACATAATCAGATACAGTCTGGCCTGGCCGTTCGTATATTCATATTTTCATTTACTCCATGTTTCACATCTTTTTTTTTTAATTAATATTAGTTTCTTTTCTTTTAACTCTTAGAAGCCTACATTTTTCTTTACGTTCGATTGGACGACCCTTAATCGATTACAGTCAGCCAAAATCATCCTTATATCTATCTCATAAAGTTTGGTTTAGTAATTATATATTAGTTAGTTTTAATATTAAAAACGTCGTATGTACTTTATGTGCTAAGCCTAAGTAACCGCTATCGCCAAGCACTAAGATATATTGTCAATTGTAGGACCAATGTGATTTAGCTAGTTTTGAGTTTTTTTTTATGTCAGATATCGACAGACGAGCATGAGGTTCACTTGATGGTAGGTGATACCTCAGCCACAGAACGTCAGTCAATAATGCGCTGTCGACCTAATTTTTAGTTCGAGCATTCGGAAATCCATAGACTGAACCGAAACGCGCAATATGCACTTCACGGTTTTTCCATCTATGAACGGTGGTTCGTTACCCGGTCGGAATTTAGATATTCCTCCCACCCGATCAATGCTCGAAGTAACCAGACGTGGGGAAAACATGCTTACAGAAAATTATAAGCATGTGCTCCCGGTGGGATTCGAACCCACGACCCATCGATGCGCACGGCAGCTGTTCTACAGAACGCGCCAAAGAGCCCGTCAAATGAGTTAAATAAAAACGACAAATTGAAAAAAATCTGTGTGCAGTGTTATACACTCCATTCATTTGAGTGAAATTGGCGACAGTCGATCCGGTACAAATTACGGCACTTCTACTTACTTCTGTTCTGTGATTGCAGACTCCTGGCTTAAGGGATAAGCTCAGCATAAACCCAGAAGACGGGTTGAGCGCCGGCGACACGCCCGCTGAAAACCGCCAGATACAGAAACAGGTAACAATATATTATTATTTTTATTAATAGCACATTTAAATTATTATATTATTAATCACGACGTCTTTTTTTTTTTTTTTTTTTTTTTTTTTTTTTTCGTGGGGAAATCATCAATGATACCCGCCACCTTGAGGGCGGTGACGGGTTATGTCGGACTCTCGCGACCGGACTCCAAGGAGTCAAAACATCGCGAGCTTACCGACTAAAACCCCACGGTGGCCGTCTTCAGCGCAAGAAGTCGGAGAGCCCCGGGATCTCCAAAGAGGAACTCTCACGGTGCCCCCACGCGCGCTCCGCCCCTCACCGGCACTTCTCATTTAAATCAACGGCAATACGCGGCCTACAATGTATATGCCGTCCTCCCTGAGTTGCTATACGAACACGCGCGGCCCCCACCACACGTACTCAGCAACACCAAGGGCAAGGGGGAACTTGATCACAACTGGACCTGACCGCCCCTGCGGCGTACTCTTTGACGGGCGGGATTCTGCCGCTCCCTGTCGCGCTCAGCGCTTTCCTTCTGCGACATTACAATATCACAGAATGAAAGCACCGCTCTCCACGCACTCTCACTTCCAACCATGTTTTGCAACAAGCTTGGAAGAGAGAGGTCGCCTCCGACAATAGCACGAAGTGCGCCGCGTTCGTGGTTCCAGGCTGGGCATACCTCCAGTGTGTGCTCAGCTGAGTCCTCCGGGCTGTCGCAGTGGTGACAGGATGCACTTGGCTCCCTCCCGATTCGACACAAATATCTTGCGAAGCAACCATGCCCCGTCAAGATCTGCGTCAGGCGGAAAGACAAAAAGCCGTGGCGCCTCTCCATCCACTGATCGAAGATTGGCAAAACGGCACGAATGGTTCTAAGTCCCGATTCGGCGTTTGCCAACCTCCTGGCCCATTCGTCAAAAGCTTCATTACGAAGGCGGGTCTTACTTATCTCCATCTCTATGGAAGCTAACCGGAAGCCCCGGTTCCTGCGCAATCACGACGTCTAGATTAAGTGGGCCCAACCCGTCTTACTTTCCATACAAAAGCTCGTACGTGATTATGGCGATGTAACCGATTTTTCTTTGAAACTATTGAACTAATAGGTATCTCGTGCACTATATCTAGGTTTCTATCGAAACAAAATCTCAAAATTTTCAGAAATAAATTCAGTATAAGCCTCCAAACATCAGCTTTTTTGCAAAAAAATTACCTGACCTTTGGGCGTTCATAATGTACTCATAAATTGTGAAAGTAAACATTTTGTTATGATAGAAACCTTGCAAATATAATGGAGATTCTAAATTACAAAAAAATATTTCATAAACTTGTAAAGACTACTGAAAAACACGTATTTCCTAGAACAAGTTTTATGACATTTCCGCACACTATTTTTCGTTCAATGTTATCGCGTTCTCACTCACTCGTTAGCGGTAGAGGTATGCGCTGCATGAAACAAAAAGCTTTTCAACCATGCTCGCGTTGACGATAGTCGAACCGGGAAGGGCCCTCTTAAGCAACAGTGACCGTAGTCACTGGCAGAGTGAAAGGTGACAGCAGTCTGATTTGAATTTTCACAGTAGACTAACGCCATCTAACAGAGTTCATTTAAATATGTGATTAGACAATATTAATCAGTAGCTATCATTTAACCAGCAGCTTAATTATTTTTGTCAGTAGATCATTTCTGAATCAACTAGCAATAATAATCAAAATCTTCTGACGTTTCTTAATAGATAGTCTGCATTAATAACATAAATCGTTTACATCACCTAAAATTTACAATGTCTGGATTTAGTTACTCTGTGAAATTAGTTATTGAAATCTCCTTGCTCGAAAGTACTCAGTTTTAGCATGATTTTACTTAAACGCCATTATATAAACCTTTTAATAGTTGTTTTGCTTTAGCTAAAATCAATGATACATAGTAATTCATTATCATTATAATTTTTATATGATATCATTACTTAAAGATGTCATGTGGAACATGGTGTAATGGTTGCAGCGCCTTACAAATATTTTGTAAAACAAAAATTTGGCGATTAAAAAGAGTGACGAAGAGTTTATTGCAGTTTCTTCTCTTCCGTTCTACGCCCTTGATTTGAGAACTGGCGGTAAATGTAAAATTAGAAGCATTTAATATGTATTTTTTACTGACGTTCATAAGTGTACATTGTATTACCTAAATGAATAAATGATTTTGAATTTGAATTTATAAAAGAAGGTAGAAGGTAGACGTAAAGCTTTTTAAATGCCATTATATACACCTTGTAATGGCTATGTTGATTTCAGTTAAAATCAACGGTGCGTAGTGCTCTATTGTCGCTGCCGACTCCGAGGAACGACTATGAGATAGTGGTCCCCGAGCATGAGAGTGAGGATCAGGGGGACATGTCCAACGAGCCCAGCGTGGAGGACCAGGCGGACGCTGATGCCAAGCTGGCCAGGGAAATAGAGGAACGACGTGAGATTTATTCATTATTTTTACTATCCCTACTAATATTATAAATGTGAATGTAAGTTTGTTTGTTACGCTTTTACGTCAAAACTTTGTACACATGTTCTTAGAGGTATTAGAAAGACATTGGATACTTTTTATAAAAAACCGAAATGTTACGGAGGGTAACATTTCATCGCACATCCCGTGCGAAGTGCGAAGATCGCTAGTTTTTATATGAAACATGCCATGGTACCCGTATGCACTCTTTATAACTAGTAATAGAACGGAGAGTAAATATGTTGGAAAATCCTTTTAATTAAAACCAATATTTTTCACTAATTATCTCAAGAGCGAGGAAATCGAGAGTTTATTTAGCTTAAATTACACATTGTCTTTTTTATTAACCGACTTCAAAAAAGGAGGAGGTTCTCAATTCGTCTGTATGTTGTTTTTTTTTTTGTATGTTTGTTACGCGATAACTCCGCAAGTTATGGATGGATTTGGATGATTCTTCTTTTGTTTGGTAGGGGATATTTGATGGTCCCATATAATTTTTATCGAAATTGGTTTGGTGCTTTTTTAGAAAATCAACAATAACAAAAAAATTCTTATACGTGGATGATGTTATGGTTTGTAGTTCCTTTCACGGCGCTGTCTCATTTGAGCAGCACGTTTAGTGGTAGGTCTACTAAATTATTATGTAAGGATTAATGAACTTAAAAAATACACTTCCTACAAAAATTTTGAAAAAAAAATTATTTTTAAGCAAAAAACAAAAACCGACTTCAAAACTATAACTAAAAAGTAAAAAATAATATTTTAATTACTTCAAAGCATTATTTATTAAAAGTTATTTTTGGAGTCGGTGCCAGCAAAGAAGGACTGTTTAATCCTGCTTTTGCAACTTTTCGAACGGTACGGAGCGGCATCGGTTGGGTGGTATTTTTTACTTTTTAGTTATAGTTTTGAAGTCGGTTATTGTTTTTTGTGTATAATCTGATAATAGGTATAGTTTATAATACATATTATAAAATTTAAGAATCAGAACCATTTAAGACTGATAAGAGAGAGTTTTTTTTATTATATAGACCAGGGCTGTCCAAGCTAGATGTGAATAAATATGACTAAATAGATTGGGGGGCCGCAAAATAGTTACAATTTACAAAAAAAAAAACTAAAATTTGTTATTCAAACAATACAAACAGAAAAAAGGAATGATTTTTACTGTCAATTATTGACTTAGATTCTACTTGGTATCAGGTCAAGCAGCGCTGGCCCTGCGCAGCGCGGCGGTCCGGCGCGGCTGCGTGCGGCCCTCGCAGGTGTCGCCGATGGGCGCGCGCGGCGCGGGGCCGCTCACCGCGCTGCAGCGGGCAGAGGAGCTGCTCAAGGCCGAGATGCTCACCATGCTGCACTATGATGCACTGCATGATCCGCATATGCCGGTGCCGAGTAAGTAAAAAACATGTGGTAACCCGCTGAGACCACATGTTTATAATTTTCTGTAAGCATGTTTTCTGTAACTTCGGGCATTGATTGTGTGGGAGGAATATTGAAATTCCGACCGGGTAACGAACCACCGTTCATATATGGAAAAATCGTGAAGTGCACAGTTTTAGTCTATGGATTTCCGAATGATTGAAGTAAAATGTAGGTCGACAGTGGATCATTGACTGATGTTCGGTGGCTGAGGTATCACCTACCATCAAGTGGACCTCATGCTCATTTGTCGATATCTAAGATTTTTTTTTAAGTTTCTTGCATTAATGTAACTCTATATTAATTTTTTTTAACTTTATTGAAATTTTTAATTTTTGGTCCTTCAAACCGGATGAATTCTGTAATTACTAGCTAGTGCTTGCATCTTCACCCACACGCAGTTATCTATCAATGACTGTAGTCTTTATTCCCAATAACCGTTTTCGATGACTGTGCTTAATCTACCTTTATACTATGTAGTTTTTGATTTTTATGTATTCTGTTTGCTTTCTTTTATCTCCTCTTTCAGTATTTTTTGTTAAATGAAATGTTCCAAATTGGATTTTGTACAGATTTTTTGTAGAATATATAAAATTCAAAAATTCAAAATTGAAAAATCATTTATTCATTTAGGTAACGCAATGTACACTTATGAACGTCAGTAAAAAATACATATTAAATGCTTCTAATTTTACATTTACTGCCAGTTCTCAAATCAAGGGCGTAGAGCGGACGAGAAGAACTGGCAAGAAACTCGCCGCCACCCTTTTTAATCGCCAAGTTTTACAAATGTTTTGTAAGGAGCTGCAACCATTACACCATGTTCCACATGACATCTTTACGTAATTAACTATAATAATCAATGTTCGTACCAGGCGATAAGAAGTGGTCAGTCCAGCAACAGGCGTCCCACCTGGCGTACCTGGAGCAGCACCCGTACGACGAGTTCACCGCCGAGGAGCTGCAGCGGGCGCGCGGCCTGCTGGACCAGGAGATGGAGGTGGTGAGGGCCGGCATGGGCCACGGGGACCTGAGCATGGACGCCTACACGCAAGTCTGGGAGGAGTGCTTAGCACAGGTAAGCGGACCCGACTAGGTATCTGAGGCGGACCTGAGGGTCAAGAGGGGTTTAGTCGGTATTACTCACCCGGCTTTCTGACTAGCAGAGAGATTCACCGGGTGAGCTCGAGTCCTACACTCCCCCCGCAAAACATCCCGCGGGGGGGTACCCAGTGCGCAAATGCATTCCCCTCTATAAAAAAAAATAAAAAAAAAATAGGTATCTGAGTACGGTAACTGCGTATGTAGCCTTGCGGTCGCACGTTCATCCGTAAGAGCATACGTCCCGGGTTCGATTCCCGGCAGGGACTGAATACCGGTTAATTTACTATGGGAGTTATACCGGTATAATAAAGGTTTTTGTTAATATTCTTTCATTTTTATTCATATTTACTGAAAAAAATTAAAGTGGTAAGTTTAGTGTGTATTACTCAAAACTAATATCATGGTATCTCAGTCAGACACGTATTTTGGAAAATAAAAATTAACCGGTTTCAGTCCCTACTGAGTACGGTAACTGCGTATGTAGCCTTGCGGTCGCACGTTCATCCGTAAAAGCATACGTCCCGGGTTCGATTCCCGAGTCGGTCATTAAGTGTTACTCGCTTTTTTAGTTGGTTTTAAACAACCACATAAATATTATCTATAATCAAATTACAGATAAAGCATAAATTTGGAAATTTAACATTGAACTTGTATTTATTTATGGATGTAGTTGAATTCTAGTCCAAGAATTTATAAGCTCAACTTATTGATAATAATTTTTAATTGGGTATTTTTTAGCCTTAATGTTGTTCAATATTGTATTAAATTACTAATTTAAACCAAAGAGTATATGTATGTAGTATGTATGTATGAGAATATTATTTCAGGTACTTTTCCTACCGGGTCAAAATCGTTACACCCGTGCGAACTTGGCCAGTAAGAAAGACAGGCTCGAATCAGCGGAAAAAAGGCTGGAACAGAACCGCGCCCACATGTCCAAGGAGGCCAAGAAGTGCTCCAAGATGGAGAAGAAACTAAGAGTGTTGACAGGTGAGGCTTGTTCAGTGTTAACTAATTATTTCTAGGGTGACATTAAGGTTGCACAAGTCGCGGGCTCGAACTCACTGGTGGGCGTGGCCAAAAAGCATGCTGTTCTCCCGCACCGCACTGGGGCAGTCATTATTAAGTGAGATGCACGATAATTCATAGTAAAAGGGGCGTCTAAAAAAATACGAAAAAGCCTTTGGAAAATCGAGTTTTATTAAAAAACCACTGCATAAATCAATAACAAATAAAAGTTATTGTATTCTTCGATAATCGTGCTTTGTCGGTACCGACTTTGTTTTGAAAATTTGATACTTCTTTTATTACTAATTTAAGCCCAAAGTTGTGTTAAAAATGGCAATAAAAACGAATCTTTGGTAGCTCGTAACTTTTTAATGGTTTTTTATTTTACTATTCTGTTTCCGCACAGACAAAATTAATAATGAGACAAAACGATATCATGTTTAACTTTGCATATACAGTGCTAAATAGAGGAGTAATACCCCCCCGAAATTTCTATGGAAAAAATGTCGATTAGTGTGACCTTAAGAGAGAGGTTGGTTCACGGCTTTTTATATCCTCCATCATATGTGGCCATTGGGGATAACCGAATTAGCATTAGCATATCAATCAATGTAATACATGTACAGTCCGTTTTTCCTTAGATGTCTTATCATGTAAACAAATATGGCGTACTTATCACCACAGACATTAGGTTATAGAGTTGTAAAATGTAGAAGAAATGAATGAGCGATCGTATCTATAAACATGTGGCGAACGATTTCACTAAAAAAAATTGTTCAGCTAAAATTACCAAAATTCCTCATAACTATTTTATTTTTTATAAAAAGGAGTCTCAACTAAGTGCAAGCAACTCTTTAATCAAATAGATTGAAAACATAAGTTGTAATCGAACATAACAATTTTATTATTATTAAATAATGTTTATTTTTTGGCTTAAATAAGTAGTTTAATAAAAATAAGTATGCAACATGGCAGTAATAAAAATGATTATAATAAAAAATAGATTCAAACAGAAGATGTCTTGAAATACGTGCCTAATACAAGGTTATAATTTGGGCTGTATTTCCAATGTCCAGGTGGTTACCAGAGCCGGACGGCGTCGCTGATCAAGCAGTTCCAGGAGTTGCAGGATCAGATCGAGCAGGCCAACCTGGAGCTCTCCACCTTCAAGTTCCTGGCTGAGCAGGAGCGGGCTGCCATACCCAGGAGGATAGAGGTTCATTTTTACTATATACTACCACTAGCAACGCGCCCCGGATTCACACGGGTGCAATGTAGATGTACTATACACAAAACATAGCCTATGTCACTCGCTGATAATGTCGCTTTCTATTGGTGAAAAAATTTTCAAAATCGGTCCAGAAGTTTTTGAGTTTATTCATAACATACAAAAATACAAATCTTTCCTCTTTATAATCTTTCGACCATTGTCTTATGTTATATTTTCCTTATATCTCTCCTTATTTATGTCTAACGTTTCTTATCTTATTCTCGCCATTTTTCTCGGGCTAACTGACAGGTATAGAGTAACGGATTACTTAGGCTCAGTGACTAAGTACTAATAGGGGGTGGTTTTCAAATTATTGACGGACGAAACGCAACCGGTTTGTGAACGAAACTAAGACTTCTGAACAGAATAAGAGATTTCGTCGAGTGAAAAGGTTGCAGTCCCTTTTTATATTAGATGTCGACAGACGATCAGGAGGTTCACTTGATGGTAAGTGATAACTCAGCAACAGAACATCAGTCAATGATGTGCTGTCGACCTAATGATGATATCCTTACAATAAGACTATATGCCGGATAACAGCAACGCCACTAAACGAGTGTCATTTTTGAATTGTTGCATATTTCCTACACGTAGCATAAAAATCACTTATTCGATGATATATGTGCAACGAAGACTGTTTTAAGGCGTAAAACGGTTTCATCATCGTAGAACATAAAATGGTCTAAGAAAACGGTTCTTCGTCGCAACGCCCAACTTTTCTAAGTACCTACTGTATAGCAGTTTTGAAAACTCAAAACTTTTATTTATTTATTTATTTTTTATTTGTATCAATGATTTGTGCAACAGCCCCTTTTTGAACAGTACCGTTCCTTTTTTATTCCTACTATAGCAGTGGACTACTATAGTACAATTACGACGACGACCAACGAACTACTACAATTTAAATATTAGTATTTCAAATGAAATATTTTCCATTTTCAGTCTCTAACGGAAGACGTGAATCGTCAGACGGAGCGAGAAAAACAATTGCAAAAACGGTATTCAGAGCTGCAGGCCGAGCTAGAGGATATACATAAGAAGAAACAGGCCGCTACCGAAATTAGAACTGAGTGACTTAACAAACATGATACAATAAAATATGGTATGACAGATTTTAATTCTAGGGTCGACACTAAAGCACATAAGTGAAACAATGCTTTTTTTAATTATATATCAACAATATTCTTCGCTACTTTTTAATTTAGTTTTTCCTGAAAAGTATGAATTTTTGACTTATGTGCTTTCGTCTGCCAACTCTAGAGTTATTACCGTAACATTGTATTGAAATGTGGAAAACGTATTATTATAGAAATAATGTTTTTATTCATCGAAATAAATAAATCCCTAATAAATAAAAATGTTTGGAAAATTTGATATTTACCAAGTATCACATATTTATTAACTTACTCGCAATTAATTATACATATACATTATCAGACTGATTATTAATAAAATTTAATTTTATATACATTTCATGCTAAATTGGATTAAAACGTTACTAGAAATTGAGCTAGCATATCATATATTTATTGTACCATGAAATAGCAATAATAAATATGTACCTATTTAAATAAAAGTTAAAATGACATTACAGTAGTTTTTTTAATGTATGGAATTAATGGCAGACATATTTCAGTTGACTTGAGAGAGGAATGACAACTGTACTCAAATGGTATTCAAAATAGTATAAATAGTTATAACAAAGAAATCAGAATTGACTTCAAATTAAGAATACTGCATTTTGTACAACTCTGACACTTCTACATTAATTAAATAATCTTTGATGAAATTTTATATTCTTACTAGTTGGACCTGGCATGCGTTACAATGCCACGTGAATGTTGATAATTTAATGCAAAATTATATAGGTCCACTGCACATCATTGATTGTTTTTTTTTTTATGTCAGATATCGACAGACGAGCATGAGGTTCACTTGATGGTAGGTGATACCTCAGCCACAGAACATCAGTCAATGATGCGCTGTCGACCTAATTTTTACTTCGAGCATTCGGAAATCCATAGACTGAAATCGAAACGCGCAATATGCACTTCACGGTTTTTCCATCTATGAACGGTGGTTCGTTACCCGGTCGGAATTTAGATATTCCTCCCACCCGATCAATGCAGTTACCAGACGTGGAGAAAACATGCTTGCAGAAAATTATAAGCATGTGCTCCCGGTGGGATTCGAACCCACGACCCATCGATGCGCACAGCAGGTGTTTTACCGAACGCGCCAACGAACCCGTCAAAATGTCTTGTGCCTGGGTGTGGGGACAAAAACAAACTATTTCTTAAATATTATATTATTAATCTCATTATCATACAATACATAATTATCACAGAGATACAGTATCCAAGCCAGTTGGATATTATTACCTATTATAATACAAGTTATATACTTAGTGAAAATTGTCAATCACTACGCAAAAACACATTGATGGCAGTTTTTTATAACCAAATAATATCGCCGTGATTGTAGAACGGCTACTTTACATCCCGCCTAGCATGACCATCAATAGATATCTCGCGGACGAGTGAAGACAAAATAAGATATCTCGACATCGACTACTTTCATAGACAAGATATCTCGATCGACAAATATCTCTTCTTTTGACATTAGAAGTCGAGTTTTAAGTGTCATGTGAGACCCGGAAGACAGATAATTTAAAACACGACAAAATTACGTCGTGTTTGTCATGCTAGGCTGGCAGGAGAGTGTTTTAAGTTCAAAAAGTCGTTTTTTGTGCATATTTAAAACACGGCCAATCTGTTCAGGTTTAAACTCGGCAAAATTGTTATATTTGATGTCTTTTAACATTATCTTTAGACTGATTAATGCGGGTGGAGGGGATGGGGGACGGACATAGTCCAATATACACACCATAGTACACACGCGTCGTTGTACAGCATTAAAAGACCGCCGTTATTCTACACAGTAAGACCAATTTTTTGTTTGTTCTGTCGATACAGGGCATTTTTTGATAGTTTTATGCAATAAATCTAAAATCTTAAAAAGTCCGAACCGTCGTACTACAATCACGATGATATATAACTACAAAAGGAAAAAAAGTTAACTGCTATCGTCAGAATCACTGTCTATTTGTCTCTTACATTTAGTACGTTTTCTTCTAACAAGTGGACTATCAGTGGTATTAAGATCTACGTTATTTCTTGGAGATTTTCTTTTCCGTTTTTTCTCTTCCAGCAGCATCTCTGCCAACTCCAACTCGGATATGTCGTTGGCCTGAGTAAGACCTATGTGAGAATCCACGCAAAAACTATCCTGAAAATAATATGAGTGTTTATTAAATTATAAATGCAATATAGTTTGAATGTTTGTTATTACATGACACACATTTAAATATAATACTTTATACCGGATTAAAACGCGATTTATTATTTATATTGCCCGTAACCACGGTTGCTGAAAAGCATCCGAAACGTCGGGATATATAATTTAAACAATATAAATAATAAATCGCTTTTTAATCCGGTATACAGTATTTTATTTAAATGTACTTCATAAATAGGTCGTTGGGCCTTACGTGATTAATATAAACTGTGGGATCCCAAATTATAGTCTGTGATTTTCATTTAAAATATTACATTTTCAGTAAATAAATAGTAGTAAAAGTAATTTTTTATATAGAGCGCAGGATGAAAATGTATTACCGTGAAATCCCCAGTTTTTCAACAAAAAAATCGAGAATACTGGATAAAAGTTCCAAATATAATGGCATCCGTACACTGTACCAGTTTGATCCGAATCGACTGATTTCGGTGAAATTTGGTACAGAAATAAATGTACAATGTTATCAATGTCAAACATCCCGATTATTGGACGCAAAAGAAGACGCGGACAATAACTAGTATAATATTATTTTATATAATGTAATCATTATTTACCATTTCATAATTATCTTCTTCAACGAACTGTGAAAATATTTCTTCATTGTTGAATTTCTTCGGAAGTTGAGGAATTTTAAAGACTCCTTTTACTGGACTCCTGTAAAATAATCATTATTGAGTATAGCAAGGATGAAGGAACGACGAATTTATTATATTGCAGTGGATAGTGAAATCTTTTTAATGCTAGATATCGACAGACGAGCATGAGGTTTACTCGATGGTAGGTGATACCTCAGCCACAGAACATCAGTCAAAGATGTGCTGTCGACCTACTCTTTACATCGAACATTCGGAAATCCATAGACTGAACTCACACATTCATAATGTCGCCAACATTAGTGAGTGAGTGAGGTCCTGACCTCACTCACTGAGTGAACTATGAGCGTGGCGTGCGTTACTGAAGTTTCGTTGCTTCGCGCGTCCCATTTTCTTGCGTCATAGCGCAATTTTGAGTTAACGCAAAGAGCCAATGCAGTACACTGAATTACTGAGTGAACGCAACGAATTTCGCCGAGTTATCTATGTCTAGTTTAGTGTGTATTACTCTTTAAAACTAGCATCATAGTATTGTCAGGCACGTATTTCGTAAAATATAAATTAACCGGTTTCAATCCCTGCATAAAAAGGACTCACTTGACAGATTGCAGATAGTGCGCCCGCATGTCGGGGCCGGACTGCGCCGGCGCGTCGTCGATGAACTCCGCGAGCGAGCCCGCGCTGTCGTCGCTCAGCTCGTCGGCACTACCTCCCTCATCTGACGATAATTCTGCTTCCAAGTCCAAAAACTCATTGGGTTTTCGTCTTTTCTGGAAGTTACATACGTTTTGTTATGTCATTTAAATTATTATATATTTAGCAAAATCAAAGCCTCTCGATTGAGTTTGGAGGCTTTTTAACATAATTCGGCTGAGGGATCGTACATTTTCCTATTACGAATCTGATGATCGATCCGTCGTTTACAATTAGAATTGTTTAAATAAAATACTGTGACCGGATTAAAACATACAGTATTTTATTTAAATGTGTGATACTCGCGTTAATAAAAGACAATATTAATTAGAATTGTCTTTCGTTTGACATTACTATGTTTGTAAGTATAATCGTAAATAGAAGTGAAAATGTTATGTTAATAACTTTCGTTTCGTTCCGTTCGTTGCGTTCGATTTTGGTAACACGCTTTCGCATTCGTTTATTTATAAAGAAGTATAAATAAAAAAATATAACTGATGGCCATAACTTACTTTTCGTACTTTATGAGTACTTAGTCTCGTACTTCCATTTTTGTAATTTGACCCTTGACTTCTGGTCTTTTTGTCATTTCCAACAAAATCATCATCACTATCATCCAACAAACCATTTTCCTGCGAGAATCTTTTAGAATTGGCCAAAAAATTAATTTTTCGAGGAGTAACTTTGCTATCCTTCCGAAATATCTGAAGCATATTGTGTACGTTATTATTAATTGGTTTTTCATCACTATTTCGCTCTTTAAGAGGTTCATAAACCGGATTTTGATTTTCTTTTTGTGAGAAGAACTTGGGAGAATGAAAAACAAAATTAACATTTTTATCGTCATCAAAATTCGTATTAAACTTATTCGATGATAAAGCAGCTAAAACTTTTTCTCGTAGCGTCAAAGATGTTGTGCACGGTTCTTCTAATTTTTGTTTCTTATTAAAGTATGGCGATGCGACTATTTCATCATCGTCTTCTAACTTTCTCTTTGGTGTTTTAGGGCTGACTTGTTGTAGAACTGATACATTATAATTATTAGTTTCTTTTAAATCCTCTTTTTCAAAGATGTCATTAAAAATTAAGGCATCATCACACGGCTTTTCATCATTTCTTTTATCACAATTCGGACTTCCTGGTTTCACAGTTAACGAATCATTTGATATTTTCACTAAGTCCTGTTCCTCATACTCTTGGGTTTTATCATTAGAATCGCTATCACTTTCTAAAATAATAAGGCTTTCAGGTTTTGAGTTTTGTGTTATACTAGTATTACGCTTAAGAACACTATTCAATGATTTTCTATCTGCTTGCGTTAAAAGAATTGGTGATACACTTCTTTCACGTCTATTGCTTCCTGTGTCTACTTCTAACTTCTTCATGGTAGAATTATTATTATCACTTTTATTTATCATCTCTACCAGCTGAGTTATTGTAAACATACTTTTGTTATTACTTGTTTCTGATATATTCCCAATTGCGTCTGATTTTGATACGTTACTTGTTTCTTTCTTGTATTCGGCTGAATTAGGCTCGAGTATCAATTTTTTCTTAACATTGCTAACGGGTGTTGAACTATTGACTCTATTTTTCTTAGTACTTAATTGAAATTTACGTGGCTGACTACATAATATAGGGGAAGTAGGAAAATTTTCACTTTTTACTCTTCCAGAAAGTATTGACGGACTTTTTACAGTATTTCGTGGTTTTTCTTTTGTATCTGGTTTGTTTACATTAGATGCAATTATGTCATCATCAGAGCTAATCACAACTTCGCTAACACACTTTTCACTAACTTGCTTTTCAATGTTAAGTTCATCGTCGGAATCAGCAAATATATCATCAATACTATCCAATCCAAAAAAGCCTAACGTTTCTTTGGGATTCTCGATTTTTTTAGTATTCGTTACGGTATCTATGGCTTCCTCCGGGCTACTAGTTTCGAATATTTCTTCAATATTACCAATATCAAAATTATGTTCAAGGTTATTATTTGATGCACTTTTTATATCTTCTTTCGGCGAATTCGATAAATTGAAGTCAAATTCTAGGTCAAAATTCTTGCTTTGATTAATATCGTTGCCACCGATGGGAGAATAATTCATTTCTGAGGTATCTTTTGTATGAACTTTAGAGCACTTCAATATGGAATCAATGTCAATGTCATCAATTAAATCTATATCCGGTAAATTAAGAGGACCGCTATTAAGAAGTAAAACCGGATTAAACTTTTTTTTGTCTCTTATATTTTCGATAACTTTACAGTCACATATATTAGTGCAAACATAACATTTCTTTACCGAATTCGTGGCTTCTAAGTTGAGATCAACAAGTAAATTAATTAAACTTGTGGGTAGTTTGCCATCATTTTGTATTCCTAGATCGTTTAATAGTTTTGTATAATCTTTCATAGATTTCGTAGTTGTGCTAAAAAGGGCTCTTATATCACCATCTTTTTTACTTGGCGATTTTATAAGGGATGCTTTAACCTTTTTTTTAGTTTGTTTCGTTTTAACAGGTGATACGGCGTTTCTTACGACATTTTGTATTTGTACATCTTGAGTTTTGAAGCCTGAAACACATTTAGTGATTACATATATGTTATAAAAAATATAAATTGTAACCATTATTATTATGGGAACATACTTGGATTCTGCGTAGAGGGTGCAGCGTCAAATCTTTTTTCATCACTATATTTTAGTACTGAAGTTAATATTTCTGTATCACTAGAATGGCCGATTTTTATAGTTTTCTGTAAGGATCTCTGCCATTCAAGCCAACTATATAATTTAACTTGATTATCCTCTTGCTTGCTTGAATTAATAACTGCATCTAAACAAATATAATTAGTCTTAAATAATAAGCATAACAAATAAATAATAAAATAATCAAAAATATTCAAATTAATATTGCTGAACAATATATTATTTACTAGTAAATCATAGATCATCATTAATGGTAAATTATAGTCATTAGATAATAATTGAATAGATAGGTCTATCTATCAGTTTAACAGATAATTATTTACTTAAATAAAATAACTTTTACCGAAAAATTTATTATCCAGTAAATGGGCATACTTAATACAAGGATAAATAATAAATCGCGTTTTAATTCAATAATAATAATTTTTATTTAAAAATGATACCGGCGTTAATAAAAGACAATAAAAAATAGTTATCTATTCAATAATAATTTGATGACTAAAAGGTTTTGATAAAGTGACGCATCTATCTCATATTAAATATTCTGCAGTACTTTTATCCATCGCCCAATACTCTCCGGGGTCACTCAGTCGCTCGATGTTTTCGAATCCATTAGGAAATACTTCATTAAATTCCTCCTCAGCTATTACATCCTCAGCACATCTCACAGAGCTGGTTGACGGCCTACCTTGCAGCATGCTTCTTAAATCTTTCTGTCCCTGTAATTGATACCACCCATATCAGTATTTTATGGACGGAGCACGAAATACGATACAAGTCTGAGTTTTTTTTTAAGTTAGATATCGACAGACGAGCATGAGGTTCACTTGATGGTAGGTGATACCTTAGCCAGAGTCAATGATGCGCTGTCGATCTACTTTTTACTTCGAGCATTTGGAAATCCATAGACTGAAACCGACACGCGCAATATGCACTTCACGGTTTTTCCATCTATGAACTTACCACTTTTATATTCAATTTTTTTTTAAATACATACTTTTCATCCCTACTCATAATCTCAACATCATTTATATTTCAGAGTCAGGCACGTAAAATGATGGATGAAAAGCAAAGACATACAAACATGTTGCTGAATGGATGTGTGATAAGATATTGGAAAAAGAATACATACTGCAATAACACCGAATAAATAGGGAACAGGGCAGGGAGAAAAAGGATCAGTTTTTATTAATAAAATATATATGTTTAAAGTATCTTTGAATATGAAAGTGGATGGGTATAGGGGAAGAGGGAGGCCAAAAAATACATGGATTGACTGTGTGAAGAATGATATGAGTTTGAGAGGTGTGACTGATGATATGGCGAGTGAAAGAAATGAATGGAAAAAGAGAACAAACCCAAATAAAAAAAAGGGAACAGGGAAGAAAGAAGATGTGTTTTAACTATCTTTCAATTTCAACTTTTATTTTGTCTACGGATTTAAACGATAGAAGGAAAACAACTATACCTTTCGAGGTTTATCTCCATCCTTCTCTTTGGTATCAGCTTTCTTGGGCACAGTGATGTGCATCTTCTGACAGTCGGGCATGAAGTCGTGTGGAATCATTCGCGGGTTCCATTTATACAAGTTGTTTTCTACTTCCTTGGAATGTAGTATCTTGTTGTTGAGCCCGTCTCTCTGACGCATGCAGTCTATAAGCGTCTACAATTGATTATGAATTAAAGCAGAAATATTTTTAAAGATATCATAAGAAATCGGTTGGGGTTCTCAAACATTGTTGTAACGATATCATAAGAAATCGGTTGGGGTTCTCAAACATTGTTTTAAAGATATCATAAGAAATCGGTTGGGGTTCTCAAACATTGTTTAAAAGATATCATAAGAAATCGGTTGGGGTTCTCAAACATTGTTTTAAAGATATCATAAGAAATCGGTTGGGGTTCTCAAACATTGTTTTGATGACCAAATGCCCTGTTGTGTTTTATACGTTAATTTTTAGCGTGAAGTTTCTATAATTACACAAGAATTCACAATTTCTAATAGCAGTGTGTCAATTGACTTATAGGTCTATAAACCTATAGATTAAAATAGGTCATCATTGATTTTCTCATCTGAGGTAGCGATGGGTAACTAGCCAAAATCTCAATAACCTAGCTGGCTAGCTGGTTATTTGTGGTGAAATAACTAGCTAGATAACCAGCTATTTAGCTATTTGGATAAATTACTCACTAACCGACTGTAATCTGTAGCACCTGCCCGCTACGCCCGTAAGCTTGTCAGATAATCGAAGCGCATCTAACCAAAGTAGCCAATAGCTAGTTATCGTATTGACTAATATCATAGCATTGGCTATTTTGTGAATAGCCGCTATTTAGTTAGCTACCCATATCTAATCTGAGGTAATTATAATATTATACACGTCCCTAGTATATACTGCCTATCTAATATATAAGTAAAGCTGCAACTATTAAGGGTCAAGGTGGATCTAACCGTCAGGTGATATCACAATCTCTCCACATAACTTAATCACCAGACAATTTCCCTGACCAACTAAAGGAAAACAAATGGAAGGCTGTTTATACTAAACTTTAAAAAAAGGTATTTACCTGATGCTCCCTGCCTTCAGTGACTAGAATATGCACTTGTCCCCCACGCTCGCGCCCCGTACGACCGCATCTATATATATTACTTTTTTTATTAATAACAATTAGAATACATGCTGTGGAAACGAGAGCTTTGAGAATTATGTGTGACGTGACTCTGAAAGATGAAGTAGCGAAATTCGAGAGCGTTGTGGAGTAAAACACGATGCAGTGACGAGAATTGAGAAAGAAATGTTGATTTGGTTTGGGCATGTAGATGGATAAAAGTAGGGAAAATAAACAGGATTTATGAAGCTGGTGTGAGTGGAATAGTCGAGAGTGGTCGACCAAGGCGAACGTACCTCGATCGGATCGGGGATTTTCTTCAAAAGCGTCAGGTCAAAAGTATTAGAAACCGACGAGCGTGTATCAAATCATTGATGAAAGTGAAAGAAGCGAAAGTGGTATCACTTGATAGTAGGTGATAGCCACAAAACATTAGTCAATGATACGCTGTCGATCTACATTTTACTTTAAGCATCCGGAAATTAAGAAAAAGCTACAACCGAAACGTTACCTGGTCGGAATTTCGATATTCCACCCACCCGTTCAATAGCCAAAGTAACCTGTCGTGAGGGAGACATGCTTACAGAAAATTATAATCATGTCGTCCCAGTGGGATTAAAACCCACGACCCATTGATGCGCACGGCAGGTGTTCTACCGAACGCACCAACGAGCCCGTATTAGGTCGTTCGTCCCCTTGTAGCGACATCTATGATCCGCTACAAGAATCAATACGAAGACGTCTAATCCTGCATCGCGCTATATAAATGTTTCCGAGCGTTGAGTATATATACAACATCTCGACATCAACCACTGGGGCCTTAGGGCCGGCCAGTCAGTGGTTCGACTGGTCGAGGATCCTCCCTTTAAGTTAGAGGAAGACCACACCTCCTTTCCTCTACACTCTATTCTATAAAAAAACACCCTATATTCTGGCTTGAGGTTATAAGACTATGGAGGGTAGAGACAATGAGGACTATCTTATATGGGGGACAAGTTGAAAAAGTGTCCAGCTGTAAGCTTTAAGTAACAGTTCAAAAACCTTCCAGAATGGCGCTCGCGTCGCAACAGTGTATGGTATTTTTGACTCAAGTAGTCAACTTTTTAAAATAATACAACAATAATGGGCAAAATTTGTGTCGTAAAAAGTTGTATATATTTTATAAAATATTTATTAACGATTTCTTACTATTATTTTTTAAGTTAACTAACAAATTAACATCCATACTTTTGGCGTGGTTTTTAAAATTTACCCTGATGCGATTGTAGCGCCACCCTAATTTAACACATTTCGACGGACACTTTGCATACACAGAGATAGTCCTCCTTATCTCTACCCTCCATATATAAGACCTCGTGTCTAGTCACTCACCTCTGCACCAGACGTATCGGCGACCGCGTGGAGATGTCGAAGCACAGTATGAGGTCAACTGACCCCACATCGAGCCCCTCCTCGGCCACGCAGGTGCACACGAGGGCGTTGCAGGTGCCTTCGCGAAACGATCGCATCACACGCAACTGTTGTTTCTGAGATACAACCGTTTTTCCATCTTTACCTGATATATTATGATAAAGGAATTTTGAATTTAATGTTTTTTTATTAAGAAATAGGTACCTATATATTTACGACCTTATTCATAAACGTATTATAAGATCGATATAGTTAAAATATTTTTTGTTTCTTTCGTTCTGTAGTCTTTATAGTCGATAGAGCGAGACAAAACAAGCTAAGGCCGTTAAGCTTTATTATCACGATAAAACATATTCTTATTTATACGTGTGAAAACGCGAGAAAACCTTATTAGGTATTCCATTATATAATATTACGGCAACTCATTTAAAACACGAATCTACACAAATATTATAAAGAAACGTTTGTAAGTTTGTTTGCAGGAAGTAATCTCTGGAACTACAGAACCGAATTTATAAATTCTTTTACCAGTCGAAAGCTAAGCCCGGTGGAAGACTCTCGTTTCGGAGGCCAAGACTCATTTTGGGTCAATGAGCCAGTGGAGTAAGTAATGTGAAATAACAATATTTTTCAATCGATTTCCGAGAAAAACGGGCTGATGCGTTGAATGTGAATAAATATTGCAACCATTTCAATTTGGCACATTGAAATGAAATCGTTTTGAGTACGTATTTTTATTACTAATTAATCTATAACTTAAACATACATTTAAAGTTTATAAATTAAGTTTTTATTAATATTATTATTTAATTATTATTAAATTACATTCAAAAAATGAATTAAAGAAAAATAACATACCTTAATTCTTTGATTAATATAAATAATAATAATAAAATAAAAATTATTTATTAACCATTTTTTTTCGTGTACAGTATGAAATGTGGCTCTGACTTCTTATCTAGGAGATCCTGTGTTAAAGAAGTCAGTCCTTCCTTATACAATGACAGTATAAATATGTAGTTAATAAGATAATTTTATATTTAAGCAATTAAGAAAGAAAAGAAAAAAGAAAGTAATTTATTGATTTTAGGTCTTTGCCAGCCAGAGGAGAATAATTATGTGTATTGGGCGTGTGTTTGTGTGTGTGTTTCTTTGTGTGTGTTAGTGTGTGTGTTTTAGTGGGTGTGTGGGTGTGTTTTATTAAATATCTGAATGTAATATTGCTAATTTCAAACCAATGAAAGGAAATATTTATATTCTCATCAATACATTGAATGCTACGTTAGCTACGCAATATTGCGTACCTAGTGGTTGAATGGAAGCAGACTATGCGTACTGCAAGTGACAATTCCCTATCGATTAAACGTCAATATCGCGTATAGTACCTTTGAGGATTGGACACAGTGCTGACAATCGTAATATTGCATAGATGATTGGTGTTCAATGTTTTAAATATAAAACAGTAACTATATAAAAAAAACTAACCGGATGCCCCTTGGCCAACGAACATGAGGGGAGCTATGAGCGGCCGGCACTGCAGCAGCAGGCAGTGGACGAGGTTTACACTCTCTCTGTACTCGCAAAACACTAGAAACATCCATAAAATATATAAATTAATTCCTATTAGGCCTTAGTAGTACGCTGGTATATAAAAAAAATTATAGATATCGACAGATGATCATGAGGTTCTCTTGATGGTAGGTGGTACTTCAGTCACAGAACATCAGTCAATGATGCGCTGTCGACCTACTTTCTACTTCGAGCATTCGGAAATTCATAGAATGTAACCGAAACACGCAATATGCACTGTTCTTTCATCTATGAACGGTGGTTCGTTACCCGGTCGGAATTTCGATATTCCTCCCACCTGATCAATGCCCGAAGTTACCAGACGTGGGAAAGATACGCTTACAGAAAATTATAAACATGTCGTAATTAGTTGCAGCGACGTTTAACTTTAAATATATAAATGAAGGAACGCGCAATACTTACCAATAGCTCTAGTGTCTTGTCCCTTTTCTTTTGCCCTTTGGAAATGATCCAACATGATTTCCTTTAATTTATAAAATTTTGGATGTCCGAAGCATATATTATTTGGCATCTGAAGCATGTACAAATATTCATTTCAATAAAATAGTCATATATACCTTACAACAATTTAAAATCTTGTAATTTATTATTTATAATGCGGTAAATATTATTTTATTGAAATGTGTGATACTCGCATTAATAAAGGACAATATTAAAATATTTGAAAAATCGTACAGAAAAGTGAAACATTCAAGTTTTAACTGCTTTGTAGAAAAAAATATAGAGAAGGTTCTAGGTAGTGAGATCTTAAAACATATTGACAGTCTGATTTTCATTTATTAGTACTGTAAAGGGGATTGGTCTCATTTACTTCATAAGTAGTTAGTTTTAAAAATTCCTATTAAGGTGGTTTGTTTTCCATAAAAAAGTCATGATTATTAACAAAGTCAGTTTAGAGTTTCGATAATAAATATTTGTGCAACTACAACATATCAAATAACATTATTTTACTAACTCCGCGTAAAGAACTCCCGGAAAGTAAATAGTTGCACAAATATTTAGTATCGAAACTCTAAACTGACTTCGTTAATAATCATGATTTTTTGTATGGAAAACGAACCACCTTAACCAATCAAATAATAAATAAAATACTTTAATATATTATATATTCACCTCAGGCACTGTCCCATCCGGTAACATACTTCTATCTAAAGATAGCGGATTAATCCCCAGATCGTCCCTCAATCTCTCCAACAGCGCAGTTAAGTTATCATCAGCCTGTATCCACGACTTCTCGTGATGTTCATCAAAGAAATTTAGAAACACCCTTGATCCGTGCTTCAATAATAATTCTAGGCCGTGGTATAGTGCGATTAACAGAGTGAAATCTTTCATTATAATATTGTGTTGTGGATGTCTGAAAATGGTATAATATTGTATATGCGAAACCTCTCCTAGGAATACAATATAATAATATCAAAAGTAAAACTCACTAAGTGACATTTTGAATAAAAATAAATTTTGCTACTATGTATTAGTATTAGTAATATTAGTAATTTAATATGTATTATTTTTATTGACGTTCATAAATGTACATTGTGTTACCTAAATTAATAGATTATTTTTTAATTTAATTGAATTAAATATGGCAACTTTGTGACATTTCAAATATAAGACAACTGTCATCTTTCAGTCTCCCGCGACCACGGTTGCTGAAAAGCATCCGAAACGTCGGGATAAATAATTTAAACAATAAATCGCGTTTTAATCCGGTATACAGTATTTTATTTAAATGTGTGATACTCGCGTTAATAAAAGACAATATTATATGTATTATTCATTTTAAGAGTAAACCTATGGTTAGAATTAAGAACTAATTACGTATTCCGGTCCATGACTAAACTATGAAGCACAATGCACACTTATTAATTTTGGTTAAGGAGGCGAATAGGTGAATTTTCGGTAATACTCGAGCGTGGCAGTTTAAGATATGAGAGATTTATTAGACCTAATAGAACAACCTTGTAAAGTATTTAGCTCTATATGTAGTGACGCGCGCCTAGGATAGACGATCAGATTAGTAAAAAAAAATCGATAGTCTGAAATACTCGAGCGCGTCAGATTAAGATATTGGGGGTTTATTTTAGTGTTTTAAGACTAAATTGAACTAATCTGACGATAAGTCCTTGACGCCGCCGAGTTATAGGGTCGCGAACTTGTAAAAAAAAAACGTTAATCCGGCATTCTCGAGCGCGATTTTTTTATTGTTTTTTTTGAAGAATATAATCTAAAACTTACTAAAAATACAAAATCTGCCGGTTTCCGCATGACCGGAAGTGTGGAGGAGCCATTTCGTCTTCCGAAAAACGCGTTGCGGCATATAAGTCGCGAACGATACATTTAAAAAAAAAAAGTTTAAATAAACATAAAAGGTAATTTTATTTTACACAAAAAACATCTCTTTACATTTTTGTCCAAAGTTAAAACTTTTTGACTTGAAGCATCATAAAAACTCAAACTCCCGGTTTTTTGAGTATGTCTCGAAAACTGAGGGTGTTAAAAAAAATTGATATGAAATAACGATGATTAAATTATGTGACTTTTATTATATCTCAAATTTTTTTTTTCTAAAGATTCTCGACAATTTTCGTGGACTCGGAAAAAGTTACGCGTATCTGTATACAAAAGTATTATTAACATGTACAGTTTCATGTATGTATATTATTCAATAGCCTGTTGATCCTCAAATTGTTTTTTGGACGTACCGTAAGCAAAACGAAGTGAAGAATTGAAGCAAAAAAGAGGAATTTGCCAGGAACATGTAATACAGACTGAGCGCTTCGCGGAAATATGCCGTCCTACCAGTATTTTTCCTTTATTATTTAGCAACATTGAGGGTGAGGAAAGAAGCGGTAGAAGGGAATTTTCGGTACACCCTAATATATATATATATGTTTATGGTCCCCTACCGTAGACCCGTGTGCCCTCAGTATGACGCCGATTAAATTCCCCGTTTTATCAAGGAGAAAGAATGGAAAATAGAAACCAAAAAACCTTTTTCGGTCAGATTAAGATAACCCACCAACATTTTTGTCAGATTAAGAAAATATGCTTTCAGGATACCGAGATAAACCTCCCCTATAAAAATCTGACGCGCTCGAGTATTTCAAAAATACTTTTTTTTTTTGCATTTTCAAAAATTCATCGTAACTTATCGTCACGCCCAAATCGTCAGTATTTTTAAAGGGAGCTTCCTTGGGGCCTACGTAACACCCCTTCTGAAAATCTGACGCGCTCGAGTAAATTTTTTTTTTTTGCATTTTTGACTACTTTATATGCCTACCCTCACCACCCCACCTACCCCCACCACGCAAACCGGCAGATTAGTATACCGTTGTTATCAGAGGCCCTTGGGGCATACGTAGTATGAATATCTGACGCGCTCGAGAATGCCCAAGTAACTGTTTTTTTTAACATTTTTGAAAAACCATACACGCCAAACCCACCGCTAAAATGGTTTTTACCATACGAGCTTTTCTTTTCGAAATTATTTTATCTTTCGATTTTGATAGGTCTCGACGGCGCCGTTGAATTACGCCATTTAGCTACCTCGCCTCCCTAGCTATTTGTTCTTATCGTAAATGTACGCTTAAAATAAGCAATAATAGCAACATTTATTTCTATTAAAAATTACACTTAGTGAATTTTACCTTCGAACCAACGATATAAACAATAAAATTCATTTGAAACGGATGGTTTATTGCCCTTTAAAAGATCAAGGTTTTTTAAATTTACAAAGAAAATACTCAGGATGAGAAATTACTTGAAATTGCATAGAAATGAGAAGTTATTGATTCAAATAATTTCACATGCTTCTCAATCTCTAGTTTAGGAAAAAAAAATCTTGTACCTGGCTCCACGATCTTTAGTTTGAAATTCTTTATAGAGCATAACAATTCGACCTTTTGATAAATTGCCCAAATTATGAGGCAATATGTTAAACTGCTTGAGTCTCCTTGCATAACCATCCAAAATCTGAAAAAAATATTTAGTAATTACTCAATTGCCATCAATGTTTCAGTACTTTAAAATTAGAAAGATTATATATTATATAACTATACAAATAAAATATCCAAATACTATAACATAGATATTATATAAGTTATTAAAATTTTAAACACTATAAATGCAAATAAATATACATCATAATAATATTTTAATATAATATTAAGATTTATGTTTTTAAGTTAGATAATTTATGTAATTATAAGCATACTTGCTCTCCGACCCGGCTTCGCACAGCTATACTAATAAAGAAAATGAAAACAAAACAAATGATTGCCAAAAGACTGAAAAAGATTCAGGAACATTACGATCACCTAGCAGTATGAAATATACTTTACAATCTATTCTCATACCTAATTTCATATAAATTCATTTCGTGCAGTACCACAGAAACTGTGACGTGACATGTTTATATGTATATATAGATTTACCTCCACATATTGTTGTCGCAAGTGGGTCAACTCAGGTCCAAGTGGTATGATCACAGTGTTTATTTTACGAGAATGGCTATAGGGTGCCACATCTATACAGTTTTCAGTTCTCAGCTCCAAATGAGCTATGTTTAAATTTCTTACAACCTGTAAAGTGATAAAATTTTAAGAGACATCAGAATATAAACAGTTTACAATGGAAATGACTTGAGCGTAGTATTTTAGAAAGAGTCTATGTCAATGCCCAGAGGACTATAATGATACACTACAGTTTGAAATTTATTCAATAGATTAATTATTTTTTTGTTGGAATAAAGTGAAACCATTATACCACCTGTTGATAATTCAAAATTCAAAAATAATTTATTCATTTAGGTAACACAATCTACACTAAAAAATAAAAATTAAATCCTTCTAATTTTACATTTACTGCCAGTTCTCAAATCAAGGGCTTAGAATGGACGAGAAGAATTGGTAATAAACTCTCTACCACTTTTTTTACTCGCCTAGTTTTTGGTTTTACAAATAAGATACATATTATTTAAAGTTGATTAATGTGTAAAAAATGTATGTAAAATAACCAGTGGAAATACTTAAAAGAGAAAAACAGGGCAAATAGCTTACATTAACAACATCTTCTACTTTACTCCCAGGTGTAGCAGACAAAGCAAGCATTCTATATGTCTTATGTCCCATCTCGCTGAGGGTAGATACAATTTGGCAATAAGCATAATTCCCTCTTGCTCTATGCGCTTCATCAACGACGAGACAACGTAATTGGTCACCCGGACATATTCCTGACTTTATGTCATTGTATATTACTTGAGGTGTTGCAAAAAATACTCTTTTGGTTTGCCAATGTTGTTTTCTGATGTTGACCTGCATATGTCCTTTCAAATTCAAAAATCATTTATTTATTTAGGTAACACAATGTACACTTATGAACGTCAATAAAAAATACATATCAAATGCTTCTAATTTTACATTTACTGCCAGTTCTCAAATCAAGGGCGTAGAGCGGACGAGAAGAACTGGCAAGAAACTCGCCGCCACTCTTTTTAATCGCCAAGTTTTTGTTTTACAAATGTTTTGTACGGAGCTGCAACCATTACACCATGTTCCACATGACATCTTTAAGTAATTAACTATAATAATCGAAAAATAAATATATAAACGAAAAAATAAAAATAAATAAAAACAAAGATTTGTCCTCTATCAGCAGAATGTATGGTGAAATAGGAGCACTCACTTACATTCTCCTAAGACAGAGAGTTGCTTATAGTGAAAATGTTGAGAGACTGAACATTTTTTAACAGTTCTAAGGCACTTTTGTATTTTTATAAATCTATGGAATAAGGAAAATATTTTTTCTGAATCAGTATCATCTATACAGAGCGCTATCTTTAAGCACATATTAAAATATGTCAAAGAATTGATAGATACAAATTATAATTTTTTACACTATAAATCAAAAGTATTATGATAAAAAAGTGAAACAGTAATAATAATTTTGAATTCCTAATTTAAACAAGTTATAAAAATACCTGTCATCTCTATGGTATCTTTTGAAGGCAAAGCTACAATGTTGTAACACGCTTCAATTTGTTGAGCGACCAGAGGTCTAGTTGGTGCGGTGAACACTATCTTGCCGAGTGGGTACCATCTATAGAAATTGTACATTATCACTGCTGCTATGAAAGTCTTACCCAGTCCTGTTGGAAGACTAACCTGCAATCAGTTTAATCAATTTTTAAATGAAGTTTTACTAAAAATGTCATATTATTATCCAAAGATAAAAATATTTTTATTACAATTTTCTATATTTTTATATCTTCTTTACATTAAACTATTAATACATAATTATATAAATGTAACTTATTGTAAGTAGCTATCTTCTGTCACTATTTATTTATAGTAGAAAAAAACTATCTAACTTTAATACCTCTTTACTTACCAATGTATTCTTTACAATTGCAGCTTTAATAATATTAAACTGATAGTCTCTCACAGGATAATTTGTGGGGTATATCCATGTTTTTCCAGTTAATCTATCATACCCACTAATTTCTTCATCACAACATAAAGCACTACAATGATTAAAAATAAGACAGTGAATAATAACTTTAAAAAAATGAGTAATAGTTAATGTTTTTTAATCCAGAGCAAAAGTAGTAAGTAGAAAATTACGAATTTCAGCTCATTCACATTTTATTTGTCTAAGATTATTTAAAAATTTACCTGACGTTAAGCAAACTTTTATTTTTATCAATTAGTGAGTTGTCTTTAAATACAGAATTTTCCAAGTTTGCAAGTAAGACAGAATCATCAAAAATTTCATCTTCTTCGAATACATCTATATCATTTAGTTTTAATGTGTTATTCATCATTGGTAATTCAGTTGATCAGTGGGTTTTGTTTGGGAATCATAATTATTATAAAAGAAAGCAGAGTAAATAATTTTAACAAAGAATTTATCTTAACTCAAAATGATACATAAATATGTATTCATTATTAAAAATAAAATGAAAGTCTAAATCGAACACACGTAGTATTTCGTAAATAAGTACATAAAGTTTTAAGAAATTAGAAAATATTTACTGATATTTACACCGTACTAAACAATTAGTTACTATGTATTGACAGTTTAACTGTCAGTTGTCACAGTTATTGACATAGCATGTCAATGTTGACAGTCGACACAACCTGAAGTACAGCAGTCTTTGTCGAATAAGTCCAATAATAATAAAAATAGGTATACATAATCAAAATCTTAGTGATTGTTTGATAATATGGTGATTTATATGGTTAAAAAAAGTCCAAGTAACAAATGCACAAAAGTGCATATCCTAGGTTAGTCATATAATATTTAAAAGCTCTCTTGTACTTTTACGTACAAAATATCTGTGCACAAAAGTAGGGGAAGGGGGGGTATGATGGGGTAGCTAAGGTAAATAACAACAATATAACATAATTACTATGTTTATTACTCTTATTTATTTGTGGTACACAATGTTATTAATCTAGCAAAAATTGGGTGTAGTCTTTAGCAAATCAACTTATCACGTTTTTTTATAATTAATGATTTAATAGGAACATATGAAAAAACCATCTTGCCCCGTACTATGGGGTATGATGGGGTACTGAAAAATTTGTTTCATATTCAATGAGCCTTCAGTATTTTGTATATTAGTAGACTCAGCAAAAATAAAATCTGCATCAATAAAATTATTTTGTTTATATGGCCATATGCAACACTTTCTTAATGCAGTAATCGCTGTGGTCATTGAAGCTGCCTGAACGTATGCGTTTCCAAATAAATCACCAGGGAGGCTTCGAACCAGGTAAAATAAAAATATTTCCACCCTCATCACCACCACCCCCTTGATATGCTAGACGTCTTAGTTCGATAGTTGATAGTACAAAAAAGCATTCCTCCATATATTTCGGATATGCTACTATTACGTCTTATTCTTTTTGTGTAAATATAGGTTTCTTAGACTCTAAAAGTAAACCAATTTCAACTTTACAACCTTCTTTCATTTTCTTGACATATCGCTCTAAAGTGGTCTGAGGAACTGCGTATGCAGAAGCAGTTTTTTTTGTAGCCCATCTCTTTACTTAATACTTTTTCTATAGTTGTTTTCATAGCATTTATACGTGCGTACCATGATTATACCTGAAAATTTATAAAATAATGTTACGAATAATGAAATATAAATGAACCCAAACTCCTAACCCCGTATTGTCCCTATACCCCATCATACCCCAGACCCATTACCCCATCTTGCCCCAAGGATTGATTTAGAAAAAATAATTCCACAACAATTAAAGGTTTAACGGATTCATGCAAGACAACATACCACATAAAAACAAACAAAACTAGCAAACGTATATAAAAAAAACATAGATGGGATGATCATTCTTACCTCAAAATAACGATGTTTTTGCCGGCCCAAAATTACATTGACTAGACGTTCAACTGTTTTTCCGTTTGTAGACATAAAATGCGCGCGCTCTAACTCACCACGTCTCTCGCACTGTTTGTTGTTCGAGTGTGGCTTCCTATTGGCTTATAGTAATTATACACAAACGTTTAGTTTCTTGTGTATTTGCGTGATCCCGTCTTACCTCGCTACCCCGTCATGCCCCCCCTTCCCCTACGGTTTTTCACATTGACATTTGACAAAACCCAAGTACAATTTAGTATTTACTTTTTACTCTTTGGTATTTACATCATACACCATATTAATTATTGTAAGTTGAAAATTTAAATAATTAATATATTAATAAACAAACTAGTACCTACCACCAGATACGATTCATGAATCGATGCTGCTTTTTGTAATACAATACTTTCGTTAAAATTAAAATGGAAGAAGATGGTCTGGATGACTTGCTAGCGCAGATAACTGAACCGACATCTCCGAAGAAACCTAAACAGGAACCCGGACAACCAGGTACAATAAAACAAATAATTTTTTTTATAATAATTTTTCTTTCTGTGTAATTTAATATGGATTTTATATTTTAGGAACATCAAAATCTGCTGCGAAAACACATTGCGTTTTAGTTAATCAAAAACAGGTAAATAATTATAAAAACTGTACTGATTTTTCTGTGGAACAGATACTTTTAGAGATTAATTTTTCTTCCTTAAAAATTACAAGTTAAATAATTCTAAAGTAATCCTTTAAATTTCAAGTACTTTTTTTATTGTTTTTTTTTGAGATTTATATAATAAATTCCTCTATTTTTCCCAAGAAAATTAATACCAAATATTACAACACACTTAAGGTAATTAATTGTTTATTTGCAGAGAGGAAATCCTTTACTGAAATATGTTGTAAGTGTAGCCTGGGAATTTGACGAAATAGTACCAGACTATGAGATTGGTAAAACAATTGGTATACTATTCTTGTCTGTTCGTTATCACAATTTGAATCCAGATTATATTAATATCAGGCTTAAGGAACTAGGCAAGAAGTATGATTTAAGAGTGTTATTAGTCCAGGTTTGTATTTTTTAAATAAATTATAGTGGTATATAAGGTGTGGGGTAATATTTATATTTATAAATATAAATATTTTTTTTTTAATATAAACAAAATCAGTCTTCATGCAGTCTATCTTCACATTACAGTCTGTCTATCAAATAGCATGCTATAGATACCTGAATTATTTATACATGTACATCACGCCTCTTACAGTATTAATTTGTAGGTAGATCTAAAAGATCCTCATGCAGCATTAAAAAATCTCACAAGAATTTGTTTGCTAACAGACATGACACTAATGCTTGCTTGGAGTCCAGAGGAAGCTGCCAAAATTATAGAAAACTACAAGATATATGAAAATAAACCACCTGATAAGATTATGGAGAAAATTGAAAATGATCCACATCAAAAGGTATGTAACACTTTATCGCAGCTCCAATAAAATAGGGTTACACCTCGAAAAAGTTAAATTTTGATAAAATATACATAATGTTTCTGTATCGTTAACTCAAAAAATCAACTTTTTGAGTTGTAACCCTATTTTATCGGAGGTGGGATATATTACAAATGCTATAATTCTGTTAATATTAATTTTTAGCTTATGTACAACCCTTATTGGTTTAGTGATTTTTTCAATTTAGTGTCATGTTGAATTTTTCGCTTAGCTTTTTCTATATTCTATTTTTCTTTAAATTTTTAATGTGATTTTGTGCAGTGGCGTTGCGTTGAGTAGCCAGTTAAAATAAACTGTAGTGCTTTTGTTCTATTTGGCATCTAAATATCGACATTAATGAAAATAGTTAAAGACATAACTAAGCAAATCTCACATAACTAAGACAAACATCCATTTTTCAGATAGTGAATGCCCTTTCCTCAATAAAGCCAGTCAATAAAACAGATGCTATGACATTAATCGCCACATTTGGAACTTTAGAAAACATTATCAAAGCTACTGAGAGGAGATTAGCTGAATGTCCCGGATTTGGAGGCACTAAGGCGAAAAAACTTTACAAAGCTTTACATGAACCATTTTTGAAGAATGGTAATCAATTGAAATCAGACGATTTTGCTGGAGATATTAGTATAGAGGACATTGAAACAGCAGAAAATAATGTCTAGTTAAGAATAAGAAAGATTGTTAATGTACTTTTGTTATTAGATTTTTTAAAGACTTTGGTGTTATTATTTTACAAGGTTATGGGCCTCCTTGGCTCAATGGTAAACGGGACGCGTTAAGCTCCGGAGGACCTGCGTTGGAATCATGGGGAATTAAGATTTAAAAAAAAAAATCGGTCAGGCAGGGCACAGAAGGCTGATCACTTACTTGCCTGTAAAGAAAAATGATCAGTGAAATAGACACAGAAATGGGTCTGCCCCATGCCCTTATTGGAGACACGGGAATTCACTTTATGGTTTTGAGGCTCGAAATTTTTTATGCACGAGTTATTTTGCTATGCAATTTAGCAGGCTTATAGCAATCTATACTTACTAATATTATAAAGAGGAAAGATTTGTATGTTTGTATGTAACGAATAAACTTAAACTGCTGGACCGATTTCAAAAATTATTTCACCAATAGAAAGCTGATAATTAGCATAGGCTATATTTGATACTAGAAAAAATCCTTAATAAAACCCACCCAAGGTGTAAAAAGCTGCGGAAAGTATTGATAATAGTACAATATTATAGAACATTATATCTACGATAAACTTCGTAAGACCATATTATATTATGTCTAACTATTATTATTATTTTAAAAGTTGATAGAAATGCCGATCAAAATCCCACCATGTTATCCATACCTTATTATAAATTATTATTCAAATATAGAAGAATAAATCTGTTGATTTTTTTTTGAATTATTGAAATCGAACATTCCATTCAAAATATATTACGAAATGAAAAATGTTAATATAAACAAAACGATTTAACTCAAAAACTACTCGACCGATTTCAAAAATTCTTTCACCAATAAAAAAGTACATTATCAACGAGTAATTTTCATATATTTTTTAATACATCTACATTGCACTCGTGCGAAGCCGGGCGGATCGCTAGTCTTTACATATAATATAAACAGTAGAATGTTACTTCTTTACATTGAAATTTTTTATCAGAAATACAAACAGAAGGAATGATGAAAGAAGGGGAACAGTAAACATAAAAATCATTTTGAACATGTTTGTCTGTTTTTTCACGCTAAAGTCTGAAGATACTGAACTGGTTTTCATGTACCTATAACAATAAGAAACTCAGCGAACGAAAACGCTAGCACCAGCTTGTCGCGTATACTTAGGTATTCATATTAAAAATTACTAGAGGGTGAACTTTAAATCAAGGTAAATACCTACCCAAGAAGATTATGTTAAAATATGGTTAAAATAGAAATGTTGGTTTTACAGCTGTAGTTTAAATAAAATATCCCCGTAATGTCATAAGTATAGGAATGTTATCTTTGTACAAAGTAGATACCTAAACGAATCTCTTATTGTTATGGCTTTTTTCATCAGGTAGCCGTTATCATGTATAATATTATCTTTTAAGGTTTTTTTTTTGTTTTTATGTTAGATATCGACAGACGAGCATGAGGTTCACTTGATGGTTGGTGATACCTCAGCCACAGAACATCAGTCAATTATGCGCTGTCGAACTAATTTTTTACTTCGAGCATTCGGAAATCCATAGACTGAAACCGAAACGCGCAATATGCACTTCACGGTTTTACCATCTATGAACGGTGGTTCGTTACCCGTTCGGAATTTAGATATTCCTCCCACCCGATTAACGAAATTTTTAATTAGTATGTTGCAGTTTACGTATTTACGGTTTACAGTTACGTACTTTTTATCTATCAGTATGCCTACGTAAAGCTTAACTAGTATTTAATAATTGTAGGGCTTCAGGTGAATCATTTGTGGTTAATTATGAACGATAAAAACAAACGGGTTGTCGGACGCGAAGTCTACGATAGAGAACTTAAAATATCACCTTTATAGAAAAAAATGAGGTTTTGAACACCACCATAATATTCCATATGGAATCATTGATATGGATCATGGATTCACGTCTTTGAATACGATATTGGTTACGCTGTTTAAATGTTATTATTGGCTTTATTTTCGAGTGCTTTACATCTAAGATTCCAAGTCTACCTGGAACTAATGAATAAATCGCGTTTGGTTCTCCTCTCTTGAAGTTTTTACATCAAATATAAGAATTTTTCCTTTATAACTGAGCTGTGGTTACTCCATTACTGCATATGTTTTTCGCAATATACCTACTGAAAATAGATCATACCTACGTCACGTATGTATGCATTATGACAAAAATTATTGCTAAACGAGTTATCAAAAACAATGGAATGTGGTAATTCTAATTAATGATTACTATGGCAATAGTAACCTACTTTGTAATTACGTAATCTGATTTTTCCAATATGCAAACTACAAGTCTACGTTGCATGAGACTCGTGAAGTTAAGTGGCTTTCTTCAATTTATTTTTTATGAGATGTATTATAATGTGTTCAGAGGCTCGCGCTCGGTCGCTGCGGTGCGCGCAACGGGGTTCAAAATAAAACAATCAACACTCAACAGCTCTCAACCGGCTTTCCTTACGATCGGACGCTCGTTGCTTTCTTAGCTGGTCGAGCGAGAAAGTAAAAACGCGGGAGATTTGAAAAAAGAACGTTACGTTACTAATGTTGACGATAATATATTATTGTAGAATTTATATAGTTTCGTAAATTGGTATTTAAAGTGACTTATTTTATCATATTTAGCATTAGATGGTGCTTTAATTTTTCAATTAACTGTGTGTGTAAAAAGTTTAAATGGATTTTGTGCTCCGTGCTCCAGTTGAACTTTAACAATAGGTGAGAAAAGTGCGTGACTGTGTGGAACTTTGGATGTTGGGATGAAATAAAGCCTCTTTTGTGTTGAACTTTTTTGGAGTACCCTGAAGTCTAAGTAAGTCTAATAAATTCATTAAAAAACTGTTAAATATGAATTACATGGCATATAATAATGCAATATATTATGTATGTATGTTATATATATTATTTATAAAACGTAGGTACCTAAGTGAGGTTTGCGTTCTTGGTTTCGAAATAACGGCTATTTTTGAAAAAAAAAATACAATTTTTATTTAATAAATGATATACTTACTCGACCAAGCTAAGTCAATTAAGGCGTTTTAATTAAAACAACTAAACTGATTTTCAGTTGGGAATGCATAAATAATTATATAGACTACATTTTTCTACAAATACATTGTGTTAATCCTTCTGGAGGAGGATGTGAATAAATTATAGTATTAGGTAGGTACCTACTACACAGAACTCAATACGAGTCAATCGCGAAAATTATCTCATATTTTACACACATGACTATCTCGTACAAACTATATGTTATTTGTTATTTTATAAATAAAGGCGAGTAACGGATTAGGTTTTCTTATAAAAAAAACATTCTTTAACCGCCCTTCCAGTATTAAAGTACTATATTATACTATGTAAACCTCTATTATTATTTCTTTTTTATAACGAGAAATATAATTTAATTGACGTTCTATGTTTATAATTTCATTAAATATGCTACATTGTTACATTTTTTTATGTCAGATATCGACAGACGAGCATGAGGTTCACTTGAGTGCAGGTGATACCTCAGCCACAGAACATCAGTCAATGATGCGCTGTCGACCTAATTTTTACTTCGAGCATTCGGAAATCCATAGACTGAAACCGAAACGCGCAATGTGCACTCCACGGTTTTTCCATCTATGAACGGTGGTTCGTTACCCGTCGGAATTTCGATATTCCTCCCACCCGATCAATGGCCGAAGTTACCAGACGTGGGGAAAACATGTTTACAGAAAACTATAATCATAATAACATTAGCCTGGATTGGTAATATAGTAGTACTAGTACATATACCTTTGGACCGCAAAAATTTATAAATACATTCGTAAAGGGTCAATTTATTGTAACAGGTGATCGAAGCACGTGCTATGTCAGGTGGTAGTTTTTGTTCATATAGAGACGAAGGTATACCACCTTTTAAGTTGTCACAAGTCATTATACATTGTGTTTTTTCTTTGCTACCAACTCATGGTTTTTTTAACAAAGTTAATATTAAAACATTGCCCATTGCAATATTTGATCTTCATTTGAAAACCTCGTGTAATAGCCTATTGTACCTGAAAATAACAATGCTTTCGTCCTTAAAAATATAATAATACAAAAGAACAAACTATCAATCGCCATCTTTATAATAATACTAGCTGACCCGGCAAACGTTGATTTGCCATGTAAATAATTTCTAAAAAGCAGGGATTGGTGATAAAAAAGTAAAAATTTAGGGTTTTATGTATTTTTTAATGCCACATTATAAAAAAATAAAAACAAAAAATTTCGTCCAAAAATTAAAAAAAAAAATTAAGGGTGAACAACCCTTATCACTTAGGGGTATGAAAAACAGATAGTAGCCGATTCTCAGATCTACTGAATACGTAGATAAAATTTGGTAAAAATCGGTAAAGCCGTTTCGGAGGAGTACGGTAACTAACATTGTGACATGGAAATTTTATATATTAGAAGATAAAATAGGATATATTATTTCCCTCATCGAAAAAGTTCCTCAAAAGGCTACATGGTAAAGATCCGAGATCCTATCTATGTACATTGTACATAGTAGATATATACGTACATGATCATTTCTCTTTTCTATAATACTGAAAAAGTTTTGTTTTGAAAGTTAGTTTACCCAAAAAATACACTTAGGTTTTATATATGTATAATTTGTGTCGAGTCTAAGTATCACCTATCTACCTATCTATTAAGTTTTAAGTAATAATTGTTGATTTAGTAGTCCAAAAGAGAAAATAACCAAATAACAATAATAATTTACCATCAATATAGGCTTGTTGTGACAAATACTGGAGGAAATAACACAAACGCTGTGAAAAAAATTCTAAGCGTTTGCATTATGCTGTGATTCAGGGGCGTAGCTACTGCCGTATTAGCCGTATCAACGATAGGGGGCCCCCTAGCTACGGGGGCCCCGAATCCGTGTAATCGAAAATTTACCTTCCATTAGGGTTTCGCAGTAGTTAAGAAGAGGGGCCCGACCAAATTTGGATACAAGGCCCATCAAGGGTAAACTACACCCCTGCTGTGATTGGAAAATAAATTGATAAGCATTGGCTGTGGTTGCAGCTAAGTCAATTTAGTATTTACTTCATTATTTTCCGTGAACCACTTGGCTGACAGCCAATTCTGAGACAATCTTTGTAATCCTGTCATTGACTGATGGCTCCTACATAATGCCTGCAATAGTTACATTGTCACTGTGCATTAAGCATAATAGCTTTTTATGTCGATGGACTTAAAATATAGTCATCTTCGGATGACCAGTCACGCCTTCTTTAAGAATAATTTTTCAATGCATTCGCTTATGACTGAATACCTACTAATGGACTCTTCAGTGGTTTTTGAAAATCATGTATTAGGTAGGTACAAAGAGATATATCTTCCGCATTGTTCATTACCGAAGCACTTAAATATACATACGTTATTCTTATGTTTTCAAAGTTCATAATAATTTAATCATAAATAATCGTTTACTTATATAAGTAGGTAAAACAGAACAGAAATTCGCTGAACAGCAATTATTTTCTGCTTCGTTCGTAATTTGCATTGTATTCCACAAACCTATCAATCACGTAACCTTATGTAATATAGGTACATAATATTTAATTTAAACTAGATTTAGCTTTGTGATATCCAAAATATGGACCACTTTGGGTATCGTCCCCCAAGGGTCACAAGGTTACACTACACACTAGTCTATACCAGTTGTCGAATATACCTAAGTTCAATAATATAAGGTAACTAGTGGACTTTATAGTGGAAATAGGGCAAAAAAAGGTTTGGGGCCTTCGGACTTTAGCCAATAATCTAAAAACACGCAGGAATAATTTGGCATATACCTATAAACGAATAACAAACCTATAAACAATGCCTGTTTTTAGCTTTAATATCTATGGGTATAATACTAGGTTCCAACACAATAATAGCTATGCAATAGTCCAAAACTAAAATTTAATAATACTCTCAATAAAATCCGTGGCGCGGCGATTTGACTCGTGCCGTCTCGCGGGTCGGCGCACGCGCTGCCTCCGGTTTTGCTCCTTTTGTGTCACGTATTACAGGTTTTATGTGTGTTCTTGTGTTTGTGTGCACACACGTGCGTCGGTACTAATCTTCATATTGTGAACTAAAATATACGCCCATAGTACCTAATGGCTTTCTTATTGTGCTTGCGATAAAATCAGTCATGAATTCATGAATTATATTTATTGATTAGCATTGAACGATTAACAGTTATTGTAAAGGTTATCGATCAATGATACTCACGGCGCCATTCAGCACATAATTTAGGAATCTTAATACCAAAATACAAACACTTGACTGAATTCCCGAGTCCTTCAGAGTTCAGAGGAACAGGGGGCAGATACAATTCTGTGCCTGTCACACTGTTCATTTTTATGTATACCTAAGCTAGCTTATGTGCCCTGCGTGACCGAACCGATTATTTTAAATATTGTTTGTTTTTTGATTTCGAACCCACGATCCCGCTATTAAACGTAATGCACATACTATTTATCATTAGGCTACAGAGGCAGTTAACACGTTCTCAATGCAAATTATTCTATGCCCGATTTTGCCAAAAATCTAATAAACGACGGTAAATTAAGGTAAATAACTGTTAAAAAGCAGGTTATTTAACCTTTTTCTGTTTTCTACAGCAACTACATAAAAAAATCCCTACTTCACATTGGAATGCGAATGTCGTCAACCCCGCTGTTTTTTTCTTTCACAGCTATATTAATTGATGCGGCACTCTTCAGTTAGAATCGATTGCAATACCTGCATTGAACGGATACGTGAAGTAAAAACAGATAAATACCTAAGCTAAGTAGGTACCTTCATGGCAGTATGCCGCATACTGTACGTCGTATGTGTAAACTGTGGCAAAGACAATGTCCGGGAAGCTTAAGGTACTTTTTAGGGTTCCGAATAACAGAAACCGGTGACAAAAAAGTTAGATTAATGGCGCGTAAGGAAACACAAATAATTCTGCGAACCGGTAAATAGATATAATATTGTCTTTTGTTAACGCGAGTAATAAAATACTTTATACCGGAAGTTTCGGATGCTTTTCAGCAACTGTGGTTTCGGGCAGACAAAATAATATAAGTAATAAATCGCGTTTTAATCCGGTATACAGTATTTTATTTAAAAGACCCAAAAAGTCAAACATTTTTATAGATTGTTTATTATGATTTACCAACCAAAATATTGTTTTGGACAATTTTTTTACACAGACAGGACCACGTCTCCCCGCGACCACGGTTGCTGAAAAGCATCCCAAACGTCGGGATAAATAATTTAAACAATATAAATAATAAATCGCGTTTTAATCCGGTACACAGTATTTTATTTAAATGTGTGATACTCGCGTTAATAAAAGACAATATTTTTGGGTCTTTATTAGTGTTTACTGTAACACATTTATAATAAACAGAATATCTTCATTTTCTAGATAAATGCTTCGTTCTCATTTTTTCCGGTACACATCATCGCATTGAACTTTAAGTCTCCACTTGAACCGTTAGGAGAAAGCTTTTAAGGTTATCGTCTTAAAATTATTTATTACTAATGGATACTTGACTTTAAGATACTTTTTTATTATTGAAGAAAGGCACTCGTAAGCCCTTCTTCGAAACCAACATTTTTTTAACATAGTTTTTTTCAAAATTCCATTTCGTCTGAAGCGTTTTTTTGCCAGAAAATAAAAGTATAGCTTTAATAGAATTCTATTAGAGTTATTTTTTGAAATGTCATTTTTAGAAAATAATACCTGTTGTCTTTATTACATTAAAGATCAAAGATTTTGGATCATATTTCAGCAACGCTCGTCAAATTTACTCAAGTGTTGCAGATGTTGTGGGCCTGCCCACTTGTAATAAGAAATAACAAAATCCTTTTTGTAGACAATAGTAACCATATATGTATTGAGAGAACCAAGACTAACGCAAATATATTAATTATTATTCTTGAGACCAATTATAATTTGTCTCAAAATAACCAATCATCTGACCACCCATGTATAAGTAACCGCACTCTATATGTATGTATTGTATAATGTACATTGGTGGTCATTAACCGCACAATTTTATTATTTTTATTTGAAACGAAAGAAAATCAAAAGTGAGCGTGTTTAACTTAGGAATGCGGTCTGCGGCCGCCAGATTTCGGATGATTACAATCATTATCACTTATTACTCGAGTGTACAACGAATCTGGTCCACACATATGCCTTACACAAATTATAACTAGCCATCCATTATTTTTACCGTATGATAAAAATTACTTCTCATCTCATTTTATAATATGAGAGTATAAAGTAGTGGGAACCTACTCTTAAAATTGAATAACTTTACTGTTTAAACTTTTGCCAACCTATTAGTAAAATAAAATAAAACCTATGGGTTCTACTGGAAAAATGATTTTTAATTCCTATGATAAGCGTAAGCAAAACATTTTTCAGAAATTAATTTCACACCATAAATATGCATCTACAGCTCTCCACTCGCTAACATGAACTTAAAAAAGGTATTTTTTATATATATTATCTTTGAATTATATTTTCTGTATAGTGATTATTTTATTTCTAAATGTTTTTTGCGTAATATACTTGCTGAAGGAGAAGAGTCGGTTATATAGGAATCGTAAAGCTAACATAATAAGAAATATAAATAAAGCACTTGTTGAAAAAAATATTCTGTAAACGATATTTGCTTCTGTAATCATTACATTTCGGTAAAATACAGTTGATTTGATACGATTAGTTAGGAAACAGCAAATTCACAGTGTAGAAGGCAAGCAACCTAGTTGATGCGTTGTTTAAGTATTTTAACGAAAGCAAAAATAGAAGAGATTACCAACTAAAAATTCTCTACACTATGTAATAAGCCCGAACGAATCGGTTTGCGCAAGTGATATCCAGGAATTAACCTCGATTTTTTGTGAATTATCGAACATCGGAACTGATCATACCAAAATATACTCGACTCGAATGTGTTTGTATTTCGTAACCCTTTTTCAATATCTCTGTTTAACGTTAAATTACGCGTGAACTAAATGTACTGTAAGGAATCGTACAAGAATAGAAGTCGATTTTAATTGTTAATCCTGCGCTCTCTTTACCATCTAAACTTTGCACAATGTAATGAGGACTTGTGTCTACTTAATTATAACATAAGAAGAACAAGAAAAAACTTTACACACAAACACATAACAAAAGGGAACCACTCAGAATGTTTTGCAATCTGCATCACGTTTTGACCCATTATGAAAGCTAATACTTTCAGATCAATGCTTGTCTTTGATTCTGAGTTCTAAGAAAATAAAACAAGAAATTTAACCGAATATTTTAATATTTATTTGCAGAATTGTATAACATAACATTTAAATAAGCACTCCGGTTTTCGTTACCTAATAAAATATAATATATTACTTTGAATTGAGATGTTAAGTGCTTCATATTTGCAAAACAAATGAAGCAAATGCAAACCGGTCTATATAAATTATTAGGAAATAGGTCTTTAGCGAGTTTTCATTAATCATGTTGTTTAAAATAGCAGCAGTTTATAATGTAACAGTCGTTTCGCCGAAGTTAACACATGTGCCGGACGCATATTTAATCGATACTGCTCTGGATTACCTCAAAAGCAATATCCCAATATAATAAACAATATGAAATATATCTAGATAGATCTTTAAAATCTGATATCTGATATACTAGTTAGTAAAAAATTTTAATAGATTTTTGTTAGCACTGTTGAACGCTTTTTATTTTTTTATTTTAAGTTCTAAAAACGATTTCATGTATTTTGTGACTACAGGGCCGTTATAGAGGCCCCAAATTATTTCCCAAATAAAATAAACATTTTATTTTACCCGAGTTTTTCAATAAATAATTTATTGTGAAACCAAGTCCGGTCGTGAGTGAATATTATAGGAAATTTATTGTATTTGTGGTACCGACCAACTCTTATACTGTCACAAAATAACCCCAAGATAACGATATTTTATAAATCATAACCCAGCAGCAATTACGACCTAATGTGTCTTCTGTGAAGAATGTTCTCAAGTAGTTATTACGTCGTCAAGGAACGCAAGCGACAGTTGCTGTCCTTCCGTATAGGGTCTTATTTCTCTCACGGCATCTCTATTTTACCTTTTGTCCTTAATTACATAATTGCACATTAGAAATTATGTAATTTAAAATACACAATATTTTGACTCTCTCGTTGCTCGTTGGCGCGTTCGGTAGAACACCTACCGTGCGCATAAAGGGGATGTGGCTTCGAATCCCACCGGAACGACATGTTTATTTTTTTGTAAGTATGTCTTCTCTACTTCTGGTAATTTCAGGCATTGAACGGGTGGGAGGAATATCGAAATTCTGACCGGGTAACGAACCATCGTTCATAGATGGAAAAATCGTGAAGTTTCGGTTTCAGTCTATTTATTTCCGAATGCTCGAAGTAAAAAGTAGGTCGACATCATATCATTGACTGATGTTCTGTATGCTGAGGTATATAATCTACCATTAAGTGAACCTCATGCTCGTCTGTCAATATCCTGCATAAAAATAAATACATTTACATAAGTGTGATTTATAATTTGAGTGAGGTATTCAGATAAAAATACATATATCATATAAAATAATGGTATGCAAATCTGATAACAAGATTATATTTATCATACTGTACCATGGACCATGAACTGTAAGGCAAAATTAAACAATGAATTGACGGTATTTAATTCACAACCAACAGCGTATATAATTGTTTTACGTAATTATCACTAAGTAGCGACCTCTTTCGTAAAAATCGAATACATGAGAAGGGAAACAAGACACTCATTGTTTCAATTTTATTCAGGAACTGTAATTAGATATTGTTAAATACCTATTGGCGAAACGTTTTAATTGCAATGTTCTGTTAAAGCGATATTTTCGACTTGATTGTATTGATGGCTTTTCGTTTTTGTATGTCATGTAGCTTTTTTTTGTGTGTGTATGAAAGCATTGATGAAAGTAGAAGAAGCGAAAGTGGTATGTAAGGATCGGAGCATATGGAATTCCGTAATCTCTGCCTACCCCAATGGGAAAGAGGCGTGATGTATATGTATGTATGTATGTAGCTACAATCTTACAAGGTTTTACTTGTAAAGAACTCCAGATTTTTCGATTATAAGAAATATATCAGTGAATACCCCGTCCCATGACAATACTTCTGAGGCTTTATTAACTATTAAGCTTCTGAGTTTTAAGCTTTAATTTTGGAAGGGGGAAATAGCGTCTCCAGGTTAGATAAAACGTCCAGAGAAGATTTTGGGCATTCAAGTTGTCCAGACTAGTGGCTCTATAGTGCTTTCCTTCAGAGCGCTATCACTTTTAAGGTTTAAGGTTTAAGACATTTATTTTTCTCAAAAAAGAATACATTCATTCACTTACATGAGAAAAAATTAAAAATTAATAATTAAATAACAAACCTTTCTTGACTCGGAAAACTACATATTATACAGTACAAATTATAAACCACTACTCATCACATTCACTAGTCACATTCACAATTCAATTTCAAAGATACTTTGTTAGTTTACAATTTTTAATTATTTAAGCATTTGTCGGTATTTCGAAAATTGCGTGATATGTTACACTTTTAATACTACAGACCGTACTATCTAAAGGTCGCTAAGCATCTTAGCGAAAATCTTCATGGTTTATTTTCTTTGTTACAGACTTACAATGTTCAAACTAAAGAGAGATATATCAAAGATGACTAAATTGTAAACAAATATGGCGACTACTATGGCGGCGCCTGCGCACGACCGGTACATCCACGATGGGGAACTAAGACCTCAGCACTCGCGTGACAATTCTAGAGATTCTGGGATATTTCACACGACGAAAGGACTTTGGAATGCACCGGGACAAAATAATTGCTTCCTTAACAGTGCCGTTCAGGTAAGTCAGCTTTGCTTATTTTTAATTATTAAAACAGGATAAAGTTTTCTAAGGACGAAGGAGAAAGAGGAGAAATCTTTGTTATTTTATTATTTTTTGATATTTTTTTTATTATTATAGCTAATTACTTCAAGATGTCATGTACACATTTCACACAAAAAACTTGACGATTAATAATTGTGTCGGAGAGATTAGTCCGTTCTACGTCCTTGTTTTGAGAACTGGCAGTAAATGTAAAATTAGAAGAATTTAAAATTTTATATTTTAATATACATAATGCGTTACTATTTTTATAACAATAAATGCAACTCACAATAAGAGCATAATAATGATTATATGATAACTTAGGTGGAACCTCTTTTTTAATAGTGACTAAAAATATATTTAAATTATAAGCTTAGCACGAGATAAATATACCTTGAAATAACTAGCTACCAACATATTATAATCTCTTTCACAGAATTCCAATCCCATAAAAAATGTGACAGCATTTAATACCTTTCAACGAGACTTTGTGCTTTTACGGATTATCGTATACGTATTAAATTATCGGATAATAAAAGATAGATAGTAATCGTTACGATTATCTAATATGGGGTTATTTTATCAGCAATTTGAGGACTTTAGGGATAAACTAAATTAACTACTTAATAGTAGCTAATAATATATTGAATATTTGGTACATATTTTATGGCGTAATGATAAAAATCATTCGTAAGACAATTATGTGCCTCCAATACCAGAAATGATTAGACCTCCTTAGATACGCATGGAATGTGCTTGTTGAGTGAAGGTTTCCAAAAAACCGCGGGGAAAAAAGCGGTTGCACGGAGTGGTTGTACGAGGCAAAATGGAATCTCACAGTTGTGCATGGCCAGAAATCGAGGTTCGGTGGAAAGTGGAGTGAATATGTAAACCTCTATACAGATATAAATGTATCTTACTTTAATAAGGCCTTTATTATTTATTAGCAACACGCCCCGGCTTCGCACGGGTGTAATGTAGATGTACTATACACAATATAGCTATGTTATTCGCTGATAATGTAGCTTTCTATTTGTGAAAGAATTTTTAAAATCGATCCAGTAGATCCAGAGATTACCCCTTACAACCTCACAAACTTTACCTCTTTATAATATTAGTATAGATGTAGACAACAATAATAGAGAGGTCGTGAAACTTTCCTTTATATTGTACCATACCACTAAGTGTTAGGTAAACAGTGGTCAGTCTAAAGTCTAAACAATACGTGTGGTGACATTCGTATCTTATAACGGTAGGACTCATTTACTGAGGTATTTATTTGTATATACCAAATAAAACCTTATTATTGAGAAGATAGAGTCTAATTTATTTTATGTCTTAATGATGACACCAAGTTAGGGTCGGCCGATGACGTGACTTTTGTACCAATAATGGTAACCCGTTTTATTTTATTTTGATGTTAAGAAACTTGTTTTAGTTTTTGATGACGACTTGTTAAGCTTCTTATTTTGAATTAGATTGACAGGTGATTTCAAATTTTTGTTTTTTTTCAGAAGGCTGATGACGCTAAGACCTTTATAAAGCTCTTATTTCAACTTTTATTATATTTTGATAAAGTATTACCAAGACCGTGCTTCCGTGAAATGTATAGTCAATCCTTTCTTTAGTAGTATGTGACACTATTTTACATTTCAATGGTACCTATAATAATGCTTCATCTTATCTTTATGTACACAATGTAACAAGTGTAACTTTTACTCTCTTGCCCCACTTTTGAGATAAAATCTTCACGAAATAACGCGTGATGAAATTAGAAATCAGCTGAAATGAAATTTATGATGACATTAAGACATTATACGATTTATATTAAACATTTTACAGTGAAGTAGTATGTATGTGGATTCTTGATCTATCATTCAAGTTTTGTACATAATATCCGCGTGTAAACAGTTGCTTACAATTCTTGGATGCTAATTACTGCATTCAATAATTGTTCTTGTATGTACAAGAAAATGGCATCATGTAAATGGACCTTAGGCCTTTAGGCTTTGAACCTGCCAATCAAGAATTGCTATTCTTGTTTCAAATATTAGACACTCATCATGGCCTTACAAGTAGGTACATATGTATGTACATATTAAGTAGCGGTCAATTGCTTTAAAAAATAGTAATAACACGTACGCAGTTTGAAATTCCAACGCGGTTCGATGTTGATGAATACGATCCAATTTACATGGTCGTAATTACAACGAGTAAGACAAAAAGGTGGTTCGGACATTGATGTAATGGCAACTCCATGCTGAGGTACTCGTACACATTTATAGTACATTGTACACGTCTACAAATAACTTTATGGTATCTTAGATTATTTATACAAATTAATCTATTTATGTAATATACGTAACAAGTGGATATTCAATTTGATTTTTTTTATTTATATTTAACTCACATTCAGTTTTCCTTAAAAAACTAACCATATTATAATCATTGATTAAATTATTTTAAATAATAAATAAATGGTATACGGGTTTTTTGAAATTTATTTTTTATAAATATTTTATTGTATACATTATTTCAATTTCCATTTCAATACTGTCATTTGTATAGATGTAAAATGCATAATCTCACACGAATGAGCGAGAATTAGCATTAAAATCCTTAACCATACCCTAGCGTACCTATCCGTAGCGAATATAATTTTCCAGAATACCTTTAAGCCCTTTTTCTAACCACATAACATCTAGACCCGTAAAAATTACTATTGAAGCGTGAGGACAATAAGAACCGTGAACGGCACGAGCTAGGAATGCTTGAAAAATGGAAGAAAAGAATTAGATTGTGTGTGATGGAGATTACGTTGTATGGTTCTTTGATAGATTACATGTCGCCATGTAATGATATGGACGAGCTTGCTTGTAATTTACCCGCCTTTTTACGGACGCAGCTAGAAATTCTTGGAGAAATATCGATGTGTTTTATTTAAATAGCTTGTTGAATCTGAAATGCGATTAGCGTAACCACAGGCTAGGCATGAGGCTTTTTAGTTCATACTTTTAGCTAAAGTCACTTTCCACATGCTGATATGTGCATTTTTTTTGGTATATGGTTATTTTTTATAGTGATTTAAAGGTATGCTCTACCACTGCTAGATAGGAACATATTCATTCTAAAGCTTTGATCTCGAACACCAACAATAATTTTATTTAGTTTTCAATGTCAAGAACATGTATTAAATTGTATTAGAAGACATTTCATATTTCACAGGGTTGGTAGTGATACATGCAATTTGTTGTAAATTATTGTCAATAAATATTAAAGAGAGCCTAAACGCTTCTGATTTGAATTCTTTTAAAGTTCATGTACTCAGAGGCGGATTCACACATTTCCAAGTTAGAAACTATAACTATTTCTTGAGGGTGTATATATGTTATAATTAGTTAAGATCTAGGTTATTGTTTTATTTTTTATAATATTTTTAAGAGTCTCGTTATAAATTATAATTATTTTATAAACTTTTAATATTTCGCTGAATGACATCATAAAAACGTTCTACAGAATTCTTTTTGATTTCCATAAGACACGTAAAAATAAAATTTGTCCCCAAATTTGCCGCCCCTAAAATCTACCGCCCTAGGCTCAAGCCTACTCAGTGTGTTGGTAAATCCGCCACTGCATGTACTACCGCATTTTTTTCTGCAGAGTTGATACTTGATAAATTTTTTTATATTATTTCAATATGGCATTAATATAATAAATAAATCGCGTTTAAATCCGATAAAAACATTTTATTTTAATACCACCCTTTTATTATGTCATTAACAGTCCGAATAACTTTGAAGTTCTGGTAATATCTTGGTTCATAAAGAGATAATATACAAAGTAAAGAGTGCGTACAATTTTTTTTGTTAAGAATGTTCTCATATTTTAAAGTTCAAACCCAAAGCACAGTATAGGAAAGTGTGTATCTTACTTTACAAATAAATACTCGTGTATATTGACATATGAATTCAGGTTAAACTGAACGATAAATTATTGAACCAGGATAATAATGACTATTTCAAGGCGGTGTATACTGTATGTATGCGTGTATGCCATTAAACTCCTAAACCGCTGGATCGATTTTGATGATTTTTTTTTGGGTAGCTGGAGTCATCCACTCCTTAATCCTCCTTAGATTCACTTAGATACTCCTCATTAGATTCACAATTGTACTAATAAGTGGCGCTGCGTTAGGCTTCCAGGAATTTTTTTTTTTTTGAAGACAAGGTTCAGGCAGGATGTATATTGGGTGCGCTATTACTTTTGTTACTCCAGTGGTTAAAATACTAAACCTCTTTTATAGATACCAACAGGCATGAGGCCTGATATGCCAGAAAATGTGAATTCTTTTATAATTCTTTTTTTTCAGTGCCATAGATCTAAGGCCTAAGCTCTGTGTTTATTTTACTCTATAAATTGCACGCGAGCGGCATATTACATCAATAATTTATAGGCAACTCTGGCGTTGTCCTTACATTATTGAAATTTGTAGCACGTATTGTCGTCATATACTATGTAACATTTTGATTAGGCAATACTAGAATACATACAAACAAAACAATAAATGAAGTGTATAACAACGTTAATTACGACATATATGGCAAGATGAATTGTTAACATGCCTTTGATATTAATTATGATTTTTGATGTACGTAAATTATTTATATGAAAAACTTAGTTTTTCAGGGCATTTTGGCATTTTGGCATTTTTGATGCATTCTAAACGTCTTTATATTATACTAGCCCCGGTTTCGCACGGGTGCATTGTTGCTAAAATATTTTTGTTTTACCCTCCGTAAAAATATATTTTCTAATAAATAAAAACATAAATCCTATGTCCTTTCTAATACCTCTACGAATATTTGTACAAAGTTTCATAATAATCGGTTGAGTAGATTTGGCGTGAAAGCGTAACAAACAAACTTACATTCACATTTATAATATTAAATAGGGATGCTTATTGTCTAATTATTAGAATAAAGGTAAACATCAATGGACCCTTTACATAGCAAACCGGATATACACTTGTCCAGATTTAATTGAATTAGGCTCACGGTCCATTGCACTTCCTGTTAAAGTTAAAATTAGAGATGCGATCTACTTAATTAGTTCTTGATAAGCCTCTCTTATCTGTGTAGAGTTCAAGAGTTCAGAGACCTGCAGCTTTTGATGGAGTGGCGTGGAACGTTTATCTTGGCAATTGTTAGCTCAGAGGTTATCTTTAAAAGCTCACATTATAAGTCAAGATTAGAAACGTGAAATTGGGTCACGAAGAATTCTCATCTCTTTCACTAAAACTAAAAGTCTAACTACTAAGTCTAATGCCCATATTCCAAAACTTGTCTTAATTTTGAATCTAGTTTTGAGACATGTCAAACCATTTTTTCTCTATAGAATTTGGACATCTTGACAGTTCTCAAGAATAGATTACGATTTGAGTAACGTCTTGGAATACGGCCCTAAAGGTCTTAAGTAACTTTAGTCTTAAGTCTTAAGCCATTAATATCAGATCCAATATATTTCGCAAGTTTTAAATACATGAATTTTTATTTTATAAACTTTAAGTCACAACCCCACTAAGGACTTCTTGTGTTACGGATATCTACACAGGCATACATAAATAACAGAGACAAATAATATCGTTAGTGCGTTGGATTGCTGGTTCGAATCCCGCCAGAATAACATGTTTTTTCTTTGGGTATTAAATAATCTAATATATTATAAAATTTCCATGTCACAATGTTAGTTACCGTACTCCTCCGAAACGGCTTTACCGATTTTTACCATGCGTATTCAGTAGGTCTGAGAATCGGCTATTTTCATACCCCTAAGTGATAAGGGTTGTTCACCCTTAATTTTTTTTTTAATTTTTGGACGAAATTTTTTGTTTTTATTTTTTAATACATACAACCCTAAATTTTTACTTTTTTATCTCCAACCCCTGCTTTTTTTTGTCAAAAGACCCGTGCGAAGCCGGGGCGGGTCGCTAGTAATATTATAAAGAGGAAATATTTGTTTGTTTGTTACGATATAACTCAAAAACTACTCAACCGATATTAAAATTCTTGCACCAAAAAAAAGCTACAGTATCGGCAAGTAACATGGGCTATTTTTGTGTATAGCACATCTACATTGCACCCGTGCGAAGCCGGGGCGGATCGCTAGTTATAAACTTCAGTGATTTTGAATTTGCTTTTTTAATTTAAATAATGTAAATATCTTTTTATATCGATAAATTAATTCAAATAAATGAAAATATTTTTTAACTATAATTTATTTAGATATTTTTATTAATCACTATTTCTTCTTGGCCCTTTCGATAATTATTATTAAATCCTAAGTTCGGGGCTTCATTTCAACACTGATCAAATCAAAGTACCTATAAACTGTAATTATGGCTTCGTAACATGAACCTACAAATTGCAGGCAACATCACAGGATTATAAAAAACGTTTAATCTCAAGTGGAAATAACTTGTGTTTACTTCTCTCTCGCACTTATTGGACGTTTGTAAGTGTGAGTGAAAAGGAAGAAAAGTCTTCCTGAAATGGCTTCTAAACAATCTCCTTTGAACAGGTGCACGTGTGATTACATACGTTTTATTATTCACTATTGAAAAGACGCACTTAACTGATTTTGTATCGAAAGATAACATAACAGTGTAGGAATGAAGTTGATTTTGAAATATTGACAAGAGTTAATAAAAAAAAATTGAAAATAAGAAATACTTATCAAAATAAAATAAAAAGCTAAGATTTGAGCACCATTTTAATAACATAATAAATACTTGTATTAGGATACTCAGATCTTCCATATCAAAAGAAAATAAATTTAATTATAATATAACTCAAAAATTTAGATACCTAATTTGACGGTATTTTGAAAATATATTGTTAAAAATTACTAGTTATTAATTAAAAATAATACATACAATCTCAAATTACCTACACTATAAAATAAAACAAAACAAATGAATACATATCAATCAAATAAACATATTCCATGATGTAGTAGGTCATCAACCAAAGATAAATGACATCTATTACTTTAACTGTAACCATCACAAAGTATCATTTTATAAGATTAATGACCATTGTTCAACTTCAGAAGTCATCTCATAAAAGGCTCTGATAAAAGCTCCTCAGTGTCAGTCTCAGATAGTATTGTTTACTTTACACTGCGAATGGTTAATCTTTATTTCAAGCTTAAAATGGTGTAATATTATGTCAACATAGTATAGCTCCATTCAAGTCAATCTTCCGGCCTAGCATGACCGCCACGTGATATGTCGCGAACGAGAGAAGACAAACTAAGATGTAAGATATCTCGATATATTATATCTCAACATCGTCAATATTGATAGAAAAGACATCTCGATCGACAAATATATCTATTTTTGATATTAAAAGTCGAGTTTTAAGTGTACTTGTCGTGTTAGACCCGGAAGAAATAAAGAGATAATAATCGATTAAAACACGAGAAAACGGACGAGAAAATTTTGTCGCGGTTGTCATGCAAGGCCAGCTTATCGTGATATTTTGTAAACTATTCATTCATATTAAATACTGAAAGCGAATTTTTTTGATAAGAATTAGCTAAATACTCTAAAATGTGCATTTTAAAAAAAGTATCCAATGTACGAGTAAATGTATTTACGTATGGCTCAAAGTTTAGGGTATATTGGCTTCCACATAAAAGGTAGATCCATCCATCTATCCATCCTCACAAAGTTTCGCATTTATAATATTAGTAAGATTAGTAGGTGTTTTAAACTACTTTACATTTTCCGTTTAATTCCAAAAAATATATACAATTTCTGTTTGTTGAGGATTATGATATATTTAGTTTAAAAAAAGAAGAAACATTTATGTAATAGCTTAAATTCTTCTAAATCACTCATAAGAAACATAGATACAATTAACGTGGTGTTTAATGTTTATAAAAAAGCTGGCCAAGTGAGAGTCAGAGTTACCCACCGAGGGTTCCGTACAAACTTTTAATTGAGTAATTTTGTACCAAAATAGCAGCATAAAAGACCATATCTTTTGATTGCGTCGACTTAGAAGTTTGATTTTTTCATTGCTGCTAGGGATTACAGATTTGAGTATTTAATATTAATTGATATCTCCACGCGTTCCTGAGAAAAAGGGTCTCGAGAGACATATGTACAGACAGACAGACAACGAAGTGATCCCATAAGGGTCCCGTTTTTGGAACGGAGTATGAAACCCTAAAAAAATGTAACACTATTGAAGGTGCTTTCATATTTTGATGAGACGCCTTACAAGTGCAAAATATTTTTATAACCGCGATCGTTGGCTTCAAAAAAAACCTTATCGCCACCTACAGGGCAGATTTGTGATACAAACCATTTAGGGAACCACTACAACAACAAAAAATAATCATACTCTAGTCTAGCGGTTTTGGAGGAGTTCAGTGACGCACGTTATTTTGTATAATAATATGTTTACTAATCATATGTATAAATAATTCTAATAAATATACGTATAGTAAATATATTAATAGATTTGGTTGGACTTCCCTGCGAACTTTCATCCCCTATTTCATCCCCACATAGGTCGAAATTTCAAAAACGCAAGAACAAATATTTATTTATATCTTATCAAGTGCCTAAATACAACGTTTCATGGTGTCATCTTCGATATTTAACGAACTTCCATACAATTTTTCATCCCCTATTTCGACCCCTCCAAGCCTATATTTCGCGATAAAAAGTAGCCTATGTCCTTTCCCAAGCTCTAATCTACTTCTGTACCAAATTTCAACAATATCGGTTCAGTGGTTTAGGCGTGAAAGCGTAACAGACGGACAGACATACAGAGTTACTTTCGCATTTATAATATTAGTAGGGATTAAAATTCTGTCTGAACAAATTTTTTTATTAAGTCGTTGTTTTTGCTAATGAGTGTTATTTTAGTATTAAGTAATTACTATGGTAATCAATCTACGTGGATTAGTTAGATACAGAAACCCATCGTTAGTAACCTGCCTACAATCTATATATTATACGTATTGTATACAAATTACGTTAGCGCCAATGTAACAGGGGGAATTGACTATCTTACTAACATAATATGCAAAACATGCGTAAAGCAAATAACACCTAAGATACATAAAAGATTAAGAATGTCTTGACCTGAATTAAAACAGCACAATGAATATTAAATCGCACATCGTTTTAAAAAAAATCACGCTTCTGAATTTTATCAAGGCGTAGAATTTATCCTGTTTTCATATAAGATCTACTGATTACAGTTTGAGATTGACTTTTTTGTAAGTCCGCATTTCAAAAGCGTCGTGTGCGCATCAGCAAAACCCGGCTCGCTCGTTATTTCCGACACTGATCGCTTTTTTTCTCAGAAACATAAATATTTATGACACAGTCTTTATCGTCGCATATTCTTTATGAGTTCTATATAGTTACATACATTAAACATACCTACTAATATTATAAATGTGAATGTAAGTTTGTTCGTTGCGATTTCACGCTAAATCTACACAACCGATTATCATGAAACTTTATACACATATTCTTAGAGGTAAGGACATAGGATACTTTTTATTTATAAAAAAATATATTTTTTACGGAGGGTAAAAAAATATTTTAGCAGAGACTATTGTTTGTCAAAAAATCTAGACCCAAGCGAAGCCAGGGCGGGTTGCTAGTATTCTTATAATTCCAAAAGTAATAATGTTTATTTTAAATGGTATTAAAGTACAACTGTTTGTTACAAAGTTTCAGTGGCGAGAAGTCTTAACAAGCTGATTCGTATTAGTTGTCCTTTATATATAGGTATATATTTAACCCAATATCTAATCTACTAAGAAACTAATAACAATAAAGGATTTTTTGAAACGGCTTACTTTTTGGATTCTTTGACCCGTTGCCATTGCAATGTTTAATGTGCTATGGAGCAACTTTCTTTCTGAAAATCTGAAAATTGTTAGGTGTTCTATCCAACGCTGCAACTAGCCTGTCCTAATATACCTATACATAATATGTACATTATGATGTATGAATTACGTCTCTCACTTTTCGTAAGTCAAAGATTAAATATAAATAATATATTATCTATGATATATATTTTATACGATATGACTAGGATACGACTTACGTGTGAAGATGTCCGTCTTCCAGACGGTAGCGTCACGGGTCGCCGCGCGTCACTGCCGGAAGGAACCCCGTGGGAACACACGGACGCCTTTTATATACGTATTTACCATATTACTATAATCACTGGAGCGGTATCAAGTGTATTAGGAAAATCATTTACATTCATCATAAATGCAATGTTTTGTCTAGACTTCGGATCCCCAATCAAAGCCTTGCCTTACACCGTCAGGGCTCAGGCCTGTCAATTTTCTATAAATAGACGGGAGGAATTTCCTGGTAACCAACTACCGTCCGTAGATGAAAATGCCCTTAAATACAAATGTCGCGTGTCGGTTTCAGTCTGTCAATCGATAGGCAATAATTACTGATTGATATCATGTGGCTAGTAAGCCTACTGATGATAAGTGAGTCACGAATATTTGAGGCCCTGACATGAACTATATTTGCGAGAAGGTAATCAAAATGTTTGCGATAAAGTATTCGTTTCGTCAATGTGTTAGTTATATGATAAATTATTTGAAATTGCATACAAATGACGACTACGAAAATTATACTTTATTGCGTGCATAATAAAGTGTGCTAATGATATATGTATTGTCATACTAATTTCGTAAAAATCAATATGTCAGTGTTATTCCGTGTTTTATAAAGCTTACAAAGTAGGATAACGAATACTCTGGGGTGAATAATTAAGTAGATAATAATATGTTAGTGTGTGTACCCAATTAACATGAAAACTCTTAAAACAAAGATATTAACGATATTTGTTATATAAAAACCTATTTTTAAAAATCTTGCTGTGAATACGCATTTCAATTAATTTAAATATGCAAAAGTCCTAGTCTTCGTGCGAGCCGAAACTTCTTCAAGACTTCTACAGAATTGTAATTTGGAAGTAGGTACGAACATAAGTAATTTACCTCTACTTACAATGCATTTTCTAATGCTACTATTATTTCACTTTCTCACGGTCAACCTGCAGAAAGTAATTTTAATTATAACTCAAGTTCACTGGGTCGTTGTATGGCTATTGAGTAGTAGTTCTAATTATGAAAGTGACTATTAAAAATAGTAATAATTTTTAACCAACTGCCAGAAAAAACAGTTCTTTGTCGTTTGTTTTTTATTATTTATGTACAAAAATTACTTCAAATGCTTCACTTTTAAGATAATATCGACGGTTAAAAAGTAATAGGGTATAACCGACAAACACCAAATTCTTCAGGAGAGCAGTTTAGTTTACTATGTTTAAAGGGCACTTCGAAATTGTAGTTTTTGTTTGGGCATAAGTGACACAAAAGTGTTAGTTAAAGTGTAGGTCGTAGAGCCATAGGATGGCATTCATAAGTCATTTTCGAACAAAATGTCGCTTTTAACCGTCGACATATGTATAAAAACCCAAACTAAACGTTGACGCCCATAAAAGCTAAAAGCTGTATCAACGCTAATATTACTAACACTTTTTGTGTATGCTTTTCACTATATAGTAGCGTAATGAGCAATGGTAAGTCGAATGTGTAATATAAGAATCATGTTTTTTTGCTATATCACCTTAAATTCTTCATCCTTTCCTTTACATTGTTAAATAATATTACGCATGTTAAAGCTTGTTTCTACTCAAAATATAATAGATGGAAATTTAATAGCAAGACTACGATTTATATCAACTCCTATATGAAAGTACATTAGACAAATCTAGAAAGTACGACTAGAAACATATTATGTTATCGTGACATCTATAATATCTCACTTCCTGTGTAAACAAAATTAAAACAAAGACGTACAAATAGACGCATTACCTCTCTGTCTGTGAGAAAAGCGTCGCGTGATATTAGAATATTAGATCTTAGATTAAAATACCTATACATCTAAACCATGATAATTATTATGAATTATCTAAAATCTAAGACACATTTGTGCTTTATCCCGTGTAGTGATTGCTTTTATTTACGAACAAGTAATTTTATTGCCACTTCCTTTAATAAATGAATTTGAACTCGGACCTTCTGTGAAATGCTGATACCACTAAGCCACAGAAGCGATCATAAGTATAAGTAATATTTACTCTATTTTAGTTGAAATATTCTTGTACTTCGCAAATCTTATGATAATGGTCAATGGCATGATACAGCATGCTTGCTGAACCATGACCCATGAGTCCATGACCTGTAATTTGCTGAGTCACCCATCCTGACCTCAAGGATTCAGGGAACACTGTGACTAACTTGAGAAAAAACCTATTGTTATTGTAAAGTTGCACACAATCCGGATCGGTTATTGAAAATAAATTGTAGGTTTTTTATAGATATTTAATACTTACAATTTGATTTAATAATTTTTATATATATTTTTAGTACATTTAAATTTTAAAATTTTCCATTTAATATCTTGCATGTTATAATCTGTTATGTATTATTATTTTTTTAATTAATTGCTGTTATAATTATTAATAAACTATGCTAATTTTCATATAAATAAAATAATAAATTATGGAGGAAATGTTTGTTTGTTTGTTACTCGAACGATTTTGACAAATTCTTTCACCTTTCATTTTTTTTTTGTGTATAATACATCTACATTTCACCCATGCGAAGCACTGTTGCTAGTTTTTAATTAACCAATCAAATTAACATGTGAATGGTATTAGACAAATTATTATTATTACCATCTGTTCTGCCAATTTTTTTTTTTGTGAGATTCAGACTTAATGTTTAATTTGTTTGAACCAATGACCTCTTAAGTACAGTGTTACAATATTTTAATTTGAAATTTAAATTGATGGTAACAAAGTGCTTCTAGCAAATGAGAGATTTATTTTGTCGGTTGACCCTCATAATTCCTACACCGTTTTTATGACTCCGTATTTTGAAATGCTTCGTATGACGATGGTTAAGTTTTATGGTCATAAATTATGCATTGTGTACTCTGTCGTTCACAAGTGCAAATTGGTTTGACATTCAAAGTGCATTTTCGAACCTCGACAATATGAGAATTTAAAATTATGAGAAGTTTACCTAATTCAAAAACTATGCATTAGCTTAATTTTGAGGTTGCTTGTAATGTTATTTTATTTGTGGACCGAACCGGTTCAGAAGTAGTTGAGTCTAATACCCGTGGTTCCGAGTTTGAATCCCAGGGAAACAAGTTAAAAAATCCAAATCACACCGTTAGTCAATATTGTCATATTATAGAAAATTACGGTAAATATCAACTCTAGGAATAGATGGCGTTAATATGGCAAAAATCAGACAAGTGTCATCTTTCAGTTTGCCCGTGACCACGGTGGCTGAAAAGCATCCGAAACGTCGGGATAAATAATTTAAACAATATAAATAATAAATCGCGTTTTAATCCGGTATACAGTATTTTATTTTAATTCGAAGGGGTTGTCTAAATATGTAGGTGCATAATAGTATGAATCATATACCGTAACAGAAAAGTTTAATCTGATAATTTTGGTGTAAGACCGAAGACATGGTGTGGGAAACGCGTCGATGCAAGACGCTCAAGCACTCCAAACAGCGGTCTAATTACGCAGGTGTGAGGTGAGGTGGATTTATGTTTTCTGGGGTAGTTGTTATTGATAAGGAACCTTTTTGGGATATAAATGATCCTTTCGAGTAATTTTGTCATTTATTAACGCGAGTAAACTTTTTCTAGTATTTTTTAACGTATGAAAAGATCACTTCCGTGACAAAGTGGTACGGTATGGCGCGTTTCTTATACTTGTTTTACAACGCATACTGGGTACAGATAGTAATGAAATGAGCGGTGTTATAGTTTGCCATTTCTTCTAAGGAACCCCAGAAAAGGGATCAAATATTAAGATAGTAGATAGATAATCGAAAAGTTTCTTTACTTGGTTTTAAACATGAAATCGCTGAAACATTAGTTCTTGATTCTTTTCATTGTTACAATATAAATATAAAAATAATTTTTCGTCGTACCAAAAATAGAACACAATAATGAACATTGTAATATGACTTGAAATATTATCTACACTAATATTATAAAGAGGAAAGATTTATTTGTTTGTTTGTTACGATTTAACTCAAAAACTACTCGACCGATGTTAAAAATTCTTTCACCATTAGAAAGCTACATCTTAACTGAGTAATTAATAGGCTATTTCCAGAAATAAATAGGGATCCCTACTACAACTTGAATAATGTAATCCAAGATGTAAAAAAAAGCTTGTGGGGAGTTATCTCTTGATCAACTGAACCGATTTTAAAAATGTTTTCACTAATAGAAAGCTACATAGAAACATAGCCTATATTTTTTATGTATTGTACATCTACATTGCACCCTTACGAAGCCGGGGTTTTACTATATTTGGTCATGTGAATATTCTGTATGATATCCAACCTAGATACAGAAAGATGATAAAAACGAAGCAGAATATAAAAGGGCTTGAGCAATTGTATTGATGTATTTATGGTATCGGGATAAGTGTGGGATCGTGGTCGCAAAGCGATTCCCGATCTTACAATTTTTATATTGTGGTTAGCTAATACAGTATTAGTAATACTTAATAGTTAGAAAGCTATAAAATGTGTACTTAAAATCTAAATAAATGTTGAGGTTTGTTTTATATTCAGATAGATATAGATTCATAGATGGAAAAACCGTGAAGTGCATATTGCGCGTTTCGGTTTCAGTCTATGGATTTTGCGAATGCTCGAAGTAAAAATTAGGTCGACAGCGCATCATGTTGACTGATGTTCTGTGGCTGAGGTATCACCTACCATCAAGTGAACCTCATGCTCGTCTGTCGATATCTGACATAAAAAAAAGGAAATATATAAATGATTTTCTAAGATTATGTCAAAGAATCCTGTTCAGACGTACATTTTTTTATATTATAAGTATTATTTTTTTAAGTATAGCGTAGATTAGACATTTTTGCCGCTTCGCAAAATCATTCGATATAATATGTATAAGTAGGTAGGTAAAAGGCTTTTTTATTTTTTATAAGTAGGTACATAACAAAATCCCTAATAATAATATACTATGTAAAACTCGCAGACCCGACATACATAGTCCTGGCAAAAACTGGTATTAAAAGAAAATTTTAGATTTGACTATGCTATTTTGTTGTAAATGTTGTAACTAACACGACTTTGTTTTATATATATAAAGATATAATATTACTGCATTATAATGATGTCAGATAAAATTCTTTACCAAGTAAAATGTGACTTCATTCATTAAAATGATTACGGATCACTTTCATTCATTATAAAGTATAAATAATGCATTGTCTTCTTTTGTTTTTTAAGTACCTATGTGTAGAATTTTTTTAAGGTTATTTTAAATATTTACTTAATTCTAATCATTATTCTCTCAGTATTTAAGTAAGTAGCTATACTTAACAGTTAACTACTAAGTCATGTACATATTATACATATTATGCTTGGTGCATAAAGTTGTAAAATATCTATTTTGAATAAGCATAATACATATACCTATACATATTTCGATTTTTATTGATAAAAATAATGTTTTTCGAAACAACTGGTGACTGCTAACATTATGATTGTAGAATGAGAAAGATGTATACAAGTCAAACCGTTATTTGAATTTCCCACTAGCCTCATCTAGCATATGAACCGCGTGAGAAATATAGGGCGGTCGCGCATCATGAATTCGACTACCTTCCGGGTTACAACGCGAGGTGAAGACAATTTAATTAGGTTGAATGACTCTAGTAGATTAGATGAGCGTGTTTTCATTCAAAGTGTGTAGAGAACAGCAGTTTTGAAACATTTTTCACAAAAAAAAACATGAATAAAATACAAAATTTTTAAATAACATAATAATGTTTTGACGGGCTCGTTGGCGCATTCGGTAGAACACTTGCCGTGCGCATCGATGGGTCGTGGGTTCGAATCCCAACGGGACGACATGATTATAATTTTCTGTTAGCATGTCTTCCCCATGTCTGGTATTGAACGGGTGGGAGGACAATCGAAATTCCGACCGGGTAACGAACCACCATTCATAGAAGGAAAAACCGTGATGTGCATATTATGCGTTTCGGTTTCAGTCTATGGATTTCCGAATGCTCGAAGTAAAGAGTAGGTTGACATCGCATCACTGACTGATGTTCTGTTGCCGAGTTATCTTACCATCAAGTGAACCTCATGTTCGTCTGTCGATATCTAACATAACAAAAATACCTCATATAAAACAACTTATTACTCGTACTTATTACTGGTGGGTGAGAAAACCTGTATCTTGCTGAACCTTACAAATGATAAATAATTAGTCAATTTGATTTAATTAATTCACAATTGGTATATTATTAAGAAGATCGAAATCTTACTTAGTCTGTGATATTCGATATTAATAGAGTCAACAGTATTTTTAATGTAAAAACACCTATAAAAATCAACCAAGCGGTTTGTATGCTTGCATTTTTATTATTAATACTTGATTTAAGCAACCGTCTAGACAAGAGATTTCATAACTATTACCAAAATATGATTATATCCGTTTCGAATGTCTGTTACGTGCTGTGAGAAAAAATATTTTTAAGCAAATTAATTGCGGTAGAAAGTATAGATGTAGAACAAATAATCGATGTTTGATATTCTAGTCCAAGATAAAAGAAAATTTTTTTTGGTACAATTTTTTTGGATAAGTATGTATTATTGCTACTAAACAAAGCTTTTAAAGGATACTAAGATAGAGATATGCCTTGGTAAGATTAGATATGCCTTGGAGTCTATTGTGTTCTATTGGATTGTTTACGGAAACGCATATCGCTTATAAGTTTATATCAGGGTGAGCCAACCATTTTCTTTCCTGTTTCATAAAACTTAACAATAATCATACTTGCTGTACCTATAGAAGTTTGTTATACTTGCTGTAACTGTGCATACTAGGTACGTGAAACATATAGGTACTTCTTCAATGAGATTTTAATACACTTTTTATCGAACTTGCAACGATCTTATGGTCTTAATGACAAAAGTGAATCGAACGTGGGAATTCATGTCTGGAAAGTTAAACAGTGATTGTTATAACGAGAACAATGGTGTGTAGTGGCTTATTGAAGACTGTGTTGCTTTTGTGTACCTTAAAATAGAATCTTAGCACCGATGTACCCGTAATCTAATTATTATTCAAAGCTTATGCTTACGTAGTATGTATTTTAACCATACTTCTCTGGTCAATATTGTGCCTGAGGCTTGGATTTATCGATTGGTTTGGACCTTAACTGAGTGCTTTGCTTCTTGATTTCTTCTTAAATTTTCATCCAAAGACTTCGACATATATTTTTTTCCTTGAAGTATATTTAATTCCATATGATTTAAACTATAGTTGATCATCGATTTCATTTTATGTAAACTATTGTACAATATAAAAAAAATTGTCCGTAACAGCGCGCGCGCAAAGATGCGCATGCATCGGCGTATTTATGAGCAAATTCGAGTGTGCACGTATTGCTCTTTAAAATCGACAGGCGTTTATTTTGTTTATTTATGTACCGGGTGCTAGTTACCTATGCTACGCCACTGCCTATATCGTACATTTATTTTGTTTACCTATTGATGTTACAAAAGCAACGTTGCAGGCTCCCGGACCAAGAATAAAGAAAATTTTTTTTGGTACAATTTTTTTGGATAAGTATGTATTATTGCTACTAAACAAAGCTTTTAAAGGATACTAAGATAGAGATATGCCTTGGTAAGATTAGATATGCCTTGGAGTCTATTGTGTTCTATTGGATTGTTTACGGAAACGCATATCGCTTATAAGTTTATATCAGGGTGAGCCAACCATTTTCTTTCCTGTTTCATAAAACTTAACAATAATCATACTTGCTGTACCTATAGAAGTTTGTTATACTTGCTGTAACTGTGCATACTAGGTACGTGAAACATATAGGTACTTCTTCAATGAGATTTTAATACACTTTTTATCGAACTTGCAACGATCTTATGGTCTTAATGACAAAAGTGAATCGAACGTGGGAATTCATGTCTGGAAAGTTAAACAGTGATTGTTATAACGAGAACAATGGTGTGTAGTGGCTTATTGAAGACTGTGTTGCTTTTGTGTACCTTAAAAAAGAATCTTAGCACCGATGTACCCGTAATCTAATTATTATTCAAAGCTTATGCTTACGTAGTATGTATTTTAACCATACTTCTCTGGTCAATATTGTGCCTGAGGCTTGGATTTATCGATTGGTTTGGACCTTAACTGAGTGCTTTGCTTCTTGATTTCTTCTTAAATTTTCATCCAAAGACTTCGACATATATTTTTTTCCTTGAAGTATATTTAATTCCATATGATTTAAACTATAGTTGATCATCGATTTCATTTTATGTAAACTATTGTACAATATAAAAAAAATTGTCCGTAACAGCGCGCGCGCAAAGATGCGCATGCATCGGCGTATTTATGAGCAAATTCGAGTGTGCACGTATTGCTCTTTAAAATCGACAGGCGTTTATTTTGTTTATTTATGTACCGGGTGCTAGTTACCTATGCTACGCCACTGCCTATATCGTACATTTATTTTGTTTACCTATTGATGTTACAAAAGCAACTGTGAATATAAGCTCAAATTAATTAGTTAATAAAAGAAAATTTTAAAAGCATTACTGAGATCAACGAAATCTAGATTTTTTCTAAAAGCTTTGCTTAAGTTTTGACGTTAGTAATTAGATCGATTTCAGATATTCATATTCACTTTTTAACGGTATTTTAGACACAACACATAATCTAAAACGGGTTTCGTTTTACTACGATTTACTATAGTTTAAATACGATACCATTTTACCCAAAATTATACCTTACTGGACTTTAACAAGATTCTTTTTTAAAGAACAGTGTTTGTATTTTGAAGTTTAGATATGGCTTGGCGGGAAAGAAAGCCGACCGGTTTTAACATCGTACGTGTTTGTTTGTTCTGTGGTTTGAGTTTTGACCAAATGTTGACCTCACCATTATACTGTAGATAGTAACTCTTGTAAACAAAATATAGTACACATATTTTAAGAAGACATTTATGTCATTACTTATAGTGAAAGATACACACTTGGGTGCATCTGCAATCACTAGAAAATAAATAATAATATTCTATAATTTTTCCAAACAAATGCTTTACGCCAAATTCAACTATAATGCACTAGAGTAAAGCGGAATATTACTCTTAAGAATGAAGCCTTTTTGCTGGACATTTAACGAAAGGTTTCTGCAGGCACATAACATTAAGTCAGCCATGATATGGGATTGGCTAAAGTCTGAGGATTTTTTTAAATATTGTTCCATACATATCTAATGCTGTTTTTACATTTCGTTTTCGATTCCTAAAATCTCAAGGTGCAACAAAAATAATGCTATAATTATGTTTTTTATATCATCCAGTAAGGATCTCCCCTCGCGAGCATTTACCGACAAACTTTTTTGTCAAAACACCTGCCTTTTGGCAATAAAAAATGTCTTCATAGTGTAAGCCGGTCTATTACGTAGTGGGAAGTCATATCTAGAACGACTATAAATTCTTATTATTTAAGGCAATATTTATAGGTTTTTTATGTATCTCAGATTATATACCTTGGACACAATTATAATTAATGAAGTATAATCAATATATTTTTAACTCTTTTAATAAATATATACCTACCTACTCCAATTTGTATTCGTAGTTTGAATTTCGGAACTTTGTTTTCAATCTCCATCCCGTGGGTGCAAACAAAATGGCCGTCAAAGCCTTCGAGCGCACTCGCCGTCTCAACTCGTGAAAACCCCTAGTTTCATACTACACCACGCACGGCGCTGGCATCGCAGTATCGTACGCGCAGTACTGGGCACACTCCCACGTTGATTTCATATTGTAAACACGGCTTCGTCGCGTTTTCCCAGATATCCATGAATTTTCATCAACATGTCAGTGTTGTGACTTAAAAGTGTGTTGTGATTAGGATTGAAGGATGACAAAGGCTAAGATTACTCGGAGCAGTGCACTTTATCATAGCGCGAAGGTGAGTTTTAGACTAAATATTATGTTACTTATTTGAACGATTCAACAACGAAACGATAAGTGTCTTATTTTTTTATATTTGTAAAATATAGAGTCGAGCGTAATTTACTATATTATGAATAGCGTAATTATATTATAAAAAGTGATTATTTCGTTCTAGTCATTAAAGTTTTTGATAGTATGCATATTATATTTTTTCTATACTTATGAATATGGAATAACTTTAATTCAATACAATTTATTTTAAATGTTTGGGCCTTGAAATTTAAATCCTGGGCAGTTGAAGAAACCGGTAGTTGAAGGCTTTGAATCCAGATTTGCCTCCCCTCCCGTACCTTCCTGACTTTTGTTTTATTTGAAATACATACAATGGATTATAACTCGCATATACAAATGATTATGTATTAATACTCAAACTTAAGAGCACTGGTTTAGAAAGTGACTTTTGTATGTATATCATTATTCGTTGTGTAATGGTTTTAAAGTAAATACTTATTAATCCCTCAATCTTACTTAATTCATAATAACAATAATGCACTTGGATTAATAGATGATAAATTAATAATATATTAAAATTCTTTATATAAATACATCACTCTACATTCGCTCCGCTCTCCAAAAAGGGGCATCATGCTATCAAAAGACATCAACGAGCTTCGACAGAGATGGCAATACATTTTGTATGCGTTGAACAGAGAAAGATATATTGAATAATAATTTTCTACTCTATAGTTGTTTGTATGTAATTGTGGACCGGGATTTTGTATACAGGTACGTGGTGCAGGTAGCCACGCTCGGCTGGTCCCCCCAATTATAGGGATGTTCTATAGGCCAAGTTTTGAGTTTAAAGGCTTTTTAAATAGGACCTTAGTTCGTTTCGGGCAGTTGGTATTAATTATGCGTGAATTAATTGGTTTGAAGACCTTTATTTCGCTTATTTTTATCAAGATGATCAAAAACTTTGTTAGAGCTCTTATTCTATAGTTAGCCATACATCCTTACTTTGTAAGGCTTTTGACTATATGTATATCATAAGATTATGTAAAATTATATTATAAAACTTATTACAATCACCGATTAGTTTGATTAACTCGTATCATAACAATATTTATATTTCATTTTAAGTAAGAAACACCTCAGGACACCGTTTCCTTTAGCCTAATTCATATTTAATGATGATAGGTTAGATGAGGATATAAAAAGTAAATTGGCTCTATCTTACGGAGGTTCCTAGAAACGTGACCACACTCTGACCGGTTCTAGCCGGCCGTTCGCCTCTTTCACTCGCATTTGATTTGTTTTAATACGTTCTCTTATACTCAAGTTTGAATTAAAAATGATTACAGTTGTCTAGTTGGGAGAGATAGAGAAAGGCACTTAACTGACGTCATATATCTGTTGTTATTAATTTAACCAGAGACGAAGTAGTTTTTTTATTCTTCCATTCTCAGAAGCATTAGCAAAATAAGTTTTTACTTAATAAAAGTAATAAGGAAAATATGACATTAATGGTATTTCGTACTAATTCTTTTCATTGGTTTTTCTTATATTCAATTTTAACTCATATGATTTTGTCTCATTCGTTGAATTATTTTCATGGATAGTGAAATAACGAGTTTCACAAGTTTGTCCTTAACTGGCCGGGGAGGCAATTTAAACCAATGGTTTTGTTTTACAAAATTACACTCCTGCATACTTATTTCTCAATGAATCGTCTTTTTAGTTACTGCTACTAACTGACTTTTTTTTAAATATACAGAGATTTGACCTAATGGTAAGTGATAACGCAGTCTAAAATGGAGCATGCTCATGATGTTTTTCTGTTGGTCTTATCAGTATTATCTATACTATCTATATCTATACTTAATATTATAAAGAGAAAAGATTTGTATTTTTATATGTTACGAATAAACTCAAAAACTACTGGACCGATTTTGAAAATTCTTTCACCAATAGAAAGCTACATTATCAGCGAGTAACATAGGCTTTGTTTTGTTTATAGTACATCTACATTGCACCCGTGTGAAGCCGGGGCGCGTTGCTAGTAATACATATATGTCTTAGAAATTTTCGTGTTAATTTGGGTCAATTTTTAACAGTAAAACATTTTGTAATAAGCGTTTATTGTCTTAGGCTATTTTTACGTTTACTCGTACGTTACCGAGCTTTGGTTTCTTGTTTCTTCGAAGCATGACTGTCACGGACAGTGACAAACTTCATCCACATTTTTCAAAGGATTTTCGATTTTATAGGAATGCAATAAGGTTCATACAGAGTAAGTCGATTTGAATCAATTTTACTAGTGTACATGTGCAATTAGTGTACCTAATTGGATGTAAATAGCTCAATATTGTACAGAGGTTTGGACCACGAAAGGTTTAAATTCGATTGCCGCCTACAAAGTTTGAAGTTGTACATATTATCGATATCGAAGGCGAAACAGTTGTATAATTCTGAAATTATTTGCATCAAAGGTAATTTTTCCCAGAAGAATAAACGATCTAATTATTTTATTTAATACAATATAGTCAAATTATAATGTGAACTGTAAATTTCCTGAAATGGTGTCATAATATTATCTTGTTTATAAACGGTTCGTTTATTATACCTACAAATTCACAACGTTTTAGGCGTTTCCGTAGGGGAAATGTGCTATCCATATTTCGATTCAAATCAGCTTCCGTTTGTCAATGCTCCAATAATAGATTGCATTTTTATGATTAAAAAAGCCAAGCCATTACAATATCTAATATATAAAATTCTCGTGTCACAGTTTTCGTTGCCATACTCCTCCGAAACGGCTTGACCGATTCTCATGAAATTTTGTGTGCATATTGGGTAGGTCTGAGAATCGGCCAACATCTATTTTTCATCCCCCTAAATGTTAGGGGTAGTCCACCCCTAATTTTTTTTTTTTAATTTTTGGACGAAATTTTTTGTTTTTATTTTTTTATAATGTGGCATTAAAAAATACATACAACCCCTGCTTTTTTTTTTCAAAAAAATATTGACCCGTGCGAAGCCGGGGCGGGTCGCTAGTACGATATAATATTGTAATGAGTAAATGCATAATTTTATAACGGTATATTTTTTTGGAATACGGTGTTCTTTTTGTTTGAATTGTACGATTGTATTACTATTGTACAAGAGTTTGATGTAATTGTTTGACACGTCATACTAGATCCTAAGTGTATCACTTATGTAAGCGATCATGAGTCACATTACACGCTTCAGCGTTGTTCTAATGTTTATATCAAAAGAAACATACCCTTTCCCACGTTAGCTACATAGCGTCAAATCGAACTTACGTTCACATAATGTGTAAATATAACCGCATCACTGCACTCCCTAGAGTTACAAAAACGTGTGTAAACTGACCCAAGTCTTGCTTTAATTACATAGAAGTATAAGAAAGTAATAGGCATAAATGGCTGAGTTGTTGTTGAGATTTATGGCTAGAAAAATTAGCGGGTGTTTTCATTTGCGATACCATGAAGCGGAACGCATTTGATGCCAAGATTTTCTTTATTACCCATTATATGTAGACCGTACCTTCTTACCTTAATAGTAATGCTGGCTACTGCCCTGTGACAGAAGACTAATTGTCTGTAACCAAATCTTCCCCACGTCTGGTAACTTCGGGCATTGAACGGATAGGAGTAATATCGAAATTTCGACAGGGTAACGAACCACCGTTCATAGATAGAAAAACCGTGAAAAACCGTGGATATTGCTTGTTTCGGTTTCAGTCTATGGATCTCCGAATGCTCGAAGTAAAACGTTTTTTTATACGGAATCAACACATTTCAATAGATTCTACACTTTTATTATAATATAATACATATTATTTATACACAATAGATTACAAATTATTTGCAACCTTTATATTATATCCAAGGTCTCTAATAGTAAGTATTTGAACTATGAATCGCTGCTTCATTGTAGCTAAGTTCTAGATCTACAGAATTCTCTTGGTGTATTAAAATAGCTTTTAATCTGCAAAGTAAGCTATCTAGTAGTTGGTACCGTTATGCTGCTGCTCTAAGTTGTTAAACATCTAACAATTAATGCATATGAATGCGTGTGCTTAGCAGAATTGTTTTGTTTTAAGGTTAGAACTTGTTATTATTTTTAAATCGGAGGTTTGTATGAACCTAGATAGTGACTATCGAATTTAGCTATGTAGAAATGTGTTCGCTTATTATCTTGTATTATACTGGTTCGCAAGTACGTAACGATTTCAAGAACTGACTCCGAAACGGCCCGCAATTATTTATGACGAGCCTAACAAAGATAGGGAATGTAATCCCGAGATTTTGATGAAAATCCCGCGAGATTGCGATTTTACGAGTTTAATCCTGAACCTTGACCCATTTACGACCAAGACCGTTGATGGAACTCACATTTGATCTATTTACTAGTTTGTTGTAAATTTAGTTTCAAAAGCATATTATATTATCAATGATTACATTGGGTGAGATCTCGTGAGATACCCTACTTTACAATTACCTAATAAAAGTATTAAAACGGGACAATCACGGCTTATCAGCTCATTTTGTAGTTACATATGGAAAATAAATTCCTGTAGAATATCGAATAGAAAGTATCCAAATAGTTGGATAATTATCTTAACTCACTTAACTCGGATGAGTCAAGACGTTATCGTACCGTTTTGCCGGTCACGGTCACGAATTTAGAGACAATGAATTTAGCAAACAAGAAATAATGTAGTTTCAAACTAATTAATAGTTTTCCTAAAAAAAATATATTATTCACAAGCTGATATTCTTTTGGTAACGTCACAGAACTCAATATAGTAGGTATAGTTAATAGAACTATACCTACAATACACTAATTATATGTATTGGTGAAAAAAAAAGAAATAAACTTAAACGAAACTGTTGTCATTTGTCTGTGTTTCCTGGCTTTTACAAAACTGTTATCTATATCTATACTTCTATACTAATATTATAAAGAGGAAAGATTTGTCTTTTTATTTTTTTTCTATTTTTGTATGTTATGAATAAAAGTCAAAAACTACTGGACCAATTTTAAAAATAGATGGGGCACGTTGCTAATATTAAATAATATGAACGAACGAAGTGGCCTAATATTGTTAAAGTCTTAAAAGAGTTATCTGAGTAACCATTTTATATTAATATATGAAAATAAAGTAAACAGTAAGAAATAGTAAGAACATTGTTGGGAACTATTCAGTGCGGTATGTGGATGCGGTTTTGTGCGAAGAGTGTTAGTAACGCGGTAACTCAGGTCAAAAGCCGACGACCCCATGTTCAATTTTTACTTAACTTCACTTTGTTTTATTACTTTTAGTCGCACTTTAAATAATATATTTATAAATATTTTTTTAAGTAAGAAGTCTTTTAAAATTATATGTATTTATTGAAATATGTATTTTATGTTCAACTATGTAAAAAATATTCCTTATTTTTCTATCAGCGCTGTATGATTGTAACACCTACACCGCTAGGAAATATAAATACCGTATTTGCTCACCAAATACGCTATTTGTTTTTAAGTCATATTTAATCTTTTTTATTTTTTGTAGTACCTATTTGTGTGTCGAATAAATGATTTATTATTATTATTTATATATGTTATAATTAGTTAAGATCTAGGTTATTGTTTTATTTTTATAATTACTTTAAGATTTTCTTAATTGTATTTTGTAAAATCTTCTATCTCAGATGAGTATAAATTGTGCGATAAAAATAAACACAGAATTTTATAGAGAAAAAATGTTTTTTTAAAAATATATATGAAGCCTAACAAATATACCTACAAGAATTACACAATAAGAAAGGAATAGAGTCATGTTTATGACCTATATTGATAACGTACTTGTAAATCACGCACACACGTGAACTTTTACGCCAAAGAACTTGTAAATTATTGTTCAAATACATTTTCAAAGCTTGCTTGAGGTTTGTTTGTACTTTGATAAAGACATAAAAGGTTAGGAGAAAAATGATAACGGCAGAGATAGTCGGTTGTTTGTCATTAAAATTAACTTGTTAACGAAATTTAAAAATTGCACCAATTTGATTATCATTTTAAATGTATACGGGTTTAAATAAAGTAAATATATTGTATGCGGGTAATTATTGATGACTTTCCGATGGATTTAGTAACGTAATGATATTAACCTTATTATGCAATGTATAGGGTTATTCCGTTTGGAGTTGTATGAATTCTTAGATAATATCACAAAAGAATCACAGAAGCAACTTACGGGTTTGCCATATTTTGTCACTTTTACTGTCTTCATTTTATTTTTATATCAGATATCGACAGACGAGCATGAGGTTTACTTGATGGTAGGTGATACCTCAGCCACAAAACATCAGTCAATGATGCGGTGTCAACTTAATTTTTACTTCGAGCATTCGGAAATCCATAGACTGAAACCGAAACGTGCAATATGCACTTTTTGGATTTTCCGTCTATGAACGGTGGTTCGTTACCCGGTCGGAATTTAGATATTCCTCCCACCCGATCAATGCCCGAAGTTACTAGACGTGGGGAAAACATGCTTACAGAAAATTACTAATATGTGGTCCCGGTGGGATTCGAACCCACGACCCATCGAGGCGCACAGCAGGTGTTCTACCGAATGCGCCAATGAGCCCGTCAAAACTTGATGTTATTAAACTAGATAGGTATTAAGTTTTATGTGAAGTGATAAATAGTTTCTCGGAAGTAAACTAAAACACCATTTCTAAGAAGCAAGTCGAAATATGAAAAAAAAACATTATCTTCTAAATTATTGATCTGCTCTTCGCTAATATTATTTATTACATAATCTTCACTAATATTATATAACTTATGTGTCATAGAGAACATTATTATCATAAGTAATTGCTAACATTCTGGACGGTTTCTTTGGGTCATGGGACAGTCTGTATAGATTTTTTTGTGTATGAAGTAAATACTTATAAAAGTAAAGGCTCTTATTTGTTACTAAGCGTAAGTATAATACAAGAGAAAAAATCGTACACGAATCTCGCCTCGTAAGGCTTTACCGGTGGATTGGTACACATCTGTTATCCTTCCGCTAGCGTCATGTTGAATTATGAATTACCTAATATAGACCACATTATAGTAAAAAAAACTCATAGCAACTAAATTCCAAAAAAAAATATGCAGGGATCCTTTTCTTCTTCTTCAATAGCCTATCGATGCCCACTGCAGGATAAAAGCCTACTCCACGATCACCAAATCCTACAGTAATGTATTATACCATCTCAATCTTACTTGTATCCAATGATAAAAATGAAATGGGCTGTCTCTCAGGAGTAGTGAAGCTTTTAATTTGTGAAAGAATTTTAAAAATCGTTTAGTAGTTCCAGAGATTCCTACAAGGAAAGTCACAAATTTACAAAATTTACCTCTTTATAATATTAGTGTTGATAACTACAGAGTTTCTTGTCTTCTAATCTCAGTAGAAGCAAGAAGTAGCTTAAATATATTATATTTGAATTGTCTCATCTCAACGAGAGGGTACCGCGAAAAATAATAATAATAAAACTTTATTAAACACACATAAAACACAGCATATAGGGAAAAATAAATAAAAAATCGAGTAAGAATAGTAATTATAATTGTAATGTTACGATAAACATAGCTACTGCACAGCACCTGAACAGCATAATTTATTTCCAATATTCATTCTGTAGATAGACGAGACGATTATAAAAGCCTTAATTTACTGCCTTTAAATACAATTTAGAGCTTCATCAATACAAAAAGATGAATTCGCGGGCATTATCAATGTCTGCACAGCTGCTTAAACAAGTTGCGAGCACCTGCCCGCCAGACGGCCGAAACAATCGTCAATAGGGTTCTAAGAGGCAGGTGATCTCCATACATGATAAACTGTTTGATGAATAATTTGAATTGACTGCTTAGAAACAGACAACACTAGAGGGATTAAAAAAATTCACCTACTATCTGGCTGAATATAAAAAGTCGGGCCAAAAATATTTAAAATCTATTATACGTATAATATATAGACTAATGAAGAGATTAGTAGCTTTTAAGATACTTTCAAATAATATAACACTAGCAACGCGCCCCGGCTTCACACGGGTGCAATGTATATGTATTATGTATACACAAAAAATGTCCTATGTTACTCGCTGATAATGTAGCTTTCTATTGGTGAAAGAATTATTATATAAATAAATTCTAAAATACAAATATTTCCTCTTTATAATATTATAAGTATTAGTATAGATATAGATGATGTCGGTTACATATGATAATATATGAGTATAGAATTCCAAGAAACATACAGATTTCATTTTATATAAGAAGATTTGCTTTAAATTGATTAATAAATTCGATAAGTTTATTTTATGTTTATTATACATATAAAAATCTCGCTTTTAAATACTGATTTATTGAAATGCGTAGGCGTTGCAGGAAATATAGAGATTCTTGGTATAATACTATAATCTTTATGGATTATTAACTACATACTTCATTAAATAGTATTTTAATTCGATCACTTATGTCATTAACGTTACCACGATAAATATTTTACTTTTATTCAAAAAGCTCAACGTGTCAACACAATGTAGAGTTATTAGTATGTATTCATTTTAACTATGTTTAAGTATTTATATTCCTACCCTGTTCCCTTTTTTTTATTTGAGGTCGGTACAGTTTGTTCTCTTTTTCCGTTCTCTTCTTTCACTCGCTATAATATCATCAGTCACACCTCTCAAACACATATCATTCTTCACACAGTCAAATCATGTATTTTTTGGCCTCCCTCTTCCCCTATACACATCCACTTTCATATTCAAAAATACCATTTTCATACATACTATACTATACTACTATATGTTTAAAGATCAGTTGCTGTTTGACACCAAGAGTGCATGGCTGGCATGGTTTGTAATTTTTTGCCACGTCATATGTTGTATGCACCTGACGCGAACGTGCCACCGTCTCAAGTTCTGTAACAGAAACTTACTGGATATTGTTTTGAAACTAATAACTTATATTATACGTTATCACTGCTCACGATGATTCTTGATGGGCTCACCTTAACACCTTTTAGTAGTACTAGTTACACGCACGGCTTCGCACGGATGCAATTTAGATTTACCTACTATACACAAAAACAACCTATGTTACTCGCTGATAATGTAGCTTTCTATTGGTGAAAGATTTTTTTGAAATCGGTCGAGTAGTTTTTGAGTTAAATCGGAGCTTCATTATCAGCGAGTAATATAGGCTTCTCTTTTTTTTGTGTATATATCTACATTGCACCCGTGCGTACTAGTGTAACATAAAAAAAAGATTCAACATGTAATGTTATATATGGAGATATTATATGGCATTGTTAGTCGGAACACGCATCATCTCTCAACTTTAATAGAATTAACAACCTCAATTACCGAGTTCACATAAACTATAGTGAAAATATAACGTCTGGTAGTTGTAAAAACTTTCATTCACACTGTTACTCTTGAGATAATACCCTTTTCTTAGAAACTGCTCTGAATTTCCATTAATGTTCTATTATATTGTGCGCGCGTAAGTTTGTTTCTAGACGTGAGATTATCGATTTCTATAACCAATAAGATTTACCACCGTATTCATAGCTTTTTTGTAAAAGTGCAAGGATTTTTTAAATATTAATTTGAATAAGCGCGACAAATTCTGAATCATGAAACTAAGCTTTCTAAGTCAAAAAATTAAGTCGTTTAAAATCAAAGGGACAAAACTGTATTCTTCTCAGTTATGCCAATTTATATTTAAGGTATTTGTAAATAAAAAGAGTAAAATAAAAGAAAATAAAAGGAGACATTAACATTTTAATTCAACTCATTTTTCAAATTAATATTACAGCCGCTTTTTTATTATACTGTTGTGTCAATTTAAAACAATACGCGTACAATTTTGACACCAGGATAACATAAATAATAACAAGATAATTTACTAGATTGTGAATAAGAAATCTCTATCAACTGAAGCTTACGTTATTTGTTAACGTAGGCGTTGTTAATGCATATTTTATTCACTATTTGACAAAACACCGACCATTCATTTTAACAGTCCAATGAAATGCCATATATTTTATAATTAACAAAATAGAATGGAATATTATATCAATATTAAACTTCAAACAGCAAACGAACAAAGATTCAGTATTATTGCTCTAATTATTTGCATTTTTCTTTTTTTTATTATGGTATATTTTTTATATTGCATCCCTTAATATTTTGTATTTCTTTTTATTTTTGTTATGTAATTAGTTGTAAGTAGTATGTATTAGTAAATGTAAAATTAGAAGCATTTAATATTAGTAATATTAGTAATTTAATATGTATTATTTTTTATTCACGTTCATAGGTGTACATTGTGTTACTTAAATTAATAGATTATTATTATTTATTTTTTTAATTTAATTGAATTAAATATGGCAACTTTGTGACATTTCAAATATAAGACAACTGTCATCTTTCAGTCTCCCGCGACCACGGTTGCTGAAAAGCATCCGAAACGTCGGGATAAATAATTTAAATAATAAATCGCGTTTTAATCCGGTATACAGTAATAATTTAAATGTGTGATACTCGCGTTAATAAAAGACAATATTATGGTAGAGATCGCATTATGCGATAAGGCCGGCCGTATATTGTACATGGATTACATTTTTATTTGTGTTACCTAGTTTTAAGCACTTCATGTATTCTGGTGTACAATAAAGAATTGATCTATCTATCTAATTATCTAATAGGTGACGCACGAATCGGTAGTACACTCTGTACCTATGTATTGGGACAGGATGGGATCCCATTATTGATTCTGTGACTGCCAAATACAGCCTAGAACCTTGATTATGTATTAAATTCCAAAGTACCGTTTTTCAAGAAACAATGGCAAAAAAATAGTCTTAGAACTTTGTGAAAAATACAGTTACTTTTAGATACTCAATTACTATTACATTCTACCAACTTGACCTAATTAAAGATACAGTAAAAACCATTAATAACTAATTAATTAGTAAAAAATGACTAGACTGCATAGTTATAGACATAATGTTCTATTTTTATTTGTTCTACGCAGGTGTTGTGGCATCTGGACATCTTCCGGCGGAGCTTTCGCGAGTTGACCGGCCACGCTTGCCTCGGACCATCCTGTATTTTTTGCGCCCTCAAGGTACCTAATATTATCTACAGACGTTTAAATAAAATACTGTATACCGGATTAAAACGCGATTTATTATTTATATTGTTTAAATTATTTATCCCGACGTTTCGGATGCTTTTCAGCAACCGTGGTCGCGGGGAGACTGTCTCCCGGTATACAGTATTTTATTTAAATGTGTGATACTCGCGTTAATAAAAGACAATATTATCTACAGACGTCTTATGCCCAGTGGCGTAGTATGGAGGGGCAAGGTTTTTTTTGTTGAGGTAAGTACTTCACCGTAATGACAGAGTTTCTCTTTAGGTTAGTGTTATTCAAAAAGAGAACCATTTTCCCCAATTTTTTGTATAATCAATTGCAAAAATAAGGGGCTGGCTTTCTCATCCGCACTGGGTGCCTATGCTACGCCACTGCTTATGCCCTAGTAGTTGTTGAAAAGTAGATTAGCTATTATATTAATGCTGTTTAATTGTCTTGTATCAAATTCAAAAATTCAGCCAGTGTGGAAATGATAAGTTTGTAATGATTTCTCGTGTGAATTAAGTTGTATCTGAATCTGCCTAGACAAAGTTAGATTTAAAGATTTTGCTCCTTATAAGAACCATAGTTCACTAAAAATGCGATATAAACATAGCTAATATATTTTTGAAATTTTGTAAACAACTTTAATAGTAAAATATTTTGTATTAAATAAATATTATATGTATAACATTCTCATACAAACAATATCTTGATTAGGGGAATAATTATTTTTTAAAGTTTTGATTGAATTTAATGTCATAATTAATAATACTTTTTATAAAGCAAAGTTCATTCTAATACCACAAAGTCAATGCAAAAAATGGTTCTCGATATTAGAAGTATCCACTTCTACAACCGAACCAAACGTGACCTTTTGAACAATACGCTGTTTACCAGTCGAGGCCCACGACCTCAATCATGAACGGCAACTTTCGACACGTCTTTGACGTGAAACGGTGACGTTGCAATTTAAAAAGTCCAAGGATTCTTTAAAATCTTTCAGTAGTAGAACTAAGATCAAAACACCTCACAAACTAATTCCAACAATCTTCAGTAACTTACGAGTTTAAAGTTACAAGATTTTCATAGAAGTAATTACGTGAGCGTGTTTCGCTTAAAATAGCTCCTCCATTACGCGATTCGCTACGAGATTCGCGGCCATTGCTGACTGCAGTATACTGGTTTGAATTCTGTCGTGATTTAGCTGTAGTTCGTAGATATAGGTATGATTATAGCTGTGAGACTTGGTCCTTTGCCTTGAAGGCTTTATGGCCCTTTGTTCGATATAGGAAGATAAAGAAAACCTCATCTCACGACGTTCTATGAAAGAGTGAGGTAATGATGCTTCGTCATACACATTTTACTTTGCTAAAAAGTCATTACTAGCTTTTACTTTTTATTAATAGTTTTTTTTTCTTACATTTAATAATTATTGGGAATATCATAAGAAAAATAAAGTGGTAAATTCTTAACTTTATTTACACTTGGGTAAAGAGAATGATTTTTAAAAAATGGCCCCAATTGTACCCACAGTTTTATTCGAATTATAGCTGTTAAACACATTCTCAGTCAAATGAGATCATCTTAAGTAAACATTTGTAATTTCACATTTGTAACTCTGTAGGTATCTAATAAAATGTCTTTGTAGTTTTATAACTAAACGCGTCAAAAGATATTCTTCGCTGTTAAGAAACAGTCTTGTATCTTTCCAGACAGTAAAATATCTGCTGGGTGCGATTGAACTCAGTGCGTTTAAAATTGAATTTGTCTTGCAAATATGTTATGGATTTCCGTAATCATAGCCGACATTTTATTGTAGTAATAAAAATGCCAACATCTATTATATTTTAGTATACAACAATTAGATTATATTTTAATTATATTCTAAATATTAAATTACTTAAACGAATTTCCGAGTCCCTCAGCGGGGCATGGGACAGACACATTTCTGCTTTATCTTTCTCTTCTTTACAGTCATGTAGGTACCTATTCAGTTCTGCCTCCGGATCATAATTTTTTGATCACCGTGATTCGAACATGGACCTCTGGTGCTAAGTTCAATACGCTTACCACTAAGCTACCGTGGCGGCCAATAGTGCTTTTACTTTATAGTGTTTGTTTTTCATTCAAATCAAACACTGTAAACTGATATTTAACTGATTAATAATGTTTCGAAACTTGCGTTTGAGTGTGTCTAAATAATTTCTGATTATATTGAGCTGAATAATTGAATATATTATATTTTTAAGTTTAGATATTGTTGGTGAGACAACAGTTGTTTGTTTGTTTTTATTACTTGACTATACTAGGTGATAGGCAAGTTTCTAGTATATTTATTATTTATTTATATATAAAGGTTTAGTTATTTATTTTTCATAAATTATTTATGAAAATCGTTGGAGTAATTGCTGTATTAAATTGTTATACATATTGAAGCAATAAGTAAGGTACAATATGAAATAATGCATAGTTCTAGGAAACGTATCTAAGTTTACGTGCTTTATTGCTCAGAAGGGCTAATTATTACCTACAGTATATTTTAACTATATTTCGTTGCAATATTTTGACTATAATATTCCAAATTCAAAAAAAGAACATACTGTCCTGACTCCAAATAATTAATATATCCCAAACTTTAAAGACATTGACAACAGTTCTTTTTATCCCAAAATAAAAAGAACTATTGTCAATGTCTTAGTTTTACTGAGAACAACGAACATAATATTATACACCCATTTCCAACAAAGACAAAAACACGTTTGAAAATCCATAACAAGGCATGAAACAATCAAATTAAGCTCTTCCTTTGTTTGCTTCGTACTCACTCGCGTTACAGTTAACAGACTAGGTTCGTTTTAAAAAAACAGATCACGCAAGAAAATTTCATGTAGTGTGAGAAGTAATTACTGATGTCGTAACGAGATTGGGATTTACTAGGAAGATTATCATGTCAGTTATTGAATAGAAAATCCCATAAGAACGTAATTCTCTCTCGGAAGTCTAGACATGTCTAGTGACTTATAGATATAATTTATCGAAAATATAGTGTAAGGTTTTTAAGTATTTTATGTCAGAAATAGACGCCTTACTGGTCCGTGTTTTGTTAACCTGTTTTTTACTTCGGGCATTCGTTTATTCATAAACTGAAACCGAAGCGCGAAATTTGCGGTGCATAATCAAGGTTTTTCTATCTATAAATGGTGGTTCCACTCGTTTGATAACCGGTCCCTTGGGGCAGTCCATTCTAGACCAACTTCCAATCCCGCGACCCATTAGAATATAATGTAGGTACTACCCAACGGCAACAAGCCCAAAAACGGGCTTTTTATGCTGTCAGTAAGTAGGTATAGTCAGCAACAACCATCTTTAGTAGAAACGTCTCTGTGTCGTCCATCTGTGTATCAGTACCAATCTACTTGAACAAAACATAAAATATGTTATAAGATCTGTTAGCGCACGCGCAGCTGCACAGGACCGGTTTTGGACTCGTTCACCACAGGGTACAATTTCGTGATCCATATACTTTATAGATCTATAGCATATGGATCCAGTTTCATGGCACTGACCGATTATGAATAATTTGTGTCATACAGATACATTGCCGTTCGCTACGGTGTTCAGAGAAGCCATAAGCCACAACTCTCTATTCTGTATGAACATTACAATTCATAAAGTACAGAAATATATGCTGATTGATTCGTGGAATAGCAGATGCGTTAGAACTACTATAGTAAATAAATACAGTACCTCTCAAAAGTTGGGATATACCAGTGGATATTTTTTGTCGTACTTAAAGTTGGATAACTCTGCATAAAAAGATATTCGAATTCACAAAGCGGGGTTTTAAAAAGGATAGATCAGGCTTCGTTTTGCTCTATTTAAATGTCTTTTTTGGTATTTTTTTCCGGAAAGTTATTGCATTTTTCGTAAAAAACGATAAATTTTGAAAAACTCAAAATAACCCAAGATGCCGCTGTTGCCTTATCTTAACTTTAACGTGGAAACCATCTGATCAATATTAAACTATTTCTCAAAAACATTGAAAACTAATCGATCGATCAATAAGTATGTACTTTCTCTAGTATGCTAGGTACTGTTCTTGTTTGCAAAAACTTCGGTACTAAAATGAAAATTAGTCGTTTGTAAAAACTAGTTAACAAGCCGTTAAATAAATGAATCAATCCATTAATTGCTTGGAAAATTCATGAAAATAATAAAAGGCAGTCTTTTGTAGTTTTAGTCAACCCACTCTCTTGAACAATGACCGTGAGCCCTGACCCCGCCCACTGCTACCAAAAGTAATCAACAGACATAATCCTATTTCACTGCCCACCTATTAAATTATTGTTCTTACTGTTTAATAACATATATTTCAATGAAATATACGCATTAAAATAAGTGAACATTAAACTATCATTACGTTAGTACCTACCAGATATGGCTTCGTAGTTGTTGGACCTACTTTTGCATACTTAAACGTATTTGTTACACTTAATTCGCATCCAACTATTCAGAAATAATAATATCACTATGAAATTATGCATACCTACTATGATAAGACATAAAATAGGAATAAAATATTAACCATTTACTTCTCGAGACATGAAATCTTTAGATTTTTTTTTAAATCTTATAATAAGATCTTATATATTATGGAATAAAAGAAATATACACACCGGCACAATTAGCGGAACACAAAAAAAGCGCGAGAACATCGTCATTGGGATTTGAACGAAAGGCAGCAGGTTCTCTTTACTGATGAGTGCAGTTCTTTTAAAACAGATCGATGGGAGACAGCGAATATGGAGACGCAAAGGAGAACGCCACATACAGTCTAATTTAGAAACACACAGTGGCTTATGGTAGCGGCTCGATTATGGTTTGGGGAGGGATATGTTTGGGAGCTCGCACGGAGTTAGTGATAGTCACAGGAGGGACCATGACAGCAGATCGATACATCAGAGACATTTTAGAAGAACATGTTGTACCATTTGCCCCATTTATTGGTGACGACTTTATTCTAATGCAAGATAATGCTCGTGTTCATAGTGCACAATCGGTACAGGCATATCTGAGCCACGTAGGTATACCGGTGATGTAGTGGCCAGCAAATTCCGCCGATATGAATCTGATAGAGCATGTCTGGGACTTGCTAAAAAGAAGGGTTAAATCCAGAATGCCACCCCCCAACAATCTGAATGAATTTGGAAACGCATTACTTGAGGAGTGGGAGCGGTTGCCTCAAGAAATCATCGATAACATAATCTGTAGCATGCCCAGACGAATGGAAACCGTAATCAGAGCAAGAGGGGGAAACACTCGTTATTAATTTTGCTTTAATTTTATTGTTAAATCATTTAATGCTTACTTTTTTTAATTTTTTGTGATGGTTCATAATCATCTAAAAATTTCACTTATTTCAAATTTCTTTATTTTTCAATAAAAAATAACGAAGACTTTTCAAAGTCGTTGTTAAAAGATGTAAATCAATTTGTTATTCTGTGTCTAATTACATTTTCGTCAAATATATGCGTTATTATCTCATAGTCTCACTTTTTTTTCTGTTCCGCTAATTGTGCCGGTGTGTATATAAAATAAAATTACGTAATACCCTATTGTTGTTTTAAATACATTTACAATTAGTAAAGGTCTTAAGATTATTAAATATGTATTTTGGAGTAAAGAGTTTTTTTCTTTTATTATTAGTAAAAGTTATTAGAAACAATAAATAGCGTGTGAAAAATAATAATCAAATATATTTATTGTTCAATCTTAACAACGGGTAGGAATTAATTAAGATTAGTTATGTGTTTAACTGTCTTTATAGAAACTTATGATCGAGATAAAACATAATAATTATTGTATGTTATACAAATCTCAATCATTTTGTGACAAATATAATTAATTATACTGCGATATCGTCTTGAGCCGTTCCCTTTAATTGAGTGGGCATCGCGTGGGCAGAGATTTACATTTTAATATGAAAAGTCTAATAATAACCTCATAATATAACTCATTTTTCTTTTATTAATCTATCAGTATGGTACTGACCATTAAAAATACGATTTATGTGTCAATGATAAAAACAGAAGGAGTTTAGTTAGTGGCGCCAATTTATTGAGTAATCAGCACTCCATTTTAAAACACACTACCTACTAAGCCACCTACAAAGGCGTAAGCTCTTTCAAATTGTATATTAATTACAACTATAGAATTTTAATTGTCTGTTCAAACATAAAATATTGCAATTATCTTCTCCGATGTTTTCCTTCGCGCAACTTGCTGGCATTAACAGCATCACAAAGGCCATATTATACATATTTATTAGTATCATCAATTCATCAGTAATGGTCATAATATGTATATGTAGTATTTACTAATTAATAATATATAAGAGACATCTGAGAATATTACACACATCATCATATAAAAATATCAAGTTTAGTCTTCAGTAGGGTTTGTCCGTGTTTATACACACTGATAGAAATGTATATTTTCGCGGAATTAGAAATACTATGTCTTATCCCTTTCGATTTTGCAGCTTTAGTAGGTTAGTTCTGATTCAAAAGGATTATGTTCTTACTGTACGATTGTGACACGCAACTTTCAACTATAATCAATAAGGACTAAAATTGTAATTCGAATACATGGAGGATTTTAACAAAAATGATTAATTTACCATACTTAATTTGCAATTAATTGAAATCTTGTATTAACACCATTGTGTGAATATGACATTTACAATATTATAATAAGATTCTCGTTTCATAAAGTTCATGGTAGCTTCTAAATTAGTTAACTTATTAGCAAATACGATGTCTTCGTTTTGAAATATCAAGATACTATCTTATTTATACGTTTAAAAAATACGTCGGAAAATCGGAAAACATAACGTAGGAGTGAACTGTATTAATTCATTACGGAAATTATAATCATGTATGCAGCAAAAATTAAAATATTCACGAAATAACGTGGTCGTTACCGCGTTTTACCTTGAGTTCCGATGGGTCGCGGATTCCATCCGCGTGTTTAGAATATTCTTTTTTCACTTCAGTCGTTTAAAGGGTAAGAATACTTGTAGTTATCGATGTTGCGATAAGGTAACGAACTCTTGTTTATATTTGATAAACCGTAAAGCAAATTGCGTGTGTTGATTTCGGTCTATATGTGCCATTTCAGAATTCCTCGAAGTAAAAAGAAGGTCGATAGCGCATCATCGATGTTCTGTGGCTGAGGTATGGTACTTACAATCAATTTAAGATGCTTGGTTGTCGATATCTGCCATTTAATAAAAATCAAATTCATTACTTAAAATAAATAAATGAGTGTGAATAATACGAAAATTCGGAGCCTTTTTTGTTTTAATATACATACATGGAATACATACATTTTGATCCCGGGATATCCGGGAATAGAAATTACTAATTATATTAGCTAAAAGGGAAATTCTAATTGTGCCACTTTTGACAAAGGCAAATGCGATTGCCCTAACATAATACCATCAGTGGCGGGACCACCATACAAGCAATAAATGCAACCGTAAAAAGAAAAATAATAATGTCCATAACGTAATTATATCAGTTAAATATTAACACGTATTACGTAAAAGCCGGCAAGCCGGGCTTTTGGGCTGGTATGTTGGTCACCACTGAATACCATTTCTTTGATCTTTGGACCTAAAATATAGATACTACATACAGTCTGTTTTCATAAAATTGTAATGGCATATATAAAATATTGTGAAGTGAACCTTTGACCTTCGAGCGGTGAGTGGTCAAAGGTTTCAACGTAGTGTAGGTATAAACAGTTGGAATGCGAATTACTTTGCAGCTATTATCTTGCGGCGTATTATATCTTTAGTAATTACCACAGCTTGATTATGATTTCACAATGTCTTTAAGCTTTTAAGAACCCGAGGTTTTCTTACTTACTTAAGTCTATACTATATTATAAAGAGGAAAAGTTGTATTTTTGTATGTTATGAATAAACTCAAAGCAACTGGAACGATTTTAAAAATTCTTTCACCAATAGAAAGCTATATTATCAGCAAGTAACATAGGCTAGTTTGTGTATAGTACATCAACATTGCACCCGTGTGAAGCCGGGGCGCGTTGCTAGTATTTTATATATTAGGTAAGCCTTACCTTATATGTATTATTTTTTATAATATTCCTCATTCTATTTGTAAAGTTGTGGTTATTGTCCTAGATGAAAACTGAAAACTTTATTTTTTTAATTTTTTTATGTTCTTAATTAACAATGACAATCTTATTTATAAATTTTATAGGCAAATAAAAGGAGTGGACATGGAAGATTAATTTGGTTTAATTGTATACGTATAAAGGTGTTTGACCGATCACCATGAAAATTTGCATGTGTTAGGTAATGTGTATGTATTTTTTCGTGGCAAAGGTTTTTAAGCCTTGTGGTAACTCGCCACTAGCTAGCTAATTAGCAGTGATGGGCAAAAAGTAATTAGATTAACAATTACAAATTACAGTTACATTGTAATTAGTAATTGAAATACTTTGTAACAGATTACTAAAGTAACTAATTACAATGAGTACCTAATGTAATTAATTACATTATAATTCAATTACAAGTTAATCTAATTACATTTTAACAGATTACTTATGTAACCTGTTATAATGTAATTAAACATTTATATTAGTAATAAGACATCTGCACTTTACAAAAAATGCCTTATTAATTTAATTTTTGACAAATACGAAAATGAAATACATTAATTAGTATACAGTATTTTTTAATCATCTGTCAATAAATGTATAATTTGACAATATTTTATTAGTTTTTTTTTAATCGACATACGAGCATGAGGTTCACTTTGATGGAATGTGATACCTAAGCCAAAGAACATCAGTCAATGATGCGCTGTCGACCTACTTTTACCTTCGAGTATTCGGAACGTGGCTAGTGCATTTACGCCCGATCGCTTGTGCGCTAGCAGTGCTTCGCTTTTATGGAAAGGGTCCAATACATCTGCGATTTTTTTTAAAACAAAAAAAAACTTCATCCATGGAAGTTCCTCATCATTTCTCACTTCGACACCCATACCCTGACTACAACGGTTTCCACGAACTGATGAACTTTAATTTGTATGGAAAATGGAAACCAGAGGTCAAAACTGATTTCTGAGTATGCAGATCTGTTAACCGGGTCAATTAATGGGGCCACGCTAATTTTCAGCCCAATCGCTTCGAAAACAGCAATATTGAAATTATATGGCGGCCATCTTGTTTTTCGACCATTTTGAAAAAAACACACCCGTTAATAATCACTCAAGATGATCACTTCAACGTCTCACGATTGACGTTAATCACTTCTTCAGTTTGTTCAAACATCTACCTCCAAGTATTACCATTTCGGTAGGCTGTTGAAATCTTTTTTCTTCACTCCGACCTTTACTCTCACCAACCGCCATGAAGCTCTCCTACACAACCGCAGTAATAAAATAAAAAAATCCATCTTTTCCTCAGATTCCAGAGAAAGTGACTTTTGTGGTGCAAAACTACCGAAAGTGTGGGAATTTGGTAATTATTCGCCCCCCTCAATGGCATTCCTCCAACAAAAGTCTCACCGTTTTCGAGAGCCGTCGGGCACCCATCGTATGCTTCCACAACCCTCTATCTCTCTGACCGGTTTTCCTCCTTTCAGACTTCGAACAATACAACCCTATCACCTTGCCATCCCAAATCCTCCGGCAAATACCCGAAACCACATTTGCCCCCCTATAAGTCAGATTTTGGTAGGTAGGGGGGCAAACTTCTCAGGCTTGGTAATTGTTTACTTCTTATTTACCTCCATTATCCCGTAAACGGCAACCCCCTCCGAGAAGGAAGGAAGGGAAAGGAATATAACAAGAAAATATATTCCATATTCAAAGTTATAATTACAATGTAACTGAATACTATGTAATTAGGTTACATTTTAACCAAATTATTTTGTAACTAAATACATTGTAACTGATTACATGCCACATCCAAAGTAATTCTAATTACATTGTAACTGAATACTATGTAATTAGGTTACATTTTAATTAAATTATTTTGTAATTCAATTATTAATTAGATTACATTTGTAACTGGTTACGCCCATCACTGCTAATTAGTTATATTTTTAAATATCAAATGCGATTATTTTCTCAATAGCACTAGCTTATAATAAAAATACCTAAGTGACCGATGTCAACCAAATAAATTTCTTTTTAAAAACTGTGTCATGTATAAATTGGCTTGAAAAGCAGTTTGGTAGACCAGTCTCGAGTGAAATGGTCAAGTGTATTGGAAGTGGCACATCGGCACACATACACGTGATGAGATTCATAGGCCGGGAGGCAGATAGTTTTTTTTTAAATAAATCCATTATTTTTCAAAATTTCTCTTACTGGACATCATATTAGAAATATTTTTGATCTTCTATTATTAATTACAAATTTTGTATATTCCTTCGATAATTTGTTTTGAATTTTTATGGAATCTTTGGGTGTCGTAGTTCAAAACATTACATACCTATGTCGATCTATATTTAAGAACTGTCAGTGTCAAAAACTTGTTTGACAAATTCGAGAACTAGATTCAAACCTCAGGTACATTTTAGAATACGGGCCTGAGTGGAGTTAATAGATTCTGTGATAAAAAATGGATATCAAATTGTAGTTCGCCATAAAACCAAAATAGCCCTATCATACTGTAATAACTATGTCAACATTACACTGTAGTTATACTTAATAATTTTCGTAAGATGACAAGCCAAAACTATAAATAAAATACTAGTTGCAGATCAGCCGGCCTAGCATGACTGCCACGAGATATGTCACGGACGAGAGAAGACAAACTAAGATGTAAGATATCTCGAAATATTATATCTTGACATCGACAATTTTGATAGAAAAGATATCTCGATCGACAAATATATCTATTTTTGATATTAAAAGTAGAGTTTTAAGTGTAATTGTCATGTTAGACCCGAAAGAAATAAAGCGATAGTCGATTAAAACACGAGAAAACGGTAGACAAAATTTTGTCGCGGTTGTCATGCTAGGCCGGCAGGTTTATTTAAAAAACTTCTTCACTCTCCTTGACTATCAAGTATGATACCTACTTATGATCTCGAAAACTGTTCACGTATTAAATTGCTGATTTGCTAAACTGTACATTTTCGAATTACATTAGAGCTAGCTTAGAGGATTGTTTCACTTTGAGGTAATGGTCATTGCAGATGTTTACCGTGTGATGCATTTTAAATTTTACATACGAGTAAACCTACATTCCAACGGGTCGCGGATCCCATCAGGATAACATATTTTAATTTTCTTAACGCTTAACAACATATTTTCCCTGCATCTGGTCATTTCGGTCATTACACGGGTATAATTTCTATATTCATAAAGAACCACCATTCGGAAATTCAAAGACTGAAACGCACAATATGCACTTCACGGTATTTCTATCTATGAACGCACAATATGCACTTCACGGTATTTCTATATATGAACGGTGGTTCGTTATCCGGTCGGAATTTAGATATTTCTCCCACCCGGTCAATGCCTGATGTTACCAGAGTGGGGAACACATGCTTACAGAAAATTATAAAACATGTCGTCCCGGTGGGATTCGAATCCACGATCCATCGGTGCTAACGGCAGGTGTTCTACTGAACGCGCCAACGAACCCGTCAAAATTTTCGGAGATTGTGAAGAAAACGATTACGTTTCTCATAAAGAACATTAGTTCTTAACTTAGTGTAAGATCTCATATTACTTTCTTTAATTTGAATAGATGATTTAAGTATAATTAAGCACCGTTTTATTTAGTGAAGATCTAATGAAGTTTTATACAGGATTTGTATTTGTATACATTAATTTTAAATGTTAGTCTTTTAAAAGAGTACCTTACTATCGGGTTTCTTGCTATATCTATCTATCTTCTCGGTGGAAGCAACATTCCCAACCGGTGGCAGCTTTAAAATAAAAATACGTTCAAAAATACATGTAAAGGTTTAATAGAAAGTTTTATTTGAATCTGAATTACCTTTTTATGTATACTTTTTTTTTCAATTTTAGATTTAATTATTGAGTGAAATAGTTCCTCGTCCTACCAATATCTACTAACATATACATTACAGTACATATTATATGACTGAATATGTCATTATCTGCGTACTCGCGTGTAGTTGACGGAAGAAATGCATCAAGTAAACGCAATATGATAAGAACGCGTCACATTACGACATCGTTATCATTGCGTTACTTCATCGTCAACGGTACATCGCTCTACTATAAGTAGTTATCATCTAAGTAAGAGCCTGGATAAATTAGAAATACACTTACATAATATTTGAATACCCACCTTTCTTCCTGTTTTTAAGTTTATTATTTAGAAGAACTAAGGGTCCTTAACTCCATCTAGGCACAGTATATTTGTTACTGAGGTTCTGGCTTAATGGAAACAACTCTTACTTTAATACCTTTCTCGTTAAATGGCATTTAGGACAAGTTCAAAAGATATAACTATAATTTAAACTGTTCTTTTGCATAATATGTTATTTACAGCTGAAGTTATTTCATTAATTTTATCTTATTCCTTAAAAATATTTTTTTTTGTATTTTTTTAAAGTACTTCTAACATAGGTAAATATTATTGTTATTTCTATATAACACAAAAAACAAAAAAACTTCTTAACTCTTAAGATATTTAACATATTTGACACTACAAGCCGATACATATAATGTAGAGACGCTAATTAAAAGTTTTTAAAAGCTCGCTACAAACTTCATCTCTACGGCCTGCCATATCGAGATACGTAACCAGACTCCCGCTATTGCTTCTCTCCGTTCTCGCTCGCACTCGTTGCTTCTCGTACTTAGCGCCAAAGCCTCGGCGGCTATCTCTGTCGCACCAGCCTGTAAAGCCTGTCACTGGCGCCCGCCACCCGCGTACACGCAACTTACAACTACTCTACGATCGCGGACAGACGCGTATCTAATGCGTTGAAGTGAAAAATCGACAAAATTCGCGCATTTTATTTGGATTTCACAAGCAGTGCTAAGTGATAGTGTTAAAGGTTATTATCAGTGCTAGTGAGAGTGTTGCCACGTAACGATATTGAGTCGTTAGTCGTTAGCCTTGCGCGCTCAACATATTATGTACTATTAATTTAAATGTCCGCGACACTATTGCGATATCTTAAGATTCAGGGTCGCATTCCGTGTTAAGAATGTGACTTGAGATATATAATATAATACGTATTTATACACTAGAATCGCTATTTAATAATATACATATAATTCGTAATTAAAGGCAGTTCAATTCAGTATTGTTCGTCAATCCCACTCATTGACACTTGTGTCAACAAACACGTTTGAGATATTCGCCAAACTATCCTCCTACGGTCGTCATAATGCTCTCTTTGTCCCTGATGCAAATCACTACACCCACTCCACTAGTTAAATATGTAAAACTTATTATTTTGCCTAAACTGGATTCTTTTGCAAAAATATAAAGGAATAATAGCTATGCAATTTAGGCCTTCAGAATTAGGATGCAGTGCTATTTTTTGCTTACGTTATAGAATTTGCACAGAGAGTGCATGCCAATTTGCCTTAGTCTCTTCGATTTAACCTTAAATATCAATAGTCTCAGACAAAAGTACTTACACAACACATCGATCCGGTTTGATTGAATTAGAAGTTGCGTACGCGCCGTGAACAACGTGAAACCAATCGGCTAATCTTAACATGAGGTCATCATACGTGATTCTAAGCAACAATCGTGGCTTATTTTTATACAATTAATTGCTTTTGACTTATTACATTTGCATATAAACTTAAAAATAATATTCATTGGAAAACCCATAATTTGGAACAATAATATTGTATATTTTCATTATTCAACTCCAAAGTAAAAGTTCAATTAAGTTTGGGGTTACATTTTAAACCTATATTCATGATTCATGTGGGTATCTTTTTAAAATGATTAGTATGATATAAGATATAAGATATTAGATGAAGTAGCTATTTAATTTACGTTATATTGATGAAAAAGTTGTCTCTCTAATGATTGTTCCAAAGTAAACAGGCAAAAAATATCTTAAAATTCAAAAGTCACTTTTGTCTATTTCCACACAAAATTCTATGAAGTCGAACGTTAAACACATTATAACCGATTGTTCGAATTCAACAATGCATCGCATTAACCAATTTGCAGAATTTGTATCATAATCACACATCCTCACGCCATAAATGGTATACTATTATTTATTGAGAAAATTTGCTTAAAAGTTATATGTAAATTCAAAGGAAAGGTTCGATGATCAAATTACTTAATCGAGTGTTAGCAAAATGTTAACTGTATTAAGGAAAACCCGTATTTTGTAATGGCCGATGCAGGCAGACTGGATCCGCCTGAGGAACAGTTCTGAGAAGTGATGACGAAGACGCATGCGCAAAAGGAAAGCTTCGACCTTCTCAATTCATTTAACATTCTATGAGGAAAGTTTTAAAAATAACTATAATACATAATATAATAGTCCTCCAAGATTTCGTAAGTACCGCACCATGCAATCGAAAATAGATTTTTTAAATGTTGATTTTCAAAAATAGAATGATTCACAAAAAGTCTTGAACTTTAGAACATTTTAAAAGGAATAATCTATACATAATATCACAGCATAGATAAAAAAGTTTTTTTTGTCTATTTCGTACAAAATATAATTAAAAAACTTAGGTTCAACATTTCTGCAAATTAAAAAATTACCAGGGGTAGGAAAGGTTTAAAAACTGTCTGTCTGTTTGTTGACGAAAATTTCCGAAAATACTTAACTGATTCATTAAACTTTTATACATATAATATATATATATATATATAGAGGTTAGTTTGAGGCAACAACAAAAAATCATCGAAATCGGATGTTGTGTTCGGGAAGAAAGTTATCTTCATTTAAATAACTTGCTCAGAAGCACAGCTTAAGATTGAGCCCACGCGAACAAAGTTGCGGGCACCAGCTAGTAACTTGGTAACTTATGATTCCTATAGAAGGAACAAGAACGATATCAATCAAAGCTTTTATTAATCCTTTTTGTATGCAAAGGTTTCGACAGTAATTCGAATTTACATTTGATATGTTAATTTTTGATAAGTTCTCTCGCTGTCTCCATTAATTGATCGATCATTTGACACGTAAAACAAAATCGTGTTAATTATTATCTGAGAAGCTGATTGTGATATAATTTCTCACAGCGCGGCGCTTGCAACTGGATCATACACGGTGAGAATTCTCTCACGGTTGACGTTTCATTGATATTATGGTGTTGTATTACTTTTCTACCTTAGAATCAAGTTAGTACCACGGATATATTGTCAATAGATCGTTAATTATTATGTTACTTAACTACGGAAGCCTTTTTTACCCGCTTAATAGTTAAGTTGGAAATAGTTTTATGACCTCATGAATCTATAGTTGTTCTAATCAGACCTAACCTCACCTAGAATGATAGATGTAGATCTTTCTATTCCTTTTTTTTACTTATATACATATTAATGCATTATAATTATGTCCACAGAGTAGCTTTGAACTGAACGTGCCAAGCACACAGTATAGTAAAGCTTCCTTGCAAAACTGTATATGGTCTAAGATCCGGGATTAGAAAAATGTACCCTCATCTGTTAATTAGATGAAACAATTTTTAATAGGCTGATTTCAATATCATGAACTTATAAAAATAACCTCTGCCATCATAAGTCTGCTGCAATTAATAGTAATTAATTAATTAACAACTAATTAATTTTTAATTTTTACTTTCTCATGTTAATTACATGTTAAAAACATTATTATGTTTAGAATTCGACGCCATTTATTATTGCATTTGGATTTTTTAATTAACATGTGTGGGAAATAAGCTACATTTACCTACCTTTTCTCACCTGGCTGCAGGTAAGTATAGCAATCATAGAGATGGGTGCCTACTACAGTGAGGTATACAATATAAAATATTGACGGTTTTAACTAACTACATGTAATTAACATGAGAAAGTAAAAATTAATTAGTTGTTAATTAATTAATTACTATTAATTGCAGCAGACTTATGATGGCAGAGGTTGTTTTTATAAGTTCATGATATTGAAATCAGCCTATTAAAAATTGTTTCATCTAATTAACAGATGAGGGTATATTTTTCTAATCCCGGATCTTAGACTAATATGTCAGAAAAAGGATTTGCATGTGGGTGAATTTTCAAGAATTCCGTTTTAGACAGAGATGTAGTAAACTATATGATACACCTAATACGGTTTGAGGTTAACGTGTATACGTAATCAGAGTGAATCACGCTTAAAACGATTTCACATTACGATAAGGGGAAGCAATTTAAAAAAACCTTTTAAGCGACGTTCGCTTCCGCTAGTAGACATAACGCTTAGACAAATTATTTACATAAGAAAATGCTTTCTTTACGAAAGTTACGTACAATTGCATTAAAACTTATGTAAGCGTACACGTTAGAAATTTTTGGTTAACCATACTTTCGAAGAATACTATGTTGGACAATGTACAACTACAATTCAAAGAAAACATTATTCAGTTAGACTTTTACCGGTTCGGAAGATTGCATCTACCGGAGCTAGTAATAAACTCAGTAGTTAGATTGATAGATAGATAGAATAGCAAGCTATCTCTTCCAAGCAACCGTATAGAGGGGATAGAAAGGAAAATAATAAGAAGTTAGTTAGTAAGAGTAGAATGTAATAAGGAATAAAAGATTACATAGTAGCCGAAAACGATTATATATTTTTTATGTAAGTGTCTGTACTTGTCTTAATGAAAAATTAAAATTCTCTAAACCTAAACCTAAAAGATAAGAAATTAATATAGTAGAATAAAAAAGAATAAACAATACAAAATCTTAAACTAAACAGACAACAGATAATATGAATTAACTAGCTTTTTGAAAGACGCTAAGTACTTACTAGATACTAGATAAATATTTCAAAACTCAAATAAAATTCCTTTATTTTCACACATGAGATAGTAAAAATTTTATACCTGCCATATAATCGATGACGTGTTTTATAATTAGTGATATATTTGTGGAGGAAGCTGACCGTGTTTGACATACTTACAATCTGAGTCACTGACTTCATCTCAAATCGAGATCAATGTCTTAAATTTTAACCCCTGCTTTATTAATAGCTATTGTACCATAATACATATCTTTCAACTCGACTTGTTCCCTCATCATATTTGACAAGTAATTTGTCTATCTCCCTAAAATTTGTTTACATTCTTCCAATATGACTCACTTCTACTTTTGAATGCTTTTCTCTGATTATTTTTTAATACCCTTATTTTAAGACTGTGTTAACAATACATTTTTTATATCAATGAAAAAAGTTTATCCTGATTTTTAAAACATAATAAATACCTATCATACGGTATAATCTATAAATGTTATTTTCTTGCCTCAGTTTTATTAATTGTACATGGATTATTTATTTATAGTTGTTATACTTGTTATAATTAATATGCATATAAACGAGTTTTACATTAACTTCAGTATGAAAACATGATAATTCCATTTAAGGTGCTAAAAGTTGCCGATGTTTCTACGTCTTGTTTCCAAAAATTATCAGTGCCGTGCCACACGTTTAACGCACGTGTTCCCAAACAAAGCCTTCAAAAGCTTTACGGCACGATTTGGTCGGTTCTAGTCTACTATAGACATATAAACAAAGCACCGTAGGCTCATAAAAGATAGAGACAATCTATCTGTGCCTACAGTAGGCAAGAAAGAGAGCGATATACACACGTGAGATAAGTTAACAATAGATAATAAAAAACGCCTCTACCTGGAAGGCTTTACCCGCCCGCGCGTTAGTTCGAACTTTGTAGTCAGACGTCAGTCTGCTTGAAAGCCTTTCGTGCGTCGACCATATTGAAGTTTATTTGCGTAATTAGTTCGTTAAAATAATTACAAGTGATTTGTACTGGCGACAGAACCCATTAGGAGTGGCGTGACGTCACACGACAGTTGCTAGATAGCTTCCCACTTTGTAGTTTGAAGTTTTGAACCACCTGTCGCTTTCTACCTGTGATCACAACTGGTATCTTCGCGCAAAACTTGTATTATTACTTTAAAAGTAGTGTTAGTGATACGCGATACTTCAGTGCAGTTACTTTATACAAAACTACGAAGTCTACAGTTCTCCTCGATACTTGAGTGAATATTTGAATACAATTCCAATGAAAAGCTAAGATACGTGTTCAGTTTACATATTGCCATAAACGTTCGCGGACATTGATTGAGTGTATGTTTAGCGCGCATTGTCTTAAAGTGATGTGTTCAGAAAACAAATGAGAAGACGTGATATTATTTAATTCTGTGTGGTACTAGTACGAGCGATGCGGACTAGCTGGTGAAATGATTAAGTTTCGGTATAAGCGTAAGGAAGCAAACGATGGCGGGAAGAGCGGAACGGCGATCCAGAAGCAGAAAATCGAAGGGCTGAAGGATAGAGAGCTTTTGCCGCCAAAGGATATGCTTCTCGCTGGATCGCTGGCTGGAGTGAGACATAATACTCTACCGCGCTCGCGGCCGCCTTCCGCTAACAAGCGGGACACGTCTGAATCACTCTTAAGCCAAACTACATTGTCCTTATTCAGAGTAAGTTTTAAAATGTATTATAAAACGATTTTAAAATGATTTTTTTTTATAGCGTCTGTCTAAGTTTAAAAATGTCGATTGTCCTATTTTAAGTATTAATTCTACAATTAATTATTCAGTAAATTAACCGGTATTCAGTCCCTGATTAAAAGTAATGATTACAGTAGTGATTAAAAACGAAAGAATATTAACAAAAACCTTTAGTATTTCGGTTAAACTCCCATAGTAAATTAACCGGTATTCAGTCCCTGATTAAAAGTAATGATTACACTACTGTAATGTACACTACTGTAATCATTACTTTTAATCAGGGACTGAATACCGGTTAATTTACTATGGGAGTTTAACCGAAATACTAAAGGTTTTTGTTAATATTCTTTCGTTTTTAATCATATTCCTGAAAAAACTAGTGTGGTAAGTTTAGTGTGTTACTTTGTTAATTACTCTTTAAAATTAGTATCATGGTATCTCAGTTAGGTACGTATTTTGGAAAATAAAAATTAACCCGTTTCAATCCCTGCTTTTAATTATGCTTGTCACTTTATTTCTTTGGAACAGTAACTAAGGTTAAGCCATTCCATGAGCGTACTTATTTAAATACGGTTTTAAAATGCAATTTTCAACCCAACAAAATTGCCGTTGCCTTTCAGATCGTGACTTTAGATTCTTAATTAGTATCTACAATCATGATTACGTAATTGCAATTCGTTACAGACATATGTTAATGTAGTTAGAAGAAATTAAATATTAATGAATAACTAGTATCCATGAGTAATTAATACAAATTGTCAATGCAAATTCTTAATTTAAGTTCCGACTAATTCTGTCTCGAATAAAGATTTTGAGGTTTTTAGCATGTCCTTTCCTGAGGCTGTACTGCGATCTCTAAGGCCCGTATCCCAAAACCAAACTTGCAAACTTGAATCCAGTGATGCCAACTCCTACAAAATTTTCCCCCTCGGATCGACTTCAAATACCCCTAAATATCGATAAAAAAACCCATGAAGTTATTGTTATACACTCGGTTTGAGAGATAATTTCAAATATGAATTAAATAAAAATATACTTCAAGTAGTGTAAAATAGTTGTTGTATTTATGTGGGTGCATTTTACACATTTACATACATTAATTAATGACATAATAATATTAATGATGATAACAATGAAATTCGAGGTACGAGGTGTAATATAAATTGTATAAAATCGTGCGATTTCTTAAAAAATATCTTGAATAAAGTATCCCCTAAAAACCCCCTAAACATATTGATTCCCCCTAAATTTGGAGGGAAATCCCCTAAGTTGGCATAACTCCTTGAATCTAGTTTTAGTAGGTACTTGTCAACCCATTTTTTTTTCTACGGATAATGATATTTTGACAGTTCTCAAGAATAAATGTGAGTCTTGGAATACGGGCCTAATCAACAAATACTCAAACGCTAATCAACATTGAGGTGTACTGAAAAGTATCGCTATCCCTTTCATTGACATGAGTAAAATAGAAGATAGATACATTCTCAAAAACCCTCAAATTCATCAGTATTTCGTATCGTTTCAGCAGTAATACTGCCGTTTTACTTAACTAAAGATCGTGACAGAGCGATACATTATGTATTGCTCTGTCACGTTCTATCCTCAAGGACTTTTGTAATCATACTGATGATGGTGGTTTTAAAATCTATAAACAATCCCAAAAAACGCGCATTTAAAAAAGATCGTAGAACGGATTATTATTAGTTCATTAAATGATCTATTTAAAATTCCTATTTTTTGAAATCCCATCTGTTAAACCAAAACGATTTTTTCACAGTTAATAATTTACATACCATTTTAATGTTAAAGATGCCTTCAGAATAAAGGAAAATAAATTACAAACATTTATCTTAAAACAGTTAACGATAACGTATGCGTCATTATTCAATCTTCGTTTTGACCCTAAAAGAATATAATGTCGAAGCTAAAGGCAATTTGTTTGAAAAGTAAAACGAGACAATCGTATGCGTAAAGATTCAAGAATCGATGGACTGTTTCAAACTCGTGCGTTGAATGCACTATTGTTCTAAAGGAAGACAAACTCGGGGATATAAAATTCGGCATGGTATTGAATTTATTATTGTTCTTCTCTGATGTTTGACAAAGGCAAATATTGGGTAAAAACTGAATATTAGGTCCTTACAATTTTTTATAAATATATTGCTTATACCTATTATCCTATATTAATTATGTCCTATAAGTATATGCTGTTTTTGAATTATTATTAGGCACAGACTAAAATACATAGACAATAGATACAGTAAGTAAAGGGATACATTAGAATCAAGTACTAGGCAATCAGAAATTAGTAGCTAGTAGCTACCGTAGGCTTCTCACGCAACAATAGACTGAGTGTATACTGCATTTTCACATCGCCTCCTTATTTACTTCTGTGTATCTCATTTCTTATGTCGGAAGATAATTATACTATTTCGTTTAAAGTTTATATATTATGCGTTTGTTTCAAATTTGAATAATTTAAATTTTAATATTATTAATATTTGACTTTTACTGTCTAATAATTATTCTGTGTGGATTATGAATAGTGTTTATTATGCATTCAATGTGGCCGAATAGCGCGTAGACTTAACAGCGGAAGGCACGGCGTAAGCTGCGTCCGCCGATGCACCGGGTAGCTTTTTGATCTATTATAAATATTGTCATCGTGGCTCAATGAGCCGTGTGATGCGACCACCGGAGGTCCTAAGTTTGAATCCCGGGGAGGAATTTAAGAAATATAAGACACGGCGTATGCTGAGTCCGCCGATGCACTGGGTAGCTTTTTGATCTATTAAAATGATTTATTAGACTTGTATACAATGTCAGGATCACTCTGTGGCTCATTGGTCGGCGCGATGTGCTTAACAACAGAAGTCATGGATTTGAATCCCGGGGAAACAAGATAAATTTCAGCCGACATTTAGCCGTAGAAACAGGAAAATAATTGTTTTGGTTGGACGGGCACAGGCGGCAACACCTACTTGCTTAAAAAAAAACGATCAGTGAAACAGACATAGAAATGTGTCTGTCTTGAGCCCCACTTTTTTCAGGAATTTATTACTATTTATTTATTCATATAAATTATTGTTTGCTTATTATTGATGCTAACATAAGATTATTGTGAATGTTTTTGATTGTAAACTCTAAAGTGAAAGGCTATGGAATAGCCGAGTGATTGTATTAAATTCTGATTACAAAAGAAGAAAAACAAGACCTTTGTCGGGTCAGGCAGCGCAAGTCTGTGACCCATCATACTTGTGTTGTTCACGTATTATTTTATACTCTTCCTTTGCAAAGAAATTTGAACTTTATTGATATGTAATACTACTTGTTTTTATGTACATTAGTTTTATGATACAAAAGATGTATAAAATACCTATTATTAAGTAAGTTAAATTACTTAATTTAAATGTTTGATTATAAATATTGTAATATTTCCAGACAGACTAGACCGTCAGCCTCGTAACTTTAACTCGTTTCGAAAGCTTTCGTAAATATATAAATATATGTATATATTGCGGAGTAAAAGTACTTAATATTAGTTCTATAAATGGAATATGTTTTATTTACTTATCGCTAATCCATCACGACTGAACGCATTAACTAAAACAGTAATGTTGACAATTTTTTTCGGAAATACGTATTACGTATAATATCATACTCTAATCCCTCTAAACCTATGTATGTACGAATACCCCAGAACTATACTTTTAATTAGTTCCTTATAAATTGTTTATTGATTTAAATTAAAACGAATTAAAATCGACATTAAATTAAAGTTTATCAGCTTACATATGTAAATATACCTACCTGCTAATATTAGCACAGACCTGACATTTACATGTTCAAAATATTTCTGGGAAGATAAAATATACCTGTGTCTGTATGGATTTAAATAACTTATTTCAATACTAAGCAAAATTTTGTTTATTTTCAGGAATTATTTGCGCAACTACAATGGTCAGCAGAACGTGCCCCAGCAGCCGACAGCCTGCGACGAGCGTTGGGCGGGGCAGGAGCCAGGTTCCAACTGGGATGTATGGCTGATGCTAGCGAGTGTTTCGAACATCTGCTCCTGCGAGTCCATGCGCATGTAGCCGCCGGTACTGGTGACAAGAGGGAAGATGACGCCTGCCGAGCGCCTCACTGTGTACCGCACAGAAAGTTCGCGATGATGCTCGTCGAACAATCCGTGTGTGGGGCATGCCAAGCTACTTCTGAACCACTGCCGTTCACTCAGGTAACTAGCGGAAGATTTACTATAATTATTATAAAATAGATATTTTGTTTGGCCTTGCCTAAAAATTCTCTTGCAAGGCTAAGTTCCATCCGAGTATTTTTGTCGCGGAGGTATTGCGCTTGTCAGTAATTTTCTTTCGAGTTTATTCATAAGTTTTTGTTATAATTTCCAGATGGTTCACTACGTATCAGCAACTGCGCTAACATCTCAAGCAGCGTTGGGTGAGCACGGCGATAGCTTCGGTCTTCTGTTGAAGAAAGCTGGTGGCATGGGCGACATACGAGACTGCCCTGTAAGTAGAAGACTATCACAAACAGTAAATATCTAATATAGTTAAGGAAAGGAGGTAGCTTATTCTAGAAAATAATTATAGTAGGTTTTAGTCTTAGCAATATCAAGTTGTACAAGCGTTACTCGTTCTTATGACGCTACCTATTATTTATAGATGAAGTTCTAAAAAAATTCCGTGTTACGGAATTCAAAAATCGTAGGCCTTCAATAACTTTGATTTTTTCTTCCAGAACGCCTGCGGTGCAAAGATACAAATTTGCAGAACGCTAATGAATCGTCCTGAAGTCGTGTCGATTGGTATGGTTTGGGACTCTGAAAGACCAACAGCCGAACATGTCGCCGCGGTCTATTCAGCTCTGGGAACCGAACTGAGACCTACCGATGCCTTCCACGCATGCGTCGACCGCGCCTGGGCTGCCCGAGCAACACATCGTCTCGTTGGTCTAGTTACGTACTACGGAAAGCACTACTCGACATTTTTCTTCCATAGTAAACTTAGAATGTGGATATACTTTGACGACGCAGACGTCAAGGAAATCGGTCCCGAATGGTCCCATGTAGTCGAAAAATGTAAGAGAGGGAGGTTCCAGCCTCTCCTCTTATTATACGCTGCGGAAGACGGAACGCCGTGTGACACTCGACACGCTCCCAAAGATGTTGTTCCATTCCCTGCACCGGAGCCGCGAAGGGCAGTCACTCCAGCACCGGAAAAGCCTACAACGGGATTCGCTAGACGAGCGATGACGCCAGGGCCGGATAATGAGACCGATTACGTTAGCAGAAAAGCAGTTGAAAATATGTTAGAAGTGCAAGCTAGTAGACGCGCTCATTTAGCTCGCAGTCTCAGCACTAGCTCTGCGTCTGACACTCAAGAACGCCCGCGAGCGAGAAGAGACTCTGGAAATTGGAGTGGAGATAGGAATAGCGCTTCTTCCGCTTCATCTTCTACTATAGAGAGTCCGTATATGTACCCGCGTGGTCGAGGTCCCGGTAGTATCCCCAGCAGTCCCACACGTAAAGGAGAATTATCAAGCGGTGGGTCTTGTGATGCCGGATACGATTCCTATTCCCTTTCTTCGACAGACAGTCTTCCTTTACAACAAGGTTTACGCCATAACTTACAACTAGCCCAAATACCTGAACTAATAACTCGAGGAGATTGTGAAGCTCTGTGCATGGAAGCCGATAGGTTGCTAGAAAAGTCACGACACGCTGAAGATGCCGCTGACTATGAAACTGCGTTGGTATTATGTGATGCTGCTGCGACGAAAGTTTGTGCCGCTATGGATGCTCCTTACAATAATCCACATACAATGACATTCGCAAGAATGAAACATAATACTTGTGTCATGCGAGCTCGAAGCCTACAAAGAAGAATGGCTGGCGTAAATAGACAAACTGAAATCCCTCAGATGGCTCCCGTGCGTAATACGAAAGGAGGTCTTGAAAGCAACTCGACGATTGAAATATATGCCACTCTGCCAAAGAAAAAAGGGTCCTCGAAGAAGTTAAAAAATATTGAGAACGATATTGATAATCCACCTCGTGAACGACCACCTAGACATAAATCACGTGAAGAAGAGAAAGTAAAAGACAAAAGGTCTCGGAGTGAAGATCGTGGGCGTACCAGAAAGGAAATAACTATAGCTCCAGAGAAAAAGGAAGAGCCCGTAGAAGATAAAAAATCGAATAAGAAGCAGCATAAAATTCGAAGGAAGTTAATGGGCGGTCTGATAAGAAGAAAAAATAGATCAATGCCAGATTTAACTGAAGGTGCTGATGTTAGCAAGGAAGAAAAGGGTAAAGAAAAACGAGTTGGATCTGTCGATGACGGCGATGTAGGGAGGAAAAAGACCGAGGATAAAAATAATTTGAGTGGTTATTTATCAGAGGGACATTTGGAATACTCAGCACCTAGTGGTACTAATCCAAACCTCGAGAGAAGCAAGCTAATGCGGAAAAGTTTCCACGGAAGTGCAGGTAAAATATTGACCGCTGCTAAAGTTCCTCCTCCACCGCCGCTGCGAACCACTTCCCAGCTTAGCGGGCCTAAGTTCGAATCAGAAGTCATAGAGCACGGCATACAAAACCGTCCTCCACAACCGTTGCCACCACCGTCACATGGGGGATATAATTATTCTCATGATAATGATGAAGATGGAGGCTTCTCGGAACAATATGGTGAAGAGCCGCAATCATTGCCATTCTTACCTTCATATGATGAAAATCCAACTAATCACTACAACTGCACTTTAGACGATTCACCTAATACTTCTCAAAACTTCCACACTGTTGTAACACAAGCGATGGTGCATCAAGAACAAAGTCCAATTAAAAGAGATCTCACAAAGATATTAGATATTTTACCGTCACATCACACAATACAAAACCTTACTAAAGCATTTGATAATGGAATCGATGTAGTCGACTGCGCGTTTCCACAGAACATTAGAAGATCACCTCATATGTTCGAGTTACCTCCATATCCGAGTCCGATGAATTCTGTTAACCACTCTAGACAACCTAGTGAGGAATTCCCTCCTCCGCCACCACCTATTGATTTAACTCCATTAAAAGAAGAGCTCCACAAATTACATCAAAGTTCAAATTCAGATCTCAATTTCATACAAAGGTTAGATAATGACCAAACTGATGTACCTGGGTCACTTCTAGCACAGTTACAAGAAAAAAGAAATCAAATTCTTAGAAACGAAGATAGTCCTACTAAAACGAATCAATTAGACATGATCGGTAGCTCAGGAGATACTTGGCTTAAGGAGCTCCAGGCTAAACAAGCAGCTATAAAATTGAAACGCTCTGGATCTATTGAAGGACAACTTTCTCCTCCTGGTGATAACTCTTCTAAAAAATCAATAGATAACAATAGCAATGTAAGAAGTATCGCTTCTAGGTTTGAAAATAATACTCAACATTCACCTGTAGATAATGAAAGGTCTCACGTGGGCTATCTTAATATGAGCTGCAATAGAGATGTTATTAATTGTTCTAATCAATCTAATAATGGGCAATATAATCGTCGTACATCGTCTTCATCTGGTGATCACAAACAAAGCGATGACGAATATAATTCTGCAAAAACAAATAACAACTCTAGCTTTGGAGATCGAATGAAGCCTAAGAAGAAGTCTGTATCCTTTTGTGATCAAGTAATTTTAGTAGCTACAGCAGAGGATCAAGAAGATGACAGTTATATTCCAAATCCTATCTTAGAGAGAGTACTTAAGTCGGCTATGAATAAAACTGAACTAACGACTGTTCCACTTCAGACAGAGAAACCTTCGCTACATAGACAAGACTCTTTCGATAGCCAATCTTCACGTTCGACTATATCTTCCCTATCACAAACTTCATATACACCGACTGAATCTAATGACTACTTTAGGAATCAAAACGCTTATCCGAACTATCAAGTTGTACAAACACGACCACAGCAGCAATTTAATCAGCAGAAGAGCACCGTTCCGCCTGCTCAAACTCAAAATGTTCAAAGCAACACTCAGATATATCAGGCTTTACCCGCTAATTCTCAAAATACCAGCAACCCCATACCATATACCCAACCTCCGTCAGTATATCCTCACCATAATACCGCAAGTCCACCGAACTATAATCATAATCCCGCCAACAGATTAACGCCGACAGTTCAAAATCCTCCTTACATGACGAAGCATGTTCAGAATATTCAAAGACAAGTTCCAAATACTTATCCACACCCAACGAGCCAACAAAATCCATCTAACCAAACTCCCAACAATACATATTATCATCGAAACCCTCAACATTCAACCACACCCACGAACACGCCTGCCCTAAATTATAGCCAAAATCGCCAGTTCAATCAAAACGCACAAAATATTAATAGTTCCTCATATCAAAGTGTACCCACCAATTCACCAGCTTTTCAGAGCTATCACAACCCACCGACGAGTTACGCTAATTCTGATTATTCTAGTCGATATACTCAAGGAAATAGCACTAATCATTACAATATCCATTCACCTTATCAGAGAGTTCCTCCTCCCCACGGAGATGTGCCCGTTGACAACTACAATAGTAACAATTACCAGAAAATGTCAAATAACTTTTACCACGATAGTAACTCTAATCAAACTCGTGTTGATTCGAAAAATTATGGAGGAACTCAACGTTCTCCTTACGCAGACAATGGCAACGAGCTGATAAGCCAATACCATCAAAATGGATATCAGAGTAGTTATAATCCTTACCAACATTTACCACCGCCCAAGCAGATACAAAAGAAATCTGTTTCGTTCGAACCAGGTACAAAAGGTGGAACGGATTCACCAATACCGCCTCAAATGAATGGTAATTATTCAGAAGGCCAACCAACTACGTTACCTAGTGGACAGAAAATTCTATGCAATTTATGTCGTAAGAAAACTGTGAATCCCCCTTCTACGTATTGCCCAGATTGTGACTTTTACATGTCAAGGTTTAAGCCACGCTCATAGCAGTCATTCATTCACTTTGATTGATAAATAATAGGTATTATGCAGAATGCCACCGATTATGAATTAATTCTTATGTTAGGTTAATAATTTAGAAAAATATTGATAAGTTGCGACTGATCTCATGTGAGAATATATTAATTCATATTATTGTTACTTAAAATAACTACATGTAAAATTACAACACCTATTATTCTCGTAGAAAGTTATGTAAACATAAATATTTTATTTCTTATTTTTTTAAATTTGATATTATGAATTTATTAAATACTTAGGTACAAATAAAATTATTTGCTTAAATAAAAAGGACATTTTATTTCAATCCTACCAAATACCCACCTTATTGGTCATAGTCACCTGTGGTCACCTGCCTGAATGTTTAAAAAGTACACTGTTCAACTTAATATTTTTTCTATCTCATTTCTTTTATTTTACAAAAACTTGTCTCTGGTCTATAACAAAAACGGCTCGTTGGCGCGTTCGGTAGAATGCCTGCCGTTCGCATCGATGGGTCGTGGGTTCGAACCCACCCGGGACAAAATGCTTATAGTTTACTGTTAACATGTTTTCTCCACGTCTGGTAACTTCGGACATTGATCGGGTGGGAGGAATATCGAAATTCCGACCGGGTAACGAACCACCGTTGATAGATGGAAAAACCGTGAAGTGCACATTGCGCGTTTCGGTTTCAGTCTATGGATTTTCGAATGCTCGAAGTAAAAATTAGGTCGACAGCGCATCGTTGACTGATGTTCTGTGGCTGAGGTATCACCTACCATCAAGTGAACCTCATGCTCGTCTGTCGATATCTGACATATCTGACCTATTGCAGCAATATGATTTTTTCTTTACTTTTCCCAATTTTCTTCTTTACTTCCTATCATGAAATATATAAATGATCGATCTCAAGTCTTTACGGTTGGTATATGCTTCAAGATCCATCTAGGGGAAAATCAAAAAACTACATTAAGCAAGCATTTCAAACTCTGGTAAAAAAGGCACTTTGATTTGGGATGTTACTACAGTGTGTACCCTCTGTAATGTAACACAAGCATTGACATAGTATTAAATAGACTTCAGGTCGCCTACAAAATTCACGAAAAAAGTGTACCGATTATTTAAGCCTCGTTCCTTGTCAAATTTTGAAAAAATGACACTGCTCAATGGGAACAAAGAAAAGAGTGAAGTTGAAATATGATTTTATTAGTTACCAAAATATATATATAAATATATATATATATACATATCTATGTATTATACATACACACTTGACTAACTTCGAAGACTTTGGTATTATTAGTATAGTTTATGAAACACCAATGTGTAAATTATCATGTATCTAGTAGGGTACAAAAACTATAATATATTTGATAAACAATAATATAATGTTTTATATAAATAGTAATTCGTATGTTAAATAATAATATCCGCAAAATGTTCCGAATATATACAGATTGGAATATTTTCTTTTCCGTTTTAGCGTGAAACCGTAACAAACAAAAAAAATCACTTTCGCATTTATAATATTACTACGGATGCTTATCCTTAGATAGTAAGAATTATTTTAGTACTAATCTACTCCATGCATCCACTATTCTGTTACACAATAGTTTGCGCATGTGTTGGCCAACCTTGGCCAAACATTTGTAGCGTTCATTTAAAACAGATAATTTTGTTCAAATTTTCAATTATTTGTTAGTTTGAAAACTTAAAATATATCTTATTTTATATGTACTAACCAAAAATAAGACTCCGTCCGTAAAATTGTTTTTTCGGGAATTATTTTCGCAATTTTTGAAGACAAACTGTGTCATTGTGAAACGTCTTAATATTGGCCGTGCTTGAAGAGAACTAAACAAAATAGACTCTCACATTTCAAGTGAGCCGATATTTACCGGCACGGATTTTTTGCGTCGACCCGATATCTAGTATATTGTTGATCGAAGAACACAAGAGATGGCATTAAATTACTTTTTTTATAAATAAATCAAAAAGTTAATGCTATAAAAGTAATTTTAGAATGTTTGTTAATTAACTTGCTGTAAGTGGTTGTTTGAGTTTTGAATAAAATTATGGATAAAAGTATTAAAATTTTTCAATAATGGCAATTCTTCTTTAATGTTATATGAAACGATGTTACCAAAATATAGGCACCTAGGCTTTAAAGAGAGTATAATATAATAAATATTATTTCTAATTACTTATAATTTTTTTTCCATCAGATAACAGTAGAATATCGCATAATATTAACACTAGAAGGACTGAAATTTCGGGCAATAAAGGTATACCAAATACATATCAGTTTTACAGAGGGGAGGAAGTTGAATTAAACTGTTAACATGCCTTATTCATTTGGTGTTACATATAAAGTCAAACACAAAATAGCAAAAAAAAATAGCTTATAAATTGTATCATAATAAATATGAATACATTTTTATTTCAACGAAATTGAAAAGCAGTCAAAATGACTGCTTTAGGCAATCTAGTGTTAATCATCGTAGTACAATATGCATAAACCATAACCATATTATAATATATACTGTGGTAAAATTTTGGTAAACTTTTGAAAACAGCTGGCATCCCAGTGCGATACTCTTGTGTCAACTTGTCAAGCTGTCATTTTCATTTTTGTCAGTTCTTTAATGGCGCCCGCTGATGACGGGTCGCAAGCTGGAACTTGACATTGTTTATTTAGAACATTGAACATCGTTATTTCGTAAACATGACCGGAATTTTACCAACTTACCAACGATTCGTCAATGGGGTTCCCGTACCAAATATATCTCGTCGATCGTTTCGTCTTCGAGAAAAATACCTGATCATTTCAGTACTTTTGACGTTCGGAATCGTGTGGTTAGGTGCTCTCTTCTACTTACCCGAGTTTAAAAGTTCCACAAGCGTAAATGACAGTGTCTATAATGTGTATAAACGTATTCAAAAAGCGGGTCCAGAGCTCCTTATGCCGCCTCCTCTGGCTCAGAATGAAGTCGGAGACTTTCCTGTAGTTGGTATTGTGCGCCACGGTGAAGACGGAGATGATCCTCACATAGTGGAGGATAGGAATCGTCTGCGAGCTAAGATCAACGAGGACATGGGTATGAAAGTGTTGGAGAGGCCCCAGTTTGACATTGCCCCGTCTGTCTCATCTTCACGAGGTCCTAGTAAACCTCCAGTGGATGCCATTGAAGAGCCCAATGTTGGTAACAATTTGGCCAAAGATGTGTCGCCTTCAGGAGAAAAATCTATTATAGGAGTGAATAAGTATATTTTACCGCTGACCGACTCCAATACTGACCCTGAAATAAGACATAAACGGGAAACTGTGAAGGAGGTAGGTGTTATTTAATATATTTTATTTAGGATTTAATCCAGGGGTTCCCAAACTTATTTTGTCTACTGCCCACTTTGAGAATAAATTATTTTTTAGCGCCCCCATTTTTTCACCTACTTAAAAACCACTATAACTTCAAATTAAATTAATTAATTATTGTGAGCTATATTAGCGGAGATTAAACATTTTCTATAACCTGACCGATTGACATGTTTTTTTTTATTTATTGAATACAACAGGACAGATATATGAACTGCGCGGAGAGAAATATCGAACTGAGTTTGAGCAATCTCTTAATTAATATTAGTTGATTTTCACAAGTTGTATTCGAGAGTCGAGAGCTCAGTCGGTGTCTATCCCCCCCCCCCATGCCTCTGCACAACGCCCCCAATTTTTCCTGGGTCTCTTACCGCTTAGACCTGCAGCCACTTTCGCCCACTTTGGGAAACGCTGGTTTAATATTAAACAAAAATAAAAGCCTCTAATAAAAGATCATGGTGAAACATTATATTAAAACTTAATAATTATGCTCCATCAATTCTTTTATTTCAAGTGATGTATATTTTTTATTAGATATATTAAATTTTTAAATTCAAAATAGGAATGTTACATCAAATTGTCACCTTGTGCATGCTTATGTATACTTATAAATTGACTCGGATTGCAACCTGTTGGGAAGTTCCACTCCTTCCATAATCACACAAACTGATTTATATGGTTGTTAATCATATATAGTTTTGGCGCTGCTGACATTAGTGACAGATCGTCTAAGTGAAATTTTACGCTTTAAAATTCTAAAACAAACTAATTTAACTTAAAAAGTGCTGTGAAGTTAAGTTGTGTTGTTCAAGATCACACACGAGTGTTATCTCTATAAATTATCCACAAAAACATTGTAAATAAAGAATATTTTTTTTCAACTGTGAAAAGACAGCTGTTTGAAGTATCAAGATACCCTCAAGTTTTAATAAAATTGTGAATGGTGTTAACAATACAGTTTTTAACATTGTAGAAAGGATATTTGATATAGTGGACATTTTTCATCGAATCTTCACCGATTTTGAAAGATAAGATATATCTTAATTACTATCACTTAATATTAATTATTAAGAGTTAATACCTTAAAATCATAACGACATCTATCGTCAGGTTTATTGAAACTGAAATGCCTACTAAAAACTGTAAAATCTGTGGCAAATTCGTCTCGATTGGCAGCACTAAATGCTACAAATGCATGTCTTCGTGTCATCCAGAGTGTGCCGTGAAAGCTGATTCCAAAAAGCCGGTGCGCTGGTTATGCAGAAGTTGTTATCTAAAAGACTCGGCACGCACTCAGTCTCCGGTTCTGACGAATACCACTCATGCATCCAACCAGTCGACAGCAAACTCGAGTACTTCTGAGAGTTCTCCGTCATCTCAAACTTCTCGAGAGGAAAATGACTTACCTAATGATATTAAATTGATCCGTTCAGAGTTAGGAACCATATCTCGAGAGATGGCGCTATTTAGGCAAGAGCTAGCTCGACTTACTGAGACAATAGTGAAATTTAACGAGCGCATCGATGGTCTGGAAAAACGTGTTACTGACATAGAAAGTAAGACTGAGGAGAGAATCACGACCCTTGAAAATAAAATAGCAAAATTAAATGTGGATTGCGATTCGATGGTGAAATATACTCTCCTCGATACAGAGTTTAATGAGAGAGATCAATTGAGCCTTCGAAATGACATCGAACTGTTAGGGATAACCGAGTGTAAAGGCGAGAACTTACTTAATATAGCAATCATGGTGGGTGAAAAGCTTGGTGTCAACCTGGATGAGCGTGACATTATATTTGCTGCAAGGAAGGGCCCAAGAAATAGTCAGCATGGCCCACCACCCCGACCCCGGCCTATCATCGTACGCATAGCCCGAACACCTATCCGCGATGAGTTGTTACGATCCGCGCGTGGGCGTTACCGTGGAGCCGATACGGATGGGTTAAACATAGACATGATCCCAAAGCGATTTTATGTAAACGAGCGGCTCACACATATCAACCGACATCTATTTTATTTGGCCCGACAAAAGGGAAAATGCAAGGGCTGGCGTCACGTTTGGACGCAGGGGGGTGCAATATACGCACGACAGACCTCTTCTTCCACCAAATGCAAAATTAATTCTGATAATGACTTGGAACAATATTTTGGCAATTTTGACGAAGTGTGATCTGTTTTTGAATAAACATTAAGTTACTTGTGTCAGGCACTAGTTTTAAGCAATTTTCAAACATTTAAATAGAATACTGTATACATTTAAATAAAAGACAATATTAATTTTCAAACACAAATATTTTCTTTATAAATTATATAGTTTTTCTAGATTAACGACTAAATATCAATGTTTTATATATTATTTACTGTTTTTTATCATTAACTTATTATAATTTTTCAAAGATATTATTTTAAGGTTTTTCATATTTATTTATGTTGAAGTAAATTTAGGAAAATTTAGTAATTGTGCTACTTCTTTTTATTAATAGTTATTACATTAAATGTCAAGATTAGATTATGTATAGATAGGTATATAAATGTTGTATTTGTCAGTTAGTGTATTCCTTGTTAATTTTAAGTTTATTATTTTTTCATATAAATTTACATTTAATTTTTTAATTAATTTATAAAAAACCGCTAATGTCAGCGCACCAACCCTCCCTGGGAGCCACTGAAAATCAGTGTTGGGGTCGCATTCGGCTCCAATGTATACTGAGTGGTGTTCCAATTCGGAGGTCACCAATTATTGCAGTGCAGTGTTGTAACTTTTATTGTTTCCAATTTTTCTGTAATTTTGCTTTTTGTCTTAATGGTACTGTTGTATGTTTGGTGATTTTATCTGAATAAATATTTTTCTATTCTATTCTATTCTATATAAATTATCAATATTATTAATAGCTCTGCATTATCAAAACTGTTCTGCTGTAAATATATTTAAACATTGTGCAATTTAGAGAATTGTCTGTTGTTTATTCAAGGTCAAGGTACAATTATTTACTTTGTTTTATGTTTAAGCTATTCATAATTAATTTAAAAAAAAACACTTTTAAAGCATACCGAATGTGCCTGAAATAAAAGTCGCCTGATACTTTATATCTATCTATTTAAGCTTTAGGCCCAATTGCCAATGATTTCAACTGAATTCTCGTTTAACTTACAATATTATGATGTTACAAATACTCTCTGGCAAGTAGTACATGCATGGTCTCAGGCCTAAAAAATTATGTATGGTACATTCATTTTTACATACTTGATAATTTTTGGGTTTTTATCTTAATACTCTTCATGTCAATAAATTCGAATTATAATTAAAATTAATACATGGCAGTTTTTAATGCCATATTATATCAATACCAGGTTAATAAGTCGACTTGCATATATATTTTTTAAATCATAATAGGAACTACACTAGTACCTCCTAGTAGTTCAGTTTTTATTCATCCTATAAATTAAGCAATCCTAATCATAGTAGGCATGTTTTTTTTTTTAATATGCATTCCAACTTATCAACCTGCAAAAATATACCTGGTACGGATATAATATAAACCAAATATGGTATGTTACTACATTTCTGTCTTAGTCACATTTCAATAGAGGTTGGAGGTACTTGATAATTGTTAAAAAATAACACTTAAGTGCCTATCTTTGGACATTAGCTACAAAGTATATAATATTAGTGATATGCCCCGGCTTTCCACGGGTGCAATGTAGATGTACTAAAAAAAAACAAACCTATACCCTTTGTTACTTGCTAATAATGTAGCTTTCTATTGGTGAAAGAATTTTTAAAAATTGGATTGAAAAAACAAATAAATCTTTCCTTTTTATAATATTAATATAGATGTAGTTATGCACGTTTAGAGTTATAGTGACATAGAACAGCCTATAAAAACTTTCTAGCCAATAAAAAAACAGCTTTACATTAAATCAGGAAAATTATTTCATTAACATTAAAAATTAACTTTAAATTTCATTCTTATTGTGTTTTAGCATTGTACCCTCGATTTTATTTATGCGCCATGACATCAAGTTGAAACTATGACTTTCGCGCTAACTTTCTTTAGTATGCGACATTATATGTATTTACCGTGGTCATTGACTGCAAGGCGCCGCGGCTGTCCTAATCGCCTACACAACGAAGATATAAAATTTGTATATTCATAATACCCATTATATTATATCAGATAACTGTGACTCATAATAAGTGTTATAGATAGGGTAATATATAAGTATCTGATCAAATAAATTATTTATCATACAGATAAATATTTTTTATCAAAATTGCATTTGCAGTTAATCGAAAATTTAGATAGTCTAACATTTGCTTGCCGGTTATTGCTAGTAGTAAGTACGCTTTAATCCGTAAGATAACTCGCATTCTACCATAAAAATAGTAATGTGGAATCTCAATGTTTATATTATGATTTTAACCACCAATAACAAAATGTTAAAATAAAATAACTGTAACATCTGTAGATCTTGGCGGAACCGGATGGATAGCAGACGTACCTTAAAACTAGTTTGGAAATCATATAAATAATATAATACATACACGCACGATTGTTTGCTTGTCACTTAAAACAAGACAATTATTTTTGTCTTCGTAAGTTCTTACGATATCACTAAATTCTTGAATTTTCTTAACGTTTTCCAACTATTTTCAATTTACATAATAATATAGAATAAGCATTTTGGCGGAAACGTATTTACATGATAAATCAAGATGAACTTACAACTGGTTTGGAAATAATTATAATTTTGATATGAGTAACTAATTTCTAGCTACATATTTTGATTAAGTTCTATCGAGATCAGTCTTGAATTTTCTGTACCTTTCCAATTTATAAGTCTAATGTATTATTCTACATTATTTATTTTACTGCTTTCCGATAGTGTGAAGTTTTGCGTCGTCTTTTAATTAAATCAATATTTTCTCAGCCCGGCATTATTTGCTTTACTATTTGACTACTCCTGATGATTCACAAGTGTTGTCAAGAGCAGTTGACATTTGTTAACCATATTTTTATTTCTTATTATACGCAATATTAACATTATAACACTTTAATGATGCTTGTTCAAGAACAGCCTTCGATTCACTTCTTTCGCTGCTGAATGACTGAACAGGTCAGTGTCTGAACATTTGAAGTGTTGTTACAAGTATTATAAGCACCTGCAGGTTCTGATAAGAAATGTGTTTGTCTATATCTAAGTTTTTCCCAGACAAAAAAGAGTAGGATGCGGGCATCCTCAAGAAAATCCTGAGACCAAAGCCCATGGAGATAACAGGTGGAATGGAGCACAGATAACCTTACCATTTGCAATCTTGATTAAGTTATATCTGCCACATAGGTCTGCCTGGATATGTATCCAGGAATGCTAGTAGTTTCTACATCGCGCATTATAATCGGGCAAGAAATTGCGCGAAACTGCAAAAATATTTTAGGTCGTATATTAATCAAAAACCACGTCATAGGTATTTTTGTTATCTGCAAACAGTAGGAAGGCACATAAATACGGGTCGATTTCGAAATTGTCGTTGGTTCCGCTCACACCCAGCTTAATTCACCATAACCTATTGTTATACGGAACAAACAGCAATTGAAGTGGAAAATCATACTTCTGGTACGAGAATATATTACATATAGTGTATATTTTTACAGTCGAATATAGGCTTAAATATTTATTTTTTTATTTATGCTTGATTACAGAGTTTTACATAATCGACTACAAATGCAGTGCGAATCACTGAACAGCGATTTATTTCAGGCATACAATAGATAAATATTTCTGTCGATTCATAGCTGTAATTGTTTTCGCTTCGTAAACAAGTAATTTTAGCACTAAGTTACTTATAACGATAATTTCTGGAGAATTTATAATACGACATTCATCACCTCTTGAGTACAAGTCTGCTTGTAATTCGCCTCTTTAAGTTGGGCCATGTTCCTGAGAGGTTTTAACAAAACATCTTGAATGTCAGGGTCTCAAAGCAGTATTATTACCGCCTTATTTTATAAGGAACTTTATCTAAAAGCCGACAACGCATCTGAAAATCCTCTTTTGCGGATGTTCTTGGGCGGCGGTGTTTAATTTTCATCAGGTGACCCGCTGGCTCGTTTGCAAAAATCGTTGTCTCGTTCTATAATCACTTACTCCTGTAGGTAATAAACATCCTTCTAAAGATGGCGGTTCAATCTCTGGGATGTCCAAAGTTTAATATTGTGAGAATTTTAGGTAATAACCTCAATATTGTGTGCGTGTCAATCTTCGATCAACAATATACTAGATATCGGGTCGACGCAAAAAATCCGTGCCGGTAAATATCGGCTCACTTGAAATGTGAGAGGCTATTTTGTTTAGTTCTCTTCAAGCACGGCCAATGTTAAGACGTTCCACAATGACGCAGTTTGTCTTCAAAAATTGCGAAAATAATTCCCGAAAAAACAATTTTACGGGCGTAGTCTTATTTTTGGTTAGTACATATAAAATAAGATATATTTTAAGATTTCAAACTAAAAAATAATTGAAAATTTGAACAAAATTATCTGTTTTAAATGAACGCTACAAATGTTTGGCCAAGGTTGGCCAACACAAGCGCAAACTATTGTGTAACAGAATAGTGGATGCATGGAGTAGATTAATACTAAAATAATTCTTACTATCTAAGGATAAGCATCCTTAGTAATATTATAAATGCGAAAGTGATTTTTTTTGTTTGTTACCCTTTCACGCTAAAACGGAAAAGAAAATATTTTGCGGATATTATTATTTAACATACGAATTACTATTTTTATAAAACATTATATATTATTGTTTATCAAATATGTTATAGTTTTTGTACCCTACTAGGTACATGATAATTTATACATTGGTGTTTCATAAACTACGCTAATAATACCAAAGTCTTCGAAGTTAGTCAAGTGTGTATGTATAATACATAGATATGTATTTATATTTATATATATATTGGTAACTAATAAAATCATATTTCGACTTCACTCTTTTCTTTGTTCGCATTGAGCAGTGTCATTTTTTCAAAATTTGACAAGGGGTGTGGCTTAAATAATCGGGACACTTTTTTCGTAAATTTTGTATGCGACCTGAAGTCTATTTAATACTATGTCAATGGTGTCAATAAAGCGAATTTGTTACTTACATAAAATGTCGTTTGAAAAGTATTTAAAAAGTTATTTTTAGGTATAAACCATGTTCTGAATCGGCAAGGTCACGGATAACGGCACCGCGGTGGTCGCGATGCGTTGACATACAAACACAATTGTGTACACAAGACTATTGACGCACTGTTCTTTAAATACGTCACACTTTCTCGCACTAGAAACTCAAAAAAATATTTAACAGAGGCGGCTACAAATGAAGGGTACCTGCAGAAATAAGTATATAATTTCACGCAACCCCACCGGTTGTAATCGTAATAAATAATCATAAAGTGAATTCCCGATTCCTTTACTGGGGTATGGAACAGACCCATTTCTGTGTCTGTTTCATTGATCATTTTTCTTTACAGGCAAGTACCTAGGTGGTCAGCCTTCTGTGCCCTGCCTGACCGAAACAATTTTTTTTATTTCGTTTCCTCGGGATTCGAAACCAGGACCTCCGGTGTTAAACGTGTTGCGCTTACCTTTGAGCCACGGTGGTCTAATGAAAATCCTAATTATATATATAATATAAAAACTTACAATTTTTTCTGAATTGAAACAAAAAGTTCACTTGAAGTATATTTGAATTGAATTATAAGGTCAAACCTTTCATTTTAAGTACATATTGAGTAGAGCTTTAAGCTATATCTTCTTCTATACATATAATAAAAGAGTAGGATCGAAATTACGCTTCACTAAATATTTTTACCAGAAATTAAGAGGGGTGATAAAAGAAGGGTAGCAGAATGCATAAATGCAATTTTTAAGATTCTTGTCTGTCTGTCTGTCTGTCTGTTTGTTCACGCTAATCTCCGAAGATACTGAACCGATTTTCGCGTAATTTATACAAATATATTAAGCAAAGTCCAGGGCAACATATAGGCTTTGTTTCATCGAAATCGGTTGTCGGAAAAAAAAGTTATCATCATTTAAATATTATTTTAAAGGCATCATTTCAACAAATTGCAATGAAAACTGACTCGCGTTGAATTTTTTCGAATTGTCAGATGTCAATCACAGTTTGATATGTAAATGAAATAGTTTGATAATTTCGCCGTTTTTCGATATGTGTTCGTGGCATAGTGGATATACGGTCGTACTACGTAATTTCAGATGCGAGTTCGAATCATCTCTCAGGGATTTTTTTTTTTGTATTTATTTTTTTATATTTTTAAAAGAACTAATATTGAAAATAGAAAATGTATTATTGAACTATTCTATTATATAAAAATGTATTTCTTATGAGATCGTTTATTTCGCATTTTCATCAATCCTTTCCTTTCCAAGGGAATTAAACAAAAATATCTGAAATTAAAAGTGATCAATTAAATGAAATAAATATAGAGGTGGATATAGTATCTTCCACACTAATTAAATTTATTAAAAATTAAGTATTTGGCCAACATGGCCATACTATTTTTTTCATTCATTTTACGTTGCATTTCTCCATACCTTCATTTTATTCGTATTTAGACATTTTCTTGGCGTTTTTTCCATGTGTCGCAAGTATTTTCAAACCCCCGTACAATTTTCGTGCATATATTTAATACGGAAAATGCATTGAATCCAATCTTCGACTGAACTCTGATTAGTGGAAAAAAGACACATATCTGCATTTTGGTGACGTAAAATTTGTTTGATATGCATCTCCCTAAAGTTTCTTTAAAGTCAGGTTAATTTTTTCAATTACTATGGTATTTCTTTTGAATTTCAAATCATAATTTGAACCCCAACCTCAACCACCATTAAACATGTCGATAATATGATGCAAAAGCAACCGTCAATGACTACTCCGATAGCTCTTTCCGAAAAGAAATCACCAAGTACAGAGGATGGAGGATATATAAAGCGATCCCCACGCGAACGAAGTCGCGGGCATCAGCTAGTGTAACAATATAATAACCAAATAAGATTGGTACTAGGTCGTTTTGTTAAAATACATTACACCTACAAAAGCTGGTGAGCAGGCACTCTGAAATATTCAACAAAATCCTGAAATATACGATTTGCATTGGAATAAAGCATTGTTTGACTTAATTAACATACAAACGAGGTGATTATAGATTCACTTCAAAATCTAATTGCAGTGGAGGTATCTAGGTAAGGATTCCCCAACACGCAATTTCCCCTTGCACTTTACTTGGTAACCTTTTTTGGGGTAAATTTAACACATGGTTATTTTAGTAAATAAGGACTTTAAACTTGTTATATTCTCTCACATATCTACATAAGATATCATGATAGGTAAACGGATTTCCCAGAAATGTATATATATAACCCCGATGTTTATATAATATATTAGTAATATGTAGTGGAGCTGGGTTGGAACTGAGGAAAATATGTAGGCAATATCCTGTTGTACTTTGAATGATGCTAATGTCATTTTCTCAGCAAGTTTTAAACGTCGAGGGCATAAAAGCGTCCCCGGAGCTAACGCACAACACAAGGTAATTAGATCGGTTGTTCCGGCCTTTTATTAGCTCTCATAACCGACCGCGAAACGTTGCGATGTTTAAGTATCATATTGTGTATTCCAGAATTTTTTAATGAAGTTTTTGGGAGAAATTATCTTTTTTTTTATGAATTAGAGGCAAATCATCATGTTACTTTGACTTCTTAGGGAAATTCCCTAGGTGGGCTTCCCTAATGTATATAATATTAGGTATATATATATAAAAAAGTAGAAATACCCGTGGACTTCACATTGTCTGAACCTGTTTTTGTAATTATTATTTTGTGTGCTACTCTGTGTGTTTCGTTTGTGATAAATGCAGAACGCGCATTGTTTAATGCGCTTTTGCGTTCACACCATTTTATAATCTTATACAATGGCAGTGGCGGATTTACACATTTCCAAGGAGTAGGCTATTAACTGCACCACCTCCCCTCCGTCTACAATTGTCTATTCTAAAATTAATATAATATATAGAGCCCGATTACTGGTTCGGGGCGGCAAACTAGATGTTTTGCTGTCGGATATACAAGATTGATATTTCGTTGAATGACATCATAAACGCGTTCTACAGAATTCTTTTTGATTTGCATGACACGTAAAAATAAAATCGGTCCCCAAATTTGCCGCCCCTAAAATCTGCCGCCCTAGGCTCAAGCCTACTCAGCCTGCTGGTAAATCCGCCACTGTACAATGGTGTATCCATTGCTTTGCGTATACCCTTGTATCCAAAACGCCAATATGAATAAAGAATATTGCAATCCGGTGAATGCATATTGTCCTGCCTATTTTGAAATATATGATTCAATACGCTTATCCAACACTGGTATTTAGGGCAGCATTAATTAATAGACATTTAAGTCACCGTTGTTTCCTCAATTTCTTTTTCGAGGCGGGAATGCATACCAAGCAAGCAGCCATTTAGTTATATTGGGGCCTCACTACCATATTATACCTAACTGGACGAGCCAAGGCTCTCAGAACTAGGATGTGCATCCTAATCTTCCAGAACACATTCACTTCCGCCATTGATGGGTACCACGGGCGTTAAACGGGACCTTGGCGTGATTGTCTACTCAACCGAACCTTAAACGTCAAAATATTAAGATAAGCTCGTGTGCGGAGAAGATATTTGTACGCCGGAAATTCTCGCTTTGCACGAAGTTTAGCCTCAATCGGGGCACTTGTATGACTAACAGTTTGCACACGAGATTATCTATCTTATTCCATTGATGTGGTATTTATGAAAAATCGCCATAGAAACAATATATGTTTGTAAACGTAGAGCATTATCTAGTCTCTATAAACGTGTTCAAATTTTAAAAAATACGCTCCTTATTTAACTACTACAGTAGTACAGTGATCAAACTAATAGTACTCCTAGTGATGATCTACTAAATAGATACTCTTTTCTTGACATTACCCAATACAACAGTTATACTACAGCGAGTATTTTATCTAAATAAACGACTGAAAGTTACGAAGATAAGTAAGGCACAAAATGATGACAAATAGTCCTCATCAGCAAAACATGGACAAATGTCGTTAGTCGCTACGCTACGCTACGCTTAATTTCAAAAAAGACTGGGGCTGATGTATTGAAGAAACGTACTTCGATAAATACGATGAGAACTACATAGTTTTTTTTAAAGCCACATAACAGGTGAATCAAGTCGAATCTTAGTCTCGATGACTATCAAAAATACAAAAAGCTACTGAATAAGAGTGCACTATTTCGTTTAAAAATAAAACGTATTGTTTGAGTAAGTTGTGATATTTATTACGAAGACATGTTCCGATTATGTATGGAACAAAATATCCGGCAAATGGCAAATATTTGACTCTTCGATAGTATTAAAGACTTTTATAATTTTTAATATAGTAGAACTTTGTTTAGTAAATCTCTTTTGTCACTAATCTGTAAACTATTACACATATTTTCCATCTTAACATTTTTTTAATCCTCAAACCAGTACCAGCGGTGCCAACAGATAGTTTAGTACGGTATTATTTGAATATAATTAATATCTAAAGTGTCTACGTGAAGGTGTACGTAAATGTTTTGCTACACTAAGCGACGCTGTTATCTGCGTCGTTAGTACTTTAGGAAGCTCTCTATAGGTACGATATGCGGTTCATACACCCAGCTAAACGCTGGCGCTGGCCGTAAACGAGATTATCAATGTTCAAGTTATAGTTGTGGTAAAATGTAGCCATTTTGTGCTCTCTGCACTAACAGGCCGCCTTAGAACCATTATCAGGCGGACATCGAAATTTATTATGTTAAAGTCATTTTAATTGTTTTTGAAATTAACGGTTTGCGGGCGTATTTATATTGCTTTGAAGTGTGAATATCAATCACCAGTTTATTCTCGTTATATTTTAACATAGAAGTTAAGCTATAAAATTTAGACAGTGATAATGACGAAAGATAATTTTTTGTTCAAACACTTGGAGTAAGTAGTAACACCGTGCTTTGGTGGTGCCACAATGTTTTAGTTTATATGTGTACATAGGTGTTATACTGATCGGAATTAATTTTCGTTGATCGAACATGAATACGATACTTTTTAAAATGTAGGACATACTAGCGCATTCGACAAACATTGTCCTGCGAACGTTGGCTTAAAAAATAATAAAAAGAATATGTGGATCCCTATTGCAGCGCTATCATCAGATAAATGATCATAACTATAAAACGGTATGGGTGGATGGGGATAGAGATGCGCTCCTCGAGACAATTTACCATTTTGCCCCGGCGCGGGGGCCTGTAAATGTGTTTCCCCAGGTAAAAAAACTGGGCATGTGCGAGTCGAACTCGCGCACCGAGGGTTCCGTAGAATTTTTTAGTTAAGTAAAAATTTTCCCAATATTGAGTCGACTTAGAAGTTTGATTTTTTTCACTGCTGCAAAGGCTTGCTGACCTGAGTATTTGAATTTCAACTTGATAACTCCACGTGTTCCTGAGAAAAAAGATTTTTTTTTTTTTATAGTATAGGGGGCAAACGGGCAGGCAGCTCACGTGATGGTAAGTGATCACCGCCGCCCATAGACATCCGCAACACCAGAGGGCTTGCGGGTGCGTTGCCGGCCTTTAAGAAAGATGTAGGCTCGCTTCTTGAAGGTTTCCATGTCGTATCGGTTCGGAAAAACCGCCGGCGAAAGCTGATTCCACAGAGTGGTTGTGCGAGGTAAGAAGTGTCTCAGGAATTGCGCAGTTGTGGACTTCCAGACATCAAGATGGTATGCGTGATATTTTTGACGCGATGTCCGATGGCGAAATTCAGCGGCCGGGATTAAACCGAACAATTCCTCCGAGCATTCCCCGTGATAAATGCGATAGAAGATGCAGAGCGAGCCTACATCTCTACTTAACGCCAAAGGGTCGAGCCGATCGGAAAGAGCCTGATCATCGACGATTCGAGCCGCTCTACGTTGGATGCGGTCAAATGGAAGGAGCTGGTACTGGTGAGCCCCCGCCCAAAGGTGAGAACAATACTCCATGTGTGGCCGAATTTGCGCCTTATAAAGTTGCAGGCGATGGGCCGGCATGAAGTATTGCTTCGCCTTATTGAGCACACCAAGCTTTTTAGAGGCCAATTTGGCCTTTCCTTCCAGATGACCCCGAAACTGAACGTCGCTCGATATGTCCACACCAAGTATTCCAATACTAGCTGCGGCAGTCAGGGGAGTACTCTCGAAATGAGGTGATACGACGAATGGTGATTTTTTAGCGGTAAACGCGCAGACTTGTGTCTTCTTGGGGTTGAATTGGACTAAGTTTAGTCGGCCCCACTCCGAGACTTTGGTTAACAAAGACTCGACTTCAGACACAAGTCTGTTTCGGCACTCGTCGACGTTTTCCCGAGAAATGTTGGCACGGCCGGAGTATGAGGCATCTCCTGTGCTGTCGTCCGCAAAGCAATGAATGCCGTTAATCTGCAGCATATCATTGATATGCAGAAGAAACAGAGTGGGAGATAGCACACAGCCTTGTGGAACACCAGCATTGACAGATTTGGAGTCCGAGCATGCACCGTCGACAACGACCTTGATGCTCCGATCTGCCAGGAAGCTGGTGACCCAATTGCATAATTTCTCGGGGAAAAAGATCTTGACAGACGGACGGACAGACAGACAGACGGCCAGCGAAGTGATCCTATAAGGGTTCTGTTTTTGGTACGGAGTACGGGATCGTTAAAAAAGGTTTTTATACTATCAAACAATAATGGCATATCTATAATTCCATTTCAGTTGATCAGTTGATTTTTATTAATAGGTATAACCCATTACCTTGTGTTCTAATTACAGTCAATGATAACACGTGCGTGCCCATCTCGGCCACGAGTAACGCAATACGTTACATACTGAAAAATGCTTGAGATGCTATTTTGTAACCATGCTCCCAATTGCTAATCCCTTTCAATAACAGCTCACTCAGCGTGGTATAAAATTACTGTTTCAATGGTTTTGGGACATATATAATCTTTCAAAAAGTATAGGACATTTAGTTCGATCAATAATTAATTAATTAATACGTTGTTGCATTTATATTTTTCCAAAATAATATATACATACATATAGGTATACATCACGTTTCTTTCCCATTAGGGTAGGCAGAGATCACGGAATTCCATATGCTCCGATCCTTGCATTAACCACTTTCGCTTCTTCCACTTTCATCAATGCTTTCATATACGCTCGTCGGTTTCGAGTACTTTTGACCTGGCCCTTTTGAAGATCGTCTTCGATCTGATCGAGGTAGGTAGGTTCTCCTAGGGCGACCACTCTCGACTATTCCACTCACTCCAGCTTCATAAGTCTTTTTCGTTTCCCTACTTTCATCCTTCCTTTCTACATATACAAACCAACTCAACATGCCTTTCTCAATTCGAAAATAATAATTTTGAGGTTTAGTAATTTTTACATCTTTGTTTCAGGTGAGTTGCTAAAACTTAAGGGTTAAGGGTAAGAGATAATCTTAAGTTCATATATAGGTATGCTTTATAATTTATATGATTATACTATAAATAGGTAACCTACTATAATTTTTGTTTGTATTTTTTTAGAATATTAAGAGTATTTAACCAATTGAAAATATTTAAACATTGTATTGGTATTTGGTACAACAATAGTTGCCAAAACTAGAAATATTTGTAAAGATAGTGGACAGAGATTCGGTCTCATTTAGAGATTCGTCTTCTCTCAATATATGTATGTACCTACTTATTTTATATTTATGTCCATGTTTCAAAGTAGTTAGTTATTTAAATATATTTTTTTAAATAACTTAATAATATAAATAAATAAGTATATGGTCGACAAGTAAAACTATGTATTTTTTATACCTAGCAAATGTACTATTCTAATTGGGATAGCAATCTTGTTACTGATGCTATTATGTAGATATTCGTTATAAAACGTTTTGTAACGTTATTTCTCAGGCCATTTTCCGAATGGAAAATTTCACTCGGCGGCAACCACAAACGATTACTTCTTAGGTAGTGACGCGAGGCGGGTCTCGCAGACCACATAAATAATCGAAAGCTTAAGAATTCATCCAAGATATAAAGGCTACTCTTAGGTCGTGACGACACTGATTCAACACTTAATAGTGCAAATAGCTGAGGACCGCCACCCTGGCTCACAAGGAAAGGTTCCCAGGTGCCGCTGAAATATTTTATTCTACGTCAAAATCTAAGAGACACGTATTTTTTTTTATCGGCAGAAAAACTTTTGTACGGGGTTAAATCAACCCCCATACTTGACCCCCTTAGAGGGTCACTTATGGTTTCACATACGTGTAGTCAATTCTTTTGCAAACGACCAAATGAGTCATAATCTACATGAAAAATGATGAACACAGGTACATAAAGCTTGGAGGTAGAACCTCTCTAGGCCTTTATAAAAGCCCTACTATTATTGTCTTAAGGTCTAACCCTTGAATATTTAATTTAACTTATAGACAGAAAAATCGTTGACTACCTGGCAAATTATTTTTTTAATAGAGTATGTACCTCTTTAAATCTACCACGATGTAAATAGATTTCAAGCGAATAGAGTCGTCGTAACAAAGTTCGATGACACTACCAATGCACCTAGTGTAAACCGGGTCTAAGGAATATAGAATGGAACCCGAGAGAAATAAAATACCCGAGGGGTGCTTTTGAAATTATCTCGATTGCCAAGATTAGCATCTTAGGATTGATACTGTTCGTTTATTAAATTAACATGTATAAAGACTATAAAGATTTTGCATGACTAATGTACATTTATTATTTCTGAGGATTTCCGTCAGAAAATATAATTTGAGAATAGGAATAGGTTACTCTCTCGTCAAATAAAATATTATGGTATTTTTTTTGTATAGATATTGTCTAGGTATATACAAATATTATAAAGAGGACAGACTTGTTTTTTTGTTTGTTACGATTTAGTTCAAAAACGGAAAAAAATATTTCACCAATAGAAAGCTGCATTTTCTTTCTCAGCGAGTAACATAGGCTGTCCTTTTTTGTGAATAGTATTTTGCACCCGTGCGAAGAAAATAGACACCGATGTGTTTTAATAAAACTATCCATTGAAAACATTGATGTATTATTTTTATTACGATCCAAAAATACTATTTATAACTATTGTAGATATTAGAATTATTAAAATAGCCAAAGATATAGTATTCATATATTTTATTATATACTGTACATATTAGAGTGAAAACTATTTAATTTGCTCCGTCCAACCGTTCCTTTAAACCTACATTCATTGAAGGACGGTAATTACATCGCTAGAATCTTGATAAGCTTCGAATACGTTAGACACAATTCAAAGATCCCAAAACATACGTTCCTTGAAACCCCGATCTTAAGATAGTTCCCATATGAGACACCCTCGGGGCTCTGGGGTTATCGCTGAAGATACTGCGGTTCCTTCGCCTCCGTGCGATGAATTAATTCGCTTATATGAACTAGATTGCAATAAAGATTGTACCCTCTGACTTTCTACAATATAATCGGTTCACCGTCCCGATAATTCGTCGTTGGTTTATGTGGCAACATGCTAATTTGTCAAAATCCCCGATCTAAGATACCGCGTTGCCTCGTTTTCAATACCGCAGTAAAGATAGAGATTGGAATGATTTAATGGACGGTGGGTTCGTGAAATGCTGTGTCGGGGAACCAATTTACGGCATCTGTCCTTACAACAAAGAGAGATTCAATACTCCGCCCGAGATACAGGAACCTATTATATGTGACGTATTGCTTAGCGTATTCCTGATACGACTTGTGGACAGACAAAGGCGGTTTGGCGATTATATAAATATCGTACTGAATTCTCTTTTCTTTGCACTTGTTTGAGGTGGTGCAAAGCATATGATTGTATTTAATCGACTTCAAGATAAATACCGATATGCATCATTCATATATTAACGAATATTTTCTTAATAGCTTTATTATTTTAATGGACACATACTGTATTTATGTTGAATGTTATATTATATATATAAGTTTAACGTCACCGCGACAACTAGTGATCAAGATCTATTAGCTTAATGGAAATGTTCGATTAATCCGGTTTGATTCGATTTCAAACTACCCGAGAAACATTTTTTGATTAAATGTTGCTGATCATTTACGACTACAACTGAACTATTTTTTAATCACGGTCAACACTTCAGTTTAAAACCCAAGTTTTAATTAACATTTTAATAAAAATAATACACCAACAAGAAATAAACAGCCCCTTTTTCAGTTAAACGCCGTGAAAAAGCTTCTCAACGGAAATATTAAAAACGTATGCGAAACAAACAATAACAGAAGGGCGGAAGATTTTCCGCCTTTGAATCAATGTTTACTGTTATGATTGCAACGTTTTTTTCTTCTACTATTAAAATACTTGCACTATTTTAGCTGAATCCCTATATAACAAGATGATTTACAATATAATTAAGATGTCACCCGTATATAAAAGTCTAATAAGGTTCGTTATCAAGGCTACAAGAACTTGAATTATTCCTGTCAGGAATGACAGTTCAAGTTGTTTAAGGTTTGGATTTTTCGAGTGTCTGATCTTTAGATATTTAGTAAGCAGCTCCATGACATCTCTACTATAATATATAATTGTGTACTTGTGGTTAATCTTAAAGTATTTAGTGTTGAGCACACTTGTTTCGGTGCTTAGAGGCATCATTAACACTTTTTCTCGCTCTCGCCAATTGTTTGTGTAATTTGTAATAATTACAGTTTCCGCAATGTTTGTAATGTTGCCCATTTGTAAAGCTTTAATGTGCGCTGTGAAAATATCTTGCACGTAACTCACGCTGTTTATCAAGATTTATGTGAGTAAATAAGTTATCTTAGTACTAGAAACGAAGGTTTTTTTGTTGTGTCGTAAAGGAACTAAGCTTCTATTGACGAGCTATCTTATAATTTTATTATAGACCTCATCATTAACAGAATTGTATTTGTTCCCAACTTCGTTAAAAATATGATCGAGATTAACTAGAGAATATTTTGAAGGTAATCTAAAGTCTTCAATTTTGCGTAAGATATTTAAGTAATAAAAATGAGTCTTCTTCTCCCAGTGACTTCCATTTAAAAGTTTTTTATCGTTATCTTTTCGAGCTAATTTTACATTCCAATCTTTTAAGTTTCGAGAAAGAGTACGTAACTAAGTATGAATTCTAATAAGACATTCGGATGTGAATTACGACCGTTGTAGTTTTTGTTTTAATTCCATTTTAATTCTCGAAATCCAGTTCGAATCGGCGAGCTCAAGTCCTATATTTTTAGTTATAAAGAACACTTAATTTTTTAATTGCTATCGCTTTGAAAGTTGCCGATTGAAAAAAGATGTATTTATCGACGAATTTTTATCTGTTTTACTTCTGCGCTTCGAGTCAACAAAATACTCGTTGAAATAAATGAGTATTGAAGATAACGTCTTTCTTTATCTCCTTGTTCGTTGATGAAAAGTTTTCTTAATGAAATACTCGTTGCTTCTTGAGTTTACATTAAACATGACCCCCTGTTGCGATGTTCCTCCGTTTATCTTATTATCTGTGTCGTTGGCCCTCGTATTCATAAATGGCATTTCAATTTTTTAATACAATACTTGATTATCAAAAGCAGAAGTTTTAACACTACAACTGTCACTCAGTACATGTATTGACCAGACTTATTTGCTGTCAGATTTATCTACAACGTTTCATTTATATTTGATGGACTTAAAATCGTCTCGTATGTCCGCCTATTTTAATTCGTGATGTAGGTTTTTGTCAACAACGCGGTATGTCGTCACATTGCTTAATAAATCATTCCTTTGCTCCTGAAGAGCATTAATCATGTATTGTTGCGTGTTAAGACGGGTCGGTGCGTTGCTCACATATTTTATACATTAACAAATAGGGAATGCTTTTTCTCGTTATCATTGTTTTAAAGGAGAGTTATATTACTACACTCACATAAATTATATGTTACGGATGTTTTATTTGTATTGTTACCATTTTATGTACCACGGTTTGTTATCGGATGTAGTGTTTGTGTGGTGGAAATAAATTGTTTTCTTCATCTGAGAGTGAGATGAAATATTTAAAGGATGAAGGAGGGAATTCTTCAACTGTAGATATAGAAAATTTTCTCCAATGAACAATGTCACTAACTTTCGAATAAAGAAGTTCACGTCCAGTAATATTTTATAATAAAGTTAAAAAATGCAATGGTAGGTTAAAGGCTGTGATAAGAAAAAATAAATAACTGAGACAGTATAGCCTGCTTTCTACTGATCATATCAAAATAAAACTATTAACAGCTATTTCTCACAGATTCTCATTTATAACAATTAACATAAACACTTCATTAGATTGTATTTGTGAGTTTTTAATGAAGTAATTATTAAGAAGGTTGAGTTGAGTCATGGAAATTGATAACGCAATGAATAATAGCCATTGTTCGAAACACACGCGGGCCTCGTTATACTAATTCATAACTTTCGACGATTATCACCGACTAAGAACTAAGAATATTCCAATGCTGTAACTACGGCAACATAAACGAAGTGTAAATCGAAATGTAATTGAAGAAAACCTCGATGATTAATACATAATAAGAATGAAATAAGAACTACAATGAAGAATGAATGACATCGGGGAACGCTAAGGTTTAATTTTAGGCTATCGATTTCTTTTTAATGTAGGCAATTAGATCACTATTCCACCTAATGGTAAATGTTTATACAGTCAACATCACAACTATATAAAAAGTACCAAATTACTCTAACCTGAAGGTCCTCAATTTTTTATGTAAACCTAAACTGGTTTCTTAGATTAGACTGCTGGTATAGTGCTTCTTACTTGACACCTGGGAGTCGAAGTATCATAGGTCCAATTGAGAGAATTGATTTGAGAGATCCGAGTCGTATTTTTCAGGGAAGACGTCCAATCGTTTAAGATTCACATAATGGAAGAAGACGAAACGACTTATAGGTATATTAACTAGGTAACGATGGTCATCTGTCTTAAATAATAGGAGATGGAGAAATTAATATGTATGAATAACAGATGGAATAACCGTGAAGTGCATAGTGCGCGTTTTGGTTTCAATCTATGAATTTCCGAATGCTCGAAGTAAAAAGTAAGTCGATTGAATGATGTTCTGTTGCTGAGGTATCACCTACCGTCAAGTGAACCTCATGCTCGTCTATCGCTATCTAATATAAAAAAGGTTAAATATAAAGTTTTTGAGACATAGATTATTGAAATAAGCCTCCAATTCTTCGAGACGTTAGATGCGATTATAGTTTGATAAATTGATTGTATAAACTTGCGGAACACATGTGGGATCGCAATAAAGGTCCACGACCCTTTGTAAGAGTTTGGAGAAATTTTATTTTAGTTTTGCAACTCGATACGAGAATGTATGTAGCACCTGTCGTTCCATGTAGGGTAGACTGGGTACGGTTGAAACATTTTAGCATTTATCGTCCATTGCATCAGTATTAGTTAAGCGAGCGATGACGTAAATATATTAAATAAAAGACCACATATCTGTCTACTATTGGGTAATGTTATTTGAGAACACTGTATTGTATTTTATGTGTAAAATCAAATTTAAAAAAAAATGTAATGTGTTTCAACCGTCCCCATGCCAGGGTCGGTTGAAACAGTGCCTGGAGTCAATTGAAACACATGAAAATAATACAAAATATAAGTAATAAATTAACATGTTTTATTTATCATCTAATAACATTTAACGACTCACAAGTATTTCACGATACTTATAATCTAACATTATTTTTAAACAGCCTTCAAAGGTTTACATATTCTAAATTGAAATTATAATATAATAATCAGATGTTGGTGATGATTATTCTTTTTGTAATTTTTGTGTACTAAGTTAAATAAATATTTCTAAATTCTTTAAATATTTCTCATAATTCAAACACATTAATGAACTGTGGCATATTATTTACATTTTGTTGTTGTACAAAAAGAGCTGCATCAGAAAGCTCCTCCGACTATTCTGGTGGTTCGAGAGTTAAAATAGAAGGTGATGGTGTTGACTTTTTATCCTCAGGTGTACTAGTATTCTTGAATATCCTCAGTTGCCTCAATTGTTTTTACCGGATTTGGCCTAGCTATCTGTCACAAATGCAGGTGCAAAATCGAGTTCAGTAAACAAATGCCGATTAAATGTAACAATCCCAGTCCATTCTTTTCTGCTGCTGTTCTTAATGAAGATCCAGCTTGTATATCTACATAATATCTTCCTTTGGCGTACCCTTGACATCTAAGAAACAAGAAATTTAAATAAATAAACTGTTTCAACCGTACCCACAAAAAATGATTCAACTGTCCCCAACCCCTCTTCTAGGTATAAAACGGTTCACAGTAAGTATGATAGTAAATTTGAATGAAAATTAATCATACAGCCATATTCCACAATCTTACATTAAAACGATACAAAACTCTCAATACGCTAACTTTAATAAAACCATAATAATTACAAAAAATATACGAACAAAAATACTTACTTTTCCATCAAAAAACACAATGGGGCTTCCTATACACAAACACAACGCACGAAGACCGACCAACACTAAAATTCGTGTTTCGAATTGTCGTCCGCTTCGTTCTCTCCTTGCACCCCTCACCCCATCACGCACAGTGTCGAGATATTCGCTTTGTTTCAACCGTCCACCGTTTCAACCGTACCCAGTCTACCCTACATCACCTTTATTGATTCTTGTTGAAGGGAACAGCGTGTATCATAATCCCATAATCCAATATTAATTAGCTTACTTTGAGTAGACAATATTATACATACTAAGATTTTCGATATGGTTCAATTATAATGTTCACATTCTGGCTTCTATATAATCTACTTTTACTTATCTATAAATGCTCTGTTCATATTAAATTTACAAAAGCAACTTTTTTATATATCAAAAGAAATGGCTTCTTTAAGAAATCTTGCTGTACCTACTGAACAATAACCTACGGTCATAAGATACGTAAGGAAACGTTTTAATGATATAAAATGTTTTGTTTTTTTCCAAAAAGCAATTTGTGAAGCAATAGTTAATTATTTAGATTATTACAAGATATATTGGTCGGATCGGATAACTAAAAGTAATTTCCATACTTAATCCCATCCATTTCACTAACCAAATGGTCGCTAGATCCCTAGAACATGATCCACGACGTGTGAGATGCCGCTTTATTTGTTTGAAATATATGAAATCGTTTTTTAACCACATACATCAATAACTTTCATCTCTATTAACACAATATCAGTAAATTATATTTATTATGAAGGGCACATTAGCATGTCAGGAAATACCTACACCTGCTTCGCGTAGAGATGAATTTTGGATATCTATATGGTCCGTGTTTATGTAGACATGTTTTTCTCTTCGTCTGGCCACTACTGGGATGAAACGGGCGTGAGGTATCATAGATGGAAAAGACATAAATGTAGATTGCGCATTAAGTTATAGAACAGCGAATATAGTTCTGTGACTCTAAATGAACCTCGACTTCATTTTCGAAATCTGACATGAAAACACTCTTAAACGTATTCACTTATTTGCAAATAAGATCGATTATAATAACTCCCATATAAGCATAAAATACTCGTTCGTTTAGGAGAACGTTAAGACTTTTTATAGCCATTTATTATTGAGATCGTGCCAAATACATTGCTCTCGACTCGACAGTTTTCAATGAACTGATTACGTTAATTATTACTTTTGCACTTAACTCGATGCTTTTAATTGCTGATGGTGCAAAAAAAGAATTTACTCAACGTGCTCAGCGGCGACTTTGCGAGCGTGTTTTTGTAGACTCGATAAATTAAAGTAGACATGGGTAACTCAGCGAAATTCCCTGCGCCAACTCAGCAACTCAGGCGCAGTGAAGTGCGCCGGCTCCTTGAGTCAACTCAAAATTGCGCCACGACGCACAGTATTTCGTCTAGTACAAGCTAGCGGGACAAAATTCATCACGTCATTTCCAGGAACTAGTGATAGCAACTCGTAAACAACCCTTTCCAGGTAAGGAATTCTAAGTATCATTTGTTTGTTACTTCAAGAAGTAATTTTGTGGAGGGGTTAATGCTAACTGTAAAGGAAATGGAATTTGCATCTGTAAATAAGTTGCATTTTTACCACACTTGCGACACCATCTCAAATAATTGTTATTAAAGTGAACCTATTTTCTTGTGATGGATTCTACTATTGAAGGTATGTACTTACTATTTTGACTTGTTTTTAAAAGAACAAATGTACTTTTTTGCTGTAATTAGAGTTTATAAGTGTGTTGACATAATCCAACATATTTTTTCTTAACTTCAAACTTTAAAGGGTTGCAACTTTTTGTATCCAAATATATCCAGCTAGATTTTACTATATGTTATAAATACAACATTCAGGCGTAGGTAACTTTATTTTTTGGCTCCCGAAACCGCCCGCAGCTAAAGTTATTTACTTTGTTTCAGAACAAGCCATAGCTATGACAAAATTGGAGTTTTTCGAAGAATGGTTAAAACATGACAAAACTGAAAGAACTAGTCGCATTTTTGATCATTTATGTGTACAGCATAATTTACTAGATGCTTCTGAAGATTCACTGAAGAAACTCAAAATGAAAATTTCGAGCCTATCATCAAAATTCAACGAAAAATGGACATCTTCTAAGAGTACTAAGGATGCATTTCTCATGAAAAATAAAAAGTGGTTAGAAGGATGTGGAATCGAAATGTTAGTGTGTGTGAATAAGACGTGCCCTTCAACATCATCGGGAGTTCGTTCTGCAGGGCCACCCCATAAAACCTTTGACGAGTCATCAATAAAAACGAAAAGTTTTATCTTGATCTGTATTCGTGGTACTCGATGCCTGTTACTGTGCATAAAATTCTTGTACACAGTACAGAAGTCATTAAATCCTGCATTCTTCCTATTGGACAGCTTTCCGAAGATGCCCAAGAGGCAAGAAATAAAGACTGTCGTAGATTTCGGGAACGACATACCAGAAAACGATCACGCTGTGCCACAAATACGGATCTTTTGAGAATGCTTTTGATTACGACCGATCCTGTAATAAATACATTCAGAGAATTACCGAGAAAAAAATTAACTACGTTACCACCAGAAGTTCTGCAGTTGATTGTCCCACCTTCATTACCATCCCAATCAACATCAGTTCGCGAATTTAGTGAGGGGGATTACTCATTATCGGAAGATTCTACTGAATTGGAGAGTGGTGATGAGGAATCTTCTGATGATGAGTATTAGATTAGACTTGGTAGATTTTTACTTATTAATATATATTTTTTATGTTTACCTATTTTATTTTGTAGTAATTTTAACAATGTATTAGTTTTAAATTTTAAATATAACATTATTGTAGACGGATAATTCTAATTTTTTGCGATTTTGTTTCAAGAGTTTTTTTTATATGTATGGATAACTGTCTTGGACTATTGTTGTTGTTGGTGTTTTCTTTTTTTGTTTTTTTTTTTTTAATGTTATTTTACTCATATATTTTATGATTTTAATTTTTAAAACATGTATGTATAGTACCTTATATGCATAATAAGTAGATAGACGCAGCGAATTATAAAAATCAAGGATATCAGGAAACAAAAGTAAAAAAAATGACAGTTCTTCCATTTTACATCCACACTTTTGTACTTAGAGAACACAAAATGGTGTCAGACACCTTAAATATACATAAACAATTGAAATAAGTCAAAAAATAATTTTGTCCCGCTAGCTTGTACTAGACGAAACACTGTGCGACGCAGCAAAATGGGACGCGCAAAGCGAGCAGTGAAACCTCCGAAACGCACGCAACCCCACGCTCATAGTTCACTCGGTGAGTGGGTACTGCGCCGTGCGCCAACACATTATGAATGTGTGAGCTGACTCACCCTGCGCACTGAAGCGTGCCGGCGCAATTGCGCGGCGCAACGCAGTGTAACCCATGTCTAAATTAAAGAATTATCAACAATAAGAAGACCTAAGCTGATTACCGTCTTCGTAGAAATCTTGTGCCAGTGAAGTTATAGAATACGTGGACATAATGGACAATGGAAAGGGATTTCTAGTGATTGGAATAATTTTATAAGTACTCAAGAAAGAAGGCCGCAGTCTGAGAACGAATTGTTCGCGTCTGCTATGATAATTCATTCCAGGTATCGTTTTTAAGAGTACATCAAAGCAATAATGGACAAAAGATATTTGTACTATACCTATTTTATTAAGATATTATCGGACTCTAGTTTGAAACTTGGTCGGAAACTTTGTCCTGCTTGTTGGCTTCAAAGAAAAATATAGATTTGAATATGGTATTTTCCACTTCTATTTTATAATGTATAGTATCAATTATTACAAATAAGCTATAAGCATGCGTGACGTCAGCTGTCAATTGCGGAAGATGATAGAGTTCCGCATCTAATATATTAAAAAAAAAACTGCTCAGTTTTTTCCTGAATTTTTCTGATATTTCAATAGTTATTCTGTTATTCGGGATAGACGAATCCAACAAATAAGAGATCATTAAAATCGGCGCATCCGTTTTTGAGTTTATATACAAACACGTGTTTTATAAATACAGATTATTTATAAGAGCTCACACAGTATTCCAGTCACTTACTTATCTTATTCCTTCATTATCTATACACGTCTGTCTAGTTAATAAGTGAATAGAGACAGAGTAACTTAAATAATTCATTAAGTGACTGGCGTCTAGCATGACCGTTAGTTGTCTTGACTTCCGTCTCCATTGAAAAGCGACATTAGAAGTTCTTCAATATTAAAAGCCACATCGCAAAGTTTCTAAGTGTATTGACCATCGCAAACTCACGCCCCCTTCCACTTTTCTTCGCCTCTTTGTGGAACTCTAACTAGCTATAAGCTATAGAGCCTCCTTTTCCCAGTTTTATTAGTAAAGTTTCCCCATACGTGCCTAAGAAAATTGCGAATGGTCTTAAAATTTTATACCACCTGCCTCATGAGTCATGACTTCACTTCAAAGCATGAAAAACTAATTTATGAAGTTAAATTAAGTTAAACGGATTTTAAGTAAGCTTCGTTGAATTTGCAACTGTTAGTTTGACGGAGAAGTCGTTAAAAGTTTATTTGTTTTCCAATTTTATAAGTCTAGTTTTTCACAGCGTAACTTTAATCGATCACAGATTTTTGTATGCTAATATTTAGAAACGAAATCTTTTGATAACAAAGATTGCGTTTCTAAATTCTTTACTGTAAGATGACATACAAGATTGCTACTAAATAGCAATATACATTTGCTATAATAAATGAAATTTATTCAAATTAACAGAAATGTTAATAATTTCAGGCAGCTATTTTATTAAATTAAATCCGTGCCAAGCTAGGGAATTCTTAAGCACTCCAGAAGCTATGCTATCTTAGTCGCGGTACAATCCGGCCGCCTTTGCAACAACTGATGGTCTGCGCAAACACGATACTGTTGTGCTTAGCGGATTTTTTATATTCGTATTCCATCTATACTAATTAAACTATACACTGTTGTATAAGAAATAATTAATGTAATTGGTTTAATCAGCCGTTTTAATTATCAAATAAATAAATATTATAAAGAGGAAATATTTATTTGTTTGTTACGATTTCACTCAAAAACTATGGACCGATTTTAAAAATTATTTCACCGGTGTCATTGCCGGTTTTCATTATCAGTGAGTGACATAGGCTTTTATTTTTTTAGTACAGTACATCTACATTTAACCCTTGCGAAGCCGGGGCGGATCGCTAGAAAAAACTAAACTTAAACTGTCAATATTAAAAAGAATTGCTTACAGCTATGTTAGTAGAACCGTCGCAGTCCCTACAAATTTAAATAACAGGTAGTCCATAATGTATCGTGTCTACAGCGAGCCTAAAGACTTAACGTTTTGTTGGCATTTTGCCTGGAAACTAGGATTGGGGCGGTGCAGCTGCGTCTGCGGGCACGCCGGCTGTCCAGAGCACGTCCCGAGCATTATTTACTTTAAAGAGCCTCTATCTAAAATTTTATCTCTTTCGCTGCGGTTGACTTCGATGATGTTTTATTTTTCGCTTAATCGGTATTTTGAGTATATAAATCAATTATAGTAGAATCTCGCTAATCCGGCTCTTCAATAGACCGACACGTCCAATAAGCCGGCACCCTTCGCCCGTCTCCCTAATATAAATTGCACAAAAACACCCAGACCCATAGACCTCAATTAAAGATTGTTTCCCCTTAATTAAAGTAACAGTTATAATATTTTATGGAAAATGCCTAGAAGATAGACGCATAGAATAGATTAGCGAGCTTTTGTTAATTATTCTTAAGTACTAAAAAGAGTAAATATTTAAGTTCTTAAACATCTCTATAGGGTTGGTATTTAAAAAGATTTACTATTGAGTTTATTGCCGGAACTACTCGGTATCAAACATTTCGAACTCGCTTTAACACTGTCAGTTCGGCAGTACCTACCTACTTATAAAAATTTATAATGGGAATTTTTTTTTATGTTTCCTATTAAAATTTTAATCACCTAGTAATAGACAACATACATAAAGCACAACGTCAAATATCCCGGTAACAATGCTTTTCGATCCATTTGAAAGTAAAGATGGGAGTGTTCTATGCAAGGCGTGTCCGTGTCGACACCACGTGCTAATTGCTGCCACCGACTCGAGACGTTTCGATAGCCCTTTAACCAGACCACGTCCAATTAAGGCCGCCAGCAAACAGACACTATCATATACTGGCTTTGTGGAATTTGCATGTTATTATTTCGCATAAACTTTCATTATTTTCCTATGGGGTCACTGAAAACCAGTATTGTGTTACAGATTGGTAATACCCAACAAAAACCGATGTGTTTACTTTAGTTTTTTTTGTTCTTGGAGTAAAATTTAAATTCATTCAATCTATATATGTATATTGCGGATATAACAGAGTACATAGATAGGTTGCTGAGATCAGTACCTATCCTCAGGCTTTGGTCTGCCTTTTTATTTACAACTAGCGATCCACCCCGGCTTCGCATGCGTGCAATGTACCTACTAAAAAAGAGGCCTATGTTACTCTGTGATAATGTAGCTTTCTATTGGTGAAATAATTTTTTAAATCGGTCCAGTAGTTTTTGAATTTAATCGTAACAAACAAACTATCTTTCCTCTTTATAATATTAATCAGTGAAAACTATATAAACGTATTACTTAACATTCGACGATGTGTTTTCAAGCGACTTCTCTTTGGAAGATTGTGTGTACTTAAACAATGTGATTTTATTATTAATGTAAATTTTAGGAATAGAAGGAATTTAATAAGAAGCGGACTGGCATAGTAAGAAATGACTTATTCGATCGAAGAGTCGAGTCTTCTAAAACTTAATGTTGCTTTGCACGCTAACACTCCAAACTATTCACTCAGTACCGAAGAGCTCACTCAAACTGCGTATATTAAATTCTTCCTCAAGTATGGAGTCGCGTCGCGACTTGGGACTACATTATGCACGCTAACACGTCCTCAAACCGTATGAGTACTTTCTAGTTTCAACGCCTTTTCATTGTGTCTGCTCTCAAAGTGTCAAAAGCCTACTAGGCTGTCCTACTTGATTTTATAATTTTGTTTCATAAGAAAATAAGTAAAAAGTGACATTGTTTTTCCATTAGTCTTGACTTGCAACACTTTGTGTGATTTCTTTGTCTTGAACGTAAGTTGAAACTTCTAAAATGTTCATATATTTATGAATGTTATATTTTAATAGTACTAATAATCTTCACAAAACGTGACAGAGAGTTATTGAAGACATAATATAAAACCTGCACACTGCTTATATTGAGATCTAAACATATAAAAATTACATCACTATACAAACATAATAAGTACTGCCTAAAGATAATTTCAGTATTATAATGTTACAATAATAAATCAGTAAGCCGAATACAATATATTTCTTATACGGCATTCTACACTCTGCCAGAAAATAATAAGTACATTTAGCACGGGTACAAAACAATAGGTAAAAAATATATAAAACAATTATTTTAGACATTATATGTGATATTTTAGCCACTATTAGTGGAAGAATATACTTAACTAACTTGACTTTGACTTCCTTATAGTAATAGCGACACTAGAAATTATACAACTGGCAGTAATTTATTAATACATGAATAAATCTGAGTAACGAAAAACACCTGGGGCTGTATATTCCGAATTTTATCCACTGCCAAAAACCAGGGCCAGGTCTTCATCGCTGCGAATTCGCTTCACGGGCGAGTCGGACCGCCGACGTTCATAGATATGCCCATCTCGAGTCCAGACATACTCTCATTTCAAGCGACGCTTTTCTTCACGCGCTTTGTAGAAAAAATAAAATTTTCTTTATGCAGTAGTCAATTAAATCAAATAGCGCTGACCGCGGCCACCCCTGCCGTCGATGTACTTCGACCTCCGATTATAACCTCCGATTCAAATTTATCGGAACTGAAATCGGATGCAAAATCAATCTGAAGTTCTCCGTAACATCCCTGCTATATAGGTATCCTCTATGGCTGAACTTTTTCAAGTTCAACCTTTATCATTTGAGAAAAAAGTCATGAAATTCGATAAACATTAATTTGGTAATATAATCCGCGGAAGTATCCATTTTTTGTCAAGCAAAATATGATATCTGGGGGCACGGTAGTGCCCCCACCAAGTCGAGCAAAAAGCGGCACGGCCGTACTATCCTTTTCTCGAAGTAGTTCGGGCCATTTTCGACCCCCTATAACTTCGTTGTGGATAAAACTAGAATCCTGAATTTTTAGTCACTAAGCAGGCATTGTATAAACTCGGTATATTTCAAATATCATTCTGTTTGAACCAGTAGTTTAAGAATTATAACTAGTCAAAGTTTGATAATTTGTCACTCACTCACTGACTGACCGATCATCAAAACTCTAAGGCACTTCTAGCAGACATAGAAACTTGAAATTTAGAATACAATTAGTGTTTAGTCTTTAAATCAAGGAAAAACTACAATATTTTGAAATTTCGGTCCAGTTTTCTAGATATACAATTTTTTTTTGTATTTCTGTATGTAATGAATAACTTAAAAACTACTGGACCGATTTTAAAAATTCTTTTACCATTAGAAAGCTACATTATCACTGAGTAACTGAGGGTATTTATTACTAAACAACCCAAGGTGTAAAAAAATTAGCCATAAAATGTCTTTCATCGCATGTGCTGCGGAAAGTATTGATGCTAGAACAAAAAAACGTTGCACAATATTATAGAACATATCAAAATCTACAAAAAAATTCACGAGACCATATGTCCAACTATTGTAGTTATGTCACTATAACTACTTTTTTTACATTAAAAAGTTAATAAAAATGCCGATCAAAATCAGACTGTTATCCATAGCTTTATATTAATTCTTATACAAATAAACTAAGAAAAGGAATATCTACAAAAAGAAATGAGATGCCATCAAAAACATAAATTGTAAAAAAAGCCAAGTCTTGCAACTCAGTTCTTCTATCGTAAAAAGTTGTGAGATCCATAATATAATACCAAGTCGGTCAATTTATTCAGTCTCTACTGAAGGATCCTTCTGTCTTAAGTTATTACGTAATTAGGTAACCTAACAACATCTTATAGTGATCATATCAATACCAATATTAAAAAGCTTTGATGTTTAAAATAAAAAGGTTGACTTGGCAATCGCACTAAACTATCTAATTTAATATAATATGTGTTAGTTGTGATACACATTGTGTTTTTAATAAAATTAAAAAGATACATTGTGTTTTCATGCGATAGCCGAGTCAATCTATTTATTTAAAACATCAAAGATTTTTAATATTGGTATTGATATGATCACTATAAGATGTTGTTAGGTTACCTAATTACGTAATAACTTAAGACAGAAGGATCCTTCAGTAGACACTGAATAAATTGACCGACTTGGTATTATATTATGGATCTCACAACTTTTTACGATAGAAGAACTGAGTTGCAAGACTTGGCTTTTTTTACAATTTATGTTTTTGATGGCATTATTTGTTTTCACTAAAAGAGAATCCGCTTACAATGTTTTTTTCTAAACACCTCAATGAGTTTCTCTGGGTACATAAATATCATAATATTATTATGGCAAAGTTCGGTCTCTTGAGGACATTGCGTTATAACATTGTCGCACACCCTCGGGAGTTTGATGAATGGAAAGGCACATATATGCACGTAGCACTGCCTCAAGGCGTTCACTGTATACATTACTCTTGAGGATAGTTTTCTGGTTCTTGGGCATCTTGTATTTAACGAGGTACAATTCGTTACTGCAATCGAATTAGTAAAGAAATTTTGACATTGAAGGGAAACCTTTTGGTCTCACATTTTCGCGATAGAAATACGGTCCCAAATGCTGATTATATAACTTCTTATTTTGAGGAGTTGAAAGACCTAATAGTAAAAAGTTTTTCTTTCTTCTTTTTTTATGTCAGATATCGACAGACGAGCATGAGTTTCACTTGATGGTAGATGATACCCCAGCCACAGAACATCAGTCAGTGATGCGCTGACAACCTAAAATACATTTGTTTGAATCACGTCACTCAAACAAAATATAACTTAACATATTATCACGTAAATTGATTGTTATGAATAAAAATATAAACAAACCGCAGAGAAAATTTCCGAGCAAACTGGCATACCCTATTTGTTACCAGTTTCGCCAAAATTAGCACGTTATTTTTTCAATATTGCTTTGTACATAGTAGATAAGAAAAAAGGAACATGTTTTACTTAGCATTATTATACCTACTACGACAACAAGCCGTGAATGTAGCGATAAGTGTTCAAAATACTGTAGCGCACATAATAAATAAGACGCGGTGACATAAAGCAATCTTTAAAAATGTTTTCGTAAATTTTCCACATACTGTAGCCGAGGTTAAAGCGACGTATTGAGAAATCGTGTGCACAAATTTTCTCCCCTCAGGAAATTCTTTAAAGCTCCTAGAAGATAACAATTTAACATCATATGACTCTTAGGCGACCATTTCTAAAGACACGTGTGTAGAATAAAGTATATTATAAATACATATATGAGTCATTTCAGACAGACATTCATAACATTTTCAATTACTGTCTTTTATTAACGCGAGTATCACACAAATAAATAAATAAAAAAAAAAAGCCTTTTATTTCCAGTTTTTCAATTTAACTTACATAAAAGAAAAGATTTAACTCTACTTACTACTACTAACTACTAACATTAAATATATATTATATTTATACAAAAAAAGAGAGTATTAGATTTAATTGTTTTGTTTAAAAAATATTTGTTTTGAGTAGGTAGGTAAGTAAAACTTTTTATTAATTTTCCACTGGAACCCCTCTCAGGTGAAGGCCTCCTCCAAAGCTTTCCATTTTTCTCGATCTTGGGCTATTTTTTGCCACACATTTAAATAAAATACTTTATAACGGATTAAAACGCGATTTATTATTTATGTCCACGTTTGGGATGCTTTTCCACAGTTGCTGAAAAGCATCCGAAACGTCGGCATAAATAATATAAATGATAAATCGCGTTTTAATTTAATACGTTATAAAGTACTTTATTTAAATTTTCAATTCCTTTAACACTAAGTTGCTAGTGCTCTTTTTTATAATTATTCTTGAACCCATTGCATATTTTGAATTCTTTCATGTTATATGATGTATGCCCTACATTTGCATTAGCATGTAAAAGCCATTTTTTAATATAAATATGCTGCATAACGATGAACGGTGGCACAGCCAGCACTCACCGTCTCGTAAGAGCCTGACGATGACACAATCTAATAGAAAATTTTCATATTCATAAGAGCGTGCTAGATTAGCATATAAAACGAGCGAACTCATCTGACCTCCTCGTTCAAGCACCTTGTTTTCCATTCAGTCTCCTGGTAAGAAGTAAGACGTTAACCAAGGTCCTTTGAGGTTCGTTGTAATGAATGCGGGAAATGTCTGCTTATCGATTTTTATAGCTTTTACAGTTCTGTCGCGACCGACTTGCTGCTCCCGTCCCTTAGTAGTAATTGTAATTATGTTACAACGACCGGTTTTTTTAGTTTTTTTAAAAATTGTCATTCTAAGCCGAAAGGATATAATAAAGATTTTTTTCTGCGTCATCTTTTTCTTTGTGTTAGGTACATTTTTTTAAACTTGACTTTTAGTTCAAAGTTCTATAATTTGATAAAAGGTTGCTTAACCTTAATTTTATTAAATATATAAAAAGGTTTTCTATATATTTAATAAAATTTATTTCATTCTGGGATGGGTAATACATAAAAATGATCCGTCCGGTCTGTTTGTTCATATCACTCGTAACTCTGTAACTTACCGGTAGATTAAGCTTTGTCTGTAGGGTTACTAGCGATCCGCCCCTGCTTCGCACGGGTGCAATGTAGATGTACCATACACATAAAACTTGTTACTTGCTGATAATGTAGCTTCTTAAAATCCCTCGAGTAGTTTTTGAGTTAAATCGTAACAAACAAACAAATCTTCTTTATAAGTATAAATGTGCTATTCGTCGAAATAAGATGTAAGCAAGGAAAGTTCGTCATTTAAAGAAAATTGACAAAATAATCTGCAGTATATAACTAAAAAGATCAATTTGCTTTTCACCCGCTCTGGTTTAAATTAAAAGCTTAGCAAAGCATACAAAGTTAAAGCGATCCAAGTTCCCGTATTTGCATTGGTCAGTTTGCACTCGAGCGCCAACCGCGATCCCATCTGGTATACACTTAGATTGGAACTAAAATGAATTGTTTGCGGAGACACGACAGTTATGCGGTTGCCGTGGATACGAGGCAGCCGACCCGAATGAGGTGGAGGAACTACATATTATACATACATGTTACACACAACTTGTAATTGAGTTGGCTTTTTGGATGTCGAATGTACGAGGAATTAATACTGAACTGGATTTGGTGGTTTTAAAATAGTTCTACAGAGAAGGTATTTCAAGCGTGGGTTGTTATTTGAATTGTTGAATGATTATTATACTTATAGAATGTCTATACCATTATATTAATAATGAGAATAAGTTGAGCGAATCTCAGTTTATAATAATAACGTAAATTTTTTTTTAAGAAGTAAAGAAGTGTTTTTTAGTCTTCAGCAAACCTCCTCCTCCGGATGAGGACTCTAGGCCGGAACAACATCTCTTGACGAACCATTTTTTTTAAATGAATATGTAGTATGCAGTGTAAACCTACGGAAAATGACACACCGTTTGCTTGGGCATTTTGATTTATCATTAACTTTCTCTACCTCATTTGATCTGTTATAAGGTTGAAATAAATGTAATATTATTTGTAGAGCGGCGAGCGGGCGGGTCGTGTGAGAATCGTATTGCTGTAACAATGCTCTTCGTGACTCCAGATGCGATTACCGATTCGATTAATACTTTGACATAAATCGCATTATATTTATTATTCCGATCGCGATCCTGCGCTATCTATCCCAATGTAGTATAAACAGATACACGTTTTGGTCCTTCACGATATTGACGGGTTCGTAGTAAAACTTCCTTGTGTACCGATAAATCGCAATGCTTGAATCCCGCGGGGTTTACATGTTTGTTAACACAATCAATTGTATCGAAATCAATCGTCTAAAAACATGCTTTCCGTTTATACTTTACAGCTACATTTCTATGCTCGACTTGTAATGAAAATCACTGGTGTACAATTCAAACATATATTTATATTTTCAATACAAACTACATTTCTCATATATATGAATATATTCAACTTCCAACACTTCCAAATATCGATATTCACATAGTATAGACTTTAATACATCACTACAACCTTACAATTACAATATTACAATAATTTCAATAATAAATCTATATCTATAAATCTATAGAACTCGACTACAGCACGACTGCAGTCAATCAAAATGATAATTAATTCGTTTCCACAAATTAATTATGCAAAGAGTCAAGGATAAGCTAGTAGCGAGGTACAATCACTGCACCGAGCCACGCCAGAGCCAAGACTGCTCCGCAATTGTCGTTCCACCTCCTTTATACCAAACTTGTTCATAAGTTTTGTAGTGGGGAGAGTGGGGGAATCGAATGAATCATATCAATTGACCATCTGAATTAAATACACTTAAAAGCATCAAAACAATATGTAAACTCATTATAATTAATATCAATTATTTCATTTTTTAACACTAAAATTGATTACAATATACGATTTTGCCTTTTAAATTTACGAATCACAACACTCGGCCATCGACAAGCGTGCTATCTCCGGAGCACGCAAAATCACAACACTCATTGAGCACATTATATACAATTAATCTTACAATTATATCTTATAATTATACAATCAATACCATCTTATCCTCTATTATTACAATGAGATCTAGATAAGACTTACTTGTGGTTTAAGAAATATCTTAAAAAATAATAATAATAATAATACATCTTCTCTTACATAAGAAACAGAACAATTAAATAACATTTTTTTTGACTTGGAAACTAGAACATACATACTATACCTAGACTATAACTAATCACAACACTATTAACATCACAACACGTCACCAATCTCAAAGATATTACTTTGTTTCACAAATTTTATTTATTATTTGAACATAGAAGATTTGTCGATACTTCAAAAATTGCTTATAATATATAACTTTGAACACTATTTAAAATAAATTAAATTATATGATAAATAAAATAAAAAATTCTTTAAACATTCGAGCATGGGCAATCGCCATGGGCGTACTTTTAGTTAGGTATCACTAAAAAGAAAAGATTGATATGTATCTTTCGATCACTGGGATCTGTATCACTCTTTTATATCTCTTGTATCCGCGCATGACACGCAGTGATCAATCAACAACTTACTCTCTATCTTGCGACAGCGCGACAGAAGACTTAACAAAAATTATCATTTGCACATGTATACACTTTTGCGACACAGATACAAAAAGACGTTGTGACTGAACGAGATGTAAAAGATATACTGAATTACTGATACATTCGGATTCGAAGTGATATAAAGAGTGATTGATATAAACGGATTGATACATATCTTTTTTTTATCTATCTCTCTTGAGTTACCGATCTCTACTTTTAATAAATATTTACTGGTATTAACAAATGTGCAGCAATTTCAATCCACACAGGAATATCGATTGCCTCGGAAATAATTGATTCGTCGTATTCGTGGTGTATCCGCGACTTTTTTTATGTAACTTTTCGGATGCCAGATAGCCGCGCCACCACCATCATTTTACCGCTTTACTAGAGTGCCGTCAAAGTCAACTTGACACTCTTTACGACTTGAATATATCGATTGATCCCAGGGGGAGGCAACTTAAAAGTGTCTTTCACACCTCTATCTATTAGCTGAGGACCTATTTAAAACTTTGTCTTTGAAGGTGTTACCATTAAAAATACAAATAAATTTGACACAATTGATCTATCTATATGTAGTAGTTAAAAACATCAAATTTGTCATTATTATAGTCTTAATTGGAGGTTTCAGGTTTTACTCTTTCAGATTCAACACTTCAAATTCATTCTATTCCTTTATTTATTTTACCGTATGATTATTAAAACCATCTATTGCTTTTTAATAAGCAAATTTTGATTTTTGGTGTATCAAACCAATCATTTTGATTTTGGAACAAATTCTCAATCTTATATTTAATTATTAATTAAATTTAAAGAATTAAAAATAAATAAATAAAAATTATCAAAGTTTCGGCATTTAAAAAAAAGAAATAAAATAAAATAAATCTGTGAGTTAAAATAAATATTATATATATCGTCATAACTTCAGTAATTTGCAAAAAACATTTATCATCATGGGATCTCCAATAAACTACTTTTTGTTTAGATTGATAAATAATTCAGGAAACCAATTTCGATTTCTTATTTGATCAAGACTTTACGCGAATGTTTTAATAATAATTATCAAAAAGCTTGAACACTTCGAATAACCAATTAAATCCATTCAACCAATTATATCTGTGTAATTTTTGTTCACACATTTGTTTTCTCAGTGGAGTTGATTAACAAACAAAACTCCCGACTCTAATATATTAGCTATTGGCAATAATGCAGATATAAATAAAATATTTTTTCCATCATTAATTTTGTAACAGGAGAATATTATGTAAATGATAGTCTGGGTTTGGGGTCATTATCAAAATATCGCCCAACAAAGTCTTATTCCTCAAAATATGATACTAAAATTCAAAAAGCTTATAGAAGTCTAGGATTTATATACCTACAGAGTTACTAAACCTTTTCGTGATACATCAACTTTAAAAATTGTATACTTTGCGTATGTTAGATCGACTTTAGATTTCGGTAGTGTAATCTGGAATCCGAACTATAGAAATCACATGAGAGAATTCAAAAAAAGTTTATTAGTTACCTTAATTATCGTGATAATCGCTATAATGATTCTTACATTAAATCTCTTAAATTTCATAATATTCTTTCTCTCTACAACAACAGAAAACAGTCTGGCATCTTATTTTTTTACAAGATCACTAACTGTAAAATTTACTCTCCTAGTGTTTTAGCCAGGATTCCATTTCTTGTTAAGTTGCGCTAACCTGTTCGCCTCTTACAAACGAAAAGTATATTTGTACCTCCTTCACTTAGTTAAAATTATACTCTTAACAGCTTTGCGTTTCGACCAATTTCCACTTAATAAAGAATTTCTTAACGTTGACATTTTTAATCTTTCGATTGCACAAGTTCGTAAAATAATTGATAAGGATCTATCTCAATAGCTACTGTGTGTATCATTACATCTAATATGTTGTCTTTAAATAACGTTTATCATAACTTCTATCTTTAGCTCTTCTCCTTTCTATCTTGTCTATACTATCGGCTTTTAGTAATGTTTTTGTAATACATACTATTTTTGGACTTTATAGGTCTGTGTACGTAAAATAAATATTACTGTAACACTGTTTAATAAAATGACTATTTGTGCCAAAATAAAATACATAAATAAAATGATTGTCAGCAATTACAATATCCTCAATAATATCGAACGTAATTAATAACTATAGGTCTAAAATTTTGTTTCGATAATATCTAATAATTGTAAATTGTATTTTAGTCAGTTAGTAGGTATTCTAGTTATGGTTATTACGATTGCTACGGAGATTATGAATGTTTTAAGAAACTTTTACTTTTGACATTAATTGTAAAATATTTTCTGTTTATTTGAGATGCAATTTCAAATTCTGATTTGTTCTACAGGATTTTTTTTTTTAAACAATTTGAATCAGAAATTAATTTTTGTTATAAATATCTTAAGTAGTTTGTCAATTCATTTGTACCCCTACTTTCATTTATATGAAATTTCTGTTACAGCCTTCAAGGTGGTTTATGACCTGTTCTATCATATTTATTACATTTTTATATGTATATCCCCATTCCTGACAACTAAAATATGTTGAATAATTTCCTCTAGTTGTATTTTACTTGCAAACATTAACTATGATAACAGAACCAGTCCCTTAATTGAGTTTTCTAAAAGAATTACTTTTTACCATAGCATTATTTCTAATCTGATAGAATTGCTGAGAAGCTAAATGTTTCAACAAATCTTCTGGTTCGCTACATTTAAGGGTTTGGGCTCTATTACCTACTGAACTATCAATGATTTCATAAATAATGTAGTCAACTGCCTTTCCAGAGTAATATTTCTCTTAAAATTCGGCGGGTACTTATCAAATGTTGAAGACTCACAAATGTTTTTGTACAATTTTAAACAGATATCAAGCCTTTCGATATTATCTTAGTTACTGCCTGTACATCTTTTGTCCCACTAGATAAAGATCTGAATCCTGTGCTTACTTGACTTCCGGGATGAATCCGTCTTTTCTTCTTCTGGTTGGCTCTTTAGTAGACCAGATTTTTCCTTGGATTTCCTCTTATTTGAACTCCGTGAAGTTTTATTCGGCAATCATCCTTTCGAGCAGGCGAACCTCCAGGAGTCATCGCTCACCAGTCATTCATACAAAAAAAAAGAAATATCATTTAAATCATGTCGGTAGTTAAATCGATTCATTATTGTTTAAAGTATTAATATAACTTGCTTTTCGTATTATATGCAATCAAAACAAAATAATGTCCTTTTATTTTTAAAACCTCTTTAAAACAAATTAAGCTGGCTCTTACGTATAAACTCTACAACTAAGCACACATGGCTTCTCTCGGTAGGCACACATAACCAACAACTAAGCACACATGGCTTCTCTTGGTGGGCACACATAACCAACAACTAAGCACACATAGCTTCTTTTGGTAGGCACACATCACCTCCAAGAACTAAGCACACTTAGCTTCTTTTGGTAGGCACACATATCCTCCAAGAACTAAGCACACATGGCTTCTTTTGGTCGGCACACGTAACCTCCAAGATCTACGCACACATGGCTTCTTCTGGTAGTCACTCATAACCTCCAAGAACTGGCTTCCTTAGAGTTGGTCCTTATCTCGCTTCTTAACGTGGGTCCTTATCCCGCTTCTGAAATGTAATGAAAATCACTGGTGTACAATTCAAACATATATTTATATTTTCAATACAAACTACATTTCTCATATATATGAATATATTCAACTTCCAACACTTCCAAATATCGATATTCACATAGTATAGACTTTAATACATCACTACAACCTTACAATTACAATATTACAATAATTTCAATAATAAATCTATATCTATAAATCTATAGAACTCGACTACAGCACGACTGCAGTCAATCAAAATGATAATTAATTCGTTTCCACAAATTAATTATGCAAAGAGTCAAGGATAAGCTAGTAGCGAGGTACAATCACTGCACCGAGCCACGCCAGAGCCAAGACTGCTCCGCAATTGTCGTTCCACCTCCTTTATACCAAACTTGTTCATAAGTTTTGTAGTGGGGAGAGTGGGGGAATCGAATGAATCATATCAATTGACCATCTGAATTAAATACACTTAAAAGCATCAAAACAATATGTAAACTCATTATAATTAATATCAATTATTTCATTTTTTAACACTAAAATTGATTACAATATACGATTTTGCCTTTTAAATTTACGAATCACAACAGACTGAATTTTTTTTTTTATTTCCTAGGTCTCGAACCCGGGTTCTCCGGTACTAAATACAACTTCTACTGAGCCAAGAAGGTGTTCCAAATATAGCAAAGGGTTGACTTAAGTTTTTTATAGAGCATATGATTCTTACAAGGACTTTTAAGTCCTGTTTCCACGTGAGGGGGTACATTCACGTGGAAAAGTTTAAAGACAAACGCAGACAAATCTAAGTTAAAATAAATGTGTTCTTTTGGAATTGTTAGTGGTTTCGCTCTAAAAACTAAAGTTAATAGTTATTACAATCGTCTTTTGTTTATGTTCAAGTAAGGTTACTTGATGTTAAGTATTTTGCGTAGAAATCTCATTTTTTCATTTAACCATCAAATAATTTAGTCAGTAAATTTCAATTGGCTTTTATCTTTAAACGGGAATGGTGTTAAACGTACGTACGGTATAATACAGAAACAATGCGTTGTGTAAATACATATTAAATGTTACGGCAAGTGTTGGTTTGGCTATTGGACCGGCCATTACATTCGTGCCAAAATCCTAATTGAGCCAATATACACGCCCAAATAGGGACCTCTTCACGGTATTATACTCTACCAATTCTATTGCTTTCATTGGTGTAGTAATTTCACTTTAAATTCTTACAACGTGCCTAATTAATAAAATGATGTATTTATTTGTGACAAAAAAAGACACAGAAGAATATTTTACAAGGGAAAGTGTCACATAAACCTGCCTACCTATAAGTTAGATATTATGTATAATGTATATATTAAGATATGAAAATAGTTGGTAAGCCATAAATAAATAAATGTCCCAACTCAGCATTTTGCTGGCTGTAAACTACTAGTGCTTATCTTCCGTTGGGACCCCTTGGTTAAGTCACGGCACACAATGTCTATCTACTTCACCCTAACCACCAACGAACTTTTGGATTAAATAGCTGAGTTGTATTAGAGAGAGACTTAAACCTTAATTTACAAAAATAATGTTTGACACTCAAAAGGCCGCAATTTTTAGTAAGCTTACGGTAGAAACTTACCTACCACGCTGATTTTCCGCTACAGCTTTTCACACTGTGACATACCACCGGTAAAAATAAAGAGATCTGCTTTTTGACACACTATCGAATAATAATTATGTAGTAAACATTGATTTAATCAAATTAATTCATAAATAATGAATTTCTAAATAAATTTGTAATTTACTGTTTGAGTACACAATTACATACATATATTCAAAGAAATCTCTCAGTTTGATTGGGTTTGAGGCTTTTCAGACGCTGGGAAAACAGAACAAATTAGTCTACTAATTAGTATTTGTAACTGTCGAGCATTATTTACTTTCGATTCCTCAAATTGGATAAAAGTAAGTTACTGAAATCTAAAGTAAAGAAGACTTCCCGAATGACCTGAAATATATCATTCCTTTCTGTCACAGAGACACATTAAGTTAAATCCAACGACTGTGCACTTACCTCCTTTCTGCAGGAAAAGCTATTAACTTTGTCTTTCCTTTACAATCCCTTTTTCTCGAGAATGTATTAATATAAGTCTTAAAAGCTCGATCTTTAAACCGATTTGATTCTTCTCAGCAAATACGATCGCCATTTATTTTGTTTACTCTGTACTGTTCACTTAGATTCGTGAAAAGCCAAAGTGAAATGTTTTTTCTTTATTTCCTTTATATCTATACTAGCGTCTGCCCGCGACTTCGTCTGCGTAGAATTAGTACTAAGGGTAGCTTATTTTTGAACCGAGCTGTTTTTTAATCAATCTCCGCTTAATTACGCTGCACTCAAGTCAATAATATCGTGATTTTTTTTAAACCGTCCGTCCAAATTACTTGGTGTAAAAGACAAAGTTCATCTATATTAAATACTGAAAGCTATAAATGTATCAATTTTGATAAGAATTAGCTAAATACTCAAAAAATTGCAATTGAAAAAATGAATCAAATTTAAATGTATTTATGGCTCATAGTTTAGGGTATATTGGCTTCCACATAAAAGGTAGATATATTATGCTATCGCGGACTTTTATTTAGACCTATTTAAAACAAACAATCCCACCATACATTTTATTAGATTGTAACTCCAACGGTTAAGGCAGCGCACGCCAAGATAGCTCTCAGGAGGCAGGAATTTTTCCGAGTTACTTGATAGTTATCGTAATATTATGGCCAATATACAAAAACTGTTTATAAATTATAGCCTATGTGTTATTCTGATATATAAGCTATATTACTGTAAAGTTTCATCGAAATCCGTTCGGTAGTTTTTGCGTGAAAGAGTAACAAACATCCATCCATCCATCCATCCATCCATCCTCACAAACTTTCGCATTTATAATATTAGTTATTAGTTATAGTTATATCTATACATATAATAAAAGATCTGAATTATAAACAAACATATATTTCCGATATAAAGGAAATAAAGCTCTTGAATGGAACAAATGTTGTTTTACATTTTAATAAAAAAGTATATACATATTTTGAAATTACAAATAATATAGATGTTTATACGAATCTATTTTGATGGGCTAGTAGCTGGGTAAGTAGTAAAAAAGTTCGGAACTCTGGCATCTTAAGCAATTGAGAGGTCACGTCACGCAGACTTATATCTTATTTGTAATAATTGATGTCCACTGCAAATCAGTTTTTTGACCGCCTCCATGGCTCAGTGATAAGCGCGATGCATTTAGCACCGGAGGTCCTGGGTTCGAATCCCGGGGAAACAAGATTTCAAAAAATTGTTTCGGTCAGGCAGAGCATAGAAGGTTGATCACCTACTTGCCTGTAAAAGAAAAATGATCAGTGAAACAGACACAGAAATGGGTCTGCCCCTTGCCCCATCAGGGGACTCGGGTTTTCACACTCACACTGCAAATCAGTGGCATACTAGATATTATAGAATATAAGTGGCAAAATAGCATATTCAAATCTAGAAATATTTTGGAAGCCAACATTCTGGCAGAACAACGTCTGTCAGTTATTACGCTAGTCTAACATAAAAAATACATATACCAAATACGTATTAACTTGCTTGTGAAAGCGACGTGTGTTCTCAAAGTGAACCTGGCTCGTTTTGACTAAAATTGCACTTCAAACGAGTCGAGCGTTTAGCATAAACGCAGGAATTTGAAAAATAAATTTTAGTTGATGCTTCGAAAGCTCAATTCGCAGCCAAAGCCATTAAAACTTTTTAATACGTCACGTGTGTCTATCGTATTTATAGTCAAGCAGTTTTATATGCAAACATTAGGAAATTAACGCGTAAGTGGATTGCTCAATGATGGCCCACATTCGAATGACTGCATTGTTAAATTAAAAATAAGGTTGTGTAAACAAAATGTACCTTTATTACGCGAAAGTGATTCAGCCTGGCTGACTTCGATAAAATTTGATATTATATAAAAATAATTTGTACAAAAAATTGTCCAAAAAATATAGGTCAACTAATTCTTTATATTCATAAGTGAGCAAAGCTTGTAAACAGGCTTTGCTCACTTATGAAGTGCTAATATAAAATAATAATAATGAAACTTTATTCAACATACACAAAACAAACAGGTAGGTACATACGATACATACGAGAAAAAACTCATCTACTAAAATTAATTACCCAAAATTTGATACAAACGTCAAACATCATCTTCACCTAAATATTTGATAGTATCGATCCAACCCGGCTTCGCACGGGTGCAATGTGTACCTATTATATACAAAAAAACGCACAGGTGCTGTAGCTTTCTAATGATGAAATATTTTTTTTAAATCGGCCGAGTAGTTTTTGAGTTAAATTGTAACAAACAAACAAATCTTTCCTCTTTATAATATTACTAGCAAAATGCCCCGGCTTCGCACTGGTGCAATGTATTTAGATGTAAAAAAGCATAGCCTATGTTACTCAACGATAATGTAGCTTTCCATTGGTAAACTTACAAATTAAAAGAAAATGAAAATAACTGGTATCAATAAAATTTTTTTATAAAAATAAATGCTGCAGTGCGGTGTCAAATAGGACTCCACTCAGCATAAGCTGTGGCCATAATGGACACAGCACTGATTTTCAGTGGGCCCCATGCAATTGCTGGAGAAACAGTACTCTATTGCAAAATCATATATGTAATGCTATTTAAATATATATAAAAATAATTACGATAGTATAAAAGATATATATGTAATATACCAATCCAAAAATCGGTCCAGTAGTTTTTAATTTTATTAATTACATACAAAAATACAAATCTTTCCTCTTTATAATATATAGATAAGCATAGATATAGATGTGTGCAAAGCCTGTCTAGATCATGCAAGATAATTTAGAAATTTATTCAAATTGAAATAATATGAGAATATACGATGGCATTTGTACACCACAAACTCTGTGTTCAACCCTCTACTAAAATTTTACGCTTAGCATATTTGATGTTTATTTATATTGCGGTTTCGCTCATAATATGTTATTTGCGACCGCGGTATTCGTTTGCTAGGGATTTCATACCGCCTCAATTTTGGTTGACTTTTATTCGGCATAGTTTGTGAATATTAAACTAGAAATAGCAGTTTGATCAATGTGATGCCTGTTTTTCAGCTTAGAAAATTAAAAATTCTTTGTGGGACGTTTTTATATTCAAATAAAATACTGTATACCGGATTAAAACGCGATTTATTATTTATATTGTTTAAATTATTTATCCCGACGTTTCGGATGCTTTTCAGCAACCGTGGTCGCGGGGAGACAGAAAGATGACAGATGTCTGATATTTGAAATGTCACATTTAATTCAATTCAATTCAAAAATATGAAAAGCATCCAAAACGTCGGGATAAATAATTTAAAGGTATACAGTCTTCGATCAACAATACACAATGTATACAGTATTTTATTTAAATGTGTGATGTGTGATACTCGCGTTAATAAAAGACAATATGACGTTTTTATAATCAAATTCCTCTAAATCTATATCAACCTTTATCTTTTAAAGTAAAAATTATCTATTAGAAAAGTCTTATTACACTTTAAATGAATATCTAGAAAATAAAATAGCATAAAGTACTCCGATCGTAGCTTAGCGGGACACTTCCGTCATCCACTTAATACTCTTAATTGTTAATTTAAGAACACATTGGTGTAATTTTGTTTTTTTTAAAGAATTTCTATCGAGTTTTTCTGCTTGTCTAACTAAAAGCTCCATTTCGAAACTTTAATATCGTACTACTATTATAAATGTGAAAGTTTGTGAGGTTGTTTACTCGTTCACGCAAAAATTACTTAACGGTTTTTGATGGAACTTTATAACGATATTGAGTTAATTGGATTTATAACGATGAGTGTCATTTACTTCGAATAAAATCCTATAATTTGAGAACTATTTCGCCCAGTGAAGTGGGTCAGCTAGATATAATAAATAAAGTAAAATGTGACTTAAATAAGGATAACCTTCTTTCAATTGTCAAATATAAATTTGACTTTAAAATTGCTGTCACCTAATTTGTCACTGATATTGAGTACAAATATTGTATTCTTTAATTGTATTGCACCACCTTATTGTGTCTATTTATGCAGCATTTCCTCCATCACGGGTTGTCTGGAAGAAATAGCTGTCATAGCTGTAAGAACGCCTTCTGTACACATATCTAATGCTGATTATTCTATGTTTACTTTTTTCGTCTACTTTTATTATTTTAAGTATATTTTAAGTTTTTTACTGTATTTTTGTGTGCAATAAAGTATTTACTTACTTACTTACAAATAATGTAGAAAAGTTAGCAATATAATATATTTTTTATGTGAAATAGAAAATATAGAAAAGCTAGCAGAGTTCATTGTTTGCTTTTGTATGGCAGAATTTGGAAATATTGTCCATATTAAATCGAGAATATAACGAAATTTTATATCCACTATTCCATGCGAATGTAAATCCTAACTAGAACGTTGAATAACGAGCGTTTTGCGAGTTTGTGTCAGCTCGTTTGCATTATTTTAAAAGTGTAATTGCAAAACTTGCTGCAGACAAGTATTGGACGATCCAAGTGAACGTTGAACCCAACTGATCCTTTTTGTCGAATCTAGATTGAAATTAATGTTTAATTATTGCCTGTTTATCCGTCTTACTCTTTACTACTTTATCTATAACTAGCAACACGCCCCGGGATCGCACGCAAAAAACTAACCCCATGTTACTCGCTGATGATGTAGCTTTCTATTGGTGAAAGAATTTTTTAACTCGATCGAGTAGTTTTTGGTTACGTCGTAATAAACAAATAAACAAATCTTTCCTCTTTACAATACTATTACACCATTTAATCATTCTGAAACATATTATGTTTCTGTTGCATTTATCAGTCATGACGCGTTGGGTAGAACTACCTCGCGTTCCTAGTAGCAGTCGCGAGTTCGAATCTCGCCGGAATTAAATGTTTATAATTTTCTAGAAAATTATATTCCCATCACCGTTCATAGATAGTAAAACCGTCTGCATATTGCGCACTTAGATTTCAATCTAAGAATTTATCTACGTATACAATTTATCTGCGTACGTCAAAAAGGTCGATAGCGCATCATTGACTGATATTTTGGAGTCAAGGTACCAGCATGCACCATCGAATAAACCTCACGGTCGCCTATCGATTACTAACAAAAAAATAATTTCAATATTTTTATCTGCATCTTTCACGTTTCTCATTCAATAACGTGTTTAGTATTCCAGCGGGGTATTCCGTGGCTTCAATGTCGCAAAACCAACTTCGCCCTATATCTACATATAAAAGAGATGGCCACGAGAATATTGCAATATCAGCTTGACACAATTTAATGCGCATGTATAATATGTTTGAGAATATGTATATTAGATACTTATCAATTTTACTTGTCATCTTAAACATATACAACAAACAAACAGTTTTAACAGTTTTTTCTATACTAATATTATAAAGAGGAAATATTTGTTTGTTTGATACGATATAACTCAAAAACTACTGGACCGAATTTAAAAAATCTTTCATCAATAGAAAACCGTGGGACTCCGGGGGGTGTTAGTAGTAAAATATGGCGAGGGGGCTGATGGCTGGCATACATCGTACTCGTGAACGGGTGCTACTTGTGGTGACAGGTCGGACTTGAGTTCGTGTATGCGGTGATGTTAGTTATTTCGACTATGTATTTACGTGTTGTTCCCACGAGAATGTAAGTGCATGCTCCTATTTCACCATGCCTACTGCTTATAGAGGACAAATCTTTGTTTTTTTTTTATTATTATAGTTAATTACTTAAAGATGTCATGTGGATCATGGTGTAATGGTTGCAGCTCCTTACAAACATTTTGTAAAAAAAAAAATTTGGCGATTAAAAAGAGTGGCGGAGAGTTTATTGCTAGTTCTTCGTCCGTTTAACGCCCTTGATTTGAGAACTGGCAGTAAATGTAAAATTAGAAGCATTTTTTTTTATTGATGTTCATAGGTGTAGTACATTATGTAACCTAAATGAATAAATGATTTGAATTTGACTTACAAAGCGAATACGAGTATCTTTGACATAATGACCGCAAACCAACGTCTTCATAGATAATATGCTCACGTGACAAGAAGCTTCAGCAAGCACTGTCATTGCAGGTCGTGGCCTGATCACCATTCAGGCACGCCCTTTTCGTGTACCAGAGGGCCGAGTGACTCCAGTGAAATGTAACCGACTATCCGAAGATCCGTATTAAATGTCATTCGAACTTTTTTGTGTGACTGTGTCTTAGTTGTATGTTAATCCTTTCCTTTACACGCTGTATTACATTTTATTTCAAAGGTTATTTATAAGTTTTCTATTAGTTATTCTAAATATATTTTTGGCATTTAAAACATAGTTACGTTATTTTGCTGTTGCTGTAGATGAGAATGAATTGTATTTACTTATTTTATTTATATAATGTTATTTTATATGTATATCATATCATACAAAAGAAAAAACGTGAGTTGGTACAAAGCAACTATTCTAAGACCTTTACTGAATTAATAAAACTACTATATTTACTTACCTATATACTTATAAAAATAATAATCTATACTAATATTATAAAGCGGAAACATTTATTTGTTTGTTTATCACGATTTAAACTATTGCACCGATTTTAAGAATTCTTTCACCAATAGAAAGCTACATAATCAACGAGTAACATAGCCCTTTTGTATATAGTACATCTTCGTTGGACCCGTGCGAAGCCGGGACATGTTACTAGTATAAATAATAAAGCGTATATTTATCCGGTAAAATTTATTTTATTTAAATATGTGGTACTCGCGTTAGTACAAGATAATGTTGCTAACGAGCTGATTCTGCAACCAAGGTATTTTTTATTCTTAATGCTTAGCTTAATTCAAATTCAAATTCACAAATCATTTATTCATTTATTCATGTAACACAATGTACACTTATGAACGTACGAAATACACATTAAATGATTCTAATTTTACATTTACCGCCAGTTCTCAGTGTTCAGAACACTTTGGCTGCTGAAACACAACGTATGTGTTTTACGGCCGAATCGAAAAAACACACCAGATGCGTAAAGCAGCATATTTGGCGAGCAACAATCGTAACACGTATGTGTGTTTTGCCGCACAGTCGTAAAGTAACTTTCCTTGGGTGCTAAAAAACACGCTTACGTGTTTTTTCCGCACAGCTCTATAATTGTATTTTTGGACCAGCAGTCAAAGTGTGGTTGAAAAATAATGGCTTAATCATAGTCGTTTTAGTTGTATAATATTTGTTTATCGCAGCTGATAAGCAGTCACGGTCAATCAAGCATGGAAATTCAATAACATTATAATATTGATGTTTGATTGAATGTGATACGATGTAAAAGGGTCAAACGTTCTGGCTTTCAGACCGATTACTCTGATTCTGAAATATTGTTTAACACAAGCATATAGTAAGTGAGCTGTGATGTTTAATTCTTATAATTTTCAAAGAGATCTAATTGATCAGACTCTTAGAAGCTAGGGTTAAGTCATCGGTCAGAGTATGGTTATTCTACGGTCGATCTGGGTAACGCGACGGATGCAATATCATATAATATAATAATTTAGCTATATATATATATATTATAATATAATTAATAATTATTAGTTGATTCGCCAATGTTGCAATGAGGTCCACCAACGGCATTCATGGTTTCCTGGTAAAATAATAATCATGAGCCCTTTTTTCTAGGAATTGATTGACAAAATATATTGCTATTTCACCTTAAAAATATGTATTATTAATCACATTCAAATAATATAGCCTCTGACACTCAGGACTCGTAGCTTTCTATTGATGAGATAATTCAATCGAAATCGGTTTTGTAGTTCCAGATATTACTTCCTACAAACTTTATCTCTATAATATTGTATTAGTGTATATAAAGTACTTTATGGATCTACAAAAGTAATGCTTATACATATTTCTATATACAAGATTTACTAGAATGATATGCCTCCGAATAACGAATTTCTAAGAGGTTCAATAGGTTCCTTATTGCGTACGAGAACAGGTGGGCCGAAGCTGTTTTTATTAAAGAAAGGAGTATGGATTTGCTTCAAATGCGATCGTGTTTCCTTTTGTTAGATGTTATGAGTTATTTTTACAAGAACTTTAAATTGACATACGGTTCATTTAATATTGTATTTGTGTAAGTCGGATAGAAGAATATACTTACGGTATTTATTGGTATATTATTATTAATATTTTAACTAGCTACTGCGCTACTTCGTTCGCGTGGCTTTCATATTAAGCTGAGCTAAGTAAGCTATTTAAATGAAGATATTTCCCGACACCCGATTTTGATAAAACAATGTTTTGATGTGGCTCACACAGACAAGAAAATGTATTAATTAAAAATAAAATTATTTTAATTTTCTTATTATGTCCCGCCTTTGACGTCATAAAACCGCTTTCTTACCCATAAGGTGTCTAAATCTTACTACATATTAACTTACAACTCACACTTGACAAATAAATATTTCGTAAATGATAAAACTGCCGAAGAAAGATTAATTTATTTGAAAGTATCCAATACTCAATATAAGATTCTTACTCACGCGAAGTTAAGCTTAAACCTACAACTTAAACTCTACTAAGCGCAAAAGGAGCTCTCTCGTAATAAAAATTGAGGTTCGGTAGTTGATTTTCGAAGTGCAACGCTTTGAAAGACTTCCTAAGATGCAGGTTTATACCTCCAGGCTTAGACTGCGATCCGACGCGAGGAGCTTTTACTAAAGAGTTCTATGTGTACGATACTTCTACGGTGAAAACATTTAAGGATTATTGAAGTTCTCGCTGGCGAATGTCAGTTCCTTTTATAAAATACTTTAGGTTATGTATTGTTTATTAATTTATTTATATAATAATAATATGATGATCTTTATTTCCACAATAACATACATAATTTGATATTATTAAGAATAATAAGCTTAAATAGGTACTAAAACTCGAGACAAAAAGCAGCAGGCTCAGCATAAAGCTGACAACCTGGGGTCTGTACAGCGCTGATTTTCAGCCAGTCCTTATTCCACATTTTTAAAATCATTTTTTACCGCATATCCAATATTGCTATAAATAAAAAAATCGTGAGATAGAATATCTATAATAGGACGTTACTGAAAGGAAAATTGGGGGTGAAATTTCTTTAATTATTATATCGTATGTACTTATCTTGACCGCCTTCGTCGCCCCGGAGGTCCTGGGTTCGAATCCCGAGGAAAAAAGAATAAAAAAAATATTGTTTCGGTCAGACAGGGCACAAAAGGCTGATCACCTACTTGTCTCGTAATCTCTGTTGTTGTGCAGTTAATTCACTTGTCTATTTCTCAAAAGGATTTTAACGTACATCTCTGTTAATAGATATAATTTTTTATATAACGCAATATCTTAATCATTTTAATAGCCTTTTTTGGAAAAAATTGACACACCAGAAAATCTAACCAACTATCTAACTCCGTCTAATGTTTGCGAGGGCCCTTCATATACCATAGTCGTAACCAACAGGTCGAGCCCTCGAGGTGTTATTTGGTCAGTTATTTACTGTCATGGTTTTGTTAATTGTTTCTTTAGCTATATATATGTATGTTCAAAAATATAGTATTGCTTGGTTTTAGAACACTAAAATCTTGTATAACCCGTATATACCCCTGATTCGAAAACAATCACTGCCTAACTATGTTAGACAATCAATTCTTGTAAATTTTGGATATTTTTGCTATGGGTATTTAGGATAAAGATGACTTCTTATTTTTATTTCGTTTTCGAATCAGGACTTCTTCTTCTTAAGCTTTGATGGGCTCGTTGGCCCATTCGGTAGAACACTGAAATTGAAATGGTGGTGTAGGAAAAACTATTTATTGGAAAGGCAAAAAACTGATTTTTTATAACATAATAAATGACTGGGTTCTAACTGGAAAAAAATTAACGTTAAAAAATCTTCTATTCGATGATATACTACAAGTTACGACTATAAATGTGAAGCTGATTTAAAACTAATTCCATCAGGTTTGTATTCATTTTCTTTAACTTGAATAGTATCGAAGGAATTAAAAAGATTTCTCCCAGTGTCGGTACAAACAGTGAGATATAAAAAAAATCTTTTAAGATGTTTTATCAAAATCCATCATCTGACCTTGAAAATCAGTCGTGCCATTTATGTTAGCATTTTACAAATTTAAACTTAACTTTTTATAATTGATATTATATTTCATAAATCTATACTAATATTATAAAGAGAAAAGATTTTTTTGTTTGTTGCGATTTAATTCAAAAAACTACTCGGCTGATTTTAAAATGGATTCACCAATAGAAAGATACATTATCAGCTAGTAACATTTTTTAAGTGTATATCCATTTTGCACCCATGCGAAGCCGGGGCATGTTGCTAGTGACGAATAAAGAGCATTTTATTTTACCACCTGCACCTTCTTAATATTACGTTAATAAACAAAAAATACCTTTCCGTAACTCGCGTTACCGACTTAACCCTAAATCGTCTCAGAATTTAGGATTTTTTTAATGCATAGTGGACAGTGGTCTAAAATAATTTGAAATCATTACACACTAGTGTGATTATTTCGTCCAATTAGCTCAGATAATTATGTCTACTATCATTACAACATTAGGTATCGACGTGAATATACCTGTTTGCATATAAGCACGTTAACAAGTGAACAGGCGGATGCAGGCTGTGTTTGCGATGCATCGCGGACTTCCGTCTCTACAAACATATGCCTATTGACGCAAACATATACAATATACATGCATAAGATACGGCCATTGCGCCATTGAGAGTTCGCGAACAATATTTTGAAGTAAGCACGGCTACGCTTCATTTACATAATTTCCGTGGTCTGAGTTTTTCAGTTGTTAGTTTCATTTTAATAACCAGTCTTAGAGCAAATATATTTCCCTACTTATTAATTAATGCAATTATTAAGTGCGTTTTATACATAATTTTGTGAAATATTCGAATGAAAACCTCTTTCGTACATCTCGACTAAATTTTTTCTAAATTACTATTAAGTTTTTGAAAAATTTAGTTTACTAGAGTAACAGCACAAAATTGTTAGTTATAAAACGCTGTTTATAAATTATTATTTGTTTGAATAATATATAATTTAAATAAATAACGTTTTTCGATCTAAAACTTATGTGAATAAGTGAAAATCTATGTTCATTTATTTGGCGTGCCTATAAATCGTAGTTTAAAAATAGGCCCTGTCAGACAACTGGAGACTGGAGTGTTAAAATGAGAAAAATTGCTTCAACTCAACAAGATTTTGAAAAATGCTATGGCCTTCTTTTAGAAGGTTATAAATATCCTCCGAACAAATTCATTATAAGAATTTCTCTTGAAATAAATATAATAATAACCTACATGCTACAGAGCTTCCGCATTGGATAAATGCTCATCTCAACAGACGCTGGTTACGTAATGGACTTAGGAAAGAAATACTATGATAGCGATATCATTCAAACCTGTTCTAAGCTTTTTCTGTGTGAGAAAGAATTGTGAGGATCACATGTCGACTCACACGGGAATACTTGAAATATTATTATTACATCGGAAAATTCACACCTCGATACTAGTCATTCCCCGTATTGTCCCTCAATGCATATATTTATCTGTAACATAAAATATTATAATATAGAAACTATTGGGCGGGTGTAGCATGGAAAACTGCCTTATACTATTTTGACTGGCTAGTTGGCGCGTTTGGTAGAACACCTGCCGTGCGCTCCGATGGATCGCGGGTTCGAATCCCGCCAGGACGACATGTTTATAATTTTCTATAAGTATGCCTTCGTCACTCCTGGTCACGCCGGGCATTAAACAGGTGGGAGTAACATCGAAATTCCGACCAATCAAATCAATCAAAATCAAAAGTTTTTTATTTCAAATAGGCCTTTGCAGGCTCTTATGAAACGTCTAGTTGCACGGTTCCAAAAAGTGGGTCTCATGGAGAAGAACCGGCAAGAAACTCCATGGACCGGGTAACGAACCACCATTTATAGATGGAATAACCGTATAGTGCATATTGAGCGTTTCGGTCTCAGTCAATGGATTTCTGAATGCCCGAAGTAAAATTAGGTTGACAGCGCATCATTGATTAATGTTCTGTGGCTGGGGTATCACATACCATCAAGTGAACCTCATGGTCGTCTGCCGATATCTAAGATAAAAAAAAACTTTAATCTTATTACCGTTTTATTCTTATTTAACTGGCTGTTATCATCATCATATGTACCTACAAAGTATTATTTTTTTACTCTTATAGAACAGGGGGAAAACGATCTGATGGCTCAGCTCGTAAGTGATTTTGACGCCCATAGACATCTGCGGTACCAGATGGTTTGCAGAAGCGTTTCCGGCCTTTAAGGAGTGAGTACGCACTTTTCTTGAAGGCCCCTAACTCGTAACTCGGGCGGAAATACCGCTATCCAATTTTTTTAAGTTTTGTGTAATTTTCGTCTTTATAATTTACAATAGCTCATTGTAACTATCTAATGGATCTTACATTTTGGTCTTGTAACAAATTCCAGGCTTGTTTCGGCGAATAACACGAAGAGGCTTCTCATATTAAATCTATGTTATTGCTGAGAAATGATATATATGTGTTATTAGTGTTTTAAGCACTTTTAGTTTGTTACGGGTTTCTAAATTTTAAGATATGACTATTGTAGTAAAATGTATAAATAGATTGTGTAAGCCTCACCAAATAAAATAATCACGGCTAAAAACTTACATAATTGAGGCGCACGACGCTAAGCTGTCTATAGGGCTAACAACAAAATGTCATACAAAAAATTAAGCAGTTTTAACCGTGGTTTAATAAAATCCTCATAAATAGAACTTGTTCAGCTAAATCAATTTATTGCTGGCCTCATTTTACAGCGAATGTTGTCTCGCTCTACACATCGAAACGTTAATTGAAGAAACGAAGGAAAACAAATGAAGTATTAACCATTCAAAAAGATAATTATTAAAAAGTCGGTTGCATTGCGAGGTTCCCCAAACGTCGTGTTTTAATCACGGAACAGTACTCGCATTGGACGCCGGCCAACCGTCTAGAAGCCGTGCAATTTCATTCACAATGCGAGACATTACATTCAAATTGTGAAGTAACAAATTCGTCTCATAATTTTGAAACTGTAGGGTTATTTATAGGTATATTGAGGCATACTAATCAGGATTAGGGTTATAATTAATAATAATGTATCTAAATTTTTTCATTTATATAGGTAGGTATAAAAGATTATGGTAACCTTCTACTAAGAAATGTATGAAACTGGAGCCAAGTGGGACATTTTTGAATTTTGTTTTTTTTTTATAAGCAACTTTCCGAACCAGTGGTAGCTTAATACAATTGAAGATTCGAAAATACTTGTACACTTGTACAAGTTTACTTGAAATAAAATTGTGTCAAAATTCGGAATCGTTTCGATCGTGATCGGGAATTTGAAACAAGATCGATTATTATTTATCTTCTGTCTTTTATTAACGCGAGTATCATGCATTTATCTGAAAATATACCGTTTAGACTGTCCGTGATCACTTAAAACGTCGGGATTAATATAAAGAAATAATAGCGTTTACCTACATCCGGTAAAAGGCTTTTCCATTATTTTTGACTAAAAGTAAGTACTACCTTCACTGAATTTCTTATTAAACTCATAAATCAATGTAAGTTCGCAGCCATCTTTAATCTATTACTCAAACGTTTCCGATCGCTCCTGTCCCTGCGTACATTTTTCGTATTTCAATTTCTACGTAGAATTCAGAAGGGTCTAGGTGCGGCCAGTCGGCGTGAGAATGATAAACGATCACCGCTGCTATTCTATCAAAAATATTTATTTGAATCCGCGCCCCGACGCTTCTGTACCGAATTAGATTTGCATTGTGAGCATAATAAAGGCAACAACAGCAACCGGATTACAGCCTGAAATTTTTCATCGGAAAATGGTTACAAATGGTGCCACGTTTCTTTCATTTGCGCTCGCGATGTATTTATTCGTGATCCATATTCCGTTGATTTATTCACTAGAATTTACAAGAGCTTCTTGTTTTACAGACCACTATGGTGGGAATTGAAACAAGATTGGAATTGTAAAGTTGTTGTTTTTTTTTATTATTCAATGCCATATATTTAAGACATTAAATTCGACACTGAAGTAAACTTAAGACTAATTTTAGCGAAGGGGAAAACGGTTTTAGTATCGCATACAATTTAGTACATGTGCTACTTTTTTCCGTCATATGTTGACAAACTATCGTGAACGTGATGTTGCAGCCATAAAAACTATAATTGATGTGTCATCGACAAACTTTTGCAAGCATTCTGAAATCTATAGATTGAAACCGAAATGCGTAATGCGCTCTTCACCAATCATACACCATACATATTCCCACTCGTTTAAAACACGTTGGGAGTATCGAACTTGCGACCCATCGTAACGTAAGGCAGGAGCACTTCCCAACATGCCAAGGAGCCTATAAATAAATATAAACTATATCCGTAAATAATGTCTATAGATATAGATGTTCTTTGGTTCGACCTTTATAATGGACAAGGAACCCAACTCCGCTCCAGGGTAAAGCGTTATTGGATATCGCTTACAAGCCCCCATATTTGTCGGTGGGTCTCACAGTCCGTCCTTTTATCGAGTGATTTCCAAAGACGTCCTCGTTCATTTTATATTGACTGTATAAGCAAATAAGTGTCCATTAAGGCCGACTCGATCGGAGTTTTTCCAACAAATCGAATCACGGAGGAGCCCATTATGCAGATTTTCCATTAGGGAAAACTCGCTCTTCGGCAGTGATGAGAAGTTATTTTCGTGCCTTGGGCAACAGCAGTTGAGTGTGCAGATAGTTGGGAACTTTGAGTAACTATGAAAGTGCCTCGAGCACATGAGTGTATTACTGCTGTAATCTCCGTAGGCATGAGTTTATTTTTTGAATAGTTAAGCCTTAAATTGGGTTATGGAAACAAACTAAAAAAGATACAACAACTCTTGTGAATATTATAGTAGTGTTGAGTAGGACATACAAGAGGCGGTACATTTGTCCGCAACAGGACGTCAAAATGTAAGAGCGGATCGAAATTATAAAATGTACTACTTCAAATTTTATGTCGCGCCCGATTTTTCTCGATAAATTTGGGTGATAAATAACCATAAAAAACCATCAAATGTCATATTAATACTAGCTAGTACAAATTATGCTTCGAGCTTTATTGATTGTACTGGCTCAGAGTGAAAAAGAGGCTACTCTTACAAACTCTTTTTGAAATACTGTACTAACCAACACTATTATATGAAGTATAAGTAGATATTTTACTTCTTTTTTTTTATGTCTGATATCGACAGACGAGCATGAGGTTCACTTGATGGTAGGTGATACCTCAGCCACAGAACATCAGTCAATAATGCGCTGTCGACCTAATTTTTACTTCGAGCATTCGGAAATCCATAGACTGAAACCGCAACGCGCAATATGCACTTCACGGTTTTTCCATCTATGAACGGTGGTTCGTTACCCGGTCGGAATTTAGATATTCCTCCCACCCGATTAATGCCCGAAGTTACCAGACGTGGGGAAAACATGCTTACAGAAAATTATAAGCATGTGCTCCCAGTGGGATTCGAACCCACGACCCATCGATGCGCACGGCAGGTGTTCTACCGAACGCGCCAACGAGCCCGTCAAAACTTTGTTATTGCTTTACGTTAAATAAGCTGTACTCAAATAGAGTACTCTGGAATGACTATTGATCGTTTTGATTACAGCCTCTAGGCAAGATATCAAAGTACTGCAATAAATTCAAAGAGAATTGAAATGTCCGCATCCCTTTATCGAGGTGGCTTGTTTTGCTCCTCTTTAAATTTTAATTTTCCGCTTTGATAGACCTTTTAAAACATCGTGTCTGTGATGTTGAATTCAGACTTGTGTTAAAATAAATAGGACTTGAAACATGGCTTACGGATAATTCAGACATAATTGTTCTAAAATTAAATAAAATATACAATTAAATGTAAAAAAACATCTTAAATTTCCCTTCGTAGGACACGTATTGAAAATGTTAATTAGGCGACATATTCTGCCCGTAACCATGCTTACTGTACAACGCTATCAAGGCTATTAATAATATACGTATAGGGAATTAATGTGAGGTAAATTCATGTAAATACTGGTGTTAATTAAAGATTACTAGCTTCATATGCGTACAATAATTATGATAATATACTCCCGGTATAAAAGTAGCGTTCCTCCTTTCCGAAATTGAAAATTTATCAAACACAGCTTTTAAACCTTCTTAAAATGTTTGATTCCGCTTTTATAATATTATAGTTGGTCTTAAAAGCATAATAGACAACATGTGAGGAATAAAGGGGTTTCAGTCTATGGATTTTCAAAGGCTCGAAGTAAAAATAAGGTCGACAGCGTATCAATGACTGATGTGCTGTAGCTGAGGTATCACTTACCATCAAGTGAAACTCATGCTCGTCTATCGATATCTAACACTAGCAACGTGCCCCGGCTTGACATGGGTGCAATGTAGATACACAAAAAATAGCCTGTGTTACTCACTGATAATGTAGTTTTCTATTGGTGAAAGAATTTTTGAGTTTATTCATAACATACAAAAATACAAATCTTTCCTCTTTATAATATTAGTATAGATATAGATAAAAGCTCGATTGGTCCAGCCGTTTCGGAGCAGTGCGACTGTGCGACTACAAACACCGTGACACGAGATTTTTGTATATATAATATTGGTATATAAATAAAACATTTGATCTAAGAAGTGGCGCAATCGATCAACGCCAGACGCTCATTTATGACACCTCTGACCACAGGCTGGGCGTGGGCGGAGCACTTATTGCATGATGTATGCCGCTTCGATGTACAAACAGCGGGGGACAACTGAGATATTGCTGCGAATTTGTGCTGGTTAGATGTACTCGTATGTCGCTAACGGTAATACTTTATCTCCGATTCGGACAATATGGAGGTCCTTTAATATCGACTAACGGTAGTTTTCTTCATTATACTATTTTTCCTAGCGTTTCGAATGCTTTACAGCAAGCGTCGTCATGCGAAACTAAAAGGTGACAGGTGTAATTGAAATTTTACAAAATGGCTATGCTACCGTATTCTCTTTCTACTTAGTTGATAAGTACTGTACCTACTTTTCTATACTATGGTAAAACTGACTAACGATGTGCTCTTGTTTTTAGTACTCGCGTTAATAAAAGACAATATTTTATGCTTGAATAATAATTATAATATATTTCTAAGTACAATTCACTGATTATATTTTTCTTTCAAACCTTTTGGAATTCTGTCTAGGAGTCTGTCGCGAATATAAAATTATCAGCAACATTTTATATTTAAATGCCTATTAATTCAGCCTCTTACGTTAAAGATGGCTTTAGGATGTAAATAGTCTAAGGAAACAGTTATTTTTATGTTTGTTCTAATACACGAGATGTTCTTGAGTAGAATAAAAATTTAAAAATATAGAATTTCGAGATAGTGTCTGATGAACACACGATAGTATTAAAAGCCTCATTACATGTTAAAATGCTCCACAATGCGGTATCTTAAGTTGAAAGTGGCTCGGAGATTTACTGGAAATGTAAAGGGTCTAAGTACACTAGTAGTAGTTTAAGAAACCGCAAGGGGAAACAAGATCTATGGAGGGTCGAACGTAAGAGGTTTCCCTCTTTGGTCCCGTTTCCGATGACGGGCTATCCGATTGTGTAATCGCTTACTGTTTCAGCTCCAAGGGTCTTTTGTCAAGCTTTCTTGTAAAACTTGATGAATCGCTTCGGTAGATCATCTTACATAAAATTCTTATGAAATTGAGACCTTGTTGTGCCGATTGAAAATCATCATGTAACTTGTGATGGCTACCAACAATTTTTGGTTTTGAAGTGATTAAATTAGAATTATCTAACAATTAAATTGTGTACGTACTAGTAAAAAACAATAAAAAATCGTTTTATTTTTATTTACTTATAGTTGATGAATAAATACAATTTTATTGACCTTTGCAAAATTAAGGCGAAATCACATTCAGGACTAGTCCGGATACAGAAAAAAGTCCGAGAGATGGATATTTTTTCTGTAGGCTGTAGCTGTAGAGTACATATAGCTGGGATGCACGGAAGCGATTGAGCCTATCAACATTATAAATTCACTCATAACTAACAAAATAACCTTTAACTTATTTTTCATGAAATTATGTTTTTCAATTGATAAACTTTTAGTAAAGATATCAGCAACATTATGTTCAGGTGATACATATTCAATAGAAATTACTTTTTTTGTCAACAATGATTTAAAAATCCAATCATTCAATCCTTTAAAAAATTATGTTTAATATCTATGTGCTTAGAACGCTTACTTTTTTCATAAGATTTTGCAAATTGAATGGCACCTTTATTGTCCATATATAGAATACACAGAAAATCACTATACAGTCCATTTAAATCATTATACAGTCCTTTTATATATATAAGATCACATGCAACAGTACCAACCAGTGATTGTAGATATGTAATAATAAGGTATTGCCTAATATTCCTCCAGGCCATTGAAAGTATAAACGATTACTAGGATAGCAGTATATGTCAGGAGTAATCTCGTGCGGCGATAATTAAGCGAGAGTACGGACTCTAACTCCTTCAGATTTACTGTTATGGCTCTGCTAACAACCTCTCTTCTCAAATAATATACTGGAAAGCTAGTGTGGCCGTGAACATTAAATATAACGTTTAATCGTATTTTACGTCAAATTCAAGCAACAAAACGTAAGATACACAACCGCTATCATATTGAATTCTCGAGTTCCCTAGTAGAGTATGGGCAGTAATATTTCTGTTTTACCAATCATTTTTCTTTACTGGAATTAGGATTAGGAGAAGTAGAAGATTAGTATTTTGTTGCGATGCTCGACTGAAATATTTTTTTGTAATCTTATTTACCCGGGATTCAAACACGAAACCCTCGGTATTAAACGCAACGCACTTACCACTGACACGAAAGCGGCGAAACCACTATCATTAAGAATATTATTGAGTTTGCTTGTGAATTATGGCAATATTAATCTTGTGGCTGTTTTTTTTTAATTCTACGCATAATCTCTCGTCGCGTTCAAATATAAACCAACAACTTCAATATAAAAGATACATATACGTACATAGATTGCAGACCTTTTTTAGATTTCGTTCTGTGTGAACACATACTGAGCGGCTCCCTTTTTAGTCACCACACGTATTTTTTATTTAGTAATTTGTTTTTTATTTTGTTATTTGTGTGTGTGTTCTTAATAAAAGCTTTTTATTATTTTCTTCTTAACATTGTTTCAAGCCAGTATATCATATTCACGAAAAGTCAACCGTTATCACTTATTTACAAGTATTACAATTTTGACCTGTTAGTAAACATTGATGTACTGTTACCTGTGTTAACTGTAACTGTTTTCAACAATTATACCCTTCGTGAGAACGGTAAAGTTTTTTTTGTTATGACGAGTATATACGTCGCGAGTAATAAGTAATGACAATTTGCAGTTTGAGGCAAAGTTAAAATGAAAGGTATTTTTATGTTTCGAGCGTAATATTCGAGTTGTCATCTAAGGTGAATTGTGGACCTACTAAGATATTTAAATATTATTTTTTTTATATTGGGGAAAAATCGTCACGTAAAAATTCAACGTACTCTCGTGAATACGTTGACGTTACTTCAGTGAATTAAAGGTAGATTTTATTTAATCATAATAAAATTTTGCTTATATTAATCATGAAAAGTTTAGGTTTTATAAGCTTGATATAGTTAAAGTATGTTTTGTTTCTTTCGTTGTAAAGTTACTATTTGACAGAGCGATAAAATCATACTTTACTTTCAAGCTTCAAATACGTTTATGAATAAGGACGTTAGTATTTATTCTATATACAGATAATATAAGTCTGTACAATCATAATTATATATGTGCTTGTACGAAAACAATTAATCTTGAATATCGTTCACGCTACATCAGAATTTCTCCTAAATTGGTCTTGTGAAAAATTGTGACACTGCATCTCTGCGTATTGGAGGCTGATTCGCCGCGGCCTGCTATCAATCAAACGGTTGTCGAAGCCGCTCCTCAAACCCTAATAAATCACCCTAACACAACGCCTCTATAGATACATGATTTGATATGTCTGCATTTTATCAGCCTCCTCATTATCGCGACATTGCATAAATTTTAAAATCTGACTGGAATTTTCCAAAGATAAACCCGTCGGCGCTGACTATATATTTTTTTATGTTAGATATCGACAGACGAGCATGAGGTTCACTAGATGGTAGGTGATACTTACGTAGGTTGATTTTGAATTTGAATACCTCAGCCACAGATCATCAGTCAATGATGTGCTGCCGACCTACTATTTACTTCGAGCATTCGAAAATCCATATACTGAAACCGAAACGCTAAATATGCATTTCACGGTTTTACCTTTACGGAATTTAGCCTCTATGGATACGTGATTTAATATAGACCTATAATTGAAGACGTATAACATCAGTCTCTTACTATTACGATTTAATCAATTTAAAATCTGACTAGAAATTACCATAGATTAACCGTTGACTCTTAATAATTAATTACCGTGGTAAGAGTAATCCAACATCAATGTCAGTATTCCCTCTGTTAATTTATGTTAACCTAGTATTTTATGATTCCCGTGTCCCCCAGTGGGGCAAGGGGCAGCCACACTTATGTTTCTGTTTCACTGATCATTACACAAGCAAGTAGGTAGAGTATTCTATGTCCTACCAAAACGTTTTTTTTTTTGTAATTTCCTAAGGATCTGATCCTGAGACCTCTAGTACTAAAAGCAACGCGATTACTGATCCAATACGCGAAAACTTTTTATAAGCGTTTATTTATTAAATGGTATCAGTACCTACTGGTGTTAATCACCGACCGTCACTCGCTATAACGGTCCCTTGAAGAAAATTAATTTTACGCTTCCGCTTTGCAGCTTTTTTAAATCTTATCACAAAAACCGAATTTAAAAATCACTAGTCAGCAAAATTATCTTTGGCATGAATTTTAAAAGTAGAATTCCCGTGTTAATCCCATTATACATATCTTACACTGACTTGCATTATTATTATTACTTGAAAATTTTAAATAACAATTATTTTCAAGAGGTCTTAAGATTTGTAAGTTTATTATATAAGATATTTTTGGTTTCTGTGACATTGCGCCTTTCCGGATACTCTTAACTAAAATATAAGTCGACGGCGCATCATTGATTGATGCCCTGTGGTTACCATTAAATAAGCTTGACACTCGTCTATCGATCTTTGACATAAACAACCATTATGTTTTGTCTAGAGTTGTCGAAGTATATTGTCAAGTCAAACCTTGTGTAATAAAAACGCGATGTTAGGAAAAATGATATTAGCAGATTCGTGTTTTGCCTCGTGCCCTAGTCTACTTATTCGGACGTAGGATAACCTGTGACCCATTCCAAGTATGTCACTTTCGTAACTGCTTATAAGCAAAATATTATATTGTCTAATAGTTATAATAATGTCATTTTTAGGTTAACGTACCAAAGATCGGGAAGGGACTTTATTAGCCGATGCTGTGCGTCTTTCGTTGTTTTCGAACTATATAAGTGTGTTTCTTTGTAATTACAATAATTTCACTGTTACGGAATAAAATGTAAACAGTGGAACCAATTTCCTAACTACTTTACATATGAAATAATAAAAACCGGGAAAGTAATTTTACTTTCTGTCTAAACTAATTAAAATTACTCTGTATAAACGAATTTACAATAACATTATATATTAACATTTTTTTATACGTAGCACTCCGAGGTCTGTTTTATTAGTGTTTTTTTAAACGCATAACCTTCCAAAACTATTACTTTCTTTATTATTAATTAGATTTACATTCAAAATCAAACTTTATTTTTTTTTAATTTAAAGAGCTGATATTTTTAAATATAACTATGATATTTTCCAGTAGTCATTTAAAGATCTACATTCATCTTTTGGTCTCAAATATACAAATAATTATAGTTTATACAATTAGATGTTTGAGAGTAACCTCTATTGTTTCTTCGCTGAATGTTTATAAACTCAGATTTGCATAAATGCCAATCAGTAAATAACTAATGTCAACATCAGTATTCGCACTGGTAGTTTTCTTGAGACCACTTTTGAGTGATAACGTATCAGTATTTCCGCTTATCTACTCGTGAACCACTAATAGTTTTAGATAGGTACATTATTTAGCGTTAGAAGCGGAGCTTATCACGTATCAGAATTCGCGCGTGATAGTGCGCGGCCGCACGCGTCGTCGTAAAATAAAATATAATAGATATCAAAACTTATAATTGCAGATATAAATTTTAAAATGAGAATGCGGAAGTTAAGACTTTTAGTAACAGTTGGTGCTACATTCATAGTGACGTTTATGATAGTGGCGGTTAGTCGACTAGACAGATCGAATAATTTGAATCGGATTGTTCGAGAGGTTCCTCTCCAAGGAGATGTAGGCGCCTTGGACCAAGCAACTACCCAGAAAGTCGTCCAAGAAAAACGTTTGAAAGTGGCTGAGGTATCTTCACTCTCTTATTTTGTACTTGGTTTGTAAAGAGCTTATTTATACGTTCCTTTCAGAGGGAGTTTTTCTTGGCCTTATTTTTAGGGAGTAGTTATTTTTACTGAAGAATAAGTACCTAAGCTTTTGACTGCAATACCGACTAATGTTCACCGCGGATGCGACTTAAATGATACTATTTCTAGGAAGAAGGCTATTCACTCTCGCATGAGATAGAACAGACCTAGGTACTGAATACCAAATCATTGCGATTTGGAAGATGAAAGAGAAGAAAGAAGAAGAGTCCTACCCTGTGTTTGATCATTCAGGCGTGAAAAAGCACTGCAGGGATTAATTACATGTAATTGTAATCTCTTAGTGCTTCATTTCACTTTAGGGTCACGACCTCTGAGGCGGTCACAATCTGTTCAAAAAAATAAAACTTCCCCAGAAGTAGCCATAAAAATTTAAACTATTAATATATATACATATATTTCTTCTCTTTTGTCTCACTTGTACCATATGGTTGCCTGAAACAAATCGCTGCTTAGCGATAAGGCCGCTAGTTGTACTTTTTCCGTATATTTCTATATTTCTAGTGCAATAAAATTTATATAATAATTATTGTAAATGAAGGAGTCGCAAGGCTGTTTATTTATCGTTTTGGCTCGTATCGTTAAAGTTGAGAAACAATGCAATAAATCTAAGTTACAATTCTTATGTGAATTAAGTAAATTTGTCACTTATTCCAATTCCCTCCTCGTAAAGTTGGCGTGCCCTAATAATAATGAATGGCTTCGAGCAAAGTACGATGTCCTTTCATTAGTGCGGCCGTCGTACAGAGCCGAGATTAAAACTTACGCTGCGGGCGAATCGCGTGTCCCATGAAGCTTTTCATGCTTTTGAAATGCTATTTTATGAAAGTGGCTCAACTTTACAAATACAGTCGTTTTTCACGGTGATATCGCATAGGTAGTTTCATGCGTCTTTTTAAGATTTTTAGGGTTTCGTACTCCGTACCAAAATGGAACCCTTATAGGATCACTTCGTTTTCCGTCTGCCTGTCTGTTGAAATTAATATCAAATACTCTGGTCTGCAATCCCTTGCAGTAGTGAAAATATCATACTTCTAAGTCGACGCAATCAAAAGATACGGCATTTTATGCTCCGTTTATGCCGCATATTTTGACACTAGCAAGTGAATTAAAACCTATAGGGTATTTCCCGTTGTTTAGGGATCATGAAATTTGGCATGAAGCAATTTCATGTAGCATACAATACGAAAACTGTATATTTGTAGTTTTTTTTTATCGGGAAAATCTTTACTTAACTAAAAGTTTGTAAGGAACCCCCAGTGCGCGAGTCCGACTCGACGACCAGTTTTTTGTTATAACCTTTTGATGTCTCGAAACATCAATATTATAAATTATTTGAAAAATACTTCTCGTTTTCTTTAAGATAACAATTAACGTTTTAACTTCAGATAGCGATGCTGAATCTGTAAAAATATTTGCAGTTCTGCTAAAACATTCGAGTTCCACTTTCGCAATTAAATGTAGGCCGCTAGGCAAACTTCTCGTTATTAATAACCATGATGACACTTCAACTTACATTTCGATGTGTTCGCGGTTTTTACTAAATTAACTTTTATTGAGTTTGTATGTTATGTGGGGTTTTTAAATCACAAGTTGGTCATAGAAATTATGACTTTAAAATAGGGTGTCTTCGGTTTTATCGTATATTTTTTTTTACTGCAGTTTACATGTTTATTTGAAATCTATTGTTGATTCGTAGTCTTATTTAAATTTAACAAATATTAAGGAAATTGAAGACATGACTGGAGGAAGGATATAACATTTTTAGAACTCCAATTTTTTACGCTGAGTGAAGGTGTTATGTGTCTCCATAACAATATATACATGTAGAATTATTTTATTTGTAAAATTTAGTTATTAAATAAACAATCAAGAAAGTTAATAATAGTCTAAAAAATATGTAACATCACTGTTTTGCCCATTTTCTCGATCATTTACAAATTGTACCATACCCCCTTCATCCACTCATCTTCAATTATAAACACGATCTAAGTCTACTAAATCAATTCCAGATGATGCGCCACGCGTGGAACAACTACAAGCTGTACGCTTGGGGCAAGAATGAGCTGAAGCCGATCTCCAAACGCGCGCACTTGACCAGCGTGTTCGGTGGTGGGGATATGGGCGCCACCATCGTAGATGGCCTGGACACGCTGTACATCATGGGCCTCATGGATGAGTTCCGCGAGGGACGGGACTGGATTGCGGAACATTTCCGCATCAGTGATATCGTAAGTACCCAACAGCCAGACTAAATGAATGAACGAATGAATGAATGAAAGCTTTATTTGATAGAAACAAATAACTTATTAATCTAACTTAATTTAAATATAAAAAGACAACACTAAAACAATACTTCTGTCAAAAAGAAGGCAAGCTCAGCATACGTTGCGTCCGCGCCGTGGGGTACGGTCGCAACAGTGGCGTGCCCTCCATACAAGCCCAAAAGCCCGGGTTGTCGACTTTAACGTAATACGCGTTTATATATAACTTATATAATTAAATAAACATGTAAGTTATATAAGATTTATATAATTACGTTAAGAAATTATTATTTTTCTTTCGTATGGATGCATTAATAGGACAATACGGTATTTTGGGCTTGTATTGTAGTCCCGCCACTGGGTCGCAACACTGATTTTCAGCGACTTCCTCAGACAATTTGGTATTAGAAATGGACTTAGAAATCCTCTCTGTCGGTGGGCATGATTTCTTTGTAAGGTATTTTCCCAGTGGCGGCGTAAGGCATGGGTGACGTGGGCCACCGCCTACGGCCTCGCGAACAAGGGGGCCTCGCGCCAAAAAAAAAAATTGCCAAAAAAAAAGCCATTTTTTGCGCTGGCAGAGGGCCCCGCAACATTTTGCGATTAAAATTTAAAGTTTATTGTTTGTATTAAAATTTAAAAAAAATAAGATTCATTAATCTTGCCCACATATAATTTAGGAATTACGACGCCACTGTATTTTCCTAAATCAAAATTACAATATTGTCCATTGTCTTCAAGGGGCTGGGAGCCACCAAATATAAGGAATTACATAACAGAATAATAATACAATACTCTATTACTAGCGTAGATTTTAGCGTAATTTTTTGTAAGATCTACCCGCCTACTGTCATTTCGTCAGAGTAATCGATATTGAGCTCATTTTGATTCCAGACAAACCTCATTTTATTCTTCGCTGGGAAACTTTTATATAATAGAGCTGTACTAATAGGATCTACTATACTATACTATCCTAGGCTCTAAGACTATTACTATCATAATCTATAGTATTGGTTATAAATAAAAATATTATTATTATGTTGTAATCGGGTGCTAAAACTGGTTATACTCAAGATATAGGTACAAAGTAGATATCTAAATGTCAAATTTTATAAGCGGTTAGATATTACATATTGTATTATTTGGCACCAAAAAAATATTTTCAAATTTTAGTCAAACGGTGTCGAATATTAGAATTAAGGAAAAAATATGTATGAAGATATCGAAACAAATCGCTATTGTTTAGACTTAGTTCTTATGGGTTGCGCTTCAAAGTGATCAGGTAAAGTAATCCCTGCTTGTAATCAATTTGGCATGAGTTTATGCACGTTATTCAAATGAACAAAAGTTTTACAACCGCATATTTTGCAACCCATTCAACTCCTTATACATAATCGCTTTTATACCTTATTGCACGTTCTTAACAAAGCTACAACAAAAACTATTCATAATATCAGAATTCTCATAATAACGTCTCGGGAATATCCATTGAAACGAAGCTAGAAGGCATCTCAATGGTGTTTTTTGTTACTAGACAGTTTTTGCTACATGCATTCTTGCATGGACGTACGGTTTTTGCAAACGTTTTTTCATTTACCAAATGCACTGGCCTATGTCAGGAATAACGAAGAGCGAGCAAGAATAGAAAACTTCCAACAAACGAAAACTTTTATTTCACAAATGCTGGATTGGACTTGTTTTTATTTTCAATGGATGGCTAAACAATTGATTGGAAGGGATGGAAAAAATTACGTCTGTGGTCGTCATATTATATTATACTAGCTAGTGTAGACTAATAGCATTAGCATTCTATCTTAATGCATGAAAATAGAAATTTACGTAGCCCTTAAGTTTATACAAATATGAAATTATCTTTAAATGGCGATTAAGTAGTTTTTTTCATTGACATCCGGTATCGATAAAAGAAATCCAATGTATGTTGCTCCTGACTAAACTTAATATACCTGTCATAACAAACCTGACAATCCTTATAGTAGTTTCGAAAATTAGCAACAATTTTGTTCATTGTTATAAATGGGTTCTCTTACCGTTATTCTACAACCACCTCCAAAATTTTGTTAAAAATTCAATATACGGACTCGTCAATTCTACTATTTTTAACCGACTTCAAAAAAGGAGGAGGTATTCAATTCGTCTGTATGTTGTTTTTTTTTTTTTTTTTTGTATGTTTGTTACGCGATAACTCCGCAAGTAATAAATGGATTTGGATGATTCTTTTATAGGCATTGGTTTGGTACTTTTTTAGGAAATCAACAATAACAAAAATTTACTTATACGTAGATGATGTTTTGGTTTGTGGTTCTTCTCACGGCGCTGTCTCATTTGAGCAGCACGTTTAGTGGTAGGTCTACTAAATTATTATCTAAGGATTAATGAACTTAGATACATACACTTCCTACAAAAATGTAGAAAAAAAAATATTTTTAAGCAAAAAACAAAAACCGACTTCAAAACCACAACTTGCACTAAAAAGTAAAAAATAATACTTTAATTACTTCAAATCATTATTTATTACCAGTTATTTTTGGAGTCGGTGCCAGCCAAGAAGGACAGTTTAGTCCTGCTTTTGCAAAAAGTTTTGGAACTGTATGGAGCGGCACCGATTTCAAAAATAACTGGTAATAAATAATGATTTGAAGTAATTAAAGTATTATTTTTTACTTTTTAGTGCAAGTTGTGGTTTTGAAGTCGGTTTTTGTTTTTTGCTTAAAAATAATTTCATTATATGTATTATTGCTAAAGCTTCAAAAAAATAATATTACTTACTATGGTTTGCCCGAAGGGCTTTGCTTGCAAAGAAAAACTGATAGCTCCCGAGACTAATATTTCTCATTTATAACTCAAATCTTATTAAAATCGGTTAGATGATGAACACGTGATGCCAGATAGTCATTTGTGAATTTATCAAAATATTGTTTATTTCGTACCTCCGTCCTTTCATCCACTATTCACAGCCACTGGACCGTGTTGATACGATGTATTGTTAATATCTGATCATTCAATGTAAGCAAAAACACATACAAATTTGAACTTTATTACATTAGCCGTAAGATTTACATTCTCTCATTTACTTATTTATGGTTAAGCATGTGACAGAGACTGATTTAAAGTCCTGTGCAAACTTTATCGAATTGCTTTGTAATGTCAGTTTTTTCCTCTTATTGGAACTTGATGCACCTGCCTTTGAATAGTATTCGAGTCGAGAAAATAGATTATTCTTTTAAAATAAAGAAAGTTCTAAAACGTTGTTGTTTCCCAAATTCTATTTTAAATTGCTTTTGGACTTTGTTTCGGATTTAGGGGGTAATTCCGACTTCAAGAATTTCATCAGACAAGAAGACATCATTTTTATATGATAATATATAGTTTTATACAATTGTTATATATCGTTAAAATATGTTAGTAATTAGAAGATTTTTTTATGCCACTCATTATGTTAGTTGATTACTGATAAAAATGTTCATTAAAAGTTAAAACGTCTTGAAAAAATTCAACAAAGGCATTTTATGATTATTAGAATGTTTTATATATTTAGGAATATATAAAAGAAACGTATCCGGGGCTGTGGGTTGCGTGTAGCATCAGTCCCGGGTTTACCCCCGTCGAAAAAAATATCGGAAATGGTTTTTTTTTACTTTTGCGGGCGTATGCACAACTTACCAAAGATGCAACATAATCTGCCGGGCTAGCATGACAAGCGCGACAAAATTTTGTCTACCGTTTTCTCGTGTTTCAATAGACTATCGCTTTATTTCTTTCGGGTCTAACATGACAATTACACTTAAAACTCGACTTTTAATATCAAAAATAGATACATTTGTCGATCGAGATATCTTTTCTATCAAAATTGTCGATGTCGAGATATAATATATTGAGATATTTAACATCTTAGTTTGTCTTCTCTCGCGCGAGATATATCTCGTGGCGGTCATGCTAGCCCGGCAGCTGAATAGTATAGGAGTGCATAGAGGACAAACATACTTACATTGATTTTCTATATCTATTCTAATCTATATCTATACTAATATTATAAAGAGGAAAGATTTGTATTTTTGTATGTTATGAATTAACTCAAAAACTACTGAACCAAAACTGATTTTAAAATTTATTTCACCAATAGAAAGCTACATTATCAGGGAGTAACATAGGATATTTTTTGTGTATAGTACATCTACGTTGCAACCATGTGAAGCCGGGGCATGTTGCTAGTTATTTATATAGGTATGTAAATTTTACATACCTATATATTGTATAACTAATACGAATCACAAAACATCATAATTATGCAAAGTACTGAATAGCGATCAGACAGAAAGCGAGAGAATTCTGTAGATCGGATATTTCATTTCACTCAGACCGGGAATATGCCTTGTACATGATTGCACACAGTTCCTAACGTCTACCTCAGTTTTCTATTCCTATTAATCTCTTCAGGAACATTCCCACATATGTATGTATGTGTACATTTGGTTTCTAGGAATACGACACGACTACATGTAGTATATGTAGGTACTGTGTGAACGAAGTTACGAACACGACCATCATATTTTTTTTACTTATTGAATTGCTATCAATATTAAATGATCAGCTCGCAATTCAAAAAAAATATGTTTATTTAAAAAATCGTTAAACAAACTAGCGACACGTCCCCTAACAAATAGCAACAAAAATTTTATATGATGCGTGAATTCTATCTTAGGTCTAACTTATGTTAATTGTTTTTTTTTTTTTGGTACAAGAAACCCATTACGCTTATCATTTGTTCAATTCTATACGTGTGTAATGTTCTGTTATGAAGAAACAACATGTTTAAATGAAATATTTTTTACGCATTCGAGCCTGAAATTAAAAGTTTAGGGGGATGAAACGAAAAACTAATTAAATCTTGTTTGGAGGTCTCAAAGCCAACTGTAAACAATGTTGTATTAAAGCGCAGATTTTTTTTAAAAAGCATGCAGTGCAATGTAATTTAATTTTCCACGACCGACCGTCCATCATATACGAGTAAATTCATACACACGCACAGTGTGAAATAAGACCTCAAAAACGGACGTCCTTTTTTTTATTCGATTTTCGTGTAGGTTTTACTGAAATACATACTTCAGTAAAAATCCCGCATTTTTATCTTAATTATTTAATGAGAAAAATAAGTTCAAAAAATGGCTAAATTTGTGAACCCCAAACAAAAAAATATCGATTAAAAGAAATATATCAACTTTTAAAATTATCATATATATTGTAATATATCTATACAAAAAGCCGCATAATTTGATATATTTGGTTTAATTCTACGACATCGCGAGCCTGAGTAATCGTCTTTTTTAGGATTTTGGTTTTCATTTTTTTTCTCTAATACCCCACCGTAGTAGCAGCTGATATTTTACGTCGTAATAGAAGAACATCTAGTCTATACGTAAAAAAAAAAACTAGCGCGCAATTCCATGGGGTATTGATTTTATAGGACTTTTAATTTTTTAGTCAGGGCTGTCACTCGAAAAGGAGTAAAAGTGGTAAAAATTGATAACGACGAATTAAATAATTTCAAACATTGCAATTCTTATTTATTATTCTTCAATTTCACCTGCATTGAAAAATCCTTTTTTTATATATTTTTATATAAATACTGTATTATCCTCATTTAAGCCATTACTCTGATAAAACCTGATTCACGGCATCATCAGTCGACTCACAACTTTCATGTGATGTTGAAGGTTCGGGTGAATCAGGTATGACCGTCGGTTTTCATACTACATGCAGAAGAGGTAATTTACGAAGTTTCTTTTGCCTTTCTCGTAGCCTTATTACTAAAATCAAAGGGTCAAACGTTCTCAGAACCCTATATCAAATAAATCTGACGTTACATGTCGACTTAGTTATTGTTGTTAATTAATAATTTTGTTGTTTGTTGCCTAATCTTAAGACTAACCATCATGCTCGGACATTGCCTGTAACATTTATACTGATAAAAATTCCATGATCGAAGTTCAAATAACCGTGCTTATTAAAAAGACAATGTCCCTCCTGGGACTCGAACTCGGAACCTACGGCATTTCCTCACCACTACGCCACGGATGCCATCAATTTATTTTCACCAATTGTAAAGTTATTTTTTCTAATATTTATTTGCATAAACTCACAACCCTAGTAGGGTAATTTATGTGTCAATATTAAAAACGCAATTATAGCTATACCCCATGGAATTGCGCGCTAGTTTTTTTTTTACGTATAGATTAGATGTTCTTCTATTACGACGTAAAATATCAGCTGCTACTACAATGGGGTATTAGAGAAAAAAAATAAAAACCAAAATCATAAAAAAGCCGATTACTCGGCCTCGCGTTGTCGTAGAATTAAACCAAATATATCAAATTATGCGGCTTTTTGTATAGATATATTACAACATATGTGATAATTTTAAAAGTTGATATAGTAAGTAAGTAAGTAAGTAAATACTTTATTGCACACAAAATAAAAAGTTACAAATATAAAAATCAGCGTTAGAGAGTGTACAGAAGGCGGTCTTATAGCTAAGACAGCTATTTCTTCCAGACAACCCGAGATGGAGGAAATGCTGTATACATAAAAAATTAAGGCGGTGCAGAACAAGTACAATAATTACAAATTAAAATTAAATTTAAATATTTAAACAAGTTTGTTTGTCAAAACATATTAACGAACAACACTACAAACATAATAATGGAAACATAAAATGAAATAAAAAATAGGCAATTTAAAGCGATAAATAATAATCTTTAACAAGAGAATCAAAACAGGAAATGGTTTGAGCCTTTCTGATTTTCACAGGTAAAGAGTTCCATAAACGAATAGCTTTAACAGTAAAAGAGGAGTCAAAGAACTTAGAGGAGTGAGAAGGCATACAGAGGGAAAGATTAAAAGAGGATCTTAAATCAAGACTGTTGGAGCTGAGAAAGATAAATTTTTCTTTAAGATACCTAGGGGATCTAGGATCAAAGATATATTTCTTTTAATCGATATTTTTTTGTTTGGGGGTCATAAATTTACCCATTTTTTGAACTTATTTTTCTCAGTGAATAATTAAGATAAAAATGCGGGAATTTACCTGAAGTATGTATTTCAGTAAAACCTACACGAAAATCGAATAAAAAAAAGGACGTCCGTTTTTGAGGTCTTATTTCACACTGTGACACGGACTATATAAATACTATATAGGTTTGCGAAGTAAATTGTGTGTGACTATACCGCAGTATGTGGAAGGCAAATTGTAAAATTATCTATAATGAGCACAATTTATAATACATACATTGGGGTAGGCAGAGATCACGGATTTCCATATGCTCCGATCCTTACAACCACTTTCGCTTCTTCTACTTACATCAATTCATAATAGTTGTGAAATAATTATATTTCATAAAATCACTGTGTTGAACTCAGCCAGCACAGCATATGCTGAGACGCCACATATTTAAGCTGGAGTTTAAAAAAAATATTTCTTCTTATTCTTAATGGTCGTATGAGGTCCAAATCCACAGATCACCTCTAAATCGAATACTGCTCCTTATTTTTGAAATTGGCGCACTTATGCATTCATACGAGAATAATAATTTATTGTTTTTTTTTAATTTATGACATTTAAATTATATTAACTTCAAAGTATGTAAATAAGGATCGCTGATAAATTTCATTATTAAGTCATTAATACATGATGCAAGTTTACAGTTCTTTACAAAATCAAAATGGAAAGTAGGTATGGCTCGTTGGCGCATTCGGTAGAACACCTGCCGTGCGTATCGGTGGGTCGTGAGTTCGAATACCACCGGCATGAAATGTTTATAATTTTCTGTAAATATGTTTTCCCCACATCTGGTAACTTCGGTCATCGAACTCGTGGGAGAAATATCAAAATTTCGACCGGGTAAGGTGCATATTGCGCATTTCGGTTTCAGACTATGGATTTCCTAATTCTCGAAGTAAAAAGTAGGTCGACAGGGAATCATTGACTGATGTTATATGGCTGAGGCATCATCTACCATCAAGTGAATCTCATGCTCGTCTGTCGATATCTAACATTAAAAAGCTATTAGAAAAGACATAAAAATAATATTTTTCTCAAAACAGACATTTTAGTGTAATGACAATTTATGCTGGTACAGCCATGGTCATTGTAATCTGGCGGTAGAAAACAAGGATTTGTTCAAATATTTATATTTCAAATCGGCCTTTGATTGAGAGTTCTTATTACATTTTTCAGGATTCAGATCTGTCAGTGTTTGAAACAACGATCCGTTTCGTTGGCGGCTTCCTGTCCTGCTATGCGCTAACAGGCGACGCTATGTTCCGAGACAAGGCTGTGGAAGTGGCAGATGCGTTACTTCCTGCTTTTGATACACCGACTGGCTTACCGTATGCGCTGATCAACCCTAGTAATAAGGTAAGTGTATGTTAGGTAATGCATACCCACAGATACACCTTACAATAAATATGATGACGTTAATAATTCTGAATCACGCTATCAGTTTCCCCGCTATATACATTATATTATATCATTCGTTAAAATATACTAGGATTTCATAACATTAAAGAACAAAATGCATCTCGTAACTTCAAAATTATGTATGATATTCTTTTTATATTTTTTTAATTACGATATATAATCATTACCCGTGGATAAGACTGAAATTATCGCCCAAATGAGCTACCGAAACTGAACTTTAATCTTCATTACCGAATAAAATACTTCTGAAAGGGTACCGATATCAGTGCATAAATTAATCACGGAGCCTTATATTAATCGTACCTTTCCGAATTTGCCGATCCCGACTTAGTTATCACTTCAAAGGCGGCCGACTCCGCTCGTTATCATTCAGAATACATTCCTAATTAGCGTCGGTGACCCTTGGAAAGTTGGGCTATTACAAAGTCTAATCGTGTGCGAAACCCCGCCAAGTTGAGTGGTAATGAATTTGTACTTAGCTGTGATTGTAACTTACTTGGATTAAGGCCAAGGCCTACACGCTACTTTCAGCATCGGTGCAATACACAGCTTATACGCGCGTTTCGAATACTTACATCTATAGAAGCTATTTGGGGGGTGAACACGAACAACTATCGAAAAAGTATTCGTATCGTCGAACTGTCATTTGTATAAAATTTCAAATCATTTCTCATACAACTGACAGTTTGTCGATTCGAATACTTTGTCGATAGTCGTTCGTGCTAGGCCCTCTGCAACTAAAATACGATTCAGTATGGATATAGTCGCGAAATCAAAAAGGCGGTCACTCGCCCGATCCTAAAAGTACCATGTGTGCTAACGCCCTTAGAGGTGTGCTACGAAGGCTGCGTATTACTTGTATGTCTTTTGTTCTACATTTATTACACGCGGTCAGTGGGACAAATCAGAGGATTAACATAGAAACAATGTATGCCTTTATAGCCACACAAAATATAGTACTTTTAACATCGAAGTAATTAAATAAAATGTAAATCGATAGTATGAATATTACCCATACTAATAAAAATCAGCTAGATAATGTCCCCCGTAAATTAAGTCGGGGATTCTATACCAGGACATATTCTATATAGAGTATATTACTTTGAAAACATGATCAATAAGCTCACAGTATATATTTTTTTTAACAATTTATTTGTGACAGATTTTTCATTAATATTAAATATTTTTTTACCTAGTTAAATACGATCATACTCAAATTTCAATTCATTATTAATCCTCAAAAGATCCTATCGAAACCTTAACCTGATCTGTGAAGAATATGCAAACTGCTAATGCTGGCGAATTAGGTATATTATGTTAAACGTCTCGTATTGTGGTTTGTATGTGGTTATACCTTCAAAACAAATCAAAATTATGTGTTTTCTGCTTAGCAACCGTTTGATAAAATAAAATACTTAATTCTCAAGTTATATATTAATTATTTCAAGAATCGAGGCAGACAGAATAATTCTGGTGATCTTTATTTTAGCGTACTTCAATCGGATGTTTTACTTTCAAATTCAATTTAATAAACTTGATGGTATAAACAGTATTATTTCAAACATCCATGAAATATTTTATATGAATATGAATTATATTTGTAATACCTTATTTTTGTATATTATATTATCTTTAAGTATATTGCATTATGATATCCTTTATATAACTACCTGCACTCAAACTGCTAAATTAACAGACAAGAACTGGAAATAATATACGTCTGCACAGTATACCAACTCATTAGAAATAGATTCAATTATGTAGATACAAATTCCCATCAAAATCGATTCAATGATTTTTTATATTGAATAGGCAAACGATGGCTTACGTGATGTAAAATAATCATTTCCATAGACATCTGTAATACCACACACAAAGCAGCCTTTGCCTTTTGAAATTTTGAATTTGGAAAAAAAAGTTAAATGATTATTAAAATGTTTTACAGGCCAGTCGTCAATACCACTGGGCGGGCTCCAACAGTATATTGTCCGAAGTGGGCACTTTGCATCTGGAGTTCACCTATCTGAGTGATGTCACGGGCAAAGAAGGTAGGTTTATATTGAATCGTCGCTTAAGTATAGATCAATTCACCAAAGATGACCACAAATGGCGGTCGTCTGCGCATGTAAACGCCGCAATGCCGCGATAGACGAATAGCGACCGAGCGGCATGTCACGCGCACCAATGGCGTCGCTCGGCTTGACGCATTCCGCCCGCGCCTCACCCCGCACCTTCAATGGGATCTAAAAATGTCTTCTGCACAGTGGTCAACTTACATGAACCGATCTGTAGCCTAAGTAAAATAAGAGTTTGTTAATGACTCTCGAGTCCTCCTAGTGAGGCATGGGGCAGAAATGTTTGTGTCTATTTCACTCATCGTTTTTCTTTAAGGACAAGTAAACGAATGGTTGTAATTTAATTTTTAGGTCTCCAATATTGTCTTTACTTTAGTTAGCAAAAATGTATTGTTTTCGCGTATCAAAATATAATAATAATAGTATTTATCTCGACGTTTCGAGCACATGTGGTCACGAGCGGATTGAATGACGACAATTGATAATTTCGGCATAAATAATACTATTTAAAAAGTTAATAAAATAATCTCATATAATCACATTTTAATTCGCTATTGTTCGTTCCGTTTAGCTAAAAATTAAATTGTGTTATAGTTTACAGAGAGAAGGCGAAACGTATTCGCGATGTGCTTTACAACATACAGAAACCGGACGGCCTCTATCCCAACTACATCAACCCGAGGAGCGGACAGTGGGGACAGAGTGAGTAACAATCCTTAAGCCTTATCCCAAGACATAAGTTTGAATCTTGTTTTAGATGTATAGAATACTCTTTATTGTCACACAAACATATTAATTCCTACTATAGCTTTTAAGCTATTCCAAGGAATTCTTTTTTATGAAGAATAAGTGCGGATGCGGTCTAAGTGGAAGCATGCTTACTTAGAAGAAGCCTATTCACTCTGGCTTTGAAGACATATGTTTAAAGAAGTTTATTTTCAAAGAATTTTACAATTCACTTATTTAGAAAATGTCTTAAATGTAACAAATTTTAAAATTAATTAGCTCCTTAACAAATAAACAATAATGCGGGTGAGCGAAAAATTTCGTGTGTTAATATCTTCAAATTGACGGTACGCTCTGGGGGGTTAGAACGCAAAACGCAAAACGATTCGACTGATCGTCTCGCTTCATTGTGATTGGTGTAGAGACTCTCTCGCTTCATTGTGATTGGTGTAGAGAGTCTCTACACCAATCACAATGAAGCGAGACGATCAGTCGAATCGTTTTGCGTTTTGCGTTCTAACCCCGCTGCGCTCGCTCGGGCAAATTACACGGATATAGATAAACTAAATGTGACACGACGATATTGCATCGCATTACAATGTAATGTTTTTTGTATTAGTGATTTAAGTTAGTTTTTATTAGATTAAAATTAAAAGGGCTTCGTTAGTTGTAATTATTTATTTCATATATAAAATGTTATTTTTCGTTACATCGAGATTTTAGGAATCGGTTAAGACAGACCCAGGTAGAAAAATCCATTCCTTGGCAGTTCGGAAGATGAAGCAGGACAAACTAATCAGGAGCCATCTCTTAAAACAAGAATTCTAATTATTTTAAGAATTGTTAATGTTAGAAAAAGACAGCTATACAAAATTTATACAACATATAACAACAATACTGCTCAACCTCACTGCTTTGCCCAGTAGCGTAGCTATCACCAGGGCCGGCTTTGGAGAGAGGGGGAGGCAGCTCCCGAAGCTAGATTTAAAAATCTCGCAAGATTAATAACGCCGATAATGTACGCGCCGAGCTTCCTTGATAAGTAATATTTGCAAATAATTAATTTTGTGCAGTTGCTGAAAAAAGTTAGCCGGTTGTTAGAGAATGTAATTTTTTTCTCTTCTCATCAGTATTAAAGTATTTATAACGTTGTATATTTTACAAATATAAATTAATGTGTTACAGGAAGTTGTGTAATGAATAAAGTATTGAATTGTACTACAAAAGGACTGCTTTGTTCGTTTATCTTATCAAACTAGGGAAATTCTCAAAATCGTGGATATATTATGTGTTAGTTGCATTATTAAAGATAGCAGCACACATTTATTCGATAATATTGTATTATTTATCTTATTACTTCTGACTACTGCTTATAATCTAACTCGTCCAATTGTTTCCAAAGTTTTTTTTAATTATTATAATAAAATATTTTATAGTTAATTTCATTGACATATACACTATTTCAATGACTGATGAAATGGCGAGTGAAAGAATAGAATGGAAAAAGAGAACATACTACGCCGACCCCAAAATATAAAAAAAAGAGAACAAGGCAGGAAGTAGAAGAAGATATACTATTTCAATGGATAATTTGATAAAATCTTATTTGCTTTGATAAATATCATCGAAACTACGAGGACTTTATTTTACCTGTTTTTGTTCTGTTTCCAATAAAGCAAATAATTAATGAAAGTACTGGCCAGCCTTTGGGACTTTTTAATCAATTAAAAATATCGGTCAGGCAGTGCAAACAAGACTTACTTGACTGTAAATAAAACTGATTTGTTAAACGGACACAGAAATGTGTCTGGCCCATTCCCCACTTAGGTAGTCGTGAATTTATTGTCTAAAACCGTTTCCAGGACACATGTCTCTTGGTGCTTTGGGTGATTCTTTCTACGAGTACCTGTTAAAGGCTTGGCTCGTCACCAACAACGAGGACGAGCAGGCCCGCGTCATGTTCGACGAGGCGATGCAGGCGGCCCTAGATAAGATGCTGAGGGTCTCCCCTACTGGCTTAGCGTACTTGGCGGAACTCAAGTATGGCAGGATATTTGAGGAGAAGATGGACCATTTGTCTTGTTTCGCTGGTAATTACTTGAAATTAGCGGTTTGACTAAGTCATATTTTTATCTTAGACTAGCAATGCGCCCCGGCTTCACACGGGTGCAATGTAGATGTACTATACACAAAAAGCCTATGTTACTCGCTGATAATGTAGCTTTGTATTGGTGAAAGAATTTTTAAAATCGGTCGAGTAGTTTTTGTGTTTATACATAAAATATAAAAGATCAAAAAATACAAAACTTTCAATTATCACGCTTATGACATCTGAATTGCAAAATTTCTCGGCATATTACATTTATATCTGCTAAAAATCGTTTTGATCTCCATTTTTCCGGGAAATAGAAACAATTTTCATGTTTTAAATTTTTTTTTATTAAAATATGCTTATTATTCCAGGTGGAATGTTCGCGATGGCTTCTACAACTTTAGAGAACTCGCTGTCGGAGCGGTACATGGACGTCGCTCGCAAACTGACGAACACGTGCCACGAGAGTTACGACAGGTCCGAAACTAAACTCGGCCCTGAGGCTTTCAGGTAATTTTTTTTTATACATATATAAGATATCTAAATAAAATACAGTATACCGTGTACACGGTTGCTGAAAAGCATCTGAAACGTCGGGATAAATAATTTAAACAATATAATAAATAAATCGCGTTTTAATACGGTAAAGAGTATTTTATTTAAATGTGTGATACTCGCGTTAATAAAAGACAATATTATATTAGATATCGACAACTGAGCGTGAGGATCATTTCAGCTACAGAACATCATTCTACTACAATAATACAAGTTATAAAGGTCAATCAAAAGAATGTTATTTAAATATTTTCTAAAAAAAATAAATGCCATTATTTTTCGAAATTTTAAATATTTAAATATTCAAATTTCGAAAAAGTAAATGTTGATAGAAATGAAAGTTAAAGTAAAATGTAATTTAAGTAGTAGTTGCGTTACGTTGATTAATGAATTATTAAAAAAGTGAAAATAATTGATATTTTCAAAATAAACCAAGTCGTGTTAAATAAAAAAAATTAGTACTCAATTGTTGTTAGTTGTGATGTTATAAATATTAATTGTTATGGAATATTTATAATTTCGTGTGAATAAAATTTTAAAAAATAGAAGATTTTTTTTAATTATAAATATATTTGATACACTTGCAGGTTTTCCGGCGCGGTGGAAGCTCGTGCGATGAAGAGCAACGAGAAGATGTACCTGCTGCGGCCGGAGACCTTCGAGAGCTACTTCATCATGTGGCGGCTCACCAAGGAGCAGAAGTACCGCGACTGGGCCTGGGAAGCTATACAGGTAACTATCACTTCATGAAGTTTGTCTTCTTAACAGCAACTACTTATTTATTTAGATCTGCTAATATTCACATAATATTCGCAACCAAACTGACACTAAACAAAATGTCTGTTTTTTTTTGGGAAATCCCGTTTAAACTTCGTAACGCGTAGCATATCCCAAAGGATAATGCCCATTTATGTATGGGACCAACTTGCGTCTAACCAAAATTACTCTCCAGGGTCTAGTTTTTATTTATATTTTCACTACCAACAAGATTTTGTCAATATTTAATCACATTTTTGAAATATTCAAAAAATAAAATGCCTGATTATATTTTTTTTTTCACAAGTTATCAATACCAAATCAAATTGACATGACACTGACAGTTCTATAATGATACGAGTATTTTCCGAAATGTTCCGAAAACAATGTTTTGAATTACTAAAATACGCATTCATTATTTCATAAAATGGTGAGATTAAATAAAATTATCTGATATAATTTATTTTTAGTATATATTTTAATTATTTTCTAATATTAAATATCGTTTATCAAAACAGCATCTAAAGCTGAGTAGATGAAGTTTATCTTCATTGTCAGTTTACGAAAGTTGTAATCGGAACGAAAAAACATTTGTTTTAATGCGGTTAAAAAAGACAGTTAAAAATCAGTACATTATACAGATAAATAAAACATTATTTTTGGTGTTATGTACATCAGACGCAATATGGTACGGGGTATGGGCATTCTCCTTTGCCGCCCCCTTATTTTTGCAATTGATCATAAAAAATTGGGGCTCTTATTGAATAACACTAACCTAAAGAGAAACTCTGTTATTACTGACAAAAAAAATAAAAAAAAGAAGAAATTATAAGATTTATCTATAAATTGTTACGAATAAAACATCTTTTTATTTACGAAAGCAGAACTGAACTTGTAAGAACAACATTTCTTGTTAGAATGAACTCTAGTCCATTAAGAATGTATTTGGAACTAGCAACATACCCCGGCTTCGCACGGATGCAATGTAGATGTACTATACACGAAAAAATAGCTTCGTATAACAATATAGGTTTCAATTGATGAAATAACGTCCAGTAGTTTTTGAGGTTAAACGTAACAAACAAACAAATATTTCTTCAATATAACACTAGTTTAGATTGCGATACCGAAATGTGTTCATATAAGTAACTATGCGCACGCGCAGGAGTTAGGAGTACCAACACTGTTGATATATGCTTTACAAGCTCTAAACCCAATGTAGGTCTTGTGTCAGCAACGTTCAATACTTAGTAAGTAGTTTTAACTGTATAAATATAAAAAGTAGATATTAAGATGATTATTGTTTAGTCTTAATTAAGTGCTGTTACTCTGTCAGTCTGTCAGTGTGACAAGGGCCCCGGTGCATAGAAATAATCGCAATCCCCTCCGCTCCGATATTTTTTTTCAGTAACTACACAAAATTAATTGCAAATGATTACTAATCAAAGGCGCTTTCATTATCGGCGTTATAAATTCTCATTTAAAATCTTGAAAAAAAATTAAAATTCTTGCGAGAATGTTTCTAGCTTCAAGAGCTGCCTCCCCCTCTTTCCAAAGCTCAGGGGGCCCTCTCAGTTTCAGGGCCCTGGTGCACTGCACCACTTTGCCCTACGATAGCTACGCCACTGACTCTGTCTATCTAAATAAATTATTTTTAAACCGAAAGTTCGTTGCCGTTCCTTTACTCAGGCGCTGGAGAAGCACTGCCGCGTGGCGGGCGGCTACACGGGCGTCGTGAACGTGTACCACGCCGCGCCCGCCGGGGACGACGTGCAGCAGAGCTTCTTCCTGGCAGAGACCCTCAAGGTAACGTGTCCTTATGTAATCGACATCCCACACAGCCGTAAAAAAAAAAAAATCTTTTTTTTTATGTCAGATATCGACAGACGAGCATGAGGTTCACTTGACGTGGTGATACCACAGCCACAGAATATGAGTCAATGATGCGCTGTCGACCTAATTTTTGCTTGGAGCTTGCTTACAGAATATTATAAACATATTGTCGCGTTTGGCCGCTGTTTCACCTGATGGAGAGTGATAACGTGGCCTAAGATGGAACACGCTTGCGCATTAAAATGAGCACTTACTTTCTAGTTACCCAGATTATAACTCGGCGGGAAAATGGACGTCGGCGTTTCATTTCTTACAGGTCCTTATAATAAAGGATTTTAAGTAGAACACCTGCCGTTCGCATCGATGGGTCGTGGGTTCGAATCCCACTGGGACGACATGTTTATAGTTCCCTGTATGTCTTCGTACGTATAACTTCGGGCATTGAACGGCTGGGAGGAATATCGAAATTCTGACCGGGTAACCACCGTTCATATATGAAAAACCGTGAAGGCGATTCAATTCGGTTTCAGTCTGGATTTCCGAATGATTGAAGTAAAAATAGATCGACAGACGAGCATCAAGTCGTGCTCGTCTGTCGATATCTAACATAAAAAAATCTTATGTTTATACACTTATGAGTATGGTTTTACTGCTCTAACATGTTCCCCATTTCGTGGCGGTAATTAAATGTATGCTATTAAATTTGATTTGCTACTTCTCTATTGTGCTGTGTAGTTTAGATGTTATTCAGCTATAAATAATGCTGAAATCACTATTTCTGAACCTTACATTACACATTAACATTTAAAGGTTTTGCCATTCACCGTCCATAATGCATTTTTTATTTGAAACAAAAATTAAATAAAATAGATATTATGTATACAATTATATTCCAGTATCTCTACCTAATATTCTCTGACGACTCGCTGCTGTCCCTGGACGAGTGGGTATTCAACACCGAAGCGCACCCGTTGCCCGTCAAGGACAAGAACCCGCTATACCGCCTCGCCGACAAACAGATAGACAACCACGTTTAACCGTCGATACAATCAATATATGAATTGAACTCTATTAATGAGCAATAAAGTTTAGTTTCAGTTGAATAGAACGATGTTGAATGAAATTGTGTTTTACGGAACTGAAGATTAGTGACTGACTAAGTTACTTAACGGTTATGTATTAGGTTTAGGTGGTACAAAATATTGGGTTTTAAATTTAAAAAAAACTTACTATTTTTTTTTAACGGCAGTTTCTACTCGATAGGTTCGTACATAAATGTCTTAAGAGGGCCCTTCCCGGTTCCACTATCGTCAACTATCGTCATCGTCAACGCGAGCATGGTTGAAAAGCTTTTTGTTTCATGCAGCGCATACCTCTACCGCTAACGAGTGAGTGAGAACGCGATAACATTGAACGAAAAATAGTGTGCGGAAATTTCATAAAACTTTTCTAGGAAATACGTGTTTTTCAGTAGTTTTTACAAGTTTATGAAATATTTTTTTGTAATTTAGAATCTTCATTATATTTGCAAGGTTTCTATCATAACAAAATATTTACTTTCACAATTTATGAGTACATTATGAACGCCCAAAGTTCAGGTATTGTTTTTGCAAAAAAGCTGATTTTTGGAGGCTTATACTGAATTTATTTCTGAAAATTTTGAGATTGTGTTTCGATAGAAACCTAGATATAGTGCACGAGATACCTATTAGTTCAAAAGTTTCAAAGAAAAATCGGTAACATCGCCATAATCACGTACGAGCTTTTGTATGGAAAGTAAGACGGGTTGTGCCCACTTAAGGCAAAACATCTTATTACGAATTATTAATTTAATGACATATAGAATTTTAAAGTTAAAAAAACCTTGCCAACCTTATAATTGTACCAACTAAATTATACCTTAAAGTTTCTATTTTAGCTAAGCAGTACAGTAAACTCCAACAATATGGAACCTTATTACTTTAACATGCAGTGACCATGGCTGTTTGTATGAGTAAAAGGTCACTTGCAATGATTTTGTTTCTCTTCTGTCTGTCTTCTGTCTTCACTCATGAGATAATATGAGTCGTATAGAATCAAAGGCGGCTATCTGACATTTTTGGTCCGGTAATTAATCTACCAAAACAAAATAAGTTCTTGTCGTTTAGACTGATATGTTTTATAATATATTTGGTTTTATCTTTAATTCTTAATATTCATAGATACCTTAAACATGCAATTAATGATACCTAATACAAAAATAAAGGAGAAAAACTACTTTTTTTTTTTAAATTGCTAACAATCAGCCATAAGTCAGATAGCCGCCTTTGATTCTATACGACTCATATATAAGGTGTTAAAGGTAAACGGAAATATTTAAGACAACACGCGTAGTTGAACCCGTTGATTGAATATTATGGGTCTATAAAGGTTTTATTTTTGCAGTGATCGGTTCTGCGGAATGTTTTCTTTACCAAAAATGGCAAAATTGAACCTTTGTTGTTGAGGAGTCCATTCTAAAAACAATGGCGATTGGGGATGTTGTTTACGGTTTTGCTATTGATTTAAGCCCGCGTTCCAAGATGTAATTCTAATGTTCTAATGTTTTCTATATAAAAATATCGCACGCTTTATAAAGTAAAGGCCTGTTACAGAAATATCAACTTTTGGGAAAACTTGTTTAATGATCGTGGAATCGGACGTTTTTGCTTATTATATTAATATTATTCATAACATAATAATTTTATATTTTATTATTGTCTTTTTTTCTTATTCTGGGAAAGCCAAGTGATAGTTCGTTGATATTGCCATCTAGCACAAAAACTCAATATTTCGAATTGTGCTTATATACTACCTTATATTACTAAAGGCGCAATATGTTAAATTTGAAAAATTTTAAGTACATTTTCTGCTTTGTGTTGCATCTTGAGTGCAGTAAGCTCCGAAGGTACCGAAATTGAGTGCGACGCGACGTGACTAATTTTCTTTTTTTTTATAAATACAATACAACTACTTCCAATAACACAACGTAATTAATAAATGAATAGATAGATAGATAGGGTTGTAATTATCGATCTATCTATTTAAATAAGAAACGCAATATGTTAGTAATTATAGCAAGTAGGTACGCGTGAAAGTGAATTGCTAGTTTTGTAATATTTATTCAAACTTAAATGAGTTGATTGTTGAATGTAAGGTAGGTTAGATTAAATTTCGTGTCTACGTACATACTTCGGTAAGTAAAATATTCCGTTTTCTAGTAATTTTATCGAGGTTTCTTCAGTCTTCAGAAAAAAATGCTTGAGTCAATTAAAAATCGAGAAATAGAACTTTACAATTTCAATTCAAGAAATCCTCTGGATTTTATAAAATGTGTCCATTAATAGATAAATTTAATGACTTGAGACGTGAAATTTTGCGTAGAATTTCACTTAAACGTCTGCCCGCCGCGAGCGTACGTAATTCGGTGTATTTTTTTGGATACTGATGCGTCCTTGGACGGTTGAGTGGTGCGTGTGAGTTGATACTAAAAGGTAATCGTAAATAAAGATTTTAAGCAAAAAAATCAGTTTTTTTACGTAATTAATGAAATAATACAGCGCTGCGATTAATATAGTAGTTTTTTATACTTATAAAGCCAGTTTATACTTTAATATTTTTTACGTAACCTACAAATAGCGCAGAGTACTATTTGTTTAGATTAATGACATGTCTTTAATTGAATTGTTATTGTTATATGAATTTATTTTTCTATTTATTGAAATTATCTGATGCATTTTTTATTTTGTAATAAGAGTTGATTTTCGCAGGAAAATTCGTAAACTCGTAAACATATCTAAGATAGTAGACATTATTAAATGATAATATAATCGTAGTTTAAGTAATTTCACACGGACGTACAAACGAAACGAAACTCATATTTATCCTTTATATTTATAGATTTTCAAACAAAATCTTATTTAGTTTTCTGTACGTCGTGATGAGTCCTTTACGAGCTTTTGAAGGTTGTAAGAAACTTGGATCAAGAAAAAGCTATTTAGGCCCCTAACTAAATTACTTATGCAAATTTTGTACGAAGATCTGATATTATTAGGAAGTTGTGCTTGTAAATGTCTCATCATCACTTAATTTAAAAAAAACTTTGTCTTGTTTATCTTCTAATATAATTATTGTTTTTTCATACGCTATTGAGTACTTCCCTTACTCAACTTGTTATGTAAAGTGTTGGTATTTGTATCGTCCGTGTGAAAGCGCTCTAAAACACCAATAGTTCCGTACTAAGCCTAGGGTAATTACGATGTTAGAAGATTTTTTATTCCAATTAAAATATAATTATTAGTAATAAAATAAATAATCGCGTTTATCTATTTTAATTTATTGTTTATTTGTGAGAGATGACAACTCCTTTTAATTTTTTTTTTTTGAATATAAAAATTTAAAAAAAATCTCTATCCACATTTAATTAAATTAGTAATCCACTTTGAAAATCAAACTGACACTAAACGAAAAATAGGGTTTTTTTTGGGAAATCCCGTTTAAAGTTCTAATAATGACATGACACTAGCACCATCTATCGGCATACAGTTGACCTTTTGAAGTTGTGTCTGAATTTTGAAGACGAACAATAATTTCACAAGATGGCGTTGATAGTTGAAAATCGTCTATTTTCGTTAAGGGGCGGTTTGATTTTTCGAGGAAGAGATGAGTCTTAACGCTATACGAATACTTTCACATAAGATGTTCGTGTTTTGTTCTCAGTAATCCAGTCAATAACGCACCTGTTAAAGAGCGTAACAAAGTTTATGATAATGTGAAACTCACATTTATAAATTTATTTGTCATAGACAATTGTAATAATGTACATTATGTATATATAGCGGTAGTATTGAAGTCTGTGTGTAGGCATGTCGCGGGTAGATAGCAAAACTTGATATCTATAAGCTAAAAAAAACACTCAAGCGTCCGCTGAGTTGGCGCGAAGACACGCCACACGTCCCAGCGATGCGTTACATCATTACAGCTGAATTAAAATCATTTCTTGCAAGCTTTGCTACAAGATGAAGATATTTTACTGGGTAATAGTAGTCAATAGTGACGCCAGGACACACAACTGTTTTTCTGGGTACTCTAGTACCCAGGACGCTCGAGTGGATTTATTATTATTATTGGTATTTATTCATTTAACAGAAAATACTTTTTGATTAAAAGTTGAAAATACAGCTTTTTTACAAAGCTGACTTAACATATCGGTACGATAATGTTATGACCGTTAATGCTCGAGTCTATATAATAATATTATGTTTGACCCATTAGCTGCCATGATTTTTTCAAAAATATCAAATATTTTCAAAACAAAACATAATTATACAACCTTAGTATATCTAATGAATAAAAATATGACAGTTGAGTTAAGACTTGAATGTCAAAATCATTAGGTATTTTTTTGCTGTCGGTCTCTGCGATATTATATTTTCATATATTATTTCTGCGTTTAAATGTTGGTATTGTGTTTTTGTTTTAATCTAAGGAGTATGAAATAACTAGTTCCCTTATACAGATGTTTAAAGCTTCTCTAACTAACGCAGAATACTCAGCCTACAATAACTAATTCTAAGACGATATTTTTTACTTCTTAGATTAGTCTGTGGTATATCAAATCACATTCAAATAATTAAACTATATCTTTAGACGGGCTCATTGGCGCGTTGTGTACTACAACTACCTTGCAGACCTAGAGGTTGTGGGTTCGAATCCCGCCGAGACGACATTTTTAAAATTTTCTGTTATCATATTTTCCTATGTCTGGACACTTCGGATTTTGTGTTAACCTATGAATTTTAGAATGTTGGTTGTAAACATCGGTCGATAGACCATCATCATAACATAAAAAAATCAATATGTTGTTGAGCGTGAATTGATATAACATAGGAAAATATCTAAATAACTGTCATCTTCGTCTGTTGTATATTATATTTCAATTATATGGTCCGATATTTGAAACGATAATAGTCATTTTTTTATTACCGTTTCAATTTTCGGCCATATTTGTCTTAAATGACATTAATAAAAGGTAATAATAGCGAGATTTATTATTAATTAATAACAAGCAGTTCATTGTCGACTGAGATATAAAGTTCATCTTCAGTTTTAGTAAACAGATCACTATACTATCCTGTTAATAAATGTAAGCCGTGGGCAAAAAGTATCGCCGCATAGCCCAATTTTAATGGCTTCCGGTTCTAGTGTTGTGGTACTAAGTTTCACTGGAACAATAAAAAATACCAGTGCTCCAAATAAGGTAGTATTCTGAATTATTTTCGTCAGATATTTGCCATTTAATCATTAACGTTGTTATATTAATCTCATACAATATGTAAAATATATTACGATCGTGACGCTTTTGCAATTTTTTATAAATTTCCGTACTTGGATGACTGGTATTTATATTGAGGTTTTATTCCTAGAATGCATAATACTACCTATTGTAAAGTGTAGCGCCTGCGGCAATTATAGTATTATAAATAATATATAATGATGTAAGTGAAACCATGTAATCCATATAAAAGACATGACGTACACATTTATATAATTTCTATTTGTAAATATTGAGTTTCACAGGCTGCTTGTTATTTTTGTGTTTATGTATGAAGTTGTAGTAATAATAATGTACATTTTCGTTTATTAATAAAATGTTTATAAAATTTACGGCTGGTTTATTTTCTTCATATTTTTTTTCAGTGCTTAAAGGAAATGGTTTGCAAATGGTGAGATAAAGTATTTTTTGTAATAATTATGATATACTGCGTTGACTTAATTACTCAAACAAATACATTCCCTGTTCGATATTTTATGCAACTTCGCAATCCAGTTCATTTTTGTGATAGTAGTTACTAGAACAATGGAACAGATATATAGGCCACTATCCCAGGGCCGGATTTTGGAGGTCATCCAGCCGGCCAAGCATGACAACCGCGACAAAATTTTGTCGACCGTTTCTTGTGTTTTAATCGATTATCTGTTTATTTCTTCTGGATCTAACATGACAATTACACTTTAAACTCGACTTTTAATATCAAAAATAGATATATTTGTCGATCGAATATTTTTTCTATCAAAATTGCCGATGTCGAAATATAATATATCGATTAGTTTGTCTTCTCTCGTCCGTGACATATCTCGTGGCGGTCATGCTAGGCCGGCAGGTCTCTACCCAAGGCCTCCACAAAATAGATCGAAAAAAATCTGTCGAATTCCCACTAGTAAACAAGTTTTCCTTTGATATTTTTTTCGCTGGTATATCTTTACCTACTGTACTATGTACAAACATGATTGTATTGTTCATAAATATTAAAAAACATGTTTATTTTATTATATTTTCCGGTCATTATATCTATGTCTCTGTAATCAATGTACAGACAACACGAACAACTATCGAAAAAGTATTCGTATCGTCGAACTGTCTTTTGTATGAAATTTCAAAGGATTTCTGATACAACTGACAGTTTGACGATTTGAATAATTTGTCGATAGTCGTTCGTGCTAGGTTAAGCCCAATGAGTAATTAAGGGTCTACGACTTTGGTGAGGATCGAGTCTGACCAGAAAAGGCCCTGCAAAAATTTATATGTAGTTTCAAAAACTCAATTTACATAATCGTACTATAGTTTCAATTGATGCCGTGGCCGACTATAGATATTATAAGTACCTACTACATATTTCAATTGATTTGTTTGATATCGATATAAAAATTGTAGGAAAAAACATGATCATAAAAAATATGTCACTCGAGGTGGTAATCGAACCCACGATTTTTCGAATTGTAAGGTTTTAGTACAACCTATGTTAGTTATTTCTATGTGTTTTAACACACCTATTATACAATCAAATTGGCAAAATAACGCTTATCTTGACATTTTCACCTGATTTCGTTAGGAATAACAAAGCCTTAGAAATCTGTTTCATTATAGAAAATCAACGATAAGTGAGCAAAGCCACGGGCTAAAGCTAGTATATTAAAAAGCGAGCTACCCAAAAGCTACACTAAAATAGAATTATTGCCACACCAGGTAAAGGCAGTCGTAAAGGGGCCGTTGACACAAGGCCGTGCAAATGTCGCGACATGATTGTCCATCGCTAACATTTCAGCGCCAGACAACCAATTAGGGTGAACTTGTTTTATTTGCTTATATACTTGAATATAGGTACTTCATATAAAGGAGAAGACTGGGTGAAATAGGCAGAGTAAATTCATTCTGTGAAAGAAAATACCATAGTTTTTAACACATAGGTACACCTAGAGATAGCTATTTAGTATACCTACCACACCGACCTAGTATTTTTCAATTACCTTCGTCAAGTAACTTTTCCATTTATGGACAGTGGTTGGTAATCCAACAGGAGAATATTCCTCTCAACCGTTGAATGTTTGAAACATAAGTAGAAAAAAACAGCGTAAAAAATTAAGTCCAATAGAACCCACTAGGTTATTACATTTTTTTTCGCATCCCGTATGACATAGATTTATAATTTTCTATAACCTATGTCAACCGGCTATAAACAGATAGGAGGAATATCGAAATTTCAACCGAGACACGAACCACCCTTCTATGATGGAAAACCGTGAAGTGCGTATTGCGCTATGGATTCGCTTGTTTGAGTCTTGATTGGCTTTCTGAATACTGTAAGTAAAAAGAAATAGGTCTACAGTGTATCATTGGCTTGTGATCTGAGGCTGGGGTATCACTTACCATTCGTCTAGTCTATTGATATCTTAAAAAAACTATTATTTTATTTTTATAAGTAGGTTTGAGGATACGATTGGATTCGTAGTTCTCACTGATCCAATCTCTATTCACAAAACGAAATTAACACCATCAAAACTGAAGTTAACACCTCCATTCCGCAAACCAAATATTGCTTCAATTAGTGCAGTGAAGACAATTTTCTTTATGGGTCGGACACTCCCTATCCCCGTAGTGACATCATGCAAGGTGGTGGGGTTGAACTGAAACCTTCAGGACCGCTAAAACACGCTGAAATCAAACCGCGCTTGACTCTTCGAACGCGCTTACGATTCGCGCAATTTATGAAAAATATCTACCGTATAAGAATATTATGAAACAAATAAAAATAATGTTAAACTAATATAAGATACAGAAAAACTAATATCAAATTAATTTAGAAAATAGCTTGAAAAGCTGTAAAAGTTTTTCAATTATTTTAAATTTTGATCCACGCGTCACAATGAAGATAATATTAGTTTTGTTTGCTGTTTTCTGCGCTGGTAAGTTGTGTTCATAAACTAAACATAGATTAACGGTAACGAGCTTTCGTCTTGATTAATTTTCATTTAAAGATTTTTTTATATAGATTTAAGTTCACATAAGTAGGGGCTTAATAGGGGTAGTCACTTAAAATACTTTATTCTTATTTTGAAGCACTTACCTATTTATTACACTGTACTAGTATTGATTTATTATAGTTATTTATTTAGACGTAATTACTTATTTACGTACTTTGCCTTTTAGATAAAAAGTTTAGATTCATAACTTTGTTTCATTGCCGTTTGTATCTGATATACTTATTATATATTTTGCCGAGGTATTGCTCATATATTAAATTCCATGATTTTCTACAGTGTTTAATTATATCTAACTTTCCTAGTAAAGCCTTCTTAACTACCTATGTGTTTAAAGTACGTTGCCCACTGCTGCTGCTGTACAGACTAATCGTAATCTATTTGTTATTGGATTCCGATATACCAATCTGTTTTGTGGAGAGCAGAGATGCGCTGCCGGCCTTTAAAGTTCTTGAGTCGTACCGCAAATACAGTCGGTGATAATTGGTTATACCTATATCAAAGATATATTTAAGTCAAAGGTGTGTTCCTATAAAAAAAAACGTTGATCTGAATTATGCGATAAATCAGAATGACGCGATGCCAGACGAAGGCTTTTGGGTCACTTCCGCCTCACTCAACCCTCATCCGATATTGTTTAGACATTTTGTAAGTCAATTATCTTCACTGTTTTATTTATTGACCCAGAATAACAATTAATTACATAATATTGTCTTTTATGAACGCGAGTACCTATCACACATTTAAATAAAATACTGTATTCCAGATTAAAACGCGATTTATTATTTATATCGGTTAACTGTATCCCCGTGACCACGGTTGCTGAAAAGCATCCGAAACGTCGGGATAAATAATTTAAACAATATAAATAATAAATCGCGTTTTAATCCGGTATACAGTATTTTATTTAAATTAATTACCTACATGTTCATGTACCTACATAAAACAAGTTTTTAAAAATGAAATATTTTATTGGAAAAACAAATTACAGACACCAAAATACAATAATCACTCAACTTACAAAAAACTTAATAAATAACTAACTTACATAAAACATTGAGTACCTAGGTACCTAGTTTTTACAAAACGTGTGTGACAGACCCATCTCCAAGAGGATAACCGTATTCTTTACTTTATACGTTCCTAGTATATCGGGAAGAAAGGTCCCGATATTTCTCACGATCCTGCCGAGAAAGATCTCGGGATTCGGGATAACTAATCCCTTCGTATCTTCCGAACGATATATGTTCCTGGTAGAATGGGAAAAAATATTTCAATATTTCTCACGATCCAGCCACAATTCCCTGCTCTAGGACTCTTGTTTGCTTGTCAGTGGTTATGTGTTCCTGGTAGACTGGGAACAAATATCTTAAACTTTCTCACGATCCTTTTCTTCATCCGTGGGATTCGGGATTATTTTAATGTGGCACCTTATTTTTTACAACTCTTTTTAGTTATGTCCCTTTGAAATTTAAAAAAGTACATAATTTATGCCATAAATTAAATTAAATAAATTTAGTGAAAAGTCCTAAAGAATATAAGGCTAAAATTTATATACCATTAAAAAACCTTCGTGAATCGCAAACAAAATAAGACCTTATTAATAAGATCTTAGTAGACCTAATTCTTGGCGGTGGTTATAGCGCGGTTGCTGAAGATAGATATAGGTAATTATTATAATCAAATAGCTCATTGCTTTTTTTTACTAAAATACGTAATTGATGAAAAAGACGTCATAAAAATGCAATTACATACATTTAATAGCATAATTTTTTTTATTAATAGCAATAGGGTTGCCTTTTTTCTATCACTAAAGACCGTTAGGTCGTAACGCATGCTATAAAAAAGTAAAGGCGTCGCCGGCCGCGGCACTCCCCTGACATTTATCCGTACCCCATAAAAATAAACATAGACTAGGGCAGCATCGTCGGCGAGGGTTCGCAAAGGCCTCGCCGCACCCTATAAATCTAGTTATTTCGTTTCGCTGATGTCCTACTAACCCGTTTGATGGCGTGCAAATTGTTCTTCGTATAACGTGGCTGATGAACAAAATACACTTGGTTGCGAATTGGAAATATCTTAAAATTTATCATATTACATGATATAATGTAGTCTTATATTTTCTAGTCGCGATTATCTATATCTATTCTATATATTATATTGAATATATATTTATATATATAAGAAAGTATTTATAACTCAAGAACGGCTGCATCGATTTTAACGATATCTTATTTATTGGATTCCTCTATGTTCCGAATAACTATGTATTAAAATATCGGAAAAAATCTAGAAAATAATAACTATTAAAAAGGAACTCCGCCATCTTGACAGCTCACGTCATGCATTCTTAGCTTTTTTGGAACAACAGATGTCCACTGCAAATCAGTGACATATTAGACAATTATATAAAAAGTGGGCTATATTTATTAGACAATAATATAATTTCGAAGTCAACATTGTGGCAGAACACCGTCTGCCGGGTCCACTAGTTTAAAATAAAACAAACTTGCAAGTTTCTGCAATAGTTTGCAAAGTTGGATAGAGGAACGGAGAGCAATCGGGAATCCATACATTCAAACCGACACGTGCAATATGCAATTCAGGGTGTTTCTGCATTTGAGCGGTGGTTCATTACCCGGTCGGAAATTCGTTTTTCCTCCCACCCGATTAAGGTGACATGTTTACGGAAAATTATAACTGACATTCGAACCCGCTACCTATCGCTAACCAACGAGCCAACGAGACCATCAATCACGTGAAAATGTTCCCAACTTCCTATCCAAATCCTTTTATACTTACATTAAATATAATATCTAACTTTTCATTACAGGAGAGGATTGTTACGAATTTCGAATCGAATGCATTCACAAACCTGCTATGTAGGTTTTAACAAAAAATAAATTTAAACAAAAATATTGTAAAAACGAAGTTATGTTGAAATAGTACTGCTATAAGGGAGCCTAACCTAAAGGGAGGATCCTCGGCCAGTCGAACCACTGACTGGCCGGCCCTAAGGCCCCAGTGGTTGATGTCGAGATGTTGTATATACCTACGAGTACATAGCGCTCCGAAATATTTATATAGCGCGATTCAGGATTAGACGTCTTTGTATTGATTCTTGTAGCAGTTTGTAGATGTCGCTACAGTACAAATATCACTGGTCGACGTGACATACATTCTGGGAATAGGAAAGGGTCACGTCAATCGACGTGTTGCGTGACCCGTCACCCGTCCCGACCCCGCACTGACGTGACAAATGACTGACATTGTCTTAATTACTACCTCGCGAGTCACGACGTCAATCGCGACATTTTAAGCAACTATATAAATTTTGACGGGCTCGGTGCAGTGGCGGGACCACCATACAAGCCCAATCGCCTGTTTTGCCTTATTAATACATTAAAAAGAATTATAATAATGTCATTAGTCATATATAAGTTATACGATTACGTAATTATATTAAAGCTATATAAATATATTAACACGTATTGTGTTAAAATCAGCAATACGGGCCTTTGGGCTTGTATAGTAGTCCCGCCACTGGCTCGGTGGTACAACACCGTGCGCATCGATGGGCCGTGGGTTCGAATACCACCGGGATGGCATGCTTATAATTTTGCTGTAAGCATCTCTTCGGGCATTGGAGTGGGAGGAATATCAAAATTCGGACCGGGTAACGTTGGTCCGTTCATAGATGGAAAAACCGTGAAGTGCTCATTGCGCGTTTCGGTTTTAGTCTGTGAGTTTCCAATTAATGCTGGAAGAAAAAAGTAGGTCGACGGCGCATCATTGACTGATATTCTGTGACTGAAGTATCACCCTCGTCTGTTGATATCTAATATAAATACAATTTAATGTTTATAGTTTAGACCAATTTTATTGTAGTCCATCACTTTCACGTAATAACTAATAATAATATGTAATTATAAATACTAATAAATAAAAAACTCCTAATCACAATTCTCAGCAATTTGTTAAGTTGATGCTTGGAATTGAGGACGAATCATTCGAGTAACACAAAACAAATTTTAAATTCATTATGTAATTTATTAATTAATGAATAATTGTATAGATACCTATAGGTTGTCTTAATTTCGTTACCAACTTGAAAAATTATTCATTTAAAATGTACTTTCCTGTATATATAAAGTATTAACCCATTTTGATCTTGAGTAATAAATTAATCACACAATAGATTAAGACGTATTCGCATTCATTTGTTCTAAGTAAATATTTAGTTTCATCTCCCTACGGAGCTGGAGGTAATATTGGACAGACTTTCTACTCAGATTTAATTCAATTATTCAGACTCACCTCCAGACTTTACCATAATCATCATTAATGCCTTAAATAAGTGTCTTATGTAAATTAATTATTAATTTCTGTATGCTCATTTCAAGACACCTAAAGACGCAACACAGTACCTACTATTCAGAATTCGTTAATATTGCCCCTTTCAAGACGATACGTAGGTATGTTGAGTGTGAGGAGTTCGGTGGTACTGGCCGGTGACTAATGAAAGCCGTCGTAGTGCATTGAAAGTCGAATGCACTTCGCGCGGGTCGATGCACTTTCCATCGCCTCGCTGATCTGATCGCCTGGTACTTTGGCCGCCGCGCTCAACCCGTTACGTTGCCCACTTGGCAACGTACAGACAAACCGACGGGACTGACCACAAACCGCTTGATCGGTGTAACTGCATCTAATTTTATGGTATACTAACGCCCGAACCCAATAACCTATCTCAATCCATTTTTGACCATCTGAGATAGAAATCTTAATCCATATGTTACAATAAGTGTGCCAATAACCAATCGATGGATTGTAATAGCCATCTGTCGATACAAGATATCCATGGGAGGTCGGATCGGAGTCTGTGGATAGGCCTCTCTATGAAAATGACAGTTCAACTGTGCCAATATCCTATCTTAAAATTTTTACAGATTGTTTGACGGGTGAAACAATCTGTATTTGCAATCCCCCAATTGTCTCGGATTACTGATGATAAAATGGTTTGTTTTGTTGCGGGGTACGCCGAGTTGTAGATACTGTGGCGTTAAATTTTTAGTAGTTGTAGATACGGTAGCGTTTGTTGTCTTACTATTAATTATCTTGCTGTTCTCAATAAAGGCAAGCAATGTCTTGTCTTTTGATAAAGGTTTACCTTTAGACTAAAACAAGGAAAAAGCAAAATACAATTACTTAATAGAGTAAAAACAAAAAACCCGCGAAATGTTTATGTAAATTGACTTGTTATTACTTATAACACGATTTTATAAAAAAAATATTTCCTTACCGCTTCAAAATCCATAGTGAAATTATAACAATATTATAATAACAATCTTTCAATTCCCTTTTATAACTGTTTGCAAGTTCCACTATTATGGACGCAAACAATGCAAAACAAACATCTGTTAATTATTATTATTATTATTTTCGCCCATAGGGCAGGCTAAATTCTTTCGACCATACCGCGACCGCCTAGTCTTGCGTTATATTTTACAAACATCTGTTAAACATTTAGTTTTTTTTTGTTAGATTGTCAGTTGGCGTTACGTTTTACGATAATGCTAAACGAAAGGTTCCAACACGTAATTATTTCAACAGATTTTAACTTTCACTAGTTTTTAAAATAATTAAAAAACTATTTTTTATGTTTTAAACATTAACATGTATATATTAATGTTATTTGTACGGTTATCTTAACTTTATTTGGTTTACATTGATTATCAAATATGAGTGTAAACTCGGTAAAATGGAACGACAGAGAGGGAAGAGATTGCATTCTATCCGTCGACAAAAATGGATTGTCTTCGTAGGGTTTGGTTATTGGGATTCAGATAGGAGATCGATCGACTGTCACTGTCTGATCTCAGATTGTTTTCAATCTGAGATTGTGGATTCATTATTGGGTTCGGGCGTAAAAGGTTAACAATTAATTAATTCGTGAAGTCATAAATAACTCCCGTAATTAAAAATGGCGTTTCCGAAATGAAAAATATCTCGATACCTTCACGTAGATGAAAAGCTAGGATTCTATTAATGTAATGTTTGATTGTATAGTTGTTCGTATGTCTTTCGTGTCATTATGAAGCAACGAAAGAACAACATTTTCTAGCAGAATATATAACTTTTAATTCAAAAGAAAACAAAACTCAACCCTGCTACAAACAAAATAATGACGTATTTTCCAGTATTGAATGTTGATCTTCATTAACGTAAATGTGGTGTCGTAACACAGAGACGAGCGCTGTGTAAAGCAATAATCTCTCTTTCTCCTTCTCTCTAATGTATCCATGTATCTGAATGAGACAGCGTTACAGCTTATGTAGTGAGTAAGAAAGGAAAGGCGCATCTTGTTAGACGGGTTCGTCGACAGTAGGACAAGTTGCACTTCTCCATGGCGCTGCATCTCTGGTGCATTGGATGTTGGTGACGCGTTATTGCGTTCAGGCGATTCGCGAATGACGTGCCGAATTGACGACATGGTTTGACATTAGATCATACTTATGAGGAGCATCTTGGCTCAAGAAAAGAAAAGACTGAAGAAGAGATTATGATATGAAATGCTCTTTAATTATGAAATTATGTATATTAAATATATTCAACATTAACAGGATTTATTTCAAAATACAAAAATCTACCAAAATCTTTCCGCTAAAATATAGTCAAAATTTCTTGAGTACACACTTAAGAAGACTAACACTACGACTATTATCTATGCGTTCATTGTTTCTGGTCTGTCTCTGTAGTTTATGTGTATTGAAAAAAAAACGTGTGTGGCCACGTGTCCGAAAGGGTTAAACATGTGGGCTACATATACCAAGGCAGCATGAGCGACGTGGCAGTGAAATTTTCACAATATGTGATAATATACCACCCATGTGTGAACCCTCGTAACAGGGTGGCGGAGTTCGAAAACATGCGTGTGTTGAATTGAGTGGTCTCTGTGTGTGCGTAGCTATTGAGCTACGCACACTCGGACTGAGTAAGTATTCATTGGAATACTTACTCAGTCCGAGTAAACTTATACCTATCTATCTATACAGCAGTGTGTTTCCACGCTGTCGTATGTGTGAATCATTTATCATACCTTCACCGTCAAAAATTAACTAAATAGAAGATTTTGTTTATTAGGTACTTATTTATTTATTTTACACCATTATAATTACAATGATATATACATAAACTGTTAATTATAGTTACATAAATACATGTTTCAATTAAACTTCCCCTAAATAGCTATAGGTACTTATTTACATGTTATTTCCACTCTGCTAAAATTTGATACAAAATCGTTCAGGAATCCAATAACATTCCATTGCACTATTTTTTGTTCATGTTACCCTATTCAATGAGATTCAAGTGAAGCCATCTTGTAAGACGGCCATTGGTAAAAAAATAATATGTTTAGTGCTTGCTACCTACACAAAGCCATATGTATATGTTTATATAGTGAATGATAAATCATTAAACATAATAAAATGGTCAAAGACAATAAATCATATTTGGAAAAATTAATTATAGTAAAAGCTATTTTATTTCGTCGCCTTTTTTTCTATTGTTACTACCTACGTCCTACCTTAATTTTCCAGTTAACGAGTTTAAATTAAAATAATTTTCGCCCTATAACTAAGTGGAAGGATGCTGTACACTTCTTCTTGTGGATCAAAATTTGAGGGCTTCTTAAAATGTTTCTGTCTTTCATTTTACCTTCGTAATGAAAGAGATAGAGATACTTTTAAGTACACCTTAATGTTGATTAGCGTTCAAGAATTCGGCCGTCAGTGTGTTTAAAATTTGAAATATTAAATATTAAAATACAATCAATGGCCGAACAACAGTAATTAACATTGGGTTAAAAATATTCCTGTCGCTTTCATTCAAATGTAGGTTTACTTAAAAATATTCCTGTCACTTTCATTCACATGTAGGTATTTCTGTAATATGAAGGATAGAAACATTTTGAGTAGCTCTCAATTTTTATTATCGTTTCAGTATTCCGTCGTAAGTTCGAGAAACAAAAGAAAGTTTAACTGAGACCTACTTCTTAAACTCATTTATATTTCTTGTTAGCTATGCTATCTCAATGAAATTATATTATGTTACGAGTATAAGTTTGGCAGGCTAAGTATAAATTCACCAATCAACATGAAGACGTAGGTATTGGTTTGTTTTTAAAGAGGCCACTTGTGTCTTTCTTATAAATTCCTTAACTCTTATGCTCTCCTGGTATACAAAGTCATTGGGAGTGACATGCCCATTATTTTCTTATTTAGTGCCCTTTTTGTCATTTACACCTTCCTTATCTACCCTTCGGAGCCCTTCCCACCTTACGGTTTTACTGATTCATAATCATTGATATCTAATTGTTTTAATAAAATGCAATAGGTGGGAGATGTAAAAAAAGGAAAAAAAAGTATCTCTTAAAAATATTTTATACCTGAGGACCCCTTAGGTTGTTTGTTTAAATATGGAGAAAGCCCTTTAGATTATTTATAATAAAACACAAGTTACTGGGACCACAGAAATCGAAAGGCGATAGTGAAGGGCTCTCAAAGGGCTTCACGACTTTCAAGGTTCAGCTACGCAATGGGCGTGGCGACTTCGACCAATCGTGCATAAGAACCTTACGCAAGACTCGAGAAATACTCGATATGTACGCAAGATAATATGCGCCCTTCTGCTACCTACAAACTTTATTTGAGTCTTGAAAATTTTCCATAGTACTTATTTTTACTATATTAAGTTGTATATACAAATTAATTTAATAATTAACAGGTGTTATAAAGTTTAATTGAAAGTTAAACATACATATTTGAAAGAGCGATCAATTTGGATTTCAGAAAATTGTCGGTTTCATCGAAACGTCGAAGTTGACAGTTGTCAGTTGGAAAAGTTGCGAAGAGGAGATTACACGTTTCGGTTTAAGCCTAAGAATATCCTAAGGATAGCATTCACTGACGTTTTAATATTTCTTTTAAAAGATAAAAGAAAAATTATTATTAGGTAATAAAAAGTTTATTCTGAAACACTATCTAATGATAATATTTAAAATTATTATTTACATGGACTCCATTCTTTATAATTCGGAAATTCACAGGTCATCGATATAATATTCGGTGTACAATACTTCTTAGTGTTTCTGATATCCTAGTGTAAGTCGATGTTTGTGGTGGTTTGCAATCAACTTCAATCGTCATTTTTTTAAAGTTTAATTTGCACGCGATTAATTAAATTATAATTATATTTGATTTATAAATATATAAAGTTATCAATTCAAATACAAAATTTCAAATTTTGTTATTTTAGATAGTTTGATTAATTTTATATCGACATGCTATAATTCTGAGGATGAATTAATTATAAATAACATTCATTACTATTATTATTACTATTTTTATATTTATATCTCACGCGTAACTATAAATACCTAAATATAAAAATGATTATATATTATGCAAATAAAGAAGGAATAGCAAAATTAATATGGTCACACGTCCATCCATTTCGATTTTCATCCCAGCACTTCATCACTTATATAATTAATTTACTGTCGATACTCCCTGCCCTATAAAGTCATCGAATTCTATTGGCGATTGCCGATAACGTCGAACCGTTCGGAAATTACTAAGGACACATGACTGTGAAGGAGCTGTGTTGACCAGAAATCGATAATTCCCAATACGTTTGAAGTTATATGGAGAACGGTAGGTAGGTCTATCGATTCGGGTTCGTTGAAACAGGACCCTACTACCTGAATATCTAAATGGCATGTCGGATTTCTGGTAAGCGGATATACAAGTCCTTACATAAATACTTAGAATGATTAGGTATATGAATCGCAATATTATTAAATATTTATAAGGAAACAATTAAAACCATATCAGATTTAATGTGTATATACATAGAATACACATAAAACGCATATGTTTATATGACAATAATAATTATAATTTATTTATTACTAATGATGCGAGTCAAATTGTTAAATTAATTGACCAATGATGGCTGGTTTCCAACAAAAAAATCATAATGATATGCGTAATTAGATCGAAGAAACATCAGGGCGACATGATTTCAAAGAGCAAGTCTTAAGGGCCTTTTGTGGGCCGGGACAAGCCGTCGGCGTAAGCGTAAAAAATGCTATGCGTCACGGACTGCGCATTGTTCCCTTCCTGAAAGCGCTGCTATTGTACGTACTAGGATAAAATAAATTTACAGAATATCAAAAATTGGCAAGGACATCGTAAGCGTCATTGCAGTTGCAATCTAGTATAATAGGACAGCTGAAAATAAATAGGACAGTCAATACTATTTAATAAAATTAACAATTAACCACCTACTCATCAGCGAGGAAAACGTAGACTCAACAAAAAAATTTCAAACACGAGTACAGGAAAAGGGTTGAACTTTATTCAATTCATGGCACTAGGATAGCAGTTCGTAAAGGATATTTGAAAAATACTTGAACGAATAGTGAACACTGTACCGCTGATCAGAAGAACCAAAAGTTATACTTTTGATTTCATAACTTAGAAATGATTTACTATTATACAAAAGTGTCATAAATAGTTACCTAAAAATAAAAAAGGAATTATCACTAATCTTAAAAACTAAGTTTACTAGGTAACAACGGATTCAGTAGGTATGGCATTGTAAATAAGTATTGCACACCGCATTTATGCGGCTCTAATAACATACTTTACGAATCAGCCCACGCAATGGATTATTGCTCAGTAGTGTTTTAATAATAATCCGTTTATTTTATTATTTTTAAGTAGGATTTCAAGAAAGTTAAAGATTCAAATGCAATAAGTTATTTGTGTGGTTTGAGCTAAGGGTTTTTCAGATGCTTTATTTACGTGCTAGATTGATTAGGAAAAATAGGTATGTTGGTCTGGGAATAAAGGTCTGCCCTGATTTTTTTATATGACGTCATCTATCTATCTCATCAATAACGTCAAATGTTCAATAGATATAGAAAAGTGTTTTTGAATTAACGGATTTATTTGATTTTTTACATAAGAATAAATATGCTATAATTTAATATTATAAGCTATTTTTATATCCCTAAAGTCCTTTTTTTCTTTTTTATCTTTAATAGCTTAAAGTATAATTTAAAATCTGTTCTAGGAAACAGGTTTGCACTATTGTGTCTACTCAAGCTCTACTAGGAATGTATAAATTAAAAGTTTATGTAAACCATTTGTGAAATACCTTCTCATATGCATTAGATACCTATTACATGGTTTGTGAATCGTCCATCTCTACGAAACGTAGCACGCCCTAGTACTTTTAAAATATACACACCGGCACAATTAGCGGAACACAAACAAAGCGCGAGAACATCGTCATTGGGATTTGAACGAATGGCAGCAAGTTCTCTTTACTGATGAGTGCAGAGTTCTTTTAAAACAGATCGATGGGAGACAGCGAATATGGAGACTCAAAGGAGAACGCCACATACAGTCTAATTTTGAACACACAGTGGCTTATGGTGGCGGCTCGATTATGGTTTGGGTAGGGATATGTTTGGGAGCTCGCACGGAGTTAGTGATAGTCACAGGAGGGACCATGACAGCAGATCGATACATCAGAGACATTTAAGAAGAAAATGTTGTACCATTTGCCCCATTTATTGGTGACGACTTTATTCTAATGCAAGATAATGCTCGTGCTCATAGTGCACAATCGGTACAGGCATATCTGAGCCACGTAGGTATACCGGTGATGCAGTGGCCAGCAAATTCCCCCGATATGAATCCGATAGAGCATGTCTGGGACTTGCTAAAAAGAAGGGTTAAATCCAGAATGCCACCCCCCAACAATCTGAATTAACTTGGAAACGCATTACTTGAGGAGTGGGAGCGGTTGCCTCAAGAAATCATCGATAACATAATCTGTAGCATGCCCAGACGAATGGAAACCGTAATCAGAGCAAGAGGGGGAAACACTTGTTATTAATTTTGCTTTAATTTTATTGTTAAATCATTTAATGCTTACTTTTTTTATTTTTTGTGATGGTTCATAATCATCTAAAAATTTCACTTATTTCAAATTTCTTTATTTTTCAATAAAAAATAACGAAGACTTCTCAAAGTCGTTGTTAAAAGATGTTAATCAATTTGTTATTTTGTGTCTAATTACATTTTCGTCAAATATATGCGTTATTATCTCATAGTCTCACTTTTTTTTCTGTTCCGCTAATTGTGCCGGTGTGTATAATTTAGAGTTAATATACACTCGTACCTAAGGAGAAAAATAGAAAATCTTATTACTATTTTTATCCGCCTCTTTTAGCATACATATATTTATTATCGGCTACCGTGTGTTATATTATCTTTTGTTTTTTCATCTACGGTCTATTTATCCAAAAATATTTATTACAGTCCTAATAATGGGGTGTATTCGTCGTTGTCCATGGCTTGATATTGAAACATCATCATATATGAACAAATCATCAAAACCATTTTTTTTTATTTTAGATTTCGACAGATGAGCATGAGGTTCACTTGATGGTGATACCACAGCCACAGAATATGAGTCAATGATGCGTTGTCGACCTACTTTTTTACTTCGAGCATTCGGAAATCCATAGACTGAAACCGTGATGCACTTCACGGATTTTCCATCTATGGACGGTGGTTCGTTACCCGGTCGAAATTTCGTATTCCTCCCACCCGATCAATGCCCGAAGTTACCAGAGGTGGGAAGAATATGCTTACAGAAAATTATAAACTTGTCGTCCCGGTGGGATTGAAACCTACACGCAGCGCACGGCACTAGTTCTACCAAACGCGCCAACGAGCCCATTTAAACAAACTTAATTTTTTTTAACCCCTTTACCTCTCATGTAATCCTGGTGAAAATGATGACGTCATTTTACCGGAGATGTGATCTGTGTTAATTTCCTCCGTGTTGTGCCATACAAACGCGCTCTCTCTCTCTCTTTACGCGGACGTCCTCAACGTCAGTTTATAAAATATAGATCTTCTATAGGACGAGCTTGGGGAGTAAACTGGTGAATGCGTGACGGGAGCGTTACGAAATGTGTGATCGGCCGAGGCGAACAAAAGTTGTTATTTCCTTTATTCATCCGATATGTCAAGTTTTGTGGTAAATCGTACATACAACCTTGCACCGTTGTTCTAGTTTTTAGTGGCAGTATTTTGTTATTAATTTCAAAAAAAATAAATAGACCGTCTTGTCAATCGTTAAATAATATATTTCAACCAAAATATAGAATGATTTTTACAAAATTTGTCACACTTCATAAAATACATTCATTCAATGAAAATATATACCTAAATACATTCATTCACAAAAAATATTTAAAGAAAGATAGTACTTAGATCAAAAACAATAACTGCTATTTTTTAAAGTCCTGTAAGTATTAGGTCGGTACATAAAAACTCAGCCACGACGGCCCTTAACTATTGGGTATGGACTTTATTATGCCCGCCTTGACCATTGTGGTTCTCCCCACGCATATTCACTTCCAATTATTTATCTCCTTGCGACCTATATTACCCTGGTACAAAAAGGGAGCAAACCATTGTTCTCACGCACACGCACTTTTTTTATTGCTTTATTATTTTTTTTTACTTTTTTGGAGCACTCTCCCTAGAGGCTTTTACTTAACGAGTAAGGAGGTTTTAAAGCAAACTAAAAGTAATTATGAGTATTAAGACGAGTACTAAAAAATCATGAACAATTTGATATGATAGGTAGATAGCTTTTTTATGGATTCAGTGCAAATTTAGAGAATTAGTAAAAAATTTTTTGGACTTTCAGTCCTGAAGATTTTTTCATTTATGAAATATTTTAGTCACAAAGCTAGTTCGTAACGAGTGTAAATAAATAATTAACCTTGTATTTTTTATATAAGTCGTGAATATGAAGGTACACTGTATAAAATAATAGTTTTAATGAAGAAAAGGTTATTTGTACATAATATTTATTTTAAAGCTAAATAAATGTTGCTTATCTTATTACCCCCTTAAATATAAAATATATATACAAATAATAAATAACATTTGTCTCGTTTCCTTAAATACTAAATGGTATTCAAACGAAAGAAACAAAACATACTTATACCATTTTTATTAGTTAAGGAGTTAGTATTTATTTTCCACTCCAATGTAACCTTGTTTAACGAGCTACTTGTATAAAATTCACACACTATCATGTTTACAAGTGTTGTGTGCAGTTATCAATACATGACGTAGTAATACGATGCAAGTGTGCAATAAAACGCACCGATGTGAATGGTCGCTGCGAGGGTGCAACGCACTTCTGAATGATGTCCTTGAGGTGATCCTTTCGCAGGATGACGACACGAACAAACCTCTTACACTAATGTGCTACCCTGGTAACCACAGGATATTTTGTCCCTTTGGGAATGCGCCCACACGTCCTTAAGGGAATGTGGATGTATAAAGGACATTCATTGGATTCCTTTGATAAATAAAAATTTGTACTGAAGTGTCGTAACGTTACGGATTTATATACCTACTAATTATGTTATATTTATTAATAATTACTTATATACCTAATTAGTGTTTAGAATAAGTATTTACTACATAAACCTTGACAAACATCTATCTCCTGTAGGCAGGTACTAGATAGTTCATTTTATATATATATATATACATATATAAAATATATATAATATATTGTTGGTTGTACATATGTATATATGGATAGAATGATATCAAGATACATAACTTGGTACCTACCTCCTAAAACCATTACGCAAACTCGCTAACTTATCTTGTCTTTGATACAAAGTAAAATGGAAAGGGATCAGGGAGTGTGAAAATAACCTCTTCAGGTCTTCTGTATCCCTGTTGATTGTTGACGTCATCTTAATAGAATCTACATCCCTTCGGTACCTCCCAAGCTCCCCCGGAATTTAAAGATGGATATAGATTTTCAAAAATTTTAAAATGAGAATCCAGTCCAATCCGTTGAGAAAAAAGTGTTTTGTACAAGTGCTTATTATTATCATCATTATGTACGAGTGTATCATAAATACAATAATATATTTACAATAAAAAAACTACATAATATTCAAAGTCAAAAAGTAGATAAACACGTCGACCGGCCGGCGGGCCTGGCGGTTGCCACATCCTCTAACTACTGTGTATGTGTGAGTTAGAATACAAATGTATGACTGTGTGCAGGAATAATTATTGTAGGTAGGGGTTCGAAAGTTCAGAGTGTAAGCGAGAAAACCCAGCGCCCTCTGTTATCCTTGTCTCGCACGAGAACTTTCGCAGAGCTTTAACCTTTTAAACCTGTTTATTGCTCTGCTATCCTAGTACGTTCCCGCGTCATTAGCGCCGCTGTCGCTATCCGCTTTCTCCTTTTTTTAGGATGGGTTTGTTTAGTCATCGTGAAGGATGCTTATAATATTTTTACACAGCTTAAATAAGCGACTTGATTTTACGTTATATATTTTTGAGCTGTTATTGATAAAAGATACCTATTTTATCCTTGCAGCAAACGAGCTTTTTAATTTTCTGACTCCCGGTTATTAGATGTCGTTTAATGTCATTCATTGGTCCACTCATATTAAAAGTCAAATCACCAGGGAAATCATATTCGGTGATTGGTTATTTATATTTATTTTAAACATAAATGAACAACAATAGAAAACGAGTCTTATCTATCAAGAGTCAATTAACTTCATTGGCATTACAGAAGATATTATGTGAGATGTCGACAATCGATCATAAGGATTATTTGATGGTAGGTTAGGTTAGTTACAAGAAAGACATTGAAAAATAATGCGCGGGCGTGATATTTTCCCTTTCAAGCATTCGAAAGTTCAAATTCATTGTCATGCCTATCTATATAGTAGGTATATATTATTATATAATAATATGAGAATGGAATGAAGTCACTCTGTCTTGTAAACCGATGATTGAGTCATAGCTTTTTAAAAAATCAATATCGTAAAATAAATGTCACTATAGGTAAATTAGAAACATAAAAATGCCAAACAATGCAATTCTAAAGCCTCCTTTAGAAATTCAAAATGTGTGTACGCGAATTACAATCTTGGGATGGTGTCGAGTCATCCAAGTTGTAAATATCCCTCAAAAAAAGCCCTCAATGTTTGTGATGCATGCACGTTTTATTCACATATTTAGGGAATCACTATATAAATTTGATTAGATTTTTGTATTTGTAAGGCTAAACTGACCTTATAGTTATTATTAGTAAAATCAAAATTTTAAAGAACACATCTTATCGAAGATAGCAGTCGAATTATTAATTTCTTCAAAGAATAAAGTCGAGTGTAAAATAGTGATAACGCAAGTGACTTTGATCTACGGGTAGGTCAAATTGGTAAAGGAACTATATTTTTTCAGAATGCAGCGGCGCGCGGATGGCATTCGTGCCAAGTACTACTACTATCTCTACCACTCAAATGACGACGCCACCCATGCTACAAGAACTGACACCCGCCACACCGACATGTCCTGAAGCCTCTAGCCCTACCAACCCACTGGGGAAACTGCGAATAGCTATGAAAAATTCCAGCTACTTAGATGCTTTCCTTGTGTTTTATAGCGATGAACATTTGGTAAGGCTTATAAAATTCTTTTGGCATAATTAATTAGGATAACTGAGTGATATAAAAATCGATGTCAGTTAAGACTGCATACCTACTTACTTAATACTAGCAACGCGCCCCGGCTTCACACGGGTGCAATGTACAAACAAATACAAAAAATAGTAACCTCATACTCACTGATAATGTAGCTTTCTATTGGTGAAAGAATTTTTAAAATCAGTTCAGTAGTTATTGAGTTTATTCATAACATAAAAAATTCAAAAATACAGATCTTTCCTATTTATAATAATATTATAGTATAGAAGATTAAGATCATGGTTTATAAGGTACGTAATCTACATATGTATAAAAGAAACAAAATACTTAGAAGGCATCGATTTAACGTATACATATCTAGTTCTTAGCCAAGATATATGTGAAAAATCATGATTGTAGAGTGAAGAGCCATCACCCGACGAGCGTCGTCTGGAATATATAAGTGGATGGGACGGTCCCGGCACAGCAGCCGTGCTGGCAGCGGGCGGCGCGGCCATATGGGTTCCCTCAGCTGATCTCCGTCGCGCTAAGATGTCAGTGTCGTGCGCCTGGCTAGTACTGGACGGTGACGACCCGAGCCAGCCGACGATTGCCGAGTGGATCGCTGTACGTATAACAATAGACTAGAAAGCAGTGGCGGACTTATACGTTTTCAAAGTATTGGCTGGTAATGTTCGCCGCCCCTGCCTCTATAATAAGATTTATAAAATGTTTCGGTCGGTCAGAGAACGAAAATGCCACATTTCCTTTTTTTATGTTAGATATCGACAGACGAGCATGAGGTACACTTGATGGTAGGCGAAACCTCAACCACAGAACATCAGTCAGTGATGTACTTTCGAACTACTTTTTACTTCGAGCATTTGGAAATCCATAGACTGAAACCGAAACGCGCAATATGCATTTCACTGTTTTTCCATCTATGAACGGTGGTTCGGAATTTCGATATTCCTTCCACCCGTTCTATTCCTGAAGTTACCAGACGTGGGGAAGACATGCTTACAGAAAATTATAAACATGTCGTCCCGGTGGTATTCGAACCTACCACCCATCAATGCGCACCGCAGTTGTTGTACCGAACGCGCCAACGAGCCCGTCAAACCTTTCCTACTACCCCTAGTATTCCTCGGTATTTCACTGTTTTTATACATGTTTCTTCCAACTATATCCGCTACTATAGCCAGGGACTGAAACCGATTAATTTTTATTAAAATACGTGTCTGACTGAGATCCCATGATATTAGTCCCAGTTAGCGCCCATTCAGCTACCATTTATTGTTCCAAAGGGAACTGCCGTTCGCAATGGCCGCGTTGGCGCAGACGTTCGCCTGACATCGTTCGGGGAGTGGCAGTCGCTGTCATCCAGCCTCCAGCGAGAGAACCTGCAGCTCGTCCCGCAGTCGACGTTGCTGGACCAGCTGTGGAACCAGGAAACAGACCCGATGTGGACACGACCGCAGTTCACGAGAGTTGTGGCTATGTCTCATAATTCGGAGTATATCGGTAAGATTTGTAATAGATATATATCGAAATGGGAAAGTAGATCCATGCAAACTCTTCCCCTCTTTCCCAAGATATAACAATATAATTAGTAGGTATCTATTTTTTTTACAATTCGATATATTTCATGATAATTGATAACGTAGCTAATAAGGAGCGCCTAGTGTAGACGTGGGGATCGGGGATTTGAATGATTTTTGGTGTGGTAGTACACGGGACCTATGGTATAACAACCACCAAATATTCAAGGTCAACTGGGCCCTCTTTAAAGATATATAAAGGACCAAGGTTGAAAAATATAGTATAGTAGATAAGTAACATGGACTTGAAATTAGTATAGATTGAGGCAAAATGTGTTATATTTTAAGGCGGCTATCTGTGTCTGAATAAAAATTCAATATAATAGAATGAGGTCATTTTTATAATTAACATTTAATTATTATAATTTGTGCTATTATTCTCAGAGTAGGTACTATAAATAAAAAAAGGAAAGGATAATCTACTGTACCCTGGATCTCAAAAGGTTTTGAAACATACCTAGTACCTACAGAACCCCATATTATAAGAATTTTCATTTAGTAATGTTGCAGGAATGACATGGCGAGAAAAGCTATCAGCTGTCCGGAATGAACTCCAATCGGTCGGTGCTGATGCAATGATTGTCACAGCTTTGGACGAAGTGGCCTGGCTTCTTAATATCCGCGGAAAGGACCTTCCTTACGCGCCTTTACTAAAAGCCTTTGTGATAGTTAGCCACAGAGATGTAAGGATATACGTGCCTCCTGGTAAACTAATGATGCCTGAACGGGACGCCTTGGCTGCCTATAACTGCTATTCAAATGTTATAAATTGTACCAGGTAGGATATTTTTACAACAGTCTACAGTCCAGAAGAAGAACTACTTTTTCTGCTAAAACTTAACATGGCTTCCATGGAAATCTATGTTCTTATATAACACCTGTGTATAATCATGATTTGAGATGACTAAAACTAAATTATAACAGAAGTAATAAAATAAGTACTTAATAACTTCATACAAATTTATAAAAAAATATGTGATTAATAATAATAATAATATGACCTCGATGTCATAACCGAAAAAATTACATATTTTTAATTACCTAATTTCTATGAACCGTCTTTTTATGGTCTCGAACTGTTAACGTGAAAAAAACTGATGAGCAAGACACGTTCTCAGATATTTTATTTCATAGAATACATACATATTACTACCTATACATATTACTAATATAAATTTATAGCAAACATTAATTTTATAAAAGTTTTAATAAAATCAATAAAACTCGCATTTGAAACATGCAAACAATAAACTATTCGATTCTTATTTCAGTGTCAAAGACTACGAAACAGTTTACTCTGATCTCCGGAAAGCGCCAGAACTTAAGATCTTGATACCGACTGGTGGAACATTCCAACGAGGAGCCTCAGCAGCTATCGCTCAGGCAATCACCGCTTCCAAGCGTTTGTTCCAGCCTTCTCCAATCATCTACTTGAAGGCTCAAAAGAACCCCGCCGAAATAAAGGGCATGAAAAAGGCTCATTTACGAGACGCGGTTGCTATGTGCACTGTGCTCAATTATCTTGAAAAGAAGGTACCTATGAATAAGAATCGGTTTACAATATTTTTTACAAATATTTCACTAGATCCTATTAGGTACAAACGTACCCCCAGATTAAAGGGTTTAATATTGGAGCCCAGATCTTTCGTAGCACTGCATCACCGCATATCATGCATCTCTTTGTCCTAATCTTCTAAACTCTAGTCATTTCAACTAACACATACCTACTTATCTAGTACATACGAGTATAGGTATTTAAAATGAATACTTAGGTATGTCCTTGTTTAAGTACATCTGATGATAAACGGGAAGATAAATTCAAGTGTTTGAAAAACAACCATAAGCGAGTTTTACATTCCTTTTGAATACCATTTTTTTAATGATATAAACATTAATATCAGGAAGACGTGGGTTATTGATAGGACAATATCGAGCCTTCATCACAGCTGATAATAATCAAAGACACTTTACAAAGAAAATATTTTTTATTTGAAGGGTAAATCAAGCCTCAATGAGCTGGTGGTAGGCGAGAAGATAGACGCCACCCGCGCTACTCAGGCAGGCTACCGAGGTCTTTCAATGCGGACGCGCGTGGCTTTCGGACCCAATGGTGCTGAACCCGAATATCGAGCTACGAACGCGACAAATCGACGAATATTTACTAACTCCACGCTTATTATTCAATCAGGAGGACAATACGAAGGTAATACAGTAGGTATTATTAATAGCTACACAAGTCATGAGTGCAGAAAGCAGTTTGTTTGTTTATTCCGAATTAAAATGGAGAGATGCGGTTTTATAAAATAGGTACATAAAATAATCCGTACCTATCGTTTTAAAATCTTTATAAAATACTAGCAATCCACCCCGGCTTTGCACGGGTGCAATGTAGTAAGACAACAGCCGTGCACATCGATGGATCGTGGGATCAAATCCCACAGGGACGACATGTTTATAATTATCTGTAAGCATGTCTTCCCCACGCCTGGTAACTTCGGATATTGAACGGGTGGAATGAATATCGAAATTCTGACAGGGTAACCAACCACAAGTGTATATTGCGCGTTTCGGTTACAGTCTATGGTTTTCCGAAAACTCGAAGTAAAAAGTAGAAGCGCATCATTGACTGAGGTATAACCTACCATTAATAGGGATGTTGACTATTTTTTGGAATTGCTTTTATTTTATAGATACATTCTTTATAAACACGAAAAAAAATCTTACCAAAAAATATTACATATTTCAATAAAAAATACGTAAATAAAAATACTTTTCAAAAATTCCCGCTAAAACGCTCCAAACTGTCACGTGACGTCGCAGACCTACAGACTAAAAAAGTTACAATTTATATGCATAGAGGGTACAACAATAGTCACCCGAACGCTGCACTACGGAGTTCCAAGCCGCGAAGAGCGCCGCGCGTACACCACAGTACTTCGGTCTCTTGCTGCTTTCGCGACATTGCAGTCTCCGGCCACACTTCCGGCCGCTCATGCTGACCCGGTAGCTAGGGCTCCTTTGTGGGCTCACCGGCAAGACTACATGCTACCCACAGGTCATGGTGTCGGCGCTGCTTTGAATAGACGAGAAGGTAGGTCATACAAAATCCTAGCTGTGAATTTAACTAATAATATTGATGCGTTGACGTAGCAGTAGTTTTTGCTGCTTTAGTTACCCTACTTCTCGAATCTACTGGCCGAATTCTCGAACGCTAATCAACATTGAGGTGTACTTAAAAGTATATCTAACCCTTTCATTACGAAGGTAAAATGAAAAACAGAAACATTGTAAGAAGCCCTCATGTTTTGATTATCGTTTCAGTATTCCGCGGTCAATTACATATTTTATTACTAAATTGACTATTAATGTTTTCTTTTATTTTAATAAATATCGGTATGAACTGATCTATAAAAAATTATGAATAAACTGCTATTCCTAGTAATAAACGGACGAGACGCGTCGTAATCCCGTCTCAGTAACAAACTACAATCCATAGACCAAAAAAATGTGGACTTTGGATTTCGGTTGTCTATAAACTTCCGAATGTTCGAAGTAGGTAAAAAGGAAAATAAATCACAACCAATTGTATTAATCAATATTACCTATACTTTGTAGTAGGCAAATAAATCATCAGAATACCAGCGCAGCGCTCCTTGAACGCCTGGCCTCATTCGACAGCAAAAACTCACACTGATGCCATTGCTCAGAACTTATTTTCTTTTATTAATTAGATTTCAGTTAATTTTAAGTGTTAGAGTCGTTGGCAATAAATTAATTTTTATTATTCATTGACATTATATTATCAAATGACCAATGAATCAAATCAAACATGACCTTTTTTTCATACAGATCCAGTTGTGATTGACTACCGACAGGACACCAATCTACATACTTTTCGGGAAGGCTACTTTGTTACTAGCGGTAAGTTATTTTTCTTATAATATACTCTACAGAGCCACAGAGGAGAAGGAATAAGGAGACCTGTTTACAACATAATAAGTGATAACTGACGCCAATCAATATTTCAACTAAAGAATATCAAAAACTAGTGCATCGTAGAAATTATTGTATCTAATTCATTATTATTTGTTGCAAAATATATTTTTTACGAATTAGGGTGCAAACGGATAGTCAGTTCACCTGATGTAAGGGCAATCACATTTACAGATCTCTATGAGTGCTGGACGCTGGTGTGGGCACACTTTCCACTAAGCCACGGAGGTGGTGGCTCAGTGGAAAGTGCGGTACGTTTAGCACCGGAGGTCCCGGGTTCGAATCTCGGGGAAATAAGATTTAAAAAAATTGTCTCGTTCAGGCAGGGTACAGAAGGCTGATCACCTACTTGCCTGTAACGAAAAATGATCAGTGAAATAGACACAGAAATAGGTGCCCATGCCCCACTAGGGGACTCAGGAGTTCGCTTTTATGGGTGCTGGTGGCGATCGTCATATCAGTTCGGTATAGTACCGCTAATAACAAGATTGATTCAATATTTGTTTCAATCAATTACCACTTATAATAAAGAATTTCTTAACATTGACATTTTTAATCTTTCGATTGTACAAGTTCGTAAAATAATTCATAAGGAACTATCTCAATAGCTTCTAACTGTGTATATCATTACATCTAATATGTTGTCTTTATATAATATTTATCATAACTTCTATCTTAAGCTCTTCTCCTTTCTATCTTGTCTATACTATCGGCTTTTATTAATTTTTTATAACCCATACTATTTTTGGGTAGGTCTGTTTACTTAAAATAAATATTACTGCAACAATGTTTATTAAAATGACTGTTTGTGCCAAAATAAAATAAATAAATATTTTGGGTAAGATGGTTGATGATGGGAATAGTGGTACTTACAAAATGATATCTTTATATACTTAGAGCCAGCCTGGCACGAATCTCGTAAGTTTGGAGTGAAACTCAGCAACGTGTTGGAAGTAGTACAACGTCCGTCGGGATATCTCGGCTTCAGAGAGACTACTCTTCTGCCGTATGAACCGAAGCTTATCGATAGAAATCTGCTTACTGATTATGAGGTAAATGAATATCACATGTACATGCACTTCTTAAGTAAACATAATCTGAGTCAGTAACTTCTCGAATACTTAGTCTGTCACTTGAATATCTGAAAACTAGCGATCCGCCCCGACTTCGCACGGGTGCAATGTAGATGTACTATACACAAAAAGCCTATGTTACTCGCTGATTATGTAGCTTTCTATTGGTGAAATAATTTTTAAAATCGGTCGAGTAGTTTTTGAGTTAAATCTTAACAAACAAACAAATCTTTCTTCCATATAGGTAATAAATTTATATCTGAAAAAGAAACGGGTACAAAGCTTATTTATTATAACCTAGGATTTACCGGCGGTTTTGCATGCATAGATAGGATTACTTTCCCACGACAAAAAAAAATATGCTCCTTTTCCACAGTCAGTGAAATATTTTGTCAAGTAGAATATTGTAATCTTTTAAAAAAAATATGTTTCAAGTTTTCGCCAAACCAAATGCATCAAAATCGATTCAGTAGTTTAACCGTATAAACTTAACAGACACATTTATTTACATATTTATAATATTAAGACACTTCAATTTCCATTCAACTGCCTGCTGATGTTCTATGCAATTAATTTTTCAATTGAAACAATAATTACATGTTCAAGATGAGCCTTACCTATAAGTGTTCTTGCAGATTAACTGGCTAAACACTTACAACAAGAGAATCCGTGAGACAATCGGACCAGAACTGACTGCACAAGGCCTCACCGACGTCTATTACTGGGTCATGAATAAGACCATTGAGATTGAACTACCCTCTAAAAACAAGAAACAGCCCAACTCCGCAATCGTTAACCATGTTACCGCGGTCTTGATTTGCATAACCTTTGTCATAAATGTAATTTAATAATAATGATTAATATGTTATCGGCCTTATTCATAAACGTATAAAGCTTGATATAGTTAAAAATATGTTTTGTCTCGCTCTATCGAATATAAAAAGACTACAGCCGGGCTAGCATGACCGCCACGAGATATGTCGCGGACGAGAGAAGACAAACTAAGATGTAAGATATCTCGATATATTATATCTCGACATCGACAATTTTGATAGAAAGTAATTTTCGATCGACAATTATATCTATTTTTGATATTAAAAGTCGAGTTTTACATGTAATTGTCATGTTATACCCGGAAGAAATAAAGAGACATTCGATTAAAACACGAGAACGGTCGACAAAATTTTGTCGCGGTTGTCATGCTAGGCAGGCAGAACGTTTATAAATAAAGCCGTAAAAATGTTTAGTATTAAAATTAAATTACAAAATGCATTGTGTATGAATTACAATTAGCATTGTGAGCTATTACTGTTTTTAGATAAATATCGTATTTTAATCGTGTTGAAATATTAACCTTGTTTTTAATCGCAATAATAGGACTTTAAAAATTATGTTAAATATATTGAAATGGATATTATCGATAACATTTCCATAATAATATGACTTACGTGTAGTATTATTATTAGATATTAATAATAACATATTTTAATGTAGTTTTTGTTATGACTTAAAGTCATGCTAGATAAAAATATAGGCAAATGCATATTAATTTTTGTATGTAAGTATTAAATAATCTTTCATAGTTTTAAAACAAGTTTGAATTTTTGGCATTAGCTAATATAGATAATTTTAATATTATAGTGAATAGGAAATTAAAAATGGACAAGCACCGAGTGCCTTATTTCTGTAGTATGTGTTTTAGCCTAAATGTATTAATATAAATGTTCTATTTAAGGAGTAACCTAATGTAAATGCTTGATAAACATTGTGCCTTAGACATTTTATATAGTTGATCCATACATATTACATATCAATCAATCTATGTAACGTCAATTTTTATTATATTTCTTAGTAGATTTGTATAGCAAATATTAGCAGACACTGCACAAGAATATTTGTAAGAATTGTATTAATTATCAGGTATTTAATTACCTAGATTATAGTATGTAATGGTTTAAGAGGTCACTTGTATTCAACAACTTTGAAGTCGAGTTTACTGACCAAAGACTCGGGGTGGGTCCGACTAAACTTTTTTTTAAAGTTAGATATCGATAGACGAGCATGAGTTTCACTTGATGGTAGGTGAAACCTCAGCCACAGAACATCAGTCAATGATGCGCTGTCGACCTACTTTTTACTTCGAGCATTCGGAAATCAATAGGCTGAAACCGAAACGCGCAATATGCACTTCACGGTTTTTCCGTCTAAGAACGATGGTTCGTTACCCGGTCGGAATTTCGATATTCCTCCCACCCGTTCAATGCCTGAAGTTACCAGACGTGGGAAAAATATGCTTACAGAAAATTATAAACATGTCGTCCCGGTGGGATTCGAACCCACGACCCATCAATGCGCACGGCAGGTGTTCTACCGAACGCGCCATCGAGCCCGTCACCGTTTTGCATTTCTACGCCGTTCTACGAAGAAAAGTAATTTTGCCAATATTTTGAGTTAGGTCACTTGTACAATATATATAGTAAATGTTATTCGATAATGTAAGATTAAAAAAACTGTAGTATGTAAACGTCAAGCAATATAGTAGAGGCTTCCGATACTTGCATAACCGCCAAATGTAATACATATCACTTAAATGGAAATTGCAATAAAAAACATTATTAATTTATATTTTTTATTCACATTGGTCCTTAGCACTCGTATTTAATACATAGTTGTAGAACATAATGCAAAAATAAACTATGCACATAGTGATTTATAATAACACTTTGACAGTCCATCAGATATTCCACCAAGATACATATAGTACCAGTTTTTTTTTTGGTATTTCCACTCCAAATTATTCTAAATTTTAGTGTATTATTGTATAATTTAGCAAATCCGTTTTTCATTTCTTAACATTCTACTTAAACGCCCTTATTTCATTTTTTTCCAATCGGAGAAATCCAAATAAATAATATCGAAATCTTCGTGTATAAGATCCCTTGTAGCCCTTGTATCATTGCATCACATATGATACAAGGGCGTATCATTCTCTTCGATTGTAATACATATGATGTATGGACAGCCAATGTGTTAAAGATATATCAACACCACACACGATATCTTAGACACCTCTTTGCGAATGATTTTGATTTTGAATTAAGCATCTCAGTCGTTCGAAATATTAAAGTAGCGTGTAAGCGGTGGTGTTTAAAATAGAAAAATAAATAAGTTATAGTATAATCTTTAATCAATAAACATTCCATTTTAAATGGCACCTAAATGCTAACAATACATTATTAATAAAATAAATAATAATTGTTACTGTTAATATTTCTAATAACATAAATACTTCTTTGACACAAAACTTAACAGATTGCAAAAAAAATGCACAATTTCACCCAAAGAGCCAACATAGAGTGATCGTAGTATAATATTTGTTCGTGTCAGTCTTGAGTTTGCCCGCTTATAATATAGCACTGGGATATTTTAGGAATACACTGTAGCCTTTGTCAATATTCTATCCCATTTTATTCCTATACAAAAAATCACTTCAACCTGTATTTTAAGATAAATGGACAAATAAACAAATACACTTTTACATTATGTATTTTATTATCATAGAATAATGATAATTGTTGATATGCCAGCTACAGAACAATCACTAATGCCCTAATTAGCCTATTTCATAAATTAGTCCGTGTTAACATCTCACAGTGTGAAATAAGACCTCAAAAACGGACGTCCTTTTTTTTATTCGATTTTCGTGTAGGTTTTACTGAAATACTTACTTAAGTAAAAATCCCGCATTTTAATCTTAATTATTCCCTGAGAAAAACAAGTTCAAAAATTGGGTAAATTTATGACTCCCAAACAAAAAAATAACGATTAAAAGAAATATATCAACTTTTTAAATTATGATATATATTGTAATATTCCTATACAAAAAGCCGCATAATTTGATATATTTGGTTTAATTCTACGACATCGCGAGGCCGAGTAATCGGCTTTTTTAGGATTTTGGTTTTTATTTTTTTTCTCTAATACCCCATCGTAGTAGCAGCTGATATTTTACGTCGTAATAGAAGAACATCTAATCTATACGTAAAAAAAAAACTAGCGCGCAATTCCATGGGGTATAGCTATAATTGCGTTTTTACTATTTACACATAAATTACCCTACTAGGGTTGTGAGTTTAGGCAAATAAATATTAGAACAAATAACTTTACAATTGGTGAAAATAAATTGATGGCATCCATGGCGTAGTGGTGAGGAGAATGCCGTAGGTTCCGAGTTCGAGTCCCAGGAGGGACATTGTCTTTGTAATAAGCACGGTTATTTGAACGTCGATCATGGAATTTTTATCAGTATAAATGTTACAGGCAATGTCTGAGCATGATCAGGTTTTATCAGAGTAATGGCTTAAATGAGGATAATACAGTATTTATATAAAAATATATATAAAAAAAATAAAAAATAAAAAAAAAGTATTTTTCAGTGCAGGTGAAATTGAAGAATAATAAATAAGAATTGCAATGTTTGAAATTATTTAATTCGTCGTTATTAATTTTTACCACTTTTACTCCTTTTTGAGTGACAACCCTGACTAAAAAATTAAAAGTCCTATAAAATCTATACCCCACGGAATTGCGCGCTAGTTTTTTTTTTACGTATAGATTAGATGTTCTTCTATTACGACGTAAAATATCAGCTGCTACTACGATGGGGTATTAGAGAAAAAAAATAATAACCAAAATCCTAAAAAAGCCGATTACTCGGCCTCGCGATGTCGTAGAATTAAACCAAATATATCAAATTATGCGGCTTTTTGTATAGGAATATTACAATATATATCATAATTTAAAAAGTTGATATATTTCTTTTAATCGTTATTTTTTTGTTTGGGAGTCATAAATTTACCCAATTTTTGAACTTGTTTTTCTCAGGGAATAATTAAGATTAAAATGCGGGATTTTTACTGAAGTATGTATTTCAGTAAAACCTACACGAAAATCGAATAAAAAAAAGGACGTCCGTTTTTGAGGTCTTATTTCACACTGTGCATCTGCGTCGTATTATAGAATCAAAGGCGGCTATCTGACATTTTTGGTCCGGCAATCTACCAAAATAAAATAAGTTCTTGACTTTTAGACTGTTATGTTTTTTATATATTTGGTTTTATCTTTAATTGTTAATATAATATATAGATACCTTAAACATTTAATGAATGATACCTAATACAAAAATAAAGGAGATAGTTTTCTTTTTTAAATTGCTAACAATCAGCCATAAGTCAGATAGCCGTCTTTGATTCTATACGACTCATCTCACAAACGCTATAGTGACGTATACAGAGACTAGATTTGGAAAAAGTAAACGTAAAAAAAGCTGCATTTGTTCGAGAGTGTATTTCTCGCCTCATATACAAAATATTTTCAAAGTTTTATTTTAGTTACTTTTAATGCTATTGACAATAATAAAATTAAGTGAAAAAGTATACAAATATATTGCAAACAAATTATAGATTGACAATACGCATGCTTTCTCGCAAGTTGTTCGTTCGGGCCTCTGCACTCACCCATGTTTAATGACCATTTAGTTTGAAACTGAGTTTCAAAAAACCCATTAACACTTGACATCCTGTATAAGATCTATATAAGTCAGACTGGCCTTCATACACGGAAAGCATAAAAATAATTTATTAAATACAATAATTACAAAAACAAATAAAATAGTTCATCTCCTCAAGTCGACCATGTCTACCGGCGACGAGTTGTCGAGGCGAATGTGCGAAACATTCTGAAATGATTAAAACACTAGATAGTTCAAAACTAAAAAGGAACACTATATAAGTGGGAAAATAGCATATTCAGATCTAGAAATGTTTTATTTTTAGTTTCGATGCTAATGGTTCTCGGAGAACCATTAGCGTTGTCTATACCTGCTATATAGAGCTGTCCAAGGCAATGCGGGCGAAATCGTTGTTTCTTATTACTTTTTGTATTGTTTGAATAACAACATTTAAAAAACCTTAGTATTTTTCATACAATGCAATTTTGTTAAAATACATTAATTAAAAAAAATACATACATATACATCACGCCTCTCCCATTGGGGTAGGCAGAGATCACGGAATTCCATATGCTCCGATCCTTACATTCCACTTTCGTTTCTTAAAAAAAATACTTACATAAAATAAAGGCGGTTCGTTCGGGTGTGGATGGAAGCCGGTTTGCCGGCAGTTCGTGATGAATTTCATACCGTGCTCCGGCGTTAGGGCGAAGTAACCAGTCCTGAATATCATATTATATTTGAAGAGTATCTTAATTTACTCCAATACAATTCTACTCAAATAAATTAAAATTAAGTTATCTACAGAATATAATGACATTTAGATGAAAAGGCTATAATCACTATAAAGTTTTTGGATCAAAAACCTTCGCGAGCGTATGCAATGAATAGTTTAGGATTGCATAGAAGACAAACATACATTTATTTTTATTCATATGGATACATTATAATTTGTAATTTACAAAGCATGTAATAACGACGTCATATTATATAACAAAAAATGAAATTTATTAATGAATTATGATTTAATCAAAAATACAATATACGTTTAAATATCTTTACTAAGTAATATTATAAAAAGGGATGATTTGTTTTTTTACGATTTAACTCAAAAACTACTCGACCGATTTTAATAATTCTTTCACCAATAGAAAGCTACATTATCAGCGAGTAACATAGGATTTTTGTGATTTATTCTTCTTAACTAAGGCAGACTAATATTTGCTTTAAGATACAAGAAAATTATCAACTCACTCGTTATATTTGGGTGCGCAGACGATGGCGATCGCCTCGGACATCATGAGCTGGTAGGAGCACTGAGTATGTAAGTCCACCGACGACAGGAACGCTGTCTGAGTCGGATGTGTCTACGGAACATACAGTCAATGTTAATATTTGGAAATAACCCCGAGGTATTGAAGCTATGAGGTCGAGTGAGGCTGAAGTATCATAACAGCTAAATAAAACAGGTATCATAAAGTGAATTCCCGAGTCCCCTAGTGGGGCATGGGGCAGACCCATTTCTGTGTCTGTTTCACTGACATATTTTTCTTTATAGGCAAGTAAGTAAGCCTTCTGTGCCCTGCCTGACCGAAACAATTTTTTTAAAATCTTGTTTCCCCGTGATTCGAACCCAGGACCTCCGCTGCTAAACGCATCCCGCTTACCACTGATCCACGGAGGCGGTCAACAACAGGTATTATAAAAACAGTTATTGTTCCACAAGATAACAAAGTCCCTCAGTCTTAAGCTTTTTTATTCACTCTTATGTCATTTCATTGTCACACCCACACACACTAAAACAATGTATATGTGCACTCCTGACAACATTCAAAGCCAGACAGGCTTCGTGAGATCTCTGAGATATCTAAGATATCTATACTTATATTATCTATAGTATAAAAATTACCATTAATTCAGATGACAAAATTCAAATTCAATGACAGCTCAGTACTCCAATTCTAATCAACAGTAAGATTTACTTAAAAGTATTGCTGTTACTTTCATTAACATACATTATATGAGAGACAAGAGACACAAGGACAGCGATAGTTTTATGTACAACTCGACATTGAACAGCGTTCAGCACTAAAACCTATGAGAGCGATCAATTGAATGCTTTTGAGACTTTAATAAAAATTGTTAAACTCCATTTTTCTTGAACTTACTGCACGACTTTTTCTATAATTTATAGATATATAGCTTTTACTATAATATTAGCAGGATTTCATCATTTCAAGAAAAATGAAAACCTGGAATTTAACAAGATTTATTAAAGTGACCAAAGCGGTAATTTGACCGCTCCGAAAGGTTTAGTGACAATTCGGCCATGCTACTCACGTGTATCCAGCCCAATGTGATGAGGTTGTGCTGGTCCTGGTAGTTGAAGATCTCCTCCTCGTTGTTGGTACTGCAGGAGTCCGCGGTTCCGGACTGCTTCGGTACTATCACGTGAGTTATCTTCAGCTGATTTTGCTCCTGTTATTATTTAGCGATCAAATGACATAGATAAGCTTAATAATAAGAACTAAGTACACAACAAATTGGATATAGGGGATCAAGATAAAAGGGGGTCATTTTTTATAGACGGGGAAGTTACAATCTCAATATAATTTACCATTGTACATTTTTATTTTAATAAATTAAATATGTCCTATTGAATAATTTAAAAAAATATAGACGTCCTTATCCTACTGCTAGAGGGATGAAAAAGAACATTTTTCTATTGTTACAAAAACAAATGACAAATCATGAAATGCAGTTTCGATTTAATCAAAATCAAAAGTTTTTTATTTCAAATAGGCCTTTGCAGGCTCTTATGAAACGTCTAGTTGCACGGTTCCAAAAGTAATAATCGGCTGAGAAGTTTATATAATGCAAGGTATACAGAGATTCTATACAATGCAAAAGAAAATTGAGTTTTTACTATTAGTGTAAAATGAGATACACACACTTGCACAGCGCAAGTTGCCAGGGAAGCCGCACATGCAGAGATGAATTAGCGCCATACATCTTTATCGTCAACATAGAGTGCGCGCCAGATAAGTCTGCGCGCGGCAAAAATTGGAACTAAATTTCTTTCCGTCATATTGTTTTCCGGAATTAGTGTGCAGCAGTGGCGTTTTTATTCGATTTTATTGGTAATCATCATGCCTAAGGTTATAAAAAGTGCTGGCAGAGATGTTATATTGAAAGTAAAACTTGCTTATGAAGCAGAACGGCAAAATAAAGGGCCGATTGTACCATTTTCAAAACTTTTTTATTACTTGACAGGTAATTTTTGGGGTGACCAGTACATGGTATTATGTCTTTATGTGGGGTATTTTTATACGATACATATTTTTACTTTGTTGTTGGTTAATGATTTAGTTTGTTTTAGGATTTAAACCCCATTGAAAGAAAAGACGTATTGTGGAAAAAAAATTAAATCAAGCCACAGGTGAAATATCTTCAATCTGAAGCGGAATTTAATTCGATAATGTGTGTCAGCATGTTGAAAAAATCGTAGACCAATATTTTGAATCTGACAGGCTTTTGGACATAGAACTGGACAAATTTATAATTGATCATGCAAGTGACAGCAAAACTTTAAACTCTTCTAATAACGAGTCAAGTGAATCAGAAACATGTGAAAATAGAAGGGAAAGATTGACCCACTGATGGACCATAGTTATCCAAAATTTAGAAGTTCTGCTATATTCTCGATAAATGATTTACATTAAATATATATATATATTATATATATATATATATAAAATTTGGTGTTGTTTTATTTAATTAATTAATAGGAGCAGGTAAATAAGGAGTTATTCAGTTACAATATGTAACAAATTAAAAATATATATATTTTCACTGAGTTTTAGTATGTAATTATTATTCATCACCCTAAAACTAATTGAAATTTACAAATAAAATTGTTACATCACGTCAAATTTAGTAGTTAATTCGACGTGATATCTAAATATAAATTTGTTTTCTCTTGTATACTAAGTATACCTAATACGAATTAACATTCAGAATGCCGGTGATTTTTTTGGTGTTGCATAGTGGTTGAGAGTTTGCTTTCTATACCTGGCAATATTTGGCACGCCACCCGTCGCGCGCATACTTATCTGGCGCGCACTCTAGTCTTGGATTTTATAATACGCTTTTTTAATTAGGATTCCTCTGATGACGTTTTTGAACTTTTTAGTCGTAAGATCAGTCACACACTTCGGTAGCCTGTTGTAGAATCTGACACAATTCCCAAGAAACGATTTATTCGATTTTGTTAATCTATATTTTGGGACTACTATTTTATGCTTATTCCTGATATTTATAGAATGAATATCACTTTTGACAGTGAATTGATGCAATTTTTTACGAACAAACATGATATTCTCTAGAATGTAAAGGGAAGGCAACGTGAGTATATTAATTTCTTTAAATAATTCTCACAGAGACTCGCGGGGGCCAAGATCATAAATTGCACGAATAACATCCAAGAGGGAAAGTGAATAGGCTCTTTTTAGATCAGCGTGCTCCATCGTAGACCACGTTGTCACTTAAGATCTGGTGAAACAGTGGTCATACGCTGATCTAATTCTTAAGTTAAAAAAAAAAAACATCCGTAAGAACCTGTAACATAAGCCTTTCGAAATCTAAATTCCGACCGGGTAATGAATCACCGTTAATAGATGGTAAAATCGTGAAGTGCACATTGCGCGTTTCGGTTTCAGTCTATGCATTTCCGAATACTCGAAATAAAAAGTAGGTCGACAGCGCATCATTGACTGATGTCTGTGGCTGAGGTATCACCAATCATCAAGTGAACCTCATACTCGTCTGTCGATATCTGACATAAAAAAATATATTAAAATGAGTAATCTATATATATAAAAGAGATTCCCACCTATATAGTCACTCATCACGATATCTCTGGAACCATAAGGCGTAGCGACTTGAAATATGGTAGGAATATTCCTTTCGCCGAGTAGAGGTCAGCTAAGAACGGATTTTACGAAATTCAACCCACAAGGGGGGTTGCGGGGGCAATTGCTAGTATAATAATAAACTTCACCTATAAAAGTTGTAACTTACCAACCTTCCGGCCAAAATGCCACAGAGCTCAATATTCTTAGCGGTGTTAGAAGCAGCGATGGCAAGGAATTTGCCGAGTAGCGTCGCGGGCACCACCACTGTTCGCAGTCCTCCCGCCATGGATGGCAGTAAGTCATGGTAATCATCCCTGAAGATAGAATAGAATATACTTTATTGTACACAAAAACCAATCATACAAGCAATAAAGCTAAACATTGTACAAGAGGATGGCCTTATCGCAATATGCGATCTCTTCCAGGCAAACCTCTGGAAGGGAAAAAATAACAAAATAGTAAATAACAAAAAAATAACAATTCATCTCGTTAGAAATAATTTTTGTTTATGTTTTATATCGACAGACGAGCATGAGGTTCACTTGATGTGCTGTCGACCTACTTTTTACTTAGAGCAATCGAAAATTCATACACTGAAACCGAAACGCACAATATGCACTTCACTTTCCCACTAAGAGCGGTGGTTCGTTACCCAATCGGAATTTCGATATTCCTCCCACCCATTCAATGCCCGAAGTTGCCAGACGTGAGAAAGACATGCTTACAGAAAATTATAAACATGTGGTCCCGATGGGATTCGAACCCACGACTAATCGATGCGCACGGCAGGTGTTCTACCGAACGCGCCAACGAGTCCGTCAAAATTAATATACTATTATTATATAATTATTCATATAATTTTCTAAGGGGTCTGGAAGGTTTTCAAATTGTAAATCAACGCTTTCCGAACTGCATTAATTTTCGAGTGTGTACTAGTCTTAGTCTACTCTTGATAAACTAACTGATAATTCATATCTTTTACAGTTATGTTTTTCTGTTCTAACGCCAACTGTTCAAAACCTACCTTATCTGTAACAAACAAAAACATCTTTCCTCTTTATAATGTTAGTATAGTTATAGATATACTCACTGTAGTGGCTTAGGTGGTATAAGTGGTGGTACTGGCTTATAATGATGTGGTGGTGCACGTGGCGGTTCCTTAGCAAAGTCATCTGGGTATAAAACACCATCCACTGGCGGAGCACTTGGTGTTACTGCCCAATTGTCCTAAGGGTATGGAAGAACATTCATATATAGAATATATGAGTTGTATAAAATCAAAGGTCATTGTAATCTTAATTGGCAAAAAGTTATTCAATTAAAATTTCTTTGGATATTTTGACCTTGATAAGATAAGATAAGAAAGATAGAAACCGGCATTCTTTCGCGGTTTAATAAGGAATGATGATGCGAGCAAACTGTACGGATTAGGTTATCGGAATACGGAATAGCCACAAGAAATGGATGGAGTCCTGCCGATCGTCTGGATGTGCGAGAGTGGAATGGAGATGAATGGATCAGGTTATGTTTAAAGTGTATGGTAAAGAAAACTGAAAGCCATGAAACTGTGTGGCTGTAATCGAGACTAAGTCGAATAAAAAAATAAACAACTTCCATATACTTAGATATAGAGATAGTTCAGAGTAGTAGTTAATGGTTACATTAAAAAAAATACATATAAATTAAAAAGAAAACATGAAATTGTAATAAGAATACACACAGCATCTGTTAGGTGTGGTGTGGTGGCATTGCCGTCTTGTCTATTCTCATCAGCCTGTAGTCTCTGTGCTAACTTTGCATCTTCTTGTTCTTGTTTCCTTCTTGCTTCTTCTTTTAACTTCCTCTTAACCTGAAATTGACATTTTTTTTTATGTAAATCAGGTATCTCTCAATAGTCATCATCAATCACCTCAATAGCCTCATCTTATGAGCTTTAAGACATCCATTATTAGTAATTGTTTAGCCAAAGGCTTATCACAAAGACTGAGTGCAGCCAGCCCCTTCATTTATTCATCATTCAAATCAAATTATCATTAATTCATTTAGGTAACACAATGTACACTTATGAACAGCAATAAAAAAATATATTTACTGGAAGTTCACAAATCAAGGGTATAGAATGAATGAGAACTAGTAATAAACTCTTTGCAACCCTTTTTAATCGCCAAGTTTTTGTTTTACAAAATGTTTGAAAGGAGCTGCAACCATTACACCATTATGCCATACTTGCCATCAATTTCAATTAGCAATGGTTTAAGCTATAAAAATAGGTATTAAAAGATGAAAAACCGACTTTCATTTTGAGATAAAACAAGTTGCATTACATTATAAGCTAAAGTGTAGAGGGTAAGTACCCTCGTGGCTCAAATACATATATTATATTATCTTCTAAACAAAAAAAAATATCATTTCATAGGTATTTTCGTAGCTTTTTTACCACCTCCTTTGTTCAGTAGTATGGATATTACATTTAGTACCAGAGAGAGAGAGAATTTATTTATTTAAATATTAGTAAACAATCAATTGACCCATGTCCTGGGGATCATTGATTGATAACAATGATAAAATAACTATATATATGACACATTCTATGACTCACCTCATTTTCTTTATACAGTATATGTTCTTTAGCATATTGGTCTAAGAGTTTCTGCTTCAATTTTTCTGCCTTTGGCATAACTTCCTTAAGTTTACTTTGGTTAACTGCTTTGATGTCAGCAGAAACTGTGTTGTACTCTGGATGTTTACGAATTTTTTCCAAGAATAATGTCATGAATTTCATGTAAAGTAAGTAAGCATTTTCTAGACTTCCCTCTGCAAGATAGACATTTGCCATTCTAACCATTTCTAGTCCTGAACGATAGTACCTGAAAAGGTATTAATATTACAAAATGCATGACTCTAAATACATAGAGGTAAACAGAATTTTAAAAATTACTTCTAAATTCTATAGCCCTTTTTTAGAATCTTATCTCATTATAATATCATATAAACAATGCTGCTAAATTTTAAAATATTTAGTAAAGAGGATGTTTTAAGTGGTTACAACGTGACAAAATAAAATAATGTTTATTGTGAGGTTTTATTTACCTTCTTGGTGGAACATTTGGATCTACTTCAACCATGGCTCCATAGTTTGCTAACTGTTTGACCCTGAACGCTGGCTCAAGGGAAGCTAGATCTGTTTTTCGCTTTTCAGAAGATTGCATTTTCAAATCAACTTGAAATATTTAATAATTAATACTGACAATTAATAATAATAGAATATATTTGTACTCTTAACTTTTCGAACTGTATGACGATATAATATAATAATGGTCAAAGAAAAAAAAATCGTTCACGGAACAATGAATTGGTAAATTCTAATATTATCATGAAAACTTTTTATTTCATCATGAAATTTAAAATTGAACACAGACAAGTAGATTGTATTGGTTCAAACTTCAAAGCTGTTTGAGACTGTCAAACTCAGATTAAGTACCTACTGTCAAATGTCACTTACAAGTTACAACTGAAACCACAGATAATAAATTATTAAGGTAATATGATGAATGTCATAAGGTGGAATGGTGAGTGATCTCATTATTTCATTAAATAATTAATGATGCTATTAGGATTATATCCTTATTTGTAATATTGTATATACTCACTTTGCTTTCAAACTGTCGTACTTAATATGAGACTTATTATTCCTGAATGAACATAATATATCTATATTATACAATGCTCTTTGAAATATCTCCCGCGCTGCATGAAATTGGAAACTGGAAAGTACTTCCCACCCACCCATCCTCCTAGTTGGTCGATCAGTACTTATATACTCTTTGTCGATCAGCAGATCGACATAGGCTACATTCATTAATTTAAGTTATTGCTAATAAAGTTTTTTTAATAAACAGTTGTGTTCACACCGCGTTCATTTTTAATAACGAGAAATGTTTTAATTAGGTATATTTTATAAAATACATCTGCAAAAAAAGTTACAACACATATAGCACCAACAGAAAATAGGACACCAAATACACGCTGTAAAAATATATAACATAGCATATGCTAAGTTTTCATAGAATTTACAAAATATTAAAAAATAAGGATAAAACTTAGGCCAACGCCGATAGACCCAGGACCATGGCCTCTTCTGGAGAGTTTGAACATACAAGTTTTCGCATTTGTCGCAGTTCCACACTTTATTGTCAGCATCCTTTATCATACCAATTGTCTTTTTTTGGAAGTCTCGAAAATGTTGTATAAACGATTTTTTACATTTGGACTGCTTTATTTTCGCTCTATCGTATTTAGTACACCGCGGCCGCGTGGCTAAATGGCCTTTCATATCTCTTTCAATACCATACAAATTTCGTGGGTACGCATATTTTTGATGGTTACATTTTTGTTTTCGTTTTATCAACTTACATTTACATCTATGACTAGGCCATCTTGATGTCATGATATTCTGATTGGGTAGTTTGAATAATCTTTCGTGTTGATTTGAGTAGTATTCTGGATGAAATGGACTTAAAACGTTTTGTAACACGTGCTTGCTACAAAGATTTGTTTCCAAAAAACGTAGTTGAGTTCTTTCATGAAATTTATTTGATTCATATAAGTGACTTTCTCTTTGTGGCGGCTCACATGTATATTTTGTGCCAACAGGATATTCATTCTTAATAGTAGAATTGGGCCCACATCTACAGTTTTTATCAACAATATTCATAGACATGTTAATATGATTCTGTGTTTCATTGGGAATATTTTTTGTTGCCTGACCGTATTTTTGATATTTTACTATTTCTTCTCTTTCACATGTATTATTTTTGATTCTTGATTGAAATTCTTGGTCTCGCATTTTAGGAGTATCATTTCCTGAAAGAACTGGACACTGTAGTAGATCATTGAGTTCATTTTTGGGTATAGCTCTCTTCAATTTTTGAAGTTCATTTTCATAATTCGTTTCACTTACTTCTGGAGCCACTCGCTTCTTTAATAAATCTTCCTTTTTGAACGGATCACAACAGTTATCTTTTCTCCTCTTAGTTGGTTTAATAACCCAACCCCGATTAATGTCATATAAAAGTTTGTATCTCTTTCTAGGATTGGGATATTCTTTGACTATATGATTGTCCTTAAGCCGTGATAATAAAGAACAGGAATGAACACGCTGGCAAGTATACTTTCCTTGGTCTTTTTTAAGTAACGAGCATACGGCTTCATAGACGTCCAATAGCTTTTTGATTGCAGCAACAACACAGTTATAAATAGAATACAAACAATTATTCTCATCATAATGATGGCATGTATCATATTTACAACTTTCAACATCATTCACTGTATCAATTATTTCTTGCGGTCTCATAGGATATGTTACAATCCAAAGTAAAGATATTATCAAAATACAAGGAGACCATATTACGATAGAGAGTCCGAAAAGGATATATTTTAATGCATTTACTAAAAATATTGGACGAATGTTGGATGACCTTAATGCTTTCTTTCTTCTGTCCTTAAATTTACATTTTGGAGATATCTTAATTGATTTTAAATGATGTGAATTTTGAGGTAGCTTTGGTTTTGGTTGAATTAAAGAAGCCGTAGCATCACCTCCTCCTTTGGAATAATGACAAGATGGGGCTATAGCCAGTTGCTTATTTTTACATGGGCTCTGTATATTAAATTCGCGGGTTAAAGTTCCTTCACATACATTCGTTTTCTCAGGTACTTTAGCGGTAATACATGGAAAATCAACTACATTGTATGTTCCGCTTAATTTGTGTCCATTATGGTGGCAACAATCTTTTTCAGTAGTGTTTTTAGGGCGTATTGCATGGTCAGAATAGAAATGACGGCAGTATTTGTGGCCACATGATTCTAAATATCTTTTCGAATTTGTGTTTTTATGATGAGGTTTTACTTGAGGAATATTCAATCGACAACAAAAGTTCGTATTTTTTTGTCTTAAAAGATCTAAATCACATGATGATTTAGAAATATAATTATTTGCGTTTTTACGAATATCCTTGGTATGTGATAAAAGAGATCGTAGTTTCTTTGACTTCCAATTTTTAGACATAAACAGGACTTTTATATTTTCATTCTTAGGTTTATTTTCTCTGACTCGACTCTCTTTTCGTTTAATTTTGTTTTTTTGTTTGTTGATTTTTCTCCATTTTTCTTTAGCTGTACCAATACTGAGTGTCGTATTTGATAAAACTTTTCTTTTGCGACTTAAAATACTTTGTAATTTTCTTAGAGTTTTTTTTGTTGGAATATCTGAAACAAAATATGGAATAAAATCTTAAACTTCATAGGTGAAATAAATATAGCTACAGCACTTTTGAAGTGACTTTTTAGTAATTTGTGAGTAGTCTTATTGATCAAGACCTATTTATTCATGCAGTTCATAATCTATTAAAAGTATAATAGGGTTTTCTTAGAAATGGCAAGGATAGGCAACAAAAAGCAAGGTATACAATTTTACAGTTTCCTCAAAATCCTACATCTTGCTTCACAATCTCAAAGTATTAACTTACCTACTGAAACCAAGAGGTACAACTATCATAGTTGATACCTACCATAAGAAGGACGCCCAAACATTTCACTTAAAGATTTTTGTATGTGTATTGCTTTTCTTTGATTTTCAGCTCTTAAGCGTTGTACTGTTTCCACGCGTACTGCGTTCGTACGTTTTAGTGTGTTGTACATTTTCGGCTTAAATATTTCAGGAACTATTTCATCTTTTAAGCTTGTTTGTTGGACTAGTAATTTTGAATTATTTTTAGCCTTTATATCTTCAATAGGTGTATTATTGTCGGGAAATTTGATCAGACGCAGCCCGTGCATATTTGGTAACTTCTAGAACCCGGCGAATTAGGTAATAATGAGCAATGATTTAGTATTCCACTGTAGTGCTATTAAAACTATGTTGAAAAACTTAAACATTATATCATTAATAAATAAAATAAAAAAGCTTAAAATTGTAAAACTTTCATAAAAGTAAATAAAGTCACTGACAGTTATGTCATGATTGCTACAGTTTATTAATAATTTCGTCATAAATATGTAGGTATTGTCTTTTATTAAGTTCGAGTAATATTACATTTAATCAAATGAAATGATGCTTAGCATTTACATTTAAATAAATATTTTCTGAAAAGCATTCGAAACATCGCGTCGGGATATAAATAATCGAGTTTTAAACCGGTTAAAATTATTTTACTCAAATTTCGTAATTTACTGATTGCTGTAGGATAATACTTACTTTTAACTAATTAAGACAGATGAGCGTAAGATTCCCTTGATGGCGATACCTCAACCACAGAATAGATATAAAATGAATTAACATCAAGTGATTACTAAAATATGTAATTATTTTACTTTAATTATCACAACAACAGGAACAAAAACAACATTTGCATATTTCTAAGCAAAGAAAGGCTGGTACCCAAAACAAAATTCCCAGCAGAAACATGAGAAATACCCGAAAATTCTTCCATTGTGCTCTAGCACTTAAATATTGGGGATAAAACTGAGGCCATCGATGATTAATCCATAGCTGGGGAGTTCGTTGTAGAGACATTAGGTAGCAATCACGAGCACTTGCGTTCCACTTTCTCTCAGACCTAGAGGGACCACTAAATCTGGAACGGCCCGTGTTTAAAGGCTCTGGCTGAAATATTCTCCTCATATTCGCTAATAGATCATATTTGTTAACTTTTGCTATTCTTTTACAATCATTGTCCATCTTAATAACTTTATCAAAACAGTTATGCAACATATTACCTGTCTCTCTTTTCTTTTTCTTTTTCTTCGTATTTTTATTTCTTTTTTCATACTTTTTACATTTTTCTACAGCTTTAGTGACTGTGAATAGTTTTTTTTCAGCATCTTTAAGTTTCATTGTTGCCTTTGATTTGGATTGGAGATCAAGTCTTTTTATTTTCTTTTGCAACTCTTTATTCATACACAAGAGTTCAGCTTCTTTTAATTTTAATTCACGTTCTAGTCTAATGATTTTATTAATATCAAGTTCATGTAAATAGGATTTTTGGCCACAGCATTGTTTACAGTGACACAGGAGACTTTTATGTTTATCACTCATTTTAAACGTTTAACGTACTCATTTATTTTTCTGTTTTTTCGCACAATTTCATTATTCCAGCATAATTTGTAATTATCCAATAATGTTCGTTGCCATTTCGCAACATTTTTTTTGTCTTTGTTTGTATATTTTTTCGGAATATATCTTCTAATTTACCTCATTTTGTATTGCATGAATCACATGAAATTGTTATTATTCATTATGTTACTTACCTATAGCATTTTTTCTTGTACTTAAGTAGGAATTTTGGTTAACATGTTAAATAATTTAAGGTTGTGGTGAAGATTAAAATGAATTAGTGACATCACGATGTCATTTTAATAAGTGTATTACGCCATAGAATTAAGAATAATTAAAGACTAGGGAGAGGAAGGGGAAAATACAATTTTGTATCTGTCTTTAACAAACAGGAATATTAATTATTTTTACTAAGATAACATTTACTGTATCGTAAGCCTCCGTTGATTAGTGGCGTGGTCCAAGTTTTTTTTTCCCGAAAAACAGAGAAAAAAATTTGAGTCTCCGCCATCTTTCCTAAACCTAAAATCTCATGATTACTAAAAGACACAGAAATGTACTAAAACTATGAACACGTAAATTTTACCATTCACCCTGAGATTAAATATCTTTTTTATTTAATCTGAGCATTACCTATATATAAAATTTATGTACAATTTGATATTATGATTTTAATAAGCTTGATATAATATCATGCCGTATATTAATTAATTTATTATGAACAAATAAAAACTAGAAATATAATTAAACGGTAGGTAGTTGTAACCCGCAGATGTTTCTATAAATATCCTTAATGTGTTATGTACACATGTGTCCATTTTATTTCTACAAACAATCATTGTTAGTGTGTGGTTGCTGATAGCCACACAAGTTTCTTGTAGAGCCTGTCTAGTGCCTTACGCCTTCGTATAAGGATGGCGGCTGATCCATTATTTGAAATGAGTCGTTTAAAGAAGAAAAAATCTCGAGTATCAAAGTTGAACAACTTTAAATATATAATTTTCTGAGTTTCAACAATCTATGTAGGTATATTATACATTGATGATTGTAGAGTCAGACTGCGTAGGCCTTACCCATAAATAATAATTAGTTATTTAGTATTTCAATTATTATTTCGTGTTAAATAGGTAATAATAATGAATAATTATGGTTATTTATACCTGCTTCCTCATTTGAAAGTAACCTAATTAACTAATTAAACAATTTTAAAAGACTTGTTACATCACCAAAACGTAAAAGCTCCGCTAAATTAAGGATCCCGAGAAGGAACTATATGTTTTTCTTAATTATTCAAGTTACATAATATTGTCTTTTATTAACGCAAGTATTACACATTTAAATAAAATACTTTATACTGTATTAAAACGCGATTTATTATTTATATTTTATCCCGACGATTTGGATTGTTTTCAGCAACCGTGATCACGGACAGATTAATATTTAAATCGCGTTTTAATCCGCTATAAAGTATGTTATTTAAAAGTTACCTAATTAGATCAAACTGTTAGTGAATATGCTCTGCCAGCTACTAGGTACTCCAGAGGTCACCAGAATCCCGCTGAGACTACAGAGTTCAAACAAACGACCAGTCGTCTTCGGCCACAGAATGTCGTAAACCTTCATCGCGTGCGCACGTAGAGTGCTCGTGTGACTAGTGATATTGCCAGTGTTTATTGCATCTGATCGTCGTGTTTCCTGAGTGGATTAACCAGAATCAGGTATTTTATTTATTGAATAAAAGGGGAAAAGTCTCAAATATTCAAAAAATATCGCTATGTAAACAAGTAATGCGAGTAGCATACCGCTAAATCCGTAAGAAATTAATTAAAATCGTTAGCGGCCGCTGAAATTTCTCTGCCTTCCTTCGGGTTACTTCCTTTGTGTTTATTCTTAGAATGTAAAAAATATACAGCAACATCGCCGCTTGGTTTAAAATATTCTTAATGACTTACGGAGCTTACTTTATCCTTTATTTATTCTTTTAAATTAAGAAAAGTACTGATTATTTTTTCATTTACTTAGGTATGAATTTAAATTCAAGAGAGATCAATTAGTGAAAATATGTCTTATGTGACCTATACAAGAATTATATTTACAAGCTTATAATATTATTTAATTATTCAATAACTTATTTACATGTTATCAACGTTTGTCGCGCTTTAGACAAATGACCATTCTAAGTAGAATGTAGAACTGATAAGGCAAACTGCAAATATTGAACTTAATTTGTGTAGTATTAGGAAATAGTAATTTTTACCTTTACAAATAAAATTTCAAGTCTGAAGAAGTCGTTCAAGTTCGTCATTGAGTCACCGAAGTCTGTATTTGATCCAAATTTCAACTTTTACAAACAAAATATTTGGATAACTCCGAACTAAATTTTTCATCGGAAGAACAAAACCCAATAATGTTGCTAGAAAGTTTACTCATATTTGAAAAAAAATTGTGTTCGTAGAAAATCTCATGATCCATAAAAAAAAGTGCAAATCCGTATAACTAGAGTTATTAAAGATAGTCGTTTAAAAGAAGACGAACACGAGCAATTCGTTTGGGGCTAGGATTATTTAAACATTTCAGTAATTGTTTTAGTATAAGTAAGACTAATATAAATATACTAAAATAAATCAAGCCTAAACTTTATTCTTGTGTATTACCTACATATGTGTGTAACATTATAAAATTACAATATAAAAATCATTACTCAAACATTTATTTACAGATTCCTTGTCCAATGGCGGCGTACCAGTTCACCTATTTAATCATCGTGGCCACAATCGGTGAGGTTTACCTTCAGATAACATTTTTTCCTGTCTTATAAAACATGTGCAATTCGTGCCTATATGTATTTATCTCTTGTGTTGTAATTACTATGTGCAATTACAATACTAGATAATCGTGCGTGAATATTAGATAATGTCTTGGAATTTGTTTGTTTATTGTAATACAAATCGGGCTCTTTGGTGTGGTACCTTGCAGTGGGTCAGGGGTTTGAATCCGATTTGGTATTAATTTGAATATCCATACTTAATAATTTTATAATAGTATAAAATATTTCGCCGAAATATGTCTATAATTTCCGAACAACCAAATTGGATAGTTATTTTCTTGTTAAAACTATTTTTTTTAAATATTTAAACTGTCTTCATGTCTACCAATTTTGATAACACTTTATACAAAGATTGCATATAAACTATCAAAGCAAAGTGACCTATGTCTTTCATGAAGGTATCCCCCAAGGTATTTTTTCTCCCGGGAAACGTTACCTGTTTCATGCAAACAAATCCCTGGAAAACCTTATTATAACAAATATCTAATGAACAAGAAAAAAATCTATAACTTTCCACGACTTATAAGCAATAACATTGTGATTTGCCTAATTAATAATTATAGCCTTAACACAATAGTGCTAAATAAATTGTTTGTAAAAATAATTTATAGACACATCTGAGGTAACCTAGTGTTTTAAAAACGCAAAACAATCCTTCTTGTCTCGATTTATCTACATACATACATATGCCACGACTTTCCCATAGGGGTAGGCGGAGATCACAGATTTCCATATGCTCTGATGATTGCATACCACTTTCGCTATACCCACTTTCATCAACGCTTTCATACACATTTATCAGTTTCGAGTAAGTACATTTGACCTTGCCTTTTAAATATTCTTCAATTTTCAAATACATACACAAGAAAAATCAACGTAAAAATAACTGGACTCTCAAAAAAATATACGTGAATCACATCCATAATATTGAAATTCGACGAAATCAGGCTTTCATTAAAATGTAATTAATTCACAATCATCGCGATGAATGATGATGTGATGCGGTAAAGTTCCTTGTATAAAGTGTAGTGACGCAAATATATAACATTAAATGAATACAAATCTCTTTAAAAGGAATATAATATAATCCGACAGCTGCGTGGTAAGTATATGTATTTCTATACTTTTATATCTATACTAAGTAGTCTAATAATATAAAGAGGAAAGAATTGTATTTTTGGATTATACTATGTATGTTATGAATAAACTCAAACCGATTTTAAAATTTCTTTCACCAATAGAAAGCTACATTATCAGCGAGTAACATAGGCTAGTTTGGGTCAATAGTACATCTACATTGCACCCGTGTGAAGCCGGGAAGCGTTGCTAGTACTCTATATAAATGCTTACTTCTCTGCAAAGCTTTGAAAATAAATAAATAAAAAGTACATGCGACTTAAATTCCTAAAAAGACAAATTATGTTACTACAAACATCACGATCCATAAATAGCTCTGTTATATAATACCATAAATTCGTATATTTATGAGTTGTCTGTTGTATTTCGTATTAGCATAATGATTCAGTGTGCCGTCCGTGAATGAATAAGATCGTAATCTCTCTCATTTATTATTATATTTACCTTAACTCGACCTTTAGGGCTCTACTTTACCTTTGCAACCGTGCACGTTTCGCTAAGGTCTACACTCTACGCGATAGGGCTTGTCCATTTGTAAATAAATTTTATGCTAATTCAGCTGCAGTGAAATTGCATAATGTGGTGGATATCTGATCGCTTCAATGTGTTCTAATAAATCTTACGTTCTTACGTGAGTTTTCTCTATCTATTAAATATCTTCAGGCTATGAAACTATAGACAAAGAGCCATTTGATTTGCATTATCGTCGTTTAGCTTTGTTTTAAACGTCTCTATCCGTCCACCGGAACTATATTTTATTTATTAATATGTTGTGTAATTCTTCCATTCGCCGTTTGTTAATGAACATGAATTGAAATAAAAGGATCATAATGAATTATGAAATTGTAAAAATATTGAGTTTCAATCTCATCAAATCCGGATAAGGGTTGCCTGGAAGAAATTGCAAATAGGTGATGAGACCGCCTTTTATGCCTTAATTAAGCTTACTTTACAGTTACTTTTGTGTGGTATATAATATAATCTGTGAATAAATAAAAATATATTTTAAAACGGGTCTTTTTCTCGATGTCAGGTGCGCCTTAGAACTGTAGGATAAATACGTACTTACCCAAATACTCATATTTACTTGAACACCATCATCAACATCATCTCATGCAGTCTCCTTGTAATAACTGTTTTCTTTTACATTACGCAAACCTTTACGCAAAGGGATCATATTTATTCAGAATTAGCTTTGTATTATCTAGAATTAGCTCAACTACTGCAAAACGTTATTATTGTATCACGAAGCAAGGAAAATAACATCTGCAAAATTCCCAAGGTTCTTTGTTTCAGACAGTAAGTACTGATCCGTGACCGAGTGAGTCTTCAAGTGGCTTTCAATAATTTAACAATTTCCGACTTAATATGTTAAGAACAGTCTTATTAATATGGGGTTTAACGTAGGAATACTAAACTTGAGGTGAAAGGAAAAAGAAAAGAAAGAAAGTAGGGATTATTGCGAGGCGGAGGACATTTTTATGTTCTGCGTGACATTGCGCTCGTAATTACTTATTAGGTCTCAATTTCTCAATAATAAAAAGTTTCTCTTGAAAAACCTAAATGATTTGAACCCAGATTTTGAATACCTACTCTTTTCATTTCTGCATAGGTATGTAGGAAGCACGAATTCTACATGCCGGAACTAATCAGAATGATTCAGGAACTTCTTTATATAATTAAATGTAAGGTGTAAACATACATAGATATGTCTTAGCCTTCAAATCCAATCTATTTACAGGGCTAAGCGCGGAGGCAAAAGTTGGATAAAGTTTCATATTAACGATTTTTTTTTTTTGTTAAACATTTAAGGTTATTATTAATCCATTCGTATTTGAATGAAATTATTTATGATTCAATTAGTCACACTCTCTATATTTATGAACAAAATCGCTTTTGTAGCATAACCGATATGCTTTTACTCATGATTTTCAGTTCGATTATACAATAGGTATAGGAATTTAGAGATGTATTTTAAACCAAGTTTTTAAAAATAGATAACATGATCGATTTTATTTCGCACAATTTGTAATGATTAAAAAGGCAACTCTTTAGAGCACGGAGGTGGTGGTTTTCGTGACTATTCAACTAAAAAAAAATTATAGAGAAAAAATGATCAGCCTCCTCTGCTTGTGATTATTTTTACCGAAATCTGAATCCGGTATCTCCGGTATTGAACGCAATGTGCGTACCACTGAGCTACCTACGCCAAAAGGACATTATACGAATTATTCACGATGTAGGTACACAGTATTGATCGATTGAAGAAGGTCATGATGACTGATGACCGAGAACTACTTAGTTCTATTTAATTTGACCTCAAACATTAACACTTTTAATTTCCAATGATACAACAACAACGGCTTTCTCTTATAAATGTAAATAATCTATTAAGTCATGCATAAACCAAAGCTCGGTAACTTGAGATTCGAGAAGTGGCCGGACGAGATAACTTGGCACTTTCAATGCCGATTATTACAATTAGGGTTGAAAATATTTTTAATTAGTTTATGTAATTGTATATAGATAGGTATATAGTATATATTTATTTATTTATTATTCTTCTCAAAATAATTGTTGTAGCGTTTTATTAGTTTTATATTTTATTGTAATTCAGTACCACCGCCTATTTTTTTCTCTATGTATTATTCTTGTGATACTTTTCTCCGGGGTTGTCTGGAAGAAATCGCTATTAAGCGATAAGGCCGCCCTTTGTACCTTATATTGTAACTTTTTTTTATGTCTGTTTACTTTTGTGTGCAATTAAATATTTTTATTATATACACAAGAACATAAGAAACCAGTTTTCAGTTTCTCTTCAATGTTTGTCTTATCATAATCATAATATTAAAAAATAATATTGTAAAATAATTGTATTGTAATGTCTCGATAGCTATTTTATGTAATTTATTATTTACAATATAGTTATTTATCATCATATCACACAGTTTTAATTATAATTCATCAGCCAATTATAACATAAATTTAGAGCAAAATTTGCTTGACATTTCTAAGATTTTTTTTTTAAATGTTTCTATAACACATTTTTGTTTTTTAAAGAGTAAGTACCGAGTTTTTGCCGGCTTTTCTCGATACAAGCGACATTTCAAACCGGTACTAGCTTTAAAAATTGACGATTCAAAAGTACCACCTTGAAAAAAGATAGCCTATGTAGCTTTCTATTGGTGAAAGAATTATAAATAAAATTGGTCGAGTAGTTTTTGAGTTAAATCGTAACAAACAAACATACAAATCTTTCCTCTTTATAATATTAGTATAAATTAATAACTCGCCGGTGTTGTAAGCAACCCTATTCTTCTGTATAGGTTTATACAAACTCATGGAACTGGTTTTGCGTCAGCTCGCTGATTTTGTGCGTACTCGGGCTAAGAGTCATGAAATATCCACATTGCAACGTGAATGTATAGTTTTTCTTTTAGATTTAATACGGTAAGTACTAGGTAGGTATTTCTCTTTAGACGAAAAACCACTGCCAGTCTGTTCCAATTTCCGTTACCTTGGTTCTCTCATCCAAGGTGATGGAAATATTGATAGAGATGTAAAGAAGAGGATCAGCTCAGGTTGGATGAAATGGAGCGAAGTATCTGGAACAACTTGTGATCGACGGGTGCCCTTAAAACTTAAGGGAAAAATTGACCCGTCTTGATGGTTCTGAATATTGGGCAAGTAAGCTGATGGATGAAAAACGTTTACAAGTAGCTGAGATGAGAATGCTGAGGTGGATGTGTGGAGTGACAAGATTAGATAATATACGAAATTACTATGTAAGAGGAAGTTTGAGAGTAGCGCCAGAGAATGAAAAATTGAAAGGTAATCGTTTTGGCTTGGTATGTGCATGATATGAGGAGAGATGAAGGGCGTCTAAAAAAGTTTTGAATATGAAAGTGGATGGGTATAGGGGAAGATGGAGGCCAAAAAAACAGGGATTGACTGTGTGAAAAATGATATGTGTTTGAGAGATGTGGCGATTGAAAGGACAGAATGGAAAAAAACTACATACTACGCCAACTCCAAATAAAAAAAGGGAACAGGGCAGGAAGAAGAAGACGGTACTAGGTAGATAAAAAATTCAGAGTTCACTGTTCTCAAGTAATTATAGCGAGACGTGCGATTTTTTCCTTAATTTAATTGAAATCTGTATCTACATACAAAAAATCTATGCAGTCTGGAGCTGTTTTAAGTACCTATTTAGCTATTTCTATTGCGGTGCATAGTGACCATCTACGATTTTCTTCTTCGCCATGGGTTAAGATTTTTTGCGGGCAAAGTTGTCGATGTCGAGATATATTGTCCCATTAAAAATAATAAAAAACAATTTGGAAACAATTTCCATAAAAAACAGCATCACCTCTTTGTCTTCTCGACAAAATGTATGTCTTCTACGAGAAAATTGTCGATCGTGGTGCGCATGTTAGACTCCGAAGACATAAAGAGATAATCGATTATAACACGAGAAAACGGGTCAACAAAATTTTGTCGTAGTTGTCATGCTAAGCCGCAGGTCTCGTCGAGAGCCTCATCGGCCGGTGACTGTTTACAGTTATCACATAACTTCGGCCCCTCTCCCCCAGAAGCCAAAATATCTTATTCAAAAATTTCCCCACGATACCATACGAAAAACAATTAACATCAACCAGAAACTTCCAAGGCTTTGTTAATTACGTGTTGATTATATACAAACATCTTGATTTAAAATTGAAATCAACTCACGACTATACAATATGCTCCGGGTGTGCACATTTCCCACAGGACTGCATTTCTTAGACAAAGACTGAGCAAATGTCGTAAAAGGTTATAGCACGTGATTGAATTTCACTCAGTTTCCCAATATAGCTTTCACATAAGGCTTAAGTTACGTACCTACCGCAGATACGATACTATTGCCAATGGACTGTGGGATTCCGCAATTATTTTAAGAATTTAACTTTTGATAAACCTAGGCCTAAGGTGGTATTGGCTATCACAATTGAAGTAATAAATTAACAAAACTTATAACAACTTGTAAAAAATATTATTAATGTAAAAGTTAAAGTAAAAGGTTTTATTATTAATGAATAATGATAAAAAACTTAGGTTTTTTATGAATGGACATCGATAACTCGTGGATTTATGGAACGATTATTTTGTTTTAAATAGTTTTTCGTTTCAATAGAAACTGAGATCTGATGATTCCGTAGAGGAAACAAAAGCTCGTTTGGTAAGAATTTACCCACAATCCGTAGTATTTCATCCAAATTCTTGAGATTAATTGTTGTCCGATTTCGATTATGGTTACATAGTTCGCACTTTTTTCGTGTTATTTTACTAAAGACTATTTTTTCAGCTTAATTCTGAAAGAAAATATTGTTAAATAGGGAGGAACACTTGCAGCATTGCATGTGGCTCACCTGATTGAAACTGAACACTCTGTTAAAACCGGCGACCGAATAAAACCTGTGATCGCTGGTTTAAAACCTTCGATCAACAATATACTATGTCAATGTTTAAAACATACAAATTACAGTTACAAATATACAGTCTGGGATCGCCAATACCCCAAAATGCAATGAAATCTTTAGCTGCTGCTTAAATATAAAGTGTATTCGTATGCCAAAGAAACAGATAAAAAGGAACAAACCGTGATGGTGACTAATGTACCCTTATACCGGCTTCGTAAGATTTAATCAATTGCTCTGACAAACGTTGCATTTGTGGCGAGGCTTATTGCAAATTCAATACCTTTTAGTTTTTGCCTGATCTCAGAATACCAATCAACGTATTGTATTCATATTTATACCCATTCCGACTTTCCAAATGCTTTTTGCTTAGATTGTGCCGTAATTATGATACATATTGAATAGTTTCATAAGTAGGTATATGACTTATCCTCAGGAAAGAACAAAAAGTATTTATTTATATATTGTGTTGCTCTCCGGCTTCACCCGTTTCAGTCATCCTCTAGATATTCAGTGGCATAGATCCAAACTGATTTTAAATAGTAAGTTTTGTGAAATCCCCTCTTATTATGGGTTCCAGTAATAATACCTTCAAGTGAGTACCGCAAAAAAAAATACGTATTATTTATATAATTAGGTAGTTTTAGTACATAGAAGAATAGGTAAATATCATCTTAGCGACCACTTTTTGTAATAATTTATTTTCCCTATATCGAACTTGTTTTAAATATATTTCATTTTTTTTTTTATGTCAGATATCGACAGACGAGCATGAGGTTCACTTGATGGTAGGTGATACCTCAGCCACAGAACATCAGTCAATGATGCGCTGTCGACCTAATTTTTACTTCGAGCATTCGGAAATCCATAGACTGAAACCGAAACGCGCAATATGCACTTCACGGCTTCTCCATCTTCGTCATAAGTTATTGTACTAACTACTTACGTTATATTTTTGCTTGCGGACTCTATCGTATCCTCTGTTTTAGGTAATACTTAATTGTAGTATAGATCAAAGAAACAGCTACATCTTTTTTAATTAGAATCCCATTCTTTGTAATCTAAGCAGTTGCGTCGGATCGATAAGTCAAAGATATCTGTGCATTTAATCAATGATTTAATCAGATAATATGTGGAAACGAATGCAACGTTGTTTCCGGCAAGGGCAGGTGGAGTCTCGCAAATGCACTATTTATGCTTTTATTACAAGCCTGTTTTGTGCGAACACTGATTGCTAAAAAGGATATATACGAGTAGGTATATAAAGGTTTGTCGAGGTCTTCCGCATAATTTATTTTAATCCCAGTATCTACCACGAGAACCCCAAAGACCCGCAATGTGGACTTCACATTCCAACATAAAATTTTAATAGGTATAATTTTGATAGTTGTGTTCTTTTAACTTTTATATTTTGATGTATATTATAGTAGTAGGTAGTAGCGTGTCACTTGAGAGTAGTGTTGCCAGGTGTCCCGATTTGCGCGGGACGTCCCGATTTTCAAGGGTCTGGGGACGCGTCCCGATTTATACCTAATCGGGACGCCAAATGTCCCGATAAATCAAAAAGTGAAAAAGAAAATCATAATTTTTTTTTTAAGTAGGTAGGATCGTAGTTTTTAATTTTTTACTCATCACGTCGCTATTTCAAATTCAAAATGGCATCAGCTTCACGTCACTTCGCATTGCATGAACGAGAGTGCGTAATGTAATGGATAAAAACTAACTTCAGTATGACTTGTAATGAATTTTATAAATATGCTTTAAAAAACAAGGCCATTTTTAAGGCGGCAAAGTCCAATGAAATATATAATTTTAATAAAAAATAATATAAATACTTTAAGTACACTTTAAATACGACTTTATTTTTTAATTTTCACTAGTACAGCAAGCAAGACTGACTACTTGTTTTAGAATAAAGACATATTTGATATAGATAATATAAAACTAAACTTGCACTATTAATATAGAATGCAATAAATTAAACCCTAATTTAAAAACACCTTGATTTTTGTTTGTCCCGATCTGCAACCCTAAATCCCGATTTTCTTGACCTCATGTACCGACTGAAAACAAATCGGACCTGGCAACACTACTTGAGAGTCAATTTGGTTGAAAAAAAAGGTTGATCTTAGCTCATATGAGGATTAGGTTGAAATAACAAAAAGTTCCTAAGCCCTACTTGGGTCCAGCGTGCATTGGACGGATTAGTATTTCTTATTTGTCTGTTGTCAAGCAGACGGACAGACAAGAATATGACTCATTTAATGGAGTGTGTAAGCTCGGTAGGAAAACAGGCGTAAATGGTTGCCTGGTAGAGATCACTATAAAGTGATAAGGCCGCCAATTGCACCGTATGCTATGCTGTAAATTAGTATTAGGGTTATATTTTGTTAATGTGGTGTCAAAAAACGTGTAATAAATAAAATAAACTTCGAAAATTCGGAAATCCGATTCCGATCGGATCTACGACTTTATTATTATCAATGAAATTTTGTGAATGCTTGCCCTCACGATATAATAACTATAGATGCAAACTTAATATTATTATCACACTGGAAATGTACCTCAAGTTATAGGAACGGTATAGCATCGGACCATTCCAAATAAAACTTAAGATTTCATAAATACTCAGAATTTAAATTCCATATGTCATAGTTTAAAATATTATCTGAATGCCTCTAAGAACTTGTTAGAATGATCATGTTTTTTAAATGATCTATGACGAACGATAACTTAACACTTAATTCCGGGTAACGATTTGACTTATTATTTACAATTATTTTCCGTATGACTCAGCTTCCGTATTATTCATAAATTATAGAAAACCAAACTACTTCTTACTTGTAATGACTAACGGAAACAATTGTATGCCAGCCTCCTTAATAGCAGTATACATTATAGATAAATACTTAAGCAACAATTTAACATACATATATGTAAAGGCACGCAAGAGTAGATAATGTATAAGTAATACTTCTAAGCAATTAACATTAATCACAAGCACGTACGTACGCGACGTTAAGTCTAAGTGAAGTAAGTGTCCATGAATTATATGTTTTCGAGAGAAATGCACGTAGACGAAGTATCACCGAAGAACCTTTTTTTTTTTTACCTGGAGAAACCTATTTACAGGGCCCCGCGCCGGTGTAGATGGTAAAGTGACGCGGGGACTGTGGGGGTCGGGTAAAGACGTTCCCCAATACCCACTAAAACTCCAGGGCCCCATCATATCCGCTGTGGAAGACTGAGGGAGCAGTCACCGAAGAACCTAGTAGTACCTAAGCTAAGGGATTAAGACATTTTTAATCCTATATAAATATTTATATACACAGCAAACATAATTTATATAACCCAGGACAGCACGAACATCTCGGAAAATGTATTCACTGCAATATTTACAAATCTGTGATGAATGTCATACCATAAATCATTAATGCCAGTCGATTTATCTTACTTTCACTTCGACTTATGAGGTTACAGTGTCTAGAGGAGCATAATGACTCACTCGGAGATCGCGAGATGCTAATCGTAAAATATGATATTCTTAAGATTTACGCGTACCGGATATTTATACCGTTAAATACACGAACATTATAAACTCCAGGCTGACCCACTAATTGAACTTTCGTCGACCGACACTAAAAATTGTTTGCTTTAGGATAAGTTAACAGGTAGTGTCCACTTAACTTAATTTTATCTATTTGGAATAAATATTAACTTTATGCAGATAACGGTACGTAGACATCTCTCGGGGCGTTTAACTTCTAAGGTCAAAGGCTGTTATGTAATAAACCAGTTGCGAAAGCAATTTGAGTGTCGATGTCGGGAAATTAGAAAGATAAATTAAGTTAACGCCACTTAACCTTACCGGGTTCGATATAAAAAGAGTATTTTATTGGTACTGGAAGGTGTTAAATATGTCTATTGAAATTTAAGAGACGCGCAACAAAGGTTTCAACTTGTAAATTGTAAGCTTCAATGTAAGTGATACTATTGCCCATAAACGCCCACGAAGTACTGTGCTTTCATTACTAGTTTCGAAATACTGGTAACATAAATTGTCATTTTGTTACATGAATCCACCACTTTAAGCACTTAGTTTAATTTGATGCCATCGGAGAATAGAATTGTTGTAGGCAGACCGGATTCCATGACGTTACTCAAAATATATATTATACTTGAGAACTCTCAAAATGTCAAAAGTTAAATAAGAACAAAAAATATTTAACAAGAACTAAAACTAGATTCACCTCACCGCCTCCGAGGTTTAGCACCGTAGGACCTGGGTTTGAAACCCGGGGAAACAAGAAATAAAAAACAATCAAAATCAAAATCCTAAACCCTAAACCTATGTATTTGCCTGTAAAGAAAAATGATCAGTGAAACATACGCAGAAATCGGTTTGCCCCAATCCCCACTAGGGGACTCGGGAATTGACTTTTGTTTTAAAAACGAGATTCAACATGAGTCATGTCTTGGAATTCGGGGATAACAATAATGAGTTGCGTTCTGTGAAAATGCTCTTTTGGTGACCTCGATGACGCGTTGGGCATCATCGGATATCTTACGTTCCTATGGGCGTCAGGTTCGAATACCACCAAAGTGACATGTTTATAAATTAATTTAAACACGTCTTCCCTAAGTCACTAGTCCCTAGTTCCTCACCTTTAGGTTTCGGTTTGCGGAATTCCGAATATTTAAATGAAAAAAATATGAAGGACACTAATGATTCACTGACTGATGGATCTGTGGCTGAGGTATCAACTTACATCAAGTGAGCCTCATGCTCATCTATCGATAACTAACACAGAAAATCTTTCAATTTTAAATGAAATCATTTTTACCGGATTAAAACGCTAAACGCTGCTTGCTGAAAAGCATTCGAAAAATATGTAATATACATACTCTTTCAATTGTACTTATAATTTTGTACTTACAAATATTATCATCATAATCATCGTAAAACACGCTTACTAAAATTATCTGCTATTAGTTATAGAATATTATTCTTTGTTCCAGTTGTCAAAACATGTGACAGTCAGAATTCTATACTAGATACTCCGGCCAACCTGATGAAGGAAGTCGAAGATAACAGTCGCTACAAGACTTTAGAAGCAAATGCTACGCTACTGAAACTCCTTGTTGATGACAAAGATGGAGTGAGCAAGTATGTATGCTTAATAACATATTTATTTATTCTAATCGGTTAGTCAAACCCATACCTGGATATCAATATATATATTTTACTAGCAATCCGCCCCGGCTTCGTACGGGTGCAATGTATCAGATCATGATAATAAAATTGGTCGAGTAGTTTTATATGTATAATTTTCCCCGTTTTTACAACATTCCTCACTGATGCTTCGCTCCTATTGGTCTCAGTGTGATGTTGCCTTCCTCGATAATTGGACTATCCAACACAAAAATTTTCAATTCTAACCAGTAGTTCCTGAGATTAGCGCGTTCAAACAAACTCTTCAGCTTTATAATATTAATTAGTATATTAATATTAGTATAGATTAATATTTAGCTCAATACCATTGCGTGACCAACACAGTGAGATGTTTATGCAGCGTCTCTAGAGATGTACATCTCGAGGGTAAACCAGGGCCATAATATCAGTCTACCTTACTCATACTCTATGATCAGGGTCATGCACTAACAATTTGCGAGTAATGTATCGTCAATCTGTCATTTGTATTATTTCAATTGTCAATTCAAATTATTTCTTAATTCAACTTCCAAATTAACGATCATATTTTGTACCCATTTGCGTCTACCTATAGGTATCAATATGCACCTCAATGTACCTTAGTTGGTTAGCTTATATACATATTCTTATATGTATAAAAAGTGAAAGCCCTTGTCCCATGGGCCAGACATATTTCCGTGTCTGTTTCACTGATCATTTTTATTTACAGACAAGTACATAGATAATAATCAGTTTTCTGTGCCCTTCCCAACCGTTACCGTATATTTTAAAATCGTTTCCCTGATATTTGAATCCGGGACTTTCGGTGCTCCTAAGCCACAGAAGCGGTTATATACCTACATAGCGGATATTAAATATTTCTTATTTTTCTCATTTAAGTGCATGTAGTATGAATATCTATTTTTTTTAAAGTTGTATATGAATATGACTGATCAGGTCGGAAGTATTCGATATGCTGCATTCACGAGATGAAAGCGTAGAGCACATGGACCTACCGACCTTCCCTGAGGATGCTGAGGAAGGGCGAGTGGACGTCCCCGTCATACCGGACTCACAAGCTGAGTTTTTACAAGGTAAATTAATAAATATGTTCATCATAATATGAATTGATAAATATATACCTATGTGTCTATTCATAGACAATATCAAGTAACATTTTTTTAAAGAGGTGAATGTAATTTGTGCACTGGGTGAGGTATTGCGAGGGAGTGTGGGAATATCAAGTGCATAGTCATCACCTTTTAACAGGTTATGTAATTGTACCGCTGAAAAGGTTGAAGTTCAGCATTCATAATGTGGTTACTGGCTATCCACAACGCCGGTATTCTATCCTAACGTAGAAGATTAGCTATTAGAAAAGATATAATAAATATTTTTCACTGTTTTAGTACCTATTTATATTTAGTTTCCTATATTTCAGGCAATTATTTAATTTTTTTTAAGACCCGAACCAAAGATAACCTACCTACCTAAGTTTACGACGTAGAAATCGTTTGAACTTTGACATTTATTTAACACAACACGCACCGGCTTCGCACAGGTGCAATGTATTTCTGACGGGCTCGTTGGACCATCCGCATCGATGGGTCGTGGGTTCGAATCCAACGCGGAAGACATGTTTATCATTATTGTGTAAACAAAATTCTGCAAGCAAAAAGCGAAATTCCGACCGAGTAACAAACTACCGTTTATAGATGGAAAAACCGTGTAGTGCAGATTACGTGTTTTGGTTATAGTCTATGGATTTACGAATGCTCGAATTAAAAATTTGGTCGACAGCGCATCATTGACTGATGTGCTATGGCTGAGGTATCACCTTCCATCAAGTGAACCTCATGCTCGTCTGTCGATATCTGACATAAAAAAGATGTTCTATACACAAAAAAATCTAATCTATTGGTGAAAGATTTTTTTTAAATCGGTCGAGTAGTTTTTGAGTTAAATCGTAACAAAGAAACAAATCTTTCCTCTTTACAATATTAGTATAGATATAGATTTCTTATATCATTAATTACCAAGATTTTTCGATAAGTAGGTATACAGCTATTTTGTTAAATTTTGTTCGTCTTTTGACTCTTCCTACATAATTCATACTAACACCAAAAATTACATTAACGTGATATTGTCTTTTATTAACGCGAGTATCACACATTTAAATAAAATACTGTATACCGGATTAAAACGCGATTTATTATTTAAATTATTTATCCCGACGTTTCGGATGCTTTTCAGCAACCGTGGTCGCGGGAGACTGAAAGATGACAGTTGTCTTATATTTGAAATGTCACAAAGTTGCCATATTTAATTCAATTAAATTAAAAATAATCTATTAATTTAGGTAACACAATGTACATCTATGAACGTCAATAAAAAATAATACATATTAAATTACTAATATTACTAATATTAAATGCTTCTAATTTTACATTTACTACCAGTTCACAAATCAAGGGCGTAGAGCGGACGAGAAGAACTGGCAAGAAACTCGCCGCCACTCTTTTTTAATCGCCAAGTTTTTGTTTTACAATCTTTACATATTAACGCCATCTAATCCTACGGAGTTGATATTTACTGTAATTTTCTATATTATGACAATATTGACTAACGGTGTCCTCTTGTTTTTTTTTTTTTTTTGTTTTCTAAAGCCCCAAATCAAACATACTAAAAAACAAGAGGACACCGTTAGTCAATATTGTCATAATATAGAAAATTACAGTAAATATCAACTCCGTAGGAATAGATGGCGTTAATATGTAAAGATTGTAAAACAAAAACTTGGCGATTAAAAAAGAGTGGCGGCGAGTTTCTTGCCAGTTCTTCTCGTCCGCTCTACGCCCTTGATTTGTGAACTGGTAGTAAATGTAAAATTAGAAGCATTTAATATTAGTAATATTAGTAATTTAATATGTATTATTTTTTATTGACGTTCATAGATGTACATTGTGTTACCTAAATTAATAGATTATTTTTAATTTAATTGAATTAAATATGGCAACTTTGTGACATTTCAAATATAAGACAACTGTCATCTTTCAGTCTCCCGCGACCACGGTTGCTGAAAAGCATCCGAAACGTCGGGATAAATAATTTAAATAATAAATCGCGTTTTAATCCGGTATACAGTATTTTATTTAAATACATTAACGTGACTAAACACTTGATCACGTTGCAATGAGATTTGGTATTAGGACTGACTGTTATAAGATAAACTGCACTAACACAAAAGCGTGGAACTAATTTACACGATTAAATAAATAGACAATGTGTAACTCACGCGATAGTTATCTACCATAATTAGTTCTGTAAAAGTATACTGGTAGCATTACCCACTGACTCACTGAAGTGTGTGTAATCTTAATATATAATACATACATGCAATACGTCACAAGTAAAACTCATTAAAAGTATGTAGCGACATCTACAATCTGCGACTAGAATCAATACGAAGACGTCTAATCCTCTGAATCACGCTATCGAAGTGTTTACGAGCTCGAGTTTTCTATCTATGAACGGTGGTTCGTTACCCAGTCGGAATTTCGAAATTTCATGTCGAAATTCAAATATACCTGAATGTTCACAATATTTGATATACTATACTTTTATAGCGGAGGAGACAGTTCGTAAAGACTCGCAACAGTTGCGGTACTCACGTGGAGAGCCAATCGGAGCTGCGGCCGGCATCATGGTTCTAGTCACGTGTAGTATCGTCTGCATCGCGTACACTGCGCTTATTGTATGGAGACGGATATATTTGTGAGTATTTAGTAGCTGTTATGTATTAACGAGCCATAGAAACTTCTTAATTACCATATTTTATTAAGTGGAAATATTTCTTGACCTAGAGCTAAGACCTGTCTAGAGATATCAATGGTATATCTAACGCAATGATTTATTTATACCATCCGTATAACCAACTTTCTGCCTCTCTTTTCTTGAATAATTATTAGATGCTGCATACTCATTCTTAGTATGCACTGGTGACATTTTCAGTCTTGTTATCCTATAAGTGGTCGGAGGAGCGTATTAAATAACAACATAACTCATGTTACGGTATAAACTACAAAATCCCGTGGCTTCCCAGCATGAAGCCGCGTTGTGTGGTAACCCGATCCTGAGCGAGTCCGAGTGCGTAGGAAGCGGTCAAGTGTGACGGAAACGCTCAACGTCGCGTGAACTAATAATTTGTTCACTTTATTTATTTAACTGGCTATTTTCCCAGCATTCGCAGCCTCGTAAAATACCTTTACACCAATATAGATTAGATTTGGAGGTTTTTACGATACTCAATGCTGTTTGATTGTGACAAAGCCAGATATGGAAGAACTTTGGTTGACTTTTAGCCTACGCGCAGACTAGAGCCCCTAGTGGCGACCACAGCATAGCCACCGGTGGCCGCCACAAGCTACGGGCGTAATATTTCATACATTTTAGGGCATCCGCGCAAACACGGCGCTCGAGTGGCCGAGCTCCGAGCTTCTAGCCACCGGTGGCCGCCACAACGTGCGGGCGCGATATTTCATACATTTTACAGTGGCTGAAACCGGTGGCTCAGGGCTCTAGTCTGCGCGTAGGCTTAGGCATATAAGCTGATATTATTATTAATTAATACAGATTTATAATTGAAAATAACTTAAGTATCCTTTGGGGATAAATAATGTCTTGGTGCAAACGTGTGCAATGTACGACCAATAATGTAATATGTATATTGTATAATTATGTTTATCCATCTTGATTGCAGGAAAAGAAATGGATTAAAGCACGAGCTTTTAAGAAATGAAGAAGTCGTTGCCGAAACAAGAATTGAGGTATCTTACCAATTCATATTATACCTAAATAGTACCTACTTTAACGATAAGAAAATTTAATATTTGTAAATTAAGTAGTTAGGTACCGTAAAACGAGGTGAATAGACACAATTTTGAATTTTACTCAATATTTTCAGTTATTCATAATAATTTTTATCTTTTAATGAATATAATTTGAGGAATGACGTTCGAATATTGTGTCTGGAGGCAGAATTTGTAGTTACATATCTTCGAATACCAGTTTCATTTAAAGATAATGGTCTTCGATCAATTTAATACTATGTCAATGATAATGGTAAAGTGATTTTTTAAGTCTCACTGAAATAAAGCGTGTAAAAACAGTCGAGACGTACGGACAGGTAATACGGATGTCTATTAAATTGTTTCTTAACTTCATGTCCGCTTCTTTTCTAATTAAATAATTATCTGAGGAAATGCGATATAGTCCTTGGCGTGAGGTACCTCCTTTGCGATTCGATGTATCATGGGTTCGAATTCCGTACACAAATATAAAATAAAAAAACTCTATTGTAGATCTTGTCCTTCAAGCGTATTAGCTTTATATTTGTTTTATATGTTTAGAATTCGATGATATAGATGGTGATGCAAGATGCAAAACCGAACGGATCTTACTAACTAACGTTTTTTGTTACAGTTGTGAAAAACCGGACCGTTAGATTGAGAGCAGTGCTATCTAATCTATGTTATCTTGCGAGGCGACAGGCTGCGAACTACTTACAAAGACTGATATTTAGAAGATTTATTTATAACAGTCACAGTACACATGGTACAGAAATGATTCAATCGAGATTCTTGAAGTTTTTTATGCCGTATATTTCAATATCATATTTTATGAACAAAATAGCATACTTAATATATATATTTTTAATTTAAGCATGATTGTTTTGTGACTAACTGTAAAAATGAAGAAGGCTTTTGGGCAATGTCATGTAGTTTAGTTTCTTTAAATTTCCTATAATTTCCAATACTCTTGATAAATTATTATGACTTGTGCCATATCATGTATAGAATGAGTTTCGTAAAATTAATATTTATTTTAAAATAAAGTCAAAATATGTCTGTGATTTGATAATTTGATATTACTTTTAAAAATAAAATTTTCAATAAAAGTAATAAAAATGTTTTATTCAAATAGAACCACTGGTAACAAAAAAAAAACTAAATACTGTTTGCAAAGTAACAATATGTGAACTAATAAAATCATTAAGAAATTCAAGGTTACACTTATAGGTACTTGTTAGTTATCGAACAATGAAAAGGATAAATAAAATATATATAAAACCATAAACACCATACAATTCACAAACCATTTCAAAAATATATATGAGCAAGTATCCTTACCAAAATTACCTAATTTACAATGATAAATAAAATTATACACAAACCTGATTAATATTGAATAAAAAATGTAAAAATCACTTCATCTTAAACTTAATTAGCAAATGCTCAAAATGCGATACAAATTAGAGCAATTGAATGTGTTTATGTTTTCATACAATCACAATATTTAGACTACTCTATTTATGACAGTGTTTGATGTATTTTGTTCATTTACTTCTTCTCCTTGTGTCGGACTACAACTGGTCCTACATTGTCACATGTTTCCTTGTTGTGAGCACCGTGAGCTCCATCACAATAGGGCCACTGAAAATAATTTAACTATGATAATAATATCTCCTAAATATTAACAATAGTCTGAATTAGACATGTGTAACACTGCGCTGCACCGCGCAATTGCATCGGCTCGCTTTACTGCGCAGGGTGAGTCAGCTCACACATTCATAATGTGTTGGCGCACAGCGCAGTACCTCACTCACTAAGTGAACTATGAGCGTGGCGTTGCGTGCGTTTAGGTTTCACTGCTCACTTTGCATGTCCCATTTTGTTGCGTCGTGGCGCAATTTTGAGTTGACTCAAGGAGCCGACGCACTACAATGCGCCTGAGTTGCTGAGTTGGCGCGGGGAATTTCGCTGAGTTACCCATGTCTAGTCTGGATGAATTTACATTCCTGCAGTCACCAGCACTAGTGTTTCACTGATCTTTTTACAAACAAATATGGATAGACATTCTATGTTATTTGTTGACAACAGTATGAATAAGGACCCTATTCCTAATATTGTAACAATAAAAAGAAATAAATTTTACAGGGGCGGTAATCAAACATGTCCATCATGGATTATGATGAAATGGATATATGTTGTAGAGTTCAACACCCTGAGAAACGGAGTAATAACATTTTCCTCATAATATTTTTGTAAAACACACTGTCATTTTGAATCAAAATAATCACTTGCTTATTTAAAGCATAAACCTGCGGTTAGAACAAAGCACTAATTGCATATTGTGCTCCATAACAAAACTATGAACCACAATACGTACTTTGTAATTTGTTCACATTGTAGATGTTCACTTAAAATAAACAATAGTAGCTAAATTTATTTTTATTCAAAATTACACTTAGTGAGTTTCAACGCTGAACCGATAAGTGAAGTTAGCAGCATTATCAACCATGTTTCCCATGTTTTTTTTACTGGCACACGTATTTATGAATAATATACAAACTCACATTTTTACTTTTCCAGCATCTACACAAGGAGGCTTTTTCAGTAATGTCTTCAATATCAATGAAATCAACAACTTTGTCCAAATCTTTTCTTATCAGGTGGTTAACTTGTCCAGCCTCTCTAGCTTTCTTCACTGTCTGATAAGATACATAAGAGATCCCACCAATGGCAAGAGTTGGCGGTAGCAGAGCTAGCCAGTCACGGACTGGAACAATTTATTTGACATAAGTAATCCATTTAATTTCATTTTCTTTACCTTTGAGACTAAGAAAATAAACAGTATATTCTGAATTATCAATTTATAGGCATGCGCATAACAAAATATTATAGGTTATGTAAGGCTGAGTTGAAAAAAAAAGCAGATAATACTTTTAATAATTTCTAATTATGAGTTAACAACTTATTGACATTTATTACATGAAACAGCTAAACTCAACACAAATACAACTTACGATAGCGTTAGTTATATCAACAGTAGTATATAAGATAACAACCTTGACATCCTAACAATTTTCTATAACTTGATTGCAAAATGTTCTCAGAGAATAACCATACTGAGTTACAGGCATTGTAAATTTTAATGTATCAGAAAAAGACGTGTCGCGATTTTGAACAAAAACTAACAAAAAGTTCGGATTTAGTATATAGAATTAAAAAAATATATTTAATTGCATGAAAAACTTACAACTTAAACGAAACCATCCGCCGAAGGTGTCTGGAATCGGTAATCCTGCTAAGTAGTTGGGGATGGTTACCTTTACTACATTTGAAATTATATACATGTTGAAATATGAATATAATTAAATACTATGGCAGTTACACAATAATTGTTGGAAAAACCTAATTATAATTTAAGAAACAGTTATCCGAATAGATTGTCCGTAGTCGTACTGACTGACAGAAGTGACAGACAGTCATCCGTATTCCGTAATCACTCAGCTGTCAGTGTCATCAATAGACATCGTTATCGCGCGGGCACGAACGAACACGTCAAAGAATATGTACCGTAAAACGGGGTGAATAGGCACAAAATCGAACTTTACAGTTTTACACTATTTATCAATGTTGCAGTATAACGTCGTTGCGCCTGCCAAATTCCATATGTGCATTTTTGTATAGTTTTGGGAAACAACGAAAAACGTATTATTTACTCACATACGGAGGTTTTCTTAACGGTCAAAACACATATGGACTTAGTTAAACTCCTTTCCAGTTCGAATATCACAAAAAGGATTTTAGTAACACAGTAGAGCATAAAACGAAGATTATTTTTTGTGCAAAAACCAAAAATCAAAAAAATGCACATATGGAATTTGGCAGGCGCAACGACGATAAATATATCATAATATATAGCTCTTTGTCCCAAAAAAACGACATGATGAAGTTGGCTACAGAATAGAATTTGATTGATTTTAACATTTTTCTTCGATATTTACTGCAGTTTTGTTTTTTAAAATTTTTCTTCAGACGCCAAAGAAGTATAACTTCTAACGCGTGTACATAAGTACACACATACCTTTTTTTTGTATGTCTGTCATTTGTTCAGAGAATTGAATTGTTGTAAGTGAATTCTATGACCTTATTTTTGGTAATTATTCGGAAGTGGGGCTCCTACGAAAATGGGGGTAAACATTTTTTTTTGTGTTTTTTATGCATAAAGAACATGAGAGAAAGCAATTTTAAGATGGCGCATGATGTTATTACCAAAAAAAAAAAAAGATGATGGAAAATTTGTTAACGTTTGTTCGACTTGTTACGTCTGTAAAGCTAGAAAGGTCAAGTCGGCAGAATCATTCGTTTTATATCTCAAAATTTAGTGCTAATTTAGTGCTGATAACAGATATTTCGAGCGAGCGAGGAGAAGACTCTAAAACGGAGAATAGGAATCGGTTCTGGCACTCGTCGGCCGCTACCGCGGCATCGCTCGCTTCGCTCGCTCGACTCGTGCGCGGTGGTCACCATACTAACATAACCTAACCTAGGTGGTGGCTAACCCTACTAGTTTCACTCTTAAAAGGAGCCACCATCTAGGTTAGGTTATGTTAGTATGGTGACAACCGCGCACGAGTCGAGCGAGCGTAGCGAGCGGTGCCGCGGCAGCGGCCGACGAGTGCCAGAACCGATTCCTACTCATTTCAATTAGCTTGTTAATTAGCTTAATAAAAAAATTGCAAACAAGGAAAGTAATGGGTTAGGAATATGACGAAATAGCAAAACTGTCAATTTAAACAAACTGACAAACAAACGGCATCAATTTTTGGAATGGTGAAAAAAAATTTTTTTTTTTTGAAAATAACATCACGCGCCATCTTGAAATTGCTTTCTTTCATGTTCTTTATGCATAAAAAACACCAAAAAAAATTTTAATTACATAACGATTCACATCATCCTTTATTATAACCCAAATTATTCCCACCGAGTTATAATCTGGATCGATTTAAAGCAAATGTGTATAGGCATGGACCTAAAAAAAAGAGCGGACAGAACGTCGCTAAGAAATATTTGAAGCACCACAATGGCGGCGGCGAACTATGTGTGAGTGTCTAAATTATTGCCAGATGGAAAAAAAATACCCAATTTTAAGGTGTGGTGACCTCGGAACTTGGATTTTATTATAAATATAAATAACAAAAAGGCAACGTAATACTCTAAAATCTAATTGATTGTATATAAATGAGCACTTTTAAAATAAATTATGTATTTTTTGTTTAATCTTTATATTCATTATTGCGTTTGTATTATTTATAAATTAACTGCATTCAAGCTCAAGGTAACATGTTAATTATTTTTTAACTTATTTATACTCAATAAAATTTGGTATACCTAAATAATATTTGATATTCTTATTTAGATATTTGTCTTTTTTGACAATTGATGGTTTTTATATCAAGTGTGCCTTTTAATATTGATCTCGTAATAAATACAATTTGATCTATATTATAATTAAAGTTTAAAAAATATTCGATCAATCTATAAATATTTTTGGTAAATATTTTTAATGAAAAAATATCTTTATTTATAATATTACAATAAATTTACACGGTGCTAAGTACATTAAGATAAAAATAATTTAACTCCTACGTTTAAGGTAATTTGCAAATTTAAATTACTGACAACACTGTTTGGTTGCGTTTTGCTAAATTATATTGAAGTATAAACAAGAATTATGGTAAATAAATAACTTGCTTACTTATGAAAGGTGATTCCCTGACTTTCTTTAATGGAACCATTATGGTTTCTACAAATTTTCACCACGTAGAATGGCATCTTTTATTTTTCGTCATATAACATCACGCGCAGGCGGTTGGGAGCGTAATGGCGAGCGATCGGCTTCCTATGGTATGAATGTGTGCGTGCCGGCGTGTTTGTATTAGCGAGCTGGCTTCCTAGGGGTGCTTCAGTTATTGTAACGAGACGTGGTGTCCGCTCTTTTTTTAGGTCCATGTGTATAGGATTTTAATGAGCTTGTTCCATCTTAGGCTGCGTTATCACACTCCGTCATGTGAAACAGCAGCCAAACGCTTGATCCTAATGGACAGTCAATTCATTCAATTAAATCTATCTCGTAATTATTGGCCATTGTAATTGAAGCAGAAAAAGAAAATAATTTAACACAATAAAATACAGTTTTCTGAAAATTTTGACCCACTTTTGACCCTTTTATGGTTTTGCGATGTGGCAACACTGAATGGCTGTTTCCTTTTTTCCTTAATCTGAGCGATATTTGAATTTAATTTAAGGTTTATCTGTGCAGTCTGTCATTGCTTTGGTTGGGTGCGCTAAGCGCTTGCTAAGTTGCTTATAGCAAATCGTATGTACGTTCTAGTAATTATGAATATTTTATATTAATTTTATTGAGTAGTATCCTTTCTTTTTTACGTGAATTGAGTGACTAAAGTGTTCATAGTGGATGTATTGAAGAAAATGCTATCCAATGCTGCTGTGCACTGAATATGGCTGAGGAAAGACTTGTAATTCTGAATCGAAGTGACAACTTAGGTTTGGGATTTTCTTTACTCAGTGAAGCCGGTTCACCTCATATAATTTACAAAATTGAAGAAAATTCTCCTGCAGCTCGCAGTGGTGAGGTAAGAACTATAATCGCAATACTAAAACCAGTTAGTTTTTTTAATATTTTTATGTAGTTCTAGTATTAATAACTTCGTTCATTCCATGCTTTAATATTTTCTGCTTTACTTAAAATAAAAATAATGTTATAGTTAGGTCCTCTATATAACCAGCTTACTTTATGATGTTGAATGAATGAATGAAATTAATAGTACATTCTTCATTACATGTACAGTACATTACATAGAAATACTTATTTTATACTTTTACATTATTCTCTTTTACATTCTATAAATGTTTTGTACTTTATGTAAATAAAACAAGGTAATAATCAAAACCATACTAATACTTTCCACCCTATCTGCCTTTGTTGTGGTTTCATGGCTAAACCTGAGTTGGAAATTGTACTGAGTATTCTTGAACCCTTGAAAAGTATATAAGGTACCTTTTTTATCCTGTATAAACATTATAAATCTTCTTTGCAAAGGGCAAACCCTTGAAATTTGTAGAGTGACCCTGACAATTAAAAATGAATATCAGGTACTTCAGCTAACTATAATATATTATGTAAAGAACTACAATATACATTGCTTTTAAGTTTTAATATTAATAACTATCTTGGTTATAGTTTTTAAATGTTTATTTTCCTGTACCATCATTCAATATTCTTATAAGGATGACTAATAATCCTCTAGCTAGTTGTTGAAAATTAATATTGTAATCGATCTAAATTGCTGTTTGCTGATTCTCTCAATCATTATTAAATGCACATGACACAGATCATTTAATAACACATATTGTAATAATTATTTTTGATATATAATTTGGAAACTATAAATATCTTGTGAAATCTTCATCACTAAATCACAGGTTTGTTTAAATAACTAAATAACAAATAAACACTTTTTTTGTACATTACAGAAACACAAATATATTAATTCTTAACTTATGGTACAAATGGCAGCCTTAATTAGAAATTATTATACAAAAATAAAGGATATAAACTAAATATTAAAAATAAACAAAATTTATAACAGAAATGTGAAACATAACAACATAGAAATTTACAATATTTTCCCATCTTAGTAATTAAACTAAATTTCCATTACACCTAAAGACAGTATTACTGCTCAGAGTTACTGGCTATTATTTGTCCCACCTTCCCTAATTTTTTTGAGTTTATGTTCTAAGTCTTGTCCTTTAAAAACCTTATTATTTTATTATTGCACTAAATAATAGAAAACATGCTTAACATTGGTAAAAATATTTAACAGTAGTTATTGTATGCCCCATAATTTATACATCTCTTCAAAGTTTACAAAAAAAGGGTTGATAACCATAACTAGAAAATGTAAGCCTCTCTTAACAAAATTTAGTTTTTTTAGGTGTACAATGTGCAGACAAATCTTTAAAGAAATAGACATTGTTTTAATTTAGTAGAAATAACATCCTCTTTAAGTTATTATATCTAAGATATAAACTTTCCATGTGACAATGTTAGTTACCATACTCCTCCGAAACGGCTATACCGATTTTTACCAAATTTTATATGCATATTTAGTAGGTCTGAGAATCAGCTACTATCTATTTTTCATACCCCTAAATGATAAGGGTTGTTCACCCTTAATTTTTTTTTTTAAATATTGGGATGAAGGAAAATTATAAATTTGTTGATTAATTTTAACCACTTGGAAAAATACTGCTCAAAAGTTTTTAACAATCATGTTGTTACAAAAAATAAATTGCAGTTGACTGTATTGTTAATTTACAAAACTTGCAGTTATTCAATGTATTCAGGACATAATAAAGATTGTACTTGGCTTTACCCATTTTGGTACTCACTGTTGTTTACCATGAAATGGAAGCTAAAATGTCATATGTGGAGTTGATTTTTATTAAATTATAATTTCTTAATATAAACTCATTGTCATTCCTGTCCGATTCAAGATTTATTTGAGATTCTTTATGGAATTGTGACATGTTACACAGATGATTCATTGCTTATCTATTTCTGATAATATGTGACCAATTACAATGGATTAAATATGAACCTTTGTTGGACCTATGACCATTTTGTTATTTGCAAGGTGAACTGCAATGTCTTCCATGAGTATTTCACAGATTGTACAGCTTAAAATAGAAATTAAGTAAGTTAAAATAGTATCAAGTAAGGAGTTATGTGCGTAGTTATAAAGTTGAATACAAATTTGGCTTTTAAAAACTGCTTTATGGGACAAAGTTTTATGATAAAGTCACTTTTATGTTAAAGTCCCTCATATTTATCTAACTTATGATATACAAATGAGGATTTTATTTCTCTATATTTGGATTGCGTTTGCCTACAGATCAGATGAAAAAAGTTTGTAACAAATTATTGAAGATTATTAAATATTTTAAGGACATAAGTTGATTGTTTTAAACAATAATTATATAGTATAATAAACTATAATGAGCTTAGTGGATTGTATACAAATATTGCTACAGAATATTGTCTTTTATTAATGCAAGTATCATGCGAGTAATTTATTTTACTACTATACCTTATTTTGACTTAAAAAGATCTCTGACACATACGGCCTTATTCATAAACATATTATTATAAGCTTGACATTATAGTTAAAATATGTTTTGTTTCTTTCGTTCTGAAGTCTTTTTATATTCAATAGAGTGAGACAAAATATATTTTAACTATATCAAGCTTACTACGTTTATGAATAAGACCTTTAGATTAGTGGCAAAAATCTAATAAAATATCAATAAACAGGTTTCCAATAAGTTTATCTATCTGAATGAATTGTTTATGATACAATGTGATGAAGGCTATAGGCCCTTTTTGATAACACATAAACAATATGTTTACATATGAAATTTGATCATTATATAGAAATTTCCCATTGGAGCTAACATTAAACCCTTAAAGTATTTAGGGCAAATGTCGTGAACGCGTTTGATTGGACGGCGTTAAGTGTCTTATTATTAGAAATTAATGTACCTAAGCACTTAGGTCATAGACGAGACGTCTGGATTACGCATTAGACGTCATTACCCGAGTGAGGGAACTACTGAGAGGAATATTAGGGATTACTGAATAAGTTTGAAGAGTGGTTTTCAAGATTTTATTTAGCATTACCTGTCCCGGTATGTCTAAAGGCCAAAGAAACAGATTCCTAGGTTATGTATTTTATCAAATAAATTAAAGTTCAGTTCTAATTTATGGTGATTATTATCGTGGGAATTACAAAAAACATAATGTCTTTTATAATTACATACGTCAATTACTACGATTTCTCGTCATATTATTGTTTATTAAAAACTAGCTGATGCCAGCGAATTCTTTCGCGTGGTCTTCATCTTAAGCTGAGCTTTTGAGCAAGGTTCCTTCATATGATATATTCATATCCACTATTCCATGAATACATGAAAAATAGCTAAATAATCAAACTATATCATTTCCATTTCAAACTGTTAATTGACATCTGATAATTCGAAAAAGTTCGACTCGAGTCAGGATGTATTGCAATTTGTTGGCACCATGCACTTTTCTTTCCGACAACCGCTTTCAATGAAAAAACTTTGCTAAATATATTTGTGTAAATTGCATGAAAATCGGTTCAGTATCTTCGGAGATTAGCCCGTACAAACAGACAGAGAAACTAAACTGGGTTTGTTCTATTTCTCTTCATACATCCCCCTGACTCGGTTTTTAGCATTTTTTTCTATGTACAGACATTTGACCTCTACAGTTTTATCATATTATATATTATATGTATATTGTATAGATATAGTTAAGGTGATTCAGTTTGTCTCTTGTACTAGTACTCCATAACTCATGAGCTCAAGAATCTTGAGTCAAGATCTAAGAGCACACGTTCTAGCGCGAACAACTTGCGAGAAAGTATTCGTATCGTCAAACTGAAAGTTGCAGGGATTTAGGGGAGGGCTTTCGGGGCCTCCGCAAAAGAAGTCCAAGTCATTCGTGCTCGGGCCTTAGATGAGTGTTTCTAACAAAAGTTTAACCAAGGTGTTTCGAAACTATTACTAGTTTCGTTCAGGTATAATCTATAATACTTTAACAGACAAGCATAAGCGTCACTTGAAGTGATAATAGGCTTAATAGCCGTGGGAAAACAACCTATGATATGATAGTATACTGTTGATCTTTTTTTACTTGCAAATTCGGAAGCACTTTTATTAGTTTTTCGATTAATAATAATGATAACTGAACACGTAAATTCGTTTGCATATAGAGGTGTTGCCGTTCTTAGGGTTCTGTACCCAAAGGGTAAAACGGGACTAAACTAACTAAGACTTCGCTGTCCGTCTGTCCGTATGTCTGTCTGTCTGTCTATCACCAGGCTGTATCTCATGAACCTTGATAGTTAGACAGTTGAAATTTTCTCATTTTTTCACATTTGATGTATTTCTAATGCCGCTATAAGTATATAATATATTACTAATTATTACAAATATTACGTAAGCAGATTTTGTACAATTATTTACCCCCCATCCCCCTTGTCAGCAAAAGTCAGCAAAGCTCTTACACCCTCACCCGCATGCTTACGTAAACATTTTTCAATTATAAATGTATTTTTTTATATTATAATTTTAAAAATAGATTTAGGATAGAGATTAGACGTATGCATTATTTGCGGCAATCCCCGAAAATGGTATGCATTATTTGCGGCAATCCCCGAAAATGCGTTTCGTTTTCAAGCATAGACAATGTGAGGGTTGCTATCGTGTAAAAAAGTAAATAACTACCGATGACGTAATCATCATCTAGACTCCCTTACCCCCCATGTCATCCAAAATAAGCAAAACAAAGAAATAGTGCTTACGTAATACTTTAAAGGCCCCTAACAAGAAATACTAAAAAAAAAAACAGAATAAAATAAACTAATATTTAAGGGGGCTCCCATACAACAAACGTGATTTTTTGCTCGTTTTTCCTAAATTCACACAATTTTTAGTTATATATTCACTTTAAAAATAATTAAATTAATATAAAACAAATATTTAACCTATACAACGAACGTTTTTGACCGTTTTTATATATAGTGGTACGGAAACCTTCGTGCGCGATTTTAAAGAGTTAGGTACCTAGTAAGTTCTATGTACTAAGTTAATTGAATTTGAGCCGGATCAACACGCGAGGATAAAGGCAGGTCACTTGCTGTTAGTTATCGTTTTTCTGTCCGCAGGTCATTACCATTTATACATTTCTTAACTATATTTATTATTTATGTATATTTACTAGGAATTTTACACGCAATTTTTTCGTTGTGTAAATCGCTAGCTTTTGCTGACACGAATACTATATACGATAATTTAAAATTTTATAGGATGTAGTAATTAATAAAGGGGAATTATAAAACGATCGAATAAAATAAAACTTAGCGACTGATGATGAGTTACTGTTTTAATAACTTGAGCGGTATGAATAAGCGAAAAATGAACTAAAGTAACGACGAATATTGATGAATAATAAAATCCAGAACGAGCTTACAAAAAGTAGGTTGTGATTAATCCATTTCAGATACCTACTAAAATTCTAGCCGTGCGACTAAATTACTAAGTGAGCGACTAGTTTTGAAGTTCTAGGTAAGGTTATGTTGGTATGGTGACCACCGCGCACGAGTCGAGCGATCGAAGCGAGCAGTTCCGCGGCAGCGCCCGACGAGTGCCAGAACCGAATCCTACTTATTTTACTTGGCTTAATAAAATTGTTTTAAACTTACAACACCACCTCTGGATGCCGCTCAGTATAAATTAATAATTTGCCAAATATTGAAGAAAATGAAGGTCATAACGTTGACACTCAAACAAATAGGTATTAGGTCGGTCAAATATTATAAAGCTTCTTATTTTGTATTTTAACTCAAATTAGTGTTTGTAAGTTGCGGTTCTGTTAATTTCTCGTCACTCGCATCCTATAATGTAAATTAGTTATTTTTGTCACTTAAAACTTTAATTTACAGTCACTGGTTTAAATACTACCTACCCATTAGAAAAAACAAATTTTATTCAAAAAATGGAAAGAGTTTGTATTATTTTAAGCATATCAAGAGACCAAAAGCTTTACATGAAACAAGCAATCAGAGTACCGCCTTTTTCAGTAGCTTTGTATTACGTCATCCAAGACCATCTGCTTACTGTAGTGTATCTGAAGAAAATTAAAACAACGCTAAGTAGGACGTAGAATTTTTCTTATTACAGAAAGAAGGTTTTATTTTTAGATTTCTTTAATTTTGACTTCATGGGTAAAGTTTTACTTAAAAGTTTTTCCCACAATATTTTATAATCTACATTTCTAAACTAATATTATAAACAGGAAAGATTTGTTTGTTACGATTTAACTCAAAAACTACTCGATCGAGTTAAAAAATTCTTTCACCAATCGAAAGCTACATTATCAGCGAGTTACGTAGGCTTAGTTTTTGTTTTTCACCTGTGCGAAGCCGGGGCGTGTGGCCAGTTTATCATAAATTCATGTTGCATTTGACAGCTAGGCTATAGACATCTTCTAAACTAGCAAAGACGCGTTTTTTCAATCATTTTTAGGCCAAAACAACTGTTGCATGACTTAATTATATATAGTAATTATTTTTAAACTTGTTTTTGAGGCTTTTAGTTAGTTTAGTATGTAAGACCGTTGATGTTTACCGCAGTTTAGTTTTATATATGAAAACCATATTTTTTTATGAAGCTGCTATAAAGGTATTGGAGCACATGTGAGAAGTCGCGGTATTATTATTTAAATAAAATCCAAATTGTATTATCATTTTATGTAACTTCCGGTCGTAGTTATTTTAGGTTATTTGTTCGCACGCAACATAGGAATCAACACCTTTTAAATTGCCATACCATATTGAACTTTATGGATTATTTATTTTATAATTTGGCACATCAGTGATTGCTTGTTTATATCAATAAATAACAAAAATAATATCACAAACAAACGCTCTTAATATCCAATAGTTAAAAATAACATTAGTAAGTGGTTAATTTAACTTAGTGTTTGTGAACCCAACTTTACATTGTAATTTTAACTAACTGTGAATGTGTTTAATTTCTATGTATTTGTATCAAATGGCTGTTTGTTTTGTCTGTTTGAATCCTTTCAGGTTTGTCTGTAAAAACATTTTCCTCTACGTCTGGCCACTCTAGGCATTACACGCGTGAAGTGGGAGGATTATTGAAATTCCAACTAGTTAACGAACCACCTTTCATAGATAGAAAACCTTCAAGTGCAGATTAGTTAGTTTAATTATATGGATTTCCAACTGTCCTGAGGCTCAACCACTCGTCAATTAGCGAAATATTATTGTTCCCATTGAATTCAAGACAATTTGACTAGTTCTATTTTATAACACTAAATACGAATGTCCGATAATGAGTGTAGTGTTAGAATACCTAACAGCCTGAATTTGAGTAAGCCTTGAATTAGACAACGTGTTGTAGAAGTCGGGGTTGATAGCCGATAAAGTCAAATGACAGTGAAACCTAGCCGTCTAATGAGACAGTGAGTCTACCCATGTACCTGATAAAGCTTAAGCTATTCAATGTTAGAAAGGCTCAAGCCGGTTCGTAGGAACAAAAAAAACTAACACGGCCCGTATCACCTTATCAGTACAAAGAGCGGGAACTATAGATCGCTTTCGATTTTCCAATGAGCCATTAGTCGCAAGTAAAAGAGCAAGTAGTTGTATTAATAAAGAATGTTTGCAAGCGTGAAAAAATTGACAGTTGGGATAATTTTAATTTTTTTTAATTGTATTGTAAAAAATGACTTAGATTATGCCTCTGCATAATGCTCTTCTGTTCTGTGCTCTTCTGTCACCCGTTTTAAAAAAGGTCCAGTGAGTTCAATGTCGATTTTGCTACAACCTCTTATGGTTTTTTTAACAGTAGGTAGTAGGTACATATTACGAGTAGTACTCCAAATCGAGACTGAACCTGAACGACTTGGTATATAAGAATACACTAATAATATTTCGCACCTACTAAAATTAGTAGGTATGTTATATTTTTACAAAGTTTACAAAGAAAAACAATTTTAGTACTCCGCGTAATAAATATTCATAATATCTATACTATTAATATTATAGAGGAAAGATTTTTTTTTTGTTACGATTTAACGCAAAAATTATTGGACCGATTTAATAAATTCTACATTATCAGTGAATAACATATTTTTTGTGTATAGTACATCTATATTGTACCCGTGTGAAGCCGAGGCGGATCACTAGTGTTTATTAAGCTAGTATAACAAGCTTAATATATCAAAAAAAAAATGAAAATAATTAAATTGCCAGATCGAAAAAAATCAGATAACGTATAAATTAATAGTAGTATTCATTTGTATTTAATAAAGTGCGCTAGGACTAAGAATAAAATATAGTTAAGAAGAGTTCTAGATAAAAGATGAAGAATTGTTGATAAATCTGTAATTAGATATCCTGAGCGGATTGATATCATTATATTCCTAGATTATATAATGCAGATATGTATATAATAAGAAACGATAAATATAATCTGTATTTAACCACATAATATATACCATGCTATACACATGTGTCATTTTCTACTGAATAAGTATTATTAAATTATGGAATAGTGAAAAAAAATTCAAAAGATTATTCGGATATTTTAAAAATTTATTTCGATTTTTTGAAAAAACCGTATTAGTCAGTTATTGTATGCTTTGAATCACTTAGATATTAAATACTGAGAAATAACGTAACTAACGGAAATGCATCATAAAACTTACTCGTATATCCTAAACCGTGGACCGATTTTGATGAATTTTTGTGTGTTTGGTTGATGTATGATTGAGATTCACAAATGGCGCTGCGATAGAATTCCAGGAATATTTTTCTTTTTTTGAAGCCAAGGTTCGGGCCGGACAATGTCTGTTGGGTCCGTTAGTATGATATGAAAATAATAATAATTATTTATACACGCAATAACCTTACGTTTAAGCGGCAATGTTTGTTCACCCCAATTTTATAACAATAATAATAAACCTGTATTTATTAAAAAGTAAGTAAGTATCAAGGTGTCAGTAATTTTAACATCAACATGTCAGGTGGCATGCGCTCATTATTATAAGGAAAAAAGAAAAATTCAAGGAAAAATCGTAGCGATGTGGTATTTTCAAAATTAAAGATGTCAAACCTACTCTACTAATTGGCTCTATTTATTTTCTTTTACTTACTATCTCTTGAGGATATGATAAAAGTACAAAGACGAGTGAAGTGTGAATACCGAGTGCCCTAATGGGGCATGGGGCAGACCCATTTCTGTGTCTAATCATTTTTATTTAAAGGCAACTAGGTGATCAGCCTTCTATGCCCTGCTCGAAAGATTTTTTAAAATATTGTTTTGTTTACTACTGAACTGTATTTTTTGACAGCTAACCATGAATAATTTAGATGGAATTTGCGTAGTGCGTACAGTGTACACAATATTTTGTACGGCGTACACATCTTGTAGGTAAAATAATAAAAGGTGAAAAGTTAAACTATATTGTTGCAACACACAGCACACATCTGTAATTAACTATCTTAAATATTAAATTAATTCTCATGTTATAAATACTTAATTTCTTGCCGATTGTCTCTTGTCTATAATAAATATGTGATAGGACTCGCCTCTTTATTTGCCACGCCTTGCACGCTTTTGATCTCATAAAATATTCACTGGCCATACTCCATTCAAATGGATCTCGCATTGTATGGTTGCGTAGACTAAGGTCAAGTTGGGCTTTAATATCTGCGTTTTAGATTATTATAATCGTAAAAGTAAAAATAAGGTTAAAACTATTGGCTAATGTAACATTTCTTAAAAGTACAACGTTCAGGAAGTACTTATGTTTAAAAATGTAATAATTACTTACCCTTTTCTATCTATAATAATTTAAAGTAGAATATTGCCTAAAATATTCGTACGAGTACCTACCTAGTTTCTAGTTGCGGCTTAATTTTGTAGAACTATTTTTTTATTTATTAAAATTATAAAAACATGGTCGTCTAAGCAAAGTGATAAATAATAATGCTTACATTTCTGCACTCTGGTACATTTTTTTTTCAAATTTCCAAGCGCATATAGCCTTCCCACTCAAAATATCTGTGAATTTCCCACCTGGGAAGCATACCGGAAATTGAATTTACTACTTGATGGTTTCCGCTTGTCTATTCCTGTAGGAAGTTGGATTTTAATGACGTCACAACAATGGAATGTTTGCATTAGACCTAAATAGAAATAATTTAATACGACCACTGATTATATAAAAGTAAGGCATTTAAGATTAAAATGCATAGGTACACAAATTATAACATTTATTATAGGATTTGATTTTTTTTATTGTTAGATATCGACAGACGAACATGAGGTTCACTTGATGGAAGGTGATACCTCAGCCACAGAACATCAGTCAATGTTGCGCTGTCGACCTACTTTTTACTTCGAGCATTCGGAAATCCATAGACTGAAACCGAAACGGGCAATATGCACTTCAAGGTTTTTCCACCTATGAACGGTGGTTCGTTACCCGGTCGGAATTTCGATATTCCTCCCAACCATTCAACATCCGAACTTATCAGAAGTGGGGAAGACATGTAGACATGTAGTATAGAATCTCTGTATACCTTGCATTATATAAACTTCTCAGCCGATTATTACTATTGTAACCGAGTCCTTGTAAGCTAAACCATTGTTGAAAAGAGTGTCCATGGAGTTTCTTGCCGGTTCTTCTCCATGAGACCCACTTTTTGGAACCGTGCAACTAGACGTTTCATAAGAGCCTGCAAAGGCCTATTTGAAATAAAAAACTTTTGATTTTTTTGATTTTTTTTTTCATGCTTACACAAAATTATAAACATGTCGTCCCAGTGGGATTCGAATCCAGGACTCTTCGGAGCGCACGCGCAAGCCCGTCTCCGATACCAAGTTTTTCTTCACCATCTTTGATAGTTGAACAGTTGTAAACGAACAGACGATATAACCTAATTATTCTATTGGAGTGAATAATGGACAAGAACATAAATTGGTCCCTAAAGCGGCTGATTTAATTAAAAACTGCCCCAACAGCAAAAGCAATACTACGGCTTCCAATCTAATACGCCCCGTGCCCTTTGGCTCTAATAACATTATTTACCTTTCAATATTTACTACATTGGGGACTCAATACGACCACTCACCACACCTTACTTATAGTATGTCGATTTAGTTTCATAGAGGATATTTTTATCATTTTCCCTTTTATTTTAACATATTTTTCTAGCTCTACATATTATTCCTTTTTTACAACGCTGTGATTAAGTTTTATCTGTCTCGGTGTCTATAATTAAATATTACAAGTTGTTGTGCCACTTCCTGGTACCATTGAGCTGGTCTGATGGTTCCTGGAAGGTATCTATAGAAACTCGTTTGAGCTTGCTTAATTTGTCTTTACACGTTGTCACATTATTACAAAAATATGTCAAAGATTTTTTTTAAAATTGCCTTTTTTGATACCCAGATTGTGTTATCATACAATCTGACTATCAAAATAAACTTACAACCCAAAAAAATACTACTAATAATTGTAAAATACTCGTCACTGATCAGTGTAAGTTTGGGATTAACTAAAGTTTTATATGTGTTAATAAAAATATTTTGTTTTTTTTCTTCAATTAGAGGCAATAGCGATTATAGTAAGTTAACCCACATGTACGTTTGTAATAAAATAGAAAATACCTCTCAGATACCTGAAAGCGTAGGCTTGCTTCGGCTTCGTAGTAGGCGGTGAGTAGCTTACCCGTTTGATGTTTACGATTTACGATTATCCACTGGGACGTACCTATAACTCGATGCTCGATACTAATTGTGCGTTAACCTACATCTATCATTCGACCTTATGGCGCGATATTTACGTTAACTGCACGTAGGGACCTTCTTCTAAAACATGGCTTCATCTGATACCTTTTTGAGAGCTCTCATAGAAGAATTTGAGTTTCCTTTGTTGATGGTGACACGTTTCGTAGTTAATTTTTAGTTGGAACATATGAGTAACAAATTGAAAAGGATTATCTCTTCCAAAGCACTTATATTCAAACGTATATTCAGAATCGATACATTGACTCAATCCCCTTTGAATATCAGATGGTTTATGCGAATGTGTGTCCGTGTTAAAGACGTTCTTTAGGTTGAGGGCTACCAATGGACCAGCCGGCCTAGAATGACCGCCACGAGATATGTCGCGGACGAGAGAAGACAAACAAAGATGTAAGATATCTCGATATATCTCCACATCGACAATTTTGATAGAAAATATATCTCGATCGACAAATACATATATTTTTAATATTAAAAGTCGAGTTTTAAGTGTAATTGTCATGTTAGACCCGGAAGAAATAAAGAGATAATCGATTAAAACACGAGAAAACGGTCGACAGAATTTTGTCGCGGTTGTCATGCTAGGCCGGCAGGGCATCATACCTAAGTGTAAAAATGTGGTTTGTTGGATAAAAATGGACATTTCGATTACGTCAGTTTGTACCTTAATTTGAAGTTTTACCTTATATATGTGAAACGATAATATCACAATCGCAATTTTATCTTCATACCTTCATAAAAACAATGTAACAATATATCGCATGACTGTTTCAGCTGATATTAATTCATAAATACAGAGATTTTCATATTTCATAATTCTCATATAAATTTCACCTGCATTCACAGATATGCGCATTAATTTTTCATTCATTTGCATAGTTTCTGAAGATTCTGAAACTTACACTGCATAATATTCCAACAACGATATTAATACTATGATACTTTTACGACTCTTTCATATCAATGATTGCAGTGTTTTGACGTTCAATAGTTTTAAAGAGCGCAATTCTTTTCATATTATGCTTTATTGAAGCAGATCTACGCTTTAGTGGAATAAAACTTATTGTAGCGCGCGACCGCGTCGTCTGTTACTTCGTAATGACGATGAAGTGCTCTCAAAAGAAAGTTTTTCAACCAAAGAACGCAGTCGTGGTAGAGCCTTTTTAAATTCCTCGCTGTATTTACTTTCAAGAGGCTCACTATTGTTATTGCAAATTGTTATGATTTATGACGAGTTTCGTATCAATTTAAAGCAGTGTGAAGTGTATAACAAAGAAACGTATTTTGGTGTCCAATTATACAGTCATTTTTTTATACAGTTTTGACATTATAGTTTCTATGACTGTTATATAATTATTTTTATATCTGTGATAAGATGAAAATATAATGATTTTTAAATCTAATTTATTATGTGTATTTAAGGGTTTATAAGTTTTGTCTTTAATTGTCTAATTTTATACACTAGAATCACAACTAGAAAAAAAAAAGAAAAAATACCCGATGCATTTTGTATTGGATGTACAGAACAGATAGCATGACACATCAATGAACTGTAATAAATTGACCCATATTTTCGATACACGTGTGATTCAGAAAGTATTAGACGAATTCGATAGGCCTTTGACGTATACTCACTGCGTCTAGAAGCCAGTCATAGGTATGTAGAATGTATAGCCTAAAAGAGAAGGAAATTATGTTATAACTCGTCTTACATTCTGCATAGGTACTGTTCGTACTTACTAATACGTAATATAAAGTCAAGATAAAATATTTCACATACAACACCACACATACACATGTATATACACAACTAAACCGAATCAGAACAAAAAAAATTACTTAGCACTTTATCTTTTCTTATCTCTATAATAATACTTTCTTTTGGAATACTGCGGAGGCGTCGCAATCGTTCGGCTCGTTGATACGTTGGATTACACGTTTATTCCGATGGTTCGCGGGTTCGATTTCTTTTACGTTTCTTAGAATTTTCCACAGCTTGACAGCGTATCGCTCATCGATGAGTGTCTCTGGTGTGATCTGTCTGATATCGGATATAAAAAAAGTTAATTATTTAAAATCAGATTGTATAAATTGTTCATCATAGCAGCCGAAGTATTGATTATATGTATATCTTAGTTAACCCCTTAATAATTTCATTAGGATGTGTCATTGCTGTTCACCTATAAAAGACACGGCCATGGCCTACACAGGCGACCAACGTCGACGATCAGTGGGCTACCTAATACAAATTTCCTCCGCCCTTTCGCCTGATGGGTTAATTTATCTCCGAAGCTCGTTAGCGTTCCCTCTTGATAACAGAAGCAGTGCGCGCCGGTCGACTCAGCGTGCAGTCGTGCGGTTACGTGACAACGCAGCGTCCTCGCACGTATTTGTGCACGTATCTACAGCACTGTACACCTCATTGGACAATGCATTTAGTGTCTCGCCGACTATAGGGCAATAGTCGCGCGAAAAAGTGGATTAACGCTACTATATTTAACTGTAACTAGTTTTTAACGTACCAAACCAGTTGCAGAGGACGCGTTCGATGAATCGACAACAGAAGGATGTTGCGATAGCCGATAGGTTATCCGTTTGTGTAACGAATTGTTAAGTGCATTTTGTGTTTGTGACCTCGCTCGGCAGAACATGCTCGTTAATGTAACTCAGATGAAATATTAAAGGTTAGTTCGAGCGTAAAGAGTCCAATATGAATGAAATAGGTTAAGCTTTGTTCGTTAAATAGGACTGGCACGAATGGAGCTTTTTGTTTATTTTTTCGCACGTAATTGTGTTATGAATGGGCATTCTCGTCGTATTCATGACGCTTTATCTCTCATTATGAATTAAAATTATTGCTTTTCTTTAATTGCTATCATAAATATTGTATGATGAAAGCTACTCTTCAAATTTCAAAAATCTGATATAAAGTTAATTGGAAAAAAATGACTCTATGTAGAGCTATGGCATTTGATTTGTTTAAATAGTTAACTAGTGAACTGTCAATAGCAAAGGATGTAATTACTAGATATAATGTCATGCAATGTTTAGTCACATAATTGGAGTAATCTAATCGAAGCTGAGATATTGTTTTGTTTAACATTGTCCACACGTGTGGTTTATTCATGGCTAAACGTATGTTATGATACCTTCTCAGTGAACAAAGGTGAATAGGAGGTATTTACTACTAACATGTGTTGTAATATTAAAATATCAACTTTATTATGGATAGCTCAGAAAATATTGTTCAATTATTTAGCATGTGTCATAAACATTATTATCGGTAACTACAGTTTATGTGTGTTTTATTTCACATTTATATTATTAGTTTAGGTTGATGTTAATTAGTTTTAACATGTATATGTACAACATGTAAAATAAAGTTATTACATCTGTGGAGGAAGGTGGCTGAATCACGTCGGGGTCACCAATGTGGAGGAAGGGAGGTGTGGTCTTCCTCCAACCTAAAGGGAGGATCCTCGACCAGTCGAACCACTGACTGGCCGGCCCTAAGGCCCCAGTGGTTGATGTCGAGATGTTGTATATATACTTAGCGCGCACAGAAACTTTGATAGCGCGGTTCAGGAATTGACGTCTTTGTATTGATTCTTGTAGCGGATTATAGATGTCGCTACAGTACTCCCCCCCGAAGACCGGAGGTCGATCGAGATGTTGAAACAGCTGTTGTTGAGTGTTGCTTGCCAGTGCCAGGTTGCCCAGATTCCAGTGAGTCGGAATCGGATGTCGCAGAGTTCACGGTGAGTCGGAACTGTGCGCGATGATGCTGCATGATGCTCCAGTGAGTCGGAGTGCTG